>CAKASE010000080.1:0-2827500 GCA_916720795.1 Danaus chrysippus | reverse complement strand
GACATAAGTCATTTAATAAAATTAAGCGGAGATCTTAAATTAATTACCAAATGTAAATATATTTATACCTGTATGTGTCCTCATATGTATCGCTTGAAAACTTCTACTTTTGAAAGTTTTATCACAAAGTTGACAGGAGAATGGTTTCTCGGCGGAGTGTGAACGCATATGCTTCACCAGATCAGCCTGAAAAATATATATTTCTATTCAATATTTACTCTCCATAATCAATATGGTTATTAGGAACTACGTTTTATTTGTTTATCTATCTACCTTATATATATATAAAAGAAAGTCGTGTTAGTTACACTTTTTATAACTCAAGAACGGCTGAACGGATTTGGCTGGAAATTTGTGTGATAGGATACTTTTGAATTCATTCTACCAAAAAATAAAAAATGCTAAAAACATCCAAATTCTATTTATTTACTGCCTCTAAATCGATACAGTTCGCCCGGTCAGCTACACAATTCTAATTACGAAACTAACGCGGACCAGTAAACTCAAAGGTAGTAATATATGATTGTGTTGTTTAATTGTTATTTAATTTTTGGAAACTACATATATAAATATATATATACAGGGTGACTGGTGAATTACTCTCGATACTTGAGGACGTGATATTTGACGATCATATATGACAAAATAAAAATTAATATAACATAAATATTTATAAACTTCTAAGTGAAGTTAACCAAAAGTTATGTAATTAATTACGCATCGTGTGAACACCCTACAAATTAGGTATACACACACACACACACACACACACACTAACGCGCGTGAGGCGGCGTGGTGTTGTATCAGCACGCCGTCGCACGCGTCCACACTTGGAACACTTGGAACGTGTCCACACTTTATTTATTTATACGGAAATTTAGTCAAAAATTAAGTACCTATTTTTATTACATAATTCGAATGAGAATCATGTACAGAGTATTCTCCTTAAATATTGATAGTAATTCACCAGTCACCCTGTATATCTAAATAATACATATTACAGACAATATTACCTTAATATAAAACCTCATCTCACACATGGTACACGCATAGTTCTTGATACCAGTGTGCCTTATGAGATGTATCTTGAGGTTCCCGGGCTGAGCAAACTTCTTACCGCACTGAGAACAGCTGTAATTCTTCTGATTATTGTGAGTCTCTAGATGCATCTGTAGACAAAAACAAACAATTAAAAACAAAATCTAAACTAACTATCCCATAACACAAAAAAATATAATGGAGGGTAAATACCTAAACATATTCATATAATTAAAGTAGAACAAACAAAACTCTGAATGTAAGATCCACAAACCTTTGACCAGCCAGCGAGTCGACCACTAACAGTACCTGAAAACATCAGCTGAGTTGAACCCCTGGGCCGCTTGACACAAACCTTTAGATTGTAAGCCTGCACGAACTTAGCGTCACATATATGACACTGGTGTTTCTTGATACCGGCATGTATTAGCTCGTGATTTTTGAGCACATTCAAATATGCGAAGCTCTTGCCGCAGCTCAGGCATTGATATTTGCGTACCGCTGTATGTATCCTCAAGTGGCTGCTCAGACTGCGGAGTGACAGGAACGCCTTGTCGCAATGCTTGCACTTTATATCTGGCTGCAATCAATTAATACCTTATGGATGCTGACTGGCTCTGCTTATAATTATAGTATAGATTGTACCTTCTTCCCGAAGTGTCCGCGCATGTGAGCCTCGAAGTTTTCGTATTTCTGGAAGCTCTTGCCGCATTTCATACACTTCATTCGTTCCCGTCTTCGCTTGGGTCCGTCTGGATCCTTCGGTGGACGACCGGGGCCGCGTCGCCGGCGACGTTGCAGGATTTGACTGTAATGTTCAATACACATTATAGAAAGATCACAAACCAATACATAAATTATTCTTCAAATAATGAAACTATAGATTTTTAGAAGGATCTCATGGGCTTCGAGTTTTTTCTTTTAATTGAAATAATGAATCTGACTGAACAATCACATATTAATGAAATAATTATCCAAAATTATTCATCTAAATATAATTTTTGATAAAATTTAAAAAACTGTATATATAAATCAATGGTGACTTAAATTCTAAATATTATGTTCTTATTAACTTCATATAAACCTTATCCTATTTATTATAAATAACATATAATCAACTAGATATAGACCGGGAACTTCACTCGACCTAAGCAGTTAACAATAGTTGACATACTTAATTATTACATTAGACTTGTAGATGACTTTAATAATATTTTTATAAAAATTATTAGGCTTTTTTTACATAACATTCTTTTTAAGGACCATCTGATACTTCATTTAACTTCTAAATTCTAATTACACTCATACTAATGAAAGGGAGTCAATATAGATATCCATAGAAAGAAATTTTAATGTACATATATGGGATATGTTAAATTGCTTCTTTGGGAATTATATTCTTTGATTAAAAAAATCTCAGCCTAATATTAGCTCATGTAAAGTTTCCTCAAAAGATACTATACATTTATAAGGAATGCTAAACCTGTACTCTTGAATTATATAAATTCAGTAAAATATTTTTCTAACAATTACTGACAACCATCAGTACAATAAGTACAATTTTAAGTTATAAAATTAGTTTATTGTAGTTTTTATTTGGTCTTTCCAATATATAGTTAAAATATAATGTTATATGGAAAAACGATATTGTGTTATGTTTTATCATCATAAGCTTGGCTAATTATAAAAAAATATATATAGAAATAGATGGATTATAAATTTTATTAAAAAAATCATTATTATACTGTTGCCATCAAAGTAAATTAATTAAGTACTCACCTAATTAATATTGCATCTGCCGATGGTTTTTCTGTCTTCTCTGTCCCATCCATACCTTCATTCATACTGTTCTCATGCATTGTGACTTCTTCATTGAGTTCAGTTATATTTACTTCTACTATATCATTACCTTCGCTTGTCTGATCAGGTTTTGTCTGTAAATTCTATAGAAATATATTGCTTAATAAGTTTCTTGTCCTATAAAATATATTTTTTAATATAAATAATATTTATAATTAAAATTACCAGTAATCTGCATTGCTGTTTCAGTATAACGTTGGATCTCACAACAACTTGCTTGAAGTAGTACAGTTTGTTCAATAAATCCAAACATGTTTGACATATTAATTTAGGCAGGGCATCCGAATCTGCGATCTAAAATACATATAACGTATACTTTAAAACAATAAACAATTCTAGTAACTACAAGTCTAAAAAGTATTTTTCAATCAACTATATTTATGACATACAATGGACTTTATTTATTATTGTTTATAAACAAAAACATCAATGAATAATAACAACGCAAGATATCAAGGCCATTAAACTTTTTATTTTAGAAAAAATAAACAAATAAAATTTTATAGCACTTTAAAGAATAAAATACGCTACAAGTAAAACACAGTAGGTACTCACTTCCACAGAAGTGCAGTATTTAAAGACTCCAGCAGAACAGGCCGTAAACAAATCCTTAAGAGGCCCAGCATCAGATAGACAGGCGCGACATATTTTCTTGAAATCCAAGATGTGAGCCATATTTGGCTAAAGGTAAAATATAACAACTATATGTTTTCAAGTAATAAATAATAAATCTTTTTTTAATCAATCAACAAACAATTTGCGTTGCTCACTGTTCCTCTCGATTAGTGATGCCCATACGGCATAAAAATCGGTATTTAACAAATCGTTAAATTATATAAAACCGATTTTTAAAATTATATTTTTTTTCTCTTGGAATATATGTAAATGACTATTAAAAAACAATCATATAAATAAATAGCATTACATAATATGAATAACATCTTCTAAAAATATGAAAGAGCTATCGTTTCTCACCTTTAAATATGTTATATGGATTGATAATTATTTTTTTTTTTTTCATTTTTACTTTTCGGAATGCAACTGAGGTAAAATATTGTACTTTTGAGAATTTTTTTATAAAAATCAAAGTTTACGTTTTTCAATTGTTTTTTGTATAAATTAATCGTGGAGTCTTAATAAATGAGACTATTTAATTTTTTTATAACATTAAAATATAAAGGTACTTATGCCGTATCATTTATTATTTTTAATACCATTTGTTAGTAAAACAGTAACACAAGATACAAATATTTCATATGATTATGTATATATACAGGGTGACTGGTGAATTAATATCAATATTTAAGGAGCATACTCGGTACATGATTCTCATTCGAATTATGTAAAAAAAATAGGTACTTAATTTTTGACAAAATTTCCGTATAAATAAATAAAGTGTGTACACGTTCCAAGTGTTCCGAGTGTGGGAGCGTGCGGCGGCGTGCTGATACAACACTACGCCGCCGCCGCGTCTGTGTGAGTGTGTGTGTATACCTAATCTGTAGGGTGTTCATACGATGCGTAATTAATTACATAACTTTTGGTTAACTTTACTTAGAAGTTTATTAATATTTATGTTATATTAATTTTTATTTTGTCATATATAATCGTCAAATATCACGTCCTCAAATATCGATAGTAATTCACCAGTCACCCTGTATTTACGATTATTTTACTACAGTCTTTATCTGAATTTCCTCTGCAATATACTTGTATATTACAGTACTTATTTTATTGGCACTAAAATTCGAAGGCTATCTAGAGATAACACTAGTTACTTTTTACTTTGTTTGTAACAACTACAACTCAAGTGATATACTTGACGATATATTTGATAGAATCGCTATCTTAAGCATAAAACACAAGTGATTTTAACTTTTTAGGTCAAACCACTTTAGAAATAATGTCAACATCGTGAAACTTTAATTTAATGTGTTTTCACATATCTTTTTAGTCTTCAACGACAACGATTCTTAGGAGTAATTTCGACATTTATCTTTACTCTATGTTCATAGTTTTGTTTGATGCCGAATACACACATGACAGTTTAAGACATTTAATTCTGTACTCTGTAGTCACCTAGTGACCTTGTAGGTATAAAAGAAAAATTTCAGTTGTGTTTTGGTCACTAGTTGTAGTTGGTCCATAAGAATGCAACGATTAAGGTTACAACTCTCTTCATTTCTATTTATATTATATACGTCGGTTATTTAAGAAGTAACAGTAAATTATAAAATTAAAAAATCCGCGAAAACGTATCAGAATGTATTAAAAACCTAAAAAAGCATGATATCTAGTTATGTGATAATTTTCTTTTTGACAAATGGCCAATAAATTTACGAAAATGCCTTTTATAAGATAAAGATTCCTGGATTCCACTAACTTTGTCACACCTTTCTTTATATGAATACGAATATCAGATTTTTGTCACAAAAAAGAAACATAATTGTTTAACCGGTTCGCTTATTAAATATGTTCAACATAACCGTAAAGGCAAATACGAAGCGCTTAGGAAGCGCGGCAACGTCATTCTCTTTAGTAATGCTAGTAGCTATCACAATTTTGAACATAATATTATTCTGTTAGGTACTTTTAGGTTATGTTTAAGACGTTAGAATATTTTGAGATATTTATTTTAATTTCAATATTATTTTCTTATTCGTGATATATCGAGTAATAATTACGTGACTAAATCTTAATTAATAGATACAATAAAAGTATACCTCATACGAAAAAAGTGTTATATGTGGTGCTCTCTAGCATATCGGCTTACATTTTACACGAAACTTTCTATTGTTCAGTGCAATCAAGTGTTGATAACAAAGTAACGAGTAACAATTCAGTCACAATTTCACTGTAAACGAAGGCGGTTTTGTTGTTTATATATTTTATTTTTAATTAAAATGAACGGAGCTAAAGATAATTTTGTTCCCATAATAAAAGTGCCAACAGATGAAAGAAAGCTAAATTTATGTAAGCATTTTTATAATGAATTTGGTTGTCAACCTGAATTTATCGTCCGAGTTCCAGGGCGAGTTAATTTAATTGGTGAACATATTGATTACTGTGGCTATCCGGTGCTGCCGATGGCATTGGAACAAGATATTCTCCTGGCTGGCAGTTTGATTAAAGAACATAAACTGTTCATGCGTAATACTAATTCAAAATATGAGAATTTCGAGACGGAATTAAAATCGTTCAATGAAATCGTCATATCACCGGATGCTAACGGCAAACCGTATTGGTATAATTACATGCTTTGTGGTATCAAAGGGGCTTTAGAACATTTAAATAATGATGTATTGTATGGCTTAAATATGTACGTAGACGGTAACATTCCTCCCGCGTCAGGATTATCGAGTTCCTCGGCTTTAGTCAGCTCTGCATGTCTTGCGTTCCTTTACGCCCAGAAATCGATTTTGAATAAAATTGACATAGCTGGTTTGTGCGCACGATGCGAAAGATACATAGGAACGCAAGGCGGTGGAATGGATCAAGCAATAGCTTTTCTTGCAGAAAAATACTGTGCCCAATATATAACTTGGAATCCTACGAAAGCGACAAAAGTTGTTTTGCCGGAAGGTGCCTCGTTTGTTGTGGCTCATAGTTTAGCTGAGGTGAACAAAGCTGCTACCAACGATTACAATAGACGAGTAGCGGAATGCAGATTAGCTGCAAAGCTTTTAACTTTGTCCTTACAAACAACGAGTCACACTATCATCACTTTGGGACAAGTACAAAAACTACTAAATAAAACATTAGAAGAAATGATTGTTCTTGTGAAAGAAACACTGCCTAAAGATATTTACACAAAGGAAGAAATTTGTGCTATATTGAACGTCAGCGCGGATGAACTAGACAATTTTTATCTAACACCAAATACAAGGAAACTATCGGAATTTAAACTCAAACAGAGAGCTCTCCATGTTTATGAAGAAGCAAGGAGAGTAGAAGAATTTAAAAAAATTTGTGAAAATACAAACAAATGTGTGAACGGAACAAATGGGACAGGTTCAGTTAAGGAAGACATGAATACATTGGAACGCCTCGGAAAGCTTATGTCAGAAAGTCACGAAAGCTTGAAAAATCTTTACGAATGTTCCCATGAGAATCTAGATCGTCTGGTAGATATTTCATCTCAGAAAAATATCCATTCGCGTCTTACCGGAGCGGGCTGGGGTGGATGTATAGTAGCTTTGTGTCCCAGAGAAAAAGTCAAAGAATATATTGAGACTTTGGAAGACGAATTTTACGTAAACCATTGCAATATTGATAAAAGCAAGGCCAAATCTTATGTTTTTGCAACACCTCCAAATTTTGGTGCCGTTATTTATATTACAAATTAAAAATATATATTACTTTTATAACAAAAATATTAGGTATAAACCATTAATATTAATGATGGTATTTTTATCAGTACCACAGCCAAACTTGTCTTTTTGTAATTTATTAGAATAGGAGAATCCATTAAAAAAAATTGTATTGGATTAATATAAGTCAAGAGAATATAATTTCTTCAGTCATTACTTTTATTATGTAAATGCTTTATTTCATTAAATGTATGAATTACTTTACATTGTATTTATTATTGTTTTACAGTTTATTTTAATTATTTATTAATAGCTTATCATTATAGCATTAATTGAGTTTTTAATTATAATCATTCCTTATTTTAATAAAATATTCAGAAATACAATTATTTTTTATTGATAAACCGGTTATTTCCTGTATTGTCATAATTTTGATTTAAATATAAACAAGGGCGTCGCCAAGGGGGGGCAGAGAGAGGCAGCTGCCCCCCCCCCCTCTAGAGATTCTAAAAAAGTTGCCAAATATAATGCAACCAAAGTCCTAAGTATTTGAGTCGATTTAGAATCCCCGAAAATTATATTTTAATTAACCTAATATAAACAAACAACGACCATTATAATATTAAAATCTGATAATTAAAAAAAATACGCTGTACACTGTACACTTATTCAAATTCAAACTCCTTTTTATTCTATTTTTCTAATAAATGTTATTATAACTTATTTACAAGTTTCTTATTGCATAGTCAACAGCTCGTGCTCGTGTAGCTTTACACATTAGACTCTGTACTGTCACAGAATACCTATAATTCATACCTTCTTTACCTACAATTCATACTTTTCTCATTAATAGAGAATGAGAAAAGTATGAATTGTAGTCTGTAAAGTCAACTTGCCCCCGCCTGCGCCATCGGCTGGCGACGCCCTTGAATATAAAGTAAAACAAGATTAAAAAGTTACAGTAAAAATAAAGTAGTATCGTTTTAAATTCTAAGAGATACGGTAAAATTGTCTTGATTAAATTTTAAACAAACATTTTAACAGTATTTTACTGATGTTGAAAAAAGCAATGTTTAAGTTAAGAGTAATTACTATTTCGGAATACTACTAAAATTACATACTGTATGTAATATACACATTTACTTAAATAGTTTTATATGAAATAAAACTTTTCCTTCATATTTCATGTGATTTTTATATTATTTAATATTAGTTAAACCTATTCCCTAAATATAAAATAAATTCCGTAAACATAACTTTTAATAACAAAAAGTATAACGGAATTTTAATGACAAAAGAGACGCATCATCTATGGTATCATGGTATTTGTCCGGGAAATGTCAAATTTTTCATCACCTTTGATACGTCAGTTTAAATTTTACTAATAAAATATCATAATTGTGTATAACATTTATGAAAGGCATATTTAATTGATATTTCATTAGATATTTAAGCATTTCTGTAAGACGTCATCCAAGTCATCCCGGTTCCCGATAAGTATTTATTAAGTAAAAGGTATAGTTATTTTTTATAAAACTAACAATCTGATCTATTAATATTTTAATATAGAATTAATATTTATATTCTAATAAACATTGCAAATTTCTTTTTCCTCTCATACAAAGCTTGCCTAGGAAAAGCAGCTATGACCTTATCAAAGGTATTTAAAATAAGCTCTGTTATGATGTGTCAATCTTAAAGGTTATGTTGTAATGCTGATTTGTCTGTTGCAACAACTTTAAATATATAAAATGTGTGTGTTCATAATTATTTAACACGGCTACACACCGAAAAATAGATATTTATGAAATTTACAACTTCTATATGTGATATGAGAGCTAAATTAATATAACATACTAATTCTTCATTAGAATAATAAAATTAAACTTATTTTTCAGGAAAATAACCAATCGGAATCTAAAACTGAAATAACCGCTGCCAAGAAGAGAAGGATCAGACGAAAAAGATTAAGAGCTGCAAAACAATATAAAGAAGTGCAAAATAATATCTGTTACTGTGTTGCACTCAATACAAACAAACGAATAACTCCAATCGACTTACAACAAACTAATTCTACTACTGATCTTGATAATAATATTCTGAATAAGAACAATACAGAAAATAAATCAGTTATTGATATCAAAGACAGTGTTAGGGAAGCTATTGAAATGTTGACAGAACAAGAGAAAAGTCGAGATGAAGTGCTAGCAGCTAGGGAAGCTAAGAAGTTAGCTAAACAAAAAGCTAAAAAGAAAAATGAGGATACTGGAAATAGTGATATTAAAGCAAAAGAAACACCAAAACAAGTGAAAAATGAGAAGAAAAATAAGGTTGAAGGACAAACTTCACAAACTGAAACAAAAACCGACAAATCTCCTAATAAAGACAAAGACGAAGTAGACAGGGCTGTTGTAATTAATAAAAATGAATGTACAGAAATTGATAAAGAAAGAGAACTCGTTTTGGCTCAAAGATCAGCTAAGAAAGCAATGAAGGGTAAAAAGATTGATATGCCGAGCGAGGAAGTCATAAATGCAACGGTTAATGATGTTGTGAACACACTCAAAGATATTGTGAGTGTCGCCAGAGAAGTGAAGGAAGTCACAGATAAAGTAAGAGCTATAGATTTAGGTAAAAAGGTAAGGTTTTATACAATCAATATTTTAGTATTGTTTATTACTTTTATTTTATTTGTATAATTGTTTTAACTTTTAAGAAATATTAAGCTATCTTGAGAAATATAGGAATTTAATTGGTAAATATAAAAGATTTAATTCACCTACTTGGTTGAAAATAAAATCTTTTTAGGTTAAGAAATTGTCATAGATTTGATTCCTTGTGTCACATTTTCTTATTTCAATTTCGCTCTTAATTCATTACCCATTATTAATATCTGTTTATTTTTTGTTTGTAGTCCGAAGAGTCACAGAAAAGTAAAGCAGAATTGAAAGCTGAAAGACGTGCCAAGCAAGAAGCTCAGAGAGCAGCAAAACAAAAAGAAATTGAAGCTAAGGCTAAAAAGGCTGCTGAACCAGCAAAACCTAAAGAGGTATTATATATTTACTATTTTTATAATACATATACTAAAAAAATATGTAAAATAAAAATAATACAAGTTAGGGCTTCCTATGGAGCAATGTATACATTAATTCTATATTATCTACTTTATACAAATTCTCTTTTTTGTTTGCTTATTTTTTGGTTGATGTCTTGCTTATTTTTTTGGTTGATGTCTTCTGATGTTGTTTTAACATGATGATCTATTTTTTGGTATAATATGTTCAAGGTTCACCAGAACAAACAATTGTCCATATTATTTAAAACATTAAACTAAATATTAAAGTGTGTTAAAGTTCTGATTTATAGTATGTACAATGAAAACAGTCAAAAGTAGATGTATTATACACTAGCTAACCATGGAGTTCGGTTTTTCCTTTTCCTTTCAAAAGTCTGGGATAAAAACTATGTTCTTTCTCAAGGTCAACCCTATCTATGTACCAAATTTCATTAAAATCAGTTCAGTGGTTTAGGCGTGAAAGCGTAACAGACAGACAGACAGAGTTACTTTCGCATTTATTATATTAGTTGGGATTGTATTTCGGTTATAATGACGGCGGAGGGACCACTTTTATGTCGTCGCTATATTCGGAGGTAACTACATAACAATATTTTCTACCTGCCTTTTCTAGGAAAAACCTATCAAAAATAAAGTGCCAGAAAAACCGAAACCAAAGACACAGAAGATGAACTGGTTCCAGAATGTTCCCACAGAACATGAGAAAGAAGCTTTGAAGAAGATAGCTATAAATTCAAAGTAAATAAATATTCACATTTATATAACACAAAGTATTTAGTTATTAACAAGAGACATCACACCCAAAATATGGTGTTTAAATGAAACTATTATTTTTCGTACTACACGTTTTTAAATATTTTTTTAAGCAACATACTCCCGAAGTTTCTTTGCAGCAACCGTGACTACGGCCAAATGTAATTTCGTCTGTAGTTTGAAAATTACAAAATAACTCATAGTAATACGAAAATGTCAGTTTTATTTACATGAATACTCGCAAAAATCTTAGATATCATTAAAATATATTGTTTACAAAATCTTTATATATTAAGGAATATTTATATATAAAAGTCTTATATATGTTCCAGCTTGCATCCAGCTGTTATTAAGCTTGGAGTACAGCTAGCATCTCGTGTGGTGACCGGCTCAAATGCCAGGTGTATAGCGTTTTTGGATGCTTTAAAGAAGGTTGGTAATAATTGTTTATTTGATCTGTTTCGTTTTAGACTCTTTATATTTTAAAACCAATATTATATACTCATGCTATTTTCAACTCAGCATCTCATATAGTGTTAGTGTTAGAAGGTTTTAAATTAAACGAAATTATTCAGACTCTTCATAAT
Source organism: Danaus chrysippus (assembly GCA_916720795.1). Lineage (NCBI taxonomy): Eukaryota > Metazoa > Arthropoda > Insecta > Lepidoptera > Nymphalidae > Danaus > Danaus chrysippus. The sequence continues at coordinate 2,815,876 of CAKASE010000080.1, read as the reverse complement.
TTTGTTGAGAGATAGTCATATTGAAGATGTCTTAAATTGTCATGTTTAAGTATGACATTTAATTTAATTTACATGAAAGACTAACAGATATTCAATCATGTAAAGTTCATTGAGTCCTATCTACATAGAATTATTAATTTATATTCTTAACACGTTCTATTTAGTATCCTTTGCTAATTTCTGTTTAATTTTGAATTATAAAAATTGAAACAAGCCTTAAATTTCTTTTAGGTATATAAAGTTAACGTTAACTTTATTTTCATAGGTGGTAGAGCCTAGCTGTAGTTAATCACTACAACTCGAACATGGGCTGGCTCGACCGGGGAAGTACCACCCTCTCACAGAAGATCGGCGTAAAGTAGCCTTCAATGGCTGCGTTTCGTATGATGAGTGAGAGAGCCGGATGCCCTTTTCCTTTCCCCACCCTTCCCTCTCCCGGAATGTTGATGTGTGTATTGACTTTCTGTCCTACATTAGTCTGAGTTTGTTTTGAGGTGTTGAGCGTGTTTCATTGGCATGGAGTCCAGGGAGACCCGATGAAACGGTTTACCGCTGGCCGCCCGTTGGTTCGTAGGGGACCCGAACCTAGACTGTCCCGATCTAGGAGGCTGTCCCACCGCCAATGACAAAAGCTCGTCGGTTGTTGACTGTGCCGGAGTGGGAGACCGGAGTGGAACCCAGTTTTCAACCGCGGGTCGGATCGGGGGTCCTTCCGTGCCTCATGCCAGCGACACACTAAACTCCACTCTCAATTCAGACCATTGGCAATGTTCTTTGACAGGATAGTTGATGGGCCATCAGCATTCCTCCTTCAATCCCATCTCCTGAACTAAAACTCAAATTTATGGTTGTCAAAAAAAAAAAGAATTAAGGTTTTTACAGCGGCACCCCCTTCCACGTTTGTAGTGGACTTTTGCAACATAAGGGGTATACATTCTAATCTACATGCCGTCCATTACCACCTAGAAAACGGCTAAGCCGGTCTTGTTATTTTTGACCGAGACGCAAATATCCAATCCTCAAGACACCTCGTATCTACATTACCCCGGTTACAGACTTGAGCACCTATTTCTGGCGCGGGCCGGGGTGTGCTTATTCGTCAAGGAGGATATTTGTTGTCAACGTCTTGACAGCCTTGAACATAAGGACCTGTCAGTGATGTGGGTGCGAGTTTACAACGGTAGCTCAAACCGTGTCTACGCGTGCCTGTACAGGTCCCATAGTGGTAACACCGAAGTCGATCGTCTTTTTGGACACATCCAGGAGGCTACAGATTTTGTACTCCAGCGGTATCCCAGCGCGGAGGTAGTGATCCTAGGTGACTTTAACGCCCACCATTGCGAATGGTTAGGATCACGTACCATAGACTACGCTGGAAAAGCCGCAAATAACTTTGCTCTGGCTTGTGGGTTAACTCAGGTAGTTCCAGAACACACTCGGATCCCTGATGTTGAGGACCATAACCCCTCTTTGTTGGACCTTCTGCTGACCAGTCGTCCGGATCGCTACAAGGTGTCCGTCAATGCACCCCTTGGGTCATCTGACCACTGCCTGGTGCACTCCGAGACACAATTAGTGCCAACAACGACTTCCCGTCCACCCGGAAGACGTCTAGTTTGGCACTACAAGTCGGCAGATTGGGAAGGATTGCGAGAATTTTACGCATCCTACCCCTGGAGACAGCTTTGTTTTTCTTCGGACGATCCTTCGATCTGCGCGAACGCCGTTGCGGATACTATTCTGCAGGGAATGGAATGTTTCATTCCCAGCTCTGTTATTCGCACGGGGGGTAAGTCTCAGCCCTGGTTTGGTAAATCCTGTACAGGAGCGTTGCGCTCGAAACAGTTGAAATACCGATCATGGGCTGCGGCATCAGCTGCGAAGGATCCAAAAACGTCCGAATTGAAAAAGGGTTATAATGCTGCCTCCAGGTCTTGCAAAAAGGAGATTACCAGAGCAAAGAAGGAGCACGTTCGCAGAATTGGAGAGAGACTACTTGACGTTCCCTCAGGAACTCGATCTTTTTGGTCTCTCGCCAAAGCGGTGCAAGGCAATTTCTGTAAGTCTTCCCTACCATCCTTGCACAATCCTGATGGAACGCTGGCTAATTCCGCAAAAGAGAAGGCTGATCTTCTGTGCACTCTTTTTGCGTCGAATTCAACTCTTGACGATGGGGGAAAAGCACCGCCTACCATCCCGCGGTGCAGGGAAAATATGCGCAATGTGCGTTTTACGCAGAGCGCTGTGCGTGCCGCCCTGTCATCCCTTGACGTCAAGAAATCCAGCGGCCCAGACGGTATCCCAGCCATTGTGCTTAAGATGTGTGCTCCTGAATTGACTTCGGTCTTAACGCGCCTATTCTCACTCTCTTATACTACTGGTAAAGTTCCGTCTTCGTGGAAAGTGGCCAATGTCCACCCTATTCCCAAGAAGGGTGACAGCACAGACCCATCCAATTACAGGCCTATTGCGATCACTTCCCTACTCTCAAAGGTGATGGAGCGGATCATCAATACGCAACTTTTAGGTTATCTAGAGGATAACCAGCTTATCAGTGACCGTCAATATGGCTTTCGCCACGGACGAAGCGCTGGTGATCTTCTAGTATACCTCACGTATCGATGGGCTAAGCCATTGAGAGCAAAGGGGAGGCCATGGCGGTCAGCCTAGACATCGCAAAGGCTTTTGATCGGGTCTGGCATCGCGCACTTCTATCGAAGCTACCATCGTACGGACTACCCGAGGAATTATGCAACTGGGTAGCCAGCTTCCTTCATGGGCAGAGCATACAGGTTGTTGTTGACGGTTCTTGCTCGGAACCCAAGCCCATCAATGCTGGTGTGCCCCAAGGCTCAGTGCTGTCACCAACGCTGTTCATTCTGCATATCAACGACATGCTGCATACCAGCAACATTCGGTGCTATGCAGATGACAGTACTGGTGACGCTTATTACATGGGCCGAGCTAATATTCCTCGTGACCAAGTAGAAGAGAGCAGAAAGAGACTTGTGTCTGAAATTGAGACCTCCCTGGAGCAGGTCTCCGAATGGGGTAAGCTGAACCTTGTTCAGTTTAATCCCAAGAAGACACAAGTCTGCGCGTTTACCACTAAAAAGACCCCATTCACTGTGGCTCCAAAGTTCCAGGACATTCCCCTTAAGATCAAACAGAGCATTGGGATCCTTGGGGTTGACATAGCGAACGACGTTCAATTCCGGAGACATTTGGAGGATAAAGCTAAACTAGCATCAAAAAAACTAGGGATACTGAGTAGAGCGAGGCAGTACTTCACACCGGGACACTTGCTTTTGTTATATAAAGCACAGGTTCGTCTCCACATGGAGTATTGTTCTCATCTCTGGTCCGGTGCCCCACAGTACCAACTTCTTCCATTTGACTCCATTCAACGTCGGGCAGTTCGTATTGTCAACGATCCCATGCTCACAGACGATCTAGAACCCCTAAGTCTTCGAAGGGATGTAAGCTCCCTTAGTGTGTTCTATCGTCTGTACAATGGGGAATGTTCCGAGGAACTGTTTGATGTAGTGCCATCGTCCACATTCCACCATCGCACTACTCGGCGTAGGGTTGGATTTCACCCACATCATCTGGATGCATTCAGTTGCAGGACTGTACGTGCGTCGCGTTCATTTTTTTCACGCACGTGCAGGATGTGGAATGATCTTCCGCCCGAGGCTTTTCCAGAGAGCTACAACTTGGGGTCTTTCAAACATCACGTGTTCAGGTGGCTCCTTCACAAACAAGGCCGGCAACGCATCTACAACACCCCTTGTGTTGCAGATGTCCATGGGCGACGGTGACTGCTTACCATCAGGCAGGCCGTCTGCTCGCTTGCCCCTTTGGTTTAAATAAAAAAAAAAAAAAAAAAAAAAATTTATTCTGAATATTTATGTTCACTTTAATCCCTGAGGATATATTTTTCGCATCGGTTTCCAAACCAGAAATATTTACGTGTTAGAGAATTTTAAAGCGCGTTATGATGATAGAGCTTACGGTTTCTTGAAAAACCAACATGCCCAAAGACCATACCATCAAGATCAATAAATATTACGAACAAAAAAAGGCTTCGTAGCTTTGTACGTTGTAGAAGTGGGAGCGTGAGGTATAACAGCTAAATCTCTCAACAACCTACTAAAAGACTTGGGCCTGTCCAGAACTAACATTAATTCATTCTTGGAACGTACTTTAAAGCCAGCACTAGTAGGTTCTTTTCAAATTTTATTAGGTATAGAGAGGAGCTTGCAAAGTGGAGGTGAGCGTATAACGCGCGTTAGATAGGGTCTCCTTAAAACTACACCTGAGTCGCAAGTCCCAGTCACTGTTAAAGCTCCTCTCCCTGCAACGATGGACTTGGCACCCTCACCGTGAATCCATTGAATGCTAAGAGATTTCGTCTCTGTAAATATCATTCCAGTATCTCTACTAATATTATAAATGCGAAAGTAACTCTGTGTGTCTGTTACGCTTTCACGCCTAAAACAATGAACAGATTTTAATGAAATTTGGTACAGAGATATAGTTGACCTTGAAGACGAACATAGAATAGTTTTTATCCCAGAGTTTTGAAAGGTTCTCTTGGAAACGCGATATAACCGAAAGCTTGTATAATATATATGTGTATGTATTAAATTTTTCCAGGTGGTAAGAGACTACAGCTTGCCAGCTAAGACTGAGTTTGCTCGTGGTCTTGAGTCTCAATTAGCCGCCAGCGTGGATTTCTTATGGTCTATGAGACACCCGGCCGCCTCACAGACTAACGCACTCAAACATTTCAGACATCACCTAACACAGCTGCCAAATAATGTGGATGAATTTGATGTAAGGCTAACTATTCACACATTTATTTTTAAATTCTTAAATATTTCAAATTTATTTTCAGCCAGTCTTTTACCTCTATAATCTTAGTAAAGTTTCAATATTTCAGATTTCATATATACTAACTCTTTGCTTAATACAAACCACAGTTATTTCAGCCAGTCTTCTACATATTTCAAGAATCTAAGTAAAGTTTCAAGTCTTTGTTTGTTTAGTTCAAACTATGCTATATTCCTTATGATCTTGTAACAATGTCTTAAGAATGCACAACTCAATTTTACTTTAAGAAAAAGTAAACGACTTAAAAATAGTACAGCTACATATATATCTATAAAATTAATATTAAATGCTTACTAAATTCTATTCAATATGTATGTAAATATTTGTTGATTGTAAGTATTGACGTTTAATGAGCTATTCCACTGCTATGTAAACGTCGTAAACTAGATATGCAACGGAATGAGTAGAAATAATTCATTACATTTTAAAATTAAACTATACATTGTCTAATTTAATAAATATATAATTACATTAGATAGAACAATAGCTGTAAATAAACAACAATTTTGACTAGAATGACTACACCTAGTCTTTATAGTATACAAAATGTTTTTTTTATTATTATTAAGAAACGGTATAGTTTATGTGTACGACTGTTACCCGGAAGGGATTCGTGTAAAGGAACAAATAGAAATATATTATATAATGAATACATTTATAAACTAACCTAGTTATAAGCAATCTACTAACACTTTGTAATGTAACATACTTTACACTGAAATTAAAGGCTTATAATTGACAGGCCAAGAAACGTCTCCAAGAGGAAATAGATCGTTATATACGTGAACAGATTGACATGGCGGGTGAAGCGATCAGCATCGCTGTGAGAAACAAAATAACACCCGGGGATACTATACTAACATACGGATGGTAAGTATTTTTTGGCGGGATTTTTGTACAATTCTAAATTTAAAATACTCGTAACCATAGACTAGATAGACCAGCTTTTGGTGAGCTGTTAGTTTTTAATGTTAATGTTGCCATTCAAATAATAAAAAACGTTTTAACTATTTTTTAAAAATCATTTAAGTTGAAATATGCTTTATAAAAAATATTTGTAGTTACTAAATAAGAGTTTCAACAGATCGGATTCATTTTAATACCACCTTAATAATAGCATTTTTCATAATAAGCTTGGAAGCTAGCTAGAAAAAAATCTGTCTTTTTCTAGGCCGGTACTGGAAGTAAAACTGAACATCCAAGATCAAGACTAAAACTCTACCTAACATTATACATATTAATTAGTAAATTATTCCAGTTCGTCACTCATCGAGCGTATTCTATGCGAGGCTCATTCAGCGGGTGTTTGTTTCTCTACGGTGGTTGTCGGCGAGAGAGGAAACCGCGGCCCTACAGAAATGCTGAGACGTCTAGCTGCGAAAGGACTGAATTGCGTATATGCTGACCTATCAGCGTTGAGCTACGTCATGAAAGAGGTCGGATATGTTTTATATTAGAACTGATAGGTCAATGACCCTTTGGTTTCATCTCAAGTACCTGTCAGAAAGTGAAAAATATATAAATCATACTATACCTATTACCTTTAGTAAAAAAATTCACAGAGAACGTTAAGGGTTCAGGATATAGATTAAAAAAAGTGCTATATGAAATTTTATTATATGATGTCGTTGTTTTTTTTAAATAAATAAATGTAGTATGATTGTTATTATATATTTTGTCTTGAGTCAATCGTTGTCAGGCACCTCTTTATGATGTAGCTACTTATAAGTCTCTTGCATCCCCTCTGCAAACACATAATAATGATATAAACATATAGTAATTATAATATATGCAAATAATAATAATTATTTCCAGACGGATAAAGTTCTAGTCGGTGCAGCATGTTTATTAGCCAGTGGCGCGGTTGTAGGGGCCGCGGGGACCCTTCAGACCGCGCTGCTCGCTCGAGCAAACAACGTACCTCTATTGGTTGCCTGTGAGACGCACAAATTTTCTGATACAGTACACACAGATGCTATGATCTACCATGAGACTGGTTAGTTATTTAAAGCATTAATATTTATTTAAATTGACATTATTTTTAATGTATCAGTTTGGAAGTATACACCGATAATTTTCTTACAACATAGTGTTACAAACAAATTATATTTTATTACTTGAGAAACGTAGTTACTAATTAATTTCTACAAAGATTGGTCTAAATTACTCGTGCTTTGGTGAAATTCTTACATTTTAGTTTTATAGTCATAACTAATAATACTAATTGTCGTGTAAAAATTCCAGTCCGATAAGATTGTTATCAAATTTTGCTATAGAGGGCGGCATACTTATATATACAAATCTTAATTAAATTACATTATTTTTTCCTTTACAGGTGATCCAGAAGATTTAATCGACAAAACCGATGAGAATTCACCTCTTAAAGACTGGCAGTCCAATCCCAACTTGAATTTGTTAAACTTAACGTATGACGTCACACCACCTAGTCTTGTAACGGCTGTGGTGACAGAACTAGCGATCTTGCCATGTACAAGCGCCCCCGTTGTACTTAGATTCAAATTATCCGAATACGGCATATAAAACATAAATATTGTCAAACATTTTCATTGTATGTTAGGGAAACATGTAAATCGTCATATTTATTCGGTAAACAAATTATATATTTGAAATGTATATAATATGAATGTAAATATGCACAAATAGAACGGGATATTTTAGTTTATGTAATTAAAATTGTCATTTATAAAAAAGATAGTTTTAGTGAATTGAAATTGTCTATTAAAATATTGTCTTTGGTGTCGAAACATTTTATAAATAACTATTAACATATTATCTCCTAAATATTTACTGGTAGATTTTTGTAATAAATTCCCAATCAAGTATATTAAACTTTAAACACACATCTTTTCTAACAAATGCCCATCATTTAAGGAATGTAAAACTATAGCTGAAGTTTGCCAAGTCTCAATATAATTAAAAAAAATATTTTTTGTTAAAATAACTTGAGAATTATTTGTTGTTTGGTTGTGTTCTCATTTTTATTGTAATAGTGTGTTTCTAATAAGACTCTACGTAACATGAAGATAAAAATAATAAAAATATATAGATTGCATTCTGATTGACTATTTTTATATTTCATCAACTTAAAGTGGATCTTAAGACTTAAGTAATTGTTACTAATTAAATGCTCAAAATATATTACATCTGTTCATTTAAATGTAAATCTCATAGATATAAATTTAATGAATATGCAAGTAATAATATACACGGAAAATAAAACAACAGTTAGTTTATTTTATTAATTTATTTCTCAACACAATTTGAGACAAAATATAAATTAGTGTAAGTGCTCAATACATGCTATATTGCAATACATCACAAATATTCAAAAAATTGCAATCATACATAATAACTTAGCTTCTGCTAGAGCACATAAAATTTACTCTTTTAGATGTTCAGGCTTATGAATGGAGAAATCTAGTCTTACATAGACTATAACACACAGGAATAATGCATATAGGAAGCCAACGACTAATAAAGGCTCTTGTAACATCAGGATTCTCGGGAATGTGTAACGAAGTTGAAAATCTTGTATGTGATTTTCGACGACATTGCTCTTTTTGAATGTAATCACTGGACGACCCTTCGTATCTAGATATGTGTAGTGCAGACTATCAGGCAGTCTTGTGACGGCGAATGGAAAATTAATTTTAATATTTGTTGAGCCTTCGGGTAATATAATTTTTGTGACGAGTTCGTCTATTTGCATATCATCGAAAACATGATCGACTGCTCTCATCTTCAGTAAGTATTCGTTTCCGGAGTGGTAGAGGTATTCATAGCTGGGAACATTGTAACCTAGAGTGTAGTGCGATCTCCAGCCACCAAATAGAGGGTATCGAGGCCTTAGGTCCAATTCAACTGAATCTTTCTTGACTTTCATGTTGGATGTTGAGATGTTACCGTTAGTGTCACGGTAATATACATCAGAAGCTGAAGCTGGTAGTAGGGTCTTATAAGACCTTACACTTGCGGGTCCACTGTGGTGATCTTGTTGATAGTCATACCTTGAAAATGGGCCTTTCAACTTTGCACCGCTATGTTCAATTTCAATGATTTCTTCAATAGCAATGTTACCCCAATGAGATACTTCAATAAGACGCTCCAAACGAGTCACAGTAAGGAACGGGGAGTTATTCTTGTAATGGAGACTAAGTTCTTTCTCTGTAAATGGCTCAATGTTTGAGTACGGGCCATAGTTGATATTGCCGTCTTGTTGGGAGAAAGGCTTAACTTTTGTGAATGATTCCACTGACTTAGTATTTAATACGACCGTCGTTTTCTGTGTTAGAACTTTATATGGTGTATAAAAGTACAAATTACTGTTGTATTTGACTAGTTGGTCTTCTTGCTGAGTTATTGCTGTTGGGTGTGGTAACAATGCTTTAGAGAACACTGCATCAGACGTAATGACTACACTGGCTGCAGCATTAACAGGTTCCTTTAACTCTACTCGATAAAATTTGACGTTATCGTGTCCTTTGACTGTTGTTTCCACGAGCCGCAAATCTTTATTATTGCTATCTCTGGCACCAATAAAAGCCAAGTTGTTTTTAGCTGCACCTTCTACGGCTAAAAGAAATTGTTTCACCGGCACTTTTCCTGCATTTTCAAAGGTTATTTTAGATGATATTTTCACGAGCTGTGAAGATATATCGATCGATCTATCAACATTTTTAATTCTTACATCACTAGAAATATTATCAACATTTACACTAATGCAATTAGAAGCAACATATAATAAAATAAAAGCAAAGAATTGTATTTTAGCCATCGCCGGTAACATTTTCTTTTGACATTTGACAATGAAGATCAACGCACTAAGCGGAAGTACACGCCAGCAGAAATTCCGGAAATTCGTATTATTACAATATTGCCATGTATTTAGTAACAATGTTTTATATTCTGTGTAGAATTTTTTTTTTTTAACTTTTTCTAATAATAAAAGTGTGTTTTATTTAACTTATGTCATGGGATTATATATTACATTGTAAGTATAAACTATAAACTTAAAACTGATCAGTTTATACATATGACTTATATAATATTTATTATATTTTTTTGTCTATGCTTTCCTTGGAATTAGGACTCTATGGTTTCAGTACCCAGAAAGCCAGAAGTATCAATATATCACAGAAATAGTGTCATACAATAAGTAATTTCCTTAAAGTAAAACTTCAAACAAACTTTTTTTAAAACTTAACTCCAAGTTTTTTTATCAATAATACCAATCAATAAAAAATATATAATGATTCAATTTTATTACACTAAACAAATACTATAAAACTATCATTATCGGAAGAACGGAAGTTCAAAGTTTTAAAAATGTTTAAAATTATTATTCGTTTAACTCTTATTTTATTAGGTGAGTGACTTTCGTTTTTCTTACTGATATTAAGCTGACTGCATTAATCATTTTTTGACTCATAATTTAATTTGTTTCAGTTATTAATTTATGTGTATCTTCGTGCGAAGGATTTCGTAACCGAGGATATGGTAGCAAAAGCGTAAGAACCAATAAGGAAAGTGCTAGAGCGAAGTCATCACTTACTTCTGGTGGTTTACCAACTCAACCCGCGCGCAGGGGTCTGGGTTTGTCTGCCTGGGGTATTGTAACTATCGTTGTTTCATGTATTCTAGCTATAGCTGGCATGTATTATTTCTCAATATGCTATCCTATTCTGTGTAAAAAATCTCGAAAGTATGACCCACTGGCTTTCATTACTTAAGTATTGAGCTAAGTAACATCACTCACCATGTTAAAATTTGATAAGTGGCTAAAATGATACTAACACTTCCAAATTACAGTAAATAGTTGTTACAAAAGAAACCTAGTGATTTGAATGTAATTTTTTACTTAGACTTAAACTATATAAAGTTGGTTGTGATGTGTACAAGTGCACATTTATTTTTTATTAAATATAAGACTGTTTTGGACCAAGTTTTTATACAAAAAAATATTGTCTTAAATATAAGTATGAACATAAGGTATAATCAAGAAATCTAGATGATATATGATCTGGTTGTAAAACTTGCCATTTTTGAATGCTCGAAATAATTTAAGAAGTAATTTATTGGAGTATAAGATGCTATTAAAATTTTTAATTTTTTTATGTTTTTAGTACAAAACTTTTATGAAACTTATTATTCTATACAGTTCTATCTTTGATATATAAATATATTAATATTATAATTTGTATGATAAACATTTATAATGCTTGTACTCCAGCCAAAATAAAGACTTAATAACTATTCGTAAACTAGAATTTTTAAGCAAAACATATGAAATCATATTTACAATTATCAAGTTAAAATGATTTGTATTTTAACTTAAAAGAAGGAAATATTTGTACATTTTCTATACAATTTTAATATAATGTGAATTAAATTTTAAAATTCATCACAAGTGTTAAAAATTTGGAATCATTGAAGTTTATTTGTGACATATACAAAGTAATTTGTGTCTAATTATAATGTATATTTGATGAAGAATAATTTTTAAAGAATATACAGATTTTCTATAATTTTCGTTCATTATTTTGGCTAAAGTATATTATTGCAATCTTACTGTACTTATTGAAAAATTTAGTAATTAAAAAAAGTAATTATTAAGGTATTAATTTTATTGCAATATATTATGTTTATATAAATTCTTATAATTATCCATTTTAATGTAAGATTTGCATTTATCAAATAATTCAAAGTCCATCAATTTGTATGGACAATGGTAACTTTATTTTGGATAGTAATTTTTTCCTATATTAAAAATATTTTTTATACATATCATTATGATTTATGAAGTGTTTGCTAACCTTGTGGTATAAGCATTTTTGTCCTGATACCTTATCTCAGTGCCCAGCTATTTGTATTTGAACAGTATTATTTTTTTATATGTATGTATATTTTCTTTATTGGTGCGCAATCAGCTATATTGTCATTTTGATTAAAATACGTAATATTAGTTAAGCTCAATTTTTGAATATATTTCTTTTAATGAAACTATTTTGTTTTGAATTATTCCTTTTTCCTAGATAATACAATTTCCAAGTACATAATTACTTCAAAAGAATCCAAAACTAGATACACAAGTCATTGTCATAATATATGATAGCAACTTTTTTTTCACTGAAAGACTAATCTGCTGTAATAATTACAGCCTTATAATCCTGACTTGGTTTAACAAGAATTTGATGACAGTATTTATTATTCAGAATCACTTCTAAGAATCAGATAAGGCATCTCTAATATTTTACTGTTCCACAAAAAAACTACATTTTATAGCTTTTAATGATTTTGAGAATTATTTTACTTAAATACATATAATCATAATTGCTGCAATTTTTGTCATGAACAAAGATGTTTTTCTTAACACTGTCTCTGAGTATTCAAAAGGATAAGTCTTCTTTTATGTGGATTAAGATTAGTCTTTGTAATGATAAGAAGCTTTATAATTTTTTATTGTCATTGGTAACAATTGAAGTTACAATGTATTAAACTTAATTTTTAGGGTGTTTTCAAAGAAAAGGTAATATGGATATGTAGTATTTTATTTTTTAAACTTTTAATTTTGGCGACAGTAAATGCATAAAAAACTTATTAAAATGGAAGATATGCTGGCTAGATATTTTTATAGATTTTCTTAATATTTGTGGATAATCTCTATAATATGTACTTCAATTATAAGTTTATAAACATTTTAAAGCAAAACTGATACTGATAAATATAAATTTCTAAAACTTTTCTTATTATAAAGATTAAGTATATAATAAAATTTTAAAACTGTATACATTACTTTTGTACATATTAGTATGTTATAGATTTAGTATGAAATGTTAATCAAAGGCTTACATTATGACACAAAAAAATATTATTAATATGTTAATGAACTTTTATCACTAAAAACACAAAGCATTCAAATTTTAGAGCACTATTCATAATTTAACACCCAACTCGTATGTCTCTATCACATTTCCTGCACAATAAATTCATATTCCCATCATTAAAAAGCATATTACACTGAGAATTTACATTTATTTCTAAATCAGTCATTTACAATTCATCTTTCTCGAGATCTATATCTGAGAGGTCTATGTCCTCTTCGGGGGGTAATTCACCGTCTTTGCCATCCCAAGGATCTTGTGTGATGATTTTTGGCATTTCTGCACCTCGGACTGGAGCTGTTTGACCTCGGCCAAAAGATAGGTCCCTGGAATAAATTATTCTTATAATAACTTAAATAATATGATGTGATAATTGTTAAGTTATGTATATAATGTATGAAAAACTTCTTTAATATTGTACCTTAAATTAACTTAATATTGTATTATGTATTAAAATCTATAGACTGTTCTTATATATCATACCTCAGGAACTCATTGATTCCAGTCTCAGAGAATGACCCTCGTAGAGTACTGAACTTCAGTTTCTTAGCATTAACTACAGCCATGGCGGGGTAGCCAAAGCCTCCTATTTCAAGAGCATCTTCCAGTGATGACTGAGCTCCCGCTTCTGTCCACACCCATCTAGAATTATATTAAAATCTATTGTTAATAATTATTTTATATGAGAGGAAACCTCTTAGCATTCAAAGGATTCACTGTGCGGGTGCCAGGTCCATCACGTTGCAGGGAGATTACTTCAACAGTGCCTAGAACTTGCGACCTAGGTGTAGGTTTAAGGGTTCCCTATCTAACGCGTGTTAAACGCTCATCTCTACCTAACTAAATTTGAAAAGAACCTACTAGGTTTGACTTTGATGTATATTTTAAGTTTTACTTGATGTTAGATTTGGACAGGCTAACTATCCTCTAAAGAACTATCGTTTCCCCAAAATAAAATACATCTGACTCCATTGTAAAGCTAGATGTAGCAGAATGTATATAATTTGGAATACCTATGACTTCTATAACTAATTAATTCATCAGAAAAAGTCCATATATGTTCATCAAACCTACCCCCACATCTTATTCTTGTATTTCTCTCCGAGTCTCCTGAGGATGTCGATGTATGAGTTCCTACAGGCAGCATCACAGTCCAATATATGAGGTAGTACTGACACAACACAGAGAGGCTTCTCACTACATTCATTCATGGTGGCTTGGTCAATGACCTGTTAAAGAAATAAGGATTAATTAAAACATTATTATATTTTTATATATGTATATAAAAATAGTATAAACAGACATGATTTCAATTAGTTGCTAAATGTATTGTTTAAACTTGTTTAATAAGAGAATAATAGATTTTCAAGTCTTATATTGGATTGAAGTTGTCATACTGAAGTCTTACATAATGATATTCTAAAATAAATGCACAGAATTATAATGAATCACAAAAAAATGTCAACTAGTTTGCAGTTACAGTTTTCATATGTTGGCACTAGTATGTTTATGTTGGCACTAGTATGTTTATGATTAACATATTACTAAAAAAAACCATATTTGTTTTAATATTTAAATATATACAGAGTGACTGGTGAATTACTATCAATATTTAAGGAGAATACTCGGTACATGATTCTCATTCGAATTATGGAAAAAAAATAGGTACTTAATTTTTGACCTAATTTCCGTATAAATAAATAAAACGTGGACACGTTCCAAGTGTGGACGCGTGCGGTGGCGTGCTGATACAACACTACGCCGCCGCACGCTAGTGTGTGTGTGTGTGTGTGTGTGTATACCTAATCTGTAGGGTGTTCATACGATGCGTAATTAATTACATAACTTTTGGTTAACTTTACTTAGAAGTTTATTAATATTTATGTTATATTAATTTTTATTGTGTCATATATGATCGTCAAATATCACGTCCTCAAGTATCGATAGTAATTCACCAGTCACCCTGTATATAATAGTTACCTGTACAACTTCTGGTGGAGCAATATTTTCAGCGAGCTTCTCAAGTGCCCATGAAACAATATCACTGGATGTTCTGCCTCCGTTGTATTCTTCAGCATTATCCTTCTTGCCGGATGGGAAGTATTTGATTGTAGGGTATCCTTGTACTTGGTACCGGGAAGCTAGCACTTGGTGTACTGTCGCATCCACTGCTCCAAGTTTGATCTGAAATTTGATATTTATAATGAGAATTGAGATCTAATATCGCTAGTATTAATTTCTTCTACCTGGCAATTCCCCAGCTATAGCCAGGGTCTGCCTTACATGTTGTGAATAGTTTTGGCTATTTGTTTTTACGACCGGCCGCCTGCCTGACATCAACCCTCTTTTGGGAATCAACATTAATCAGTGATGTCGAAATACTCTTAGAAAGTACATATGATTCGGAAAAATCACATTGGTACTTGCCCGGGCCAGGATCGAACCCGCGCCCTCGTGCATAGAGGCGGGCCTTTTAACCACTAGGCCACCACTGACTAATCGCGAGAATTCATTTATATGGAACTGATATTTTCAGATTGCTACGTACTCCCGACGTTTCGGTTACTTTGCAGCAACCGTGATGACGTATATTGCATTATAGTTTTAGTTTTAATTAGGTTAAATTTATAATTTATCAAATGTGGTACTAATGTATTTTATATGATACATATAATCTGATAATGTTCGAGAGTAATTAGACTATCAAAAAATTCACATGTATATCGTTTTAAACATTCGTGTTGCGTGCTTTCGTGAATTATTGCGGTGTTTGTGTGCGCATTTATGTGTGTGTGAGTATATTATGATAGCTCTTAAACGGAGTGACCGATTTCGATGTAGTTCTTTTTATTTGAAAGCCGTTTTTCTTGAACTGGTGCTTAGCTACGTTTGTCTGATATTGGTCCAACAAAACAAGAAGTTCACATGTTTTCAAAATAATGTAAGGCATTTTTGGAGTAAGATTACAAAAGTAAATGTCTTACACAAAAATATTCTGAATAACTATTAAAAGACATTTAATGTGTAGGGTACTTTCTAGAAATTTATGAAATATATGTATTATAACGAACTAAAGACAATTTGACTTAAGATTTTGTTCGAAAACCTAAAAAATATATGTGATGTTGGCATCACTCCCATTTTCACGTAAAACTTACACACAATACAGATTTTATGACTATATAAAAAATATACGATAAATTTTAATAAAAATAAAACATTTGAAATAAAATAACATACACGCATACAAAATATGTTATTTTTATAATTAGCGAGATTATCAGTTAATTCAGTTTAACAGGCGTTAAACATATTAATGTTATAAATTAAATAAATAACCTTCATGGTATGAAAATTAAATGTTATTTTTCTAATAAACAAGTCGGTTATGGGTATTCGATATTGCATTCTTTATGTATCGAGTTAGTACAAGATGTGATCACGTATGAAATGTGTGGGTGTTGAAATATTATTTGAGGTTTTATATTTTGTATATAGTCGGGGATAGTGCAAATACGCGTATCTTGCATAGGATTGTCCGCGTATCTGCTTTGGAAGCAGATTGATGGAAGGTTTAAGCTGAAATATTATCTAAATTAATGATTTTTAAGGCAATTTTTTCACAATTAGTACTTATTTTTTGTTTAATTTATTACTAATTGTGAAAAAATTGCCTTAAAAGTCGTTAATTTTAAAAATATATCAGCTTAAACTTATATTAGATAATCTTCTTCCAATGTAGATACGCGGATTTGTACTATCCCCGACGATTCTGTATATCCTACTAATACATATTATAATTGCGAAAGTTTGTGAGTGTGTATGTATGTTTGTTATTTCTTCACGCTCAAACGGCTGAACTTATTTTGATAAAATTTTGTATACAGGAAACTGACGTCCAGGAATAACACATATGCTACTTTACAACCCGGAAATCCGCGGGTAACATCGCGGGACGCAGCTAGTATAGATATATATTTAATATTACCTTGCCCTTTAGTTCAGTTGCAGCCTTAGCCCAGTGAGGTTCTAGGTTCTTGCAGTGTCCACACCACGGCGCGTAGAATTCAACGAGCCACATATCATCGCTCTCCAAAACCAACTTATTGAAGTTATCATCCGTCAACGTGATGACGTCAGACTGCAACAAATATATATATCTATATATATAAAAGAAAGTCGTGTTAGTTACTCCACTTATAACCCAAGAACGGCTGAACCGATTTAGCTGAAAATTGGCAGGGAGGTAGTTTAGAACCAGGAAATTTCAATAGGATACTTTTTATCCCGTACGACAATATTCCCATGGGACTTAACATGAAACGTCAGTCACTATAAAACGTGGAATAACGAAACACAATTGACAGATATGCAATTGACGCGATTGAAAATCATTGTTTTTCACATGGGCAGTTATAGTTAGTGTGTTCACGAGTTGAGAAACCATCCGCTTTATTTATGTTAACGTTAGACCAAAAAACAAAAAATGTGGTTTACAAAGGAGCACTTCAATGAAACGGATAATTTGCGGACACGTATAACGCTTGGATTCGGTATCTACTTTGGATTCACTTTCATTTACTTAGAGAAGTTCAACTAAATAACACTTCATTTTTGTAATCGAAATGAATTATTCATTACTGTTGTGAAATGAAATAAATATTTTCCTTTTCAAATATAAAACAAAAAAAAATCTTCATCTTTTAATCACCAAACGAAATGTTACATAAAACAAAGCCTTCTGGAGGCGAAACGGAGTTCGCCAGGTTTACTAGTATTTAGTATAAAAATAACACATTTAATTATTTATATTTTTAAACTGCTACCTAAATTGTTTCTATTTTACAAATACTAACATATATTTCGTCTATTTATGCGATTTTGTATGTTATTTTTTACCTAGTAAAATTTGTACTCGGATAACATAATTGTAGAAGTATGTGTGAAATAAAGACATATATATTTTTATAAGAATACAATAATTTTCTTTTACAGAAAACAAAGATGAAGCCGACGTGTCAATAAAATAAAAATTACATCGTTTTGTGTGGGCGTACGCAGGCGACTGTTCATTTATTTCAAACCTTACACCATATAAGCAACTTAGAAAATACTTTCGAAAGAACATACTAGAAAGCCGTTTGCGTGGGCTTATTTCTTTAAATTTGAAATTAAGGCCCAAACTTGACTAAACCTTAATAGAAAATTAAGAAAAACCTTAATAATAAATAAAAAAATATGACTCCAATAATAATTTTTAAAGTATAAAGAATAGTCCAAAAATTATATAAACCAGGCAATATTTTGTGATAAGACCAAAGTATTGTGTTATGCAAACACATTGAAGATAATAAGTTGTTAACCTCGTAAAATAAACATTATGTATATATTGGAATACAATACAATATTCATGGCTTAAATACTTCGAAGATTAATTAAAATACCCGCCATACAGGTATTTTTACATATATGTATATGTACTTTGTATGTGCCATTATAAATTTCACTAAAACTTAAGTACAAGTTATATAATAAGTTTATAACAGAATAAAAATATATTTATAACTTAATAATAAACCATAAAATAGTTTCTATATGTGGGATTTTTACAAAGATTTTAATCTATGATTCATTTTTTTTAATAGTTTCATTAAAATAAGACTGTGACCAATTTTTTTATTACCATCATAATCATTGATAATATGAATTAAAAAATATGATTCAATATGATTTTTATTTGTGTAACCTATAATTAAAAATTCCAGAGAATATACTATGAATAATAAACATATTTATTTTGACAAAAAACTTAGTTTTCGGTATTTTTAAAACTATTTCATTATTTATTATGCTAATGAAAAATATAACTAGTTATATGCAATTTTAAAACATGTTTATAATTATGAAAAATCAGTTTAAGGACTTAAATCAACAAAATATATTATTTATATATACATCCATGTGCCGTTTATTTTTTTCTTCAATCGAAATTTATTCACTTTTATAATTTTTGGTTTCTCGTAACTTGATGCTACTCTACGGAACAGTTGTTCTTGTATTGCATTAAATCTTACTTTTCTTAGAGATGAAATTAATGTTGAATTATCAATTGTTTTTGCGTCTTTTCTTTGGACCTTTTTCCAAGGTATATTGTAACCGTACAATCTTTTCTTTGTCGTCTGCTAATTATTTTCTTATTTATATATAATGTAACAAAAATAACCAAGTTTGGGATTGTAATAATTATTTTGTTTTATTTATACATAATTTTAGTGCAATTTTGTTTCTCTTTATAATTGATCAGTTTAAAAATTTTGTTTAATTTTTAAAATCGGTTCTGAAAGAATTGTAAACGTGAAGAAAGTTTTGTCAGAAAATTTACCTTATCGGAACTCTTTGCTTTCTTTCCGAGGCTCTCATATGCTTTGTCCTTGGCAGCCTTCAGAGCAGCGTCGACGAATGCTTCAGCGGTTCTCTGTCCCTGATATGGAGTGTGCTTCGAGCCAGTGAACATTTTGATAGTAGGAAAACCAGTGACGCCATATTTCTGAGCAAACTCCTTATAGTTATCTGCATCTAAAGCTCCTACTTTCACTATACCCTGAAAATAAGGCAATAATAATATAAATTTTTTCGTTTGTGAAAATATTTTAATGGAACACTAAACACTAGGCATCACTTACACCTACGCACTTAAGATTAGCAGTTCTAAATATAAATTATTTTTTTACCTTTAAAGCACGTGCAGCTTTGGAATATTCGGGAACGAGGTTCTTACAGTGACCGCACCAAGGGGCAAAGAACTCTACGATCCACACTTCATCAGATTTCGTTACAAGTCTTTCAAAATTATTGGGAGTTAATTCCACGACATCCGAATGTGCGTCATATAATGCATATGTCCCCGTAAAAAATAAAATAACACCTAAAAACAGCGATATATAAATATTTTCAAACGCCGAAATGAGAATTACTATCCATGAAGTATAATTTCACACTAGTTAACTTTATTTAAACTTACCTAATAAGCGTAAATGCAACATCGTTTCTAGAATAATACACCTATGTATTGTAAATTAAAAACAACTGTGTAAAAATAAAAATGTTTTTCTGTTACCCTTTTCAAAACTACGTGAACAATGAAACTTTTGAACAACACGTCAGTCAATACGATCGATTCTCTTGCCAAAATATCATGGACAAGATACTTAAATTGTCAATGGAATTCGTGGATACGTCCGATTGGTTGAATCAATTTACCCGCCACTTCGTTCTGTTTGTATTGAGACACATGGAAATTATTTGCCGAATGTAACAATCTATAAAATATAATAATATATTGTAAATAAAAATTAAATGAACTTATAAATAAATTCTTGCGGCAAATCCTTCGTGTTTTTTCCACACAGTAGGTACTCAAGATATAATTCGATCAACAAGTAAAAAGTTGACTTTGGAAGAACATTCAACCATCCAGGATTAAAATGTGATTGAAACCGTAGCTTTAAAAATAATAATATATTATGAACAAAATATTTGCTATATTTAAAACAAGAATTTAAGCCTAAAATTTATGAGTATTGTTTTTTTTATATTCTGTCACAACAGAAGAAAATAACTATCATACTAAAGATAGGCCTGCTGTCCTCCTATGCTTATTTTTTTTTAAATCATAGATCTATCTTTTAAAATAAATAATGTTTTTTGCTTTATAATGTTAATATAAGGACATAATAATTTATAATATCTCTATAACAAACTGTCTCTAGTCATCTCCAACATTATAAGACGTATGGAGAATTTAAAAATAAGATGCTCTATTTTCTGACTTATATACAGAGCTAACAAACCTCTTACTAACGAGCATACTATCCATTATATTTTTATTTTATATTAATTTTTACTTCCACTTCCCTTACTTATGTATCTCGTTATTATTTTAAACATTAGAAATATGTATAGTAATAGAGTGGTTATTTTGAAAACAAAAAGAGAAGAAAGCAACAAATAAATACAACTAATAATTGTTTATAAATCTATTACTTACTAAGTTATTAAAGATGTGACATATTCATATCAATAGTATTCTGAAAATGTAATAAATAAACTTAAATTAGTAAACCAAATTTTTAATTAATAAATTATTAGTACCAGGCTACGATCTTGTAAATTTTACATACTATGGTGTTATTATTAAATTTAGTGAATAAATTGGATTAATCTGGGAATTTTAAATGTAGTGTCTTCATAAACATTTCATATTTTGAAAAATTGATTTTAAAACGAAAAAAATACTAAAAACGAAAAAAGAAAACTTGTATTTTCTTATAGAAATAAATGCGTTCAAAACACTATGTTATTTATAATATTATCTATGCTTTTATGAATTTAATACTTAATATTATTTCATAATATATGTGTAATATTCTGTAATTATATTTTTTAATATTATTCTTTGTTTATTTCTTAACACGTACGTGACCGGCATTAACTATCGAGTTTTTAAACTGAGACAGATTAGTCTTTGACATTCCATAAGTATTAGTTATCTAGTATGTTTATGAAAATTTTGCTAAAATTTTAATATTATATTCATGTAGGTAGATCAAGGGTTTCTTAAAAATTTGATGGAATACTTTGAAAGCTTTGTGTGTCGATACTATGATACTTCGAAGAATCGGTATTTTGTGTGAAAAAGGTCCGGTAATATTTTTTAGGTTATCCAACCATGTTTTGTTTGTTATAAATTGACGTCTACAAGACGCCAACATTATCATCTGTCAACACTTTTTGGCGGCAAACCTTGTTGTTTGCTCGTATCGGGATACTAGTTTTGGGAGTCAGTTAGTAAAAGTTCATTCACTTTTCAGCGAGGAAACTTGCGATGACTTCAATCAATTCAAGACCTTTCACCGTCCTCGTAGAGGGCAATATCGGTAGTGGTAAAACAACGTTTGTGGAGCATTTTAAACAATTCGAGGATATATCGTTGCTGACGGAACCTGTTGAAGAATGGCGCAATTTACGTGGATGGAATCTTTTGGTACTGCACAGATATTTATAAGTGTAATGTATAGTTTAGTTATAATTATAATTTGCTAATCTAAAGTATGATTTTGTAGGATTTAATGTACAAAGATCCCGCGAAATGGGCTATGACATTTCAATCCTACGTAGCGATGACTATGTTAGAGATGCACCGTCGTCCTACGTCGACTCCCGTGAAGTTGATGGAGCGTTCTATATACAGTGCGCGCTATTGTTTTGTGGAACACATGAGAAAAGAGGGAACCATTCATCCGGCCCAGTTCGCGGTTTTAGACGAATGGTTCAGGTTCATTGACCGAGAAATACCCATCGAGGTTGACCTTATAGGTATTGTTCATTTCTATAGTATTATATATACATTATTAGAAATTTTAACTAATATATTTGTTGGTTTAGTATATTTAAGAGCGACCCCATCAGTGGTTTATGAGAGAATAAGGAAGAGGGCTAGGTCGGAGGAGCAATGTGTACCGTTGAGTTATCTTGAGGCTCTGCATTCATTGCATGAGGACTGGCTTGTGAACCGCACACATGCTGAATGCCCTGCACCTGTAAGTATCTTTTGATTACAATACATTTATATCCCATTTCTTGAAACAATTAGCATTATTATTTATTTGATTAAAAAACAACAGCTTAAGCTGTAAAGTCATGTTTTAAACACAGGGTTAACCAAACTTATTATATCTTCTGCCTTTTTTGAGAATGAATAATTTTTGAGTACTGCATTTTTTCATCTACTGAAAAACTACAACAAATTTATATCCCAGCTAAATTAAATTACAAATCACCTCTCAGATCTCTATGTAATGCCCTCAATTTTTTCTGGCTCTATTAAGCCTGCAGCATTGACATGGGGTACTATCACCCACTTTGGGGAAAGTCTGTTTTAACATATCCTGTTTGATGGGTTATGTCTAAGGTTAAGAGTTGCATACCACTTTACTATTGACAAAATATATTAGCTTAAATAATTACTATCAAATATTGTCTGAGCCTTGTGAAAACTGGCTAATCTGCTGGTTCACTATTTAGACTCAAAATGTCTGTTATTAGAGAAAGGTGTTCATATTGAACTTAAATATGGCTATTTAAATTACAATAGGATTAATACATGTCTCTTTTAATAATTTGCTCAATAAACTCAATATATGCCATCTATTGTTCTTAAACTATTTATGATGTTATAAAGTCTTATATCATAGATTTTTTGGGTTTATGTCTTATCATTTGTATATAATAATGTACATAAAATATTATATCACAAATGACTCATAACAAGTGTAGTTAGGATCAATGGAATCAAGTGTCACATCTTTGCTGTATAATGTAATATATTTCAAATAAATGCTCCATTGAGTAAGTAGTCAGTAACAGAATCTGCAAAATGCATTAAAAACACCAGTTATGTGAATTTAAATAAATACAGTGATTATGCAAAAAAAAAAAAAAGATTTATTACTCAAATAGCTATCAAATCTATGAATTCTTCAGTATGGTATTTTGGGTTCTTTTGCTTAATAAACTATTGTCCCTTGTCAGTTAATTAAGTATCTATATTTAACCTACATAAATATAATTTTAATTTATATATTGCATCAATATTGTTTTTATGATAATAACATAATTTTACATATTGTTTATCTGATTTTTATAGATATCTCTGAATCTAAATCACAGTGATAAGGAATACACTGAAAGTTTTTTATTGGTAGTGATAAAACATTAACTTGTTCATAATAAATCACCATTTGTTCATAGGTCTACATGTACCTATTAGAAGTGATTTCATATTACTAATTGGTGGATTTGGTTATTAACATTCATATATATGGGTTTATATTAATTTTTTTTGTTCAAGGTTAGGTATATTTGATTTAAATTATACTATTTAAGCCTAACAGAAACTCGCATAAGGCAGGAGTTTAGTTGCAGGCACTTATTAGTCAATTTCCGCACCCACACACTGAATTTATTGAATGCTAAGAGGTTTCGTCTCATATGTTAAATATTACATATTACAGGTTCTCATGATTGATGCAGATTTGGATCTATCACAAATAACAGAGGAGTACAAAAAGAGCGAACACCAAATATTGAGGCAGGCTGTGAATGTTGTGATGCAGTCACCGAATAAACTAAGTCCAAAGAAACCTATCACAAGCTCGGCTATTAAAATAGTACCACAAATGAGACTTTGATATGTATTATGATCTGCTAATAAAATGATATCACTAGTTTTAAAGTTTAAGATTTGTATTTAATATATAATAATAATTCAGTTATGACTAATGTGATTTAAATGTATAGAAAAATACACTCAGTGAATAATCAAGTGCTTTTCGCTAATAATAACATATAAAAAATATTTTTCTCTAAAGTATTGTTACAAATAATTGTCATACATGTACATAGTAAATGGTCAAGTACAGGAATATATACTAAATGTCATGTATTGTAAAATATGCATAATAATTTATTTGATTTCTTCAGTAAAAAATATCACAAATTTTTGTGTTCATTGTAAAATAAGTAGACAATGTTTATGAATTAGTTTGACTTGATAACAATTATAGATTAATTTAGTGTTTATTTAGTATTATAGCTTCTAAAATATATGTCTAAAATCTTAGTTTTTAAAAATATTTTGCACCAGTGACATTTTAAACATAACTACCAAGAATTGTATCAAAATGTCAGTATTTTTGGTAAAACAAAGTTTAGTTTTTTGAACATGACCCTAATGATTTTTGACCAAAAATGTATGTATTTAATTATTTATATATGTTGTTTAAACTGATTTATGTACTGCATTTAAGAATAAAGTGTGATGTATATTAATGTATATTTTTTATTAACTTAATGAAGTATATAAGTAACAAAACGAAGTTTCAGCTTAAACTTGCTTTTGAATAATTAAGCTACAATAGTCAAAAAGAAAATACGAAGTAAAAATTATGTAAGTAAATAAGGACAGATCACAAAATTCTACTTAAATTCTATGAATTGCAGTAATCATTTTCATGGATAGAAATGTTTCTCTCATATATTCGTGAGTTAAAAATAGTCATTTTTTGTATGTAAACCAAATATGTATAAATTAAAATACTCAACTAGAAGAAAAATGAAAATTATGTTCATTCCGAATTCACGAATTGGCATTTTATAATTTTTTTAAAATTGTTCACCATGTATAGTAATTTTTCATATTATTAAACTAATTACCGCAAGAATTCTAGAATTGTTAAATGTTATATATAATTTATTACTCCCAAATTTATAATGTAAGAAAAAAAGGAATGGTTTTAATTATCATTGAAAAAGAAAACTTAATCATGAAGGATTTGGTAAGTCAATTAAAATGTTGTTCATGTTTGATAAAAACTAAGCACTAATTTATAAGTAGGGCAACCATTCACTGATAATTCTTGTATAAAAGTTTTTAAGTGGTATTACTAACTAAAGTGACTGCACCTAGCATTGCCTTTTAATATCATAGGTAAATTTACTTTGACCACATTCAAAGTGCCTGTGTTTCATCAGCCCCAATTCACTTTAGGAACTTATTTGTGGTGAATGTAAACAGTTTTATTTTTGGCAACAAGAACGGAAGTATATTTTAAACCTGTTCATGTCTTAATAGAACATAGATAAAAAATAATACAGCTTGTAATTTGTATTATCTGTGACAGTTACAAAAAAATAAAATGTTGCTATGTTAAACTTGACCTGAATCTATGAAATGTTTTGCTTAATTATAATATACAATTAACACACATATTATTAAGTTATTATTAAAATTATTCAGAAAGTGAATATACATATCTTTATTATGATCTTAACTATAACCGTATATATTTATGACAAAAAACCATTGACATTTGAAAAATATTACACAATTCCGGTGTGAATGAACCCTTATAGAGAAAATCTACATACATATTATACTTTTTAAGTTAATGTATGCTTGATAAAGAAGTATAATCGTTCAAGATTAAAGAGTAGTAATATTATTCATTTCAGGTATACGTTAACGAAATAATTAAGTGTCAGGTATTGAAATTGTGATGTGGCTATAGAATATTGGACAGAAATTAAGAGTTATGACGGTCAGTGTAACGTGGTTGAAGAGTCAACAAAATATAAGGTTGTAAAAATATAAATATAATAAAAAAATAAGTTTTCACCACCTTGTACTTCTGAATTGAGTTTAGTGAAAGACTTTGCTCAAGAATACAGATATTGGAAACAAACTGCTGTTCTAACACGAAATGTTATTGTGGTGTTTCCTTTGAAATTACAAGGAATTTTGAGATCAATTGTAGCTTTAAGGTTACTTTATTATCTATATTATTGCAAAGTTCTCTTAAAATAGAAAAACATTACCTAACAAAAAATATAATTCTTATAGGTTCGTACATAACACTAAAACGATATTGTAATCATAGTTATTATTATTCCACGTTAATTTTTTATGTTAAATTCTACTAACTAATATTGAACTATCATTCTATATATTTGGTTTTCGAAAAGAAGTAGTACGCAATAACACATTCAATGTTATTCCAAATATAATTCAGGTATATTTTTTGTCTTAGAACAAAAGATACTCCGGTATTTACTTGGATTGTTGAATCGTAGATCCTTTACTTGAAAACATATTGAAAGTCTGATATTTTTCATACATATATTTTTGAAATATTTTAAAACGGCTATGGACTGGATTGTGATATATCTACACGTCCGGGAAATGCCAAATAGAATATCTTTTTCCCATACCATATATTTTTTTATAGATGTAAGATTTATGTTTCAAATATAAAACCATTTCCAATATAATGAAATTCCGTTTAATGAAACAATATTAATTTAATAAAAATTACAAGCGACTTATATTACATATCGTTCCACACTAGCAACCCAGACTATCTGTCAAAATTACAGAGATCATTTTGTCATTCTCAGGTGTTTACATGCCGATAATAATATATTTAGGTCAAATATAATTAAATTAATAGGAAATTCTATACAATTATTACATGTTATTATATATATCAATGTTTTCTTGTTATTTGTGATGAGTTCTTGTTGTGGTAACGAGTTAATTTATAATTCAGCGTTAAGTGAAGTTGTGTCCACAAATTTATCGCTTTTAGTAAAACTAGTGAATATTGATTACTGTACAGCCTCTATATTAATTGCCGTAATCGTAATAACGTTACTGGTAGCAATATTACGTAGATCGCGTCTCAACAAATCTATATCCTAAGAACCCGTCTAAAAGTAAAAGTAATGAGTCTGTTTGCTACACTTCAGTGAGCCGTAAGGTATGTATCATAATATATTTTATTGCATTCATATCTTTAATAAAGAAGCAGATAGATAGTGTATTAATATTAATATATTAAATTATCATCCCCCTATATATTTTTATCAGAATAAACATAGTAATTTGTTGTAGTGATGCATGTATGCAGAATTTGAATAATTTATTGCCCTCAATCTGTAAATATTAGCTCTTCCAATTTTGATATCATTTAAAAAAAAACAATAATTTTAATGCAGTTTAATGACTGCCTTCAGCATTATATAAATTTAATGCTTAAAAACAATAAAAATCTTATAAGTAATACTTTGTTAAAGTTTATAAAATATATTTAAGTGTCATAAAAAACTAAAGTAAAGTATTTCATAAAATACTACTACTATTCAATAAATATACAACTAGGTATATGTATTAATGTTTCTACGGCTCTGGAAATGAGTCCTTTTATGCCTACCTAGATATATATAATACACCTGTATTGCTTATATATAAATGCAACTATTTCAATTAAAATATTCATGAACCAAGTTTTTCCTTATAGTAAGATCATAATTTTTTTCTTTGATCCAATATAAATATGGCTTAGTCTCTTAATAGAATTCTAAATTATATGAATTTTGTCTCTTACATAATATCCTTGATAATTTTACTTATGTAATATATAAGCAATGCACAAAAATTCTTTATAGGTATATATATTTTTTTTATGTCAGCAACTGTTATAATTTATCGAGCCTCAATTTATATTAGTGATGTGCCAACAAATTTCTAGATTGTCTTTTATCATAGACAAAAAAATATGTTTCGAGAATATGATTAGATGCTAGAATATTTTAATTATAATAATTTTCAAGTAATATATATTTCCGTGATATGGTAACATTGGTTAACGAAAGTGAGTGTTGGTTCCCGCGCCGTCTCAATCATTACCTCACTGTACTTACATTTCACTTTCCTAGGCAGAAAGCGTTAACATTAGCATTATACTTTGTAAATTTTATATTTACGACCTTATTGGTTGAGGAGGAACGAAATCTCGTATCTACTTATATATAATTACGTCCGAAACGAGATATAAATAAATGAATGATATGATATCACTACTTAGATTATTTTATCTCGACCACCTTCAATGGAAATAAAAGTTATAGTAATTATAGGAGAAATTATACTGTTATTCTTGACGAAGAGTAAGCAAAAATTTATAATAAAATCGTAAAAAATCACGATTCATACACATGATAGTAACGCATAATGTTCAATGTACAAAATTCAAAGTACAAGAATCATATTAAAACACTATTATTAAAGGACTTAAAGATTTTTTCTTATAACTACGAATATTAATATTTTTATACAGTAATTTTTAGTATAATCGTATAATAAATGTACGTAAATAAATCCGTATACATAAACACTTTGAAAAATAGGTTATAACTAGAAAAACGATAGAAAAACAAGCTATATTCTTTTGAATAAACTTGAATTATTAATGTGAAAGACGAAATATTAAAATTAAGCTATTAAAATACACTCACTAAAAATAAAAGAATTGTGTAATGGAAAAATGTACGAGAATTGAAAACTTATTTTTATCAAACCAATAAAATACATCCTGTATAAAGAAACTCTTTGTATCGAATACAGTATGTTTCCTCTATAAAACGGAAAAGAAAACCGGCTGTAAATTTGAATTACTCGGTAATATCCTATATAAACAAATCAAGAATTGAATTTAATATACATATATTTGTGGAATTGAGAGAACAAAGAATATTTGTATTAAGAAATGTTTGTAATAAAATAAAAATTACACCCAAGTTAATCACATGTTTACAATAACGAATCAAGAGAAATAATTATAATAACATAGAAAAATCAATATTCGATTGAAAACAAGATTTGAATCGAACGAAAGCATAAAAAATAATTAAACATAAGACGAAACTTCTCAGCATTCAATGGATTCACAGTACGGGTTCCGGGTCTATCGCGTTGTAGGGAGAGGAGCTTCAACAGTGCCTGGGACTTGCGACCCAGGTGGAGCTTTAAGGGGCCCCTATCTAACGCGCGTTATAGACTCATCTCCACTGTCAAATCTCTTCTCTCTACCTAACCAAATTTGAAAAGAACCTACTAGGACTGCCTTCGAAGTACGTTCCAAGAACGAATTGATGTGAGTTCTGGACAGGCCCAAGACTTTTAGTAGGTTGTAGAGAGATTTAGCTATTATATCTCTTGCTCCCACTTCTATCGCGTATAAATCCACGACGAACCCATTTCTAGTGAGTTCGTTAGTGAGTTCGTAATATTTATTGACCTTGATGGTATGGTCTTTGGGGATGTTGATTGCCAAAGGAACCGTAAGATCTCGTCAACTAACTCAAATTTTCTATAATTTTTGTGTATCAAAGTATAATTAAGATAAATTTCAGTTTCATTTAAGCATGAAAGATATAATTTTCGCACCGCATCGCATATCGTGCTTTCCAGAAGGTTGTGTCACATTAACTTTGATGGCGTCCTCTCATAGAAATGACAAACTAAAAAAGCCACTTATATCAATCAATATCAATATTCTCCATTACCAAAGTCACTTTTACCGAAAGGACGGTATGATCAATTCGTCATTTACAATTTATTTAATGTCAATCTTCTTCAATTAACATAAACAATTCCGTATCGTGCGAGGAATTTATTGTGTAATATATATTTAATGAAAACTAAATTCTACAATGTGTCTCTATTTAAGATTTAATTACGAGTTATTTATTTCATTAAAAATAATAATAATAATTTAGCTTTCTTATACTTCGATGGCATTAATTTTCGTATCGTATGTCCTACAGTCGTGTGAAATGAACTGAATATAAAACACGTGTAAACAAAATTAACGACAGCCGGAGAGGTTTTTCTGTTGGTTGTTATTAAAAGCAATTATATGTACGGTCGATGGAAACAATGTATCGTACAATTGAATATAACTCAACCCCATCGCTGTAACAATTTAAACGGCTCTTGTGCCCGATCACGTATTCGTTGTTGAAATAAAACTGTAACTTGTTGCTTATCCTTTCGTTTCATTGTCATGCATCTTGTTGCTCGATATATTTAACCGATTTAAAAAAGTGGAAGTTCTAATTCTTTTATACATACATATGTACTCGTTCTTTATTTAGTTAGTTATATAGTTGTAGGTAAAGTAACAAAAAATCCTTCCTCTACCAACAAAGATCATTACGGTCTAGGGTTGGCATAAAACGAAACTTTTACGGTTTTTATGATTTTTTTCCCATAAAAACTCGATTGGACCTTATTTTGTAAGTCCTTCCATCTCATTTCCTATTTTACAGAATGTGAATGGTCTTGTAATTATTTCTTTTAGAGCGTTATATATTTTCACAGCTATATATTAAATGGGTTATTGGATATCGAGTGCTGTAATTATTTTATTGGAACTGATACTTTCTGATCAGATAAATTAATATGAATAAATCAAGTATCATTAAGGACATTGTGTTGTATGGTAATGTTTATAAGAGTACTTTAATTTTTCTTGTATTATTTTTTCATACAACACGACTCTGTTGGTTTCTGAATGGTAATATCATTCTGATTTGAGAAATTGATATTTTCCATTACACATAAAATAATCTGTTGAAGTAATCTCTGAGCCCAATAGAGCCCTTTATTTTTTATTCATTTGAAATCTCTTTGATCTTAAAACGTGAATTTCGTTGACACTATTTTCTGGTTAAACACATAAAAGACTGTTCATGTGTTTGTCGTTACTTTTTCTGGATATTTCTTTTATCTTTTAAGGATTGTTAGTTTTTTGTTTGATCCAAGAAAGTAAAAGAAAAACTTTTCAACCAAGACCCATTTACATTGAGCGATAATTTTAACTATAGTTTCCATTTTTATTTTAAGAATAAAATAGGTTGCGTGTAGCACGAGATAACAAAGATTACCATAACCGTCCTCCGTAATAAATGTGCCACAGAGATACAATCCTCGACTTATTTATTTTATTTATTATAACATCTTCAAAACCATATCCGTTAATTTAATTCTTAATCTTTTGGGACGACGTTGTCTTTAATTTTTATCGTTCCAAAAAATCTTAATATATTTTTTTAATGTAAATCCTCTTTCGTTTTGAAAATTAAAAAAGTAATCAACTGTATGTGGCCAGATATTTTTATCTAACCTCTTTGATATGTTTTCAAACAGTTTTTCTTAATATTTTTTTTAATGTAAATCCTCTTTTGTTTTAAAAATTAAAAAAAAAATGAATTGTATGTGGCCAGATATTTTTATCTAATCTCTTTGATATGTTTTCAAACAGTTTTTTAAAATATTTTTTTTAATGTAAATCCTCTTTGGTTTTAGAAATTAAAAAAAAATTGTATCAGGCCACATATTTGAATCTAACCTCTTTGTTATGTTTTCAAATAGTTTTTCTAACTGACCTGATCTATATTCAGCATTAATATTAACTGCGGACGGTGTTATTGCTTCAGTACCTTTGAATAGCATAATGTGATCCGAAGCATATTGACTTTCATAGGGGTTTGTTTAAAATTCATTGTGTTATCTGAATTCGTATTTACTTTAAAATTTATTTAGTTTAGGCGTCAGAAAAAATTTAGTACGTGTGTAATTAAATATATTGATGAAATTTTTATTACAACATATGTTAAATTCTACGTATATTTTACTATTATTAGATATGTTAAAATTCAGTTTGCTGGTTAAATATAATTGATTTTACAGTCTAGAATACAGTCTTCAATACTAAGACTGTTTATATATTATATATTGAGTGTAATATTTATTCAAATATTACTTTATATACATATATGTATATATACATGTACCTATATGTTGTGATTTGTTTTGATTTTGGTGCCAGGTAGAAACAGTATACAAATAAATTTTATATATTCCTCACGATTAGAATAATTTTTGAGTTCGGTTTATGAATTATAGATTCGTACATTTTGAGTTCAAGGATTTCTGTATGGCATGATTTTTGGAAATGTCCACCATGTCGCCGCTCGTAACGGTTCCAGAAATATTAGGTAAAAAAAAAAAAATTGAATAATTTATTCTAAACCGCTGTCAACATTATTCGGATGTGTTATAAAATCATATTTAAGTAAAAATATTCAATATACAAAACTGTTTTAGAATATCATCCAGAAAATATTCCTTTAACACAACATAGTTATTAAACGCGTATAGTGTTGTAACAGTTCAATTTACGATTTTTATGTTTCTAACTTTGGGTTACCGGTTTTCCGTGTGAATAATATCTAGTAAATAACGATGTATTGCCTCATAAAATATAAGCATCTCGTTTTTAAATAATACACAAGTAAAAACTGCATTGAAGTCTTTGACCACATTTACTTTATAAGCTTGAAGGCAAAAAGTTGACTGGCCATGTTTCAATGTAACTCGTCTAATGCGGTTATTAGGTGCTTGGTTGTGCGAGCGGAGTCGGTAACTTAGCATAGTTTAATACCTGGAAAACTTTATATGTGGTGAAAAAACTTACGAGCTATTAATGACTACAGATACAAAGTAATGTTGAGACATATGGCTTTTTAGTTGAATTGTATGAGTCTATGTATGGATGATTGGACTGTTGATGGATTGATCTATCGATTAATATATATGAGATAATATATTTCATAACTCTTATATGAAGTTTAGTAAAATAGTCAAGTCGAAAATTGCCGGTTTTAACATATTAATGCATGGATGAAGCTGTATATTGCGATCGAACCGAAATCGTCAAAATATATATAAATAATTATTTCTTTAACGCTAACTAGTGTATGTATTAAAAAGCAATAGAAAAAACAGATAGTTTTTTTCGTCTCTTGTAAATTTGTTAAAAATTACTTAAACGGTGTTGTACTTATGGGACGATATGTATTCTGTCTCCAGTGCTTTATTACATATTTTGGAAAGTCAATCATAATATATACATATATATTTTGGACGTAAAAAACATGGTTTCTTTTCTTATTACAAGACAAAATAGAAGCATCGTAAATAATATTGATAAGAACTAAATGATTTTTTCAAATATACAGGGTGACTGGTGAATTACTATCAATATTTAAGGAGCATACTCGGTACATGATTCTCATTCGAATTATGTAAAAAAATAGGTACTTAATTTTTGACCAAATTTCCGTATAAATAAATAAAGTGTGGACACGTTTCAAGTTTTCAAAGTGTGGACGCGTGCGGCGGCGTGCTGATACAACACACGCCGCCGCACGCGTGTGAGTGTGTGTATATACCTAATCTGTAGGGTGTTCACACGATGCGTAATTAATTACATAACTTTTGGTTAACTTTACTTAGAAGTTTATTAATATTTATGTTATATTAATTTTTATTTCGTCATATATGATCGTCAAATATCACGTCCTCAAGTATCGATAGTAATTCACCAGTCACCCTGTATAGTTTGACCTACTCGTCTGTTTAGATGCTTATTACAAGTTATTCTTACTACTATTGATTTCTTATGTGTATTTTATTTTTCCTCATATAAATTATATATTCCCTAGTAATATTAACTTCAGTTACATACAATTTAATATGAATCCTTTGTTAGTCATTTAATATTTATTTATACTATTATTTCATATGTTTTTTACTATTCCCTTTCGTTGAGTTTGTTTCGCGTTGTTAACCATACATGGCTTATATTTGAATGTTTTCTGTGGGAATATATATTTTAACGAGCGCAGGTGCATCCGCTGGCGAGCATTAGTATAAATATATTGACGTTCATAATTTTTCTTTGATTCACGCTCGTTTGGTATGACTGGTGTATGTATATATATCTTAAATGTATGTATATTTAAAAGTCAGTGGTGGCCTAATGGTTAAGAGGCCCTCCTCTCATGCATGAGGGTGTCGGTTCGATCCTGGCAAGTACTAATGTAATTTTTCCGAGTCATATGTACTCTCTAAGAGTATTTAGACATCACTGATTAATGCATTCCCAAAGAAGGTTGATATCAGACAGGCGGCCGATCGTAAAAACAATTAGCCAAAACTATTCACAACATGTAAGGCAGACCCTGGCTAAAGCTGGGAAATTGCCAGTTCGAAGAAGATATAGTGTATACAGTTTTGACCCTTGTAATAATATTAGTTACAAAGTATTTCAAGTCACACTCCTGTGATGAATGTGTCGTAAAAATTTTACCTTTATTGCTTTAATAAAGTTAAGTGCGAGGAGTTTCTCATTTTGATTGCATAACGCATACAAATTAATATTATACATAAAATAAACTATGTATAAATACGGTTGCTGAAAAGTAACCGAAACGTTGGGAGTATGTAGTTTTAACAATAATAAAATACAAAAAATCTTAGTATTATTTATTTATGTATCTTTGTTAATTCCGTCTGTTTTCAATAGTTTTGTTATTTTTGTTTTATCTATATTACAATGCCTGATGGTGCTAATGTTCCCTCACTCCTCCGCAAGTTTTAAATTTAAACAGATGTCGTTATTTTTTGTTGTGTCAGCATGAATTTTTTTACGTATATAGGTTCTTGGAGGTAGATTTTTGGTGACTTTTTAGTGGCACACCTTTTTTCTATAGTATATATATATATATATATAATATATTACTTACATAGCGAAAATAATTTAAAAGACTTTGGAATTCGATTTAAACATATGTATATACATATATATATATACATTTTATTATAATATCACAATCAATAATTGGTTAATACGACAAATAAGTGATTCTGTCGTCCAATTTTATGTTCTTTTTAAAATAGCGTCCTTAAAAGGTAGGAACAGAAAATACGAACTATTTAAATGGTTGTGATAACGGTAATGATATTGAGACTTTCTAATGTAAAGATAAATTATATTATTATTATATTTTCACAGTTTTATATATCGATTAGACCAAAATCGACGATCTTTTTCGATGTCGTTTAATTGTATCCTAAATATATTTTTATATCATAATTTCAGTTACTTACTTTAGAAGTAATGTATAAATTTATTTAATATATGTAATAAACTATCTTTAGTGTTAATACTTACGATAAATGCTAATTTGGGGTTTAATTGGAATGCCGTTTCTTTAAAAGAAATATGTGTTATTTATTAACCTTTACTTAATAGTTTTATTTCCAAATTTCAATATAAAACTTTGTCCGAAATCAATACAAGTATCTCGTCCTTTAATTTGGTAGAGAGCCAAAGATTTAAGTATTCTAATTGGAGCCATTGCTTATTAAAGTTTAAATTGGATTAAGTTATACAACAAAGGCATGAATATTGTTTTTATATAAAAAAAGGTTAATATATTGTTTAATTACTTCGTTTAAATTTCACTAAAATCTACTTACTATCCGATGTGAACCAGTTAGCTAGCCCGTTGAATACAGGT
The DNA here is from genome assembly GCA_916720795.1 of Danaus chrysippus. Taxonomy (NCBI): domain Eukaryota; kingdom Metazoa; phylum Arthropoda; class Insecta; order Lepidoptera; family Nymphalidae; genus Danaus; species Danaus chrysippus. Next base: position 2,780,252 of record CAKASE010000080.1, on the reverse strand, counting down.
GGCGTCTGTTTTATACGACCATAATGAGTCACGAATACCAATTAAAATGAACAGACCAATAAAAGTAAGACTTCATTGATCTTTTTCATCTCGAGACGAATAAAAAAAATACATTTAAAAATATATTATATAAAAATCTAGCAACTTTTAACACAAAAAAACTCGTATTTTCTGTCTGCGTGGCGAGATAATAGCGAGACGAATTTATAGTTTTTTTTTTGTGTTCATGATTTCAATCGAATTTACACGTTTTTAATGTTCTATTTAATTTCAATGTGTTTTATTTATAGTAATATATTTCCTAGTTTTTGTTAATAATAAGAAATCAACGATCCTTTGATTATATAAATGAGTAAATACAATGAAATTTAAAGTATATACTATTTATAATTTAGTTTCGTATTAGTTATCTTTTAAGATATTTCTATGTGATTTGAATTCTATATTATGACTGAGAAGTCAGTAACTAATAAGTGCGTATGGTGACGTAAGTGAGCGGCGTGATTCGGCCAGGCTTTTCGGGGCCCCCACCAGCCATTTGTTTACAAGAGTCGCCGTCTCACGGCACTCCGCCCCGATAGGCACGCGAGTCTCCACGCACGATACCGATGTAACACAGCTTATAGTGAACCAAGTGTACTAAAACATACAAAAATCAACGCATTAGTGCAAGGGAGATCGTCATACAATAAATCCGACGTAAGTTATACATATAATAAAATTTAAGTAAAATTTACTAGTTAAATTTGTTATTATTTAACCATAAAAAAATATTTAGCGTAAAGCAACTCGGTTACTCTCGTTTTAATTTACATTTACGATGTCATAATATCTGTTGCGTACAAGTGCTGTGTTTTTTTTAATGAATTTTTCGGATAACATTCTGTTTATTTAATTTTGCTTTGAATTTTAATAGAAATATAATGAAATAAAGTCATCCGTCTAACATAGTTCGTCGTGTATACACGCGGTTAGTAGTTTCGTTTCGTTTCGTTTCGGTAGTTTCGTTTGTAATACAAACCAAACTATCTAAACTATGATATGAGTCATTCAAATCAATTATCATCATCGATATATGTGAAGGTCGTTATTTTAGTGACATTCGTCCCATTTCAAAACTGGACCGGTCTTTTTTTTTTTCGAGTAATAAAATTAGCATATCATTGCCGGGGATCGTCACGTGCTAGCAGGTAACTTACGGATACATTGGGAAATGTAACAAAAAAATATAACGTCCATAGATTTTTTACGTTCTTTTGGTTAAATTTTATCTAATATATTTCTCATTCTAACACGATGTATTGAAAATCTTCAGAATTTACAACCTACTTTGAGAATGTATGTTATATTTATATTAGAATTAAACGTAAATTGCATATACAATGTAACAATTATGTCAAAAGCGTATTATCTGATCACTCGTATTTGTCTTGGATTGCATTTTGATTCCATTATCATATTTAAAGATAAGATGCTAAGTCTCAATGAATAACTGATGTAGGGCGTTTGATATATATAGATACATAAATATATTTATTTAGTAGCTTTGAGTATAGTTAAATATTTGTTCATATTATTCCACGAGCTCAAACAAGGGCTTAATTTCTTGTAAAACTCTACAATTATTTGTGATAGTATCAGCTCAAAAATTATATTCCATTTGAATTGAAGTTCGTATTCAGAAAATATGTTTTAAGGTAAGTAGAACACTCAAAAGTTTAAAAGAATTATCTCTTACCGGTTACTAAATTGTGAATTTCCTTTTATTATTTAGCATTCATCGAGATGTTGCTTACGATACCTTTGATGAGTTCTCTTAAAAAAACAAGTCATTCTTTGAATTAGGACGATAAAAAAAATTCGACTGCTAGTTTCCTGATTTATTTTTGTTATATCGTTATTAATTTTATAATGAATTGTTGAAACTTTTCACGTCACTTAGCCACCCTCCTGACCTCTAGACGGTCGACCTCATCGTCTCTAGAACCAGGACTGCATTATCGCTTACCACACGTAATCTATACATCCTAACTCAAAACATTGCGTTAACAACGAAGCATTATAACATTTAGACCATGTATACGTATTTTTCGTAAAAAAACATGATATTTATAAAATTTTTGTATGATAAAATTTATTTTTCTTATAAATATTATGTAATAATTTACTATAGCAGTTAACGATGACGGTTCAGTTACAATATACATACGTGATAACAGTTATCGGTTAGTGACCGTCAGACGCACAGGAATGACAAAATACTGTGATTTCTTAACATATAACACGACCTTTCACTTATACAATATATTTATATAATAAATTATTAATGAATTCGTTACGCTATTGATTTTAAAGTATTAAATATAATAGAAAATATCCTGTTTTATAAATGTAGATATTTTTGTGTTTAGGTAATAAAGAGATTTAGTTACAGATTAGGTTCGGTCTAGTGGAGGGATGCTTTTTACAGACTCACACGAAGATGTATTTCATATCAATAGAAGATAACAATACATTAAAGAATTTAAATTATTTAGGGGTTTTAATATTATGACAAAATTCTTTTATATGACTTTACAGAAACATTTTCTATCCTATTTTGAAATAAAATTTAAATAGTCTAAAACAATTATTGTTTTATTGGAAATAAATTATACGATTTATTAATATTATTAGTATTTTTTTAGACACGTTTCATTCATATTGAGTTCTCGTTTGAATAAACTCGGTCTGTTTCTGGAGCGATGAAAGTAATTAGAGAGGTTTCGCTTTCATCTGACTTGTTCTAGTGGGTTGATACACGTTTTGACATCGCTGACTATATTGAATTATATTATTTTATATAGTAATATTTATAACTATGGATAAATGTATATATAACTGACAATATTATTAGACGAAAAATAATACATTTTAATGCACTTTGTATGAAAATAACTTCAGTATCACACAATGATTTCATGAAATAATCACGAGCGACGCCGTGGGAATAAGCTAGTTGTATAAAAGAATGTTATTATACTATAATGGTTATAGTAAAAAAATATTGATTACAAAAACGTCGCTTTAAATGTGAGTTAATTATATGAATGCGCGAACGCTATTTATTTTTAGTAAGTGGTGTAGGTATAAAGTTGTCGTCCCATGCTGGCACATAGTACATTACCCTTCGGTCCTCGAGAGATCGGCTTCACAATAAACAGTCGATCATATACTTGAAGTGTAGTTGTAAATTTACTTAGAACTTAATCTGATAACGTATCTCTTTAAATATGGGGGGGACGTCAACGAATTGCTTTGCTTTTGGATATCTGAAAATGCGGCCTAATCTAAATGTAAGAGTTGCATAGCGTATTTGGTCGTTGTATTGTTAAAATATGTTTTTGAAAGTAAAAGTTCACTTTCGGCGTCTCGGATGAAAGTGATGCGTTACAAGAGTTAATGTAACTCTCGAGTTCGAGAGATTCATTTTCAGTGATTTACATACATTTATACAAGATAGTATTCTGTTTAAACATAATAATTGTGAGATAAAATTGTCATTATGCTCTACTAATTGCGAAGTCATTCCTTTATCTATGACACACGATTTATCAATGTATGAATCTCAAATTCGTTTTAATGAAACATTAATTTTTTTGTACCGCCTCTTAAATGTCTTCAAAATAACACTAGTTGTAACGGCTCTCGAATTATGATTGAAAACTAATTGAGGGCAGATGTTAAGAGTTGGCCTACATGTGTATTGTGAGCCATGGTAACAGAAACATTGAAAGAGAAATTTGTGCCATCACCGAAACTTTAGCCGGTTGCCGAAGTAAAAGTGTCGCGAAATTCATTGCGATTTGGTGGTATGGAGGTTAGCTAAGTGGCACGCGGTACAGCTATCTGATGGTTCTTTTTTTATTATTTTGTTACACATCCGGTAATGGTTCGCGGTTGGTGGAAATTTGGTTGCTACTTGATGGTTGCTGATTGCTGGTTGCCTTGGTACTTGTTCGACTTGTACTATGTTAGTATTTCAATCGAAGTTCCTATTTTTATACATACGAGTATTATTCAGGCACAAAAATCAAGGATATTTTAAAGAAATCTATAGATAAATGCAAAATGACAAATATTCATAGTTTATATAAAATATATGAAACAACGTCTTAATTTTTGTTCATATTTATCATAAATTAAGTATAAAATTTACTAGTTAAATGACCGACATACATAAGGGCTCGTTAGTGTACCTACAATCTTAATGAGTTGATAAGTTTTAAGCTCAGTGCGTAATTTAAACCAGTTAATTTGCGTCTTATGCAAACAATGATCATGCTGTTGGTTATATTATTTTTAAATATTATGTATAAGTAATATATATTTCAATATTGTATAGTATAGTAATATATTTGTTCTTTAAAAATTGTTCGTCACATTAAGCAATATATAAGGTTTCTATACTGGGTCATATGGCAATTGAAAGGGAATGTTCTCGTCCTTGTTTTGTATATTTTATATACAGGTGGTTCGATTTGTAATACGATATATACAAAAATAATTAGAATGTCAGATTATTACGTCAAATTGTTAGATATTGCAATAATATATAATTATAGTAAATATTATTTTCACACACACAGACACATTTAAGTTTTTGTGTGTGTGTGTGTTTAATATTACCAAATTATTTACCTACACTCTACAGCGTTATTTACCCTTTATTTTTATCTTTATTGCTCATAGTCTTTCGAAGATATAAATTATTTTTTATATTCAGGGAATTCTTATATATATTTAGAAATATAAAGTTACTGGTATAGTAAATAGTTCGAAGCGTCTTCAAATTGTGTAATTCAGTAGTAACATAATATGGCTTAGTTCCTATAATTTTTAGATTGTAATTACAAAGTCATTCGTCTATCAAAGGAATCATTACTAATAGATAAATGTGTTTTAACCGACTTAAAATATGGAGTTTTTGTATTTCACCATCATGTTAACATTTATGCTTCCACCTTAGTCATATTCTCAATAATAATTTTTACGGTCGTTTGAAAATAATTTTTATTTCTGTAATTCCTAAAGTTTTATAGTATATTTTATATCTTGAATAATGTCTGTTATCTATACAAAGACGAAGCTTGATGTTTGTCTTATAAAAATGAATCGGATGTTATATTAGTGGGTTTATTTTTAATATTAGCATTTTTTGTGTTTTGTTAGTGTGTATAAAAAATATCTATAAACAGAGACGTATTCTGTAAGTGAAGGACGATTGAACTTGTATTTTTTTTCAAGTTATTGTGTGCATGTAATTCCAACATTACATTTTTTTTTATTAAGAATGATATGTTACAAAATTTGTCATCCAGATGTGTTCCCAATAATGAAGTACATCGTGAGTTGGGTTAGGAAACTTATTGATTTTTTTTAGTATATTTAAATATTATTGTTGTAAACATATAAACACATTAAATAGACGTGATTGGTAAAAGTGCTAATAGTGGATGTTAAGCCTGCCGCTCGAAGCATTTCTGGCCCTCACCCACTTAGTTGGTACGCGTGTTTTGCTTATTAATTACCCACAATACGTACAAGACGTTTTAATTGTGGAATTATATTTTATCGAATCCCCTGATTGATTATCGATTAAATTAATTTTTACGATGTAATGTGCAAATTAATATATTTACGACACGAATGTAGAGCACTTAAGAGAGTAAACAAGTCTATAAATTAAATACTGTGAGTTCTCATGACTTTTAATACATTATAAATTAAACATACTCAAGTGTTGGGCAATAGTAAAAATCGTTTCCAAAGAATCGAAACTGGTACTATTTATCGATCGTCTCGCTGTGAGTATACGTTCATCGACCTTAAAATATTCAGTTTGCTCAAATGGAAAATGGAAACAGCTTTGTTAAGCACACAATGCTTGCAGTCTTAAAAAGTTGTACGTCGAGATTTCTCCACGTGTATTCAGGCGATGGCTGTATGCAAATCCCGTGAGGCGTTTCTTATATGATGACATTATTAGTATACCGCCCCTGTGGACCGAATATCACGGTACTTCTGGCCGCTGTATAGCTTTCACTGTCTCCATTGGGCACAGTTCTTCAGTTAAGTGATCTCCTTTCGTCGATCGTCGATTGTTTTATCGTTATGAATGTATCTTATATGGGTTTTCTTTTCCAATATCTAAATTAATATCACCTTCCAATTCGTCATGTGTTTCGTCATTACCGTTTCTGTGGCTAGCTAGTTGGTCGCTTCCAGTAACGTTTCTTCATTTACACGTTCCACTTTGCTCAATAAGTGAGGTGAGTAGTGTCAAATTGGCACTAGTCATTTATACAACGACCTTGCTCCACACTCTGCTGCTCATTTAGGCAGAGTTTTTGATTCATATGTACATACATACATACATTGTTCACGGTGAATCATTAAAATTATTTTTTATTCATTTGTATAAATTATCTATAATTTTTTGTTATATCCGTTTCAGGCTCTTGTATTTGTTTTTTCTTTATATAGATTATTATCAAATTGAATGTATTTATTTGTTAGTGATCTATAATATGAACGTGCAAATTATCAACTTTCCCGAAGTGTAATGAACAATTGTATAGTCGTTATGAACACGGAGGCCTGGGATGTTTGGCACGCGCTAGGCGTATGAGATCAACAATGTCAAGGCTCGATTATGTCACGTTGCGCAATCCACGGCCGGAGGAAAACTTGTCCAGTTAGAGAGCATCTAGATGGATTATCTCACAATCACAAAACTATACCATTAAATTATACCGTTCAGATAACTTACTACGTATTGTAATTCTCACTATATTTCAAGCCAGTGGGTTTTTCCGTCTGTTTTGGCTGGGCACGTGCCAGGTCGGATCACCTTTTCTCCTAAATGTTATTCGTTATATCGGAGTCAGTATATTCAGTAATATGTACGTATAGAACTCCACAGGGCGTCTGTTTCTTTAGCTTTGTTTATATGGACACACCTCTTTCCGAAGGATTTGTTTCTCTCGCCTGAATTATGCGCCTTAATCTTACCTTTATTTATTTTTATTCTTCCTTATTAAGTTTCGACTTGGATTCATTGCTCGTTATTTTATTGTTCCGTTGAATTTATTTTTGTTCATTCTTAATATATTCCACTCGGAATCCTATGTATACTTGAGATAGTTATTTATTTGTAACGTTCGTCGTATTTAAACCTTACTTATTAAATATACTTTATCTATAAAACAGTCTTTGCTTATAGCTAATCTTTAATAATATCATTATATAATAAATAACTAATATAACTTTATCGGATTAAACAAGCGATTTGAATAAATCTTTGATGTCATTCAATTACTGAATAAAATTATAATGTTTTGTTTTATTGTTAAATACTTAGATGTGAATAAGAAAAATGTTATATTGACATATTATTACGCGACCAGATCTTACATTACGAGTTCAGATAAACAAGAATAGATCGATATCGGGAATGCAAATTAATTATTGAATTTTAATTACTTATTCATTTTGAATTCGCTTACCGGATTGTTACGAGTCGATTGAATAATTTCAAGATACTTGATTTATATTACAAATTTGAAATGTATCACGCGATTAGAAAAATATTTTTCTTATTATTAATTACTTTTTAAGATATTTCGTTACCTTCTTCACTTAGAAACAATCTTTCTTTTTGTACAATTTTTGTTTATTACTTGTTTTAGCAGTAAGTTATTATTGAATATTTAAAACCTCATTGGTAGCATTCAACAAAATGCTTCGTTTTTTTATTACACGGGTCAACATGAAATTTGACTTTGATTGCAAAGCATTAAATTTCGGTAGTTTAGGTCGTAATAAGACGGAAAAAAAATATATGGCATGAAAAACTTTGCTTTTGTGCCTAGAAGACTGATTGAACGAAATTTTTAAAAATCTCGGATTTTAATTATTGATTGAAAATAAAACTATTGAAATAAAAATGTTTATTATTTTTATTAAGTTTTACTATCAAATTATTATTGCTGCTTAAAATCGATTTCATTATATTAATATCATCATTGACTTGTTTAAATTTATTTAGAAAGTTAATTCTATACAAAAAAATATCAAATTATATATAGATATCTAATCTTTGGTTACTCAATCTATTCAGCATCTAGCCGTTGCAAGTTATTTTCTTTCAGCAGGTTTGTCGGTCTATAACTCGTTTTTGTGATTTATTTCCAATTGTCTTTAAGTCACCGTCACCTTATCTATAATCTAAAACCTTGTATTGACAAGACCTTATAAAGTATATTAATTTAGTTTATAATATCGTGTAAAACTTATGATTTGATTGTAATTACTTTTTATGCACATTGTGTTAAATCTCTCTACAACATTATACAAGACTTTATCCTTTCAAAACTATTATAAATTTATTCTTTGTAAATCTATAGAATGCTGAAAAGTTTCGTCTCTAATTTCTTAGTTAATTTGGAAAGGATCTGTGTTGGATTTTATTATTTAATTGTTACTTTTATTGATAAATCAAACTGTTTTAATACATACGTCTATCTAGGCTAGTATATTTTTACTAGTTGCATTTAACTTGGTCGGAAGAATTTTTGAATATCTCGATCTGGACGTAAATGTATTTCAGATATACCTAAGTTAGTTTAATTTAAACCTTACCATACAAGTGCATGTCGTAGACTTAATATACTACTTTTCCATATAAACCATTCTAAATTATCGGCGAAACGAATTTATCAGATAATTTTTAACGAAAAACTTCGCTGCTGTCGATATTTAGGTAGTCGAAAATCCGGACTAAGTGTGCTGAAACAAAATTTAGTAATAACTGCCTATAAAAGACTTTCTAATATATAACACCCTTTATGTTTATAAATTTATGTAAACATTAAAATTCATAGTCAGTAAAAAACTGTAGAAAACCTTGAAATATTTGATGTTACCAAAAAATTTCCAATTCATAAAACTCATATATTTACATCGCTGATGTATATCTATGAATAAAATATATAAAAACTAAAATGATGAATTTGTATATAAAAAAAAATAAATAGGGCCAGCGTAATATATGTACTGGAATATTTTATTTATATCGAAGTTTTATTCGATGTAAAAAAAAGTCGCAGTACCGAGAAGCGTTGTCTTTAGAATAAAAAAATATTTAACCGATACTTGTGATTAAATCATTTTGCATTTATTGAGTTTATTTTCACATGGATTTAAGATTTTCATTGTACTCTGTTATCTAAATAATGAAGAAAAACAAAAGAATGTATATAGAATGGCAGATGTTTTTTTTGCACGCACACACGCACGCATTATGTATATTATGTAGCTCATTAATAATATATTTTCATAACCTAATGTAACTGACAGATAAAAACATTGACGCGTGTAAACCTAAATATTACAAAGCTTTGTCAAATGTTAGTATCTCTTAAGTTAGCGTACGAAGTATTTGAATTGTAATAAGGAAATGCCGACGGTTTCAATGTTTTTTTAACTCATCATCAAGATATACGTTTGAGTAGACCAATTCTAACTAATTAGGTAATAAAAGTTGGAGCCTCGGGTTATTGCATTAGATCTGCTCGCCTTGACCCCGTGCCTCTTCATTATTACATACTACGCTAACATATTTGGATTATAGATATTATAAAATATAATACGTAAAACTTTTTTAAATGTACTATAAATTTATTTGAAATGCCAACGAAAGTCACTTGTAACAAGGTCGCTAAGATTGATGGTGTACCTAACTATAAATCCACATGCCTTTGGAAATAGATCTATGATTTTGTTTTATTTTAATAAGTCATACTATCTATATTTATAACTGCTAAGAAAACTCAACGAACTAACAAGTAATATTCTTTGAATGCTATTAAGGAAAATAACACCAATGATAAAGGCAAATGTACGATCATATGGAATTTTTTCGTCAGTGATGCTGTCAGTTTGATGTTTGATTTATCTCGAGTCAGTCCCGTGTTTAAAAATATTTGAGGCTAAAGTACGAAGTGTATTTCAACTATATGACACTGTACCTTTGCTTGAACCATCAGAACGCATATTTGCGTCCCAGCGGTATCTTTTTGTTTTACACACTGACACACAAATTTGATATGGGTTGTGTAGATTGTTACGTCCTTTTTGTATATATCTGACTTGTAAATACAGGCACTTGGGCAATATTGTAATTTCGTATATAATTTGTTATCTGATTTCGGCTACACGGTCCCTTCATTGGAATAAATCATCTCTGTACGGGCTGTTTGTTAAGACCGTTAAATTGTGTTCTTTCATATAATTTATCGCTGGTCGGTAGTTGTATGAGATTGTATTGTGAGTGTTGGTTTGCATTTGACTTTCATTCAACATTGTCTCCAATTAAAGTGCGTCTCGCTGCAGTCTCCTCGTCCTCACGTCGCCGGGCAGCAGTCCACCGACAAGATTGAAAATCCAGACGGCGGGATTTTTTTTTATTATCATTTGCTTATTCATATTTACGATGCGAATACTTTGATAAATTCAGATCTGTTTAGAACGGAGGAACATTATTGTTTTAAATTATATAATAAAGATATTTCGGTAAGGTGAAAGTTTATGATATGCTATATCATTCGACCTTTGGCTTTTATGAACTTGTTCTTTTCGGAGAAAGTTATTAATCAGTTATGACAAATATATTTTGGATTATTTGTTCGTATTGACATCTAGTGTATCGTCGGTGATAAATGGGGCATTCAGTTAAAGGTTGTTGGGTCAGTAACCCTAATAATAAGTGGTCGGTTTGTGTGGTTCGTCCCGTTATCACAGCGATAGGGTATCGATTATAGATGGTACATTGCACAAGTTATGTATTCTTATCTGGGAATGCAGTTACCAATGGCTCTCGTTTATCAGCAGTCGTGTAAAGTATTCATCTCGACGTCGTCGTGATATGTTTTTATACTAATTAATCAGTGGTAATTAGCTTTATCGTTAAATAGTTTGCTTTGAGAACTGGTCGAGTGAGTGCTGAGTGTCGTGCACCTCCTGTGTACTGGTCATCGGCCTTATTGGTAAGTTTTGCGAGTGCAGTTAGTTGTGCGAAAACTTATTAATATTCGATTCCTATACTATTGTGACGTAGCTCACATCCTTCTCCTTAACATACCGATTGCGGATGTGTCCATTTTTGACAGACGCTCTGACGTCTAGATAAAAAAAAACACGACGAATCTGTGACAAAAAAGGCGACGCAATTCGAATAAACGAAAAAACAATAACTAAAAGTTTAACTTAAAATAATCCAGACGATTTTAACGATGTCTCCGTTGATCTAAAACATGTCCCGCTTAGTATCGTAAGTGATCTTTGGGAGGCGGTGTGCAAACAGCTTTCGTGTGTAAATGCGTACCGCACAAAAAACGAATAGACGACCAATAAAAATCCTGTGGGGAGAAGTCGAGGGGCGGGTGTGGCGGGTGTAGCGGGTGCAGTGTTTTGTACTGGGCCGCGACTGTAACTGCACGGTGCAGTCTCTCAGCACCGGGCTGGGTGCGCGGACGCAGAACACATCCCTGACACAACTCATCCGAGGGATGCTACCAGTTTAATACTGACATCATCTCCTATTATACCATAACTAGAGTAATCTGATTTAACGAAACGTGTCTAAAGTAACCAATTATGACGTGAGTTGGTCACCATTTCTGTTAGTTTATGTTGGATGTCACGTTTTTAAGTGATTTTTTTTTGTATTGTCACAGGGCACCCGTCGTTGCGAGTGTGACTGCGGGCGGGGAGGCGGGTCGCACCGGACCGGAGCCCCAGGACGGCGCTATGAAAGGCGTCGAGGCCACACCGGAGGAACAGGAACGGTTAGCCACCGGAAACAACAATGGGTCCCTCGATTGTAAATTACCGCCGCAACAGGGTAGGCCGAGAACGGCTTTCCATTCGACCAGAATGTTCATGCTGGTGTTCCTATCGGGATGGGTGTTGCAAGGTATGTTCCTTACATACTTCGTGAGCGTCACCACTACCGTTGAGAAGCTGTTTAAAGTGGAATCGAAGACGACCGGGACGCTGTTGGCTGCTACGGAGATCGGTCAGATATGTACCGCGCTGTTCCTGACATACCTCGCGGGTCGCGGCCACAGACCCAGATGGATCGCCTGCATGATGCTGGTGCTGGCTGTGGGCGTGATCGGCTGTGTGGTCCCTCACATCATGTACGGAACACGGCTGATGGATGTACATTTAGATTCACATAGAGGTGGTTCGGCGCCGGTTTGCTCCGCCGACGGTAATTCTTCGATGGTGACATGTGACGACGCTCACGCCAGGAGTACCGCCGCCCGATCCTATATAACTTCGGTGGTGATACCTTGGCTGTTCGTCTGCCTGCTGGTGGTCGGCGTTGGACAGACCGGCATCGCTACACTCGGTATACCATATGTAGACGATAACGTCGGCAGTAAGCAATCACCACTATACATGGGTATGTTGATTATATTTCTACTTGCATGTATTATGATTATCATTTAATTATTAACATACATTACACATACTTCATTTATTATTAAATTTATTTTGCTAAATATATTCAAATTATCATTACCACATTAATTTGAATTTCATAGTGTTTATAAGTAAATTGGATTTAATTTATAAAGCTTTATTTTTACAATGGACGTTCCATTAATTGGTTGTCGTATGCGTGTTCGGTTCTCGTATCAATTGTAAGAAATTACTGATATAATAGGGAACCACGCCATCACAGGAATAAGCTCATTACTTTTACTTAGCGATGGTTCGATAATGCTGCCTCATAAAACTCAACCTCACATACAATAGACATGTATATATTCTATGAATCTTTAACGTCATCCGCCTTATACGAAATTTTGTTTCAATATATTTCTTCGTAATTGTTTTTATATTATATTTTATACATTTTCTGTATACTGTTCAATCGAAGACGACATGAAAGGATTTTTATTGTAATATCTCTTGAACCAAATTAATAATATTAGAATATTTTTATGAAAGTCTATTTTAATAAACGCGATATCAAGTCGCCGGTAGCGTGAGAGAATTTGTTCTAGGTACGTAATAAAGTATCAGTGATTGCTACGAACAGGTCTTTTATGGAATATTATTCATGGAATAATATTTCTTATATATCTTAGGTAATATAGGGAAATATTTAATATTTTTTTCTTCATATTTTAGACTAATTCGTCGTATATATAGTATACAGATATGTAATATAAAAAGTTGTCTACTGCTATACTTATGCTTTAACTTTTCTTTTAAATTCGTCTTATTTAAATTTTTATTCCTTCACATGAACCCGCTAATAGGTATTGCGATGTAATTTTGTCTGATACCAACCAAACCGGTTGGCTTTGAAAAAAAGTCACCGTTTTACCCTAATGTATGAATGCGTGTGTGTGCATACATTTATTGTGTTTCAATCATATGTAATGATGTGTCAGGAATGTCTTAAATGCACACGTTGCATTCAAACTTGGATAAACTTTAATCAGATGAAACTTAAATTGTTCTTGAATGATGCATTTATTGGTATCTTATAGTTTTTTTTGTATGAACTAGAGCATCTCTCCGAGCTTGTCTGCGCCGTGGTCAATACATATACCGTACTCGCCAAACTCGTTTGAACCAGACAATGTTAACCTGAAACTATAAAGCACTTGTTCTATGCGTTTATATTTTTTTATAAGATTTTCTAAAAGTATGACGTTAAAACTTAATATTTTTGTATATATAAATATACATGTAGTAAAATGTCTTATTAATTTCGTTATAAATTATGTATTGAGTTTATTTCTCAACTTCTTATGCATTATGTTTACTTCTAGTATATACTAAATAAGAACTAAATAACTTTTAACGCCATATGATAATTATATCTGGTAAATGTTCTCTTACGAAGTAACTTAAAACCTTTTTCGGATTACCAACAAAATACATATAAATATCTTTACTTAACGCGAATTTGGTCTTACTAATGAGTTAAATTATTTATAAATTATTAAAATATTCTGTTTAGAATTCAAAAATAATCATAGATTATTCTGTTTCAAAACATATATACGATGTAATTTTAGTGTTATTAATTAAAAATTGCTATGAGAACATATGTTTGTGGTTACGTTAAAGGACAGTAGGGTAGAGCCAGCCTTCAATAATGCCCGCAACGTTCGCCGACATTAGTACTGATAGGGTGTGGTCACAGTGATAGCGGGTAAATATTAATAATATTACTAGATATAATATTATTACAAGGAATATGTTATGCTTTCGGTCCCAAAAAGTATTAACATTAGAATAGAAACTGTAACTAAAATTAATATTTTCGGATTTATTACGCGATTTTTATTTTTGATTACAGCAACCGAACTTTCGGGAGTATGTAGTTTATAATCAAAAATAAAAATCGCTTAGTAAATACGAAAATATTAGTTTCATTCGAATGAATGCTCGCGAAAATCTTAGATCTCATTATTAGAAACTTTTCTTACAAAAAGAAGAAAATAAAATTGTCATTACATTTATGTATTTAACTAAACTTTTGAATATATAACAGATAATACATATTACTCATAATATAATGCAGAAGATATGTTTCAATATTATTTTTACAATCGCTAAATAAATTTGTGTAAATTTATTTTTCGTTATCAGTGAATAATAATGCACTGGTAACATATTTAGGTCACTTATTGTATTTATTTTTAAAATAATTTAAAGTACATATAAATAAATAATGTTTTTAAGATCGTACTAAAATCTTCGGTTTTATTCATATAAATAAGAGTTAAATTTAAATTCGTTTTTGACTTAGATTGTAATATTTTTAAGTATTATTTATATATATAGAAAATCTGTTATATATTAATAGATGTTTATTATCGCTGTGAGTGGGGACGACAGTCATACATAAAACATGATCGGCCTTGTAACGGTTTTATAATATGGCCGACGAGAATATGATGACTATTTTTGGTTTTATAAATATAATACACAAAATTATTCACTTATTCATATAAACAATGGAAAAATAACGTTAATTCTATGATCAACAGTTTTAATTTATATTCGAAGTCGTTAAGATAAGTTTATGATGAGGTTAAGGAATTGTCTTCTATGTAAGCTAGATAATTTAAATTAACATTTTATCAGTTCATAGTTCAACAACCTATCCTTGAGTGTTATCATGTAGCTGAAACTGGTATGTGTGTTTTGTAATTATTTAATATGATACGATTAGACGTATGTTAATCGTCCTTGCTTTCAAACATAATAATTTAAAATTTCCTTAAACTTTTTATTTGATTTTATTTATACACAATGTATTTTAAGTATAAGTGCTGTCTGTGTCTAACATTACACAAACAAATATAGCATTCTAACAAAAGGCGATGCGCGTGCGCATGCGGTTTGCGAAACATTTCAGACGCTGTCCGCATGGAGATGCACTATTTTGGTACACAGGGTTTTCACGACATAAGTTTTAATATAACTAATTTTAATTTTGTACGTGTTATATAAAAATACGATACATTATACATGCCAGTCGTTAAGAAGATACGTTCCCTTTAACTTATCGAATATTATTAGGTGTTGCAACAATCGATTCCAATTAATTTATTGGGTCAGCCCTAAACGATGCGTATTTGTGTCAGTGGGACGGGATGCGACCATTTCATGTCGTGCTAGTTCATTTTACTCGCTGACAAGTTTCAAGAGTTTGTGGTAATTTGTTCAACCTCTTTATCACGAATGAGGGATAATGTTCACATTACACATAAGTTATTTTTAATGAGTTCTAGTTATACGTATATTTGTAGGACTGAATGATTACGATTATACATATATGGATTATTGCCATATACGAGTACATACATGTATGTGGGTCCCCAAATAGTAATTTCTGTTAGGTGGTATTGAAAAATTTGGTACCATATTATTAGTAACAAGATTTTTTTATTACTCAAAGGAGTATGTACTTAATTTGTTTTTAGTTAAAGTATAAATAAAATTTATTTATTTTCATATAGCAATCATATTCTATGGAATATTTTAGATAATTACACTATGTAAGAAATGTTTGCATTTAAATGATTAAGCTAAAAGCAATTAATAACTCTTTATTTTAAGTAAATTAAGATAAATTGAACACACACTACACTAGTACAACAATATCCATTATATTAATTTATAAATATTCTTAATATTTTAAAACTTCGTACACGAAAATCAACGTTATATGAATGACAAACTATCAAACTATCCGTATTTATTCTTCCTAAGTACACTCGTGGTAAGGATACAGGACAAGCGAATTTAGCTCGTCATGATCAGCCAAATTAACTGTTTTACAAAAACAGTTATAGCTGACAAAATCACGGATTCCGTTATACATACTATCGCAATGTGACATTGTCAATAACATCACATATTGATATGTTATTCGTATTTATAATTCTTTGATGATTTTTTGTTTATCCGATGACCATTAGATGTTTATTGTACGTACTGCAGGCCAAGCTCAAGCTAGGTTAAAATACAATGCTTAATAAATAGTCTGTTTAATATATTTACAGGCAAAGTTTTCTCAGTCGTTTTTTTTATTCATCTTCATAGTTGTTTAATGTCAGTTAATTTCTAGAGAATACACTTGTATTATGTATGTATGTATTGGAATCATTAGTCATGTTCTCGTGTTGAGATCGTTGAACTAGTCTAGTACCTAGCGAAGCGCACTGACTTTTTTATATACATAAATCTTTTTAATAATTTTATGCTTCTAAGAATAATAATTATGGAATATACTATATATATAAGAAGCATATATGTTATCCTTATATATATTTATAGTAGTGTATTGTAAATTAATTTACTATGGATGAAGAGAAATCTTATTGTCTTCTATACAAAATCATGTTTTTTTCCTGATTAATATTATTTAATAATTTAAAACAATTTTTTAAACCCTCGTGTATATGATTCTTTGAATGCCCTTCTGATATATGATACACAAAAACATCGTACCGCCGTATCTCCTAAAACTTGTTCCTTATACTTTAACGATTCTCTTTATTTTAAGTCAGCAGTTTAATATTTTTAATGATCCATCCCGAATCGGTCTCGACAAAGTTAATACCAGGTATCTTAATACATACTAAAATTTTATCAAACTAATTAGTGATGTAATATTATTTTATATTCGTACTTTGTCCTAAATGCCGATATGTTTTTTTAATGCATCATTTTTATTACGATGTCCGATGTTCGTGTATTAAATAATTTCTTTGCATGCAGCGTGCGTGAGATCGTCTGGCTTTTGGCAAGCGTACTTACGATTTCGGCGAAAGATTACATTCGGTACCTAAGTACTCGATTGTTTTTCGGTCACTCACCCAACGTCTCATATTTTTAATATAACTTCAATTTTACCAAGAAAACTGGGACAGTGTTTTATTCAGTCATCGACCTTATATTATTTTAATACGACTAAAAAATGATTTCCATTATCTGTAGGGACGGAAGGTTCATATCAAGTCATTAATGCTGTTTTACAATATGGAAGCTTGTGGTTAACATAAAACATATGAAAAAACATATATTTAAGTTATATTTAATTATGTCCAGACCATTGTTATTTATTGGCTCTATACACGTTTGAATTATTCCGCTGCTCCGATGCACTCGGTGTTATTTATGTTTTATTTTTGATTTATTTTTAAACACGAGCCGAGAATTGATTTTACACTAAATATATTGCTGATTAAATCTTAAATATACATTTATTATAATTGGATGATTAAGATAAAATATAGTTAAGTCAATAGTTTTTTTTTATAGTGAAAAAATGTCGAAGATATTGGTAAATGTATTGTATTTTAATTCCAGGTATTACGATCGGTATAAGAGTGATCGGGCCGGCGTTGGGTTTCTTGTTGGGGGCTCTGTGTACCCGTGTGTACGTGGATCCCCTCATAGACCCCGGGTATGAATACAGCGACCCCAGATGGGTCGGCGCCTGGTGGCTGGGTGAGTTTTGTTGAAATCAATACTATTATAATGAGAATATTATTGATGTGGAAGTTTGATGTGTATAGATTCGAATAGAGCTCTATTTTTCGGGTTTACTTTTCGTATTCTGTGATTTCAAATTTAAGCCAAAGTTTCCTAAATTCAGACGAGATAGAATTGAGCGAAATAAATGACGACCTAAACAAAAAAAACATTTTGGTTTATAATTAAGTTAAGAATCGGTAAGAAGTAACATTTACAGCATTAAGGATTTCTTTAATCTTTATACTCAAAGCAATATATTAAGTATA
Organism: Danaus chrysippus; assembly: GCA_916720795.1. Classification (NCBI taxonomy): domain Eukaryota; kingdom Metazoa; phylum Arthropoda; class Insecta; order Lepidoptera; family Nymphalidae; genus Danaus; species Danaus chrysippus. Next base: position 2,761,866 of record CAKASE010000080.1, on the reverse strand, counting down.
CTAACTATGGTAATGCAAAGAAGTATAAAAAGACTTCTCTCCGTACGTTCTCTACGTCACACGCATTGTATTACTATTTGATTTAAAGTTCAAAAGAATATTGTTAATGTTCTTTACAACCGGATGCGTGTTTATAAAAAAATTGTAACGATAAATTTCTGCTTCATAAAGGTTTTGAAATTGCATGCATGTATAGTAATAAATATAATTTCTTAATAATTATCGACCCCGCCTCATGAATTATGTATGACCGCGCGTTTTTTGATACAGACGGATTGTAAATCCTTAATGGAAAGCAACTCTAATTACCGGCTCTTGGTACACCATCAAAATGTATATAAAAAAATTACTTTTACAAAAGAAAAATCTAACTCTTAAGCCACAAAACGTGTTAGTTTCATACTAAATTTCGTTCAAAACATATTTTAAATTCCATAAAGTCGATGAGTTATTTAAACTTGAGGTGACAGTATTGCTTTATGGGACACTTGACGTACGTTTGCTTAAGGGTAATGTTCCATTGTAAAATGTCTTTGTAGGCATTTGAATACCACAATGAGGATCGCGGAACTGCCGGCTACCGTTACCCAAGCATTGGCTTAGATTTGCGCGCGAAATCCACGAAGAAAGCATGCACGTGACCATACTACTAATCAAATGCGTGCATATTACTACCAAGCGAAATTTGCAAACGCCTACCGTCAGTGGCGCCTTTAATACCCTTATGGCAGGGTTCGGTTTCCATCAATTATTATTTTAGTTTTGTCAAGTAGAAAACTACACCGGCCGTGCTTCGACTGGCAATAAACTGAATTCGCAAGTACGCATTCAATGGTTTCCTTGTATTTCCTTATTGACAGTGTACTGTACACTTATGAATGGGGCGCGGAATTTTAATAAGTTTTTAATGGTCGGCTCACTGATACAAGTCGCAGTTTACTATTACTGAAAACGTTAATTCTTATTCTCGTTTTGTATTACTACAGCTTAATAGTGTGTTGTTATAATTGTTCTTATAGGAAATATAATATTTAGTTCTCTTTTTGCATAATTCGATACGATAAAGGTCATCTTATTCACCCTACATTTTTATAGTATCAGCATTTATCACTACGTTTATTCACTTTTATCTGTTACGTAGTTGATTAGATTTATCAGAAATCGGTGTGATTGTACTTGTATGGTATAATTTTATTGTAATTAAATGATGATAAATTGACTAATCATTACATCTTAGATGTGTTGCATCTCCAATCTCTGTTCTTGATAGTTGCTTGTTCCTACCTCGTAACTGATAGATTTGTCCCAATGTTTTGTATCTCTATTCGTTTGTTGTACGTACGTATTATGTAATGCATTACCTCACTCCGCGTCACCAAAACTAAAATAATCATTCTATCCGCACGGTCACGGCCAAGGCTGTTCGTGGCTCGTTTCTCACTACAATTATGCCATCGCCGGTCGTAATGAGGATTTAGTGGGTGGAAACGCTGCCGTCTTGATCACTTTTACTTTTAAACCGGTCCACATAACCTTCGTCTCCTTGTTCTATGTCAGAGGATGTCTCCTGTTTCTGGATCATCTATAATGATAGCAAACAGGCGACTTCTATGTGATTCTTATAATTAAAAGATATAGCGTCAGCTGTGCAATGAGTTACATCGCGTGTATCGGTAATCAATATTGGAATAGGGTAAACAATTTAAATGGTATTCTCACTTATACAGTGTCTACCGAACGCCCTTGACTCGGCGGCGACCGGGCGACCTTGTAACACGTAAATGTTTCTCTGTTTAGATTTATAATCAGGATATGTGTTTTCGATAGTACTATATGAGATGTGATACATACATACAATCTACCTATAAGCTAGATATCAACCTCACACTATGTTGCATGGCATTCTTAAACCAACAAAAGAATGTACGGTCGTTAAAAATGCGTGTGCACGCATCTTGTTACGGAATTAGAATTATGTTCTTCTATACATCAATATATATACGTGTTTGACTTATAGTGTTTAAGTATTCTGGTAACGATTCACGATATTCGGTTTTTGTGTGATGAATCTACTCTAAAGGTTATATGAGAAATATATTTTATACATCATTGAATATACTCGGTACAGTAATGCTCATTACAGTTTAGTTAAGCAGTTATTTAATCTTCTCATAATCACTCTCAGCGTAGATGATACAGATTTGTTCTTATTTGTGTAATATATTCAGATATCGTATGATTAATATATTAGCGTTAGTTTAGCAACAGTAGATTAATTACTTGTGTTATTAACTCATAAGTGCATTTGAATGTCGGAATTGTTTAGCGGGATACCTAATAGAATTAACACGAGACGGTGGAATTTTGCTGTTTTGTTTCTGTGATTTCTATCTAAGTCTAGACTTGTACTGTCTGATTGATGGAATAATGATAGTGTTTGATTCGCCCAAAAAAATAAAAAAAATTACATTAGCAAAATATTCCACGATTCTAGTGTGAATGAAGCTAGCCATAGCGTTAGTTTTAAATTAATCTTAACAAAAAGAGGCTATAATATATATAGTATATTTTTCTATATACATTAAATGAAATAAATAAAAAAGGAACATAAAAATATCAATTAATTTTTGTAAACGATTCTCGTAAATGTTTTAATAAGATTTTTTTTATAAAACATTATAGTAATTAATAAAATAATGTGAGCGTAATTTCTTCTTTGATTTACTTTTTGAATAATTATTTAGTTTATAAAAAAATATATAGAATATATAAGCATAAGGTATTTTCATCAGTTCTTTTAAATTAAGTTTATTTATATTCCGTTCTAAGTCTTTTTTTGGTTACACTTATATAATTATTTATTCATTTATGTATTTATTCATTTGTTTCCAGGTATGGTGTTCATAGCCGGTTTCATAGTAATACTTTCGACTCTAATGTTTTTCTTCCCTCGTCAAATAAAACAAGGACCTATGCCATTGACTTTGAAAAAGAGCAAAGAAAAAAGCGAACCCTTCTTCAAAGGTACGTATAATGTATAATATAACGTATTTTAATATGTATAATTTAATTACATTTTAGTTTTAGAATAACATATAACAAAGGTTAGATCGCAATCGTTTATATTGTTCGTGACGGGGTGCTTTGTTAACCTTGACATAGTACTTTGTTTTTAACGTAATGCCATTTAATTGTCACGGGAAACAAACAGATTATTATTCATAGAATATTATATCTATTTATAGAATAATTTTGTTACAATGTTCCAAAATTTTACTACATACATTTCAAAGAGTTGATAATGTTAAAACCGTTGTAACAAAATTAGAGATTTAGTTTTAACGTTACAAAAATATATTGAGACAATTATATGACTTTAGGAAACTAGCCAAATTAGAATATTTTTTTATGCTAAAGACCCATATCAAAAATCTATATTTCTCTTAATTAACTGAACATAACAAATAATTGTATTTTTAATTATAATTTAAGAACTAACTTAGTTTCACTATGGCTGTCATCTGTTTACAAAGAAGAAGTTATTTTCAAAATATATTATTCAGCTAAATGTGTTGTTAGTATTTAAACTTAGTTTTTGTTTCATAAAAATTTACTTTATAAATCAACCTGTAATAATACATAGAACACAAAAAGTAGAATTTTAACACATTAAGAATATGTTTTAAACTCCTTAATGTTTCTGAGAAAGGGTTATAAATTTGTCCTTTTTAAACCCCACGCAAAAAGAGTGCTGTTATAAGTTTGGCGATGACGTCTGTATGTGTCTGTTTGTAGCATAGTAGCTCCTAAACAGTTATACCGATTTCGACATAACTGTTTTAATTTCGAAGCCAATTTCATTGCGATATTTCTTATAGTTTTGTTTGGTTAATATCGATCTAGCAGTATAAGAGTATTAGTTCTTTTTAGAAACGATGTAGGTAAGGCTTCTTTTGCGTGCCAGTGTAATAATTACATGATAATTAATGCGTAGGATTTTTATTTACAAATGAAATCAGAAAATGTTGTTAATTCCTCTAGTCCTCTCTAAGGCCTCGGCCTCGAATTTTGCGGGCAGGGGAGCGGCGGCGGCGCCGGCACGGAAACGCATACATTTCTCCAAACTAGCGGGCAGCGGGCACCGCTGTATTCGAGGGTCGGTCCATTTGATTATACGCGTAAGATCCTGCCGCTCCCGCTGCCGCTCCGCTGCCCGCAAAATTCGAGGCTGAGGCCTAATGATTAAATATTTCAATTTATGTCCCAAAAAGTTATCATGATGAAATTATGTAAAAACCGTATGTGTATTAAAAATAAATACTGGAAAGCCAATTTACAGACTAAATCAATGCTTTACATATAAGCATTTACTATATATATTTTACTTAATTTCTACCACTGTTTGATTCTTCCATACAATATTTACGTTCTAACAATGACACCAAAGTTCTCAGAATTGTTTAAGCTTAGGGCTTCGAAGGTTATTTTTATAATAAGTCACGGGGAGAAATATTAATAGGTATATAATATATAAACCATATACAGTGACCTTTGTATCGGTATAGTGATATTTTTATGTGGTTTCTTCTGAAACTGATTGTTAAATTGAAAACGGTGTATAATATTATTTGGGAACAAAGTTCTGTGTGTAGTAATGTGAATATAAGAGCCTGTAAAATTTGTAAGAATCAATATTTTTATTGCTTCACGTCTTCAGGAGTTATTTATAATATATTTCTAATTATTATGAAGAAATTAATTGGTTGATATTCCATCACACTGATTTTTTACGTAAATAACGAAAAAGAGATCGTAGTATGTATTTTATATATTTTTTTGTAGTACAAGCACTTCGTATATTAAATAAAAAATACATATTTTTTTGTCAATTGTGTGTAATTTTGTATATACGAATATAACTCAAATCTTTTATATACAAATGCTACATCTTCTATGGCAGTAAAGGAACTGTAGTATGTATATCTTCTCATTACAGATTTCTTCGTGACTATAAAACGCCAACTGACAAACGACATCCTCATGTGGCGCACGGCGTCCTCTGTTCTACACTTGATGCCCATCAGCGGCATATACTCCTTCCTGCCCAAATACTTGGAGAAGCAGTTCCGTTTACCAACACACGACGCCAACCTTGTCTCGGGTGAGGTACTAATAGTTGATCTTTAAGGTTACTATAAACACTTATATTTTTTATATACCTATAAACTATACAATATTGACGTGAAATATTATGTTTCTGAATTTAAATAATTTGGTACTTTGGGTATAATAATAATAATAATAATAATAAAAACTTCTTTATTTCAAGTGACTATGACTCAATTTTATTGTTAGTGATATATTACTTATCTCCTATGTTAGTATAATAAATTAATTAAACAAGAATAAAAAAAAAATGTTTAATATATAAAATGTTTTGATTATTGTAATGTAAACTAATATTTTTGGGTACTACGCGTTATGGTATTCATTTTAAAAACTACATACTCCCGAAATTTCGATTACTTTGCAGCAACCGTGATTACGTTCAGACGAGATCTCGGGACTAAAAATATTAGTTTCATTTAAATGAATACTCACGAAAGTCTCAGATCTCATAATAATGTATGTAAAATTGGTGATAGGATATTTAATTTTACTTTTAACTAACCGTTTGATCGTTGATCGTCTCAGGTCTTGGTGGTATCTTAGTGATGGGTCTGGGCACCATCACTTCAGGAGTTGTCATCCTCAAACTAGTGCCAACAGCTAGACAAGTGGCCGCGTGGACGGCTGCTACCGCTGCTATATATAGTGCTGGTAGGATCATAAATATATATACTTTGTTTATTTGATTGTGGTTTTGTGCTATTTCTTTTGGTATAATTATTTCATTTTGGTATAATTGATATATTTTATGTCTGTTTCTGGCTTGAATTGAGTTGTTGAAATTTTGTAGGATCAGTCTTAGATTTTATTTCTTAAAGAGTGTTCGTTATTTGTGAAGTTTTTGGACTATGTATGTCATATAATTTAAATAAAACCAATACTAATTTGAAAGAACTACACACTCCCGAAGTTTTGGTTACTTTTAGTTTTGGTTTAGGTAACAGAAACATGAATATTCATATCATATGTACTAGTTTAGCCATTAAATCATTGGAAAGAGAAATTTAAATCCGCTGGGCAAAATGCCTGATTGAGAAATAAATTTGTACACTCGCAAAACTTTCACATGATAAATTTTATTTCTTATATATTATTGTAAATAAAAAGTAGAGTCTAAGTCTAACACTTCTATTGAGTGTGTCACTTCACTTCATACAAAACAAAAGATTTCGTAGCTTCTGCGCGATGTTATGTCAATTATATAATATGTTTATTCTACATTATTGGAAACTTTCCTCCAAATCCGTTAAGCAATTTCAGCACTAAAGATATACAAATATCATACATCCCTACTTCCTCACAAACCTTAGTATGTGTTATATCAGTTATTGTACGTACGATCGTTCTATAGGTATGGTCGTTTTAATGTTCGTGTCGTGTCCCGAGGAGACGTTCCGTTCATTGGACGCCTACAACTTGTCTTGTAGTTCTGACTGCAACTGTTACGGAGCACCTTACTCGCCTGTATGTGGACAGGTAAGGAACTTAAAGCACTTCAGTTTTTTTGGAGAAGACCTACCAAAAACAGCGAACTTAATGTCCATTAAAATTTGTTTTATTTCTATATAAAATTTGTGAATAATTCTTGCCATTTTATCTGCTTGTTCCACATCCAAAGACCATGAAACAATTCAGTGTTTTGTACCACCAAATAACATTGCTTTGAAATATACATGTAAAGTAATTATATAGATCTTTAAGAAATTCAAAATACGATAGCATCATCATCATCCTATCAACGCCCACTGCTGAGCAAAAGCCTCTTATATGGAGAAGATAGCATATTGAACCAAATTAACTTATAGCTAAAACTGGACCTTGTAGTTTAGATTCTGAAATATTGCTTAAATAACCAATTGAAATAATATTTTCGACTATATCTTTTTCCAGGATTCGTTTACTTATCAGACGCCGTGTCAAGCCGGTTGTGCAAACAGCCAACAACTAGACAATAGTACGTGGTTGTACTATAACTGTTCTTGCATCAATGGGACCATGCTCGGAGAAAAAGCTGTTAACACGTGCGTATAAAAACATTTTTTTTAACCCATAATACTTTATATTGCTTACATTCCTATTTATATTTTTCATAATGGATGAAGATGTATTTTGTGTACTCTCATGATAAATAAATAGTATCTTATTCTGTGACAGTTATAATCAGTTTACTATAGTTTTTATTGGATTTTCAGTTCGTGTAGGAATAAATTCTTAGATCAAACAGTAATTTGTATTTATTGGTTTTGACAAAGTCTTCTACTGCCTAGACTCTAAAAGATACTAATTTTAACTCAATCACTCTATCATAAGTATATATGTTCATACACATTTCCATGTGTATGTATTCAGATTCTTGTATATCCATTGGTATTGACAAAATCCTACTGCATACACTCTAGACTATAGAATCCTAATCTCATCACAATCACTCCACCACAAGTATATTTGTTAATACATGTGCCTATATTTCCGTGTATATATATCTAGATTCCTCTATATTTCCTACCCTAGAACATATATATGTCCAGAACCCTCTATATCATGTCCGTATGTTGCAGAGGATTCTAATCCAAACTTAATCACTCCACCATTAATATATTTGTTTATACACGTGCCCATATTTCCGTTTGTATATCCAGACCAACTATTTTCCCCACTCTAGAACATATATATATATATGTTCAGAGTCCTCTATATATATATTCACATACTAGTTTCTTCCCCAGGCTCGAGCGTTATTCGGTAGCCGATAGTTTCTCATCGAGTTCGTTCGCTGTGTCCGGTGAGTGTGGGGGCGCGTGTAACCAGATCTACGTGTTCATAGCTATCTTCGCGGCTATAATGTTCGTTCACGCCACGGGAGAAGTCGGCGCTGTGCTCATTATTATACGCTGCACAGATAAACAGGGTGATTATATACTTTATTGTATTAATATAGAGCTTAGATTACAATGAATTTATGTTTTATAGATAAAATTGTGTAAGTTGTTGATGAAGTCTTAATTGATTTAACCGGATTCGATCTTTGGGTGATTCAATTGTGTGATTTTTCATATTAATATTTTACCAAAGTTATTTAATTTGAAATACTATGATTAATTAACAGTGCAAGAGTATTCCATTTAGATTCAAATTATTTTCTTTCAAATTATTTTAAACGAATTTCTGTTACGGAGGTTCCGTATCAGAGCATTATGTACGTATGTTCGATTTTACTCCACAACTACAAAAATAAATAAATAAACGAAGTTGACATATCAAAGTTGTAAAGTTCACAAAAATATAAAAGCAGATTTTCAACAAAATAATTTCATAAATTCTATATATTATTAAATTAATTAATATATAATTGTTCATATAACAGATAAAGCGATGGCCATGGGTGTGATCCAATTCGCGATCGGCGTGTTCGGTAACGTGCCGTGTCCGATTATCTTCGGCGCGGCTATAGACGCCGCTTGCCGCCTTCGGGACGCGGCCTGCGGACTCATAGGAGCCTGCGCGAGCTACGACAGTGATAGATTCAGACACTTCTTCCTAGGTATCATCACTCATATACCATCAATAGTAGAAGATTTCCCTTTCCCTTTTCCAAACCTTTCCTTGTATTTCCTTATTCCCACCCCCCCCTTTCCCTAAAAAAATACATGGGATGTCCATGGGTGACGGTGACCACCTTCTATCAAGTGGGCCGTCTGCTCGTTTGCCAGCTTTAACATAAAAAAAAAAGATTCTGCTTATAACTGTTGTATTAGGCCGAAAAGAGCCTTTTTCTTAAGTACATATGATTTTCATTTAAATGAATTTTAAAAATTTAATAAAAATTTGCTTAGAACTGTCGTATCAGGCCGAAAAGAACCTTTTTCTTAATTACATATGATTTTTTTAAATGAATTGTAAAAATGGAATAAAAAATTTGCTTAGAACTGTCGCAGTAGACCTCAAACAACCTTTCTCTTATGACCATTTAAATTTGTAATTTTGAAAATAGAATAAGCATATACTGGCATGTTATAAATGATTTTACTTTTTTTTCTGCTAGAGTCGACGAATTAAAAATTGCATCTAATTAAACTTTATATTTAGGACAGTGGTGCCATCTATGTTACGTAAATCTCACTATCAGTCTACATACATGTTTGTTATCGCAGGTCTCTCCGCCGGTTTGATGTTCCTGGCCTTCATAATGGATATGTTGGTGTGGCTCCGCGCCAGCCGTATCGACATGAACCCCGCCGACCGCAGCTCAGACCGTTCGCCGGCCGGGGACACGTCGCTCTGACGTCACACTCTGTACGAGTCGCATCTGTGAACACGTACTGTGTGATGTGCGCCCGAACCTCTAATAAACGATCAGGTCATATTTAATATATAAAGCATGTATGACCTTCGACGTATTAGTTTTATATTATCGCGTACTCTTTTAGACACTTAATATTATTTTTTATCTTTCCCACAACAAATATGGAATCTTATATTTATTTTCCTATATCTTACTATCTCTTCATACTTTATAATCATGATATTGTAATTTTTATTCTCTACCTATTCCAGTTAATGTCTTTTTTAAATGAAATCTATAAATTTAATATTTATATAAAAATCGTTCATTCTTGTTAATATTTTTATATACAAACTATTTAGTAACTAAACGTTTATCTCTGACTGAATAACAATGTTTATTGCATTTCTCGTCTGTGCATTTCGCGTTAGTCTTTTTTAATCTGTGCTCAATTTTTTTTAAGGCGTGTCACGGTTAGTATATAAATTGTTTGCGACAAATTATTTATTCATTATGATGCTAGTGAAGCATACTTAACTTTTTTGTTGCCGCAATATATACATATGTTTATAATAATTGCCAGGTTTTATGATTATCTGTGCAAAAAACAAAATGTCGTCTAATCAAGATCAACTGTTATGTTGTAGGTATACAATTTTAATACTAACCGTGATACGTAAAAGCTTTTTTATATTCCGTTTTCGTTAACTTACAAAACTTTATAACAGAGCGTGTGAAAAGCAACTCTAATAGGAGGGAAATAAGGTCTGGTTTCGATCGACAAACATATATATTAGTTATAAAATATATCACTGGGAATATAATGCGATCTGTATGTGTTCTTTTGCCTATAAATTTTATTAAACAGAAAATAATTAACGGGAATGCTAAGGCAGTGTCCACAAGGTTGCATTTGGTTTAAGTTTTTGCGAGTTACATGGCTAGTGATTAGAATTTTATATTAGTTTAGGTCCAGTTTATATGAATACACCTTTTAGTGTTAATAAAAACAAACGGAACATTACTGTAAAAATACACTAGTATAAAACATCACATACAAAACTATATCGAATTATATATACTTTTTTGTAGCGAAATTTTTTCATTTTTTTTTTATATGAAGAGATTTAATAACGTAATTTTCATTGTATTTTTTTATTATTATATAGTTATACATGTGTGGTTCCGGTGTTGCAATTATTTTATATTAAATGTCCGAATGGACCGAAGGCTGGGTCGTGTGTAAAATATATAGATGAATAAGTGGCAGCTGGTATTATAGATTAGAATAAGGATATAAACGATCGCCATAATAATGGGTACAATATATATTAAAAAATAATGTCGTTATCGAATTTTGTCTATGGATTTTAACTATACAAACTTTGTGTGCAATAATTGAATCCCTATACAGCTCACTGCCAGAATGCATAATGTTTTTTTTTGTTATATATACTTTTTTAATAAATCAAATATTCTAGAACGTATAAGTACACTATCCATGTGCAATGAAATAAACAAAAATTGTATATAATAATGTTTTTTAAAGTACATATTTGTATTAAGGTTTATAATAAATAATTAATTGTAATAATTAATCAATTTTATCTAAAATTTTTATATAACGAAATATATTTAAACAAAAATAACTATTTCAATTACGGTGCTACAATTATGAATTGCTGTGTTTACATTTGGTCAAAAAAATTATAAATAATAATTACACGTCACGACACGATCCCGCATCGATGTCGTGTCGTATCCGTCTGATGTAAATGTGAACACGGCTCTCGTAAGTTTTGTGCAATCGCTCTAATAATTGCTTTTAACTTTATTATATATTTTTTGCCATTTATTATATATAAAAAAAAATGTTTAGTAAAATTTTTTACTAGTTCACTTTTATACAATTATTGTAATGTGTTAGTATAGCTGAATTCTTGTTTGTTGCTATGTATTTGTTCGTAGTGTAGGAGCCTCGCGCTGATGTGGATTTAGTAATATTATATAATACATACATATTAGTATTTGAATATAGAAATTTCGATCAACGATTTACAATGCCGTGGTTTATAAATAGATTTTATATAAATATTATATTATTCTTAAATAAAAATATACTATAATTTAATGACTAGTAATAGAAATGTACCAAAACATCACAAAGAAATATCTAGAGGGACTCCCAGGTAGTGTTAAAGGGTCCTCTGTATTTTCACAATATATTAAGTCTTGAAGTGTTAGTTAAGTCTCCGTTGTAATATAAATATAACTCTGGTCATAATTCCGGTACGGCTTTGTATTTGTTACAGTGACCTGCGAGTCGCCTAGTTTTTTTTTAATTATTTGTAAATAAAAACTTTATTTGAAGAAACCTCTTTTATTATGACCTCACGTCGGATTATGGCAATACTGACATGTCTTTCGAGTTATTTAGGTAAGTTAAACGTATTTTAGTATATTAATGAAGTGATCTATTTAATAAAAAAATTAAGTATATTATATTACCTATATCTATCATTAGTTCTTACATCTATCATTTTCAACATCAGAATTAGGTTTTTAGATACAAAACACATTTATAACACATTAAAATTTTACTTATACGAAACATTTTAGAAATTATTAAAAAAACAATATATCCCATATTGTTTTGAATTTTTATACACATATATTGGTACAGACGTTCTGCTTAAAATCATTATCCATATATAATTTATACTGGTACACACTTGTTTAAAAATAATGATATTTGAAAAATGTCTCTTACCTTGACATTCTAATAATTTTTTTTTCAGTTATAATAAAATTAAACTCTTAATAATAAATAAATAAGCCTTTATTTTATTCCAAAACCTCCTTCGCGTTTTCTTCACGCAGTACTCAAGATTATAATTCGTTCAACAAATAAAACCTTTGAAATTAGCAAAATACTCTACAATTCCATTGCGAATGAAGCCATAGCATAAAAAGAATAGTTTTATTTTAACTATTTTGAACTTGTATCGCTTAAATTTCACACTTTTCAAATGTATGAAATATTTGATTAAGCACAAACTTTATAATAATTTTTTAAGTGACTATAGGGTCATATATAATACTCGTTTTTCCATTATGTTTTTTGAATAATAATGATGTACTGGGAATGTATATTAAAATCAAACAAACATTCATATATCTAATAAAGTAATATTTGACTTCTATTAATTTGATTGGTTTGTTTTACTAGCATAATTTATATACAGTTGTACTAAAAACAAATAAATTATTGTGAGCACATAAAATACTGAGAATTATTTTAATGTGATGTATTAAGACTTTTAAAAACTATAGAAGTCCTTCTTAATGTTTCCGCCTTTTCCCTTGAAGGTTGCCTTGCCGCCGCAACTGAAATTCAAATGACTCATTTATTTATAAAGAAAAATACATTGAAGTTCAGTGCTTTTATTAAAAAGGTGGTAATACATATATAATATATACATGTTTATTAGCGCAATTTAATAAGTGTGTTAAGATATTTTTTAACAAAGAACTTACAAATTAACCTTTCTTGAAACCAGAAATATATATAGACTTCAAAATAGAACAAGTACAAAATCGACACTTGGCTGTTTAATTCGAGATTAAATTTAATGTTTTTAATGATAATTATATAAATACTAGCTTTCCGCCTGCAGCTTCGCCCGCGTGGAGTTCAGTTATATCGCGTTTCAAAGAGAACCCTTCAAAAGTCTGGGATAAAAACTATGCTATGTTCTTTCTCAAGGTCAACTCTATTTCTGTACCAAATTTCATTAAAATCAGTTCAGTGGTTTAGGCGCGGAAGCGTAACAGACAGACAGACAGACAGAGTTACTTTCGCATTTATAATATTAGTAGGGATAAGTTTTACCCTTTGCCTCCCTTTCCGTTACATTCTGAGCTTTCACTGGAGCTAGAGTCGCTCTTGCTGTCACTGTCGTCGCCTTTTTTCATATTACCTGAAAATATATAACACATTGTAATGACAACTTTATATAAAGTATCACCTGGGACAGAATTATTTATACATACATATTAATTTACTTTTATTACTTTGACACCAAACTTCTCAGCATTTGATGGATTCACCGTGTGAGTGCCGGGTCTAAAGCGTTGCAGGGAGAGGAACTTCAACAGTATTTGGGACTTGCTACCCAGGTGTATGTTTAAGGGAGCCCTATATAACGCCCGTTAAATGGTCACCTCCACCGTCAAAGCTCCTGTCTCTACCTAACCAAATTTGAAACTAACCTACTAGGACTGTCTACGATGTACGTTCTAAGAATTAACTGATGTTATTCTGGACAGGCCCAAGTCTTTTAGTAGGTTTTAGAGAGATTTAGCTGTTATACATCTAGCTCCCACTTCTACTGCGTACTAATCTACGAAGAATCTATTCCTAGTGAGTTCGTATTACTTATTGACCTCGATGACAGGGCTTTTGGGAATGGTTGCATAAAGTTAAAAAAAAATATTTTGAAATTCAGTAGGTATTATAACCAATTTTATGTAACATTTTTTTTGTGGCTATAAGTCACGGAAATATAAGAAACTTAAATGAGTAATAAAAATGAAGTTGTTTAACATTCTTTAAAAATTATAATATGCTACGTATAAAAAAATTCAATGAAATATAATAATTTTCTGTTAACTATTTTTAAAACTAGTTTGATGTTAGCTCAATATTTGCGACATTAGATAGATAGATAGATTTCCTTACCTGGCCAGCAGAGAGAACTACTCACAACTAAAATAAGTATTGCAAGGAAGACTATTTTCGCCATTATTAAGTTTGTTTTGGTCGAGTTTTGTTTACTTTCGTCTGTTTTATAGTAAATGCCGTGTGAAAGGATGCACAAGAAATATCTTGCGACCTTCAAAGCTTTGATAGTTTTTATTAGTCAGGTAATTGTGATTACGTTTTTTACATGTTAAGAAAACTAATAAATTAATTTACCATTAGACAGCGAACACTACCTACCTTTTAGGTACCTATAACTATAACGAAACTATAACGAAATCTTTCTTCTTCTACTTGGCAAATTCCCCGCTTTAGCCAGGGTCTGCCTTACATGTTTTGAATAGTTTTGGCTAATTGTTTTTACGACCGGCCGCCTGCCTAACATCAACCCTCTTTGGGAATGCAATATAACGAATTCTTTCATGGTAAATTTATTTTCAGGAAACCTAAAAAACATAAAATATGCTTTTAAGCCTCTTTAATATTTATTTGTGCTATAAGGAATCATTTCATTTTAATACAATATACTATTAGATTTATCTTAGTTCGATTATTTAAAATGGAGTTTTTTGTGTTTTTTTATTATTTATTTTTTATCTACATTACGATTCCATAGAGGGATTAATAATGTAAATGGTAATTATAGGTATCCATATAAACAGTATGACAATAAAAATATTTTCATTTTTTTGCATTTATTTACGCCAGTAATCCCAAGGTATCCATAGAAATGGGTAGCAATCATGTTGTTTTAATTTTGATATACATATTATTAAAATATTAATAATCTTTTTGAAGTGAAGCTTCCTATGAAACTTAATAGGGTTGTGCTAAACGTTTTACGCTGAGGGAGAAAGAAAAAAGATACACAAATGTAAGTAAGAGAGCGGAATACAGTGAGTCGGTAGATTGGTATTCTAATCTGTGCAGCGAAGGAAACAGTGTGAGCCTCGTGAAATTATCTGAAATACGTAGTTGTTGTTCTAAATTAAAATTAATAAATATTTATTATATTCATAACTTTTTGGTTTGATTTGATGCACGTATAATTTAATAGGACAGTATTTTATTTTCAAACTTAGTGGAAAAGAATTTTTTATCATTAAGAAGTTTCACTTCTTCGGCGAGCTGGGACTCCACGCATTATTTTTTATTTCTATAAATATTTGTTTAGACGGGTGCAGATGGCGTTTGATGAGTCCCATTTAATTTTGGTGAAGGCTTTTCTTTTTAACTACGGTTTTATTAAGTGACATAAAATAGCTTCCATGTATTAAGAAATAAGTTAGTTAGTTTATTAAGAATTCAGTCACGATATTTAACGTTATAAGTCACGCTGCATACGAAGCTTTATTAGTATATGTCAATACATTATAGTATAACCGTAGTTTATAAAATAAAAAACAGTCAACGTTTCATGTAGTATGTACTGTGACAATACAAACTTATAATAAGCGTACTTGTGGCCACAAAGTTCAGTTGTCTGTTGTCAAAATCTTCAACAGAAAGGTTTTTGGGCCCTAGACTATTATAGAGCTTAACTAGCTATTCATTTTTATTTTTTTGGTTTAGAATAACATTTTACTAGCCTTCTCTTACAAGGCTTTTGGGGCCTCTCATGGAAGTAGGCAGAATTTTGATTACCGTGATATAGATTGTTTATAGTTCAGTTGGTTCTATGGAGACTATTAATAAATATCAGATAACAACATCACTACTGCTTGATCTCATTTTGTCAACAATAGTATCCGTACAATGTTTTGAGTATTCATAATAAATGTATTTACATAAATAAATATGTTACCTACTCAAATAAAAATGGAATTTACCTTTCTGATATACGCTGACTTAAATCGTGACCGGTATTATAACCAGAGATTTGTATGGTAACAATACTTACGAAGAGTTTTTCGTTATGTTAGCGAAAAACTGCTAACTCTACGTATTTAGTGAGAGAATTTAAACTAGGGGTAAGAAGAAAGTTATAAAATCTCTTCGAGGTATTGCTTTAGATAATTTTGATGTACATTATTATATCTACCAATGTATTTTTGTTATTTATTTTTTTGTATTATTTGTAACTAGGAATACGACACATGTAATTTAATAAACATTTTTTAATTATTATATATATTCATAAACGAAAAATGATTATATGTACATATTTATTTACTTATATTCCATATAGTTAGTAACAATTTAATTATATGAATATTAAAATATTGTGTTATTTTTATTTGAAGCAAGGTATGCAAAGGCAAAAGAATATATTTCTGAGAATATTTTTATTATCGAACCATTATGTCAATTATATTTTAGTCTATTATATCACATTAGTTTCTTTAGTCTAGATTTTTCTTGTTTCAAGACCCTGGTGTCAGCGCCTGGAAAAGAAAAAACATATACCTTAAATTATGTTTAGGTACATAAGAAATGTTATTTATAAAATTATTCTTTCGATTCTTATAT
Source organism: Danaus chrysippus (assembly GCA_916720795.1). Classification (NCBI taxonomy): domain Eukaryota; kingdom Metazoa; phylum Arthropoda; class Insecta; order Lepidoptera; family Nymphalidae; genus Danaus; species Danaus chrysippus. The sequence goes on along the minus strand of CAKASE010000080.1, from coordinate 2,745,184 downwards.
GTAAAAAAATATTTCGTATTTGTAATTTTTATATATTTTCTAATAACAGCTTCCATAATCAATTGTGGAAGTGGATGGAACTCACCCGTATCCTTTATGTCCATAACCACCTCCAGAGCTGGCACTGGCACTAGCTTGGGCATTCGCACTGGCACTGGATCCGCCATAACCACCTCCACTGTGTCCACCACCACTATGACCACCTCCGCCATGTCCACCATGACCTCCGTGTCCACCACCGAGGCCACCTCCATTGCCACCGCCCAGACCACCTCCGTTGCCACCTCCAAGACCTCCACCGTGACCACCTCCGTTACCACCTCCATTGCCACCCCCGAGGCCACCACCGTGACCATCTCCTAGGCCACCTCCATTGCCACCTCCAAGTCCTCCGCCGTTACCACCTCCAAGTCCTCCGCCGTGACCACCTCCGTTGCCACCTCCGTTACCACCTCCAAGTCCTCCGCCGTGACCACCTCCGTTGCCACCTCCAAGTCCTCCGCCGCTACCACCTCCGTTGCCGCCTCCAAGACCTCCGCCGTGACCACCTCCATTGCCACCCCCGAGGCCACCACCGTGACCATCTCCTAGGCCACCTCCATTGCCACCTCCAAGTCCTCCACCGTTACCACCTCCAAGACCTCCACCGTGACCACCTCCATTGCCACCTCCAAGTCCTCCGCCGTTACCACCTCCAAGTCCTCCGCCGCTACCACCTCCGTTGCCGCCTCCAAGACCTCCACCGTGACCACCTCCGTTGCCACCTCCATTACCACCCCCGAGGCCACCACCATGACCATCTCCTAGGCTACCACCGCCTCCTCCTCCAAATCCGCCACTGTGGCCACCTCCTGATCCACCTCCTTTGCTACCTCCATATCCTCCACCACCTCCTCCACCGCCGCCGCCGCCATATCCGAAGCCACCACCAAATCCTCCTCCGCCGCCACCACCAAATCCTCCCCCGCCGCCACCATAACCTGTTCAAATATATATAATATAAAAATCAATAAAATAAAAATATTTATTAAAATGTTTTAAATTCTTATAACATAATAACCACAATGTACCTGGTGCAGCACTAACACAAGCTATAACCCCGAAGGCAACACAAGCTATCGTCAGTCGAACCATCGTGTGAATTGTACTCTACGGGCTCTCTTGCTTGTATTTATATGTCCCCGTCTATATGTTATAACTAGTTATAGTTTTCACGCTCCTCAGTTTTTACAAGTGCTTTTTGCGTCAATTTCGTTCTCATGCCTACTCTGTACCGCCTGATTTTATACAAGGAAAATTGTTATGAACACCTACACCTGCTAACGGGTTTGACATTATTTTGTTATTTTAAAATGCATCTCGCAAACCTTTTCCAAAAACTTGGATCATTACGTAATAGGGACACCATTTTGGTGAAAAAAAAACAAAATAATGTTCCTATTACTGAATATCTTTATGTGAATTATGGTATTAAAAATTTGGTGGAAAAAATAACAAAAGTTATTGCTCATCGTCGAAAAAACAAAAAAAGTTCATAAGAGTATCTTACGAAACAAAAACACAAAGCTTTGATTTGTTTTAATGACTGGCTTTTAACACTTTCTTTCAATGCCTTCGTAACACGGAGACAGTCTTTGTGATTTTATTAGGTAATTTAATATTTAATTATAATTTATAATACCGGTATTTTACTAGTTTTAAATTGTCCCGTCTTTTAAATAACAATAAAGTTTATATGTATATGTGAAGTGTTTAAAAGAAATATACGAATATTAGAGTCCGTAGAATCTATACAAGAAGTGTATTTCTAATACAGTACAATACAATACAAATAAACAAACAAAGGCTATGCACCAAAATTGCGTACAGCTTCTTAAAGACACCTAGATCTTATTTTTTCCTTCTCAAAAACAGATATTGTTATTCTACGAATATGATTGAAACTAAATTATAAACAACATTTCCTCGAACGATTATTTTCCTTAAACATTTCGCTTTATTTATCGCGTGTATGATAAAACGACGTTAAGCACTTACTTGTAAGTCAAGGTCGATCAAATGAATATTGTTTGAAATCAAACTACTAGTGTGTACAAGTCTTCAGTCAACTAGTCTGTGAGGAACCGTCTTCAAGCTACATCCAAACGTGATCAACGTCCATGACGGTCAAAAATAATATTAAAATTAATAACATCTGTATATCTCAATATATTTTTTCTTGTTCATTTTTTGTGGTCTTCAGACAAACACTAATGTGCATCATATTTAGAATTTAAGTTTGATGATTGTACGTGTTTTTGTTTACTTATTGTCTTCTATTTTAACGATGATTTATATAATTTAGTTCAGAAAATTTAAGATAAAAATGTAAATTATTGATGAATAACTTTTTTTTTATAAAGACAGTACCTATTATTAACATAACATACACAAAATATATATGTAAAAAATAAGGGCTTTGCAGAGTTTTTATTTAAAATATTAAGAGATAAGAATTAATCTTATATACTAATACGACATAATATATTTTATTTAGATTAACTTCTTATACACAAATGAATTCTAAACACATTTAATTGCTTCGTGATATTATTATTCCATTATAACAGTCTCTATAAATTATAAGGTTCCTAGCTTCTATTTATAAATTATGACTTTGATAGAACTATTAAATGAACTGAGTTAATGTTGGATACAAATTAATAACGAATACTAAATAATTGGCTTTACCAGATGTATTAAATAAAATTGCATGTCCAAGACAATAGGAAACATGGAAATCCCAGTAGTAATCCCAGCACGATCTTGATTATATCTTTATGATATATAAATAACGTGTTACACATAAAATTATGTCATAACCAATGTTTATAGAAGTCGATATGTCCTTAAAAACTTTTAGCTACCGTTGCAGATTAGAGAATTTAGACCAAAGATATTTGTTAAATGAAATTAGTATGGTGCAAAGCGAACAATACTGTTTCGTTTTAATGTATTTTATATGTATATAATATGTATTTAGGAAAAAATATATTCAAATTTGCATATACTTACATCATTCTATAAAAAATTAATCATTTGTAAAAATTGAGTTTCTATTATACTAATAAATTCAAAAAGTTGTGAGGTTGTACAGATGTATGTCTTTATGGGAGTACATATGTAGAGACTCTATCAAGGATGGATAATAATCGATAGGCTTATACAGGGTGACTGGTGAATTACTATCAATATTTGAGGACGTGATATTTGACGATCATATATGACAAAATAAAAATTAATGTAACATAAATATTAATAAACTTCTAAGTAAAGTTAACCAAAAGTTATGTAATTAATTACGCATCGTATGAACACCCTACAGATTAGGTATACACACACACTCACACAGACGCGGCGGCGGCGTAGTGTTGTATCAGCACGCCGCCGCACGCGTCCACACTTGCAACACTTGGAACGTGTCAACACTTTATTTATTTATACGGAAATTTTGTCAAAAATTAAGTACCTATTTTTTTTACATAATTCGAATGAGAATCATGTACCGAGTATGCTCCTTAAATATTGATAGTAATTCACCAGTCACCCTGTATAGATTTTTGAAGTTTCTCATAAATTAACAACATAAAATTACTTTACGGATTTTGATGAAACTGTACAGTAACGTGGCTAAGACATTTTAAGACAAATGCTATGTACCATTGTGTCAATTAGCGCAGGATCACTTTTACAGTTGTTCAAAGAATGGTACAAACAATAATTGTTGTACGAAGCAGTATTTGCTTTCAGAATTAATAAAATGCACAGTATATTTTATTAATAAACAAAAAAAAAAAAACTAAATAAATCCAACAATGGATATGTAATTAATTATTTACTATGTTACAAAATTCTCCTGGCAAAATTTTATAGCCATTTTTCAATCGAAACAATTTTACACTTTGAGATACTTATGGATCATATGCCTACCAGATATCCCGGCTCATATTGGACTACCAACAGATCATTGCTTTATTATTCTTAGAATATGTAAAAAAACAGTATCTAATTTTTATAGCGAAATAATAACCGCCTGCAAGATTATTTAGGATGTTATTTTATCATCAAATCTTAAATTATTGAAAATTATCCTAATTAACAGAAGAACTTCTACCGACGAGTAAGAAAAAGGATCTATAATTTAAGTTCCCTTTTTTTAACCTTGAAATAATCTGAATTATGTCAGTATTTGATAACAGAGTTTTAAGCCTGTCAATTAATTGTGTTTTTGTACGAGTATATGGGTGTAAGGATGATTTACAACAATTTTCCATAAATTGAAACATCTTTAATTTATATCACATAATTACAAATATCGGAAAAAATTTCTAGAAAACTGCTTGTTGCTGAGAGGGCGTCCTTAACGTCTGAAAAGTAAAGAAATAGATGGTTAATTGTTGTCTGGTTTCGGTTAAAATTTTGAAATTCTCATATAATTTAGGTGAAAAGTGCCAAAGCTATGTACATATTTCTTATATTACTGTTAATCGAATGGAACTCATTAAAATGAAACTATTATTTTTCGGATATACAACGCGTGCTTTATTTTTGTATAATATAATAATTCCATCCTCCCAACGTTTCTCAAAAATAAGTCACGCCTAGTATATCCGAAATATATTAATTTCATTTAAATGAATAAAACCCTCGATTCTTAAATTTTATTGAATGACACTCACCCGTATCCCTTGTGTCCATAGCCTCCGGCACCGGCACTGGCACTAGCACTGGCACTCGCCCCTGAACCACCGTAACCTCCGCCGCTGTGACCTCCTCCTCCATGGCCTCCATGCCCGCCTCCAAGGCTGGAACCTAATCCACGTCCTAATCCGCCACCACCGCCGCCGCCGAAGCCACCACCGTGGCCTCCACCGCCACCACCGCCGCCTCCGAAGCCACCTCCATGGCCGCCTCCAATGCCACCGCCGCCTCCGAAGCCGCCACCTCGGCCTCCTCCTATGCCACCGCCGCCTCCGAAGCCGCCGCCGTGACCACCTCCAATGCCACCGCCTCCTCCGAAGCCGCCACCTCCACCACCACCGCCGCCGCCTCCACCGCCGCCACCAAATCCTTTGCTACCCCCATATCCTGTTCAAAAATGATCACAATTACTTGAATTATGATAGATCAACATAGTTCCAAGTATTTTTTCAGAACAAACACTTAGACACACTAAACAGTTGAGTTTGTAAAACATGATAACTACACTGTACCTGGTGCAGCACTAACACAAGCTATAACCCCGAAGGCAACACAAGCTATCGTCAGTCGAACCATCTTGTGAATTGTACTCTACGGGCTCTTCTACTTGTATTTATATGAACCCGTCTGTCTTGTTACCGAGCAAATGTTTACAATGCTCTTCACTTTTTTAGGTGTTTTTTTGTGTAGTTAGGTGTTAATTTGTTTTGTATCGGTTATTGCGAATTGCATCTCGCAAATGGACTTTAGATGATTTTTAAATTGATAACTAGAATATAAGACTTCCTATTATGATAGAGTGTTATATAGTTAAAAGTAAATCTAGTGTTTTGTATATAGGGATTATTTTGTATACAAATTCCTTAATTAACTTTCTTTGTTAGTAAAATATGTACAACAGTTCGTTCCTATTCTTATAGGACCATAAAATTATTATTTCCCTATTTAAATTTTGTAGAACTGGCGGTTTTATTGATTCAAAACAACAGATCGTTCCCGTTTTATGTCCCAAGAAGAATGCTTAAGATCTCAGTGACATGTGGTGATGTTTGAATTATGTAGGGTTATTTCTTAAAACTTCAATTTTAAGTCAAACTGGAGAATTTATAGTTGACATTAATATTTGTTGAAAAACAGAGCTTTACATAAATATATAAAATATGTAAACTTGTTGACCATTTAAAACATACAATTGCATTTAAGTTAGATAAAATATGAATTTAGGTTTGTTGGAAGTGTAATTTTAGAGACCACAATTTTTTTCACGTATAGTTTATTAGAGGGACTCTTAATCACTTGAGAAAACGTTAACAATTATTTTAAGTTTCCTTTTTGCAGTAGGAAATAAATTATATTTTTGTCTAATCCTAAATTTGTAACCATGTCTTTATCGATCACTAATAAAGTCTTGGATTTTAAGTTTTTAATTTTGTATTAGCTCAAAACATTTTTTGTGGGCACATAGATAAAAAATATTGTTTAGCATTGTAGAATATTCTGGGAGCATTTAAAGTCTGTGCAAAGATTGAGGAATCTACCGCATCAATTATAGCTTATTTAATAGTACCTTCTAATTCTTTTGACACTGAAATAACCACAATTGGACATAATATCAATCACTTATATTTTTGGTAACCAGATCTCTGAATATACATATAAGTAAAAAATAGGTGGTGAGGAAGATCGACCTTTAAGAACACCAACAAAATTACACTAATATATAATCTATTCGATTTAAATTGTTTGAGAAATTATCCTTTAATTTCTTTTAAAAAATAAGAAATACTTATTTATTTATACAAAACATTTTCCTGTGACTGTTATCATAAACAGAAAATATATTTGGGAACATATTTATAAACCTTTCAGTATGACATAAGTTAATTTACATTTGTCAGTTAAATGGAAATATAAGCATATACTTATTTTTTTCACTATATTTATGTTTCGCTTTAGACCAACAAAGTTTTTCATAGTATAATAATATCTAAGTATATCATAGAAATCCCTGGCAGTGATTTAAACATGTACTATGACGCAGATATTTGAGTGCTAACTTTTTTTTGTTGCCATGTCAGCAAGCAAACTGACGGTTGCACGATTTAATTTTAAACGATTTCCGACGATGTTTAAGCACCACTTAATTTTATACAACAGATTGTTGGATCACCGCTTCAGATATTATTAGATAATGGAATTTGATAACAAGGACGCTTAATAAGATTTTTTTTAAATATATTTTGTATTGTCGGAAAATGTTTATATTTTTTGGAATAACTTATAATACATATAGGTTTAATGCAGAATTAATTTGTTACGTCAGTGGAAAATATCTTCTGTGACTTGTGCTTCTTAAAAACTGTAACGGTCTCATCGTTAAGTAAAAATATCTGTCCCTCATTAATTTGGGATACTTTTGATATTGTCAAAATTGGTAAGACTGTATCACCCTTGGAATACCCAATGAAATGAAACGAAAAAGTTACAGGGAATCAATTCTTTTTTTCTTGAACATGTTTTACCTTCATTGGGCCTCCAGTTGTTGTATCAAATAAAATGTGCTTGATCATGAATTACGTAATAAGATATTCGGGCACACCCAACAAGAGTTTGTGGCGCTTTTTGTTAGCAAAAAATAAAAACAAAACAAATTCGTGGTATTCATATATATCGCCTTTTGTTTGGAGGAAACTCTAAACCAAATGGGTGATCACTAAATGTACAAGAACATGTATTCTGAATTATAATTTCAACAAAAACAACTGTATTTTTTATTCGCCAAGTCTTCAACCACATACAACTTGCTCGTTTGTTTTCGTCGATTTCCTTAACAATTCACAGCATTGTTATGAATTATAACACTAACTTGTATCACGATAATATAAGACGAGTAAAATAATCGCAATTTATTCATGGATATATTGCAACTTTTATACTTTATAGTAAAATAATGTACTCAAAGAAAACCCATTTTTTACCTAAAACCTTGAGAGTCGAGCATAAAATTGATATAAAATAATGTGAAGACTTAAAATTAATAAAAAATTACATATTTCAACAAGCTTTAACCTCGACTTTGTCCACATCAGCATCATCACATTGGTATTTAAAAAATACGTTGCCATGACGCTTTTATACACAATATAAGACATATGTATGTATGGACTGCGGGCTCGCCTTCTCCCAAAGTGCACAAAGACAGACAAGCAGACAAAAATTGTAACAACTCATGTTTTGGAACCTATTTGCTCTGATAAAAGTCCCAATAGTATTATTTTTATTATATCTTCCACACACAGTCAGCGTTCCGTAACAGTTTATTATTCATACGTATACATACGGAAACGAGATATTATAAGGTTAATTACTAGGAGTTATAGTTACAATATTAAGGTTTGTAGTGCGCAACTAGGTCTGTCCATCACAAAAACCCTCGTTTGGTAATACGTATATTTATTTATTTTAAGAAAACGCAGTTAATTTTAATCAAAGGTATTTCTTTTAAACCTAATTACAAATATACGTAGACGATATCTTAGTAAGTTTTTTTACTGCTTATATTCTATAAGCAAAGAAACAGACTTTTGTAATTGCATGACGTGTATCAATTACCATTCAATACATAAACTTATCTTTACGTGAAGGGTTATTAGGTGTTCATTGCATAATGAATTATGTTCTGTTGTTGCTAATATTATATTTTAATTATTGATAACTAAGAGGTTATCGTAGTTCAACTATGTATATACTTAGATGCAAGTTTTATTGATACTCGATTGAATTTAAAGTTTAATTTATGACATAACAATTTAAGATAGTGTAATGAAGTTACTACTTTTGACATTTCGTTGAAAATATCCTTTATTTTTAAGTTAAAATTTCGTATTAAAATAAGTCACGATTTAAAGAATGACTAATTTATAAACAAAGGAAATAATTCCAACAATTACGTACAACATTAATAAAATTATAAAACCCATTTTTTATGTACATGCACATCAATTATTTGTAATTCTTAATAAGACGTAAAATACACTTGGAAACGGGAATTTTTACAAAAGTTGCAATACCTTATGATAAAAAACAAATTTAATAACATGTCGACGGTACATTTCCCTATAAAAACTTTTTGATTAAAATTAGAATGCAAATAAAAACATATTTCGTCGTCATCGTCATCAGCCTATCAGACCCAACTGCTGAGCAAAGGCCTCTTTCTCACATGGAGAAGGTTTGAGCATTAATCACCACGCTTGCTCAAGATGGGTTGGTGATTTCAAACTTATAATTGTGATATTATAAGTCCAGGTTTCCTCACGATGTTTCCCTTCACCGCCTATCAGTGGTGTCTAAATACTTCTAGAAAGTATATATGACTCGGAAAAATCACCTTGGTACTGGCCAGGATCGAACCCGCGCCGCCGTGCACGAGAGGCGAGCTCTTTAACCACAAGGCCATCACGGACTTTAAAAAACAGATTTAGGAAAATAGTATTAAAATTGCGTTTTTATATAGTTTTATATCGAAAATCGAAAACAGTTCCCTTTTAAAGACATAATCTACCAGTAGAATTTGTTATATAGTATAGTTGTGTAGAATAGTTGTGTAGTCTGGAATACCTCCTGAAAATCCTTCTTTTGTTTTATTTACAGAAAATTTACATTAAGCTAATAAAAACAATTTGAAAGAGCATTTTCAAAACGATATCGAGTGTCATCTCATTAAAAGGGACATGATTGTTTTATCCAAAAATGTATTGAGAGTAAGAAACTTTTTTTTTCACCATCACTAAATACAGACTTTAATGAATAGAAAAATAAGCATTATTTTTAAAAACCTGATATTTGGATCGGTGATATTTAATTGAAAAGTAGGATGGTTTTTTCGATATTATGCAATTCAAAATAAGCTGAAAAAAATTAATATTTCGAATCAAATAAATTACAGTGTGTTTCGAACATAAAAAAGTACGTTTCACAAAATTTCGTGGAGTAAAAAAATTTTTTGTAAATGATAAAAATAAAAAACTAAAAACTTGGTTTTTTGAATTTTTCATATAAAATTTGATGTTATGTGAAAAAGTATAAATACGAAAGTTTTAGATCTTTTTATAATCTACAACTTTGCTATTTTTTCCGTAGGACTTTTAGTTTTGCCGGAAATCGAGAAAGAACGTTTCATACCCTTAAATACCCACCCCTTCCCGACCTTAGATCACCTATAAATTATTTTTCCTTTTATTTTTATAATATTCCTCTTCTTTTGTAATGCCTTTCATTCTACTTTTTATTTTATTTCAAAAATTATCGACACTAATCTTTGAGCAATAGACATAATGTAAACAACAATTTGTTTGTTCAAAGAGATTTATCTTAAGTGTTTTATTCAATTTTTGTGTGACATTGTTAACTTGATAGGGTTTAATAAAAAATGATTAAAATTTATTTAAAAAAAAAATCTATGTTTTCCTCTTATTTTGTTTGTTTGAGACTGGATTTAAGAAATTATCAGTTGTTGTTTTTTAGTCATTAATGAAATTAAATTGTTTCTAGTAATTTATACATACATATATAAATTGATTAAAGTAGTCTGTAAAAAAAAGCAAAATTTTAACTATGATTCATTTTAGTCGTAATTGCATCATATTTATGAAGTAGTTAAAAACTTGTATTGTTTAGGTGTAGGATAAAAAAAAACGATAACGTTTGCAGGTAAATTTATATTAATTTAAAAACTTATTTATTTATCACTATACAAAGATAATAATATCATAATTATTACAATCACAGTATTAGCTTGGCTCAGTTAATGTCAAGTTGATTAATATTTTGTATAAAAAATATATTAATAAAAGTTTTTGTTACAATAAAATTAATATTGTAGTTAGTTCTAAGTACTAAGAGTAGATACTTATAAGTTATTCATGACAGGTTTTTATTATTGGTCTTGGCGAGAGCTATTTTCCATAACTGCTTGCTGAGGCAGAGGCAGAGGCGCTCGCTTTCGCAAATGCCCCACCGTGGCCACCACAAGAACCTGTACCGCAGCCCCCGCAGGAACCTGAACCACATCCACTTGAACCACCATGGGACCCTCCTGACGCTCCGTAACCGCCATGGCTTCCACCGAAACCACCGAATCCTCCTAGGCCACTGATACCAGCGCCTAGTCCGCTACCTAATCCAGCACCGAGGCCAGCACTACTGGAACCTCCGAAACCTCCGAAACCTCCATGTCCACTACCAGCTCCAGCACCACCTCCGAGTCCTCCTCCTAATCCAGCGCTAAGTCCACCACCTAATCCAGCACCGAGACCACCACTACTAGAACCTCCGACACTGAATCCGTGTCCTCCTCCAACTCCTCCGCTACCACCGAGACCACCTCCAGCGCCACCTCCTATTCCACCTCCTAGTCCTCCGCTACTTGAGCCTCCATAACCTCCGGAACCTCCAGCGCTGCCTCCATGTCCACCTCCAGCTCCACCTCCTATTCCAGCGCCACCTCCTAGTCCAGCACCACCTCCAAGTCCACCTCCTAAGCCAGCACCGTGTCCTCCACTCCCGGAACCTCCAGCATAACCTCCAAGTCCTCCTCCAATTCCAGCACCACCTTTAAGTCCACCACCAAGGCCACCTCCAGCGCCACCTCCTAGTCCAGCGCCAAGTCCTGCACTACCGGAACCTCCGAAACCTCCAGAACCTCCACTACTTCCTCCAAGTCCACTGCCAACTCCAGCACCGCCTCCAAGTCCAGCACCACCTCCTAGTCCTCCACTACCAGAACCTCCATATCCACCGGAACCTCCAGCGCTGCTTCCATGTCCACCTCCAGCCCCACCTCCTATTCCAGCACCACCTCCTAGTCCAGCGCCACCTCCTATTCCACCTCCAAGTCCTCCACTACCAGAACCTCCATAACCACCGGAACCTCCAGCGTTGCTTCCATGTCCACCTCCAGCCCCACCTCCTATCCCAGCACCACCTCCTAGTCCAGCGCCACCTCCTATTCCACCTCCAAGTCCTCCACTACCAGAACCTCCATAACCGCCGGAACCTCCAGCGTTGCTTCCATGTCCACCTCCAGCCCCACCTCCTATTCCAGCACCACCTCCTAGTCCAGCGCCACCTCCTATTCCACCTCCAAGTCCTCCACTACCAGAACCACCATGACCTCCGGAACCTCCAGCGCTGCCTCCATGTCCGCCGCTAAATCCAGCACCTCCTCCAATTGCACCCCCAGCACTACCTCCAAGTCCTCCGCTACTAGAACCTCCATAACCTCCAGAACCTCCTGCGCTGCCTCCATGTCCACCTCCAGCCCCACCACCTAGTCCAGCGCCACCTCCTATTCCACCTCCAAGTCCTCCGCTACCAGAACCACCATAACCACCGGAACCTCCAGCGCTACCTCCATGTCCGCCACCAAATCCAGCACCTCCTCCAAGTCCACCTCCTAGTCCAGCACCTAGTCCTCCGCTACCCGAAACTCCAATATTTCCGGATCCTCCAGTACTACCTCCAAGTCCACCGCCGATACCACTTCCACCATTTATTCCTCCTTGGCCATTGGCGCCAAAAGCACCTTTTCCACCACCGTTTCCTCCAGAACTTCCGCCAACACCAGCAGCTAGTCCACCGCCAAGTCCTCCTCCAGCTCCTCCACCATAGCCACTGCCGCCACCGCCGCTGCTGTATCCACCGCCCCCGCCATATCCACCGTTCCCAGTGGTTCCAGTGAATGCAAATCCACCGGATTTACCATCGTCAGACTTGGTGTAAATAACTTTGTCGTTTCCACCTCCGAGGCCACCGCCGGCCCCTCCTCCTAACCCACTGCCACCTCCAGCACCTCCTCCTAAACCAGCTCCAAAACTAGCACCAAAACCGCCGGCCCCGCCTGCACCAGCGCCGATACTGCCGAGGCCTTCGTGGACTTTATCGAGGATACCATGAACGCCACTTCGAATAACATCTAATCCGGCTCCTAATCCTCCTCCTAGTCCAGCACCCCCCCCAAGGCCTCCCCCAAGTCCTCCTCCAAATCCACCTCCGCCGCCACCTCCACCCCCATATCCAAATCCACTTCCGCCACCGAAGCCGAATCCGCCGCCACCTCCGCCACCACCTCCTCCGTAGCTTCTTTGAACTCTCTCTGTAATTATTTTTTTAATTTTTAATAAAAATATATATTTGAAATTTTCACCAATACAGTTTTTTGTGTAAAGTACGATTAAGACGAATATTAGTGTTTGAAACTTTATCAAAGTTTATCTATTTCAGTTTTTATTTTTATTTATATCTGTAAAAAATACTATTTCCTTTTTATAGACTAATAATTCCACCTTTTTGACCCTTTAAGAAATTAATTATTGTTTATAATATTTAATATGACTCTATTATTAATTGCCTTTTAAGTTTAAAAATAAAAGAAAAGGTTGTGTTTAAATTACTTTTAGTTTCAGGACTCTGAAGAGGCACATGTATGACTAATAGTATAAAACAATGTTTAGTTTATTTGTTTACGTACCAGAAGCATTGGTAAATGCCAATAAAATCCCAAAGGCTAAGCAGACCGATCTCATGGCTACGTGTTCACTCACTAACTAACTCTCGGATAATCTTCCTTTTATACATCTTTACTTATTATAATCTACGCGATCTGAGTTCATGAGAATTCTGCGGACGGGGAAAATGCACCATTTTAAAATTCACTGTACGATTAGCAGAACTGTAAAGAGTATACATTTATAAATCTTAAATAACATCATTTCAATTAAAAACATTTCTAGGAAATACGGAACATTAACATGTAATGATTAGTTAGATAGTTAGTATTGTTCATATAAATCTAATCTATATTATATACTAGTAATGCAATATTGAAATATTAAATAAATAGTAGGGTAATAATTAGAAAAATGCATTAAACTCTACATGGGTGTTTAAAATTATTTTTTTAGTTTTGTGTTTTGGTAATATTTTTACGTAAAAAAAAAATATGTCACAATATTAATTATTAGTTTTATTTAAAAAACTAAAGAATTTAATTGAATAGTTACGATATTTACGTCGATTTACAATAATTGAAATTGATGTTACGAGCTTTGTAACGGTAATTAGAGCAAGTGTTGACCAAGAATTATTTTAATGAGTGTGGAAACTGAAGGCGATAAAAAAATTATGTGTAATTAAACTATGTATATATTTCAAGTATACGAATATACTACGTAAGGTAGAAATGAAAGCGTTTAAACCAAAAAGAAATCTTCATTAAAATAAACCGTCGGTTCTCGAGCCATAACCCGGACATGACCCGTTTATTAATTTAATATATAATTTCCCAAGCAAGTTGTGTCGGCTGCGTCCATGTTTTTTGCGACGCGTTAGATGATAACATCATGTAAGGTATTTCCAAGGTTGAGCTTCAACCTACTCGATATACAATGACTTATGTAAGCCTGGCAAGGTAAAGGTAGTTCTTCACTTTACCATACACATAAAGGGTTGTTAACGGAAGCAGAAGACATATAATTAAAAAGATTAACGGATAAAAGATGCAAATACAAACAAGTTATAATAACTGACCACTTTTTAAATTAGGGTGAAGATGTTAAAAATCATGATTTAAGATGTCTGTGATAAATTCTACAGTGGATATTAATTTCTTAATAAAATGTGATGCTGCCAGTACTAGTCATTGATTTAGCAATTGTTTAATGATTATATATCGACAGTCATAAAACCAAATTTTATCTTAACAATATTCAAGTATTAGATTTCTCTGTTGAGACTTATTTTATCTTGTGTCTGTAATCTAAGGATACGATGGCATTTAGTAAATCATATCTGAGGTCACAACACATCATTGTGTCACGATTTTAATACACTCAATATGTTAAAGGTGCTGTAATTTATTCGATGATTCATTTTTGATATTTTAACAGTACATTTTAAATCTAATAGTTTTTTGTCAATATCCTTATCATGTTATAAACACAATTGAGTAAATTTAATTTCTATTTATGAACCGTATTTTTAAGCATTTTCAGTTTTTTTGAGTTTATTTAAAAAAAAATCGTGACCGTTTTTTTTAAATATACAATGTACAACAACAGCTGTATCAATTAATTATTACATATTTATTATTAACATAAAATAATGATAATTACAACGTGCTGAGATAATCATTGTAATGTAAATCTTATGAAATAAAAACAATTACATCAATCACAGTGCAGAGGAATATAATTATAGAAAATATTGTAATCAAGAGTATGTTCAGAATTTCTGGATATGCAACTGCATTAAGCCTATCAGTTCTTTTGTCCAGGTCACGACGCTTTGTGAATGCATCTTGTTTGTAAAAACCGCATCCGGGTATGTTAAACGTAATTGATGTCATTTTATTTTTATATATATTTATAGTTTCCTGCAGTATTTATTATCGATTTCCCTCTGAATTCTCTTTAATATTTTCACTATAAATGTTATCAAAATCATAGAAACAACAAGTTGTTTATTTACATTATGTTTGTAGTACACTAAAGGCTTGTTTCGTCGAATTCTAAAGGGTCAGTTTATTACTTTGTTTATATCATTAAATCCAAGTAGGTAGATAAGCTCTTACAAAATATAATTATAATTTTTTACTACCACATTCTTTGCGAGTGATTATTTTGGAAAAACTAAATCCCAAACAATACATTATATGTAGTTAGGAGAGATATGAAAATAGATAATTTTAACTATTTATTTCACTATGTTCCAGCTTATTTACTTTTAGAAGATCTTATATATAAATATACTAGTTAACCCGGCGAACTCCGTTTCGCCACCAGAAGGCTTTTATATAACATTTCGTTTGGTGATTAAAAGATGAAGAATTTTGTTTTATATTTGAAAAGGAAAAATTTTATTTCATTTCACAACAGTAATGAATTCATTTCGATTACAAAAATGAAGTGTTATTTAGTTGAACTTCTCTAAGCAAATGAAAGTGAATCCAAAGTAGATATCGAATCGAAGCGATACACGTGTCCGCAAATTATCCGTTTCATTGAAGTGGTCCTTTGTAAACCACATTTTTTGTTTTTTGGTCTAACTTTAACACAAATAAGGCGAATGGTTTCCAAATTCGTGAACACGCAAAATATAACGCCCATGTAAAAAACAATGTTTTCTAAATTTATCCCGCAAATACTAAATGGTTTTAAGAGTTCAAACTACATACAAACACAGTACCGGTTTGTCACATGAAATTAACTGAACAAAGAACAATGAGTAGCTGTCAACCATTGTATCATGCACCGCACCATTTACTTAAAATATTTATTTGAAGTACATGTAATGTATGATGGCGCTGTATGCGAAAAAAGATTTTCCCGCTTTTCTGTTGAATTTTTTTGTTATAAACCTCACGGAGCCCGAGACCTTTCCAACGAATGCAAAACCGTGGAAATTAGTTAGTTCTGAAGTTATAGCGTCAGAATAAAAAACCGGACTTATTTTTATATATTAGATCTCTAACAAATATCTAATTGTCATCATTACGTTATTACATATCTGTCGTTATACGTCAATTGCATAGCTGTCAATTTTGTTTCGTTATTCCAGGTTTTATAGTGACTGACGTTTCATGTCAAGTCCCACGGGAATGCTGTCGAACGGATAAAAAGTTGCAATTTCCTGGCTCTAAACTACCTCCCTGCCAATTTTCAGCTAAATCGGTTCAGCCGTTCTTGAGTTATAAGTGGAGTCACTAACACGACTTTCTTTTATATATATAGATGTAGGTATATCTTTAAAAGTCGGAGTAGTTTTAAGCGTATTTTTTATTCCTTAATACTTTGATTTATATTTCAAGTCTGTCCCTACATTATATGAATATCAAAGTTCAATATAAATTCTATGCTAATATTTAAGTTTCATTTGATGGAATCACTAATAAGAAGAATAAAGAGTATAGATTTAGAATGAAATATTATATTATCGAATGTCATTTTTTGTTAATATGATTCGATATATTTTTGAGCATTCCTGAGTAAGTCTATTTAATTATTCTGTACCATATTGTCGTTATATTATTTATCTTTCAGTAGGACAAATTCTATGACATTTTTTATTTAATCCCCATCTATTGTATGTCACATTACATCCTTATATAATAGGAGTAAAAAGCAAATATGGCGGCGATGATGGCTTACAGAAGCTACCTTATAGCATCATCCTCATTATCACCCTTTGCACTTGGGAGCTGGAGGACCGCTGTATCAAATCGCAAAAGCCCTCCAGCCCCTCGGGCTCTTCATCGCTTCATCACATAGTTTTAAGTTTAAACATCTATTACCACTACAAACATTTGTTAACGTGTCTACTTTTTATATCACTTTTGTCTACTTTTTATTACCCTTAAGCAATATATTTAGATTAAAAAAAAAACCTTATAGCATCTAAATGGTCACTAATTTGAGCAAGAATTCCGTTATATTTAAATACTTGATCAGTTATTTTAATAAAAATTATGCTCCTTTTTTAATATGACTCCATATGAGTGATTGAATAAATATTTATTAATTCCATCCATTCATTATAATACATAGAATGAAATTAAAATTTATAGTTGTGTTGTCATTGATTTTCTACTAATATTCTTATTTTCAAAATACTAAGTTGAGATTTTAAAATACTAAACTGAAAAATTTTTGTTCCATATCTTCAATGCATACGAAAGTTTATTGCAGTTGTATAAAAAAGTGACAACACCATTTGTAGTCTCATAATTTGATGTTTTACACTGCTAATACTTTTTAAGTATATTTCATTATTCATACCTTTCATGTATCAGCTACTTTATCGAAAAATTCAGCAAAGTTCTAAAGTAATGGTCTTGTTTATACATATGTACGTACAGTTTTTTATTTTTATATTTCCTGTAAGCACGATAAAGCTGTAAAAAATCTATAAATTATGAGTCAGTACCCTTTAATAGAGATTATTTTGATATATTTTTTTAATGTCATTATAAAAACGTCTTTAAAAACCTTTATAAATATTATGATTCAATCAGTTAAGATGTGGGAACATAATGATCATTTTAATGTCTTTATGTCATACAAAAAAGTAATGAAGTATGTAAATGAAGTAAATATTATAAAAATCGATTTATTGTGTACAACAAGTATTGAAGATTCAGTTTACAAACGTTTTTATTATTATTTTAACAATAATAAAATCTTTAATAAAACTCTATACGTTTTACTCCTTTTAAAATATATGCCACCTGTGACTACAAAGTGAATTAACTTAACGGCAACTTGTGCGAGCAGACCTATACTATTCAACCTGCTCACTTTTGATTTAATGTGCTAGATGGCGTTAAACTTAAATCAACGATATATAATTTTTTAACGAATTTTACAATTTACTGTCTGGTTTCGGGGGTCCGTACGCTGTGGCGTGGCTGGTAGCTACACCACCTCTTCCAGTACTGAAGGCATTGGCTATTGCGGTGGCACCACTTGGAGCGCCAGCTGACCTTCCACCCCAACCGAAGAACATTGGGAAGTAAGCTCCGGACGGCATTCTGGGGTAATCGTCAACGCTTTCTTCTTCATCATCATCTACTGGCCGTTTTACTTGTTTCTTCTTTGTGACACGTTTTCTTGGTGTGGATACTGGTTTGGGAACTTCTTCTGACTCGGGTTCTGCTAATTCTGGTTCAACAACCGCTTTTAATGTGGTTGTTAAAACTTCGGATTTCTCTGTTGGTTCCGCGATAACGGCTTCTGTTACTACTGGAACCTCTGGTTGGGGTACCGCTTGTTCGGGGATTGCTACCGGTTGCTCTGGAATTTGCTCGGCTTGATCGGGAACTTGAGGATAATAGACCTCGTTTTGTTGAGGCGAGTAGTTCAATTCCGGCTGGGTTTGGCGACGTCTGTCAGGCAAGTAATACTGGCTGGTTTGAGGTTGATATTGTTCTTCTGGCCTGAACATAAAAGCTGCCATTCCACCACCAACGGCGCGTTTGTTGTAGTATGGGTTATAGTAACGGCTTAACACCATACCACCACGGCTGCTGTCGGCGGAGCCATAAGAAACTGTAATAAATATGAATAGTACAGCTTACCTCATAGTACGAATAGTTTATCAACTTATTAAATTTTTCATGATATATTCAAATTACATTTTGTAAGTTCTTTGAATTCATACTTTTTGAATTATTGACGGTTAAAATTATAAAACACAATAAACTCACTTGTGTCAAAATTACTTCCGTAGTAGGGATGGGGATATCCTTTCACCTCCCAGAAAGCACAGATAAGGACTAGAGCGCAAGTTATCTTCATTTTATCGAACACTTTGAATCCCTTTGTGTATTGAAGGGTGTTGTTCTGTGTATGCTTTCGAACTATGGTTGGTCTGGAGCAGACATCGCGTTATATAGCCCAGTCTGGCTTTACTAATTGGGATGCAGGACACGGCAGGCGGCTTGCGCCCGCGCATCCTACAATCGTCATTTTACACGATTCGGCAGTTTACTGTGCTAGCTATACGTAAATGGTAATCACTGCATCGCTTATAATAATTTTTTTGTGATATAGAATATATTATATAAAAAATATTATGGATAAATTCTAAAGTGACGGTTCAATAAATTTTATTTTATTTTTCTTGTTACGAGTATGAGCCGAAATATGAAATAAAGTTACATACGTTTTGTACTTTTACTATATTTAAAGGGATATTGTGGATGAAAAAATATATAAGCTATCAGTATAGTAGTTTAAAATTTTGTTATATAGTTTGTATGGAATAATATCGGATCAATTCTTATCAAGATTGGCATCATTCTGGGACCCTCCATACTGTCCTAGTCAGCTGTCAGTGGTAGAATTTATTGTGCTGGCGCCACTGCGCCTAGCTTTCTTCATGTTCTTAGAAGTATCATGTGAAGACTACAATATGAATAACATATTTTATGGAAACCAGTAAACGTTTTATGAAATATCATTAATATAAAACTTTACTTAGTCACAATATTGAAATTCAGAAGTATAATTCAAGCTCCAAATTCAAAGAATAAAAGACGATGATGGACAACTCATTAAAACGGTATGATGATTGTTATTTCAATCACGAAACAGCTACCTAGCTTTGATACAATCCGTTTCTTTCTTTCAGAGATAACATCTGAGTCCACGGCATAAAGAGCTTTTAATAGACATAACAGTCAAATTTGCGAGTTTGCACGTACCGGAAACTTTGTATGGTGATCTGGTTCTATGGAGTAGGGTTGCTTGGACTTCAACTTACAATCTTATCATAAGTACGAGAGGGAAGTAAAGAACTATTTGAACAAAACTAATACTAATCAATGATTCAAGCTATCATTAGTAGTTTTAAGTTATATAAAAATACTTTAATTTTTTAAAACTTATAGAAAATATTTTTATATTAAATAAAAAACATTTAATTGTAAAAAATATCGTTGTAGAAGTAATTTAGATCGAGTAATGCTCAGAAGCTCAGTTTTATGTTTGGTTTTGACAAATCATTAGCCATTAGAACATTATAAAAAAAGCATTGCTGTCAGCCCTGAAGCCTGGTGGCTGAAGAATCGACCACCTGATATTATCATGAGATGTTTATTTGTGTCACGTAGGTCGCTGACATATTGCGATGCGACTCAATGCACTTAAACATAATTCTCTATGATATTAAGGTCCTTGCCCCCATTTTTATTGAGCTCATTATCATTCAAATTGCTGTCATATGTTTATTTCCGATACAGTAGAAAAAATGACATCATTAACTTTATTACTTTTATACATTAGTTATTTCAACAGCAAAATGCCTAGTTAAGGAAACCTCTCAAGCAAGATCCCGTATAACATAAAGTGTATAGCGTTTATTCCAAGAATAAGTCAAAGTCCTTATAAAACAATAGGAAACAAAGGATTATCAATAGTATGATTTGTATTTGTTGAAGGTGAGGTAGCTGTGCCAATTTATATACATAATGTTATATTAGTCCACCTTTGAATACAGATTAGGTATAACAACTGTAACATAAAAGTTACGTAAAGTATTTTTGACTTTTCAAATACTGTGGATTTGGATTTGAAGTTAAATATATTAATTCCTCTCACATTAAGTATACTGATGATAAAGATCTACATCTCTTCAGTTTGTGTATATCGACAGTTTATCAACCTAAATCTAATCAATCACAGTAATTCTTCGAAATGCACTTGCATATAGCTCGGCAGACATTCAGATTGCGCGGGTGCTGTCCGATCGCTGATAAAGTAAGATGGCCTGATAACTTAACTGCAGTGCAAAGACCTCGGCACCGTTAACCTTTCTATACTCTATGTAGTATTTCTGTATTGTTTGTACTATTTAGATTTTATTTTGCATTACGTCACTACGTTTAAATATGGTATTAATTTTGTTAAACGATGATATAGTTTTTTATATTGTTACGAGTCATTTTAACATACATATGAATGTCATAATTGAGACATGGCGCATCCATTGACCCTTAAAAGAAGGTGCCATTGAAAGGAATTCAATCATTTGAATAGACGTGGATTCGCAATTTCGAATTCAGACTAATTTGACGTCATCTCTTTTGTTCTTTGAACTTGATAAAATGCATAACGAAAATCGTTATAGTTGTGATGATTGTATACAAAATATATTATGAATTCTCAAGAATAATAATAATATTAAAGTTTTAACACTCATAGTTTTAATTACTATAAGATTACAGATAT
Organism: Danaus chrysippus; assembly: GCA_916720795.1. Lineage (NCBI taxonomy): Eukaryota > Metazoa > Arthropoda > Insecta > Lepidoptera > Nymphalidae > Danaus > Danaus chrysippus. Next base: position 2,723,660 of record CAKASE010000080.1, on the reverse strand, counting down.
TTATCATATTGTTTTCAATGATGTTAATACGGATGTATATTTCAAATGCTTTTCGTGTGTCAAAATAGTTTCTTACAAACCACGTGTTCCTTTACAAGAAACACGAGTTTTCCTGTTCGTACAGCTTGACCTGATCATTAGCATATCATCGTATACGTGCCTAAGATCACGATTATTGCTAATATTACTCCTGCTAGATCAATACGTGGATCGCGTTACTATAAGAGAACAGTTTGTTGTCTGGAATATGTTTTTTTTTATCAATTTTTTGTGTCAATTGCATCGAACAATAATATTAATATTTATGAAATCGCATTATTTCCGTGCGACTTGTTTTTTATGTTTTGGGTATTTAAACAATACTTTGTTGATTTTTTCGTTTCACGACCTTGTAAGATTTGTTTTAAAAAGGTATTCGTGATTAATACAATTTTTATTATATTTTATGTGACTTTATTGAGTTCAAGTCTTTGTAATTAATTTTATTCTTTAAATTTTAAACATTTCAGTTCTTTGAAGTTTATTGTAATTTAGTTAATTTTAATTAAAAATTCTGTCATATGATTAAAAAACGTGATTTTATTAAATTCCGTTCTTTAGACTTTGGACAGTAGCAGAAAGTGTTTGTATTCTATTAAAGTCTCTAAACATATTAGTCTATGTAATAACCAATTTGTAATTTGTTAAATATGTTCATTCAGAAATCTTCCGGCACCTCGGAAACCTTCACAAGTTTTAATATAACATGAAAAAAAAATGGAGGGAGAACAAAAACAAGCAAAAAAAGGATTTTTGTTTTAGAAATAATAAAATTACATTCATTATTTACGATTGACTTTTTCATTTACAAGACTACAAATAATTTTATTTAATAAAATGAAATAAGAAGGTACTAGGACTATGAAATCAAACGCCATCAAAAGCCTTACTCTATCCTTAAAGCGGCTCCGGATTGGACTATATGATGGATACGTATGAGAAACAATACAAAAACCAGAGGATTTTGTACCTCGGCGTCCAGACCAGACATACATTTCTGTATTCGCGAATTTTAAAGCGCGTTGTGTATTAATAAAGCTTTCAATTCCTTGAAAAACCAACATCCCTAAAGACCATGCCAAAGTTAATCGATATTACGAGGTCACTAAAAAACTCACTAAGAATAGTTTGTCGTAGATTTTTACGCGGTAGAAGTGGAATTGAGTTATAACAGCTAAATCTCTCTACAACCAATCAACAGACTTGGGCCAGTCCAAAACTAACATTAATTCATTGTTAGAATGTACTTCGAAGGCAGTCCTAGTAAGTTCGTTTCAAATTTGGTTATGTAGAGATAGGAGCTTGTACGGTGGAGGCGAGAGTTTCAAGCTCGTTAGATAAAAGCACCATAAACTTACACCTGGGTCGCAAGTCCTGGCACCAGCAAGGTGAATCAATTTAATGCTGACAAATTTCGTCTCTCTTGTTTTTTGTTTTATGAATAATTAAAGTGATGAGATTTATTTAACAACAACTGTCGAACGGCGATTGTTACTCTCTTTGAATTTGTAAAAAAAAACTTGTCTCCAATTGACATATGTATTAACTGTTTTTTAGAAATGAGTCGGTTTTTGCAGCTCGTGCAGACAAAGTACCTCGTTACCGAACGGAGCATTTGTCGTGATGAGGCGATTGATACGTGGCTATGGAAAAAAAATTGTCCTAACAGTTTCATACATTAAAATTTCATACACAATATAAAATACTGGTCATATACATGATATAGGAAATAAAGTGTAAAAAAAAAAATTCCAGTTGAAATAAATATAATGATTCATGTGTATCTTTCAATGAATATTAAAACTTATTAAATTCACTGTCGATTGTTTTGTTATGACGTACGAGTATTATATCATCGGCCAGTCATACGTCCATATAATGTTGCGGTTTTGGTTATCGGTAAAACCAGGGCGGAAGACTAGTTAACGTGTCTTGAGATTTTAATGTCTTTTATGTTAAGAGTTGAATGATATTAAACCCAAACAACTGGAGTAGATTTTTTATGTAAAGTAAGTTCAAGTGTAAAATTTATTAACTGTAAAAAAATATTGAATATAAATATAGCTTGGTGCCAACTTAATGCCGGTAGAAATATTGAAATTTATATTTTGCTTCACTTAATTTGACAATGTAACCAAGATGGCGATTTTACCTTCCCCTTTTAAGAATATAATTACACGTCTATATTTTCTGGGTAGTTGTAGTTAAATGAATATATGTATATTAAAATCCTTTTAATTTTTTAAGATACTAAATTACGAACTACGAACTAAAAAATAACAGAATTAAAATCTTAAGTTGAGTTGACTTAAAACCTTTAGTAAACATTCAAGTGTATTAAGTTTATTTGTTTTATAATCTCCAAAACATTTATTTGCAAAGAAAATTCTCATTTCATATTATCTGTTTGATTTATTATTAAGTGGTAACTAACTCGATGTAAATGAGAACAAGGTTAGCGTTCGTAACTCCATGCTCTTTACTTATATAAAAAAATATAATTTTTAATTTATGTCCTTTATATGGAATTCATTAAGATGCGAGTAGTGTTGCTCGAATTTATATCGTTATACAATAAATTCTAAGAGCAGCTGCAGATAATGATTACTGAATATAAATACACTGGTTTCGTATAAAGTCCGTATTGAAAAAATAGATTGTTCTGACACTGTCGTATAAATTGAATTTGGACAATAGCCGGTATAGCCAATTAGGTAATGAATATTTCATTATTTTTTTACATGCAAATCGTCAGGTGTCCAGATTTGCATCTATCATCGTAATTATAATGAAAATTTACATGAAAACTTCAGTTTTATAGTTGATAATGCATTTTCAACTGTTTTTTTTAGTTTTATGTTAAGCTTTTAGCATTTTAAAGGTTTTTGAAACGTGACTGTTATTAATGAAATATCGCTCTCGTTTAGGTTGGTTTGGCCGGATTTAAAACAATGTTTAAGTTGCGTCCTTCATTTTTCCTTTAAAAATTATTTTGAACCCCGAAATCTAAAATAAACTTAAACATATATATATATATATATATATATATATATATATATATATATATATATATATATATAAATAAATACAGTCTATTTTTATTGACATTTTGTTAACATTTAACATTTTGTTCATATATTACTATTAGCTAATTGATCTTCATTGTACCTACCCAAAATTTTATATTAAAAATATATGACATTGGAGAAAATAATCATTATTATACTAATAAAGTGAGTAATACACAGCAGAATAATCAAATAAAAAAACAATTACATAAGTCTTCTTTTTTAAATATTCACTTTAAATAATACTATAACATTTTTTCTTTTTGTCTTTATAAATAAAATAAATCTGGCTATCAAAAAATCTGTTCTATTGTTTGAGGTCACAGCTGATACTTGAAAAGTTATTAAAAATAATGTCTAATGAAAACAAATATAAGAATCAATTTAATAAAAGAAATACTTATAGAACTTAAAAATAATGTACTAAATGACATGTTTTATAAAAATAGTTTTAATTTCACATGCTTTTGGACATAAAAGCAATTATTGAACAACGTATACCTATACAGAAAATAACAAGATTTACTTATTAAGAAAAATCATATAAATAATTTTGAGTTCATGTTTTTAAAATAAAGAATGAAACTTATTTAATGTCTTCTTAGTATGTACAATATTATATTATTGTTAAATTAATTGTCCTTCCCTTATTCTACTCTGTATATTTATCAGTAAAAAAATATGAGAAAGAGTACATATCAAAAATATAATTATTATCTCTATACAATGATTATAATCATTTATAATGAAAATAACAAATAATAAGATAGTAAATCGCAGGATAAATAAATATTTTTGTCACAAAAGGTTTATAACAAAATAGATGATTATCAAAGTGATGGTATGAAATTGTATTAATTATTATTTAAACAATATAGTTACATACTCTTTGTTATTTTTTATAAATAAGATTGTTATGTATAGCACACTATTCATTTATGATAATTTATAATTATTTTCGTTAAGTTCGTGTGAAAATATAGTGTGTTTTAGTTTTATCGAAGGTCGTAAAAATCGCCGCGTTGTAACATCCGAAGCATACAAATTATAATATTCTGGCTAAGAGTAATTAGAATTATTGTTAAGTGAAATAAATCAATCTGATTCATGAAGTTACTTTGACAGCGTGTTTACGGAAACGCTGGTGTTTTTTGTTGCAAACTCTGACCGTATATTATTATTGTGTATTGTATTGAATTGAACAAAGTTCGATTTTTTTTATATATAATATAATTCTGCTCTTGTATTGTAGTAATTATATTTTACGATCGTATAAACAATATTTTTACTAGCCTATGTTACCATGGAAGCTTATTGTGTAATAAATAAATTTAACAGAACTTTCTTCCTTTATACCCTAAATCTTATTAACATCAAAGTATAGCAAAATAAAAGAATGGATGTTCTTTAGTAACGGTCAATAGCTTCCTCCGGTGGACCAGAGCTATGAAAAAAGTTGTGTATGAGAAATACGATATGATATAGTGTCTGTATTGATAAGCTAGGATTAATTATAATTGTGCTCTAAAAATAATATTGATAATCTTGATCCAAATTATAAATAAATTTAAACATTTCAATAGTAAAAAAAGAAAGTTTTAATGTATTTAGAATTCAGTTACTTGTTACAAGTTAAGATCTTTCTAATCGATAAGAGTTGTAACGTCTTTTTCACATAAATTGAACACGTCATAGAGTAAACCCTAAATTAAAATTTATACTAAACACTATTAATAAGTGTAGTTTTTTAAGTATATCAGTTCTAATAGCATCTAACTGGTTAACTCCGTCTTGGTTAGTTGTCGGCTTGTCATTGTCGGCGTATTCCTGTATGTTACGTGACCGTATAGGGATACATCGTTAAATGACATGAGATGTTCGAAACTTTTATAAAGCCGGTAACAAATCAATGACGGCACTCGCATGAAAATCGCGTAATAAGTTCCGAGAAGAGCCAGTAACCGTATTCTAGGCATACACTAAATAAGTAATGGTGATGGGTCGCGCACGGTCTAACGGTGGCCGGCGATCCTCTCAGCTGCCTGATTGTATTCAAATATCATATTTTTTTACGTACATCGTGTTCATTTTATATTATTTTGTATAATTAGAACCATAAACATTTTTTATTTAATAAAATAATCGCGATGATTACATTCACAAGCGCCAAATTTATATAATTATTTACACTTAGTGCGACAATTGCTCTGTATGTGTGTAGTCCAAGGTGAGATGATGAATTATCCATAATGAATCAGCCTGTGCAAATGTTATAACAGCCTGTATAAATCCGAATGTGCGTGGTAGATTATTCTCTGCGCGTGCGCATCTCATTGTCGCGTCAACGCGCGTCCCGCTCTATGAATATAATTATTGGATTTACCATTTTTTAATTCGTCATACACCGACATTCCGACTTTTTATAAATATTTGAAATTAAAAATTTGTCTTTATCACCTTAGAAAAGGTAGACTATGCACATGTACATACATATACATATAATGAGAGCATCATTATGTAGACTGTATGAAAATATATCTTCGATTTTATTTAGAAGGATAATAAGGTTTTAGTTAATGCTGAAGGACTGAACCTGGAAGACTTATTAATCCAAATTTTTTGTTTAATTTTTATTGTTAAGGACACTTAGTATTTCCAATACTTAAAACAAAACCAATATCGTTTTCTATAACTAAATCCAATGCTTTCATTGAAGAATAATTCTATAAGTATAAACCTTTGTTTCGTCTTTTTCAATAGTTTTTTTTTAGTTTTCACATGGAACCAAAAACAAGTTATCATTTTTAAACATAATAAAAATACTATGTACATATGTATATCTTCTTTATTTGTAGTACTGACTAGTTGTAATATATAATCATAATTATATTGTATGTATGTTTGTCATTGTTTCAGTTGTACCCTAGCTCCTGTCTGCAGGTCGGTGCTGGTTCGACCCTGTCTCGAGGCAGTGGGACTCTTTACATGAAGTACAGACTCCACAACCACTTCTTCTATAAACTGCTTGCCGTTGTTATCTGAAAGTTAATACAATAATCAAAAATACATATATAATCAAAAATGATTAAAATTCTTACGGATAATTCTGTTTATAAAAAAATTAACATAGACCCGACAAGTAAAATTTTAAAGGAAAAAAATTATTAATTAATAAATACAGTTCTAAACTTAATGTAGATATCAAATCACTCGTACCATCGTGTGCAAAACCACCGAAATTGTATGGGTTACCTAAAATCCATAAACAAGATGTTCCATTACGCCCAATTGTAAGCCAGATTGATTTACCCACTTATAAACTGGCTAAATTCCTGTCAAAGATATTATCACCACTCCGGGGCTACACAAAGTCATTTGTTATGATTCCTACCAGTTTGTCAATGATATTAAACACCTAAAATTGACAGACAATGACATTATGGTCAGTTTCGATCTACAGTCATTATTCACTAATCTACCTGTTCTTTACTGCATTGAGACTGTAAGAGGTAAGTTAAAGGATAAAAATATGACTATTGTATATGCTGAACTGTTAAAGCATTGCCTAACATCTGGCTATCTCATGTGGAAGGATGAGTTCCACAATACCTTATTGGATAGCTAAAGAACCGTAGTTATTTTTTAGCACATCTGCAATACATATGTTTGTAGCTTAAAATAATAAAGCAATTAATCTTCTACACAAAAATAAGAAAAATAATACAAAATTGGGACACAAAACAAAAATAAAGGGGCAATCGACAAAAAAAATCTGTAATTTTTGTAAAATAAATTCAAAGGCCAATAACTTGAGAAGGGTTAGGTTTAGTATATGGGGTTCCGTAGTCAAATCGGTTAGGAATGATAGAACCTATCCTCTCTTAAAGGATTTCGGTCGACTTAACCTCTAACGCTGTATTCAGAGTTATATAATTGCTATTAAATACTTAAAGGGACTTGTGCAGAAATACATTTAATATACAATATAAACATGACGACATACTTCCGTAAACTAACTTTTATACGATCAAACACAAGGTTTTAATGATTATATCTCATAATAGTTATAAGTGATCTTGATAAATATTTTTATAAAATGTCTGTTACTAATTTGACTAAACAACACATTATACCTGAGTGTACATGTGAGATATTTTGCTTTAATTGTATTCAAATGTGTTACGATTTAGCCTGTATCGACATAACACAAAGGAATATAATTTGAATACATAATATAAACTATAAATACATGTTTTTAAGGTTCCTATGCAAGGCCGTCTGAATGCCATAATGTTTTTATCACATTTAGCTTATACATAGTTAAGCTGTAGCATTACAATTATTCGTTTTATATTCAAATTAAACATATATACATATATATTTGAAATAGATCAATGACAAAAGATATAACTCCCAGTCACATATGCTATTAAAAAGATTGGTTACTTCCCTTTGAAAATAAGTATTATTTACTTTATTATATTATAAAACTTACCATTATTAGCGAATTCAAGTTTTGATTGAGGTGCAGCCAATGTAAGTACGATGCAAAGGGTCAATATGATTGTAACACGCATGTTGTTCGGAGGCTGGCTTGAAACTGTCACCTCTCACTGTCGTCTTACTAACTAGGACCGAGGGACAATTCTACTAACTAGATACTTTACAACTTTTAAATATTTGTAGACCTAAGACGATGCATTCATATACAAGACGAAAATAATTGTAGATTCTATTTATATGGCCACGTCTGGGTTTAATAATAGTATAGATAGTTTTTATTCAACTCCATAAAAGGAACAGTGACGCTGTAAATAAGTAGAATGGCCCGCAGAGTTGCATAATTAATAGAAGTGTTGCAAGTTGCTTGCGCATTAGTAATACGTTTATAGTGATAGGCGGAACGATTTATTGTTATATAGACAAAATAAAAGTTTGTTTAACCTAGGTTTAATATAGTTATTAATTTAGTGTAATTTAAAATCATTGTAAGGACTGTAATATATGAAACTTTAAATTGTATTGTATATCTATCCGTTTTTCTTGTGTAATGTAAATAAGTTAATTTATACAGAAAAAGAGTTGCAAAACATACGCCTGTATGCTTAGTTGTGGAACCAGTTTTGTGTCTAAGATAGCTTCTAGGCAAAGTCTGCATGAGAAAAAAAATATCTTTATTAATGTAAACTTAAAATTAGCGATTACCAAGTAATCGGCTTTGAAAAATATAGTTATTTTCAACTGTTTGGGACTCAAATATATTAGTTTTATATAAAATAAACCTTTTTACTTTCTAACCGTTACAAATAAATGTTCTACTTTAACGTCATTTTGAAATATCATCGTGAAAATCAGTGAAGTTTTTAACTATATTTAAATTTGTATTGTTTGAGACAATGAATCCAACAGTTATAATATCTTTTAAATCTTAAAATACCTTCATGTCATCTTAAATTCGCCATTATTACGACAAAGTTTATGAGCTTTTTTGAAATTAAGAAAACATAAACTTAACATTTAGTATTTTACTATTTATCTAAATATTTTAAATATTTAGTTTTAGTTTTTTTTTAGTATAATTTATTCGATTAAGAAAATATATTTTATAGAAGGATGCATTAAAATATTTAAATGTACATTTTTAAAACCGTATAATTAAATGTTTTGTTCTTGATTATGTAATGGTAGCTTAATAAAATTAATACATCTTTTTTTCTCAACAATTATATTTATTTAATGATGTATTCTTTATATACTGTAATTATTCTTAAATTTAGGTTTACATTTATGTATTAGATTAAATATATAATATGCAAAGTTGACCTTTGAAGTGGGTCGACGTGTTGAATTTTGCAAATCAATTATTTTCAATACGTTTTAAATTCAAAATTTACAACTACCAGTAAATATTGTACGTATGTGTTTGTTAATTTAAATGACTAGCACGTGACTGTGACAACTATTGTGTCTGGATATTAAAGTGCAATGCTTAGACTATATTCTAGGCATTGCGATTGTCTGGGAGACAGGTTTTCGATTAAGCTCACTGTCTGAGTCGTTTGTACCGTAAGTAGGTAGTACGATCATAGGATAGTTCAGAATAAGATTGTAAAAAAGAGAATATTAAGAAGAGTGTGTGCCGAGAATAGACCTTTATATAAAATGACTTTTTTTATAGCTAAGTTTATTTGTATTTTATTATTTATTGACTATAATTGTTTGTTCATAGTGGTTGAATGGAACTATTGGAATGAAAATATTAACACTAACATGTTTTGAATAGGAAAGTCTTTGAAGCTAGAATAATTAAATATGCAAAATTACGAAAATAAAAGTATAACTAACGCAAATGTGGTCAAAATTATATACTTATACGACGAGTAATACAATATCGTATCTTTATATCAGCATAACAGTTTTTCAAGCAAATATCTTTTATACGCCAAACTACTTGACGTTAAAGTATTAGTAGAAAATTTATATTATAATTATATGAACTACAGTTTCTCAAAAAATTACAATTACTTTACAATTCTTCAAAAAACTTATAGAAATTGCTTACAAATTAGTGTTTGATTTTTTGGTTATCGATAAAACACTTTTCGTATTATTTCAATGAATATTTTTAATGTCTAAGCAGTGCATCATCTCAATCTGTATTGCATTCATGAGACTGTCTTCTGCCGTGTGAATAATAATAAAAAAATAGTACAAAAAAAACCTTTATTGTGTTTTTTATTCAAGATAGAATACACTTAATATAGTTTCAACTCACTAAAATAGAGCGTAAAGTCTGATGAATAATATATATTTATTTAAATGATTTCACGAGAAACGTATTGTAAAAATAAAATAAACTCAGTAGTTAATAAAAGGATCGAATGTCGGGTACATCCAGCCATTATTCATTTGCATATTCGGCGCCAGGTTTTCAAATATATCTCTATGCAGCCATTCCTCAATATTTCGCTGTCTGGCTAGGTCTCTTGCATGTATGTAAGGGTTTATAGGCCATGGCATTGGGTTAAACGTTGACCAAGGAGTTTGTTTATGTGAACCATTATCAATACTTGTACTTGAAGACGCTGTTACAGAACCAGGACGCATTTCAATATATCCAGACGCAATAGCTTGGTTGTCTTTATTCGTATTTCTTTTATTATTTTGACTTGACAAAAAAGGATTTATAAATTGTATACCTCCGATAGATGAATATCTATCGTTCCGGGAAATTATTCCAGCGACACTAGCAACACCGATCATATTGTTGTTATTTGAAATTGACTGTAGCTTTTTAAACGTACGATCCGATGTCACATCTGAAAAAAAAAGATTGCAATTTAATCACAAAAAACAATAAGAAACTGTCGTAAGCATTCAAATTTATATATTTTATCTGAAATTAAATGAAAAATATGATGCACTGAATTCGTATTGTTGTAATTATGAAATTAATTATGAAGAAAATACATATTATAGAGAAGTCCGAAAAGGCTCTAAATCACGGAACGTTATTCTGTAATTTTGATATTTAAAATATTTTCTTAATATTTTTACTTATCCTAAAATTGATGTGAATACCATAAAAAATATTTGATATAGTAAATTATATATTGTAGAACTCCCACTTATAGATAGACTCAAAATTGATGAGAAAAATCTTTTAATCCTAAGATGAAATTATATGCCATAAACAACGAGCTTAAAACTGTACCTGTCGCATGAATATCCTTACAAATTAATAATAAATAAATATATATCAAATAAAATAAGTTCATGGTGAGAATCAAAATTGTAAATGCAACTACGTTCAGAATTTTCTGCTTTATATCTTAGGTTAAATTACAAGTTTGATCAAAATCTGTTAACGGGATTTAATCAGATTTGATGGTATACATAGACTTTGATTTACATCAAAATTATGATAAAGGAGAGGTCACATAAAGATTTATTCTAGAACAAATTATTGTTTATTTACTTTAGTTTAAAATAAATATACACTGTGATAGATTAAATATAATTAATAAAAAGTTAAAGAGATTAAAACATTTTTTACTTCACTCAATTGATGGCCATAAATTATAATTACGTGATGTTTTAATCGGTCAATTAAAATTCATAGTTTTGTAGGCATTGAATTATTATAATGCTTATAATAACATAAGCTTATAAGCTTACTTATAAGTAAGCCTCTCGTTATAACTTTGAATTTTTTTTTTATCTACAGTCTGCACAGTGTTGCCAACTGACGAAAAAGCATCATGTAAGCTGAGTTTTATTTTTTATGACTTATTATATTTCTCTTATTTGGATCGCGATACATGTAAATGGTCTGTAATGTCTGCAATCGGAATCAATAAATACAGTACATCGGTACCATTCTGTGATGAACTGTCATCTCTCCAAAACTGTGATTATCTTATACAGTAAGGAATCTTTGAACTCTAACGGATCTTTTATTGACATTATAAATATAGATTGTCATAATATTATTTTGTATCCTAATTAAAGTATTCTTATTTAATGGTTTGACATTATTTGGAATAGATATGCTATTGATGTTTTATAACAACCACGATTAATGGATCAGGTTTTTTGTTGCGGCTTATTTTTTTGTGGTCAAGGTTGCTTTGACCGCGTAACTACTATGAGAGCAAGACTTCATTAACGATTTATTAGATTATACGAGTATATACATATATACACTCTGAATTTACAGTTTACTTAAACAAGATTACGTTTCATATTATTAATATTTTTTTAGCGAAAGATTATCACTTACTAGTTCATGTCCATAATTGCTGAGACGTAATTTTTAAAAGAATCAAAAGAATTATTTTCATATATGTATAAATTGTTCCACATTAAGTTATGACACATCATTTATAGCAGTTTGATAAACAGGAATATTAGGGAGTAAGAATAGATTCTGTCCTTTGGATGACATTGAAAACGTAATTAGACCTTATCAAAAGTAAATGATATATATTTTAAGAACAGACCTGTTAAAGGATTATTAAATGTGAAAAAAGTTAAAAATATCAGGAGAATTTAGTATTCTAGTGGAAAAGCCATTAATTACTACATACACGAGCTACGAGTATATAATACATGGCATAAAGAGTAGATAATTAATTAAAGTAAACCTCAATAACTAGAGTATGTATTCACTATTTATTTCGGATATATTATTTGATATAATAATATATATTTTTTCAGATAAATATTACGGTAAAGCCATAAATTATTATTAAGTATTCAAAAATGTGCATGAAAAATTATAATATATTTTTTTATACATATTTCCGGAGGATACTCTCTATACTCATAAAAAGTCAGTTGACCATCGTTTTGCTTGTAAATGTTCTATTTAAATTTTAACAGCTTTGAATATATTATATAAATGTTAAAGAGAGTACATATATATGTTTATCTCAGTATTTAAATTTATTAATATATGTATATATATCGTTCACAAGCTACAAAAACTAAACCATATTTTCTTGATATAAAAGTTGACGTTAATTGTCACATTAACAAATTAGTTAACAGAAAATTTGTAAAATCTAGAACAGAGTTGAGTTATAATCACAATTTCTTTCGAGTCCTGATAAATTCATACTTTTATCAATAAGTGTTTATTAAAATCGTGGTTTTAGTAGATTTTATATGATGTTATATGAAAATTCAGTGTTAAAGTTAAAAATAATTATGTTTTCACTTTTATGTTACAACCAAAAAATATTAAGAAAATTATAAGTAGTTTTTTCTGAAAACGAGATAGTTGCAAATGTTAATTAAATAGTAAAGGTCAATATTAAGTGCTTGTTTTAAAAATCTTTAAAGTTTGTTTTAACGAAATACAATATATTTTAAATGTAAAATTATTTATATTTCTTTGTGAAAAAATCTAAAACACTTATGAAAACATCCAATTGCTTAATACTAATAAGGTTTTTATTATTTTTAATAGAAAGGAACAAATCCAATTTTTATCTGAACTACATATTTATTCTTAAAAATTGCACTTAAACATCTAGGGGTCATATTAATTAAAACGAAACAGTTGTACTTCCATCCAATTTATTAAATTACTTCAATTCAATACATTTATTGTTTTAAAAATAAAGATATCAAGATAAGTGTTTGACAATCTTCTTGACATCTTTGAAATAAATATAATAAATAGTTATTAAATTACAATGTTATTATATTTAATAAAAGTTATTATTAAAGGCATGTGCTTGTGATGACTGAATGCCTGGAGCGTTAATGCTGCTAGCGTCACTCTGTTGAATGGAGGCGCCGTTTTGTTGGAAGCTGTGTGCAATGCTGGATTTGAAACCACCGATATTCTGGGAGGCGGAAATAGCCTGGCCAATGTGATTTGGTCCGTGACCCTGGGCTAGAGAAACAGCTGATCCGAAGTTACCAGCATTGTTAGCGGACGAGAGTGCTGAGTTGTAACCCAGACCGTGGTTGCTGGCGCTGGAAACAGCTGATTCGTATCCTCTTAGGCCTTGATTTTGAGCGGATGCCTGAGCGGTTTGGTAGTTACCTAAACCGTTGTTCTGTGCCGAAGATATCGCTGATCCGAAGCCGTTGCTGCTTTGAGAAGATGACACTGCTGATCCAAAGTTGCCGAAGTTTTGTGCTGATGATAAAGCTGATCCATAGTTCCTATCGAATCCGTTATTGAAAGCTGATGCTGAGGATTGTTGATGTGCTGGTGCGATGAATGGTCGGGATTGAACATAGTGGGGTGCAGCCTGAGCGTAGCCAATACCTCTGGCGAAATTGCCATCTGAACCTCCTGCACCAGAGCCGTAAGCCTGAGCGTCACCACTTTGGTAGGAAGCACCAATTCCTGAGGAGTGGCTGATACCACCTATGTTACTGCTGAAACCACTTCCGAACCCAAATGCCACGTTGGGTGCACGACCCACACGCCATGTAATGGCTGGTACTATCTCATCTGCAAAAATAATGACAAATACAGTACAGGCTTGTAAAAAAAAATTCACTAAGATTGTATGTAAACAATTATCTTTATAATAAGTATTTGAGTAGAAGCCAACTAAAGGATTAATTTTAATGTAATATAATAATTACCATAGATGATTGGTGCCGCCAAGCTGACGGATATTACCGATAGTACTACAAGAAGCTTCGACATTTTCGTTGTCTTCCTATTGGTTTCGCCTTTCGCCGAAAGTTATGGATACGTCTGAATCATTTCTCCGAGCTTTTATACTTAGAAATAGAAACTCCCCACTCCTTATCTGAATCAGATTTACACCTGAAGCCATTGACACCTCAACATTTATCATAATTCATACGGTAAATCTATGTGGTCCTATGATACAATAAAATTCACAAATACATCACTAATTTAAAATTTATATGTTAATTAGCGTCGTAAAGGTATTTTATTAATATTTACTGATAAATAAAGTAGAAGATCCAGTTCGTTTTTTCAAATTTTTATCTATAATAAGATGTTCCACATTTCCTTTTAATGACATCCTTTACCGATTGTACAAAAATTAATCACTTAATTATAAAGTTTCTACCTGTTAGTTTAAGCTCAATTAAAATAGTAAGCATCACATTTTAATTATTTTTATTCTGTCATTTGTTTTTCAGAATATTTGTATACGTTGTGTCGTAAATAATTTTTTTTAGATATTACAGATACCCTTAATAGTTACCAATATAAAAGCGTCCTTCGAACAAGGTTAAAAAAATTTAAGCTCATAATATCTTAACATCACCAGCTATGTTGCTTTTTAGGATAAATTTTTTACTCTACAATAATGGAACACGTCAATAAATCATCATTTAAAACCTAATTCGAACATAAAGAATCAAACAAATATAAAAAACCAATTTCTCATCTTTTATCATACACAATAAATATAACACTTTTTTCTGTGTCAGTCCTTATATCACTAATTAATACTTCCGTCCTAATGGCTCTATAAATTTCAATTTTATGATAATAAATAATTTATCAGTACATTTTATTTTTGTTCAGGTTAATAAACTTATAAAAGGAGCTCTCAAACTGTCAAACTGTCCATCTTCAGAGTTAAGTTATTTGATTGGGACTAACATAAAACATATTTTACGACTTAGTGACAAAATTATGTGATCGTATTTTCATACACTAATTCTGATCTTGAATATTTGCTGTTTGAGGAGGATGTTTAATATGTATTAAAAACGTATATAAGTTTTCGTCTTTTAATTAATATTACTTATGTTAGGATAATCAAACAAAACCATATTTATTTTAATAAAACTTTTATTGGTATTTAACCTAATAGTATCACAAAATCATATTTTTAAATAAAGCCAGTAAATTACGAACTCGTCATTATTATTTATAGTTTCTGTTCATTACAAGATTTAATTCAAATATATATTATCAGCAAGTAGACGGATAAAACATCTTTAATTTCAGTTCTCCATTTCACATTTCTATAAGCTTAAGTTTTTATACAATACAAACAAATATATGATTTATATTTAAATAATTATATATACTTTTAATTTTTATTATCACAGCTTTGTTATATATTTAATTAGTTTTCTTTTTCCTTGGCAGATCTTCCGAAATCTTCTTCGTTATCTTCTTCAGAATAATCGTTACCAAAACCAGAGTTCCTTAAGAAGCCGTAACCCCCATAACCCCCTGGTGCTCCGTTATAATTTCCATTAAACTGATTATTGTACGATCCATAGCCATTACCGAAATAACCTGGCCTGTTAGCACCGAGGTAACCATTATAACCCCCATGGTAACCTCCGTTATAACCCCCTTGATAACCCCCATTATAAGGTCCACTGTAACCCCCATTATAACCCCCATTATATTGATAGTTGTTGGGGTAGGATGAGCTACCGTAACCACCACCGCCAAAATTCGCTGAAGATTGGGATTGACTGATTGCAATATTTATAGGCAGATTATCTGGATATCCTCCATAGTGACCCCCGTTGTTATAGCCCCCTTGGTATCCCTGAAATCCATTGTATCCCTGATTCCCGTAGCCTCCACATATACCATACTTATGGCATAATTTATTTTTGGAATGCCGCGGCTCCCTTATGTTGGCAATTAATGTATTTTCTGAAAAATAAAATCAATGAAACAGTTAATAAGCTTATTAACGTCATAATTAAATCATAGAGATATGTTAAAAAAGATAATTATAATTAATACAGCAACTAGTTTTTAGTATTTAGCTGTAGGTAAACCGGGAAAATAAACATTTTAGTTAAAAAAGAAGGTTAATGTCATAAAATACTTAATTTATAACTTTTATTATATCTCATTTTAAATATTTATAAATGCATAGATGCAAAATTTGTTAAATTTATGGCCATTTTTTACTATTACAATGTGGAGAAAGATAATTTTTGCGAATTTGTCTAACGGTAACAAATAAGCGTACGGTCCAAAAAATCAGAGTCAAAGTAATAAATTTTACAACCAAATTACTACCTTCGCCGAGGGCTGAGCCTGCCATAGAGAGTACGAGAAAGTAGATATAAACCTCTATGGTCCACATTTTGATGTGTGTGCAGATTTTTTGCGGGTCAATTTGTATTTATACGATACTCGGAGGTCAAATCCCACGTTTTTGACATTGGGTATCTTATTAGAATTTCCCACGGAAGCTATACCGATATTAATATTGACCTTATATAGGCACGGAAACGCTTTGTTTTGTCTGTTATGCTGTTTAAATTATTTGGTAATACTTTACATATACATATGTCGTTTATTGATACGATTGCAAGGACAAGAAAGTTATGTCACTGTTAATTTAAAATCATTATGATTCATAATAAAATATAAGTATGGAAGCCAATTATTTAAAAAAAATTGGCTTTTTAAAAAATAATGAAATAATATGTGTCTTTCTGCTTCCTATTTAAAAATATAAAATTTTAAGTCATTTGGACTTTATCAAATGGGTTCTAAACTGGACTTTAATTCACATAAAGACGACCGCGCTGGGATTAGTGTCATAAAGTAACTTGTAGGTATGCAATAAAAGTCTAAAGAAACCGCTCGTTGAATACTTAACTGCAATGTTCCTAACAAAATAAACGAAACACTTATAAGGCCGATGAACTTTTATCTGTCTATTAACTTATTTGATGTAAAGATTGAATGATGTGTATTTATATAATGAAGTTGTAAATAATATTAATGTTAAAATTTAATTTAGAATTAATTGAAATCTACATTTTTTAATGTAGAAATTTAATTTATAATAAAGGCGGAGTCGTAATAAATCTCTTGTTTTGTATGAACGTCAGACTTAACGCCCACGATACAACCTCGACGACTCCATACGATTTGATTAATTTAAAATAACAAAATATTTGATATTTTTATAAATCAATTTTTAATAGTTTAGAATAGATACAATATAATTAGTATTTCCATAATGATGTAGATACTAGAAACTTATTTAATATTTAAATTATAGTAATTGAAAGTTACATAAAAAATCTACAGCTATTAATTTATCCGACCACATAATTGCTTTTTTAAAATTAAACATGAATACTAGTATATCTATATTTACACATTATTTTTATGATTATTAAAATATATTAATCGAAAATATGATTAAAGTTTTACAGAGTTATTAATTTTTTTTAGATCTTGTTATAGCTATGGCGACCGCGTTCCCAGTTTCACTCTGTGCGTTGCTGATAGCTGTGTTTTTTGGCTTTTTGTTTTCATTGCAAGAATCACAGGGTTTGTTGCTTTCATTTTCCAAGTTTCTGATGTTCTGTTCCTGGTATCTCTGAGGCTCGTTGTAGAAGCGGTGATGATGGTGGTGTCCTCGCCAAAACGGTGGTGGGAATATTGGAGCTGGTAGGGGGAATTCGTGGGATGGTGGAGGAGGTCGTGGTGCCGGTGGTGGTGGTAGAGGTGGTTGTGGCCGTGGCCATACCGGCTCAGAATCCTCAGGACCACAATAGTGAGGTGATCGTCTCAATCTCTCCAATAGCACCCCATCTGAAGATAGCATTTCACGAGATAATGATTATTTCTCAACTACTAGGTGTAAGAATATAGAAGGCTCATCTTAAAACGAAGCTGAATAAATTGTAAGTTATGCATTTACAAAGGGTACTTACGCTCCTTACTCGCCGGCCAGCATTCAGCTGATAAAACAAGCACCAAAACTGCAATACCCAGTCGCAACATCGTTGAAGTGTGATCTTCGGTGGTAGTTTACAATTATATACAGACGATATATAAACACTGGTAATTTGTATCCGAGAATTTTCGGCGTCACACGTGCTAATTGACTGGGTATGTGTGGTCAATGTGTGAATTATTATAAAAATTTGGGTTATTACATACGTTTGACAAGTTAAGTCTAGTTTTTATAATTCTTGATGTAAAACCCCAAGGTCATTAGGACTGTTACTTAACCATTGTTATTCAAAATAATTTATGTCTCATAGACATATTATAATGAGAAATTCTTTTAACGTATGAAATTATAAAATTACCTTTTCAATATATATTTTTACTGGTTTGTATTATAGAATGTAAGTATTCAAAAGTATGTTATAAAAATCATGGAATATATTTATTTATAACTGTACGTTATGAATACATTATAAAACTAAACTTATTTTATTTAATGTTATATATCAATAATAGTTTAGTTGATATCACGCCGAATTAACACTGTTTAAGTTGTAATTATTTTTGTAGAATATTAACTGAATAAAGATGAAGGTGGAGATAAATTAAATAACTCGAAACTGGATAATGCAATTATTTTTACTTATATTTTGTATAAAAAATTCTTAGAACATAGACAGGTATAAATTTATTTTATTTTATTAATCATTTTAAAGCAAAATTCTTGATAAAATTGTATAATTATTTACTATGAATTACAAGGAACACGTACATAGTAAATTGGTTTTATTTTAATATTATTGCAATTATTTGGTAAGTTATATCCACATATTGAACAATAAAAGTGTTTTTTCTTATAAATATTAACTTAGACATAATGTTTACTTAATTTGTTCTTAAATTACATGAAGCAAAGAATGGAAAGGTATTTCTATGTCTATGTCTGGGATAGTAAGTGTTAAGTGGAATTTTACCTACTAGACAGATAAAAATAGGTATTATCCTACTTAATGGTAATTAAATGTCCAGTTCAGTCAGATTGAGGATGATAAAAAAATCATCAATTGTTGTCGGATTCAGAATAGTTGTAGTTTAGAAGAAATCTTATGCGATAATATCGAAAAAAAAACACAGATTACTTTGTTACAAACATTAATAAGATCAAATTTCACCTATTTCAATCTTTTTTCTTAAATGTATTCCTTAATTGATTTATCTATTTGGATCCACCATTTTTAAAATATTGGAAATAAAGAAAGAAAATACATCCATTACATTTTAAAGATAACCTTATGGTCTACAATATTTGATTCAAATGTCTATGTTTTGATCTAATGTCAATACTTTACCAATCAAAAGATTTGCAGGTGAAAATGAGATAATACATAAATATGCTTATTAATTATTTGTAAAATATAATTATTACTATGTTTTTATGTAATGTAACATGTAAAGCTTATTTTAATTATTATATATAAAATAGTATTATAATAGTGCTAGTACATCTGATATGTTTGACAAAATTTTTACTCTAAATATTCATATAATAATTAGATATTTGGCTCTATTATGCGAATGACTGATTGTATGTAGTTTAATAAATTAGTATGTAACTACGGACGTACTCGTATTATGCTATTCACGTCATACTGTTAATGTATGATGCAATGAGAAAATAAAATATTTATATTATATTTGGGTTTATTATACAAATGTCGATAAAAACAAATTTCCAAAAATTAGGTTTGACGCTTATGTAGGTGTAAAGTAGAGCTTCAGAGAATATTGTTAATTCAAACAGTGATTTCCATATACACTATTTTTGCAAAACATTACCATCCGTCATCAAAAATCCGAATGATTCGTAATATTAAATTTATTATTTGGTTAATAGAAATTAAGAATAAAGGGCAACATTATATCTAAACTGTCTATATATTTTTAATTTAGAATTTATGAAAAATACGTATTTGGTTAAACATTTTGTATTAGTAGGTAATCAAATTTATACAAATAATATATCATATATGAAATAATTATACCTACATCTACTATACATTTAATATTTGATTAATGTCAACTTAAAAGAATTTAACGAACAAAAAACACTCATACTGTAAAGAAACTCTTTGAATTTGTATTTTCTACTTTAGTCATTATTCATTTTAGTATTTTTTTCTTCCGTTACTCATTTTTAATTACTACAACGTAATAATTAATACACGAATATTCATAAATAAACATCTATTAAGACTTTAAATGTAGTTTGACGAGGCCAACTTGGATTAAGCCTTCTGTAATAACATGTACTCACTTTATGGGTTGAGTACTGTTGAATACTTTATCAGTTTGAGTTTTTAAGAAAAACTTGGTATTTAATATTCAGCTGGCTTACTTTAAAATGACTACAATGACTCATGAATCAGTAAACGGTTGAATACTATTTCGTTTTTAAACAAGTTGAAATAGTAAATGGATTTCATTAAATTGTCGAGTCTTGCTTCATATAATAATAACCAATTCTTATGAGCTTATTGTTTCTCATGTTTTCATACAGTAGCTAGTTTTTTTTATAAGACTGCAGTTTTAAATTTTGTTATCATACAATTCTCAGTGTATTAATATTAAAATTTTTCTTATTTGATTAATAGTGTTGACGACGATGAAAAATTAGAATTTTAATTCATGTAGTATGTATCGTGCTGTCTGTTATTCTAAGTTAGAAACTAATATTCTTCTCTAGATTCGGTAAATGTAATATTAATTTTTTTTCCTACAAAATAATAAAGACTTGGACTTGATAAGATTACAAAATATTTTATTTAACTTTGTCTATGGAGTAAAATTATTTTCAATAAAACATAGGCATAGTAACGCAAACTTAATTTATTTTCATTGGTAAATCAACAATTAGTTTAAATAAAAATTATACAATGACAACTTCGTAAAAATCTTCCCACAATAAATGAAATGACACTATTAACCTCCGATGGATAGAGCGACTGCAGAACCACTGTTGCTTCTAGCATTGCTGAACGCATAACTACTCTTCTGACAAGTGCTACATGGTGTATTTTGTGATGCTTCCAGCCCCTGAGATACGAGTTTGAAAGCTCCGTCTAGAGTAGATTGAATATCTTCGTGACCAGAGGAACCAACTTCAGCGGGTATCCCTGTTTGAGTATTCTCTTGGCTTGTTAAGCTTTTTTCATAATCTGAAGATTGGCCTGCAGAACTGCTATCTTGAGCTTGATATCTAGCACTACCACCGGCTTTGCCATAGTGATATCTTCCATCATTGGCTCCATTTAAAGAAGAGGAGTCCTGTCTGTTAAGATAAGATCTTGAACCGCCATTACTAAATCCGTTAGCACCGTATCCCTTATTTATATGAGAGAAAGAATTGCTACCACGACTTTGACCAAAACCATTGGATCTACTTTGACTTTGAGCGTTTCCGTAGCCATTATCTTGAGATTGAGGTTGTTGGCCATCACCTCTTTGGACGCCGTGGAAACTGCCAACACCATTGCTTTGAGATTGCCCTTGTGGGACACCACCGTTTTGGAAACTTTGGGAACTACCAACGCCCTTGTTTAGAGATTGACTTTGTTGGCTATCATCGTTTTGGAAGCTTTGGGAACTACCTAAGCCCTTGTTTTCAGATTGACTTTGTTGGCCACCACCGTATTGGAAGCTATGGGAACCACCAACGCCCCTGTTTTGAGATTGACTTTGTTGGCTATCATCGTTTTGGAAGCTTTGGGAACTACCTAAGCCCTTGTTTTCAGATTGACTTTGTTGGCCACCACCGTATTGGAAGCTATGGGGACCACCAACGCCCCTGTTTTGAGATTGACTTTGTTGGCTATCATCGTTTTGGAAGCTTTGGGAACTACCTAAGCCCTTGTTTTCAGATTGACTTTGTTGGCCACCACCGTATTGGAAGCTATGGGAACCACCAACGCCCCTGTTTTGAGATTGACTTTGTTGGCTATCATCGTTTTGGAAGCTTTGGGAACTACCTAAGCCCTTGTTTTCAGATTGACTTTGTTGGCCACCACCGTATTGGAAGCTATGGGAACCACCAACGCCCCTGTTTTGAGATTGACTTTGTTGGCCATCACTGTTTTGGAAATCTTGCGAATTGCCGACGTTATTGTTTTGAGAATTTTCTCTTTGACCACCACCGTTTTGGAAACTACCAACGCTCTTACTTTGAGACTGACTTAGTTGGCCATCCTCGTTTTGGTAGCTTTGGAAACTTCCAAAGTTATTATTGTGAGATTCCAATTTTTGGCCTTGGCTTTGAGAACTGCTATCAACTTTACTTTCATCATTTACTGAACCCTGCGATTTGCCGAAGCCGTTGTTCAACGATTCACTTTGTTGTCCATCACTTACATCTGCTTTTAATTGAGCCGAAGATGTTAATTCCGCTCCATCTTGCTGATTAGCCTTTGATTCAACATTTAAGGTTTGATCTTGTTTTGAAGCAGATTCTCCTTGATATTGATCGTTTCCAAGGCTTTCAGACTTCTTAAAAGTGTTTGAGTTGTATTGTGCACTGGAAACGTAATTTTGTTTACCACTATAAGATTCCCCTCCGGTATTAGAATTGGCTTGTGAATTGCCCGATGCTCCAGATTGTTGCCCACCAACGAAACCATTTTGAGAATTATCATCATCACAACCACTGTCAGCAAATGCTTCTGATGTTGCAAATGCTTTTCTGTAAGGTCCCCAACTCCTATGATGAAAGTGATCACCTGGGAAACCACCGAAACCTCTGTGAAAGTGACCATGATGTCCATAGCCATGAAAATGTGGTCCTCCAAAACGCTCTTCCAATTTTTCTTGCACTGGTGGAGGCGCAGCAGCTGCCAGTGAAAAAGCTTCATCAACTACTGGGCCAGGACTTTTAGCTGCAGCTGCAGCTCCACTGAAGACTCCACGGGCACCGTCTGGACCTCGGGCAACGCCACTCCAGTTTTTTGTTTGTAATAGAACCGGAGGGTCTCCATTAGATGGGGGAGATCTGACTACTCGATTTAATGTCCCACCTAAAAATAAAACATGATTTATTCAATCAAATATGAATAAAACATAAATAGATTTTAATACGTATTGCAATCAAAATATTTACCCCAAGTCGCACAATGTGCAGTTATAACACAAAACAAACATAGGAGAGCTGTAGTCTTCATCTTGTTATTTTCAAATCCTGTCTAATGAGATGTATTGTAAAATTCGTAATATATACTGCTCAAGACGTGTGGTATAAGTGTTAATAAATAAATTCGTGGAACAAGATCCTTGTAGGATCGCCGAATTATTTATACAAATATTACACTAGTTTTAGGAAAATACAAGCTATGTTTGCTTGATAATTAATCTGCCATATTTAACTTTCTATATAAATTAACATTGTTGACGAAGGTTATGTCATTATTTTTTATTTTAAATTGAATTAAAGTTTGAATTTTATATAAATTATATATTTAAATAATTGGATCATTGATGTTAGTTTTCAGTTACATTATTTACTAAAAATAATTTATGACACAATTTCATTGAAATGAAGTCGTAACCGATAAAAGAAATATTAATTTTCTTAAAATTTTGCAAACATTATGAATTTACTGAAACGAATTCAACAGTTATTCCGATATAATGTACACTTGACGATTAAGATTCTTTGTAAAAGTTTTTAAAGAAATTTTCTTTGACTTACAGAAGGTTCATGAATTTTAACATTCTGTCTGTGGAAAATAATTTGAATATATATCCGAAAAATATTTTATTAATACAACAATGTAACAAATTGTTACTCTCCCTTTGTACGGAGAAGGTAAACAAATCTTTAATAGGTGAGAGTGTAAAAGTATTATATACGATTTAATATTATTAAATCGAAATACGATTTAATATAATTGTTTTAAGACTAAAATTTTTCGCTAGTCTTTTTGAACAGCTCTGTATTGCTGTTTTTGATATCTTTCATACTGACTGACAGATTGCTGTAATATAAAGATTTTAATGCACATCAAAATATGTCTATAAATGAAATAAGAGTGTGCTTAATTTGTATGATAATTTCGTATATAATTAGAGGTTACTCCATATTAATTGACAGGTTTCTTCTTTGTTTCTTACTTCTCAAATAATTGAATACAAGAAGAAATATAAGCCTTTAGCTACAGTTATAAATAAAATTAAATTGTATACATATAAACTCAAATTAATTGCTTTTCATAATGAGATCTAAAGCTGTGTACAAACTCGATTGCAACTGTGGCTTGTCATACATTGAACAGACAAAGGGGAGCATCGGTACAAGGGTTAAAGAACAAATCCCAGATATCAAAAATAGGAGCGCTCCGAAGTCAGCAGCGTATAAGCAAACAATGGACAAGCCACGCCTCTACATTCGGTGTGCTAAACCACGAATCCTCGCTCGTGAAGACAGGTACATTGAAATTAAAAAACATCCCAATTTCAATAAAGAAGATGTCTGGAAACTATCCAACACTTGGGACCCCCTCCTTAAAAATATAAAATCCTACGTCCTTGATTACACCGCAGGACCTCGGGACACCGTGAGCGCAATCTGTCGACATCAGGAGCAGTGCGTCAGATAGTTAAGAAATCCATGGAATTTGATGATAAATAACAAGACCAACTGGCAGACATTCTTATCTCGTGATCGCCTAATCCGAATAATATTAGTTTCATTTAACAGCTTTTCACTAAACGAATATAAATGGTAACTAATATATCAACTAATTTTTGAAATTATTGTCTGTATATTCTGTTTGATTTTTTGTTTGTTCTCGCTTATCTCTGGAATTACTGGACTGATTTTAATGGAAATTTCACACTCAGTGATTATATGAATAAAGAGTAACTTGGACTTCTTTTGTGCCGACAACGTGAATCGAGTTATGTTCATAACGCCTTCATTTAGAGGCTAATTTTTAAAATATTTTTTGAGGTTGTTTCATTGTTACCAAGTCAGAAACTGATGAAAGGATCCCTGAGTAATCGAATCAACTCTCATAAGAATGATAAGGTATATCTCAAAGCCGCCTTAATATGTGGGCAAAGCCGCAAGACAACAGCTAGTCTATATAACTAAGATGTCACTTATATGTAGCAAACAAAACATACATAAAGGTAGTGTAATAATTTGTTTATTTTAATATTGTTACTACTTCACTGTGAGGGACACTCAATAAATTATTCTTAGTTACATTAATATTTATCTATTACTAGTTTTTGCCCGCGACTTCGTCCGCGTTAGTTTGGTCAAGAGTAATATATGTAGGTATAGCTGACCAAGAAAACTCTATTCCGTCTTAGAGGCCATAAATAATCAGGTTTTTCCTGTTTCAATGAAACAGAATGATTGACATATTAGTTAGTTGTCAAATCTAATGTCAAAAAAAAAACGTTTGTATGGGAAATAGAAAAGGGCTGTTTTTAGGGTTTTCAAGGCAATTATTCCAATTTTTCTCATCTTTTAAACCTTCCCTGGACTTCCAGGAGTATTTCAAGACTAAAATAAGCCAAATCGGTTCAGCCGTTCTCGAGTTTTAGCGAGACTAAGGAACAGCAATCCATTTTTATATATATAGAAGATACATTAAGCCAATTCCAGTACATTGACACGACAATGTTGAGTCTCCGCCACTTTTATTAGAACAAATGAAAACAAACAATATTATTAATAAAAAGGAAATATATTTTAACATGACATTATAAATGGGATATGTATACAACAAGACAAAGCATATCAAGACTTTAACGAACACAACCAGGGCAACACCATTGTATGGATAAAACATCAAATAATGAGAGACTGGTGATTCCGTAGAACGAACACCTGGCCTTGTGAACCAGAAGATTCTTGATACCTCACAATCTCAGATGGCATCGATGTCCTAACATCGCAGCAATCATATATTTTTGGGTTATAAGCTTTGGTTATTATAAAATACGGCTAAGTAGGTTTCCAATTTTTTCTAGAACTTTGCCAGGCCGTCAATAACACAAGGAAAAATCAACTTAGGTTATTACCTATCATTATCATGAATATATATAACCAAATTTATTTGGAAACATGAAAGTAAAGCATAATTATTGAGAATATCAACGAAATCCTATTTATATATTTTATATTTATATTCTCATGACATTTTTTGGTCAACTATCCTTATTATCGGAATTCTATTCTAATTCTTTTCTATTCTAATTAAACTTTTAAGTTTCGCTCAAGTGTATTGGGTTTGCGATGAATTTAAATAAGAAATATTTCTGTTTTATTTTTTAATTATGTTTCATGCTACGAGACTATTTTGATCAACATTTCCTAAAATCACACAACTAATATAGAAGTTAATATGTCTTTAAATATATCTTCAAAGGAGTGCTGATTCTATTTCGAATGCTAGGGTTTTGTTCACACTGGAATGGTGGAATATTGGTGTGGAGGAAACACGAAGGAGTTTGTGGAATGAAATAAAGGCGTTTATTTAATTACTATTAAATGTATATTAAACTTAAACATTCTGTGTCACAATATGTGTAAAAACTAAAACAGATTGTGATTTATGACACTAACAATATAATACAAATAGCTAACTGGAACTTATTACTCGACTTATTATTGTAACAAAATTACTATGGCATTATGGCATCTTACTATTTTGTAACCTATCTATTACTGACTAATTTTTTTGTGGTTACTTTCCAAATGGTCCAGATTGTGATCCTGCTTGAGAACTTGCTGAGCCACTTCCTCCAGTGCTGATACTAATACTTTTTGCTATGTTAATGCTGCGTCCAGAACCATGGCCCGGGAAAACGGGTCCAAAAGGTGGTGGCCTTGGTGGTCCAAAGTGTGGTCTGAATGGTATCGGTGGGCCGGGAGGTCCAAAGTGTGGTCCAGGTGGGCCCGGAGGTCCAAAGTGAGGTCCAGGAGGTCCGAACTGTGGTCCAAAACCTCTACCATGACCTCCGAAAGAACGTGCTGAAGCACTCGCTTCACTGAACTGAGCGAACCTTCGTGTTCTCAGTTCTGCAATTAAATTATTACGAATAAATTGAATATAGTTTTATAGTAGTACATTTAAAAACAGTATATTTTATTGATTTTTAAATATAAATATTAAATATTATATAATAATTTCATTAAACATCTATCTAGTTAGCTCATTACGATTGTCATAAGTGATGCTTGTATAAAAAGGTGCAATATTTTAGAACCTTACCTGCGCATGCAAACACAAGAAATATAGTCAAGAAAACACTTAATAAGAACTGTAACCGCGCCATGGTTTTTGATAGCAATGCTGTATTTGATCTACAACTGGCTAGATATATACCATCATTTTGTGTATATTTAACATTTAGCATGTAGCAAAATTTTGTTGTTATGTATCCGAAGTGTTCTTTTCCTTATTGAAATTTCAATATTGCGGTTTTGAATATGTTTAACAAGTAAATAAATATAAAACATAGTATATTCAATGCTTATAATGTGTTTTGGATTATTAGAAAGTAATTTGGAACATAAATGTCATGGTGTAATTATCTCTGAAACATAAAAACGGTTTAAAAGTATACACTGCAATACCATTTGAAAGGCTCAAGCGTATATTTGTACTAATTTTAGAATATTGTAATATCGAAAATTATACATCCCAGAGTTGCACTTTTTATAAACATGTGTGAGATATATGAATGTACCACGTTCAATATGCATGTACGTATACATATAAATACACACACATATTTAACGAGCTTGAATATGTACAGTGTATATAAATGGTACAGTGCACTATATATAAAAAAGGTACAAATATTTTAATATTAATTATATTGCCTTCTAAATATTTGTTCATACGCTTGTTTTCAGTAAGAATTGTAACTTATTCTACATAATCATGCTCGTGGAAACGTCAGTGTTTTAAAATTTTAATTTAATTTAAATTAGCCGCCAACGTTCGTTTTCAGTTACTTATAAATTATTTTTGTAAATAAATAACTTAACTGAGGTGAACAAAAGACAATATAATGAGTATCTAGTACCATTAAAGATGAGTTGCGATGACTAATTTTACAAAAATATACCTTTCAATTAAGTGACTTAGCTACTACAGGTAAATTAGATTTATACAATAATAAATGAAAAAAGTAAGCAGTAAAATCATGAATGCATTATTTACACCTTAAATAAGGGAACCATGTTTCATTCACTCAGGCGACAATAATCTTATTGGTTTTTTAATGCATTTTGTAATTCCTAAAATCTTGGTATGTAGTTTTTTGTTTTTGTATATAAGGAACCTAATAAAATCGCACAAACATAGTATAAGAATACTTCATACGCTTTTTATAGTCAAAATATAATTTAAAAACCTTTAAAAAATCTAAATTTAACAATCGAAATAGGTTAGTGGAATTTGAATTAAAAGATAAAGCAGAGAAAAACTATACATTGAACTAAGTAAATAACAGTGGAATACAAGAACTATGTTTAAGAATATCTGTCTCCTTAAGAGTACTTAAAAGAAAATCATTGAATATGAGTTGCTATATTAAAGAAACTTTTTGAAATAAATAATATAACTAAACGCTTACATTATGTGGTTAATTAATAATTAATTATTAAGGTATTCATTTAATTACTAATTTATCATGTCCGTAGAATATAACATGGGAACAATTCTGGTTTAATTTAAAGTTACAACCAAAAATACGGTTTTTTAAGAGTAGTTTCATCTAAAAGAAAAGAGAAGTTTTCGTCTCAAAGTTGCTGGTTTACACTTAGTTAAATTAAAGCTAATTCTTTTTTTGCTTTTTGCCAAAATTTTACATCTTTATCACCATCTACTTTATTCTATTACTTGCAGACATGAATTGATAAAAATTGTTATTCCTGATTTCATAATATATATCTTATATAGGTATATGATATTCTGCAGATTTCACCTTTTATTATACAGGACTATAGCGTATATGAATAACCAAAATTAAGCAGTGGCTCTTCATTATTATAATAAATTTTAATAATAAAATTTTGTCACATGTTGAAATTGTACGTTAATATCAATTTACATTTATGAGCTGCATATACCTGGCTGAAAATCGACTGTGAAAAAGAAAACAAAATGACGTCATAAACTTCACATGATTTATAATATGAAAATGATTAACAGTTTTCTATACTATATTTATTGCATGTAAATTGGTATAATAAAACTAATATTTACATTTCATCTATATGATTTAGATATATCATATATGATAACATTTAGACACAACAATTTTATGTTACACAAAATTATTTGAAAGATCAAAACGAATGGTACGAAGAGTACCTGAAGTATTATTAAAATCTAAAAACGATGACCGTCGAAGAAGCAACTAAACCAATACGAAGTAAATTTCAACGACACACAAATGCTCTTATCTGGAAGTCGTATTTACAGCGGCAGTAAGTCGTAAAGAAAATTTTTGATAATCTTTAAGTCATCACATGTATAGTCAGCCTCCAATTTTCATAATTCTTACATCACAGGCGCAGATGGCGTCTTCTTTCTGTGGAAACTCTCTTGGCTATTTTGTTATATCTCTGTGCTATTTTAGTAGCGAAGCCGGTGTTTCTTACTCCTTTACAAGCTATCCCACAGCCGCCTCTTACTTCAGCTGATATCTTGGCTTCCTTGAACAAGAAAAACATCCTGGGTTACGCTCCTAATATTCAACCATTTAATGATATCATGAACACCGTTGGTGACAGTTTGGAAACAGGTAAAGTTCTAATCTAAGATTCCTTATAGCAAAAAAAATATTATTTAACTACCAGATCTGTAATAAATAGATCCTTTTGGTAAAACGCAAATGGTTAAATGTCCAAATGGTAACAATATCCATATACTTAAGCAACTTTTGTAATATACGAACTAATTTATAATAACAAATTATTTTGTACAGAAATTATCAGTGCGCCCAAGGAAGATGACCTTAATAATATTCTGTACAATAGATCTAGAGGGGTCCGCTTAAATAACCCAGTTATTTGGATTATTTGGAAGAGAACGGTACATATCAACATTTTATTCGTTATAACATTTATATAATACATGTTATTAGTAGTACAATACGCATATTATTTAATGAGATCTAAGATGGAAATCGTTATTTTATTACGCACCGTCCTCGAAATCGATAGCGGTAGGTGATAAAATAGCAAGGCCGACTAACAGACCCTCACATCTCGTCCGCCCGTGATAACGGTTGCTGTAAAGTAGCCGAAACGTCGGGAGTATGTAGTTTATAGTCAAAAATAAAAAATCGCGTAGTAAATCCAAAAAAATTAGGTTCATTTAAACACATATTATTTGTTCAATATTTAGAAAGGAGATTTTGTTATAAAAATAAAAATGAAGACTTAATATCGTTTTGAGTGTAGGAGAACAACATGTGGAAATTCAGCATCCGTAGTACGGAGCGAGCTCAATATGCGACAGGGAAAAAAATATCCTCAAGCCCACATTTACGAAGTGGCGTACTCGCTGTGCAATTGGCAATCAGTCAGGCTATAGTGCAGTATGCTAGCGGAACAACTCCTGTATACCAGGTTCGAATTATAAGGCCTGTAGTTACTTGATGAATCGAACATATTCTTTTTTATCATATTGCAAACGTCGTTATTTATACATTTGTTATTACTAAGAGTAAAAGAGCACTTTCTATCACAATTATCATAAATTTGTCAAATTAACTAATATCTTTTTTACTGTTGTATATATATAATATTTATGTATTTGGATGTAGTGTAAGTATATATGTATTTATTATTATAGTATTTATTATATTATGGATATTTATGTAATTGTTATATTATGTATTATATTAAAATTGTTTTTTTTTTATATTATATTATTAAGAGCATCTCATATTGCACTATTTATACCTGCTGTATAACACTATCTTATAGGATCTAATTTCTTTTAGAAATAAGCCCGCCATTGTGAACAATGATTTTATATGTAAAATAACCATGTAAATTTACAGAGCAATAAAGAGATTGTATATTATATAAAATCACACCCTACATTACATTTAATCAATCCTTAGAGCCTAAGGAAACTATGTATTTTATTTCTTGATTTTTTAAGTTATTGTTTGTTTTTAATACACAGCTAAGCTTAGCCTCAATGCCTGTGTCACCGTTGATGGAACATGAACGAGTGCGTAAGCACATATCATCAATCTTGTTATGTTTCACGCTGGCACTGTTAGCGCCGGTGTTAGAGACTCAGTCACTGGTTATATATGAAACAAGTCATAAATTTAAAGTAAGATGTATTTTTCATGTACATTTTTTGAAATGACTAATAAAGTATGATTTTTGGGAACAATAATCGCATTTAAATTATTGAATCGCTAGTTTTAAAGCCTTAAACTGTACTCGTATTTTGTAGCGAGCCCTGCGTATTCGTGGTGTGGATTACTCTTCGATGTATATTGGCTGGCTAACTTACTTTTATCTTACGGCCCTACCTATCTGTTTACTCGCAAGCATCACACTCATACTTATCTTCCGTTGGGTCCATCTACTCTTTACTTTTATACTTGTGCTAGCATATGTCTCCGTGATGGTTATGCTAGCTTTGATAATGGCCATGTTTCATACTCAAAGTTAATATATTTTCTTAGTTTTGTTTATTTTACATCTATTATGCGAGATTTTATATATGTAATATAATTTTTTTTAACAGCAATTGTAGCTGCAACATGGACAACATTATTCACACTTCTGCAGACGTTTCTTGCGGAGTTGATAGTACACCACGGCGTTGACCTCAAACATGAAATTTTAACCTTTTTCTTACATCTTATCATACCGCCTTTGGGATTAATGCACGGATTCAATGAATTCGCTTTGTTGCAAACTGGACGTTAGTAAAAATATTTGAAGTCTATTATTTATATATTTTCTGGACGCTATGTTTACAATTCCAGAAACCCTTAATTTCTAATTTTATTTTATTTCAGATGAAGGGCGCTGGGAAGGCAATTCACTAGTATACACAATTTTGTTTTGGTTTATTATGATAGCATTGTATTTCGGTATTTTGATGATGTTGCAAAGAACTCTAAAAACAGGGGCCATCGGAGGACAGGTTTCATGGAAATCTATCATTTTTAAATCTGCCGAGGTTAGTAACTGCTTCACTACACTTAAGATGGAAGTGCAAATAATTTTATTATTTTATATAGGTTAATTATAAAAACAAAATTTTAGGACTTTTCTAAATTGCATCAAATTAAAAATCCCACGGGACGGGAGCACGAAAAATTACAAGAAGTCGATGAATTGACCGCTAAAGCCATAAGTATACGTAATATGTCAAAGGTAATATGATTATAATAGTTCTATTAATTTTCGTGGGATATTTATCAATAAGATTTTTTTAATATTATAATATAAAAAGCAGACCTGCCAAAGGCCAGACGATTTTTTTTAAATATGTCGCTAATTTACTTCAAACCAAATAAACTATTCTGTGTCACTTGAGCTATCTATTTAAGATCTTAAAGACTACTGAAATTACAAAAGGCGGTTT
Source organism: Danaus chrysippus (assembly GCA_916720795.1). NCBI lineage: Eukaryota > Metazoa > Arthropoda > Insecta > Lepidoptera > Nymphalidae > Danaus > Danaus chrysippus. The sequence goes on along the minus strand of CAKASE010000080.1, from coordinate 2,690,727 downwards.
TCTCTGTACATACAGTTCAGGAATTTTATTATGTGTAGTTTTTGCTCAGTGTATTCTTGGGATTGGAGATGTCACGTTTCCACGCTGATGTCACATGAACTTTGATTTCGCGATATGTGTCTGAATACTTGCTGTACCCTCGCTTTATTTCGCATAAGGGTTGACTGACTTTAAAAAAACTGTTAATGCCTTCACATATTTCAATATGAATCTCCTTTATGATTTTTATTTCTATTAAAATTTATTTTTTTACTCCTTAGAGTATTATGGGAAATTCTCTGCTGAGTAACATAACATTAGATATATACCGAGGTGAATTCACAATGCTCTATTCTGAATTCATTCAAAGTAAAATGATTCAGACCATGGAAGATCTGTTAATGGGTAAATATCAATTTGTATACAGTAGTCAGTAGTGGCCTTACTTTTTCTCTATAACTTTTAAATTCCCCACAGGGCTTACTGATCCTGACGAAGGCTCTATAAACATATTAGGCGAAGAACTAACTCATGGAAAGATGTTTGTTAGTGTGCCTCATATGCTGGGTTACTGCCATCGCAAAGGTTGTCTGATAGACGATCTCACCGTACAAGAACATTTCACGTTTTATTGTTCTGTAAGTTTATCATTATATTTGATATCGTTAATACGGTGCAATAATGTAACAACCCTAATCTTTGTATGAAAAAATATTTAAGATAAAATATCTGGCTTCTAATTACACGATAATAATCTTCTTCTTCTATCTTCTATCTTCTTCTTCTATATATATAAAAATGGATTGCTGTTCCTTAGTCTCGCTAAAACTTGAGAACGGCTGAACGGATTTATCTTATCTTAGTCTTAAAATGTTTGTGGAGGTTCAGGGAAGGTTTAAAAGGTGAGAAAAATTTATTCATTTTCGGGAAAACCCTAAAAACAGCCCTTTTCTATTTCCCCATACAAATGTTTTCTTTGACATTAGATTTGACAACTAACTAATATGTCAATCATGTTCGATTAAAACAGGAAAAACCTGATTATTTATGGCTTCTAGGACGGAATAGAGTTCGCCTGGTCAGCTATACATATATTACTAATGATGAAATTAACGCAGACGAAGTCGCGGGCAAAAACTAGTGAAAAAATAAAACTGCAAACAACACTGATCAAACTACCTAGAACAATATATGGTTGCCGCATTATGAAAATCGAGTAGTCATAGACATAAAACGATTATCATTAATAATTCTTTGTTTATCAATTAGATGTGATTTTTAGATTTGTCTGTGGAACGAGTCTTCGGATTACGTATCCGAGTACGAGCATTTAAGGTCGATACGTTTGTTAGCAGAGTGTGAACTACAATCAGTGTGCCATGAATACGTCCGCAATCTTGGCGTTTATTACCAAGCTCAGCTTTGTTGGGCCATCGCCATGCTGTTGGAGCCAAGGGTTGTTTTACTTAAATATTTTATTAATTTCTTTGATAAATAGATGTAGTTTTTTTTGCTACAATAACAGCTTTAATTATATGTATATATTACAGTTTTTAATAATTTTACCATCTTATTTATAGACTTAGCTAGTTAAAAATAAAAAATACAAAGCATTCTATTAATTTTTTTGGTTTTTACATGATTGATATCACATGTAAATACTGACATAAAATAACTTTTTCAGATCATCATCATACCATCATTTGGTTACGACTCGGCATTCAATTCAGTAATGAGAGATAAAATCATGGCAAGTGCATATATAAGAAATAAATATATATTTCATTGCATATATTTACAGCTAGTTCTTCTTGCAGCAATACAAGAAGTATATAACAATTATCAAAATGTGTTTTACAAGTATATTACTCGAATATGCCGACAGAGTATTTATCTTCGACAACAAGATACTAGTATTTGGAGGATCACCGGCTTATATGTTTTTTAAATATGGTATATAAAAATAATAATGCTAATAAAATTTATCTTTGTATAAAATAATAAAAAATTTTTAGGTCGCGAATACAGAGTTCGATTAACCCTTAAAAGTGGAAGCTTTTCAAATGATGAAGACGTTAATGAGCTTCTCAAAAGGACCGCGGAAGCTGGAGCGACAATAAGAGCTCATTTAGGCACTTTACTCATACTCCGATTGCCAGCAAGTCCCACGGCTAACGTCGCGGCTCTGGTTAAAGACCTTAGCGAAAACACTGATAAATATGAAATAGTGTCTATGAATATAAGTATACCAGATTCGGAAGAAGTTTGTAATAGGTATGATATTCAGTAAAACATAAACTTTATTTCTTTTTCCCTTTCATTTTTTAATGATACAAATTGGAATAATTATTTTACCGATTAAAATTATTGATTATTATTATAGCTTTATAACATATTTTTTTATTATAGAGCTATTTTTGAATCAAGGGCCAACATACATGGCAGCGAAGAACATCACCAAAGAATTAAAACCGCGTTAACACATCTTGCTGGTAATTTATACATTATTATGATAAATTAATATTTTGTTATATGTAAAATGTATCATTATAATCCTTTGTAATATTATCAGAAGCAGCACCCATAAAGAGGAACAAAAGTTACATGGGAAACTTTACTCACTTGAGATACACTTGGGCCAAATTTGTTGCTTACTACCGACACTATCGCCTTTACTTCTTTATAACTGTAAGATTTTACTTTGCATTTCATTTAAAAGCTACCGAAATGGTTTTATTTGTTTATTATTTATATAATATAATCTTTTATAACAAAGTTATCGATTGACAGGCTTTGTTAGCAATTACTAGTGGTATTTTTATTGGAATTTCACTTGCTACTGTTCTGGGAGAAATAGAGAGAGATAGGGCAACGAAGGCTATTTTGCATGGAGAGGTAATGTATTTTAAAGTAAAATATCTGTTATTTAATTCATACCAAAGTTAATCTAAAGTGTTCGTAAATTTTGCTTTAGGTATTAACGGTGGAAGCACTTGAACAGAAGACAAATTTAATTCTACGTGCAGATAACTCCAGTGAATCGAAATCAGTAGTAAATGCGTAAGAATAACTTAATCTGAGGCTTTTAAATCAACACTTGGTTCGATTGTTACAATTAAACAATATATGTTTTTAGTTACGTCTTCTCTGAAACAATGGCAACGGAAAAACAAATAGAGAATATGTTTTATACCGCTCTTGCGGCACCCGAGGTATTTCTGATATACTATTTTTAGTGATAGCTATTTACTGTTCCTGAAACTATACCTAATGTTACCAACAGAGCATTACGGAGTACTTGGTAACGCGAGCCATTGATTCCCCTCAACAATATGTGTTTCTATATGCTTACGGCTTGGATGTCGCTGAAGTGAATGGATCTCTTAGAGTATGTGTTAAGAGTTTATTAAAGTATGTTTTAAATAGGAGTTAATGTTTTAGATTTATTATGAAATTTTAGTAAAGAATGGCTAAAGCACCGTCTTTTTATACGACATTATTTTAATAGAATTATAGATTTGTTGTAATTAAAATAATTCCTTGGTTGAATTTATACAAAATGGGTACACCTTGAAATGCTTTTCCATTCAAATCAAATTAATCTACAAAATTTTTGCTACTTAAATAGCCGTAGGAGTTGCAATTTGTACGTACTTTTTCTGCAATCTACTCGTAGGTGCGGGTTCTGTACAGTCCTCTCCACACTGACCACAGTGCCGCTCCTCGCGCTCTCGCCAGAGCTTTCATGGCACTTCTCAGACACTATACCTCGGCTTTAGACGCTACCATACAAGTTACCGACGATCCCTTAGCACTAGATCTGACGACTGTAAGTAATTATTTAGGGAATTAATAAGCATCAATATGGGAGCAGCTAAATGGCATCCTTTTTATAATAATTTCAGTATATGAAGCAGGTTGCAGTTCCTCCAATTTTAATACAGTTTCTACTTATACTAACGATAACCCACATTACTCTTATACCATCCAAAGAAAATGGGTTTATTAGACATATGCAGGTAATATTTTAATCATTTATTTAGAAAAAAATCATTGGAATATATTTACATACTTGGAATTTATAGAATATATAGAAATAAAATAAGGTAATAGGTATTAAATAATTGGTAACAGTGTCATGCGAAGGATTTCTCTCCTGCTCGGTATTGGTTGACGTTGTTTATATGCGATATAATTCTTTGCTCGTTCTTGGTGATTTTAATGACGGCTGCAATGATTGCCGTTATGATATTTGTGGCACCAATGACGTTCCGATACACCGATTTAGGTAAGATATTTAGTATATGAACAAATTTTATCAATCGATTGGGAACAAAATATGTATTTGAATACTTTTTTAAAGACAGTGTTTTGTTGTACGTCTATTTAAAACATGTGAGATGTTTTTTAATATTTGACTATTTTTATAACCCGTTTTTACTTCTAGCTGTGGTACCTATAATGCTGATAATTTATTGTATAGGCTGTATACCCCAAGCTTATTTGTTCAGCCTTGGACCTAACGCAGCTCTAAATTCTATGACATTTGTAATGATAAACCTTCTTTTCAGTAAGTAGATTTCTAGAATAATGTATGACGAACTCAACTTAAATGAATACTTTTATTAAGCGATGTGTCAAACTAAAACGTTTTTTATTAAGGTGAAACGACAGTTTTTGCAAAACTATTGTATGGGAACGCTCTCAATTACGCTTTGAATTTTATATCAGTTTCGCCACAATTCAACATTGCAATCGCATTCGTGAAAATTGAGAAAGTATTTCTCTATAACAACGAGTGTACAGTGTTTAAACGTAAAAATCTTTGTTCCTCTAAGACATTGCATAAATGCTGCCGTAAGTATTTTTAAGTTGTTATTAAAATAATATTTAATAAAACTAATATACAGGCAGACAATTAAATGAAAATTTTTCATCTCGTCTTCCCATGGTAGCGGTTACTGCAAAGTAACCGAAATGTCGGGAGTATCTAGTTTTAAAATGAACAAAATAACGCGTAGTTAATCCGAAAATTTCTATATTATTTAAATGAATGCTCGCAACAGTCGGAGTTATTATATAAAAATAAGTAGTAAAATAACAATTTTATACTTTTAAATTTCAGGGAAGTGTGGAATCTTGCAGAAATGTTTCTCGAGAAGGTCTTATTTGTCTCAAAGAGGCGGGGTCGTGATGGAAGCTTTTGCTATGCTATCGATAGCATTTTTTCTGATGATCTTATTATTACTTTGGGAGTATAAGTACATTCAAAGGATTTGGAGATTCATTTTATATAAGTGGATATACCCGAATAAAGAGCCGCGGGAAAGAGAAACGGTTGGAGTTCGGCAAGAGATAAATAATGTAGTTAATATAAGAAAGGAAATGAAAAAGAAAATTCGTAAGTCATTTACTTTAGAATTGCTTTTCTTGAATTATTACAAACACTTAATTTGTTTCAGCCAAAAGTATGAGAAAGAGTGATACACATTTACTTGCACTTAATGTATCCCAACGACACTATGAGAAATCTATGATAAGAAATGTGTATCTCAGTTTGAGTAAAGGTGAAGTATTGGCTATTTCGGGTGTCTTGGAACATGGAAGACTACGGCTGTGTGAAATATTGGCTGGTGAGTAAAGATTAGTAGTATTGAAGGTAAGAATAATTATAAGTTTAAATCTATATATTTTGCAGGTTACCAATTACCAACTGACGGGAAGTTATGGAGTTTATCAAAATGGACTGTTCTTCAAAATCCTCACTTAGTAAATGAAATTTAATATTCATCAAAACGGCTAAGTTTTAGACTATATTCAATACTATAATGTTTTGTAAAGCTTTTGTATATCCGAGCCATTCTGATTGTATTACTTTATGAATAATACTTCTGTTATTTGTATACCTAGTACAGTCAACAGACGTCATTGAACTGTGAACATGAGCCTCTTCCGGGTTGGATGAGTGTGAAGAACGCTCTGGAGATGCTCGCCGTACTGCGCGGCGTCCCACGAAGCAAGGCTTTAGATCTGGTCTCGGATTATATTGACGCTATGGGTATCATCTACCAAATAAATATCTCCATACCATCTTTGTAAAAAACATTAATTCAGTGAAATTTTATTTACCTAAGTTACGTCTTCATACAATGCATTTTATATTTACACATATTTAAGGATGATTGTTCAATTGAAGTAAATCTTTAAAGTAATAGTAATAGAAAAAATCATAATCTATTAGTCTGTTTAAGTTAGATATAAGTGTTTTTTTTTAATTTAGACGATTCTTTTCTTGTTATAGCATATCTGTTGATTGTATTTTTAAGTATTGTGAGTTGCGAAATAATCGTAAATAATTTGATGGACTTATTACCTTTCCTATACATGTACCTATTTTTGTTTAATTATGTCACTATTTTCAACAGAACTTTACCACCAAGCTGACAGACAAATTTGCTATTTGAAAGCTAAAGATAGGGCGCGTTTACGCTTCGCGGCGGCCGTAATCGGTGCCCCTGAAGTTGTGATACTGGAGGAGAGTACAGAGTACCAAAAGTTCTCCGTGAGACGAGCTATGTACCATATATTAAATAGTTTGCGACAAAGAGGGCATTCTATTATCATATCCTCGAGCAGGTAACTTTAAAGCCTTGGTTTTACGACATTGCTATTAACTACCCTGTAAGGGTACTTCACGAGAAACGGATGTGTCCTATTGACAGACTGATTGACAGTCCTAAAGACGTTTTCTTAGACCCTGAGGATGAAATAACGACGCACCAAACTTATGTGTGTGCCCTCGTAAACACACGAAAAAAACACTTTTCACACATGTAGATACGCACCTCCAGCATTGTCACATGCCGTGCTGCAACACCACCCTAAATAATGTCTGGCTCATTAGTTACATGTAAATCTCGTCCTCCCCCGAACACTTCAGGCCTGAATTTCTAAGGGAAATTACTATTTAGACCAATTAATCTTCCAAGTGATGATGTCAAAGCCAACAAAGCTTATGGTAACAGCCCAAAAAAGGGCTTTCAATGACGTAAAAGTTACTAAATTCTTTTTATAGAGAAGACACCCTCGTTTGTCAAGAAAATCTTTTTGAGTCACGCAATAATGGATGAAGCTATTTACATAATAATTCAACGGATCAGATCTCAACTCAGTCCAAAGTTTCGAAGCCAAAAAAGTTATGCTTAATTTGTTGTCATATTTTTTTTCAATTCTTCGTAATTGTTTCAGTGTGGAGACTCTTTTACCTGTGTCAAATCGTTTGGCAATTTTAGTGAATGGTCGAATCTATGACATAGATCAGTTAGACAAACTCGTGGAACGACATAGCGATAAGGGTTATACTGTCGTAGTGCAATTAAAGCAGGAAACCAATGTTGCGAAAATCTTCGCTAGATATTTTACAAACTTTATCATCAATGACGCTTCAGAGGTATGTATAGCTTATTCTGTAACGATTAAAATTATATGAATCTGCATTTTTTAATAAAAAAATGCATAAAAGTATTGTATATAAGCTTCTCAAATTAGCTTCATCAGATAATATGTACCAAAAATATCATTAATAATAATAATTTCTCCAGAAACTAGTCAACTTCCAACTACTAGATGAAGATCTAACTTACACGTCAATATTTGAAAAGATGGAAATTATCCAAGAGGAAAACGATGTAGTGAATTCTTATATAGTTTCTGCTACACCAATAGATTACATATATAATTCCATAATAAATCAAGAACGCGGTCACATTGCTGAAGATCAAGAATCCCGTCTTACCAAATACTTTTTCCGCCACAAGAAACAGATAACTCCACCTAAAACTGATATAAACAAATTGATACCTTTCGAAACCCGATTTCATCTAACCAAGCTTAAGGAATTGCCTTGGTCAGTAATATTTGACAAATAGATTCTATAAATTTTGCTTATTTTATAACGCCATTGTTGTAATTATTATTAAGTTCTATTGCTATGCTAGCACTTGTGTTAGTATGCATGTTATATTTATTATAGAATAGGTTAAACTTTAAAGCACTGGCAGATAAAAGTTGTCAAGATGACCAGATGATAGAACTCTTATATTTAATATTCAATGATAACAAGCACAATAAGTTAGTGATTAAAGAACATATTGTTAAGTCCAGATTGTAATGGCAAGCATGATATTAAGCGCAACCCATGAGATTTTTGATTTATATTAGAAGCATAGTTTATTTTATGATATTGAAAATGAATTTTGTTGTCTGTGCATTGTGTGAGTATAGCCACAGGCGATATTAGTATTAGTTAGGCAGTAAAATACCGAGGTTAGTGATATTAAACCATTTATTTTATTCAAGCATTGATTTTTTGCAATATTAATGTATTTGGCAATCAGAAGCAATAAAGCTTAACTAAATATAGTGTTTTATTTACATACACATAAAAAGCAAATGCACCCACCTAGTTTTGCATGATGTTACATAAATAACATATTTCAAACATAACTGCAATTTGTTTGAGATTCAAGATCATTAACTGATAATCTTCTTCATTATTGATAATTCTTTAGAAGTTATTGTAAGAGATAAATATTAATAAGTATAAATTATATGGGTGAATGAATTTTATTTATATAAAATTCTTTCTTAGTAAATCTAGTGCAAAGTGGTATGCGACCTATGCAGTTCAGCATTAGATCCCCTTGCATGGGTCATCATATTTTCTATCCTATTAGTGGTTTCTCTTATCATTGAGAATTCAGATAAATCTGGGAGATCTAACACTATATGAGCAGAGAGACGTTTGTAAACAGAAGTTGTATCTTTTTTATTTCTTCTAGCTTCCTCATACTTTAACTGTTGTTTCAAGAATATAGATTGCTTTAACATTTCCTGGATGTTCCCGAAACTGGTGGCTGCGGCATCCATAGATTTTACAGCACTGGAATTGTATAGATAATATATGTTATAAACAAAATAACTAAAGTGCCTTACTGGCAAGTTTTCATGGGTATTAAATCTATATTATTATTTAGTATTTTAATTTATAAGTTAATGTAAACCCTACCTAAACATGTTTGTGTAATATAACTACCCAAAACATTTTATTTCACTGTATAAAATTCTTAAGGTAGACTTTTAAATGTAGCCTTTGCATGCAAAATTATTGTAATTTCTTATTATAAGTGAACTTTTGTATTCTCTAGGAGAAATAAATGTCTTTAAACTGAATACCAATATTGTTTATATTACATTTTGCTAAATATTTTTCAAGTTATTCAAACATTTTCATACCTTAATGCGTATTCAACATCATAACAACGTCCCTGTAGTTCATGTTGCAGTTTTGTCACTTCCACTCGTCTTTCCACCATGGGCGGTAGAGCCTTCCTGACATGCTCTTGAAGTCTGTACAGTGCTAATGATGGTTCATTAGCTACTATATGCATGTTCTCTGATATCCGCTCGGCAGCTGAAGTTATTTAAAAAATATAATTTAACTATATACTCTTATTGATTGTGAACTGGTTAATGAAATGGCATACCTTTTTTTGCCTTTGCTTCTAAATCCGCATCCCCTTGGTATACAAAAGCCATTGCGCATACGTTTTATATATAATTTTAATAATATATTTATTTAACACTGGTATTAAATGTTTTTATAATACTTTAACAGTCAATAGGGTGCATCACAACAAATTTGAACACTGACTATTATATGAAATGTTATCTAAGAAAAATGTAATAAATACTACTTTATAACATTAAATGTATTAATGAATAAATTAAAACCAAAATTACAAAAGTAGCAAAATAACGTATCTTGTATGACAGTCAAAAATAGTTATGATAAACAATAAAACGTTACGATCAGGACAAATACTTTCTTTTCCTGTTATAAACAGCAGTTATGTAGATAACTTTGAATAAAAATACATTAATTGAGCATAATAAATCTGAACACACACTCCAAGTTAAAACAGAAAAACTAGGAATACGGAGGCAGAAATGGATTGGACTAGAATGTCCTGTTGTGATGCAGCATAAGCCTATAATTTTCTCATAAGCTAAGTGGTTATAAAAAATCACAACATGAAAACTTAAAAAATAAATACGAGTATATTATGAAATTATAAACGCTATATGAAAAAATTCTGAGTTACATTATTATGAAAACTTGAAAGCAACTAAAATGTCAAAATATTGAGTTTGGTTTCTTTCATCTATTCTATGTATAATCTATATATTTGCTTATACGAGGTAAAGTATTAAGAAATTTAATGGAATGAAATAATATTGACTATATATGAAAGATATATTCTATTATTCAGTTTATCATTTTTAAATGTAATAAATTGGTTAAAAAAACTAGATGATTCTATATTTTATATCTCAAAAAAATTCCACTCAGTTATAAATAAACTTTTTTAAGTACTTATTAAGTACGTCCATTCGTACTAACTACCTAATAAGGCAGTGAGATAGTGTTCTTACTTTCTATTGATCAATAATTTTATATAACGAGAAATAAATAAAATATAAATAATTAAATACATTTGCTGTTCGTGAAATCTATACGAATGCCAACACTGACGTATTTAATTATATACCAACAATGAACCAATGGGCAAACAGGAAAATAAACTTTTAAAACTTTTGAAACTTATCAAAGTACGGAAAGTATCATTAGTTGAATAATTGTTTTAGATAACAACGTTGACCTAGAACCTATTAGCAAATGTCCAACTTAGATACTGAAGGTAATTAACAATGAACTAACTTTTGTTTTCATATCTAAATATTGCAATTGGTTTATCATATAATTATCATTCCGTTATCAGTTTATCATAAATAAAAGTACAGTGTACTCACTTTTGAGATCCGTGTTCAATGTTCATGACATATGATAATATTAACAGCGATATATTGTATCGGTTAAGTGATTCATTGCCAAAGTACCCAGCTTTTTCTTTTATTATATTTTTAAATATATATCACAATTTTATACAAACCATTTAATATGGTGAGTACTTAGTAACAATTAACATTAAGTTTTGTAAGCACTACCTTCTTATAATAGTTTTTGTTCTTTCAGGTGTCCTTTGAGTTCTTACGGAAAGTTCTGAATCCTGTATTCCCTTGCAACATGCTGTTGCGAGGGTATTCATTATGTGTTCTGATGGTGGATGTGGTGTGGGTGTTGGTGAATGCCACATATGCTGTATTTAAAGCAATTCATGAGGTTTTTAAACCTCCACCAATGAAATCTGTTGAAAATGAAAAAGCCATGGTGAGCTTTATATTATTTCTTTATTAAATCTGAGCTATTTGTTTGCTATATATTATTTAAGGTGGATAAATTTAAATTGGAGATAATGCAATAACTGATAAAATTTTATAATGCTAATATATTAATATGATTGAAATTTGATTAATAACATCTTCCACTAAGTCTTTTTCTTTAAAATAGGAAGATAAATGACTGATTTTTTATTTTTAAATTTTCTATTTGAAGTTTACCCAAGAATCTATAATTAATCTATAATGACAAAACTGGATTAAAAATATTTAAATTAAAAATAATATACATGTATATATTCCTTGGGGGAGGCCTATGTCCTGCAGTGGACGTCTTTTGGCTGATGATGATGATATAGGTATATTTTATTATATCAGGTGATCGGTTCTGGAAGAGGTATTGGTCGTGATCTAGCCATACAACTATCATATCTTGGAGCGACAGTTATATGTGTGGATATCAATGAAATAAATAATAGTAAGACAGTAGCTTACATTAAACGGAAAGGCGGAGATGCCTTTATGTACACATGTGACATTACCAAGAAAGAAAATGTTGATGATTTAGCACAAAAAGTGAAGACTGAGTTAGGTTTTGTTAGCATGTTGTTCTATTGCTGTGGCATCCCGAGCCCTAGATCATTACTGATGACACCCAATGAAGATATTCACGGAACATTGGATCTGACTTTAACATCATACTTTTGGGTAAATAATTAATCTTTTTATGAAACAGTTACATACAAAAAAGATGAGAGATATAGTAGTAGTTTACAATACACATGTATAACTATTTTATAATTTATTTAAATACTTTCTAGCTCATCGATAACTTCCTTCCGGAAATGAAAGCAAGAAATCATGGTCATATAGTAGCATTAACTTCGGTAGCTGGACTCAGTTACATCAAAGATCAGATGCCGCTCTGTGTAGCACAGTTTGCTGTTCAGGGTCTGGCTGAATCGCTAATGGAGGATCTAAGGATCAATAAAATTGATGGTGTTCATGTCACATTGACACACATTTATCCATTTATTGTAGAGGATAACTCTGAGTTTAATTTAAAGTAAGTAATAAATATATAAATATTCATGTTTATTCAGTGTATTTTTCGTCTAAAATTATACTATGTAGTATATTGGTTTTTTATATATGTATATTTTATGTTGTTAATATAATTTTTTTTTTCAGAATTTCTAGTTATTTCGGCACTATCACTCCATCAAAGGCAGCCAGTTCTGTTTTAGAGGGAGTTCTTCGAAATTATCCTGAGACTTCAGTACCTAAACATTTTCTGTTTCTTGGACATGTATTACGCATTCTTCCTAGAAAAGCAACCGTGCTTGTTAGAGACCTCTTAGACACCGGTGTGGATTTCGCTTGATCTGTTAAAGTTCTATAATATTAAGTGAATGTTTTAATTTATTGTAGTTTTTACGGATATAAGGTTGCCTGGTTATATCAAAACTTTGGCACACAACCTTTGTAGCATTCTAATCTTAAGTTAGTGATAATTCTTTCATTTAGATATTATGTATGCTCAACTTTACGAATTTTTAAGAGTTTTATAAAAGAATAAATAGTTATGACTTAGATTTTTATTTTATTTTCACTTTTACATTTATCCGACTTTTAAATGTTCTTAAAAATTAGTTTGAGGGGTTTAGAGTGGCAACATTACTCGAGTTGTCAAAGATTTAATAAATGGTGGCGCCGCTGTCGCTGTTTTGCTGTAGTTGTCGAGTTTTTCTGTGTTTGCTTTTTAGGGAAAAAAGAAGTATTTTTTCTAATTTTTAACAGTGTTACGTGCTTTTGTAAATAAATTAGATTAATTCACTTATCTTTGAGCTTAGTGCAATTTAAAAGTGTTCAAAATATCGCTGCTATAGATTTGAAAGTAAGTTCAAGTTGTGTATTGTAGCGCAGTCTGACACAACAGTCGATCGATATTCTTAAAATTACACATTTATTTCATTACATTTATTTATATTTAATGATATTATAACAACAGACCTATTTAACAGCAAACATTATCATTACTTTCATAGAAATCATAATTAAAGTTATGTGTATAAAATATTGCAAGTATTTAAACAGTAAATAATATATAATTTCTCAAGTCTAGATATTTCAATAGCTAAAATTATTATGTACCAATACATAATAATGTGAATATATAATGAACAACATTATGGTAGATCAAGAATTTAGAATCATACACACAATTTAATGTGTCAAGTTTTCAATGGTGCTAACTAGTCAACAGTCTATATTTGTTTATAAGACTTGTCTGTCATATATATCACCTCAATTAAGATTGACCTTTTCACTAGAGAGTACCAAAAACCTCATACATATCTCATATTTAAATCACACTACTCATTCTTACACTTTTTGTCAATTAATTAAATATATATAAGTTTCACAATATATTTTATTTTCAACCTCTTTAAAGTATTACTATTGATTTGATAATTGAGATAAAATTCTTGAATGTCAAAAATAGAACTAAAAGATAGTGTCAGTTCATAACAGAATTAGATTAGTAGATTATGTTTAAGTAGATAGAGACATTGAATGATAATATACAAATATCTAGAATATCTTTTATATTTATAAATTTCTATTCTTGTGTCAAATTAAAAAATTTCATTAAAACTCTCAATTTTAAAAATTATATTGTCATTACATTTATGTTTTTTTAAATACTTTATTGACTACAAGTTATGCCATAACTTTAATATTAGACAGAATATAATATAGTAAGTTATTTTAAAATTGTTTGTATCCGTTGTGTAAAATATAAACTTTTCTTTTCCTTAACACAATTATCTTTCTTTGGGATTTTAAAGTAAATATTCTTTACCTTACAAATAATAATTCTAGTCTGTAGATATAATTTGGCTTCACACAATTTGAAAAGATTAAGTTTAAAAAAATATGTGAACAATCTTGATAATGATGAATTTCATAGAAACATGTAAAAAAAATGTATTGCTTTTATGGAAATATTATACATAAGAAAATATTATTAATGAACTATTAAAATATGGACCATATTTTAGTAGTCTTTTATGGAAATTCTCAATATTTAATTATCATTTATCAATAACATTGACAAGTGTAAAGATCTTAAACGAGTAATCAAAAATTTCTTCAATCATTTTGGAAGAGAGTGACTTCTCATACACTGCTGGACCAATGTCAAAAAATCATAGTGAAAAACACCACAAAGAAACTGGATTTCAAATAAAAAAAGTCTCAAAATCGGTCAGTCTGTTTAAGAGCTACAATGCCACAGCCAAACATACATGCTTAACAAACCTCTCTTACTACCAGGGGCTAAAAATACAGATTAAAACTATATGTTCCTATGGTATATTAATATTTTCATTATATTAGAAATGATCATCTCAGTGGATAATATAATAGAATTATTTATATCGGTTTATAAAAAAAGAAAACAGTTTAAATGTTAAATTAATATGGTAAATATTATCCCTGAATATCCAAGCTTTGAGTTACGGTTGTAAAAGCACGTAAATTGAAATCGAAAATTACATTAAACGTAAATGAATTCAAATGTTACCATTAAGACGAAATTGCGAATGTAAAAAAGGAAAGCGTTAAATTTACAAACGTAATGGCGTTCAACCGAAATGGCTATTTATCGTTAACCGAAAAGGTCTTATATTTAGACATCTCATTTCTTGATTAATAGCTGCCTAATGGCACAGAGCATTAGATATTCAGAATTTATTGTTAATTTGATGAGATGCCACCTTCCGTTATTTACACCGTATTGTTATCGATATACTAAACGTCTTTTTTTATGATTCGGAAATAAAAAGAAAAAGTATATGGGAATAAATTGAACAGGAATGATTGATCGAAAACAAATGATTCAACCGTTCGATTGTATCATTCGTATAAAGTTTTCAATTTTAAAATTGATTGAATGTATCCATGATAAATAATATTGTAAAAAGTATATTGTGAATTAAAATCTTCTATATATCTAAAAATGGATTGCTGTTCCTTAGTCTCGCTAAAAGTCGAGAACGACTGAACGGATTTATCTTATCTTAGTCTTGAAATGTTCGTGGAGGTTCAGGGAAGGTATAAAAGCTAAAAAAAATTGATTCATTACTGGGAAAACCATAAAAACAGCCCTTTTCTATTTCCCATACAAACGTTTTTTTTTGACATTAGAATTGACAACTAACTAATATGTCAATCATTCTGTCGCACTTCAAAACACGGAGATATGGCTTACAGGTAAACTCCAAAAATATAAATAAAAAACGTAATAGATATTTCTTGATTATAGGGCGATACGAAGTTCGCCAGGTCTTCTAGTATCTAATATTTTTGCGATCAATTGTGTGATTTCGATAATCTTTAACAATTTTTCCAAATTGTTCTGATAAAAAAATATATACATAGGTATTTCAAAATGTTCTTGGTCCCTCATAATTTTAATATTCCGAAAACCTGTTTTTTTTTAATGAAGATTGCTTTGGGATAATTGTTGCAATTTCATTAAGAGTATCTTCAAAACCATCAGGTTTTAATGTATTTCAATGCTTTTGTATTTATTTTTGTCAAAAGACCATATTATGAGTTGCAGATACATAATTTTACGATTGCCATATAATATTAGAATATTGATTTAATGTTACGGTTTTATATCTCGTTTCTTTGTCATAAAAATATTATAGGAATTTTCTCAAGTATTTTCTGGTTCGTTTCTTATTAGAAATCTATCAATTCACATTGAATTAGGGATCTTGGTTATATTGTGTTACTATGAGAACTTGTTCGGTCCAGACTTTCTTGGAAATCGAGCTTTTATTTAAATTGCTCTTGACTGTATTCATGACAGATGGTGCTGTACATGTCTTAAGGGTCTATAGGGACAATATAATTCCCCTCTTTTGCCAATCAATATCAATGAGGGTTTCCGGCTCCCACAATCAATGCGATGGTTACTCACGCCGATATTCTATTGAAGGGTGTCAGTATCGCCTTCGACCTTAAGCCATTGGAAAAGAGATGGCTGATAGGTCTTTTTAATGGGTCTTTTCATGGGAATTGTCCATTAACATTTTTGACGTTAGGGTATCCTAATATAAAATGGCAAATAACTGTATTTTGCCTTACGCAATGCGGCCATACTAAGGTTTGTTTTTTGTATCCGTACAGAGATGTACATGCACGAAGTGGAAAATGTTTATAATTTAAATACTATATTACTGTTAAATTTTCTAACTAATTCAATACATTTAGTATGGATATCAGTTGGCTATAATTATTTTATTTCTTATTTGTTATGAAATTTAAAATATTAGAATAATCAACTTAATAATAAAGCATTTTATGGAAAACACGGGAAATATTAAGATTGAATAGATGGTTGTTTTTTGTTTGTTTGTCCGGCATTCGAAAAATATATCATCACAATAGCTAGCACAAACTTTGTTAAACTGTTATTCATTTTATTTCACTTTTGATTGTTAAGGTGTGAATTCAATGCGGTTTATTGTTCCGTATCACCCGACATAGCAATTTTTGATATCTCCGCGGATTTCCCGTTTTTATTTCACACAAATCCTTTACTTTACCAACTATAACAAACAAAGCTCTCCATCAGCTAAGCTGCTTTGAGTATGACGTGTAGCTTGTAGTACTTGTAGACAGATTCTTTGTTTGAATAAAAAGATTATTTTAAATTTTCAAACATATATTAATAACCGTGCTCACAGCAAAAGTGCCTCATACCAGCAAGTCATGTTTTCCTAATCTTCGAAAATATATTTTTGTATTGTAATAGAGAAATTTGAAATATAAGTGGCATAAAGGCTTTTTTATTTTCTTCTTGATATGATTATATATTTTTTTTATATATACAGCTATCTAGTATCTACATATTTACCGATTTTAATTAGGTACATCAATTAAAAAATCCGACCTTTTCTTAAAAAAAAAAATATCTTTAAAATTGAAACATTTTTTATTCATCATTACAAAAACTTTGTTTTTCCTTTTTTAAATTAAAACTCAACTGTTTTCAAACAAGAATAGGTATCGTTTTATTAAAAGCCCATAAAAACATTTTAAATCTTCTCCGCCTTTGTTTCTTTATTTGCAATAAAGTGTATTAAAATATTACCAAGAACAGCCGCAGGTGCCTTCAACTCCGTTCGTATTCTTCGCTGGTAACGGTACATATATATATTTTAATCTACACAAAGATTTATAGCATTCTGTTCGATACATTTTTCTGTTTACATTTCCTACTACATATTCCAAATACATTATACGCATTAATTTTTACCTTTTTTATTTGTTTTTGCTGTATTTTTAAGTTACGATCCTAGTATGTGAGACGGTACAATTTGTGTTAATAGCTTTTACGTCGGTACAAAAATGATATGTCTGTCTTTTCCTCGCACTTTTCATTCTCCCTTTAATAGTTGTCATATAAAGTTAAATGATATATTCTATTGCTCATAATTTTTGTCTTGTATGTAATTTTTATCAGGTTAATCAATCAAGACAAAGTTTAAATGTACAGCTCCATCAATCTTACCTGAAATTGTTGAGATATCATTTCAAAGTATATTTATAATGTTGTACATTATGTTGTACATTATGTCCATTACAACGACACACAGTTTCTGGACCCTCTAATCTTCAACATCCAATTTGCTAAGACCAGGGATACTGTCACTCCGTCAGTAATAAATTGTTTTGGGAAAACGTTTCTAAGATGTATAGTTCCGTGACAAGTGTAAATTAAAGCGGTCTGAACGAATACACGTGATAAAAAACAGGTAGGTACTTGGTATACCATATACGTTACTTTTATTTCTTTCATCATCATCATCAGCCTATCAGACGCCCACTGCTGGGCAAGGCCTCTTTCTCACACGGAGAAGGTTTGAGCGTTAATCACCACGCTTGCTCAAGACGGGTTGGTGATTTCAAACTTATAATTGTGAAACTATAAGTCCAGGTTTCCTCACGATGTTTTCCTTCACCGTATGTCAGTGATGTCTATGTGTTTATTTCTTTACTATTTGAAAAATAAGATAATATAACTATGTCGCGTGTTCAGTACTGTTGGCGTTTAAAATGTGACGAAAAATTTTTGTCTGTATCTACGTCGAGCTCAGGGGAGGGGCGTTAAAAGCTTTTTATGTTTCCCTCACAGTGGTCTCTAAACGAAACTGTTTATAAAAATTATCACGTTGCGATACCGTCGCCATCAAGCAAATGATACTTTTAATTTATCTTTACGATTGTAACAGGCCGTAAAATTATTAAATGACTCTGATACTTTAAATGTTATCTTTATTTTTATAAACGAATATATCACTGAGTTATTTGTATCTGTTTTTGACTTAATTGTATAAAATGTAACTTAAAAATAGGACATTATGTAGTACTTTGTGAGTTTTATCATTGTGATTTATCTTAAATGCAATAATCGGAAGCCTGAAGATATTAAGAAGTTCATTATCATAATTTATAGGAGCCTCTAATCGCAAGCTTGCTAAGCAGAACGCGAGGGACTTTTGTTAATTGCTAAGAAATATGGAAGGCAGGTGGTTGCGGCTGAAGACTATAAATAATGTCTAAATAACCCCCTTGTAAAAGTTACATCGAGTAATATGATTCACCCTAAGACAGTCCTCATCTCCACCGCTTTGTTAAAATTCAGGGGACGTTATCTCAGTAATTCATAGGCGGCTCCTGGTTTATTCAAAATTTTATTGGCGACGCGTTTCTGTTTTAATAAAATATCCAAATTGTACACAGTTGTTGATAGCCGGTGATGGGGTGAATGGGTTTGAGCATCTCGGTACGGATACGTAAGGTTGCTTCAACGTAATAAATAAGAATGTTATTGAGATAGCTACATAGTAGTAATATGTAATCAATAATTCTTATAAATGTATTAACAATAGAGGAATCAACTTCTACGCTGTGTCATTAAGTTTAATTAATTTATATGTAAAAGTAATGAGAAAGAATATTATAATAATAGTCAGTTTCATTAATTTTTCATACAATTTTATTTTTAAAATATAAACATACATTTAATAAAATCATTTGATATTTTCTTTGTAACGTCAGATCATCTCATCCTACTTAGTATACAATATAAGCTTAAGTCTGTAAAGACATTATTTGTTTGTAACTTCTTCATGCAAAAACTACGTAACGGAGTTTTATAAAATGATACAGCGATTTAGCTTCAACATCAGATTAAGACATGGGATATAATTTATCTAGAACTATCGTGTAGTTATCGCACAATCAGGGCCTAGTAGTCGGATTATGTATGAAGTCACGTGACTCAGATTATAGATGTAACTGCCGGTAGGTTGCCTATTTATTGTTTAACACACTATAAATTTCTCTCTAATCCTAATTTCGAAGTCCACGCAGACGACGTCGCAAGAAAGAACTAGTTTTACTGATTAAAATATCTTTATACAGTAGCCTCATGAAACTTAAATGATAGCACGCAACGAAGTATAAGTAATTTGTACGTAAATCTATATTAAAATAGCTTATTTAAATAACAAGTTTACAAACTTGTTCTTAGTTTTAAAGAAAAGTTTCTTGTTTTATATTTATATACTTTATTATTTTAAGTAGGATTTTGTTATATTAATTCGAGAGTAAAATTAGATTTAAACATGTATGTAACCTTTCATGTATCTTCTGGTGTAGATTTTTGATAATGTTCATCTATTCTCTATTAAAAGTAACTTTATATATAATATTATTATAGATTTTAAATAAGAACACGACATTTTTTGTTTTTATTATTTCAAATGTTTTCAATTTATTTAAAATCTACGTTGCGGATGTCCATGGGCGACGGTAACTACCTATCAGCAAGTAGGCCGTCTGCTCAGTTGCCCCCTTTTCCCATAAAAAAAAAAACGGAATTTCTAGTAGTTTGAAAGCGATGTCTGAAAGGGCTAACATATATTCGTGTAGTACTTTGCGAATGATATTACAATAATACGATAGTCGTTACAATAGCTTTAGTTAAATAAGTGAGACCTCGTAGTTAATTTCTTTTATAATACCGTAACTGAAACTTTTTAATTATAATATTGGTAGGCTATCTTCGGTCGTTACTATTGTATAAACTCACCTTTTTCTCACAAGCCGTAACAAAGTCGAGTGTCCCGACCTGTTAAATCAAGAGTCACACATGAAGTATTAACAACGTCTAACTTATTATTAGTTCTGGTAACTTCCTTTGTTCCTCGGTGCGTCCCTAACAAAATGATAGATGGCCATCCAAATAAAGGCACTCTCCCAAAAGATTAGCCAAAACGGATTACTTCTCATTTGGCCCGTTCCATTCCATATTAATCATTCTTGTTTGAGTGCGAACTCTTGTCGCACGCACTTGTAGTTCCATCAGCCTTCTATTTGGCAATCCGATACTTATATACGTAACTTTTATTAACCTAACGCAACAGCTTTCATTTTTATCTTATCGTGACATTAAATATCACGGCCAATTTATGGTTTTCATGTACACATTAAAAATTTATACTCTATTCGTTTTTTCTAAGTTCTGATAGTTGTTCAATAATCATATTCTAGATTCTTAGATTGTTATATATGTAGTAGTCCGGTCATTATAGTAAGTTCACCTCGGAATTCGAGATACCCAGCTGTAAGTCTGTAAATAGTTGTATATTGACACCCTAAAAGTTGTCTCAAAACCTACATATGGTAGGGTGTAAGCAACTATTAAATTTCAAGGTCAAAGGTCACAAAAATCGTTTTTTTGCGCTTTTTTTGGAAATATCTCATTTCCTATGGGTTTTTTGCTATTTGTATTTATTATAAATATTGTAGAGTACTAAATTCTCTACAAATTTTGTTTCAAAAAATTTTTTATACGGTGTACCGTTTTCGAGATAGAGGGCGGAGAGCGCGCGGTCACCGCATCACTTCAGGTCAACCGGTGCCTCCGGTCGAAAACGCGCCATATATAGTTGATGAACTATCAATAATTCAATGATTATAAATATTTGTCAATTTTTATTAACTATTATATTATATAATGAGATCTAAGATTTTCGCGAGTACTCATTTAAATGAAACTAATATTTTTCGGATTTCACTTCGCGTTTTATTTTTGATTAAAGAACTATGTTCGTATATCTTTGAAGTATTTTTATGTTAACTAAACTAAACAAGTTAATTATGAAAACATATGTACCACTTAATAAAATATTATGTCATATTTTAAATAGTAGAACTGATACTAATTTTGACTTACCAATACCGTTTGTATTTTAACTGACAACCTCTTTAAGGGAACTCGTGTATTCGCCATTTGGTTTATAGAGATATTTATCTATAAAAACATGATATTTACCTTAAAATTGTATCACTTCAAATGTGTCTATATCTTTGTGAGATGGTTTCTCAGTTATTTAAAAACACATTTCAGTGGTGGCATTGCGTTCAATACTTTGATATCGGATACAAGAACAAACGTTGCTTGATTTGTAAAAATTGTATTTCACTTAAATTTTAAATTATTTATATAAGTACTTTCGATTCACGGTGTCTCAAATTCTAACATCTTTTTCTAAATCTCTCCTCTCTGATTGTATTATACAGCAAGTATTAAGCGGACAGGCAACGAGGTATTCACGGTCCATTTGGCTGCCAATGCAGTATCTACAGTTGTCAAGTGCTCAGCTCTCTGTTTACTAGGACATTTTAGAGATAATAGCTTCTTCTATACCTTCCATATATTTTATATTTAAAGCTGAAATAAGCCTATTTTAAAACAAGACTCGAATGATAGTCATGTAACACATATTACGAATTCAATATATATTTTTTTTTGTTTTAAAGTATTAGCAAGGCTCAGATATAAAATACATTAATTTGAGTGAAAATGTAAATATACATATTTACTTAAAGCGTTAACGAATATCAAATTTCAATGTTGAAATCAGTTGTTTACATTCCGATTGAAGGAGAAATGCCTGGCTTCGTGAGAAATCTGAAACTTGAATTTGAGTTAACTCCCTAACTCCCAATCACAGTCTATTGTTTCAGTACTAATCTTAGTTATAGCAATATTGAAGTCGGCAGAGGGTTTACAGTCATTTGAAATTATATTATTTTAAATAAAAGTTAAAGTAGACTTAAACACTCCGATCTCAAAATAAGTCTTAGCTCTATAACTTCAGAAAATATCTAATACATACTTTTAACGGTATTTTTGTTTATATTTGACTTTTTAATATTAAAGAATGAATTGTATTTGTTTCGCCTGCTAATTTCTTAATTAACATCTTGAATATTAGATTGTAAGGAAAGATAATTCGCATTAATCGCATCCTAAATGTTAGACTATAAGGCAGAAGTTCTGGCATTAATCTCGATGTTTCCAAGTAGACTATACATAATATGATTATGTTTAACATTCAAAAAATACACCAACACAACCATCAAAATAAAGATTTATCAATACCTCCCATATATTGGCTTTTCAGATACTCATTAAGAATGATGCAATTCATATTATGCTCTGCATCTCCGATGATATATGACGGTTTAATTCAGCTTGTGTTATTCTGTCCCTCTCATTATGAGCGATTAATTTTCTGATTCTGAAATGTTATGATACATTATATCACCCCTGTCATCAACAATGCTAGGACGGTCATGAATAAGATGAGTAGCACATTGTATGATCGAAAATCTGCCAATATGTATATTATAAATACTACATATCTCATACCTGCGCTTTCGCCTACGTAAAGTTTGTAATTCGTTTCAGTGAATTGTAAAATCCTGCCTAAATAAAATAGACTGGTCTATACTCTATAGTCTGGGTCCACCGACTTCATTCTAATTACAGTTTAACTTGACCATGAATAAATAAACTTCATCGTTTATTTTCGGCTTCTACAGTAGTCTGTAGATTGTATTTTGTTGCAAAGCGGTTCTGTAGTTTTTGCTGGTATAGAACAAACATATATGTATAATACCGCCTCGTAATCTTTCCCATTAATAGCCACGGAGAAAAATATGTCAAATCTTTGTCTTCCTAGTTGCTAAAATAAGTTCAAATCATTTGGTTAGATTTAACTATTACCATGTAGTAGTCGTATATATGTACATATTCGTCTTATTTATTATAGATTACTTTTAATTATTATTATTTTTTTGTTACATTTTTTTTCTTTGACCTCACCCCATCATAAACATACCAAAAATTATTTCGGATTAAGTGTTCTTTTGCATTTCTATGGTTTTATTGTGTTAATTGTTTTAATACAGAGCCCTAAAGATTTATAATTCAATGATATATGTCAATAAACTATTTAAAAATATTAGAATTCAAAAGTAAAGATACTATCTTCATTACTATAACTCATAATTTTATCGTACTATAATCTTCTATTCGAAATTAGTGATAATGTTTTTTTAACTTAGTCAATATTTTTTAGATTATCAATCGTAGTTTCTGACCTATATTTATAAGCATTTCTTGTAAGGTAAAAAATTATTTATATAATAAAATAAAACCCAAGTATTACGTATATTAACCAAGATGAAAATGTTTAATAACACTTGAGTAATTTCCCTTAAAACGTTATTCAAGTCCTTGACGAAGTTCGCGTGCCTTAAATTTAAGATAAATTCAAAACTTGATCCAGGTAACATATTAGCTTTGCAAGTTACGTACAAATTAAAGAGAACATTGTTTACCCAAAATGTCCGGGCCAGTGAAATATGTGAAGTTTGAAAGTTACCGGCAGTATATTGCAGTTGGAGAGTTAATGTCAAATGTGAATAATTAAAAATGTACAAATAAATACAAGTTTGGTTCCTACGTAGAGAGTTTTACTTCAACTTTATACTTTATAGCATTTTTCGGAGATTTTCGTGCTAGCGAGTTTATTTATAACAAAAATTTGTTGTAGGCCTTTTCGGTGTTTCTAGGTTTTTCAAATCTGTTTTTTTATTTATATTTCGTGTAAAAGTTCAAGTGTTTTACGGAATACTGTTAAATGTTTAATTTTTTTTTACGTTACGTACATATTTTTACGGAAATTATTCTACGATGCGGTTTGTTGATGAACTCAATTTTACTATTTTAACTTAATCCAGGATATGTGTATAATCTTATGTTATAACCAAAGGATAATTCGATAATAACCATCAAGTTAAGTCAGTTACATTGCGTAACTTCATCTGACTGTTTGTTTAACTACTGTCTTAATATCCTATAACAAACAACTCTATCTGAAATTAATCTAACAAGTAATCTTACTATTAGTTCTCATCGTTAGAATAGAAAGTTTCCACCACGTCATAACGAAATAGGTTTATACATGAAAAACTCTTATGTGTCTGTATTTAGTGACAATGAAAACGTTTGGTAAGGGTATTTATGTCTTATATTCAACATACCAAAAACTTATTATTAAGTCATCTACATATGCTTCAAGTCAACAGTATAGCGGCGTATTATTCACGTACTATAGCTATTTCGTCTCTACGAGATTGAACTCGGTAATAGGGTCTTTGGTATGAAGCTTTCCTGTGATGAGAATTTGCACTCACTTTTGTTGCATGACAGCAATATAATATATAGTTTTCGATATATTTATAAAATACATATTTCTATGTTTAGTCACTATAATTTTGCTATAAAAAAATGACCCTTGTCATGAAATATATGATAGGAAAAACGATTTTTTTTCTAATTAACATTTTTGTGTTGTTACAGAAAAAGTCGCATCAGCTTCTTCAGCATCCTAATTTGCCTCATACGTTTATGGGATTTATGTAAGTTTTCCAACATTTCAAAGTAAATAACCTAAATTTTAGTTCATCGATTGTGATCACAAAATTTCGTATGTAACACTTAAGAGGAAAGTTTGGAAGTTAGCGGCCCTACGCAATTTAACCGGCGGAACGACACGCTTCACTCGCCACAGGTATATTTGCTTTTGTACATCGAGTGCCTTTTACTTTGAACTTAACTGAGTCATTATACGTTCTAAACGACAGAGTTGAGAAGTTTTGTTAGCTCCAAATAATTTTATTGTGCCACTGTAACTGAGGGGCGGGCACTTGTAGTTTGTGCAAAAAGTTATATAAAAGAAGTGCTTATTTTTAGTTAGACTACAATTGCTAGCTTCCGTTTTTGGGGCGTTTTTTGTGCTTGAATTGGTAACGTAAAAACGAAATAAAAATACTTAATTTCTTTTATAAGTCAGTAGGTTCAGGTTAAGGGGCCTTTTCGGTAACAAATATTGTAATTATAATTTTGCCAACTAAATGGTCGTTGTCTTTGATAGCGTTATGAGCCAACAAATAGGACAATAATTGTTTTTAACGAACTATTGTTTTGAACTTTGTTCACAAAATGACCATTATTATGCATTGATCAATACTTACTTTCATAAAAATCTGTTAAATTATTTCAGTTTGATTATTTTAAATATAGTTACCCTTTTTTTACTGATACCTTTGTTTTTGAAACACGAGGTTTTGCCCCAATTGTGATTAATGATAATATCCAAGTTTATGTTGTTGGACATATGGATCGGCGGACACGGGTTTATTTTTTCCCTAAAGAGAACAATTTGAACTGTTCTATCGTATAATGTGTATTATGTACAGAAAATTTATAGTGACACTAGTTTTCGCCCGCGACTTCGTCCGCGTTAGTTTGGTCAAGAGTAATATATGTAGGTATAGCTGCCCAGGCGAACTCTATTCCGTCTCAAAGGCCATAAATAATCAGGTTTTTACTGTTTTAATCAAACAGAATGTTTGACATATTAGTTAGTTGTCAAATCTAATGTCAAAAAGAACGTTTGTATGGGAAATAGAAAAGGGCTTTTTTTAAGGGTTTTCCCTGCAATTATTCCAATTTTTCTCACCTTTTAAACCTTCCCTGGACTTCCAGGAGTATTTCAAGACTAAAATTAGCCAAATCGGTTCAGCCGTTCTCGAGTTTTAGCGAGACTAAGGAACAGCAATCCATTTTTATATATATAGAAGATTATAAAAAATAAACAAAGAGTCTTAAGAAGTTCGTAATTTGATGGCATTTTTCATATTGGTTACTTTACATTCCCATCATTTATGAATAAATTTTCTTCTTGTAAAAAGATTTGCTTTGAATGGTAATGTAAACATTTTACATGTTCGCACAAAGGGATTCGGTATGAGAAACAAAACACTCCCCAAAATTCACATGGACCACTGGGTATTTCATACGAAATTACATCATATTTCATTCTAATCTTGACATATTTCTATTATTCCTTTGATATTCAATACTGTTGGCGTTCGTGATCTGGAAGTAGTTTATTTAGATTGAAGTCGATTATTCTTTTTGAACAATCATGCTTTTTGTTCTCAGCGTAAATAGATTTAATCAGAAATGTCACCAGCTAAGTTGGAGGCAGCAGTTTCCCGACACGTACCCTTTGTAATTGTTCCCTTTCACTGTTCCTGCACCAATAAATACAGCGAGCTGCTCTAATATTGGCAATAAATCTGTCAATAAAATTCAACTGTGGCTTCAAACATTTCCGTTCACGAAGTTCAGTATTCCTCGCCACTAGTTTGTTTCTATAACTTTGATACTTTTTTGGTAAATTTATATAAAGTTATTAAGAAGGACATGTCGGTACTATTTGCGCCATAAATTAGTTTATCTTTAAAAAATATAAGTCGTAACGAAATGCCCATATGTATATTATTAAAAGCCACAGCCGAGCATGCCAAGTAATTTAGCAATTCTTTATAAATGGGCTCTATACAAGTCCATTTCAGTTTGCACTGAAGGCCCTTATCACGAAAGTGCACTACGCTCCAAGCCGATTACGTAAAACGTACTTCCAACAATGAACATCGAAACGAAAGCCTCCCGTGAAACAACAATGTTCATGCTCATTGTTTTGAAATGGCCGTTCCAATGTAATATTAATGTTGCCCGAGGGACCTTTTACTCTTTTAAATGATGCTAATGCGTCCCGTTACTAATGGAAAAACGCTCCGTCATCATCGCTAAAGCGAACTCTTTGTGCGGACGACATAGAAATACTAAATGTATATGAAACAAAACTACTATCATCTCCATCGTCTAATAAATAGTGTTGGAACAAAAATATATTTTGATCGTAAGATGAAAATGTTAAAATTTTAATTTATCTCCAAACGGGTTGATATTTTCTTGTTAATGTACCTCCAAAGTGGCAAAATTCAGAAGAATCCACCATTAAGATGAGCAAAAAGCCTATTTCCAGGACCCTCGTCAAATCAAATTGTCCTTCCAGTGCATTTATATTAAAGCATCAGTGAAGCGTGAAAATTATCTTTGGATGGACAATCATCGGTTGGGGGTCAGGGGGCGACATCGCTGCCAATTATACGGCGTGCCCGAAGTGCTTTGTCTAATTCAGTGGCTAATGGACCCTAGGGATGAAAAATGATATATTATTCCCTGGAATTTGCTTTTCTAGTTTCGCAAATTATAATTTTGTTGCTGCCAGGTTTTTATTATATAATTCCTATGTAATGACAAATTCATAATTAAAAAGCGAATTGATATTCTACGGTTTTATCTTTGCAAAAGTTAAATATATAAATTGTATAATAATTGCTTTCAATTTGTTACTGCCGTCATAATTTTGTTCAATTTATTTAAAACGGGTTGGCCATTCCCTTCATTATAACCTGCTGTGTCCTGGCGGTATTAAAGATGCTTTTAAGAGCACTTTAAAGATATTCGGCTTTTGCGTAAATTTGTCCCAAATTTACTCTTAACTTTCATAGAGCTTTTTCATATCCGATGTCTTTCTACCTCCCCCTTTACCATTAAGAATTAGTTTAAACGGTGGAAATTAGTTTTATGGCTGACGCAGTTATCTTTTTATCTATAAAGCTGTACATCTATTGTTTTTCTATGACAGCATATTTTCACGTCAGACGTATTTTTTATATTGTCTACCAATCGTACTCTCACAGTAAACACACGAGTACATCTTGATGTAAACGATATTTTATTCATACGATTACGGATATCTTACGTTAGGTTTTTTTTCGATCAGCAAAATATTTTATCGACATCACAAGTCATAGGAAATACACCACTTTTTTGGGCGTAATAAATTTTGATAGATAGTATATACATATATGTATGCATAAATATTTCATTTTTAATATTCAGAAATATAATGATTTTATTTTATTAACATTATTTACAACGTTTTTATGTTAATACAATACTAATAACATAATCGATGGTATAAAAAGACAAAGTATTTCTGATTCAAAAATAAGGTACAATTCTCTAGAGATATTAGATGACAACTATTAGCCTTTTGATATAATAGAATCTTTTACATTTCGTTCATTTATCAGATTCTCATCCAGACAAAGGCGTGATGTTAAGTTTGTTGTCATATATGTAATTGCGGTAATTATTTATTACCTTTACCTGTACTTAAGTCTTTTTCAGTACAGATTTTTTTCTTAAACACAGTTGATGGTAACAATTGTTTCTTCAAACGCTTCCACCTCATATTGATCACGGAGTTCAGAAACTTCACAGCAGAAGCCAAAGTCTTGGTTTCCAAGTTTTTGTCTGCGAGTTCATCCAGTTAATCCAATTACTGGAAGGAAAATTTTAACACTTTAAGCGTCAGCTAACAAACCCTCGTCCTTATTCG
Source organism: Danaus chrysippus (assembly GCA_916720795.1). NCBI lineage: Eukaryota > Metazoa > Arthropoda > Insecta > Lepidoptera > Nymphalidae > Danaus > Danaus chrysippus. The sequence continues at coordinate 2,661,685 of CAKASE010000080.1, read as the reverse complement.
CCCGCAGGCATTTTCAGTTGCTCTTAAGAATATTGTAAATTTTAAAATGCTCTTGTTTATAATTGTATGGCTCTTGTACGGTTGAAATATTTTTAAAGAAATGCTAAATAGGCTCCCACCGGTGTTTGAGGAAAGTTTCGAAAGCTGCTTCTTAAAAAGTATTTGTTTTAGAAATGTTTTGTTAATACCGTTTTTTTTTTATAATAATGTTGATAATAATATTATGTTCGTTTTAATGATAGTAATTTTAACATGACATGTACATAGTTTCTATTACATGTTATGTATAGTTTGTTGAGACTTCTGGATTATTGTATTAAAAAAACATGCTCTTGCTTTTATTTTTAATAAAAGGTACACATTGCTGTTTCAATTTGTTCGTGAAATTGTCACTATTATTTCATGATAGTTTTATATTACTAATTTAATTAGTTTTTTTTTAATTGAAAATAATTAGGTACATACCGATATACTAGACTTTTTTGTGGCTAACTGTTTATTTTTTTGAACGTACCTATATATGTACTAGGATAAGTACAATTTAAATGTATGGCATATTTGGTGCTTATTCCTGTTACATAAACACTTATTTCCCTAAATAAAATGTTAGGATTTTTGAATTTTTTATTTGATAGCGATAAGAAACATCTTTGGTAATAAAAGTATACGAGACGAACGTATAATATACAATGTATTAGGTACATACGGGAATTTCCTTAAGGTTAATAGTTTAAAGTACTTCCATTATTTTCTTTCAGAACTCGAAATGTGGTATCATATAGAAGTTATGATAACGATTTCATAAATTGCGTAGAAATTATGTATAAATATTATACATAATATTAAAATATTTCTTATTTATTCTATGTATAAAAGAAGATTTCATTTTTTTATTTTATCAAATCAGATTCAATTTTCCCTCTCCTATTATTCAAAATGGAAATAACCTAAAAATCGTCGAATCTCCTTTATGCTTTCAGTCAAAATTTTGTCCCTTTATCTAATTGTCAATTTTCTTTGAATTAAATCATTTGTAACTGTTGGAAATTACAGTGACGCTAATTGCTTCTCAGATAATATTTTACGCGAAAACTTTGTGACATCATTTTGTGTATTCTCAGGAAAGTTTTTTTCTTATAAGCTAAAGTATATGAATAGTTTTACAAATTAAAAAAATTATTATTTGTCCAACCAAGACTTTTTTTCATGAAATATATTCAAAATTTCAAAGCATCTAATAGCCACTTCGTCTTTAGGACAAATCTTACTTTATTTACATTCACAAACTTTATAACAGCTCTCAGAAACGCAGAATATTTAATATAGATTCCTTTGCAATAGATATATCCCTGCCTACTTCAAAGACACTTACCCACACTTATACTTTACCCAAGAGGGTAAGGTAGATGTATGATTTATCAACGACACATTTTGATGTTATTTTATTCCCTTTAAGAGTTCAAAATATACGTATCATCTGGATACACGACTAGTTCATTTTACGTCAATGTATGTTAAGCTTATAGTATTAAAATTCAACAAAACAGAAAATTCATCCGAGTCAAAACATTTTCATAGCTAATTCTTTGTAATGCCGTTAGCGGCGGGTGTTGTCCGCGCCAGGTTTCCGTCGCCATTTATTTCTAGGGCCCTCCGATCCTCCCTCTTTTTGCTTTATCGCTTTATTTATTTCATGTTTTAGTTTAGCTCTAATGCTACATAGTTTTAGAGTTCAATATCAAGCGTCAGTGGATTTCGTAATTCAGAATTAAACAAAGCAAAATCATGAAGTTTGTTTTCATATTTGATCCGTTCTAACCAAGTTTTGCTTTTCGGCTATTTATACAATTTAAATGTTATAATGGAACTATTTATAAAATACATTTATTTTTGTTTCTTAATCTTCTTAATTATAAAAATAGAATGATAGTTCTTTGTTTAAGTTCGCTAGGATAAAACAATAAATCTTATGATATTCTTATGTAGAGGTATACTTAGGGCATACCTTTCGATGTTAATAAAATTTATTAAATTTTAACACTTTATTGATAGAAATAAAAATAGAAAACTGTATGACGAAACGAAAGAGAAATGTCGAGCATATTAAATTTATTTAACATTTGATTGCTAAATTCAAGAATATTGTTAAACTGTTGATGTAACTCACTTTATCTGTCAGCTTTAAAAGCAGCTGTTAGGATATTTAAGGCAACCTCATGTAGATCCAAACTCACCCATAAGAAAATCAGTTATGTGCTATAAATAGAACATTTTTTTATTAAATAAGTACACAAATGTTATTTAAAAACCGCTAGCGACACTACGTTCAAACTTCAAAGTATCTTGACGCTCGTAATTCGAATATTGTTTAATCAAACCGTATTTTTATCGTTATATACTGAAATTGTATATAATATTTACTATATAATTAATAACAATAATTTATATACTATATAGTACTTAAATGAAACTAATATTTTCGGATTTTACTTTGCGTTTTATTTTAGAAACTACATACTCCCGACGTTTCGGCTACTTTTCAGCAACCGTGATCACGGGCAGACGAGATGTGAGTGGAGTCTTAGATCTCATTATATAGTACTGCTACCCGAGTCATGCTACTAATAAATTGTGATTGTTTAGTATTAGCGATAATAAAGTTTGCACACTAATTATATGATTATTATATTTTGTATTAAAAATTACGTTATAAATATAAGTGAACGTTGTGTTACATGAAAATATTCCTGTTTAAATAAGCGAGAATTGCTCGATAATGTCCAAACTGTCGATAGCTCACACATTTATTTGTCAACGAAACTCATACGACTGTTATCAGACGATGTAAATTTTGTACCATTTATATTTGCTTTCCGTTCAACTGAGTTTTGCTTGCTTTTTTTTTCATAATAAAATATGTTCTTTTATATTTTATGTGATATTCATTTTGACATCGATTCTACAATAATTTTGGGGTCGTTGTTCCTAGAATAATATCAGTCTTTTTAGAACGATAATAGTCTGAAATAAAACATCTTTTTTTTAAATACGTATTAAATGAAACTTAGTTTTCATTTGTATAATAATTTTTTTCTATTATTACAATAACGATTCTCAGATCTTTATATCCAGGTTATATATATAGAAGTAATTTACATTAAATAAAATAGTTTCTCTATATGCACGTTTCTATGTATAGTGTAACCGCATCATACCTCCTACGAATTATTCCGTTAACACAGTTTACTCACACCGGATCAGTCTTAATAAACTTTGGAAACGACAACCGGCTCACTTCCCTTTGTAATTTCTGCGCGACTCATTAGATAAGTACGTACGTCCCAATTTATAAGAGAGAGCGGGTTTTTGTAAAACAAACATTGTATATATATAAAAAATAGTATTATTTTTAATAACAATAATATTTAAAGTCTTATAAGAGTTGAAATCAGTAAAATTTTTGAAGTACATTTAACTTTATTTTGTAAAAAATAATAAATTAATAGCCTTGTAACTCTACTAGAGATTTTTTAGAAGTATGTTAATAATTGTTATTTTTCAATAATTCTATCAAAATCGCGCTAATTCTATCAATTAAAGTTATTAATAATGATATTTGACAACAAGCTTAATGTAACTGTATCTTACTTCATATAAAAGACGCCTATTAAGCAAACATATTTGCTCGTAAAAAATAATATGAATTTAATGTAGAAGAGTATTTTAACACCATAAAACGCTAACAAACTTTAAATATAGGTCGTTTTTTCAACGTAACTCGTCTTGAAGGGCCTCGGGTCTTTAAAATTCCAAGATTCTAATATAAAAAATTATCGCACCCTCTGCGTTTTTCACCGGCATTAAGTGCCCGTTTTATATCGAGAGCCTTAGACGGGTTTAATTTGGACCAGCTAAGAATTTCATCAGACTACAAATAAATTAACTAAAACGTTAAATATTTTAATCGTCCCTGTGAATTAGGATTCAACTCTGTTTTTATTAACGTCTGAAGAGTGCTTTATGTGTCATTGCGTTATCACATTTGATAATTAAATTATTTGCCAATTAAACATTATCGGATTAATTAATTTAAACTTATTGCGAACTTTAAATTTTTCGATTGATATGAGTGTTCTCCTAGAATTTTCTGTGGTCTTTCTTTTAAAGCCATTTCTAAGTTTTAGCAATTAGTAATTATTTTTTTACATAAAACATAAAGAAGCATGTCACTTCTTTATATTTTAATATAGCTTTAAATTTTGTAGAATACTTTTTAAGGTAATACATATAAAAGAAACTAATCATATATGTATCGAATGATATTACTTTATTTCGTGTTATCTCATGAGAGAATTTTTCTCATCTTTTCATCCACTTCAAGAGTTTCCCTCTTATTAGTCATGTTAAATTTATTTGGTATCAAAACTCGTTGAATACATCTCCAATTCATATCACATGTTCAATTCAGTCTCGCGTCAAGTGACACGGCTCCTTATGACATACCGTCATGAATGTAATTTGAGTAGTTTTACGTGTTATCTATAACTGTCGCACGTAATCACATCTCGGTGATGCTGGTAAGTAATTAGTGCTCATCTTCATCAGCTCTCACAATCATACGTGCCTCGTAACTTGTAACAAATCTCTCGTAACAACTTTAGTGGAAGTCTGCATGTGAATGAAATCTTGTTTGATGGGATATATGTTTCTGTCAGATTAATGTATTTCATACTAGCAAGATATAAGTGTGATTTGTTTGAATTTTATCGCTATTTTATTTATAAACTAGATTTTATCCACGGCTTTGCTTTAGTCTATAATTTTGTTTAGTTTCAGATATTTATGTGAATGCTTATACCGTCGGAAAATACAAGAACTTTTTACAAATTCTAACACTAACTAACACATGTATAAAATGAATTAAAAAGCGCCTTATATTTATTTACTAACAATATAAAGATCAATTCATTTTCCTAAGAATATGTTTTATTAAGTAATTGTGATGTCGTATGACTTTTATTGTACTTATACATTACTAAAGACTTGGTCAATGTTATAATTAATATTATTGAAATGCAAACATATTGATTAAATATATTTTCCTTTGTTAACGTATGAAATGAAGCCGAAGAAGGAACGATGCAAATAAAACCAGCATAAAGTAGTAATGTGAAGACAATCGTAAATCAGAGCCAGTGTTATATAAATAAGAGTTTTATAACATCATCCGCGTACATGAGTGTAGTTTGTATGACAAAATAATGAAATAATAACATTACATTTGCAGCGTCTAAAGAATAATAAAGTTGGCGAGGTCTTTTCATATTATACGTAAAATAAATAGTATGTTTAAAGCTTGAAATCAGAGACAAATAATTATTATGATATGAAAATTTTTTGAATGAATAAGCTTAACAAAATATATTTTAATGTTTTCATAGAAACTAAACCTTCTATTCATAATAATATGATTTAAAATACAATGTTTATGCAAAAGGCAAGTTCTTATAAATTAACGTCAACATTGATTTCGTATATAAAACCATGCAAAGTACTATATCAAATAATTGTTTTATTAAAAATTGTCGTACATTTTCTATATAGAATTCAAGTCATCGAAATTTTGTTAGTATTTTGCCAATGTATACTCATTTTAATATAATGTAAAAGTAATATTATTTTCACACATCCAACACGTCCATCTTTCTCTTGAATATATTTATATTGAACCAGAGTATCACATATAATAAACCATGATTCGACACATACCGGCTAGAACCATCCGTCGGTATTTCACGACGTCGCAGACTAGGATTATGAGGGGGGATAAACCTTTTCAGAATGCTTATCACTCCACTGGTTTATTCAAAAGAGTCGAGTGTGTTTTGATCTCGTGTAAATTCTCTCAATATATAGTAAATATATATGTCGCTATTAAAAACGTTTTGCGAACTTAATCCATATATTCCTTTTCAATGGTTCATATTGGATCTTCTGCTTCGTACGCTTTTTTAAGTTTTGTTTATAGTATTGAATAATATGGAAGCCATTGTGAAGATTTTCTAAATGAATAATAGATTAATAATTAAAACTAATAACTACCATCATGATTCTTTTGAAAAAAAAAAAGGTTTTAAATAGGTGTCTTTTATTTTTAATTAATCATAAATAGTCATTTCGATACGAGAAAGGGATTCTAATTATTTTAATGGTTTATTAATTAATAATAATCGACCAATAATAAAACTATAATATTGCTAAGTTAAGCCAGGATTTGTTTTTCATTGTTTTCGTTATGTGATTATTTAATTTTACAAAGTTCTATTTGCGAAGTGATTATTGAAATTTTAATTCAGATGATAAGTATGTGATGAAAAATTTATTGAAGCTGCCGCGATTCCAACTTGTGACTTCCAGGATATCGTGTCCCAGTTCAGTGACAGGTTATAGAAATCTTTATTTAAGGTGATATAAACATTGCACGTCATAGGAAATATACTGCTTTAATATTTATAAGAGAAATGTTTTATATGGATATGTATTTTTGAAACAGAACTTAAGTTTTTTAAGCACTAGTGAACTAGTTCAACTTATAGACTAGACTTTAAATATATGGGTTTTGTGAATTATGTTAATTGAATATGACCAATTATTTAATGGTCATATTCAATTAACATAATTCGCGGGTGGAAAATATTTTATCGATAATGTAAAAGTCATATTTTTTCTCATTACTGACAAACATTAAACAAAAGAAGGATATTTCTTCACAAATTCCTTTTACAATTAATTTCTCAAAAGTCCTCTAATTTTTATTTTTTGTTCCTCTCAAACGATAATGTTAATTACGTTTTTGAAAGCTTAGAACACTTGAGTTTTTTGATCGCACTCTCGAGTGGTTTTTCTTCGTATTTATTATCGTAACTTAGGGGTCGGCAATTTGCTCTAAACAAAGACGCATGGTGCTGCCTCGGTTCAAATTTCTTTTACGAGTCGGTCGATGTAGTTTATGTTCCCAATATATTTTACCCCGGCCGGGGTAGGTTCCCGGATCGCCCGCCAAGACGGATGGACTTACCCGGATTTATGAACTTAGTTAAATACGCAGTCATTTTAAAGTCAATCGCTTCTAAGAGTTAATTTGTTTACAAAATGTAGCAATTGACAGACGCTTTGTTTTCGTTCACGTATATTAATGTGGAGTGCGTTAGAGCATCATTGAACATTTACTGAAAGCGATTCCCGTTAGTTGCGACTGTAGCCGGTGGCTAATGAAATACAACTAATTTGGACGCTATTGGCATATTAATTTAATTGACTGAATTTGTTTAGATGTATGCTAATGAGGCTTGAATGTAGACTCGAGTTAAACGTTTCAAATTTAAATTAGTCTCTAGTTTATATCTAGATTTCCATGTAGTGATGTAGTGCCACTTTCTTCATAATATTGACTTGAGCTCGGACATAGATTGCTTACATACAGCAGGATAATTTCGATCCTGGCTGTTTGCTTAGAACTGCATGTGTATTTTTCCAATTGATTGTCTATTTTTTTTTCAGTTGAAATTTACTATATATCTCGCAAATTCGTTATGCCTGCAAACATTTATTGAAAAATGTATATAATTTTTATTTTTAATTTATATTTCTTTCTATTTTATTAAAAAAACTTTCTGTGCATCTTTATGATTGAAGCGAAATGACTCTATGCTGTGTGCAAATACGAAGTATGAGCCATGTTTAAGCCAGTTTATTAGTGTTTATAGAAATCCTCTTTTTTGATATTTTTTTGAAAAACACAAATCTTAAAATACTTTTATTAAAGTTTTTGTCTGAAATCATAAGAATTCTTTCACGTATGCTGAAATTGATGCAATGTTGACAATACGAATAGATATTTGACGACTCGACAGGATGCGAACGTGCGATTTAAGAGTTATTGAGTTTGTCGTTTTGACAATTAAGGTATCATAGTGGTGTAAGTAAATTAAGAAAAGAATTACTTTCTATTTCATTAATGTCAAACTATACTGTAGTAAATTTATTCAATAAATGTACCATTGTATATGGTAGGTGTCATGTAATAAGTTTCAGTTATTGCTGTCCTTTTTATTGAGTTTATGTGAAACACATGTTCTTTTGAATGGTAGCATGTCGATGTACACTGGAGCATGTATACTTAAGTCGGTTGAATGTATACAGAGACGTTGTATCAGGTTTGTACCTGGGATAAGTTGTAATCCGATATGTTGGTGCATTCCATTCCAGACCAAAATCCCTCTACTGAGATGGTTATAACAAAATGTTTGCATTTTCATTTTATATATCATATATTATTTATAGTTTTAAAAGATTTTCAACTTATGTATAATAAACATTTGAACATCAATTAATTGTTTAAAATGAATAAATCTTACTAATATCTTACGTACAAAAAGCACTTACACTAAGAATTAAAATAGTACTTGTAGACGTTTGAGTTCTTATCAAAAGATATATACATAATTATAAGCCCTTAATATGGTTTTAAAAGAAAAATTGTTATAATTTTTCACTTTCAACAATGGTGTGATTCTCACCACCCATAATCTTATGTATATATTGATAAAAAAGCTACATATTCTATTTATTAAATATTTATTGTAAAGCAAAAGGCTTTCCATTAATTAGTGTGTACTTAGTGTAATTGGGTTTCTGTTCAGATAAAATCTACGTAACACGGGAGCTCTTAAGTGAGATTTTTTTTTTTGAGATATTTTTTTATAAATTGTTTATATATAATTAATGTTTGTGGTAGAATTATTTTACTTTTAATTTATATTAAAAAAATTGATGTTTTGGAAAACAGATTAAATAACAATAGAATTAATTAATACAACAATTATGTAAAAAAATTATTACACTTAAAAGAGAATCTAATTTTACCTTTTTTTAATATTTCTCTACAAATGTTAATTCTGAAGTAGTTTCTTTTCCTTTTAAACATTTAATATCTTGGATCTCTTTAAATGTAAATGTTTGCTATTATTTAAAAAATATTTCTTTATCTGTTAAAAGCATCTCCCACCTCAAAAGCTTCTCTGGAATGTTGTTTCGAATTTATTTAGAATATTCGATCCATAGGTTTTTTTATAGTCTTTCGCCTTGCAATATTGTCCTCAATAAATTTTAGCAGCCATAAATCCTGTCTTCGATACCTGGAACATAAAACTACCCGCCCTAATAGCTGCACTAATGAAACTTTCTAACTTTCATACTCCCGTGGGTTGGATTACTGGAGCAGTTTGTGTTTTGAATTAATGTCACATACCACAAGTTTAATTGCATGAAGTACGGTCATGTCTTATCTCGTATGTTTTTAGGTGATATTCGTTTTTGAGTAATATATAATAATTTTATACTATACTAGACGCAATACAGTATATATAATAAATGATATTAACTAGTTTAAATTAAAACTACGTCTTTTAATAATATTAAAGTATATATGTCCGTATGTCAGTATTACTAGCTATTCAATACTTCAGGCACCTGGTGGAGGCAATCTCTTCCGCTACTTTGTTTTGTGCCTCACCGCCGAGCTCTGCGACGTTCCAAGGAATGCATTTTTATTCAACAATACCTTCTACTAAGTAATGTGAGCTGTACAATTTTATTTCTTATCTATTGTTAAACTCCGCTTTTAGGTATCACTATAGGAAATGTGTTAAACTAATTATATGTTTGGTTTGACTGAAATCTTACCTATACGAGGGGAGGTCAAAAAGTTCGCGGAATGGAGGGGATGGAGGGGGTTGATTTACTCGTCCAGGTAGTAACTTGTTCAACACCTCATTAATAGTATATATACCAAATTTGAACCAAATCGGGTCATTAACTTTTGAGTTGTTGACCTGCAAACAAGTGAATCGGGAAGAAGTCAGTGAGTATGGAGAAAATTGAACACCGCGCCGTTATTAAGTTCCTCACCAAGCAAGGAAAATCTGATCAGATAATTTTTGAAGAGCTGTTATCAGTTTACGCGGACTCTGCCCCTGGTAAAACCTTGGTTTACAAGTGGCATGGACTTTTTAAACAAGGAAGAGAGTCCATTGAAGATGAGCCCCGCTCCGGACGACCGATTGAGGCCACCACACCGAAAATCGTCGCAAAAGTAGAAAAACTTATATTGGAAGATGCCCGGTTGAAGAAGAAATGGCTTGGAGCAATGGTTAGAGTATCCGAAAAAAGCATTTTAAATATCCTACATCATCATCTTGGGATGACTAAGGTCAGTGCAAGATGGGTTCCAAGAATGCTCACGCCACTTCAAAAGAGCGAGCGTGTCGAGTGTTCTCGCCAGTTTTTGAAGCTCTGTGGAGAGAATAAGGACGAAGTTATGGACCGGATTTTTACTGGTGACGAAACCTAGGTTCACCACGATGAACCTGAATCGAAGCAAGAATCGATACAGTGGCATAAAAAAGGCACAGCTCCTCCAAAGAAGTTTAAAGTGTCACAATCGGCCGGAAAGATCATGGCGACTGTCTTTTGGAATACAGAAGGTATTTTGCTGATCAATTATAAAGATCGTGGTGTGACTATAACGGGACAGTACTACGCTTCTTTATTAGATAGATTGAAAGAAGCTATCAAGGAAAAAAGAAGAGGAAAGCTGTCAAAAGGTGTGCTCCTTTTGCACGACAACGCAACAGTCCACACGTGTCATGTTGAGACGGCTGCCATTCGCCGATGCGGATTCGAAAAACTACACCACCCACGTTACAGTCTAGACTTAGTCCCTAGCGACTATTATTTGTTTTCAAAAATGAAAAAAAAGCTGCGGTGAAAAATATTTGAGAAGTCAAGTCCGCAATTTCGGCCTATTTTGATAGACAAGATAAATAATTTTTTTCGAATGTATTAATAAATTATTTGTGAGATCCGAAAAATGTATTAAGGTTAAGGGAGACTATATTGAAAAGGAAAAATAGTTTCGTGTTAAATTTCAACCCCCTTCCCGCTCATTCCGCGAACTTATTGACCTCCCCTCGTACTTACTTCAGTGCTTCAATGAAATTTATGCTGTATTGATATAGAACTAATTTGTTATGTTTTATGTCGTTTGCTGATAAAAGTGGCTTGATTACATCCCATTTTCCTAAAAGGGGATTCGTTAACCGACTTTAATGTGTTTAAGCATACGCTAAAAGGTAAAACCCTCGTAAGTTTGAATTGCATGAGTTTATCTGTGGCTATTATAAATGTAGGTTAAAGTCTATAGTGTACATTAGATACTGATACTTCGCTAATGTTTTATAACATTATAAATAACAAAATGTTTGAAACATCTTAATTGACACGCTGTTTACCGACGGTTTGAGAAGAAGTAAGTTTGTCGATTATGCTAAAAGCTGGAAATTTTTCTGAAACTCTTTACCTCAAAAGAATAATTTTGCTAAAAATGTATTTATAAAATTGAAAACTTTTGTGTTAAACTTTTTTTTATTGTGGCTCGTTAAAACTTATTTTCTGTTTTATGTAAGACTTTGTGTACCTACTCGAATTTAATTTACCTACTTTTTGGAAATCGGTTTCATATCTTCTTGGATTTTCATAAAAAAAAAACATTGTGTCGATTTATGTTTAAGACTATTATTTACAGACTATGATTTATAAATAAATCTTTCAGAATAAATATCAAACTAAAGTCAATAATTCTTTTCAATCTCCTTGTACTATTTTCGTGACTAAATTCTCCGCCCCACTACTAATACTTTTCGTTTCCAAAATTCCGTCATTCTTAATTGTGATCAAAATTAAACACTCGACAAAACATTCAGTTAAGTTTCATTGTAGAAAAATATACATTTGTAATTATGAATAAATGAAAATCGGCAAAATCCCTATTTGAAGACATGCATAATCTGAGAATCAGCAAAAATACAAAGACAAACCTTTCGGAAAAATTCTTTACGTGTCTTATGTTTTTGCTTGCAGAAGTTGTTCATTGGGTTATTTTTTTTACAGTTATTTGTTTGTTGTATCCACTCAAACTCAGTAACACTAGCATCTATCTTATATATGTGACGTCATAATGCTCATTATCAACTCACAGTACATTTGTATTCAGTACATCAGTTCATAACTCCACTCGACTCTGTCAGTAAAACGACGTCACTATCAATTCTGGTTTCAGTGATATGCGTATATCATCTTTAATTACGTATATAAAATTTACATATTGCATGTTTTACTCGGAAACAGATATACGAATTAACGAATGCATTTTATATTAATTACGTTCATGTTGGGTTACAAGAGTGTTTTAATGTTTTGTTTAACGCGGATTATTACATTATTTGGCTCGGTTTATTTTATAATTATATTATATATACTAGCTTTCCGCCCGCAACTTCGCCCGCGTGGAGTTCAGTTATATCGCTTTTCCAAGAGAACTTTTCAAAAGTCTGGGATAAAAACTATCCTACGTTCTTTCTCAAGGTCAACTCCATCTGTACCAAATTTCATTAAAATCAGTTCAGTGGTTTAGGCGTGAAAGCGTAACAGACAGACAGAGTTACTTTCGCATTCATAATATTAGTAGGGATTGGATTTAAAATGCTCTGTCGTAGTTCTTAAAAAGGATGACGTCGGCGTTACTGACGTCACTAATGCCTTTTTTCTTGATTTTCGTCAGGCTCTCAGGCTATAGAAGGTAACCGCATATATGGTTTGACGAATCATTAATTTCGAAGAGGTTCAACATTTATTGTAGTCACTGCACTTGTACAGGTGGCTACGCAGGTGGTTATGCAAGTGAAAATTCTCTGGTTTCGAAATTTCGTTCAATTATGTTTTTTAACATTAAAAAATATTGAGTGAAAATTATAGTATGAAATTTCATGGACACGGACAGGATTCGAACCAGCGGCATCAGACACGATAGCTCAGTTGGAAAAGCAGCTGGAATGCGATATTCCTTATATTACAGATTCAAATCATTTGTATATTAATTTTTCATCCTGTATTCTCTATTTTTTATTTAATATCACACATATGTATAGTCTCGTAGATAATTTTTATTAGAAAACTAGAAGACCCGGCGAACTTCGTATCGCCCTATAATCAAGAAATATCTATTATGTTTTTTTATTTATATTTTTGGAGTTTACCTGTAAGCCATAAATCTCCGTGTTTTGAAGTGCGACAGAATGATTGTCATATTAGTTAGTTGTCAAATCTAATGTCAAAAAAAACCTTTGTTTGGGAAATAGAAAAGGGCTGTTTTTATGGTTTTCCCAGTACTGAATCAATTTTTTCAGCTTTTATACCTTCCCTGAACCTCCACGAACATTTCAAGACTAAGATAAGATAAATCCGTTCAGCTGTTCTCGAGTTTTAGCGAGACTAAGGAACAGCAATCCATTTTTATATACATATATATAGAAGATAATAGAAGTTTTAAAATGAACGCATTGTAATGTAACTTTTGCTTATAAATTCATGACCAAACATACGGAATAACTGTAACTGGGTCTTCCTAATAAGTAAAAAATCGAATTTCCAAATAAATAAAAGATGACAATAAAAAGTATTCTTTCAAGGATTTTGAAAATAAATTACCCAATTCTAAAAAACAAAAGATACATTATCACTCTTTTTGAATTAAATTAGCTCGCTTCGCTTGGAATTAAATTTAGCTCGACAATAAATAATAATTATTTATTTTATTACATTATTCAATGAAATCTAGAAATCATTGTAATATAATCAGAATTACGCTCGATGCGTCGTACCAATACCTTTACATTTATGACCTAAATTCAGTTTAGCGTACATTGTCAACAATCTCAGCGAAATGTCTTACAGTATTGTGTGAACACAAAGGAAACTTGTCGATACAATACGTACATGCGTCTGCTTTAGTCCTTTCACTGATAATTTTTTTCCCCCGTATCGGATCCGTTAAGTATATTAAAAGTCAAACGAAATGCTGAATTACTTATAGTTCGATACTACTTCCATTTGCTATACATCAGCCGTCTCCGGATTTTTATCTATGGGAAGATATCTGTCGTTTTTCATTGAAATAACATGATTTTATTAAACACAATACTTCATTAGCTGTATTTAATAAAATCAATATTCAGTTCCCAGACGATATTAAACGGTTTCTTGCTTGTAGCTTTGAATTCAAGTTCTAGGCGTTGGGATTGGGAAAATATCTTTTTATTTACGCCTATGTAGAATTTGTTTTATTGCTCCTTTTTTGCAATTATTATAATAAAATAAATGTGAAATACTAAAAAAATATGTCTATAGTGAGAAATAATTTGTTAAAGTAAGGATAGAATAAAAAAATGAGGAAAAAGCTATACCATATATTGGTAGTATTGAAAGTGAAAGACGTCTAAGTGTCTATCAATAAAAACTTAATTGATGTGGGTTGCTTCTCTAACTAATACTTTGGTTTCTGCTGAGGTGTAACTATATTATTGTTTGCAACTTTCCAGACAATCTGAAGTATGGTTATATGTTACATATATCTAGTAATACCAAAAACTTTATAATGTATTCAATTACCGAAAATTTTTGTCTGTTTTTTGAATTATATATATATCAATTTTATTATTCATGTTTCTATAAATTTACTCTTGAACCGTTTACAATAAGGGATATTTTATTATATTTGATGTTTACAATATAAAAAATAAAGCAAAATTTTGTTGAAATATTTTCTAATAAAATATGTATAGAACACGTTTTCAGTGTGAACTCTGTTCGGTTTCGTATTGAGTCGAAATTGTACTATTTTCATAAAAAAAATCCCACCTGACGCTTTGTTACGTTAAAAACCCTCACAAACCTTTCATTGACGCTTTCCGTTTTTCCGTTGTTTCGTAACTTTATAAAATCGTTGCCATTCATCGGTATTTTATATATTAAAAATATATTTTAGTGAAAGTTATGTGTTTTTTATTCTGTAACTCTTTCAATAGAATTATTTTATTATAGTTTCGAAACCAAATATATTACAATATATCTCTTCAAATGTTCTCATATCAATAGGGTGGGCTGAGTGGTATGAGTTAATTATATTTTCCCCAGCGGTTTCTTATTGTACCAAATTAAGAGACAAAAGTAAAAATATTGTCAAAATCGATAAGTCAGGGAGTTGCAAATCCTGATTCCGACAAACGAAGCCAATCTACACGATCACGGTCCATTCGCTGCCGAGTTATGACTTGTTTTTACATTTCAAAATGCTATTTTAGAATAAAATATTTTGAATACTTTATTAAATTTGTGAGACTGTAATGCTTAGTTCTATTTCCTATTTACAGATTTCTTCTGGAACTATTCTAAAAGAATATTCAATTTGTCCATAAGTTAAATAACTGTCTCATGTAGTTATTTAATTTCTCTAAGAACTTTAAAATAAAATAAAATGTGATGTATTACTTCGGCAATTTCAATTGCAATAAAACATGAAGATCTAAATTGCCATACATAACGTCATTTCAGAAATGGCCACTTCAGTGTTTTATTATCAAGAAATATATAAAGTTGACTCAATATATTAATTTTAAAATATAAGTGCTTGTACTTAAAGACTTAATTATAACCACAGTGATCTCAAACACCAACAAGATGTTATAACTTTTTTAATCTAAAATATTTTATCACCGTCATAAAAGTGGGCATAAAGTATGTATTGAGTCGGGATTTTCGGTTTCGCTGCGTTCGTAATCTTTAATCCTCTTAACATCTGATATCTGCCTGTCGTCGCCAAGCATGTATAGTTGAAAACTAACCTGAAGTATCCCATTATATTGACGATACACATGAGCTTATAAAATATTAATACTAATTTTTCTACTACCTGGCAATTTCCCTGGTCTGCCTTACATGCTGTGAATAGTTTTGGCTATTTGTTTTTACGACCAGCCGCCTGCCTGACATCAACACTCTTTTGGGAATCAACATTAATCAGTGATATCTAAATACTTTTAGAAAGTATATATGATTCGGAAAAATCACATTGGTACTTGCCCGGGCCAGGATCAAATCCGCGCCCTCGTGCATGAGAGGCGGGCCTTTTAACCACTAGGCCACCACGTACTTTTTTAAATATTAATATTAATTGTTTGAATGAAATCACGAACATGAACATGTAAAATCTCTTAGAACATTTACCGGAGCGTTCCATTATAATGATGTTTGGTTTTGTTTATGAAGAATAAAAAAAGAGGCTGTACAAGACTGGTTGACTTTAAAAAATTTCCGTGCGTACCTTATCTTTATTTGCCGCCCCAATATATTTTCATTAGACGTCGGAGAGCGACAACATTCCTTAATTTATTGCTATGCTGCTACTTTGAATTTAATAATACGACAGCTAAATAAACGTTTAAATCTTGCTTACATCTATCAAGTTAAATACTTTAAAATTTTACATCACACTGGTGAATAACTCATTCAATATATATTTTTGAATGTCTTTTTAATAAGTTATTATTTCCAAGCAAGAATTAGTAGATTGTATATTGTTGTTTCATATGTTGTATAGGGATTTCATTGATCAAATTAAATTAATATAAATAAATGATTTGTCTTTGAAAAATTCCCTATTCTTGGTATATGTAATTTTTCCCTGTGTCTACACTTCTGTCGCAAATTCAAGCTACCTGCATTGTTCACTTAACAAGTATATAAAACTAAAAATTGCAATCAACCTATTGTGGTATGTAAAGTTAAATTTCCATCTAGTATATATATGTAAAACTAAAATTCTAATCCCCTGAATACCTAAATCCCCAGCCATTTTTGATGCAAGCTACAAAATAATACGTTTTGAATCTAACCGGTTTTTAATAGAACAATGGAGAATTGATGGAAACAAAAAAAGGCAGTAACATATTTGAATGTTTGCATTTAAAATATTTGAACGAAGTAACGAGCGTACTAAAACATTAGTTGTGTTTGCTCTTCTCTGTACATAATGTTCATACTTTACACTAGTTTAAATTTTATCGAATTGAAGCTATTTTGATGAAATGGAGTATATAACATGTATGTAGGTACTCTTTAAGAGAACAGGTCACTTCAGGCGTATGTACAAGAGTTGTCATATCTCACTACCTACAAATTGTATATTCATTTTATTTAACATTGTATTAAAATAAGATATAAATTTTTATGTTTCTCTTGCTTCTTTGTACGACATTTATTTTCGATATTATATAAAAATTATTTTATATTAAAACTATTTGACTATTTCATTACTAATCAGAGTAAGTCATTGAGATTAATAATTGTCTGAATGTCTAAAATATCGTATTGCAATTGCATAATCAAAACAAATGGAGTGATCGCACTAATAAAGCCCGTACTAGCAGCTCCAGATGAGATCTAAAAGCAATTAAGATAACGAATTGAAGTTATCAATTGAAATCTTGAATTTATTGAAACCAAATCCTGGATATTATACGTTTCCCTCCTGATTCACGCGAGGGAAGCCGTCGTTTGTTTGAACAACTCTGGAGATTAAAGTAAACAAACAATTATTAGTATACATTGAAATGGAGATATTGTCTCTTCAGAATTACAAAGGAGATGATTTTCGGCCTCGGGGCCTAAGTTGCGGACTGCCTGATATTTCGTTTTTTAAGATATTACAGTCTCATTTGAAACGAATAAAAAAGTATTTTGAAGTTAAAAATATGTACCAAAATAGGCATAACGTTATATATAGGTTCATAATGCAAGATAAGTTATAGTTTTTTATAGTGTTTTGGCGTAACAAATCAACCCATACTTTTTGAAGTGAAATCTTGGTCTCTATGGAGGTTTTCGACTATCAAATATTCAACTTTCCAATATTCAACTTTCCAAAATTTTGTTCCAACATTACTCAGGAGAGCTTTTCTTTACAATAAACATATATACTTGTTAGTTTTTTAGACAACACGAGGAAGTCGAAAACAAAACACTCATACGATCATGTACTGAAATTTGTGAAAATAATGTAAAAGTGTGTGCAGAAAGACGTACGTAACGTTTAAAATTAGAAAAGAAATGACGTAGTTACAGTTTTTCATTTATAAAATACAGATATTTGTTTCAAGTAGAAAAAAATCAAAGCACAAGTGTTATTCTATCAGAGAATCTTTACTGTTGTATGTGATTTTTGTCGATGGAAACTGATCTCTAGGGAAATCACGACACGTCTATCATGACACTCATGACACGCATTTCGTAACTGACTATTGATAAAATATATAATCTCCACATATAAATACAACGAGATTAAAATAATCAAATGTAATTTCATGTTTTTCAATGACTAATTTTGTATGCGACTTCGTCCGTGTTAAATTCAGAATTACAAAAATATAGCTCTTCCGCCATATAGATATTTCGTAGGCAGATTTTGTATTTTATTGAGTATATTTTTTTAACTTAGAATAGACCGAAATGTATTCTGTGTACCTCGTCTCCATACCAATTTTCAGCAATATCGGTACAGCCATTTTTGAATTAAAAATAACTTAACTGAAGCACATTCCTTCATATATAAATATAGAGAAATTATATGCATATAGATTAGTTGTATTTTTAATTACGTATGTTTTTTACTTTTCTTAATTTTTATGTTTTTCATATTTAATAACTATTAACTTAATCATCGATTATCCTTTTCTTGACTCGGGGGAGGTCTCTAATATTTTTGTCGGTCATAAAAAATCTCAGGGGAAATCACAGTATGACCACCATCTGCTCGCTCATTGCTCCGTACAATTGGGATGTTGATAATGATAAATTGATTTAATATTTTACAAGTCATTTGAAACGCGAAATCCTATGGGAGGCTTCATTAAGTTAAAATTTTATTTAGACGAATATGTATAATTTCAGTATTTAAATCGAGATATAAGATCGAGATAGAAAATAGACATCATATTCTTTTTTGTTATATAACATTAAAAAACTTGGAATCCCTAACAGAATTGAAGGTAAGAAAACTGTTAAATTCCCTGTAAAATAATGACGTCAGTGATGCTCCGTCCCTCCGAAAGAACTGTAAACTTTTGCAATTACTCGTCGATATTATTTTAATAGAAACTCAACCGAAAGAACTTCCTACCAATCATTGAAACCACTTAAAATATGAAACTGAAATTTATATTATTCTTCACGGACACAGCGATTGAATGCTGCTATTATAATGAAAATGTAACTGGTATATTAATTTTCTATATGAAAACATAATTAGGATATTTTTTATAAGCACCATATTTTAAGTAGTCTAACTTACGGCTTTAGTTTTATATAGAGAATTACAGTAATATACTATACAGTCCTAATGTTAAAAATGTATTGTTTTATATACAGTGCTCGTATTCTGTTCTCTAGCAAAAGATATGTTGAGAATTTCATATTTGTTAAGGAATCCTTGGCATTTATAATGTCATGGGAGCATAAACGTAATAAAACTTGATAAAACTTTACAGAACTAACCTCAGAAGTTTCAAAATGTACAGTGCGATTGTTTTAGGAAAGTCAATCCTCTTAGCATAATCATAGAGAACACACAAAGAGCTCCCGGTGGAGAAGGGACCCGCTTTGATGTACTTATGACGAAACGGGAGAGATTAATCATTCCTAGTACAAAGACATCACTATTTTTGTATCGTATGTGTAAAATAGCGGGCAAAAAAAGATGTTTATACCTCTAATGTTTCATAATTTCAGTATAGCACTTGTATTAGGCTATTTTTATACACAATTATAACCTTTTCTGAAAAGTTTAAGATAATAAGTACTTAATAAATAAATGTATTCGTCGTGAAGCTGCCGTAGCTACGTATATATTTGCAGAGCGACAGTTAATTTTGTCACATATCTTCACTTTAAGAATGAGACGTAACGTGTCTGTGAAGATATTGTGTGACATCAAATATTTGTTGAGTGACAGACGCTAGGACCAGATGTAATATACATATATATATAAATTGACGTTATGTTTTTATGACGTAGAACATACTGTAGTAAACTAATTGTTACCTGTGACATAGCCTATGTTTTTAAAGACTTGTTTTTCGTATAGTATGTATAAATTTTCTTAAATAAAAGTCATATTAAATTGAGATCGACCCTTTCGGAGTTTGTTTCAGAACAAACTTGAATTCAGATATGAGTATAGGATATGAAGATTGTATACTCGACATTATGTATATAATAATGATTTCTATTTCATAGTACATTTTGTTACGTTGTTTCAATTGAATATATGTATCTTATTGGAATTCTCCTTTTTTCTATTATCATGACATTGTAGAAATGCTATTAAAATATTTTCTTAAGACGACTTGAGAACATTAAAACGGAGTATATTTTTTCATAACAACCAAAATATTTTACTTAATTTATTGTTTCTGAGTTTTGCTAATGCTATTTTAAGATATCGTAAAATCGTGAACAACCAATATTTGTAACTGTTGTAAGAACTGTATAGCAATGTAGACGACGTTCTAAGTAAATATTTAAGTAAATTTGACAAATTCTCAAAGTTTCTATGAGATTATTACATGAAAAGCATTAAATACATATATACGCTTACGTACGGACGGACGGTATATTTTTATGACATTGTCCTCCGTTACTAGAACCAACAGCTCACGTGGGGACTTGGGTGAAGTAATTGCGTAATTTTAAGTAAGTATCGTCCTGGGACATTTTTCTTGGAGTCTGGTTCGTTGACCCCGACACGGGGGTACGAATTCTTGGTATACGGAAAGACAATTCACCCTCGCTCTCATCGGATTTATCAATATTGTCTTGGATATCGGATGAATCGGAGCTTTTACTATCATATTTACTCTAATTTACTCTAGGACGGATCTTAGTTTGTTTTTGATACTAATTCTAGTATATTTACAGTTGACATTGGAAATAATTATTATTATCTTTCAATGTTATTAATTTACCTACTATTTATCCTGTAGTATAGCACTCAATATTTTTTTTTATAGTTTTTAAATTATATTATAGATAATACTAATCAAAGCTAATACATTAAATATATTTGTATGCATATCCCAAGTACAGTAAATAATTTCGCTGAACACGTTGTATATTAAAGTATTTCCATTATAAAAGTCTATGAGAGGAGTCATTTTTACTATGATCTACGTAGATCTGCCATGAACAATGGATGCTATATCTGTGCCGCATGAAAAAACGCATTCAATATTATCCTACACAATCGTGGAGAGGAAAGACTTGCAAGCAATTAATGCTCATAGCTTTTAAAACACGACAGACAGACGGCTAGTCGATGTTACCAACGTAGGAACTTTTATGACACAGTAATATATGTACATTACATTTATAGAATGAGAATATTTTGAACCTTTATTATTATATATATAAACAGAATATTTGACTGGATGGTTCTCACAAAAGAGACTGTCTTTACTTGTTGATTTTTAATTCAAATTCCATGTCATACGATGAATAATACTGTATTAAATAAACATATGTGTATGTTGCTAAGCTAACCTGAAACGATGATAAAAATAGATGAATTCTACCTGCTTTTTTTCTCTGTATCGTGTATCGCACTCTATTCAGTGATGTAGTACGGCATTAGCATGTAGGATGCTTCCAGTCACCGCAAGTTAGCAGCTTATACTTATGAACAGTGCGGAGTTTGAGAGCTTCCCTCGTCGGTAGTGCATACGAGTGTCATTTTCGCTCTCGAATTTGACTTAAGATGCCTTCAACTTGGAATCTATCTGCATAAAGATGCTGTGTTTAAATTCTATATATATCACGTATAGATCGGTGGAATTTTAGCCTTTGAACCTTTGGTACTAAATTTTTCATATACAAGTACGGCAGATCACTATAGATTTTATTTTAATTCTATGCTTTATTGTAAATGCACATTAGTCTGATAGCCGTATAATTTTTGTATGATGTTGATATTAGAGTTTCTAATTTTAGTGATTATTCTTTTAAGTAAGAATTGATTAATATATTGAAATTTGAATCAGTGCATTATCTGGTTCATGGTTCGTGTAAAACTAGATTGCCTGTTAACTGCTTTTCGCGAGTGAACCGACTTTAATTATGCATTCTCTTTAGTAGTCAATAATCTCAACGTAATGTGTTGCTAACTCTACTTACACTTATTTCCAACGACGGAACATCGTGTTTATGGGATAGTCGGAACGTATTTATATTTCAGGCGAAATGATTATACCTTACTAATACTTTTATACATTCAATTAATTAATTTTATAACTTAAGTTTTATATTCGATTATATACGATACATAACTTAAAAATATCCCGCATTAACCATAAACTCACACAGACTGTTCCCTTCCCAACCGCTTTCTGTTTAGTGCAAAGCATGTAATAAAACCATAGGATATTGTTATAGTCACGTTTAGTATTTGAGAATGTACATATAAATATTTATATATATAAAGATTATTTTTAAACCGAAACCTCGCAATATCTCACCTTATATTTTATTTTCGATTGAAAAGTTTTAAATGTTTTATTCTTTTACCTGGCAATATCCCGGCTTTAGCCAGGGTCTGCCTTACGTGTTGTGAATATTCTTGGCTAATTATTTTACGACCGGCCGCCTGCCTGACATCAACCCTGTTTTGGGAATGCATTAATCAGTGATGTCTAAATACTCTGAAAAACTACATTCTTACTTGCTACTTCGAATCCGCGCCCTCGTGCACGAGAGGCGGGTCCTTTAACCACTAGGCCACCACTGACTTTATTATGAAATGTTTTATTATAAATAATTAATGTTTCTTTGGCTGTAATTATTCATGTCACATCTTGTATATACACATTAACAGCACAAAAGATATTGCAAACGGTTAGCACGATCTTTCTCACATTCAATGAAAATTAAGGAATTTATTTCCAATGAATCAATCTATGTGACAGATGCGCTTAAAGCGAACAAGCGGTTCCATTGTTAGATTTCTATTCTGTGAACATTATATTATTCTTATAACATCTCTTGATACTAAAAAAATATCTCCATCATAATAAAATCATAAAAAAATATAAGTATCTTAATAAATTTGTTAGAAATATTTTCGTATTATTATAGATTGTACATCGTCAAGTGAATAAAGTATGAAAACCATACGAAGCCTATGCCCGGTGTGGTAATAACTGGGGTGGTAGAATCGATGGGACGGCGCCGTTCGGACGACTGCTTAGTCCTCACGCAACGATAGCGTTAGGGCTAACCACCTGCTAATATAACACGTTGTACTATAATATACATATATATTAAGAAGTGTTCCGCTATGTAAAATCACTGTCATATACGTCATATGTCCGCTTCATATACGACCCAAGAGCTTGATGCTCATAAAAATAATAGCGTAATACGTGTTATCTATTTGCAGACACAAAAAAATGCCTCAATTTACTTAAAAATTGCATTTGTGACGTATCATACATCATACGAGCAACTACGCCTTTTTCTGTTCGCCTCTGCAATGTAACAGGGGTTGATTTAGGAGTTAGTACAATAAGGCTTTCGTTCGTGTCGTTTTTTCAAATGATTTGGCCATTTAAAATTGCGTTCCCGTAAACAATGTGCGCCGAAAAGGCAATAAACTACAGTTTTGATGTTTTTTTTGCCTGTAGTTATAAGTGTTAATAATAAAAGTTTTGAAATGAGTTTCGTAGTGTTTTATGTCAGATAGAATCCAGATCAAAAGTTTTAGATGACATCCTTCCAGAAACTTTGAGTGTCTCGGATAGGCTTAAGACCTAATCTGGTACAACGAGAACCCAAATAGAACATTATATTGGTATACAAGTATCATCCCACGGCTTTGCTTTGAATTTTCTTAAATGGTTTTGAATTACAGTTTAACAGCACCCATACATATTCTAACATAATTTTGAAGTCATTTATTCACTTTTCGGTTTGTACTTCAAATAAAACTGTTTCAACATATATTTTGTTAGTTATACATATTTATAAGTGTGCCAACATTGAAACAGCGTTGTAGATGTAATTATTACCCACCCTATGTAGTGAGACAGTCTTTAATAAACATCACATCAATCCAACTTAGAAACTTTCGTAATATGTTTAATGTTAGGATGCTACAGTGTTGATATCAGCCAATCAATATTCAATTGTTTACGCTCTGTTGAGATTAAAGTTCTCCTTTACTATTTAGGTAGTGTCATAGATGATCAACCACTTTATTGTGCAGATATTTTGATATAAATTTAATTTAGAGTAATAATAATTATTATATTTGTTTTCGTGAAAAAAGTATTCTAATATGAAATGGTTAAAAATTAAATGCCATAGAATAGGTTAATTTATTTCCCATTCAGTCTTTCATTTCTCAATGTCTAT
Source organism: Danaus chrysippus (assembly GCA_916720795.1). Lineage (NCBI taxonomy): Eukaryota > Metazoa > Arthropoda > Insecta > Lepidoptera > Nymphalidae > Danaus > Danaus chrysippus. The sequence continues at coordinate 2,637,274 of CAKASE010000080.1, read as the reverse complement.
ATAAAAAAATTTCATCAAAATATATTTTTTATCATTCGTATACGTATAGCATAGCGTCAATTTCTTTGTTTACTCTCTGAATTCTTAATGAAGATCTGTCTGCGGGCGAGTCGAATGCAATTGTTCTATTAAATAGCGAGCTGAATAAAAACCTGAGGAGTGAGAAGGACTCACAATGGGTACCTGCCAACATTTGAATGCTTTCACGACCCACTCTTGCTGTTCATAATCATTACATTATATAACGAATGATAAATATAACTTAATGTGACTAGCCTTGTATATATATAGAGTACGTGACAATTTAATATATTATTGCTTAAAACTTAAGCCTAAAACTTTGTTCTGCTTTCAATGCATCTTGTTTTAAAATACATTACATACATATTAACTATATTAGAAGTTAAAAATTCGATGCCAGCAGACTTGGAACACAAAGGCTATGGTATAGATAAAGTAATTAATTTCACTGATTAATACAAGCATTTTTATCTCCGTTGAGAGTTCGAACGGAGCACTCTCTGCAATAACTCGCAAAATTAAAAAAATATGAATATTGCTTTTTTAAGTTATTATATTGAATAGATGAGTTAGATGATTCAATTTCAGATATTTCATTTTACAGTACCTAAATATTTTTCATCTATATTTAAAATGAAAAGTAATTTTTTCGTCGAATATTGTTGTATAATGTAGACGAGATAATATTGACTGTTCAAGAAGAAAGAGCTCAAGATGAACATGAAGAATTTTGAGAGCCTAATCTTTAACGAATGTTTTGAAACTGTCGGAATGTTATGTTAGCGTTTGCCTCTTAAAGTTTTATTCATTGATCAAAAGAAGTCCATTAAGCTCTGTTCACCGACTATATAAAAGAATGCCGACCCGTTTTCTGAACCGGAAGAATCGATTTCTATCTCCTGAACTATTAAGTTGAATGTACCGCCGTCTGTCTGCTACTGCTTCTTATTTTTTTTAAGTCATTTCCATTTCTTGAAATGTCTACAGATGTCTGTTACGGGGTCATTGCTATTGTTTTACTGTTTTAATTATCTTTTCATTTTAATATATATAGTTTTAAGAGGTCGTTGCAAATTAATCAGAATATATATTACGTTTCTTGAATAATCAGTAGATTATAAATGTTATGGGATGAAGGTAAAAAATATTTTTTATTTAAAATTAAATTGTAATATCACTGAATTTTCTATATCTTAGCACATATAGATTCAAATATACTCCTCATTATAATCAGTAATATAAAAGGTAAGTATTCATTTCTCGAAACTATACTCCAATGTCTGTGTCACTGATTCATTAGTTGTTGAGTATCGTGGCGCTGCTGCGGTGTCGAGTTGTCTTACCATATCACAACTCTCCTTTGTTAAAATAATTTTAATCTAATTTAAATTCTATTTCAAATGTAATTGAGTTTATTATTGTATATATAAACACGATAACATTCTGTATAGATTTCAATGATATATTATTTGTTTCATAGTTTATTTCTTTTCAGTTTCGATTTATTCCAGTTAAATATTTTTTCACTACTGTTTTTATATGGTACTATTATGAAACCAAAAGAAATATTTTATAGTTTAGTTATTTGTTACCATATCTACAAATTTATGATTAAAGTTTATTTTAAATTATATGTTTATATTGTGTTTTAATTGTACAATTAATATGTATAGTAATATCTGTCATTTTATTCGTTATCACAAAACATAATAATATACAGGGTGACTGGTGAATTACTATCGATATTTGAGGACGTGATATTTGACGATCATATATGACAAAATAAAAATTAATATAACATAAATATTAATAAACTTCTAAGTAAAGTTAACCAAAAGTTGTGTAATTAATTACGCATCGTACCCTACAGATTAGGTATACACTCACACTCACACATACGCGTGTCGCGACGTAGTGTTGTATCCGCACGCCGCCGCACGCGTCCACACTTGAACACTTGGAACGTATCCACACTTTATTTATTTATACGGAAATTTTGTCAAAAATTAAGTACCTATTTTTTTTACATAATTCGAATGAGAATCATGTACCGAGTATGCTCCTTAAATATTGATAGTAATTCACCAGTCACCCTGTATAATAATATTGTTACAATGATACCACAGATTTACATTTGCTGAATAAAGATTAGATCTGACAAATTTTACATCAATTTATTATCTTAAATCTCTAATTAACGGAATAAATTTTAAATCATACTCTAACTTCTAATATGTGGATTAAATAAAGTTAAATCAAACTACGATAATATTGAAGAATACATACAAGACGTGTCAAGTACTTTAAAACAAAATTTTAATTCACTATAGAAGCCACGTATCATTATTGTTATTCTAAATTATAAAATAAGGTAAAGTATATAATAAAATAATTCCCTTTACGCAAAATCGACAAGCTATATTAAATGTCATACTTCATAGTGTAATTATTAAAAAGCGTAGCATGTTATTCATTAACACACAAAGTCAGTAGTCGCAGCCTAGTCTTTTGTTTAATCTTTGTGATTAGAAAGAGCATTACGAACTATGAGTTTTGGTTTTAGGCTTGACTTTTTTTTGCTTTTTCAACGTCTTTGCGTATACCTAAATTAATTTCTATTGTGACTTTTCAGTTTGAGTTTGCACATTGTGTATTGAGATGTAATATTACTTATGTGATGATCTCAGATGCGGAAGGCAGATGTCTGTGAATTCTTTTTCTGTCAACATAATTCTAACAAGTACTCCTTTAAATAGGTTAAAATCAAAATATATTGCAATATACCTTTAAAATGTCATAAGTTTGTACCATAAAAATTTTACTCAAATCTTCTTTTATTATTGTTAATTGACAATATTTAGATATATCTAATTTAAATTTGTAAAGAGACTGAAATTCAAAACAAATTATTAACTAAATGGTATATATCTGTTTTGAAATGTTGAATAGCATATTATAATCAATTTTAATTATAAATTATTATTTTTAATGAAATTTTCTTACGTATAAGCTCATTTTCTTACGGTAATATTATTATTTATATTCATTATTATTTTAATATAAACATAGTCTTAAAATGTTGGTCCTATTTCACTTTTAGACAAAAACTGTTTTCGTTATCACAACAATTCGGAACTCTATTGTGATGGGAAGCTGTGGAAAATTTTTTGGCATAGTTTTTCACTCCTTTATTTTGTTTTTAATATGCGGCTTTTTGTTTGCGACCAACGACGAAGTTTAAAAACCCGTAAGGATTTTTTATAGTGTTCCGTCGTTTGGTGACGTTCATCAGAATTTTGAAAAATAAACGATTTTTTTTTTTCCTGCTTCTGTGTTACGTAGGATAAAAGAAATGCCTAGATCAGCTCGAATGTAATTATTATGTTGGTCGAATGTCTTAAGAATTAATCTTTGTTGACGAATGCGTCTCTGTAATAATTGGTTTTGTTGTTTACTGTAATTGGAACCGTTGGAACGTATTGACGTTGTATTCATGTCCTATTTTGATCACGTGCAGTAAACAATCTACCACTATCTGAAAAAGTTTAGATTGAATGGGGCACAATTGAATTTGAGAGAAAACAACGAATTGTTAAGAGAATGTGTTTTTTTATACGCAACTGTCCGCTAAACTAGTAGTTCGTGTATTAACCTATCAAATCAAAAAGAATTTTCCTGGCTAGCGTGTAAAGTAGATCGACATCGTATTTGACCTCGTTGGGTTATATCACCAAAGCTGAGACGTTATGTAAGTACGTTGTGGGTATAGAGTATTCAGTCATGGATTCCATCAAGTAGGGACCCATCAACACGCTATCGGAACTCGGAAACCTAGAAAGCTTTGACAATACCATTATAGGGGAGAATCCCCTACGCAGGTTGGATTGTTACGCATGCGCTGCTATCACCGCGACGCCCGCAGTCTTCGTCTCGCCCGCCGGCCAGTGAACACGTAACCATCAAACCAGACGTACTGACGTCTGTTATAGACGATCAGCAGTAACGTGATCAGGTGTTGTGTTACTACAAGTGTACACTGAATGGATTACGATAGTTACGAACCACGCGTCTGATGTAAGTTGTTATTATAATTATCACATACACTAATTAACATGTCGCTGACGTGATTTTTAATTGTTTTCCCTTTCCTTGTCTACTGTTCCAAGGACGTTTCTGTAACTATGATATTCTGCGGTCGTTTTTTAATTGTTGCTCGTTTATTAAGCATGCTGTTTAGTAATTAGGGCCATTGTAACCAAATCAGTACCCTGTATTCGTGACATTGGCTGAATGCTGATGAGATACGAAATAACATGTTCCAATGTATGATATAATATCATACTACATTCAAGTTTGTTCTCGTGTTACAAAAAATTCTTGGATAACCTTTCTTGTGGTGTCGTGTCTCGGTACTACCGCAGACTGCAATATGTTCGTCGTGACGTAAATTATAGCGAACAATAAGTAATTCGGAACCAGCGAGTAATATCGTCTGACTTGTAAATAGTTCTTTTATCATATTCTTTATATAATATGTAAATTTGTCATCGATTCGATATTAATATTATGAACGAACTAAAAGCATCTATATTCATAAGTCATTACGTCACCCAGTTCAGTTTTTTTCAAGGTTTTGATCGTATTGTTAATAACAACGTGTGACAAACAAAATATGTATATGTTACATTAAACTGTCAATTTTCATCGTATCATCCTTTAACTTTTATTCAGCAGACATGAAAGTCTGAGATGTTTTATTATATGTGTTAGGGTTGGAATGTATCTGACATGTAACAGACAGATGTCACGATTATATTAAATATATATATAAAATAATATTGATACAATCGTTGAAAGAGGTTTTGGGATTTTTTTAACCATACATGTTTATACTTTATCTATAGAATTAAGATAATAATTATGAATATTACTTCTTGGATTTTGAAATGACTATTTTCATAATATTAAATAGTATTGGTTCGTGGTTAAAAATTGTATAAAAGATTGCAGTCCTTGTTCATGTGTATTTTTGGCAACATATAATTTATCCTACATAGTCTGATTTCACAGTATTCTTATAAATTCAATATAAAAAAATGTTCGGTTACGTTTTTATGTGGTTGCTGTGTGTATTTAAACTAAAATAGATGTCTGGTGCTTGTCACAAGTCACCATTGTCATTAAAATGAACTTGGCAGATTGTACACCGTAGTACTAAAGTAAGCTCCGTTGAAAAATTTAAAACGAATTGAAATTTTTTACTATCTGGATCAGATTGGCTATTGAATAGAATAAATAAGAAGAATCTTTCGCAGATTTTTAGGCTAAAGATGTTAAACTATTATAAATATATATGCTAATTTACTTTAGACACTTCAGCATTAAATCTTTGTATGAGTTTAAAAGATTAGTTTCTTGAATAAAGTTTACATTTAATATATTTATATCTGTATCCAATTAATTCATTGAGACCAGCTAAATTGGGTTTATATGCGCTTTAAGCCCTGTTTAATTGCAAAATTCATTTCCGTATTTGCTCTTCTGGACCGGCTTGTAACTGTAAATACAGTTATGATTGTATCGAACAGCGGGTAAATAATTATTACAAGTTTTTTTTATTATATATCGCCTGTCACAAATGCAAATGTATTGAAAAATCCTTTTACAGCCCTTGTGAATAGATTGAAAGATAAACCACCCTTCGTAATACAGTCTCCCCCTTAAAATGACTATGTACTATTTTGGTATAAGGTTTCAGAATTTCTTGTGTGTAAAATAGTGAATTTTAGTTAGAAACAATATTTTCTAAGCTGAGACTGGAATTGATAAATTTACATTCACAGAATTGAAATATAAATTGCAATGATAGTTGAGTAATTCTCTAAAAGCGTCATGGTTTTGATAGTAAATGATAAATTATGATACTAACTATTTCAGTAATGATTAGATTCTATGTGATAATACATGTATGAGTTGTATGAGTCATCGTGTAGGGGTGTGATGCGACCCCATGAAGTGAATGTAATAAATGAGAGGGGTCATTGAGGCACCCACAGAATAGTTGATGGGATGACGTCACGACTGGCACATAACAATTACTTGTAGATATACATTAGTTTATCAGAGAAAACTTTCCTATTCGTTTGAGTTTTTTGTTCCTTTTATTTGGCTTTCAATAAAAATATTTGAGTATAGTGAGCTGCAAAAAAAGTGACAAGTCCAACAAATTTTAGCTTTGTTACAAATGACTAGTTTTTTACTCTAGACTACGTCCGCGTGGATTTCAAACTTAGGCTCAGAGATTAATGTATAAAGAGTGTTAAAAGAATAGATACGGTAACACATTCATTGTAATATATCCAAACTTTCGCATTCATAATATGTAGCTCTGTTTTGAAGATATTTATTTAGAAAATGCTTCGAAAATCGAATCTACAAAAGGTTCTTTGCTATAAAATAAAATCACCACCATTATATATTTCATGTCTCGTACTTCGATTATAGATATTGCATTTAGGACGCGTTTTTTTTTAATATAACAGTCTCAGGTTCGTTCGGATCGGGTTTCGTCTTTTTTTTCCCTCGACTTCGAAAAAATCGAGGTTAATTGATACGCAGCCGTTACTCTGCGAAATAGAGAACTGCGTTATTCAATTAATATGTTGTTTTAATATCGCCGTATATGATGCGGGCTCTGCATATGACATTTTGACAAATTAATAAAGTTATTATGATAATTAATTCTGCATTACATTTTATACTGCAATGTTGTGATTTGAGGAATGTTGCTGCGTACATTGAAAGACTGCATATTTTTTTATTCTATACTTTTTCATGTAGATTTTTTTTTTGACCCAAGTGAGTTTTAGTTGGCTTATTGTTGTGAAATTTTAAAAATTCCGTTTTAATTTGTCTATTAAAGTAATTATCTATGTAGAAATTTCATATTGCAAGTTCTTGTATCGTTTAAGTCGAGATCTTATCGGCAGACACCGGTTGACCCAGAAAGCTGTAAATTTGCATATTGGTTATATATACATATATAGTTGTATAGAGTGCTGTCCGTTTGTGGGCTGGTTTATTCGGCTTATTCCTGTTTTATAAATCGAAGCCTCTCCGGTCTGATTCATCTCTTTGAATATGTTTGTGTATCGGATATTTTTATAGCTCATTGGTTTCTTTATTTTATATTTTCGTCTTTTCATTTTTTTATTTTGTCATCTTTTTTGATTTTCCATATTCCCAGCCATTTTTTTTCTTTAAATTACTAGCTAAAGTAACGTTTTTATTGATCTCGATATTGCTTGATTGTTTTTATTTTAAGTGTAAATTCATTATTGTGGACAGTAAAAGCACATGGCGCAAGTTAAATGAATACATACGCCTTCACATTGAGCGTCAATGAAAAGTTTCGTTATGGGACAGTTAACTCTAACATTCCAGTGGTTTCAGAGAACAAACTAAAAAAAAAAAACTGTAATAAAAAGTTGTTCGCCAGTGGCGGACCATTTAGCGCTTATCGAGCTCCCAGCTTTTCATTTGAAGTGCATTTCCTTGTAAATCGTTTCGAAATATTACCCTTTGACTTCGCTTTGTTTCGAAGTAATACAGCACCATAATACATTGGCGTTAATATTTTTAAAAATTCATATATAAAAACATATGCTTCGTATGTAGTTATATTGTAATAGTTACGTCAGAATGTTCATTTCTATTTTGTCGGAATATATGTATATCGATTGTTCAATTTACCGGTTTGAAGACAGCGATGCGTTCATATATCAAAGTGTAGAGGAAACAATAACATGTGGAACATTATAATGACGAGGACAGCCTTTAACCAACCTCCGTCCACTTCGACGAGTCCGTTACACGCTGTTCTGAAGAATGACAAGCAAAATACAAGGAACATTATGTAGTCATTCTGCTATTTCTCATAGCACTTACACTGCGACTACATAAACTAGCGATCTTATAAACTTAGTCGTATGTTCACGTTTATCTCTTAGTAAGCGGATATGTATGTGGTTATCGTGTTTAGTTTTCGTAGTTGTATATCATGGCTAACACGCTAGTACGTATATCAGTGTTCCACATGCTATATAATATATAGTATGGCTTGCGGTCAAACAGCTGCCGTCCTGGCCACCAGTGTTTTCTGTTGTGCATGGCAGTGGTTTAGTTGATACTACAAGTTGAATAACGTCTCTGAGAACATTACTAGCTTATATACTGAAAAGTATATTAGTTAATTTAGCGGATTATTTTTCTTAATGTACTCAACATATGTATATAACTAGTTTGGAACGATCATATGTATAATCCGTTCATATTGGCCATCGAAATATGTGCAGTTATGCACAATAAAGACATTTGTAGTAACGTGACGTCTAATCAAGTGTTATAATGTCTCTGTCGGACCGTGTGTATCCAACGCTATATGGCTGCGATCGTTAACAGGGTCATTGACTGCTGCACACTGGGGTTGGCAAACAACCCATTTCGATTGTGCTCTATTTTGCATATAATGTACTCAAACATCGGTTTACTCCACCACCTAAAGACTGATTGGACCCCCTAGTGTAATTTCCATTTAAATATTCGTTTAAAATATAGGAAAAATAGAGTATAATATGTTTTTGTTTTACAATGATCGTGAAAATTTAAATAAATTTACCTAAAATCTTTCTTCACGCCAACTTCGGGCACATAATAATAAATCAATCCAACGAAAAACTTCTAAAGTAATTCACTTTAATGTCTGTTTTCTAGAAGCTTCCAAACTTCTTTTCTAGACACTTACATTCTTTACATGAATAATTAAGAAGACTTACATTTTAATCTGACATTACGTATTAGGCTTTAGAGATAATCTGTAGAAGCATCTTACAGAGTTTCATGCCAAGACGTGCAACGGTTGGTAGAAACATCGCAACGGTTCTGTGCTACTTGTGATAGCTTTCCTGGATTTCTGTAAATAAATAATATTCAAAGGAAATGTACTTAGATTGCGAACTTTGAGACGTTGAATGTATAAAATAAATTTATTTGTATCGCATACTTAGTTATAGGTGAACGTGTATTATCTAGTAAATAACAATCTTTAAAATGAAACAGTAAGGTTTCATAGGAAGTAATTACCGGTATCTGAGCGAGCTAATCTCTCTCGTGCCAGCCATTTGATGCGGAATTCTTTGCCTTTTTAATCTCCAGCACTGATGAAATGCACGCTGGTTACAAGCGCGGAGTTATGTGTGATACTTAACGAATATTAGAACGGATTTCATATTCATTATTGTTGTGGATTGACTATGGAAAGACTTTAAAAAAATTGGTTATATAAAATACCCATTATTTTCAATTTCTTATCGTTTATATTATTAATAAACTTGACATTCTTTTTGTTTCAGGTAAGTAGTACACTATCCTAGAACGTGTTTCTGTAAGTAACAAATAAATACAAAATATACATATATTGTATACTCAGGATGAAATTGACAAATATAAATTTATATAGATGACTGACTGATTTTATACACAGGAATTAATGAATGAAGAAAACTTTAATATTTTGTATTTATTAGTGTATGACTATTTTCATTCCATTTTATTATAAGAGACTTCACACTTGTGACCTGTAAAGACATCGACCATTAACTCATTGTTCTCGAGAGTATTTTAAACTATGCCATAAATTATTCCAGTATGTGTGAACCCTAGAAGGGAACGCTAAGGTTATATTAAAACAAGGTCTAGCTTAGGATAAACATGTTCATACACTACACTCAAGAAAATAATTATGGGTTCAGATGAACTAAATTTTAAAAGAGTTTTAAAATGAGTGTATCTTTATTAGGAAACTTCATGTCATTAAACAATCTATCTAATACGTAAGGCAGTTAAGTTACTTTTTTTTTAGGTCCATTAAAAATAACTTGAAAAAAATATATTCTAGTGCCATTTATTAACTTTGTATGATATGTATTGATAAAATTTATTTGCAACTTGCAAAATAAATTTTTTAAACTTAAATTTTTAAATTCTTTGCTCTAAATTTCCTCATTTTCTCCGATACTACTATTTTTATAAAGATAAAGCGTTTTAAATAATCGCCGTAATAATTTCTGTTCTGGTAGTATTTTCCATTATATTATGTATATGTACGTTATATTCATATATTAGTTATGTATAAAACTGTAACAAATTATTATTACAATTTAATACCAAATATTAGAAAATAAACACTATTACTCGCCACGTACAACAATAATGCTTGCTGATAATACAACGTCTTGAATTTAAAGGTCTATTATTTGAAAATAATTTAAATTTTGTCTTTTAATTAATTACAAACTGTCATTAATATATAATCAATATTTTAAAGATAATGTCAAAGTACGTAAATCTGTATTGTGTTGTAGTCATGACATTGAAGCACCCACGAAATTAATGCTATATAAATAAAATTATACATCAAGATGCTGTGTCAACAGTGATACGTCTCAATCTCAATCAGAATCATATTCTTTTGTCACGATACGCTCTTGTATAAATATTTTTAATGTACACATTATGACTACGATTTTAATATCACTCGAAGTGTACAAAAATATGTGCATACTCGTCTATGTTTGTGAAATAAAAAATATGGCTTTTATCATATTAAATTTGTGAACTCGAAAACGTAAAGAGATTAATGTTGTTCTGTTGCTATTTCGACAACAAACATTTAATAGTAATTTTAGTTTACATGTGAGTTTAAAAAAAAAGCAATCTTAAAATTATAACGTAAGTGCTGCAAAAAATAGAAGCAAAAACAAAATGTATAATATTAGTCGAGCGCTCAATCTGATTGATAAATAAAAATTGTATCCGTACAATCTATGGGAAAATATACGTGATGTATAATAATATCAATAAAAAGATAAAATACTAGGGGATGTTAAGATCTCAACCCCACAGTACATTTCAGGAGAGGAGATTTGAGGATGACTATAAATTGTTATCATACAGGATTACCACGACAAGAATTCTGTCTTCCCTCTGTATTATATTACTTACGTTCAAAGGTATAACCGACATCAAAATCGTCTACATCAAGACTTTTGTTTGATGAAACGACCAAAAAAATATTCTTTGTACAATAAAAATGTGCGTAAAAAATGTAACGGCATCTTTAAAATGAATGGGCCCACATTAATTTCACTGTACATATACCGTTTCGTAATTTGTCGTCAACGAGTTGCCTCTAAAGAAATTTATCGTGCGTACAGCCTGTATCGAAAATGTAATGCAAAATAAATTTGGTGTTGCTCTCGTGCTTATAACGTATCTCCTCCAAACGACGCAGCTTTATGGCCGTATGATGGTTTTTTTTTTTGACAAAATGTTTGTTTTGTAATCGTTTCTCTTTAAATTGTTCGATGAAGTGAATGAAAGTAGATGAACTCAATATGGCGTATTGGATTTTTTCTCAGTAATAGCTTTAGCATCTCTCATGTTTCATTTTATATTACACGGTTGATCCTAATGATCTAGGAGGGGCTCGATTTATTTTATACCATTATAGGAAAAAAATCATTAGAACAGCCAGTCCAAATCTTCGTTATTTAGATGAACAAAGTATTAATCTAAATTTTCATGGAGTTGTGGCTAACTTTATGTTTGTATAAAAAATCAGATGTATAATCTGGCTCAAGGTGGATTATGGTGAGTCCTGGAAACACGGCTATTGGTGGAAACTCTCGGGGATTTGTCGTGTTATCGGAGATTAAATTTGTATTTACGAAATTGACTGTTGATTTTCGAGGACAAATTGTGTTTGATTTTGTGCTAATGAAGTTTCATAGATGAGGATTTGCTCTTACTCTTGGTTTAAGGATTTTGGCTATCACAAACACGAATTTATACTGAAGGAATTTGTAGTAGAGTTTGCAGACTGCGGTCTCAGCGTTACGACCAATACTTACATTTTGAAGTGTAAAGAAAAGTTACGGAATATCATATATTCTGAGTTTTAATATCACAAATAGTAGGGGTGCTTTGAGAAAACTTGGTTGTTCGATCATATCAATTTATAAGCTTTCAATTTTCAATGTATAGCTTTCTGATATAATGTAAAGGCCTTGCCTAATTAAATTTTCACACTAGCTTGTCAACTTGAAAGTGTTGTTATGCTGTTGAAGCTTTACACCGTTTTCTACACAAATGGTTTGCAATAATTACGCTAATTACGTAGTTGTTTCCCAAAATTATTAATGAGCTAGCTCGTACATTATGAAAAGAGAATATACCTATTGTAAATTTAAAATGATTTGCATGTCAGAATATATATATTTCTATGTTTATCTTTGTACGTGCTGATTTAAATAGTAGTGTCTGTTTATGAAATTAAAATAAATATTTTTAGATGTTATTTAAAAAAGCCAATTTTTTTTATAATCTAAGGTTTTTGGAGGCTCGGCCCAAATAATGGCCTAAGGCATAATTGGTAAACCGGAATACCATATTACAGTAGTCACAGATTGAAATCTTGTTTGTGTCTATATAATTTTCTGATTAAAAACAGTTTTATTAATGTTAACTTGTAGTTAGAAGAAATTTATTTCAAGTCTGTAATTATATTTATAATGTCTCATACATATCTCTGTATATGAACCTCCTTTAACTTGTACTTCGTTAATTAATGTACATATATTGATTATAGAAACACTTCCTTGATTTTGCGGTAGACGAATTAATTGGATAGTTGTTTGAAATATGTGTTACTAGAGAAGAAACCGATTAATAAACAAGGCAATTACATTATAATTGGAGACGCAGTAGAATGAGTACATAAAAATTATACAGGACAATTGTGCAAAATAATTTTAAACTCCCCTTTATATGAATGTATTAAGCATAAAAGTTTTACCCATATAATCATTTAGGGCACAGCATGAAAACAGTTCTTTGTATCCATCAGAAGCAATTATATTAAAGACGTAAGATGGTGCTTCATTAAACTTTTATCTCAGAGTGAATTGACTTTGTATGAAACATAGTACAGGCCTCGCCATTAACCTCATCTGAGACTCAGTTACGATTTTTATTACATTAACGTTTTTTATACATTTTTGTACATACATATTTTTTTACGCTTTAGTTGCTAAACGTTGGTATTCTTTTATTAATGAGGCAAAGAAATACAAATTAGTTTTTTTTTAAATCCTATACAGTGATTTTAATGTGTAATAAGAATATTAAAAATGGTGTAATATAAAAAAAATTGGTTACATCAGACTCGTGTCTAATTAAATGTTTTCGGTACACATCGAAGAAACAATGATATTTTATAATATACCCCATAAACATTTTTAAATTGGAATGGTATTTACTTTTATCAGAGTTCTTTGATGGAAGTTTTGTATTGAATATTAAAAACATACAATATTTTAAAATGAATAAAATGCATGCACATTTTTTGTTTCAATACATGTCCATTACACGTCATAATGCCTGTATGTTGCATCAATTAATGCATGTAAGGAGGTCAAGTACGCTCCCACCTCTTTGCTGTTAATTTCCTTGTCGGGAGACGCATCCCTCGGCATCCATAATATAATATTTTATGCTTGTATACTCTTTTATATTTTGTTACTGTTTTATAATGTATTTATTGATCTAGCGTTGAAGTTTGAGAGATATTGAAGTTGTATTTACGTTTGTGTTGAATGCTGAAATGAAAATATTGGAATATATAAAGTTTAGATATTGTCATGTAATGTTACAGTTGATCAATTTTTCTGCAACTTGAACTGTCTTGCTGAAATAGCATATTGGTAACTGTATAAATTGATTCTTAATTTTTGTTCTACAAAAGGCACAAGCTATGTTAGGAGACATGAATTAATTAAATATGACAAAAGAACATAAATCATTGGAAGACATTTGATCGCATATCCTAATGTATGTTTTTTGTTGCTATTAATTCATATGCAGGTATGTTAAAACTCTGTATCCAGACGGAATATGAAAAATACAAAGTTGTCGTGGTCTGAGTGTAAGTGGAGCGAGCGTTGAGTGTTGAGGGGTGACGAAGCGAAGCTGGAGTCTGTTACACTGAGATGGGATTGTATCCCTTAAGCCTATTACGGCTGCACTTATTATGACTGCGTTAACTTGTAATACACTATGAATAACAGATGTTACAAAGGGAATTATTCATTGTTTTATTTATTATAACTTTGTCTAGTTTATTAACGAAACGCCCCTATAAATGACATTGAACTTATCTTCCTTCATATGTTTGTTTTATATATTATGTGTTCCGATTGAGTTTACCTGAAATTTCCTTCCATAAACTAAATTTATATTATCCTTTCAAATTTTCCCCCTGCCTTGAGGTGAGGTTCCATCTAAAGGGGTCCGTGTATTGTAGAAAATATTAGACGTCGTGGCCGCCACGTTGAATAATCAATATCGGATTTTCTCTGACCGGATCCGTTTGGTAAATTTGTTTTAGTATCGCTTCAGGCGAAATTAACTTTTTCTTAACTAAAATGAGGTCGAAAATTTAGTGAATTGTCTAGGTTGCAGACCAACAAACGGTTTTGAGAGTATTTTTATGTTCAAATTATGAGTAACTTAAAGGGTATTAGACACAGATAATACTAACCGGTTTTTCGTCAGAAAATATTTTCTTCTACGGACAATAATTTTGTATATGGGTCTGATATTAGATCTTTCAAGGGCAAGGCATGAGAAAGAAAGTTGACAGAAAGGTTTCTCACAAATAAAATACAAGCATACGTATATGGCATACTAAAAATTTATAGGCTGTAAAGTTACGGGTGCCAAATGTATTCCCTTTCAGAAGTACGAAACGAATTACAACTACGGTACTTCCTTCTAAAAGAAATTCTTAAATTAAATCTCCCTGACTTGAATCTCTTAACAAAAAGAACATTTGAAAAATCAACACAAAGAAATATTGTGATTTAACTGCATATATATGAATCATTTCTAACAACAAATGATATTAAACTTCTAAAGAAAAATGTCTTTGTAATAAAACCATTTTCATCTTAAATAACTCTTTATAAACGTCTCATAAATTATGATTTACTCTTAATAGAATTTTAATGAAGAGATTTGAAAGGTTTTTTTTAACCATTCTATACTGTCTCGGTTCCATTGTGGGGGAGAGTTTACTCTTAGCTTAAAAAAGTGTATGATGTTGTAATCAAAACCCTATTTTCCAAGCACGCAAAATATAAACATACTTTAACACAGTATAATATTACACAGAAACATGTTGAATTAACGAGATTGCTCCGACAAAGGCGGACGCAAAACATAATTAATTACCAATATTCTATGACGTGATATGGACCTCTTAATTATGGCTTTATAACGTCGATGAGGGGCCGAAATGTTTGGACTAACATACTCTGTACAACGTCCAGCCTAATTTGCATTGCATACTGTAGGAGATATTTATAACTTGGACACATATTGAGATTTAATTAAATATTTAATTTGGATTTTCATGTACGGAATTTCTAATTGCGATCATTTCGTTGTGATTTTGTTAACAAGATGAGATAGTCTTTCAATGGAATTTATTATACGTACCCTTGGTATTAATGGTATCGTATGATGTGTAAAATGGTTTTATTGTGTCTTAAAGTTCTCAAAATCATAACTACTCTCGTTGTCTCGTTCTGTTATATAAAATGTTGTGCTGTGACCGAATATGATCGATCTTGGAATCTTTTCTACTATAATTTTTATCTTCCAAGCTAGTTTGTGACTTGATATTTGATGTCATGTTTCTTTTTTGACGTAAATTCTTACACTTGTAACATCGTCGGCTTGTTTTCATTATACGAAATACCTTTACAGTATAAACATTCATTTTTATTTCTCGTTTTGTTAAAAGTCAGCTCATTTTACTCGTTTTAATAGAAACTCTATATATTATTAAAAATCCCTTCAGTATTATTTTCTTATGTCTATAATATAAATTGTGTTTCAATTGCGCTAATTCATGTGCGAAATTGTCATTTAGCACGTCTCGTATGGTACAATAAAACGTGTTCGGAAAACACTAACTATATTAAACGATTTCAATATGTTATACGATTTAGAAAATAATACAAATAACTCATTAAGAGACACTCATGTCATAATTTAACAACAGAAATGTAAACAAAACCTCGCATAAAAAAAAGTATTGTATTTTTTTAACTTTGAATAATAATAATAATGCTATTTATATCATCGTGATGTTTGTGTGGTCTTTCCTCTGCGTCATCGTCAAATAACTGTTGACTTTCAGTGAAAAATATATTGAAAATTAAGGTTGTTTTTTTAAATAGGTCCATTTATAAATCGTCCCAAAGTGGATCGTCGTACATATTTACAATCGCTTTTCAATACATACATTTATTTACATATATAAAATATTTTGTTTATAAAACATTTTCTGGATATTTTAAAACGTTAATAGACTTTTTGTTACGTAATGTAATTCTTATATCATACATATAATGAAATAAGGTGGATCTGAATGGAAAAGTAACAATAGCTAAATGATTTGTTGGAGTTATTTCTAAATAACTCAGAATCCAGCCATAAATTATTTTTTTTGTCTTACTGTATTTACAAATATAATTCTATAGAGATTAATTAAAAGTACTTAAACACGTTAAAAGGGCACCTATTAAGTGATAAATGTAATATTCAATAGCAAATATTCGAATTTCATTAAAAAATCATGTTCGTATAATATTTCGGGTGCTTATTATTAACAACAACGTGATATGTCACGAAAACAATTATATGCATAAAAAGGTACCTCTCGTGAACATGATCAAAGTCCTCGGATGCTGAACGAGGTCTGTTTGGTGGCGGGCGGGCGTACGAGTGTACCGCGATTGTCTCCTTTTATTGCTTCATTTAAAGGGTTTAAAAGCAGTTAAGTGGTTTTAGCGCGGCCTTATTAGGACGTGTACACACTGGGGATCTGTAACAATCCAAAAACCTCTCGACACGTTATTTGCTATTTTTATCAACCATTTTTTTATTTCACCAACCACTCTGTTTGATTGGTCTCGATGAAACAACAAACAAATGTTTCATTGAAAATTAATTTATATATTTTAAATGAGACGACGTTTTATATTAAATCCATTGTGGCGTTTCGAAATTGATTTCATAATTTGATTAATGAGTTCCGTTTGAAGTTTTATCATTGAAGATATTGATAGTCCTTTTGTATGATAAATGTTAAGAACTGAGTAAACTTAATGAATGTACAAATACGTATATAAATAATGAGATAAATTGGCAATCTCTTTGTGATATGTTCTAAAAAAAAAGAAGTTAGTAATCTTTCTTTCATATATACCATGAATTTCTTTTATATTTTTGAATCATTTCTTGGATGATTTATACTTTTATTGAACCTCGTTACATTATCCGTTTAAGAGTTCCAAGACCGAGACCAATATTGTAGCGTCGTGTATTTCGTGAGCTATGTTTAACTTAATTTTGTATTTCCTTCACGTCTCAGAGTAGATTCGATTGTAAAACTCCTATCGAACTGAGGAAAGTTGTTAATACGTTAAAATAATTAAATAGTTGATGTGCATCTTCGAAATACGAATTCCTAATAACATTATTTACAAATACTACTTTTTTATGTTTTTAAGTTGTAAAGGCTAGAGAATCTTTGTTTTTATTTATATAGATTATTTGGGAGCTAATGAATTTTCATTATTTTTATATTTATGTATAACTCATTAAATGTATTCTTTGTATAAAAATTGCGTGAGAATATTTGACCTATGGACTTGTGAATTGGGCCCAATTCGTTCCTGAAAAAAGAATAATACTAGACAATAATAAAAAAGTTTGATTTTAGTCTTCGCGAACTCTTTGGGACATTAGTTTTATTAATATTAAAGATTTACGTGATCATTAAAAATACTCTCAATCGCATTAAAATAACGACATCTTGAAAGATGATCAACATTCAACACTTTCTTTAAATCTCAACTTGTATCTATTCAAAGAATATGCCCTTACAACCTGAATGAAATAAAAATATATAATATGATATACATATCATAACCAAAAACGTATTTACTTATTTTTATTCCAAATAATTTCATCGGTCGACGAAAAGTTGAAAAGAAGAATTAGGTTAGAAGCTGAAATATCGTTATATTTCACGTCACTTGTAAAATATATATTTTTATTCTTCAAAGCATATACATATATACGTATATAACGGTAGCCAGTATTGAGAACAGTTTTCTTAGCGCTAACATAATTTCAAAGTTAAATTCATTTACATCGTCGCTTCGGGTCGATAGTCGATAGTAACGCCGGAGTGTGGTTTGTTTGTTAAAATTTATAGAATCATTTTCCAGTTCGACCATCTAATGTGTACATGATTTATGAACACAATTACATCCCCTGTAATTGTTGGCTTGACATATATTTTTTATATAAATATCTTCATGCTGAATGTAAAAACAAACAGAAAATTTGCATATAAAAAGCGAGGGTAATTAAGGCATAAATATTTATTATTAGGCTGGGACTGGAGTTGTGTTTAATATTCGTTGGACATTGCTGTTTCTTTGAGTGACGTCATCGTGTCATTTTAAATCACGGCCTTCATATAATTTAAGTTAACCAGAATGATTACACAACATGTGAAGTAAAGACGCAGTTGCTTGACCCGACTAACAATTGATTTTGCATTACCCTTGTCTGGTTGTGACTGAGCGAGGTCGGTTGTATACCTATATCGATTTGTCATGTACCCTCTGGGTAATATTACAAGCCAGCTAATGAGTACACTGAATTAAGGGTACATAAAATATAATAATATATTAATGACGTATGTTTAGTGGCTCGTCTAGAGGATGGTACATATGTTTGATGTATGGGATAACTGATCACGTTTATTTATCCGCAGATCATTTTAGATTAACTGTGAAATATAACATTAAGACAGTAAAAAGGCGATGATTATAATGTTTGGAAATTTATATTAATATGTAATATATAAAAGTCAACTGATATTAACAGAAGCAGGGCTTCCCGTGTAGATGCAGGGTGATTCATAACCACAGCCCCCTCGGCCGCTGACAGTGAACGTGTCGTACAAGAGGCCTTCTGGTTTACGTGAGGCATGAAGAGACTTAAAAAGTAATGTAGATGTAAAAGAAAAAGAACTCTGTTCCTGTATATAATAGTTATAGCTTTAGAAAGTTTTTTGCAAAGTAAAATAGCTGAAGTTTTCATTAATCAATACTGAGGATTCCTCCGATTCTAGTTTATGTTTTCTCATAATATATGAGTCTGGTGTCTTATAAAGTCAGTTAGTCAGTTTAGTCATTTTGTGGGGAATACATTTAGTCAGTTTGTGAGGAATAGTAATAGATTTCTTCCTTTAATTCGTCAATCTTCATACGTTTTCGAATTTAACTGAGACGAAACTTCTCAGTATTCAATGGATTCCCCGTGCGGGTGCCGGGTCATCGCCTGGTAGGGAGAGGAGCTTCAACAGTGCCTGGGATTTGATACCCAGGTGTAGGTTTAAGGGGGCCCTATCTAAAGCGCGTTAAACGTTCACCTCGACCGTCCAAGTTCCTCTCTCTACCTAATCAAATTTGAAATGAACATACTTGGGCTGCCTTCGAAGTGCGTTCTAAGAAATAATTGTTGTTAGTTGTGAACAGGACCAAATCTTTAAGTAAGTTGTAAAGAGATTTTGATATTATAAGTCTCTTCCCACTTCTACAACGTAGAAATTTGAAATTTGAAAATGACGAACCTATTCTTAGCAAGTTCGTTAGAGAGCTCATTTTACTTATTGACCTTGATGGCATGGTCTTTGGGGATGTTGGTTTCCCTAGAAACTATAAGCTCTAATAAAACAATACGCTTTAAAAGCCACGATTACAGAAAAATTTCTGGTCTGAACGCCGATGCACTAATCCTCTGGGATTTTATATTGTTTATTTAACTAGTATATAGTATACAAGCATTAGACGAAAATAAATCATTTCATGTTGTAGTTTGTTGTGGATACAATTGAAACATCTGAAACGACTCAGGATCTTATATTAATTTACAGTTATTTTGTGAAAAAAAAAATCGCTCTATTTTAATTGTAAGGGAAAAATATGTTTTCTTGAATATTATATTCCATACTTTCTAATCCCTCAGAAGATAATCGTT
This sequence comes from Danaus chrysippus, assembly GCA_916720795.1. Classification (NCBI taxonomy): domain Eukaryota; kingdom Metazoa; phylum Arthropoda; class Insecta; order Lepidoptera; family Nymphalidae; genus Danaus; species Danaus chrysippus. The sequence continues at coordinate 2,617,012 of CAKASE010000080.1, read as the reverse complement.
CAACCATACATGCTATCTGTTTAATCTAAGGTAAACGATGCTTTAACTATTTGCATATTTATTTTTTGGTCATTAAGCCTTTTTGTCATGGAAATTATATCAAGGACATAAATGTATTGTTATCATTTCAAATTATCTACATACTATTAAGCTTGTGTTTATAAAAACGACCTAAACTGCTTAATGTAGTTTCATTATGTTTATTTAATATTTTAAAAACATTCCTGTAAGTATGTTGTACAGAACCGCAAAACCGCTAGCCTAGTGCGTTACTAATCCGGATGCTGTAAAAACATAGAGAACCTTTTACATACTTGAGAATCTCAATGATATTTATTTTATTTTGGAAACAGATATTTATAACAGATAAAATCTTTTAGATAAAAATTTTCTTAAACATAATATTATTAAATTTTTAAGGTGTGAAAATATCTCGAATTTATATACAGAATTTAACACTCTAGCACTTGTCGCGGTAACCTACCACAAAGCGCTCCAGTGCTCTCTTATCGCATTAAACCTGCATTTTTATATAAATTTACATTTCCATTTTCAAGCGCTGTCTTCGCTTCATGGGATGTTATTACATTACAAAATTAGGGCAGTGACATACATAATTTATGTTATGTAGATGTGTATCAAGTTACGGAGTAAAGGACTTTTGTTTCTCGTTGTCCATTGTGATAGAAATGAAAACTTTCAGACTCCGACTTGTGTTGGATTAATGTTCAAACATATTAAATACCTAATTAAAACAAGGTTTCATTTTATATTCAGGGCTTAAATTTGTCATAAACACTCTTTAGAGAATAGAAATTAAGTAGTAATAATATAATTGCATAATTGTAACATGAAAAGAAAAAGAATTAAAAAACGCTAGAAATGCAAAATTAATAAATAATACTCTTTTGTTTCAGGTATAAAGCGGACAAAATGCTAAGAGAAGGTAACTAGGACAATGGAAACAAAAACTTGACTGTTTATTCAAACAAGCCACTGTTATAATGTACTATAATGATCACGCTTGTTACTCGCCTAATAATCAAGCTTTACTTTTATTAATCACAATTAGAATTCAGTGAGAGCCGAACTCCCTCAAAGTTACTTCGAACAACAACTTGCTTGAACTTTATTCGATTTAAATTAAATTTCTTGTCGTAAAAATAAAGGTATTCTCGAACTTTAAAGAACGATTCGTCGTCTGATTTGAATAATGTCAATGTGATCTCTTTTTAGTACTGTGCAATTGTATATCTTTCTAATACTGTGCAATGTAATTTTCTTTCCATTTTTAACGTATCGTTTTTAATCTCTACTTTTGGTCAGATGACTAATAATTGCTACCCTTACGTCATTATACAGGGAGAGTTGGTTATTGTATGTATATTTCAGTATTTCTTATAACCAACGACCTGAGATAAAAATTAAACGAGCCCTAAATATTGTAAAGGCTCTTTAAAATTAAATGCTTTTTCTTATATACAAAGATTTTTTGTGGTAGTCTTATTAATGTTCCTATATAATGTCAATATGTAGGTCAGGTCCGTTGTGTGTCAATCTGTGCGTGTCACTCTAATCTATTGTCTTGTTACATCTTGTACAATATGGTGACGTCGTAAAGTGTAATTTTCTAGCCTTGTTTTGAGGATATTGCTACGTCTGAGTTTCCCGCTAGTAATGAGCGTCTTTACGGCCTACTGTGTTGGGAGATGTGAAAATTCAGGAAATTTAGGTTTCGTTTTGAAGAACGTGTTTGGTTTTTTATACTCTTCAAATTATAATATATGTATATGTTTTTGAATCAGAATCAGAAAAAGACGTAGTTATAGTAAGACTATCAAATAAATAAGTTCAGTGTAGACATATTTTTATTTAATTCAATATAATGTCAGCGGTAAATTGTAAGTTGTAAGAGTAAAGGCCTCTAGAAAGGTTATTATTGGGGTTGCAAATGCTAGGAGTTCACTCACATCTCCCTAGGGTATTTTGAAAGCATCGTACATCAAAAAAATATTATAACAAAGTACTGTTTATTTATGAAGCGTAGGCTAAATTCACGATTTAATATAGTCATGAAAAAACACTGCTTGAAAGATAAAACTTTTAAAAGAATTTGTTAATGTTATAAAAATAAAGTTGTTACTATTACGAGAAGATTTTAACAGTCTCTATCATTGTTTTGATCAAAAGCAAATTATTCTCACTCACGTTTACTTGGAATTTAAATTAGTTCAGCTTCAAGAAGATTTGGTTCGTGTGTGACGTGAGCTTCATCACAAACTATAATCACAAGATATCACCAAAGTAATAAAGGCTTTCTGTTATTTTGAAGAATTCAAAATTTCTGCCACAGTCCACTTAAAGTAATAATAGATTAATATAAATAAAATATATAACTTTGTTCATATTTCCGAAATTCCGTGTTAACGTATGTATATTTACTTGTTTTAAAATATTTCATATAATAACATATATTTTACAACAAATCATGAGAGGTAACGAAGTGGTGATATATGTTTCTAATAAATTCTACCTAATCCGATTATAGATTGTTTTTAAATACAAAAATTATTTTTCTACCATATTTTATATATTTTTTGGTGATACTTAGCGTAAATAAAAAAAAGAAACGGTATTCAAATATTCTTTTTATGCTTGTAGACTAAGTTCGAAATATTTCTTCATTTAAAGTTTATTTTTGAAACATAGCGCGAGCGTCTTGAATAATACAGACGAGGTCGTGTTTAAGACGCAATTTTCCTCAAATCTACATTGAAAGAACAGAAGTGTCTCGCGGGAAATAATTTTCCAATGTAATCCACAGACGGTATAGATAATGTGAAATATTAAAAAATAACTTTAATATTATTCTGTATTTTAACTAGGATAAGTCTGCTTTTGATATTTGAAATTATATCATTGGATATGCCTTCCCTCAGGCGAGGCTCGTATCGTGAATTAATTACTCGTTAGTGAGGATTTTGGAAATGATTCAGTTAAATGTTGCTTTTCCGAACAGAACGGAACATACATATGCGTGTCGACTGGAGCATACAAAATTATTAACAAATAATGAATAAATATGACTGTTAGACAGAGATTAATGTTGGTTCTTCTTATCCGAAACCATCGTTACTCTAAGTTCAGTTAATACAGAAGTTAAATTATATTTTGTTAACCAAACACGCGACTGTTAACTTAGCGATATGGGCCATAAGCGAAAATATTTGGCTTCTTAATGTGGTGTTTTAATCACACAACTGCGGCTTAACATGAAACAGTGTTGAGGAAATATTAAGGAACTATTATAGTATTAGATTGTAATTAATTGGAAAATATAACGAAGAAAAAATCTATTTATTTGACCGAAGCAAAATGAATTATCCGAAATTTGAAATTGTTTCAAACTTGTGCTTGTCATACGAATTTTGATCAGCATAATAATATTAATTTAATATAATATTTAATAGTAGTAGTAATAAATGAATTTAATACAACAATTAATATTAAAAGGCATTCCGTGTTAAGTTTTTCTATAAAAGCAATAGCCATTTTCCAGTCACGTTCTAAAGTCTTGATCGTTAATAGTCGAAGTGCGACGCCGTGAGTCCCCGTCCTCTAGAACTCTAACTGGGACTGTATTATATTACTTTTATCAAATATCTATTCCTCTCCCAGCACTTTAAAATCTTCCGTCCGAGTGATAACCTTTAAATCAGATTGCCTCTTAATCAGGCTTTGATTTTCGTCTTTCCCTTCCAACGATTGTATATATTTTTTCTTTAATATATATTTTATATATAACTAAAATAATATGTTCAATTATCGTAATATACGTGAATTATATCTCATTCATTATAAATTTTTAACATCTATGAATTTAAAACTTGTTTGGATTTATTATTTTTCAATCATAGAATATTTATTTACGAATAAACATATATTTTAATAACAAACATAAATTCTAGTTGAAACCATATAATATATGTATATTAAATAAATAACAAAGAACGTTATAACGTTAGAATTAATTAGCATAAAACTACCAATATCTGATTACACACGTTCACAAAAAATAAAACAAACTGCAAAGCAACAAATCACTGCTCCAGTATCAAAATGATCATTTTATTTGTATTTTATTAAACTGTTGTAAGATTTTCATTGCTCTTTATGAAGTTCTATCAATTAGGAGTTGTGAACTGTTCACAATATGAAGAGCTACACTAATTCCTAGTCCAAGTCACTCACAAACTCGTACAGCAAAATAATTTACTTGACCTCCTTTTACGTCTCAGAAAGTCCAAAAGTTGTAAATTGTAACTAACTTAACAGATTTCGGCGCAAGATTAAGTTTAAGTGTTCTTTGTCTTCCTAAATATATAAAAATATTTTGTCACGCCATTTAATTCAATTTGGCGTCAGAGATTTTTATCCATATATTCTAGGGAAATTCATTTAAGTTGTTTGACGAAAAAATTAAATTAAACTCTGTATTATTACGTTATGTATATAATGGAAATTAATTTAATATTATTTTAACAATGAAACTGAAAATACCTCAGTTTAAAATAATAGAAAATTCTCCTTATAAATCTAACAAAAGGAGCATGAACGTTCGCGTGTTCAACGTTATAGCTATTAAAATGTTATTATATACTATTATTTTTATATATTTGATAAATTTTATTATAAACATTTCATTTCCTTAAACAATTGAATTCTACCTACAAGAAATATAACGATGATCTGTTTGATTTTAATATTCTTTGTATAGTATTGTTATTTTGTACCGCAGTATAATTCTTTAGTATTTTATATATTTCGCTGTTGTATCCGCCACAATGCTAATGTGGTATCGATCGGATTGTTGTGAACCGCTGGTAGCCGGTCCGTGCCATGCGGCACGCGTCGTACGAACATAATGCGAAATTAAGCTTTTTATTAAAACCAAATGCTTAGAGACGTTTGCGATACAACCCTTATTGATTTATATTATTTAGTACCATAAATTCATTATAATACTTACCTATAATGAAATTGAATGTTCATCAAATCACGAAAATTTCCATCTTATATCAGTGGTACATGTTTTTATATATTCCGAATTATCACTTGGGTTACAAGAAAAACGAGTATATCGATATTAAAATACTGCTATAAAATCTATATTTTTTACCTTAACTTTAGTAGTTGGTAGTCATATGTGCATTAGTTTAGGAAGGTAAATAAAAATATATAAACGAAAAGCTATTCCTAAAATTTTGTTTTTATCATTTATGTCATGAAATTTAAGCTCATTATTATTTTGACTGTCATCTATAAAAAGAACGAGAAGTATTCTGATAAATGAATGAATGATTCTGTGTTGGTTTACTTCATAATTTGCTAAACATCTGTGTATGAATGATTCTGTGTTAGTTAAGTTCATAATTTGCTAAACAATCGGCGTATTGCCGGTAGAGGCGGCGTCGTGACGGCTGTAGTGGCGACATGAACGCCGCCCTGAGGCCGGACGCCGGCGACTCGACGCCCGGCTCCGACGTCGGCGAGAACATCACCCGCCTCTTCCCCAAGTGCCGTCCGAAGAACATGCAGCACCAGCACGATAGGTACAGGTACCTATGACCGAAACCACTCATCATATGCTGTTTTATGTGCAGTGCTTAATGGTTACGCAGCCCAGTTTACCCCATTCATATTAACATGTAAGTAAAGCTTAAAGCTAGTGCATAAAAAAGACAATTGCGATCAGATTTTCGTAGCTGATTCTATTCTATAGAATACAATAGATCAAACCGATACATCCGGTGTTCTATTTTTAGTATTTATCGATCAATCATTATATTCCATTAACAAAGACTGGCTGAAAATGAAGGTAATTGTCTTTTCGCGTGTCGATCGCTAACTACTCCGTAACGACCTAGTTATTTTTAAAAAAACTTTCTGATTTTCAAATCCAACCGCCTGCGAGGCGAGAGTCCTCTAATCGGGGCGTGTGATGTGAGTGCGAAATATAAACTGCCTTCTCGTAAATAAGAAGCGATATGGCCTACTTTCTTTCATGGTAGGCCGACATATTATGAAATATAATATACGATTTGAAAGCCGCATGTAGATATAGTGTAACGCTATATGAATACTACATATATCTAACATATAATTATTACTTTAAGAACGACTCATTCGAGCGACGCTGCTGTTCCAAAAAGTTAGTATGTAAAATAGTAGTTTAAATTATTTTTGATGAGAATGATCCGTGTGGGTCGTAATGAATGTTTTTTTACTAATGTTATCAGGTCTTTAGATTTTGCAATGTTCTGTGCTCGTTGGAATGATTTTCGTCCTACTCTTTGGCAGAGTTTTTGGCAACTATCGCAGCCTTTTACGACCTTGCTCTATTTAATCTATGAGTTGCTGTAGATTTGCGTTTACTCTTATTGTTCTGAAGTAGTGGCGGCCATAAGCCTTAGTTATAGTATTTTGACAGCTAATGATTTATTGCTTAATTCGCTAATGATCTCGTAGTGTTTTAAGGTTTTGTGTTCACAGACTAAGTACTGGTCTGGAAGGAAGAGACATGATTAGCGTAAACAACGCGTCCTCTGATGAAGAGCAGGACCAAGTCATCCTTAACACTAAAGGTGGCACTTACAAGCTACGGGACTCGAGGTTCGTTTATACCATATTAACAAGAAGTACTGTGTACAATTCCTAAACATTTCAATATTCTATAGCAAATCACTAATGCAGCACAGGAATATTTCGGAGTTATGATTTTTTATGGACCAAGGTTATGCTAGATTTCTGGTTATTCATCAGACTTAAAAATATCAATATAAAAGAATACAAACCTTTTATTGCATAGCCTTTCTTTCCAATTAATACTATGTATATTATTACTGGTTTCCTAAGGAGATTTTCCAGTAGGTATAGTTGAAATTGAAGGTATCAATTTATTGCTTTTCAGTAAGACATACTTGATATTTTCATGTATCGGTCAAGTTATGAATGTTTGGACATCTGGCGTTGTTTACTTTCACAACATCAGGGCACTTTGGTGGATCGCCATTTTGTTTGGATGTTTAGGTTTATTTGCATAGGATATATTAGTTTATGTACTTTTCCCTCAAATAGCTTTATTTTATATAAAATACTTTGGGTTAAACAAATTAAGTTAAAGCTTAATTTAAGGTACAATAATAAAGACTAAACTGAATATGAATAGGTTTTGATATCTTTATCTTAAATACATATTATTTCTATTAATAGAAATGGTTCCGTATTTTTAAAACCTATTTGAAGAATATAATGGATTTTGTCGATTGTGATGGATAGATTCGTGGTGGAATCAACGGAAGCACAGCAATTGGCGGGCGATCAATTTCCAATACGAACTCTGATAGAATTGATGCTTTTCACAAAATTTTTACTTCATTTTATTTATGAGTCGAAGTAGCCATATTATTGGGTTTATCTAAATAATTCAAATGAAGTACTTATAAAGCGATAACTGTGTGAATTCTAGACATACAACATATATTAGTAAAGGTGACCTATATTGCGTTTAAATCCAATTCAAAATCAATAGAAATATAACCTGCATACATATAAGCCTTTGAACTTCTCGTCTTCGAATTTATCGAACCTCATCCTAAGAAAGCAGAAAATGTAGGTCTCTGAAATAAGAAGAATTTCTTAACGTACAATAATGAACATTCCGTCCCCACTCCAGGATAATAGAAATCGCCGGTGGCAGAGAACTGTACTCACAAAGTAGGGCGAAGGCTGTGAGAAAGTTGCGACACAGCACCACTCACAAACACAACCTCAGGAACAAAGTGCGTTCACTCAACAAAGACACCGTAGACTACACCAATGATAATAACATCAATAATGAAGTGAGTGTACTACACTGAACCAATACACTTAGAAACTAAGGACAAAAACATTTTAATTGACTATTATGTTCTAATTTCAGATAACCATACACAGAATTAATAGTGAACCAAAAAAGATGATATCGCGCCACACATCACCCGTAACGTACACGAATGGTGATCGAGAAGCGACTATAGAACAAAATCCCATGGGGATACCAAAGAACAGTTCACCTATACTAGACCCACATAAAATAAATGACGTGAGCACAAAGAGCAGTCCCATAGCAGTCGTAGCTGATGGTGAAGTTATGGTTTTTGATGAAAACGATGATTGGAAAGGTAAAAAAATATTGTACATATTGAAAAAATAATGCTTCAGAGCATATTACATAAATAATACGCTCTTTATTATTATAAAAATACTGTTTGCGTTTCAACATTATAAAAAGCTTATAAATTTTTTTAGTCTATATCTTTTTGGTCTTTTCATAAACAACTTATAAATTGCTATATTATATCCTACCAGAAAGTCTTCAGTATTTGCCTTAATTGCTTCTTTCATTTAAACACACGATAACCAAACATCGCCTGATCATTATTAACAAATCATCATTCATGAAAACATATTTTTCTCTCTCTTTTATTTTCAGTTATATTGAATTCTGTGTCCCTAGGTTTGAGGATGGACCCAGACGCTAGTGACCACGAAATAGATTTGAGTGTTAAAAGGACTTTAGACAATATGAAAAACGGTGATTGTGACATGTTGAACAATAAAAGTGAGTTGAGTTGTGATGAGAGTGAGTCTTCGAGGTCGGAGGACGTCAGGTTGAGTGAAGGGAGCCCGACTGCTGTCTGGCTGTCGGGGGACGAGGATAAGAACAGGGTCACTAGGGTCATAGGGGAACTACCGATAGCTGAGTACGAAGGCTCCCCGAGAAGATATGGCATCGGGTCACAGAAAGCTCCTGTTAGATCACCGCGACCAGGTTTTCCTCAGGTACTAACAATAATTTTGCACGAGAATTTGTCCTTAAGAATCTTCTTCTACCTGGCAATTTCCCAGCTATAGCCAATTTGTCCTTAAGAATGTGACGATTTATTTCATTCATTCTTTTTGACGTAATTTTGGGAAATAAAAAGTTTATATTTAGCTTAATAATTGGTATATATCGTTTTTCAGCGAGTAGTACCAGAGAGTAGAGATGCAACGCCACCGCCCGGCTCAGCGGCTTTCGATTATTTGTATGAGTTCTCGGAAACAAGAAAGGTCCTGGAAGAATTCTTTAGATGTCCGACCTTACCTGGACAGCAGCAGAATATTAATGACGAGATAGTCAATTTCCAGGTTTCTATTAACCTTAATATAACAGTAGTTATTATATTTCATGTATGAGATACTTATAGGCCTAATATAGACGTTTTTCCAGGAACTCGATTACGAACTTCGAAGACAAACGCAAGATTGTCCGTCAGAAAATGGCATCGACGGGAGCGAATCAGATTGGCCTCAGAACGAACCAATAGAATCTCCACACGCATTGAATAATCATACGGACTTCTTGGGACTACAGGTGATACTTTAAAATAAATAACTTCATATTTATTACCTTACTGTACCAAAAAAGCTTCCCATAGAAAATTTGGAAATCATAGTCATTAATATTATGAATTCCAGCAAAAGCGTGGTCGCTTCCCGTCTCCAGAAATATCAGCACTGCAGCCGGGTGACGGCGCTAGTGTTTGCGGCTCACCGCCCGGGTCTAGCTCACGTAGTGACCTTTCGGTGGCCGGCGCTGAAAGCGAAATGCCCGTCAAAGGTACTTACATCCCTTTATATACCCTACATACAAGCAAGTACCAATGTGATTTTTCGGAGTGATATGTACTTTCTGAGAGTATTTAGACACCACTGACATACGGTGAAGGAAAACATCGTGAGGAGACCTGGACTTATAGTTTCACAATTATAAGTTTGAAATCACCAACCCGTCTTGAGCAAGCGTGGTGATTAATGCTCAAAGCTTCTCCATGTGAGAAAGAGGCCTTGCTCAGCAGTGGGCTTCTAATAGGCTGATGACATACTAGAAAGTTTTTTTTTAATTTTTGAACCCAAAAAAAAAAAACAAAAAAGATTTGACCTTTTTTGACATGTTTGCGACAGTTCTGTATTGTCTGGTTGAGAAGCGGTATAACAATTGAAAATAACCTCCTTCAGCCATTACAAGACTTCAGTTAGGTTATATTTATACTGGTTGGTCCAATGTCGACCTAGCATCTAAAATTATTTGTTAAACTGTGACGTTGCTGTGATGTTATCTGTGATGTTCGTCAAATCTGGAATTCTCAATTATTTTTAATCCATATTTGAATCAAACATCAGTATGAAAAATTTGTATCCAAACTTTTATTTAGTTTATTTTCTTTTTCGATCTTTAGACGATCGTTTTCATTAATTAAATTGTGACTTTTTATTACCAACCCAATCATGTAGGCCCCAGGGAGTATATATTCACATTAAAAAAAATGTTTCTATAATAACTTTCCAACTGGAATATTTAATTCATACTACTCATGTATGGCGAAGATGGATTTTGTAAATTTCATTTATTTATTATCAAAGAATAAGGTTAAATTAATTGATTTATTCCTACGAACTGAACGAATAAAATGAATCCAAAAAGGGAGTAATCTTGTTTGATTGTGCTTAGCTGTGGAATTAAGAAACGGATTTTCAATTTCTTTTGGTACAAAGCACCAATATTTATGAGTAGGTTAAAGGTCTAACTTCACAATAATCCTCAATTATTCTGATGTATTCATATATGTAAAATAATCACTAAATTCGTCATTGTTCTATGTACCTCGCTGTATTAATAAAAAGAATATATGTTTTATTATATTTTCCCAGCCTGTGTCAGATATCCCGCGATGTTTCCCGCCAACGAATCAGAGATACAGTTATCTATGGCCATCATTGAAACCGATTTAGCAGAGATGCAAGGTGAGAGTTGCATAATTGTCTAATATTAAGATGATGTAGTTATTTTTGAATGGTAATCGTATAACGTTTAGTTCAAGAAGGACTTCGCACGCTGCCTATAGTCGAGGACGGTCTGTCATCAGGGCACACTTCTGACGCGGACAATAATAACGCCATTTTACAGGTAATACATAAAGTACTTTTGTAAATAAAACTAATATATTTCGGATTTACTAAGCTATTTAAACTTCATACTCAAGATGTTTCAATTACTTTGCAGTAACTGTGATTACGGGCAGACGAGACGTGAAATTGTGTATGTTGTTGAAAATAATTATAAATGCATAGTAAATCCAATAAATATTAGTTTTATTTTAATGAATACTAAAATGTTAGATCTCATTAATTTTGAAAAAAAAAATTTTAAGATCGTCTCAATAGCTGGAAGAATTATTCTTGTTTATATTTTTAGGTAAATACAATTAGTGACTCCAAAATGAATCATTTTATTTTTAAACTTAAATAAATTCAAGGTTAGAACCTACAAATTTCCGTGTTTGAGACTACTTTGTGTTAAAAAATTTAATTGAATAGTACCATCATGTATTATTTCTTAGAACTTAACTGAGAACCCTCAAGTTTTTGTTAATGAAGGCATGTCTTATTTCCAGACTCATTCTGTGACGATCGAGGAACAAGTGGACAACGTCAACAACACTGACCTCGTCCTCACTGACGCTGATCTACACTCCTTGGATCCATTGGGTAAGAAAATTTTGTAACTAAACATCGCCTGTACTATATTTTGCGTGAAAGTTAAAGTCTAATCTTATGATGGTGACTTAGATAGAAACGTCCTATGTTAAACAGGAACGGCAGTCTTTGTGACGCGTTTGCTCTCAATGACTTCTGTCAATTAATAAGTGACGGAATATAGAGGCTTCAGATATGACAAAAATAAATACATATAAAGACATACTGTCGCTATGGGACTAATTAAACGGATTACTCATTTTACCTCGTATTACAGTGACCACTTAAAATTTTCCACGAAAGCAGTACATAACCAGTAAAGGCTCTTTGTTACTGACGTAAATGCAGTAGCACACAATTATACTCTATACTTTTAGTTCATTAACTTTACCAAGTGTTTATTAATAAGTATTATTGTTGTATTTTCATAGCCTCAGCTCCGCCCCCACCTGCTCCAGCCCCGCACAGGCCGGCTGACGGCACACATACAACACACACAACACATACAACACATTCAACACACACAACACATTCAACACACACGCCCCATCACCGCCACGGATCTCACCACGAAGACGTGTACCCGAGGTGAGGATAACTTGTGTTAATGTGGTAATGATATGGACACAATGACAGTGTGATTGGAGTTATATGTCCATAAATTATAGCATATTTTGGTGTTGTTGCTATATTTGTGTTCTCTGTGAACAAACATCAGTATCAGTATAAAGTGAATGGTCATTTATCATCAACCATTTTTTTAATTTCTTATCTAAATAGAGCTAAAACTAAATTAAAACTAAATTTCTTATCTAAATAGAGCTAACTAAAATGGTAAGAGGTCTCACCATGAGGTAGAATTAATTTTTAATAATTAATTTGGTCTTGCATGGTTAACGCATTTTCCTATTAATAGGTCATTCACTTTTGTCTTCAGTATAAATTATAAATTATCTTCAGTAAAAAAATATTTTTTTATTAGAATGATTATGATTTTAATAAAGGAGATAGGAGATATAGAGTCATGCTACACATACGAATATTGACATATAAGGATATACTCTCAGTTTTTACTATATCATTTTTGCTTCAGGAAAAGGCCATCGTCAGCTCAAAGTACTGAATCAGTCGAAATAAAACCAGCAAGCGGCGATGAAGGTATAGCTATGTATATTTTTGTCACAATTTTGAATAATAAATTATTTTTAAAGAAAGTACTTACTTCTTTGTATTCTTAAATTTTCTAATGAAATTCACTCTTACAGACGAAGCTGATACAGATTTGGAGACAGACAGACTGCTCGGCCAGCAAAGAACTGATGACCAAGGATTCTTTGATGATAAAGTAAGTGGTTTACAAAGATTGTTACCAAGAAATAATTATATACTGTATATGTACCATAATGATATCTGAGACTTTCGCAAATATTCATTAAAAAAAACAAATAACTTCGGATGTATTACGAGTTTTTTTATCGTTAAAAATTCATACTCCCAACGTTTCGGTTACTTTGTAGCAACCGTGATCACAGGTGAACGAGACGAAAATGAAAATATACATACGAAAATATTAGATTTATTTAATAAAAAATAGTTTTTCAAAACTTTTCGTATAAAAAATATATCATAAATTAAAACTGTAGTATCAAATATAGAGTTTAAATTTTCGTAGGTCACAATATTGGAACCTGCGACCTTCATAATATTACAAAACCAGATGCTTTTCCAACTGAGCTATTGCGACACCAATCCAACACCAAGAACAATTTTTATATATTAAAATAACTTCTGTACGTGACTATTCCCAAACACATACAAATAGATAATATGTACTATATCATATAAAATATAATTTAGACCTCAAATAATTAACACAAACAAGTTCTTAACGACTCTAATAAACAGACGCACAAATTAGTATTAATTATATTACAGTTTTAAAATATGCGATGATTCAATGGAGCGCACTGCAACCGTTCGGGCCGACCTTGTACGACTATTACACATGACATAGAACATGTCATAGCAATGTATAGTTTTGTACCTAGCTGAGTGGTGCTTCATAGATGAAGTCATAGTTGTTCATATAAAGACATAGATGTCGCTGGACGGTCGATGTTTGATCATAATTGTTTGATTATTTATCGTCCATTACTTGAATAGGATTGTCATTAAGTTTGATATTTATAAGTGTCAATACTTATATTAAGGAATCTCCACATTTTGACATATAACATGTGTGACCAAACCTTTACTAAGTGTCCAACGCTTATTTTAAATAATGTCTAATCTACTGTGTTTCGGGTGTTTTTTATATAAAAATAGTTTAATACGATTTTTTCAAATATTTGAAAATTTTAACATGGTAAACCGACTTTCAGAATTTCATCTAATTAATTTCAAATAAAAATGATAAATTTTTAATTCACCTATTAATATTTAGAAAATTCATTCTATCTTATATTTGGACGAGTTATCTATATATAAAAATTACACATTGCTTATCCCACTATGCCCTCTCTGATTTTTCGTATTTTTATTAATCTGTGTACACTACTGTCTGCTGTACTCGGGCGAGCAGTCTGCGATAACATATCGCTGAGAAACAACCACATGTTCATACAGTCGTAACTCGTGTGCGTTATGAGAATTAATATACGAAAATGAATGTTGAGGTTGAGGTACACTGTGAGGATGAAGATTCGGTTAAAAAAGATGACAATGATGTGCTCGGTTTAAACGTTAACGAAAATGATACCTATGAGAATCGCTCCTGTTGTTTAAGTGTCGAAACAGAAAATAAAACTAAATTTAATACAAGTGATGAAATAAGTCGAAATGGTTGTAAAGAAAACATTCGTCGTACAATCACTGTGGAAGGAAGTGATGTATTAAGTGATTCAGTGACTGAGTCGAGTCAAAGTGACGATGTTAAAGACGATCATGTAGAAAGTGAACCAATAAAAAATAAGGTCCCCTTTGTTATTAATATACGATATTATCGCGCCATAGATCGTTAGGTATTAGTTTTGAGATAAACATATCGATTTTTAATTCGAGGAAAATTTTTTTGTTTGTCATAACAGCTTGGGACATTTTCGTTTGAATGCGTAGTGTTAGTAATTCTTCTATATTAATACATTAGCGGCTGTTCGATAAAATAATTAATATATGAATACAAATAATGAAAGTCGTTCATAAATATTATCGAATGTTCTATATGTGATGTTAATTCTATGGAATTATTTTATATGGCTTAATTAATTATTGTTTTTGTTTGGAAATAAAAGCAAGTTAGTTTGTGGAATAAGAATACTTTTTAAACCACGGTCGAATGAAACCAGTGGTAATCCATTAATGTCAGTTTTCTTTAGTCATTGCATGGCCGTCTTGTAATAAATTTATTGCGATTTATAAATAGTCCATTTAGTCGATGAGTTCCAAGTCCAGTCGATAAATGTAACTTTATACTTTAGAATTTATTTTCAAATGTCTAATAAGTTCAATTAATTGCTATGGATATAAATAAAGGCGCGAGAATTTCCCACGTATCGTCTGATCAATACGTATTTTAAATATTGATGATATGTTTATTTTTCTAGGGCTGGCGTAAACCTAAGTCTCGTACTGTGATGCCGTCCGGTGGGTCGAGGGACGCTCATGATGATCACAGGGAAGACGAAGTGCATAACGGAAAGGTAATTTATGACTGAGTGACGTGCGTGCGTGCGTGCGTGCGTGCCTGTAGACTTGAGTGTGTGCAACGATTTGAGTATGTGCGTGCGAGAGGATGTTTAGAGTTATTAAATAGTTTTTCTCTTGAATTCCATCTTGATTCCTGTCCTTCTATACGAATATTGGTTTAATTTCATGAATTAATTTGTTATATTGATATAAATTTATATTCTTCAATAATTATATGCAATTAATATTACTATTTTAGTTATACATATTTTAAATTGAAATGAAAATAGTATACCGTTTTTGAATTAACATATTTTTATAACTTTCAGGATAAGGACGGGAAAAAGAAAAGCAAGAATAAGGAAGGTAAGTAAGAAAAGAAAATTTTAATTATTTAAAATGAAAATTAAATTAAAGAAAAATAAAATAATTCACTGACTTTGTGTTCCTTTTTCTGCTTCACATGGAATTTTATTTTCGGTAAGTTGTTTAAGAGAAACGAATGCATAAATTTTAATGTCAATGTGAAAAATATATACATACATATATAAAGACGAAGGTCCAAAGCTACTTTAGAAGTTATCTCGAAAATTATTAGCAGCACTAATTCCACCAATGGCATAATTTTCTGTACATTTTTTCCAGATTGGGCCGCAGTCTTGATAGAGGGCGTGTTGTTCAGAGCCCGTTATCTCGGCTCCACTCAACTGGCGTGTGAAGGTCAACCAACTAAAGCCACAAGGATGCTGCAAGCCGAAGAAGCTGTGTCTCGGATCAAGGTAACGTGAGCAAAAAAAATAACAAATACGAAATATATGACTAACACTTAACTCACAGTCAATAAAATATCATGATTTGTTTTAAAGAATTCATCATACACTTTCAATGTTGATTTCTTAACATTCCAATGGACCATTGCCCGTGTGAATCGGTTACTTATCATCTGATGTAATATTTGTAGACGTATTTTCGTGAGCATGAGGTTACCTCTTCCTAGTCTCTGTATTATTTTCTATAATGTCTTAGCGCTATCCCATACTTCCATATTCTTGGGACGAGCGCTAAATTTCTATTCAGTTTTGGATCATTGATTTAAATCATAAGTAATTTCATGCTCATCATATATTAGTGTTTTGAGAATGCTAGTGGGATATCCTTTATCCTTGTGCCCTGATATTTAATGATGCCAATGTACCTGTTTTAGTTATAGATAAATGCCGTATACCCGTAAGCTATGTTTCCTAGGTCGGCCAATCCCGTCCGCCAATGTAAATGCGTTCGTATTGACATGGCGTTAGAGTATTTTTTTCAGTGTATTCCTCACCCAGACCCGATCTCGAAGATGTCGGATCCCGTATCGCCGGCTAGCCTCCTCTGGATATTTTTTTTCAATCTATAGCTTGTGCTTGCCGCTCTGCTTTGTATGCATCCCTATTCCTTTCAGGATGTACGTCTTAGGTGACGCGAGTATTTCTCTATTTAGTTGGATCATTTTTAATCATGACATGGATATTGTTTCTATCATATAGCATTTTAAATCTGAGAGATATTTTAACGTGTTTTTTTTATTAAGAGCATGAATATCGTTAAGGTGTCTTTACACTGGATACGCTTGCACAACTAACATGCGTCAGCTTGCACGTTACCATACGATCAACGATACGATGGCATGACACGATCCGATTCACACCGGCTAAGATGGCCATCCAAGGAGCACGGAACGGAATAGCTTTGCACAACATATTTCAAACCTTATCTTAATGATGGAAGGTCGACTTCCGTTAGGCCCGCTTTCATAATGACGAACGGTTCGCTCGCTTCTCACATATCATTCGAGTTGTGTGTTCAGTTGTTTTGCTTGCTTTTGCTCAGGGAACGATAATTGGCTTACATTTAATATTATATTGGTTTAAACGCTGATAAAAGTAGCTATCCCCGTGTTCGTCATTGAACTAATGTAATACATAATAAGATTTTATTATTCGAGCTTACATTCTGCTAAACAAAGTACCGCTTAAGCTTAGCCGACAAAATTTATCATTGAAATTGGGTACGGTACCAAACAAAAACGTAATGAATCGATGAAAGCAAGCAAAACGACTTGCTAGAGCGGGAGGGTGTTATATGTGAGAGCGAGAGGAGGTTAGCCGGTGTGTCCCACAGTGGGGCTGCGAGGGACCCTACTCGGGGGTGTATGCGGCACCCGCGGCCGTGTTCCGCCTCTCATTCCTCGGCTCCGTCGAAGTCGACGAGGACTCGAGACGGCGCAAGAGGAGGCCCAAAAAGAATATGGTCGAGGAGGCCGTCACCAAGATTAAGGTGGTTTGGTTTATAGCGTGACGTCACTCATTATACATTTATGTTATTGGTACAGGTTCATTGAACGGTGATATTGGTATTTATTTTTGCCAGATGCAATAATTGAAATTTACGTCGATCACACTAGCTATCTCAAATATACTATGTCAAATAATTCTGTTGTGCATGTTCGTTTTGGGTATTTGCTTCCTTGTGTCTGATATTTAATCATTTCAACATCTTTTCCCATGCTATCATTGGATTAGGCCTTGGTAAGTGTACGCTAATGCAGCTATTTAAGTTACTGGAATTTTCTAACGACTTGAAGCACTTCCATAATGTATTATCATTCTTATTATTATAATTTAAATTGTCGAAAGTCGCTGAAAAATAATGTCGAATTGTGTTATCATACAATTTATTGAAACTATGTTTCTTGTTGGTACATTATTAGATTCGCACAATATTTTTGCTAGGTAGGACCAGATTCTGTAAAGTCCTGTATTTGTTCCAGGCTCCAGAAGGTGAAAACCAGCCGAGTACCGAAGTAGATCTTTTCATATCAACTGAAAAGATTATGGTCCTTAACACTGAACTGAAGGAAATAATGATGGATCATGCTCTGAGAACGATATCTTATATAGCTGATATAGGAGACCTGGTTGTGTTGATGGCAAGAAGACGGTTTGTACCCCACGAGAATGATTCCGATCAACCAAAATTGAACCGTACGCCTAAGATGATATGTCATGTTTTCGAAAGCGAAGAGGTGATTTTCCTTTCTTATTAATCAATTTTAATGTCTTAATTTCGAAGTTAACTATTGTTTGTAAATTGTAAGTTATTATGACTATTTTTAAATATTTTATAACATTAGTTCAATTATAATCGCATAACTCTAAAAGCAAACGTTAATTGCTCTGATACAAATTAGTGATATTTAAGTGCCATTAAAAACTCTTAATTGTATTTCCAAAACAATGGAACATTTGGATTGAATTGTTGATGAGCGTATGTATATATTATTATTCAAAGTTTTGTATAACAAAATGGTGTCAAAAAAATTTCAGGCCCAGTTCATAGCTCAGTCTATAGGCCAGGCTTTCCAAGTTGCGTATATGGAGTTCTTGAAGGCGAACGGTATAGAGGACCATAGCTTTGTTAAGGAAATGGACTATCAGGAAGTGCTTAACAGCCAGGAAATATTTGGTGACGAACTGCAAATGTTTGCAAAGAAGGCAAGTGTTTGTAGCTTAGCATATTTTTAGCTATAATTTACATTTTTCATAGCCTATATAAAATTTATTAACCCCTGGAGCCGACAGAGTTCCGCCGGGTCTATTTAATTAATATTATCGAATAGGAATTGCAGAAAGAGGTGGTTGTACCGAAGACGAAGGGTGAGATACTCGGAGTGGTTGTGGTGGAATCAGGCTGGGGTTCCATGCTGCCTACTGTGGTCATTGCGAATCTCGCACCAGCCGGGGCCGCCGCGAGGTGTGGACAACTCAATATTGGTGAGTTCCGTAAGGTGGTATGGTTACAAATAGTAGGTGGTGTCATATATATGTATGATGATAGTGATAATTTAATCAGACCCGTGTAATCCGTAGATATAAAATTTTAATAGTAGTTTGGCTTTACTTGGACTAAATCGAATATTTATTTTATTTATTTATTCAGATACACCATCGATTTATCATAATAACTAACACAATATTATATGCACCAAATATACAATCCAGTATGATTAGCCTTTACAGGTGTATACAACATTGTTTTTTTTTTTACTAAAATACAGACTAAACGGTATAAAACTAAGATAAAACAAAGCAAAATAAGAACTAGGTTAAAACAAAGTTAAAAACTAAGAACCAAAACTGATAACAATATTAATCTACTTAATCTAGGTAGGATAGGGAAGTAGAGTGCTATAAATAATTGTCAACCACTTATGTACTACAATCGTTCTTCGTCGTAAATAGCATCTAAACACTTCCTAACTAATTGTTGACATTTCCCTCCTAATCTCTTAGTACACAGTTTACAAGTCGTAAATTTAATTGTCTATAACTAAAAAGTTCACACAATAGTATTTCTAATTTGGGTGAATTTTTTTAGGTGATCAAATAATCGCTATAAACGGTGTAAGTCTCGTGGGTTTGCCTCTATCTACATGTCAGACTTACATCAAAAATTCAAAGAACCAGACTGTGGTGAAGCTTACAGTGGTGCCGTGTGCTCCTGTCGTCGAAGTGAAGATAAAACGACCCGACACCAAGTACCAACTAGGATTCAGCGTTCAGAACGGCGTGGTGAGTACATTATGACAATAGATGGCGCAACGAGCTTACCTCAGAAATTATCATTTATACCAGTATTGTTCAATCTGTATAGTTTTACACTACAATGAAAACGAAATTTAATTGAGAATGGGCTTGCTTATTTTTCAAAAGCATGTCAATGGTGCTATTTTTGATTAATTATCTATCAAATCAACTTGTAATTGAAGTTTATTTCTCCTTTTCATGTCCTTAGACTTTTAATTTAAAAATTTCCTTGCCTGTCCATGGCACAAGGGGTCGCCAAAATTTTTCAATCCTTAAAGGGGTCGCAATATGAAAAACATTGACCTATATCATCAGTGTAAACTAAAGTTATATATTAATTTGTTTGTTGTCTTTAGATCTGCAGTCTGCTCCGCGGCGGTATAGCCGAGCGCGGCGGTGTGCGTGTCGGTCATCGCATCATAGAGATCAACTCACAGAGCGTGGTGGCCGTCCCTCATGAGAGGATCGTCAACCTGCTGGCCACCTCCGTCGGAGAGGTGCGACTTATTACACTGACTGTTTATTGCTGTGAATGTGTGTGTGAGCTGCGAGTGTGTGTATGCACTTACTACTTACTTTATTACCTGTTTGTGTGTGTGTGTGTGCGCATACGCAGAAAATACATCGCTTCTTGTGGGTATGGAGATGTGAATACCTAGATGCAAATATGAATGTGTGTGTGTGCTGCGAATCTGTTTATATTGAAGTCTGTAAATGTGTGAGTGTGTGTGAATGCTGAGACGATACATCGCTACTTATAGGTGTCTTGTGAATTACAAAGACGCAGATGTGATTTCTGTCTAAAAATCTCATGTGAGAGATGCCTGATGATCCTGAATGAAGCATTTTTGTGTGCACAACTGTAACTGTTTTAAGCCTAAGTTTGTTAATATTTTTATACCAGTCAGTGTGAATATTTCTTTATATATGTATTATATATATTGCAGATCCTAATGAAAACGATGCCGACGTCAATGTTCCGCCTGCTGACCGGCCAGGAGAACCCGGTGTTCATTTAACGCGACACAAGTGCCTGCTTCATAGCCGAAGGGCCCTTACACGCGTATGTCTGTACTGTTAACAATATACTCTAAACTATTACTTGTACCATATAATGACATGTTATGGCTTTCTCGTGTATTCTTCGGATACCAATATGTATATTGTAAATCTAAATATTCCCAGGTATACAAAGTAAACGTTGATTATAGAATGTTGGGTTGAATAAATTTATTAAATCATGTAATGCTACAAATGTATGAGTTGTAATGTATTGTGATAAACAGATATCAAAAATGTGTTATTAAATCGTGTGTAACGGCCCTTATTGCAATGCAATATGCTCCCGTACAACGTTTCCGATTTGTGTAGAGGAATTATTTTGTATTGATTTTTATATTATTTCAATCCTATTATTTGTGTATCTTGTCTTACATCGTAAGAATTTGTTGAACGTGGAAGTGAGCTCAGCTATATAATACTCGACTCAAAGTAAGTGATGTACAAGTTTCGATGCTTAAAATGCTTATGTAGGTCATGTAAGTTAGGTTAAGTTACATATAAGATATGTTTTGCACTTGCTGACACAGAGTTAAATTTAAATTTCATCAAAAATTAAAAAAAAATCTTATGTACAATGGTTTTTAGTATATTTATATGTTACGTTTTATGATCCGACGGAGATTTGAAAGTTTTTCTACAGTCAAAACAGTATTTATACTACAGATTATAATTAATTGAAATATTATACTTATAGAACAAAAATGCAACCGATTTTTGCGGTTTTAGCAAACCATTTTATCATATTTTACTTATATATGTTATGGGCATTTTTTTAATTCCTTAACAAGCATCCCGTCGGGTCGAGCAAGTGCAGAACACATGTTTATCACTATGTATACATAATGAATACCTTTAATAATTTATTGATGTATACTTATAATTGAAAATCAAAACGCTCATATCTGCTTAGATATTATTAATATAAGTTATCACCATATTGAATACTTCTATTTCTAAAGTCTAAATGACAACAAAATGCACTAGCTGCCTTTCTGCCATAGACAATAAGTATATTTTCTTGTCATATCCTAGAGTTTAGTTATTATGCAAAAAGTTGCCATATTTAGTTTTTTAATTTAGTCATTATTATCTAAAATCATTCCATTCGTAGTCCCTTTTTGTTTTCGTCATAGACTGTTTTTATTTTTTTATATTATTTTTTTTTTGTCTGGAATCTTTGATATTTAAAAATATTTTTGTATGTTAGTAACACCAATACATGTAGGTTAATACAGATTATAATGTATAGCTGTTAGCGTGGTCGGAGTGTCGGAGTAAGATCAAATGTTTAGTCGAAGTGGAAGTTGTCTGTAGGGACTAGGGAGGGATCTCGATGTGATCATTGATAAATAAATGAATTGATTAGTGAATATAATAAAACATTATTTCATGTAGCGTTTCAAAAGATATGTCATATTTTGTAAATTTTATAGTGTGGCTATAGCGTAACTATGTAACCTAATGTATGTTTTAACTAAGCTTAGCGCTCTGAGGACGAGTTCTATTTATGTATAAAATATTTATTGTATAAGACACCCCCTCCTCCCCCCACCCTTCCTTCAAACCCTTAGTAATATATAAACCGCTTGTCTATATCATCTCCAAAATAATTATGCTTTTGACATATGTAGTCACTATTTATAAAAAAAACTATCCTTCGTTATAGTTTGCCGAAACGACCAGTTCTTCACAATCTTTGGGCTAACGGATATTTCTATTTAAGCGATTTCAGCGCTTCATTCTCCTCAATGACAGTTGTACAGATTATGTACTACATTTATTTAAGAGAAAAAAAGCGCTAACATCGCTTATGTCGCAAGACATTCAGTGTAGATTTATAAAATGTTTCAGCAGTATGAAGTTTATTTTGAGTATTATAAACTGGTCGCGCCCCTTCGTTTTAGGTTAAAATGTTTACAGATACGGTCTGATGTGTAATTTTATATTGCTAGCTGTTGTGAATAAGATTTTATTTACATTGAATGAACACAGATAATAAATAGCGTTTTATTGTGGAAGCTGATATATTGTAGGTACACTGTAACATGTGAAATAACTATTGTTGTTCTCATTTCTAAGAGTATTATTCTAGTCTGCATTAAAGTTAAGAATAAAAATGAACAAATTTATTTATATTGTTTTATTTTGTTTTCAGATCTTGTGTATTTTTTATGGTAATTTGCTGTATAGTATCTGTATGTAGTATGGAATCTCCATTTCTATAAATTTTGCTTATGAGTTTTCGATGTATGTATGGCTTACCCATTCTTTGTTATAAAATAAATTCGCTCAGAAAACCTATGATTACTTTGTACTCCTAATTATTGTTTTTAACAATAAAAACATATATAAAACGAGCGTATACGTCTTATACGCATATTTTATTTTATACTATAGGACAATAATACTGACTTATCCTTCAAATAACTCATGTAACAAGTTTTGTAATTTATTTTTCAGTTTACTTAATTTAATTTCAGTATTCTGTGACGTCATACACGTACTACTTGTGATAAAAAATAGTAATTGCTACATATAAACTTATTTCATACATACTAGTAAAACCTGGTTTAAATTCGTCTACAGATTCCCATTACAACTGATTGTCGACGATCACTAAACAAAAAATATAAACGAATAAATTGACGTTCATGTTAAATGAAGGGTACACGCTTAAATTCCTCTTATCAAATTTAACCTTTGAAATTTTATCAGCGGAGTAGTTCAACGTGAACTTGAACACTTAACGGAACAGTAGAAGTATTAGAATTTTATAAAAAAAAGTATTTTTTGTAAAACATAAATGTAACATAAATTTATGTGACATCATATTTAATCTTATTTTTAAACTCATCGACTCATATAAAAATGAGATCTTCATATAAAAATGACCTACAGCTACTAGCTCTCATTGATTCTTATTAACCTTGTGTTTTTATTCAAAAACGATAATTTTGCGTATAAGAACTAAAATGTAGCTATTAATTTCTTTATTGTTTGACGTTTTTTCCGTAAAAAAAACTTGGAATATTTAATTTTTGAATGTGTTTCAAAGGTGGCGCCAGTGCTGCAGATTAATGACGATGAGAGCAAGGTATTAAAGTAAAGTACAACGACTCATGGTATTTATTTCTTTTTCTTGAGAAGAATTCTAACAAAAAATGGAAACCAAATTTAGCAAAACAAATTAAACGTGATTAGCCATAGCAAACCTCATCATAGCTAAAGACATTTGTAAAGCCGTGTTGGGTGACAAAGATAAATGGGTCTCTTGTAACAGTTAAAAGAACAAATAAGCATTAAATACTGCGGAGACATTATATATTGATCATCTATCAGAATTACGAAGGCATTTTAAAAATAGATACCAAAAAAATTCAGCTACATACTAAGCTATATAGTGGACCAGTGCTTTTAAATAGTCAATTATTTCTAATGGTCGCTATTAAAAAATAGTAAAAGCCTTTTTTATAAGTCTAGTAATAATGATCCACTATTGGAGTAGAAAATATATAAATTTGATACTCTTAGTCTCTTATAAACCTCAACCAAACTTAGTTTCCTAAACGCAAGACAGTTTAAATTGAATTTAATAAAGAAAGTTCTATTTTATCAAATCGAATCTTCATGAATTTAATAGGACTTAGTTCTCTTTCTGGCTTCTCAAACGATGCTCGTATTTGCTTATAAAGGAGACATTGTTCCAAAATATTCATACTAGTACTTGAAAAATATACATTTTATAGGCTCAAACTATTAAAATGTAAACGCGAATTACTTTTTAAAAATTTTAACCACAATTCTATAATTTATATAACAGCTATAAATAAGATACAATAAAAGTAGGACATCCTCATATCATAATTTCTTGTGTTTTCCTGTTGTGAGTATTTTTGTACGTAACTAATTATTCCAGATGTATGTATGTGGTCTTGGAAGGCTAGAAATATTTTTTATTTGTTTTGGCAGATAGAATGAATGACAGCCATTGTAATATGGGAATTATTTTTTTTCAACAGGCAATACTTTAGTTTTACCTAAATTTAGTTTTTCATATCCACCTCTGACTAAGAGTTTCAATTGTACCTGTCACTATTCAGTAATATTTAACAGTACAAAAACATTATAAAAGCTACTAATTTTGTGTTTAGTGTTAATTATAAATCTATGTCTATCTTTAGTTTTTCTAGTTAGTGACAAGAAAGAGCTACAAAATAATAATGTATCAATTACTGGCAATACTAAATGTATATTTGTCTCAAAATAATACCATTTATATATTAATATAGGTCTTGTGACTTTCCTTTAATGCATTTATTGACAGATGTTGCAATATTTAACTTTTTTAAAATTTCTGCTACGGCTTCATTCTAACTAGAATCATGGAATATTTATGCCAATGTCAAAATAATTATTTTTTCTGCATGAATTATAATCTTGATTTAATATAATATCACTAAGAGGCATATTTATAGATCTTTGGCAAAAAGAAAGAGTCAAAATTACAACTTCAATTATTAACTTCTGTGAAATTTTTATGACATTTAGATTTGAACACTGATTACATACTTGAAAATTAAACTTACCCATTTTAATGATAGATTATTTTTAAATAAATACTAGGATTACTGTTAAAAAACAACCATAAAATTATTTCAGTACTCCGGTTGTTGTATAATATAATATAATGTACGTAGAGAAGCCAATTTGTTACTGTCTCATAGTACTCTGATGTAATACCCTCATCTTTATTAAATTAACCTCTATGAAGCAAACAAATTTAGAAAAATCACAAATATATAATATTCTATGTCTTATTGTATTGTTAATGTAGGAGTACAATGTTAAATAAAATAAGAATTAGCATTTGTTTATTATGTATTTTCAAGTTGCTCACAAAGCCAAATTAAATTTACATAAATACAATTTAATGATAACCTTTTATACAGTAAATGGTACACAAGATTCATTTTTAAATTATTTTTATGCAGAGAAATCACTGGAAAATATATTTATTAAAACATTGCTCATTCTAAACAATAAAAAAAACTAACAGTATCTGCGGAGATCATAAACTGATATTATTGCATTATGTCTTCACTTTACAGCTGATAAGATTTACAAAGGTAATGAACTTTGTGACAATACACTATCCTTTGTATAAAATTAACCACATTTGATCAACTATGAAATATATACAATAGGGTCTCGAGAATTCCAATATTTAGCTAGTTTAATTATAGTAAAAAAATATGCATACCTAATATCATAACCAAGCTACATGTGATAAAATAAACAATAATCTGTGGGACATTCAGAGTAGACCAAGACAAGGGAGGCTATGAAGAAATGCAAGAGGTGATGGCGGGTTCGGCTGCTGCCTCGACGGCTCCAGCCTATGCCTTTATATAAATTTATCCACAATTGTCTCTTCACAAGTTATTCGATCTAGGTAGTAAAACATAACTTGCACTCTTAAAATCATGATATATATGTTAGTTACATTCACTTCATGTAGCGCGTGGGAGAGGCACTGGGTGCGACTGTAGCCGCTCAGTTGTCCATTGCATATCTCCTGGTCCACTCCTTCGCGTTTCGGATGGCTTCGCTCTCATTTACTTTCCACAGTTCGGCCACATCGTTGGCCAGCGGGTCGTCGGGGTTAGGTGCCGATAATAAAGCTTGAATAGAAAGCAGAACGGTGCGAATCTGCAGTGCCGGGCTCCATTTGTCTTTCAGAATATCCAGACATATGCGACCTAGCCGATCTATATTCGGATGGTAAATTTTCGTAATAAACCTAACCTTAGGCGCTGACATAGGGTAGTCCTCTGGAAGGAATAGTTCTAATTTGAAAAGTCCTCCCTCGAACGGCGAGTCTTCTGGCCCGGTGACTATTACGTGAAAATAACGAGCATTGTTCTCGCTAGGCACCGCGCTAATTCCCGGCACGGGTTCTTGCATCAACCGTTGTGTCTCTTTGATTATTCTACGTGGTAGGGCTGCCATTTTATTTATGCGGTCTAGCGCAATTTGTCAAATGAAAGCAGGTAATCATATAATTGCTTAAAATATCAAAATGTCTTTGCACTGCACGTGTAAATAACAATACTTGAGGCACTTTATCTATTATAATTAATTATAACAGCATCTTAGCCATGATAATGCTGAAAACGCAAGTACAAAAGCGATATTATAGTACCAACTTCAATTTTTTTTATTGCACCATAGATAATGTAGAATATTAGATACCATGAAGAAATCATGCAGTATAGAATTGAATGCGTTCGTAATATATTATAAATCACTAAATAACAATATCTGAGTATTACTTATTATTAAGAGAACACTTTTAATTTTTAAATTATGCATAATGTAGTTGTTGTCTATCTATTCACATCTCTATCAAAATTCTATTCTGTTTGAGTATGTGATATGCAACATTTCCAATAGATGGCTCTTTACAGTCTTCGAAAAGCAGCAGCATTGTAATTTTTATACTTAACTTATATTAAATATAATATAGTGATCCGAACTCAATCATCTTATTGATTATATAAATAAAACTCAAATCTGAATAGGATTTTAAATAAATGAAGTATAGATATCCTTCTTCTTTGTAAATTATATTCTAAGCACTCCACATTTTAAATGGGAATTTTATGAGGATGTAATAATGCATGCATGTACATTTGTTGCACCTTCATAAAATAACTTTATCGGTTTTAATAAAACTTGACAATATAACAGCTTGACATTACACAAGGTATCATATTTTAGTTCGAAATTCCTTGTGCTTCTTGCGGGTTACGGCATAATAGTTGTATTTTGCATGAAGTTACGTGACACAAAGTACAGATGTCACTACCGGTTAGTTGGATATGACGTTTATTGTTTTAAATAATACACTTTATAGATTCCTCTGTGAGCCAAATGACGAAGTAGACTACAAAATCTCGTTACTTTAGAAAATAGTAAGAGTTTTATTGTATAAAAAAATCTAGTTGTTCAGTTTTATGAAATCACGACACAAATTAAATTTGATCGTATTAATCATTATTATTTTACAAAACTCTCAACATTCTGGCAGTAGGTAGAGCTTAATAGTCTCTTGTAAAAGCGTTCGAGACAAATTTCTGTTAGTCTGCACTACCTCCTCTGGCTAAATTTAATGGTAGTTCTTTTTCTAAAGTTCGTGTTCGACTGAACTTTGTCATCAAAAAATAAACACAAAGTTTCAGAATGAGAATAATAATAAGAAACAAAAAGTAAAGATACTCTATAACTACATAAAATTATCATACCGTAAACAACCAATATGATAAAATATGAAAAATGAAAATTATTTATTTAAAAT
Organism: Danaus chrysippus; assembly: GCA_916720795.1. Taxonomy (NCBI): domain Eukaryota; kingdom Metazoa; phylum Arthropoda; class Insecta; order Lepidoptera; family Nymphalidae; genus Danaus; species Danaus chrysippus. The sequence goes on along the minus strand of CAKASE010000080.1, from coordinate 2,588,662 downwards.
ACCTATCTATGATATTTTTATTGCTATAACGAATTAGTTCTGTAATTGATATTATTTTCGTTTGATATTTTGTAAGAATTCTCGAGATAAAGGTCGTAATAGGAAGGTATAATAGTACAATAATATTGTTTTTTTTTAAATCTTTGGACACATCATTGATTGATCTGATTTATTTACTTGCCGCTGTATTTCATACATTTAATTATACAAAATTCATCAGATATAAAAGAAATTCAGATTGCACTTAAAAATATCATTTTCAGAAATAATTAAAAATTTTAAATTGTTCCAATATCAAAAATAACAGATATAAACGATATGTATAATAAATACTTTATTCAAAAATACTTTTTTCATCAATCGCCAATCTCTATGACAGTTTGTCAGTTTGTTGAATACAGTACTCGTTTTTATTTTACACATTATTTTATCAAGGAATAAACGAAATATTGAGTTATTGAATTTATATACCTACATCGAATTGTTTTATTAAGTGAACACTTTTGTTCTATGATTGAAGGTGTTTTAGAAATTAGCAGCCATTTTTCTTTACGTCAGTCATCAACTTGTAGTTTGTGCTTATTACCATTATGCTATGCAAACTCACAAATATTTGACCTTCTCATATACATAATTCTAATTAATTTATAAGTCACATATATTTCTCATATATTTATTACACACTCAAAAAATTTTCACGAGGCATTTTATGAAACAATATTGCAATGACTTGATCTACCCTAAAAGCTTTGATTTGGAAATTTTTACAAGACTAAAAGAACTTTAATCTTGAAACTTACAAATTAAAAGCTTAAGGCAGATGTTGATTTTAAAAGGAAGAGAGATTTAATTGCTATTATAATAATATATCTATGAGCATATTCTTTAAACTCTAATATGGAATGTTGACAAGAAGTCTGGTGCTCGCACGACCACGTGTTCGAAGTCCATGAATGATAGTCTCCCGTCTCCATCCACGTCAGCTTCATCAAGCACGCTGTCCACGATTTCATCACGTTCCTGTTCGTGAAGCTCCCCCTTGGTCAGCATTCGGGTCGCCTCCAACAAATCCTCTCTACCAATGTACATATCATCATCCAAATCGTAGATCCTGAACGCGTACCTGATGATGACAAAATAAAAGGATTATAAAAATAAAAGGATAGCAACCGGTTGGTGAAAAGTAACCGAAACGTCGTGAGTATGTAGTCTATACTTAGTCAAAAATATAAACGCGAATAAATCCGAAAATATTAGTTAAATTTAAATGAGTACTTGCGAAAATCATAGATCTCATTATTATAAAGAATTGCTTAAAAGTAAAGTTGCGAAAAAAAAATCTATCTAAAAATTTTTATAGAGAATTATGGAAGTATTTTTGGAGTGTAACCTAATTTAGATCACGTATAGCTAAAAATATCGACTAATTTTAGTTTGTAACTTCAATAAAGGAATTTCTTGAAGGTTCTATTGAGTGATAAGACCTTTCAGTTGTTCATCACAGCTTAAAAAGACCCTAGAAACAAATTACTCTCACGTCTTCGTATTATCCGAGTTTATAAGACGGAGTGGTCCCAAGAGGTCTAATCTGGTATTGTACATGGGCCACTGATCTTCAACCGATGAGATATGGAAATCTCTAAATCACTTACCTACATTGTTTGATTAATAAACTTAAATTAAATATTTATAATAATAGAATGTAAAATATTTCCATTAAGCAATATTCCTTGTTATTTTGCGATCACATCTAAAATGAATATTTTTCCGTCTATTATCTTTTTATAATCAAGTAATGAGAAAATAACATTTTTACGTTTTCCCTAATGTCTGTATCATAATACTAATGGTACTAAACGGCATTTCTATATGTAATTTCAGTTAATTAGGGCGGAGAAATAAAAATATTATAAGAACCAAAACCAATATATTTAGGACTTTATGACAAAGCAACAATTATGTAACCAGAGTTCTTTCATTTCTCTTGGTAAATGGTCGCTTAAGAGTACTCCATTATCTGTTAGTGACGCATTCGTAATAATAGTAAGACATTAATAATTTTGATTGTTGGAAATATAAAGAAAATAAAACATAAGAAAAATTGATATAAAACCTTTTTAGCGCCTAAAGTACTTTAGACATTTACAAGAGACTCAATTAAAAATGGTAACTTTACTTAGACTTTTTACATTTACAGATTATTTCAGAAAATTAAAATATTTTTTTTAGCTCAAATGCGGTTTTATTACTAAAAATTATCCATTTCAAGCGACTTATGCAAAGACACATTTGGAAGGTATTCGTAGATTTGGGTGCGATGATAGCATTACCTTATTTTGTGAATTTTAATTGACAGCTAATAATATAGTGATGTTTATTAGATATATTTTCTTCTACACTAATTCAAATGAAACTTAGCTATTTCAGATAATACGCTTTTAGTATTAATAGTTACTTTATATAAAGCGTAGTATCTCAAAGCTTAGTTTCATTTAACTACCAGTATTTTAATAGCTAATAATTCTCACCAAGCCTTAATATCTCTGGGCGCAGCTTCACTGAATACCGACATCATGTCCAGGAAGTCTTCGAAGGTCAAGTTACCTGATCCATCATGAGAAAACACTTGGCAGATACGGCGCTTGAAAGGGTTTTCCTAAAGTAATATAGAAAATGTTAATATTGAGATCTAAGACTTTCGCGAGTATTCTTTTAAACGAAATTAAATTATTTCATTTAAATGAAAATAATATTTTCGGATTCATACGCGTTATTTTATTATTTTTAAGAGTATATACTCCCGGCGTTTCGATTACTTTTCAGCAACCGTAGTCAGATGAGAATGTCTCGTGAGGCTTTATGGCATGTAGTTATAAAAATAATAAAATAACGCCTATTAATCCGAAAATATTAGTTTCATTTAGAAAGTTATTTATTATTTTAATGCTCTTTTTGTGTATATAAATTGTATCTTTTAACTCATTATGCATTTGTTATTAATATGTCGCTTTATACTTTAAGTTCAGGTAGTTTTTCAATTTCCTCGACGGGCACAGCTATAGTGTGCGCTTGTTTTTCAGTCATCCGTTTTGGCACAAGCTCCGGGTTGACATCTCTGAACCGTTTGAAAACTCTGAAATTTTAATAAAACAGTGTTTATAATTGCTTTGGTGATTTTCAACGCCTATAGTACGGAGTCTTAATATATGGAAGATAATTATTATGATATATGGGTATGCTTGCAGAAAGAAGGATATATATGTAGCTAACTAGTTTAATAGAAATTAATATTCTTAATTCGGCTCCATATTTCGGACCTTGTGAGAATGTAGTTGTTAAAAAAAAATGGCTCAACGGAATTATATTCAAGCTTATTGTATACGATAAAAAGTTTGAGTAGTATGTTATATTAATTTTCGTGATGATTAAAATGAATCATATAAAAGAGGGCAGAACTATTTCAATAGTTATACTTGGGAGAAAGAATGATTCTTGAGTCATCTTTATAGTTGTCAAATTCCCCTTGTCATTGATTCGGAGAAATAAATCTAAAGTATTTCATGTTTAAACTCGTAATTTATATCATTCCAACATTAATAACAAATGAAACTGTAAATGTATAAAACACATTAAGTGCTTCCTCAATCGGATTATAGCTAAAGTAGTAATTAATTCTGTATCGGAGACGTGTTGCGGCACGTTCATATTACGATAATAATAAAACAACACGTGACTTGTAATATATGTTAGACCTCTAAAGGTACCTACATACATATACATATATTTTATGGGTTAAAACTATCGTAAGAACTGCAATGAAATGAAACTAATATGTTTCGGATATACTACGCTTGTTATCTTTTGTAAAAAAAACTACATACTCCCGACGTTTCGGCTACTTTACAGCAATCGTGATCACGGGCAGACGAGATGTCAATGTCTATCAGTTGGTCTTGTTATCTATCATGTGTCTAGAGTTGCAATAAAGAAAAAATAATAATTTTCTGTAAATATAATGATAAAAGAACTTCATAAGACCAACTAAGACTTGAGAGGATAAAGAAACGTTTCCTTTATCATCTTACTTTCTCTGTGGGTAAAGGGAAAATAATTCCTTCTTACAAAAAGGATTAGAATTTTTCAAAATTCTTTAACTAAGTGATTGGAGGGATTTGTTGGACTTAAAATTTCTATATGTATAAAACACTTAACAACAACTATGATAACTCGTTTTTGGTATCAAAAATTAAATTGAATGTTCCAATTAGATTTCCACGTAAACCAATAATACCATTAGTAAGACCTTTCCGCAAAACTGTTTTAGGATGCAATTCACCTGTATCTCGCTTATGTAAAATTTTTAATGAGCACAGTGCTGTTTTATACCCTTTTGGAGACTAGTCAAACAAGTTTCACAAAAAATTATTGTCAAAATTGTCATCCAATTAATTTATTTTGTTTGTATTTGTTTATTATTGTTTTACTATTATTGTTAATCCTTGTCTTTTTAACCTTAATTTACTAACCATTAATTATTTGTAAGCTTGTTATATCCAACTTTATCTTTGCAAGTGGTATTCACCTTAAAAGGTACATATAAGTCAGTGGTGGCTCAGTGGTTAAAGGGCCCGCCTCTCGTCGCCGAAGGCGAGGGTTCGATCCTGGCCCGGGCAAGTACCAATGTGATTTTTCCGAATCATCAATCATCAATCATCCGTATTTAGACATCACTGATTAATGTTGATTCCCAAAAGAGGGTTGATGTCAGGCAGGCGGCCGGTCGTAAAAACAAATAGCCAAAAACTTTTCACAACATGTAGGGCAGGACCCTGGCTATAGCTGGGAAATTGCCAGGCAGAAGAAGAAGGTAATGCATTTAGTTTTAAATTGCTAAAAATTGTATACCTTTGTATGTATTGATGTATTTACCACTGGTAATCTTAAATAAATAAATAAATATGTAGTTTAAACGTGGTCAAAACCTCAAACAGTTCGTAATAAATAATGAGTATTAAGAAACTGACATGTGGATAATGGAATTACTGTGACTTAAAATACTTAACTTTAATCCGATAATACTTATCTATGTTGGTATAATCACGTTCATCTATGCCTCTTTACGACTCTATGACACTTCCAAGACATGGTTATATACCCAAAATAATATTTCATATAATTACAACATTTATAGTTTTGTTACAGTTTTAGTCTTGTTTTCTTTGATACTTTTAATTTGTTTTATGCTATGGCTTCATTCGCACTGGAATAGTTGAGTTCTTTCTCAATGTCAACGTTTTCATATGTAGGACGAATTATAAACTCGAGTACTGTGTGGAAAAAAAATCTATTATCATGATAGCTGACTGCATTCAATAAAACTATGTGAAAAATTTTTATTTTGATTTTAATTGACAATACTTATAGAAAGAGGGCTTTTTGTAAACTTATATTGAAATAACCACAGCAGATGAAATCAAAAGAAGAAGAATAACTCTATTAAAATTTACCGTTTTAAGTTTTTATCCACGTTGTTGCTAACATTAAAGGTATAAAAAAGAAATATTTTCGGGAAATAAAATACCTACTCACAGCCACTGCAATTAAATTAATAAATGTAGATACTTTATTTGAATAAATTATAACATCTTTATTCACTTTTATAATACTCAATGATGATTTTGAAATAGGAGTACACGAAGGCTCAAAATTAAAAGTACCTCACTGTAAAATATATTACAAGTTGCTTCTTATTGTTACAGAGTTAAATTGTATACAAGTATTAAAAAGAAATAACTATTCAGTATTAAACAGTAATAATATTCAATATTATTGTATTATAGTACAGAAGTAAATTAATATTTGATCAGTTTGATTACCGTGAAGCATAATTCAATCCCTAATTAATTACTGTTGGCACAAACGCAGCTTGCGGCCTCTGTGATGTTTGATTTGACATTTCAGTATCCACAGATATTATTACATATTCACTGAGTATTTGGTTTCATTTATTTTGGTTTGTGGTACATTAATTTGTGAAATGACGTCATTATGTTCATTTAATTTAGTTATATTCAAAGCTAGTTTTTGCTCGCGACTTCGTCTGCGTTAGTTTCAGGATTAGAAATGTATAGCTGACCGGAACAACTATGTTCCTCCTTAAAGACAGGAGTTAAGAAGATTTTAGACTTTTTCAATCGAATAAAAAGTATCCTATGTCCGTCTCCTGATTTCAACCTACCTTCCAACAAATTTCCAGCCAAATCCGTACATGTTCTTGAGTTATAAATAGTGCAGCTAACAGGACTTTCTTTTATTATATTATTTATTTATTATTATTATAAATGTATGCAAAAAATTTTTTTTAATTAAAACCGTTACCTCCTTACCGTAAAATTTCTTTCCTTGTGAAAAATGTACAGTCCTGAGAATGAGAAATTATAAGAATACAAATGATTTAACAATATGTCCTTCTATTTACTTGTTATTTTGGAATTATGAGAACTACAAGTATAAAAAATAACATTGAAATATTGGTAGGAAGTTTTTAAGGATTTAAATTTCCGAAAAAACTGTAAATATGAATTAAACTGTATTGATTATTAAAGTTAGTTTTTAATAAATTTAATCTTTATTGTTTTCTTATAATATTTTTGTATTACATAAACACGAGTTATTATTTCAATGTACATATACCTGGTAATCTTCAAGTTGTTGTTCTGTAAATGTAACAACTTTGTTTCCCATGTTGTTTATATGAAGTTTTTTTAAAGAAAAAGTAACAAAATTTCGGTATAAAAAATAAAAAAGACGGCAAATGCCAGCCTGTTGCCGCGACGGCCTTACACTAGCTTGAATTAGCACGAAGCCATTAGGGTGTGTTGTATAGAGTATAAAATATGAGAAGCTTCTATTAAATAATTAAATTTATAATTTAATATTAACTATTGAGTAGTTTAAATATATCTAGTTTGTTAAAGAAATTACTTACATATACATATATGAGTCTTAAACGAAATAGGTATTTACATAAGAATTTTGTTTTTATAGAATTTTTTTTTTAATATTATTTTACCATGAAAAATGTGAAATCTCGTTACTATATATTTTCTTTAATCATATACTATTCTTTTTATATAAAATAATATGTTAACAATCAAAAGTAGTTATTGAAACGTATTTTTTATGTTAAGTATAACAAATTAATGTTTTAATGTAGTCGTTTAAAGATTGCCTCTATCCGTAGTCTACTCTATATAAATAGGTGCGGGCAGATTGTCGCCGCGCCCCGACCTCGGCTTCTTTATTAATTCTCACTAGCTCGCCTCCCGGCGATGTTTGTGTTCTCCGCCAGAGAAAACTATCACCATTACTTAATAAAATAATAAACATATATAAGTAATATATATAATATTTATTTAGCAGCTTAGAGAGTAGTTCTGTCGTTTGTTTTACAAATGATTAAGAGTACATCTCTCAAACAAAATTCTTAATAGTTCTTACTTAAGATTTTTTTGTTTAACCTAGCTATATTATATAACAATTTATATGCCAGACTGTAACGAAAATAAGTACGGGAAAACATTTGAGTTATTTTACGATTTGAGATATCTTTATTAATTTGAGTTATTTTAAAGATTTAACTATAGTAACTGGATTTAAACTATGAGTAACTCATATGTGATGCAGTTATTTATAAAATAAGTACGTCCTAGGTAACACGAAGAGATTAAGACTCTAGTCGTGTTTTAGGTCATACGCGTATTATAAAATATAAATCCATGAAATAGACCAAGAAAAACATTATGCCACAAATTCAATGCTTTTAAAATCGAATATTTTTCAGTATTTTTTTTTAATTTTCAAATAGGATCGATTTTATTTATAGTTTTCTCTGGATTTATTTCGCTATCCTCGCTATGGAAATTAACATAATTATTACAAAATATTTTTTCACTACAATTTGAAGGATTTGAAAATTTGTTCGTAGTTTTTTTATCTTTTCTAACTTATTATTATAACAATAAGAGCTGAAAGTTTGTAAAATATAATAACATGCATATATGTATAAGTTCTCACATTTATAATCTTTTAGTATATTTGTACGAAATAATAGTAAAAAAACGATATAAACAGACATATATGCCTAGGAATTATTAAATACTCTCAAGAGTTTTGGCCATCCTCTATAAAGCAAACTAAATTAATATGAAACGAAAATGAATAGAAGATAAGATATAAAAAAGGAAACAATTAAAGTATCAATTTTATAGTAATATAAGTAATCCTAAAGTAAAATCCCTATCCTTCTCTTTGACATGATAATATTTGTCTACCAACATACTGATTTGTTTGGCTTGCTTGTTGTTCTTGGAGATCACGTATTTTATTAAACTTGACCCTTTTTGTGAAGACCAAGCGAATAATATTAAAAAATGTATGAGAGAATTGATACCTTAAACAAATACATTTTCTAAATCAACGTTTTAAGAAAATATTGTCTATGTAGATTTGTCTTGTAATGGTTAAATATGAAAAAGATTAAAATAATTTTTGGCTCATATTTTTATGTTGGATATTTTTTTTTATAAATGTTTTTGTACATTGAAAGAAAATATTATACTTATTCCATATTATTTAAATTAATAACACTATCTAAAATCTAATCCAGTTGTAATGGTGTACAATTGAGTGAAAGTAATTGCTCCAGTTAAAAATAAACCGACCAAGTTAGAAAGTAGGTCACTTGAAGTGAGAATGTACGAATTTGCATTGGAACATTTCGCCACCAGGGTTTACTTAACATGTCAATATTAAACCTGTGCAAGTACTGGTTGGATATTTAAGACATCTTACAAGTGCTCCGATAGCCGTGATCGTCTAGTGGTTAGGACCCTACGTTGTGGCCGTAGTAACCCAGGTTCGAATCCTGGTCACGGCAGTGATTACACTGTCACGGCGGAGACAATTTTTTGAAGTTTTTTTTACATGTTTAACTTCTGTTCAAACGATATTATTTTATGAAAACTTGTTTAAAAATAGAAATAGTCTGATACTTGCTGAAAGTGTTTTTTAATTAAATTAAAATATATATTTTTAGAGATAATAAAAATATGTTTCTTAAATCTGCTGTAACAATAATGAGAATTACATATTAAAACTTATAACCTATACATAAGACTACATAATTGACCCGATGTTAGGACAGCAGTGCAATTCCATTGCTTATGTGGTTCTTCTAGTTCACACGGCTTGGTGTTCGTTCCGAGGAGTAAACAACGTCACTCGTTAAATGATATTTTATCTATAAAATGATATCGAATCGGCGATGTCCATTTATTTGTTAATATGTAGCGTGAACATAACACAATAAAACACAAAACTCTGCCCGACCACAATATTATTGATATAATAGATATTAAATCAATTATATTTGTATGTCATCTGTCAACTTTATCACATTACACTCATATGTTTAGTTTATTGATAACCTCTTATAAAACATGTTTCGTTTTTACCTCGTTATCTTAAACATTTTGTTTATTTATCAAGTAAATTCGAGGGGTAAGTTGTATGCACATCAATTCTAATCTTAAAATTTTAATTATTACGACAAATAAGACGAAATTATTTTAAAAATCACATATTTCTTTATGATTTTATTGTCACTAAAAATATCAATATAATTTTAAGTCACCTCCAAGATATGCCAGATCAAGCCGACAGAGAAGCACTGTTTGATAGAATACATGGCTAAAGATAGATGGCCTCATCAAGAAAGGTAAATGAATTGGGAATCTGGGATCTAATTAAATATACAACGGCCCTCATTTGAATATTGATTTGATATACTGAATTGGAATGTTTCAGATGGGCATTCGACTGGCGTAGACAACACTGCTATGAGATTCGCTGGGCCAACCACTGTGGGCTTGTTAACAAAGATACCAATAATTTCGCCTCAGAAAAAGAATGTCTCTCGGAATGTGCTGGGTGGGCTTAAATTGAACAAACAAGTTTTCGTAAATAAATAATATTAAAATTGTTTTTCTTCATTTTTTCTAATAAAATAACTGTTATATCGATCATGTCATGCCATGTTTATGTTTGCTACTCGTACCTTTCGTTAATGTAGATCTGTAATATCTTATTTTCATTAACAGATAAAAAAAATTATCACTTTTACTTTGAAAATCAAACAAGATATATTTAACACAAATTTTTGTAAAAATGTACCAACTGGTAATATTCTTAAGAATTTATGAAAATTTTACATTTGAATTATTTGTAACCGCTATCATACGAAAATGTCTGATTACAATAGAACACAAGTTAAACTAAATCGTATTTCAGAATAACATCATACTGGATGAGTGTCTGATGCTCTGTTACAAATCAAACGATGGACTGATTTTGATGAAACTTTTCAGCGGTGTAGCTGGACATAAAGTAAGTTGTAGGTTGTTATTGATATATAAAAATCTTCGTAGATACTCTGCGGGACACGGAGATCCCTAAGAAAAACGGTAAAAAAGTTGTATTGAAACATTTATCACGGAATATAGATGGCGCTATCAACTGATTACCATATCTATTTCATTAAAAAAATAATGTTATTCTTTATGGCAGGTGCCGTGATTCCCCTGAGATTATTTTTGGTTACGACAATATAAGTTTCCCTGAAATGAAAAGTTAATCTGAATATTGCATATAATACTATCGTTAAATTAAGGAAAAATACACAAATAAATATTATACACGTTTATTTAAAAATATTAATTAGACTTTTTTTCAAAGTCGTATAAAGGCCTGAACTAATAATATAGAATTATCTCATAGGCTAAACAATTGTCTGATAATTGAAGTGGAATAATGAGATACAACAATTAACTTCGTGGTGTGTAAATTGTTCGTTACTGAAGGTAAAATTGAAGGCTTAACATAATCTGCAGTGGTAAATAGAAATTGCGGTAAAAACATCAACTGATAGCCACTGACGTCATTTTATCTAAAACTAAATTAAAGTAACTCCTTCATTGTTCTGGATAAACAAAATCTAGAATAAAAAAGATCTTTAAAATATGCATTATTGTTTTATTTTTTTTGTAATAAAGAAATGAAAAAATCTAAGAAATTTATAAAACGACTCTTAAAGAAAGATTTTTGAATATACCTGAAATGAATCTTAAAGAATGTAACCCTCACTAGTAGATGATATGATTTAAATAATTCAATAGATATTATTTTAGCTTAATAGTTTTTTTTTACAATCCTGCTACAAAAATCCTTTTTACATTAGATTTTTCAAGTATTTCCACCCTTAGTACCTTCACAAACATAAGTACGAATAAACACATGTGTTATACTCACACACTGTAAAACAGCCAGGCACGTCCTCTCGTTAACAAACCCTCAGGCACGTGATAACTTAGTCCCACCCTCATGTTTGGAAACACGTAAGCATGTTCATTGTAAACACATAGACATATAATCCCTAATAGATCTAGATAATCAATATAAACACTATTTTTGTAAGAACTTAAACATTTTAATTAATAATGACAAAATGCAGCTAAGAAATCTGGTGTAATGTTATTGAATATATAAATGATTTCGCAGTTACAAATCAAGGTGGAATAATTCTAGGATAATATATCAAGTTCATTGTGTCAGGGAACGAATTATTTCTCACTGCCATCTGCGGCTCTGGGTTAAAACATTGGTTGTATTCAAAGTTGTTATATTCGATGTAAAGATTTTCTTGTAAACATGTGTAAAAATTGTCTAAATGACATAAACGAAGAGTGAGTTATTTCAGCGAATATGTTGCTGCTCTTTTTACTTCAATTAATGCGTTGACAGATTTTTTTTCAACTACATATGAAGTAATTATAAAACATATTAATTAATATTTACAGTTTATTTTTCATTCATATATTTATATATAGCCTACTATATAATTACAAAGCTCTTATCTCAATAAAAGCAACAAAAAGTTAAACGTAAAATCCTAGCTATAAATAATATTCCGTATTTTTAAGTAATATTTTTCTGAGACATTTTGGGTTGAGTAAAAAATATATGGCCTGGAGAAATGAAAAGAAGTTAAAAAAGACCGCCAAAAACTGCGCAGCAATAGTGCAAAAATCTATTTCAAAGTATGGTCAATAAATTGCATTGTTGGTAAAATGATAAAAAGGTTCCTTAGGCCAAAGCAGATTAAACAGACGGGTTGTTTGTTTAGTCGTAAAGTAATATTATTTCTTAAAAAAAATGATATAAAATAAATTTAAGTAAAAAGGTTCTGATAAATCATTATAATTTGGATTTGGCTTTAAAATCTACTGAATATATGTCATTTACAAAATATTAAACAGCAAAGTTTTTTGTTAAAGTAAAACAACACTATAACCCGTGTCAAATATCTCATTAAAAGTTTGATGTTCTACTTAAAACTTAACAAGTAAGAACTAGTTTTTAATTTTCTCTTATAAAATATTAAATTATAAACATCTGAGCATACGTCCATATGTGTCAATGATCATATTTAATTGACCAGGTAGCTAATATGTAATCAATATATATTTTGTTGTATTCAATAAAGAAGGAAATAATTTTGGTGTTTATTTAATGTATTTTATTAATATCCATGGTTTTTTAATTTTAAACTTGGTTCAAGTTTTGCAGTATCTTGACTTTAACGAGTTCAAACAACAGAGAGAATCTTTTCCAAGTTTCAAACAACGAGATTGCATCAGCTCAGCGAGTTAATTAACAATAAATAATATTATATATAAAATAAAGTTACTGAATTCAGCGATTTTTCAAAATATCATCAGTTTTATGTTTATTTTTTAACGTAAAATATTTCCACTTATTAAGTATGTTATAATAAATACATAATTCATTGCAACTACTGTAATTAATAATTATTTCGATTACCATCAAATCCTTTTAAATTTAACCTTTTGGATTTCACTAAGTTTCTATTCAAGAACGTTTTCTTAAACTATGTCCTAATACTGTTTGTGTAACTTGAATTATAAACAAGTCTAATAAAGAGTACACATTTAATTTGAGCAGAAATACTATGTAGTGCAAAATAAATGTATATTACAGTCAATAAAACAAGTTTTAATTACTTAAAGTATACAGTAAATTGTAAATTTTTATTTTATATTAAACCATTTAACATATGACCCCGATTTATATAATGTAAAGTGTATACCACGACTTACGAGTAAATTTTATTTTAAAGTTACAAACTTTAAATTTATAAAATAACATTTATAACTCTGAGACAAATTAGCTTGAAAATAAAACGCTTCATTGCATTATTTTTGCGCTGTTGGGAATGGAAACAGATACACGACAATACATTGTTATAGTTTTGTTTCTATAATAATAAACACATTTTAGTGTCTGTAACAAGAGAGACTTTACAATTGTTGGGCCAATGAAACCCGACAATAAAACTGAGATGTACATAACGATTCTTATCAGCAATGTGAAAAATATTCAATAAAAATCTTTTTAGAGTTTCATCAAAATAATATTATCTTCTTTTAAACATTTTAAACTTATTGATTATCTTACTAAATAGGTAAATATGATATCAATAGATTTCATGTGTGAGTGTCGTTTAAATACAAGTGAGTCTCCTACAGCTAGCTTGTATCAAAACTCCGTTTAATTTTTTTTATTAATTAATTTACATTAATGCTAGTATTCAAAAAAGGTAATGTAACGCTTCGTATGTAAAGTGAGAATGAAAACTTATTGTTGGGTTTAAATTGGATAATAAAATGTGAAAATTTCATCGCCACGATAAGGAATCGCACGTGCATTCCCGGTATATCCCTTTCCAATTTCTTTATGGTGGTTGCGGTACAGTATAATGAATAAATGGATTCAAAGATAGCAGTTTTTACAATCAGAACTATATTTATTTTTCACTGGAAAACTTAAGCCCAGCAGTCTTAAACAGTCAATGATAATTGTTTTACTATTGTCGTCAGTTAGAACCTGCATGAATCACGAATTTATTATTTAACAGATTAACAAACGAAAATAATAGAAATGCAATTGAATATGAATTCAGATTTATAGATTAATCCAGACATTCTAAAAAATATATTTTAATCTGGATTAGGACGGATCGATTAGGAAATTGATTAGGAAATTGATTAAATTATATTGAACAGAATACAATAGAGGGATTTAACGGGACCGTATCAACAAAACTGGGAATGAAATCTTCTGTATTTGATGAAAAATCTAACGAAATATAAATAACAATAAAACAGTACTAGTGTACAGACTGCATTTGTAGAAAATTGGAATGATTTGATTTATTAAAACCATTAGACACACATGACCTGCAGAGTTTAATTTAAGACGTTACTAATCATTTCAATTTATTCAGGCAATTAGTTTTTATTTTGTAATGTCTGTACATCTCAGTCAGTATATATCGGCCAAATTATCCCACACTATTCCAAGTCACTTTAGAGACCAGTATAACCAGACACGTAATACCGAGTGGCCGTCATATGTATGTGGTTATCGTCAAGTTGTAATAGCAACAACCTACAAGTTTACTACATACTGCCATCTTTTACTGCTTAACCTGTTATTATATATTTCTTTAATTTAGTTAAAGCATTGAGAACAAAATATTTGACATGTTACAACAGTTTTGTTTATAATATCTTTAATTTAACACTAGGGGTGATTTATAAAAATAAAGGTTCAAAAATACAGTTTACCATTATGTAAGTAGTCCTTCACCAAGAAATATTAAAGGTACGACTATGTGGCTAAATAATTTCGATATTCCCAAACTGAAACTTATACCAGCTGACGGATTATATTCTGTCAGATCGAGTGGAACTTTACGCTTCTGTGATTTTGAGCTAGCGTTTGCTATATATTCAGAATTCCAGAATCCCATGTTTGTGAGGAAATATTAAATTTATTGTGAGAATACCAACCTATATTGCCTGGAAGTTAATACAGATTATTAGAACTTTTTGATGAGTCTGTGAATATACATTTTATTTATTCATTTTTCAATGTAGCACACAGCATCTTGAAGAAGATTGAATTCTACGAATAGTATTACCCGTTTGTATAAATATTTAGAACCGATGAGATATTAAATTCTATGACGATAAATAATACACAACTTTTAAAATGAAAAATACTTTCATTACATATGTATTTATTTAAATATATTTTATTTGTAAGGCTAATAATAATTTTTTTAAAAGATTAATTAATTTATGTACATTGAACCATCGATGCCCTTTATTAATAATTGAAGAAACTTTTTCAATTACAGTTCTAAATAAACTTCTCAGTTCTAAATAAACTCTTCACGGTTTTTTCAATTCTCACTTTGCTTTTACAGCGAGCTAAAATAGAACTAAGAGACAGTTTTGTTTTGGTAAGTATTAGCAGAAGAATGAAATATAATTTTAATGTGGGAAGTATTTTAAAACAATTTTCTATTTTCACGACATATTTCAATTTTTTCTTAAAATATACAGTCGTATATATAAATTACAAGTTTTCTTTAATATCATTATCACCATTTACTGACAATTATTTAATTTACTTATTTTTTTAAAATAAGTTAATTTTACTTTAATATCATGTAATTTATATTCCGAATTTATTAGTACATATATCTACTTTACTAGAAAAATTGGTTTCGTTTTATCATGATAACACAAAAACTTTTTTAAGTATCCTATTTTTGATTTATTTTTAAGTTTTTAGATACGTAACCTTTACTTTAGACTACTATTATACTCTTAACTTACTAAACATCGAAATAAATGTCTTGTTTTATCGCTCGTTGTACATAGCAACCCCATTCATTTTATGCATATATTGTAGAAGTCAACATGTTCCGACCTATGAGATCAAAAGGTCCGTCATAAATTTAACCATATATTGTCATTCAAATCGAACTTATACACAAAATTTTAACTCAATCAGCGGAAGACATCTGCTTCAAATTTGAGTTGCAAAATCACACTCGAACACATTACGTAGGTACATTAAAACATTGCGAAGTTAAATAAAAGTTTATTGTAATAAAGCATAAACCTTAAAATTACATCATAATATACATTAAGTGTCTACAATAAAGTATTTTATTGAAGGTTTAATGGGACTATTAAGTGTTTGAATTAAAGTATATTTTGAGGCTCTAATAACAGTTTTTATGGTCAAGACCACAATAATGCACAAAGTGCTATACTCTAAAGCGCTCTGAATTACACTATAAGGAAATTCTTTTTGCTGATGTATTTTATCATATTCAAGAAGTCTCTTTATTTGTTACATTTTAATAAAGTACCTCCTTTAGATCTCGTGAGAATGTCATCATTTTGTCATATATTTATATATATATATTTTATATAGTCGATGGTGGCCTAGCGGTTAAAAGGCCCGCCTCTCATGCATGAGGGCGCGGGTTCGATCCTGGCAAGTACCAATGCCATTTTTCCGAATCATATGTACTTTCTTAGAGTATTTAGACATCACTGCTTAATACATTCCCAAAGAGGGTTGATGTCAGGCAGGCGGTCGTAAAAACAATAAGCCAAAACTATTCACAACATGTAAGGCAGACCCTGGCTAAAGCTGGGAAATTGCCAAATAAAAAATAAGTAATCATTAAATGTTTCATAAAGGTTTCAAATAGATTTAATATATTTTAATCATAATTAATTGAACAAACAAAATATAGATAACCGCAATACTTTAATTAGAATTATTACAAATAGTTCGACAACAATTACAGCAACCACATAATTTAAAAATTAATCACTGTGAATAAAGAGTAGTTTTAGTATAAATAATAATCACGACATACTATAGCATATCCACGCAAGATCGATGTTTGACTATAATTTATGAATTAATTGAAATTTAACGATCAATAAAAATATAATTAGATGATTTCAGATTTCTTAACAGTACACACATTGTATGATATTTCATCGTCTTTATTGACATACCAGTATTATCAGTGTATCGAAAATATGGTGCGTGCTTAATTTAATTTATTGTATTTTTAATGCATTTTATAGCACAAAGAATATACAATGTGCTTTATGCACGCCTTTTCCATACAACTCTGACTGTTAAATTGCACGTTAAAAAGGGGAATAATGAATTCTTGTATATGTACATATATTATGATATCATAGAGATTATATTAAATGGGTTGATACGTCTATCATTCTATTAATTTTATAGTAATTTGGTCATAGTCGCAAACATTCTTTAACCATTAACGTGTTCATGTATGAACGAACTTTGCTTTGTGATTATTAAAACACAAGTAACTATCGCTAGTGTAGTTCCAATGTGTAATGACTTGGAATATTTTGAAGGTAAAACTTGCTAAAACAAGTTTATCTATAGTTCTATTATGAAATTATAAACTGTTTCATTAAAAAACCAAACCTTAAGTTGCAGAAGTTTAGACTCAAAAACATATTCAATAAGATTTAATATTGAATTCGCTGGATATGAACTTATTTGACATTTTTTTGCTCTCTTTTTACTCTGTTTTTTACTCTCTTTTATTCCTCTCATGTGCTTACTTTTCACACATTGTAGGGAGGTTACTGGCGGAATCATGCCTTCATCTACCCGGTCTTTTCTACGGAATGGATCATCGGAAAGGCACTTTCTTTGGTCCGTCTCTTTACCTTTTTTGCTACAATAGTTTGTTTGCTGAAGGAACCCATGTCTAGACAATTTTTAGCATCAGATGGAACTCCACCACCCGTTTTCATAGCTACATTAGGATGTTTTATGCCCTGGCCCCTTATCTTAATAAAAATGACTCGAATAAATACAAAAGCAAACAGAATAAAATCATTACAATATTGTATTTATCTTTTCAACTAAACAACTCTTCGGACAAAATTTGTTTTAAGTATATAAGTTTAAAAAATACACGTATTTTTTTCAATGTGGATAATATTTTCAAAAAGACATAAAAACACCTTTAAAAAATTGTGCTATGAAATTACAACTTATTTTATAAGACTTTTAATTTTTATTAAAATATATATTGGAATATATATAACTATTGCCTATCTTTCTATTCCATAACCTTAGTCGTAAATTGGACCGAGGAGCTGTTAATATTTTTATGTAATATCTCTATGGCTATAAAACTTCGTCTTATTATCATAAAATGGACGCAGGAATTTAAGTGACGCGTAATATGTATGTATATGTATGTATGTTAGGGTTTTAAATAATATTTTTTTCTTTTAAATTTCAACTATATAGTGCTTAACTATCACTTCACCCGTGTTAAACGCACTATCTCAGTATCAGCCTGTTCGCTTTATTTTTAAGACACCTTAATTATATCTTGAAGAACATATACACGCAGGCAAATTGTTCCAATCCCTTGTAGTGCGTATGAGAGGAAGGAAGAAGCGTATCGCTTCGTCCTGCTGCGAGAAAAATTGATAAAAAACATTGCACATAATTAGAATAAAGGTCTTAGATATATATGAAATAAGGCATGCATCAGCCAGTTTTTCAGTTATAGTTTTATACCAATAGACATTCTCTAAAATTGAATATAGAGGCTTGTTTTCTTGTCTTAGTTCTAAATGGAAAAATAAAATAGTGATCATTTTATATGTATGAAGGATGAACAATACGTTTATGTATGAGACAATAATAACGTATTTAATTGATATCGCCTTAATAGTTTGAATTAAAAATAAAGCCACAAAACAGTGGATAGTACACAAAAATAAAGCTTAAAATATAAAATATTTAAAAAACAAATTTTATTTTAAATTTTGAAGAAAATCTAATAAAAAAAGATTCCCTTGGAATAACATCTTAATAAAATTTTGTAGAGAGGAAGATGTTTTGTTTTAAAACTTAGGTCTGTTTTTAAAATGCATTTCTAATAATGTCTGGCTCACGATCATTGTCAATGGCGCATGCCAATATAGCAGCTTATTTAAACCCGTAGTTTCTACTATTTTTTTAATTCCTAATTTTTATAAAAATACATGAATTTTGTAAAGTGGAATAATTTTTAGTCGAATAATGAATAACTGAAGAAAAAATCAACAAAAAATTATCTTGAATAATATTATACAATTTGAACCAAATTTGTCATTTAAAGCAAACATTTCCAATTATCACAATTTGAGATATAAAGCATGATAAGATAAATTGAGACATTAAGCTAAATCTATATATATATAAAAGAAAGTCGTGTTACGAGTAGTGACTCCACTTATAACCCAAGAACGGCTGAACCAATTTAGCTGAAAATTGGCAGGGAGGTATTTTAGAACCAGGGAATTGCAATAGGATACTTTTTATCCCGTTCGACAGCATTCCCGTGGGACTTGACATGAAACGTCAGTCACTATAAAACGTGGAATAACACAATTGACAGCTATGCAATTGACGTATAATGACAGATATGTAATGACGTATGGATGACAATTAGATATTTGTATGAAATCTACTATATAAAAATAAAAATATTTAGGTAATGTGTTTGTAGTTTGAACTCTTAAAACCATTTAGTATTTGCGGGATAAATTTAGAAAATCATTGTTTTTGACATTGGCAGTTTTATTTTGCGTGTTCACGAGTTTGGAAACCATACGCTTTATTTGTGTTAAAGTTAGACCAAAAAATAAAAAATGTGGTTTACAAAGGAGCACTTCAATGAAACAGATAATTTGCGGACACGTATAACGCTTCGATTCGGTATCTACTGTGGATTCACTTTCATTTACTTAGAGAAGTTCAACTAAATAACACTTCATTTTTGTAATCGAAATGAATTTATTACTGTTGCGAAATGAAATAAAAATTTTCCTTTTCAAATATAAAACAAAAAATTCTTCATCTTTTAATAACCAAACGAAATGTTAAATAAAAGCCTTCTGGTGGCGAAACGGAGTTCGCCAGGTTTACTAGTATTATAATATAGAATAGTTGAGATACTTTTTAAGTTCTCATTAACCTTATCTATGTTAAGGAGAAAATATAGTAAATGAAGTTGAAATATATTGAATAAGTGTCTCGTTACTCGATAATTGTAGTTAAATTACGTGGCATTTAATTTGAGATGCGGTATTGGTTACTAAATTGGAACCACATTTGGTGTCACCTGTTGCGACTTGGTATTCGTGGACAAGAAATTTCGAATAGGGGAGTTTTATAGGTGGTAGAGCCTAGCTGTAGTTTAGTTACTACAGCTCGAATATGGGCTGGCTCGACCGGGGAAGTACCACCCTCTCACAGAAGATCAGCGTGAAGTAGTCAATAATAACTGCGTTTCGTCCGATGAGTGAGAGAGCCGGTTGCCCTTTCCCTGTTCCCCAACCTTTCCTTATATTTCCTTATTCCCACCCCTCTCTTTTCCCCCACTTGTAAGGTTGGCAACGCATCCGCAACGTCTATGTTGTGGATGTCCATGGGTGACGGTCACTACTGACCATCAAGTGGGCCGTCTGCTCGTTTGCCACTTTTTACATAAAAAAAAAAAATACCTCAAGATTCATGTCAGAGCCCCTTCATCTAAGGAAGTTTGTGAAGATTCAAAAATGATCTTTAACGAGATAATAATTTTAATTTTTAATGATTAAGTAATATATAATTTGATATTTTTTAAAGACATCATAATACAGTTTTTCTTATATCTTATATATTGAGTAGAATATCAATATCCCATCACAGTTTGTGTTGTATATATTTTTTTATTAATTTACTAATTAATGGGAACTTAAACTGTCTATAAAATACAACTATCCATGAAGTGCACCTGACTGGAGAGCGTTCTAACTTCTTGAAATTAATTACTAAACTGTTTTCATCTCCTAACTGAAGTTTATATCACATAAATCTATTTGTTCCTTAGACATCCTAAACAGACTGCAATTTTCATAAATTTATGTGTTATGTGAGCTTCATACTACGTTACTTGCGTATAAATAATGTGATTTTGTTCACGTTATATAATTTTAAAAATGTCCTAGTATTCACGATAATATCAAAATATGTATATGGTAATATTTAACTAACTTTGATCTGTTTTTGTGATTGAGTATAATTAAATATATATAACGTTTTGTTTCATTTAGGTTTACTCTGCTTAAAGGATTTCATAAATTATATTTCTAATATGAGGTTGAAAGAAAAAAATAAAATTGAAAAAACGTTTATACAATGAAACCTTACCATTTTATACTAACTCCTAACATAAAAGTAATAAAACTATGGCGAATGAAATACTCAAAGCCGTTTCTCGACGCTTTGTTTTATTTTCTATGTCAGTTGTTACTTTTTAAATAGAATAACTTTGTGTGCTTAGTTTCTGGTTTATTTGCAGGTTTAAAAAGCATTCAGTTGAAAATAAATTTATTCTCTATAGGTATAGGACGTTTAAGACGATAACTGTATCACAATTGAAAAGTGTTTTAGTAAAATAAAGGTTTGTTGCAATGAACAGCACCAATCAACTTTGATATTGATTAAATACGAAACATCAAATTTATGTGTTAAATTATTGATAACATTTCAATTTCAGTCAATCCAACCAATTTTTTAAAATTCCAAATACATTGTTACGTAATAAAAGTTAATAAACTAAAAGCTTTTTGTCGAAATTAGAATATTTATTAAAATATCTTAATTAATTGAAATGTTGTAATCTTTTTAAAACATGAAAGATAAATAACAATATTTTAAAAGTTATATTTCTTAAATATAATCGTAAAATTCATATTATTATAAATTACTAATAATAATTGACGGTACATATTTAAATTTTGTAAAATGAGTACACACGCACAGAACGTCTAATTTAATTCTTTCATTACACCGAGGTGCGAATAATGCTCTCTCTTTCTTAATCACCCTTTAGTCCATATAAATCGGTGTCTCACCTGAATTTTAGATTTTTTTGTCGTTAAAATAAATCCAACTAGTGCCATTGCGTCACCAAAAGCTTTAGTATCTCGCTGCATGTAATCACATTTGAATAAACAACAACAAATTGAACAATCACACTATAACGAAATACCTGCATTGGTGCAAGCAGGACTTGCACAAGTATTCTGTAACTTGTGTCGTCCCCATTATAATGGATATAAACCTCTTTATTATTCCCATTGTGTTTCAAACTTAACACAGGCTTTTTAAGGACCTTTATATTAAAATCATAAATAACGCTTAAGTTGGACGGTAATCTTACCCTTAAAATTTATAAGAAATATAAAATTTTACTTTTTGTTATAAAAAGAAATTTCTAAAGTAGTTTTTTTTTATGGAATGTTAGTAAATTGTATCTGTAGTAGAATCAAAACTATTTATATATATTTCTTTAACTCGACCTTCTCTTACAAGTTATTTGTTAATAAATGGTACAAAATGTCTAAATGTATTAATTAAAATAACTCGTAGTAATGGTTAAACATACACTAAAATGAAATTTCTTAAAAGACACATCAATTACTTACTTTTTGTTATGAAATTGGGATTTTATGGATAACTTGTGAAACAATCGTACCGGATTCGTATCTGTCAATAGCAGATCACGTAAAAGCGGGTTATTCTTTTTTACAGCTATATAATTTTTTTGGCTCAATTTTGTTTTGTAGTTTTTTGTTGATATGTTATAATAAAGTTGTCAATATTTTATTCAGGTCCACGTTTTATTTTTAAATAGGGGCTTAGACAAAACCTGGTTTGTTAAAATGTGTTAGCGGAAAAATAATGATTGTGCAAACCTGGGTCTTGTCCACTTATATTCTAACATAATATTATGCGAGTAACGTGAGACTAGTACGCATCCTAATATACTATTCGTTTTATTACATTAGTACTGTGATTTGACATTAATATAACTAATCTTGTTTATATTGACTTAAGTATATATATGTTTTTATGATGAGAAATAACCCTCAAAGTTTTTTATTATTTCATAAAAACCGTCACTTGCCTCGTTAAATGCGGACGCTACTTTATTTAAATACTGACTCACTGAAGAATTATGAGGACTTGTGTTTAATAAAATGTTTAATGTTGTACATTCTGTTTTAGTTAACATTCTTTTAAGCCAATTTGAAATAATATTATCTAAGGCAGAATAATTTTCATGAGATTTTATATTTACATGTGTAAAAATATATCTTATTTCTGATACTATAAATTTTGTATTGGTATTTACTAATTACAAATTGACATACAATATTTAAACCAATACTGTATATGTTTGAGGAAGGAAAGCAAAGTTTATAATATTTAAATAAGAAATCGTTTTTGTATAATGTTACAAGGTTTAATAACGGGGAATTTATTTAACATTCTCTCAGAACCCGCTTTAAACTTAACCTCAAACTATCTTCCAAAGTCTTGCTTTACTTTAATTTTGTATTAAAATTATTTTTTTAATTATATTTGTTAATAGTTTGAGAGCACTCTTGTTTAGGTTTCATAAAATTGAAACTAATATTTCTAAAGTATGTGATTATATGAATAAAAAACTTTTTCGCTCGATATGTTGTGTGATACTATAACCTTAGTGTGAACATATAGAACCTTATTCAAAACATCGATCTAAAATGATCCAAACCACTGATCCCTAATGTTAATTACGAGTACAAGCGAATTTAAGTGCAGTATCAGTGTTGCAAGTAAAGTAGACTAAGACTCCATTAACTAAGATCATAGATTACGTGATCGGAACCCTAGGAAATACAGCCCGCTGATCACTGTAATACACAATAAACATCGATACTGAACGGTGAAGCAACAGAGTCTGCTCGTTGATCCCAAACTAAGAACGCATAACTATAGTATTGAAGTGTTATTTTTGTTATGTACATATATACCACTTACGAATATATATTATGTATATTAATATATATATGTTTTACAATTTTTTTAGTTTTACAATTTCGACCTCCAATGACAACTCTAGATTTTTTATATAATTCTATGAAAAATTGTTTTCTTTTTTATAATAATTATATGTCATCTTAAATTACGCTGCCAGTATACTGGCCAGTATATTTGTTTCCAAAAAGGTTATTTACTTTTTATATGAAATTGGTTGGTACAGTATAATTTCTGGCTCTAACAGTTTATTAATATTAAAATATATATGTTAATTAATTTTTCATACTTATATACGTATTAGATGTATATAGTAAGTCTTTTCGTTCTAGAAATTAGCAAGTTTTTTACATTTTAATATACTAACTGATTTTAATTGTATTTTTGTAAGAGGTGACTTCTATTTTTTTATTTTAATAAACATTTTGCAATATAATTTGACCACTAATTTATCTGTCAAACTTAGCTCTACTTTTTTGAAACATGTTTTTTTGTATCTTTATATTTATATACTTAAATTAACTTTGAGTTGATTCTTTTAGTTTACTTATAAAGGAGTATGGTTTTATTTTCCTCTTTGTGAGAATTACCTAAGCGTTGCTTGAAAGCATGTTAATGGTAAATAAAATTAACAATAATAAAACAGACTTTTTTTTAAATTGGTAATTTAACCAATCAAAATGAAATTATTATTAAAATTGATAACTTTTGTGTGTAAGAGTAGAAAGTGAACTAATTGTGTGAGGACCCAGAAAATAACATAATCGAAGTCTCATTCTTGATGGGAAGCTTTTAAAACAGAGCCCGAAAGAAAAGCCATAGTAGAACGTGTTAATTCCACATTGCAGTCAGTCTCTGAGTAGGATGATGAAAATGTTGCAAAATTCAACGCTATAGAGAGACAAGTATATCTTCACTTTTTTTTCAACTTAACACCAATTTTTCAATGTATCTTTAGAATACTTTGACCGCCTTCAGTTATTAGTATTCAGGTATCCTTTACTTAACTTTAGGTGGTTCATTGAGTCAAACGCTAAGTCAGCTACAAGAAATCTTGAGGTCCCTGCAATATTGTAGAAATACTTCCAGGATTAATATTATATTTATTGAACAGTGATGTTTAATATTCTGTTAATTATGTGTTAACAGTACAATAATGATAACTTTTTGACACACAGTGTATTAAAATAAAGCAACGTACAAGCATTCAATAAAGACGTAAACATGTACTCTGTTGAACATGCGGTCGTTAATTGTCAGGTTCATTTAACCGACTTCCACAAAGTTTTGCGCTATCTTAACTTTGATGACTCCAAACAACCGAGAAAACCTTTCCTAAGTTTCAAACAACGAGATTGCGTTTACCGAGAGAGTTAATATAATTAATAAAAGTAAGTTTTTGCTTCGAAATACACTCAGCGACGAAATGTATTTAGTGACTTTTAGAATTATTTCTGAGGTATATTTTTAATAAAGTTTAGAATTCAATTAGAGATTTGGATCTTGTTTTTCATGAACATGTCACTACGGAATTATTGAAATTTAAAACAAAGAAATATTAATTAAATATATGCAAAGTTAATTAAATATGGTTTTATTCAAATAACTTCTTTATATTTGAATAATAAAGGACTTCGGAATGAGGAGAAAAATTAATAAAGTGTATTAAAACTTAAAATAACTAATTGGTATCGGTATGGTTTGGTGTGTGTGACGAGACTTTATACATAATAAAATTCTATCCTAGCTCTTGTGGTAACTACACGGAATATCGAAATAAATAATACATATGGCTTTTTCAGATATCTTGGCTACTTTACCATATAGTTTCAAATCAAGGAGAAAAGTTTAAAGGAACTAAATAGAACGTTCATAAAATGTGTTCTATAAAGTCAGAAAGATGACAGGTACAGGAAAATATTGATATTATTGTATTTTAATAAATGAATGTTTATACTAAACTCACGACCAATTTATTTCTTATAACAAAAAAAAAAAAACAAAAATACTGAGAGATAAAAAATAAAATAAAAATGTAGTATACAATCGTAGATGGCGTAATATATTTATAGGGACTTCAACTGCGTGTATCTTTGTTTTTGTATCTCAATGCCCTAATTCTTAATTTAGGAAACTACTTTTCTGTGATTGATAACCTACAATACCAAGACACATTATCTTGTTAATATACTATATTCGATATACATATATCAAACTCAACCTTTCCATCAATCGTAATTTTTTACGCCGATCGTCAATTAACACACATTTAAACTAACAAATTTTTAAAGATTAGTAGTACATAAGTAAAAATCAGAATGATTTAATATTAGTAGATCTGTCTGTGTCTACAAGCTTTTCAGTGAGCAAATCTTCGAGTTCAAGAAAGCCTGGCGTAAATATTTTGTTACATAATTCAGATATATTTTTATTCCAAGTTCTGTGTTCAACAAAATTGTAACTAAGCCTTAAATTTTATAGTACATAGTTGCATCTTATTTTATTTAATGAAGACGAAAGCTACGCTACTAAGAGTTCAGGCAGGATTTTGATAAAATCTTCATCTTCCGCATTGCAAAGAGGAATCAGATTTATAATATGAGTATAAACCAATATTGCTTTGAAATTTCGTACACAGTATCACAATTCAATATTATTTTGCCAGTAAGTAAATTATGCTGAGGTGTTAAAATCTCCAATTGAATGAAAACAAAACTTTCAACAAATTCGTAAAAATATATAACAACATATAATATTAAAATATAATTATATAAACTCTGATCTATCAATTTTTTAATTAATAAACTACCGCAATATTTACAACTCAGCAGACAACAATTTTAATTAGAAATTTATATTCTGCATTTACGACCCGTGCAAACTTTCAACATATTTATTAATTATGTATTTTATATATATGTGTACACATATAGTACATATAGAACTAGTCTTTATTTTTTTTGTATCAGCATTTTGTATAAAGATGTAAGGTATTTTTGGCCTATGATAAGCCTTTTTTTTTTTTTTTATCGTGGGGAAATGCTTTATGCATACTCTCCTGCTTGGGGAAGAAAGCAAGGAGAGTTATGTCGGACTCTCGTCCTGAAAAGGACGCACTACCGACTAAAACCCCACGGGTGTCCCACGCGCCGCTCTTTTGCTAAGCCACAGGGCCCGCAGAGCGATTCTGCTGTGGCGTCCTATGATAAGCCTAGTTATTGCCTCATACTTAATATGTAAATAACATAAAATTTTCTTTTAAATTTATAATACTTTGTTAGTAACATTTGGAGTATACTATGCTTACTCATAGATGTGTGAATAGTTTTGGCTAATTGTTTTTACGACCGGCCGTCTGCCTGACATCAACCCTCTTGTGGGAATGCTTTAATCAGTGATGTCTAAATACTCTTAGAAAGTACATATGACTCGGAAAAATCACATTGGTACTTGCCCAGGACAGGATCGAACCCGCGCCTTCGAGCATGAGAGGCGGGCCTTTTAACCACTAGGCCACCACTAAATGACCTCTTATTAATTATGTCTTCGAAAAGAATATTTGATGATTTTGTATAAAGTTAAGTAAAAAAATACGCAGCATGTTAAGAACCTTTTTATACAATATGAAAAAATTAATTATGATAATATTTTCTTCGAGGATACTTTAATGGATGTATGATCACAATGTAAGGCTTTTTAACATGAACAGAAATTACTGTGATGCTTTCAAAGGGAACAGCTTTATTTAATATTGTATTACAAAAACATGTAAGAATAACAAAGTAATATAAGTAATTTTATCGAATGAGTGAAGACCGTTAAAACAGATATTAATAGATTTCCTTAAAATCGTATATCGTATATATTGTATTGTAATAAAAGCGACAATTGTACAAGGAAATTCATGTACATATATATGAATGTCCAGTGAAATAGTCAGACGGTATGCAGATTGTGTAGTTTGATCGAGCAGACAAGGAAATACGAATACACATCAATTTTATTAGTAATGTGTTCAATCAAAACTAGCACTTGGAGTACTACCACTGTAGCACTGAATTCAAATGAAATGAGTTACAGTTTATAGTTATGGCTCTACCCGTATAATTCTCACAAGAAAGATTTTCTTCTCTCGCGCTCGTTTTCATAAGCTAGATTCGGTGGTATCACGGAATCTTTCAGACTATCAGTTTCACTATCATATTTCTGTCGTTAACCTGAAGGCCTGCCCGTTTTCGTTTAATCTATCTGTAACTTGACATTCTATTTTTATTTCAAACACATGTCTGTGGCTTTTTTATGTTAAATTTAATAATTTTTGAATGTCGTATTTTATGATAATTATATCAAAAAATTTTAAAGATATCGTAGATATGTTCTACAGTCTAAAGTCAAAGTTTTTCTAACTTGTTTATTGCAAAAGAGTCTATATACATATATATCGACATTATTTCGTCTGCTTCCTGCTAATTTCCCAGCTTTAGCCAAGGTCTGCCTTACATGTTGTGAACAGTTTTGTCTAATTGTTTTTATGACCGGCCGCCTGCCTAACATCAACCCTCTTTGGAAATGCATTAATCAGTGATGTGTTAATACTCTTAGAAAGTACATATGATTCGGAAAGATCACATTGGTATTTGCCAGGGCCAGCATCGAATCCGTGCCCTCATGCATGAGAGGCGGGCCTTTTAACCACTAGGCCACCACGGACATCTGTATATATCGATATTATTTCTGTTACAGTAAATATATCAAAGATTGCCTATTGTTTTTTTAAAAGAATTAATATATGAAATTTAATATATAACATCAATACATCCTTACATTTTTTTAAAAGTTTTATTTTCCTAAAACTGAAAAAAGTTTTTATTGACATCACGAAACTTGAAAAATTTAATTTTGAGAAAATATTCATACAAATAGAAATTTAAAAATAAATACATTTCCTACCCACTGTAGAGTCTAGAAATGCATTATGTTTTAGAGATTAATGAAGCCTTTTATTACAGAAATGTTAATATTAATCAGTACATACATAATCAATATACATATGCAGCCTTTATATAGCAAAGAACTACGTAGAGTTAAAACTGAAAACATTAGGTGTGGCTATGTAGTTCACGGATGCAGTATTGGAAAAACAAATTATTTGATATGTTGTATTTTATTACTTAAGGTGAGACGTAGAAGACGTTTTATATTAAAAGTAGTAAAAATAAACTCAATTACTCTTCAATCCACACAGCAAAGCACTTTGGTACACGTTAAATGTAATGAGAGCGACTCTAGCATTCAATTCCATTTAATCGTGCACGTCACTTTTCGTAACCTACATCCACTTCAACTGAAGTCTTATTTATATTTCATATTAATGACTTACTATAAATCTATTCCAAAAAACAAAAAATTACTTATTTTATTTTATTCTTTGTTACGTGGTGCGCAGGTATATAAATAATAATTAATTATTTGAAGAAGATTCCTTGGTAACAAGGGACAGGCTTGATTTTTCAACAGTATTTAAGAGTGTGAGTGTGTCTATAAAGTAGATGTATAAATTCTATGATTTAACACAAAAAAAGACATATTCCTATTGAACTGTTTTTTTTTGGAATCCAAATAAAAGTCGTACAAGGTACGGTAGACAATGTACTTCAAAATACATATATTGTGTTAAAAAAAACGAGAAAACGAAAACGTTTTTATGTCTGATCGAATTATGAACTGAAATATAATGTCTAATGTAAAGTAATATCTTTATAATATCTGATAAAAAAGAATAGACCGGATTGAACTTACTTAAGATGTTTAACTTGTCTACAGTTACTGCTTTATATCGAAAGCATTCTTCCTCTTCAAAGAATAGTGGAACAAACTTAATGCATTCAAATTTTACTTCGTAACAAATAACAGTGCTGATTTATGTGCTAGGAATTCAATATGAAATATCCTTGTAATAAATGTATTTATACGTAAAGTAAGAAATTATCTTCTACATTAAAAGTAAGATACAACATAAATTTTGGGATATTCGATTTAGTATTTCATATTGAGTTTTGTGAGTCAATCAGTTAAATGTCATTTAATAACTTGATCAATTTCATATTTTCTTTATTCCAAATTAAATGACTATGTTTAAACAAACAACTATTGTAAACTGTACAATGTGACTCATACCGTGATGACTATCGACTACTAATTCACAAAATTTTATATGAATTTGTTTTCATAATAGTTATTCAAATGGGAATGTTTCTCGAACTCTACTAATATCGAAATATATAAAAATAACTTTTTGATATTTAATATTTTTTTAGCTTCTAAGAGTAACTATTCAATCAAATTTATAGTATTTATCACTAAGAGGACAAAATTATAAGGATATGATATACTATAACATATTTCCGTATCTTAAAAACAAGTTCCTAGATACTTATAAAGTTAAACTGTTTAAATGAATTTAATCTTTATATCTAAATAAAAACATTTTAGAAGATTATAATATAAGTAAAAAAAAAAGATTATATAAAAAATGCAACAAAGCAAATATATGTATTTATATTCTTCTTAGACATTGACAAAAATCACAAAGATATCTGAATGAAATGTCATCTCAATATCATCGTCTAGACTCTAGACTAATTTAACCCTTTCCATAGATATTTTGTAAGATATTCCATCTTTATGTCACATATAAGACCTCTTTTGTTTTAATATTGAGGCGATACCATTCTATAGTTATAACAATTACGTTATATGAACTTCAATCCGATGTGGTTTCTATTTGAAATGAGATTGATAGAAACTTCATTTTTATTATTAGAAAGTGACTTGACTAACCATGTTGGATTTCTTTATTTCCCGCGAGCATTTATTATACACTTTGAATTCTCTTGTTTTTCTTGTGATAATGGAATGTGATTATAGGAGAAAAGTAAGTGTACATCTTGGGAGTTATTGAGTATATATTTAAAAGTTAACTTTACATTCAGTACTTTGAATTAAAGGAATTATATGTATATGTTCAAAAAACTATTCGACAATTTCTCGGTCTTAAAGTGTATATTTTTTTTATATCTATATAATAAAGTAATTTAATATTATTTATTTATTTAATGCGTTGTTTCGTTAGACCCCAACTTAAAATATAAAGCAATGATATTCTTGATTAAACAATTTTAAATTTCCTTTAAAATTTAAATCTACTTGTCCGTTCTCAATTCAATTGCTACAAAAAAAAATCATTTGCAATTTGCAAGTAACTCTAAAGATAGAATATCCATTGGAAAACGTGAGGACTGTTAAATCAACGTATTTAATTGAATAGTATCATCAAAAGATAAATGCACTGATTGAAATAATTAGATATATGTATGTGTCTATGGGTCGTTATTCCATTTATGAATTAAATTCCATTTATCAAAAAAAAACCTTTAGTGTATTTTTTGTTGTTATTTTATAATAAACGTTATATAAATCTTGTTTTATTATCACCGTCACAAGAGGTTATTTAGTATAGAGATTAGAAGAAGTTCGAGTTATATAAGATAACGTACCAAATAAAGACTCTAAAATATATTATCACAAAAAATCGGCCTTTCAACAAAATCAAGAAAAAAATCTGAAAAGATACCTTATATTGGTACCTTCTTTGTGAAGTGAAAAAAGTAATAAAAATCTTAAAAATGACATATTGGTAGACCCTTAGAATTTGCCTTTTGTAGATGTAAAACGAAACAATGTTTAAAAATTCTTAACTCTCATTTTCAAGTGACGCTATTTAGGAATAATCCTGATTGTATTTTATGAATTGTCTTATTGTGGTTAAAACTAATTTCATTCATTCATTCAAAAGAAAAAAAGTTCTACATTGTGATAAAGCAATTTAGTCATATTAATATGTAAACAAAAATAACACATTAACACAATCAGACACGTTCTTGAACAGGGACTATCGCAAGTTAGGCCGAACAGACGCTTCCCAAGACGTAATTATATGAATAAAATAACAATTGTTTTTTTAGTACTCTAACACAAATATTCTATTAATACAAGTTGTGGTATTAGTTTCTTTCAATAAAATTTTAATGAACGAGTACATTGTCGATTGAAAAATTTATTATGTTTCTGAATACTTCGCATTTCGTTGAATTTTCCATTAAAATTTATCAATTTTAATTAAAGTATTTAGCTCAAGATTGTTGGAATGACAAAAATATTATAATAGAAATCCTTTAATTTCATTTGCTTTGCCTCTAATTTAAGAGTAACAAATATAAATAAAAAGTTCACGAATAAACGTATATGTTAGCTCAGTTAAAAATATTGGTATAATTAACACCTCATGTAAAACCCTACTTCAATATATCGTTTGAATGTTTCATTTAAAGTTCGTAGTGTCGTAAAAAATATTTCTTTAGTGTGAATAAATTCATAATTGTTATTTTGGTCCTGGTTTTTATTTTGAACGTTTATGATAACTATCCAAATGATATATGTATTAAAGAAATATAGAACACATAATCTCAACAAAACTGTCACTTCTTGACATTTGTCACTGGGGTTTTAGTTATAAGTTGTTAATAAAACAAAAGTATATTTTCTTGTATTTGGACCTTGTTCTATATATATGTAAATAGAGTTCTCCTGTTTGGTATTTCAATATTCGTTTTATTTATTTATAGACAAACGCAGTTAAAACTGCTATTTAGCACTACATATAATTAAACAAAGGAAAATAGCAACATTTACCCGACTAAATAACCAGTAACTAATGACTTTCCAAAAAACATCGTCGAACCGTAGACACACTCCTCCACACGAACAACACACAGCTCCTTAAACTACGTACAACAGCATCCTGTCTTGACCTCGGATGTGTGCAATGTGCATGTATGCTACAGTTACAAAGAATACAATAAAATATTATTCCCTAGAACTCTACTTATTACAACGCCGCGTCATACAACTATCAAATTCTCAAATCATTGAGATCCATAATCCTCATCTTTGTAAGAAAACCAAAATCTTTGATTTCTAATAACTGTTAACTTAACCGTCCTATATTATATTTCCCAGATATACCATATAGCAGCTTACACTTCTAACCTATTGTACAATAGACCATTCTGCATAAAACTCTCACCTAATCATAACCATCATCTCATCGTTCTTTATTTTTCAGCTGGCGCTGGCGAAAAGTGAATACAATAGCAAAAATCCCCGTGTTCTACACTGCATCACCACAATGTATGATTGAGTAGTCTCTTATCAAACATATTATGGTAACCAATGTATTTTAAATATACTTTAATTTTGCTATTATTTTTTTCTGTTTCTGACTCAATATATACTATTTACAAGCCAACTTTTTAGTTTAAATGTTACAACCTATTTAGGAATTAATAATCTTAAAAAAATTACAAAATTGTACTTGAACATTCAGAAATTGTCAAATTTGATACACTTGGTTAAATAGTCAACTTAAATGATAATTGTATTATAGTAATAAATTCTATGTAAAGAAATATAATTAAAATAATCACTTAATATATTGCTCAATTTATTATAAGTGGGTAATAAATATACTTTGATAACAATACTAGTTACGTAATATTTAATATCTTAACTAAAACTCTAAGGACAGCAAGCGAGAAGGCAATTTATTGTTCACTAACTATTTGTATGGATTACTTATAGCTATAATTTTTAAGAGAACTACTCCTTGAAGCTAGTGTCATATAAATTTAGAAAAATATACTCAAAAACAATAAATCAACCAAATTAAATGAACTCCGCAACTTCATGTCGGTCAGCATTTTCGATTGAAATGTTTCATTTCGCTGCACAATCGTCACGCATCACGATTTGCGTAATTTGATTTTGTAGCGCTGACGCTGAAGTACTTCAATACTCTGTATACGTATACTATTTTACTAACATATTTTTCAAGGTTTTATAAAAAGTCTTATTATTTTTTCTTATCAGGTTTTTTGCCGCTAAATATTATAGGTATGGCTTTAAAATTACTTACATAGGAACAAAATAAAAAACTAACCATAAAAACATCGAGCGATACAGTTTTACGTTAGGGATATTTATCTATCATCTTTATACAAATTTCAATGACACTATTCATAGCTGCAGAATTAAACGATTGCTAAGGACTTCAAACCATCGCGCATTGCGACAGGAGTAGGTCCTGGTAGTTTGATAATGATTCTGATGTGTGTCGAGATTACCAATTATTCGTAGTATAACTTTGAACTGCGTAAAGATAGGATATTCATTCAAGTTTCAATCGTCAACTCTTATTAAAATTTATCGACGACATATAAAGCATTAGTGTAAAATTTTAAATCTAAATATAATGTGATGAAACAAATATCAAACGGTAGTCATAGAAAACCCGAATTGAAATTGGAGATCGTACGATTGGATAGAGCATCAGAAAAGCAATCAAATTGTACAAATAAAACACAACAAGTCCTAGTCAACGTAATAGAAGCTGTTGTCCGTTACGAGCCTATTCACATACAATAATTGGCAATAAAATACCGACACTCGTTATATTTTTAATATGTTTTTACTATGGAGGTATTTTCTACTAAGTGTATTGTGACTTTATCCTTGTTTCTTTACAATTATACTATTAATTTGACAACAAGACATGAGTATTATTGGTTAAATGCTCAGTGCATTCGTAATGCAAAAAAATTACAGAAGAGAAAAATACCGTCAGTCCACCATAGTTAATTTGAATGAACCTGATTTGTTAGTTGAATTTTAAAAATTTTAAATACTTAATTGCTACTTTTTCAGTCTTTTGTTATTATAATGTTCTTTAAATGTTCATGTGAATTCCGTAAGAAAAAAAATATTTAAATCACAGGATGGCACTAAAGCGTCCAAAGAGAACAAGACTGTAGTTAAATGAAATACTTAAAATGTAAATTAAAAGCTTTATTTGACGAGAATCGTCCAAGATTATTATTTTTTGTAGAATATGGATTAACATTTTTATAATAAGCACAGCTAGTGAAGTTTTTTGTGTATGAATTTAGATTTAGCCTGAACATTTCAATGGATAAATTAAATATTACTATGCCTGTATTATACATTGGTGAATAGATTATACATATAGGGAAATCGCAGGTCTAACTTAAGCAATTCCCTAATAATTATTAAAATGAAAAGAAATATGCACTTACTCACTGGCTAGATCAACTTAATTTTGAGTATAAAACTTCAGAGTATTGGTTCTAAAAACAATGCTTGTGCTTTAAAAAGTTGTTAAAATTGAAAAATAAAAGTACCCCATTCACAATGAATATAAATAGCTTTGTTCTTAAAACTTGCATAGCCATAAATGGTTCAGGAATGTTGGACGACTATTTATACTCGTATGGCTTGCCGTTCCCGCTCACTAGCCTACGCACAGCGCAGTGAACGCCGAGGAGTTTAGTGGGTGGAAATCCCACACGCCCCCGCCGTGTTTTCCCCCGCGGCGGGAAGTCTTTGAAAGATTCTCCTCGTTAAAAAAAAAAACTACTTATACTCGTTGTTTAATCTAATTGATAATCATCAATATTGAATTGTGAAGCAAATTTTTCCTATAGTTTATATCCACCCTTAGTTTTGATTCCGTAACCTGAACATTACAGGAAAAGAAATAGAGTTTTGTACTCATTGCAACAGTTGAATCTAACATTTGAAAATAAAAGTATATGAACAAAAAACTAATTTTTCATAATATAGAAATTGCCAAGCTTTTGCAGTAATATATTATACGATTTTAAATTTTCAATAGGTTGTTTGTAAATATAAATATACTTTTTAAAATTTAACCATCATATCAAACTTTGTTTAATTCTGTTCAGGTCACTTTGAAATACAATACTGTTAAAGAGTTTTCAGTTTCGACAAACACTAGGAAGCAATTATTAAATTGATAAAATACAAAACAATAATATTGAAATATTGTGGTTAATTTAAATGAAAGCGCAAATTGTTCATTGAAAGCATTTTTCATATATTTTAATAAAAAATCATACCGTTGCAGTTTCATTTTAAATAAGAGGATCGAAGCTATGAAAGCTATCCTTTATTTCATCTTTATAATTATTTCTCCATACAGGAATAAGATATTAAGGTCCGAACTAAGTACTGCATTCAATTTACTTTATCTGTAAAAATATAAGATAAGTTTTGGCAACGCACCTGTCGTACAATTCATTGTCACATGCGATTTGTACATATTTGTGTTTATTGTGTATATTTTTATAACGTAAAGTAGTAAATAAAATCTGAGTAAAAAACCTAACCTAGCAACCGAGCTGACGGTCTACCTACCATCACCTATTGACATCCGCAACAGAAGAGATGTTGCGGATGTGTCATCACCCTTGATGAAAAAGTGGGTAAAAGTGAGAAAGGGAAGGTAAAAGAAAAGGGTAACCGGCTTTCTCACTCATCGGTCGAAACGCAGCCAATAAAGGCTACTTTACGCCGATCTTCTGCAAGAGGGTGATACTTCCATCACTCAACTATTATAAATGCAACTTTAAAAACATCAGTATATTCATCATTAAAAATATTTAAAACATAAGAAGGTATAAATATTATTATTTTTTTAATGATTTTGTGATTATTTCTTCCTATTAAGATATTAATAACTGGACCAAATTTAAAATGATGACTTTTGGATAACAAATGGAACAGGTTAAGAGCTGTTGAACCGAATAAAAATACATAAATTGTCAATAATAGTTCAATCTCAAAACAAAATCTTTCTAAGAATATTCTAGAGAACCTTAAGAAGTATAAGTTTACTAACAAAAGAGAATGGAAATTCAGATGTTTTCGTATCTACGAGTATGTCATTAAAAATAAACAGCAACGTGAAGAACGAAATATTTTCTTTAAAAGTCTTTATTCTATAAACTCTAAGGCAAACTTTAGAAGATTATTTTTATATCGGAAATTGAATCAACACCACTGAACGCGACACGTAATTGAATGTTTTTATGTGATAACAATAAAAAAATATTATATTTGTAAGGCTTAATTTAAAAACAATATTTATTTTTAGATTTTTTTATATATATCTTTTTACATGATCTATATTCATATTAACATTAATGAAATTATTATTTATTTATTAAATGTACATATGAAAATCATGCAAGTACACATTTTAAATCTTCAACATTTATAGAAATTCTATAGTAAATTTTCTATAAGTTAGTAAACTCTATAGTTCACTTATATAAATGTTTTATTAATCTTATGTTAGTCTGAATAAAATAGAAATAAATAAACTGTAATCATAATAAAACCGCTAAGTTCTATCCGAGAGTTGACATTATTTGACTCACTTTAATAAACGAAGACGAAATTGTTTTATAAGAAAATCCCAAGTTGAATTTCTTTGAAAAAAATGTTACTCATTCTAAGACCATAATCTTACTTATGAATAATCATACTTCTTTATTTATATTATCAATTTTATTGAACATGAAAGAAACTCACTTACATACCATATGTATGCCACATAATATCTATACATATATAGCCCTTTTGATATATTAACATAAAACAAAAACGATGTGCTTACCTTTCTCAGTTTTATGATTTTATTCACTTTAATACATAAGATACTTTGGATACTTCTTACTTCTGAAGTATAAGAATGGCTTAGTAATATACGAACATACTGATATATATCTGAGAAGAAATATAGTCTCTCTTTATATCTAGACAGCTATCTTCGGCATATCAATGTATTAAAAGGCCAATACGTCTTAAATAATAAACTCACTAACTGAATTAAACTCACTCACTAGATGTAACTACGAGTCTATGTCAAACAATACCTTTCATTAATGAACTGCCTCACCCTCACCACCATAAGGCCTCGGCCTCGAATTTTGCGGGCAGCGGATCGGGAGCGGGAGTGGCAGGATCTTACGCGTATAATCAAATGGACCGACCCTCGAATACAGCGGTGCCCGCTGCCCGCTATTTTGGAGAAATGTATGCGTTTTCGTGCCGCTGCCGCTCCCGCTGCCGCTGCCGCTGCCGCTCCCGCTGCCGCTCCCGCTGCCGCTCCCGCTGCCGCTCCCGCTGCCGCTCCCGCTGCCGCTGCCGCTGCCGCTGCCGCTCCCGCTGCCGCTCCCGCTCCCGCTCCCGCTGCCGCTCCCGCTCCCGCTCCCGCTCCCGCTGCCGCTCCCGCTCCCGCTCCCGCTCCCGCTGCCGCTCCCGCTCCCGCTGCCGCTCCCGCTGCCGCTCCCGCTCCCGCTGCCGCTCCCGCTGCCGCTCCCGCTCCCGCTGCCGCTCCCGCTCCCGCTGCCGCTCCCGCTCCCGCTGCCGCTCCCGCTCCCGCTCCCGCTGCCCGCAAAATTCGAGGCCGAGGCCTAACAAGTGAAATGAAAATTTTGTAAAGAAATTTTTTACTTACATTTTGAATGATTTCTTTTCAGTAGCGATCGTTGGACAACATTTTTTTTTGTATGAAGCCTATAGATAGTACAGTTTTTGAATAAGTCACTTTATTATGTCATTTTGATGTTAAAAGTATCTAACCAAAATCAATCCAATCTCGGTTATGGAAATGAATTGCGAAATATTATAATTATTAAAATTGCGAACGTTTGTGAGTGTGTGTATGTTTGTTACTTCTTCACGCTCAAACGGCTGATCCGATTTTGATAAAATATTGGACGTGAATATCACATACGCTACTATATATCCTGGAAATTGTTCGAATTTTCCTCATATAAGCGAAAAACCTTATATGAGGACTTTACTTACTCGAGAACTTTACTTACTTACTCGAGAACTCAACTCCTAGCCAAAATCACATCATCGCTATGTACCTTTTACCGGTCTATGTAGGCACGATCGACAGTCAATAAGCAATCCTTTCGTTAAAAAAAAGTTATGATAGACAATAATCTCTAAACAACAGTTTCTTTCTGTAGTCAATTTTTTAAATACTGCCAAACTATTCATGTTAACGTAATTATGATTTTTTATAACATTTCTGTTGTTTTGTTGTTATTGGGTATTGCCCCATTTGTTGGCTTTCTTTTATATATTATTAATTCCGAAATTAACACGGACGAAGTCGCGGGCAAATCTAGTTATTAATAATTTCCAGTTTAATTTTCCTTACGAGAATTACAGGATTCAGTGGATTTATTATTATGATTGTTCCTATTTTCACAAAATATTAAAAGTATATTCTTCCAAAGAAAGAACTTCTAGATTTTAAAAGTAAGTAGTAATACTTAAAATAGTCAATGCATTTTTTTACTACTCAAAATACACACTGGCGTACCGATAAATAAATCTTATTAGGTCAGAAATTTCAAAAATTATACTTTCTAACAATAGCAACATTTTTTGAAAGGACAATATTTTCATGTTGGATTCTTCTATCCTAATTTTGTACTTGAACTAATTTGGCAGATACGTGCCTACTGTTAAAGTGTATGAATGAAATTTGAACATTGAACCTAACAAGAGCAGAGGAAAATAAGATTTTTGATATAATAAGTATTTAGAATGTAGACTTATAGTAAATACTGTTTAGTTTTTATTTGTACAGTAAGAAATGTTCTGAAATTACGCTATATTTTGTTATTGACAGTTACGAATTCCTTTATATTGTTTCACTATTTATCCATAAAACCTCATTTCAAGGGTCACTCAATATTTTATTCTTTTGTCTTTTATGATACTAAGGGTATTATTATTAGGTATTATTATTATTCAAAGGAAAAAACACGGGTGATGTTTCTGTAAAGAATATTTATTACTGTAGATTTTGTTTTTTTATTTTATTATTTACAGTAGCAAGTTGAAACTGTAACAGTGCCATCACGTTATGTAATATTGACATATCAAACGTAATTAAATTATTAGAAAGTAATTAGGAGGCTTTGGTAAATTACTAGCGTAAGGTGTTATAGACATTTTGATGAAAGGGACATACATGCAAATAATGAACAGTCGTATAAAAATTATATTATTATATTTCAACATCGCCTTGTCTACTTCATTTTTTTTTTTCCATGACATTCTTATTTTATTTTTATGACATTCTAATAAAACATATTCTATACTTTTGTTATATTGTTGAGACTCTCAAAGCTTAAAAATAAGAATAAAGTCCTATTGAGCTTAAATTACTATTTATTAAGATACCTCGGTGTAATCTATAATATTAAGAAGAATGTCACCAAGTTCACGTCAAGCTCAGAACACAATGTGAGCAATAAATAGGATTACGTGTGTTTTATAACAGAATAATTAAGATAAACTTTGACGTCCTTAAGGCCTCGGCCTCGAATTTTGCGGGCAGCGGAGCGGGAGCGGGAGCGGCAGGATTTGATTATACGCGTAAGATCCTGCCGCTCCCGCTGCCGCTCCCGCTGCCGCTCCCGCTGCCACTCCCGCTGCCGCTGCCGCTGCCGCTCCCGCCGCCGCTCCCGCTGCCGCTCCCGCTGCCGCTGCCGCTGCCGCTCCCGCTGCCGCTCCCGCTGCCGCTCCCGCTGCCGCTCCCGCTCCCGCTGCCGCTCCCGCTGCCGCTCCCGCTCTCCCGCTCCCGCTGCCGCTCCCGCTCCCGCTCCCGCTGCCGCTCCCGCTCCCGCTCCCGCTGCCGCTCCCGCTCCCGCTGCCGCTCCCGCTCCCGCTGCTCCCGCTCCCGCTCCCGCTCCCGCTCCCGCTCCCGCTCCCGCTCCCGCTCCCGCTCCCGCTGCCGCTCCCGCTGCCGCTCCCGCTGCCGCTCCGCTGCCCGCAAAATTCGAGGCCGAGGCCTAACAAGTGAAATGAAAATTTTGTAAAGAAATTTTTTACTTACATTTTGAATGATTTCTTTTCAGTAGCGATCGTTGGACAACATTTTTTTTTTGTATGAAGCCTATAGATAGTACAGTTTTTGAATAAGTCACTTTATTATGTCATTTTGATGTTAAAAGTATCTAACCAAAATCAATCCAATCTCGGTTATGGAAATGAATTGCGAAATATTATAATTATTAAAATTGCGAACGTTTGTGAGTGTGTGTATGTTTGTTACTTCTTCACGCTCAAACGGCTGATCCGATTTTGATAAAATATTGGACGTGAATATCGCATACGCTACTATATATCCTGGAAATTGTTCGAATTTTCCTCATATAAGCGAAAAACCTTATATGAGGACTTTACTTACTCGAGAACTTTACTTACTTACTCGAGAACTCAACTCCTAGCCAAAATCACATCATCGCTATGTACCTTTTACCGGTCTATGTAGGCACGATCGACAGTCAATAAGCAATCCTTTCGTTAAAAAAAAGTTATGATAGACAATATCTCTAAACAACAGTTTCTTTCTGTAGTCAATTTTTTAAATACTGCCAAACTATTCATGTTAACGTAATTATGATTTTTTATAACATTTCTGTTGTTTTGTTGTTATTGGGTATTGCCCCATTTGTTGGCTTTCTTTTATATATTATTAATTCCGAAATTAACACGGACGAAGTCGCGGGCAAATCTAGTTATTAATAATTTCCAGTTTAATTTTCCTTACGAGAATTACAGGATTCAGTGGATTTATTATTATGATTGTTCCTATTTTCACAAAATATTAAAAGTATATTCTTCCAAAGAAAGAACTTCTAGATTTTAAAAGTAAGTAGTAATACTTAAAATAGTCAATGCATTTTTTTACTACTCAAAATACACACTGGCGTACCGATAAATAAATCTTATTAGGTCAGAAATTTCAAAAATTATACTTTCTAACAATAGCAACATTTTTTGAAAGGACAATATTTTCATGTTGGATTCTTCTATCCTAATTTTGTACTTGAACTAATTTGGCAGATACGTGCCTACTGTTAAAGTGTATGAATGAAATTTGAACATTGAACCTAACAAGAGCAGAGGAAAATAAGATTTTTGATATAATAAGTATTTAGAATGTAGACTTATAGTAAATACTGTTTAGTTTTTATTTGTACAGTAAGAAATGTTCTGAAATTACGCTATATTTTGTTATTGACAGTTACGAATTCCTTTATATTGTTTCACTATTTATCCATAAAACCTCATTTCAAGGGTCACTCAATATTTTATTCTTTTGTCTTTTATGATACTAAGGGTATTATTATTAGGTATTATTATTATTCAAAGGAAAAAAAAAACACGGGTGATGTTTCTGTAAAGAATATTTATTACTGTAGATTTTGTTTTTTTATTTTTATTATTTACAGTAGCAAGTTGAAACTGTAACAGTGCCATCACGTTATGTAATATTGACA
Organism: Danaus chrysippus; assembly: GCA_916720795.1. Classification (NCBI taxonomy): domain Eukaryota; kingdom Metazoa; phylum Arthropoda; class Insecta; order Lepidoptera; family Nymphalidae; genus Danaus; species Danaus chrysippus. Next base: position 2,546,432 of record CAKASE010000080.1, on the reverse strand, counting down.
TATCAAACGTAATTAAATTATTAGAAAGTAATTAGGAGGCTTTGGTAAATTACTAGCGTAAGGTGTTATAGACATTTTGATGAAAGGGACATACATGCAAATAATGAACAGTCGTATAAAAATTATATTATTATATTTCAACATCGCCTTGTCTACTTCATTTTTTTTCCATGACATTCTTATTTTATTTTTATGACATTCTAATAAAACATATTCTATACTTTTGTTATATTGTTGAGACTCTCAAAGCTTAAAAATAAGAATAAAGTCCTATTGAGCTTAAATTACTATTTATTAAGATACCTCGGTGTAATCTATAATATTAAGAAGAATGTCACCAAGTTCACGTCAAGCTCAGAACACAATGTGAGCAATAAATAGGATTACGTGTGTTTTATAACAGAATAATTAAGATAAACTTTGACGTCCTTAAGGCCTCGGCCTCGAATTTTGCGGGCAGCGGAGCGGGAGCGGCAGGATTTGATTATACGCGTAAGATCCTGCCGCTCCCGCTGCCGCTCCCGCTGCCGCTCCCGCTGCCACTCCCGCTGCCGCTGCCGCTGCCGCTCCCGCCGCCGCTCCCGCTGCCGCTCCCGCTGCCGCTCCCGCTGCCGCTCCCGCTGCCGCTCCCGCTCCCGCTGCCGCTCCCGCTCCCGCTCCCGCTCCCGCTGCGGCTCCCGCTGCCGCTCCCGCTCCCGCTCCCGCTGCCGCTCCCGCTCCCGCTGCCGCTCCCGCTCCCGCTGCCGCTCCCGCTCCCGCTGCCGCTCCCGCTCCCGCTGCCGCTCCCGCTCCCGCTGCCGCTCCCGCTCCCGCTCCCGCTCCCGCTCCCGCTCCCGCTGCCGCTCCCGCTGCCGCTCCCGCTCCCGCTGCCGCTCCCGCTCCCGCTCCCGCTGCCGCTCCCGCTGCCGCTCCGCTGCCCGCAAAATTCGAGGCCGAGGCCTAACAAGTGAAATGAAAATTTTGTAAAGAAATTTTTTACTTACATTTTGAATGATTTCTTTTCAGTAGCGATCGTTGGACAACATTTTTTTTTGTATGAAGCCTATAGATAGTACAGTTTTTGAATAAGTCACTTTATTATGTCATTTTGATGTTAAAAGTATCTAACCAAAATCAATCCAATCTCGGTTATGGAAATGAATTGCGAAATATTATAATTATTAAAATTGCGAACGTTTGTGAGTGTGTGTATGTTTGTTACTTCTTCACGCTCAAACGGCTGATCCGATTTTGATAAAATATTGGACGTGAATATCACATACGCTACTATATATCCTGGAAATTGTTCGAATTTTCCTCATATGAGCGAAAAACCTTATATGAGGACTTTACTTACTCGAGAACTTTACTTACTTACTCGAGAACTCAACTCCTAGCCAAAATCACATCATCGCTATGTACCTTTTACCGGTCTATGTAGGCACGATCGACAGTCAATAAGCAATCCTTTCGTTAAAAAAAAGTTATGATAGACAATATCTCTAAACAACAGTTTCTTTCTGTAGTCAATTTTTTAAATACTGCCAAACTATTCATGTTAACGTAATTATGATTTTTTATAACATTTCTGTTGTTTTGTTGTTATTGGGTATTGCCCCATTTGTTGGCTTTCTTTTATATATTATTAATTCCGAAATTAACACGGACGAAGTCGCGGGCAAATCTAGTTATTAATAATTTCCAGTTTAATTTTCCTTACGAGAATTACAGGATTCAGTGGATTTATTATTATGATTGTTCCTATTTTCACAAAATATTAAAAGTATATTCTTCCAAAGAAAGAACTTCTAGATTTTAAAAGTAAGTAGTAATACTTAAAATAGTCAATGCATTTTTTTACTACTCAAAATACACACTGGCGTACCGATAAATAAATCTTATTAGGTCAGAAATTTCAAAAATTATACTTTCTAACAATAGCAACATTTTTTGAAAGGACAATATTTTCATGTTGGATTCTTCTATCCTAATTTTGTACTTGTTTTCGAAATAATAAGCGTACAGTAGCGTAACAGTATGTGGCTGATTTTTATTTGGATATTTTAAAAACATTACACCTATCGAACAAAACATGTTTAATAATTGATTTTAAAACAATAAAATACCATTAATAATAATGAACGACGCGTAGTTTATTTTATTCTGCATGTTTTTTATTAATCTGGACTCATTTATAAAACAAAAATACGTTATATTGTTATATCTGTGTGGTGAATAGATTATATCTTTCACTTTAATAGTTCAGTAGTTCAGAACAATAGTTTTTATTTTTGGTAAATAAAAGCGTTAACAGAATATTTGTAACACTTTCTATCTATATTTATATATGAAATAAAATAGTAGGAGAATGATAGCAGGAATTTTACATTTTAATCTTTATACAACCCTTATAAAATAATAAACTTTAAATCATTTCATTTCAACAAATCAAAAGTTATAAACCACTTCATTATTACCTATGATACGTATTGTTAGTGCAACTCTCTCATCTAATGTAATGTCGCCGTTCATTTGAAACTTGTAAAAGGTTCTGTTGCTTCAAGTTAAGATGATACTCAACTTGGAGGAAGTTCGATTAAATGAACATCACATCTAATGGAAAGAATTTCGAACAGGCAACTTGTACATTTACTTTATAAATGATTCAAATAATTGAGTCTCAGTTTTGTTGAATTAGTAAAACTAAATATATATGTATATATGTCCTCATATAATAAATTGACTAATGACGATTTGTTACAGTCTTATAAAAACTTCTCTTTTTATATTCAAGAAGAAGTCTATAAATATAATGTTGATTTTTTTTTTTGTTATTTTGAAATAGGTTTTATATCAAATCTCAGAACCCTTAGACCCAGTTTCACCAATCAATGTTTGTTTAATCTAATCACAGCATTTACTAACCAACCTTCAAAATTATAAGTGTCTGTTAAAATATTTACGTCCCACGATGACAAATTAACAACGCATTATTAAACGTCATGTCAAATGACCGACTACCAACTTATTCGTTCTAGTTATAAGACGACCAAGTGGAACTATAGCATTTAACACGGCACGTTTGCCACGATGCACCACTTTATACTTTGATCATATATATCCCTCGATACGTCACTTGTAAGCTAATGCGACCAAAATTTATCGTTGGTTGCATACATTTAGCACACAAAAGCTTTCTTTTCAATTTACTAGGTGTAACTTGTCAAATCGTGTTGTCAATAAATTGTGTTATAAATATAAACATAATTTGTGTTCAAATTATAAGAAATAAAAAGAAAACTTAATTTGCAATGTCATAGAAAAGCTGGAGGCAAAATCATCATACTAAATGAAAATTTAAATCACTTTATTAATAATAACAAGGAAATTGACAAAACAGATGACGTTACTATGGTTACAAGAAATCAGGGCTGTGATTGGACAATTGAGTTTTGACAATGCCATTAACATTCTGTTAGCCATTATACGGAGCTCCAGAGCAGGAATTAATATTAGTGGCTGGATAAGACATTTAAACGGACATTTTGTGAGTGGTGGGACGCTCGATACATCTAACAGAGCATCAAACACCTTAACACGATGTTACTTATTTAACAGTGATTGGTGAAACTGGGTCTTATTATAGCAATCGTTAGCCTCCTTTTGTTACGATTTATGTCTATTAAATTATCCATGATGAAACTGTAGGAATTTATATAAAGAACAAGAAAAATCTTGAATAAATGTAAGTTGTATACTCAAAGTGGTTAGTTAATGTTTCCTCTTTGTGTTTTTATTCTTATAGGTAACTATTTTTTCACACAAGTCAATTTAAATTAAACTAAACAAAGTTCGGTAATGTTGATACATACAAAATGTGACTATGAAAGAGACGAAAGCTCTTAGCATTCGATGGATTCACCGTGTAGGTGCGGGGTCCATCCGTTATAATACAAATTAAGAAAGAGTTTATCAATTTAGTAAAGAATATGCCTCCGTTAACTTTATATAATGCTATAACAATGATTTAAGACGTTATTCCTTAAAATATGTTAATTAAAAACGTCAATGTAGTCGTGTTAGAATGAAGCCGGTAAATTAAATTAATTACTTTTCATAATTTCTTCACTCCAAGCATCGTTTTACAAGCAATTTATATGAACTGAATGGATTTTAAATAGAATGTGTTTAGTTTATTAAGTTTATTAAAATACAAGCTAATAATCTGCTTCTATATAATAATTATTTATATTTTACATTAGCTTTTGTTACATTAATGCTGCAAATTTTAAACACTTAATGAATGAATAATGTAAAATATTTAACCAGAGAGAATACTAATTTATTTGTCAAAATAAAGTAGATAGTAATTGTCTATTTTTCAGTTAGCGCATAATCGCAGTAATAGCTTATCATTCTTGCGTTCTATACATTAAACCTGTCCTGAGGGTATGCTAGATTGCTTTTAACCAAGTCCTAGTCACCAATAGTTTATGGACGTCTTTCTATGGAGTTTAATGTGCAATCAATAAATTTAGATTTCACTGTAATTTTCGATTTGCTACGATGTCAATGATATTGAATATCGAATACAAAATAGAAATCTGAAAAGATCGGAAAAGTATAAAATATAACGTTACCTTTTTTGAAATATTATAAGAACCGTGATAAAATTTATTTTAACACAACCCTTCTATTTAATTTTCATCTTTTAATTTTGTTCCATAAAACAAAATTAGTTCGATTAAAATATAAAAAAGAAGACAACTGTCATTGAAAAGCATTACAACGGATTGTGAAATTTTACTTACCGTGATGAATTGCATTGCAGTTTTAAGAGGTTTAACAAATACGTGTCTTGGGGAAAACTGTGTGGGCTACTCTTTTTTATATAATTTAATTAGTATAGCTAATATTTTTGCCTATTGTGATAAATGGCTTTTTTGATAAAGGGTTTGTTCCGGATACTTGACCAGTCATTATCCCTATTTCGAAATCCCATAAAGATCTCCAGCTCCCTCATTCATTTAGAGCCATCGCGTTCTTCTCAACTTTAGGAAAAGAAGTAAATCGGTTAATTAAAAACTGTTTAATAATAGATTCTTGAGATGAAAATGTCTGTCCGGCCGTGAACGCAGTTCCTACAAAGTAATTGACTTTTAATGAATTTACACAAATTCCTCAAATATAATAATTAAAAGCTGTAGTAACCTTTTACAATTGACAAAATATTATCTATCTAAGTTGTTTTGATTATAATCATTAATCTATTTTTGTGTTGTTAAAGATGCTGTTGAAGAAATAATCGAAGTAACAGTAAAATATAATAATAATATATGTTTACTTGATAAAAATGCATAATTAATTTAGTCAATGAATATTATTTATTAAATACACTCTCAATAAATATTGTTTTTTGTATTCCGGCCATTGTTATCACGGGAAACATTTGTAATGACATCTACGACTTTTTATGTACTCTATAACCTAACCACTTATTTCGAAAATATATTTTTTCCTTTATATTTAAATTTTATTATTAACATTAACATAAGATGTCTCTTTTTTTAACATGTAAATTATAAATATGTTCTACATACCTTATGTATATGAGCACAAAATATTACGACTTCCAGGATACATCCCAATCGATTCACAAAATAATTATTACGTTTTATCTTAAGTTAAATAATTAGTAAAGATTAATGAAGTAATCTTGGGATGGTTATACCTGTGGACATTAGCCGGATTTTGAATGAAAATATTTTTTTATTACTTAATTAAAATTTAATAGACATAAAGTATCACAAATATTATTACAGTAATAGTTAATGCTTAACAATTAGCAGTCCTTGGTTTTGTACAAATTATAATTATTATGAAATATGACTTTTTTTAAAAACCCTAAATTTGTCCACAGGTAGGTACATCTCATGATTGTTCCTATGGACGGCATTGTATCTATAGAGTGGTCAATTTTCCTTTATAATAATTCTATGAAAATCAACAAAACTAAACAGAAACTCTTTATAAAGTAACTAATAACATTAATCAGTTAGTTGTTGTATCTCCGAGTAGACATTAAGATTTTCATCATGATTGAAGTTGAAGAAGATACTGGAACGTTCCGTGAGAGATTGACTTTGAGTACAATTATCTGAAACTGTGGTCAATGGCTCGACAGGGTCAGTAACAAATGAGCACAAAAAATATTCTTCACTGAATATATCTCTACTAAATGGGCAAATGCCTGTTACTTCGAAACTTTTAATAATATTTTCGGGTTTGGAAGCAAGACGATATGCATCACCCACAATTTCTGAAATGTCGTAAATTGTGATAGGTTTTTCAGGGTGATTTAGCATCCATTTATCGGCTGTTTTGTTGTATTGCGCCTTAAATGGTCCAAAAAAGCAAATTTAAAATATTATACATGCACTTGGGAGGTCAAAAAAATGGTTTCATTAATTTAAAATATTAATAAAAGTAAATTTTAAGATGTAAGTAATTAAACAGTAGATAACATTGTCATTTTTAGTAATATAGTTTCTTGACTTCTAAGTTTTAAATACGTTACTAACATTACTTTGAGAACACAAAACCACTGTTTATTTTATTAAAATGTTAATCTCAAGTAAATTTATGAATGATATTTATTTGTTATGAGTGTATAAAGTGTAGTCTGACAGTAAGAACTATAAATTAACTTGCTAGATGGCGAATGCTTCAATTGAGGAACATCTAATAATGCTCGCCAAGCGTAGCTAGAATGTTGAAGAATGAGGTCTGCTCTGTATAAAGATACAACATATCCTTAATAAACTAATATCAGTGAAGAAGTTCAGCTCCTCATTTAAAAGGAATTCACTAGTGAACTAAATATTTGTACTGAAAAAGATTAGATAAATTATATATATTTCTATACTTTATTCATTTTATCATCATCATCATCATCATCATCAGCCTGTTAGACGCCCACTGCTGAGCAAAGGCCTCTTTCCCACAAGGAGAAGGTTTGAGCATTAATCACCACGCTTGCTCAAGACGGGTTGGTGATTTCAAACTTATAATTGTGAAACTATAAGTCCAGGTTTCCTCACGATGTTTTCCTTCACCGTATGTCAGTGATGTCTAAATACTCTCAGAAAGTACTTATGACTCCGAAAAATCACATTGGTACTTGCCAGGTTTGAACCCGCGCCCTCGGCAACGAGAGGCGAGCCCCTTAACCACTAGGCCACCACTGACTTTTATACTACTGACTGATTCATTTTATACTACTTATAAATTCAACATTATATAATCTTTCAGAAGTAGTAGATGTAGTAATACATCTTCGATGAACAAAAATTAATAATATTTTCGTAGATTCAAATTAATAGCTAGTCTAGCTTTTTCAATTCATTGTCTTGAGCTTAGTTCATTCTGCGATATGCATTTTTCACAGGTTATATGGCCTCCATTTTAAAACGTGTACACGTAATATTCCATCCTACTATATAAGGAGTGTTTCCTTCATAAGCATTGTTCTGATGAATCCAGAACTATACTATTGTTACTAGAATTTGTGTCGTTGTCCGTGTATGTAGGACTGCGTGCGAACATGCGTGTGTTGTATGTATGTTGCGTTAAAGATATAAACATATATCACATATTCACAGAAATATAAAGTGAAGCTTGAAATTATTATAGTAACCGTTTCGTTTTTATTTAAAAAATTATATAAAACTAAACAACGGGATAGTAGTATCTATATTGTATCATACCTGTCATTCTTTCCCATAACATCAAACAACGTTGTAATAAAGCTTATAATAAATGAACTTAGTCTGTGTGAATATTTTAGCTTTGTGATATTTAGTTTAAATCCTTTTTTATATTTGTACCAAGGACTAGTATCCTTTTATGACTCATTCAACGTCTGAAGTTTTTTTGTTTTTTAGTCTATAATTCATCAAACACATTTTCCCCAAAAATTTCCATGTTAAGTGTATTCAAACGGTGACGACGTACATTAAAAGGTGACACTTGTATTTAGGATACATTGGATTATTGTAGTATATGGTTTGAAATTCTACTTGATCCAGTTTCTTGAGTACAGATGAAAGAGAAAAAATTGAAATGAAGGCTTTTATATGAAATATTTTATACAACTTTGAACTTTACGCGAACTGTTTTAAATGTTGTTTTAAAGTTTTATAACAATTTTATAACATACTTTGCATAGTTAGATATTAACATTTTACTGAAAGACATACAAAGAAAAGTGATATATGTATATACTGTATAAGAGCGTAAGAACATGATAACTGAGCAACTAGATTGATTCGTTGTTTATAACTGAAAAAAAAACGATATAAATTTTAAAATAATAATTTCATTTTAACAATTAAGTGAAACACAGACATAACCAGTAATAAATTGAATTGAAATTTATCACAATATACATTACTTTTTTAAGTATTTAACTTAGTTTCAACAGAAATCTATTAATCCCTGTTCCAACGCTTCTCTATCCTTGTACGTTACAATTTATTTCCTCTATATTTCTACTAAAGATGATGAGTTTCCCTTAATATATTTATATTTAAATAAAATAATAGGGAGTAGGGAGAGGAGCTTGGACAGTGGAGGTGAGTTAGTTAAGGGGCCCCTTAAACCTACACTTGGGTCTCAAGTCCCAGGCACTGTTGAAGCTCCTCTCCCTGTAACGCGATGGACCCGGCACCCGCACGGTGAATCCATTTAATGCTGAGAAGTTTCGTCTCAATCCTGTTCTTTCTAACACATGATTGTTTTGAAATGTTTAAGCATCATAATATTTTTTTATTGTAATTCTAGTTCGACTAAAGTTAGGGGATTTATTTTAGTTAATTTTCAAAGTACAATTACGTTTTTAAAGAACTGTAGGTTATATTTATCTTAAAAAAAAGTTGAATAACTAAATAAAATAATTATGAACCGCTTGCAAAGAAGAGGAGGTTTCTCAATTTGACGACATTTTTCGTGGATAGCTCCATTATTTATGAACCTTTCTTTGCTATAAATGAAGTGGATGTTAATAGAATGTCCCGTGATATGGAAACTACGATCTGGTGATGGGGTTTTAGACAAATCGATTCAACTTTCTAAAATCATAGCTAATTCTGATACCTGTCTGCGTTTCATCATCGTAGTTATGTTCTCGTAGGGTTTTGGGAATATAAACTATTCTATGTCTTGTTAATATTGAAATGTCCAATACTTTGTTTTGAGTTTTTTTTCTGTTTAGTTTCATATTTGAACCTATTTTATTATTTGAAAATATTATATATGTTTTTAACGACTGAAATCTCTTTTTTCAATATAAATTTACTTAAATATTTCATTTTATAATAAATTAATATTACAGCTTTATAGAGCTAATATATTTTGTATTATCGAGTGATTCTATTCAAAACATCAAATATTTTTCAAGCTGAAGTACTGTAGCGGAGAAATCATAAATACGATGCTTATTGACAGAATAACTTTACAGTTCTATTGCTTTGTAAAGAACTCCGAGGCAATATTGGTTTATATTTATACAATAAATGTGATATTTATTTGAAATCGTGGAAATATGACATATTATCAAACGCCGACTTCGAAAGAAGTGTAGCGTTCTTTATTAAACCACATAAGAGTACTTTTATAAGTTTCAGATCAGGAATATCGAATTTCATTTGCCTATGTCTTTTGATTATGTACATATGTATGTAACGTGAATTTTACAAACATTTCTAAATAGTAAACAAAATATTTTGTTTGCAACGACAAAACATGATAATTTATTAAATTAAATAGGGTGGCAACCGGAAGTTCCAGGAAAACTACGAAACATACCCACTTATATGTATATTATAATAAGAATTACATATTAAAACTTATAACCTATACCTAAGACTACATGTTTGCTCCGATGTTAGGATTACAATAACATTCCAATGCTTGTATGGTGTAAGGAATCTTCTTGTTCACACGGCTTGGTGTTCGTTCCGCGGAGTCAGCGACGTCACTCGCTATATGATATTTTACCGATACAAAGATGTAGCCCCTGCGACGTTCATTTTTTTCATTTGTGACACGTACGTAACAATTACATTATTAATTGCGTCATGAAGCAAATTGAAAAAAATAAGCAAAAATAGTCAAGACAGTAACAGTAATGTTTATTAAAGAGATAGTTTTGTTTGTGGACGATTTCGTATGGTGTTACATCTGAAACATATGTTCGATCTGAAACGTCGCTGTTATTATCTGAGGTGAAAGGTCCGTATTGTTTATTTAACAGCCGGTGCTTTATCGGTTTTTTTAATCTATTTAAACAACAGAAATAACTAGGTTGAAATTTATATCAACATATTATTTACAATGACTGAAATCAAATTGTTTTTTACCATTGAATTACTTTGAAATTAAATGTTATTTTTATTATTTCTTGAACGTTTAATTACTGGTATTCGTCAACATTGATATTTTATATAGCTTCACCTGAAAAAATATTTTTTTAAAAAGATGGCGCCAAAGTTAGGTATGTCATGAGAATATATTTTACTACATTTTTAATAAAACGACCAACAGCTAACCGGTCACGAGTCAAGATGTATATATGTTGCGGGTTGTCAAAAATAAAAATTAATTTTAAATTTTCTTGTCCTTAAATAATTGATACTCGAAACCAATAATGCATTTCATAACTAAAACTGTTTCTTCACGCTACAATGACACACGAACTTCTGTGACGCTGCGAAAAACAATTTTTAGTACGACTCTTTTATAAAGTAATATTCCTATTTAGCCTATCAATAGGTAGACAATAATTGGAGAAATTTCATTTGTAAATACTTTAAATCTCTAAGTCTTACCCAACAAAAAGATTTTAAACGCATAAGAATAACTAATTTATCAAGTTTTATATAATCAATGATTCTTGAGTATTTTTCCAATTATAGTATTAATTAGCGGCGATTTGACTGCCCAGATATTATGTATTACCTAAGAAAAAAATCGTTATTGCGAACAAAAATATTTCATACAACCTTAGTAGATGTTTGATTATATTCAATTAAATATAAATGATGAAAGTAAAGTCGATGCACATTTTCCTCCCTTTTGAAACCGGTTAAAAGTGTTGTCCCTTTGATTTCCGTGATGATTTTTGTATTATTATTTTTATTGTGATTTTTGATGCTTATCGTAATTTTATGGATGAAACATTGATTTATTACTGACATTTTATGACTCTGACATGACAAAGTTGCTGTCGCTGTAGTAGTTAATAAAGAAATATAATTCATCGCCACATAGTACAATAGTCAGTGAAATTATATTCGAAAAATATTACTAGCTTACACTATATTATTATATGTAATATATGTAGATACGTATCAAGTTAGTATTCAAATATTGCCAAAGCGAACTAAAATTATTTCATTTCATTCCTCACAGACGTCCAAACACTTTTATTTATAATGAAAGAAAATTATTGTAAATAATTAGAAACGATTTAAAAATTTACGGTCTTATAGAAAATAAAAAAAGTGAAAGTTTTTGAAAACAGTCCAACTTATGTCATTGGTAAGATGCTATTACGAAGTTGTATCTTTTTATTATGTTCGTCTTTGGTTAAAGGGGGAATAGAAGATATCCATACGAAGGATTCGAAAGGAAAATGCATTGGCAATATAGTCAAAAAGTATTTCAAACGTAGCAACGCCTTAAGTTTGGTTCAGATGGGAAATGGTAACGAGCTTGTCGAAATGTTGAACACAATGCAACTGAAAACAATAATATCGCGGAGTCCACAGAATAATATGACTGTAATGAATGAACACTACGTAATAGATGCAAACAGTTCTACGTATTTTATAAAACAGTTCAGATATCTTGTTTCTGAAAGACGCTGGAATCCTACCACGCGATTCTTAATTCTTATAAAAAACCTCAACATGCATGATCTTTATAATGTATTTGATATTTTACTAAGGTATAACGTCATTCATGTACTTATTCTGAACAACACTGTCGATCCTGAAATCTACACATACAATCCATTCGAAAACTTTGGATGCGGTCGAAGATACGATAGAATTATTGATTTGGGGAAATGTTCTAAATCGTATACCAAAGACCTGTACCCTAAAAAACTTACAAATGGCTTAAGGAACTGCACTTTCAATGTAGCGTCAACACATTGGCCACCTTTCTCTATAAAAATGCCAATTAATAGTACTAATATGATGGTCGGGATAGAAGAGTATATAATTAGAGAAATAAGCCAACTAGAAAGTTTCAGTATTAACGTAACTTTTATCGATAATGGAGAAAAGTTTTCGACAATATCCGAAAATATGTCAATTGATGGACCGTTGAGTTCTCTACAAAATGGAGCCGACATGGTATTTGGCGGTATGTTGTTATTGGAGGCAAGGACGGACATGTTTGAATTCATATTTTTACACCTGTTGGACCAAGATTCCTTCGTGTACCTGGTGAAGAAAGCAAGGCGTGTGCAGCCTTGGAGAAACATGTATTTGGTATTTCAAGTAGACGTCTGGTTAAGTTTTTTTCTCGTTTTTCTATTGTATTTCCTGATATTTGTTTTATTTTTTCGCCCTAAAGATAAATCTTGGGTTATTCTGAAGATGCTATCATTCATGTTTAGTAGCGGAAAAGGTATTCGGGGAAGCTTTTTCAAGAGATCCATATTCATAGCGTGGGTTTGGTGTTCTTACTTCTTCAATAACTACTATCAATCAACCTTCTCGAGTATTACGACCCACCCAATAATGGAACACCAAATCGCTACCGTGGAGGACCTAGTCACATATAATCTGAAGCCTTGTGTTAGCGACACCATATCAGAATACATTAAGGCAACGTTACATGATAAACAACAGTATCAGACACGTGAACAGTGTAAGACATATTTGGACAGTATAAAATTTGTCAGTCAGTCGGACTACGAATATTTTACAATCGTACAATTTTATAAATACTTATATTATAAATTAGACTATTACAACGAATACGGAGAGGAAACGATGTACAAATTAGACAAACCAATTTACAGTTCCTTAAACTGCATTTACTTCTACAAAGGTTTCCCATTTATCGACAAACTTCAAATGCACGCATTGAGACTGAGAGAAAATGGTATGATCAACGCTCACATATCACGACTGTATAGGGAGTTCCAAATACATTATAAGTTTAAATCCAAGGATAGCAGGGAGCTAGAAGTTCTAGTGCCGTGGCGTATATTAGGATTAGGATCTTGCCTGTCGACTCTAGTATTTGTGGGGGAGATTTTAATTAAGAAATTTAACGATAACAACAAGTCTAAGTAACGGATAAATTGAAATCAATCTATTCTTTATTCGTTGATTTAATAAGATTATGTTAATGTGTGTAAATATTTTAAAATGATGTTTTTAATAGTAATGAATTTGAGTTTTCAGAGTTCAATTACAATTAGCAGTTTATGGTCTAAGAATGTGTTTCTTGAGTGTTGCAAGCATAAATAAATATTAAAACTATAAAAAATAATTTTTAATTATTCTAATGTCTTACATTATTTATGGAGATTTTAAAAGAATGTAGTATATACGAGTATCTTCTTCTTCTATCTGGCAATTTCCCAGCTTTAGCCAGGGTCTGCCATAAATGTTGTGAATAGTTTTGGCTTATTGTTTTTACGACCGGCCGCCTGAATGATATCAACCCTCTTTGGGAATGCATTAATCAGTGATGTATAAATACTCTTAGAAAGTACATAGACTCGGTAAAAATCACTTTGGTGTTTGCTTGGGCCAAGATCGAACCCGCGCCCTCGTGCATGAGAGTTGGGCCCTATATGCCTGGTGCCTGGTAGTATATACGAGTATTTAAACACAAATTAGTAGTCTATAAATTTTAGCTTCTTTTCATAAATAAAATGTTTTATAACGGCAAAAAAGACACTGATGAAAACTCATTGTATGCCATGAACTGGTCAAATTGTTTTCAACGTCTTCACAATTTAAATATAATTCACAAAATATATTGAAGGACGAAACCATAAGTAACTTTTACATTAACTTATTACAGCAAGAAGTTCATCAGATAATGTTTCCATATAACATATTAGCCTTTCCTCTTGTAACGAGAGATCTGATAATAATCTACTGGCAATCACCTTTACAATCTTTGGCACGTCACGTCTAGGAGCTTTATGAACAATACATTTGTTATGTTTGCTTATTGCTAAGTTATACAAAATTTTATCAAATCCAGCAAAGTATTTTGTACACGAAGAAATAACTATCATCCTTACATACATACATTATTACAAACTAGTCCACTTATAAAAAATGTGTTATTTATTTCATAACATTTTAAGAAGAGAAGTTAAAAATAGTTAGCCTTACAAAATATAGAGTGAAGGATAGATTTATAATAATTTCTATATTGTGAGTCTGTTTCTTTATCAGTATAGTCGGGGCGGACCTAATTGCCAGGATCGGCCCCTTTCTCTTATGGAGTAAATCCGGTCTTTGCTAGGACCGGCCAGTCACTGGTGTGCCCTGTTGCTGACAGGTCCGGGGTAAACCGACATAGCGGCCGATGGCTTTCGCAGTGGTTTTTACTAAATATAGAGTACCTTATTTTGAGTTAAAGGTCTTACATATATGCATAGTTATATTACATATAGATGGAACAAAAGAAGTTTTACTTCAGCCGTGTGGTCTAGAGCATACTGGCTTATGTTTTTTTTAAACTTAACGATACTTCGCTATTTAGAATCGTATTTGTTTCTTTATTCAATATTCTTGGTGCAATTATATGTTTTTAATTTTCCTAACGATATTTAAAAACATACAGAATAACATAAACATTAAACTTAACTGGAATGATGCCGCAAAGAAAAGCTAGTTAACTGATAGATTGTTACGTTATTATAAGCTGACGGTAATCACACATAACGACCACTTAGTTACACTTGACTCTTCTCACTATCTCTAAATTGATTCAGGATATTGTGCAATAATTTTTGACAGTAACAACTATAACCATTATTTTGTAACTAAAAAAAATATACTAGCGAAAATCTTACATATCAGAAAAAATAAATGATTTTGTTTAAGGTTTAAAATATTTAAAATTAAATTTTAAAGTAACAAATAAATAAAGTGCTTCTTACAGTTATAAATGAAACAACATTTGGTACAATATTTACAAAGATACTAAAATATTTGTTACAAATAATGTTTGTGATTATATAAAACTAAATATATTTAATTGAAACAAAACTATATTTTAGTATTTAGCTATAGTTATAAACTGTAGTATAAGACTAGGTATGTTAAAAATAAAATGTTTCTTTAGTAAACCAAATTTCTTAAATGAAACACCCATTAAGTATATAGTAACTTTTTACTTTTTTGAGAATATACTTTTGAATACGACTTAATTTTGCCAGGAAAATGCAATCACGTTGTTTACTTGATACGTAGAAAAGATTCTGTTGCTGGAAGCTTTTAATGTTAGGACTCAGGGAAACTTGGAGACAGTCGAATAAAATTAACTTGACATTAAATGAAAAGGACCCAGAATACACACATGTTTGTAACCTTTTTATGGAATCATTTATGTATACATCAATATACTACAATATATAAATATTGTATACTTTGACAAGTCTGAACAATCTGTATTATAATCAGTGAAAAAAGCGTTAAGTAAATTAGTATAAAATCTCATAATAATAACAGTAACACATTTTATTGAACAACAATTCTGGGAATTTAATGTTTCCGTTTATTGTGTCAGAAGAGATTTTATAGAAAAGCTAATAATCCTAAAGTTAAACGCTTTTTGGGGCCTTTTCACTTCAATTTATTATCAATAAAATTTTCCGTTATAGAAACTGTAACACTTTATGTAAATGGATGAGATAAAATTATACAAGAGTAATCTATATTCTTATCAATTAAGAAATTGGTGGCTTTAGATGAGAAGTAACCAAACTAACTGACAGATACTTCCAACTCGTGTGTCCGTGATCAAAGAAAATAATAAATGTGCCTTATTACTAGATAAACAAAGTTTCATTTTGAATGTATGGTCTTGAATATATTATATATCATAATCTCATTTTGCTTAAACATCCTTCCCGCTTTACAAGTCTACACTTTTAGTAACATTACTTGACCTGACAGAGGGTTTATGAATTGTAAATCAATCATTAAATAAATTACTGTGGACAGTTCTTAACAAATTATCACACAAATGCTGAGAAAAATTTTACTTCATACACTTTTATTTAACGTATAACATATTTTAACGAGTAAGAAATTACACATTTGGGTATAAGAAGAGACGTTGTTGAGCCAATCTTAACTTAAACCGTTGGACCAATTATACGAGCTACGAGTCATTTTACTTATAAGGACAGTTAAATATGTTGTGTTTCACACATATTATATTTATTTCCAATATTTACTCAGATCAAAGATATATTTCAAAGGAATTGATTGATATTAATACTATTATCTAATATTTACTATCTTGTTATATAATTTTTTTGATTGCTATTATAAATATATGGAATTTGTTATGTTTATAAGTTTATTAGTTACACAACAAATCAAACTCATTTAATGATCCCTCACTAATATTACCAAACTTGACTTAATCAATCAATTAACAATATTGTTGGATGTTAAGACCCAGTTTCACCAATCAATGTTTGTTTAGTCTAATCACAGCATTTACTAACCTATCTTTAAAATTATAAATGTCTGTTAAAATATTAACGTCCCACGATGACATATTGTTAACAACGCATTATTAAACGTCATGTCATATGGCCGACTAATGTAACAATAAAGACTATCTTTATATACAAATTTCCGGTACAAAGCAAAATTTTGTTTTACAAAGACGTTTTATTCAGTGTACAGAATTCTTTATGTCACAATCGCATTTATAATATAAAATATGTATAAGTACAGTCAATGATTGGTACAATATGTACAACTGATTCCATTAATAGAAAATCCAACATAGATTTAAAATATGACTAATATAATAAATAATTTAAAATTTAACTCACAATTCATCGGACGAAAACGTGTCATAACAAATTACTTATGCAAATTTTCTTTGAGAAAAATACGAATCACCGACAACTAAGCTCTTCTAAAGGCTTAATTAGTGTAAACTTATACATATTATAAGACGAATATCAATTAATCTTTTAATTTAACTTATTTTATATAAATATTTTACATTTGTATTCATTTTAAGTTTAAGCCAATCGTTTAACAAATAACTTGTTAATCTTCATTTATATAACTGTAAAAAAGTAATAAATATTACAGATGTTTAGAGACTATAAAAACTCACTGATGATGATTCGAAACAATGTTGAATTGAAAAATTCCAGCATTTATTTGATGTTTGATAATTACGTTGTAAGATATTTTATATATCAAAGTAAAGTTCCGATCGTGTTTTTTAAGAACTATGACGTCAGAATTAGTGACGTCATAAATGGCTACGTTCTTGATAATTGTCAGACTTTATGGGTATTGGAGGTAACTTCGTGGAGGGTTTGACGAATACTTAATTTCTAAGAAGTCCGACTGTTGTAACGGCTCCAACGAGAATGCTTTTAATCTATACCCTCATCCCTTTATATGCTAACTAACTGCACTCGCGCAAGTGCCTCTGTAGGTGACACCTCACAATTTAACCATCCATAATTATTAATAACGTCAATAAAAATATTTGCTTTCATAATATGAAGATTATATTATCTTTATATAAAAAAAATAATTCGTTCGTTACAAAGCTTTCCTGTTTGAAAACACAAGACCATTGACTACGCAAACCAGTACAAAGAACGGGAAAACATATTCTGGAATATTATTCTAGTAGATTTGTTATCTTTATGATAAAAGTTGAAGTGAAATGAAATGTCTTGGATATCATGACGATCTTCAATATCATTAAAGAAACGCATAGTTTTAGATAATGTATGCTGACACCATTATACACAAATTATTGTCGAGTTTCGGATAACACTTTTTTCAAAACATCAATTACAAAGCAGGTTTTACATAAGAAAATATAATCCGGCAGTTGGATTTAGATGTTGATGAAAAACTTGTTTCAGAGTTTAAATTGGATTAGACGATAGATATTTAAATTATTTTAAATGTAAAGTGAAATTATATTTTACAGAAGATTAACTCTGTCTTGTGTTACGTAAAAAGTAATTTAGTTTTAAAAAAAATCATGTACATTATTGGGTGGTTTATCACCGAATATTGAAATTAAAAATAAAACTTAAGAAAGCTTGTTACTTTAGAAAAGTTTAAAATAATACTTTTAAAAATTAACATAAAATTATATACCTTTAATTTTAACACTGGTTAATTATTACATCTGTACTGTATTGATTTATTTATTGATGATAGCTTTGTGATTCGTCACACAACTCCCCGTCGCGGTTATCTTTTTGTAATATTCCCGTTGGAGCTGTATCAGAAACTATATTTGTTGTGACCCTCGTCATAAGATATGGTCCTGTCCCGAGACTCTTGTAAATGAATATAATCAGAACAGAAATTATAAGATCGAATATAGTATAAACATACTATTTTTTGCCCGCGACCTTTTGTCCGCGTTAATTTCGTCATTAATAATATATGTATAGCTGACCGGGCGAACTCTATTCCGTTTTAAATAACCAGGATTAGTATTTATAAAATTTTTCCTGTTTCAATCGAAAAGAATGATTGACGTATTAGTTAGTTGTTAAATCTAATGTCAAAAAAACGTTTGCATGGGAAATAGAAAAGGGCTGTTTTTAGGGTTTTTCCCGAATATGAATCAATTTTGTTCAGCTCTTAAAACTTCCCTGAACCTCCACGAACATTTCAAGACTAAGATAAGATAAATCTGTTCAGCCGTTCTCAAGTTTTAGTGAGACTAACGAACAGCAATTCATTTTTATATATATGGAGTCGATTCACATAAAAGTGAGAGCGATAACATATTCCTGCAGTTTTATTTATAATGAATCGATTGAACAGAAATAGAAGTAAATGAAACTAATATTTTCGGATTTACTACACGTTTTTTTCTCGACGTTTCGGCGTCTTTACAACAACGGTTGCTATAAAATAGCCGAAACGTCGGGAGTATGTAGTTTATATCTGATATATCCGAAAATATTCGTTTCATTTCAATGAGTTCTCTCGAAAATCTTAGATCTCATTAAGCAATAGAAGTAATTTTTCTTGTTCTAAATTGAAAATGGTAAATGCCAATTATAGTTCATCTTTAGCAATAAAGTGTAATATTGCTGACAATTTCGTTGTATGTTATTCCTTTCATGGAACACTTAAGTCGCAATTCCCAAGCTCCAATTGAGAAAATGTCATCAATTTCTATACTTGTAGTTATTTTTTTTTCAGCTTATTATATGGACTTATAATATAGAAATTTCCTTACATTCGAAGTACCAAAGGAG
The DNA here is from genome assembly GCA_916720795.1 of Danaus chrysippus. Taxonomy (NCBI): domain Eukaryota; kingdom Metazoa; phylum Arthropoda; class Insecta; order Lepidoptera; family Nymphalidae; genus Danaus; species Danaus chrysippus. The sequence continues at coordinate 2,526,910 of CAKASE010000080.1, read as the reverse complement.
TAATTTGTTTTTTACTCATGAAGTAAGTACAGTATATATATATAGTACTAGTTTTTGCCCGCGACTTCGTCCGCGTTAATTTGGTCAAGAGTAATATATGTAGGTATAGCTGACCAGGCGAACTCTATTCCGTTTTAGAGGCCATAAATAATCAGGTTTTTCCTGTTTCAATCAAACAGAATGATTGACATATTAGTTAGTTGTCAAAACTAATGTCAAAAAAAACTTTTGTATGAGAAATAAAAAAGGGCTGTTTTTAGGGTTTTCCTGGCAATTATTCCAATTTTTCTCACCTTTTAAACCTTCCCTGGACTTCCAGGAGTATTTCAAGACTAATATTAGCCAAATCGGTTTAGCCGTTCTCGAGTTTTAGCGAGACTAAGGAACAGCAATCCATTTTTATATATATAGAAGATATATTCTGTACAAATATAATTTATGAATTATAAAATGATGTATAAAAATAATAAGATATACTGATATATAGATATAAAACCTTACGGATCGCACATAATACTTTGTAAACAAGGTATAAATGTACAAATATTTTTCTTTAAAGACAACTAGAAACCAAACCACTCTCTGTCAACTCACACACATGTGTGATACGTAATGCTTACATATACTCTTACAAACTTGTTTTTTTTTACAAAAATTCTATCTATAGTGATACTTCATATTGTAAATTTATGTCCCGACTGAACCAAGACTTAAATTCGGATTTATCCTGTTAAGGATGATTATTTCAAGTTTCATAGAAATATCAGCAGCAGTCCCAAGTTTATCGTGAACAAAGCACATACTATTAATTCAGACATCGATTTTTCATCAAGGCTTATCTTCCTCTCAGCATAGTCAATATTTTTAATACAAACACATTATTAAAGGATCTTCATTGAGTTTTTATTATGTACAACCTATCAACATTATTGTATTAAACTTCTTCATACGTCATATTTTGTGATAACATTATCATCGGATTCACAATATCATTGTTAGTTACAACAAAAGCTTTTGTAACATTTACCAAAACTATTTACAAACAATCTTTGATTATATAACCTAACCTAGTGTCTTGATTATAATAAAATGACACAATATTAACTATAAATATTCAAAATTTCAAATTTGAATGTTCAATATTTGTGACATGTACATATATTATACAATTATTGTTTACAATGTTTCTTATAATAACCAATCAAATTGTCGTTATAATTAAATTAATGGATACCTAATTCCTATAAGCCTCAAGGTACAATTATTCTGAATTTTTCTACCCTAATTATAATTTATATCCGAAGATTAACACAACAATTGGTTATTGATTTATTGGGATAATGTAAATAATAAATCTATATTCAATCCTGTAGTTAAAGATTAAGTCTCAAGATTTTTATGAGAACACATTTTATTGATATTTTAATTTTTTTATCCTTTTTTCTTTACTATATATTACGAGGCTCTCTAGGTCGTTATTAAGACCTATAAACATATTGTAAAACTTAATTTCTAAATTGGAGCATAATTTGCCTTTAATTATTATTGTGCCTGTACCCTTTGTAAATGTAAGTCTTAATTTTTTACAAGCATAGGCTAGTGGCTACTGTGGTACTTAGAAAAAGATTCGTCTTTTTATTTAGCTTTAGATCTATGAAGAGAATACATTTATTTTGTAATAGATATATGACAAAGAATTTTATATTTTTATATCAGAGAAATGTCTTTACAATTACTGAAGTAATATTCATTATAAAAACTGAGGCGAAAGTGGTCGGTGATCTGTCTTTGAGACCGGTCGTTATCTTCGCGCGCGCTAGTGAATTATCTTTCCACGAGTGCATTTTTTCTACTTCTACCCTCATTGTGTCAAGTGTCTAATGATGGAATCGGATTTTTCGTCTTCTCATTAAGTGACAATATTCAATCTTTCCAATTGTTTCTGACTACAGGAACAAAATGAACTCCCAAACGACTGTCAATAATCCCAGTTACGCTACTGTAACACAAAATACCATGTTCCCTAAAAAGGATCAAGCAATTATCATCGATGCTTTAGAAAACGTACAAATCAAAGATTATGCTCAAGCTCTAGGAAGAATAATCGACCCATCCCAAATCCGTTTTTTGTCAAGAATATCAAACAATAGAATTTGCATCTACGTTTCATCAAAGGTAATTGCTGATGAGATCATTGACAAAATAAAATATGTTACAATTCAAAATCAAAAACTACCCATTCGACCACTGATCAGCAGAAATAAACGTATCATTATATCCAATGTGTGTCCCATAATACCACACATTGAAATTGAAAAGAAACTACTAGAAATGAATATCACTCCACAATCACCCATTTCTTTTCTGCGTGCTGGCTTTAATGAAACGGGCTACAACCATATTCTAAGCTTTCGAAGACAAGTTTACGTAACTCCTGAAGATTTTAGCCGTGTTCCAGAAAAAATATCTATGGATTTTGAAGAAACGAATTACTGGATCTATTTCTCATCAGACACAATGACTTGTTTTATTTGCAAAAAAGACGGTCACGTAGCCTCTAAATGCCCGGAAAATATCAATGACACGAACGTTCTTAACCAAAAAACACTGGACACTACGGAGACACCAATTTTCAAGCGCCCACACCCACCCACTGAATCTTCAACTACAACTGACTTTATGGAGTCCGAAACAACTAAAGAAAACAACGAAAACAGTGACGAAGACACGGATGATAAATCATCCCAGTCCAGCTTAGACGAAGCTTATAAACCCAAGAGTGGAAAGAAACTCAAAAAAAAAAATCATAACGATCTGGCATTAATCGACTGGGACCTAGTGGAAAACTTTACATCTATCTCCGGTAAAACGTACCCACTTTCTGGAAAACAAGTTAAAGAGTATCTCACACACACATATGGAATTAAAGATATATCAGAAATCACCTATAATTACACAGAAGAAATTCTTGCCTTGATTGAAATGTTTAATGACTTAATACCGATCATCTCACATCGCAGTGTTAAAAACAGACTCTCACGTATCGTTGGTAAACTAAAACTCTTATCTCGTAAGAAAAAAAATCCTATATAAATAGATAAGTTATTTTTAAAGTAAGTACTACTCCATTTTTAGTTAGATTTAATGGTCTCGACTATAGGATTTAAACTTAATATTATTCAATGGAACTGTCAAAGCTTGATACCAAAAATAAGTGAATTAGATTCATATCTACATAATGAAAAAGTACATATATGCGTTCTTTCTGAAACTTGGCTGCAATGCGAACACAAAATTAAATTTACCGGCTACTCTGTCTTTAGAAAAGATCGAGCAGATGGTTATGCAGGCTTAGCTATCCTGGTTCACCAGTCGATAAATTGTTGCTTTAAAACTCTTACAAGTAATTATAATAATATTGATGTTTTGTGCCTTGAAGTCCTTAATATTAAAAAACTTAAATATATCATAGCGGTTTATTCTCCCACAAATGTCACAGTGAGCGTAGAGGACTACCGGGAGCTTTTCAGTTACTTTTCTCAGAAAACTCTAATATTGGGAGACTTCAATGCACATCACACGGCTTGGTCATACACAACTGACACACGAGGTAGACTTTTATCGGACACTAGCATAAATCATAACTACGTATTTCTTAACAATGGACACTTTACCCGTTGCGCTAAGTTTAATGATAGTACAATATGCACATCACCTGATATATCTTTTTGTAGTGCCGATCTCTCACTCGACTTTGATTGGAATATCACTAACGAATCTCTTGGCAGTGATCATCTCATTATTTCTATTAAAACATTAGACAGTACTCAAAACAGCCCTGAATTAAAAAGGAACATCAAACAGGCCAATTGGGTAGAGTACACAAAACACATAGAATCTTCATGTGAGGGAATAGATTACGGAAATGATATACAAAGTAACTACGATAAATTCATACGGATAATTGAGGAAAGTGCTAACAAAAATATACCATATATTAAAACCAGTTTTAATCCTAACAAATTCAAACCAAAGCCATGGTGGAATCCTGATTTATCGAAGGCAGTAGCAGAGAGACGATTATCTCTTAAGAACTTTAGGAAATTACGCACGGTCGAAAACTATTTAATTTATAAAGAAAAAGTAGTTATTGCTCGAAAATTAATAAGACTCGCTAAACGGAATTCCTGGCAAAGGTTTTGTGATAGCATAGACTGTAACATGGCCAGTTCTGAGGTTTGGAGGAAACTCAGATGGCTTAAAGGTTACCGAAACCCTGTTAATTACTTATCAGAAAGTACCGCAGTCTCCTTTGTAACAGAACTCACCCCCGACAGTGTTTCCTTCCAGCCCCTAAATTCCAGTATTGATAATTCCAATCCTTTGTTTTTCTCATTTTCGGAACTTAATCTTATTCTTAAAAGAGTAGATACTTCGGCTGGTTTAGACAGTATTACTTATTCTATGATTAGTCATTTACCAGACAATGCTAAAAAATATCTCCTACACATATTTAATACAATTTATAGAACAGGCGAGATACCATATCAGTGGCGTAGGATCAAACTTATTGCCATACCTAAAAGAGACACTGAGAAGTATCGTCCTATCTCACTTATCAACTGCCTTTGTAAAACCTTTAATTTAATGATTACTCGTCGTCTTGAACACCATTTCGAAAGCAAGAAATTATTTAATAGTAGCACGTTGGGTTTCCGCCGTGGATTTTCTTGTCAAGACAATATTAGCAGTTTTATTGTAGACACAGAAACTGCTTTTATACATAAGAAATTCGTTTTGTGCGCTTATGCAGACATAAGTAACGCTTATAATGATGTGGCAATCGAACCTCTTATTACCTCTTTAGTTGGATATGATGTCGATCCGTTCATATGTAGATACATTAGGGAATTTTTAAAAGAAAGAATTTTGATATATAGGCTGCGCGATGGTACAGAAATAAAAAGAATAAGCAGACAAGGTTTAGCTCAAGGTGACCCTATGTCACCCATTTTATTCAATATAATCACAATTAAATTATGCAACACACTGGCTAAGATAGTCAAGGTCTCACAGTATGCCGATGACTTCGCTTTTTATTGTATTAATCAAAGTATTGATTTTTGTGCTAGTGTCATCCAATCAAGTCTTAAAATATTTATAGCTATGTTACAGGAAATAGGATTAGAAATATCTCCCTCAAAGACTAAAGTGTGCATCTTAACTAGAAAATATAAAGTGCCTCCTATTAATATACGAATAAACAACAATGAAATTAAGCTTATTAATTGTACAAAGTTTCTGGGCGTATGGGTGGACAGTCGGCTGAACTGGACGCGGCATGTGTTAGAAACTGCTCAAAAATGCACTACATTTGTTAATATCCTTAGTTCTATAAGTAGTTCAAAGTGGGGTGTCCATCCAACACATCTAAGAAGACTGTATTTTGCAATGGTTCGATCTCGACTCGATTATGGAGGTATCATTTACGGTAACGCCAACTCTAGGCTCTTACAGAGGTTGGACGTTATTCAAAACCAATGTCTTCGGCTTTGTGGTAGCTTTATTCGAGATACTCCAATTTTTGCAATGGAAAGCGAACTATGTATACCACCCTTAAGTTTTAGAAGAATATATCTGAGTGACAAATACTTTCTGAAACTTTCTTTCAGATCATCCGACTATTTGAGAAAACAACTTGAAACATTACACACAACTTTAAATTCGGGTTCAAAATATTGGCGCAAAAACCAAATTCCACTTCTGCTAGAGAGTTTCAGAAGGTTTTCAAACTTACCTGTGTCAAGATTTGAGATTTTGCCCCAATTTTTGTTATCTTTTGATATTAAAACATTTCCTTGGGATAATATTATCTCATATAGAGTGAACACTATTAATGAATCTAAAGCTCAATTACCCATTCACGATCTTAAGCGACTTACCGAAGATATGATAGACATACAGTTTTCAGACTACATTAAAATTTACACCGATGGGTCCAAAACAAGAGACGGTTCTAGTTGCGCGTTCTACGATACAGCTACAGATTTTGGGGCCAAATTTCTAATTGAAAATTCATGTATACCCATCATGGGAGTTGAACTGATAGCAATTAAAGAAGCAATGCATTATATAGAATCAACATCATACCATAAAATTGTAATCCTTACTGACTCGAAGAGTAGTCTACAACATTTGTTGAGAAGTGCTAGGGGCGGTTGTGTCGGTAGAAATGAAGCTTACCTCGTTATTAAATGTATCTATAGATTGATACGTAACGGGGTTGAAGTTCGTCTACAATGGATTCCCTCACACGTGGGCGTCAGGGGCAACGAGGTAGCAGACTCCCTTGCATCCAAAGCTCTACGGAACGGCATACCTCTCGATATCACACCGCACTATACTGACTACTTTCCAAAAATTAAAAACGAAAATTATCTTAAATTTAAATGTTATTTTAGTGAGTGCTCTCAAAACAGGGGCCTCTGGTACAGAAGCATTGTAGACGAACCACCACGCATACCCTGGTTTGCTTCAAGAAACCTCAACAGAAAATATTTAACTATTTGTTTCCGAACCCGTACCTATCACATCCCACTTAACAAGTTTAACTTCACAATGAAAAAAAGAGACGATCCAAACTGTAAACGATGTGAGAGAGAAGAGGACCTCCTACACCTAGTTCTTGAGTGTAAAATCAACGAACAACCTAGGTTGGATTTCCTAAATGAAACTCGATGTTCTAGGGGTGAGCTTCTCTTCTCTCTCCATCAAATCTTAAGTTCAAATTTCACAGCCGAACATAGTGGTAGATTTGTAAGTTTCATCATAGACTCATTGAATCGTAGATCTGACTATTATAAAAATGCTCATTAAATAATAATCTCAAATGTTAACACTTATAGTATAAGAATTTTTGTTTGTATTTTATTGTTATTATTGTATTATTGTTATTATTTTTGTATTATTGTTATTATTTTTAAGTCGCCTTAATCTCTGGATGTATGACTTATAAAATAAACAAGATTAAAAAAAAAAAAAAAAAAACTGAGGCGAAATTGACTGCGTATGTGTGAATGATTTTTAATATTTTCACAACAGTATTTTAATTACAACTTTATGATATAACTGTATTAAAACTGATCACACTTGTAATAAAGTACGTAAAATCTCATTTTAATTCATACTTTGTCAGGTTAAATATTTCCAAATGTCAACAACCAAGAAATCACTTATCAAAACTGACAAGTGTGTAATTTATGCTCTCGCCATGTTGAATTCGAAATAAGACACTAACTTGATTGTAAGAACGATACTCGTACTGCTTTGACGACATTTAACACTCTATTGTTTCCAAAGTCACTTTTAAAGAAGTTAATTGCAAATTGTTGAATTGCTTCTTCTCATTTTTTTTTTTTTTTTTAATCTTGTTTATTTTATAAGTCATACATCCAGAGATTAAGGCGACTTAAAAATAATAACAGATACAAACAAAAATTCTTATACTATAAGTGTTAACATTTGAGATTATTATTTAATGAGCATTTTTATAATATTCAGATCTACGATTCAATGAGTCTATGATGAAACTTACAAATCTACCACTATGTTCGGCTGTGAAATTTGAACTTAAGATTTGATGGAGAGAGAAGAGAAGCTCACCCCTAGAACATCGAGTTTCATTTAGGAAATCCAACCTAGGTTGTTCGTTGATTTTACACTCAAGAACTAAGTGTAGGAGGTCCTCCTCTCTCTCACATCGTTTACAGTTTGGATCGTCTCTTTTTTTCATTGTGAAGTTAAATTTGTTAAGTGGGATGTGATAGGTACGGGTTCGGAAACAAATCGTTAAATATTTTCTGTTGAGGTTTCTTGAAGCAAACCATGGTATGCGTGGTGGTTCGTCTACAATGCTTCTGTACCAGAGGCCCCTGTTTTGAGAGCACTCACTAAAATAACATTTAAATTTAAGATAATTTTCGTTTTTAATTTTTGGAAAGTAGTCAGTATAGTGCGGTGTGATATCGAGAGGTATGCCGTTCCGTAGAGCTTTGGATGCAAGTGAGTCTGCTACCTCGTTGCCCCTGACGCCCACGTGTGAGGGAATCCATTGTAGACGAACTTCAACCCCGTTACGTATCAATCTATAGATACATTTAATAACGAGGTAAGCTTCATTTCTACCGACACAACCGCCCCTAGCACTTCTCAACAAATGTTGTAGACTACTCTTCGAGTCAGTAAGGATTACAATTTTATGGTATGATGTTGATTCTATATAATGCATTGCTTCTTTAATTGCTATCAGTTCAACTCCCATGATGGGTATACATGAATTTTCAATTAGAAATTTGGCCCCAAAATCTGTAGCTACATATATCGTAGAACGCGCAACTAGAACCGTCTCTTGTTTTGGACCCATCGGTGTAAATTTTAATGTAGTCTGAAAATTGTATGTCTATCATATCTTCGGTAAGTCGCTTAAGATCGTGAATGGGTAATTGAGCTTTAGATTCATTAATAGTGTTCACTCTATATGAGATAATATTATCCCAAGGAAATGTTTTAATATCAAAAGATAACAAAAATTGGGGCAAAATCTCAAATCTTGACACAGGTAAGTTTGAAAACCTTCTGAAACTCTCTAGCAGAAGTGGAATTTGGTTTTTGCGCCAATATTTTGAACCCGAATTTAAAGTTGTGTGTAATGTTTCAAGTTGTTTTCTCAAATAGTCGGATGATCTGAAAGAAAGTTTCAGAAAGTATTTGTCACTCAGATATATTCTTCTAAAACTTAAGGGTGGTATACATAGTTCGCTTTCCATTGCAAAAATTGGAGTATCTCGAATAAAGCTACCACAAAGCCGAAGACATTGGTTTTGAATAACGTCCAACCTCTGTAAGAGCCTAGAGTTGGCGTTACCGTAAATGATACCTCCATAATCGAGTCGAGATCGAACCATTGCAAAATACAGTCTTCTTAGATGTGTTGGATGGACACCCCACTTTGAACTACTTATAGAACTAAGAATATTAACAAATGTAGTGCATTTTTGAGCAGTTTCTAACACATGCCGCGTCCAGTTCAGCCGACTGTCCACCCATACGCCCAGAAACTTTGTACAATTAATAAGCTTAATTTCATTGTTGTTTATTCGTATATTAATAGGAGGCACTTTATATTTTCTAGTTAAGATGCACACTTTAGTCTTTGAGGGAGATATTTCTAATCCTATTTCCTGTAACATAGTTATAAATATTTTAAGACTTGATTGGATGACACTAGCACAAAAATCAATACTTTGATTAATACAATAAAAAGCGAAGTCATCGGCATACTGTGAGACCTTGACTATCTTAGCCAGTGTGTTGCATAATTTAATTGTGATTATATTGAATAAAATGGGTGACATAGGGTCACCTTGAGCTAAACCTTGTCTGCTTATTCTTTTTATTTCTGTACCATCGCGCAGCCTATATATCAAAATTCTTTCTTTTAAAAATTCCCTAATGTATCTACATATGAACGGATCGACATCATATCCAACTAAAGAGGTAATAAGAGGTTCGATTGCCACATCATTATAAGCGTTACTTATGTCTGCATAAGCGCACAAAACGAATTTCTTATGTATAAAAGCAGTTTCTGTGTCTACAATAAAACTGCTAATATTGTCTTGACAAGAAAATCCACGGCGGAAACCCAACGTGCTACTATTAAATAATTTCTTGCTTTCGAAATGGTGTTCAAGACGACGAGTAATCATTAAATTAAAGGTTTTACAAAGGCAGTTGATAAGTGAGATAGGACGATACTTCTCAGTGTCTTTTTTAGGTATGGCAATAAGTTTGATCCTACGCCACTGATATGGTATCTCGCCTGTTCTATAAATTGTATTAAATATGTGTAGGAGATATTTTTTAGCATTGTCTGGTAAATGACTAATCATAGAATAAGTAATACTGTCTAAACCAGCCGAAGTATCTACTCTTTTAAGAATAAGATTAAGTTCCGAAAATGAGAAAAACAAAGGATTGGAATTATCAATACTGGAATTTAGGGGCTGGAAGGAAACACTGTCGGGGGTGAGTTCTGTTACAAAGGAGACTGCGGTACTTTCTGATAAGTAATTAACAGGGTTTCGGTAACCTTTAAGCCATCTGAGTTTCCTCCAAACCTCAGAACTGGCCATGTTACAGTCTATGCTATCACAAAACCTTTGCCAGGAATTCCGTTGAATTTTAGATAAATATAAATAATCCTGATATCTGTCTGCGTTTCACCGTCATAATTCCCGTTTTCGTATTGTTTTGGGAATAGAATCTATTCTTTGACTTGTTAATTGTATTTAAATATCAAATTCTTTCTTATATCTATTTTTTTCGTTTAAGTTTAATGTTTGAACTTATTTTATCATTTGAAAATACAATAGCTGATATATAAATTAGTATTGTCGAGTGATTCTTTTCAAAACATTCAATATTTTTCAAGCTGAAGTGCTGTAGCGGAGAAATCATAAATACGATGCTTATTGACAGAATAACTTTAGAGTTCTATTGCTTTGTAAAGAACTCCAAGGCAATATTGGTTTATATTTATACAATAAATGTGATATTTTTTTGCTAACGTGAAAAATATGACAGATTTTATCAAACGCCGACTTCGACAGAATTGTAGCCTTCTTTATTAAACCACATAAGAGTGATTTTATGAGTTTCAGATCGGGTAAATCGAATTTCATTTGCCTATGTCTCTTGATTATGTACATATGTACATTATGTACATTATGTACATTATGTACATTATGTACATTATGTACATTATGTACATTATGTACATATGTAACGTAAATTTTACAAACTCGCTTCCTTTCATAGCCAGTTCATAAAATATATACAGCGTGACTGGTGAATTACTATCGATACTTGAGGACGTGATATTTGACGATCATATATGACAGAATAAAAATTAATATAACATAAATATTAACAAACTTCTAAGTAAAGTTAACCAAAAGTTGTGTAATTAATTACGCATCGTGTGAACACCCTACAGATTAGGTATACACACACACTCACACATACGCGTTTGGCGGCGTGGTGTTGTATCAGCACGCCGCCGCACGCGTCCACACTTGGAACACTTGGAACGTGTCAACACTTTATTTATTTATACGGAAATTTTGTCAAAAATTAAGTGCCTATTTTTTTTACATGATTCTCATTCGAATTATATATATATACTAGTTTTTGCCCGCGACTTCGTCCGCGTTAGTTTCGTCATTAGTAATATATGTATAGCTGACCAGGCGAACTCTATTCCGTGTTAGAGGCCATAAATAATCAGGTTTTTCCTGTTTCAATCAAACAGAATGATTGACATATTAGTTAGTTGTCAAATCTAATGTCAAAAAAAGCGTTTGTATGGGAAATAGAAAAGGGCTGTTTTTTGGGTTTTCCCGGCAATTATTCCAATTTTTCTCACCTTTTATACCTTCCCTGAACCTCCACGAACATTTCAAGACTAAGATAAGACAAATCCGTTCAGCTGTTCGCGAGTTTTAGCGAGACTAAGGAACAGCAATCCATTTTTATATATATAGAAGATATATTACATAAAGAGGGAGCGAAAGGAGTTTTACTTCAGCCGTGTGGTCAAAACCATACTAGTTTAAATTAATTTTTTTAAACATGATTCTAGTTATATTTTTACATCCACCTAGTAGTAACAAAGTATATATTAGTGTATAACAAAGTATATTAAATCTAATCCAATAACATTAGACAACACGACAAAACAAAAAATATATCATAGATAAGAGTAGAAGGTATTCAGTTGAATTTTCCGACTCGAACTTCACTTTCCACAATGGACCCAAATCATAGCTAAAAGTATGAAGAGGAATTAATGGATATTAAAATATTTCTAAATAATAAACAAAATATGTATTTTGTTTGCAACGACAAAACATGATAATTTATTAAATTATATAGGGTGGCAACCGGAAGTTCCAGGAAAACTACGAAACATACCTACTTATATGTATATTATAATAAGAATGACATGTTAAAACTTTTAATCTATACGTAAGACTACATGATTGACCAGATTTTAGGATGACAATAACATTCTATTGCTTGTATGGTATAAGGAATCTTCTTGTTCACACGGCTTGGTGTTCGTTCCACAGAGTCAGCGGCGTCACTCGTTATATGATGTTTTACCCATACAAAGATGTAGCCCCGGCGATGTTCATTGTTTATTAATTTGTAGCGCGTACTAAACAATTACAATATTAATTGTGTCATGAAGCAAATTGAAATAATAGCAAAAATAAACAATTAAGCAACATTAATGTTTATTAAAGAGATAATTTTGCTTGTTGATGACTTCGTATGGTGTTCCAAATATGTTCGCTCTGAAACGTCGCTGTTATTTTCTGAGGTGAAAGGTCCCTATTGTTTATTTAACAACCGGTGCTCTATCGGTTTATTAATCTATTTAAAACAACAGAAATAACTAGGTTGAAATTTATATCGCCATATTATTTACAATGACTGAAATCAAATTGTTTATTTTTTACCATTGAATTACTTTTAAATTACATGTTATTTTTATTAATTTTTTGACATTTAATTGCTGGTATTCGTCAACATTGATATTTTATATAGCTTCACCTGAAATTTTTTTTTTAAAAAGATGGTGCCAAAGTTATATACGTCATGAGAATATATTGTTTTATCCTTTTTAATAAAACAAACAGCAGCCAACCGGTCATGAGTCAAGATGTATATGTTGCAGGTACTCAAAATTTATAATTAATTTTATTTATTTATTTCCTTTTAATAATAATTGATACTCCAAAACAATAATGTATTTCAAAACTTATACTGTTTAAAATTGAATATAAAAGATGTAAGTAAAGTTGACGCTACAGATTCCTGCTGTTTGAAGTCGGTTAAAAGTGTTGTCCCTTTGGTTTTCATGATGATTTTTTTATTATAATTTCTACTGTGATTTTTGATGCTTATCGAAATATTATAGACGAAATATTGATTTACTGACTGACTTTCTATGACTCCGACACGACAAAGTTGCCGTCGCTGTAGTAGTTAATAAAGAAATATAATTCATCGTTACATAGTACAATAGTCAGTGGAATTAGGTATATTCGAAGAATATTACTAGCTTACACGTATATTATTATAATATATTTAGATACGTATCAAGTTAGTATTCAAATATTGACGAAGCGAACTAAAATTATTTCATTTCGTTCCTCACAGACGTTCAAACACTTTTATTTATAGAGAAAAAAGATTGTTGTAAAAAGTAACGAACGATTTAAATATGTATGGTCTTAGAGGAAATGAAGAAAAAAATGAAAATTTTTGAAAACAGTCGGACTTGTGTCATTCGTAAGATGCTGTTACGAAGTTGTATCTTATTATTATGTACGTCTTTGGTTAAAGCGGGAATAGAAAATATTCATACGAAGGATTCGAAAGGAAAATGCATTGGCAACATAGTCAAAAAGTATTTCAAACGTAGCAATACCATAAGTTTGGTTCACATGGGAAATGATAACGAGCTCGTCAAAGTGTTGAACACAATGCAATTGAAAACAATAATATCGCGGAGTCCGCAAAGTAATATGACTATACTGAATGAACATTACGTAATTGATGCAAACAGTTCTACGTATTTTATAAAACAGTTCAGATATCTTGTTTCTGAAAGACGCTGGAATCCTACCACGCGATTCTTAATTCTTATAAAAAACCTCAACGTACACGACCTTTATAATGTATTTGATATTTTACTAAGGTATCACGTAATCAATATACTTATCCTGAACAGCACTGCGAATCCTGACATCTACACATACAATCCATTCGAGAACTTTGGATGCGGTCGACGATACGATAGAATAATTGATTTGGGGAAATGTTCTAAATCGTATACCAAAGACCTGTACCCTGACAAACTAATAACTGGCTTAAGGAACTGCACTTTCAATGTGGCGTCAACACATTGGCCACCTTTCTCTATAAAAAGGCCAATTAATAGTACTAATATGATGGTCGGGATAGAAGAGTATATAATCAGAGAAATAAGCCAACTAGAAAGTTTTAATATTAACGTAACTTTTATCGGTGATGGAGAAAAATTCTCGACAATATCCGAAAATATGTCAATTGATGGACCGTTGAGTTTTGTACAAAATGGAGCCGACATGGTATTTGGTGGACTGGTGTTAGTGGAGGCAAGGACGGACATGTTTGAATTCATATATTTACACCTGTTGGACCAAGATTCGCTGGTGTACCTGGTGAAGAAAGCAGGGCGTGTGCAGCCTTGGAGAAACATGTATTTGGTATTCCAAGTAGACGTCTGGTTAACGTTATTCCTCATATTTCTATTGTATTTCCTGCTATTCATTTTATTTTTTCGCCCTAAGGACAAATCTTGGGTTGTTCTGAAGATGCTATCATTCATGCTTAGTAGCGGCACAGGAATTCGGGGAAGCTTTTTCAAGAGATCCATATTCATAGCGTGGGTTTGGTGTTCTTACTTCTTCAGTAGCTACTATCAATCGACCTTCTCGAGTGTCACGACCCACCCATTAATGAAACATCAAATCGCTACCGTGGAGGACCTGGAAAGATATAATCTGAAGCCTTGTGTGAGTGAAACTATATTAGACTACATAGAAGCAACTTTACATGATAAACAGCGGTTCGAAACACGTGAACAGTGTAAGTTATATTTAGACAGCATACAATTTGTTAGTCAGTCGGAGCACGAATATTTTACGGTTGTGCATTTTCATAAATACCAATATTATAAATTAGACTATTACAACGAATACGGAGAGGAAACGATGTACAAATTAGACAAACCAATTTATAGTTCCTTGAACTGCATTTACTTCTACAAAGGTTTCCCATTTATCGACAAACTTCAAATGCACGCGTTGCGAGTGAGAGAAAATGGTATGATCAACGCTCACATGTCACGACTGTATAGGGAGTTCCAAATACATTATAAGTTTAAAACCAAGGATACCAAGGAGCTAGAAGTTCAAGTGCCGTGGCGTATATTAGGTTTAGGATCTTGCCTGTCGACTCTAGTATTTGTGGGGGAGATTTTAATTAAGAAATTTAACGATAAAAACAAGTCTAAGTAATGGATAAATTGAAATCAATCTATTCTTTCTATTAAGACTGTGCTAATGTGTGTGCAATTTTTAAAATGGTGTTTCAAAGTAGTTATTCGCTTAGAATCACAGATTTCAATTATAAATAGCAGTTTATAGTCTAAGAATGTGTTTTTTGAGTGTTGCAAGTATAAATAAATATTAAAACTATAAAAGAATAATTTTTACATAATTTATGAAGATTACATTATTTATGAAGATTTTAAAGAATGTAGTATATACGAGTATCTTCTTCTTCCACCTAGCAATTTCCCAGCTTTAGCCAGGGTCTGCCTTACATGTTGTGAATAGTTTTTACGACCGACCGCCTGCCTGACATCAACCCTCTTTGGGATACTTGATAGAACTGGAATGAAAGAGAACTAGTTTAGATATACAATGGCACGCACCATAAGTGGCGTGAACATAGATTAAAAAAAAACCTCTTTGGGAATGCATTAATCAGTGATGTATAAATACTCTTAGAAAGTACATATGACTCGGAAAAATCACATTGGTACTTGACAGGGTCAGGATTGACCCCGCGCCCTCGTGCATGAGAGGTAGCCCTATATACCTGGTGCCCGGTAATATATACGAGTATTTAAACTCAAATAAGTAGTCTATAAATTATAGCTTGTTTTCATGAATAAAAATGTTTTATAACGGCAAAAAACACATTAATGAAACCTCATTGTATGATATGGACTGGTCAAATTGTTTTCAACGTCTTCGCAATTTAAATATATTTTACAAAATATATTGAAAGACGAACCATAAGTAATTTTCATATTATCTTATTACTACATGTTTCATTATAACGTATTAGCTTCCCTCTGGTAAGAAGGGAATTGCATATAAGCGTCTTTTATAGGGTAAATAGGTTTTGCCCGCGACTGCTTCGGCGTGCACTTCGTGTTTACGAACAGAGAGTAATGTAATGCTTTTAAAAATTTTAAGGGATCTGATAATCTACTAGCAATAACTTTAACAATCTTTGGCACATCACGTCTAGGAGCTTTGTGTACAATACATCTGTTATGTTTGCTAATAAGCATAGCAACATGCTAAGTTATACAAAATGTTATAAAATCCAGTTGAGTATTTTGTACACGAAGAAATAACTGTCATCCTTACATACATACATGATCATAAACTATTCCATTTATAACAAATGTGTTATTTATTTCATAAAATTTAAAGAAGAAAAGTTATAAAATAGCTAGCCTTACTAAATATAGAGTACCTTATTTTGAGTTAAAGTCCTTACATATATGCATAGCCATATTACATATAGATGGAACGAAAGAAGTTTTACTTCAGTCTTGTGGTCTAAAGCACACTGGCTTATGTTTCTTTTAATCTTAAGCATACTTCGCTATCTTAGAATCGTATTTGTTTCTTTATTCAATATTCTTGGTATAATAAAAATGATGTTCTAAATAAGCCGTATTTATATGTATGAACAAAAAGGCATGGTTATGTTTGGTTGTTTCAATTTAATTTCTCTAACGATATTTAAAAACATAAAGAATAAAACAAACATTACAATTAATGAACTTAACTGGAATGAGGCCGCAGACAAGAGCTTGTTAACTGATAGATAGTTATGTTATTACAAGCTGACGGTAATCACACATAACGACCACTTAGTTAAACTTGACTCTTCTCACTATCTCTAAATTGATTCAGGATATTGTGTAATATTTTTTGATAGTACAATTTGTAACCATTAATTTAAACCTAATAAAATATACGAGCAAAAATCTATGATATTACAAAAATTATATGATTTCGTTAATTGTTAAATATTTGAAGGTGATAAAATTTTATTTTAAAATAACAATAAATAAAATGCTACTTATAGTTACAAATGATGAAGTACAAAAAATAACATGAAAGACGTGCATTTGTTACAGTACATTCTACAAGACTTAAAATATTCTATAAAATTTTCTACAAAAATATGAGTAATTTGATAAAAGTAAATATATTTAAGTAAAACAAAACTATAATTTTGTATTTAAATATTAAGCTAAAACGTCCATTATATAGTAGTAATACGACTTAATTCGGTCAGAAAAATGAAATCACGTTGTTTACTTGATACGTAAAAAATTTTCTGTTGCTGGAAGCTTTTAATGCTAAGACTCAGGGAAACTTGGAGACAGTCGAATAAAATTAACTTGACATTAAATGAAAAGGACCCAGAATTCACACGTTTGTAACCTTTTTATAGAATTAAATACTTATACATACATCAACATACTACACTTTATAATTATTGTATACTTTGATAAGTCTGAACAATCATTATTACAATCAGTGAATAAAGCGTAAAGTTAATTATTATAAAATCTCATAATAATATAACAGTTAAACAATTTATTTAACAAGAATTTTTTTTTTTTTTTTTTTATGGGAAAAGGGGGCAACTGAGCAGACGGCCTACTTGATGGTAGGTAGTTACCGTCGCCCATGGACATCCGCAACGTAGATTTGCGGATGTGTTGCCGCCCTTGATTGGGGAAAAGGAGGAGGAAAAGGTGGGAAAGGGAGGGAAAGGAAAGGGTGGGAAAAGGGAAAGGGCAACCGGCTCTCTCACTCACCGGACGAAACGCAGCCTTTCTGAAACGAATTCTGGGAATTTAATGTTTCCGTTTATTGTGTCAGAAGAGATTTTATAGAAAAGCTAATAATCCTAACGATAAACGCTTCTTTGGGCCTTTTCACTTCAATTTATTGTCAATAAAAGTTTCCGCTATAGAAACTGTAACACTTTATGTAAATGGATGAAATAAAACTATACAAGAGTAATCTATATTCTTATCACTTAAGAAATTGGTGGCTTTAGATGAGAAGTAACGAAACTAACTGACAGACACTTCCATTTCGTGTGTCCGTGATCAAAGAAAATAATAAATGCGCCTTATTACTCGAAAAACAAAGTTTCATTTTGAATGTATGCTCGTGAAAAACTTATATATATATCTCAAACATCTGTCCCGCTTGACAATTCTACACCTTTATTTACATCATCTTGACCTGACAAACGTTTTGTGCTTTTTAAATTAATGTTTGCATGAATTACTGTCGATAGTTATAAACAATTTATCACACAAATAAAAAAGTTTTGCTGAATGACCTTCTATTTATAATATACTTTAAAGTGTAAGACATTACATATATGGATTTAAGAAGAGATGTTGTGGAGCCAATCTTAGCATAAACCGTTTATTCAAATAATATGAGCTAATTTTTAAAACTTTGTGAAAGGACTGTTACACACGAGTAATATGTTGTCCATCTTAAATACTCAGATCAAAGATATATTCCAAAAGAAATGATTGATAAAATTCTATTACTATTATTTATTTTTTTATAAGTTTTTCGATTGCTATTATAAATAAAAGGATTTTATTATGTTTATAAGTTAATTACATAGTAATATAACAAATGAAACTGGTTTCATGATCCCTCGCTTATATTATTATCAAACTAGACCTGATACCAAAATAGCAAATTATTCTCATAATATGTAAGTTTCAGATGATTATACAATATCAACTAAACTTTATGTTATAAAACACAATAAGCAATCAGGCAAAAATTAAAACTATCAAAGATTTTTCATATGACTATCTTAGATGGTAAGTAAAACAGTTACCTACACAAGGCGCCCAACATGAGGAGCCTTATAATATTTTGTTAAGAGATTTTCAGACCGAATTTTAAGTACAGAATTTTTCTTGAAACTCTTAATTATTTTATGATTTAACATGTGAGATGTTAATTTAAGTGAATGACTGACGGTTGTAGCATGAGTTAAGTTTATATAAAATACATATCACGTTGCATTCTCATATAAAATTTGTATATCATGGCACTCGCTTTACCAAATAAGAAGTCGTACTGAGACTTAAATTAGTAGTTTAAGCTACATATATATATACAGCATATTTGACGTTTTTATCGAGACGGACGTGTAGCCTAAGAGATTTAGGGTTATTCTCACATGAATTTAGTTTCTGAATTTTTTTAAAAACTTTTCAGGAAGAATGATGATGATGAAACTTCAATGATGAGTGGGGTGTTTTGAATATGTGGCTAGAGTTAAATAATAGTTTGTATAATAAACAGTTTGTCCTAATATGTAGATATTATATTGTAGCTAGGTAGCTAGCCATTTGTGGAATAACAGACAAGCAAAATCAGTCAAAATAATCCAGCCAGTAATAAGTCATAATTCAAAAATAAAAGTTTATACATACACACATTTTTACTAGTATGAAAAACTAATCTACAAAAGCTTTTTTCAAATATCCAATTACTAAAAGCAACATTTGTTTACAAAATATATGATGAGAAAATTCTCATTGTATATTCTTTCAAAAGAAGAAAATCTGTTTTATATAATACTA
This sequence comes from Danaus chrysippus, assembly GCA_916720795.1. NCBI lineage: Eukaryota > Metazoa > Arthropoda > Insecta > Lepidoptera > Nymphalidae > Danaus > Danaus chrysippus. Next base: position 2,507,289 of record CAKASE010000080.1, on the reverse strand, counting down.
GCTTTCCGCCCGCAGCTTCGCCGCGTGGAGTTCGGTTATATCGCGTTTCCAAGAGAACCTTTCAAAAGTCTGGGATAAAAACTATCCTATGTTCTTTCTCAAGGTCAACTCTATCTCTGTACCGAATTTCATTAAAATCAGTTCAGTGGTTTAGGCGTGAAAGCGTAGCAGACAGACAGACAGACAGACAGAGTTACTTTCGCATTTATAATATTAGTAGGGATTACAAAGCAACATTTTAAAATAAACAGTGGGTGCTTTAAGATTGCAAATGTAATTAAAATTTCATTCACTCTTTCGGTCATAATAACACTTGCAATTAACTACAGTTATTACGAAGGATTGAAGGAGTTTCATTTCGCTTACACAATGGTTAAACTAAATTTTTCTGGGAAACAAAATAAATATTATTGCTGGAACGAGTATATCTTCATTAAGAATTCTGAACGTAACTTGGCAGTATTTTATTATAAGGTTTAAAAAGACTCTAATGTTATAAAGACTAACTTTATATACAAGTTTCCGGTACAAAGCAAAAATTTTCTGTTACAAAGACGATAATGTTTTATGACGGTTATGTTTTTTCATGTCATAATCGCATTTTTAATATAACATATAAGTACAGTTAATGTTTGTCACCATAAAAAATTTTTAACCAGTATAAGAAAATACATCATAGATTTTTAATATCAGTAAATTTTGATTTTAAAAAGCTGATTAAACATTTAAATTAGATATGAAAGGGTTCCGTAGTTATAACTAAGACACGTACAGAGTCACTTACACTTCAGATACAATAAAACGTTGCTTACTAATAAAAAAGCATAAAATGTCGGTGATTTAAAAAAATACTAATTAATTTGATAAGGAATAACAATCCATTATATTATTACAAGAATTTGTCTTTTTAAAAATGATACGAAGTAAATGGTTAAAACCGTTACAAGCAAATAAAATTTTATAATAAAAAATCTTCCATAGTCATGTTCGTACGAAGCTGGTAGATTGAATTAATTACTTGCGATAATTTCAGCAATTAAAGTTGTTTCATCGTCGAATGTAATATAAACGAAATGGTTTTGTATCAGTACAGTTTATTTATTTGAATTATATTTCATAATAATGAAATAATCCGCTTTTGATTAAAATAATAATCTTAATGAATTTAACACACTCGGAACATGAAAATTTTAAAGTTTATAGCGGATATATTAAATCGTTTTTAATATTTTACATAAAATATTCTAAAGTATGAGGAACCAAATACATTAGGTTGGTTTGGTTTCCATTATTGTCTTAAAAATACTGTAAAAATATGCAAAAGTCTTATATTGTTATTTTATGAATATATATACCGATAGAGATATACTGAATTTAATGATTGTCAAATTCTTTCTACTCTGAAAATATTTCATCTCGATCACATAAATATATCGCCAGATATTTTCTGATTAATGCGTTAATTTTTGTAAACGTTAATTGTTCATTTTTATTTCAATAAACCGAATACTCAATATTTATGTTATAATGAAAATTTTTGGATTTTGATGCTACAACTTATCGAACGAAAACGTGATTTTCTTTGAGAGACATGCTAATCACCGACAACTAAACTTTTCTAAAGCCTTAATTATTATAAAACGAATATCAGTTACTCTTTTAATTTCACTTATTGTTTATCTAGTAGAAATATTTTATAACTGTTTGTTGTATGAGTATTATTGAATCAATTTTGGTTTTACTGTGCTATGGTTTTTTTGTAATTTAAAGAATTTAATAAGCGTCTCTTGAATATTTTAAATACGTGTTTATTGTATTGATTATAAAATTTATTGTTTATATAAATATTTTTCATATATGTTAATTTTAAGTTTAAGCCAATCATTTAACAAATAATAATATCTTCATTTATATAACTGTAAACAAACGTACAAATGTTAGAACTTTTATCTATTTTGAAAAACTTTAAAAATTCACCGATAATAATAATTCGAAATAATTTTGAGTTGTTAAATTCGCAGCACTTATTTGATGTTTGATAATAACGTTGTAACATATTTTATATGTCAAAGTAAGGTTCAGATCGTATTTTTAAAAACTATGACGTCAGTATTAGTGACGTCATAAATGGCTATGTTCTTGATAATTGTCAGGCTCTAAGGCTATTGAAGGTAACTTCGTAGAGGGTTTGACGAATCTTTAATTTCTAAGAAGTCCGACCGCTGCAGAGCCTTGAGCCGAAATGCTTTAAATCTGTACCCTCACCTCTATATATACCAACTAATACTCAATGCTGTGACTGCACTCGCGCAAGTTTCTATGTAGGTGACACCTCACAATTTAACCGTCCATAATTATTAATAACGTTAAAGATATATTTTATTTCATATGAAGATTATATTATCTTTTTATAAAAACAATGAAGTTGTTCGTTACAAAGCTTTCCTATTTGAAAACACAAGACCATTGACAACGCAAACCAGTACAAAGCACGGGAAAACAGATTGTAGAATATTATTCTAGTAGATTTGTTATCTTTATGATAACAGTTGAAGTGAAATGAAATATTTTGGATATCATGACGATCTTCAATATCATTAAAAAACGCATAGTTTTAGATAATGTATGCTGCACCATTATACACAAATTATTCTCTGAGTTTCGGCCAAAACTTTTTTTCAAAAAAGCAATTACAAAGCAGGTTTTACATTACAAAATATAATCTGGCAGTTGGATTTAGATGTTGATGAAAAATTTGTTTCTCAGTTTAAATCGCATTAGACGTCTCAAACGCGATGGCTATTTAAATGAATTTAAAAGAAAATCATAATTTACAGAAGATTAACTACTGTCTTGTATTACGTAAAAAGTAATTTAGTTTTTGAAAAGATAATGTACATTATTGGGTGGTATATCACCAAATATATTAATTTAAAATAAAACTTAAGAAAGGTTGTTATTTAAGAAAAATTTTAAAATTAAACATTAAAAAATTAACACTAAATTATGTACCTTTAACTTTAACCGAGGTTAATGGCATCTATACTGAATTGATTTTTTAATATCGATTTATCAAAATTATATATTTCTTAATCATGCCACCTAGTTTTCTTATTGATGAATGAACGAATCACAAAGCTATCTATAGCTTTGTGATTCGTCATACAACTCCCCGTCGCGGTTATCTTTTTGTAATATTCCCGTAGGAGCTGTATCAGAAACTATATTTGCTGTGAAGTTGTGACCCTCGTCATAAGATATGGTCCTGCCCTGAGACTCTTGTAAATGAATATAATCAGAACAGAAATTATAATATCGAATATATAAACATACTAGTTTTTGCCCGCGACCTCGTCCGTGTTAATTTCGTCATTAATAATATATGTATAGCTGACCGGGCGAACTTTATTCCGTCTCAAATAACCAGGATTAGCATTTATTGAATTTTTCCTGTTTCAATCGAAAATAATGATTGACGTATGACGTTAGTTGTCAAATCTAATGTAAAAAAAATGTTTGCATGGGAAATAAAAAAGGGCTGTTTTTAGGGTTTTCCCAAAAATGAATCAATTTTGTTCAGCTTTTAAAACTTCCCTGAACCTCCACGAACATTTTAAGACTAAGATAAGATAAATCTGTTCAGCCATTCTCAAGTTTTAGTGAGACTAACGAACAGCAATTCATTTTTATATATATATAGATTCGATTCACATGAAAGTGAGAGCAATAACATATTTCTGCAGTTTTAACTATAATGAATCGATTGAACAGAAATAGAAGTAAATGAAACTAATATTTTCGGATTTACTACAGCAACGGTTACTATAAAGTAGCCGAAACGTCGGGAGTATATAGTTTATATCCGATATATCCGAAAATATTAGTTTCATTTTAATGAGTACTCTCGAAAAACTTAGATCTTATTAAGCAATAGAAGTAATTTTTCTTGTTCTAAATTAAAAATGGTAAATGCCAATTATAGTTCATCTTTAGCAATAAAGTGTAATATTGCTGACAATTTCGTTGTATGTTATTCCTTTTATGAAACACTTAAGTCGTAATTCACAAGCTCCAATTGAGAAAATGTCATCAATTACTATACTTGTAGTTTTTTTTTATCAGCTTATTATTTATATGGGCTTATAATATAGAAAATTTCCTTACATTCAAAGTACCAAAGGAGTAATTTGTTTTGTACTCATGAAGTAAGTACAGTACATTATATATTCCGTATAAATATAATTTATGAATTATGAAATGATGTATAAAAATAATAAGATATACTGAACTAAAAGAAAGCAAGGGTAAACACATTTGAATTTTTTATATAAAAATATTTTTATATCTCAAATTTTTATCTTTCTTTTTAAACAAATCAACTTATAAAGCCATCATCTTATCTTCTTGGTACCTAAACATAGCAAATTTCAAAAAGGTTGTTTTCTAAACAGACGAGAAAAGTAAACTAAAACCTCATAGATCGTACATAATACCTTGTACACAAGGTATAAATGTACAAATATTTTTCTTTAAAGACAACTAGAAACCAAACCACTCTCTGTCAACTCACATACATAAATGATACGTAGTGCTTACATATATTACAAAGAGAATGAATGTGTTTATACTTTTTCTTACAAACTTTTTTTTAAATGCTATGTATAGTGACATTTCATATTGTAAATATATGTTCTGACTGATCCGAGACTTAAACTCGGATTTAAGACAATCCATTAATCTTGTTAAGGATGATTATTTCAAGTTTCATCGAAATGTCAGCAGCAGTCCCAAGTTTATCGTGAACAAAGCACATACTATTACTTCAGACATCGATTTTTCATCAAGGCTTATCTTTCTCTCAGCATAGTCAATATTTTTAATACAAACATATTATTGCCGGATCTTCATTGACTTTTTATTATTTACTACGTGTTAACAATTATTATCGTATTAAACTTCTCCATACGTCATATTTAATGATAACATTATCATCGGATTAACAATATCATTGTTAGATACAACAAAAGCTTTTGTTACATTTACCAAAACTATTTACAAACAACCTTTGATTATGTAACTAAGGTGCCTTGATAATATATAATAAAATGTCACACAATAAACGAGTATAATACTCAAAACCTCAACGTTTTTGACATACATATTATACAATCACTATTTATAATGTTCTTATAATAATGAATCAAATTTTCTCTATAATTAAATTAATTGATATGTAATTCATATAAGCCTCTTAAGGTACAATTATTCTGAATTTTTCTACCCTAATTACAATTAATATCTGAAGATTAACACAACAATTTGTACAGCTATTGATTTATTGCTATATAAAGAATAAATCTATATCTCATCCTTTAGTTAAGGATTAAATCATCAAATCTTTGTGAGAACACATTTCAGTGATATTTTATTTTCATTTTTTATCCTATTTTTTTACTATATATTACGAGGCTCTCTAGCTCGTTATTAAGACCTTTAAACATATTGTAAAACCTAATTTCTAAATTCAAGCATAATTTGCCTTTAATTATTATTGTGCCTTTAAAAGATTCGTCTTTTTATTAAGCTTTAGATGTATGAAGAGAATACATTTAATTTTGTAATGAATATTTAACAAGGAGTTATATATTTTCATATAAAAAATCTTTTCACAATTACTGAAGTCATATTCATTATAAAAACTGAGGCGAACTAAATTGACTGCGTATTTGTGAATGATTTTTAATATTATCACAACAGTATTTTAATTACAACTTTATGATATAACTGTATTAATACTGATCACAGTTGTAATAAAGTACGTAAAATCTCATTTTAATTCATACTTTGTCAGGATAAATATTTCCAAATGTTAACAATCAAGAAATCACTTATCAAAACTGACAACAAGTGTGTAACCTGTGCTCCCGCCCTGTTGAATTCGAAACAAGTCACTTACTTGATTGTAGGAACGATACTCGAACTGCTTTGACCACATTTAACACTCTATTGTTTCCAAAGTCACTTTTAAAGAAGTTAATTGCAAATAGTTGAATTGCTTTCTCTCATTTTTTCTAAATTTAAAATGAAATAAACGAAGGTTGTTATGAAACATAACCGAATTATTTTTTTCAATTTCCTCTCTGATGATATAACTTTTTCTGTCATTTTACAATAAAAATGACATCAGAGCAATTTTATACAGGGGTTTTTAGATGATTATATTACAAGTTCGTTTCATTTTACAGCGCTATGAAGTTGGCCGGATTCTTTAATACTAAAAACAAGATAACAACGAAACATTAGTGTTAGCCACAATCACATTAGTATGAATTCTTATAAAGAACCCCTTATTTACAACGTTTTATTGTATATCATAAAAAGGAATTGAAGTATCAGACCTCACCTTAAAATTACTTTAATAATAATAACATATTTTCATTCTATTATCTTTAGTTTTATTTATACTTCATATAGTATGTAGTAAATATTTATCTCATGCACCTAAAATAGAATTCCCAACTTTAATTATATTACATTTTAAGGTTTATAGAAAGTCGAGATAAGGTGTCAGAATTATTATGACCCTCCATTGCCTCATAATCATTAGATCTCCGTTTGTAAATGATAAATTACAAAACATTTAGTATAAGTCTCTATCAACTTAACTGCATAATTTGTAATGTAACTATGACTTTCATAAAACTAAGCGTTTTTCTTATTTTATTTTATATTTTACCAGATAATTTGGTTCCTTTTAGAGTCTATCAGTTAATCTTGTTATTTCTACCGCCTACGACTTCTTAATTTTCTTACTTAATGCTCTGGATGCATGGATAATGAGCTTACATTATCTTGAGGTCTATCTGTGTCACAATGTGTACTATCTATTTCCCGCTTGGTCAGTTTTATGTCGCTGTCCAGCGAGTTAGGAATCCTAGTAACCTAATCGCCGATTGCCACACGCAGTGTAATTTATAAAGAAGCTTTATCGTAAAGTTTTTTATTCTATAACAAATGTCGGTGTTTAGAAAAGAGCGTAAACCAAAACATAATTATAGATACTATTCAAAGTCTCTATTCCATGCGGGCAAAGACGCCAAGACAGCTTATATTATACTCGTATAAGGTTAGAAAAATATTTCTTAGTCAAAGACAGATAAAGAAAATGATGGAATTATGAGCTTGTATAAATATTAAACGACGGTTATTAACTCGTTACCAATTAAAACCATGAATTTGGGTTTCCAAAAACTATCATAACAGTAAGTTGTATTTGAATATGTATTTATTAAAAAATATTAAAACTACCAACCAGAAACTGAAGCAATAATTATATAAGACTAGTTTTTGCCCGCGACTTCATCCGCTTTAGTTTGGTCAAGAGTAATATACATATGTAGGTATAGCTGACCAGGCGAACTCTATTCCGTCTTAAAGGCCATAAATAATCAGGTTTTTCTTGTTTCCATCAAACAGAATGATTGACATATTAGTTAGTTGTCAAATCTAATGTCAAAAAAAAACGTTTGTATGGGAAATAGAAAAGGGCTGTTTTTAGGGTTTTCCCGGCAATTATTCCAATTTTTCTCACGTTTTAAACCTTTCCTGGACTTCCAGGAGTATTTCAAGACTAAAATTAGCCAAATCGGTTCAGCCGTTTTCAGGTTTTAGCCAGACTAAGGAACAGCAATCCATTTTTATTATATAGAAGATTATAAAGGCCTGCTCTACACAACAGGATTGTTGATAGAACATGGGAAATGACCAACTAACTTGAAAATTGTTTAAAATTTGGATATTAAAAGAGGCAGGCAGCATCTCTTACTTGACTCGTAAGTAAGTTTTATTCTATCTGAACCATGATTTAAATCTTTAGAATAAAGATCTTTAGAAAAAAGAATAGCCAATAATTTATTTAAATTAATTGTGGAATATATTCCAAACATTCACCACACTTCAACTAAACTACGCGGCTTAACTTAATTAAACTTTAATTTAAGTAGCTTCATTTTTACACAGAAACATTCTATATTTATAAGTTTATATTTTCACATTACAAATTTTATACATTTCCTTGAGTATTTCTAACATTTTTTCTCTAATATGAACAGGGTTTCAACCGAAAGCTATTAATGCCTGTTCCAACGCTTTTCTCACCTTATTCGTTACAATTTATTACCTTTATATTTCTTGTAATAAAAGTTTGCTTCTATTTAGTAATTTTTCGTTCATTTAAATAAAATATTACGAAGTCTGTTATCCTTAACATAACATTATAAGTACATAGGACCAGTAAGTTTATGTTGTGGCATTACTTGGGTATTTCACACAATTTATAATAATTTCTTTATTATGAGTCTGTTTCTTTGTCAGTATCTGTATACCAAGATTATTATCAGCTATTTTCGGTGTCTGTAATTATCATATATAGTTTGGTATTACAACAAAGGATATTAATTACCTTACAAAATTGGAAGACACCGCTATAATCGTAGATTATATATTAGTAATGAATATATGGGTTTTAAAGGAAAGGTCGGAATTACGTATAGAGTTAATCTAAAATATACAATTAAGTTTAATTTATTTAAGCAAACTTTAGCGATGAAAAGAGAGGACGCGACGGCGAAATCATATAAGAAAGACGAATCTAGCAAAGCATTCACAATACCCATTATGCTGCAGATGTAAATGGGTAACGGTGACCATTTTTCCTACGTTCTGCTCGTTTGCCCTTGTGGGACATAAAACACGGAAAAAAAAGCAAGGATGGTTTTCGGATCGGTATCCTTACCAGAATTTAAATAGTAAGAGTTGAGTACTGCTGGTCATTATTTACAAACTTAAGTTAATACTTAATTATAGTTAAGTTAAACTTAAAACTTAAGTTAACTTCTGCGGATTTATGGAAAATAAAAAGTGAAAATTCTGTCTTAACGAGTTTGATCACCAGAACTAGTGGTAACTGTTATCACTGTTAGCACTGTTCACGTTTTGTTATTTGATAAAAAGTTCTCTAAATCATTCAGTTGTCCTATTAATTTATTTGTGATATTAATAAATAAAGACGTAATACATTTGTTTCTAATAATACATATATTCATTATTAACTTCGGAACCATGTAGTTCGCCAATACTCGAGAAAAGATATAAATAAATCTCCTTATGTTCCATTAAATTATATATGTCGATATTATGTTACGACAATTTAACAGACCATTAATATATTAATAAATGAAGCATATATTATGCAAATATTGTAAGAGAGAACTTTTTTTGTATTATAATTATGATATTAAGGATTTTTGATACCAATGAGAGAGAGTCGTTAAGACTCAAAGATATGATACTGTCCAGACTTAACGACACTTTTATGTCTTTTACATCGGAACAGTTTAATGAAATAACTATTTATGTTACAAAAAAAGAATATTTTACCCGATGACGAAAATAAAAACTAAACAAATTCGGTATTTTTTGCTGATAAACATTTTTGTAACAGCATTTTGGCAACACCACTTCTATAAAGATAAAAAAATATACATAGTTAACTTTACGTTCAAATGTATAAGAAATCTATATATTTTAAAATAGCATCAGATGTTCTGTAGCAATCAGAGCGTAAACCATTTTGTCGAAGGATAATTACATGTCATAAACGGTTTATATCTTTTACAAAGACACTAAAACATCATAATATGACAATGTTATATGCAATTATTGCCCAACATATTGTTGAACACTATATGCTACTGGTAAAATAAATTGTTATTAACTCAAGTCCTCAGGGGTAGGACATATTAAAGATATATGGACATAAAAATTGATAAAAAAATGTCCATTTACATTCTTATATTATTGTGGTGTTAACGAACTACATATTAACCAAAGTATAATATTGAGGGAACTCTCATAAAAGTAAACTTGGGAATCACCTATTTCACTTTTTAATTACCTATATTACCTACCGTAATTGTTCTTTAATATCCATATTATATATGTGTTATACTGAGTGTATAATCGTGAATGGTATGTGAATGTGTTTACAGTTTTAAAAGGTTATAACATATGTTTAAGCATGCGGAAGCATTTCTTTTAGAGCATGCATGAGAGCTTCAGTGAGAGCTTGCTTGAGTGTCAGTTTCTTTTTGTTCATGAGAGTGATTTTTATATCATCTTAACAACCATACGTCAGATACAAATGATATACAACTCGGTAATTTAATCGTTATCATTCGTCTTATTAAAACGTTGAACCCAATTAAGAAGCCAAGACCTATACATACATATAACCATGAGTTAAATCTACCTGAGACAGTGTTTGAAAAAATTAAATTATATTAATTACTCATGATAATGATGGCAAGTACCAATATGATTTTTCGGAGTCATATGTACTTTCTGAGATTATTTAGACACCACTGACCTACGGTGAAGGAAAACCTCGTGAGGAAACCTGGACTTATAGTTTCACAATTATAAGTTTGAAATCACCAACCCGTCTTGAGCAAGCGTGGTCATTAATGCTCAAACCTTCTCCATGTGAGAAAGAGGCCTTTACTTAGCAGTGGGCTCTGATGGGCTGATGATATATATTGTATTCTAATCAAAACAATATGATCCGGACCATCTTACATACTCAACATATTTTTAGGCCACTGACAACTGGAAATATTTTTCTATGCTTGCTAGTTATTGTTTCTTACTCTTTACAATATTCTGTAGAAATTTTGTTAATAGCTAGAATATTATAGAGACATAAATATAATTTAGTTCACAATTATACCAATATTTTCTTTTTACGATCCCTTCAAATAAATCAAAGTTTAGAACTTACTTTCATTCATGCGAAAACCTTTGTATAGATACAGACAAATAAACATTCATAGGGGCGTTGTATGTAGTAGCACTTTGTGTCGACTTCGGACAACATAGTTTATTTTTACGCGTAAATACTCTTAAAAAATTATAATATGATCTTTTTCTTTAATGGAGCTGATCACAAAAGACTCTCAAGAGGAGAGGAAAATATTAAGATGCGTTATATCAAAGGAATTCGATGAAATGAGATATACGATGATTGTAGGTACATAATATTTGATAACTTAATGAATCAATGATAAAATTACTAAAGAAAAGAAAAAAAATTCTCAATTACATATCGATATAACAATTTGCAATGATTATGGTTAGAAAAGAATTTTAATTAGGCAATTCACACAAAGGAAAATTTAAATACACATACATACTTAGCAAATATTTCTAGATTATATATTGTATTAAACCGCTGCTCATCTTGAGGTTCAGGTCAGTTCTGTTAGGATTTATAAATGTTTAAATAAATTAAAAGTAAATGATAATATATTTTTGAAACACACATTTAATTTGAATCGAACCTTTAAATTCCTGAACACACCCGAAGTGATGGTAAAGCGATGACGTTCGGTTTGTTTACCTTTGAAAGTATATTGTTAACACAAATTGTGTTTTTATAAATTGAATTTAACTTATTTAGGGTGTTTTGGTTTAATTAATTAAATTTAAAATCATGATTACTTTGTTTTAGTTAAGGTTTTATTAGTTATTTAAAACAACTGTCTTTATAAAAAAAATATACCTATATATTTTTTATGATTGTGTTAGAATCCTAAATATACATATATTAAATAAAGTTCATTTCTAATTAGGAATTAACAATTTACTTTCTGAGCGTTCTACGATTATTTGTAGTAGAATGAATTTTCTGCTTTTGTTTCGTAATGAGTATTGTTGTTAGGCTCGTGGTTTTAACAACGTCACCGGGAGAGTAAGCTGGTGCTAAGATCCGTACGTTACGAAGGAGTATTTAGTAGTAAGTTTCTTTATGGTACAGAAGTTTTAAGAGCGTTTGCTAAAAGTTAGATTCGAACCACGAAACCATGAACCACGATAAATTAATAAGTAATGAAATTCATTTCAAATTTTAATTTGTGATTAGTGATTATTAAAACATTACTCATGTTACCATCGCTGGTATATGTACTCGTAGTTCCAAGGAGTAATGACTTGGGATACTTTGAAGTTAAAACTTGCCAAAAGAAGTTTAGCTATAGTTCAATTCTATGAAACTATAAACAGTTCTATTAAAAACTTAAACCTTTAGTTGCAGAAGTTGAATTCAAGAACATATTCAATAAGATTTAATGTTGAATTCGTCTTGAAAATTTACTGTCATCATTATTCCATCTAGTACATAGCTGGATATGAACACATTTGTCAATTTTATGCTCTGTTTTTATTGTCTTTTTTACTCTCTTTTATTCCTCTCCTGAGCTTACTTTTCACACATTGTAGGAAGGTTGCAGGCGGAATCGTGTCTTCATCTACCCGGTCCTTCCTACGGAGTGGATCAAGGGAAGAGGCACTTTCCTTGGTCAGTCTATTTACCTTTTTTGCTACAATAGTTTGTTTGTTGAAGAAAACCTTGCCCAGACCTTTTTTTGCATCAGATGGAACTTCACCACCCGTTTTCACAGCTCAATGAGGATGTTTTATTCGCTAGCCCCTTATTTTAATAAAAAAGACTCTAATAAATAAAAAAACAATAAGTATAAAAACATTGTAATATTGTATTTACCTTTTCAACTAAACAACTCTTCGGACACAATTTGTTTTATACAGGTTGGGTATTTTTTTACAATCTTTAAAAAACATACACGTATATATAACGAGTTTTTTAATGTGGATAATATTTTCAAAAAGACAAAAACACTTTTAAAATCATGTGTTTTGAAATTACAACTGAATTTTTTATACCTACTTTTAAGTTTTTATTAAAATATAGATATTGGAATATAAATAACTATTGCCTATCTTTCCATTACGAAGAACCTTAGTCGTAAATTGGATCGAGGAGCTGTTAATATTTTTATGTAATATCTCTATGGCTATAAAATCTCGTCTTATTATCATAAAATGGACTCAGGAATTTAAGCGATCCATAAAACATGTATGTATGTTCGTTTTTTAAATAATAAACATTTTTTTTATTCCAACTGGATAGTGCTTAACTATCATTTCACCCGTTGGAAAGTGGATATGAAGTCATAGGCGTTAAACGCACTATCTCAGTATTAGCTTGTTTAACTTATTTTGAAGACACCTAAATTATAGCTTGAAGGACATACAGACGTAGGCAAATTGTTCCAATCCCTTGTCGTGCGTATGAGAGGAAGGAAGAAAGGTATCGCTTCATCCTGCTGCGAGGAAAATTTAAAAAAAACATTGCATATTTTTAGAATACTGGTCTTAGATATGAAATAATTCATGCATCAGTCAGTTTCACAGTTATAGTTTTAGGGATGGATTCAATAATCTTCATTTTTTGTTACAAGATACTAATAGACATTCTCTAAAATTGAATAAAGAGGTTTGTCTTCTTGTCTTTGTTCTAAAAGAAAAAATAAAATAGTAATCTTTTTACATGAAGGATGAACAATACGTTTTTGTAAGACACGATAATTACGTATTTAATTGATATCGCCTTAATAGTGTCAATAAAAACTAAAGACACAAGACAGTGGACAGAACACAAAAATAAAGTTAAAATATAAAAATCAAAAATATATATTATTTTATTTGTTAAAAATAAAGTCTTCCATATAAAAATTTTAGAGTACTAAAAAACTTGAAACAAACCAAATTATTTGGCAAACAAGCAGCTAACATTTAAAACTTTTTCATTGCTGAAATTTTTAAAAACAAAATTTTATTTTAAGTTTTGAATAAAATCTGATTCACAAAAGATTCGCTTGGAATAACATCTTAATAAATTTTAGTAGAGACGCAGACCTTTTGTTTTAAAACTGTCTGTTTTTAAATGCATTTTTATAATTTCTGGGTCACGATCATTGTCAATGGCGCATGCCAATAGTAGAAACAACAGGTTTGAATAGGCTGCTACATATACAGGGTGACTGGTGAATTACTATCGATATTTGAGGACGTGATATTTGACGATCATATATGACAAAATAAAAATTAATATAACATAAATATTAATAAACTTCTAAGTAAAGTTAACCAAAAGTTATGTAATTAATTACGCATCGTATGAACACCCTACAGATTAGGTATACACACACACTCACACATACACGCGCGGCGGCGTCTTGTTGTATCAGCACGCCGCCGCACGCGTCCACACTAGGAACACTTGGAACGTGTCAACACTTTATTTATTTATACGGAAATTTGGTCAAAAATTAAGTACCTATTTTTTTTACATAATTCGAATGAGAATCGTGTACCGAGTATGCTCCTTAAATATTGATAGTAATTCACCAGTCACCCTGTATATGTAGCAGCCTATTCAAACCTGTTGTTTCTACTACTTTTTAGTTCTTAATTTCTGTAAAAAGACATGAATTTTGTAAAGTGGAATGATTTTAAGTCAAATTATAACTGAAGAAAAAAAGAAACAAAAATTTTCTTGTATAATATACAATTTGAACCATATTTGTCATTTAAATCAAACGTTTCCAATCATCACAATTTGAGATATAAAGCATGATGAGGTAAATTGAGACATTAAGCTGCAAAGTTATAGAGTAGTTGAGATACTTTTTAAGTTCTCGATAACCTTAACTATGTTTAAGAGAAAATATCGTAAATGAAACTGAAATATATTTAATAAGGGTCTCGTTTCTCGATATTTGTATTTAAATTACGTGGCATTTAATTGGACATGTGGTATCGGTTTTTTAATTGGAACCATATTTGATATCACCTGTTACGATTTGGTATTCGTGGACAAGAAATTTCGAATAGGGGAGCACCTCAAGATTCATGACGAGAGTCACAGGTATCAAAATGAATAGAGTTTATCTCAGAGCCCCATGATCTCAGGAGGTTTGTGAAGATGCAAAAATGATCTTTAGCGAGATAGATAGAACCATTTTTATGTTATATATAATTTGATATTTTTTAAACACATCATAAAACTGGTTTCTTTACATATTTAACATAATATCAATATCCCAGCACAGTTTGTGCTATGTATATGTCTTTTTTTTTAAATTTACTAACTAAAGGGAATTTAAACTGTCTATAAAATACAATTATCCATGAAGTGCAGGTTACTGGAGAACGTTCTAACTTCTTTAAATCAATTACTAAAGTGTTTTCATCTCCTAATTGGAGCGAAGTTTATATCACATAAATCAATTTGTTCCTCAGACATCCTAAACAGACTGCAATTGTCATGAATTAATGTGTTATGTGAGCTTCATACTTTGTCACTTGGGTATAAATATGGTGATTTTGTTCATGTTATACATTAATAATATCAAAATATATGGTAATATTTAACTAACTTTCATCTGTTTTTGTGATTGCGAATAAAAACATGTATCGTTAATCTTTCTTGTAAGTCTAGTCTATTATAAGAAATTCATAAATTACATTTCTAAAAATAATTGAAGTGAAAAAACCATTGAAAAAACGTTTATACAATAAACCCTTTCTTTTTTATGCTAACTCCTATCATAAAACTGATAAAACCATGGCGAATGAAATACTCAAAGCCGTTTCTCTACGCTGTGTTTTATTTTTGATATCAGTTGTTACTTTTTAAATAGAATCATTTTGTGTGAATTGTTTATGGTTTATTTGCGGGTTTAAGTAGCATTCAGTTAAAAGTACATTTATTTAATGTTTTAAAAATATATGTTTTTTATACAAAGCCTCAAAGGTATTATGAACATTTGAATGAACGAAATTTTCAGCTCGTTAATAATCTTAAGATATTCTTTGATTATTATAAGAATTGGTTGGATATTACTAATATTGAAATAAAAAACTGAAGTCTTTTGAAATTTGGAAAATAGAAATGGTATAGTAAATAGAGATCGTACAAAAGGGTTACCAGTGAAAGTAAAGATAAATTGTGAAGTGTATATGTATGAAAGTCGAATAGCGAACAAGCCTATAAAATATTTCACCATTTGACAAACGGTTAAAATGGCAAAAATTTTTGATAACTGTCACATATCTAACTACCTTTTGCCAGGTCACATACGTTACAATATACTCGTGCAAGTCTGGATATGCGCAAATATACTGTAACGTGTACCTATTGAAGAAATCTGGGCAAATTTCCGACATGTTCAAATTCCTGAAAAAGTTCAAAGTTCAATTAAAGTAAACTTGTGCAATCCTGCGTTTGCGTATGGATATCTTAAAGAAAGGAAAAAAAATTAAACAGTGAACTCAATTTAGCGCAGGCACTTGTGATTGTGATACACATAATTCAATTCTTTCAATAAACTGATGTGCAAAAAATGCTCTCTTTTTCTTAATCACTCTTTATTCCATATAATTCGGAGGCTTAAATAAATCCAACTACTTCCATAGCGGCATCCATATCTTTAGTATCTTCCTACATGTAACCACACTTGAAGAAATCTTATTGAAATGACATTTGTGCTGTGTACTTGATCATTTGTGGTAACCTTCGAAATATGTGCATTAGTGCATGTTAGGACTTGCGAAAATATATTATAACGTGAGTGGTCGGCATAACAATTATTCCACTTTAAAACGGTTATAAACCTCTTTATTGTTCACATTGTGTTTCAAACTTAACGCAGGCTTCTTAAAGAAATTTATATTAAAATCATAAATTACGATCAAGTAAGATGGTAACCTTACCCTTAAAATATATAAGAAATATAAAATTTTACTTCTTGTTCAATAAAAAAATTCTAAAATAGTTTTTTTTTTTGTATGGGATGTTAATAAATTGTATCTGTAGTAGAGTCAAAACTATTTATACTCTATATATTTCTTTAATTCGACCTTCTCTTACAATTTATTTATTAATAAATGGTACAAAATGCCTGAATGTAATAAGTATAAATAACTCGTAATAATAGTTAAATATAAACTAAAATGAAATAGTTTCTTAAAAGACACATCAATTATCTACTTTTTGTTATGAAATTGGGATTTTATGGATAACTTGTTAAACAATCACAACGAATTCGTACCTATCTGTCAATAGCAGTTGACGTAAAAGCGGATTATTCTTTTTTATAGTTATTTTTTTTTTTGGCTCAATTTTGTTTTGTAGTTTTTTGTTGATATGTTATATTAAAGGCAATATTTTATTCAGGTCAAAATTTTATTTGTAAACAGGAGCTTATACAAAGCCTGGTTTGTTAAAATGTGTTCGTGGTCAAAAAAATGTTTGTACAAACCTGGGTCTTGTCTACTTATGTTTTAACATAAGCAAGTAACGTCAGTCACAAGTACGCATCCTAATATGTACAGTTCGTTTTATGACAACAGTACTGTGATTTGACTTTATTATAACTAATATTGTTGGTATTGACTTATATATGTATATTTTTTATGACTAGAAATGGCACTCACAGTCTTTTGTCACACACCGTCACTTGCCTCGTTAAATGCGGACGCCACTTTATTTAAATATTGACTCACTGAAGAATTATGAGGACTTTTGCTCAATAATATGTTTAATGTTGTACATTCTGTCTCAGATAGTATTCTTTTAAGCCAATTTGAAAGAATATTATCTAAGGAATAATTTTCATGAAATTTTATATTTACATGTTTAAAAATATATCTTATGATACCATAAATTTTGTATTGGTAATTATAACTTGACGTACAAAGTTTAAACTAATACTGTATGTTTTAAGGAAGAAAAGCAAAGTTTATAATAATAAAATAAGAATTCATTTATGAATCATGTTACAAGGTTTAATAACGAAGAATTTATTTAACATTCTCTCAGCATAAGCTTTAAAGTTAGCCTCAAACTAATTTCCAAAGTCTTGCTTCACTTTAATTTTGTGTTAAAAATATTTTACGTTACGTATGTTTATGTCTTCTATTCGTTTATTGCATTTACTGAAAGGTTTATGTAGATCACAATTATGTACAAAACTTTCTAATATGTTTCCCATTCGATCTAATTATATTTTTACTTTATTCTTAGATATAACAATGTGCGAATTTTTAGTAATGAAAAACTCTTAACGCTCGGTAAGTAGTGTGATACTATAAACTATAAACATATAGAAACTTCTTCAATACATCGATCTAAAATAATCCAAACCACTAATCCCTAGTGTTAATTACGGATAGAACCCATTTTAAGTGCAGTATCGTTGTTACAAATAAAGTAGACTAAGGCTCCATTAACTAAGATTATAGATTATGTGATCGGAACC
This sequence comes from Danaus chrysippus, assembly GCA_916720795.1. Lineage (NCBI taxonomy): Eukaryota > Metazoa > Arthropoda > Insecta > Lepidoptera > Nymphalidae > Danaus > Danaus chrysippus. The sequence goes on along the minus strand of CAKASE010000080.1, from coordinate 2,489,053 downwards.
CTAGGAAATACAGCCCGCTGATCCTTCGATACTGAACGGTGAACTAATAGAGTCTGCTTGTTGATCCTAAACTACGTAAGGACAGGTATAGTATCATCTATGGTTCTAACAGTTTATTAATATTATAAATTATAATATATATATATAATAAATTTTGCATTCATATATACTTATTAGATGTATAAAGTAAGTCTTTTCGTTCCCAGTATTATCACGTCTTTTACATTCTAACATACTAACTGATCTTAATTCTATTTTATAAGAGGTAACTTCTATTTTTTTTAGTTTTAATAAAATATACATAAGTTCTTTTACCTATTAACAAAATTTTGCAATTTAATTTGACCACTAATTAATCAGTCAAACTTAGCTGTACTTTTTTGAAACAAATATAATAATTACAACATACTTTTGTACAAGAATGATAACTTAATATATTTTGTTTTTGATACATAATGTTTAGATAAATTACAACCACTTACAACGTACGAGCATTCAATAAAGAAGTAGACATGTACTCTGTTGAACATGCGGTCGTTAATTGTCAGGTTTATTTAACTGACTTCCACAAAGTTTTGCACTATCTTAACTTTGATGACTTCAAACAAATGAGAGAACCTTTCCTAAGTTTCAAACAACGAGATTGCGTTTACCGAGCGAGTTATCATTAATAAAAATAAAGTTTTTGCTTAGCAATGTACTCAGCTACGAAGTATATTTATTGACTTTCAGGATTTTCTCAGAACTATACCTTTCAATATAACCTTCAAATTTTGCTCTCGTTTTCTTGTGAACACGATCACTACGGAATTTAAAACAAATAACATAATTAAATATGGTAGGTTAATACCATAAATGAATATTTTCAAATAACGTATTATAACTTAGACAATTTTTTTCAAATTTAATCCACCTTAATATTAAACAAAATTTTGCCTGCAATTTCGTCCGCGTTGTCTTTGGAATAAGGAGAAAAATGTATGAAGTGTATTAAAACTATATGTACAGTAACCAATTGGTATCAACAGATATGGTTTGCGTCACGTGACTTCATACACAATAAAATTCTATCCTTGATCTTGTAATAACGACAGAATATCGAAATAAATAATAACATCTGACCCATTCAGCAGTCATTCAAGTGTAAATGTTTCTAGAGATCCACTTTCGTTGAAATTTGTATATATGTAAATAATTTTTATTAAATTATAGGAGCTATTGAATTAATTATATTTATCACCAAAATGATGAAAATTATAAATGTATAATATATAGGATATTGAGTCAGTGGTGGCCTAGTGGTTAAAAGGCCCGTCTCTACTGCACGAGGGCGCGGGTTCGATCCTGCCCCCGGAAAGTACCAATGTAATTTTTCATATGTACTTTCAAAGAGTATTTAGACATCACTGATAAATGCATTCCCAAAGAGGGTTGATGTCAGGCAGGCGGCCGATCGTGAAAACAATTAGCCAAAACTATTCACAACATGTAACGCGGGCCCAGGCTAAAGCTGGGAAATTGCCAGGAAGAAGAAAAATATATATGATATTAAATATAACATATTTCTGTATCTTTAAATACAATGTTCATACATACATGGCTGTTAGGTTAAATTGTTTAAACTTTACCTCCAAAACCATTTTTTTAATAGATACAAAATATAGAAAGACAAAATTAAATTGAAAATACAACAAAGATATATTTATATTCTCCTTAAACATCTACGAAAACTATTGCAAAGATATCTGAATGAAGTGTCATCTCAATATCATCGTCTAGACTGAAGACTAATACAACCCTTACCATAGATATTTTGTAAGATATTCCATCTTAAATGTCACATATGTGTATCTATATGTACATATGACCTGTTTTGTTTTAAAAATGTCAAACATATCGTAACTGAATAGTGTCAACCGCTGCCTCAATATTGAAGTGATACCATTCTATAGTTATAACAATTACGTTATATGAACTTCAATCGGATGCAGTTACAATTTGTAATGAGATTGCTAGAAATCTCATTCTTATTATTAGAACGTGAGTTGACTAACCAGGTTGGATTTTCTTTATTTCCCGCGAGCTTTTATTTTACACTTTGGCTTCTCTTGTTTTTCTTGTGATAAGTGGATGTTTATAGGAAAATGATAGGAAAAGGTATGTTTACATCTTGGGAGTAATTGAGTATATATTTATAAATTAACTTTTTATTCAGCTCATACTTTGAATTAAAGGAATTATAAATGTCAAAAACCTTTTAGACAATTTCTCGACTTTAAAGTTTACATTTTCTTTTTGTATAATTATTAGTTATATAATAAAAAAATATATATTATTTATTTATTAAATGTGTTCTTCCGATAGAACCCAACTTAAAAGGTAAAGCAATGATATTTTTGATGAAATAATTTTAAATTTCCTTTAGTCCTTATAAAATTTAAATCTACTTGTCCGGTCTCAATGAAATTGCAACGGAAAAAATCATTTTGCAACTTAAGATAGAATATCTATGGAGAACATGTGATAACTGTTAGATCAACGTATTTAATTGAAGAGTATAGTTAAAAGATAAATGCACTGATTAAAATAATAATTAGAAATATGTGTCTATGGATAGTGATTGCACGTATTAGTTAAAACCTATGGTGTATTTTGTGATCTTATTTTATAATAAACGTTATATAAAACAATTTGAAAAAGGGCAGCGCTATGAATCTTGTTTTATTAAAACCATCACAATAGGTTATTTTAGTATAGAGATAAAAATAAATTGGAATTATACAAGATATACTGAGAAAGAACGTCTATATAATATATTAACAAAGAAAATTGGCTTTTCAACAAAATCAATAAATAAATCTTAAAAGATACCTTACAGTGGTACCTTCTTTGTAAAGTGAAAAGTGTAATAAAAATTCTAAGAAAGACATATTACCAGACCCTTAGAATTAAACCTTCTGTAAATGTAAAACGAAACATTGTTTAAAACTTCGTAACTGTCACTATCAGCTGATGTTATATCGGAATAATCCTGATCATAATTTATTAATTGGCTTGATATAGTTAAGACTAGTTTTATTCATAAATGCAAAACAGTTCTACATTGTAATAATGAAATTTTGCGATTTATAGGTAAACAAAAAGCATTCATTTACAATTATTCTACATATAAATAAGTAAAGTAAACATCACCCGTCATCCTTTGAATAAAAAAATATGTTACAGACTGAAAAATCTATAATATCACGATCCAGAAGAATATTTCTCATTTGGTTGAATCATGATTTTAATTTGATCAAAGATTGTCAATTTTATTTTAAGTATTTAGCTCAACATTTTTGGAATGTTAAAAACTTTGAATTGAAATCATTTAATTTCATTTGCATTGCTTACATTTTAAGACTAAGAAATATAAAGAGACATTTCAATAATAAACGTATGATTGAGTTACAGTTAGATGACTCATTTAAAAAACTGGTATAATTAACACCTCATGTAATAGCACACATAAATATATCGTTTCAATATTTCATTGTATATATGTTGAGTTCATGGTAACGTTCCTTAAGTATGAATCAATTCAAAATTGTTACTTTGGTCCTGGATATTATTTTGAACTTTTTATTATAACTAAAAGATATATTAAAGAAATAAAGAAAACATCTCCTCAACAAAACTGTCACTCCTCAACATTTGTCACTGGGGTTTTATTTGTAAGTTTTTTTGAGACAGATGTATTTATGTTGTACCAATTTCAGCAGGCTATTGTATTTGGACCTTGTTTTATATATAATATGTTAAAAGAGCTCTCCTGTTTGGTATTTCAATATTCGTTTAATTTATTTATAGACGAAAGTAGTTAAAAACTGCCATTAAGCACTGTATACAATTGAACAAATTAAAATAGCAACATTTACCTGACTAAACAACAAGTGACTAATGACTTTCCAAAAAACATCGTCGAATATTAAACACACTCCTCCACACTGAACTGCACACAGCTCCTTAATCTACGTACACCAGAATCCTGTCTTGACCTCGGATGTGTGCACGTATGCTACAGTTACACAGAACACAACAAAATAATATCCTCTAGAACCCTTCTAATCACAACGCCGCGCCGCGTCGTACAGTTGTACGATTGAGTTGTATGATTTGAGGATTTGATAGTTATTAAGATCCATAATTCTCATCTTTGTAAGAAAACCAAAATCTTTGATCCTTAATAAGTGTTAACTTAACCGTCCTATATTATATTTCCCAGATATACCATATTGCAGCTTACACTTCTAACCTATTGTACAATAGACCATTCTGCATAAAACTCTAATCTAATCATCACCATCATCGTTCTTTATTCAGCTGGAGCTGGAGAAAAGTGAATACAATAGCAAAAATCCCCGCGTTCTACACTGCATCACCACAATGTATGATTGAGTAGTCTTATATCAAACATATTATGGGAACCAATGTATTTTAAATATCCTTTCTTTTCTGTTTCTGACTCAATATATATTATTTACAAGCCAACTTTTTGATTTAAATGTTACAACTTATTTAGGAATAAATAATCTTAAAAAAATATGAAATTGTACTTGAACATTCAAAAATTGTCAAATTTGATACACTTAGATATTGAATAAATTTAAATAGTTTTTATATTATACATAGAATAAATACCATATAAAGAAATAGAATTAAAAGAATCACTGTATATTTTGCTCAATTCATTATAAGTGTGTAATATACTTTGATAACAATACTCGTTAAATAATATGTAATATCTTAACTAAAACTCAAAGGACAGCAAGGGACAGGGCAATTTATTGTTCACTTATTATTTTCATGATTTAGTCTTATTTTAATTAATTTTTTAAGGGAAGTACTCCCCGAAGCTGGTCTCATCTAAATTTGGCAAAATAAATTCAAAAACAATAAATCAACCAAATTAAATGTCGGTCAGCATTTTCGAGAGAAAGGTTTCATTTCGCTGCACCGTCGCGTCGCGTCGTCACGCATCACGATTTGCGTAATTTGATTTTGTAGCGCTGACTCTGATGTACTTCAATACACTGAATACGTATACTATTTTATTAATAATTGGCAATGTCCGGAACGCACTGACACTCGTTATATTTTTACAATGTTTATAATATGGAGGTATTTTCTACTGGGTGTATTGCAACTCTATCCTTGTTTCTTAACAACTATAGGTGCTATGGATTTGACCGCAAGATATGAGTATTATTGGTTAAATGCTCAGTGCATTCGTAATGCTAAAATTTACAGTAGAAAAAAATACTGTCAGTCCACTTTAGTTTATATGAATGAACCTGATTTGGTAGATGAATTTTTAAAGTTTAATATGCCCAATTTTTAAAGTCTTTTTGGTATTTCAAGTCTTTTTAAATGTAAATTGCGCAAGAAGGATTTTCTTTAAATCGCAGGATGACATAAAGCGTCCAAAGAGAATAAGACTGTAGTTAAAAGATACTTAAAATGTAAATTAAAAGCTTTGCTTGTCAAGAAATGTCCAAAATTATTATCTATATTTTTTTGTATATTATGGATTAACATTTTTATAACAAGCTAGTAGATATTTTATGTATGGATTTATTAAATATACGGAAATTGCCGGTCTCCTTCATTGACTTCAAGCAAGAGACTAAAAAAATGATAAATGAAATTAATCACTCCAAAGCTATAAGTGTTTTGATAAACTCAATATAAATAATAAAATACATGTTTTTATTAAAAATCGGTATCAAGTAATTTATTTATTTACTTTATTTTTTTTTTTTGAGGACCACTAGCAGCTACTACATGTTTAAATGCCGAATATAAAACAATTAAATGGAAATAGGTTACATGTGTAGCTTTTTAAAGTGGCCACAGCGATCAACAACACATTTACTATACGCACTTACTATACTTACTACAATTAAATGTGCTCAATATTACGAAATACGTCTAAAAAATTTCCAGAGTTCTCTCATACTATCAAGTTGACTTTACGTAGCTAATTGTCTTACACACTAACAGTCAATGAAAACAAATTACTACGAAATGCCGAATACAACTTGGACATAAAGGAACTACAAATGAAATGTTGGAACAAAGGAGTAACTATTTGTAATGTATTTTAAGTTTTTACACTGATATATTCAAAATTTAATTATTTTTTTTATGGGAAAAGGGGGCAACTGAGCAGACGGCCTACCTGATGGTAGGTAGTTACCGTCGCCCATGGACATCCGCAACGTAGATTTGCGGATGTGTTGCCGCCCTTAATTATTTTAGTGTAATTTAAATATAATAAACTGTTTCAATAAATAACAATAATAATAAGTATAACAGAAATCAAAGAATCGGTTAGTAAATGAGAATAATAATGAGAAATGAAACAAAATCAGTTAAAGAAGACAAAGGAACTCAAAACTAATATTCTCAGATAATTACTGACTAATATTGGCTAAATTCCTGCTATAGATACCTAGTTAAAATAATTAAAAACTGATTAAAATATAATAACTTTCATTTTGTAATAAAAATTTTATATTAATTTCTTTTAAATTTCCTGTTTAAGGTCAGTTGCATTTTTTTAAGATTTAAATCCGTCAGTAATGTTTCTTAAAATAGAAAGTTCATTTACGCTTTCTGATAACTCAGATATCAGGAAGCGTGCTTATAAACTTACCTTTTATCGTCACATAAAGTCTTGTTTACAATCCCAAATACAATCACGTTCACTTAAGTAAGTAGATCACAGTATCAGTTGAAAACTAATTCTGAAATCCTAAGTTTTATCACCAGAAATTCAAACGTATATAATAGGTATAGTACATATTAACGAAAAATAAATAAGGAATGCTTGTATTTCCACTTCATAAAACCTTTCACATATTTGTATTTAGGTAAGTTAATTCTAATGAAATTTTGTATACTTAATGGAATGTATGTGTGTTAGATTTAGTCTGTAGAACCGGATAGGGGGAGTGATTGGGGCCTTCCTTTCGCTTCAAATTGGTCTATATCTTAAGGATGCTGAAGTTACTCGGAGCATTTTGATCTCAGATTTAGGAAATTCCGTTCCAGTTAGCTAGTCTTGTGGGGATAAAGAATTCGTATATCTACAGCAATAATTTCGTTCATTGGGCGGATGCACCATTCATTTACTCAAATAAAGAACTGATTGACTACGTGTAGTAAATTGAAGTATAATGTAAGTGAAGTTTTAACAAAAAAGAGGAATTGAAATAAAACACATTACTACTGTAGGTACCTGTATACAAAATTCCACATAAATGTATGTTGGAGCTATTTTCTCTTCATCCTTATTAAAAGAGTGACGTCAGCATAACTGACGCCACAAATTACTTTATTCTCGGTAATCGTCAGGCTTGCAGGATGTTAAAGGTAATCTCATAGACGGTTGACTAACCTTTAGAGGTCGGATAGCTGCAACGGCACCAGCGAAACTCTCTTTAATCTTTTCTTGTTTCGAATTAACTGTAGCTGTTAGCCCCAATGGCTTTGACAACGTCACCGAGAGGGGTTTCTTTAATCTGTACCCTCCCCTGAAATTTAACAACACACATTGTTGTGACTGCACTTGCACAGGTAGCTACGCAGGTGATTATGCGGATGATACCTGATAATTTCAACTAACTTTAATTATTGATTATTTAAATTATAGGAATTGCGAGGATATATATTATACATTATTAGTCTATAATTTATCTTAAAATGTTGTGTTTAGTCGATCACGATCTTGAGACACTTAAATCCTAAAATTTAAGAAGTTAATATTAACAGTGGTCTTTCTTTGAATATATTATATAAGTACAATCTTTATAAACAGAAAACGAATTGCTATACGAGTATATAAACTACACCAATTGAAATTTGGGACAATAACAGTTAAAAGTCTTCTTAGATATTGCTTAATGAGTCATTTAAAACAAGTTAAAACTAGATCATGGTACGAGGATAACATACATCTCCGGATCATGAAATTCTCGCGAACATTTTATGGTAATATGACCAGATTTTATAGTCACGGAGGTATTAAATATTTATTATGAACATATTCTTGGTAATTTTAGAAGGGGCGATTACTGTACGTTTTTTTCCATTAAAACTTATTGAATGAGCAGTAATAAAGGTAGGAGTAAGCGAAAGATGTTTTTAAAATACAATAAGGGTTAAATTTGTAATGTTCTAAGGTATTTTGTACAAGAATCGTTTGTTATTAACTTTCACACATAATATAATAGTATATATTTATAGGTGGTAGAGCCTATCTGGGGTCAGTTACTGCAGCTCGAACATGAGCGTGTTCCACGGGGAAAGTACGGCCCTCTCACAGAAGATCGGCGTGAAGTAGTCTTTAATGGCTGCGTGAGTGAGAGAGCCGTTTGTACTTTAAATTACAATTTGATAATTATATACAGAGAGAGAAGTAGACCGACACAAAGTAAAGATTATATCTATATCTATACATATAATAAAATTGTAGAAAAGTGCTGTCTGTGCATTAAAAATAAAAATTAAAAAAATAGCAGGGGTTATTGTTATGTCGATGTCGATCCCAAAAATGTAACTAACTTTTTTTGTCTGTTTGTCTGTTCACGCTAATCTCAGAAACAGCTGATCCGAGTTGGATGCGGTTTTCACGAATATATTGTGGTATGCTTCAGTTATGCTTTAGTGTTTGTTTCATGTCAATCGGTTCATAAACAAAAAAGTTATGTCAAATTAAAGAATCACGTCGAACACTATTCTATGCTTATACATACATAACTAAATGAACTACCCAAAATGACTGTGATTATGATCCAAAATAAAAATAAGTATATATTTAAAAAAAAACGCTAGTCGCGAAGTCGCGGGCACAGCTAGTATTAAATAATATATTATGTAATAATATCTACAGAGATATAAATAAATGTTATCGTATTTACTTTAACTTAATTGTATTGGAAGTATATAACTTCAAATTAATTACATTGGAAATAAACATATAAGAAAAAAAAATATTTTATACTTTAATTAAATAATATGCTAACAGAGATGGTTCAAGCAAACAAAGATATACAAATCAAAGTGTTACTTCATCGATGTTTGTACAATTTATGCACATAAATTATAATTTATACGGAAACTAAAATATGAATTTCATTATATAAATGAAGGATACCATTATATAAAATGCATTGATTTTGTAAAAGATTTTCAATGACAACTGTTCTGTTGTGTTTGGAACATATATTTTTTGTCGAGGATAGGTAAGATGACTTTAAGGTATGATACTAAAAGCTTCGCACCAAGACGTTAGTGCTACTATGTAGTAGTTTAAATTATTTGTAGCATTTATTTCATCTAAACATTGAATAAGTACTGTTTAGTAGTTTATTAGTTTTGTTAAAAATAAAATATCTGAATTTAGTATGTATGACATTTTTATTGCAATAAAATTATATTTGAAACCTGACTCGCTCCTTTTACGAAAACGGGGATTAAGCCACTATATTGAAATAACAAGCCCGAGGCCAAGCGGACAAAGTAATTTATCTAAAAATATTTCTGCCACTGATTAAAATTGTAGTACATATTACATATAATTAGTTTATTGTTTTTTCTATGTCCACCGTTTACATTAGTCTAGAATTCCTTACTTTTCTGTTACGACGTACATTAAAGTTTTCTTTAGTTTAATTTATAATTTATTTTTTAGTTTATCGAAATTATATTAACGCTTATACAACCTTACTGACCGTTGGAGGAACGATCGGGTTGTCGATTGTGTGAACACTTTAATTCAGATTATTGTAATGAAATTATGAACAGTGTTATTTGTTACCAAAGTTACGTCTTAGTAAAATTATAATGTTTTTGACCCGTCTTTAACTTGACGTAAATGTGTATTTTTAAAGGATTTTTTTTACGTCTAATACTGAATCTACCATGAAGTTCGTTACAATCCCATTCGTCGTCGTCCAATAAAGCATCTCTGTATTTTTTGTTTTTAATGAGCACCCTGAAAACCATAAAATGTCACTGGCTTGAGATACCTCCCGCTTTTGTAAACATTACTTTGTGACTATTGACCTTTTTTTAATATTTAATAAGCATATTACCAGGTTCAGCTCGTTCTGTAATATTTTTGTAAGTTTGTCAATAGTTATAATAAATGTAAATAATTTTCAAAAATTTCTACGAAACTTGCGCATCATTAAGTATGTATTTTTTTCATGTTTAAACACCCTTTCAATGTCGTCAAATAATTAAATATTTTTAGATGCAAAGGATAAGTGTCAGAGTAAAGTTTGCTGTTTATTTTGATAAAATATTTGTATTTGTTAGTATTATTTTTAATTAGGTTGTGTATTTTTAATACGGATGTTCTGTACATATTTGAAAATACAGATTTGATACACATAAATAGAGCCCACCAAGAGATGTATCAAACGACGTCTGAGAGACCTTCGCTGGCATCAAGTATACGTTTTACTTATTCATACTAGTTTGAATAATTGTGTCTGAAATTTTATATATTAACCTGCTACGTCTAATCTCCATAAATTGTTTGAACAATTTGTAAGATAGGAAGCATTGTGAGATCATAACATTTCAAAGAATTCATATAAAGAGAAGAAACAAATTTGATATTATTACAAATTTTATTCCAAATATTTCTGCTGCATATATAAATTCGAGATTTTCAGTAACATCACCAGTATCATTTGTATGTTGTCTAATTTGACATCGTATGACAAATTTGGTAACGTATTTTCAGAAGCTCATAAATTTTGGACTACGTTTTTGTAGTGTTTGATATTTTAATCTAAGTTTTGGTAATTATTAATACAAAATTTGAATGAAACTTATATTTTATTTATACATTTTTCAATAGAAAATGTTGCCTGGATAATTCGTGAATATTGCGAGAACAACTTTTCTTTAATTAAACCTACTTAAACTGTCCATTTAATGTAAATTAAAACTTTTAAATTGTGTAGCTTTCACACTGTAACAATTTACAAAGGTTTTTAATAAATACAAACGCTTTACTTTTTAGTGTAGGTTTTTGTTCAAATTTACAGAATGACATATAAAAATTAATAACATATGTACGCTGCAATGCTTATAAACAGAATTTCTGACGAATTTTACTGATCTGTGAGGAACTCCAAGCTCATGTCATATTCACATAATAAATATAATATTTCATTGCAAATGTGGAAATGAGAAAGATTTCACCAAGTGCCTCTCCCAACTCCCAGAAGCCTTTCCCTTTAATAAACATGATAAGATGTGACTGCTTTAATAAATTTTAGCTGAGTAAATTAGATTTTGTTTTTAGCACTGTCGAATAAAAAGTATGTTTATACTGAAATAACTTATAATAAAGTATATTTTATGGTTTATTTTCGGGATCAGTAAGTCGCTATGCTTTTTTTAAAAAACAATATTTTACAACTCGGACAAATTGCGGCTTGGTTTTTATTTCGAACACACAGTACAAAACAAACATTAAATGCATGTATATAAATGGACTGATAGCTTTCTAGTGACAGTTAGACTAGTTTTAAACGTTGTGTATACTTTTGTATTACATTTGTAAGTCTAATTTTACCAAAATTATTATTATAATTTAATAAATAATATAATATGGTGAAAAACCAGAAAAGATTACACGAGACGAAAACAGAATATACTTATGTAGAAAACTGTAATTACGTTACACAATTACAAAAAAATTAATAAATATACACATTAAATTGAATAAAGAGATAAAAAAATAATAAGAAAAGAATTGTTGAAAAAATAAAGTCGAAGTCAAACAGTAGGAGAATAATAGAAGGAACCTTTATGCAACCCTTATAAAATAAAAATCTCTTTAATTAATGTCATTTTAACAAATTAAAAGTTATAAACCATTTCATTATTACCTATGATACGTATTGTTAGTGCAACTCTCTCATCTAATGTAATGTCGCCGTTCATTTGAAACTTGTAAAAGGTTCTGTTGCTTCAAGTTAAGATGATACTCAACTTGGAGGAAGTTCGATTAAATGAACATCACATCTAATGGAAAGAATTTTGAACAGGCAACTTGTACATTTACTTTCTAATTGAATCAAATAATTGAGTCTCAGTTTTGTTGACATAGTAAATGTCTATATAGTACTCTTAGCCAAATGTTATATATTGAGTTATGAAAATTTGTTACAATTCTATAAAAACCACTCTTTTATATTCTACATAGCAAGAATTCTTTAAAAATCTAAGTACCCTTATATTAGCAATTTTTAGCTCCTTTTCGTTTCGATTTATGTACATTAAATTTAATAATATGGATTCACGGATTGATGGATCAAGGCCATTTGGACGGCTCGTAAAAAGAGATGGTCATCAAAAAAAAAAAGAAAAGATATGAATACTTTCATTAGTTTAACAAAACATATAAGATAACGATTAATGTCTATGTTTTGTGGGTAAAAGTGCACTTGGGTCTAGACAATCTTATGTGTAGCAGATATTTCAGCTGCATTATATCATTTACTGCATTTATAATAGTTAGCTCGGGTTCAATAAGGAATTTGTATATTTTACTTTAAATTAAAGGAATTTGTTACATTTTATTAAGATAAGATTATAGAGAAACTTAAAAAAAAATGTTAACCCAAGTTAAATTTACTTGTGGAACGTTATTTTTTAAACATTTTGTCAAAACAATATTATTTCATACATTATTTTTATTTAACTATCGAATATTTCACGGAGGGATCTCAATGAAGATGTATTTCGTCATACAACTTCCTCAGTCACAGTTATACTTTTATGATATTCCTGTGGGAGTTATACCACAAATTATATTTGATATGATAGTTGTGATCCTCGTCGTAACATACGAGTACGATTCTATCCCCGGATTCTGGTAAAGTAAAATCAAAACATTAAAATTACAATCTCGAATGTATTAATAGAATATACACGTGATTCAAATGAGATCCATTGAAGAAAAGAATAAGATTTCATAGATTTTATAACAGAATTATGATTTTGTTGCACAGTTACCTTATTACTGCCACTAGGTATAATATTGCCCCAACTACGATTTATATAAAATTAAGAATTTTTGAACTTATAAAACTTACGTAAAAATTAGACATGAATTTAATTTAATCAATGAATATTATTTTTCAAATACACTAGCAATAAATATTTTATTTTTTGTATTCCGGCCATTGTTATCACTGGAAACATTTATGATAACATCTAAGACTATTTATCTTCTCTATAATCTGACCATTTATTTCGAAAAAATATTTTTTCCCTTATATTTAAATTTTATTTTTCACATTAACTTAAGATGTCTTTTTTTTTAAACACGTAAATTATAAATATGTTATCCATACCTTATGTATATGAGCACAAAAGGTTACGACTTCCAGGATACATCCCAATTGATTCACAAAATAATGATCACGTCTTATCTTAAGTTAAATGACTAGAAAAGGTTAATGAAGTAATCGTGATCTTTTTATTATATTGGTTGAAATTACCTATCATTGAGGATCATAACAGTTTTGTTATCAAAATCTATAAGGCGATAAATTCAAAATCTTTTAATATTATTCATGTTATGGTAAATGTAAGAAATGATTAAAGAAAAATGATTTCCTGAGAGATACAAAATTATAGCTGGCGTTTAAAAGAATTTATAAATCGTTTCTAAAGGAGCAAATAACGCATTGTTGTTAATTTTTAGTGTAGGTTAAAATAACGATTTGTTTGGTAACAGTTACTATCCTTTTATACTTCTATTAGTATTTATCAAAAATGGAAACATTATACAATTCGAATTAGTTCATTCAAATCTAAAATCAACGGATTCTCTTTTGGGTTCAATAATTTCTTTGTCCAGTGATTCAACTAAATGTCATCATAGCTTAAGAACTTTTGTAACAAGCAACGTTTGTAAGAGATATTAATTCCTTACCTTTAACTTTTGAATATCAAGCAACGAGAATAATAAAATGTCACATTGTTAAAGCTAACGAGTTTTAGCGTTGACTAATTGTGAGATATAACAGTTTAGTTATAGTTTATAACGTGTTATAACAAAGAAGATACTAGTTTTGTAAATAAATATTATTGATAATAAATTGCAATAGCTTTTTGATTGCACAAATGTTCTGAATTTAACTACTCTGAGTGTGTTTACTATCTATATACTAATAATAATTGACATTACAGTTAACTTTCTTTGAAATTTAAAATAAGTACAAAGTATTTTCTTGATAACAAATTTTATTTATTTTTACCTCCAATTATTAATTTTCCATATAAAATAAAAGAACTTATAATTTGCAACATATTGTATCTAGAATAGATTACTCTGTCTTTGATCGTATCGGCTGTAACAAGAACATAACAACATGACAGTTTCAGGCTTGTTTAATGAAAATCACTCAAGCTGTTCCAATATATTCAGCTTAATTTATAAAACTAATAAAAGTTGGTTTTCAGGTGTAACTAGCAAAATAGAAGAGAGCATTATTATTTTTATTTATATGGTACAAAGTTTGACTTGTTTAATTACGTATAATACATATTAATAATACGTTTCTTAACTACTAAATTTTGTGCACCCGAAACCACTGTTAATTTAATAAACATGTAATTATAGGTGGTAGAGCCTAGCTGTAGTTTGGGCTGGCTGGCTCGACCGGCGAAGTACCACCCTCTCACAGAAGATCTGCGTGAAGAAGTCAATAATGACTGCGTTTCGTCCGATGAGTGAGTGAGCCGGTTGCCCTTTCCCTGTTCCCAACCTTTCCTTATATTTCCTTATTCCTACCCCTCATTTTTCCCCCACAAGTAAGGTTGGCAATGCATCCGCAACATCTATGTTGTGGATGTCCATGGGCGACGGTCACTACTGACCATGAAGTGGGCCGTCTGCTCTTTTGCCACTTTTTACATAAAAAAAACTCTTAAGTGCGGTCATGAATTCTATTAATTTGTTATGAGTATATAAAGTTTAGTGTGCGCAGTGCGAGTAAGAACTATAAATTAACTTGCTAGATGGTGGGTGGTTTTAATTGAGGAACATCTAACAATACTCGCCAATAGTAGCTATGATGTTGAAGAATGAGGTCTGCTCTGTATAGAGATACAATATATCCTTAAAAAACTAATATCAGTGAAGATATTCAGCTCGTGATTTAAAAGGAATTTACTCAAGTGATCTAGATATTTGAATTGAAAAAGGTTAGATAAATTATATATATTTTACACTTTCTTCATTTTATACCACTCATAAAATGAACATTATAGAATCTTTCTTAAGTAGTAGATGTAGTAATACATCTTCGATGAACAAAAAATAAAAATATTTTCGTAAATTCAAATTAACAGCTAGTCTTCAGCTTTTTTAATCCATTGTCTTGAGCTTAGTTAATATGTATTTTTCACAGGTTATATGGCCTCCATGTTAAAACGTGTACACGTAATATTCCCTCCTATTTTATAATGAGTATTTTCCTTAACAAGCATTGTTCTGATGAATCAAAACCTATAGTATTGTTACTCGAATTTGTGTCCTTGTCCGTGTATGTAGGACTGTGTGCGAACATGCGTAAGGTGTATGTAAATATGTTGCGTTAAAGATATAAACATATATCACATATTCATCACATGTTCACAGAAATATAAAGTAAAGCTTGTAATTATTATAGTAATTAAGGTTTTCGTTTTTTTTGAAATTAAAAAAACTAAACAACGGGATAGTAGTATCTATATTGTATCATACCTGTCACTCTTTCCCACAACATCAAACAACGTTGTAATAAAGCTTATAATAAATGAACTTAGTCTGTGTGAAGATTTTATTTTTATTTTATATGGTTTAAATCCTTTGTAAAGTTTTGTAGCAAGCACTAGTCTCCTTTCATAGCACCCTCAACGTCTGAAGTTTCTTTGTTTTTTATTCCACAATTCACCAAACACATTATACTCAAGAATATCTGTATTCAGTACATTAAAACTGTCAGTCTTTAAGTAAGAGGTAACGATTGGTACAAAGGGTACGTTGCATTGTTTTAGTATATAATTTGAGGTAGTAGCTAGTAGGTTCTTTTGAAATTTGGTTAGGTAGAGAGAGGAGCTTGGAAAGTGAAGGTAAGCGTATAACGCGTATTAGATTGGGGCCACTTAAACCTACACCTGGGTCGCAAGTCCCAGACACTGTTGAAGCTTCTCTCCTCTGAATCCATTGAATGCTAAGAGGTTTCGTCCTTGAAGTTCTGCGTGATCTGGTTTCCTGAGTACAGATGAAAGAAAAAAGTTGAAATGAAGGCTTTTATATAAAATATTTTATACAACTTTATACTCCGATAGAACTATTTTATGAGAGCCGTTTGAAATATTGTTTCAAAGCAAAGTTTTATAATAATTTGTACATATTTAGATATCAATATTATAGTGAAAGACATACAAAGAAAGGTGAATATAAGAGTGAAAAAACATGATAACTGGGCAATTAGATTGGTACGTTTTTTGCAACTGAAGATAACAATATAAATTTTAATATAATAATTTCATTTTAACAATTAAGTGAAACATAGACAGCACCAGTAATAAATTGAATTCAAAGTTTATAAGTATCTTACTTTTTTCTCTGTAAAATTAACAGGATTACAACAGAAATATATTAATCTCTGTTTCAACGCTTCTCTATCCTTGTACGTTACAATTTATTGCCTCTATATGTCTAGTAAAAGATACTTTGTTTCCCTTTATATATTTATCATTTAAATAAAATTATATACATCCTGTTTTCCTAACACAAGATTGGTTTGAATTGTTTAAACATGATAATATTTTTTATTGTAGTCCTATTTCGACTAAAGTTCTATATATGTACGTACGTACTTGTTAGTAATCTTTGTTATGTCTACATATGTGCATTTTAATCATCTACAATTAATTATATCCCTATACAGATTGTAATTAGAGCAAAGATTTAGAATCTACAATTACTTCTATAATCGTCGATGGTTTGTTATTATTTTAAAAATAGAGAAAAATTGAGTCATCATAAGTTCTGAATAACTGGGATTTATATTAATAATATATTAATTAAGTTCTTGACGGTTATTTTCAAATGTAGCTCTTATATTTAAAAAAGGTAAACATTTTAAATTAACCTAGCTTTTTCTATTTTAAATTGTCTTTTACAACACTTTTACCTCATTTTTCTTTGTTAATAGATGCTGAAAAATGTTATAAACTTATAATTCTATTCGAGAAACATAATTTTATTCAAATTTGTTCTCATGAACCAGGCAAATCAAAACTTATTATTTTTAAATTACTTAGTATTATATTTCAAAAATGAAATAACTTAATATTTACTAAATTAAAGAAAACTTTACAGTTGATTCCATGTGACGTGGAGTAAATAAAAAAAATGTGAAAAATAAGAACACTTTAAATATACATAAGTTAATCACAAGTAATAGAAATCAAGAGATGAACAAACTAATGAATGAATGAATGAATGAATGAAGAAAGAAATTCACAGGACTAGATTTATTTTAGTTAATTTTCAAAGCACAATTACATTTTTAAAGAGCTATACAGGTTATATTTATCTTTAAAAACTATATAACAAATAAAATAATTACGAACCGCTTCCAAAAAAGAGAAGGTTGTTAATAAGACAACATATTTTCTGTGTTCGTGGATTACTCCAATATTTATGAAACTTTCTCTACTGTAAAGGAAATAGATATCAAAAGAATGTTCATTGATAGAGAAACTACGTTCTGATTAGTGAATTTTAGATAAATATATAATCCTGATATCTGTCTGCGTTTCACCGTCGTAGTTCCCGTTTTCGTATTGCTTTGGGAATAGAAACTATTCTATGTCTTGTTAATTGTATTTAAATGTCCAATTCTTTCTTATATCTATTTTTTTCGTTTAAGTTTAATGTTTGATCTTATTTTATCATTTGAAAATACAATAGCTATAAATTTGAAAATACAATAGCTATAAATTAGTATTGTCGAGTGATTCTTTTCAAAACATTCAATATTTTTCAAGCTGAAGTGCTGTAGCAGAGAAATCATAAATACGATCCTTATTGACAGAATAACTTTAGAGTTCTATTGCTTTATAAAGAACTCCGAGGCAATGTTGGTTTATACAATAAATGTAGTATTTCTTTGCGAACTTGGACAAATGACAGATTTTATCAAACGCCGACTTCGACAGAAGTGTAGCCTTCTTTATTAAACCACATAAGAGTGATTTTATGAGTTTCAGATCGGGTAAATCGAATTTCATTTGCCTATGTCTCTTGATTATGTACATATCTAACGTAAATTTTACAAACTCGCTTTCTTTCATATCCAGTGCATAATATATTATTAACATCTGCATATATATATGTACATATATATATATAACATGACGAGTTTTACTTCAGCCGTGTGGTCAAAGCCATACTAGTTTTAATTAATTTTTTTAAACATAATTCTAGTTATATTTTTGCCACCAACACTAGTATAAAAAAGTCAATTAAATCTCATTCAATAACATATAGATAACACAACAAAACAAAAAATATATCATAGATAAGAGTAGAAGGTATTCAGTTGAATTTTCCGACTCGAACTTCGCTTTCCACAATGGACCCAAATCATAGCTAAAAGAACGAAAAGTAATGTAAGGATATTAAAATATTACGAAATAATAAACAAAATATTTTGATTGCAACGACAAAACATGATAATTTATAAAATTATATAGGGGGCAAAAGGAGGTTCCAGGAAAACTATGAAACGTACTTATATGTATATTAACAAAAGAATTACATGTTAACACTTATAACCTTTACCTAAGACTGCATGATTACCCCGATGTTAGGATGACAATAACATTCTATTGCTTGAATGGTGTAAGGAATCTTCTTGTTCACACGGCTTGGTGTTCGTTCCGCGGAGTCAGCTGCGTCACTCGTTATATGATATTTTACCGAAACAAAGATGTATCCCGGCGATATTGATTTTTTTTATGTGTAACGCGTACGTAACAATTACATTATTAATTGTGTAATGAAGCAAATTTGAAAAAACCAAAAATAGTCAAGACAGTAACATTAATGTTTACTAAAGAGATAGTTTTGTTTGTGGACGATTTCGTATGGTGTTACATCTGAAACATATGTTCGATCTGAAACGTCGCTGTTATTATCTGAGGTGAAAGGTCCGTATTGTTTATTTAACAGTCGGTGTACTATCGGTTTTTTAATCTATTTAAAACGACAGAAATAACTAGGTTGAAATTTATATCAACATACATATTATTTACAATGACTGAAATCAATTTTTTTTTTTAACATTTTTAGTACGACTCATTTATTAAGTTATATTCCCATTTACTCTATCAATCAGTAGACAAGTAATTAGAGAGATTTCATTTGTAAATAACTGTAAATCTCTAAATCTTAACCAAAAAAAAAATTTCAAGCGCATAAGAAAAGAAAAATTAACGAGTTTTATCAAATCAAGGATTCTTGTGTATTTTTCCATTATAGGAATGCGGCGATTCGACTGCCTAGATATTATAAATGTTGTTATTAATGAAATAAATCATTATTGCGAACAAAAATATTTCAAACATCCTTAATACATGTTTTATTATATGTATTTAATTGAATAAATTATGAAAGTAAAGTCGAAGCACAGTTTCCGCTTTTTAGACGCCGGTTTAAAGTGTTGTTCCTTTGATTTTCATGATAATTTTTGTATTATAATTTTTATTGTGATTTTTGTTGCTTATCGAAATTTTATATACGAAACATTGATTTATTACTGATATTTTACGACTCCGACATGACAAAGTTGCTGTCGCTGTAGTAGTTAATAAGGAAATATAATTCATCGTTACATAGTACAATAGTCTGTGGAATTATATTCGAAGGATATTACTAGCTTACACGTATATTATTATAATATATGTAGATACGTATCAAGTTAGTATTCAAATATTGCCGAAGCGAACTAAAATTATTTCATTTCGTTCCTGACAGATGTTCAAACACTTTTATTTATGGAGAAAGAAGATTGTTGTAAATAATAACGAACGATTTCAATATGTATTCTTGTAAGAAATGAAGAAAAAAATGAAAGTTTTTGAAAACAGTCCGACTTGTGTCATTGGTAAGATGCTGATACGAAGTTGTATCTTATTATTATGTACGTCTTTGGTTAAAGGGGGAATAGAAGATATCCATACGAAGGATTCGAAAGGAAAATGCATTGGCAACATAGTCAAAAAGTATTTCAAACGTAGCAACACCATGAGTTTGGTTCATATGGGAAATGATAACGAGCTTGTCAAAGTGTTGAACACAATGCAATTGAAAACAATAATATCGCGGAGTCCACAGAGTAATATGTCTGTACTAAATGAACACTATGTTATAGATGCAAACAGTTCCACTTATTTTATAAAACAGTTCAAATATCTTGTTTCTGAAAGACGCTGGAATCCTACCACGCGATTCTTAATTCTTATAAAAAACCTCAACGTACACGACCTTTATAATGTATTTGATATTTTACTAAGGTATCACGTCATCAATATACTTATCCTGAACAGCACTGCGAATCCTGACATCTACACATACAATCCATTCGAGAACTTTGGATGCGGTCGACGATACGATAGAATAATTGATTTGGGGAAATGTTCTAAATCGTATACCAAAGACCTGTACCCTGACAAACTAATAACTGGCTTAAGGAACTGCACTTTCAATGTGGCGTCAACACATTGGCCACCTTTCTCTATAAAAAGGCCAATTAATAGTACTAATATGATGGTCGGGATAGAAGAGTATATAATCAGAGAAATGAGCCAACTAGAAAGTTTCAATATTAACGTAACTTTTATCGGTGATGGAGAAAAATTCTCGACAATATCCGAAAATATGTCAATTGATGGACCGTTGAGTTTTGTACAAAATGGAGCCGACATGGTATTTGGTGGACTGGTGTTAGTGGAGGCAAGGACGGACATGTTTGAATTCATATATTTACACCTGTTGGACCAAGATTCGCTCGTGTACCTGGTGAAGAAAGCAGGGCGTGTGCAGCCTTGGAGAAAAATGTATTTGGTATTCCAAGTAGACGTCTGGTTAACGTTGTTCCTCATATTTCTATTGTATTTTCTGCTATTCGTTTTATTTTTTCGCCCTAAGGATAAATCTTGGGTTGTTCTGAAGATGCTATCATTCATGTTTAGTAGCGGCACAGGTATTCGGGGCAGCTTTTTCAAGAGATCCATATTCATAGCGTGGGTTTGGTGTTCTTACTTCTTCAGTAGCTACTATCAATCGACCTTTTCGAGTGTCACGACCCACCCATTAATGGAACACCAAATCGCTACCGTGGAGGACCTGGAAAGATATAATCTGCAGCCTTGTGTCAGTGAAACCATATTAGACTACATAGAAGCAACTTTACATGATAAACAGCAGTTTGAAACACGTGAACAGTGTAAATTATATTTAGACAGCATACAATTTGTTAGTCAGTCGGAGCACGAATATTTTACTGTTGTGCATTTTCATAAATACCAATATTATAAATTAGACTATTACAACGAATACGGAGAGGAAACGATGTACAAATTAGACAGACAAATTTTCAGTTCCTTAAACTGCATTTATTTCTACAAAGGTTTCCCATTTATCGACAAACTTCAAATGCACGCGTTGCGAGTGAGAGAAAATGGTATGATCAACGCTCATATGTCACGACTGTATAGGGAGTTCCGAAGACATTATAAGTTTAAATCCAAGGATAGCAAGGAGCTAGAAGTTCTAGTGCCGTGGCATTTATTAGGATTAGGATCTTGCCTATCGACTCTAGTATTTGTGGGGGAGATTTTAATTAAGAAATTTAACCATAACAACAAGTCTATGTAACGGATAAATTGAAATCAATCTATTCTTTATTCGTTGTTTAAAGAAGACTATGTTAATGTGTGTGCAATTTTTAAAATGTTGTTTCAAAATAGTTATGCGCTTAGATTCACAGATTTCAATAATAATTAGCAGTTTATAGTCTAAGAATGTGTTTTTTGAGTGATGCAAGCATAAATAAATATTAAAACTATAAAAGAATAATTTTTACATAATTTATGAAGATTACATTATTTATGAAGATTTTAAAAGAATGTATATACGAGTATCTTCTTCCACCTAGCACTCTCCCAGCTTTAGCCAGGGTCTGCCTTACATGTTGTGAATAGTTTTGGCTAATTGTTTTTACGACCGGCCGCCTGCCTGACATCAACCCTCTTCGGGAATGCATTAATCAGTGATGTATAAATACTCTTAGAAAGTACATATGACTATGAAAAATCACATTGGTACTTGACAGGGTCAGGATCGACCCCGCGCCCTCGTGCATGAGAGGTAGCCCTATATACCTGGTGCCTGGTAGTATTTATACGAGTATTTAAACACAAATAAGTAGTCTATAACATATAGCTTGTTTTCATAAATAAAAATGTTTTATAACGGCAAAAAACACGTTAATGAAACCTCATTGTATGATATGAACTGGTCAAATTGTTTTCAATATCTTCGCAATTTAAATATAGTTTACAAAATATGTATATTGAAGGACGAACCATAAGTAACTTTCATATTATCTTATTACTACAAGAAATTATCAGACAATGTTTCATTATAACTTATTAGCTGTCCTCTGGTAAGAAGGGAATTGCATATAAGCGTCTTTTATAGAGTAAATAGGTTTTGCCCGCGACTGCTTCGGCGTGCACTTCGTGTTTACGAACAGAGAGTAATGTAATGCTTTTAAAAATTTTAAGGGATCTGATAATCTACTAGCAATAACTTTTACAATCTTTGGCACATCACGTCTAGGAGCTTTGTGTACAATACATTTGTTATGTTTGCTAATAAGCATAGCAATATGCTAAGCTATACAATATTTTATAAAATCCAGTTGAGTATTTTGTACACGAAGAAATAACTATCATCCTTACATACATACACGATCACAAACTATTCCATTTATAACAAATGTGTTATTTATTTCATAACATTTAAAGAAGAAAAGTTACAAAATAGCTAGCCTTACTAAATATAGAGTACCTTATTTTGAGTTAAAGTCTTTACATATATGCATTACATATAGATGGAAAAGAGATGTTTTCTTCAGTCGTGTGGTTTAAAGCGCACTGGCTTATGTTTCTTTTAATCTTAAGCATACTTCGTTATCTTAGAATCGTATTTATTCAATATTCTTGGTATAATAAAACGATGTTCTGAAAAACATGATAGATAGTTATGTTATTACAAGCTGACGGTAATCACACATAACAACCACTTACTTACACTTGTCTCTTCTCACGATCTCTAAATTGATTCAGGATATTGTGTAATATTTTTTGATGGTACGATCTGTAACCATTAATTTACACTTAATAAAATATACGAGCAAAAATCTTTGATATTACAAAAAATATATGATTTCGTTAATTGTAAAATATTTAAAGGTGATAAAATTTTATTTAAAAATAACACATAAATAAAATGCTACTTATAGTTACAAATGATGACGTACAAAAAGTAACATGAAAGACGTGCATTTGTTACAGTACATTCTACAAGACTTACAATATTCTATAATATTTGCTACAAAAATATGAGTAATTTAATAAAAGTAAATATATTTAATTAAAACAAAAATTTAATTTTGTATGTAAGTATAAAGCTAAAACGTCCATTATATAGTAACCTCCTTACTTTTTTGAGAATATACTGTTCAAGACGACTTAATTCGGTCAAAAAATGAATTCACGTTGTTTACTTGATACGTAGAAAAGTTTCTGTTGCTGGAAGCTTTTAATGTTAAGACTCAGGGAAACTTGGAGACAGTCGAATAAAATTAACTTGACATTAAATGAAAAGGACCCAGACGTTTGTAACCTTTATATAGAATTAAATACTTATACATACATCAATATACTACACTATATAATTATTGTATACTTTGACAAGTCTGAACAATCATTATTACAATCAGTGAATAAAGCGTAAAGTTAATTATTATAAAATCTCATAATAATAACAGTTAAACAATTTATTTAACAAGAATTCTGGCAATTTAATTTTTCCGTTTATTGTGTCAGAAGAGATTTTATAGAAAAGCTAATAATCCTAACGAAAAACGCTTCTTTATGCCTTTTCACTTCAATTTATTGTCAATAAAATTTTCCGTTATAGAAACTGTAACTGTTTATGTAAATGGATGAAATAAAATTATACAAGAGTAATCTATATTCTTAAGAAATTGGTGGCTGAAGATGAGAAGTAACGAAACTAACTGAGAGACACTTCCATTTCGTGTGTCCGTGATCAAAGAAAATAATAAATGCGCCTTATTACTCGAAAAACAAAGTTTCATTTTGAATGTATGCTCGTGAAAAACTTATATATATATCTCAAACATCTGTCCCGCTTGAAAATTCTACACCTTTATTTACATCATCTTGACCTGACAAACGTTTTGTGCTTTTTAAATTAATGTTTGCATGAATTACTGTCGATAGTTATAAACAATTTATCACACAAATAAAAAAGTTTTGCTGAATGTCCTTCTATTTATAATATACTTTAAAGTGTAAGAAATTACATATATGGATTTAAGAAGAGACGTTGTGGAGCTAATCTAAGCATAAACCGTTTATTCAAATAATATGAGCTAACTTTTAAAACTTTGTGAAAGGACTGTTACATACGAGTAATATGTTGTCCATCTTAAATACTCAGATCAAAGATATATTCCAAAAGAAATGATTGATAAAATTCTATTACTATTATTTAATTTTTTATAAGTTTTTCGATTGCTATTATAAATAAAAGGATTTTGTTATGTTTATAAGTTAATTACATAGTAATATAACAAATGAAACTGGTTTCATGATCCCTCGCTTATATTATTATCAAACTAGACCTGTTACCAAAATAGCAAATTATTCTCATAATATGTAAGTTTCAGATGATTATACATATATCAACTAAACTTTATGTTATAAAACACAATAAGCAATCAGGCAAAAATTAAAACTATCAAAGATTTTTCATATGACTATCTTAGATGGTAAGTAAAACAGTTACCTACACAAGGCGCCCTACATAAAGAGCCTTTTAATATTTTGTTAAGAGATTTTCAGACCGAATTTTAAGAACAGAATTTTTCTTGAAACGCTTAATTATTTTATGATTTAACATGTGAGATGTTAATTTAAGTGAATGACTGACGGTTGTAGCATGAGTTAAGTTTATATAAAATACATATCACGTTGCATTCTCATATAAAATTTGTATATTATGGCACTCGCTTTACCAAATAAGAAGTCGTACTGAGACATAAGTTAGTAATTTAAGCTACATATATATATACAGCATATTTGACGTTTTTATCGAGACGGACGTGTAGCCTAAGAGATTTAGGGTTATTCTCACATGAATTTAGTTTCTGAATTTTTTTAAAAACATTTCAGGAAGAATGATGATGATGAAACTTCAATGATGAGTGGGGTGTTTTGAATATGTGGCTAGAATTAAATTATAGTTTGTATAAAAAACAGTTTGTCTTAATATGTAGATATTATATTGTAGCTAGGTAGCTAGCCATTTGTGGAATAACAGAAAAGCAAAATCAGTCAAAATAATCGAGCCAGTAATAAGTCATAATTCAAAAATAAAAGTTTTGTACATACACACATTTTTACTAGTGTGAAAAACTAATCTACAAAAGCTTTTTTCAAATATCCAATTACTAAAAGCAACATTTGTTTACAAAATATATGATGAGAAAATTCTCATCGTATATTCTTTCAAAAGAAGAAAATCTGTTTTATATAATATTACAAAGCAACATTTTAAAATAAACAAAGGGTGCTTTAAGATTGCTAATGTAATTAAAATTTCATTCACTCTTTCGGTCATAATAACATTTGCAATTAACTACAGTCACTTCAAAGGATTGAAGGAGTTTCATTTCGCTTACACAATGGTAAAACTAAATTTTTCTTGGAAACAAAATAAATATTATTGCTGGAACTAGTACATCTTCATTAAGAATTCTTAACGTATTTTGGTAGTATTTTATTATAAGGTTTACAAAAAGACTCTAATGTTATAAGGACTAACTTTATATACAAGTTTCCGGTACAAAGCAAAAAATTTTTTATTACAAAGACTATAATGTTTTATGAAGTCTACTGAATTTTTCATGTCATAATCGCATTTTTAATATAACCTATAAGTACAGTTAATGTTAGTATCCATATGAAAAATTGTAACCAGTATAAGAAAATCCATAATAGATTTTTAATATCAGTAAATTTTCATTTTAAAAAGCTGATTAAACATTTAAATTAGATATGAAAGGGTACCTTAGTTATAACTAAGACACGTACAGAGTCACTTACACTTCAGATACAATAAAACGTTGCTTACTTATAAAAAAGCATAAAATGTGGGTGATTTAAAAAAATACTAATTAATTTGATAAGGAATAACAAACCACTATATCAATCAATTTGTCTTTTTAAAAATGATAGAAGTAAATGGTAAACAACCGTTACAAGCAGATAAAATTTTATAATAAAAAATCTTCCATAGTCATGTTCGTACGAAGCTGGTAGATTGAATTAATTACTTGCGATAATTTCAGCAATTAAAGTTATTTCATCGTCGAATGTAATATAAACGAAATGGTCTTGTATCAGTAGAGTTTATTTATTTAAATTATAATTTATAATAATGAAATAATCCGCTTTGGCTTAAAATAGTAATCTTAATAAATTTAATACACACACTTGGAACATGCGAATTTGAAAGTTTGTAGCGGAGAGATTAATTCGTTGTTAATGTTTTACATAAAATAATCTAAAACATAATGAACCAAATACATAAGGTTAGTTTGGTTTCTATTATTGTCTTACAAATACTAATATATTAAGAATATTTACTTATCTTTTATCGTCATTCTTTGAATATACACAGATGGGGATATACTGAATTTAATGACCTCGTTAGGCATTTTGTATAGATTATTGCGTTAACTTTTGTTTATTTCAACTAACCAAATACTCAATATTTTTCTTATAATATATAATTTAAATTTTGATGTCCCTACTCACAACTTATCTGACGAAAACGTGTCATAACAAATTACTTATGCAAATTGTCTATGAGAGAAATGCGAATCAGCGACAACTAAGCTCTTCTAAAGGCTTAATTATTATAAACTTATACATATATATAAAACGAAAATCAATTAATCTTTTAATTTAACTTATTTTATATAAATATTTTACATTTGTGTTCATTTTAAGTTTAAGCCAATCGTTTCACAAATAACTTGTTAATCTTCATTTATATAACTGTAAAGAAAAGTAATAAATATTACAGATTTTTAGAGACTATAAAAACTCACTGATGATAATTCGAAACAGCGTTGTACTGAATAATTTGCAGCATTTATTTGTTGTTTGATAATTAAGTTGTAAGATATTTCATATGTGAAAATAAAGTTCATATCGTGTTTTTTAAGAACTATGACGTCAGCATTAGTGACGTCATAAATGGCTACGTTATTGATAATTGTCAGACTCTATGGCTATCGAAAGTAACTTCGTAGAGGGTTTGACGCATCTTTAATTTCTAAGAAGTCCGACCGCTGCAGCGCCTTGGGCCAAAATATTTTTAATCTGTACCCTCACCTATATATATATACGAACTAATACTCATTGCTGTGACTGCACTCGGCAAGTGGCTATGTAGGTCCATAATAATTATTAATAACGTCAAAAAAAGAACTCGCTCCATACATATATATTTTATTTCATATGAAGATTATATTATCTTTTTATAAAAACAATGAAGTTGTTCGTTACAAAGCTTTCCTATTTGAAAACACAAGACCATTGACAACGCAAACCAGTACAAAGCACGGGAAAACATATTGGAGAATATTATTCTAGTAGATTTGTTATCTTTATGATAAAAGTTGAAGTGAAATGAAATGTCTTGAATATCATGACGATCTTCAATATCATTAAAGAAACGCATAGTTTTATATTGTATAATGTATGCTGACACCATTATACACAAATTATTGTCTTAGTTTCGGATAACACTTTTTTCAAAAAATCAATTACAAAGCAGGTTTTACATAAGAAAATATAATCGGGCAGTTGGATTTAGATGTTGATGAAAAACTTGTTTCAGAGTTTGAATTGAATTAGACGTCTCAAACAAGATGGCTATTTAAATGAATTTAAAAGAAAATCATAATTTACAGAAGATGAACTACTGTCTTGTATTACGTAAAAAGTAATTTATTTTTTGAAAAGTTCATGAACATTATTGGGTGGTATTTCATCGAATATTGAAATTAAAAATAAAACTTAAGAAAGATTGTTACTTAAGAAAAGTTTAAAATAATACTTTTAAAAATTAACATAAAATTATATACCTTTAATTTTAACACTGGTTAATTATTACATCTGTACTGTATTGATTTATTTATTGATGATAGCTTTGTGATTCGTCATACAACTCATCGTCGCGGTTATCTTTTTGTAATATCCCTGTAGGAGCTGTATCAGAAACTATATTTGCTGTGAAGTTGTGACCCTCGTCATAAGATATGGTCCTGTCCCGACACTCTTGTAAAGGAAGGTAATCAGAACAGGGATTATAAACATATTTGATTCACATGGAAGTGAGAGTGATAACATATTCCTGCAGTGTCAGCTATAATTAATCAATTGAATAGAAGTAGAAGTAATTTTTCTCGTTCTAAATTGAAAATAATAAATGCCAATTATAGTTCATCTAAAGTGTAATATTGCTGACAATTTCGTTAAATGTTATGGCTTTTATGGATCATTTAAGTCGCAATTCACCAGCTCCAATTGAGAAAATCTCTTTACTGCATAAAAATTCAAGTCATCGATTACTATAGTTGTAGTTATTTTTTTTAATCAACTTATTATTTATATGAACTTATAATATAGAAAAGTTCCTTAAATTCAAAGTACTAGAGGAGTAATTTGCTTTGTACTCATGAAGTAACTATAGTACATTATATATTCCGTATAAATATAATTTATTAATTATAAAGTGATGTATAAAAATAATCAGATATATATTTTTTATATTCTACTAAAGGGAAACAAGAGTAAACACAATTGTAATTTCCATATAAAAATATTTTTATATTATTTTTAAAACAAATCAACTTATAACGCCATCACCTGTTTTTCTTACTACCTAAACATAGAAAATTTTAAAAAGGTTGTCTCCTAAACAGACGAAAAAAGTAAAGTAAAACCTCACGGATCGCACATAATACTTTGTACACGAGGTATAAATGTACGAATATTTTTCTTTAAAGACAACTAGAAACCAAACTCACACACATGTGTGATTCGTTTGATTAGTGATTACATATATGTATATACGTAGCAGAACAAATATTTTTATACTTTTTCTTACAAAATCGTTTCTTTTTACAAAAATACTATCTACAGTAATATTTCATATTGTAAATATATGTTCTTACTGATCCGAGACTTAAACTCGGATTTAAAACAATCCATTAACCTTGTTAAGGATGATTATTTCAAGTTTCGTCGAAATGTCAGCAGCAGTCCCAAGTTTATCGTGAACAAAGCACATACTATTAATTCAGACATCGATTTTTCATCAAGGCTTATATTCCTCTCAGCATAGTAAATATTTTTAATACAAACATTTTATTAACTGATCTTCATTGAGTTTTTATTAATTACTACCTGTTAACAATTAGTATTATCTTAAACTTCTCCATGGGTCATATTTTGTGATAACACTATTATCATAGGATTCACAATATCATTGTTAGTTACAACAAAAGCTATTGTATCATTTACCAAAACTATTCACAAACAACCTGTGATTATATAACTAAGGTGTTTCGATAATAATAAAATGTCACACAATAAACGTGTATATTCTTTAATACTCAAAACCTCAAATTTGAATGTTGATTTTTTGTGACATACATAATATACAATCACTTTTTATAATATTTCTTATAATAACGAATCAAATTATCTCTATAATTAAATTAATTGATATCCAATTCCTATAAGCCTCTTAAGGTACAATTATTTTGAATTATTCTATCCTAATTATAATTAATATCTAAAGACTTATACGAAATTGATACGGATAATAATTTATTGCGATGGTATAATTAATAAATCTATATCCAGTCCTGTAGTTAAGGATTAATACTTAAAATTTTTGTAAGAACATATAACAAATTTAAATGTTTTTTCCGCCATTTTGCTTTGCTATACATACGAGTTTGTTACGAAGATCTTTAACTGGTTATTTATAAGACGTTTAAACATATTGCAAAAACCTTATCTCAAAATTTAAACATAATTTGCCTTTAATTATTATTGTATCTTTACCCTTTGTAAATGTAAGTCTTAATTATTTCATTAATTCAATGCTAGTGGATACTGTGGCTTATAAGAAATGATTCCTTAGCTCTTAATTAATCTTAAGATAATTTATGAAGACAATACATTTTATTTTCTTATTGATATTTGACTAGGAGTTTTGTATTTTTATATCAGAGACATGTCTTTACAATTGGGTTTTTGAATTATTTTTTTTTTTGTGATAAATGGAAAGATCATATATAAGTTTAATAACAAAACTATTTTTATTTTATTTTTTTTTGCAATATTTAAAAAGTTATTTCAAAATAAAAATTAAATTTTAAATTCAGTACCGAAGACAAGCCGACAGCTCGTGAATAAACCCGAGCGCGTGTGACGTCACAATGTTAGTTTTTGCTCATTGTAGCATACAGAGATATAATAATTAGTACAGTGTTTTGAGTTTTTATCTAGTAAATTCTGTTGGCATTGTTAAATAATCAAAAGTTTTGTACCATTATGTACAAAGACTACAAAAACAACTCCTGAAAAAATGTTTTTAAATGTTCCACAAGACGAAAAACGTCGAAAGAAATGGTTTCAAGCAGTGCATCGAGATTATTCAAAAACAAAATCATTTTTTTTTGTTGTGAAGATCATTTCGTTGTAAGTTTTCATAATAGTATTGTTATTAATTATTATTTATCTAAGTGTATAAATCGAATAAGTATAGTTCAATAATTAATTTTTTTACCTGGGCTCCAAATCATAACCTTTAGAATCGTAGCATTAAAAAATTTTAATTGATAATTCAAAGCGATTAAATAGTAAATCTATATATATGTTTGTCTAATAATTGGACTTCAATTAATAGATATTTTCATAATTTTATAACATTCTAGGTTCTGTATCAGACTACATTTAAATTTTTAAAGTACATATATGTTATTTTGGTTTTTTTATAATGTTATAATAACATTTTATTAATAATGATTTAATGAAATAATTATTAATTATATTTAATAGAGAATAAATACTAATTTTCATTTAGAATAGTATTTTTTGACAGACTTACCTTGATGTCTTAGCACCTCGAACTTCAGCAAAATTAAACCGCACTTTTTAAAAAATTAGTTATCATAAAAATATATCAACATCAGGAATATTATCCGATTTTGCTTTTATAAATCCTTTATCACACATAGTCGAAATAAACTTTTCAAATCGTTTTTCACTAATAAATTTGAGATATTTTTATCAAGTTAAAGATAATAGCCATAAACACTGTACTATTATGAAATTGCTTTAACATTATGACGTCACAAGTATGCTGACCAATCATGGCGCGTTTACAGTCACGTGATATATTTTTGAATTTTATCAATTTTTAATTGTTTATAATTAATTTAAAAAATATATTTCAAGTTTTTTGCATTAAAAATCCAATATAATTAATAATAAAGTTTTAAAATACATAAAAAAAATCAATACTTTTTTTTTTTTCAAAAACCCAATTACTGATATTAAAATTCATTATAAACGACTCATTTGAATGTGTATGTGTGAATGATGTTTAATATTTTCCCAATAGTATTGTAATAACAACTGTATTGATACTGATGACAGTTGTAATAGAGTGAATAAAATCTCATTTTAATCGATACCTTATCAGGGTAAATATTTAGAATTATCAACGGGCAAGTCAAAACTTATCAAAACTGACATAACAGTTGTGTAACGTGTCCTTGCCATCTCGAATTTGAAACAAGTCACTTTACTAATAGGAACACTACTCGTACTACTTTGACCACATTTAACGCTCTATTGTTTTCAAACTCACTTTTATATAAGTTAATAGCAAATATTTGAATTGCCTTCTCTCATTTTTTCTTAATTTCAAATGAAATAAAGTAAAGTTGTTATGAAACATAACCGAATTATTTTTTTCATTTCCTCTCTGATGATATAACTTTTGCGGTCATTTTACAATAAAAATGACATCAGAGCAATTTTATACAGGGGTTTTTAAATGATTATATTACGAATTAGTTTCAGTTTACAGCGCTATGAAGTTGACCGGGTTTTTGAATATTCAAAACCAGATAAAGAAAATTTTCCTACCACTTGTGAGATAAAACCTGAGGATTATTTTTTTTGAATATTTGAATATTTGCAGACATTTCTTAGTCAATACTTTTTATGTTTGTTGAATGCATGGTTAATTGTTGTTGTTAGATCTAAGGACTATGCAAGTATTTTATGTCCAGTTACCAACAAACAATGTCCAGTTACAAACCGATAATCATTTTAATATTTCCACAATGATATTGTAGATTGAACTACTGTAGATTGACTCCTCTGGAAAACGCACGCTGATGCCTACATAAATCAAAATATCAATGGACTGTTTGAGGTTAATTAACAATGTCTATATCAATTTTTTTCATTATATAATTTAAGTAATATCTGTAGCTGTATGATTGGCCGCTCCACTATAATGTTTAAGGGGTGAAGATCTTCTAAGGCTGTTGATGTATATTATACATTGTATAATTCCTGCTTGTAACACAGTAATGCATCCCACGGTAAGGCGTCCTCGATGAGTTTAATATATAAGCGAGATTTGCCACGAAAATACCAGTAATTAGAGAGTATCTCTGAAATAATTATTCTTATTTTTTGTAAGGACTCTTAAATGTAAATGTAACAGAAAATAAGACATGAGGTAAACAAATATCTTATTTCCATGTCTTAATGAATATATAGAATCAAAAAGCTTAGAGGGTGATGTAGTTATAATAAAATCTTTCTGTATAGTTATTTTCTTGGAATTATTTTAGATATATTTTAAATATTTAATCAATAAAATATTTAAAAAAGAAAGCAACAGACTATGAAACCTTTTAAGCTCTTTTATTACATTATTATTATAAATTACTATACCTAGGAAGACAGTCTATATTAAAATGATTTCAAAAACAAAATCAACTAGGATCAACTAAAGGCTAACTACACTTTTGTCAAAAAATGAATAAAATAATGACAATCATGATTTATACTGGTGTGGCTCAGAAAATTAAATACTCATTAAAGTTGTTTAGAAAAAAAAGGGCATACTTAAAATATTATGAAATATACAACAAAGAACATTATATTTCTCACTGGCTTAACAATTTCATCTGCAAAATATTATTGAAGTCATTTGATCTTTGAGTGATCGAGATAAATCACAGGTATTTAACAATTACTTGACACACTAAATGTTACAAATATTATTAAAATTTTTTGCGCGTTACTAGAGAAGATTATTATTTATCATACTCTATTGGTATATTTTTTGTATGGACTCTTATAAAGTACACCATATTTACAACGTTTTATTGTATCATAAAAAGGAATTGAAGTGTCAGACCTCACCTTAAAATTATTGTAATAATAATAAGATATTCTCATTCTATTATCTTCAACTTTATTTCTTACACATATATGTAGTATTAAATACATATTTCACACAAGTAAAATTGCAGTCCGAACCCAATCAGATTGGTTCTTTTATTGTATATATAGCCTGAAATTAGTGTAAATCTATTGAATCCACATAGAATTTGTTATAAACCAGGTTTGGAATAAATATTTTTTATATATTCAATCAATTATCAATTTCAATTCAATTATTAGGGTTTTAGAATTTGTTACACTATACTCGTATCTCCTGATATAATGAAGACTTGCCAGTCTTATAGTTTAATTTCTCACTGATTAATGTATTTATTAATAAAATATATAACATAATGTTCCACATCACATTTACTCACTTTAATGTTTCGGCTAAGGCTATTAATTTTCGTTATTTATATTACATTTTGAGGTTAATAGAAAGTCAATATAAGGTGTCTATATTATTATGACTTTTTCTATTCTTTATGATAATAATTAGATCTCGGTTTGTATATGATTACATACTTAATATTATGAAATGAAATAATGATTTTCAAAATACTATGTACATTTATTATTTTATTTTACATTTTACCAGAGGATTTGGTTACTTTAAAGTGTCTATCAGTTAGTATTATTGCTTCTACTGCCTACGACTTCTTAATTTACTTACCCAATGCTCTGGATGCAGAAAGAATGCGCTTATTTTATTTTGAGGTCTATCTGTGTCATAATGTTTACAATCTATTTCCCGCTTTGTAAGTTTTATGTAGCTATCCAGTGTGTTAGGAATCCCAGTAATCTAATCGCCAATTGCCACACGAAGGTTATGTATAAAGAAGCATTATCGTAAAGTTTTTTTTCTATAACAAGTGTTGGTGTTTAGAAAAGAGCGTAAACCAAAACATAATTATAGATACTATTCAAAGTCTCTATTCTATGCGGGCAAAGACGCGAGTACAACTTATATTATACTCGTATAAGGTTAGAAACATATCTTAGTTAAAGACAGATAAAGAAAATGATGAAATGATGAGCTTGTATAAATATTAAACGACGGTTATTAACTCGTTACCAATTAAAACCATGAATTTGGGTTTCCAAAAACTATCATAACAGTAAATTGTATTTGAATATGTATTTATTAAAAAATATTAAAACTACCAAACAGAAACTGAAGCAATAATTAAATAAGATTATAAAAGCCTGCTACACACAACAGGATTGTTGATATAGCATGGGAAATGACCAACTAACTTGAAAATGGTTTAACATTAGGCTATTGCTTGACGCGTTAGTAAGTCTAATTTTATCTTAATTATGATTTAAGTTTTTAAAAAGAAGAGTTCATTATTTATATAAATTAATTTTAGAATAAATTCCAAATATTGTACCACATAAGAACTAAAATACGCGAGTTAACTTAATTAAGCTTCAATTAAAGTAGCTTCATTTCTATACAGGAACATTCTATATTTCAACAAATTTATGAATTTATATTTTCACATTATAGATTTCATACATTTCCTTGAGAATTTCTAACATTTTTTTTCTAATATGAACAGGGTTTCAACCGAAAGCTATTAATCCCTGTTCCAAAGCTTTTCTCACCTTATTCGTTACAATTTATTATCTTTATATATCTTGTAATAAAAAGTTTGCTTTTATTTAGCAACTTCTCCATCGTTTAAATAAAATATTAGGAAGTCTGTTTTCTTTAACATAACATTATAAGTACATAGAACTAGTAACTTTATGTGGTGACATAGCTTGGGTCTTTCACACAATTTATAATAATTTCTTTATTATATGTCTGTTTCTTTATCAGTATCTTGCGCTAAATTCTGTATATCAAGATAATCAGCGATTTTCGTTGTCAGGAATTATCCTATACAGTTTGGTATTACAACAAAAGAAGATTAATTACCTTACAAAATTGGAAGATACCGCTATAATCGTAGATTATTAGTTATGAATATATAGATGTTAAAAGAAAGGTTGGAATTCTGTATAGAGTGAATTTAAAATAAACATTTAAGTTTTATTTATTTAAACACAATTAAGCGATGAAAAGAGAGGAGGCGACGGTGAAATCACACAAGCTAGACGAATCTGGCGACACATTCACAATACCCCTTATGCTGCAGATGTAAATGGGCAACGGTGACCATTTTCTATACGTTTTGCTCGTTTGCCACAGTGAGATATAAAACAAGAAAAAAAAGCACGGATGGATTTCAGATGTGTATCCTTACCAGAATTTAAATACGAAGAGTTGAGAGTTTCAGTTCATTATTCACAAACTGAAGTTCATACTGACTTCTGCGGATATATTATGTAAATAAAAAGTGAAAATTCTGTCTTAACGAGTTTGATCACTAGAACTTGTGGTAACAGCACTATTCACGATTTGTTATTTGATAAAAAGTCCCCGAAATCATTCAGTTGTCTTATTAATTTATTTGTGATATTAATAAATAAAGCAGTAATACATTTGTTGCTAATAATACATATATTATGTTCATTCATAACTTCGGAGCCACGTTGTTCGCCGATACTCGAAATAAGATGTAAATAAATCCCCTTATGTGCCTCTTAATCAGGTACGTCGAGATTAACTTACGACAATTTAACTGACCAAATACATTAATCAATGAAGAATATACTATCCAAATATTTTAAGAGAAAATTTTGAATTTGTTAGTATGCTCGCATTATAATTATTATATTTAGGATTTTTTGATACCAATGAGACAGAGTTGTTAATAATCAAAGATAAGATCCCGTGAGGACTGGATGAGATACTTTATTTAAATGTGATTCATACGAAAACTTTTTAAATATAATGATTTTCAGCAGTACAAAGGTATCCCTATAGACCCATATCTGAATTTATAACACTTTAGTTTCTACATACCAGTATTTATATTGTTAGATCATGAAGAATTTAATCGAAAAATATATACATGTGTTTATTAATCCCTTGACATAAATTTTACAGCATATAAAAATTAAAGAACAGATTTGTCATCATAAAATTTAATATCTCAGCGACTGTAAGGCAGGCTCGGCTGATATATTTTGTATTATCGAGTGATTCTATTCAAAACATTCAATATTTTTCAAGCTGAAGTGCTGTAGCGGAGAAATCATAAATACGACGCTTATTGACAGAATAACTTTAGAGTTCTATTGCTTTGTAAAGAACTCCGAGGCAATATTGGTTTATATTTAAGCAATAAATGTAATATTTCTTTGCAAACGTAGAAATATGACAGATTGTATCAAACGACTGCTTCTCCTTACAGAAGCGTAGCCTTCTCTATTAAACTATACAATATGTGTCTTCTTTTAAAAGTTTTAGCTCTGTAAATTTAAATTTTGTGTTGCGTAGGACTTACGAGGAATAATATAACTTTATTTAGGAAATTTTGTTATAGCATTTTTAAAAATTTACTTCGCTATCTCGGATGTGAAATATCTCAATGGTAGATAGTATTGGTATAATAAAAAAAGAATATTCTTAAAATGTATAACTATAATAAGAAACTCTCATTGGAAAAAGAATATAATAAAACGTAACTATGAATAAACATGAAAGTATATAAATGTGGGTTGATATCTTTTCTGGTCTAAAATGTTGCTTGCGTAACTGTGCTAATGTTATGTTGCGTAAATGTTTAGACTTAACAACACTTTTATGCCTTCTACATCGGAACAGTTTAATGAAATAACTACTTATACTGGAAAAAAAAGAATACTTTACCCGGTAACAAAAATAAAATCTAAACAAAAGCGGTATTTTTTGCCGCTAAACCTTTTTGTAACAGCATTTTTGCAACACCATTTCTAGAAAGATAAAAAACATGGTTAACTTTACGTTTAAATGTATAAGGAATTATATATTTTAAAATAGCATCAGATGTACTGCAGCAAATCGTAAACCATTTTGTCGAAGGATAATTACATGTCATAAACAGTTTATATCTTTTACAAAGACAATAAAACCTCATAATATGACAATGTTATATACAATTATTGCCCAACATATTGTTGAACACTATATACTACTGGCTAAATGACTTGTTAGTAATTCAAGTCCTCAGGGGTAGGACATATTAAAGATATATGGACATAAAAATTGGTAAAAAAAATATCCATTTACATTCTTATATTATTGTGGTGTTACCGAACTATTAACCATAGATTAATATTGAGGGAACTCTCATAAAAGTAAACTTGGGAATTACCTATTTCACTTTTTAATTACCTATATTGCCTACCGTAATTGTTCTTTAATATCTATGTAATAAATGTGTTAAGGCACTGAGTGTATTATCATGAATGGTATGTGAATGTGTTTACATATTTAAAAGCTTATGGCATATGTTTAAGCATGCGGAAGCATTTCTTTTAGCGCATGTATGAGAGCTTCAGTGAGAGCTTGCTTGAGTCTCAGTGTCTTTTAATTCATGAGAGTGATTTTAATGTCATACTAAACAACCATATGTCAGATACAAATGATATAGAATTCGGTAAAGGTAACGTATTTTCTAGAAGCTCATAAATTTGTTTGAAATTTAATTGATAAGAATTAATCAATAGATTTTATACATTATATATACCTTTATATTTTATGCCTTTCAATACTTTTTATTAAATTTTAAAACTTGATGGATCCTAATTAGTGACTTACGGTAAAATTTAATTTTTATATGAAAACATTAAATACACAATACCTTTTATACTTAACAGGAACTTAATGTTTATGTTCATCCTATTGCAACAAGTTTAATAATAATAATTTAAACAAAGCGAATAATCGTTATTTTAACGCTCCTCGAAACCCTTTTCATTCAAATTTATGGTCTATCAAATTCTCTGTTAGGCATTATACAACTCTCATAATTAGATTGGAAATATATGTAATCTGTTTTATATACATACATGCCTTACCATCTTGACCAGTTTATTTTTTATACCAACTTCACAAATATTAAATGTTTTGTAAGCTTTCAAAATTATCTATTGTATACGAGTTTATTTACCTTTATATAATAAATAAAAATTGACTCTAAAAATTTGATATTTGAACTTTGATTTGATATTTGAATAATTTAACTCCGTACATGTTACTTTTGCTCTTAGAAATCCTGTATAAGTATCACTGAATAAGACCTGAGCGCACTAATATTACAACTAACCCAGTTCAACAATAATACTGGTTGTAATAACACTGTTATTGTTTAAGTAGATTACTAACGTTTCCAAAGAGGAAATCTCTTGCATGTAAACTGTTTCATAGAAAATAGCTCACACGTAAGGAATGTTCTAACATTTCCTTAATACACATTTAATAGCAAATATTATGATCATATATTTAATATTATAGCTGTTTGTTTTCTTTGTTGAAGATTTTTATATGATACTAATGTTATATTAAGTATTCAGAAACTAGGTTCTGCTAACTGTTCTTGATTTATATGTATTTTTTTGGTATTTTACATATGCTTTGTTTATTTTATTGCTATTTTAAGTTATTATATTTCCAATCCAAGCCTTTTATTTAGGTTTTAAAACAATAAACGAAAAACGGAAAACAGTAAACGGAAAGTTTTATTAATATTTATCTTTGATAATTCTTATAGAGGATAATATATCTTTTTCACAAATCCAACAGCGAATAACTTTGAATACAACTGATATTTAATTCCAGAGTAGCAGGTGGTTAGTAGAAATAATGATTTGTTGGCTGACACAATGAACTTGATATATTTTTAAATAAATATTTAATAGTTAATTTTGTACTGTTTTAAACTATTTAAATATATTTACCAGATTGTTTTGCCGAGTCTTATTCTAATTAGTAATTAAATTATGACATACAATACAATTGATATAAAAATATGTTGTATTACTCTTATCGCATTATTATAGTTGAGAATGTACATATGTTTATAATTTAAGTAATTTAATTTAGTTGTAATACATTCTTAAGGACTAAATTGGCAAACTCGTGCCGACTGCTAAAGGGCATGAATGGGGTTTGAACATATGAACCTAACAAGAATAGAGGAAAATGAGGTTTTTGATATAACAAAGGTGTTAAGTAAAGAGACTTATAGTAAATACTATTTAATATTTCTTTGTACAATAAGAAATATTCTGAAATTAATATATATTTCGGTATTGACAGTTACGAATTCCTTTATATTGTTTCACTATCCAAAAAACCTCAATTTCAAGGATCGCTCAATATTTTATTCTTATGTCTTTTATTATACGTATTATTAGTCCAAGGAAAATACATGTTTATGTTTGTAAAGAACGTTTATTATTCAAAATCTTGATTCAAAGTAACGATGGCGTATTTTTTAATTATTACATTTTAACATCGCCTTTTGCACTTCATTATTTTCTTCTATGATATTATGTATTTATTTAATTTTCTATGAAATTATAAATAAACATATTCTATACTTTTGTTATATTGTTGATACTTTTTGAGTCTAAAAATAAAAACAAAGATTTATTATGGTTTAATTAACATTTATCAAGATACCTCGGTGTAATTTACAGTAGTTGTAGTCAGTGGTGGCCCTGTGGTTAAGAGGCCCGCCTCTCATGCACGAGGGCGCGGGTTCGATACTGACCCAGGCAAACACCAATGTGATTTTTTCAAGTCATATGTACTTTCTGAGAATATTTAGACTTCACTGATTAATACATTCCCAAAAGAGGGTTGATGTCAGGCAGGCGGCCGGTCGTAAAAACAATTAGTCAAAACTATTTAAAATAAAAAAACAAAACAAAACATGTATGATGTAAGGCAGACCCTGGCTAAAGCTGGGAAATTGCCAGGTAGAAGAAGAAAAAGAATTTACAATATTAAGATGAATATCACCAAGTTTACGTCAAGCTCAGAACACAATGTAAGCAATGAATAGTATTATGTGTGTTTTATAGCAGAATAATTAAGATAAACTTTATCGTCCTTAACAAGTGAAACGAAGATTTGTAAAGATTTTTTTACTTACATTTTGAATGATTTCTTTTTGAAGGCGATCGTTTAACAAACACTTATTTAGGAGGAAGCCTTTTGATGAATACGGTTTTTTAATAAGTATCTTAATTTTGTCATTTTAATATTAATAATATCTGATAAAGTCTAACCAAGTTCGGTTATAGAAATGATTTTTTATAAATAATTTCCAGTTTAGTTTTCCTGAAGACAGTGATAGGACTCAGTATTTTATTGATTTTTTATTATTATTACTATTTTCACAAAAAAGTTAAATTCTTCTAAGTAAGGAAAGAAACAACTTGTCTCTCTTTAACAGTAAGTAATCTTTGAAAAAGTCGATGTTTTTTTACTAATCGAGATACCCAATGGAGAGTCGGTAAATAGATCTTTATAGCCGAAATTTTACTTACCAAGATGAAGTTGAAAAATTATATTTAATAACAAGATCAATATTTTTTAATACGATATAATTTTCATACTGAATTGTACATCCTAATCTTGGACATGTTTTCTAAAATATGAGCAAATAGTGTGTTACGTACGGGAAACATATGAAAAAAATAATGAACATCGCTAGTTCAACAACGTTGTTTGGATAAAATATCAGAAGATTCCTGATACCACACAAGCAATAGAATGTTATTGCAATCCTAACATCGGGGCAATCATGTAGATATTGTTCATAAGTTTTAATATGTAATTCTCATTATAATATACATATAAGTAAGTTTCATAGTTTACCTGAAACCTTTGGTTGCCACCCTATACAATTAATATGTGGCTGATTTTTATTTGAATATTTTACCAACATTATACCTATTGATTTTAAAACAATTAAATGCCATTAATCGTGAACGATGCGTAGACTATTTCATTTTGCATGTTTTTTTATTTATCTGGGCTCAGTTTTATAGAAAAAACTCGTTTTGTAGTTATATTTGTATAGTGTATACGTTATATCTTCCCGGCGTCGTCGGGGTGGTCCTAATTGCCGGGATCGCCCCCATTCTCCGAGGGAGTAAGTCCGGTCTTTGCCAGGACCGGCCAGTCGCTGGTGTGCCCTGTCGCTGACAGATCCGGGGTACACCGACATAGCGGCCGATGGCTTTCGCAGTGGTTTTAGTGAGTAGGGGCCTGCCCAGGCCGAGCCTCACACATCCCTTCCGGCCCCACCAAGGCCGGTTGGACGGCTCGTAAAAAGAGTTTCCACTACGTCATCAAAAAAAAAAAAAAATACGTTATATCTTTCATTTTAATAATTCATTACAATAGTTTCAACGCCTGGTCATTAGCTAATGATAGA
Source organism: Danaus chrysippus (assembly GCA_916720795.1). NCBI lineage: Eukaryota > Metazoa > Arthropoda > Insecta > Lepidoptera > Nymphalidae > Danaus > Danaus chrysippus. Next base: position 2,446,718 of record CAKASE010000080.1, on the reverse strand, counting down.
TAACGCCGCCTTTATCAGAATGGCCGTGGACCCGTATTTTGTCTTCGCTAATGACTGGGCGGAGATTCACGCGCAGAACAGTCAAGTGCGACACTTAGTTATGGTTAAGAATTTTTAGTATAAATGACCATATATTTTTGTGAATAATTAATTAGCTTATACACTTGCTGCCTAATACAAAGTTTTGACTTTCGTGATTTGTATTCATTTATAGTCCATTTATTGCTTAAGTGCATAACCTCTTTTAATCATATATATGTATAATAGTTTAATAAATATTGTTCGTAATTAGTTTCAACCAATACTACTTCACATGTATACCTTATATCTTTCATTTTAAAAATTCATATAGTCATCATCAGTCATCAGCCTATCAGAAGCCCACTGCTGAGCAAGGCCTCTTTCTCACACGGAGAAGGTTTGAGCATCAATCACCATGCTTGCTCAAGACGGGTTGGTGATTTCAAACTTATAATTGTGAAATTATAAGTCCAGGTTTCCTCACGATGTTTTCCTTCACCGTATGTAAGTGATGTCTAAATACTCTCAGAAAGTATATATGACTCCGAAAAATCACATTGGTACTTACCAGGTTTGAACCCGCGCCCTCGGCAACGAGAGGCGGGCCCCTTAACCACTAGGCCACCACTGACTTCATATAAATTCATATATACATGTATCATTGTTATAATGGCGACATTTGTGCAAGAATATAAAAACATTTACTTTATTATAATACGCTTGCTTGTTGTACCAACCTTCGTATTCAGAAATAAAAATGTTTTAAACGTTGTGTATACCTACTTTTGTATTACTTTTTTAAGTTTAATTTTTCCAAAAAGTAATAGTATAATATAATAAATAATATAGTATGGTGAAAAACGAGAAAAGATAAAGCAGACGAAAACAGATACTTATGTAGAAAACTGTAATTACGTTATACAATTACAAAACAATTAATAAAAGTACAAATTTAATTAAAAATAGATATCAAAAAATTATTACAAAAGAATTGTTAAAAAATACACGAAGTCAAACAGTAGCAGAATGATATAAGGAATTTTTATACAATCCTTATAAAATAAAAATCTTTTAATTAATTTCGTTTCAACAAATCAAAAGTTATAAACCTCTTCATTATTACCTATGATGTGTATTGTTAGTGCAACTCTCTCATCTAATGTAATGTTTCCGTTCATTTGAAACTTGTAAAAGGTTCTGTTGCTTCAAGTTAAGATGATACTCAACTTGGAGGAAGTTCGATTAAATGAACATCACATCTAATGGAAAGAATTTTGAACAGACAACTTGTACATTTATGTACTTTCTAATTGAATTTAATAATTTTAAGTATATATAATAAATGACAAACCATAACATTATTGATAATTATATATGAGATTTTAGAACTGACATCTACTGGTTACGAATGAATAGTTTCGTTAGTTTAACAAAACATATAAGATAAAGATTAATGTCTATGTTTTATGGATTAAAGTGCACTTGAATCTAGACAATGTTATCTCTAGCAGATATTTTAGCTGCATTCAATCATTTACTGTATTATAATCTATCTATCTCTATCCTTAAAGCGGTTTCGGATTGGACTATCATGATGGATACGTATGAGAAACAATACAAAATCCCCGAGGATATTTGTGCGTCGGCCTCCAAACCAGATATATTTCTATATTCGCGTATTCTAAAGCGCGTTGTGATGATAGAGCTTACGGTGCCTTAGGAAACCAACATCCCCAAAGACCATGCCATCAAGGTCAATAAGTATTACGAGCTCACTAACGAACTAACTCGAAATAGGTTATACGCGGTAGAGGTAGGAGCGAGAGGTATAACAGCTAAATCTCTCTATAACCTACTAAAAGACTTGGGCCTGTCCAGAACTAACATTAATTCATTCTTTGAACGTACGTCGAAGGCAGCCCTAGTAGGTTCTTTTAAAATTTGGTTAAGTAGAGAGAGGAGCTTGGACAGTGGAGGTGAGCGTATAACGCGCGTTAGATAAGGGGCCCCTTAAACCTACACTTGGGTCGCAAGTGCCAGGCACTGTTGAAGCTCCTCTCCCTGCAACGCGATGGACCCGGCTCCCGCACGGTGAATCCATTGAATGCTAAGAGGTTTCGTCTCGTCTCAGTACTAATAATAACCCATGCTAGTTTCAATAAACTATTTATTTATTTCATGTTCATGTTAAGTGAAAGGAATTTGTTACATACATTGATTTAAGATGAACTTTAAAAAAGATGTCAACCCAAGTTAAGTTTATTAGTGGAACGCTCCTTTTTAAATATGTTGTCAAAATAATATTATTTTAAATAATGTTTTTCTTTAACAATCTAATATTTCAAGGAGAGATCTCAATGAAGATGTATTTCATCATACAACTTTTTCAGTCACAGTTATCCTTTTATGATATACCTGTGGCAGTGATATCACAAATTATATTTGATATGATAGTTGTGATCCTCGATGAAAGATACAATCCTATAACGGAATACTAGTAAAATATAATCAAAACAATAAAACGAATCTCGAATATATAAACAAAAAATATATTTAATTCAAATGAGATCCACTGATCAAAAGAATAATATTTCATGGATTTTATAGCAGAATAATAATATTGTTGCACAGGTACCTTATAGAATTGTATCGTGATCTAATAACTGCCCCTACTTCTGTATGAACAATTGAGTAAATACGTATAATATTGTCCCAACTACGATTTATATAAAAATAAGAATTTTGAAACATATAAAACTTATATAAAAGTTAGACATGAATCTAATTAAATCAATGAATATTTTTCTTTAAATACACTCTCAATAAATACAATTTCTTGTATTCCGGCCATTGTTATCACTGTAGACATTTGTAATGTAGACATCTAAGACTTTTTATCTACTCTCTCTAACCATTTATTTCGAAAATATATGTTTTCATTTATATTTAAATTTTAATATTCACATTAACATAAGATGTGTCTTTTTTCAACATTTAAAATAACATGAACATGTTCTAGATACCTAATGTATGTATATGAGCACAAAAGTAATGATCACGTCTTATCTTAAGTTAAATAACTAGTATCTAAAGGTTAATAAGTAATCGTGATCTTTTTATTATATTGGTTGAAATTACCTATCATTGAGGATCATAATACTTTTGTTATCTAAATCTATAAGGCGATAAATTCAAAATGTTTTAATATAATTCATGTTATGGTAAGTGTAAGAAATGGTTAAAGAAAAATTATTTCCTGAGAGATACAAAATTATAGTCGGGTTTAAAAGAATTTATTAATCATAATTCCACGAGCAATTACTGAATTCTGTGATAGTTATTATGTTAACCTTTAGAATATCATTGTTTATAGGTAGTCTATTAAATAGGCAAATTTCAGTTCGCATTTCTAAAGGAGCAAATAACGCATTGTTGTTAATTTTTAGTCTAGGTTCAAATAATAACTTGTTAGGTCACAGTTACTATCCTTTTACACTTCTGTTAGTATTTATCAAAAATGGAAACATTATACAATTCGAATTATTTCATTTAAATCGAAAAACAACGTATTCTTTTTTGGGCTCGATAATTTCTTTGTCAAGTGATTCAACTAAATGTCATTATAGCTGAGAACTTTAGTAACGAGCAACGTTTGTAAGAGATATTAATTCCTTAACTTTGACTTTTGAATATCAAGTAACGAGAATAATACGTTGTTAAAGCTAACGAGTTTTAGCGTTGACTAATTGTGAGATTTATCAGTTTAGTTGATACCTACTGTTTTTGTAAATAATTATATTGCTAATAAATTGCAATGACTTTTTAATTTAACTAATCTGAGTGTGTTTACTATCCATATGTATATAATACTAATAATAATGATTGACATCACAGTTAACTTTCTTTGAAATTTAAAATAAGTACAAAGTTTTTTCTTGATAACAAATTTAATTTATTTTTATCTCCTAATATTAATTTTCCATATAAAATAAAAGAACTTATAATTTGCAACATATTCTATTTAGAATAGATTACTCTGTCTTTGATCGTATCTGCTTGAACACGAACATAACAACATGACAGTTTCAGGCTTGTTTAATGAAAATCACTCAAGGTGTTCCAATGTATTCAGCTTAATTTATAAAACTACCAAAAATTCAAAAAAATACGTCAATTAAAAATATATTAAGTTTGAGATATTTACACCTGTTACATTTTATAAAGGGTATCATATTTTATAAATCTTTTCATATTCCATGAAAAGATTTCTACTTCTATATTTAATACCACTCATAAATTCAACATTATATAATCTTTGTGAAGTAGTAGATGTAGTAATAGATTTTCGATGAACTAAAATTAAAAATATGTTCGTAAATTCAAATTAATAACTAGTCTTCATATTTTTTAATCTAGCTCAGTTAATATGTATTTTAAACGGTTTATATGGCCTCCATGTTAGATCGTGTACACGTAATATTCCCTCCTATTTTATAATGAGTGTTTTCCTTCACAAGCATTGTTCTGATTAATCCAAAACTGTACTATTGTTACTGGAATTTGTGTCTATGTCCCCGTACGTAGGACAGCGTGCGTGCGTGCGTGTGTTGTATGTATGTTGCGTTAAAGATAGATAGATAGATAAAAACTTTATTTGGTCCACACCACAACATGAGAAAAATAAAATATAAACAATAAGGAAATATTAAAATACAAAAAAAGGATAATAATAATTAAACAAAAAAAAACTTATAGTTAACTTACAAGAATAATTACAAAAAAAAATTATGTTTACTTAATCTAAATTAAATTATATAAACTAAAATAGATTAACTACCACAAAGATATAAAAAAAAGGAAAAATAAAAAAATTACAATAACTAAATAGACTAAAATAAAAAGAAAGAGCAAATAAATTTTGAACTGGTGTGGCATCCAAAATGGAAAACCCCATCAGTAAAAGCTGGCATAATACTATCCCAGCACTGATTTTCAGAGGCCTCCATGTGACGGTGACGTACGGTCGTGTAAGCGTGACAAATAAATTATTAAAGAATAAAGAAATAATGATAATTATAAACTTAAAATTCAATCCAAAGAACTGTAACTCTGACTATAAAAATCTAAACAACGGAATAATAGTATCTATATTGTATCATACCTGTCATTTTTTCCCACAACATTAAACAACATTGTAATAAAGCTTACAATAAATGAACTTAGTCTGTGTGAAGATTTTAGCTTTATCATGTTTAATTTAAATCCTTTTTTATATTTGTACTAAGGACTATCCCCTTTCATGAGTCATTCAACATCTGAAGTTGCTTTGTTTTTTTATTATGTAATTCATCAAACACATTTTCTCCAAATATTTCCATATTAACTATAGTCAAACTGTCAGTGTTTAAGTAAAAGCTACGACTTGTACTTAGGATACTTTGAATTATTGTTGTATATGATTTGAAGTTCTACGTGATCCGGTTTGTTGAGTACAGATGAAAGAAAAAATTTGAAATGAAGGCTTATAAAATATTTGTTACAACTTTAGATTCCGATATGCGAACTGTTTTAAATGTTGTTTCAAAATTTTATAACAATTTAATGACATATGTAGTTAGATATTTACATTATAGTGAAAGACATACAAAGATAGGTGATATATGTATGTAATATAAAATAATATTCATCCTGTTTTCTTTACAAAAGATTGTTTTGAAATGCTTAAACAAGATAATATTTTTATTGTAGTCCTATTTCGACTAAAGTTCTATATACGTACATACTTATTAGTAATCCTTGTTATGTTGATATTAGGATTTTTTGAGCAATATTGATATATCTTCTATGTCATTATTGGGTAGGTACATTTTACCTTAAATTAATTATATACCTATACAGATTGTAGTTAGAACAAAGATTTAGAATCCACAATAATCTTTATAATCATCGACAGTTTCTTATAAAAATTAAATATCTCATTATTTATTAAATTCGTCGAAACTATACAGCTAATCCCGCGTGACGTGTAGTAAATAAAAAATGTGAAAAATAGAAACACTTCAAATGTATGTAAGTATTTCGAATGGATAATAGGGAAAGGAATAAAAGAACGAACTAACGAATGAATTAATAAGGAAATTCTTAAAACTAGATTGCAGCTTTGTCTATAGTCTTATAAATTTAGCTCTGAGATTTATTTTAATTTATTTTCGTAGCGCAAGTACAGTTTTAAAGAGACATATAAGTTATATTTATCTTTAAAAGTTGTATAACAAAATAAAATAATTTTGAATCGATTGCAAAGAAGAGCAAGTTGCTCAATAATACCACATTCTTTGTGTGTTCATGGATAACTTAATTATTTATGAACCTTTCTATGCTGTAAAATAGATAGATGCCAATGGGATGTACCGTGATATGGACACTACGATCTTATGATCAAATTTTGGATATATCACTTCTACTGTCTAATATCGTAGCTTATTCTAATATCTGTCTGCTTTTCACTATCGTAGTTCAAGTTATCGCACTATTTTGGGAATAGAAAGTATTATATACCTTGTTAATTGTATTTAACCATCCAATTCTTTATTATAAGTTTTTTTTTTGGTTTTCTGTTTGAACTTACTCTTTTATTTAAAAATTATTGTAATTGTTCTTAAAGTTTGCAATCTTGTTGTTTTTATAAATATTTAAAAAAGAATTTTATTTATTAGAAATTCATATAACAGCTAAACAAAAGCTGATATATATTATCTAGTGATTCTATTCAAACCACTCAATATTTTTCAAGCTATAGTGCTCTAGCGGAGAAATCATAAATACGATGCTTAGTGACAGAATAACTTTAAAGTTCTATTGCTTTGTAAAGAACTCCAAGGCAATATTGGTTTATATTTATACAATAAATGTGATATTTCTTTGCTAACGTGAAAATATGACAGATTTTATCAAACACCGACTTCGCAGAATTGTAGCCTTCTTTATTAAACCACATAAGTGTGCTTTTATAAGTTTCAGATCGGGTAAATCGAATTAAAATATTAAAATATTACGAAATAATAAACAAAATATTTTGTTTGCAACGACCAAACATGATAATTAATTAAATAATACAGGGTAGCAACCGGAGGTTGCTGGAAAACTATGAAACATACTTATATGTATATTAAAATAAGAATTACATGTTAAAACTTATAACCTTTACCTAAGACTACACGATTGCCCCGAGGTTAGGATGACAATAACATTCTATTGCTTGTATGGTGTAAGGAATATTCTTGTTCATACGGCTCGGTGTTCGTTCCGCAGAGTCAGCGGCGTCACTCGTTATACATATGATATTTTACCGATACAAAGATGTAGCCCCGGCGATGTTCATTGTTTATTAATTTGTAGCGCGTACTAAACAAATATAATATTAATTGTGTCATGAAGCAAATTGAAAATAATAGCAAAAATAGTCAATAAAGCAACATTAATGTTTATTAAAGAGATAATTTTGTTTGTTGATGACTTCGTATGGTGTTCCAAATATGTTCGCTCTGAAACGTCATTGTTATTTTCTGAGGTGAAAGGTCCCTATTGTTTATTTACCAGCCAGTGCTCTATCGGTTTATTAATCTATTTAAAACAACAGAAATAACTAGGTTGAAATTTATATCGCCATATTATTTACAATGACTGAAATCAAATTGTTTATTTTTTACCATTGAATTACTTTTAAATCATATGTTATTTTTATTAATTTTTTAACATTTAATTATTTTTTTGTCCTTTAATAATAATTGATACTCCAAAACAATAAAGTATTTCAAAACTAAAATGTTACTGTTTAAAATTGAATATAAAAGATGAAAGTAAAGTTGACGCTACAGATTCCTGCTTTTGGAAGTCGGTTAAAAGTGTTGTCCCTTTGGTTTTCATGATGATTTTTTTATTATAATTTCTACTGTGATTTTTGATGCTTATCGAAATTTTATAGACGAAATATTGATTTATTACTGACTTTCTATGACTCCGACATGACAAAGTTGCGGTCGGTGTAGTAGTTAATAAAGAAATATAATTCATCGTAACATAGTACAATAGTCCGTGAAATTATATTCGAAGGATATTACTAGCTTACACGTATATTATTATAATATATGTAGATAGGTATCAAGTTAGTATTCAAATATTGCCGAAGCGAACTAAAATTATTTCATTTCGTTCCTCACAGACGTTCAAACACTTTTATTTATAGAGAAAGAAGATTGTTGTAAATAATAACGAACGATTGAAATATGTACGGTCTTATAGGAAATGAAGAAAGAAATGAAAATTTTTGAACACAGTCCGACTTGTGTCATTGGTAAGATGCTATTACTAAGTTTTATCTTTTTATTATGTACGTCTTTGGTTAAAGGGGGAATAGAAGACATTCGTACGAAGGATTCGAAAGGAAAATGCATTGGCAACATAGTCAAAAAGTATTTCAAACGTAGCAACACCATAAGTTTGGTTCACATGGGAAATGATAACGAGCTTGTGAAAGTGTTGAACACAATGCAATTGAAAACAATAATATCGCGGAGTCCGCAAAGTAATATGACTATACTGAATGAACACTACGTAATTGATGCAAACAGTTCTACGTATTTTATAAAACAGTTCAGATACCTTGTTTATGAAAGACGCTGGAATCCTACCACGCGATTCTTAATTCTTATAAAAAACCTCAACGTGCACGACCTTTATAATGTATTTGATATTTTACTAAGGTATCACGTCATCAATATACTTATCCTGAACAGCACTGCGGATCCTGACATCTACACATACAATCCATTCGAGAACTTTGGATGCGGTCGACGATACGATAGAATAATTGATTTGGGGAAATGTTCTAAATCGTATACCAAAGACCTGTACCCTGACAAACTAATAACTGGCTTAAGGAACTGCACTTTCAATGTGGCGTCAACACATTAACGTAACTTTTATCGGTGATGGAGAAAAATTCTCGACAATATCCGAAAATATGTCAATTGATGGACCGTTGAGTTTTGTACAAAATGGAGCCGACATGGTATTTGGTGGACTGGTGTTAGTGGAGGCAAGGACGGACATGTTTGAATTCATATATTTACACCTGTTGGACCAAGATTCGCTCGTGTACCTGGTGAAGAAAGCAGGGCGAGTGCAGCCTTGGAGAAACATGTATTTGGTATTCCAAGTAGACGTTTGGTTAACGTTATTCCTCATATTTCTATTGTATTTTCTGCTATTCGTTTTATTTTTTCGCCCTAAGGATAAATCTTGGGTTGTTCTGAAGATGCTATCATTCATGTTTAGTAGCGGCACAGGTATTCGGGGCAGCTTTTTCAAGAGATCCATATTCATAGCGTGGGTTTGGTGTTCTTACTTCTTCAGTAGCTACTATCAATCCACCTTCTCGAGTGTCACGACCCACCCATTAATGGAACACCAAATCGCTACCGTGGAGGACCTGGAAAGATATAATCTGAAGTCTTGTGTGAGTGAAACCATATTAGACTACATAGAGGCAACGTTACATGATAAACAGCGGTTTGAAACACGTGAACAGTGTAAGTTATATTTAGACAGCATACAATTTGTCAGTCAGTCGGAGCACGAATATTTTACGGTTGTGCATTTTCATAAATACCAATATTATAAATTAGACTATTACAACGAATACGGAGAGGAAACGATGTACAAATTAGACAAACCAATTTACAGTTCCCTGAACTGCATTTACTTCTACAAAGGTTTCCCATTTATCGACAAACTTCAAATGCACGCGTTGCGAGTGAGAGAAAATGGTATGATCAACGCTCACATGTCACGACTGTATAGGGAGTTCCAAATACATTATAAGTTTAAAACCAAGGATAGCAAGGAGCTAGAAGTTCTAGTGCCGTGGCATTTATTAGGATTAGGATCTTGCCTGTCGACTCTAGTATTTGTGGGGGAGATTTTAATTAAGAAATTTAACGATAACAACAAGTCTAAGTAACGGATAAATTGAAATCAATCTATTCTTTAATCGTTGATTTAATAAGACTATGTTAATGTGTGTGCAATTTTTAAAATGGTGTTTCAAAATAGTTATTCGCTTAGATTCACAGATTTCAATTATAATTAGCAGTTTATAGCCTAAGAATGTGTTTTTTGAGTGTTGCAAGCATAAATAAATATTAAAACTATAAAAGAATAATATTTACATTATTTATGAAGATTTTAAAAGAATTTGGTATATACGAGTATCTTCTTCTTCCACCTAGCAATTTCTCAGCTTTAGCCAGGGTCTGCCTTACATGTTGTGAATAGTTTTGGCTAATTGTTTTTACGACCGGCCGCCTGCCTGACATCAACCCTTTTTCGGAATTCATTAATCAGTGATGTAAAAATACTCTTAGAAAGTACATATGACTCGGAAAAATCACATTGGTACTTGCCAGGGCCAGGATCGACCCCGCGCGCTCGTGCATGAGAGGTAGCCCTATATACCTGGTGCGCGGTAGTATATACGAGTATTTAAACACAAATAAGTAGTCTATAAACTATAGCTTGTTTTCATAAATAAAAATGTTTTATAACGGCAAAAAACACATTAATGAAACCTCATTGTATGATATGAACTGGTCAAATTGTTTTCAACGTCTTCGCAATTTAAATATAGTTTACAAAATATATTGAAGGACGAAACATAAGTAACTTTCATATCATCTTATTACTACAAGAAGTTATCAGACAATGTTTTATTATAACTTATTAGCTTCCCTCTGGTAATAAGGGAATTGCATATAAGCGTCTTTTATAAGGTAAATAGGTTTTGCCCGCGACTTCTTCGGCGTGCACTTCGTGTTTACGAACAGAGAGTAATGTAATGCTTTTAAAAATTTTAAGGGATCTGATAATCTACTAGCAATAACTTTTACAATCTTTGGCACATCACGTCTAGGAGCTTGTGTACAATACATCTGTTATGTTTGCTAATAAGCATAGCAATATGCTAAGTTATACAAAATTTTATAAAATCCTGTTGAGTATTTTGTACACGAAGAAATAACTATCATCCTTATATACATACATGATCACAAACTATTCCATTTATAACAAATGTGTTATTTATTTCATAACATTTAAAGAAGAAAAGTTACAAAATAGCTAGCCTTACTAAATATAGAGTACCTTATTTTGAGCTAAAGTCTTTACATATATGCATTACATATAGATGGAAAAGAGATGTTTTACTTCAGTCGTGTGGTCTAAAGCACACTGGCTTATGTTTCTTTTAATCTTAAGCATACTTCGCTATCTTAGAATCGTATTTTTTCAATATTCTTGGTATAATAAAACGATGTTCTGAAAAACATGATAGATAGTTATGTTATTACAAGCTGACGGTAATCACACATAACAACCACTTACACTTGACTCTTCTCACGATCTCTAAATTGATTCAGGATATTGTGTAATATTTTTTGATGGTACGATCTGTAACCATTAATTTACACCTAATAAAATATACGAGCAAAAATCTTTGATATTACAAAAAATATATGATTTCGTTAATTGTAAAATATTTAAAGGTGATAAAATTTTATTTTAAAATAACACATGAATAAAATGCTACTTATAGTTACAAATGAAGACGTACAAAAAGTAACATGAAAGACGTGAATTTGTTACAGTACATTCTACAAGCCTTACAATATTCTATAATATTTGCTACAAAAATATGAGTAATTTAATAAAAGAAAATATATTTAATTAAAACAAAACTATAATTTTGTATTTAAGCATAAAGCTAAAACGTCTATTATATAGTAACCTCCTTACTTTTTTGAGAATATACTGTTCAATACGACTTAATTCGGTCAGAAAAATGAAATCACGTTGTTTACTTGATACGTAGAAAAGTTTCTGTTGCTGGAAGCTTTTAATGTTAAGACTCAGGGAAACTTGGAGACAGTCGAATAAAATTAACTTGACATTAAATGAAAATGACCCAGAATACACACGTTTGTAACCTTTTTATAGAATTAAATACTTATACATACATCAATATACTACACTATATAATTATTGTATACTTTGACAAGTCTGAACAATCATTATTACAATCAGTGAATAAAGCGTAAAGTTAATTATTATAAAATCTCATAATAATAACAGTTAAACAATTTATTTAACAACAATTCTGGGAATTCAATCTTTCCGTTTATTGTGTCAGAAGAGATTTTATAGAAAAGCAAATAATCCAAACGATAAACGCTTCTTTGGGCCTTTTTACTTCAATTTATTGTCAATAAAAATTTCCGTTATAGAAACTGTAACACTTTATGTAAATGGATGAAAAAAAAATTATACAAGAGTAATCTACATTCTCATCATTGAAGAAATTGGTGGCTTTAGATGAGAAGTAACGAAACTAATTGACAGACTCTTCCATCTCGCCTGCCTTGATCACGGTCTCTGTAAAGTATCCAATACGTCTGGTAAAATATGAAAGAAAATAGTAAATAAGGCATTATTACTCGAAAACAAAGTTTCATTTTGAATGTATGCTAGTGAAAAACATATATCTCAAACATCTGTCCCGCTTGACAATTCTACACCTTTATTTACATCAACTTGACCTGACAGAGGTTTTGTGCTTTTTAAATTAATATTTGCATGAATTACTGTCGATAGTTCTAAACAATTTATCACACAAATGAAAAAGTTTTACTGAATGTTCTTCTATTTATAATATACTTTAAAGTGTAAGAAATTACATATATGGATTTAAGAAGAGATGTTGTGGAACCAATCTTAGCATAAACCGTTTATTCAAATAATACGAGCTATCTTTTAAAACTTTTTGAAAGGACTGTTACATACATAGGAGTAATATGTTGTCCATCTTAAATACTCAGATCAAAGATATATTACAAAAGAATTGATTGATAAAATTCTATTGCTATTATTTATTTTTTCATAAGTTTTTCGATTGCTATTATAAATAAAAGGATTTTGTTATGTTTATAAGTTAATTAGTTATATAACAAATCAAACTGATTTCATGATCCCTCGCTTATATTATCAAACTTGATCTGAAACCAAAATAGCAAATTTTTCTCATAATATGTATGTTTCAGATGATTATACATATATCAACTAAAGTTTGCGTTATAAAATACAAATAGTCATCAAGCAAAAATTAAAACTATCAAAGATTTTTCATATGACTATCTTAGATGGTAAGTAAAACAGTTACCTACACAAGGTGCCCTACATAAGAAGCTTTATAATGTTTTGTTAAGAGATTTTCAGACCGAATTTTAACTTAAGGATATTTCTTGAAACACTTAATTATTTTATGATTTAACATGTAAGATGTTAATTTAAGTGAATGGCTGGTGGTTGTAGCATGAGTTAAGTTTATATAAAATACATATCACGTTGCATTTTCATATAAAATTTGTATATCATGGCAGTCGTTATACCAAATAAGAAGTCGTACAGAGACTTGATTTGGTAATTTAATCTACATATACGGTATATATACAGCATATTTGACGTTTTTATCGAGACGGACGTGTAGCCGATGATATTTAGGGTTATTCTCACATGAATTTAGTTTCTGAAATTCTTCTAAAATATTACAGAAAGAGTAAAACGATTTTAAAATACAAAAAATTGTGTATTTATAACATGATTTCATTATTATTAGTATATATTAAAATGTCAGTATTTACATATATGTATTTTATAAATATAAAGATTAGTTTTGCAATTCCTTCCTATGCAAAGGAGAATATATATATTTTTTTGCAAACATAAGTTTTTTTTTCGCTTCAAAAGAAAATATTCTAAAGCAGAAAGTACTTTAGAGGACATTACATCGGCCGCTGCCACAGTTTCCACCCATTAGATACTCGTAAATTAATGAAATAAATTAGGTATCGGTATTTTATAGGTTGCACTTTGAAACGTGTGTGGAGGAATAACATGTATAATTTCTCCATCCTTATTTTACTATGGTTCACCAAAAGCATAACGAGGATCCATCTTTTCATTGACGACCGTCCTCACACCGGATGAAACTTCAATTATGAGTGGAGAGTTTTGAATGTGTCGCTAGAGTTAGGTAATAGTTTGCTTCATAAATAGTTAATTTTAATATGTACATATTATATTGTAGCTAGGTATGTAGCCATTGGTGGAATAACAATCAAGCAAAATCCAGTTATAATTCAAAAATAAAAGTTTTATACATACACATTTTTAGTAGTGTGAAAAACTAACCTACAAACTCTTTTCTCCTAGGTCCAGTTAATAAAAGCAACATTTGTTTAAAAAATACATGATGAGAAAATTCTCATCGTATATTCGTTCAAAAGAAGAAAATCTGTTTTATATAATATTACAAAGCAACATTTTCAAATAAACAGTGAGTGCTTTAGGATTGCTAATGTAATTAAAATTTCATTCACTCTTTCGGTCATAATAACACTTGCAATTAACTACAGTTATTACGAAGGATTGGAAGAGTTTCATTTCGCTTACACAATGGTTAAACAAAATTTTTCTTGGAAACAAAATAAATATTATTGCTGGAACGAGTATATCTTCACTAAGAATTTGTAACGTAACTTGGCAGTATTTTATTATAAGGCTTAAAAAGACTCTAATGTTATAAAAACTAACTTTATATACAAGTATCCGGTACACAGCAAAATTTTCTTGTCAAAGACAATAATGTTTTATGAAGTCTACAGAATTTTTCATGTCATAATCGCATTTTTAATATAACATATAAGTACAGTTAATGTTAGTCAGTACCAGTATAAGAAAATACATCATAGATTTTTAATATCAGTAAATTTTGATTTTAAAAAGCTGATTAACATTTAAATTAGATATGAAAGGGTTCCTTAGTTATAACTAGGACACGTACAGAGTCACTTACACTTCAGATACAATAAAACGTTGCTTACTTATAAAAAAGCATAAAATGTGGGTGATTTAAAAAAATACTAATTAATTTGATAAGGAATAACAATCCACTATATCAATCAATTTGTCTTTTTAAAAACGATAGAAGTAAATGGTAAACAACCGTTACAAGCAGATAAAATTTTATAATAAAAAATCTTCCATAGTCATGTTCGTACGAAGCTGGTAGATTGAATTAATTACTTGCGATAATTTCAGAAATTAAAGTTCTTTCATCGTCGAATGTAATATAAACGAAATGGTCTTGTATCAGTAGAGTTTATTTATTTCAATTATATTTCATAATAATGAAATAATCCGCTTTTGATTAAAATAATAATATTAATGAATTTAACACACTCGGAACATGAAAATTTTAACGTTTATAACGGATATATTAAATCGTTTTTAATATTTTACATAAAATATTCTAAAGTATGAGGAACCAAATATATTAGGTTGGTTTGGTTTCCATTACTGTCTTAAAAATACTATAAAAATATGCAAAAGTCTTATATTGTTATTTTATGAATTTATATACCGATAGAGATGTACTGAATTTAATGATTGTCAAATTCTTTCTACTCTGAAAATATTTCATCTCGATCACATAAATATATCGCCAGACATTTTCTGATTAATGCGTTAATTTTTGTAAACGTTAATTGTTCATTTTTATTTCAATAAACCGAATACTCATAATTTATATGAAATATAACAATGTCCATAACAATTATTAATAACGTCAATAGAAAGGATTCGCTCCATAAATATATTTTATTTCATATGAAGATTATATTATTTTTATATAAAAAAATAATTCGTTCGTTACAAAGCTTTCCTGTTTGAAAACACAAGACCATTGACAACGCAAACCAGTACAAAGCTAGAGAAAACAGATTGTAGAAATATTATTCTAGTAGATTTGTTATCTTTATGATAACAGTTGAAGTGAAATGAAATGTCTTGGATATCATGACGATCTTTAATATCATTAAAAAAAACGCATAGTTTTAGATAATGTATGCTGACACCATTATACACAAATTATTGTCTGAGTTTCGGCCAAAACTTTTTTCAAAAAAGCAATTACAAAGCAGGTTTTACATAAGAAAATATAATCTGACAATTGGATTTAGATGTTGATGAAAAATTTGTTTCTCAGTTTAAATCGAATTTAAAATGAATTTAAAAGAAAATCATAATTTACAGAAGATTAACTACTGTCTTGTATTGCGTAAAAAGTAATTTAGTTTTTGAAAAGATAATGTACATTATTGGGTGGTATATCACCAAATATTTTAATTTAAAATAAAACTTAAGAAAGGTTGTTATTTAAGAAAAATTTAAAAATTAAACAATAAAAAATTAACACTAAATTATGTACCTTTAACTTTAACCGAGGTTAATGGCATCTATACTGTATTGATTTTTTAATATCGATTTATCAAAATTATATATTTCTCAATCATGCCACCTAGTTTTCTTATTGATGATAGATAGCTTTGTGATTCGTCACACAACTCTCCGTCTCGGTTATCTTTTTGTAATATTCCCGTAGGAGCTGTATCAGAAACTATATTTGCTGTGAAGTTGTGACCCTCGCCGTAATATGTGGTCCTGCCCTGAGACTCTTGTAAAGGAATATAATCAGAACAGAGATTATAAGATCGAATATATAAACATATTCGATTAGTATATAAAGTAAAGTTATATGCTGATAACATATTTCCTGCAGTTTATTATACAAGGTTACATTAGATAAGAATATCGTTTTTAGAACTGCTTCATGAAGTGTGCACTTAATGCAGACATAGGCATGAGACTTTTCTTTAATTAAGTTTGTCAACTTGGAACAATGTGTTAATTTCATTATTCAGACAGTAACTGGAAGAGATGACAAATGTCCAATAAATATTATTATTATTCACCTTACGAATATATAATATTACTTTAATTAAAACCAAAAAAAACAGTGATTTTATATTTTAATGTAAAAGGTAAAAAAGACGTATAAATTAATTCTACGTAAATAAATTCAATATAATCTTAACATAACCTCAGTTATAATCATAAAAAATGTCCAAATTGCTACGATTTCTATATTTATAAAAACGAATTAAATCCTTAACAGTTACCTATAACTTTGAATAGACCCTCAAACTTTTTCACATTGTAAAATCACAAAATATTGTACAACTAAGTTAAAATACACACATACATTTATTTTATGTATATATATGTAAATGTATGTAAATTTGAATAAAGGGCAAATTAAAACGTTTCTCTAATATAAATTAATGTCTTTATTTCAACTGAAACCTCAAACATATTGGTTGCAAAAGTAACTGCATGGAATAAATAGCATCTCAATAATATCGTCTAGACTCTATGAGTCTAGACCAATTTAATTCTTTCTTAGGATATATTTTATATTTACAAAATTTTTATTCTTTCGTTCAGAAACATGAGATAGCTTGATGTATTCAAAATATATCACAAAACAGAAGTACGTCTTGCGTATATATACTCGTATTATACATATAGTATCATTATAAGAATTTTATACAAATAGCTATTTAATATAATATGTGATGACAATTATAAGATGACACGAAATTCAAGTCGAGTTTCCATCTTTATTGAATTGAAAGAGCAATTTTTTTAGATACATCATTCGAACGACAGTGTTTTTGATCATGGGCTTCCGTAAAAAGATTAAGATTTCTTGCTATTATTGAGAGAATTAAGTTGTAAGTAAAGAATATATTTATTGAGAAGAATCTCAAATAAGAATATGGTTCTCACATACATATATCATTCAAAATTTCCAACAGAGGTATATACTACATATACATATTAATGTATATCTATATAAATATCAGCGCAATTCCTATTATTTAAATAATCAATAATCCCCTCTCGGTGACGCTTTGAAAGCTAATAGGGCTAACAACTTTAGTCAAATCGAAACAAAAAAAGAAATCAATAATAAAGGGCAGTTGAAATTATCTAGTGTCACCTGCGTAGCCGCTTCAGCAAACGCTGTCACAACAATGAGTTGGTTGGTATGAATAGAGGCGAGGGCACAGGTTAAAACATTCTCACTTGAGTCGTTGCAGCGATCGGACCTAGTTGTAATAAAGGACTTGTCAAACCGATTACGAGGCTTGAGAGCCTGACGACAGTCAGAAGAAAAGCATCCGTAGTCATAAAATAACAATTACTTTCAATGATTAAGCAAAAATATTAGTTAAAAAGTTTTATAGTAGTATAGATAAAAATCTTAACTTTTTACTTTGATCAATAGGTTCTATTTGAATAAATTTTATTTGATCTTATAATACTTGTATATTTTTTGGTTGTCGTTAACAAGTATCCTTGTATGGGATCGTACACTGACAAGGGTCACAACTATCAGTATAATTTGTGATACCACTCTCGAGAGTCATGTCATTATTATATACATATATGATAATGAAGTCACTATTCCAAAACATATTCAATATTTTAATGTGCTGTGTATAATTTGTATGTAAATAGATTTAAAACTGCCACATTGGTCATTGAATATTTTTTATTAATTTCATATAGGTATAATGTTTTAATAGTGATGAGTGAATTATTTGTTTTGTCTTTTAATATAAAGGAACTATAAATAAGCAAAAGTGTCCTTCAAATAGGATGGGAACGTCATGTAAGTGTGTGTTCCATCACGACATGCAATTACATTAGTTATATAGGAACGAATTTTGGATATCCAGTCAAAGGAAAAACGGGATTAGTCCTTGAGATTTTCTCCCTTATCGCATAAAACGCAGGTGTATTTCCTCTTTTATATTAAGTTAGAGATTTCAGCACTGTTCAGCCTGACCAATTCATATACAATCTGCCGACCATTAAGTACAGATTTGAAATAATACAAGGTGTTGAGTATTGAGTATTTGAGTATTATATGCATTTGAGCGTATTGAGTATTATTTTACATATAATCACCTTGCTTTTTTTTAGGTTAATGAGAATTTAAACTGTTTATAATATACAATTAAGTTTTTAATATTTACTTCGTAATTGAAACTTTTTTTAAACTTTATGTTAATTCTTAATTTTTAACAAAAGCGAAGTTTTATAAAATCATGTTCATTTCTCGTAGATCCTTAACAAACGTTTATTTAATTATTTTATAAAATTTCATCTTTTAGGGATGTCTTACAGACTAATAAAACAACAAGAGCAGTCAAATTATAAAAACATTATTAAGAGAAACACTTTATAAAATCAGAAAATCAAAAGTCCTTTAGACAAGGCCTAGAAATTAATTAAAAGGCAGTAATGCACGAAAACTATAGACCACTATAATTTTATGAAAAACAAAATCATCAATAACTTATAACGATAATAATGGCATAATATTTGAACCTGTTTATAAAGTTAAAATCTTTATAAGAATCTTTTTATGAAAATCTATTGATTATCCGGTTTAATATAAACTTAAAACAAATAGTTAATTGATACCAGATTTGTAGAGAAAACAACCGAAAAAGGTACAGTTACTTAGGGTTTAAGGAGTAGTTAATATTACAATAATATCTGTATGAAGCTGATATCATATACACTTATATTCTTTTATAAAAAAATATATAAAATTGATTTTATGATATAAAAATCTTCTATTTCATATCAACTCTTGTCATGGAACTGATAAAACTGCGGAGGATGAAATACTCAAAGCTGTTTCCCGATCCTTTGTTCCGTTTTTCCACGATTGTTATGTTTTGTTTTCAAATAGACTGGCTACGTAAAAATAGTTCTGTTTTACTTGGAGATATAAATTAAATGCTTTGAATATAAAGCTTGGTAAAAAATAAAATAAAATATTATTTTCTTTGTTAGGAGTTTAATAAAGATGTAGCAAAACTTTAGTTTCGTTAAATTTTTTATTAAATTTGTATTTATTTTGTTAGTTACTTGAGTTCGGTCATCAATTAAGTATTGAATTTAAGAAATTAATTTACTCAGAACTTCCTTTTTAAACCCAGGCTTTTTGAAATCTTTCAAAGAAGTCCACTGGGAAAGTCCATGCTTAGAAAATCTAAAACTGTCGATAAGAGAGAACAAACAACGGAAAAATATGTACACAAACAACATGTTCTAGGTATAATATAAAATATGTTGTGAAATGAAAGTACAAAGGAACGTTGTAAAATTTAATGTGAAAAATATTATTTTATGAAACTATAATAAGACATGGAAGATTTTAAATAGTATTGTTTAAAATCTAATGAAAAATATTTGAAGTAATTTATTGAAATTTTATATAGTTATACGAATTCTCTTGAAAAGTTATTCATTACTTTCCAGATAAACAATTTTTCAATCATCAGTATTGCATCGCTATACAGAAATGAAACTAAAGATATGAATGTACGGAGACGATTATTCTTTTTTAATTTAAGAATGTTGCTATCATTACCTTGTATGTACCCCAAATGTTCCTGGAATAAAAGAGTAACATCCATTTATTTCATTATGAAGGATCTAATAGTTTTTTGTTTACTAGAAACAACAAGAAATTCAAACTGAGTCAAGTTAAGATTTTAAATTAAAATTTCCATTATTGTATTAGGTACATTTTCTGTATTAAATGTTAATTGAAAACCATTATGTTTATTATTTAAACCCACATAATGATACTTCATAAAACAGAGGCTTTTCATTCAAATTGGTTTAATCAATACAAATTGCTATCAAGATAATCATAAAAGTGTCATCATCATCATCACGAGTAATTAATATAATTAGTTTAATTTTTTCAAACACGGTCTCAGGTGGATTTAGCTCATGTGACTAAGTATGTTTAAGTTTTGGGTTCTTGATACAAAGTTTTAATAAGACGAATGATAACGTTGCAACCCACGGCGGGGCTTGCCGTTATAGCGGCGGTAAGACCTGTTCTACAGGAGTGGCTGAATAAGAGCCACGGCGCCCTCAGCTTCCGGCTAACGCAGGTACTTACCGGACACGGATGTTTCGGGAAATACCTGTGCCGCATAGGTCGGGAACAAACGTCCCAGTGCCGACATTTTGGTGACTGCCCCAATGATACGGTGCTGCATACTTTGGCAGAATGCTCAGCTTGGGCCGAGCAGCGCCGTGACTTGGTCGCGGCTGTAGGTGTAGCGGGAAACCTCTCTCTACCAATGCTTCGGCGATACCCGCCTCTCCGGCACACGGGTAGATGAGGAATACGGGTTGGTCTTTAGTCAGTAAGAGTCTGACAGTCCCCTCCGTCCTTCCCCGAGGGCGGCGGGGCTCCATGAGGATTTTCCAACCCGACACCAAAAAAAAGAAAAAAAATGATAACGTTAAAATTGCCGAGTTTTATATGATTTGCATCTGACGTATGGTTGTTAAAATGATATAACAATCACAATCATGAACTAAAAGAAACTGAAACTCAAGCAAGCTCTCACTGATGCTCTCATACATGCTCTAAAAGTAATGTTTCCGCATGCTTAAACATACGACATAAGCTTTTAAATATGTTAACACATTCACATACTATTCACGATTATACACTCAGTGACATAAAACAGATATTATATGATACTTAAGAATAATTACGCTTCTTTTCTATGGATTGATATATTTTTATATGAAATATTATTTTCTTTATATAGTAATTTACTCTTTATTTTTAAACATTAGAAAGCAAACCTTCATACAAAGAAGTCAGCATGGTTATAGAGCAAACAATTTATTTATCACAAACTAATAAATTCTATCTTGTCAATAAATTCATATATACAGGTAATATAGCTAATTAAAAAGTAAAATAGGTAATTCTCAAGTTAACTTTTATGAGAGTTCCCTCAACATTAATCTTTGATTAATAGTTCCGTCACCACACTAGTATAAGAAAGTAAATGGATGAAAGATTTTTTATCAATTGTTATACTATATATCTTTAATATGTATGTCCTACCCCTGAGGATTTGAGTTAATAACAATTTATTTTACCAGTAGCATATAGTGTTCAACAATATGTTGGGCAATAATTGTATATAACATTGTCATATTATGATGTTTTATTGTCTTCGTAAAAGATATAAACCGTTTATGACATGTAATTATCCTTCGACAAAATGGTTTACGCTCTGATTGCTGCAGTAAATCTGATGCTATTTTAAAATATATAAATTTCCTATACATTTGAACGTAAAGTTAACTATGTATATTTTTTATGTTTATAGAAGTGGTGTTGCAAAAATGTTGTTACAAAAATGTTTATCAGCAAAAAATACCGATTTTGTGTAGTTTTTATTTTTGTCATCGGGTAAAATATTCTTTTTTTGAAATATAAATAGTTATTTCATTCAACTGTTCCGATGTATAAGACATAAAAATGTCGTTAAGTCTGGACAGTAGTACAGTTACGCAAGTAAAATTTTAGACTAGAAAAGATATCCGTCCTACAAATGTATACTTTCATGTTTAATACATAGTTACGTTTCATAATATTCTTTTTCCATTGAGAGTTTCTGATTATAGTTACACATTTCAAAAATATCTTTTTTTTTATTATACCAATAGTACCTTTTTTTTTTAAGGGGAAAATCATCAAATGACCCCTCTTGCCTGGGTGGGGCAAGAGGGAGTGTCAGACTCTTACTGACTAAAAACCCCCCGTACCTACTCCTGCTCCGAGCCTGGCCGCGGTACATCATTGCGCTTACACCCGCGACCCGGCCAGGCATCGGCTCTAGGGCCCCATATACCAATAGTACCTACCATTGAGATATTTCACATCCGAAATAGCGAAGTAAATCTTTAAAAATGCTGTAACAAAATTACCTAAATAAACTTATTATTTTACTCGTAAGTTCTATGTGACGAAAAATTTAAATTTATTTAGCTAAAACTTATAAAAGAAGATACATCTTGTATAGTTTAATAGAGAAGGCTACGCTTCTGTAAGGATAAGCAGGCATTTGATAAAATCTGTGATGTTTCCACGTTTGCAAAGAAATACTACATTTATTGTATAAATATAAACCAAAACCTCGGAGTACTTTATAGAGTAATAGAACTTTAAATTAATTCTGTCAATAAGTATCGTATTTATGATTTCTCCATAGAGCACTTCAGCTTGAAAAATATTGAATGTTTTGAATAGGATCCTTGATAATACAAAATATATCAGCCGAGCCTGCCTTACAGTCGCTGAGATACTAAATTTTTATGACCAAAAATATGTTCTTTCGTTTTATATGCTGTAAAATATATGTCAACGGATTAAATAAAGTAATTAGATAAATTAAATAAAGTACTTAATTCATCTTTAAGGATAAATAAGACATGTATATATTTTTAGATTAAACTCTTCATGATCTAACAATTAGTCAAAATAAATTGTATGAGTATAAAAAGTGGTAAAATTTAAATGTTCATTATTTCTTCTTTGCTGAAAATCATTATATTTAAAAAGATTTCGTATTGGTCACATTTAAATAGAGTATCTTCTCTAGCCCTTACGGGATCATATCTTTGAGTCTTAACGACTCTCTCACATTGGTATAAAAAATCCTTAATATCATAATTATAATACAAAAAAAGTTCTCTCTTAGAATATTTGCATAATATATGCTTCATTTATTAATATATTAATGGTTAGTTAAATTGTCGTAACATAATATCGACATATATAATTTAATGGAACATAAGGGGATTTATTTATATCTTATTTCGAGTATCGGCGAACTACATGGTTACGAAGTTATGAATGAACATATGTATTATTAGAAACAAATGTATTACGTCTTTATTTATTAATATCACAAATAAATTATTATGACAACTGAATGATTCAGAGGACTTTTTTATCAAATAACAAAACGTGAACAGTGCTAACAGTGGTAACAGTTACCACAAGTACTAGTGATCAAACTCGTTAAGACAGAATTTTCACTTTTTCTTTTCCATAAATCCGCAGAAGTCAGTATAAACTTAAGTTTGTAAATAATGAACAGCAATTCTCAACTCTTAGTATTTAAATTCTGGTAAGTATACTGATCCGAAAACCATCCTTGCTTTTATGTCCCACAAGGGCAAACGAGCAGAACGTAGGGAAAATGGTCATCGTTACCCATTTACATCTGCAGCATAAAGGGTATTGTGAATGCTTTGCTAGATTCGTCTTTCTTATATAATTTCGCCGTCGCCTCCTCTCTTTTCATCGCTAAAGTTTGCTTAAATAAATTAAACTAAATTGTAAATTTTAAATTAACTCTATAAGTAATTCCGACCTTTCCTTTAAAACCCATATATTCATTACTAATCTACGATTATAGCGGTGTCTTCCAATTTTGTAAGGTAATTAATCTCCTTTGTTGTAATACCAAACTATATTTGATAATTACCGACAACGAAATTAGCTGATTATCTTGATATACAGAATTTACTGATACTTATAAAGAAACAGACTCATTATAAATAGATTATTATAAATTGTGTGAAAGACCAAGCTATGTCACGGTTCTATGTACTTATAATGTTATGTTAAGGATAACAGACTTCGTAATATTTTATTTAAATGAACGAGAAATTACTAAAGAAAAGCAAACTTTTTATTACAAGAAATAAAAAGGTAAGAAATTGTAACGAATAAGGTGAGAAAAGCGTTGGAACAGGGATTAATAGCTTTCGGTTGAAACCCTGTTCATATTAGAGAAAAAATGTTAGAAATTCTTAAGGAAATGTATAAAATTTGTAATGTGAAAATATAAACTTATAAATATAGAATGTTTCTGTGTAAAAATGAAGCTACTTAAATTAAAGCTTAATTAAGTTAACCCGCATAGTTTAGTTGAAGTGTGGTGAATGTTTGGAATATATTCCAAAATTAATTTAAATAAATTATTGCCAATTCTTTTTTCTAAAGATTTTTATTCTAAAGATTTAAATCATGATTAAGATAGAAGTCAACTTACTTACGAGTCAAGTAAGAGATGCTGCCTGCCTCTTTTAATATCCAAATTTTAAACAATTTTCAGGTTAGTTGGTCATTTCCCATGTTCTATCAACATCCTGTTGTGTAGAGCAGGCTTTTATAATCTTATATAATTATTGCTTCAGTTTCTGTTTGGTAGTTTTAATATTTATTAATAAATACATATTTGTTACGCAAGCATAACCCGATATTAAGTTTTCGGTATAACAATTGTGTAAAGTACGGAATGCTGACTCTGAGCCATCGGTGGGACTGGGAAAGTGAAGTGGAAACCACACGCCTTGCACCATCGGTGGGAATGAAGAATGGGATTTTACATATATTCAGTCTGGAGTCAACCGCTGACTTACAGACATCTCTTTAGTATGTAGTTAGTTATAAGACTTAATTATAGAATGGGTCTTAAGTCAATCGCTGACTTAAAGACCCCGCCCTAGCTAGTAGTTAAATTTAAGTCTTAATTGGTAATTGAATATATTTTGTAAGTAAAACGGATTTTTCTTGCATCCTTCGCTGCCACCAAACGTAATTTATTCAAATACAATTTACTGTTATGATAGTTTTTGGAAACCCAAATTCATGGTTTTAATTGGTAACGAGTTAATAACCGTCGTTTAATATTAATACAAGCTCATCATTCCATCATTTTCTTTATCTGTCTTTGACTAAGATATATGTTTCTAACCTTATACAAGTATAATATAAGCTGTACTCGGGTCTTTGCCCGCATAGAATAGAGACTTTGAATGGTATCTATAATTATGTTTTGGTTTACGCTCTTTTCTAAACACCACCATTTGTTATAGAATAAAAAACATTACGATAATGCTTCTTTATAAATTCCACTGCGTGTGGCAATTGGCGATTAGGTTACTAGGATTCCTAACACTCTGAACAGCTACATAAAACTTACCAAGCGGGAAATACATAGTACACATTGTGACACAGATAGACCTCGAGATAAAGTAAGCGCATTCTCCATGCATCCAGAGCATTAGGTAAGAAAATTAAGAAGTCGTAGGCGGTAGAAATAACAAGTTTAACTGATAGACTCTAAAAGGAACCAAATTGTCTGGTAAAATATAAAATAAAATAAGAAAAGCGCTTAGTTTTATGAAAGTCATAGTTACATTACAAATTATGCAGTTAAGTTGATAGAGACTTATACTAAATGTCATGTATTCTATCATATACAAACGGAGATCTAATGATTATGAGGCAAAGGAAAGTCATAATAATTCTGACACCTTATCTCAACTTTCTATGAACCTTAAAATGTAATATAATTAAAGAAAATTATTACCCGTAGCAGAAACATAAAAATGTGTGAATGTGATATGGAACATTATATTATATATTTTACTAAAACATTAATCAGTGAGAAATTAAAGCAAGAGACCGACAGAACTTTATTTGATGAGAAGATTTAATGGAACAAATTCTAAAACCATGATAATTGAATTTAAATTGATAATAATCGATAGAATATATAAAAAATATATATTCAAAATCTGGATCGAATAGGTTTAAGTTAATTGAAAGTTGTACAATATAAGGACTGATCTGATCAAAGTTGGGAATTCTATTTTAGGTGCGTGAGATAAATATTTACTACTATATGAAATATAAATAAAACTAAAGATAATAGAATGAAAATATGTTATTATTATTATTATTACAGTAATTTTAAGGTGAGGTCTGATACTTCAATTCCTTTTTATGATATATTAAAACGTAGTAAATAAGGGGTTCTTTATAAGAATTCATACAATAAATATACCAATATGCTGTGATTGTGGCTCACACTAATGTTTCGTTGTTATCTCGTTTTTAGTATTAAAGAATCCGGCCAACTTCATAGCGCTGTAAAATGAAACGAATTCGTACTATAATCATTTAAAAACCCCTTTATAAAATTGATCTGATGTCATTTTTATTGTCAAGTTATCGAAAAAGTTATATCATCACAGAGGAAATTGAAAAAAATAATTCGGTTATGTTTCATAACAACTTTCGTTTATTTCATTTTAAATTAAAGAAAAATGAGAGAAGGCAATTCAACAATTTGCAATAAACTTCTTTAAAAGTGAGTTTGAAAACAATAGAGTGTTAAATATGGTCAAAGCAGTACGAGTAGTGTTCTTATCATCGATCAAATGACTTATTTCAAATTAAACAGGGCGGGAGCACACGTTACACACTTATTGTCAGTTTTGATAAGTGATGTCTTGGCTGTTGACATTTGGAAATATTTACCCTGAATTAGATTTTACTTATTCTAATACAGCTGTGATCAGTATTAATACAGTTATATCATAAAGTTGTAATTAAAATACTGTTGTGAAAATATTAAAAATCATTCACACAAACGCAGTCAATTTCGTCCTCAGTTTTTATAATGTTATTATTAATGAATAAGTACATAATTGTAAAAACATTTATCTGATATGAAAATAGAAAAACTCCTTGTCAAATATTCATTACAAAATCAAATTCATAGATCTAAAGTTTAAAATAGAGATAAAGATTTTTTTCTTAGTAGCCATAGTAGCCACTAGCATTGAATTAATGAAACAATTAAGACTTACATTTACAAAGGGTAAAGGCACAATAATAATTAAGGGACGTATGTATAGCAAAAGCAAAAAGGCGGAAAAACATTAAAATTCGTTATATGTTCTTACAAAAATTTTAAGTATTAATCCTTAACTACAGGACTGGATATAGATTTATTATTTATACCATCGCAATAAATTAATATCCGTATCAATTTCGTTTAAATCTTTAGATATTAATTATAATTAGGGTAGAATAATTCAGAATAATTGTACCTTAAGAGGCTTATATGAATTCGATATCAATTAATTTAATTGTATAGACGATTTGATTTTTAATTATAAGAAACATTAAAAATAGTGATTTTATAGTATGTATGTTATAAAAATTGAGCATTTAAATTGGAGGTTTTGAGTAAATATACACGTTTATTGTGTGACATTTTATTATATATTATCAAGGTACCTTAGTTACATAATCAAAGGTTGTTTGTAAATAGTTTTGGTAAATGTTACAAAATCTTTTGTAAAATCTTACAATGATATTGTGAATCCGATGATAATGTTATTACAAAATATGACGTATGGAGAAGTTTAATACAATAATAATTGTTAACACGTAGTAAATAATAAAAACTCAATGAAGATCCGTTAATAAAATGTTTGTATTAAAAATATTAACTATGCTGAGAGGAATATAAGCCTTGATGAAAAATCGATGTCTGAATTAATAGTATGTGCTTTGTTCACGATAAACTTGGGACTGCTGCTGACATTCTGATGAAACTTGAAATAATCATCCTTAACAATAATTAACAATAATGGATTGTCTTAAATCCGAGTTTAAGTCTCGGATCAGTCAGAACATATATTTACAATATGAAATGTCACTATAGATAGTACTTTTGTAAAAAGAAACGTTTTTGTAAGAAAAAGTATAAAAACATTTGTTCTGCTACGTATATATGTAATCACTAATCAAACGAATCACACACATGTGTGTGAGTTGAGAGGGAGCAGTTTGGTTTCCAGTTGTCTTGAAAGAAAAATATTTGTACATTTATACCTCGTGTACAAAGTATTATGTGCGATCCGTGAGGTTTTAGTTTACTTTTCTCGTCTGTTTAGGAGACAACCTTTTTAAAATTTTCTATGTTTAGGTAGTAAGAAAATAAGGTGGTGGCATCATAAATTGATTTGTTTTAAAAATAATATAAAAATATTTTTATATGGAAATTACAACTGTTTCCTCTTGTTTCCCTTAAGTTGAATATAAAAAATATAGATCTGATTATTTTTATACATCATTTTGTAATTAATAAATTATATTTATACGGAATATATAATGTACTATACTTACTTCATGAGTACAAAACAAATTACTCCTTTAGTACTTTGAATGTAAGGATCTTTTCTATATTATAAGTTCATATAAATAATAAATTGATTAAAAAAATAACTACAACTATAGTAATTGATGACTTGAATTTTTATGCAGTAAAAAGATTTTCTCAATTGGAACTGGTGAATTGCGAATTTCAGTGATCCATAGAAGCCATAACATAAAACGAAATTGTCTGCAATATAACACTTTATTGCTAAAGATGAACTATAATTGGCATATATCATTTTCAATTTAGAACAAGAATAATCACTTCTATTGCTTAATGAGATCTAAGATTTTTGCGAGTACTCATTAAAATGAAACTAATATTTTCGGATATATCGGATATAAACTACATACTCCCTACGTTTCGGCTACTTTATAGCAACCGTTGCTGTAGTAAATCCAAAAATATTAGTTTCATTTACTTCTATTGTTGTTCAATCGAATCGTTATACCTAAAACTACAGGAATATGTTATCACTCTCACTTTCATATGAATCGAATATGTTTATATATTCGATCTTATAATCTCTGTTCTGATTACATTCCTTTACAAGAGTCTCGGGACAGGGCCATATATTATGACGAGGGTCACAACTTCACAGCAAATATAGTTTCTGATACAGCTCCTACGGGAATATTACAAAAAGATAACCGCGACGGGGAGTTGTATGACGAATCACAAAGCTATCATCAATAAATAAATCAATATAGTACAGATGCAATTAACCAGTGTTAAAATTAAAGGTGTATAATTTTATGTTAATTTTTAAAAGTATTATTTAAACTTTTCTTAAGTAACAACATTTCTTAAGTTTTATTTTAAATTAAAATATTTGGTGATATACCACCCAATAATGTACATTATCTTTTCAAAAACTAAATTACTTTTTACGTAATACAAGACAGCAGTTAATCTTCTGTAAAATATAATTTAAATATCTATCACGTTTGAGACGTTCAATTTAATTTAAACTCTGAAACAAGTTTTTCATCAACATCTAAATCCAACTGCCCGATTATATTTTCTTATGTAAAGCCTGCTTTGTAATTGATTTTTTGAAAAAAGTGTTATCCGAAACTCAGACAATAATTTGTGTATAATGGTGTGAGCATACATTATACAATATAAAACTATGCGTTTTTTTTAATGATATTGAAGATAGTCATGATATCCAAGACATTTCATTTCACTTCAACTGTTATCATAAAGATAACAAATCTAATAGAATAATATTCTAGAATCTGTTTTCCCGTGCTTTGTACCGGTTTGCTTTGTTAATGGTCTTGTGTTTTCAAACAGGAAAGCTTTGTAACGAACGAATTTTTTTTTTTATATAAGATACTATAATCTTCATATGAAATAAAATATATTTATGGAGCTAATACTTTCTATTGACGTTATTAATAATTATTATGGGCCTACATAGCCACTTGCGCGAGTGAAGTCACAGCAATGAGTATTATATGGTATATATAGAGGTGAGGGTACAGAATAAAAACATTTTTGCCCAAGGCGCTGCAGCGGTCGGACCCTCTACGAAGTTACCTTCGGTAGCCATAGAGTCTGACAATTATCAAGAACGTAGCCATTTATGACGTCACTAATGCTAACGTCATAGTTCTTAAAAAACTCAATCTGAACTTTACTTTGACATATACCTAATATATCTTACTATGTAATTATCAAGCATCAAATAAATGCTGTAAATTTTTCAATTCAACAGTGTTTCGAAAATAAAAAATGTAATATGTATTAGGTATAATTATTTAACAGTTATATAAATACAACTTTTATTGTTTCATACATAATTCGTTAATACTAAAATGAACGTATATGAACACTTAGAAAATGCTGTAAATTATCAAAAATTATATTATATTAAAAAGAAAAATAAGTGATATTAAAGAGTAAATAATATTCGTTTTTACTATAATATTTAAAAAAACGAATTAAAAAACGAACGAAAAAGCCTTTGCAAGAGATTAGGTGTCGTCGATGCTTAGCAACTCTTTCAGAGTCGTCATCAACCTATCAGAGCCCACTGCTCAGCAAAGGCCTCTTTCTCACATGGAGAAGGTTTGAGCATTAATCACCACGCTTGCTCAAGACGCGTTGGTGATTTCAAACTTATAATTGTGAAACTATAAGTCCAGGTTTTCTCACGATGTTTTCCTTCGCCGTATGTCAGTGGTGTCTAAATACTCTCAGAAAGTACATATGGCTCTGAAACATCACATTGGTACTTGCCAGTGTTGAACCCGCGCCCTCGGCAGTGATAGGCGGGCCCTTTAATCACTAGGCCACCACTGACTATTTATATATTCAGAGTACAAAAGTTTGCATAAATAATTTTTAAAAACACGTTTCCATTATGTGTTCGTTTTCGTTAGTATTACATTAATATTCCGTGTTTAGTTTGATGAAAATAAAGAAAAGTTAATGCAGTAATCTTTGGGAAATGCTTAACAATGTATATGTGGCCGTAGATGAAATATTTTCAGAGAAGTGAAGAATTTGGCAACATAAAATTCAGTATATCCCTATCTGTGTATATTCATAGAATAACATTATAATATACTTAAATATCCTTAATAGTATTTGTAAGACAGTAATGGAAACTAAACCAACCTTATGTATTTGGTTCGTCATAATTTCGAATATTTTATGCAAAAGATTAACAACGATTTAATCTATCCGCTACAAACTTTCAAATTCGCATGTTCCAAGTGTGTGTATTAAATTTATTAAGATTACTATTTTAAGCCAAAGTGGATTATTTCATTATTATAAATTATAATTTAAATAAAAAAACTGTACTGAAACAAGACCATTTCGTTTATATTACATTCGACGAGCAAACAACTTTAATTGCTGAAATTATCGCAAGTAATTAATTCAATCTACCAGCTTCATACGAACATGACTATGGAAGATTTTTTATTATAAAATTTTATCTGCTTGTAACGGTTGTTTAACATTTACTTCTATCATTTTTGAAAAAACAAATTCTTGTATTGATATAATGGATTGTTATTCCTTATCAAATAAGTATTTTTTTTTTAATCACCCACATTTTATGCTTTTTTATAAGTAAGCAACGTTTTATTGTATACTAGCTTTCCGCCCGCAGCTTCGCCGCGTGGAGTTCGGTTATATCGCGTTTCCAAGAGAACCTTTCAAAAGTCTGGGATAAAAACTATCCTATGTTCTTTCTCAAGGTCAACTCTATCTCTGTACCGAATTTCATTAAAATCAGTTCAGTGGTTTAGGCGTGAAAGCGTAGCAGACAGACAGACAGACAGACAGACAGACAGACAGAGTTACTTTCGCATTTATAATATTAGTAGGGATAAAGTGTAAGTGACTCTGTACGTGTCTTAGTTATAACTAAGGTAACCTTTCAAATCTGATTTAAATGTTTAAACAGCTTTTTAAAATCAAAATTTACTGATATTAAAAATCTATATTGGATTTTCTTATACTGGTTACAATTTTTTAAATGGTAACTAACATTAACTGTACTTATATGTTATATTATAATTGCGATTATGACATGAAGAATTCTGTAGACTTAATAAAACATTATTGTCTTTGACAAGAAAATTTTGCTGTGTACCGGATACTTGTATATAAAGTTAGTTTTTATAACATTAGAGTCTTTTTAAGCCTTATAATAAAAAACTGCCAAGTTACGTTACAAATTCTTAATGAAGATATACTCGTTCCAGCAATAATATTTATTTTGTTTCCAAGAAAAATTTAGTTAAACCATTGTGTAAGCGAAATGAAACTCTTCCAATCCTTCGTAATTACTGTAGTTAATTGCAACTACTATCATGACCGAAAGAGTGAATGAAATTTTAATTACTTTAGCAATCTTAAAGCACCCACTGTTTATTTTAAAATGTTGCTTTGTAATATTATATAAAACAGATTTTCTTCTTTTGAACGAATATACGATAAGAATTTTCTCATCGTATATTTTGTAAACAAATGTTGCTTTTAATAACTGAACCTTGGAAAAAAGAGTTTGTAGATTAGTTTTTCACACTTGTAAAAATGTGTATGTATAAAACTTTTATTTTTGAATTATAACTGGATTTTGCTTGATTGTTATTCCACCAATGGCTTCATACCAAGCTACAATATAATATGTACATATTAAGATTAACTATTTATGAAGCAAACTATTACCTAACTCTAGCCACATAATTCAAAACACCCCACTCATAATTGAAGTTTCATCGGGTGTGAGGAAGGTCGTCAATGAAAAAATGAACCCTCGTTATGCTTTTGGTGAACCATAGTAAAATAAGGATGAAAAAATTAAACATGTTATTCCTTCACACAAGTTTCAAAGTGTATCCTATAAAATAACGATACGCTGATTAATTTACAACAGTGCCCAAGGCTGAGTAGATTAATTTGACCTACAGCCTTTGAAAGACGAGAGGAGCAGTCTTCTTTGTCTTCCGTCACCCTCTTATAACCAAGTAATTGATGCAACGAAAATATTGCTGTATCGTATTCGGCTGAAATCAGAAGCAACCATTTATATAAAATAACAAATTAAAAACATACCGCAACACGACGAATCGGTTGCCATGACTATCTAATAGGTGGAAACCGTGGCAGCGGCCGATTTAATGTCCTCTAGATTCCTTTCTTCTTTAGATTATTTTCTTTTGAAGCGGAAAAAGAACTTATATTTTTGCAAAAAAATTAAATATTCTCCTTGGCATAGTAAGGAATTGTAAAATTAATCTTTATATTTATAATGTATATATATATACATACTGACATTTTAATATATACTAATAATTAAATCACGTTACATCACACTTTTTTTATTCATAAAAGTTTTACTTTGTCTGAAAAATTTATATGAAATTCAGAATAAGCTTATATCCTTACGTCCGTCTCGATAAAAACGTAAAGTTTGCTCTATGTGCATGTAGCTTAAATTACCGACTTAAGTCACAGCACGACTTCTTATTTGGTAAAGTGAGTGCCATGATATATAAATTTTATATGAGAATGCAACGTGATATGTATTTTATATAAACTTAACTCATGCTACAACCATCAGCCATTCTCTTAAATTTCCAATCTCACATGGTAAATCATAAAATAATTCAGTGTTTCAAGAAAAATTCTATAGTTAAATTTTTTTCTTAACAAAACATTATAAGGCTCCTTATGTAGGGCTCCTTGTGTAGGTAACTTACCATCTAAGATAGTCACATGAAAAATCTTTGATAGTTTTAATTTTTGCCTGATTGCTAATTGTGTTTTATAACACAAAGTTTAGTTGATATATGTATGCATAAACAATACCGAATTAAGTCGTATTGAACAGTATATAATGGACGTTTTCGCTTTGTACTTAAATACAAAATTATAGATTTGTTTTAATTAAATATATTTACTTTTATTAAATTACTCATATTTTTGTAGCAAATATTATAGAATATTGTAAGTCTTGTAGAATGTACTGTAACAAATGCACGTCTTTCATGTTACTTTTTGTACTTCATCATTTGTAACCATAAGTAGCATTTTATTTATGTGTTATTTTAAAATAAAATTTTATCACCTTTAAATATTTTACAATTAACGAAATCATATAATTTTGTAATATCAAAGATTTTTCGTCATATATTTTATTAGTTTTAAATTAATGGTTACAGATCGTACCATCAAAAAATATTACACAATATCCTGAATCAATTTAGAGATCGTGAGAAAAGTCAAGTTTAACTAAGTGGTCGTTATGTGTGATTACCGTCAGCTTGTAATAACATAACTATGTATCAATTAACAAGCTCTTGTCTGCGGCCTATTTCCAGTTAAATTCATTAAGTTTAATGTTTATGTTATTCTTTATATTTTGTTGATATCTTTAGATAAATTAAATTTAAACAACCAAACATGACCATGCCGCCTTGTTTATATATATATATATGTATATATTGTTTATATTTATATATATATAATTACAGTTTCTTCAGAACATCGTTTTATTATAAGAAGAATAATGAATAAAAAAACAAATACGATTCTAAGATAGCGAAGTATGCTTAAGATTAAAAGAAACCTAAGCCAGTGTGCTTTAGACCACACGACTGAAGTAAAACTTCTTTCGTTCCATCTATATGTAATATGACTATACATATATGTAAGGACTTTAACTCAAAATAAGGTACTCTATATTTAGTAAGGCTAGCAATTTTGTAACTTTTCTTCTTTAAATGTTATGATAAAAATAACACATTTGTTATAAATACTCATTTGTTATAAATACTCTTAGAATAGTTTGTGATCATGTATGTATGTAAGGATGATAGTTATTTCTTCGTGTACAAAATACTCAACTGGATTTTATAAAATTTTGTATAGCTTAACATATTGCTATACTTATTAGCAAACATAACAGATGTATTGTACACAAGCTCCTAGACGTGATGTGCTAAAGATTGTAAAACTTATTGCTAGTAGATTATCAGATCCCTTAAAATTTTTAAAAGCATTACATTACTCTCTGTTCGTAAACACGAAGTGCGCGCCGAAGAAGTCGCTGGCAAAACCTATTTACCCTATAAAAGACGCTTATATGCTATTGCCTTGTTACCAGAGGGTAGTTAATAAGTTATAATGAAACATTATCTGATAACTTCTTGCAGGAATAAGTTAATATGAAAGTTACTTATGTTTCGTCCTTCAATATATTTTGTAAACTATATTTAAATTGCGAAGACGTTGAAAACAATTGGACCAGTTCATATCATACAATGAGGTTTCATTAATGTGTTTTTTGCCGTTATAAAACATTTTTATTTATAAAAACAAGCTGTAATTTATAGACTACTTATTTGTGTTTAAATACTCGTATATACTACCGGGCACCAGGTATATAGGGCTACCTCTCATGCACGAGGGCGCGGGGTCGATCTTGGCCCTGGCAAGTACCAATGTGATTTTTCCGAGTCATATGTACTTTCTAAGAGTATTTATACATCACTGATTAATGCATTCCCAAAGAGGGTTGATGTCAGGCAGGCGGCCGGTCGTAAAAAAAATTAGCCAAAACTATTCACAACATGTAAGGCAGACCCTGCTAAAGCTGGGAAATTGCCAAGTGGAAGAAGAAGATACTCGTATATACCACATTCTTTTAAAATCTTCATAAATAATGTAAAAATTATTCTTTTATAGTTTTAATATTTATTTATGCTTGCAACACTCAAAAAACACATTCTTAGACTATAAACTGCTAATCATAATTGAAATCTGTGATTCTAAGCGAATAACTATTTTGAGACACCATTTTAAAAATTGCACACACATTAACACAGTCTTATTAAAACAACGAATAAAGAATAGATTGATTTCAATTTATCCATTACTTAGACTTGTTTTTATCGTTAAATTTCTTAATTAAAATCTCCCCCACAAATACAAGAGTCGACAGGCAAGATCCTAATCCTAATATACCCCACGGCACTAGAACTTCTAACTCCTTGCTATCCTTGGTTTTAAACTTATAATGTATTTGGAACTCCCTATACAGTCGTGACATGTGAGCGTTGATCATACCATTTTCTCTCACTCGCAACGCATACATTTGAAGTTTGTCGATAAATGGGAAACCTTTGTAGAAGTAAATGCAGTTCAAGGAACTGTAAATTGGTTTGTCTAATTTGTACATCGTTTCCTCTCCGTATTCGTTGTAATAGTCTAATTTATAATATTGGTATTTATGAAAATGCACAACCGTAAAATATTCGTGCTCCGACTGACTGACAAATTGTATGCTGTCTAAATATAACTTACACTGTTCAAGTGTTTCAAACCGCTGTTTATCATGTAACGTTGCCTCTATGTAGTCTAATATGGTTTCACTCACACAAGACTTCAGATTATATCTTTCCAGGTCCTCCACGGTAGCGATTTGATGTTCCATTAATGGGTGGGTCGTGACACTCGAGAAGGTCGATTGATAGTAGCTACTGAAGAAGTAAGAACACCAAACCCACGCTATGAATATGGATCTCTTGAAAAAGCTGCCCCGAATACCTGTGCCGCTACTAAACATGAATGATAGCATCTTCAGAACAACCCAAGATTTATCCTTAGGGCGAAAAAATAAAACGAATAGCAGAAAATACAATAGAAATATGAGGAATAACGTTAACCAGACGTCTACTTGGAATACCAAATACATGTTTCTCCAAGGCTGCACACGCCCTGCTTTCTTCACCAGGTACACGAGCGAATCTTGGTCCAACAGGTGTAAATATATGAATTCAAACATGTCCGTCCTTGCCTCCACTAACACCAGTCCACCAAATACCATGTCGGCTCCATTTTGTACAAAACTCAACGGTCCATCAATTGACATATTTTCGGATATTGTCGAGAATTTTTCTCCATCACCGATAAAAGTTACGTTAATATTGAAACTTTCTAGTTGGCTTATTATTCTGAATATATACTCTTCTATCCCGACCATTATATAAGTACTATTAATTGGCCTTTTTATAGAGAAAGGTGGCCAATGTGTTGACGCCACATTGAAAGTGCAGTTCCTTAAGCCAGTTATTAGTTTGTCAGGGTACAGGTCTTTGGTATACGATTTAGAACATTTCCCCAAATCAATAATTCTATCGTATCGTCGACCGCATCCAAAGTTCTCGAATGGATTGTATGTGTAGATGTCAGGATCCGCAGTGCTGTTCAGGATAAGTATATTGATGACGTGATACCTTAGTAAAATATCAAATACATTATAAAGGTCGTGTACGTTGAGGTTTTTTATAAGAATTAAGAATCGCGTGGTAGGATTCCAGCGTCTTTCATAAACAAGATATCTGAACTGTTTTATAAAATACGTAGAACTGTTTGCATCAATTACGTAGTGTTCATTCAGTATAGTCATATTACTTTGCGGACTCCGCGATATTATTGTTTTCAATTGCATTGTGTTCAACACTTTGACAAGCTCGTTATGATTTCCCATGTGAACCAAACTTATGGTGTTGCTACGTTTGAAATACTTTTTGACTATGTTGCCAATGCATTTTCCTTTCGAATCCTTCGTACGAATATCTTCTATTCCCCCTTTAACCAAAGACGTACATAATAATAAGATACAACTTCGTAACAGCATCTTACCAATGACACAAGTCGGACTGTTTTCAAAAATTTTCATTTCTTTCTTCATTTCCTATAAGACTATACATATTTAAATCGTTCGCTATTATTTACAACAATCTTCTTCCTCTATAAATAAAAGTGTTTGAACGTCTGTGAGGAACGAAATGAAATAATTTTAGTTAGCTTCGGCAATATTTGAATACTAACTTGATACGTATCTACATATATTATAATAATATACGTGTAAGTTAGTAATATCCTTCGAATATAATTTCACGGACTATTGTACTATGTAACGATGAATTATATTTCTTTATTAACTACTACAGCGACCTCAATTTTGTCATGTCGGAGTCATAGAAAGTCAGTAATAAATCAATATTTCGTCTATAAAATTTCGTTAAGCATCAAAAATCACAGTAGAAATTATAATACAAAAATCATCATGAAAACCAAAGGGACAACACTTTTAACCGACTTCCAAAAGCAGGAATCTGTAGCGTCAACTTTACTTTCATCTTTTATATTCAATTTTAAACAGTAACATTTTAGTTTTGAAATACTTTATTGTTTTGGAGTATCAATTATTATTAAAGGACAAAAAAAATTAATTATAAATTTTGAGTACCCGCAACATATACATCTTGACTCATGACCGGTTGGCTGTTGTTTGTTTTATTAAAGAGGATAATAAAATATATTCTCATGACGTATATAACTTTGGCGCCAGCTTTTTAAAAAAAAAAATTTCAGGTGAAGCTATATAAAATATCAATGTTGACGAATACCAGCAATTAAATGTTAAAAAATTAATAAAAATAACATGTAATTTAAAAGTAATTCAATGGTAAAAAATAAACAATTTGATTTCAGTCATTGTAAATAATATGGCGATATAAATTTCAACCTAGTTATTTCTTTTGTTTTAAACCGATAGTGCACCGGTTGTTAAATAAACAATAGGGACCTTTCCCCTCAGAAAATAACACCGACGTTTCAGAGCGAACATATTTGTAACACCATAAGAAGTCATCAACAAACAAAATTATCTCTTTAATAAACATTAATGTTGCTTAATTGACTATTTTTGCTATTATTTTCAATTTGCTTCATGACACAATTAATAATGTAATTGTTACGTACGTGTTACAAATGAAAAAAAATGAACGTCGCCGGGGCTACATCTTTATATCGGTAAAATATCATATAACGAGTGACGCCGCTGACTCCGCGGAACGAACACCAAGCCGTGTGAACAAGAAGATTCCTTACACCAGACAAGCAATAGAATGTTATTGTCATCCTAACATCGGGGTAATAATGTAGTCTCAGGTAAAGGTTATAAGTTTTAACATGTAATTCTTATTTCAATACCTCCGGTTGCCACCCTATATAATGTATTATTATGTTTTGTCGTTGTAAATAAAATATTTTGTTTATTATTTCGTAATATTTTAATATCCTTACATTACTTTTCGTACTTTTAGCTATGATTTGGGTCCATTGTGGAAAGTGAAGTTCGTGTTGGAAAATTCAACTGAATACCTTCTACTCTTATCTATGATATATTTTTTGTTTTGCTGTGTTATCCATATGTTATTGAATGAGATTTAATTGATTGATTGAGATTGATAAGAATTGGATAGTTAAATACAATTAACAAGATATATAATACTTTCTATTCCCAAAACAATGCGATAACGGGAACTACGATGGTGAACAGCAGACAGATATTAAAATAAGCTACGATATTAGAAAGTAGAAGTGATTTATCCAAAATTTGATCATAAGATCGTAGTGTCCATATCACGGGACATCCCATTGGCATCTATCTATTTTACAGCAAAGAAAGGTTCATAAATAATGAAGTTATCCACAAACACAGAAAGAATGTGGTATTATTGAGAAACTTACTCTTCTTTGCAATCGATTCAAAATTGTTTTATTTTGTTATACAACTTTTAATGATAAATATAACCTGTATGTCTCTTTAAAACTGTACTTGCGCTATGAAAATAAACTAAAATAACTCTCAGAGCTATATTTATAAGAATATAGACAATGCTGCAAATCTAGTTTTAAGAATTTCCTTATTAATTCATTCGTTCTTTTATTCCTTTCCCTATTATCCATTCGAAATACTTACATTTAAAGTGTTTTTATTTTTCACATTTTTTATTTACTACACGTCACGCGGGATTAGCTGTATAGTTTCGACGAATTGAATAAATAATAAGATATTTAATTTTATAACAAACTGTCGATGATTATAGAGATAATAGTGGATTCTAAATTTTTGCTCTAACTAAAATCTGTATAGGTATATAATAATTTAAGGTGACTTAAATGTACCTACCCAATAATGACACAGAAGATTTAGCAATATTGCTCAAAAAATCCTAATATCGACATAACAAAGATAACTAATAAGTATGTACGTATATAGAACTTTAGTCGAAATAGGACTACAATAAAAAATATTATCATGTTTAAACATTTCATAACAATCTTTTGTAAAGAAAACAGGATGAATATTATTTTATTTAAAGTATTTATAAATAATTAAGGAAAACTAATCATCTTATTCTTAGAAATAAAGAGGCAACAAATTGTAACGTACAAGGATAGATAATCGTTGAAACAGAGATTAATTTATTTCTGTAAAAACTGTTTATTTTGCGGAGAAAAAAAGTAATATAGTTAAAAAGTAATATATGTATATTGTGATAAACTTTGAATTCAATTTATAACTGGTTGTGTGGTTATTTTTATGTAAACTGTAACTGTAAAAGAATCAATCTAGTTGACTTCCAATATTCATATACTCCTATATATACACATACATATATCACCTATCTGTGTATGTCTTTAACTATAATGTAAATATCTACTTATGTCATAAAATTGTTATAAAATTTTGAAACAACATTTAAAACAGTTCACATATTGGAATCTAAAGTTGTAAAAAATATTTTATAAAGTTGTAAAAAATATTTTATATTATTTTTTTTGAATTTTTGGGTGTTTTATAAATTAAGCTGAATACATTGGAACAGCTTGAGTGATTTTCATTAAACAAGTCTGAAACTGTCAGGTTGTTATGTTCTTGTTCAAGCCGATACGATCAAAGACAGAGTAATCTATTCTAGATACAATATGTTGCACATTATAAGATCTTTTATTTTATACGGAAATTAAAAATTAAATTTGTTATCAAGAAAATACTTTGTACTTATTTTAAATTTCAAAGAAAGTTAACTGTGATGTCAATCATTATTAGTAAATATGTAGATAGTAAACACACTCATATTAGTTAAATTGAGAACAATTGTACAATCAAAAAGCTATTTCTATTTATTATCAATAATATTTATTTACAAAACTAGTATCTTCTTTGTTATAACACGTTATAAATACTAACTTAACTGATATATCTCACAATTAGTCAACGCTAAAACTCATTAGCTTTAACAACGTGACATTTTATTATTCTCGTTACTGGATATTCAAAAGTCAAAGGTTAGGAATTAATATCTCTTACAAACGTTGCTCGTTACTAAAGTTCTTAAGCTATAATGACATATAGTTAAATCACTTGACAAAGAAATTATTGAACCCAAAAGAGAATCCGTTGATTTTAGATTTGAATGAAATAATTCGAATTGTATAATGTTTCCATTTTTGATAAATACTAATAGAAGTGTAAAAGGATAGTAACTGTGACCTAACAAATCGTAACTTGAACCTACACTAAAAATTAACAACAATGCGTTATTTGCTCCTTTAGAAACGTGAACTAAAATTTGCCTATTTAATGGACTACCTTACCTATAAACAATGATATTCTAAAGGTGAACATAATAACTATCATAAAATCCAGGAATTGCTCGTGGAATTATGATTAATTAATTGTTTTGAACCCCGACTATAATTTTGTATCTCTCAGGAAATCATTTTTCTTTAACCATTTCTTACATTTACCATAACATGAATTATACTAAAACATTCTGAATTTATCGCCTTATAGATTTTGATAACAAAAGTATTATGATCCTTATTGATACGTTATTCAAACCAATCAAATGTATGGATCACGATAAATTCATAATAATTGTTAATTTTTAATTTAAGAAAAGACTCGATACTTATTATTTTGTGAATCAATTGGCACGTATCCTGGAAGTCGTAACCTGTTATGGTCATATACACACGGTAATATGTAGAACATACTTATTTATATTTCAAATATTAAAAACAGATACATCTTATGTTAATGTGAATACTAAAATTAAAATATAAAGGAAAAATATATTCTCAAAATAAATGGTTAGATTATGGAGTAGATCAAAAAAAAAGTCTTAGATGTCATTACAAATGTTTACAGTGATAACAATGGCCGGAATACAATGAATTGTATTTATTGAGAGTGTATTTAATAATAATATTCATTGATTAAATTAAATTCATATCTAACTTTTACGTAAGTTTTATATGTTCCAAAATTCTTAATTTTATATAAATCGTAGTTGGGGCAATATTATACGTAGTGGCAGTAATAAGTTCACGATACAGTGCTATAAGGTAACTGTGCAACAAAATTATAATTCTGTTATAAAATCCTTGAAATATTATTCTTTTCTTCAATTGATCTCATTTGAATTACATGTTTATTGTATTAATACATTCGAGATTGTAATTATGTTTTGATTTCACTTTACCAGAATCCCGGGATAGGATCGTATGTTACGACGAGGATCA
Organism: Danaus chrysippus; assembly: GCA_916720795.1. Lineage (NCBI taxonomy): Eukaryota > Metazoa > Arthropoda > Insecta > Lepidoptera > Nymphalidae > Danaus > Danaus chrysippus. Next base: position 2,403,837 of record CAKASE010000080.1, on the reverse strand, counting down.
CGACTATCAAATCAAATATAATTTGTGGTATAACTCCCACAGGAATATCATAAAAGGATTACTGTGACTGAGGAAGTTATATGAAGAAAATCATCTTCATTGAGATCCCTCCGTGAAAAATTCGATAGTTAAATAAAAATAATGTATAAAATAATATTATTTTGACAACATGTTTAAAAAGTAACGTTGCACAAGTAAATTTAACTTGGGTTAACATTTTTTTAAAGTTTATCTATAATCTTATCTTAATAAAATGTAACAAATTCCTTTCAATTAAAATAAAATATACAAATTCTTTATTGAACCCGTGCTAACTATTAAATAATAAAAACAGTAAATGATATAATGCAGCTGAAATATCAGCTGCAGGTAAGATTGTCTAGACCCAAGTGCACTTTTACCCATAAAACATAGACATTAATCGTTATCTTATATGTTTTGTTAAACTAATGAAAGTATTCATATCTTTTCTTTTTTTTATGACGAAGGGAAACTCTTTTTACGAGCCATCCAAACGGCCTTGATAATAATTATCCATATTATTAAATTTAATATACATAAATCGAAACGAAAAGAAGCTAATGAGTGCTAATATAAGGGTACTTAGATTTTTAAAGAATTCTTGCTATGTAGAATATTAAAGAGTGGTTTTTATAGAATTGTACAAAATTTTCATTACTCAATATATAACATTTGGCTTCGAGTACTATATGGACTTTTACTAAGTCAACAAAACTGCGACTCAATTATTTGATTTAATTATTTGATTCAAAAAGTAAATGTACAAGTTGCCTGTTCAAAATTCTTTCCATTAGATGTGATGTTCATTTAATCGAACTTCCTCCAAGTTGAGTATCATCTTAACTTGAAGCAACAGAACCTTTTACAAGTTTCAAATGAACGGCGACATTACATTAGATGAGAGAGTTGCACTAACAATACGTATCACAGGTAATAATGAAGTGGTTTATAACTTTTGATTTGTTGAAATGACATTAATTAAAGAGATTTTTATTTTATAAGCGTTGTATAAAGGTTCCTTCTATCATTCTCCTACTGTTTGACTTCGACTCTACTTTTTCAACAATTTTTTTCTTATTATTTTTTTATCTCTTTATTCAATTTAATGTGTCCATTTATTATTATTTTTGTAATTGTGTAACGTAATTACAGTTTGCTACCTATCTATAGATATGTACCTGTTTTCGTCTCTTGTAATCTTTTCTCGTTTTTCACCATACTATATTATTTATTAAATCACACTATTACTTTTTGGTAAAATTAAACTTAAAAATGTAATACAAAAGTAGGTATACACAACGTTTAAAACATTTTATTTATGAAGACGAAGTATTATACGACGTGGAGCAAGCGTATGATAATAAAGTAAATGTTTTTATATTCTTGAAGAATATGTCGCCATTATAACAATGGTACCTATATGTATATATTGCTTTCTTATAATATTGAGTATTTCTATATTTACGATTTAAAATTGATTAACGATATGCAGTAATAGTTTTTATGTAATATATTTTTTGTAACCACCTTTTTTACCAGATAAAACCATTGTTATGAATTTTTAAAATGAAAGATATAAGGTATACACGTGAAGTAGTGTTGGTATACTACTTACGAATTATATATATTAAACTAATTTATAGATACATATACGATTATAAGTGGTTAAGCACTTAAGCAATAAAGCGGCAAGAAATGAAAACGAATCACGAAAGTCAAAACGTTGTATTAGGCAGCAAGTGTATGAGCTAATTAATTATTTACAAAAATGTATGGTCATTTATACTAAAAATTCTAAACACTAAGTGTCGCACTTGACCATCTTGCGCGTGAGTCTCCGCCCAGTCATTAGTGAAGACAAAAGACGGGTCCGCGGCAATTCTGATAAAGGCGGCGCTATCTACCATTAGCTAATGACCAGGCGTTAAAACTATTGTAATGAATTATTAACATGAAAGATATAACATATACACTATACAAATATTACGATAAAACGAGTTTTTTTCTATATAAGTGAGCCCAGATAAATAAAAAAACATGCTGAATAAAACAAACTACGCGTCGTTCACGATTAATGGCATTTCACTGTTTTAAAATAAACCATTAATAATGCTTTGTTCAATAGGTATAATGTTGTTAAAACATCCAAATAAAAATCAGCTACATAGTGTTTGCTTATATTTTAAAAAACATGTACAAAATAGGGATAGAAGGATTCAGAATGAAAGTTTTGTCTTATTAAAAAATACTGCTATTGTTATTTAATATGATTTTTGAAATTCATCTTCGTAAGTAAAATTTCTGAACTATACAGTTATATTTATCGGCACTCCAGTGCTTATTAAGATAAGTACCTACATAAAAATACATATTTCAAGGATTACTTACTGTTGAAGAGAGACAAGTTGTATCTTTCTTTAAAATAATTTATTTGTGACAATAGTTATTATAATAATTAACAATAAATCCACTGAGTCCTACAAATGTCGTACAGTAAATCAAACTGGAATTTTTTAATAACAATCCATTTCCATAACCGAACTTGGTTTGACTTGATCAGATATTATTAACGTTAAAATGACAAATTTAATTGACTTATTCAAAAACTGTATTTATCAATATGCTTCCTCCTCAAAATGTTTTTGTAACGACCGGTTTTGTAAAGAAATCATTCAAAATGTAAGTAAAATATTTCTTTACAAATTTTAATTTCGCTTGTTAAGGATGTTAAAGTTTATCTTAATTATTCTGATATAAAACACACATAATACTATTTATTGCTCACATTAAGTTCTGAGCTTAACGTGAACTTGGTGACATTCATCTTAATATTATAAATTAAACCGAAGTATCTTGATAAATAATAATTGAGGCACATTAAGTCTTTGTTTTTATTTTAAGACTCAAAAAGTATCAACAATATAACAAAAGTATAGAATATGTTTATTTATAATTTCATAGAAAATTAAATAAATACATAATATCATAGAAGAAAATATTGAAGTGCAAAAGTGGATGTTAAAATGTAATAATTAAAAAATACGCCATCGTTACTTTAAATCAAGATTTTGAATAATAAACGTTCTTTACAAACATGTCACTCCTTGAAATTGAGGTTTTTGGATAGTGAAACAATGTAAAGGAATTCTTAACTGTCAATACCAAAATATATATTAATTTCAGAATATTTCTTACTGTACAAAGAAAAACTAAATAGTATTTACTATAAGTCTCTTTACTTGTTAAGTATATACCTTTTTATATTAAAAAACCTTATTTCGCTCTATTCTTGTCAGGCTCATATGTTCAAACTACATTCATGCACTTTAGCAGTCGGCAGGTGTTTGCCAAATTAGTCCTTATGTACGTATTACAACATGAGTAAACACGCAAACATCTAAATTGTAAACTTATGTCAATATCATTCTTAACTATAATAATGCGTTAAGAGTAATACAACATATTTTTATATCAATTGCATTGTATTTCTTAATTAATTTACTAATTAAAATAAGACTCGGTTAAACAATCTGGTAAATATATTTAGATAGTTTAAAATAATACAGAATTAAAAGCCACTATTAAATATTTATTTAAAAATATATCAAGTTCATTGTGCCAGCTAACAAATTATTATTTATACTAACCACCTGCGGCTCTGGAATTAAACATCACTTGTATTCAAAGTTGATCGCTGCTGGGATTTGTGAAAAAGATATACAATCCTCTATAAGAAATATCAAAGATATAAAAGATGATCCCAATAAAACTTTCTGTTAACTATATTGTTTTAAACACAGTTAATAAAAGCCTTTCATTTGAAATATAATAACTTAAAAGAGTAATAAAATGAACAAAGCATATATGAAAAACTAAGAAAAAAGACATAAACCAATAACGTTTGAGCAGAAACTAGTTTCTGAACATTTAATCAAACATTAGTATCATTTAAAAAAATAACAAAGAAAACAAATAGCTATTATATAAAATATATTAACATAATATTTGCTATTAAACTTGTATTAAGAAAATGTTAGAACATTCCTTACGTGTGAGCTATTTTCTATGAAACAGTCTACATGCAAGAGATTTTCCCTTTGGAAACGTTTGTGATCTTCTTAAATACATAGTAACAGTGTTATTACAAACACTATTATTGTTAAACTGGGCTAGTTGTTATATTAGAGCGTTCAGGTCTTCTTCAATGATAATTCTACAAGATTTCTAAGAGCAAAGATAACATATATGAAGTTAAATTAATAAAATATTATTAATATTCTTTTTTATTTATTCTTTAAAAATAATTTAACGTAGGTATATATAATAGGTTATTTTAAAAACCATTATATAACATTTAATATTTGTTTAGTTGGTATAAAAAAAAATTAACTGGACAAGATGGCAAGGCATGTACATATGTGTATAATACAGATAACAGATATTTCCAATCTAATTATGAGAGTAATATAATATCTAACAGAGAATTTGATGAACCATTAATTTGAATGAAAATGATTATTCGCTTTGCTGTATTAAATCTGTTGCAATAGAATGAACATAAACATTCAATTCTTGTTAAGTATAAAAAGGTATTGTATATTTAAAAGAGTTAATATTGAAAATTAAATTTTACCGTAAGTCACTAATTAGGATCAATCAAGTTAAAACTTAATAACAAGTATTGGAAGGCATAAAATATAAAGGTATATAATGTATAAAATCTATTGTTTAATTCTTATCAATTAAATTTCAAACATATTTTTACTAGTATATCGTATATGCTATAGTAGTAAAAGTGAAAGGCAAATTACAGTTTGTTGGATAGACTGCAACGCGATGTACCTGGCACCCGCAGGATAAATCCGAGGAACGCTGAGAAGTTTTCGTGTCGTATATATAAATATATATATATATATTGTATCTATTTGTTAAGTAATTTGTACACCCCTACCATCCTATCTCTCTCCTCTACCAAAGGTTGCCTGGAAGAGATCGCTGTTTTAGCGATAAGGCCGCCTAATGTACATTTTTTTTTCTTTGTTTCACTCCTATTCTTGTGTCCTATTGGTGTTCAATAAAGAGTATATAAATAAATAAATAAATAAGGTATTTCTTTTAAATTAAGGTCAACAAATGTAAATCTCATTAAGTTGTCGTATTATTGTTTGTTGCTAGAATTATTATAAATCAATTATTAGTTTAATGAAGGTAAACTATCACTAGAAAGCTATCAGTCCATTTATATACATGCAATTAATGTTTGTTTTGTACTGTATGTTCGAAATAAAAAAAAAGCCGCAATTTGTCCGAGTTGTAAAATATTGTAATTTAAAAAAAGCATAGCGACCTACTGAACCAGAAAATAAACCATAAAAAATACTTTATTATAAGTTATTTCATTATAAACATACTTTTTATTCGACAGTGCTAAAAACAAAATCTAATTTCCTGAGCTAAAATTTATTAAAGCAGTCAATCTTATCATGTTTATTAAAGGGAAAGGCTTCTGGGAGTTGAGACAGGCACTTGGTGAAATCTTTCTTATTTCCACATTCGCAATGAAATATTATATTTATTATGTGAATGTGATATGGGCTTGGAGTTCCTCACAGATCAGTAAAATTCGTCAGAAATTCTGTTTATAAGCATTGCAGCGTACATATGTTATTACTTTTTATGTGTCATTCTGTAAATTTGAACAAAAACCTACACTAAAAAGTAAAGCGTTGGTATTTTTTAAGAACCTTTGTAAATTGTTACAGTGTGAAAGCTACACAATTTAAAAGTTTTAATTTACATTAAATGGACAGTTTAAGTAGGTTTAATTAAAGAAAAGTTGTTCTCGCAATATTCACGAATTATCCAGGCAACATTTTCTACCGAAAATGTATAAATAAATATAAGTTTCATTAAAATTTAAATTTAATTTAATAATTACCAAAACTTAGATTTAAATATCAAACACTACAAAAACGTGGTCTCAAATTTATGAGCTTCTAGAAAATATGTTACTAAATTTGTCATACGATGTCAGATAAGACAACATACAAATGATACTGGTGATGTTACTGAAAATCTCGAATTTATATACATATACAGCAGAAGTATTTGGAATAAAATTTGTAATAATATCAAATTTGCTTCTTCTCTTTATATGAATTCTTTGAAATGTTATGATCTCACAATGCTCCCTATCTTACAAATTGTTCAAACAATTTATGGAGACTAGACATAGCAGGTTAATATATAAAATTTCAGACACAATTATTCAAACTACTATGAATAAGCGAAACGTATACTTGATGCTAGCGAAGGTCTCTAATTCGCAAAATAGAAACTGACGTCGTTTGATACGTCTCTTGGAAGGGCCCTAGTTCTGTTTATCAAATCTGTATGTTCAAATACAGAACATCCGTATTAAAAAACAACCTAATTAAAAATAATACTAACAGACACAAATGTTTTATCAAAATAGTTAGACAGCAAACTTTACTCTGACACTTATCCTCTGCATCTAAACATATTTAATTATTTGATAACAATGAAAGGGTGTTTAAACATGAAAAGAATAATGAATGATCCGCAAGTTTCGTAGGAATTTTTGAAAATTATTTACATTTAGTACACACTGTATTATAACTATTGACAAACTTTAATAAATTTATGGAAAAGCATTGGGTATATATAAATTAAGACTAAAACCAACTATTGAAAAAAAAAATTAAATAACGGAGGAACGAAGAATAAATAAATATGTAGGAAATATATTTTTTGTGAAAATTTAAGATTAACCTGTTATTATTTCAATCCCCTTGTAGGGAATTGCCAAAAGCTGTTCTCGTGTGTGTCATCAAATTTCTAGTGCTTTGGAAACGTTACCTAAAAGATAGTCTAGACAAAATGCGATCGTGAGCATCACACACTATCTCACAGCTCATAAACGTAATGACCATCTAACCTTAGCGTTGCACTGTCGAAAGCGAACTGCGTCAGGCATTCTGTCTTTACGACTTTAGAGAAAATTTTAGTCTATATTCGTTGAATTAAAACATTGATCTTTAGAAGATGATTACAAAGTAACAGTGATCAGAATGGATTACAGATAACCAACGTCTATCTCCAGTCAATTCACACCAAGATTGACCAAACTCTAGTATTAGCCACGAAAAAAAATTGTTACTAAATGAAATATTGTATGAGTTTATTCATCATAGTGTAGCATATAATGTACTTAAACTAATACAATTTGATTAAACTCTAAACTGATGTAAACAATATACCTGCTGGACTCTGAAGGTTTGAGACAGTCTTCAGGGAAAATAAAAGGTGACTTCAATATTGAAAATAAAAATATTGCAGAACGAGCTGAACCTTATAATATGGTTATTAAATATTAAAAAAAGGTCAATAGTCACAAAGTAATATTTACAATAGCGGAAGGCATCTCAAGTGACATTTTATGGTTTTCAGGGTTCTCATTAAAAACAAAAAATACAGAGATGCTTTGTTGGACGACGACGAATGGGATTGTAACGAACTTCATGGTTGATTCAGTGTTAGACGTAAAAAAAAATCCTTTAAAAATACACATTTACGTCAGGTTAAAGACGGGTCAAGAACATTATAATTTTACTAAGACGTAACTTTGATAACGAATAACACTGTTGATAATTCCATTACAATAATCTGAATTAAAGTGTTCACACAATCGACAACACGATCGTTCCTCCAACGGTAAGGTTGTATAAGCGTTAATATAATTTCGATAAACTAAAGAAAATAAATAATAAATTAAACAAAAGAAAACATTTATGTACGTCGTATCAGTAAAGTAAAAATTCTAGACTAGGTGGACATAGAAAAACAATAAACTGATTGTATGTAATATGTACTACACAATTAATCAGTAGCAGAATTATTTTTAGATAAATTACTTTGTCCGCTAGGCCTCGAGCTTGTTATTTCAATATAGTGGCTTTACCTTGAGTTTTCGTAAAAGGGGCGAGTCACGTTTCAAGTATAATTTTATTGCAATAAAAATGTCATAAACTTCTAACAGTACTTATTCAATGTTTAGGTGGAAACCATGCTACAAATAATTTAATCTACTACGTAGTAGCACTAACGTCTTGGTAAGCTTTAGTAAGCTTTTAGTATCATACCTTAAAGTCATCTTACGTATCCACGACATAAAATATATGTTCCAACCAGTTGTCATTGAAAATCTTTTACAAAATCAGTGCATTTTATATAATGGTATACTTCATTTATATAATGAAATTCATATTTTAGTTTCTGTATAAATTATAATTTATGTGCCTAAATTGTACAAACATCGATGAAGAAACACTTTGATTAGTATATCTTTGTCTGCTTGAACCATTTCTGTTAGCACGTTATTTAATTAAAGTATAAAATAATATTTTTTCTTATATGTTTATTTCCAATGAAATTAATTTGAAGTTATATACTTCCTATACAATTAATACAATTAAGTTTAAGTAAAAGTAAATACAATTACATTTATTCATATATGTAATAATATCTACAAAGATGTGAATATATTATTTAATATATATATAATCTTTACTTTGTGTCGGTCTACTTCTCTCCCTGTATATAATTATCAAGCGGTTCAAGACTTACTAATACGGTAATAGGACATAGCCGTGTATTTAATTATTAATAGAAAAAAAACGGACATGTTTAACTTTTGCAGTAATCCAAATTGTAATTTAAAGTACAAACGGCTCTCTCACTCACGCAGCCATTAAAGACTACTTCACGCCGATCTTCTGTGAGAGGGTCGTACTTTCCCGGTGGAACCCGCTCATAATCGAGCTGCAGTAACTGACCCCAGCTAGGCTCTATCACCTATAAATATCTTCTTCTTCTACCTGGCAATTTCCCAGCTATAGCCAGGGTCTGCCTTACATTTTGTGAATAGTTTTGGCTATTTGTTTTTACGACCGGCCGCCTGACTGACGTCAACCCTCTTTTTTGGGAATCAACATTGATCAGTGATGTCTAAATAGTCTTAGAAAGTACATATGACTCGGAAAAATCACATTGGTACTTGCCCAAGCCAGAATCGAACCCGCGCCCTCGGCAACGAGAGGCGGGCCCTTTAACCACTAGGCCACCACTGACTCTATCACCTATAAATGTATACTATTATATTATGTGTGAAAGTTAACAACAAACGATTCTTGTACAAAATACCTTAGAACATTACAAATTTAACCCTTATTGTATTTTAAAAACATCTATCGCTTACTCCTACCTTCATTACTGCTCATTCAATAAGTTTTAAGTTTATATAACAAAACTTAATGATAATGGAAAAAAACGCACAGTAATCGCCCATTCTAAAATTACTGGTCATATTATCATAAAATGTTCGCGAGAATTTCATGACCCGGAGATGTATGTTATCCTCGTACCATGATCTAGTTTTAACTTGTTTCAAATGACTCATTAGCAATATCTAAGAAGACTTTTAACTGTTATTGTCCCAAATTTCAATTGGTGTAATTTATATATAGCAATTCGTTTTCCGTTTATAAAGATTGTACTTATATGTATAATATATTCAAAGAAAGACCACTGTTAATATTAACTTCTTAAATTTTAGGATTTAAGTGTCTTAAGATCGTGATCGACTAAACACAACATTTTAAGATAAATGATAGACTAATACTGTATAATATATATCCTCGCAATTCCTATAAAATAAATAATCAATAAATAAGATTAGTTGAAATTATCAGGTATCATCCGCATAATCATCATCGTAGCTACCTGTGCAACTGCAGTCACAACAATGTGTGTTGTTAAATTTCAGGGGAGGGTACAGATTAAAGAGACCCCTCTCGGTGACGTTGTCAAAGCCATTGGGGCTAACAGCTACAGTTAATTCGAAACAAGAAAAGATTAAAGAGAGTTTCGCTGGTGCCGTTGCAGCTATCCGACCTCTAAACGTTAGTCAACCGTCTATGAGATTACCTTTAACATCCTGCAAGCCTGACGATTACCGAGAATAAAGTAATTTGTGGCGTCAGTTATGCTGACGTCACTCTTTTAATAAGGATGAAGAGAAAATAGCTCCAACATACATTTATGTGGAATTTTGTATACAGGTACCTACAGTAGTAATGTGTTTTATTTCAATTCCTCTTTTTTTTTAAAACTTCACTAACATTATACTTCAATTTACTACAAGTAGTCAATCAGTTCTTTATTTGAGTAAATTAATGGTGCATCCGCCCAATGAACGAAATTATTGCTGTAGATATACGAATTCTCTATCCCCACAAGACCAGCTAACTGGAACGGAATTTCCTAAATCTCAGATCAAGATGCTCCGAGTAACTACAACATCCATAAGACATAGACCAATGTGAAGCGAAAGGAAGGCCCCAATCACTCCCCCTCTCCGATTCTACAGACTAGATCTAACACATATACATTCCATTAATTATACAAGATTTCATTGAAATAAACTTACCTAAATACAAATATGTGAAAGGTTTTATGAAATGGAAGTACAAGCATTCCTTATTTATTTTTCGTTTATACTATACCTATTATATACGTTTAAATTTCTGGTGATAAAACTTAGGATTTCACAATTAGTTTTCAACTGATACTGTGATCTACTCACTTACTTAAGAGAACGTGATTGTATTTGAGATTGTAAACAAGACTTCATGTGACGATAAAAGGTAAGTTTATAAGCACGCTTCCTGATATCGGGGTTATCAGAAAGCGTAAATGAACTTTCTATTTTAAGAAACATTACTGACGGATTTAATTCTTAAAAAAATGCAACTGACCTTAAACAGGAAATTTAAAAGAAATTAATATAAATTTTTTATTACAAAATGAAAGTTATTATATTATAATCAGTTTTTAATTATTTTAACTAGGTATCTATAGCAGGAATTTAGCCAATATTAGTCTGTAATTATCTGAGAATATTAGTTTTGAGTTCCTTTGTCTTCTTTAACTGATTTTGTTTCATTTCTCATTATTATTGTCATTTACTAACCGATTCTTTGATTTCTGTTATACTTATTATTATTGTTATTTATTGAAACAGTTAATAATATTTAAATTTCACTAAATTAAATTTTGAATATATCAGTGTAAAAACTTAAAATACATTACAAGTAATTACTCCTTTGTTCCAACATTTCATTTGTAGTTCCTTTATGTCCAAGTTGTATTCGGTATTTCGTAGTAATTTGTTTTCATTGACTGTTAGTGTGTAAGACAATTCGCTACGTAAAGTCAACTTGATAGTGTGAGAGAACTCCAATATTGTTATTTTCTGGCAATTTTTTAGACGTATTTCGTAATATTGAGCACATTTAATTGTAGTAAGTATAGTAAGTGCTTATAGTAAGTGCGCCGTTTGATTTACTTGATACCGATTTTTAATTTAAAATATGTATTTTATTATTTATATTGAGTTTATCAAAACACTTATAGCTTTGGAGTGATTAATTTAATTTCTCATTTTTTTAGTCTCCTGCTTGAAGTCTGTTATTTTAAATCTAACAAGGATACTTCTGAAATAAAGAAACGACTGCTACTTGAGACAGAATAAACTTATAAACGATATATATTATATGATTAATATATATGTATAATATATATTAATCAAATCAAATAGTTTTTATTTAGAAAATCCCACAGGAATTGGAACTACGGAGATATTTCCAAGTTAACTACTATTTCCTGTTACTCTTAATTTTTCTGGGATATCCTAATCAGGTCGTGACTTGTGTATTATGGAACCAATTATATATTTCTTTTCCAACAAGACGGAGTTTTCTACAAACACACATAAAAATTATCCGATCGAATTAAGAAACCTAAGTGGGAATCAGTGAGAGTATTAGGTAAATATAAATTGTGACGAAATAAATTCGTAGGTTGTGAATGTAAGATTTACAATATAAAAGTTTTGCGTCTCTATTATTGTTCAACTGTACATCTAGACATCAAAATAAAGCGTATATAATGTTTTATGTGGGCTTTTCCTATTTTTATCCCTCCTGGTGACAAAGGCGACTCGATTTGTTATGAAGGTGTAATCATTTATGTATGTGGTTGAAGAATCATACATAAACATATGTGATATTACCAAGATTATTTTTATTTAATGATATAACTTATACCAAAATATTAATATTATCAATAGCCGAACGTTTTCCTATGATATTAACGAAACAAATTAATTATAAAAGGAATCATTTCAATTAATAATAAATATCAGATATTATGTTTCAATTAATTCTTTCTCTGTGTTAATTTGCTTTATACTATCACAGCTGGTAATTTTCTTTAACGTAATTCCTTTAGATACAATATACTTTTGTTTGCTTTACTATATTTGTAAACAAATGACTTATAGAAGCATATTAACGTTTGAAGTTTTAAAAGATTCACATATCTTCTATATATATAAAAATGGATTGCTGTTCCTTAGTCTCGCTAAAACTTGAGAACGGCTGAACTGATTTGGCTAATTTTAGTCTTGAAATACTCCTGAAAGTCCAGGGAAGGTTTAAAAGGTGAGAAAAATTGGATTAATTGCCGGGAAAACCATAAAAACAGCCCTATTCTATTTCCCACACAAACGTTTTTTTTGACATTAGATTTGACAACTAACTAATATGTCAATCATTCTGTTTGATTGAAACAGGAAAAACCTGATTATTTATGGCCTCTAAGACGGAATAGAGTTCGCCTGGTCAGCTATACCTACATATATTACTCTTGACCAAACTAACGCGGACGAAGTCGCGGGCAAAAACTAGTAATTTATAAAACTTATCTGCAAAAAGAAAATACACGTGTATTGGTGAATACACAACTGAAATAACGACTTTATTTCAATTGTTTTGAAAAAGTTCTTTGTTTTGTCAATTTCAGGAAACTTTTATGAGGACAACACTTGACAAAATTGAGTGAATCTAAATCTAAAATTGAGAAATGGTTTTCGAGGATCCTCCTACAGACGGTGTATCTTTAGCCAAGAGAATGTTTGGATACTGCAGGTACACCATAGTAGTGAGGAAGAAGAAGTTCATTAATGAAAGCTGTTGTTTGACATAGACTCCTAGTTACGTCTAGTGAGTGAGTGAGTGAGTTTAGTTCAGTTAGTAAGTTTATCATTTCAAACATATTGGCCTTTCAAGACAGTGACTAGATATGGATTGAGACCGTCTTTGCACTCAGATATACATCAGAATATGTTCGTATTTTACTAATAGCTATTCTTATACTTCATAAGTATGAAGTATCCAAAATATCTTATTTATTAAAGTGAATAAAATCATCAAACTGAGAAAGTTAAGCACGTCGTTTGTTTTTTATGTTATTATATCAAAAGGGGTATATATGTGTTTATAGATATGTGTAATTCATATGGTATATAAGTGAGTTTCCTTCATAAATTAAGAAATATAATTAATTATTATTTATAAGTAAGATTATGGTTTAAGGGTGAGTAACATTCTTTTCAAACAAATTCAACTTGAGATTTTCTTATAAAATAATTTCGTCCTCGTTTATTAAAGTGGTCAAATAATGTCAACCCTCGGATAACACTTGGCGGTTTTATTATGATTACAGGTAAATCAGACTGCCATTAGTTCAATGAAACATTTGTATAAGTGAACTATAGAGTTTACTAACTTATAAAAATTTAAGTATAGAATTTATAGAAATTACTGTAGAAAATTTAAAATGTTACTTGCATGATTTTCATATACATTTAATAAATAAATGATAATTTTATTAATGTTCATATTATTAGAGAACATGAAAAAAGATATATATAAAAAATATCTAAAAATAAAAGTTGTTTTTAAATTAAACCTTATAAATGTAATATTGTTTAATGTTTATCTCATAAAAATAATTCAATTATTTGTCGCGTTCAGTGGTGTTGATTCAATTTCCGATATTAAAATAATCTTCTAAAGTTTGCCTTAGAGTTTATAAAATAAAGACTTTATAAAGAAAATATTTCTTTCTTCACTTTGCTGTTTATTTTTATTGACATATTCGTAGATACGAACACACCGGAGTTTCCATTCTGTTTTGTAAGTAAACTTATACTTTTTAAGGTTCTCTAGAATATCCTTATAAATATTTTGTTTTGAGATTGAACTATTATTGACAATTTATGTATTTTTATACTGTTCAACAGCTCTTAACCTGTTCCATTTAAGTCATCATTTTGAATTTAGTCCAGCTATTAATATATTAATAGAAAGAAATAAATACAAAATCATTAAAGAAATTTTAATATTTATATCTTATTATGTTTTACCTATTTATTATGATGAATATGCTGATATTTTTAAAGTTTCATTTATAATAATAATTAAGACGTAAGGGAAGTACCACTCTCTCACAGAAGATCCCCTTTATTGGCTGCGTTTCGTCTGATGAGTGAGAGCCGGTTACCCTTTTCCTTTTCCCTCACTTTCCCACTTTTACCTATTTTTTCATCAAGGGTGGCGACACATCCGCAACATCTTTTCTGTTGCGGTTGTCAATGGGTGATGGTAGGTAGACCGTCTGCTCGGTTACTGTGTTAGGTTTTTTACTCAGATGTTATTCAATACTTTACGTTATAAAAATATCCACAATACACACACATACAAATTCACATGTGAAAATGAATTGTACGACAGGTGCGTTGTCAAAACTTATACAATAATATTAGAAAGTAAATTGAATGCAAGACTTAGTTTGGACCTTAAAATCTTATTCCTTGACAGACAAATAATTGTAAAGATGAAATAAAGGATAGCTTTTATAGCTTAAATCCTCTCATTTAATAAGAAACTGCAACGGTATGATTTATTTAATTAAAATATATGAAAGATGCTTTCAATAAACAATTTGCGCTTTAATTTAAATTAACATACACATACATTGATATACATTATAGGAAAAATTTGTTTCACATTTCAGTATATTGATGATTAACAATTAGATTAAACAACGAGTATAAATAGTTGTCCTACATTTATGAGAAATTTCATAACTATGCAACGTTTAAGAACGAAACTATTTATATTCACTGTGTATGTGATACTTTAAAGTTTTCAATTTTAAGAACTCGTTAAAGTAAAAGCATCGTTTATAAAACCAACACTATGACGATTTATACTCAAGATTACGTTTATCTAGCCAATGAATAAGTGCATATTTCTTTTTATTTTTTTAAAATAATTATCATAGAATTTCCTGCAAATTCTCTATATGTATAATCTTTTCATCGATATTATAATATACCCATAGTAATATTAAATTAATCAATTGAAAATTTTAGCTTAAATCTAAAAAGATACAAAAATAACTCTACTAGCTATGCTTATAATAAAAATGTTAATCCATATTCTACAAAAAATAATAATCTTGGACGATTCTCGTCAAACAAAGCTTTTAATTTACATTTTAAGTATTTCATTTAACCACAGTCTTGTTCTCTTTGGACGCTTAAGTGTCATTCTGTGATTTAAACTAAATAGTTCTTACGGAATTCACATGTACGTTTAAAGAAACTTAAAATACCAAAAGATTGAAAAAGTAGCAATTAAAGTATTTTACATTTTAAAAATGTAACTAACAAATCAGGTCCATTGGTTACGTAAATTATTGGCATTAAGGATGAGCGTGAATGATGGATGATGGATGAACTGGGTGTTTAACCAATAACACTCATATCTTGATATTAAAACTATAGTATAGTTCTTCTTCCTGGCAATTTCCCAGCTTTAGCCAGGGTCTGCCTAAACCTGGCAATTTCCCAGCTATAAGTTTTGGCTACTTGTTTTTACGACCGGCCGGCTGCCTGACAACAACCCTCTTTTGGGAATCAACATTAATCAGTGATGTCTAAATAGTCTTAGAAAGTACATATGACTCAGAAAAATCACATTGGTACTCGTACTTGCCCGGGCCAGGATCGAACCCGATCCGTCGGTAATGAGAGGCGAGCCCTTTAACCACTAGGCTACCACTGACTATTAAAACTATAGTATACTACTATATTAAAACTATAGTATAGTTATCCAGTAGAAAATAATTCCATTATAAAAACATATTAAAAATAAGTGTCTGTGTGTTACGGAAATTGCCTATTATTGTATGTGAATAGTCTCGTAATGGGCAATAGTTAAAAACTATGTTAATAAAATAGTTAACGTATTCAGAGTATTGAAGTAGTTCAGAGTAAATAAGTACTACAAAATCAAATTACGTAAATGGTGATGCGTGACGACGGTGCAGCGCAATAAAACTCTTCGCCGGAAAATGCTGACCGACATGAAGTTGCGAAGTTCATTTAATTTGGTTGATTTATTGTTTTTGAGTATATTTTTTCTAAATTTATATGAAACCGGCTTCAGGAAGTACTTCCCTTAAAAATTATAGCTATAAGTTATCCATACAAATAGTGAACAATAAATTGCCCTGGCCCTTGCTGTCCTTAGAGTTTTAATTAAGATGTTAAATATTATGTAATTAGTATTGTTATCAAAGTATATTACAAACTTTTAATGAATTGAGCAATATATTGAGTGAGTCTTTTTATTCTATTTCTTTATATGGTATTTATTTTTATAATATAATTACCATTTAAATTGATTATTTAACCAAGTGTATCAAATTTCACAATTTCTGAATGATCCAGTATAATTTTATACTTTTTTCCTTAAATGAAAATAAATAGAAATATATATTAGCTCAAAGTTAATCCTTTAAAAAGTTGTAAAATTTAAACCAAATAGTTGGCTTCTAAATAATATATATTGAGTCAGAAACAGAAAGGTACCAGCAAGATTAAAGGATTTTTTTATTTTTCACAAAATACATTGGTTTCCGTATTATGTTTGAAAAAATCGGTTGATAAATAGCAGTTAAAAGGCTCGCTTCTCGTGCACGAGAGCGCGAGTTCGATCCAGGCAAGTACCGATGTGACTTTTCCGAGTCATATGTACTTTCTAAGAGCATCGTAGACTGAGGATTTTGGATCTGAATAAAGGAAACTAATTATTTTTCAGATAACGACGGGTATTTTATTATTTTAAACTACATACTCCCGACGTTGTGGTTACTTTCAGCAACCATGATCACATCACATTTGGTCTGCCCGTGATCACGGTTGAGTTTTAAAAAAATAAACGTAGTAATCCGAATAGTATTAGTTTCATTTTAATGAATACTCGCGAAAATCTTAGCTCTTATTATGGATCTGAATAATTTGAGGATTTGACAGTTGTGTGACCTGGCGTTGTGATTAGGGTTCGTGGGGCGAATTTTTGGTTATTTTCTTTATAATTGTAGCATGTACGTACACGTTCGAGGTTTATTCAGGTTTCTGTTGTTTGTAGATTGAAGGAGCTGTGTACCATTACGTTTGTACGGTTGAACAATGTTTTTTGTGAGGTCATTAGTCACTGTTGTTTAGTCGGGTAAATGCTGTTATTTTCCTTTGTTCAATTTAATGTAGTGCGCAGTGATAGTTTTTAAATGCGTTCGTCTATAAATAAATAAAACGAATTTTGAAATACCAAACACGAGAGCTCTATTTACATATGTATAGAACAAGGTCCAAATACAATAGCCTGCTGTAATTTGGACAACATAAAAAATACATCTGTCTCGTAAAAACTTACAAATAAAACCCGTGACAAATGTCAAGTGACAGTTTTGTGTAGAGGATGTGTTCTTTATTTCTTTAATATATCTTTAGGCAGTTATACCTAATACAAAGTTCAATATAAATAACAATTTTGAATTGATTCTTACTAAAGAAATGTTACCATGAACTTAACATATAATCAAAGAGATATTCAAACGATATATTTAAGTGTGCATTTACTTGAGTTGTCAGTTATACCAGTTTTCTAACTGAGTTATCTGACTGTAACTCAATCAAATGTTTATTCGGTAGATTGCTATTCATATTTTGGGACAAAAATTGGGGCAATGCAAATGAAATTAAATTATTTCTGGTATAATGTTTTTAGTTTTCATTCCAAACTGTATAGAAGTAAGTGCTTAAATTAAAATTGTCAATCTTTAATGGAAAATTCAACGAAATGAGAAGTAGTCAGAAACATTGTTCTGGATCGCGATATTATAGATTTTTCAGTTTACAACATATTTTCGTTTATTCATCCGTTTGCCCAAACTTGCGACAGTCCCTGTTGAAGTACGTGTCTGATTATGTTAATGTAGTTTTGTTTCCGTCTAAATATGCCTATATTTATTTATAATAATGTAAAACTGTTTTATATTTATGAATAAAATATAATAGTTTATAGTTTTAACCACATTAAGCAGATTATTCAAATATAATCAGGATTATTCCCAAATAACATCAGCTGATAGTGACAGTTACCAATTTTTAAACATTGTTTCGTTTTATATCCACAAAAGATAAATTGTAAGGGTCGCTCAATATGTCATTCTTAAGATTTTTACTACTCTTTTCACTTTATTACAAAGAAAGTACTTCTATAAGGTATCTTTTAAATTTTTTTTTCTTTATTTTGTTGAAAAGCTGATTTTCTTTGATAATATTTTTCAGAGTCCTTATTTATATTTACGTTATCTTATATAACTCATTTTTTTTAAATCTCTATATTGAAATAACCTCTTGTGACGTTTTTAATAAAACAAGATTCATAGCGCTGCCCTTTTTTTATAAAATTGTTTTATATAAAATATGTGTTGTTATATTACGTTTATTATAAAATAAGATCACAAAATACTCTATAGGTTTTAACTAATACATGGAATCACTATCCAAAGACACATATTTCTAATTATTTTAATCAGTGCTGTGATAACTGTTAGATCAACGTATTCAATTAAATACGTTGATCTAACAGTTATCACATGTTCTCCATAGATATTCTATCTTAAGTTGCAAATGGTTTCTTCCGTTGCAATTTCATTGAGAACGGACAAGTAGATTAAAATTTTATGAGGACTAAAGGAAATTTAAAATTATTTCATCAAGAATATTATTGCTTTACCTTTTTAGTTGGGTTCTATCGGAAGAACACATTTAATAAATAAATAATATATAATTATTTATTATATAACTAATAATTACATAAAAAGAAAATGTAAACTTTAAAGTCGAGAAATTGTCTAAAAGGTTTGTGACATTTATAATAATTCCTTTAATTCAAAGTATGTACTGAATGTAAAGTTAATTTATAAATATACATAATATACTCAATAACTCCCAAGATGTACACATACCTTTTCCTATAATAACATTCACTTATCACAAGAAAAACAAGAGAAACCAAAGTGTATAATAAAAGCTCGCGGGAAATAAAGAAAATCCAACCTGGTTAGTCAACTCACGTTCTAACAATAAAAATGAGATTTCTATCAATCTCATTACAAATTGAAACTGCATCAGATTGAAGTTCATATAACGTAATTGTTATAATTATAGAATAGTATCGCTTCAATATTGAGGCAGCGGTTGACACTATTCAGTTATGATATGTTTTAAATGTTTAAAACAAAACAGGTCATATGTACATATAGATACACATATGTGACATAAAGATGGAGTAGCTTACAAAATATCTATGGTAAGGGTTGTATTGGTCTTCAGTCTAGACGATGATATTGAGCTGACGCTTCATTCAGATATCTTTGCAATAATTTTTGTCGATGTCTAAGGAGAATATAAATATTGTTGTATTTTCAATTTAATTTTGTCTTTCTATATTTTTCTTTCTATTAAAAAAATGTTTTTGGACGTAAAGTTTAAACAATTTAACCTAACAGACATGTATGTATGAACATTGTATTTAAAGATACAGAAATATGTTACATTTAATATCATATATATTCTTCTTCTTCCTGGCAATTTCCCAGCTTTAGCCAGGGCCTGCCTTACATGTTGTGAATAGTTTTGGCAAATTGTTTTTAAGATCGGCCGCCTGCCTGACATCAACCATCTTTGAGAATGCATTTATCAGTGATATCTAAATACTCTTAGAAAGTACATATGAAAAATCACATTGGTACTTTCCGGGGGCAGGATCGAACCCGCGCCCTCGTGCATTAGAGACGGGCCTTTTGACCACTAGGCCACCACTGACTTATCCTATATATTATACATTTATAATTTTTATCATTTTGGTGATAAATATAAATAATTCAATAGCTCCTATAATTTAATATAAATTATATACATATATACAAATTTCAACGAAAGTGGATCTCTAGAAACATTCACACTTGAATGACTGCTGAATGGGTCCGATGTTATTATTTATTTCGATATTCTATCGTTATTACAAGATCAAGGATAGAATTTTATTGTGCATGAAGTCACGTGACGAAAACCATATCTGTTGATACCAATTGGTTACTGTACATATAGTTTTAATACACTTCATACATTTTTCTCCTTATTCCGAATACCACACGGACGAAATTGCAGGCAAAATTTAGTTTAATATTAAGGTAGATTAAATTTGAAAAAAAATGTCTTAGTTAAAATAAGTAATTTGAATAATACCTACTATATTTAATTATGTTATTGGTTTAAAAATTTCGATTATTCAACAGTGATCGTGTGAACAGGAAAACGAGAACAAAATTTTAAGTCTACATTGAAAGGTATAATTCTGAGAATTCCTGAAAGTCAATAAATATACTTCGTAGCTGAATATATTGCTAAGCAAAAACTTTATTTTTATTAATGATAACTCGCTCGGTAAACGCAATCTTGTTGTTTGAAACTTAGGAAAGGTTCTCTCAGTTGTTTGAAGTCATCAAAGTTAAGATAGTGCAAAACTTTGTGGAAGTCAGTTAAATGAACCTGACCATTAACGACCGCATGTTCAACAGAGTACACGTTTACGTCTTTATTGAATGCTCGTAAGTTGTAAGCTGTTGTAATTTATCTAAATACATTGTGTGTCAAAAAACAAAATATATTAAGTTATTATTATTCGGGCCCCACGATACGGGTCTCCTAGTGTAGGGTCCAAATATAATCGAAATTTTAAAATTTGCTGAAACCATAATGCACCTCAACGAATAGACGGCACTGTAATAGTTTAAGTTTAAGAAGATTAATTGTATGATTATATGTTAAGTCAAGAGGAACTGTACGAGTTGTACCTCAGAGCTGTCCTTCAAAAATATGTGGAAGAAAAGTGCTAGAAGATTTTTTTTATTGTAAAGGGGGCAACCGAGCAGATGGCCTAGCTGATGGATGGATTGAAAGGAACGGAAAAAATAAAGGGCAGGAAAGGGTGGGAAAAGGGAAAGGGCAAAACGCAAACATTAATGACTACTTCACGCTTATTTTCTGTGAGAGGCTGGTACTTTCCCGGTTGTGCCAGCCTCTTTTCGAGTTACAATAACTTGACAACAGCTAGGCTCTACCACCTCAGCGCAGATCTCTAGTTAACCGATTTTGATGAAACCCGTAGTGTCCGTCACCGAGGAAATATTTGTATTTTAAGTAAGCTTAAGGTGCCCGTTTTATAAACGTTAGATATTATTGCAAATTATAAGAGTAATTGATTTCAGAGTCTTGGTCTCTTCCTTTTTTAGATACAGGTCCCACGTTGTCTGTTGTCATGCTTGGATGAAATCATTCTATTAAAATGTTTGCATCTGGACTGATCCTCAGTGGAAAAGACAACCGGCAGCCAGGGATGAGATGCAAAGAAATGTAAGTATCTCATCTTATTAATAATCAGCTAAATTTCTTATTCTCCTTGAAGTTCAAGAACAGGCTGAGGATACGATGCTTCAGATATACCAGAGAGTTTTCAAAGATTCCTAGTCAGGATGAGACTTCAATTGTCTATTTGTTTGAGTCCACACACAAATTGTTCATTTTCTACACTTCATACACAAAAGTGGAAGTATTTTATCAATTTTAATAATGATTCTATTTATATTGATTAAATAACCAATTAAAAAAATCTTTTTCATTATTTTTATTTTATTTGCCATTCATCACACTTTCAAGCTTCATTAATTCTCACAAAGAGGAAAATAAAACCGTACTCTTTTATAAGTAAACTAAAAGAATAACAGGTAAACTGAACAGCAGCAACTCAAAGTTAATTTAAGTATATAAATATAAAGATCCACAAAACATATTGTTTCAAAAAGTACAGCTAAGTTTGACAGATAAATTAGTGGTCAAATTTAATTGCAAAATTTTGTTAATAGGTAAAAGGACGTATATTTGATTAAAACTAAAAAAATAGAAGTCACCTCTTACAAAAATATAATAAAAATCAGTTAGTATATTAAAATGTTCAAGACTTTATAATATCTGGAACGAAAAGACTTACTTTATACATCTAATACGTGTATATAACAATGAAAAAACAATTATATATATTTTAATATGAATAAACTGTTAGAGCCAGAAATGATACTATACTTATGGGATCAGGGATCAGCGAACAGACTCTATTGGTTCACCGTTTAGTATCGATGTTTATTGTATATTATAGAGATCAGCGGACTCTATTTCCTAGGGTTCCGATCATGTAATCTATTATCTTAGTTAACGGAGTCTTAGTATACTTTACTTGAGACAACGGAACTGCACTTAAATTCGGTTCTATTAGTAATTAACACTAGGGATCAATGGTTTTCATCATTTTAGATCGATGTTTTGAAGAATGTTCTATATATTCACACCAAGTTTATAGTATCACACTTCATATCGAGAGTTCAAAGTTTTTTATTCATAAAACTTCGACATTGTTATATCTAAGAACAAAGTAAAAATAGAATTAGGTCGAATGGGACACAAATTGAACAGTTTTGTAGATAACTGTGAACAAATCCACCGTTCAGTAAAAGCAATAAGCGAACAAAAGACATAAACATATGTAACTTCAATTAAATGAACCATAGCTATACCTACTATTAATATTATATACATACAGTTTACTTATTTTTTACATATGAGATTTAACATTGTAACAAAGATTTTATTGTAATAATATTAGTTCATACATACTATAAGCTTTACATTTTATCCAATTTTATGAAATAATATCTAAGGTTTTCGCGAGTTTTATTGATTTAAATGAAACTAATAGTTTTCGGAATATACTACGCGACTTTATTTTTGTCAAAAACTACATACTTTAAAAATATTAGTTTCAATTTTATAAAACCGAAACAAGAGTGCTCTGAAGCTATTAACAAATATAATTACAAAATATTTTTAATACAAAATTAAAGTAAAGAAATTAGTTAGAGGCTAAGTTTAAAGCTGGTTCTGGTAGAATGTTAAATAAATTCCGCGTTATTAATATTAATTATTCATAAATGATTTCTTATTTTATTATTTACTTAACTTTGCTTTTCTTCCTCAAAACATATACAGTGTTAGTTCAAACTTTGTACGTCAACTTATAATTACCAATACAAAATTTATAGTATCAGAAATAAGATTCATTTTTAAACATGTAAAAATAAAATCTCATGAAAATTATTCTGCCTTAGATAATATTCTTTCAAATTGACTTAAAACAATATTATCTGAGACAGAATTTACAACATTAAACATTTTATTATACACAAGTCCTCATAATTCTTCGGTGAGTCAATATTTAAATAAAGTGTCTTCTGCATTTAACGAGGCAAGTGGCGGTGTTTATGACATAACAAAAAACTGTGAGCGTCATTTCTCATCATAAGAAATATATAACTCTAAGTTAATACAAACAATATTAGTTATGTTACGTAAACGTTACATATGAAAAAAAAAATTAACATCGCGGGGGCGACATCTTTGTATCGGTAAAGCCGTGTAAGCCAAAAGATTCCACATACTATTCAAGCAATAGAACGCCATTGTCATCTTTACATCGGAGCAATCAGGTATAGGTTATAAGTTTTAAAATGTAATTCGTATGTTAATATACAGATAAGTAGGTTTTGTAGTTTTCCTGGAACCTCCGGTTGCCATCCAATATAATTGTTATAATTATGTTAAATCACAGTATCTACTAATGTAATGTAACGAATAGTATAATCACACATATTAGGATATATTTGACTTATATCTGACGATACTTGCATATTATGTTAGAACAAAAGTGGGCAAGTTTGTAAAAACATTTTTTTTCCACTAACACATTTTAACAAACCAGGTTTTCTATAAGCTCCTGTTTACAAATAAAACTTTGACCTGAACAAAATATTGACTACTGTAATATAACATATCAACAAAAAACTACAAAAAGGAATAGGGCCAAAAAAATTATATAACTATGAAAAATAATAATCCACTTTACGACATCTGCTATTGACAAATACGAATCCGGTATGATTGTTTCACAAGTTATCCATAAAATCCCAATTTCATAACAAAAAGTAAATGTTTAAAAAATATCAAATTATATATAACATATAAATGGTCCTATCTATCTCGCTAAAGATCATTTTTGCATCTTCGCAAACCTCCTGAGATCATGGGGCTCTGGCATGAACTCTATTCATTTTGATACCTTGACTCTCGTCATGAATCTTGAGATACTTCCCTATTCGAAATTTCTTGTCCACGAATACCAAATCGCAACAGGTGATACCAAATATGGTTCCAATTAAAAAACCGATACCACATGTCCAATTAAATGCCAATTAATTTAAATACAAATATCGAGAAACGAGACCATTATCTATACTAATATTATAAAGCTGAAGAGTTTGTTTGTTTGTTTGTTTGTTTGTTTGTTTGAAAGCGCTACTCTCCGAAACTAATAGTTCGAATTGAATAATTCTTTTTAGGCAAAATTGAATAATTCTTTTTCTTTTTCTTTTCTGTAGGCTATATAACATCACGCTACGACCAATAGGAGCAAAGATATAGTGGTAAATGTGTAAGAAACGGGAGAAATTATTTCATCTTTGAAGCCTTCCGTTGCGTGCGCCGTGAAAACGGTACAAGATACACAAAAATATGTATCAAATAATAATAGCTCTTTTAATGATCTAAAAAACAGTTCGCGACAGTATATGTCTAACTTTTAAGATGAACTCACAAAAACCGTTTTTATGGTACCTAATGTGGTCGATATAATTTGTTTATGTTGTATCAACATAATAATATTAATCTTTATTCAAATAAACAAATAAATATGTTGTTGGTTAAGAGTACTTCATTGTGAATAAAAAAACATAGGTTTTATTCTGAAAATTCTACGGGAACTCAACCATTCCGAAAACCCCGAAAGAACGGGAACTATGTGGGAAGAACCAAAAATCTGCCGGAAGTCACTATTCCAGGCGGACGAAGTCGCGGCAAAAGCTAGTTAAATATATTTCAACTTCATTTACGATTTTTTCTCTTAAACATAGTTAAGGTTATCGAGAACTTAAAAAGTATCTCAACTATTCTATAACTATGCAGCTTAATGTCTCAATTTATCTCATCATGCTTTATATCTCAAATTGTGATGATTGGAAACGTTTGCTTTAAATGACAAATATGGTTCAAATTGTATAATATTATTCAAGATAATTTTTTGTTTGTTTTTTTCTTCAGTTATAATTTGACTAAAAATCATTCCACTTTACAAAATTCATGTATTATTTTAAAAATTAAGAACTAAAAAATAGTAGAAACAACAGGTTTGAATAGGCTGCTACATATATATGCTGTTATATTGGCATGCGTCATTGACAATGATCGTGACCCAGAAATTATAATAAATGCATTTAAAAACATAAAGTTTTAAAACAAAAGGTCTGCCTCTCTACTAAAATTTATTAAGATGTTATTCCAAGCGAATCTTTTGTGAATCAGATTTTCTTCAAAACTTAAAATAAAATTTTGTTTTTAAAAATTTCAGCAATGAAAAAGTTTTAAATGTTACCTGCTTGTTTGCCAAATATGTAATTTGGTATGTTTCAAGTTTTTTAGTACTCTAAAATTTTTATATGGAAGACTTTATTTTTAACAAATAAAATTTAACTTTATTTTTGTGTTCTGTCCACTGTCTTGTGTCTTTAGTTTTTATTGACACTATTAAGGCGATATCAATTAAATACGTTATTACAAAAACGTATTGTTCATCCTTCATATAAAAAGATTACTATTTTATTTTTTCTTTTAGAACAAAGACAAGAAGACAAACCTGTATATTCAATTTTAGAGAATGTCTATTAGTATCCTGTAACAAAAAATGAAGATTATTGAATCCATCCCTAAAACTATAACTGTGAAACTGACTGATGCATGCATTATTTCATATCTAAGACCAGTATTCTAATAATATGCAATGTTTTTTTTTAATTTTCCTCGCAGCAGGATGAAGCGATACATTTCTTCCTTCCTCTCATACGCACTACAAGGGATTGGAACAATTTGCCTACGTCTGTATGTCCTTCAAGCTATAACTTAGATGTCTTCAAAATAAGTTAAACAGGCTGATACTGAGATAGTGCGTTTAACGCGTATGAATTGATATCCACTTTCCAACGGGTGAAATGATAGTTAAGCACTATCCAGTTGAAATAAAAAAAATGTTTATTATTTAAAAAACGAACATACATACATGTATTATGGATCGCTTAAATTCCTGAGCCCATTTTATGATAATAAGATGAGATTTTATAGCCATAGAGATATTACATAAAAATATTAACAGCTCCTCGATCCAATTTACGACTAAGATTCTTCGTAATGGAAAAATAGGCGATAGTTATTTATATTCCAATATCTATATTTTAATAAAAACTTAAAAGTAGGTATTAAAAATTCAGTTGTAATTTCAAAACGCATGATTTTAAAAGTGTTTCTGTCTTTTTGAAAATATTATCCACATTAAAAATACTCGTTATATATACGTGTATTTTTTTTTAAAGATTGTAAAAAAATACCCTACCTGTATAAAACAAATTGTGTCCGAAGAGTTGTTTAGTTGAAAAGGTAAATACAATATTACAATGTTTTTTTACTTATTGTTTTTTATTTATTAGAGTCTTTTTTATTAAAATAAGGGGCTAGCACATAAAACATCCTAATGCAGCTGTGAAAACGGGTGGTGGAGTTCCATCTGATGCAAAAAAGGTCTGGGCGTTGTTTCCTTTAGCAATCAAACTATTGTATCAAAAAAGGTAAAGGGCCTACCAAGAAAAGTGCCTCTTCCTTTGATCCACTCCGTAGGAAGGACCGGGTAGATGAAGACACGATTCCGCCTGCAACCTTCCTAAAATGTGTGGAAAGTAGGCTCAGGAGAGGAATAAAAGAGAGCAAAAAAGACAATAAAAAGAGAGCAGAAAATTGACAAATGTGTTCATATCCAGCTATGTACTAGATGGAATAATATGACAGTAAATTTTCAAGACGAATTCAACATTAAATCTTATTGAATATGTTCTTGAATAAAATTTCTGCAACTATAGGTTTAACTTTTTAATAGAATCGTTAATAGTTTCATAGTATTGAACTATAGCTAAACTTTTTTTAGCAAGTTTTAACTTCAAAGAATTCCAAGTCATTACACCTTGGAACCAGCGATGGTGGCTCGTGTTTTAATTATCACAAAGCAAATTTCGTTCATACATAAAAATTAAATTAAAATTTGAAATAAATTTCATTACTTATAAATATATCGTGGTTCATGGTTTCGTGGTTCGAGCCTCATTTTTAGCAAACGCTCTTAAAACTTTTGTACCATAAAGAAACTTACTACTAAATACTCCTTCGTAACGTACGGATCTTAGGACCGGCTTACTCTCCCGGTGTCGTTGTCAAAACCACGAGCCTAACAACAATACTCATTACGAAAAAAAAGCAGAAAATTCATTCTACTACAAATAATCGCGGAGAACGCTCAATAAGTAAATTGTTAATTCTTAATTAGAAATGAACTTTATTTAATATACATATATTTAGGATTCTAACAAAATAATTAAAAATATAGTTTTCTTATAAAGGCATTACTTTTAACTAACATTATAAACCTTAACTAAAATAAAGTAATCACGATCTTAAACCAAGTATCTTAAATAAGTTAAATTCATTTTATAAAACAAAAAGTTGTGTTGACAAAATACTTTCCCGCGTAAAAGTGAACACACCAAACGTCATCGTTTTAACATCACTTCGGGTGCGTCCGGGAATTTAAAGGTTCGGTTGAAATAAAATGTGTGTTCCCTAAATATAATATCATTTACTTTTAATTTATTTAAACATTCATAAATCCTAACAGAACTAACCTGAACCTCAAGATAAGCAGCGGTTAAATATAAACTAGAAATGTTCTGCTAAGTATGTGTATTTAAATTTTCTGTAGTCTCAAATTGCCTAATTAAAATGCTCTTCTAACCATATTCGTTACAAGTTATTATATCGATATGTAATTGTAAATTTTTAGTTTTCTTTAGTAATTTTATAATTGATTCATTAAGGTAAAGTGCGTTTGATTTAAGCTAAGTTTGCATTTGTAGTGCACACGGATAGTGTAGGTGTGATGTCAAATTTTTGAATGAAACGTTTTTTTCTAGTTTAAAACCGGTTTATTCTGCTTTTACTTCGCCCCGCACTTCACCCTTTGTACTGGTAGCAAAATCAAATGTTGAAAACGCAATGTCAAGTGAAGAAGAATTTGTATAGTTTTTTCAAAATTTTTATTATTTATTTTTTTTCCATAATATTTATAATATTTCCATCTGGCCTTTTACAAGTTTTGCTTATTATGTGTCTATTTAAAATATAATAGAATTGAATTCTAAAACTTTTTTGTCTAACTCTACTTTTACTCACACAAATGCAAAAGTTCAACTTAAGTCTAACGGATTATATCAAATATTATTTACCTACATCGTATATCTCATTTCATCGAATTCCTTTGATATAACACATCTTAATATTTTACTCCTTTTTACTCATTTACTCCTTAGAAGCCTCTTGTGATCATAGCTCGATTAAAGAGCAAGATCATATTACGAAGTTTGAAGAGTATTTACATGTAATCAGCTGCTTTGTCCGAAACCGACACATAGTGCTACCACAACGCCCCTATGAATAGGTATCAATTTTTTTGTATCCATACACAGGTTTTCGAATGAATGAAAACAAGTTCTAAACTTTGATTTACTTAAGGGGATGGTAAAAAGAAAATAGTGGTAGAATTGTGAACTAAATTATATTTATATGGCTCTAAAATATTCTAGCTGTTAACAAAATATATACAGAATGTTGTAAAGAGCCAGAAACAATAACTAGCAGCATAGAGAAATATTTCAAGTTGTCAGTGGCCTAAGAATATGTTGAGTATGTAAGATGGTCCGGATCATATTGGTTTGGTTAGAATTAATGGATTTAATATAATAATATATGTATTTGTAAAGATCTTCGAGTGAATAATATAAACAGATAATTATTTTAAACGGCTGCAATACTTAACACTACTATAAATATGTTTTTAGAGGTGAAGTAAATCTCATAAAGGAAATGTGAAAACAAATGACAACATGACGACATTTTATTCGTTCTCACGAGACCTAGAGAAGGTACTTTATTAAAATGTAATAAATAAAGAGACTTCTTGAATATGATGAAATACGTCAGCAAAAAGAATTTCCCTCTTGGGTAATTCAGAGCACTTTAGATATAGCACTTTTTGCATTCTTGTGGTCTTGTCCATAAAAAATGTTATTAGAGGCTCAAAATATACTTTAATTCAAACACTTAATAGTCCCATTAAACCTTCAATAAAACACTTTATTGTAGACACTCAATGTATGTTATGATGTTATTTTAAGGTTTATGTTTTATAACAACAAGATTTTATTTAACTTCGCATTGTAATTACCTATGTAATAATGTATGCATAATGTGTTCGAGTGAAATTTTGTGAAGTCTACGCAAATTTTCAAATGAATTTGGTAATTTCAAATATAAAATTATTATTTCCTTATTGTTATAGTTTTAAACTGTTTACTTAGAATGGTAATTGAAAAAGTTTTATTAATTATTAATGAAAGGCATCGATGGTTCCATGTACATAAAATCTTTTAAATATATTATTATAAGCCTTACAAATAAAATATATGGTACATGGTTGCCTGGCAGAGATCGCTGCTTAGCGATAAGGCCGCCAATTGTACATTTTGATCAAATTTTGTACTGAATAATTTATTTATTCCTTGGTGTACAATAAAATATACTTATTATTATACTTATTATTATTATATATTTAAATAAAGCTAAAGTATTTTTCATTTTAAAAGTTATGTACTATCTTGCATCATAGAATTTTATATTTCAACGGTTCTTAACTCGATAAATTTATACAAACGAGTGATGCTATTCGTAGAATTGAATCTTCTTCAAGATGCTGTGTGCTACATTGAAAAATCAATAGATAAAAATGTTTATTGACAGAATTATCAAAAAGTTCTAGTATTCTGTATTAACTGCCAGGCAATATCGGTTGGTATTCTCATAATAAAACTATAATTTTAAGTTATGTAGTTTTTACTAACAATAGGTTAAGGAGTGCACTATACTAGCAATTTTGTAAATTTGAACAGACTGGTCGAAATAAAAAATTATTATTATTATAATAAATTTAATATTTCCTCACAAACAAGGGATTCTGGGATTCTTGAAGATATAGCAAACGCTTGCTCAGAATCTCAGAAGCGTAACGTTCTAGTTGATCTGACAGATGTTACAAGATTCAGCTTCGAGATATTGAAACTAATTTTGCCACAAAATGGTACCTTTATTATGTAACATTTCTCGATGAAGGGTTTTTTTTACTTTAAACTAACTTTTGTATCGTTGAACCTGTATTTTCATAAAACACCCTAAAATAAAGATATTAGAAACAAAACTGTTGCAACATGTCCAATATTTTTTCTCAATGCTTAAATTAAATTAAAGAAATATATACTAACATGTTAAGCAGTAAAAGATGGCAGTATGTAGTAAACTTGTAGGTTGTTGTTATTACAACTTGACGATAACCACATACATATGACGGCCACTCGGTAAAACGTGTCAGGTTACACTGGTCTCTAAAGTGACTTGGAATATTATGGAATAATTTGGCCGATATATACTGACTGAGATGTACATTCATTACAAAACAAAAACTAATTGCCTGAATAAATTGAAATGATTAGTAACGCCTTTAATTTATCTTTGCACGTCATGTGTGAATAATGATTTTAAGAGAACAAATCAATTTTCTACAAACACAGTCTGTACATTATTATTGTTTTATTGTTATTTAAATTTCGTTAGATTTTTCATCACATACAGTTGATTTCATTCCCAGCTTTGTTGATACGGTCCCGTTAAATCCCTCTATTGTATTCTGTTCAATATAATTTAATCAATTTATTGCAACTTCCATATTGGATCCATTCTAATCCAGATTAAAATCTTTTTTTTAGAATGCCTGGATTGATCTATAAATCTAAATTCCTATTGAATTTCATTTCTATTATTTTGGTTTGGCAACCTGTCAAATTATAAATTCAACAAAGGTAAGACAATTATTGACTGCTCAAGACTGCTAGGCTTAAGTTTTCCAGCGAACAATAAATATATTTCTGATTGTCAAAACTGCTATCTTTGAATCCATTTGTCATTATACTGTACCCTAAACTTCATAAAGAAATTGTTAAGGCATATACCGGGGATGCACGTTCGATTCCTTCTCGTGGCGATGAATTTTTCATATTATATTTAAATTAAACCCCAATCACATGTTTCCATTATTACATAACATACGAAACA
This sequence comes from Danaus chrysippus, assembly GCA_916720795.1. Taxonomy (NCBI): domain Eukaryota; kingdom Metazoa; phylum Arthropoda; class Insecta; order Lepidoptera; family Nymphalidae; genus Danaus; species Danaus chrysippus. The sequence goes on along the minus strand of CAKASE010000080.1, from coordinate 2,372,000 downwards.
TTACATTGCCTTTATAATTTTTGAAATACTAGCATTAATGTAAATTAATTAATAAAAAAAAAATAACGGACTTTTGATACAAGCTAGTTGTAGGAGACTCACTAATATTTAAACACACACATCTGAGGTCTATTGATATCATATTTATCTATTTAGTATCATAATCAAAAACACGTTTTAAGTTAAAAATGTTTACCAGAAGATAATATCAATTTTGATGAAACTCTAAAAATTTTTTAAATGTATATTTTGGACATTGCTGATAAGAATCGTTACGTACATCTCAGTTTTATTATCTAGTTTCATTGACCCTACAATTGTAAAGTCTCTCTTGTTACAGACACTAAAAAGTGTTTATTATTATAGAAACAAAACTATAACAATGTATAGTCGTGTGTCTGTCTCTATTTCCAACACCGTAAAAATATTGCAATGAAGGATTATATTTAAAAGCTAATTTGTGTCACGGTTATAAATGTTATTATATAAATAGTCAGTGGTGGCCTAGTGGTTAAAGGGTCCACCTCTCGTTGCCGAGGGCGCGGGTTCAAACCTGGCAAGTACCAATGTGATTTTTCGGAGTCATATGTACTTTCTGAGATTATTTAGACACCACTGACCTACGGTGAAGGAAAACATCGTGAGGAAACCTGGACTTATAGTTTCACAATTATAAGTTTGAAATCACCAACCCATCCTGAGCAAGCGTGGTGATTAATGCTCAAACCTTCTCCATGTGAGAAAGAGGCCTTTGCTCAGCAGTGGGCGTTGATAGGCTGATGACGACGATGACGATATAAATTTAAAGTTACAAATACATATGTACTAAAATTTGCACGTGGTATACACTATATATTATATTATTCAGTTTTATATTTCAACTGGCTTAATAGAAAAAAGTATTCTTTAATGTATGTACTTTATAATATAAGTAAATAAAACTTGTTTTATTGACAGTGTAAAATATTTGTTTTGCACTAGGATTTCTGCTCACATTAAATGTGTACTCTTTGTTAGACTCTTTTTAGATTGAAGTTAGATCAACACCTCTTAGGAAACAGTTTAAAAACGTTCTTTAATACATATTTAGTTAATATAGTCCAAAAGGTTAAGTTCAAAAGGATTTAATGGTTATTGAAATAATGATTAATCTACAGTAAGGCTTTTAAAACTTTTTTTTTCAACTATTTTATGTTGCAATGAATTATCTACAATTACATACTTAATAAATGGAAACATTTTACTATAAAAGATGAATATATAACTGAAATTTTTTATTATTTATGTAGTGACACTAACATAATTTTGTATATTATATTATTTAATCTTAATTAACTCGCTGAGCTGATGCAATCTCGTTGTTTGAAACTTGGAAAAGATTCTCTCTGTTGTTTAAACTCGTTAAAGTCAAGATACTGAAAAACTTGAACCAAGTTAAAGTTAAATAACCATGTAATTTAATAAAACACATTAAATAAACACCAAGATTATTTCCTTCTTTGTTGAGTAAAACAAAATATAATTTGGTTACATATTAGCGCCCTCGTTAATTAAATATGATAATTGTTATATATCGACGTACGCTCAGATGTGATTATTGTATTATATTCCTCGTATATATAGTTGCCACTAGAATTATTGTAACATTTTATATCAAGCACCCCACGCTTATTACTTTGAATTAAAATAATTTCTTTGTAATTAAAAAATATTTTTTAGTTCGCTTGGCTATAAAAGTGTGTTTTTTTAATTTTTTAAAATATAACTTATTTAAATACTTTTCAATACTTGAGGCGATATATGTTTAACTCTATCCAAAATGTATCAGCAAAATATTACTTAATTAATAACGGAACATATTATTTTGAATAGCTTTTTTTTCTGCTTTTATTTTGAATAGCTAGGATTTTACGTTTTAAATTTTCATTGTTCTTATTATTACACCTTTATAATTATAATAGGATATATATGAGTGGAAATGAAACTGAAAATATCAAATAATATCTTCTATAATAACTTCATATGTAGTTGAAAAGAAAAAGAAAAAATATCAGGTTCAGTTGAAATAAAATGTCGAGTGAAAATTTCCTTGAAATGAAGCACACTCTTCGTGTTTTTTAGACATTATTTATAATAATATATGTATACAACAAAATCTTTGCATCGAATATGACAACTTTGAATATAAAACATGTTTCAATCACAAGCCTCAGCTGGCAATGAGAAATAATTTGTTCCCGGACACAATGAACTGGATATATGTATTTTCCAAGAATTGTTCAACTTTCATTTTTAACTACGGAATCATTTATCTATTCAAAAATACTATACCATACTCCTTAGCTGCATTAAGATTAAGATTTAATTTAAATGTTTAAGATCTTACAAAATAGTGTTTATGTTGGTTAACTAGATCTATTAGAGATTATATGTCCATGTGTTTACAATGAATATGCTTACGTGTTTCCAAACATGAGGGTGGGACTAAGTTATCACGTGCCTGAGGGTTTGTTTACGAGAGGACGTGTGACGAGAAAGTCTAATTAATATTTATAAATATACTTGTATAAGATTTATTTATGTATTTTCCTTTACTTAACAATAAATTTATGGGCAATCTTCTGTTTTACTTTTCAATCCAAGTGACTTTTATAGTCGTGACCGAATATAATCTCGAGGGAATCACGTCACCTATCATAAAGAATTACATTATTTTTTTAAATGAAAAAGATATGGTAATCAATTGATAGCGCCATCTATAGTCCGTGATACGTGTTTCAATACAACTTTCTTACCGTGTTTCTTAGGGTATCTACGAAGATTTTTATAAATCAATTACAACCTACAACTTATTTTATATCCAGCTACATCACGGAAAAGTTTCATCAAAATCAGCCCATTTTTTGTTTTGTGAAAGAGCATCAGACACTCACCCAGTGAGATGTTAATCTGAAATACGATTTCAGTTAACTTATGTTCCATTGGAATCACATTTTTTTTTTGTATTAGGACATTAAAAATAATTCTACTTTAAAATTTCCCTAAATTCTTAAGTGTAGGCAATATGTACAATTTTATAAATCTTTCTGCTAAACATTTCCATACAAATACTTATATCTTGATTATAAAAAAGGATACAATGTCATATATCGTATCCATTGTTGCAATTATTAATTATTGTACCAAGGAAGTAAGTAGTGTAATATAGATCAAGTTTATATTAAATGAGGATACAGGATACTGTAATAGAGAATTCGGTATCTGCTTCTTGATAACTTTTTATTAACATTGAAAGGCACAGATTTTTTCAGAGTTATTCGATAGAAATTTAGATTTTAATGGCAAAAAATGTAAACAAATAAATTTAAACATAACTTTTGCAAATAACAGATATCTTATTACATTCTACATGGTTAAACCTTTTAACTTGTTATTTTATACCATTTAACAATATTGCTGTAGAATACGACAAAAGCATTGATTTATTACTGTTCAAATTCTTCATATAATGACAATATTACCTGTAGAATGTCTAGCTCTATTATCAACCATGATTTTACGGGATGTTTTTTTATCTTCTGTATAACGTCAAATCTGTATTATTTTAAGCAGGAATTGTAGCACGTAAAATTTCACGCTAATACGTCAAATGAAAAAAGAAATATCATTAGATTTTTGCTAGTTTAGAATTAAAAATCATGTCTATGTAATATATTTATGCAAACAAATCATGAGGTGTACGACAGAATAATATTTAAAAATGCTGTCTATTCTTTATATTCTTAAAACATTAACTTGATCATAATGAAGAAACAGACTTTAAATAGTATTTATTTACAAAAATTTATTTTCAAAAAATTTAAGCCCATCCACCACATTCCTCGAGACATTATTTTTCTGAAGCGAAATTATTGGTATCTTTTTTACGAGCCCGCAGCGGTCGGCCCAGCGAATCTCATAGCAGTGTTGTCTACGCCAGTCGAATGCCCATCTGAAACATTCCAATTCAGTATATCAAATCAATATTCAAATGAGGGCCGTTGTATATTTAATTAGATCCCAGTTTCCCAATTCATTTACCTCTCTTGATGAGGCCATCTATCTTTTGCCATGTATTCTATCAAACAGTGCTTCTCTGTCGGCTTGATCTGGCATATCTTGGAGGTGACTTAAAATGATATTGATATTTTTATTGTCAATAAAATGATAGGGAAATTGTGATTTTCTATCAAAATGTATACTTTTGTCTTATTTGTTGTAATAATTAAACTTTTAAGATTGTAATTGATGAGCGTATAACTTACCCCTCAAGTATACTTGATAAATAAACAAATATTAAAGATAACGAGGTAAAAACGACACATGCTTTATAAGAGGTTATCAATAAACTAAACATATGAGTGTATTGTGATTTGAATTGAATTGAAGTTGGCAGATGACAAGTGTTTTGTTTTGTATAGCTACAGAAACTTTAAAAGTCACTTTTAATTAAAGAAATATATTTTACTAGCTGCGCCCGCGACTTCGTTAATCGTTAATGTGGGATAGTTATTTTGGACATCATATTCATTTTTGCAAACAGCCTCCTCAGCTTTATAAATTATAGCTGTTACCCACGAGTTTGTCTACGCCAATTTCTGTTATTATTTTAGACAATTTATTTTAAAGTACTTCTTATCCGCACACCATGGTTACTTGTAGTGCTGCTCTCCCCCCCCCCCCCCCCGTCCGCGTCGCCCGCAAGCAACATCACCCCTCGCCCGCCGGCCAGGCGCTGCGTCATGTTGTGTGAATTTTATCTCAGAGTTATTTTAAAATTGTAATATCTTCTAAGGTGTTCATGGAAATTACATGATGTCAAAGACAATTTTGTTCACATTTAAATACCCTTCATCTAAAACACATTTATTTGGATAAAGATTAATATTTATTATGTTGATATATGTTACTCTAACAAATAATTGCATTCATTTCGACCAAATTTAATTACCATAAAAACGGTTCTAGTGAGATAATCTTAAAAGATAGAGGTTTAGTGTCCTTTTTTTAGATGATCTGAAGAGAAATAATTCATTTTTGAACCTACATATTGTTTTGGTTTCTGAAATAGTGTTCGCAGCACTGGAAGCCCTGAGACGAATAATTTTCCTCGTTTTTTCCACATTTTTCTTATTTCTTTGATCCTATTAGTCGCAGCGTGATGTGATATAGCTTAAAGCTTTTCTCGATAAATGGTCTCTTCAACACAAAAAGATTTTTTCCAATTCGAACTAGTAGTTCTGGAGATTATCACTTTAAACAAGCAAAGAAACTCTTCACCTTTATGATATAAGTATAAGTGAAGTGAAGAGTAAAAGACCATGTTAAATAGTTCTTAAACTCAAAACTTGCTGAAGTTATTGCAACACCAGCAGTTTACATAATAAATATTTAAAAATATTGGGATTAAGAAATAGAGTCCTTTTTGAAACTCAGTCTTTTAACATCCTTTAATGAAGTCCAAAGGGAAAAACCACATTTTGAAAATTTTAAAACTGTCGACAAGAAAGAACACAACGGGAAAATACAAAAACTACATGTTCTAGGTACAATATAAAATATATTGTGAAATGAAACAACAAAGGAACGAACCATTTTAAAATTTAATGTGAAAACACTTATGTTCTGAAATTATAATAAAATAATATAATCAAGGAAATTAGACATGGAAGATTTTAAAGTAATATTGTGTAGTCTCAAAGGAACACCTTTTGAAGTTCTTTGTTTAGACTATCAGAGCCCACTGCTGAGCAAAGGCCTCTTTCTCTCATGGAGAAGGTTTGAGCATTAATCAAAACGCTTGCACAAGACGGGTTGGTAATTTCAAACTTATAATTGTGAAATTATAAGTCCAGGTTTCCTCACGACGTTTTCCTTCAAAGTCTGTTAGTGGTGTCTAAATACCCTTAGAAAGTACATTTGACTCGGAAAATATGACTCGGAAAAAGTCACATTGGTATTTGCCAGGGCCGGGATCGAACCGCGCCCTCGGCAACGAGAAGCTAGCCCTTTAACCACTAGGCCACCACTGACTTGGCCGCAGGCTGGGCGAAAGCGTTACCGCGGCCTCTTTCCACCTTTTGTGGCGAGGAGTAATTCCGCTGGTTTTTTAGTGGGTAAACTGGGTGCTTAAACCTAGGAGTACCACATAACCACATCTGCCTACCCCGGGTAGAGTGGTATGCGAAAAGCATTTTTCCAGCGACAACAAAAAAAAAAAAGGCCACCACTGACTTATACATAAAATAATTGGTTGAACTTTTGTGTAGTTATACTTAGTCTTTTATGGAAGATCATTTAAGTGCATTGTTATAAGGAAGGAAACTGTAGCTACAAGTACGAAGGTATCGAAACGAATATATTTTTTGCCTAAATGGAATGTTGCAATCATTAGCTTTTATGTGCCCCAAATGTTTCTGGAATAAAAAAGTAAGATCCATTTATTATTTCATTATGATGAATCTAATAGTTCTTTGTTTAGTAGAGAAAACAAGAAATTAAAACTAAATCAAGTTAATGGATTTTAAATTAAAATGTAGAGGCACATTTTCTATATTATATGCTAATGGAAACCATTCTGTTTATTATTTAAACCTACATAATGAAACTTCATTGAACAGACGCTTTTCATTCAAATTGGTTTAATTAGTACAAATTGCTATCAGGATAATCATAAAAGTGTCACCATTATCACGAGTAATTAATTTAATTAGTTTTATTTTTTCAAACACGGTCTCAGGTAGATTTAACTCATGTTTTTATGTATGTATAAGTCTTGGGTTCTAATTAATACAAAGTTATGTTTTTTTTAATAAAGATGGATGATAATGTTAAATTTACCGAATTCTATATCATTTGTATCTGACGTATGGTTGTTAAGATGACATAAAAATCACTCTCATAAACTAAACGAAACTGAGACTCAAGCAAGCTCTCACTGAAGCTCTCATGCATGCGCTAAAAGAAATGCTTCCGCATGCTTAAACATATGTCATAGGCTTTTAAATAGGTAAACACATTCACATACTGCTCACGGTAATACATTCAATGACATAACCCAGATATTACATAACACTTAAGAATAATTACGCTTCTTTTCTATGGATTGATATATTTTAGTAAAGTCGACATGGTTATAAAATGAAAACAATTTCTTTATCACAAACTAATTAATTCTATCTTATCGGATCTGATCTGGTCAGAAATTAATATCTTTCATATATACAGGTAATATAGGTAAATAAAAAGTAAAATAGATAATTTCCAAGTTAACTTTTATGAGAGTTCCCTCAATATTAATCTTTGGTTAATAGTTTCGTAACATCACAATTATATAAGAAAGTAAATGGATAAAAAAATTTTTTCAATTCTTATGTTCATATATCTTTAATATGTCCTACCCCTGAGGACTTGAGTTAATAACAATTCATTTAGCCAGTATATAGTGTTCAACAATATGTTGGGCAATAATTGTATGTAACATTGTCATATTATGAGGTTTTATTGTCTTCGTAAAAGATATAAACCGTTTATGACATGTAATTATCCTTCGAGAAAATGGTTTACGCTCAAATTGCTGCAGTACATCTGATGCTATTTTAAAATATATAATATAATTCCTTATACATTTAAACGTAAAGTCAACCATGTTTTTTATCTTTCTAGAAATGGTGTTGCAAAAATGCTGTTACCAAAAATGTTTAGCGGCAAAAAATACCGATTTTGTTTAGATTTTATTTTTGTCACCGGGTAAAGTATTCTTTTTTTCCAGTATAAGTAGTTATTTCATTAAACTGTTCCGATGTAGAAGGCATAAAAGTGTTATTAAGTTTAAACATTTACGCAACATAACATTAGCACAGTTGCGCAAGCAAAATTTTAGACCAGAAAAGATATCAACTCACATTTATATACTTTCATGTTTTAAATAGTTACGTTTTATTATAACCTTTTTCCATTGAGAGTTTCTTATTATAGTAACACATTTTAAGAATATTATTTTTGACGTGATAGGGTCTTTAAAATCTTTTCAGTCGGGTGACATGTTCAGAAACTTGTGTCACACCAAAACCTCACGAGCACGATCGGAGGTATAACGGAGAGAGAGACGGACCGATCTCCCGTCTCATCTCGAGCGCTGCCAGTCATTCCGTGAAACTTGTCACGCGGAATCCTCACGAGCGGAGGCAGGCATAGAGTTCGAGTGAGTGGACCGATCTTCCGTCTCTCTCACTCTAGCGGCATACAAACGAATGGAGATTTTCTCGTGCGGTTTAGTTTTCGTTGAATGTTTAACAGTGAAACAAAATGTGAAGTGCAAGTGAAGTGTTACAACAATTGCAACAAAAAAACCCGAAATTTATCATCAAAAGTGTGAATAAAACGATAGATGTAATTTAAAATTTGAAAAAATTGTTATCTTCATTAATTCCTTACTTCCCAAAAACTTATATCACCAATAAGACGTTATCACGTAAACATCTCGATCGTAAACCTACATTACAAACAATCAATTTTTTTATCATACCAATACTATCTACCATTGAGATATTTCACATCCGAGATAGCGAAGTAAATCTTTAAAAATGCTATAACAAAATTTCCTAAATAAACTTATATTATTCCTCGTAAGTCCTACGCAACACAAAATTTAAATTTACAGAGCTAAAACTTATAAAAGAAGACACATCTTGTACAATTTAATAGAGAAGGCTACGCTTGTGTAAGGAGAAGCATTCGTTTGATAAAATCTGTCATATTTCCACGTTTGCAAAGAAACCAATATTGCTTCGGAGTTCTTTACAAAGCAATAGAACTCTAAAGTAATTCTGTCAATAAGTATAGTATTTATGATTTCTCCGCTACAGCACTTCAGCTTGAAAAATATTGAATGTTTTGAATAGAATCCTCGATAATACAAAATATATCAGCTTTCGAGCCTCCCTTACATTCGCTGAGGTATTACATGTTTATGACGAAAAATATGTTCTTTAATTTTATATGCTGTAAAATTTATGTCAAAGGATTCAATAAAGTACTTAAACGAACCATTAATTCATCTTTAAAGATAAATAAGACATGTATATATTTTTAGAAAAGTTCTTTATGATCAAACAATTAATTAAAATAAATTGTATCAATAAAAAAAAGTATTAAAATTTAAAGTTTCATTATTTCTTCTATGCAAAAAAGTTCTCTCTTACAATATATATGCTTCATTGATTAATATATTAATGGTCTGTTAAATTATCGTAACATAATAGCGACATATATAATTTTGAGGAACATAGGGAATTTATTTATATCTTATTTCGAGTATCGGCGAGCTACGTGGTTCCGAGGTGATGAATTAACATATGTATTATTAGAAACAAATGTATGACCGCTTTGTTTATTAATATAACAAATAAATTAATAATATATATGGGTGGTCGCAGCCACGCCTAAACTAATTATTTATACGTACCTACATATGTAACAGCAACTGAATGATTCAGAGGACTTTTTATCCAATAATAAAACGTGGACAATACGGTTACCACAAGTTCTAGTGATTAAACTTTTTAAGACAGAATTTCCACTTTTTTATTTACATATATTTGCAGAAGTCAGTATCAACTTAAATTTTTGAATAATGAACTGAAACTCTCAACTCTTCGTATTTAAATTTTGGTAAGGATACCGATCCGAAAACTTTTCGTCCTTTTTTTCTTGCTTTATGTCCCACAAGGACAAACGAGGAGAACATATGGAACATGGTCACCGTTGCCCATTTACATCTGGAACATGAGGGGTATTGTGAATGTGTTGCCAGATTCGTCTAACTTGTATGATTTCACCGTCGCCTCCTCTCTTTTCATCGCTAAATTGTGCTTAAATAAATAAAACTTAAATGTTAATTTTAAATTTACTCTGTACGGAATTTCGACCTTTCCTTTAACACCCATACATATATTCATTACTAATCTACGATTATAGCGGTATCTTCCAATTTTGTAAGGTAATTAATCTCCTTTGTTGTAATACCAAACCGTATACGATAATTACTGACAATGAAAATTGTTGATAATAATCTTGGTATACAGAATTTACTGATACTGATAAAGAAACAGAGTCATAATAAAGTGATTATTATAAATTGTGTGAAAGACCAAGCAATGTCACGACATAAAGTAACTGGATCTATGTACTTATAATGTTATGTTAAGGAAAACAGACTTTCTAATATTTTATTTAAACGGTGGAGAAGTTAGTTTAGTAAGAAAAGCAAACTTTTTATTACAAGATATATAAAGGTAATAAATTGTGACAATAAGGTGTGAAAAGCGTTGGAACAGGGATTAATTTTCGGTCAAAAGTTGAAACCCTGTTCATATTAGAGAAAAAATGTTAGAAATTCTCAAGGAAATGTATGAAATCTTTATTCATAAATTTGTTGAAATATAGAATGTTCCTGTGTAGAAATGAAGCTACTTTAATTGAAGCTTAATTAAGTTAACTCGCGTATTTTAGTTCTTATGTGTTACAATATCTATACATATAATAAAATTGTAGACAAGTGCTGTCTGTACATTAAAAATTAAAATAAAAAAAATAGCAGGGGTTATTGTTATGTCGATGTCGAACCCAAAAATGTAATTAACTTTTTTTTTATCTGTTTGTCTGTTCACGCTAATCTCAGAAACGGCTGATCCGAGTTGGATGCGGTTTTCACGAATATATTGTGGTATGCTTCAGTTATGCTTTAGTTTAAATGAAACTAATATTTTCGGATTTTACTTCGCGTTTTATTTAAGAAACTAAAACCCTGTATAAAAATTGCTCTGATGTCATTTTTATTGTAAAATAACCGCAAAAGTTATATCATCAGAGAGGAAATTGAAAAAAATAATTCGGTTATGTTTCATAACAACTTTACTTTATTTCATTTGAAATTAAAGAAAAATGAGAGAAGGCAATTCAAAAATTTGCAACGGACTAATAGGAAAGTGAGTTTGGAAACAATCGAGTGTTAAATGTGATCAAAGCAGTACGAGTATCGTTCCTACAATCAAGTAAAGTGACTTATTTCGAATTCAACAGGGTGGGAGCACAGGTTACACACTTGCTGTCAGTCTTGATAAGTGACGTCTTGGCTGTTGATATTTGGATATATTTATCCTGAATGAGATTTTAATTACTCTATTACTACTAAATACTGTTGTGAAAATATTAAAAATCATTCACACATAGGCAGTCAATGTCGTCCTCAGTTTTTATAACGAATATTACTGCAGTAATTGTAAAGACTAAAATTAAATTCACTACATAGATCAAGAAAAGATTAATAAAGAGATGAATCTTTTTCTAAGTGACACAGTAGCCACTAGCATAGATATAATGAAGCAATTGAGACTTACATTTACAAAGGGTAAATAACAATAAGAATTAAAGGCTAGTTATGTTTGAATTTGAAAATACGTTTTTTCAATACGTTTAAATATCTCAATAACCTGCTAAAGACCTTAGGTTCTCATAAGAAATTTAAGATTTAATTATGAACAGCAGGATGTGATATAGATTTATTATTTATACTATCGCAATAAATTAATATCGGTACCAATTTCGTATTAATCTTTAGATATTAATTATAATTAGGGTAGAATAATTCAGAATAATTGTACCTTAAGAGGCTTATATGACTTCGATATCAATTAATTTAATATTATAGAGACAATTTGATTCGTTATTATAAGAACTAAGAATTAAAATTCGAAGTTTTGAGTATTATACACGTTTATAGTGTGACATTTTATTCTTATCGAGACACCTTAGTCATATAATCAAAGTTTGTTTGTAAATAGTTTTGGTAAATGTAACAAAAGCTTTTGTTGTAACTAACAATGATATTGTGAATCCGGTGATAATGTTATCATTAAATATGACATACGAAGAAGTTAACACAACAATAATTGGGTTTTTGAATAAATTTTTTTTTTGTGATAAATGGAAAGATCATATATAAGTTTTATAACAAAACTATTTTTATTTTATTTTTTTTTGCAATATTTAAAAAGTTATTTCAAAATAAAAATTAAATTTTAAATTCAGTACCGAAAACAAGCCGACAGCTCGGGAATAAACCCGAGCGCGTGTGACGTCACAATGTTAGTTTTTGCTCATTGTAGCATACAGAGATATAATAATTAGTACAGTGTTTTGAGTTTTTATCTAGTAAATTCTGTTGGCATTGTTAAATAATCAAAAGTTTTGTACCATTATGTACAAAGACTACAAAAACAACTCCTGAAAAAATGTTTTTAAATGTTCCACAAGACGAAAAACGTCGAAAGAAATGGTTTCAAGCAGTGCATCGAGATTATTCAAAAACAAAATCATTTTTTTTTGTTGTGAAGATCATTTCGTTGTAAGTATTCATAATAGTATTGTTATTAATTATTATTTATCTAAGTGTATAAATCGAATAAGTATAGTTCAATAATTAATTTTTTTACCTGGGCTCCAAATCATAACCTTTAGAATCGTAGCATTAAAAAATTTTAATTGATAATTCAAAGCGATTAAATAGTAAATCTATATGTATGTTTGTCTAATAATTGGACTTCAATTAATAGATATTTTCATAATTTTATAACATTCTAGGTTCTGTATCAGACTACATTTAAATTTTTAAAGTACATATATGTTATTTTGGTTTTTTTATAATGTTATAATAACATTTTATTAATAATGATTTAATGAAATAATTATTAATTATATTTAATAGAGAATAAATACTTATTTTCATTTAGAATATTATTTTTTAACAGACTTACCTTGATGCCTTATCACCTCGAACTTCAGCAGAATTAAACCGAACGTCATTTTTTAAAAAATTAGTTATCATAAATATATCAACATCAGGAATATTATCCGATTTTGCTTTTATAAATCCTTTATCACACATAGTCGAAATAAACTTTTCAAATCGTTTTTCACTAATAAATTTGAGATATTTTTATCAAGTTAAAGATAATAGCAATAAACACTGTACTATTATGAAATTGCTTTAACATTATGACGTCACAAGTATGCTGACCAATCATGGCGCGTTTACAATCACGTGATATATTTTTGAATTTTATCAATTTTTAATTGTTTATAATTAATTTAAAAAAAATATTTCAAGTTTTTTGCATTAAAAATCCAATATAATTAATAATAAAGTTTTAAAATACATAAAAAAAATCAATACTTTTTTTTTTTTCAAAAACCCAATTGTTTACGGATAGTAAATAATAAAAACTCAATGAAGATCCGTTAATAAGATGTTTGTGTTAAAAATATTGACTATGCTGAGAGGAATATAAGCCTTGATGAAAAATCGATGTCTGTATTAATAATATGTGCTTTGTTAACGATAAACTTAGGACTGCTACTGACATTTCGATGAAACTTGTAATAATCATCCTTAACAAGATTAATGGATTTAAGTCTCGGATCAGTCAGAACATATATTTACAATATGAAATGTCACTATAGATAGCATTTTTGTAAAAAGAAACGAGTTTGTAAGAAAAAGGATAAACACATTCGTTCTCTTACAAATATATGTAATCACTACGTGTCACACGTGTGTGTGAGTTGACAGGGAGTGGTTTTGTTTCTAGTTGTCTTTAAAGAAAAATATTTGTACATTTATTCCTGAGTCCAAAGTATTATGTGCGATCCGTGAGGTTTTAGTTTACTTTTCTCGTCTGGTCAGGAAACGACCTTTTTAGAATTTGCTTTGTTTAGGTAGTAAGAAAATAAGATGGCTTTATCAATTGATTTGTTATAAAAATAATATAAAAATATAAGACTTAAAAAATATTGTAACTTAAGAAATATATTTGTATAAAAAATTATAAATCTGTTTACTCTTATTTCCTTTTTCTAACTTTTTTATTAAAAATAAATTATTTTGATATACTATATACTATACTTACTCCATGAGTATAAAACTAATTAATCCTTTGGTATTTTAAATGTCATAAACTTTTCCACATAATAAATCCATATAAACAATAAGCCGAATAAAATATTAAAATAACTACATGAAGCAATTACAGAAATGACTTGGATTATTACAGTTCGAACTGATGAATTGCGAATTTAAGTGATGCATAGAAGATATAACATAAAAAGTAATTCTCTGCAATAATACACTTTATTACTTAACATGGACTATATTGGCATTCATCACTTTCAATTTAGTATGTACCAGAAAAAATACTGCTATTTCTGTTCCGTAGATGAACGTTGTAGTATTACACTTATAACCCACAAATGTATAAGTAAATGTTATTATTAATTGCAAGCTGAATTCAAGTCTTTCAATTTAATCATAGTTGAAAATAAAACCATTGCTGAAGGAAGCAGTATCTTAAAAACAGGGTATCATGCACAAACTCTAGTAGCTACTAAATTCCAATGTTAAAATACTAAAGCAGCCATGAACACTGGTACTACTTCGTTACCTACTACTTATTCTAACTATACAAAACCGGTGACTAAATATGTATGTAGAGTCATTCGACAATAAAGATATAGTAGATATCTTACCAGTGAAGGCAAAACAATTGTTTCAAATGAAATCTAAAATATCTGGGTTACATGTATTGGATCATTGATACTTATTGCTGCATATCCTTTGTTTATAATATGATAAAAGTGTAAGTTATCAAAATAAAAAAAAAATGAGTATTTGACTCACAGAATGATATACGTAAATACAAAACAGAAACATTTCCACTAATAAACCTGTAATATTATTTGAAACACGGCATCATTTTCTTCGTAACAAATACCATAAGCACAAATGCTTAATCTATTGTGCAAGAAGACAACGATAAAATATTTCATAACTCCTCTCTCATTTATAGATTTCTTTGCCGAAATACATATTGAAGGTAAATGTAATAGCAGTTTAAGTTTGTATTGCGTTGGTAATGTAAATTACAAAACTATATATATTAAATTTAATACCTATTGTATTGAAATAAATTAAATACCTATTGAATGAAGACATGATTTGTTAATCCATAAAAAAAATTGGTTAAGTTTTCCAATATATTTTGAAGGAAGACTTTTTTCTCAACCTTAGGTTTCTTTTCACTCACTTTATACTCTTAGCTTCAGATAAAAATTAATAAAATGTGGGAAATTAAATTAAAGTAAGTTTTTTGCATTTGTACGTGTGAATACGAATATCGTTGCTATCATTAATGTTTAGTTGCTTCCTAAATATTATTAAGATATTTACAAAAACTGCATTAATTTCATCAATGAAAAATAAATAAATCAGAACTTATCGTTTTTATTATATAAAACTAACTAAAGTATTCTCCATTAACTTAAAAGCGTTTTACAGGTTTCATTTTAGTCTAGACGACGCTAATTTCTATCTCACTACACTGATTCATTCTACAAGTAAAAACTATTAGACAACATAACGTCTAAGTATTTAATAAGAGTGTACTAACTCTTGAGTTAAAACTATTTATACATAAGAAAAATATGCTAAAATTCTTAGAAATAGTTAACTGGAATAAATATAATCCGAAAAGTTATAGCAAATGGTAGTTTTTCCACATACTCATCCTCATCATCATCAGCATATTATGCCCCACCGCAGGAGGTCTCTTCTCACACCACCAAGCAGGTTTCGTATATTGGAACAGAATATTGTTAAAAACCCAAAAGTTTCAACGTAATTAAATAAATTGAGATAATATGAACGTTCTGTTCCATTAAAATTCCTTAATATACGTATATTCTTCTTCTTCTTCTTCCTGGCAATTTCCCAGCTTTAGCCAGGGTCTGCCCAATATGTATATTAATTGTGATTAATTAGTTTAAATTTTTCATTAACGTCTATTGCAATATTTTTTTTATTTTTTATTTTGATTGAATTTTCTTGGTCTTCAATATGTCAGTTATAAAAGGATAAAGCCAGTCTCTAATTTAACTTTGGATACAAAAACTGAGCTTCGTTATTTCATTAACCCCTTCTGATTTATCAAAGGGTAGATCAAATGACACATACCCCTTTCAATCAACAACCGTGCAGTTATTTAGGAAATTTACAGTACATTTTTTTATTGGCTCCTATTCCGTCATTGTACGGAGATACTAAAGAAGATAAAATTTTGAAAAGTTTATAATAAAGCCAATTTATAGAAAAAAAAATTGGTTGATTATATTTTTCAATCGTAAGACTATGTATTTAAATTATTAATTTAGCAGCTACCAAAAATACGTATGTGAAATTATCTAACTAAAAGAGCTATTTACATTCATCTTAAAATAGGCTGAATTGTTTATATTATATTTCGTATTTAGTGACAAAATACAACATCTCAAATAATTTCTTGTTAATTTATGGCCTCTATGCACTATTTTGAATTTCCATTTACGACTCACAATACCCGACGACTTCAGAATAAATAAATAAAAAATTGTACTTAGATTCTAATTTAAAAGATTATATAATCTCTAAGAGATTGTTTCAATATTGATTTTCCATTTATAAATTAAACGCTGAAATTAAGCTGATTAAGAACTATTAACCTGACTTGAAATTTCGATCAAGAAGCACTGACCGTGGTCATAAACTGACCTGGGGTAATACATCCGTATTTCAATAATTTTCCATAACTGGCCAAAACCTCTAAAACCTCAGTAACAGAGTTAACATTAGAAGTAAGTCTTGGATTTCTCTTTCATTATGAATGAAAAGACGACCTTTTGTCCATCCTTTATTTTACAACATAACCTTACGAACATTTAATCTTTAACATGTTTATTATCGTTAGCTTTTAATTAATGAGAAATGGTCAGCATTTTATACGACTTATTATCCCTTACAGACTTTTAAGTTTACTTTTTGATATTGTTGAAGTTAGTTTCAAATTTTTAATCTTTTGTAGCTTAGCTAAGTTATTCATTACATTAATTGCATTATTACATTTAACTTCCATCATAATCCTTATTACTTGGTCATTAGTCGTACTAGCGCTACTTTATGACTTTCTATACCTTTCATTGCATTGATCAGATATAAGAACAGGCAGGTACCAAATATAAAATGAACGTTACGTAAGCATTTTACTGATGATTCTTCTGTGCAGTCATTTTTATACTCCAAGCTTAACTATTTTGAAAACAGTTTACAAAAAAAAATATACCACATCGCATATGAAGAAATATATTCATATCGCAGACGTTCGTCTACATGTATCGTAAAAAATGGGACACTGACATATCCATTGGATGTTATCCCTTTTGCTTAGCTCCTGATTATTTTGCCTGAGTTATTGCCTTTCTAATTTTTCTTTTTCTATTTTTTTTTTATATTTTTGAAACATTAGATACTCGTGTGCTTGTCTAATTTTATGTTAAACTATGTCCCAGCCAAAATGTTGAATATAAATTTTCGTTAATAAGAACGAGTCATTATAATGGGTTTTTGTGTTTTATTTGGCTCTTAATTCTACAATTAAACAATTTATAAAATACCGTAAGTTTTAGCTATTGTCTAGGAAACCAAACCAGATTTCAGTCTGTCAGTAATATGTATTAATTAAGAAGTGGTTAAGCTTCTGATCTACAATAAACGGATTGTAACCAATAGTTGAAACTTTTAATGAGAGTCAATAACTTGTTTTATTTGCTAATATAAATAAATTATGAGGAGGAAACCTGGGAAACCTGGACTTATAGTTTCACAATTATGAGTTTGAAATCACCAACCCGTCTTCAGCAAGCGTGGTGATTAATGCTCAAACCTTCTCCATGTCAGAAAGAGGCCTTTGCTCAGCAGTGGGCGTTCATAGGCTGATGACGACATGATAACTAAGATAATCGGTGTGGGTCAAGCGTTCACCATTTTGATAGTCTTTTTCTAAATGAAATTTCTAGAGAAATCTCACTATATGTGTTCACATAACTAACCAACGAGTAAATTCTCTTTTGTGTTTGATCGTTTTTAATGAGTAATAGTCCTTAACTACTATATACATTTGGTGGTGTAAAAATAACAATTTATTTGAGGTTTTGTGTCTGTTTTATGGATTACAAAAGCAACGAATCCTACAAAGTTAATGACGGTGTAAAGTTTGCAATGCAAAACTAGGTCAAATATAATTACTAATGAAGTAGAAGACTTTAATGTATTTTGTTATTTCATACCTTGTTCTATTTTTAATAATGATCCATTTCCGCGGAGCATTAACTTTTGTGAAATCATAATTTTACTCATAATTTTTGAAAATTGGGAGAGTGTTTTCTGTAAAACTTTAGTTAAATCTGATGAATTGTCTATGTTTTTTGTACTTCTTGGTCCTTTACAAAAAAAAAAACAGATTTATTTTTTTGGCTATACATTTCATTAACACGGTGAGCCAATTTACACGAAATAAAATCTTTGAACCTTGTATTGAAAGACTCGGTTCAGATAATCAATCTAAAACCAAACATAGAATCTAAAACAAAACCAGATATAGGTATTTATAAATAAATATTTATAAATAAAGCTATCATATCTAAATATATAAAAAATCGCAAATTATCTAATTTATCAATTTAATACCAAATGAGTGGTAGTGGATAATTATCCTTTACACTATCTGTATTCGATTTCCTTAAATCAACACTGATGACGTCTGACTTTAAGTGTCTTTGTTATTACTAATACAATGAAGTTCTAAACGAAAAATATCTATCTGGAATAATGTTGCCAGATTTTAGATCGTGTACAGTATTTAATACAAAATCAATCTCTAGTGAAGACAGACGGAGCGAATCGAGTGTCATCAGAGATAAAATCCTTTTGTAATTTTTGAATAAGTCGTTCTTTCACATGTTGACAAAGAGTTGGCTACAATGATTATATGTCAATCCAATTCCTAGCTCTACTATGTAATTGTATTAAGCTCCCATTATTGCTTCTTGTTGTAAAACATTAATTGTGAAAATAATTTTAATACTTGCTTTTATACACCTCAGTCTGAGTTTTAACGTGTTACTTGTTGTTGTAAAGATATTATATGGTGATTATAAAATATAAATATGACTTTGAGAAGGACAGCGTCATTATACCATAAAAGAAAGAGGTGACAGACAACAGAAATTTAAAATACATGTGCACACGAGCTGCAAATATTTCCCTCTACAAACAAACAAATTAAAACCACCTACTAGAAACTCATAAAAATATAAAACTTAAATCAAATGGAACTTACTTATAAAATGTAAAGATTTATTTTAGTTTAAATTTTACTTTCTAAATTTGGATTAAATATATTCCCATTTGAGGCCTACTTAACTATGTATGGAATGAGGACATGTTTTAATTAATTAAAATACAAATGAATTATAAATGCTGACGATCACGATTCTATCTTACAACTTACTGGATATTTCATCCCAGCGATTCACAAATTAGCTATCACGTCTTTACTTAAGTTAGACAATAAATAATATTTAATTACTTTGCAAATACTTCTCATAAATTTGAACAATATTCATGAATCTATGAGATATATACTACGTATCTTGCTGTTATCTTTTTATGTTATATTATAGTATGTTTGGGGAATATTTTATACATAGAATTTTTTTGAAATCGGATTTTTATATAAATAAAAATGTATAATAAAGAAACCTCATAACAAAAGGATTCAAGGATCTTTTTAGATCATTATTGTGACTGCTGTTATCTGTCTTGACAATAATTAATTATCTTGTACTTTTAAGATATTTTGTTAAGATATTATTATTGTCGCAGTAACTGTATTATTGTTCATGGAATCTTTTGAGACAAGTGAAATTGAAAAGCTATTATTAAATATCCTTTGACTTCAGAATGAAATTGTAGGTGACTTTGACTATAATAGTATGCCACATTGATTACATAATAATTTATATTATATTTGAAGACAATTAACCGAGCAAAAAATAATTATAATTTTTATAAGTAATTTGTTATTTTAAAAGTATCTTTGTGACAAGAATTTAATGTGCCATTGTCAAACTTCTTTCTTGCAAAATGGTAAGTGTATCTCGTTGCCTCTGTTAACTTCCAAAACGATATAACAGACGATTAAATAAAATTTCTTAAACTTAAATAAAATTTTGTAACAAGGCTATCCACGATTGTATGTAGAAAATTATATTGTACTCATTATATATTTAAATATTTGCTGGGCTGTTATATATTTTTGATTTACTTTTATATTAGTGGTTCAGTTTTTTTGTGGATACTACATATATAATTTTTTTCTCCTGAAATATAATGAAATATAGTACATTATCATAAGGTTAAGATTATTCCTAGCGTTTGTTTGTTCTTTATTAGCCCCGTTTTGGTTACAGTGTTTAATTATTGTCTTCCTGGCATTTTTCTGAGAGAAATAAAACGAGGTCTTTCAAAATTCCAAGAAAGAGTATATCGTAGTGTTTTACGAAAATTTATATTGTTCGTTTCTTTTTGTAAGCTTTCACTTTAAATAATCGTAGCAATCTCCTGACTAAGAAATAAAATAGTAATTTAATTTTAGTTCTAATCAACGCAATTTAAACAAAATGTCAACTAAAGTAACTGAGTCAAAAAACTAGGCTAAACATGACATGCGAGTCCTAGGATATTATTATTTAATTGCATCCTAATTTCTTTAATATTTATTTTTGAAACCAATATATAATATTTATTCATGTATATATAAGGAAACATAGTAGTTATTATTTTAACTACCGAAAATAATAATTGTGTCGTTAAACGCTATGACGTCACTCACTACGGCAATAAAATACACAAAAAGTTCCATACAATTTATTGCTTGACGGATATTATTCTCAATAAAATCTCAAACAACGTTTATAACGAAACGAAACGTTCTTGCGTAAACTATACGAGGCACTGAGAGACAGGAATCACAGATCGAGAGAGCTTAGAAGATAGTTGGACATCAATATAGAAAGCTAGAAGGAGGGGGTCGAGGAGATGGTGCTGGTCGGGCCAGGCGTGGGTGAAACGCTCCTAGCGCTGCTTCGTTCGTTGAGGAAGGTCTCTCCTCACGAACTCTGAGCTGCGGAATGCGCCATGCATTGCACGCAGCAGTCAATGCATGTCTGTTTAACATCCAGTACGCTGTGGCGTTTATCGCTGAATGCGCGTAGCCACACAGCAGTGCATACTGTGCTAACACTATTGGGGTATTAAAACCAAAGGCGCTAAAGATAACTATAGCTGCATAGGGACACCAACAAGCTGCAAATATTGCAGCAATTGCAAGAAGTACATTTCCAAGACGTCTTCGTGAGCGTAATGTCGATGTCTGCGGTTGAGGCCCAAGAAGACTTGGCTGAAGTTTCTTGGCTCTAATATCTCCCACATCTACTGCGTCTCGGCGTTCTCGAGGGCCAACTCCAGCTACTATTATGACGTGGGTTGGTCGACGCATTAGAGGAACTGGTAGTGGTAACTCTCCATGAGCAGCTCTGGCAGTAAGTGATAAAGCAGTGAGTTTCACTCGAACAGCCCAGTGACATCTAGTGACTGCCACCACAGGAATGCAATAAGTGATAATCGCATGTACCGCTGCCAATGGTGGCCAGGACAAACAAGTTGCTAGGACTGTCATTGCACCTAAAATACATAAAACACATATTAAGTACAGTCCATTTAAGGTGATATTTTGTAAGAATATACTCAGAAACACCATACCAAGTAACAAAGCTGCAATCCATACAAAGGTGATCGCAATATAGGGTCTGGAGCATAAGGAGCCGCGTCCACGTCGCACAGCACAACAACGATCCGCAGCTATCGCTACTAAGGAGAAAGTACTGGCAGCAACAGGAAACGACTGAAAAAGAAATGCTAATCATAATTATAGTTCCAATAATATGTAAATTCAAGTCTTTGATTGATTGATTACCTCACATAAACAAAATCTCTAACGGTTTAAAAACAAAACTGTCAAAATAAAGATCAACGTAATAAGAATCTTCCTTACACTATGAGTGATCTAAATAAATAGAATCTAAATTGGTGACTGCAAAATACAAGAGTAGCAATTCTACCAACTACCTAATATAAGTAAACTACCTCAATATAGTGCGAGACATGACACGGTAAGTGATGTAATCTGGCTGCTCTAGTGGCAGCTAGCGGAGCACTGGCAGCACACACAAGAAGATCAGCTGCACAGGCACTCAATAACTGTGGAGTACGAAGACGAGATGCTCCCGAAGACGCCAGAGCAGCCATTAAACTTACATTACCTACAAAGAATATAAAAATTAACCCTTATTTCTACCATTGCCAAATAGATATCAGATAATAATAAATATACATTATAAAAGATTTCTCATGAATCTTACCAATAATACCGAATATAGAAACAAGAACATATAGAGTCAGAAGAACAACTACATGCGCTTGCGCACGCTCCACAGATATCTCCTCCGTAATGTTATTGTACATTACGTCGCATCATTGGGATCTGGAAACAAAAAAGGTATACTTAAAAATTACTTTTCATTGTTGTGTTTGTTATTTACTTGTTATGTTTTCCATTTCACTCTTTTTTTACACCTGATGTTTTCAAAGGTGCTCTAGGAAAATCATTTTTTTTATTTCTTAATCAATAAATAAAAACAATGTTATGTTAAAGCACAGATTCAACTGATATGTGCCTTCGAATAGAAAATATTTTTTTTATATTATAACCATTAGAACGTCTTGAGATGAAAAAAATAATAATAATATTATGCTTTTTCCATGTTATTTATCCATACTTATTTTTTACAAAACTTTTGTACTTTACTTCTAATTTTTATTAGTAACGTTGTTAAAAATAAGTATAAGGTGTTTTGCACCGTAGGGTGCAAAAAAGTAGACAAAGATATATTCAAAAATAATTATTCATTTAAACACGAACTATTAATATAACACGGACAATAATGTATTTAAATAACAATAATTAGTTCAAACAATAAAAATAATAAAATGATGAAATATTTAAATAATAGCATTTATATCAATAATAAACATTCAAATATTAATTCTATTTCCTACATTTTAACCAACCATTTAAGTTTCTTCATTTAAATTAAATAATGTATTTATTTAGAAATTAAGCCTTTTTAATAAATTATTATATACCTGCTAAGAAAAACTAAAGCTACAAAGAGTTTTCAAATCACTTACAAGTTAGCTATGACCCTTCAGTTTTTTCTTTAAGGAAGCAGGTCAAATATTACAAGTATTTAAAAAAGATATCTAACATTTTATTTTATTCGTTACCGAAGAATACTTTTAAATAAATTAATTTAATACGTAGCATATATCAAAAACGTTGTGTGTTCATTTGATTGGAAAAATAAAATTCGGAACATGTTACAGTAAATATTTACTTTTAATGTACCTAGTTCGATTGTAAAATCAATATGGTTATTAGTTATACTATGAAAAATAAAAAAATCTCTCATGTGGTCGAGAATAATGTGTTTACTAATAGAAGTTTTATAATAATGACTATAACATAGTAATCGCTGTTAATGGCTTGAAATTCATAGAAATATGGTTATTAAAATAAAATATTTGAACACGAATGGAGTAAACTTTAGTTGCTGCAATATATTGTAACAAAGCAAAAATCATATGAAATATTCAAAAACTCCACATATTGAGGAATATCTCATATAAAATCCAATAGCAAAAGTTTTAAATGTAACAACGATTTTTCTTTATTACTAAAATAAGTCAGTCAGAGTCAGATTTGCTGTGCTAAAGAGATTTAAAGTGCTTAACAAATCTATTTTGCTTTGTCGACACAACAAATCAAATGTTAGATGTTACAGCGAATATTGCGGTAATGACACAACTTGCTAGGTTATAAATCTATCACTTTCTGTGGACGTTAAACACAGGGAATCACTGATCACTCAATTTAAGCTCATTTTACTATATTGGACTATGTACGTGGTTCGAGGAAAAATGTTTTGAAACATGACATGTATTTTTTAATCACTCTTTTTTGCTTTAAAATAATTAATTTATTTAAAGGTAGGCTACAGTAAGTGCTGCTGTTCGATAATTTACCGTAAAAATATTTATTGAATGACCCGCAGTTTTATTAACCTCTATTTGCTTAATGGAGTTTTTTTCTGACCGTAACAATAATACATTTAAAGTAGGATCTTGCACCATATTTCTATGAAATAATAATTAACAAATAACATTATAACTTAAAATGTGGTTGATTTTACCAATAAAATTAATATAAATGAGACAGAATGATCACTTCCCTATAAAGTACTATAGGGAAAGTATTCGTTTCATAGATTGTGGTGTACAAAAAACTAACTTTTATCGTTTTTTTATACGTCAGAGAAATTCAAGCAATTATTATAACAGAGACGTTAAAACATAGTGATATAAAATGCTAACATCAAAATTCTCTCGTAATTTATTAAACAAAATACTATAATATTTTTGTTAACTGAAGTGGACGTACATAATTTAAAGAAATGAAAAAACATTATTTTATTCCCAACGGAGCAACTAATAATGAGTACAAAATAAAAGTAAAATTAAATATTATAAATTATAATTTTCTTTTATCTATTATAATAACATATCTGTGGTTGTCATATTAGTTTCAGATTCTCAACTTCAAATATATTTTAAGTCATTTTATAATGAAAATAAATGTAATAAAAAAATGGAAAATATCTTGTGTAAGCCGTATATAATCAGACTTTAAATTTCAGAAGTCTTAATTTTCTACTGAACAGATAGTTTTTAATGATACTGTAATGTAATTTATTAAGAGCGTCTTGAATGTGTTTGGGTTTGTAGATGAGATTTGATGATACGATAAAAGGTTACTTTAGAAGTACTCTTGTTAATAACTGATATGTGGTAGATTTTAAATTAAATTAATTAAAATTTAGTTTAATTTTAACTTTACAAAAAATATTTTTAAAATATATCGCTTTACCTTACAAAGCATAAGTGAATGTCTTATATGAATTGTCAATTTCATGTTTACATTTATTTCCTTTTTAAAACTTTATAATTACTTAGTTGCTCACTGACATTTTATACTCATATGTAAAGATATTCTAAATAATTCAAAGGGTTTTTACGTCACTATCAAAAACCGATAATATCTTGTTCATTACTTATATAAAAACTAATTTCATTTTATAATAATGATTCTTCTTCTTCTACCTGGCAATTTTTCCCAGCTAATTATAATAATGATTATTTAAATTAAAATCAATATATGTTTTGATTAACAACTTAATTAATTAATATCTGAGAATTCTTTTATCCTTAATTAAATCAGATCAATATTTTATTTATCTTTTTTGAAATCTTATTTTAGTATTAAATAAAATGATGTTTGATGAACAGATTAATTTTTATATTAAGAATTAAACTAAAATTGAAAATTACTTGTTACTTTCAACTTATAGAATAGTTACTTCTGTTAAAAATCCCCACTGTTATATTTGTAAATTACCGGAGTTTATTGAGGACATTCCATTTTACGTTGAGATAACTTGATACTACAGTTTCTTGATAATTTTAACAGAATGAAAATTTTACATTTAAAATTGAGTTAAATAATTCAGCTTTACTTATCTCTTTCCTACTCGTAACAAGTATTTCTAAAAATAAAATAAAAGGAAAAGAAAAAATAGGATTTTAAATATTGCGAAACATTAAATTATAACGAAGAAAAGTAAGGCTCTTATCGCTCTTTTTAATGTAAGTTGATTAATAATGTATTAACGCTATTTATTTACCGACAAAAAAGATTATTTTTTTTCATTTTTGCTGAATCCCTAATTCATTAACATAAATTTTCTCTCATGCTAAAGCTTATTAATCTCTTCGAGTCATAATTTTATGTTTCATTTTAATTATCGTATTCGGTGTCTTATTTATTATGAATTATGAATTTCTTAAATTAGAATACAGCCCAGAAGGATGTTTTTACTGGATTTATATTACAAATATTTCGATCGATGATTGGTAAGAAGTGTATGTTTGACTTGTTTATATTACGTTCTTCTTGTTCTTCTTATATTTTTATTATTTTTCCTGTAATATCCAGGGTACAACAGCTCCCACCACGGTCTATCCTTACATAAAACAATTTCTTATATAAAAAATCAATTTAAAATTATAATAGACTTGATCATCGTTTAAATTTTGCAAAATTTTTTTAATATTTAAAAGGGGAAAGTATTCTTTTATCTAATGGCTAACACTTAAGATTTATAAAAGTAACGTAATAAAAATTTGAAGAAACAATTTTATTTAACTATACAATTCGCGATGAACAAAATCTAGCTTCTGATGACGGGCTTTTTGATTCTTGTCAGTCATTTGAGATTCACTTATACAAAGTTAGTTCTGAAGCTTATAAATTATTAAAGGTTTCATATTTCTTTGGGGAAATGAATATAAAAATATCATCATATATCCACAATAGCGTAAATATGAGACAGGAAATTTGCAAATGAATTTATGAGTATGGATCGTTTTCTGTCAAGGAATTTAGTGTATTTTCATTCGAAAGATGAAGGTAGTCGAGACATCGAATTTTAAAATACATTGTTCATTCAAAGTTTACATAATACATACTCCTAACATTTCCCGTCGCAGCAAGTTCTAATATATCGTTAATTGAACACAAATAGAAGAGAATTTTAAAATGATTCAAGCGCGCATCTCAGAATTTGTTTTTTGAGATGGAAGAGCCTAACTGTGGTCATACGATTACGGCTTGAACATGGGCTTGCTCATCCCGGGAAATAGCACCCTCTCACAGAAGATCGGCGTGAAGTAGCCAATAGTGGCAGCGTTTGATCTGATTAGTGAGAGAGCCGGTTAATCTTTCTTTTTCCCATCCTTTCCATTCCCAATATACTGATGTTTGCAATGGCTTTCAAAGGCCTAAGTATATTTTGAGATATTAATCGTGTTTCATCAGAATAAAGTCCGGGAGACCCTACAACTGCGGGTCGGACTGGGCGTCCTTCCGTACTCCGTGCCAGCGACACACAAGACTCGACAATCAGTTCAGACCAAGGGCAAAGTTGTTTGTTAGATAATTATGGAATCATCAACATCCTTCCATCATTTTCTTCACTTCAAAGGCGGCAAAGTATCCGTAACATAGTGTTATGGTTATGTTAAATAATAATAAAACAAAAATTCAAATACACTTTAAATAATCCAATGTTATGGTTGTGCATTACTAATACATACATTACTAATACATATATGCACTTACTTATATGTGTATTGTCTAGTTCACTGTATTTTATAATTCACAAACAGATACTTTGTTGGCCCTTGTATAAATTCCACGTAGTCAATATAAATTCTAATTAAGTATATGTATTACCCGAACTTTTACCAACAAATAACCTCGTTTAATTAAATTTGGATATTTTTCCATTAAATTGCCTGATAAATTGATAGCTTGTCAGCTTATTTGCATATATTTATGTTTACGAACGAGTGTCTCTGTTATCGTAGATATAATGGTTAAGTACTGCTGAATAAAAAATACTTCACCTAAATTCATAGACAAGGGTAAAAATTGATTTAAATAATAATTAATTAATGTAGTCAGGTCAAACCCTCGTGGAATAAAGATAATGAACCAAAACTAAAGGCAAAGTAATTTACAGGTGATCTGGGGTCAGGAAATATGAGGGCCAGGTGAGATAAGGTGTGAAAGATGGTTAAAATGGTTTATCTTGATACCGAAAACACTAATTGTACTGGAAAAAATTATCGGACAAATTAAAACAAGCCTGTCTTAGATTTTTTATTTTTATCTTTTATAGAAAGCTTTTGTTTACAATTTTTAACAAAAAATTACCATTGAACGTTCCAATAACTCTATAGTGCTTTCGATATCACACATAAATATTTTCGCCTAATCTTATTTCAGTACCGATAAAGCACCCCGATTTTGATTTTAAAAATAAAACTTCAAAATATTTATGTATTTATTAAATAGTCATTGGGATTTTCGTTCGTAGAAATTAATAATGTCTAAAGTCGTAAAGAAAATATTACTTTCCCAAATAAAATATGACAAATTAATAAAAACAGTGTGATATGAAATAGGAGGTAGTGAAGCCCAGACCCTTCTATCCCCTTCCCTTCATCTTTAAATTTTGTGTTAGATATCTTTTAATTAACTCAATAAACTATAGAAATTTTTAGCCATAAAAATAAACGTCATACGTTCAAGTATTTAGTTCAAAGAATTCATTATTCAACAATAGATAACCAAACATTTTTAAGTCATCCTTTTTAACAAACACAGTCTATCATGTAAAAGTCTTTCGTTGAAACTGAACACATTACCATCGTCCGTTTTCGGTAATTAATCTCGTGGGATGGTGGTAGTATCATTGAAAGAAGGTTGATAATTTAATATAATATCTGAATCATGATAAGAAGCAAAAAGTATCTTATTTATTTAGTTTAATAGATTATATTTAAGGCGACATAGCATTTTTAAATTTAAACGGAACTATATATGTAAAATCATTATAAGTAAATTACCTTTTCTTCGTTTTAGTATATAATACATTAATTCAGTAATATAAATATTTATAAGTAATATAAAGACAGTATCAAAGATCAGTTTTTACAAGAAAATTTAACTTAGGATTTTCGTATAAAACAATTTCATCTTCGTTATTAAAGTTTGGGATTCAAATAATGTCAAGCCTCTGATGAAATTTGGCGGTTTTATTACGATTACAGTTTATTCAGACTTCCATCAGTTTAAATTAATAAAACATTTATCCGAGTGAACTTTACTCGGTGCTGTTGAATAAAGACAAAAATATGTATAATATTTTTATTTATTAATTAAATACATATACTAAAAACCCGTACAAAAAAATATTTTACGAAAAACCTGAAATTCTATAAGAATAATATAATATGGTTTCAAACTAATACTTGATGTTTATAATCATAATGATGTAGAAAATTCATTCCAAAGTAATGAAGATAAAAGCTACGTAATAATATCTTATAGATATTCTCTTTAATATTATTATAATTTTTACATTAATTCTTACAAACTTATTCAAATTCATACAAAATCTTTTCAAAACCCATAGTGCTGTAAGTGCTCTAGAAAATTAATATTTTGCGTCTTTGCAATCTACATAAGTTATTGGAAATGGAAATGTAATACTCATAAGTTATGGACTTACACTTGTCCCACTTTTCAATTTGTTGTCTAGAACACATTACTTTCAACAAATTATTGAACTATTAGTTTTAGAAATTTTCCACTTTTGCACAACGCTTTTTGTTAAATTAAAGTGCATAGTTTCTGTCTACTTTCTTTGCGAGAAGCATTTCACTTACAGATTATGTTTCAAAGCGAAATAAAATTAGAATTTAATGTTTGTATACTTATAATATTTGCTAAGAGCTAAGTTTATTTTATATGTTTTAATACTATTATTTTAATATTTTTATCTAATATCTTATACACAATATTTATTTTATTATCGTTAAATTACTTTAAGTTTCGTATCGTTTCCATTTTCGTTTTATTTCAAATATGAGACAAGCAAAGATGAGAATGAAGTATGGCGTAAAATATTCTCACAAAGTACTAGTTAAACGTAAATTCAATGAATTATACTGAGTGAGTACTTGAACTTAAGTCTTTAATGCTTCTTTTGTCATATGAAAATATACACATTGTATAATACATATAACATAATATATAACTTACTATAGAATTTAGACATTTCATAGTATCGAGCTACATACTGACTTGAAAACTTGGACAAGAAACAAACTCATTGATTTAATACTACCCAATATGAAAAAACTGTATATATAAAAACGATATGGCTCAAACATGGAGTTTTTACTTAAATTTCAAACGAACTGCTCATAAAATAACTGTTTTTGCAATATATTACAATTTGCTTTTAATGTTTGTAGCTCCTGAGAGAGCTTTAAGAGGATATTTTACTTTGAAATTGCCCGAACATATAATAGCTATAAAGTTTACTTTGATAATTGAATTAAAACAAAAGTATGATATATATTAACAAAGGTACTAACGATGTGTAACTTATTATATTCCGCTCCGAAAGCATGAACAAAACTTTACTTCATAAAACTCCATGTGCAATATAGAAAAACATGTATCTACATATTTTATTTGAATATTGAAGAAATTCATACACTTTTGAATATTTTCAAATTAAAATTATGCAACGATATGCATTTCTGAAATATTTTTTTGTACATTGAGACTAAGAAATGGAGTACTTATATATATATATTAATGTAATATACAACTTTTCTAGTCACTAAATGGAGTAAACTGAAAACCAATATAATTTGGATCTGATTTTAAATCAAAAAGGACATTGGATTGAAAATTTTTCGACATTCTCAAGACTGTTCATCTCATATTTTTCATTTTTATTAGAAGTTTTATTTCTATATTCCTTTTAATATTATAAAAATAAAAACGTAATTCGTATTTTTGCAATATATTAATATGGTCATTATTTATTGATAACTAATCATATTCACCGTTTGTATACAACACATTTATAACCGATGTTCAAAGTTAATGTTATTAATTAATAATACAATGATTTTATGAGAAATAAAAAACTTAAGAAACCCCGCTTATTCTTATAAATATACAATTCACAATAAAAATAATTAATATTTGTGATTCATTTGATCCTCTAAAAGAATTAATCCATTTACGATTCAAAGTATTACGAAATAAACCAAACATAATACATACAATCTGATTAATCTTATCACAGAAAGTTGACCTAAATTACACAAAACATTGTTATGTATAAAATAAAAAATAAAATAAAAGACGTCCTCTATTGAACGCGGTATCTTGAATAATTCTTATCAGACAATATTTTTATTTTACATTTTAAGTCTTTTGTTTAACTGAACTTTTTGTCACTTTTGCGGTTTTTATGCCATCGGGTGTCATGCAAAATATTATTATACATATATTATTTTCCGTTTCAAATACACGTGCATTTTTAAAGAAGCCTTGCATAAAAATACGAAACCTTTTTTTTCGATTTTGAGTAAAATATTCATAGTTGGACAAAGAAATATATCAATTTCAGCAACATTATTTTTCTCAAAACTAAGAACGGTAAGGTCATTGAACTCTTTAAATTCTTGGCATTAGCTATGTAGGGAGGCGCCAGCACAAAGTACATTAATAACATACCCATCTCTTCGCTTCACGACAATAGTAAAGTTATTGAGAAATAATGATAGAGTTGGAATACAGCCAGGAGTAACCGAAGTCTGTGTAAACTACAATTCAGAAAGAACACTAGAAAATAACTTACTCATTACACTTAGTTCTCCACATATATTTAATTGTTTTATAATATATTTTTTTGTGTTATATCGTTGTAACTCCAAAACTACATATACTCATTTACATTTTTTACTGCAAAAATCATAAATGAACTAGATTCTCAATTTTTTTATTTAAAATTTTATTCATAACCTACCATTCCTTTAAATTCCTGAATACTTATATAAATTCCTGAACTGTTATATAAATTTGGGGTAATAAATTGTACAAGAAAATTAAAATATAACTCTTCTATTATTTAAAATATATTTTTTTATGTATTCTATTACATATTATATTATTATATATTATTCTTCAGCCGGATGAATTCTATTGCAAATCAATACAAAACTAGATTCTAACAAAGGTGGAGATGACATTTTATATTTCATATTATATATTATGTCTTTATTATAACATATCATTTGTTATTGTCACGAGTTGTTGAACCAGCACTATATCTCAACATTATCTTGTTATCCAATACATCTGTCAGCATTTCTAGTAATCAATAGAAGCGTATGTCTGTCAAGTTCTAACAATGGACTGGTCTAGTATAATACAAACAGTCAATCTGATTAGTATTCTATCTTTAAGGTAGCAATACGCGCTATTAATTACATTTCAATTACCCAGTAATGAGATCTATGACTTTCGCGAGTATTCATTTAAATGAAACTAATATTTTCGGATTATACTACGTGTGTTTTATTATTGTAAGTACTACATACTTCTGACGTTTCGTTTATGTTTCAGCAAATCGATGGCTGGAGAAGATAAATAACAAGACCAACTGACATTCAAATCTCCTCTCTTCGGTTCACGTGAAAAATATTAGTTTCATTTAAATTACAAAATAGTTATCTTTGTAACCTACGAAGAGCGGAACTCAAAACCTGAATGAACTTCTTGTATCAATCAATTCTTGTTTGTTCTCTCGTTTGAGTTCACCAAACAAACTGAGATTCGATTATCAATTCAGATGCTTACTTTATAAATTTTGACATAAAATTGTTCAACTTGAGGCCCTTTTGATACTTTGCGGAAGAAAATTTACAAAGAAACTTGAAGGAATAAATGAATACATTAACATTATAGCCTCTTGTCTCGACGGGTCGTGAACTAATAAAAATTCTTGCCATCATTCACGTTTTAAGCTGAGATCCATTGTTGGACATAAATTTTATATGATAAAATAAAATTCCCTGTTTATATTAATGATAAGATAATACAGGACACAACTTAAAACAGCCATCTTTATATGAAATTAGGGACTTTAGTCGTGTTAATTTGGAGTTTGTTCAAATAAACTTTAAATAACCCAACGCAGCAAAGTTATTGGATTTATAACTTTTACATTTGCAGTTATACTTTGAATTTGTTTCCGAATTGCTGTTGTGCACTGAATAAAGTAAACTATTACTATTTTGCACATATTATAGAAGGAGAACTGCTAAGATAGAAAACAATTTATCTAACGAATGAAAATATTTTCGAAAAACATAAGTGTTCTAAATTATTTTGAGACCCTTTATATTCTAGACTGAAATACTGTTCTCCGACTATAATCTGGAAGTAAAACCGTATTTTCACACAACCTTTATTTGCTTCTGTATTAGGTAAGAGAATATGTGAAAATCTCAAATCCTAGTTAACACAGGCGAAAGAACAGTGTTGTCATAAGCTGGTTTTGCTCATTCAGAACACGCTCGCTATCTCACTGATCCTTTAAGATACTGATATTAAACCTGTGTCCCCGTTCATTTAATTATAATAAATTTAGGTGACATAAATAAAAGTATAAACTGAACTTTCTGGATTTAGGTATTTTATTAATTCTTCATATATGTAAGAAAATTGAAACAAATTTTTAGGCGCATATCATATTATTACTCCATATAAAACTATTTTTAAGAAATGTATAAAATAACAATTTGGAACGAATGTTGGGTCAATGATATTGAAAATATTATAGTAAAACTAACTTCATACATATATAATATAATATTTGTAACACCTAACATGTTAATTATATGTCTTCACATTCCTGATGACGTCACGCTATTTTAAACATTGAATTTTCATATAAATATTCAGGAAATTATATTACAAAATAAAGTGTCTACACTCTTGAAATAGTTAAATGTTCTCTCAGTAACCCGTTCATACCTCAATCCTTTTTACCATACTTTTTTTGAGAAGACTGGATAAAGCTAGACTGTATAACATTTCAATCTAAACTTTTTCACTCACTAAATTTGTACAGGTCTTGTAGGAATGAAGCCAAACTAGATGTCGCGGTTACGGTAGTAACATAACTTTGCCAAACAGAATATAAACTTAGCGCTATAGTTATTTAGTACATAATTTGCATATATTTCATAATGACACAAATTTCACTTTCAACTCCTATTATGGGTCCGACTTAAGCAAGGACTAAAAATTCTTAAGCGATTAATATGAATGGAGTACGTTTCAAATTAAATTCAAACATAATATTAAAAATATAAAGATTTTCAGAAAAAAAAATATATAAGCATAATTAGTGACAAGCGTTTAATGGAAACATTGTAGTCATAGAAATAAGAAATTCCAGACAATAGGAATATATGAAAAACACGTACTCTAGAAACAATATATGAACCTGTTAGAGTGAAAAGAAATTCCATACAAGATATGAGCATTAATTACAACTTAAGACGAGTGGCAGATACCTGTTAATAACTTTTAGGATACTAATTGGGATTCCAAACTTATACGGATAATAATTTTAGGTATTCAATTATGTTACGTTTAGAAAATGAATAAACCTTCTATATTGTATAATATTGAATTTATTTACACAGAAAAGGACTTACTTTTATGTAAAAAAATTAATATGCTTATAACATCTATGAGTTTAAGGAAAAAACAGGAAAATTGTATCAACATTAAACATTTTTCTTCTAAAAAGCAATTTCGAAGCTTAAAACAAAAATGTACGAATGCTTGCTACCAAAGAGCAACCTAAATTATGGTGGTAATTATATTTTTAACAAAGACTAAGACGTCTAGGTTAAGTGTATAATTTCAGACACAGTAAATGTTTAACTTTATTATTGTATTTGGCGTGCAAATAATGGCAGATATACATACATTTTTGTTATATACGAATATCTGAAGCAAGGGTTACAATACTTTGAATGGTAGTTAGCTCAATCTCCAGCTAGACGAATACGTCAATTCTATATTCTCATATTTGCGCGATTTTTTTCTTTTTACTTTACTCTACATGTTTGATTGGCTTCATGTTCTTTTAACATACTTATATTAATTATCTTTTTCTTATAAGCTTATAGGTACAGCCAAAAATCCTTCTGTATTGGCCGTCAGCCAGTGACTATTATTTCCTCGGAACTGTATTATCAGGAATAAATTTTATAACACATATAGTTACGTTGGCTCTCAAAAGAAGTGCGTTGCCAAAAACATAATAGGGGCCAAAGAAACTACATATATGATCCCTTACAGCCACTTCATATAGGTACTTCATAAACCGTACAGCTACTTCATATAGACACTTAATATACTTGTGTTTGACAAATACCTCTACAAAAAGTAAAATTTTCCTTCAAAACACAAAGCCATAGTAAAACACGAAACGCAACAAAAGCCGGTACTTGATTGAAGCACTTAAATGTAAATAAAAACCTTGTTTGGTAGAATTCTTCAAAAAACGAGATCACAAGATGTTCTTTATATCTTTACTTTAAACGTTCATAAAAACAGCATTTACTTTTTTAATAGTTCACTTATTTATGAGTGACTCTAAGAAATTAACTTCAACCGAATGCCATTTTATTGATACTATTATATTGATTATATTGATAATTACTGCAGTTAGATTAGTACTCCGAATCAATATATATGTATAATTTTACTTCAAAACAAATTCTAAACTTTAATTCATAGATTTAGTGACTGGGGTTTTAGTTTTGACAGTACTGCTGTAAGTTTTGTATAATTTTATTAATGCATGGTGAAATAGTGGTGTCAAAAATGTCAACAACTGAAAAAATATTAAACACTGTTTCACACATGAAAGGAATCTATCCGAATCAAAATTACTTTACATTTTATATGATGTTGACGAAAAAATATAAGTCATAATTAATAGATCGGTTATATTTTAGAATACCTCTTGATGAAACGAATTTAAGGAATGCAACATAAAGATTTGAGTCATAATTTCTTAGTTCATAATATTTATAATCTATTAAAAAAATACATTTTATATTTAATATTTTCATCAGTAATCTCTAAAGAATTCATCAAAGCAAATGACATAATATCCTAAGTGTATATATAATTTATATCTTGTTAAAAAAAATCACCATTTGTATTAGGGAAGCCTGAACAAACTGTAATTGTAATAATACGCGAAATTGAAGCCTCGGGCCTGTAATACAGACTCATACTTTTTCCTTGGTAATTCTTTCGCAATGAATTATTATTCTTTATATACTCTAAAAATCAAAATTTATATCTTGAGAGTAAGAAAAAGTCTGCTAATATATGTAATTACGAATATGATAAAATTTTATGCTATATTTTTTGTTGAATTTTTGGTAGTATTATTAATTATTTTATTTATACTTATAAATGAGGTTACAATTCTTAATATATTGAACTTATGGATCTTATCTATTGAACCATAATGCTATATCAACGCGAAGAAATTTAAAATTTATTTTGGGAATTAAATATGACTATGAGTTTAAAAATAGCTAAAGATTTTTAATGCACATTTATAATATTGTACGTATGTCTACTTAGTTATATTTTGTGTCGTTTTATGTTTATTGAAAAGTAAAAATAACAAATACTCGAAAAAATAACAATTTGGTCTCAAACACAAACTAAGTACATTTATTACGTACAAAAAATGTTTTATTATGTTATTTTTACTCTCTAGTATCTTCAGTACATATGACTGTTAGTTTAACTGCTGTAAAAATTTAATATTCATGATAAAAATATTAAAGTTTAGTTAGTATAACTTGTGACATTTACTTATAAGTATGTGCGTATAAATAAACAAGGTAGAAATTTGGAGTTATAGTTAAATTCATAGCAAAATGTTTGTACATAAAATCAACCAATGAATATTATTTTCCTTGAATCAGTACCTGCATCTTGTCAATGTTTTATTCTTTTTACTACTTCAAAAGAAATTTGTAATAAAATTTGCTATTCCGTCTACAATACTATTTTGAATAATATGCATACACCATAACCTTATTTCATTCTAGAAACTGACTTTTTTACAATTCTATTCTAATTGAATTCCTCAAAAGTAAAAAGTGATTTCGTCTTGTATAAAGATTGTGAAACTTTCAACCTTTTTCATGACGTCACAGTATGTTCAACAAAAACAAATGACAGTCAAAAATTGTTTGAACAAGAAAAGCTCTTGACGCTTTAAATTATTCAACGTTTGTACAATTAATCTGCCGACAAAAGAACAAGGACGCTTGTAAAGAATTCTTCGAGTTCAGATGCCAAAGATATTAAACAGCTTTAATTAAACAATGATATCAACAAGTGCCTGTATTATAAATTCTCATCATAATTATATTCGTATTGAAATTTTATAAAGCAGGAATTTTGAATTTTTAATACTCATCAATATGAATAATTTTAATACATACATTACATATGTACGGCAAGAGTTAAATCAGCAATTTTTTAACATTTTTATAGACTCCTAAAGGGTATTCTTAAGTATGCATAATATACGTAAAATCAAGGTTCAAATAGAAGCACGTACCTACGTACGCAACGTGTGTTTAAGTCCATCGAGAGAAAATAAAAACAAGACAGATCTGAAATATTGTGAAGATAATATACTCATCTTAAATATTAAAAGTATTTAAAAACATAATGTTAAAATTAATCAAACATTATATTTCTATTTTTAGTCACTATATTAATTATTATTAATAAAAGTACATAAATGTCATTATTATTGTAAAAGTGAATCCCTAAATTGAGCTAGTAGTATTTTGTAATGTTTTATTAAATGGTTGAATTGATTTCGAGACAATAACTTACATTGTTTATTTCGGAACTCATGAATTTCACTCATTCACACTTCAACGTTCCTAGTTCCACTTCACTAGTACGAAACTTAAGGTTTCAAATCATAATTTTTCATATTATACTTTATAGAATTTATTTCATTTTAATTGTTTATTTCATACATTCACATATGAATATTATCCTGTCCGTTATCTCCGGCTTATAAGCAACACGCCTGGTATTTTCACGTAGGATATCGAGGTTCGGGTAACGAAGGCAAGCAATTTGTGATATTAATATTAAGATGTCCTTACGAGGGTGGCTTCTTAACGAACCCGAGTTTGCATAATAAATAGAGGCTTCCCAAAATAAATTCGAATTTAATATGTGAATTTTAATACGATGTATGTTTATCTTTAGATTTACATATATATACCTTTTAGCATTTCTTTTTACACTAGTTTCTTTTATTACTTTTTTTGTCTTATTACTTTCGCTTTCGTTAACATGTTTTTTATTTTAAACGTCCTTATCATATATTAAAACCTTCCATTTATCTTTCGATGTAGGTACATTTGTATGTACGTATGTTGGTCTGGAGGTATTTTTGGTATCTTCCACCGTCTTGCAA
This sequence comes from Danaus chrysippus, assembly GCA_916720795.1. NCBI lineage: Eukaryota > Metazoa > Arthropoda > Insecta > Lepidoptera > Nymphalidae > Danaus > Danaus chrysippus. The sequence continues at coordinate 2,333,810 of CAKASE010000080.1, read as the reverse complement.
AGCTGATATTTTCTATAAAATCTTTTGCAATCATAAAAATTGTACAGGTACTCGTACTTGTTGATACTTATTTTTAAAGAAAATTTCATTTCAGAGACTGAATAATTTTTTTATTTCATTTTTTGCTTCTAATTTTAAAACTAAGTTATTGTTACCTCAACAAAAGATTTTATAATGTTAGTTCAGCTTGATTCTCACTGAGCTTGGAATTAATGGTTTTAAAAGATTACATTTTCAGCACAGAAGAAGCATAGAAAATATTTAAATTTGAAAGAGGCGTTTGTAATTTTGTTTTATATTTTGTGAGTTTTTCAAACGAAGTTATAATCTGTTGGCTCTAGAACATTCCAAAAGTAAGAAAGTTATAATCTTTTTTCCTTCGAAATACTTTATAGAAATTATTTATATATTTTTGAAATCTTTATGCGTACTTTAAATTTATTTATGGTATTAAACTTTTTACCTCTATATTTTGATGAAATACAATATTTATTAGTTAAGTGTATTGAAAGATATATAAATACATATATGTATTTTTTATTAATTATTATTTGTTTAAATTTTTTTCAATAATGAAAACAACACTTTTTTACAGTTAACGTAATATATACCTAAGTTAAATATTGATGACGCGGTTGAATGTAATCATAAAATTGGTATTACTTATAAAATAAGTACGAGACAATTTATAATAATAGAAATTCACTCTCTCATATGTTAAAAAAAATCTACTACGCATTCGTTATTTCATTATCATACTAAAAATGATACAACTTTGGTCTTGTTAAGAACAATTTTTACTGAAGGCGATCATTTTATATTCAATAATTTAATTGATTCCAACCATTGATCAGATCTTTGAATATCTTTTTCATTATCATATAGACAGTAAATGTATCAGCGTTAACCTAAATTCGCGGTTCGGATGTAACCATTAAAACAATTTTTCCCGATTATGGAAGGAGGAATTTTAATTTTTTTTTAGGAATTTTTGATGTTCACAGCGAACAACTCTTTTTGAAATATTTGACATCACAATTTTCATATTAATTCTGAATGTTATATAAATAAAAACGAGCTTAAGCGATTAAAAAATATTATTTATACATTGGACATATAAAATATTCCACAACTCCAATGTGAATAGAGCCATAGTATAAAAAGAATAATAATATATATATAAATAAAATGTCATGTTCAATTTCTCTCTCTTATTCTTTTTTTTTTTTGCAAATAATTATATAAATTATAATTTCATCAATATTATGTATGAACTAAGTAACTATGTTTCGGGTGTTGAATCTTACCATAGTCAATATTATAATAGTCCAAATCTACCTGTTTGTAAATCCCTTTGTTAAATCCTGTACGGTCTTGTAACGTGTAATAAATTATTCATATTAATAACAATTGCATCGAGGCATGAGTAAATTCATTTAGTAATTTAGACGTAAAATTAATATAGGATTTAGTTGAGTCAACATCAATGTATTTGCTACTTATATCTTCGTCTTTATATATTATTACTTAATAGTGGAATCAACTCTTAACTGAAAATATAAAATTGTGAATAAATGTATACACATGTCATTATTTAAATGCCAATTCCTTAAACTGTATGTATGTCTGTCACTGAACTCCTAAAGACCTGGAACAATTTGAATGTTGTTTATTTGTATACATTTGAGTAGCACTTCAGATAGTTTCACAAAACAACCGGCAGATGTCGCGTTAGACGCTATTTAAATTATATAAAATGAAGAAATTGTGAAGTAGGTTATACTATGTATTGTTTTAACATACTTTACACATTTCCCTTTGAGCGTAATTCTGATGTTCACGCGGACGAAGTTGATACCAAAAACTAGTATATACAGACATATACATATATCAAAATTGACCCGAGGCTTTTTGTACAAAATGAAGCATCTAAAGTTCAGGATCGGAATAAGCTGCTTATATTGAAGTGCAGATTTATAATTCTGTAGTTTTTTTAAATAAAAGAAGAAAACAGATTTTAAATCAGGAATCATATAAAGCTTATCATATTGTATAACAGTTTTTGATACTTAAAAACGATGTGTTAAATAATGTAATGAACAATATTTCGTCTATAATTATAAAAAATTAAAAAAAAATATTTAAAAGGCTAAAAAAAAGGGAAGTAAAGAAATCATTGTAATAATTCTTAATCCCAATCTAAATCATAAACATTTAGTCTTCGCAGTCATTAATCGCTCAAAAATTTTCGTACTTACTAAAAATTCTTCTTTATAGATTTAAATTCCAAGTAGGTTGTCGTCTTATTCTCTATTAAAAATTCTCTATTAAAAAGTCTTCTCAAATACCCATTTAAATAGCTTTCCTTATCTTTCCCTGTATTAAGATTTTCATCTGAAAACCTTCAACAGCCTTTATAAGTAATCCGTCACCTAATCAAGTGTGAAATAAAGGATTACGTGAAAATACCTGAACGAATACGATGACTTCTTTCGTAAGGATTTGGATAAATTGAATTCACTTTAACGGTATAATGAACATGAATCAAATTAAAAATGTATATTATATAGTACAATAGTAACGATATATATTGGATGCTGCTCAATTTTATAACACGTATGGTATATGTATGAAAAATATTTTTGTTGCTATTCAACCGGAAAAAAAGAAACAAAGAAATTGATTACATATAATTGTTCATTCTGTTGAAATGTATGCGTAAATAACTTGTATTAAATTAGCTATACATAAAAATACCTCTAAAAATATGAAGATGTTGCTTAAAGTGTGGTATAAATCCAAAAAATTGTAAATATATAAAAACCAAGGAGGACTCATCTGCAATTGGTTGCTAAGGCATTACACTCTAGTCTCCCATTCATCAAGCTATCCCGGACAAGCTTGCTTATATAAGTGAAAGACATTTCTAGTAATTAGTGAAGCTGGGCTGTACTATATACAAACAATCTTATATTATTCAATAGTTCAATATTATACTCTTCAATTCTAATACTAATTCAATGAATTTACGAAATTTTCTGTTGACATCTGACATTACTCAGGGAAATCTGAATAAAAAAAACAATAAGTTAGAGACAAAAGAAAACATCGTAAAAATAAAAATACTTTAAAGGAATATACAAAATATTTAATATCTACTGTTTATATCGTAGATTTTCCTTGTTAGAAACATTAAAACGCATAAATTTAAATTATGAAGCTCAACCGTATATAAACTCAAATATATTTTCTGAGCTGTTTATTTGTTATATTGTTTACTTGTGTTGCCTCTGAAAAGATGTAGATAAATGGTAATATATGTATTAAGACTAATATACGTTAATCTGTTTAGAACATGTTTTAAATCATCCATCCAAATTCTACATAAGAACAAGTAATCAGGAAGTCTTGTAATACAATAGCTATACACTATAAAAATTCATCTGCAAATCCCGTCAATCTACAATGATCAATTAATTTATTTTATTTAGTTAGTATTATTTTTTTCTTTCATTTATATCTTGGTTCTATATCTAGCCACAAATTAATGATAGACGTAACAGGTGTGACTTAATTATAATAAATCATTAAGCGGGTTCCATCAGGTAGACATCGGACCACATTTCTCATTTAACCCATTAGACTGGAGAGTGGTCTTGATGTGGTTAAGATGAGCAGCCACAGTTAGGTAAGTGTTCAATCAAGAACCTAAACAGTATCTAAATACTTATCGGGTTATACATTTATCAACTTCACTTTGAACGTATTATATTATAACTTATATCATTATTTAATTGTAAGAGATTGAAATTTGAATTAATTAAAATATCTAAAAATACATTACTTCACGTTCATCCAAGCTAAGCATAGCAAGCTCTTCTAAAACGACTTAGTTATAAGTCTAGATTTGCAGTAGAAGATCTCTAAAAAAATAACAGATTTATTATAACAGAACCTTGAAATTACATAACTAAAGGTATTGTTAAATTTGTTATAAATCATTATGAAAAGAAAACTAATAGAAACTTACTTATGACATCATAACATTGAACTATGCTTTCAAAGTAGGCACAGTAAGGAAACGTATTTATTTCCTAACAATAAAACGTGTCAGTCCACAAACTTTGTAAGCTGTTAGTATTACACAAACCTATTATGCATTCAGCTCCAGTTGTTCCTTCATACTAACATGGATACTGAAATAGGAAATAAGCTTTCCTATAATATCGTAATAAAAACGAGTGTCGGATGAATTCACTATTATTCAAATACGTACAAATTACATGACACTAGCGATTTCATAGTAATTATAATTAAAACACTTTGAATCCTTTGTTCATTATTCTGAATATTAATTACATTTACTTAAAATCTTCTATAGTAGAAATAAATTTAATTCTTCAGTACATTTTGAACTTTTCATCCATCGTACATATTAAATAATAAATTGCTACTCAATTTTTCGATTGTACATCACTTCAACATGTCAGAATTGTAATGAAGAATCAATTACAGCGGAGCTCTCATCACGCTATTGTCCGTTACAATAACATGAAATATTCAATTAAATGTTAAAACAATTATATTTTCTAAAAAATAATTTTATTGAATAGATTTCACTTGAAGTTTAATTAATACAAAAAAAGTTTTTCAATCTCTATTTTTATGGTCGGTTAATGTTTAGATATATTTTAGTCACATCCAACAAATATTTTAAGAGGGTATATTATAATTAGCTAATAATATAAATATAGGTGTTATTGAAATAAAATTATATGAAATTAGAAAAAAATATAATAAACTACATTAAAAAAATATATTTTAGAAGAAATACAAAGCTCAAAACAAAAGATTGTTGATAGAGTATATCTACACTTTATAAAGTCATATTAGAAAAATAACTTTTTAAATTTATTTATTTTTTTACTTACTAGACTCGTTCTGTTGATTTAGATCATATAATTAGTCATATTTAATGTGGAATCTTAATCAAAATGAATTAGTAGTATTAATTTTTTAACGAAATTTTAATCGTTTTTTTCGAATTAGTACTTATGAATAATTTATCTTAGATAATATTCCCAACAGCAAAACAAAAAGTAATTACCATTTAGTGAATCTTGGCTCACCGTGAAAGCATATCAGTTATAATTTACAAAACTTTATTTTGTGAATGCCAAAATCTAGTTTATCAAGAATTGGATGATAGATGTAGCCATTAGGAAGAGCTCGGGAGTTCCTTCACTGATATTAAATAAGTTCAACATAAAAACCGAATTCAAATTGATATTGTGAAAGTTAAGTTGGTTGGAAATATTTTCTTAGATGGTAATAGAATAAAAATATAAAGTATTTTAACAAATTCAGTTCATTTCAGAAAAGTGTTTTGTAAAGTTTGTAAGTCGTTCGATAAAAGTTATGAAAATGTTACTTTGATAAGGCGTTCCTTTATAAATAAATAATAAAATTAGAAGTATTTTGTAGCAGTGTATGATATATAATTATGTTTATTGATACATAATTATGTTGTAATTATCGATAAGTACATATATAAAAAGTTCAATTTCATATAATTTTCTATATTTGCATATTTGATTTATTTCATAAGAAATTTTCATGTACTAAAGAAGATAGGAGGGGTCAGCTTAAAATGGTTATGTAAGTCGTATAAAAGAAACGAATTTAAAATCTTTTAAGGTTCATAAATTTTTCCATGAATCGTAATGACAGTTTGCTTAATCCATTTCTTTCAACGATTTGTTTTATAACGAAAGGTTAATTAAAATGAGACTCGTTAGTATCGTCTCATTAGATGTAAGAAAACATAAACACTTTTCTTTAATATTAAATAACATAATGGACGGACAACAATACCCTATATATCTATATAGCTATAAGAGGTTCATTTTTATAGTTTGTTATTTTATTTTCCTTATTCCTTACGGTCCACAATAACCAGTGGTAAGCACCAATACATCTCTGACCCAGTCCATATTGCAACATTATAACTGTTATTTAACCTTTGTCAGCGAAGTAACAACGATAACGAAGGCATGTTCTACGAGATTAGACGATATTTGTCAAGCTTCTTAAGGAAAAAATACATTTTGCTTCCCCTTAACTTTTATATGCAGTAAAATATGTTGGCCTAGTTTAAATGTTTGAATACTTTCGCAACGATATAACGAAAGTCATCATCGTAATTTTTGGATAAAGCTATCTAATAAATAAGAAATGTTTAAATTTTATTTTTACCTTCCACAAAGAAAAGGAAAGATTTTATTTTAAAGTTTTAAAAAGGTTACAGACAAACTGGTTAAACACGTAAATTTATACAAAAACGTATAACGTAGTTCTTACATTATAATTTTTACTCTTGTCTTCTGTAATCTCGACTCGATTTATTGTGTTTACAAAATTTTTTGGCATAATTTCGAAAATATATCAACAATTATGTTGCTGGCACTGTTACTACTTTTAATGGTTTGTAATAATTTAACTCAAGTTAGTATATTAATTTGAAATTAATAGGAATAAACCAATTATTAGAATACTTTTGTTTTTTAATTGTAAGCATTTATCGTATAGATCAAACCTTATTGCGCTCCATAAATATATGTCTTCTTATTCTTAACTCATAAAAATATTAATAACTATATAAGAACACCTCTTTGCTAAATGCACATCAAACAAAAACAATTTTGAATTTAACACGTTTATGCACTTCTCAAATTCCCCTAAGCGCGACAAAAAGGATTACCATAAAAAAACAAAAACGTTTTTATGTGTATTTTTAGAAGTGCAGTTTTATCGTGCGTTTTGGAAATGGATTCAAACTTATGAAATGTCTGGTGTGGAAAACATATAAAACCGTTTATATGACGCAGCAGTCTAGGGGTTTTAATTAAACATTTTAGACGAAAAATACCAAACGGGAACGAAAAGTTTGTTCATCGGTAATACGGATGAATGGCTTATGGTATGTATTTTATTAAATACTTTGAATTTCAAGCAACCGAATGCAAATACAGTCGAAAAAATAAAAAGTTGAAGAATGATTTGAAAAATCCAATATTTTGTTTTAAATTCACAATAATTTTCTTTAATTAAGCCTTAAAAGTTTTTGTTGAAGAAGTATTATCATAGCCATATCATATAATGATATTATGGTGCAGGCAACATTTAGCTCAGCCTTATTTTATTTTTTAATGCCTTAAAAGATTATCGAATTAAACGTCACATTTAGGGACGGCCCCGCGCAAACTATACCCCAGGTACTTCAATACAGTTGACCCTAGGTAAGTGCGATAATATAACATAAGGCGGACTTTACGCCTCTTTGCTAAAATCGACATGCAAAAAAAAACAGAATTTCTCCTACTCCCTGTCATAAAACCCTTTAACGTATGAGGTAATTTATTTTTAGTACGGACTAAAAATATTACACACACATACGTATACCCTATGTATATTTAGTATCCATTCATTCTCACACACACATAAAAACCTGTTTAGTTTTCCCCGTCGTCGAGTACGAACGCTACTTGAATATAAATTAATATTATCAAGATGTTGTTAATGACCCCAAAAAATACTGCCTAACTGATGGTTTATGAGATATTTTTCTCTTTTTGGATATTAGTTTCCTAGGTCATTGAGACTACTTTTTACAGTCAAAACATATTTTGTTCTATGCAAATATATATTCTTTTTATATATTAAGTTGCGGGAACAAATTGGGGAGATAGCCAACGAAATCAAAGCAGGCCATTATGTTTTGTGTTTCTATGATATCGTCCTATCAAGAATATACATATAAATAAAAACAGCGAGCATAGGCTTCGAGATATCATCCTCTGCGGCTATAGCGACAAGTAGACGTTTCCTATACTGTGGCGGCTAGTGTGTTTTACCAACAAAAATATACATTTTAAAATATTATTTTTTATGAAATAAAGTTAGTCCTCTAATTTCCCTTAATGCAAATACATATGATTTTCTCTAGTCTCTCTTCAGAATATTTATTTAACTGTTTTTTGTATAAATATATATTTTTTATAGAAATTTCTAATATGTAATAGCTTATAACTCACAAAGCGATATGCATCCAGGTTTTTTTGATTACTCTTCGTATCATTATAATTATGATGAATGTTTGAATGAATTAATATATGGTTGCCCGGTTATGCGAATATATAGATGTTAGCTGAAACAATATGAGGTACACGTACATTTTGATAATTTTGCCTAAGGTGTATGTTGATATGAGCTTAAATGGAATCATATATTTCTTAGGTACATATATGAAAAAATATTATAATCGATATTAAAAAATAAAAATTCTTAACTACTCATAGACAAGAGACGTGCTAAAGATGTGACCTTAGATCCATACGACAAAATAACAAAAGAAATACAGATAGGAATGCCACACAATATATGTACCATCGCTACCCACATACACACAAGCACAAGCACACACACACACACACACACACACACACACACACACACACACACACACACACACACACACACACACACACACACACACACACACGCACACACACACACACGTGCATGCACACAAGTACACACATGAAGACCATCTCGTGGCTCCGGTATTCTACTTTCAGAAGACAGTATGCTTTCTCAACGCCAGACGCCATTTTCCTTTAAACAAAGTCAAAACCGAGGTCCAGTCTCGTAAAAACATTCTATTACTTTCTCAACCCCAGCCCTCTAGGCCAAAATTTCAAGTGTACTTAGTTCAGATAGTTCAGATCCATTTATTTCCAAAGAAATAAATCAAAACCATGTAAATAATCACAGTATTTATAATAATTGTGACCTAAAATTATAATTTAGAGCTAATCAATAAATACCAAATTATATCTTCAATACTAAAAGACTAAGCAGACTATGTTCTCTCACGTCAAAGATATAATTCCGACCTATGTAAAAGAAATTAGAAGGCGCTTTTAATGAAGTCGCCATAGATTTTTATTCCCACAAATAAAATAAAAAAAGCAAACATAAAATAACTTTAATTTTACCCTATGCGATATTTGTAAACGGTATTCAAATTGCAATTATTTGAAATGTGCTCAACATAATCTATTAAAAAGTATATACCTATCAAAAGTACATACTCGTTAAGTTATCTTAACTTTCCTAAATTTCTGAGATTTTTTAATTTTTATATTAAAACTTTCCCTAAACTATTATTATGAACGCATTTAAAATATATAAATTCATTAAATGTTATTCTACATTACAATAATTTACTTGTATAATATATATTTATAATTTAAAGAGACACAACAAGCATCTACATCAAATACTTTAATTAAGAAACTTGGTTTTGTTATAAATTGTTGCATGCATTTAATAGCACAGAAGCTAGGAAACGGTTTTGATAAATTATTGTTTCTAGAAATGACCCATTTCTAGTTTCACTGATGTTCTACAACTATAACAGTATTTAAAACGATATTTGACGAGTTTCATGTCTACGGATTCAGTTTAGTATCTCAACATACACACATACAAACATACATACATACACACATTAATACATACTCTTCTATCAACCACTGTTTTGAGATTTTGAACCTTATGCATATTATTTATACAGTCTAACAAGCACATATTTGACGTATACAAAAATTATTTAACTAAAATATTGTGTAACAATTTCTTTTTTCAACAAACATAAAGTATATGAGTATCATATCAATTGATAGATAAGAACTATATACATTTATATTTTAACCTTATCAAATAAATATATTTTTTTCATGTAATCAATAATAATCATTACTTAAATATTAAAAATACATTTATATAGATGACAATATTTTATTATTCAAAAATTACGGTACTTGAAGCTCTATTAATTTAAAATTAAGTGAAGGTGGAGGAATTTTTAAAGCTAAATTCTCAATACCGACAAAACTATAACTAAAAAAACATGGTTTCCTTACATAGATTATTGTAATTATTAGTTGCCAATAGTACCAAATTGGATACAAATAATTGAATTGATAAGTAATTTTTCCATAACAAAATAATAATATGAATATTTAGGAACTTAAATGTCAAAGGTACTTCAATAATAACGGAAGGAAGTATAAGGGTTTTATTTTAACTGAACGATATTCCAACTACACTTGGAAGGTCGGAAACGGTCAAATGGGCAAGCAATTTCTGATACTTCACTATTGAATGGATTTTAGTTCACAAATATGAAATAATTCAACCGTAGGGAATCGCATATTGGCCGTACATGTTCATTTTTATGACTGCATCTTGCTCTTAAGAACTTTGTTGTTTGGGACTTTTAAGCATATTTGTAAGCTGTTGACATTTTAATATATATTTTATTTCAAACTATTCTAATTATTTTGAAAATAAAATGTTCTCATTCAGAAATTCTTTTAGATATAATTATTAGGAATATTACAATTTTGAAATATTTTACTTTATATATAAATAAACGAACCGAATTATATTTTAAGGCCCTTTTAACATAAGTTTATTACTGCAATTTCATATATTTTCACCAACAGACAAAACAGAAACAGGATGAAGACTGCTATAATCTTGTTCATATAGTTTAAATCATGTATCCAAGTATTAAATAATATTATACGTAAAATAAATTTTAAAATTAATTAAACTTGATGTAAAGATATAAAAAATTGAAGTCTTACGGGCATTGATATAAAACGGGTGAAGTGAAATTTATATAAAAAAAATAGTTAAGGAACCGGAGTATCTAAGCTTTACAACCTTAAAATAATATGATTTTTAATACAGAATCTATAGCATTTCATTTAAATATCAACTTTTCATTTCGATATTTTTATGACTGACATGTGGAATATTTCCTTAAAAATGCTTTAATATACCATAGAAATATTATAACAAGTTAATCCAGAGCCAAAAAAAATCGTGACTTTCATTGAATCCTTACTATTTTCCTTACATTACGTAATAAATGGCAGACGATATTTAAGTGGCAAGACCTACACATCTAGGTGTAATAAATACGTAATAAGTCACATGTAATAAATATCACATCTCATGGCAATGTTTCATTTGGAAAAATTCCTTTCTTATGGAACGTTCCTCCGTCTTTAATTTATTTTCAGTACTTCATCCTTTGGATGATTTCTCTTTTATCCTGTATTTCTTAGCTTTTAGCTTACAAGCTGACAACCTATTTAGTGTACTATGTATATGCGACTGCTTATCTTATATTAAACGCTTTGTTTTTAATACAAACTATTAACTAGTTAACAAAGCTCAAACCGCACTACACTGGCAGAAGCCTATTCTTTAGACTAGAGATTCTAGCTTTAGACATCTAGCCTTAAATTGTAAGCAGAAACTGGTTCAACCACTCTACTTATTACATAAATGACACTTTAAAACTATAACTACAAATAAAAAGCATTATTTGGTGACAACTGGCTAAATTAAATAAGTGCGTTCTTTAAAAAACAGATAGTTATTTTTACTACATTAATCTATTGCTCAATTAAGGATAGCTATATAATCAAATAAATAAGAAACGCTCTCTTAACACAATGGTGAATGCTGCAGTAATTTCTACTATCGTGTATTCCGTTCGCCTCACTGACGCCACATATGATTCATAATGTATTTATTCTGCTCTATGTTATTTGAATTGTTTGAAACAGCTCATTTTAGAATAATTCTTACAATCCCTTAATATCATTGTACCACTTCTAGAATTTAAAACTCTATTATAAACTGTAAAAGGGTATATAAAGTTTAATTACAATCACTGATAAATATATTTATATGTTTCTTTACGAATGAACAAATTAATTTATTACATTTAAAAATAATTGTTCTTTGAATTCAGAAAGAACAATCACAATTTCAATTTTCATTCCTTGTTGTTCTACAATATAAAATACCCAAGTACAATATAAATAAGATTCATGAAATAAATTGGCTACAGTTAAAATGTTTTACAAACTTTGTGTGAATATAAATTAAGGGGATCTGGTTGGATCGATATTGTATCTGTTTGGTTCACAGATTACAGTTTAATTGAATATTCTGATATGTGTCGACTTATCTAATCTTGTTTCAGTACGTATTGCGGTAGTGTTCCACAAATATACGAAGTATTACTTACTACTATTTTATTTCATATCAAATGCTCAATAACTAAGTAATAAAATGGTGTCTTTGGTTATATCTCCTCAGAGTTTTTCTTCTATGTATCGCATGTCGCATTACAGCTGACAGCAGGGTTGAAGTAAAGTGAAAGGCATTCGCTAGATCTTTTCACTATTCGAGTGAACTGACGATGTAGAATTATTTTAATGAATTAGGCCTCGGCCTCGAATTTTGCGGGCAGCGGAGCGGCAGCGGGAGCGGCAGGATCTTACGCGTATAATCAAATGGACCGACCCTCGAATTCAGCGGTGCCCGCTGCCCGCTATTTTGGAGAAATGTATGCGATTCCGTGCCGCCGCCGCCGCCGCTCCGCTGCCCGCAAAATTCGAGGCCGAGGCCTCAGGGTCTTCTAATGAATGACTTTAACAGATAATAGTTTTTAGTTTTCAACGAGTTTCTATTGTATTAAAGATTATTTGTATTACAGCAACAGTACTCTTATAATTTATGCACATTATATGTACATACATACATAAAATTTTCTCGAATGTCTTGTTTACTGTTGATTTTATATTATTATTCCCATTTTACAATTGTCTAACTAAAAATAAAAACCGTACTTCAACATCCGATATTTAATAATTTCTCAAATATTTTCAGTTAAAATTCCACGGTCTGAAAAGTTTACTTTCGTTAGTATTTCAATAATTACAGACTTTTAAATAATAGTGTTAAAAAGCAACCCAAGCTAACATATGTACAGATTTTATTACTTCAATATAGTGGTGATCAATGAAGAGTATTCTGGTTGAACAATAATAGTTTTATGTTTAAGACGCCCATTAATCTTTTATTGTAAAAACTTACTGTCACGTCGTAAAATTCGTCGGTTTTGATTTAGAAACAGATCGTAAAAATAATTATAATACATTTTTATTATATACCAAATAAAGCATTAGGAATGGACTGAAATCGTCCTCATTTTATCGTAATTGTCACTTTAGCTGTCATATTTGTAGAGAACATATAGTCCCATTTTCCCTTTTAAGAATGAGAAAAGAAAACTACCTCATAAAATATATCGGTTTTTTTATACTTACAATATTTAACGTCTCTTCCATTGATTATAAGGTATAAAAATTATGTGATAGGTAAAATGAAAATAAAAAATCATAAAATATGAAATGGCCACATTCTGAAATGTATTGTTTATTAAAATATTTATTACTGTAGTCAAAGGTTGCTCGTAAGAAATATAAACATTTTAATGATTTTATACTTTTAAGATAGTTTTTTAAAAGGGAATTATTTCATAAAATTAATGACAGCTTTCATAATTTATATTTTAAACAAGGAAACTTTTCAGCATCTTTAGTTTCTTAGATGAAATAGTGTATGTCATTGAATAGTATCAATAGTATTTTTTTACTCGAAACATACATATAAAAAATTACGTAAATTATTAAATTTTATTTTATTTTATTGACATAACATAATAATGTTATCTAAACAATAGAATACAATTCATAACAATGTGACAAAATCCACGTCACGGGTAACCAGATTATTGGAGAGAATTCCCTCGTTATCTGTTGGCCGCGGCCGCCGCAATCTACAATTCTGGTCTAGTCGAATCCTCAATAACAAATATTGTTCAATTCAATTTAATAATAAAATATATAAGAGCTTTGTATTATTATAAATAAACTATTATATAATTAAATTTTTCAGTCTAGTAATATACGTCATGTAAGCAATTTAGTAAGGATATTCCTGTGATTAAAGTGAGTGTAATTTGTTCGGAACTAGAATAGTCTTCATTTTAAAAGCCTCATTGTTCTTGCAATAAAAGTTGTTTAAAATATTAGCTAGATAATTGCATGATTTTACACGTATTTGATATCACAATTATATAACTCTTGATTTTGACAATTGCCAGTCTAGAAATTGAAAGAATTGAATAATAAGTATCAAGAAGTAATGAATAATAAACTGCAAAAGATTTAATACAAAGTAACTCTCGCAATATAAATTTCAGCATATTATTGCAGTTTTCTGACTACTAAAACATTTGTCAAATGATCGTTTATTTGATTAAAATTCCAATCGTTTATTTAATGTTCATATTAATGTATAGAACTACTACAAAAATTTCGTTTTAATTCTATTTTTAGTTTGAAGTACCAAAAAAGAAACAATTAAAACTAAACGTTTTACTATTTAAAAAAAAACTTTTAATATGTAGAATGAATATTTATTTCGTATTAGTATGACTTTAATGTTATAAAACAAAAAAAGTAAATAAGAATAAAAACTATAGATACTCATATAATAAAAATACGACAAATTTAGAATACAGCTTACTCTTAAAATTCAAAAAATATAAAAGATATATATATTAATTATTATATTCGAGTAAGCATAGAAGACTTGTCGACACAGTTTTACGGAGAGCTTCAAGTATACAGTAATGTTATTCGTGACATACTGTACTGATTGTGAAGTGACATTGACATTGAGAAATATTGTGTAATCATAAAAAATGTAGTATTATTTCTGACTATGTTCGAACCAGAAAGGCTCCCAAGCTAATGAGACCTGTTAAGATTATCTTGCTACCAAATTTCTTAGGTTTTCAATAACAAGTACTTTTATCATGGTAACACTCTTACTGATAAATCAAAAATGAATATTATAGATTTTTATTTATAAACATATCTTCCAGTTTTCAACTCATTAATTAAAATATATTAACAAGAAAGATAGTTAAAAAGTTAGGATAGTATTAGAATACTCCAAAAAAATTAATTGGAATGTCAAGGGTATAATTTAATATATTGATTATTCAAACCAATATGTACTAGAATTAAAATTTGTTTTTTTTTTTTTGTAAAAATAATGACCCGCAGTTTGTTCCTCTAAAGTCAAACACTTCAGTTCACGTCTAAAAGTATTTGAACACTTTCCTACAACACTTATTATTTGTTAAATAAATAACGCGACAGTATCTTTGGATTTTATGTAATAAAGGTTAGGTCTCACTAATTAGAGAATAATTAAAAACAATTGTAATTACCTTACAATGATTACCAAAAGTAATTAAAAGCAAAACGATTCCTTTTTCACGATTATGTAGGCATTTATAAAAAAATACTTCACCGATTTAATTAAATTAATACGTGATCTAATTTATAATTATTATAGTTTTTAATTACTTTAATTATACAAGTCACTTAGGCTGTAAAGCACGAACTGATTGCTTTAGAGAAATTGGAGAAAAGAAAAACTTATATATATATTTCTCTATTAAAATCAATAGCTCATTACAAATACAGTTTTAACTTTTAATTGCAACCTATTATGCTACTTACCAATCAAACATCAATGTGTGACGTAGTTATTTTGGGTGCCTCACAAACGTAGTCTAGTGTCATTGAGTATGCAATTGTGAAGATGAAACTCCCGTCGGCAAGTCACGATCGCGACAAATGACAATTGGGTTACACTTGAAAAGTTGGAACGTCGAAAACCAATTTATATTACAGGCTTATTGAACAGTGAAGAATACTTTCAAGAACAAAAAGACACATAAGTCTAGTTTATCTTAATGTTATTATTAATACGAGTTTAAATAACAAATATGCTTTTTACAATTTGACTAATAATATTTATTGAAAATGATGACATTACTATGTAAGTTTTGAAACGAAACGACAGGTTTTGTGTTTGTTTTAGTGTACAATAACAGCTCTCAATTACGATTGCGTTCATGTTCAGACCACAACGATTTCGGTGACGTCAGAGATTCACCCACAGCGACGAGCTTGTATACATAAGGCTATATTATATTATCATATTATCTGATATACACATATATACATATATATGAAAAATACAATTATAATTTAAATAATTTTACAATACCAAATATATTATAAGATAGTTTATTTAAGATGCATGATAAATGCCCAACTCTATGTTTACACGGCCCCGTTATTTCGAAGCTCATTTCATGCTTTAATATAGCTGTATAGGAAATACAGAATATATTCCAATTCCGATCAACGCTAACAGCTCGCAAAGCAGATGGCTATCTTTGGATTATTTATCGTTGAAAGATAAATAAGATTGGTGAACTCTGCATCAACGTATACAAGTTACATAACTATTACAAATTACTACCAAAAGTTGGTTATTTTTTGACAACACTATCAAAATAACAAAGGTATATACTCGTAAATCTCGCGAATATGAAACAATTACTAATTTCATATAGCGTTAAAAACAAAGTTAAAATTCATGTAAGACTTAAAATGAATGATTAATATATAAAGGCAGATTTATTAGCACTTTTTATAGAAACGTTCGTAAACGTGAAACGGAATTTTATTAAACAGCGATTAAACGATGAAGGAGAAAATTACAATCCACTGAAAATATATTAAACAACAGGTTCCATCAATCTCACGAAGTGTTATATCATCCTACAGAATTTTGTTGGAAACTTTATTTATAAGAAAAAACTCTGAAGATGAAAAAGATGTTTTCTATCAATATGGTGGTGATAATCATAATGATCAGACTATCAAATACATTATATGTTACTGAATTTATCCAATTAGATGCTATTTCAATAATTATTGCAATACATATATCATAGAAAAATACTATATGTATCTATGTATACAGTTTCGCTACACTAAACAAATTGTAACTTCCTATCATAAAAATATAGAAATAAATACTTTTAAATATAATTACCTATAACATCAAGTTTTTCCTGTTTCAGTTGTATCCAAATTTATTTAATTTTTCGACTATTTTTTTCAGTTCAGACAAAATTATTATTTATTATTTACAAAAAAAATATAAAAAAAAAATAATTATATCGTGTAATTCAAACAATATGTATTATTTGAATATAAATTCAATTTAATGTTATTTTAATCAGAAAATTATTTATAACTAGACAATTTCTTCAAAACTATTAACAAAAGTGGTTATAGTTTAAAACAAAAGTTTTGTTATAATTCTATATAGCACTGTCCTCACACAGATACCATATCAATGTTTCTCTGAACACAAACCACTTATTAATTGAATAGTCTGCAATGTATTGATTGATCTGATGAAAGCGAAGACTAATTGATTAGACACCTTCCTTGGCAATAACATGCTATTTATATAATGAAATCTAAGATTTTCACGAGTTTTATTCAATCAAATGATACTAATATTTTTCGGATACGCGACTTCATTTTTGTAAAAAACTACTTTTATATAATAGCCTTAACAATCTATTAAAATATATTGAAATAAGTTTTTAATACGATTGTTTTACGAAAAGAGGTAAAAAAGGATGAAAAGGTAACCTAATAAATGTCGAATATATTGATTAAAGAAACTATAAAACCTGAATATTTAATAAAATTATATTTTTTAACAGAAGCTCTGTTTAACTCTCTTAAATTACTATGTTACTCAATGCCTATAATTCTCTCTAATTTTCCATTATAATATACAAGTCATGGTTAAACATTTTCAGCCTATTAAAATGTCGAACAAAACTTATATATTGAGAAGCTTATAAAGTTAAAAGGTGAACTAAATATATCCTAAAATAAAAAGAATAGAGGCAAAATATGACGTCATAGTAGTAATTATGAAGTCAAATATAATATATTACAAATATTAATTATGAAATTCAAAGGAGTATAACAATAAAGAAGGTTTTATGTTATAACTCAAATAGTTAATTTAGCTTTAAAACGATTCAATCACTATATATCATTTTGTGATAATGAAGCCAAAAAATTAATTAGAAAGCTTTCCTTTTGTATAATTTTACCCATGTATGTGTGAGTGAGAATGTGTGCATGTGTGTGTGTGTGTACAAACAGATATCAAACAACAAAGATACATCAAAGAATGATGTTATTGTTCTGTTTTTATCGAAGTCTTCCTTAAGATTTCTTACTAATCTGGAGAGAATTTTTCTTAGGTGACTTCCTTTCTTGAATTTCTGGCAAATATTCAATATCATTTTAATGTTACCAGATTCATGTTATACTAAAGAGACGAAAAGTATAAGCAAAGACTATAATGTCAGAATTATATGTATTAATTAATCATACGAATAGATGGTATATTTCTTTGTTATTAAATTGTAAAAAGGTTTTAATTATATGAAACAAAAAGATAGAAACAAAATTCCAAAAAAAAAACAATGATTTTTATCTCAAACACAACTTAATTTTTTTAGTTTAAAAATATATCTATATATCTTTATTTAAAGTCATTTATTAAAATCTGAGTTCGAATAACACTTGGTTATATCAAGTCCTCTTGAACATATACCGTTTGACCATACGATACTTCAAAATCGAGTGTCTGACATAAAAGGCGTTCCTCAAAGGTGAACCCTTTACACCTAAAATAATAACTATAAAAGATTTATATATAATAAAGTAATTATATGCAAAAAATCAAACTATGAACCTTCTATAATGTGAAAGGAGAATAATATTTATGGTCATAATAAAATTAAATAAAGGCTGTATTTTTAAGGGTATATTCAGAAAAATAACACGATAATTTCTTATATTATTAAGGAGTATATTTGATGAATGTATAAGTCAATATTGTTTATAGAAGTATTCAGAGACATCAAATAGGTTGTTTTGAATGAATACAACCTACTTGCTGGGCATAACATAATTGATGAAACGATAATAAAATCTACTAAGTATATCAAAACACAATGATTTTTATATTCGGTGTTCAAATATAATATGCCATTTACTCGTGTAATATATAATAATGACAGGCCATTAAGGCTTAGGAGATCTGAAGGCACTTGTTACTGTTCTACGACAGCTACGCAGCTACACTGCTACGTGTTACAAAATGTTCTAAGAACCTAGAAGTTAAATCTATTAATGGAATGTGATCAAATATATTTCATATTGAAATAATATATTAGATTACTTTTTTATTATTAAATATTTTGTAATAAATTTGTTAGATAAACGTAGTATAAATCTGTATTCAAAATAATCTTCTACTGGCATCAAATTAAGAAGATCTCTATACAATTAGTAAGTATCAATTAACTTCATGCGAACTGTCAATGGAACTTGTCCTCATCTCTTTTATCAATTCGCTTTAGTTATTGGAAACTTTTGACATCTATACATTTGAAGAACACTCAAATAACTTTGTTAGTTCAGTCAAGTACAGATAGTATGGTAATTAAGTGCTTGTATCATTAAATGGGAAAACCAATATATTGAGACAAAATATTTTTTCTTATTGTCTAACACTAATACTCACCTAGACATAGACTTTATATCCGCACGAGAATCCATCACAGACAGTTTATTAGATCACATTGTATCCATTGTATTGAATATAACAAAACACATATTAATATAAAAATTAAGTTTCTTTACGAGGATGGTTTGAAGCGGATCAGACGTCCTCCTAGCTCGGTGGACGACGTTGCACTGACGAAACTCCAGTCTCATTGTACACTCAGTAAACAAACATACAAATATTATTATAATAAAAATATATAAATATTATAATGAAACTAATATTTTTCGGATATATGTACTACGCGACTTATTTCCGTATTATCCAAAAACTATTAGTTTCATTTAAATGAATACGACTCGCGAAAATCTTAGATCTCATTAATATATAAATACAATAAAACAGTAAATACAAATAATATTGATACTTTATCTCAAATATATTTAATATTTGGAAAATGGGAAGAAAATGCTTAAATGTGACGTAGTAGTTAGTATGTATCAATTTTCTTTTGTAATTTATATTTATGATAATAATGATTCTTGTAAAATATATACGATATAACAAGTCTTAATAAAAATTAAATGAAATTTTATTTCAGTCCTACTAAAGTAAGTACTAGGAAGGAATTTTTTATGCCAGTAGTGTATAGACAATTAGAAACCTTATATAAATATGTTTAAAAAACCATTTACATGTATATACATATAGGTTATTCTAAGTGCACACATGCAAACCTTCAACATATTTTCATACACTCATAAACTATTGAATAAATCTATAAAATATATATTATATATTAAGTGAAGTAACGGTATTTTATATGTATTATAATATTATATATTCCCGGATCGCTCATACCGTGTACAGCCCTGAGCGTTGATGTAATATTTTGAATAAACGAGTCGTTTATTATAACAAAACAAAATCACATCAAGAACTGAATAGATATTTTATAAAATAAATATATTTTTCTTAGTATATGTATATGTTCTTGAATGAAGATTACGAGCTGATGTATCGAACTGTCCGTTGTCGAGATATAGAACTGTAAATCAAACAAGTTGATTCCGAAGATATAGTATGTTCATTGAAACATATATATAGTGGGAATCAACTTATATATATGTATATAGATAAATAAATATATTTTGAGGAAAATAATACCAATTATGTCTAACTATAGGATTTTCTTCTCATTTATGAAATAGGAAATAAGGCTATATATTTTAGTATTCATTTAAATCTCACATACTTTCTTGACTTCAAAGTCTTACAATGTATGTATTATAAGGCTTTATGTGGACGTTAAAATTACATACGTCAATGTAACGTGAAATTTCCATTACCTAGCATTTTTCAGTTATTTCGCTCGCGTCTTTGTAATGATGAATTTTATATTAGATTTCAGATTTTTTTAAATGTTATAGTGTATACGATAGATGGATTCTGTGTGTATCAAATCACACGCTTTAGGATTTCATCTTATCATTGATATTTTTTAAACTTTTCTATTTATTTTTCTAGTAAATATCGTATATTTTGGACGTATATTTAATGTTTCAACCTTACGGGTTGTTGACAAATATTAACCCTTCAGGTGTTTGGACAAATATTTACATATAACCATATTTTTTCTTAGAAATATTAAGAAATATTTTCGAGAAAAATATGTAAACCCTACTAATATTAAAAATGCGAAAGTAACCCTGTCTGTCTATCTGTTACGCTTTCACGCCTAAACCACTGAAATGATTTTAATGAAATTTGGTACAGAGGTAGAGTTGACCTGGAGAAAGAACATAGGATAGTTTTTATCCCAGACTTTTGAAAGGTTCTCTTGGAAGCGCGATATAACTGAACTCCACGCGGGCAAAGATGCGGGCGGAAAGCTAGTTAATTAAAATATTTTGTAATAAAAATACAAAAGCTTGTAAAAAACATATGTTTTTATATGTCGCACGAAAATTGGCTGTGACTGAAAACAACAGGCTTCACTGACAGTATTTTTGCTCGTGGTATTTTATTGAAACAGACCCCGTTGAGTTCTGAACGGACGCGTCTATAGTTTTATTTTTCGATACAGTTCGCATGTTTAGTCTCATAGCTAAACTTTATATTTCTTTCATATGAATAACTAAAGATGTCCTATTGTACATATAACAGCACGTACTTGTATATTTTTTCTGTAAATCCTCCTGTAGTTTTATATTGAACGCAGAGTTGTAATGTACATATATACATATACTTCAAATTCGCCTAAAAAACCTTTATAAAAAATTCAACTTATCAACTTATTTATAAAAGTATAAAAATAAAGATAATACAAAAAATTTATACGTAATCATTTAAAACAATATTAAAATACATCATTATTATACGCTTAGCAATCGACACAGCATTTTATACTTTAAAAGTTTGTTTTTATATGTTCTCAAACAATATCTATATGAAAAATGCTGAATTAATGAAATTTTACCCATCATAAGCGCCACAACCTTGTACCTGTTGCCTTTGTACCCGTTTTGTAACCTTCATCAAAAATATATATTCTTAATGACATAGATTTAAATTAATAAAACGCTTTATAACAGGCTCCATAACGCTTAGCTAAATTAAAACTTCGGTTCTTTCACTCGAGTAATCCCACTTTATAATCACTTCGTCGGATGTAAGAGATCATTTTTACTTTACATTAATTAATTTCGTCACAAAGAAGATTGTTAGATTATTATTTAGAGCTTAAAAAACACGTAAGTCTACTCATTAAAAAAATATTCAGAATATAAGAGCCTTAACGTATTAAGAGTAAACTCATAGCGACCTCTTAATCTCTCATCAGTTAAGCTGCTTTCAGTTGAGCCTTTAGTAATAATTGAATAATAACACAATCAACTGACACAACATTATTAATTAACTTCATTCATATTTGTAATTAAATGCACATACATACATATGTCGGATGATAGATCTTGATTAATTACCAACGAAATATTTTTATGTTTATTGAAGAGAACAAAATGTTTTTGTTGCTATAAATATATTAATTACTATTACTATTACTATTTATAAATATATTATTATCTATATTAACGCTAGTACGTACTACATCTATTTTTTACAAAATAAGACGATGATCCTGTAAGTGATGTGATTATTTAAGTCTTCTTCTTAGCGTTTGTCCCATCTTAGGACGGAGTGCATTTTCCTGATTTTCCTCTTCCACTTCACCCTGTTGATATTTTGTATGTTACCAATAAAACAATGATTACGTATAGCATTTACATATTTCAATAGAAATTCCAATGTTCTTTTCAAAGAATTTAATAATTTTACTAAGATACAAAAATTAAATTTCATATACAATTTCCACAGATTCTTTATCGAAATCAATTCCAGCTATTTCTAAAAATTTATAATCTAATATTGTCGTCATTTGGGAAACAGTTTATAGAAAATTTATAAGGAATTTTCTGTCGTGAGAAGGGACTGGACTTGACAGCCGCAGCTTCATCTTCATTACATAATATTTTTGGGGATAATTAATTATAGTCCTGTTTTGCTTGATTTATCATCCGAGCTGTATGATTATGAAATCTTTTCCAACAGAGAGCCATACTCCGAAGCGCTACATTGCTCGTAACTACATATTTCACAGGCTTTTCATTGCTTAAATATTTTTTTATTTAATGATACAAGTGCTAGCAATATTATATTCTTAAAAAGTTTTAATGAAAATTATATTAAATCCTTTTTTTATGTTTTAAAGTTGTAAGATATTTTGAGTGTTTGTTAATTTTCTACATAAAATAGTATTTTGCTTTTATCGTTCAACCAACGCAGTATAAAGTAAATAATACTTTGAATATGACTTTTATTATTTCATAAAAATACCAAGTTACACATTCATTTAGTAAAAATCATATTAAATGTTTTTCATTGTTATACATCTGACGTAATACCTTCAAATAAACGACTACATTTTGGAACAACATTTTCTCATACATTTTCGGATTATGTATAGAGTTAAAACTAAAGTTGAAGTTAATTCATAACAGTTTTAATCTCCTCCTTTTACTAAATTATTTCTATAATTAGATACTCCGAGTCCATTTATTTTTGAGTGGTTTTTATGGTTTCAGCCATCACCGTGGCTTAGAACTATTACGATCAAGTTTATGTTGTGTTAAATAATAAAAATTTAAATATAGCTATATTGTAAATTCAAATAATTTCAAAAAGGACTGCAAATATATTTTGTTTTTATTTCGTTATTGCCTTTTCTTTAATCAACGACTTTCTTATCTCTTTGTTTCAATGTAATCCAACGAAAAAATCTAGTCTGCATTACTCATACGCTTTAAAGACATAATTTTAATTATTTCATATGTATTTTAATATCCCATTTAAGTATCTGAATTGAGCAAAACAAAAGGATATTTCAGGAATAT
Source organism: Danaus chrysippus (assembly GCA_916720795.1). Lineage (NCBI taxonomy): Eukaryota > Metazoa > Arthropoda > Insecta > Lepidoptera > Nymphalidae > Danaus > Danaus chrysippus. Next base: position 2,309,886 of record CAKASE010000080.1, on the reverse strand, counting down.
TATAATGATTGGCAGTATAAATCAAAAGAAAGTGGGATTACTACATCAAAGTAAGTCAATTCAACGAAATGGACAAAGCGTAGCTCGTTATATCAATCCGGTAACTTCATTGTCCGGAGCTCTTATCGGAGATTGTCAACCCGATTTGTGAATTGTGACCGCGAGCCAAAAAGGTCTTTTCTGTTGTAACCAAGTCTTGCGTACCTATCTGATAACAGTGATTTTGCTACCAGGTTTTTTTGTGAAATATTATTACTAAAATTTTCAACTGTTTTTGAACGCAATTCACTATGTAGAATGAAATATTACCATGAATCTTGGATCTGAAAAATGATTGCGCGAAATTTTTAACCTGAAATTGTAGCAGTTAGCGTTAAAGGGAAATAAAATTTGTGATATTTTATGTTATAAATGATTTCAAAGCGTTTACGTTTGAGCAAGTAAAATATAAAAATATTTCATCGAAACATTTCAATCCGATTCAATATAATATTTCAATTACTTTTTCAAACTATTTCACATTTTTCGTTAACCTCCCCATACCGACTGGACAGAACAAAACAACATTTGAAATCAATCTCTATAAGCAGAATGAATGAAGGGATATTGTTGAAAGTAAACATATAAAGTAAATAGAACAAATATTAACTTCTCCCACATATTTCTAAACTTTATATTAATGTATTGCCCGAAAGGTCATGAAAAACGTGGAGCCCAGACTAACCGTTTTTATTGAAAAAGATAGAACTTGTGAAGTGCTCTTCCGCTCTTGAAAAACTACTTTTGAACTAATGACAGGCTCACAATTTATCTTCATTTAGTAACGTTTTCTGGTGGCAGGACTCAGTTATAGAACTGAGGGGAAATACACTGAAATTGTTTTCTACTATTTTGGTTAAGTAAATATTATATACTTAGTTTGTATCATTACAATAGTATATAGTGATTAGTAAGTGAAATTTTTCCTACAGTTATTTTCCACATACTTATACATACATATGTATATAAAAGAAAGTTGATACAATGTTTTTTATTTAATCAATTAGGTAAACAGTCACTAGGCAATATTGACGAATAAATTATTATCAATCAAAGAAATATAAAAGTGGTAACCCAGAAATGAGATATTGCTATTATTTTTTGTGATTTTGTTAGTATGTTTTACATATAAATTAAATCCGAGTTAATAATAATGTACATACATAAATAAGAAACGGCTAAGAAAAGGAACTAAACCTCAGTCTTTGGATGTTATGTCCAACTTTTATTTATGCTATCATCTCCTGACTTTCACAGATATTTTATTTAAGTGTATGTATTCAGCTTCACTATAACATTAACAAAAATAATTACATCCATTTTTATTTTGTGTGAGTTTTTTTTTTCATACTTCACCGACCTACTATAAAATTTGAATTCTCCAATAGTATGGGCTTAAATTTTGTTTTAATATTTAGGTTAAGCAGCCATTCGTAACATAGCTTAGATGAACTAAATACAGGTAAGTCTCCAAAGCTTTTAATACTCTCGAATATCGGACCAAAAAGCTTGCAAACCTGGCACAAGTGGTTTTGGAAATTGCATTAACCTAAGTGTCGCCTGTTTGCACATGCATGAGGTTCGTACTGGCCTCGTGTTCCGAAAATTAACCCTTTGTATGACCAAAATGTTATGGAAATTTCTTCAATGTACACACATAACATTTGTATGGATAATTATGAAATATATTTCGAATATATAGCAAAATTTATTTAGTAATAAAAATGTTATTATAGCACAATTATTGTACATCTTTTTTCCTTATCCATCTTCTTATTATTATGGAGTAATACATTGATAAATTATATATATTTTATTCCGCTCACTATTCCGAGCACTAATTGCCAGGTATTCTTATTCTTCCGTCATTAGGGATGACGTATTATGGAGTCCGCCAAATCAAAATAATAAAAAAAACAAGTGAAGTACATAATCCCTAAAAAAAAATTACTAATACTTTTGTGTCTAAATACATTAAGATGGAAATTTTGTTTCTTATAAATAAATAAACAATTATTATTTTTCATACTATCATTCTTTTAAAATTAATTCGATATTTGACCTATAAGTTACAAGTAATGCCTTCTACGTTGACTTAAGAGTATGTAAAAACCTCTAATTATTTAAAGATATGTGCTAGGGTAGAGACCAAAAAAGACAACTTCGAAACAAATATAATAAAATGTTTTTTTATGAAAATCTCACCATGAAGCTTCAATTCTCACACTAAACTGATTTAACCTCAATGGACTGTATGGGTAAGGCTAAGAAGGAATAAAACACGTGTTCGTCCCCAATATTAACCTCTTTGCTCCTGCAAAATCGCCTTTCGTTAAAATCAATGGCAAAATAAGCCACTTACACCTTTGCTATCAGCTAGGACGACAGAGGCTTCTGTATGCCTTGGGGAATAAATACCTACTGAAAAAAAATCTTCTACAGTTATGTAGCAGTCAAACAGGTCCCCAGCTACCACCATACACTTGGAAAAAATTTGAATACCCTTTAGCCTTCAGAGACATTTAAATGCAATTTATTCTAACATTTTTTAAGCAAGAGCAAAGAAAAGTAATTTATTATTATGTTCTCCAGGGTAGTCTCCAGATCGCAAAAGGCACCAATTAGTCCTTATTATGTCATCACTCGAGTCTCTGCTGTACGGAAGAGTTGATCTAGATATGAGCGATAAAACACTACTACTACTAAATGTTTATACTTTATACAATCGAAGAGTATTCTTCAAAATGATTAATATTTGAAGAGATCTCGAGTGGCAATCACGTACTAAAAGGGTTCATGAATAGCTCTCTCACCCGGACAAAGAAGCCGGATTCATCTGTTTACGCACATCGTAACAAAGTTAGCCTGAAAAATCTCTGGGGAGAACTATGGCCAACATTTTATTTATATAGGTATATATATGTGTGTGTTTTATAATAATAAATAATCTCCAAAATAAAAAGATGATTTGAGATACATATTTAAAATTTAGTTTTATTTCAATTCTAAATCCATTGAGATTTTTTAGATGTATATATTTTTTAAGTAAAACTTGTAATATTATGCAGCGTTGATCTTTATCTGACAATAACGTAATTACATACGAATTAAAATGAACAATTGTAAATGTGACGTAAACCTACATACTCGTATTAGAACAAAATATTTAATCGAATGTTATTTTAAGCGCTCCAATCACAAAAGTATAATATTCCTCTTCCCGCGGCGCCAAGACAATACACTAATTATGCTTATCTGATCTTTTTGGATATAAACGACACAATTACCCCTAAACCTGAGCCCAACGTTCATCCCCTTCATTGTGTGTGCTTCATTTAGCTATATATATAACTTTCACTCTTTATCCTATTCCACACAGTCTCATATAACCATTAGCATTCGTATTGAGTTTTCCAATTTAATATGAAGAAAGGAAACGAACTTAATACATTTATGTTTCTAGCGTCCAACCAATAAGTTAAAAGTTTGACTGTGAGTTAGTATGTATGTTTGTGTACATATGTGTGTGTGTGTGTCTGTTTATCTATGATATAGTAGCTCTCAATCTTTTTTGACGTGTAATTTTCATTTGAAACCCTGTTTACTTGTGGTGGTTCTTAGCTACTTTTGGTTTATTTTAGTTCAACAGTGCACTACTTCAAAATGATATAGGGCATTTTTGACCTCTGATTATTCGATTAAAAGCTTCCCGAGTGTTAGTATAATTGTTAAATGACTACAAATGTATCGGGGTTTTTCTTTAAATTTAATAGCTTTTAGTCATACACCTCTAAAACCTTTGTTTACGAGTATGTCTAGTTTGAGAAATAACAGGTTGAATTTTCTTTTCTCAGATTGGTTTTGAAATTATGTATTTTAAAATTATGAAAAATTAAGAAGATTATAAATTATGAAATAGGAAACAAACCAAAGTTAGTGAATCTATATATATGGTTTAAGAAAAATATATTTTATACCATGTCAAAATATTTATTCCTACTTATAAAAAAATCAAAAAGAATTTATACATTTAATAGATAAAGAAAAGAATTTAATTATTTCAAAACACAACTGGAATATTTTCTATTCTTCATAGAACCATTTTTTTAACGACTGTGCTGCCTCTGTATTTACTCGTTCTTACTAAAATAAAACTGACAAAATCGAATATAAATCCCGGTTCTCATCAGTCAATCTCATTTCATAATGTACTATAGAATTCAGTCACTCAGTACATCCAATCAAAGGTGGTATCGCGATTGAAAAGAAACAATTACGGATACGTGTCGCAAAGGGAAAACAAGGCTCTATTCAATTACATTCCCGCTCAAAGAAAATATTGTTAGACTTTCATTAAATAATGGTTTTATTTGTTTTCTTTTCCTAACTTTTCTTTACCTTGTTAATGTTTGTCTTAATTCATTAAATATATTGTTCTCGACTCCTTCCAGATTTCTTCCGTCGTATCGATATTGGTTGAAAAATGTTTTCTAATTATATCAATATTTTTCCAAAAGACTCAAATATTGTTTATCCAAAATTTTCAACCAAATTATTAATTAATATACATGATTTTACATTCTCACTGAAATAAATTATACTTTTAATTAATAATTTATAGATCCAAACACAAAACAACCACCCACTGCGACCTAGCAGAGCGAAGCGACCAGTTTAATATGAAAATACTGTTTTTACGAATTGTTTCAAAACACCTACCTCCCGCGGGACAAAATTTTCCTATTCGTGCGTAATTAACTTAATTTTAATAATGTGACTTAATTATAATATAATTTGACGTCGTTTTATAAAAGGGTGGTACAGGTAAATATATACACATTTGTTTATTTAAAATAAAAAAAAACACAAAAAATACAAGTTTTAATGCCAAAAGCGCGTTCAAAACATCGTTATATCAAAAAAACAGCAATCGATTTTAAATAAAATGAAGTATATTTATTACAAAATAATAATAATCAAGAGACAAAACTCTCTAACAATATATCATAATATATCAAATGTAAGAAATTATTATGACAAAAAATATACATTCTCATAACTGACACGGTTATAATACAATACACAATTATTGTAATGAATTTTTATTAATCTTTTAAAAGAATAAAATATTCAAAAACGTATGAAAAAACACCTTCCGTATAAATTAATTACATAAATCAACCGTCTGGTAAAAAGTGAAAGCAACAAAATATTCTCGACTTTATACACATACACATACACACACAGACATGCACATATACGAGTATATACATATCTCATTATATTCACCCACACATTTACTGTTCCTACGAAATAAGGAGCTTATAAGAGCCGTATTGATTGTAACTGAATTCAAGTTTGTATAATGATATTTATTAAGAAAAGTCGGTGTAATGAAATGTAAGAATATTTATTCATAGATTTGCAACTTGTATAACTTGAGTAGGTTAATAATTTATATAAAAAAATAATTTGAGCAAATAATTTAATTAAAACAAGACTTTGAAGTTTAAATAGTAGGAATCGGTTACCTGTTTCCTTTCTTTTAGTTCCATTACACTTAATTCTTTATAGTATTTTTAATGAGATATGTATATATTATTATAGTCTTAATATAACATCTTAAATAACGTACAATTTAAAAAAAAACTGTTAATGATTTATATATTCTATTCTTATAAAAACCTTCGTTTATTTATTTATTTGATTTCTAAAATAAAACCAGCCAAGAATTTTACTACACAGTTCTCAGTTTGGGGATACCTAATATTGGAACACGGTATATACATAGACACGTACAAACACTATATAAACATAACTTCCCATTAGCAGACTAGATTGATATCGGGCATGAACTATTATACAACAAAAAAATCCTTAAAAAATCATATATTTCAAATACTACAATACAATACAAATACACCACACTATAATATAAGTACACAAAACAAACATTAGAACAATAAACTTCAAATAGAATCTTCGGTTTTATTATCCTGAATATCTCCAAGTATCAGTCGTTCCTCGTATTGTATCAACTCGTCGTAACCAGACGGTCCTTAACTCCGGTAACCTAGCTTTATGACGTCACTGTACTCATACAGCTAGATAACCAAAGATAAATAACCTGTCTTTACTCCATCACATCTCCATCTTCATCATCATATTATTCGTCTTCCTCACCTACCGGGCAATTTCCCAGCTTTAGCCAGTGTCTACCTTACATGTTGTGAATAGTTTTGGCTAATTGTTTTTACGACCGGTCGCCTGCCTGACATCAACCCTATTTGGGAAAGCATCATCATATTATTCTTCATATCCCCGAAAATCTCTTCAGCTTAAAGACTAATTGATAAAAATAACATAATGTATTATACATAAATATTTAAATACAATAAATTAAGTCATTATCTTATTATTAATAACATATAATTCTTGTTATATAAATACTATTTTAATTTGTGAATCACCACAGCGTAGTTTTCAAGCCGTCACACTGGATGTAGCCCTGTAATTGAGATAAAATAAATTTAAATTAATCATATAATTATATATAATATTTAAAGCAGATCAATTTAATATCTGTAGCGACTTCATAATAAAAGGTAAGTCATTTTCATATAATTAATTCTCTTTTTTCATTTTATCATTTCTTTAAGTGCTCCAATTGAGAGTTTCAATTAAGTCAGTACTTGTAAAATTCAATCATATATTAATTTATGTAAAAAAGATTGAGCTCATTTCTGGGGATTGTATCGATGGAATTATAATGGAGGCATTTTTATGGAGGCTCCAAACGCTTCTCTTCAGCTTAAATATATTTCAATCATTTGTTTCGTTATTAATGAAAAGTCACCAACAAATTGTTGGCCAAAATTCACTGGCTAAAAATGTCAAGTCATTCATGTTCTATCTATTTTAACATTTTAATATAATGACAATATTTGTTGTATGTTCAAACTACAAAAGAACCTAAAAAATTGAATTGAAAAGCAAATATATGACTAGCAAGAAGTATTGACGTTTTATGTTATATTAAATATACATAAGGCCACCTAGGAGAAAACGAATACTGAAGACGCTTGTCAGACCTACGACTTCTTTCTTAGAATTTTTTATTGGTTTGAGAAGCGAACAGCTTTACAACAGTCGTTAAAATTATAAGGCTTGTACACACGAGAAACTACTAAAACGGGTAAAAAGGAATTGTTGAACAACGGAATGGAATAAAAACTAATTTATTCTCAAACAATACACATAATCAAACAAGTGTCAAGTACTTGTAATTTTTATAATTTATTCCATAATATGTACACCGCTTTACAACATAATGACAGTTCTCGAGTCGGATAGTTAGCGGCGAGGAAATGGCGAATCGTCATTGGTAAATTTTCCTTCGTTTTAAATTTCCGTGTAACTGTATTTACAATGCGTCTTCGAGGTTGAAACGTGATATAATTTCTTCACGTCTAGCAACGGTTAAGGCCTTACAAGGAAACAACAGACTGACCTTGCTATAAAGAATGTTGGATGTATGAAGGCAATGTTTTTGACAATACGAACTATATAAGGACACTGTAAAGGATTTCATATTTAAGACAGATTTTTTTAAATTGCAATGTAAATTAAATGGCCTCACAAATAACGAATCTCGAGTTTTAGATCCATTAAATATTTGGTCTGGTTGTTTTTTCAAGACAACCTTGAATTCATTTGCACTTTAAAACAAACGTTGTCAAAGTTATATTCACATCAACTGGATTATATTAACATAATTATTGATAAATACAGTTTTAAAAACATATACCTATATATATATATATATATATATATGTAAGTATTATATTATTATGACTAACATTGTATATCTCGAGAAATAAATCTCAGGACATGTTGATAGTCTAATATAGTAAAAGATACGTGAATTTGTGAAGTCAGTTTTTATTACAGTTACGTGTTCTAACCGAGACTATCAAGATAACCTCTATAAAGATTTGAAGGAAAAATAGAATAAAATGTTTGTGCGAAATAATTGTCTAACATTTTGAAATAGTTCAATTTCAAGACCATTTATAAACGGAATACAAATTTTGCTTGCAAAAACAGTGAAACGACCTTCTTCCAATGAATATTTTTAACAGGCAAATGTACGGTAAAGTAATAAAAAAGTTACTCGTTCAAATAAAATATGTCTAAAGTATTTGAATCGCGAAAATTCTGTTCTCTGAATCACGGCTAATTTGACCTGTTTCTGAATACGTATTCTAAGTAAACTCGTCTCGTTCACGTCACGTCCCCGCAAGGCAATTCGACGAGGGATGACAAAAACACTTTATTCAAACACCGTACACACTTATGAATACAAATCGACTAAGCGTCCAGAATCGAATTTAAATTGTGTATTTGAAACGCACGCTAACGACAGCCTTGAGACAAATTTGACTGAGTTCTGTTGTTTCGCGACAAAACAAAATAAAATATAGACTTAAATATTAAATAGATTTTTTGGTAACGATAGCGGTATATGCGCTGTTTTTGTAAAGATAATTGATTCATAATTTTTAAATACTTATGCGACAGTCGCGTCTTCATTGATGACACATGAAGGACGAAATGCGTAACCGCCCTGGAGTTCGTGACATCCTGTTAGAAGGATTTAAATAGAACTGTTATAGAATCGGTTATTAACTGTAATGAAATTGTATTAGAGGCTATTAACTGTCTAGTAATCGAAAAGTTCTATATAATGAAAATCCGTACTCATAATCATAACTTTCAAATATTTTCATTATATTTCATAAAATTATTATGTAAAATTTGATTTTAACTATTTTATATAAGCTGTTTATATAAACTGGCTAGTTCTTGAATAACCTTTTTACCTAATAGTAGGTATAAATTAAGAAAAAGATGGTACATGCTCTATACCATTAATAGCCAATTCACCTTTTCTTTAAAGATACCTAAATTAAACTGAAAAAACCAAATATGTAAATAACAAAGAGAACTATTTCAATCATAAAACAATCGATATATTGAAAAAGTTTTAAAATAACATTTCAAGTGATCTAGAAGTCTTTCACAAGCAATTTATTGAAGAATATATTGGCTTGTAATTTCACCATCTAGACTGACGTAACAATAATTGGCCAATTCAAGAGTGCGCAATATAAATCTTATAGCGAGCAGGCGGCCATTTAAAGACAGTGTAGATGTGGAAACCAGTAATAGCATATTTTAAGGAACAAGTTTGTTGCTTGCCTTTTGCGGATGTCGGCGCCTGCACGATGCGCGTTTTGCGGATCTCGATAATGACTCGCCCATTATATTAGAATTAATGTGTTCTGTGACCATTCATTATAACTACAAAACGGTTACTTAGATTTTAGATAAATAAAATACTATCTAAATAATGTTACATGAAGAAAGTATAGTTTTAAAATCATGTTATCTACTGTTTAAATAAATTAAAGATGAGAAAGATATTTTTACTAGATTCGGCAGAAAATAAGGGCTCTATGAATATAAAAGTAGAAATAAAACTGAGCATTGTATACGAGATCTCTGTATCCCAAACCGCACATCCGATGTAGGATTAAATAAAGGTTAGAATAAAGTGAACAACTAATTTAGTAGTTAAATAACATATGTATTCCAAAATACGCTGTGAAATATCACCAAATAAAAAGCCAAATCACGTTTACAATTTAAACAAAACGCATTTAAATACCCGTCATTAGTGGGAAGATTGAAGTTACATATATATTGGCTTGTACACAGAGACAGAGACATTCAGAAAATCTGAATGGAATATAAAACGAAAATAATTATACAATGTGAGCTACGATCATACAAGAAATTGCTAAAATATAACAACTATAATAAAAGATAATCTAGGTGTCAATCAACGGCTGGTGTATTACTAAATTGTCATGACAGCGTGAAAGATACCTATGTAGTAGTTAGAACTATTTGCCAGAAAATATTACCAGTAATATAATAATCATATGGTCATCACCACCGTCCACGAAACTTCACAGTAAAATGGATTTGAGGACGAGAATTTAGTCTTCGAAAAACGTATATGAAAAGAAATGAACACTCAGTCTGAATGAGCATTGGTAACACTGAGTACGGTATAATGAATACTGTAATACAAATATAAAATTACAAAAAGTTTTAGACACAGGTGTAGACCGAACGGAAACAGGTGAATGGGACCGGTCCAGTGACATTTTTTGCTTATTAAAGTATAATTTGTTAGTATATTTTTTTGTAACAAAAATATTTCTTATATCAATTAAGTTAAAGGCTATATTTCAATAATAAACTTCAATATAAAACAGGTCTTATCCTTGAAACTTTTTCGATACCTACGTTTGCTTCATAAAAATATGTGTAACTATGCTATTAAGCAATACGGTAAGAACGTTTAAGGTTCTTTTACATTTATTTTAATTTGTAAAATTTGCCTTCAACGTAACTCCTTATCTTTAAGATAAATAATCATTATATTTTTGTCACAACTGGTACAAATATGTATTAATTGGGGTTCAATACTTGTATCTCGACAAATGTTGTTTTCTACACCTCATGACAATTATTCTTGATCTAATTTCATATACTTAATTGTGATAAGTTTGATAAGCATAATGTGATGTTAATAGTAATATTATCATTACAGCGTATTTCCTTATTTCTAAAAGAAACCATCTCCAATACTTTTGTTATTGGCCATCAGTGAGAAACGTTAGACCCAAAATAAACTTTATAATCCGAGGATTAAAACTTTTGTTTCAGAAACGTAAGCATTTAGAAATCCCTTAACAAATAAAAATGGACTTACAAAAAGTTGATAGACCTTTAAAATCATCATAAACTCTCAGTACTTACCCTTGAACGTTCGTTACTTAAGAAACAAAGTTATTTATTGTGAAAAAATATATAAAATCCGATTGTGGAATCGCTCAAAGGAAATGTAAAACAAAAACAGAATGCTACATAACAAAAATAATGTATTCACATCAAACTTTTTGTTAGCAATTTAAAAATCACACGTGCAATTTAGGATGCGAACAAAAAAGATTTACCTCGCGCCGGACAGATGTTCGCAGGGAACTTTTATCAATTACACACAAAAGGATGTACGAGCGTCACAGGTGACTGAGCGGCGAAACCAGATAGAATGAGCTCTGATTCGTCCTTCAAATATATAAACTTAACATCAAGGAAGGGAACATTGAGAACACCCGAGGGATCTTAGCTTGGATGGCCATAAGTAAAGCGAGATATTAGGCAGGTGTCCCTACCTGCTTTAAGTTACCTGCTATGGTCCGGTTTTTATTTTGTTAAGAACTTAAAACTTATCTCGTAAAATCTATCTATTTATCTCTTAAAAATTCACAATTATTAAAGATTAAACCAAAAATTATTATATCTTGTTTTATATGAGCAGTAAAATAAAAAGTATTTGAACCACAAACATCTACAACGTCAGAGCTATAAAGTTTTGATCCATTAGAACTAAAAGCATTTTGCACATTTAAAGCCGAATACGAAAATGAAATCGTGAAGCCGACTCGGCGTTTCACGAGTCATTAGCCGCTTTGACAGTCTCCCAAGCCAACATTTACACCAAAGAAATAATTCAGCAATTACACTGATTACTTTTAAATATACTTTTATGTTGGGAATAAAGAAATAACGTCAAATTTGAATTGAAACTTCGACTAAAACTGACATTTTACAATAAAATTACTAGATTGAAACACAACATGAAAGACAGAATAAATGCATTCAAAGAACTACCTGCAAAATATTTTTTTTTTACCTCACAATATTGAAAAGAATGTGCACATTTTTATTTAATACCTGCCCATTGTATGCATTGTTACTTCAAGGGCTTTATGACTGCACTTAAACAAGAAAAATACAAGTTATATAGTTACCATAATTGAACCTTTTGTCAGACAAAATTAAACCACCGAGTCACTTTCCTGCAGGTCTTGGAGTATATAGAAAAAAACAGCAAGGGACTTCGTTAAAGGAATTGTTCTTTAAAATATTGCCTTTTCAATAACATCATAGAACTAATCCTACCTGTTATTATCTTAACTAAGATATAAATTTAATACAATGAAATGTAAAATAGTCGTAAGACTTCTAAATACATAACATCGCTAAACATTTTAAATAGCGTGTTAATATACGTATAACTCAAACAACAAAAAACAATACATTTTTCAAGGAAACAGTTGGTAATTTGGAGAATCAACGCCTTGTAACAAAGACGTTAAGAATAAAAATTAATAACACAAACTCGCGGGCTGTGGACTCTATGCATATTGTAATAAGGTTTAAATTATACGATCAAATTTGTATATACCGTGCGACCAGTCGGCGATGCCTACGAAGATATGACTATATTCAGACGGGCGTCGGCCGCAATCGTGATGATACTATTAATGCACTCTATTATGAGCTTCGCGTTAGGGTGACCATACTTCATAACATATACCATCAGTTATTATACCCACCACCTAAAACCTATCTACAATATCAGACGATATAAAAACATCTCGCTAAAACCAGAGCTTTGATAACTAAATTTATCCAACTTAAAATCATGGTCACTCTAATTATAATTGTAAAATTCGGTACAATAAAACTTTAAAGTATAAAAGCATGAACATTGATGCGATCATCAAACGACTACCGAAGCATTTCTAATTAAATTTGGAGTTGTATAAGAATATAAAGGAACGCTCCGCTCGTTCCGTTTCACACGAGAAATACACGGTCGGTGGCGACGCAAATTGGGCAACTAGTTAGTGATTCAGAAACTCGTGGACTTCAAGACCATGATTTATATGACGAAGAAAGCATATGAAGCATATATATATATGTAAATATATAAAGATATATACCATTCGTCTGTACGAAGACAGGATACAAACCATAGTAACGTTCCTTAAGAGAAGTCCTCACAAATTATCTTCCGAATTATGTCTTAATAATTAATTGATTATTACATTTATAAATATGATAGTCATAATAATATTAACATATATAATAAGTTAGTAATCCTAGAATACATAGTGGATGTGGTTATCGTACATATTCTTGAACATTCTTACGTCTCTTCACACGGACGGCGGCACGTTCACGGTCAGTGGATATGTAAATCTTTATTCGACCAAGAACCGCGAACAATGTGTAACGGTACACACCAAATAACAATCTACATCTATTTAATGATAGTTTTTTTTAATTCGTATGATAATATTGTGGTTACTACTGAGGAAACAGCGTTTATACCCGAAGGTATATATACCGAATATATACTCAAAACTAAAGGCTTTATATATTTATTTATTTTTATTTTATTCATATGAAAGGTGGGAAAGGAATGTCAGTTCCTAGCCAAGTATCACGTTGACAAGCCAAGTTTATTGAATTTTAACTGAACTGAATATTATTAATTCTCCACCACTACAAATTACACATATATACCTATACTCAGTTTCTGAGTGATGAAATATGTGTTCAAATATTAGGAATAAATTACGAGGATTTTATATTTACTCCAAGAAAGTAATATTTAAAGCATTTAAATGGTACTATATATGAAATAAATAACAGCTTAATTAAAAATATGTACTAATTAAATAATTACATAAGTAAGATATAACTAGCGATGGATAAAATTATTCTTAATTAATAAATCAATTTGTATCTATACGAGGAAAACAAAACTATTATATTATATAAATGTAGATACGATTTATAACTAACTGATTTTATTAGTGATGTGTTTAATGATCATTAAAATGATAACAAAAATCATCCTGTAAAAGACATCAACGCGCTCTCGGATTCCTGAATAATTATCAACTACGCTACAAGCCCTTCATTAAATATAAATTCAAATAAATACGGGTCTTTAAACTATTGTTAAGTCGAATATATTTATTGTACGTGAAATTGTGAGAACTGTATCTGTAATATTCTTAATAAAAGAAATCATGATCAAAAATTATATATTTATATAAAGAAAATATATAATATTTATTCTTCTAATTTAATTATGTGAGTTGACAAACAAACATCAAAAATAAATACGTCTTTGTCACGAGGTTTTATAAAACTACCCGCGTTTTTTAACTGACACCTGTCTTAAGATTAAATGAAAATATAATTGTATTTTGATTGTTAAACACGAAAATATATTTACTATATCCCCTTACCCTTAATTGTCATTGTCTTATAAAATCCCTTCCAATCCCTAATTGCAACAGAAACATCAAATATGCAACTTCAATATAAAGATAGCATTCATCATTTTCTCGTTTCATACGAGATTACAAATCGTCGAGAAAATCGGCTAATGACACATAACGACGGAACATTTCACAACTTATTCATTAAGCCGTCCGAGCCGCTTACTTTCTAATATATGTTGGCGTTTGTGTACTTTGATATATAAAGAAACATAGTAAATATATTTTATATACAAGTATAGGAAATAAAACGCTATTTTACACCCATCGTTCTGATCACAAAATTTAAGATACGTGTTATTCTATGAAGTGTATTAATATTGAGATGTTATATTTAATGGGCGTGCGTCATATTCGGCAGGTTAGCGCGGTCAAGGCTGCGTGGGTCGCACTACCCGGATCTCAGGAAAAACCCCGACGGAATTAAGACTAGCCCAGGTAATGACATCGCTTTATATGTAGGTGTTATGTAAAATATTACAAGAACTTGTTTATACTATACATTGTCGGGACATTCTGTTCTCACGGCGAGAATTAAAACAGAGAGGAGCTATTGAAGCAATAAATATAACCAATTACGTGTAGTGCAGTAAATGATTGCGCAGAAACATAATGTGAACTCACCGGCCGCGGATCACATCCGAAGATACATCTCGTGCACTGAGACAGAGGTACACGGAACGCGTAGTACCGGACACTGGAACTGCACGTCGGGTAATGCCGCAACCGAAAACCCGATGTGGGCGAAAATGAAACGAGAAATGCACGGATTTCGGCTCAGCGGTCGGCGCTCGGTGCACGCTTGGCGGCGCAATGAACGCGCGGCAGTGCGCGGGCGGCGCCGGCCGAGTACTGCCCGCCTCGCGCCCCGGACCCCGGACCCCGGACCCCTCCGCCCCCTCCTCCCACTCCTCCCCCCACAGCACTATCTGACCAGCTCGACATCCACGACCGATTCGATATTTGAATCTCAATCGCATTCTGCCCATCGGGTCTAGGTTAATTCTTCTTCTGCCGCCTTTCCGCGAAACAAACATGGCCGAAATTTCGTAATGGCGTCGCGCGACCGGTTTAGGGTGGACGAGATTTCGCGAACGTTCCGCAAAAAAAAGCTTACAGTAGTATCGATAGAATGTTAATACGTCCTCCCAGCTCACGCAGCCTTGTGATACTAAAATAACCGGTTCTAAAACAACTTATAATATTTAAAATTCAAAAACCAGCGTACGTAGAGCTCGGAGTGTCGGTAGGTATTCAAATATGAAAGGCGCTCGATCATATCGTGTTCATTACATATGAATATGGAGTGGCATCTCACATGGGCCACGGACACAGGCGCCTAATGTACTGACATGACGACTGGCTGGGAGAAGACTGAAGAACAAATATATATAATATATAAATAACTACTATATATAATAGAGCCTCATTGATTTTAGACACGTAGTTAAACTTTGTTTTTAGAAAGGCTTACACTTACACCCTTGTTACAAAGTTAAAGTAATTATTTCATACGAGAACCTGTTTTCTCACATCAGAAAAATATTACTTGATACAATTTTTCGATAATCGTGATACATAAACTGTTTTCCTCACAAAAATACTGTGGAATAAAAGCTAATACTATGGCCAAACTTAAATGCCAAGCAAATATGAGTCGCTTCATATTTCTATCTAAGAAATACAAATTAAATAAACACATAACATTATACAAAACTAAATGTTTTATCAAAAAGAAACTCTCAATATTACCAAATTTTTTTGTCATCTGTTTTGATAATTTGAACTCTATTAATAAAGAATTAAGTCATAAAATTCTCTGGCTATTTTAATTCAACTTAAGAGACTCGGGTGTGATATCAATATAAGGCGGTCAACTTTTTTCAGTCATCAATTGATCGTTATAATAAGAGATTTGAAATTAAAGAACTGAAGGTTGTTTAATATATGTTGTTTTACTATCCACTGGTACTATTTGTATGTAAAAAATATAGACAGAATTGATCAACCTAGGGACGTGGATATCGATATTTTTTAAGATAATATATCGATAATAATGGTTACACCTGAAATTCTATATTTGTTGTTTGAGCCATAGACGATTGTAATTTTTAATAGCACCACAGGTTCCATCACAAAAGGTATATTCAATACAATGTCCGGTAGCAGTAAAAGATGCTTATTTATTAGATAACTTCAAGTCTTTTTTCTCCCTCTCTATCTCTTTCTCTTTCTTTCTTCATCTTTCTTTCTCTTTCTCCCTCCCACCTCTTATCAAAACTTCAAAGTCTTATTCATAACAAATATCATTTTCCAGATAAGTACTTTCCCTTAAAACATGATTTTAAACAGTGAAGCGAAAATTTTGTTTATCTTTTTGAGTAAAATAAGATACTATCTTAAACAAGTGAAGAATATACGAATGATTTAATAAAATAATAAGTAATATATTGTATACATTTGTATAGCTCTTATGGAGACCAAACTTTGGACTCAATTCAATCAACCTCCCATATCTGTACGTTCTATACTAACCTTATACCGTGTGTTGCCTGAACCTAAGTTTACCTTTAAATCCGTACATTTGATATCAACTTTCTAGGCCACGATCGTGACTCGTGACTCGCCCTCCCGTGACTGTCATGAGTCATTTCATCTGACACTATTCACGTTGCCATATTTATGACTAATATAAAACGGTAAATATTTATTGAATATATTGGAAACGAAATCAAAGACTCCTCCGTGGAAGAAGAAACATAAAAAAAATTCTCTCTCTATAGGTTATTTTATCGTGATATTCAGAATTATGTAAAGAAACTAGTTTTTTTCTACTAAAAATCAGTAGGTATTAGTGTTTGTAATACCAAAGTTCGATACTCGCAGCGTCTTAATAGCACAGAAATAATATTTATATTAATAAATATAATAATCTATGAAGTTATCACTCGTAACTATGCTTTATTATTTACAGAGTAAAGTTTAAATTACTTATTCATCCCACTAAGTATCTCTTCCTAATATTATCCCCAATATAGTGAATCCCTCAAAAATTAATCTCTAAGCCGATGATGACTGCCGTCTTTCAATTACAGCACTAAAACCGGCTTTACCCTGCTGCTGGTTTTAAGCCTTTTTTAAGCTTTAATATTAGGATAGGCTTTTAAAATAATCCATTGCAACCTTCTTTAGCAATTTAATTGTTCAAAACCTTCCTAAAAATTCATTTTAAAAGATTATATTATCTTTTATGGTTCATACTTTCATAAGAAAATGAAATAATGTAAAGATTAGACAAATCCTTATTCGATATGTTACAATAAAATTGCCATTGGTTAATAACCTTGCAATGTACATGACTAAGACTGTCAGATTTACTGAGATCCGGTTTCGTTAACTACTAGAGGATCGATAAATTAAAATATAATAATACATGCCTTTCTAGTTGTAAATATATGAGTACATACTTACTGTGCTATAGAATTTATAAGTATTTTTTATATGAAGGCTTTATAGTACAACATAATTGAATTTAAGCATCGAGTTTTTAATTTTAAAACACTTTGAAAAGAATATATACATCATTTACTGGATTTTATAAATCTGTTTAAAATGTTTCTAAAATCTCGTTTCATAAAACGAGACACGAGAAATACAGAAAATAAAACCAACTTCACATCGATTTTTCGATAACGTATAGGAAAATTTATGTATAACTCTATAATAAAATCTCGTATACGTAAAAGAATGTAAAACATTCATAATATTAGAAATGTACTAGTACGTTGTAACAAGCACCCAATTTAAATAGCCACAAAAAGTTTTCAAATCACCGGCGGCTTGCTCCGAGCGTGTAGGCGGACATCTTAGTGTTGCGTGGCACAAGTTATAAGTAAAAAATATATTTACATACATACATTTAATAGATATATTAAATTATTAGTTTTATTATTACTATAACTTCAAAGAAAAACTATTTGAATCAATTTTGTGTAATAAAAATCATTATATTTACATCAAAAATACAAAGAGACAAACATAAATATTTAAATGAAACTAATGTTTTTCGAATACTACGCGACTTTATTTTTGGTAAAAACTATATACTCCCGATGTTTTGGCTACTTTTCAGCAACCGTGATCATGGACAGATAAGATGTGAAACATATTAGATTAATTTAAATGAATAAAACTGAATTAAATCTTAGATATCAAGCAAACATAAATAATTAATTGATAATTAAATGAGACACAATAATTGTACATATATTACTATAAATTCGTTGTCCAGTACTATTCTTTTTTCTAGTATCAATACTTATAATTATATGTAAATAATATCCTCTATATAACAGTTCAATGTAAACAGAAGTTATAATCTCTATATTTACGTCAGTCTTATTTTCCGGCTGGTGTGTTTATTCATACAGTTAGCGCCTGGTATTGCTCATGATGTCATATTGAGTGTACGTATGTACTTCTAGAAAATAAATGTAGGAAATTAATGAATGAATGTTGCTTACATTTATATTCAATTAAATATTGCATTTACTACATCACGAAAGATTGAATTGAAAATTTTATGCTTGAGATGATTTTGAAATTAAAATTATACGTTAAAAAGTATTATGTCTGAAAAGGATTCCAGAGTCATATAAAAATATACTTTTTCTTTTCAATAAGATCTTTTTTATTACGTGAGTTAAACAAAATACCTATTGGCTACCGTAACCGAACTGCACAATATTTCAAATATATTTTTACTAATGAACTCATTTGTATAGTCTATTGACCCCAGACTGTAAATATTTTTGGTGTTTAGTGACGTGAGTTTTACCAAAACATCTATAGATGACACGAATACTTTGTTTTCGATAAATCATATTACACATTTATTGACATTTGGTTTAAGTACAAATTGTTCTATCGCTCTAAATCATTTTAAATGTTCCCTAGTCGTTTCAATTGCACGATTCATAGTATTACCTACATATATCAGTGTTGTGAAGCGTAAGTATTTAAGGATAAATAATATTTCTTTGAACCAACATACACTTCCTTAGGTACGTACCTTCAATATATGACTTATTTATAATTGCTCATAAGTTAATTTGCGGTATTTTTATCACAAACGTAACGGACAATATTTCTTTGAAAAGAATTAAAATGTTTCATTTAAGTCCGTATCAATAATGCAAGGACGGTTATAATGCAAGTTTTATATTTAATAATGTACCTAATGTATTCTTCTATGGTGACTGTTTCCCGCTATATCTTGTCCCTCGGGTCTACACGTGGGAGGTTGTAAAGCTACATGTGAACCAACGCATCTGCATCGGTCATTGACCCAACATTATAAAGACTGTGAGAAGGCCGTGACGTCAGATTCGCCAAAACACCAACGCTTCTTTATAGCTAATAATGTTTATTTAAAAAATTTCAATGTTAACCGTCGAGAATCGATAATAGCGTCAATTTCCATTGAACATCGGATATTCGTATTGAACTTTTCTTGAATACAATACGCTGCTTGAATTCAAGATGTGTTTCGAAAATAATACATATTACATATTTGCTTTTGCTAGAAAAATGGACCGAGGCAAAAAGTGACGGCGGACAAATTGAAGAGGTAGGATTTAAATAAAACGGATTTCCTCATATTTATGAAAAAATATATTTTCTGTTGAATTATGACTTTAGTATTCAAATTGTATTACAATGAGATCCATAAGAAAAATAAGGTTATATATAACAACTGTATGAAATGTAGCCTTTCATTCTGAGGCCTTTAGTAATATAATTGTTGTACTTGTTATTTTCTTCTATTAAGTGGACGTTAGTTAGAAATCTCTCAACAAAGCTGTACAGCTAATGACGTACCTTCAAGATCTCGATCCCTGCATGCTTTAAGTCATTACTTAAAGTTTAATTAACGATCAAATGTTACTCCAGGTAACTTAAGGTCCAGACACTCTTTCGAGTTTAATTAATTTTAACTGACGTATCTCATTAAAAAATATATGAATGTACGCTATATTCTACGATGTTTCTTTCCCTTAAATTAATATAATGAAAATATAGTGCGTCTATTTATACGCGTAATCTATAAATAGAGTTAAGATGGCAGTGTAATGTTCCTTAATAGCTAGAACACGTGACGGCTGTGTCGGTGAACACTTATTATGCTGTTCCAGACGTGATACCATAGAATAAATTAATGCTGAACTGACGATAAATATATACATATATACTCTAAATAATCACTTGACATACAATATATATTATACTTACAAGAATGCTTCGAAACCCTTTCAGAAATTAAGTAGTTAAGTAGAAAGAGGAGCTTGGACGGTAGTTAAATAGAGAGGAGCCTGAACGGTGGAGGTGAGCATTTAATGCGCGTTAGATAGGGGCCTTTTAAACCTACACCTGGGTCGCAAGTCCCAGGCACTATTGAAGCTCCTCTTCCAGCGCGATGGACCCTGCACCGGATACATTGAATGCTAAGAGATTTCATCTCATTTATTTCTATATTTGTTGTAATTGTATTAAATAACTATCAAATTTTGTTTTAAAGTACAAAGAATTAAGATCAAACTAAGTCGTTCGTTCTCTGAGAGACATCTTTTGATTTAGCACATTTAACACGATACAGAAAAAATTATTTAAATATTCTTTGTCCAATATCTGTTCATGCAAATTTAACATTGCAATGCTTATCTGGGAAGGCGCAGCCTCCACATTTCTTAGCAAGTCGTTACTGGAAAGCTTTCCGTACAAGGCAAGGAATGTGACAATAGCCTTAAAAGACGCCATTTTGTTCTGACATTTCGGGAGTTGAATCATTTATTTTGTCACAATTTTCTCTTTTAATTTAAAAAACTGGAAATAATATATCGATACCAAAATGATTTTATCGATTATTAGTTTTTATTTATTGGAATTAAAATACTAGATGATATTTTTTATATACATAACTTGTAAAATATAGAAAGCTCTCCGCTTGAGACGAGGTTAACACGCATTTCGTTCTCCTTAGCCATTTAATAGCTATCATATAACGGTTGGTTTCTCAAGTTGGTTTATCGTTCGAGAGGTCAGAAGCTAGGTGTTCCAATTAAGCTAGATAACCGTAGCGCTGCCATTAAAATGGTAGCTTTATTAAAACATGCAAATTGTGATCACTGCGTGAGACTAGCGACCCTGGGTTTGAACTGAAATTAATTATTTTAAAGTCATTCGGTTTATTGATATATTTAGATATTTAGGAACTAATGAAATAAAATATATGATAATGTTCATAATTCAATATGATTCAATTATCTATATTTAAAGAAACATTATAAAAAATGCATAAACATTTCATAGTATCCATTAATATTAATTTATAATTTAGTCCCGTGGTAAGCCACGCCCACCTAAAATATACAATAAAAATAGGAAAAATCTACCTCGGCAACATTAATTCGATGTTATTATTTGTTCTCCAGACGACATTTTGGCTAAAGTGCCGGTTGTAAATCACGCCGGGCATTTTATAGCAAGTTAGACAAAACGCTTTAATATTATCTAGCTTCTTATATTTTTAAAGGGTCTACGTCTGGCTGAGTTGTTGACCTTTCGACCGGTCTGAAACTTAACAATTTGGCAAAAACTTGTCACTGATATAATCGTACGATTAAAATCTTATCGCGGCATTCAGTTTAATAAAAACATTTATATTTTTTATGTATGTACCTAATATTTTTTTACTTATTCTATAACCTGTTTGATTTGCAATATTTTTTTATAACCAAGATTTTCTCCGATTAATATAACAAATGGAATGAAAAGATAATGCTTGAAAGATAACAATATCATAATTTTTATAATATTTGATGGAAATTATTTAATTTACATATTTTTGTTACTTCCAACTTTGTATTCATTAAAATGATTTAACAAATCAATAAAAGTTTACTAAGAAAATATTCCTGACAGATATATTTTAAAAACAATGATTCGCTAAAAACAAATTACAAGATAACAATCAGATTAGGTGGTAGAGCCTAGTTGTGGTCAATTACGACAGCTCGAACATGGGCTGGCTCGACCGGGGAAGTACCACCCTCCCACAGAAGATCGGCGTGAAGTAGTCTTTATGGCTGCGTTTCGTCCGATGAGTGAGAGAGCCGGTTGCCCTTTCCCTATTCCTACCCTTTCCTATCATTTCCTGATTCCCACCCCTCCCTATCCCTAAAAAACAAGGTTGGCAACGCATCCGCAACAAACATGTTGCGGATGTCCATGGGCGACGGTGACCACCTTCCATCAAGTGGGCCGTCTGCTCGTTTGCCAAGCTTCACATAAAAAAAAAAAAAAAAAAAAAAAAAAAAAAAGATTGGGAATCTTTTTGTACACTTATAAATGTTTTCATTTCATCTCGAAGAAACCTACAAAAGTATTATCCCTATGTGCTCGAAAAATAAGATTTATTTACTGTACTCTTAAATGAATTGCGAGTATTAAATTTCTTATTGTTATATCAAGACTTTAAAATTTTCCATAACAACAAAATATTATTCTTATATTTTTTTGCAAATTTTCGATCGTTTTTTTTTTGTATATTTTCTATTTCTACGAGTACATTCTCCAACAAACTAATATTCAAGACATAACTTAAAACAGTACAAGCTAAACGTAATAATCTAGAACCAGAGCCAAATATGTGAAACAAAAAGTTCTGTACGTGAGTTTATCGTTAAGACGGCATTGTTATAAAATTTCGCACGAAAAACGATTTGTTGCGCTCGGGACCGTCAAAATATGTAAACGTCATGCATTCCGGTGAGGTCAAAAAACTATGCTTTAAAATAATATATACATATTATATATATCATAATAATATTATATATTTATTGTATAAGCTATAGTGTTATTTCAGCTTTCATAAAACTTCTCAATAGAAATATAAAAGATGTTGTTCTCAAAGCTTAGAACGTCTACATATATATTGTATGTAATTAATTAAAAATAATTAATTTACAGCGTACGAGTAACGAGTTAGTCAAGTACAAAAACACATATTGTTATTAAAAAGGTCGATGAACTATATTTCGTGGAAAGAAGTGCATGGACAAGTCGAGTATTTAAACAAATTAAATAAGATCTGATCTTGTTATGAAAAATAACACTTATTAAAATCAATTTTTGTATATGAATATGACTATAATGAAGAGATTATACAAAATATAGGTAAAAAAATAAGAAATAAATAACAATTGTTATTTATATAAAACAAATAAACTATATTGTGACCACAATAAGAACCAACGCGTATAAGTGACATGCATTGGTTATAGAGAAAGTTGAGAAAATCGAAGTTCTAGATACACTAGTGATTTGATGTCAGTAAATATGTATTGCAGATAAATAAAATGATGACAAAATAAAATTTAAGGTCTGTAGTATTCAATAAAATTATATTAAATTCGTCATGTATTTATGCAAAGTAGCAAAACTGATAGACAGCAACTAATATAATAAAGTAATCCTACATTACACTTGACATCATATTATTATAACAATACCGAGCAAATATAACTAATACATAACATGATCAAAAATATTATTTGAAAAACAAAAATGTAAAATCAAATAAAGTTCATAAAAGAAGTTTATATCATACTACTTTCTACACACTACTTGGTTTTAAATTAAAATAATAGTTGAATTTTGATTTATCTTGCGAATAATACTATAATAATAAGATAAGTATTAAAGAAACATAAACAAACTTGAAAATAGTGTTAGTAAATGTTAGGTCTGTAACGGTAAGCGACGTGGAGGTCGCAGGGCAATCGTGGAGAGCAATTTGTGACCGAACAGAATGTACGAATTAACGTTTTTGTATAGTACAGTACTGTTATCATATATTTTCTATACTTAGCTTCATATTGTTATACATTCGTCGAGATTTCATGTAAAAACTTAGTATTTATGTATAGGATACTGTATATCTAAAATTACAAGGAGTAAAAGAGTAGTTCAAATCTAAAATTATTGTGTCAAATGATGAAAGTGTTCTAATTTAAAATACATTTACTGTCACAAACATTTTCAATCAAATATTTGTAAAAAAGCATCAATTGGCATAATATTATCATTTTTATCCTCCATTCCTAGGTGAAATCAATAAGTTACGTTAAAACCCTGCTTCCTTTATAATATTTATACTAAAACAATTTAAACGTCCTGTTAATGAAATAATTATATTTTGGTCGATATTAAAACAATCAAATAAAACTAAATAACAAATCACTAGTGAATCGAAAGCAAAAACTTGAAATCTATATTTTTTACATACACGCTTTGTCTGCGGCTAATACGTCATCAGTAGATAAACCAGGGCTGGCAAGTGATATCTAAATTATAAATATTATCATAACAAATTCTATACCTATAAAAAGACATAATTATCTCATTTAATTAACGTCATTTATGTATTTCAAAACTTTCAATAGTTCATACAATATTAATTGGTGATGATTGATGTTTAATATAATTATTGATTTGTGACAACCCTAAGGAGTAGGTATCGAGTGACCGAGCAAGGCCACGATAGCCGTTACACAAAGCAACCTCTGTTACCTAAAACGATCAGCTCACAACACGTTCAGAAATATTTACAGATCAATAATTATTAAATATAAATCTATTTTATAGATTTTTATATATTTATATAAAACACATCCCTAAAATTTTACACTCTGTCAAATTAGTCTTCACAGATTATGTCATGTCAAATTAATAAAGACTAAAAAAGACATTGACATAGACAAACTTTTTCGCACTAAAAAATAATATGACGTTCATATTTACATTTTAAATAATCTATGGTTCAATTGACGATATTAAAAAATAGATATAAGCAAAAAGCAATATTATTCCAAAGTATTGAATTAAATACATACATTGTTACGTTTAAAATTATATTTCAAGACAATGCCATATACATATGTATATTTTAATTCTATTCTAGTCGCCATAGAAATTAGAACTTTATGACAAACAGGACAGTCGGATATGACAACAATAGTTTTGTTTGAATCTGTTTAGTTAAGTCCTAAAACTGTCCACTCCCACACATGATTTACACTCAAACTTCATACAATACGTGTACATGTTTTAAATTGACGCTATAAAATATGTTTTGTATCAAATAAATATTCGTGATTACCCTATGAATGAATTACAGGTAAATAAGTAAAATATATATAAGTAAAATCATTAAAAATTATAAAAGAAACATATTATTACAAATTTTTTAATCATACGTTCTATATGGAAGGCGTCATTCAAGCCTTTAATATGAAAACACATTTATTAAAATGGTCTAAGCTTCATTAATATTTCGTTGTTCTTCTAATTATTTATAATTTTATACTTATACATATTTTAGTAACAACCATACATGTAGCTAATATAAAACTGCCGCCATTTTCAAAATTACAAATACCTTAATTTAGATAGACTGAAATAAGATTTACAAGATACAGATTATAAAACGAAAATATATTTACAAATAATTCAAAAGTATATTGGTTCACCACAGGCTAAGAACAATTTATTGTTTTTTTGAAATATTTTAATCTCGTTTCAATATTATAATTATTATAAATAAAAGTTATATTATAATATATGACACATTAAAATTTTTATTGATAAGAAATTATTATTAGTACATATTTATTACAGAACATCACATAGGCTGAATGGTAAAATATTTAGCCTATTTACTATAAAGATTAATAAAAAAATCCTCTTAACTCTATGATTTCAACAAAACAGCGGGAAATGTTCTTTTTGGTGCATAATTAAATTAAACATCAGGTATTCGTTTTAAAGTCACGACTTCACTTCCAACTTTCATTACGAACCAAATCCAAATTGATATCCAATTTCCTGAGCATGGTAAAAGTCAAAGAGACGAATGCCGTTACAAACTGAAGGGATGTGGGTTTAGAACTAAAATCGGTAATTTGAAACTTAAATGGTACCCATTTTGCAAACTGACCTTTTTAAAGTACTTCATTAATTAGAGGACAGTTTCGCTTTAAATTTATGGTAATTCCTCCGCTGTTAAGGCGATTTATATAAAAGAAATCTTTTATATAATAAAACTGTCCACATAAATATTAAAAAAATATATAAAAAGTTTAAAAATTCTTAGAAAACGTACCTATATATGAAACAAAAAAATACGAGATTCGTTATCAATGAGGTAAAATATTAAATTTTTCGTACAAATCATCGTTGAGTCGAAGACGATACGATCTAACGCAAGATAAACATTAAATTAAAAAAAAAAATCCTCATCAAATATTCTAAAAACAGAATGAGCTCCTAATTTTCTCCCCGCCAACGTCACGCGAGCTGGGTCTGGTGTAATGACACGCTACACTCACCACGAGGGCTGGATTCAGATATTTAAAGGGTTCTGGATATACACCGATAATAAATTAAACGTTTGGAATAAAAAAAATTGGAAGAAAACCGCTTACAGGATTCAAAATATATGTACTACTTGAATTATATAATAGGAAACTCATTAAAAGTTCATTCGAATCGAATTACCAAGATTTAGATCAATATACATGTAAATAATTTATGGAAATTATAATAAAAATAATTTAGTTAGTTTGTTATTTTGATTCGGAACCCTAAAACACAAAGCCGACCAAGTTTCGTAACTACACTCACGTCTATGAACATATAGAAGGAACAACTCAATCTTCACTTATGTATTAAGTTTTCATTTAACTTTTGAATTAAATTCAAAAACGTTAGATTACTTTACCAAAGATTATTAAATGAACAAATTAAACAGAAAATATTATATACACTACATAAATAACGTGACAATAATGATATTATAAAGTAATTCAAGATTTTAACTATATCTTACAACTTCACAATTATATGTACTTGTCATTATTCTAATAGATTTGGTAGACTTTCATCGGAAGTTTCAGAAATGTTAAACTCATCGGTAGTTTATTTGATCAATGTTAAACTCATCGTATATAAATCTGGTCGGAAATAATAAATTACATAGTAATTTACTTTAATACATCGTACTTTCTCAAAGCGTCTGCATACAATGGAGCGTAGGCTGCACTGACTAATCCTAAGCTAGGCTGCACTGTGGGCGGTAATTAATAGCTGAAAGGTTCTGTCTTTACAGCACCCATCTTTTTACTTTTTACGTCCAAAGTTTACTTTGTTATTTTATACCCTTAAATAAGGATTTATTTCTTGCTCGTTTTCTTTACCAGTGTAACTTAATTAACCTCACACTGACACTGTAATGTATTACATATTATGAATAATTTAAAACTATTGTTATAAATACATAACAAATCAACATTCCACAGCATTTCGCTTTGTAAGACTCCCCGCCAGGCAACAACTGCTTTTGATTAACACAAACACAATATAAATAAATGAATGTATATCATGCAAAAACATATATCAATCATAATCCATAAAAAGCATATACTATTGTTTACTATATATGTATAATAAAATGTATATAGTTCTCTCTATAAATGTTTAAAACGTAGAAGGATACTCACAAAACAATAATTAAAATATAAAGCATTTGATAAGAAGCATAGTTGAATAACTTACCAAATAAGAACTAACTCGTCTCACACCGATCTGTCCTTTTAAGATCATACAAGAATATAACAACTGTATAATTGCATTCTTCACGAGATTAGCTGTCATTTTTATTAAAATGTATTAACATTTATAAAGAACAAGTTCCATGCCATGTTTATAACTGAATCTTGATTAGCTTGAAACAGTATTTCGCTAAGATTGCGTATACATAGTTATATTTAAGTTTTCAACCCGTATATATCTCAAACACACCATAAAATCTAAATAATTATATGTATTTTATATTTAAAAAAACGTGTTTTTATACCATAGCACGTTAAGTCTCGTTCTATTAAGTCCTTAATAGAAATACGTTTAAATCGGATGATAACATCTTACCATCAGCTTAAAGTCACTGAATAATGAAGATAATAAGGTTTAATACCAAAACTTTCACTTATAATAACAATTTTACTGAACGAATATAAAAAAGACATTCACAAAAATTACACACATGTAAATATAAAACAGATTACAGTTTGTTATTATAGAATTATGGACGATAAACGTTGACGGGCAATTTAATTTTAATGTTGAACGGTTAATAGTGAAGCGTTGGCGATTCTGCTGTCTTCATAATAACTAGTTATTGCCCGCGGCTTCGCCTTTGTATTGCTTTACAGCGTTATTACTATATTTATTACGCATGTATGTACACAAACAAAATGTTCATATACAGAAATTATATATAGCTTTTAAATATTACCTAGTAGAAATTTTCCTCAGCTCGTTTTTCGGTGAGTCGAAGTATTGCTTACTCTATAAGCAATAACCAACGATCTACAAGTACGTCCAAGTTGGTTAGACGCCAAACAGGTCCGAGTCAATGACCCCTTTGAATTAGATTACATGTAATAAATTATACGATACAACTCCGTGACTCGATTATTCAAAGTGATTTTATCAAACCATTTCGACTTAAAGGATTTCGGAGTCGGAATTGTATCTTTTTTCATCCAGCTTGCGTTTTATAAATTAAAAATTATTTGTAAAATCTGCTTTAGAATATGATCGATCAATATCATTCTAGATTTTTACTAAATCAAGATAACGGACTCAGAATCTTTGTTTAATTTTGAGTAAATCGTATTTTAATGGTAAAAAATTTACAATGACAATAGCTAAAAAAAGGTAATCAAAAACAAATACTTTTTTATTGTCCAATATATTTTAATGATTTTATTCTCATATAAGAAGTTTTTTAGACTATCTGAAATAAAATAGATTGTTCTATGTTATCGGCCAATAAGGGGATATAATAGATCAAAATCTGTATATAAAAATATGAAATGAATCAGACATAGTAAATGCGTATACATTATTACTCGCTTTGAAATTTTGAGTTAATTTGAACGTTTTAATTATATTTTCCTACAATTTCTTCAACTGTTCCCGCCATTTTAGCAATACAAGGAAAATTCTATCGTTATAAACGTCTAAATAAATATTCAAGACAACTTCCAACTGCGGTTTTATTGATAGGAAATGTAAGTATCGATATCCTTCGGGAATATTACCTTTTTAGGACGAATGTTGTATAAATTCTTTTATTCCGTACAATTTCATGGCTGAATTCTTCCGTAAAAGTTCAGTAAAAGCAGATTTATAATGGTAATTACATTTTATTTCTGTGAAAACTGTGCTACGTAAAATTAATAATCCAATAGCTTTAAATTATCAAAGGTCCGTTGATATTTGCTTACGACAAGTCGAAATTACATCCGCTTTATATTTTGATTGTCTCTCTAATTACTAATTATAATAGAAGGAAATTGAATTTCATCAACATCAGGTTCTTGGGCAACTGCGGGTACTAATGGAGATTCTATCAATGGATCTGTAAAGTTATTTGTAATATCTTTTATAGTTTGTCCATGGTAAAATTTGTGTACTTACGTTGGCAACCTTTGCCCATATATAATATTCTGCATTGTTCTATGTCGTCGTTTATGTGTGTGAATAAAACTCATTGCATTTTAAAAGCTATTATTTTCATTTACCAACCACTAATATCAGAATATAAACAATATTTTCCCGCAGTCGATAAGGGTCTATAAGGTCTTGAGTTGTTCACAATGCCCATATATACAATACAATCTAGATAATCTCACCCGCAGCTAGTTACCCTCAAGTAAATGCTTCATTGCCAGCCCTGAGATTACGGCGTCTATCCCTGTTACATTTGATAAACGCTTACAACTTTTTACTTACTTTTTCTCTATAACAATTACCAATATTTTCCATAATACTGATAAAATATATGAAATTCATTTAAAAAATTGTATCTTTAAATAAATATCTCTTTTTAATGTCTTAGAACTTTAAGTTGAGTCTTGGTTTTTGAAGACTTTTAAGGCTGTAAAGTAACCGAATTTCAGGAGTATGTAGTTTATAATCAAAAAAAAATCACGTAGTATTTCCCAAAAATATTAGTTTCATTTAAGACTTTCATTATTCAAATAAAATTATATAGTAAGTGTTGAAAAACATTTTCTTCTTGTTTATTATCCTTGTAAAATTTTCATAACAAAGCATCTTATTTTTACTTCATATAACTCGAACATTTGAGCTTTAGCATATAATATTTTTTGTTTAAAACGCTAATAAAAACATTAATCATACTTATCTTTAAAATTTATTGCTTATTTTAGGAGTGGAATTCGTAACTGATAGATTTTGCAAAAACTCCATTACATCATCAAACTGGTTAAATTTTATCAACTGAATATTTATATACGCCATATATGTGTTAATTTAGACTTATTTCTCGATACAGTCACCATTACCGATAGATATTCTATGTATGATATCGTGTAGTCACGAAATAGCCCCCTTCTTATCTCGATCAAATGTTAGGTTGGCTAGTCTAACGGGTTACCTACCCACAATAGCTATCTGTAGGTACTTTGTATTGAAAGTACAATACTAAATGCCTCCTCCAGAGAATCTTTATGAAGAGAAAAATTTAATCTTGATTCGCTTTAGATAATACGAACATGGCTTTTAAAGCCGATTTCTTTCTGCTATTCTATTTCCAACTTTATATACTAGGGAATAGGTTTCATTATTAACTATACAGATTATTCACTTACGACCTTCAATTCACCCTAAAATCTTTACACCGTACTGTTAAGCAAGTAACAAGTATATTTTAAAACCAACGAATTGATAATATACCTACAAAACAGAGTTATTATTTATTAAGTATGGAGTAAGCTTTCGCATATTCTGACCCTTAATTTCCTTTAATAAATCTGAAGTTTAATATTCTATGTAAAGAAATATTAATTTATTATTTGTTAAACCAAACCAAGTAGAAGGAGAGTTTAAAATCTTCATCAGTAAGTGTCTATAAGAGTGCTGTTTATTTTCTTCTATATTTTAAAAGCAACGCTTCCTTCACCGTGTACTTTATTTTTCACTTAAGTTTCTTGAAATAAGATTGTTCTCAAGCCAGCTTTGTACATAAGATTCAATTTCTGCAACGCCTTAAAACGGCTTCATGGCTTTTCCGGAACTTTTATTTAATAGTTAGCATGACGTCAATATTATTCTTACGCGTCAGTTAAATAAATTTTCTTATATATAATATGTACTTTAATTTCTATAACATATAATATAAATATGTGTACTGTCTGATTGTTCTTCATGCTTCGTTTAATACATGGAATACAAAGCCGATTGAAGAGACAGTCGCGGAGACGTAACGAAGGTTCGTATTTACTCTCAGTTATAGTACATATGTATATCTCTAAGCCTCTCCAAGTCATCACGTCACACGCAGCCTCCTGCCCTGCAGCTAGATATAAATGAGATTTTAAATTGGAATCGAAATACTTACACATATTCATAAACCTGCACGACATTAATAGGTGTCTTAATTTCTTTGTCAGTGCAATATATATACATATTTATATATATACATACATATCTGTTCGTCTTGTGTATATATAGGGTTTGTATGACTTATAATAATTTATTTCTAGTTTACGCTAGTCTCAATAAGTTATGATTTAACTTATCCATCGTTGTTAGAAAAAGCTTTAAAAAATGTGAGTGATACAATCTTTCTGACTGCTATAAATCTAGAAATTAAAGAAATAGTATGGAAAAATCCTTTTCTATGATGTTTGTTTTGTCTTATATTAATTACTCGCTTATATTTAGTTAAATAAAACTAATTTACGAATTTAATACGCGTTTTTAATTATTTTAAAACTACATACTTTAAATGGTGCGGAAATGGTGCGGTTCCGAAATATCTGAATTTTCCGAAAAGATTACTTTTATTCAGTCTCATATTCTTTATTATGAAATTTACCTACACAAGTTTCATTGTTGAAATGAAGACCAAAACGAAATGCTCATAACTTACGTTTCCATTAAATTTAGTGTATTATGTTATTGAAAATAGAAAAGTGCGAGTTCTATCAAACCGACGTACGGGATAATTTAGGATTCAATACAAAATTATAGTAATAAAATGTGAAGAAGATGATAAATAGCTTCAGTATCTGATATGGACGGCCGTGACCCGTGCGGTATGGTCTCGGGGCCTGGGCCTCAGACTATCATTAACGATTTGAACCGCTTCGGAAACACGTGCCCAGACTGTGCACCTATTTTTTTTTTCTTTTTCTTTTCTCTTGAACTATAAACCATTGAACAGGGTGATGGGGAAATATAAAGAGTAGGCTCAACGTGAATTTGTATCAGCACCCTACTGGCTCGTTCTAAGGTCGTCTACTATGAAGACGTATTGGATTGAAAAACTTTAAAACTGAACGTAATTTTTGGAAAGTCTTAGTTAGTGTTTCGTCGTAAACTTCCTTCCAAACGAAAATTCAATTATACTTCATCAGATCTCAAAACCACAAATATCAAAACAATTTAACGTTAAGAACAAGAGTGAATACAAAATATATTAAATTATAAATGGTAAACAAAACTAAGAGCTTTCTATAAACATATCTGGTATCATATTCTAATAATCTTTTATCTACACTCCTAAACATCTCACAACATACTCGTTGAAAACTGAGAAAGGATGATAAATTAGCACATATTATAATTCTATGCATATTCTTCATACATTTCAAATATTAAGTACTATATTATTATTAAAATACTACATTTATAAATACACTGAACTGAAAGGGCTGTCATAGTTATTTTGTATCTTACCACATTAATCAATGTACGTTAAGAATGATCATAATGTAAAAGGAAAAGTTATTCTGTCCGTCTGTCTATCTGTTACTATTTAACGGATGAACTGATTTTAATGTAATGCAAATTAAACTCACATCTCAGAAATTACCTTGACTACTTTATAGTAGTACGTACGATAACTGACACGTCCTGATCAGAGCAACAGATGACATCTAGAATTGTTTTTTTGGATTGGCAGAATAGATAGAAAAAAGTTCTTATATACTAAATGAAAATTAAAATTTATAAAAAAATCCTTTCTTTGAGAAAAGAATCAAATTAACTATAAATTTATTTTTTGTAAATTAATTTTTAACTTGAAATTAATAAAAATCTCATATTACAATAACGCTGCAGAAGTAATTAAAATAATTTTGATTTACAAAATTTGGTATTTTAGAAATTATGTTTTGACAAATAGAAACACAATTTTATATTAATTTTAAAAATTATATTCATTCTTACTGAAGTCAGTGGTGGCCTAGTGGTTAAAGGGCCCGCCTCTCATGCACGAGGGCGCGGGTTCGTCCCTGGCCCGAGCAAGTACCAATGTGATTTTTCCGAGTCATATGTACTTTCTAAGTGTATTTAGACATCACTGATTTATGCATTCCCAAAAAGGGTTGATGTCAGGCAGGCAGCCGGTCGTAAAAAAAATAGCCAAAACTGTTCATAACATGTAAGGCAGACCCTGGCTAAAGCTGGAAAATTGCCAGGTAGAAGAAGATTCATTCTTACTGAAATAAAATATTTTTTCTGCTTTATATGAAGCTATGGGAATATTTTAAAAATAATTATTGATTTTACAAAACCATGTGTTCAAATATAAAATATTTCAAGAGCAGTATGAAAAAAAAACTAAAATTCTTACAGAATGTATGTATGTATATAGTTTAAAGAATTCAATTCCCTGTAACATACTTTAACAAATAATAAAAACATTGTATATACAATTTGGAAAAAGAAATCGTTTTACCAATAAGTTTAGGTGATACAATAAGTACGCTATCTCTATACTGATGAATTAACTTGCATCCCTTTGATCAGTAGACTGTAAAAAAGAGGCTTTTAGAAATCTGTTAGGTGATCCCCAAACCAAACCACAGTGATACAGTGATAGTGGATAGTTTTAAAAGCCTTCCTATACGTATTTGAAATGAAAGCCTGAGGCTTAATATTGATACATTCGTATGTTGTCTGAAATTAATCTATGTATATCAGATAAATAACAGATAACAATGAACTAGTTTCATTTATTTTATTACATTAATTGCTTTTTTTCTATTAAGCAATCACATCTGAAAATTTCATACATATTTTTAAACAAAAAGGAACCTCATCATTAATATGTATTATTTTACTTAGTGTCACTAAAATATAAGAGAAATACACCAGGTCATAATCTTCTATATATGTATATAAAAATGGATTGCTGTTCCTTAGTCTCGCTAAAACTAGAGAACAGCTGAACGGATTTATCTTATCTTAGTCTTGAAATGTTCGGGAAGGTATAAAAGCTGAAAAAAATTGATTCATTACTGGGAAAACCATAAAAACAGCCCTTTTCTATTTCCCATACAAACGTCTTTTTTGACATTAGATTTGACCACTAACTAATATGTCAATCATTCTGTCGCACTTCAAAACACGGAGATTTATGGCTCACAGGTAAACTCCAAAAATATAAATAAAAAAAGTAATAGATATTCCTTGATTATAGGGCGATACGAAATTCGCCGGGTCTTCTAGTATAATATAATATTAAACACATAGGTACATATTTATAAAGAAAATGGTAGAATATTTGGTTCGACAAAAAATGTATATCTAAATATACAGAAGAAATTTCTTAATTCACATTTCGCTGAGAACGGAGCAAAAACGAACAAAACATCTCATGAGACCACAACACGAATCGCTAAGTACAGTCGCCTGCAAAATAGCTAGCATTACAAAATGTATTAGACTTGTTAATGGGTAATTGTAAGGGACTATGGAAATAAGTACACTTGGGTCGATGGATACTATTTAAGAAGAATTTTATTTATATATATGTATCATCATATTATCAAGTGAATATTGGTAGAAATTCAATATGTTATATATGTTTATACATTACTTAAATATGAATTTTAACTATAAAAATAGGAACTATATTTCAACTACAAGCTAAATTCAAGAATGTAATTTTAGATTGCTTAGAATTTTTGCTCTGACTGCAACATAATTTAATTTTATTAATTTCGTAAATCACTTATGTCACCGACTGTACATTTACGTGTAAACAAAGACTTTAGTGTTCAGATAAAATATTGAGACTATAGAATGGAAATAGACAACAGCACTTTAAAATAATTACAACATATAAAACACATAATGAAATAAAAATTTCGATATAAAATACCAAGGAGAAATATATATTAACATTTACAAATAATTTAAAATTTACTACTACATATTTTAGATCACAAAAATTGTCAAAATTTTTAATACTGAATAATATGTGATACTTTTAAAAACTAAAACAGAATTATGGTGTTTTTTTCGGACGTCATTTGAAGGAGAATAAATTGAAAAGAAGAAGACGAGATGAAACGACAAGAGGAAAAATGTGTGTTATTTAGAGGATATATATAATTTAAGTTTCAGAACATCCTTATATTGCGTCGTTATTGTAAAACGTATTGTGCTATTCGCATCCGTCCCATGGCACGTCGTTGCCCTTTAGGAATGTCTATGTCTTGTTAATTTCAATATCTCCGATCGGCGCCCTCGACTCTCGTATACCTTTTTCACTGGATTGTGCTCGTGGTTTTACTCCTTATATTCTTGGAGGCTATTTTTGAACTCCTGTTCATTGTATTTCATTCCGCTTACTTCGCGTTCACTTCGATTCCGTATAAGTAAGTAAATCCGAATAGTTCAACCAAATAAAGATTTGTCGTTTTATTCCTTGTAATGGCTTTAACAGTAGCTTTAGTTACAAATGGAGTTACATTTAAGTCAAATTAAGTTCTGGTAAGTTACAAATATACCTTGATGAAAATTAATTTAAAATTAAAATTACTAAAACGTTTTTTTTTATATGTTTTTATCTAAAAGATATAATTTTTCCTTTGAGCTACACGATGTCTTATATATTGGAAGAAATTATATCCAAATAGAATCTGTGCCAGTTTGAGTAATTTTCCAATCCCGTACCTCTGCACAAAATCATACCTTCCCTTTATAACAAATATATCCTATATAAATAAGAGTCTTTTATACAATCTAATAAAATGCTATAGCTATGAAAACATGGCATTTCTTGAAGTTAAATCGTAAAGATCCAATAATTGCAAGTCTTCTCCGCCTGCTCTTAAATCAATCCCGAACATAACGACTAGCCAGAAGTGATTAAATCTAGACCGTAATATAAAATACGGTTTTATACGACAAGGGTGGTTGTTTACAAAAAAATATATATTGTCAAATATACTATAATTAACTTGAACATCTTAAAATATATATAAAATTAACAAAAGAACGACCCAAATAAATGCAGTTGACGTGACATTGTAATATAAATATTCCGATTCAATGAGAACCTTCCAAATGTTAATAAATCTTTAATCCGGCTCGGATTATATTTAAGTGGAACTTGTATTTGTCGTGTACAAACTCGATTACAAGTACAGAATGACGTGAAACCTGCGTTATAAATTATGAGAACGTCGGCACAGACTTGAGAGCAAAGTAACGCATGAAATCCGCTTTAGGAAAATCAGAACAGATTTCAATGAGGATTACGTCTACTTCATACCGAAACCTAAAAGTATCGGCCTTCCATAAACATCTTCAGGCTTAAGGTAATTTTAATTTCAAATACACGTCGCAGATTCGGAAAGGTTTTTATAAATATAAAAGAGATTTTTTCCATTGTTTGCAATTTGATGAAGAGCTCTCAGCTATGAAGGGTAACATGCAATTTGAATGACCCTGAATGTGGAATATTAACAATACACATGACCCTAATTGGATTGAATTATTTTTTATATAATTCACATGCCAAAGTTATTCAGAAAAGACAAAACACATCATTATGTTTTTTTGTTAAATTGAATCGTTTTTATCGTTACATATTTTATTTCTTTATATATCAAAAGGTTGTAAATATGTTATTTTTTTATTTAGGAGAACAAACAACAAAGTTTTCTATAATTAATCTTATAAAATAACTGAATGAAAAACATTCAGATTGCTATGATGTAAAGTGTAAGTGAAACAAAAGAAGCAAATGAAACATAAGCTGTTGTTAGCATAACTTATTTTTGTATTTCCATACAAAAGTATCTAAGCCTTTGTATCCGTGTACGTGATCAAAATGGTTTCGTTTTGATTGGTTCCATTTTAGATGAAAGCCTCTCGTACAAAACTACTTCAATTTATACAGACAACAGAAATAAACATAGGATTATTTGTATTTATATTTATGTTTCATCTCTATAAAATGTATGCAATTACCTAAAGTATTACGCATCCTTATTTCTCCTAACACATTAAAAATAATCATCCTTTGTTTAAATAAATAATATACGAAGCAAATATTATATATGAAAATGGCGAATATTAAACACGTTCGTGTTTTAAGTCGTTTTTTTTAACAACAAACAACCAGATTTACTCGGCCGTTGCGTTGACTTCACCGTGCGACTACCAAATATACGAATACATGATAATATTAAACTTGTATTAATTGAGTGGCTTGTTAACCCAGTTAATGTAAATAAAAATATTTTATATGATATAAAGCGAATAAAATATATGGTATTTTTTTTATTTAAAGTACTCGATGTCACCTGAAGCTATATTTAAATTAACAATTTCAGAATAAGGCGGGTTCAATGCCAGTGTTTTTGTGGTCTCACATTTATGACCTGTGTGGGGCTCCCAAAGGCGGTCTTTTTGTTTTCCCCAATTCCTCTCCGACCTCCGAAAGAATAAAAAATAACGATGGGTCCGCTCTGAGCCGACGTAAGAAGCTTAACCCTTTTATATTAATATACTTAAAGTTTAAAGGGATTTATATCCCTCACCTAATGAACATACATCTCCTTCATCTTGTAAAATTAATATATAATATACAGATACTGAATAATATACAGGGTGACTGGTGAATTACTATCAATATTTAAGGAGAATACTCGGTACATGATTCTCATTCGAATTATGTAAAAAAAATAGGCACTTTTTTTTTACCAAATTTCCGTATAAATAAATAAGGTGTGGACACGTTCCAAGTGTTCCAAGTGTGGACGCGTGCGGCGGCGTGCTGATACAACAACACGCCGCCGCACGCCTATTTTTGTGTGTGTGTGTGTATACCTAATCTGTAGGGTGTTCAAACGATGCGTAATTTATTACATAACTTTTGGTTAACTTTACTCAGAAGTTTATTAATATTTATTTTATATTAATTTTTACTTTGTCATATATGATCGTCAAATATCACGTCCTCAAATATCGATAGTAATTCACCAGTCACCCTGTATATCAGATTTATAAAATACTCATTTATTAAACGTTTAAATACGGCATAAAACGGTTTAAAAGTAACAAAATAAAATACAATACAAAAATAATTTTATCTTCATAATGTTTCATAGTTATCTCAATTTAAATTATTCATTAGGTATAATCAATTAATGCATTTTAATATGACACTGAAACAATATAATATTTAATGTATAGATTTATTTTATAAAACCAAAGGTCTGAATGAAAAAAACAGCCAATTGAATCACAAAAGTTTATATTTCCTACATCTAAACTATCACCCAAGTATTGCTTCATAAAGAAATTTAACTTTTTATATTCGCTTAAAATATTTTAATAATGAATCAGTCAAATGGTGAAAGTCATTCCAAGAACTACATATTATAATGTTGGCATTTATTTTAACTCCTGTCTCTGTAAAATCGTTTTAATTTTGATACAGTTATTTTCATATACAATTTTAAAGTGTTTTAAATGAATTATAATTATAAAATCTCAAACTGTCGAGTCAAATACACGCATGGCAACAGACTGGGGGCGTCTGAGTAGTTTACCGTTACTCGTGTTTACTACATAATGTTCGAGACGCGTAAGTTTATAACTTTCACAAGATAATTATAGGTAAGGCTATAATTAAAAGTCTCTTAAGATATTTATTCGCTACGACATTTTTATTATTTTCATAGTTTTCTTTATGTACAGAAGATATGTGCCTTGGCTTGATGACTTCGTAGCAAATAAACGACAAGTGCGCTAATACGTGGTTGGAAATTTCTCAGTGGAGTTTTTTAATTTCTTGCATATTAGAGTGTACTTGTAAATTCTCGTTTTATAGCCTAGATCCCATTCCATACACAATTTGCAGCTCCATTAAGTTCTGTACATTTATATAGCATTGATAAATTATTAGATGCATTTAGTGCTAGTGTTTTACTCTTGTAAAGGGCACTTTTCTTAAGATGGCGTGTATATATAACTTTCATTTCGTCGTCATCGTTCGTCTGACCGAGTCCACGGTTGCGGTTGCGAACTAGCGGGATAAATTAAAAAGTGGCTTATTAATTTCCCCTACCAAACCCACCACAATATTTTTATATTTAAATGTGTAATCATAAATTTCTTACATACATACTCATATAAATACCTTCACTCAGTTTGGCCCGCACAAACCAAATCCTTCTAGATTTTTAATACTACGAGAAGATGGTTGGCAAAGTTACAACGTTAAAACCTCTAAGTTAAACTTTATTTTATCCGTTTCTTCTGATTTTATTTCAAATAATTTGACTCATCACGATAAATTGGTTAAATAAGTCATACTATAATACATCAAATAAGTCATACTATAAGCATTAGCTCCAACTTGAACAGGAAAATTTACTTAACTTGTGGTAAGCGAGCAAATATTTCACCAAATAAACCATAGCTTTCTAGGGCAAGTAATAAAAAAGTAAAACAGAAAAAATATATACGTTTAGAATGAAAAGTATATATATTTTTAGAAAAAAAAGAATAAAAAGTTAGCAGAAAAATCGACATTAGTCAAAATTTTAAACGAATACTTGGTTTTCAAACATAAACCAAGTAATCGAAGTCTCCGGCTTCAATAGTTACAAATATATATTTAAGTCATAACTAATATGAATGACTGACACGATGTTTTCTAAATGTAATATTAAAAACTAACCATTGTATCACTTTAAAAAACACAACTCATTTATTTTAATGAACGCGAACGGTGCTAAATGTAAATTAATTGTTTTGATTTTCAAATAATATTTGTATTAAATAACCATAACACTTATAAAATAGAAATAGAAATGTTAATTGTAGGAAAATGTATACTAAAAAATATTTAAGGGACAAATTTCATCAACAGTGATTATAAGTAATATATATACTAATTACTTATATTTCATATTTATCTCAATATATAAGACAATGCTTAGGTATATTGCTTAAACTCTGTCTATGTATTTTAACAAAATGTATAATATCTTCAATTGTGACAAAAAAAAGTCATTATCAAGAAAAATATCAAAAGTTTAACACGGCTTTGTTCTATGTACCTA
Organism: Danaus chrysippus; assembly: GCA_916720795.1. Lineage (NCBI taxonomy): Eukaryota > Metazoa > Arthropoda > Insecta > Lepidoptera > Nymphalidae > Danaus > Danaus chrysippus. The sequence continues at coordinate 2,269,046 of CAKASE010000080.1, read as the reverse complement.
TATCCTTTAATTATATATTTTTAAAGTATAATTTTGCAATCTCTTCCTTCCAGCAGTACGATATGATAATATTATATGTATTTTAATTAAGTTGAGTCTGATGTTAATTATAACAAATCCTAAATTTTGCACCTGTGCATTTTCCTGAGTCTATGTTTACCGAGCTTAAATGTTAAAGCGTGTATGTGTGTGCTGTGTGCCAGTGAGTGAATATGTGATTTTACGTTTTACATTCGGTATGCAAACAAAAAAAATATAGTCCACACACAAATTTAGAGCGAGTTAAGTCGCAGAAAAAACCTATTAAATATATTATAGTTCAAATTAATGACGTCCCTCAAAATTATTTTCATGAACAACCCTTTATGATTTTATATTAATTTGATATAAGCCGATTTTAAAGTACATTGTATATGAAGTATAATCACATACATTCAGACGTCGAAGGGGGTAAGAGGTGGGAGGTGGGAGGGGGGCTGTGGAGCGCCTACCTGTGCTGACGCTTCCCAAAAAGAACAAGAGAATACATTCCTGTGCCTGCGCCCGCGCACCGTCCACTATACTAGGGTTGAAAACAAATAATAACAAATATAACATACAAAATATAAATATGATATAAAACTTTCATCGACTTATCTTAATAAATACAATTTTTAATTAATAGACAGTATATATTTAATTCAAACGTTTGAAATATATATATGTATTCGTTACAAAGAAGTTGTACCATTGAAGAATTCAATCGAAACTCATATACTAGTACCCATATTACCGTATTACATTCGTCTCATTAAACTGAGTACATCATGAACTCTCCACCACAGGAGACAACCCTAACCATCCCTTACCTCACATACAATGCCGACCTGTTGCTATCCCCCTCCAGACTCTACTATAAATAATTCAACACGAACGATTATTTCGTGGCCGATACCAATTCATCTGTCAATAGACAAAGTTGTATAAATCCTTATCAATCTAATGCTATCATGGTGGCCACTTAGTGGTAAGCTTTAAAAATATACCATACTTTTTATGAGAATTTAAATTAAAACTAGTTTGCACTGATTTCATTTGTTTTTAGAGCTTCATAGCAAAAATACCGTGAAATCGAAATGTATCGCAAGTTATGACGTAATCCATATATCCTATGATCCTCTCTATCCCTTAAAACCTTTTTGGTGTTTTATCGAAAAAATGTATGATACAAATAATATTTCAACTTCGCTAGACTAAAGATATTGCAATACTTTATAAGGTTAAAATATAATATGTACTATCTATACAATAAAACTTTATAATATATACTAACACATGGTTTATAGATATTCGGATTATTAAAGGGTTAAATTATTTGACCTACGTTTAACCACTTAGTAAGTGTTGAAAATCAGGTACCATTTTCGGTGGGGACAATTAGTATATATATATTGCTAAAACTTTAATATTTGGATGTATTCTACGTATATAAAGATTTTTCAACAGAATTATTAAAACTAAATTATGTTAATCCAGTAAAAATAACTCAAATGAGAAATTTGACATAAAAAATATTTTTGAAATACATAAGAGATATGCTTTGCTTTTTTATAGTTCCTCTACTATTTAATAAAATGATTTTTATTATTTCCTCTATTATTTAATAACTTTAAGATCACATCTAACTCGATGAATTGATTTAAATAGTGCTCTAAAATACAAACAAGGCTTACAAATATTTTATAAAGGTGGCTTTACAAAGCACAAATATCTTTCTATATAAAAATATAATGACATTATCAAATGTTTTTAAAAATGGCAACACAGTTATTTGCTTCAATATATATCAAAGTTCATTAAATAAAAAATCTTTTTAACTATGTTCTTTTTTATTACATAATCTAATATTATTTTACAATGTTAATTCTTGACATCAAAACTGTCTTGCAGTAGACTTCACGATTTATTAGTCATACAACGTTGTTAATCTCCTCTTAGTCTAGACCACATCGTGTATGTAGCTTGTATTGTATATTGTATTGTATGTACAGTGTATTGTACGATGTATTGTAATATTCATTTATCTTCATGTGAAAGCGGACATCTGGACGTTGAGAACGCAAAGTGACTTGCTGGCATTCACAGTCAGATAACGTAAACTGATTATTAATATGTTAGTGCGGAATACATGACAGACGTTATTCTGAACAAGCCATTACAAAGACGGGAACTATTTATTCCACTTCTTAATTTTCAATTTACTCAATTAGTTATATCACATTCCTGTTTCTGATGATTAGTCAGAATATATTAATTCTATATTTAACTCTAGACTATAATTATAAAAAAATAATTTATAAATTATCTATATAAAATGATAATTAAGATAAGTTTTTAACGAAATTCCTGTTTGAAAAACACATTATGTATGATTACGACAGCAAATTTTTTCAATTCAGTAAACTAACGATGAAAGTATTTTCCATGTAAGATTTATAAAGTATTTGTTAAACCTTTTTTTAAAGCAATAAATGGCGTTTTAAAATAATATGTGAAAATTCTCGTGCATGTTTAAAAATTCGTCTGGATGCTGCTTGAGATTAAAAAGTTTTATTAAGCCTTACAAAAGAAGTTTATAAACAAAAATTATACTTTAAATATTTGATAAGTAAACACTTTTGGTTTGTAATGAACAAAAAGAAGAAAAAAATGACGTTAATAAGAATAAAGTTTATAAAATGTAAAACTTTTAAGATTGCTCATTTTTCTGTTTAAAATATTACAATTAGTTTATTGGATGTAAAATTAAATATAATAATAATATTGAATTCAACTACCACATAATGAGCTTCCAACGTACTCTTAAACGATCTATCCAAGCGATAAATCATGATATTTTTTACAATATTTGGGCGTAACAGACATTAGGACCAGCCCATCGGCATACATTGTATAAGACAATGAATTAGTTTCTTGTAATAATACTACAGTCTGCATAGTAAATACAGTCTCGTAATCTCGGCTGGCTCGTGATTACACTCCTGCGCATGTGTGAGTGCGTCTTGGTGTGTGTTTGTATGCATGTGTGTGTTCATACGTTTCCATTACACCATTGGTTAATCCGATTACACCGTAATTGGTTCATTTTGTTTACAGATAAGTGTATCATCCATCATACTTAAGCGTTTTTTTTATATTTATTCCTCTGACATGAAAATGGAGACGGAGTGATATTTTATGTATTGGTTTTTGGAAGCGATTAATGTCCATTAGACGGCTTTATATTATTAGAACCACCCAGAATAAGGGGTCAAAAACTTACATCAATAATATACAGTAAAACAGATTCCTTTATTAATATCAGTGATACACATATAGGTATATATATATTATATACATTTTAATATACATAACTTTCTATTAAAACGATTTATCTTAAACATCAATGTTTATTCGAACTTTTGCAATGCAGAGTACAATAAAAATTTAAAGCAATATCTCAATAATCTTATTTTTCTATGGTCTTTATTTTACACTGAGTAATTTTTTCGGCAGGATGGATTTGTTAATCAGAAATGCAATAAAAGGAATTGAACATTAAATGTTTATTTTATGGCCACATTTTAGCCATCAATTTCAAAATATTTATAAATATAATATCCTAAATTATATTCCTATACGGTTTTGAAAAATGAGAAGACTTCTATCTAGTCTATTCTTAGTGGTATTTTGGGAATGAAAATCGTAAGTCTTCTCCGTAATATGGGTGACGTAGCCAAAAATTTCTGATTCCTTAACAAGCTGAACCGGAGGTATTGTAATCGTTCTTATAATGGAAACAGAGGTGGAACATGTTTCACAATCCACATAAATGCTTCATCCCCGGAGTCATTGCACGCAAATTTGGTACGTTCAGTTTTTTGCTACAATCACTTTTTTTTAAACCAATGATCGATAAAAATGTAATGTATATACATATTTTTTCTATTCTGTTTGTTCTAATATTTATGTTGATAAATTGCCAGCATATAAAAGCTTAATTAAGTCCGACCATTAATTTATTATATACATATTAACAATTAAAATAAATAAGGAAGTTATATGAAATTTATTTAATTTTATAAAAAATATATTAAAGAAAATTTGATATAAATTCAAACGAGAAATCGTGTTCTAATTTCGGATAATTTGCTAAAAATTATTCAAAAAGTCTTTAATATATTTTAAAATTGACTTTTATTTAAAAAATTCACTCAAAAACAGATAATAATAATGGTAATTTATTAAGGATATTTAAATTATTAGCAATGAAATAATTTAAAGAATTCCACCAATACGTTCATCCGTTACAATATCGTTGAAGGCATCGTGAACTCAGATATCGAAAACTCGTGAGAGCAGCCACAGGAAGAATTGTGTTGCAAAAAAAAACCTGACCATTCCGAACCCGTACAACCGGTCTGACCGAAACTTCGTACAACACCCCGAATAACACAACGATAACAAACAAAAACGACACATAAATATATAACAATAGAGACCAAAATCGCATTAAATTACACAGTATCCTAATTACGAGACTGTACAATTCCAGCTACAACTGGAGTGCTGTAAATCAATCGCGTCGATCGTTAATTTTTTCTTTAAAATATTCAAATAATATAGGTCTAGTGATTTATATTTGGGAAGCTGCTGTAGGTTTTTTTGTCTACGAATCCTTTTAAGTCCTGCCACGGTTTTTTACTCAACGGTCAAGAGCTGTCAAGAAAATAAGAATGCTTTACTGAAAAAAGTGTTTTTCATTCGATATTGAAGCCTCCACAGTAAAATTACCAATTATTTTTACTCTTTTGATTTCTCAACTGTATTTTATTTGTAATAACAAGAATTTTAATTTATTAAAGAAGAATAATAATAGCAATCATCTCAAATAATAATATTATAATCAATTAATTGATTCAAAAAATTTGTTTTATGAAATCGAAGTATTTTTCTAAGTTATAAGTCAGAATTCTTTCTTAATTAAAATAAAATCTGACTAAACCAATTCATTGTTTTAAACCAAAATTTATTCTAAACAGCATTAAATTAAAGTATTAAAATAATAAAATACGAATTATTTTAATTACTCCTACGTGTATTTATTCTAAAACGGCGCTATTTTTGTTCTGTACAACAAAAAATACTCTTATTTAAATTGATAGTAAAAATCAATTAAAAATATATTATTCGGCTCGGCTCAAAAATATTTTATTTTATCAGACACGTGTAGTGAACAGGAAGATTATACTTAAAATTCGTTATAGTTCCTTAATAATAAAATAAGAAGTAAAAAAAACTTTAACGGACTTCAATGATTTAATTGAAATTAAAACTCTTTAATAATGTTCATATAAAAAGTATAACATTGAGTCAGTTGTGGCCTAGTGGTTAAAAGGTCCGCCTCTCATGCATGAGGGCGCGAGTTCGATCCTAGCCCAGGCAAGTACCAATGTGATTTTTCCGAGACATATGTACTTTCTAAGAGTATTTAAACGTCACTGATTAATGCATTCCCAAAGAGGGTTGATGTCAGGAAGGCGGCCGGTCGTAAAAACAATCAGCCAAAACTATTCACAACATGTAAGGCAGACCCTGGCTGAAGCTGGGAAATTGCCAGGTAGAAGAAGAAGACTTGTAAGCCTCATTAATTTATATTAATCTCTTCTTGCAGGCGGGTTCTACTCACGAAGTGACCATCGAAGTAGAAGGTAGAAGAAGTATAACATGTGTAAAATGAAAAAAAAGGATTTTGAAGTTGCTTTCCATAATAATATTAGTGTAAGTGGACAATCTATACATTACCAGCATCTTCATACATTTATGTATGATTCGTTACGCTCAAAGTCAATCTACATTAATGTTTCATATGTCCAAGTTATTTTTTATATCACATTAGAAGCTTAATATGACATAAACCAGCTTTGGCAGCTCAAAATCATATTTACAGTTTGCTACATTGACTTATAAATCTGGTTTGACAGAAAAATTATATTGGATACTGAATCATAATATTAATATATATTCTGAAGAATAAATAGAAAATAATGAGATCTAAGAAAAACGTCGGAAGTATGTAGTTTATGGTCAAAAATAACAAATCGCGTAGTAATTCTGAAAATATTAGTTTCATTTAAATTAATAAAAAACTTACAGGAAATAAGATCAATTTAATTCGCATTATATATAGAATGTAACAAACAAATTATCAAAGAAAAAAGTCATGTGTAAACTGCGTGTGTTTACTTCTTTTTCAATACAAACGTCCATAAATTATTAAAAAATCCAGAATATTTTCAAACAAGCAACATCAATAGCTAAGCCGTCTGTGTAAATCGGTTTTGCGGTGAGTAGAAAATCTATCGTGGCCATATAGGCGGCATCAGTGACGTCATAATTAAGAAATAGCCAATTACCTAGATTGTTGCAGAGCAGGCCGTAATACCATTAGCTGGCCATCTGAGGCGCATTCCGATGTGTCTGGCTCTCGAGATGCGCTCTATTTGGGAGTGTACACAAGCCTAGGACCAGCTTCCCACCGTTGCATTCACTTCTGAAGTACTTTCGTCTAAGTCAACACAAATTATTTTCATTTCCCGCTTCCCTAGCTACACGGGACTTCTATTAACTTATTCGTACATTATAAAAAACAGAACGAAAATAGTTGGTTTTAGTTATAAGCTACAGATATTTTAATAATTATGATTATTAAGAATAAAATAAATAAGAAGCAGCTGCTTTCATTTTATATTGCTATTCGCAAACTATGTTTCCAGACAAGCCGTCCGACGAAGCAACAAAGGATTTTTAATATTTACATTTATTTCCCTTTGTTGAGAACAAAGCTTGTGTTATAATAAAACTTTTAATATATTTTAACAGATCCACAACAGGTAATGTTTAACGTCAGTCGAATATTTTAAATCATATTTCAAAGAGACCATTGTAAGTACTATACTATTCTTATATGTACTACAATCTTGTATAATGTCTAAGCCGTGTTAGCGTCGAGACGGGTAATTGAATAGAGCATCAAGACAAACAGTAACCTGGCCAATGACTTTTAGAAACGTTTTATGTAGGGTACTTTAACAAACAACGCATTTAAAACTCTATACAAATCGATCTATCTAGAACAAGCATTCACTTGAAAATAATTGGTTTGCTTAAAAAATAATCTAATCATAGAAACAATTTAGGAAATCTTGATTTTCCTTATACCCCCGTCAATCTCATTACATTGATGGCCTATTAAACATAAAAGCTTAGATAACACGACAGTTTATTTTGCTTGTGCAACATTATGGAGGTTTTAACAAGCAAAACACCCTGACGCCTTGGATATTTCCAAATAGTATTCTATCAAGAATGTTCCGACAAGATATATTTTTGTAATACAAGAAAAGCGACTTCCGGCACCCAATACAAACGACAAACGATATTCGCTTCTATGCTTATAGCAGTATATTCTTTATTGTCACATAAATTTGTTACTATGGTACTAATGGATCTTACTCGCATACCAATACGAAATCCCACTTATCCGGAACAACTTACCTATTACTTAAAACAATACCAATCAGCGTTATACATTGCTTTATTCGTATTGTGGCTGACAGAAGATGTATTAAGGATCAGGCAATGGAAACGACAGGCTTGTGGTGTTGCAACTGTAGTTGGAAAGCTCGTTACTGTGGTAGAGGTTTCTTCCCGCCAGTCATCAATTAGCCGTTCCCGGTCCAGCCGGTTTGTCCTCACACATAAATAAAAGCTGAAAAATGCAGTAAGTGGTGTACTTATCGATCATTCTTATCTGCTGTTGTAATGGCCGCTGATTTTATAAATATTTTAATAAAAATATAGAAAAATTCGTTTGCAATATATTAAGTTTTATGTGTATTAAATATTTTATAATCTAATAATTGAAACCGATATTAGAAACTACTTTGTCGTCTTAAACACCCGTCGTAAAGAAGACTAGACGATTGTTACTTAGCAATATATTAAGCAAAGAATTTCTTGAACATGTAACATGTGAAAGCTTATTGAATTTACTGCTAAGTGAGTGCACTATATACTTATCGGTGGAATTTACTTAGGCACCTACCGCGGATTTACTACAGCTACTTTAGCTCAATGAACATACTCACTTTATGAGACCCCTTTGAGGTTCACGCCTACATTCAAGCAGGAAGGATAGGTGTTCAGTTTACAATAACTTAGTACGGGAAACCTTTAATTGAATATGTATAAATATATTGAAAACTAACTTTCATACGCAAAAGAAATTAATGAATAAAATGTTAATAATATTTCAACAAGCAACAGTTATATCGCGGCATTTTTATGATAAAAAACAATATCCTTAATCGTAAAATTATTTCAAAACTCTTTTAATACAGTTAGATTATTTTCTAAAAAGTTTAAATATCACTAAAGTATTCTTATTATATTAATATTGTTACAGAGCCGAGCGACCGTAATCTGAGTGAGATAGAAGTTTCCATCCTTGTAATTATAAGTTTGCAACGTTCATATTCGCTTACTTTTAATTTGAGACTTTCACGGTGACAAAATATTCAACCTTAATTAAAAATTTTCACAAAGGGTCAGATGAAGTTGAACAGTTTTTACGAGGTTTGTTATAAAATAAGAATTTAAAAAAATATACAGAAACAATAAAAAAATATTTTATCAATATTTGATTGAAATCTCCAAGATTTTTCATAGTATAACCTTCTAGTTTTGGTATTCTCTAAAACTATATTATAACATTACTAACTCCGTATAAAGCCTTTGTAATTTGATGTACAGAACGAAGCACGACGTCTCGCCGCAGACGTTTGGTCGTGACTATTGGAATTGTTTTAACTATAATATATCTAGAACTTTAATACTTAAAGAAAGCTAATATAAGAGAATGGTGTCAGAAGAACAGATCAATCATCATTGGAGATCACGCCCACAGCTTAAAAGAATACAATAAAAATTCCGAGTAGAACAATAAAAGAGTAATTTCATTATGACAAGTATTTAGACTGACTTATTAAAGACATCTTAGTGACAAAATGGCGCCGAAAGAAAAGGTAAAATAATTTATACTTAAAATAGAAAAATATCAGATTTAAAACACACTTTATAGATTTTAATTAAACAATTTTTGAACTAAATTAAATTATGTTTTAATTCTTGTAAGTTTATATATTTTACATTTATTCCTATTTCTGATATCTGTGAACATTTCAACTAAGTATACTTGAGAATTCCTCGCTTTGTTTGCATCAATTTTAAACCAAACAAAGCTAAAAATTACTCAGCAGTATCGAAGAATATTTTCTTTGCTGAATGCCAGCACCGTCTCGTTTTGCAATACTGACAGTCACTGAAACGAAATTAATAAACCAAGAATATACTAAACAAACTGAACCTTTTAAACCCTATTCTTAAAATAACAATAACAATTATAGGAGCAGATAAAGTTTTTTTAATGAAATTCGTAATGAAAATTAACTTTTACCAAGCGCGGTGTAACATCAAAAGGTGGCTTTTGAAATCGTATCTAAGTGAACTCTTATTGGATAAATTTCCAAGATACTTTACCGTTCACGTATCAAATACTTCAAGTTTTTGATACTTCACAGATAAACCCAAAATCCCTTAATTGAATTCCTTATTGTATACCAATTTTAAGATAAACAATAGAATATATAACACAATTATAATATACATACATAAAAAGACTTTATAACTTTACATTACAATAGTGAACTAAAATTTAATTTAGTATAAACTTACAATCTCATATTATTAAATAGTATTACCATGTTTTTACGTGCTTATAAAACAAAAATGCTGTTCATGAATTAAAAAATATAATGGCATATTCGCCACATTTCAAATATTAAGAGAACGAAACTCTTTCATACAATAACAAGCACCTATCTATAGCCTATAGGGTATCTCGAACCGCATTCCTGGACCCACGCCCGCAACCCGCACCCGACGATCGCTACCAAGCCACAAACATATAACAAAATTATCCACAGACTCTATTTATATGTGTATAAAGTTTAATTTCCAATAACAATTAGTTCAGCAACTACTCTCTTTAGTATGTAACTCGAAAGTCTATAGCATTACTTTGACCCTTAAGCTTAGAGATTAAGAGTCAGTTTAAGGCTTATGTATCTTCGGCAACATGTTGCTAAGTGACTCCGCGGACAGACAGACAATCTTAAATAAACTCTATCTCTAATCAAATAAGAATGAAATTTCACTGTCCATAATTTTAACGGAATTTAAGTTTTAAAGTCTTTTTTGAGTAGAATATCGGAAGGAGTTAATATAACACAACCAGGACATAACAAGAATAATTAAATATTACTTAAATTATTTGAATTTTGACTAAAAACAAAATTAAATATCTTTTATCAGTTTAACATGAATTTTAAATTTTATGTTCTGTATAATTTTTAAAATTTATTCAGCGAATTCTGTTACACTAAAATTAGTACAGTAATAAAAAAAATATGTCTAAAAGTTATGCTAATTAATTTTATTTAATGTCACATTTTAATAGGAATTATGATTCTATAATAGTCAATGAAAAAAATGAATATCGACTAATGAAGAGGGAGGTAAAATAAAACCTAGGCCTCTATTAAAAAAAAAACAAAAATCAAATGTCAAAAATTATAACTGTCAAAAGACAAGATTGACAAATAATGAAGCCATAGCATAAAATAATAAAAGATTGATAATAATTATACAATTATAGCGTACTTAATATTATTAAAAAAGAAATATACGTATTTTTTTGTACATATATAAATATATATAGTCAAAGCAAATAAAGATAAATTTAATTTACAATCTCGACAAGACGACTTAAAGTCTCTATGGAGTAGTAAATATGAATGGTATATTTTATATCTGTGTACAAACGATATCTCAGACTTTGAGAACATGCTAATGCGATACGCAAACATTGAATTATATGTGAGAATACGAAATGTTTCATTTAAAATATTATATATAGACCATAATAATTTATATTCTATAAATAAGTTAGCACAGAGTTTAATTCAAACCGTCAAACATCCCGCTGGCTGTATCTATTATATATAAAAGTTTTATTCTCTCTGGCTCACCATAAAGCAGGATCCTTTACATACAGACCGTAAAACTAAAACCATAAACCGTTACTTTACAAGTAAAATACATTTGTTATTATATAAAATACTTATAAAATATTGTCTATGGACGGTTGTATGAGAAATGGAAGGTTTTTTATTAATGTTGTTATAAAATCAAATGACACATACATATCATATGTGGAGTCTGAAGGGGACTGGAAGTTTAGTGTTATTGGAACTGATTTTTACAAATATTTTCCTCCATTTTATTATTCAAATTATTATTATAAACTGCCTGACATCTAGTACAATAAAAACACTAAATAAGGTATATATAGACAAAGTATATTCACGTATCTTCTAGTCTTTTCTTAAAAGACAGTGAATCTGTGAAGTATCTATGCATAGTACTAATATGTCGCCTTATTGTACAAAAGTATTCAAATCATCTTCGTTCTAAATTTGAATTTCTATTTTCCTCTAGTTTGAACCTATACGTATATATTTTTTTATAATTTTCTTTTCTAATTCATATATAACCTCCATAGTGCTACAAATGTTGGCATTACGCTATGTGCTATAGCCTGTTCTCAATATGAGACCTAGTCACGTCTATTGTCTGATAGTTGAATGTACTCTGAGTCAGCTTTATTTGGCACACCCACGTCGTGGTATATGTAAATCTTTTCATACATTAATTCCATCATCATATATACCATTTATAGAAACGATTTTTAAAATATATAGCACTTTTTTGATAACTGGTATGCCTTAAGAAGCTTTGAAATTCTTAATGTAGTTTTATTTTTGCATTCTTATTAAAAAATATATGAATATTTTCGCAATAAAATTAGAATCAACCTATATGGATATGATTCTGTTTATAGTTTAAGTTTCGCATGTATAAGACATCAACGAGCTCGTGATGCGCGTGCGCACGCGATGTGTATCACTTCCAATGGCAGTCCTAGCACTTAATATACTTAGAATAAAAAACGACCGACTAATTAACGGCTTGATTAAAAAAATCTAGACCTGAATCAGAGGAAAAACTTCATAATAGGGATACCCTCACGTCGTGTTCCCCTGGTAGAGTTCTAAAAAGTAGAGAAAAGGTCATTTAAATCCTAGAACAGTATAATATACAAAAGTAAATCTAGTTTTATTTAAATAACAAATTATTAATTAACTGTCTTTTTGGTAGTTTTTGTATTTTAATTGTCTAAAACTTTTTGAAAATCCAACAAAAAACTTACTCGTATACAATCTCATAGGCGTCGAACAAAAAGTATATATATTCTGAAACACAAAGAAAATAGAAAATGCATTTCTGAAACATAATATTTTCCCGAATCATATAAAATGAAGAGCCACTGGAACCAGCCAGCGTTAAAACCACGCCGTACTAAAATTTAATATTTTTCAAGAGCTCACAAAACATCAAGCTCGTAAGCACCAACACTTAATCCAATTAAACTATTAAAATATATGAACAGATAAAACTAAAAAGTATTTAAATTAAAAGAGGTTGAATATAAATTAAAAATATACTGCCAGTAAATTCGTATCACAAAAAAAGAAAAAAAATGACAGTTTATTAAAGAAAGTATGTATATAATAAAAAGATATACAGCCAGTAATATCATAAAAAAAAGAAAAGAAACGTCAGTTTTTTTACGAAAAAAAAGGTTGTATATAATTAAAAATCGTCAGTTCCTAGTTGAGTGTATATTATTGGTATAACTGTACGTCCGTTGTTGAGACACTCATGTGTGTTTGTCTGTTACATTCGAGTGTGTGTTCTAAGTGATGAATTAAGCCACATCATCATTTTATAGTGTACTTTGAATGCTCTCTGCTCGTTCAAATACTACAACATCTTTGAATAACTGTCTTCCATATAGACGAGTGACATCAGCTTTTATTTACGCCATTTTGTATAGTCTAAACAAATTATAGACAATTTTATAAAGATATGAAGGTTTTATGATAAAAATTAATACTATTTTCACTACTTAAAATCAAGATTTTGTGAAATTTTATATAATTTAAAGCATAATCATTTAACTTTATATTTTTCTTAATAAATGAATTCTCATTACGAATGAAACACATTTATACTATATACTATAGGATACAAAAGCAATATAAAATCTTCATATGTAAAAACAATTGTCTAAATTATATCTTCGACAATATATAGTAAAATATATATTCAAAAATTTTTATTATTTATTTAAAATGAATACAATATAATATACAAGGAATCCTTAAAGCAACAAATCCTCTCGTGAGTATAAATGTAATTTTAATTTTAATTCTTCAAACGAACTCAAACAAAGCTCGTCTCAGATTTCTCAACAAAGAAACAATCATTGTAAAAGTTTTTAATTTCATCTGACTTTTGGCGGTTTCTGTTAACCTCCGTCCACTTTACAGATTATTTGTTTAATAAATATATTATTATATATATCTTACACTACATATAAATATGTTACTTCCAAATATATATTAAACTGCATATATAATAATATTACTTATGTATAAACTAATAAATATAAATGTAATATTATTTTAGATGTAACTATGATTTATTTAATATCTCTGAACGCCTCCCATGTAATTATCAATTCATTTCAAAGCTTCATATTCTTGATGGCGCTCTTTTCATTAATACTAAACCCAAGGAGTTTCTACTAAATAATAATTAAACCGTTTTACTTTATTTTGCAAGATATTTTACACGTTTTATATATATTCAGAGGTCTGGTGGTCTAGTGGTTAAAAGACCCGCCTCTCATCACTCATGCATGAGGGCGCGGGTTCGATCCTGGCAAGTACCAATGTGATTTTTGCTAGTCTAATCTAATCTCATATCTCTAAAACATCGTGAGGAAACCTGGACTTATAATTTCAAATTATAAATTTGAAATCGCCAACCCTGTTTTGAGCAAGCGTGGTGTAATGCTCAAACCTTCTCCATGTGAGAAAGAGGCCTCTCAGCAGTGGGCGCTGATAGGCTGATGACGACTACTTAATATATATAAATATATTTATATTTATATGCAATATTATCTTATAACGGAAAACCACTACTCTAGTGATCTGCCGTTATAAAAGAAAAGGTATCATCTAGGCTATTTTGTAACGACAATAATTATATAGAGGTCCCAGGGTTAGTGTGGCAATTAATTTAGACGGAGTAAGTCGCGACCACAAACACGGCTTAATAAAACAACCTTAGCTCCACAATATACTTTAAGACCCGCGTTTGGTTACAAATTATTACATAAGCCTTACAGACGTACATTTGAAACTTGAGTGAATTGATTTCTGTTTATCTTCAATTAGTTAAATTTAACAAAATATTAGATATAGTAATAGGTACTTTGAAAAATGAATTAAGGTTCCTAAATGAAACTAATATTTTTGGATTACTAAGCCTATTTTATTATTTTTAATAACTAACTCCACACTCCCGACGTTTCGGTTACTTTTCAGCAACTGTGATCACGGGCAGACGAGATGTGAATGTCTGTCAGTTGGTCTTGTGATTTATCGTTTTTGATGTTGTTTGGAGTATTTAAAATAATAGAATACGCGTATAATTCCAAAAATATTAGTTTCATTTAAATGAAATTTGCGAAAGTCTTAGATCTCATTGTATTTAGAGGCTCTAATGTCCTGTACATTGAAGAAATGATGAATCAAAGATATATCTAATAGTGGTAGTAGTTTATTCAGTATGATTAAAATAACATGACTGCAGCTCTGTCTTTAAGCTTGACCTTTACAGTAACAGCTAACAATAAAGTAGCTGCAATGACGTCTATGGTCAGAAGTGGCCATAGACTCTCCACAAAACAAATATAAAACAAAACAAAGTAAATCTTGCTGTTCCTTATATTTTATATTATTAGCTATAATTTCAATACATCAAGATGAAAAGCAGTAATGCAAGAGATACTAATTTCAATTCCTATTAGGGACATTAATAACATAAGCACATTTGACGTTTTATTATTTTTTTTTATTTACTTCATAATACTGTGCGAAGTATACAATATACAGCCAATGTCACGTATAATGCTTAAAATTGAGAATATACTGACAATAATACACCAAAGAGTCCGTATATTTTTCTATCAGCGTGATATCGATGGACACTTCTGAATTAGATCACCGTCGCCGCGGTGGCTCCCAAATTCACTAACGAGGTTTTAATGTCTTTAATTGATGTAAAGTATTCTACTTTCATTTTTAGTATCACCTATCTTTGTCTTGCTCGAAAACATATAGGAAAGATTACTTATGTATTTATAAAAAAATTAACATAAAGAAGCCTGTTCTTTAGAGTATTTGAGACATTAACAATTTTACCATCAAATTTATATTTGTTTTTAATAAAATGCTGACTTGTGATCTAGAAAAAGCAACCAAAGCCGAGTTATTTCTTGAGTTGTTTTGTTCCTTACTGAGTCCGCTTGGTTATTTCTCTCGCTGGTAGAAGTCGGTTTCTTTAACAGGAAACAATCTCTTCAGAGTCGACTTGCGTGACTCCTCACTATTATTTATCTTCGACATAGTTGTCATCTTATACAAATACTTTGTTTAAATCATATTTGTCATTCACCATTGTTGGCTTTTTCGAAAAATATGAAAAAAATGCTCAAGAACATTATCGAAACTAAACTTTTATTGAAAAACAACAACTTTGTCTTATACTTATGTATATAAGTTTGTTGTCGTAAAGTATCCTAATATAAAATCTTTACGATATCAAAACACTTAATATATTTACTCCATAATTTATTAATTGTCGGGATCAGATTTTTTTGTATTTCCAACGAGCACCTGTCTAACGCGAACGCCGAGATGATTTCGATGACTCGTTATTTTCAACAAATAAAACCATAAAAGTATCATCACCAAGCAATTAGATGCCTTAATAAGTTGGACTTAAAATTGATTTTTAAACAGAGATATTTTTATATGTAGTTTTTTTTTTTAAACGTCTTCTTTTTAGACAAAGGGTGAGAAGATCAGTCCACTGACAAGGCAGGGCAGGCAGGTAGAAAATCGATTGTTATTCGACCGACAAATAATATCTTGCAGACAATGGTATCATTCTCAGCTATTGCACAAAGGTATCGAAGCAGTATCATTACGTTCACAGGTGCAAAATTCATACAAATATGTTACTATAATATTAAATATTATATGTATTTCACCTTAAATATTCAATTTGCTAATATTTTATATATAATTTTAATTAAATACATCATATGATATATAAAAATTACATTTCTGAATCGTATTTAGACACGTGAACGTCTGTGTTACGAGCTCACAAGGAATAACACAAATTAGGTGGAAACTCCGAAATTGCAGCCCCGGGCACGTAAATTGCAATTAGCCGGCGAGTTTGAGTGTACGTACCCATGATATATGTACGTGATTTCAGTGTTTTGATATTTTTACTTCGTTTCGTCAATACTTTGCTTTGTGTAGCTTTTTGTCGAAACGTGTACAACAAGAAGGTTTCAGACTATAAATTCTAGATTAGAAACTTTTATTACACATACAATGATCTCACCAGATAGAAAACAAGGAAAGTTTATCTAAATAACGTAAAGGAAACATAACTTCAAAGATTTCTTTAAGACTTTACCAACTATAAATATTTCTGTCGACCAAAAATATTATGATATTTTATATTCAGTTTTAATGACGTTACTTTTTATCCTGATCTCATTAAACTGTCATTTATATAGGACACATTTTAAGTATTTAACGATGCTATTACAAATGTCTGGTTAATTTCCCGCGGAATTTTGTACAGTATAAAATCCATACCTCTCTGCATCGCTTTAAATAAACGAATTTGTGAAATCAAAAACAACGTTCAGAAAACCACTAATATAGAACTGTTGAGGATTTTATTGAATGAATAATTACTTAGAAGACTATTATGTAATAACGATTTTATTTTTATATGATAAAATTTTCCTTAAGTTTTTAACATTGTATTATAGAAATTTTAACTTTAGCTATATAGATATAAGGATGAATTTAGTTTAATAATAAATATATGTTTATAGTACAAACATGCAATTGACAGTATCGAGTCGGCTTCGTGGAGCGTTGGTATGAAGAGCAATGGGCTCGTCCTACGGGTGAACGAGGCGCGATCCGGTATGTCATTAGCAATACAAAAATATACTTTTTAACATTTAATATAAGTATATCACGTTTTAATCAATAACATTGCAAAACTATCTACTTAGTAATAAAATAAAACCTAACTATTAAATTTTTAAACAATATATTATTGTATAAGATAGTAAAGGATTTTAATTTTAATATCGATTATCAGAAAAAAGAGTTAGTTATCGATAGCACAGTTTATTTCCAAAGTGAATCATGTTCATACTATAATAATAAACGAAACGTGAGCCGGATCGCGCACCGATCAGACAGAAGAAAGTATGGCGGGGCGGGATGATAGCGACGGAGGCTGCGACCGGCTGGACCGGTTATGCTAAACCCCATTGTGGTCAGTTTTTATACCGCGCGCCCCTCGCCCCGCGCCGACACCCCCGCCGCCCCGCACACAAGCCACAAGGGCTATATTTGATTGGCGAAAAATTTTAAATTATACCAACATTTTTGTCGTCCTAATATTAAAATTTTCGGTAATTCGAGATTAAACGGGTCAAGTATTACAGGTTGGTAAACACTTTTTGACTTAAAAGAATCATAAATTGTTTTGATAAGTCTCAATTTTGATTAAAACAGAAAATAGAGATTTAAGAAAATCATTTTTTTTATTTTAAAATGAATAAACAGAAGTGTGTGGTACGAAATATTTTTTTGCGTTTAAATCTGTTACTTACAAATTATATATTCTTACTCATGAAACAGTTTGATAAAACTATAATAAATCTCTAATATATCTCAATAATCCGTAAGTAAATATGAAAAAATACAAATGTTTTGGAATCAGAATTATTTAACTTTTAAATGAAACTAATGTTTTTCGGATTACTACGCTTATTTTACAAGAACATCTCGTCTGCTGTGATCACGATTGCTGCAAAATAACCGAAACGTCGGTAGTATGTAGTTTTTTAATAAAATACGCTTAGTGATCCAAAAAATATTAGTTTCATTTAAATGAATATTCGCGAAACTCTCTTTACCTTTGTTTTAATATGGTCTTTTAAAATTTAAAAATGGTAACTATTTGATTTTATTTTAATATAATAAACCTAACCCTTATTTATTTTATTAGACACTTTTATAAATATCCAACAAATGCGAACATAGATTCTCGAGAGAATCATAGTATGTGAACGCTATGTATAATACACTTTAACCCAGGTTTTATCCTACATACTACTAGAGCCATCTGTCGAACAGCAGCTATATTAAAATGAGAACAAAATATTTCATTACATACTGTTTATTTTTTTATAATAACTTATTACCAGCGCGTTACATTAATATTTATTATTTAGTAAGCGCTATGTTACATAAAATGTTAAATTTTATATTAGTAACTTAAAAAAAAACCATAGACTATAGAATAGAGAACAAAATAAAACGTAAACCATAGACTATAGAACACAAAGCTCAAAGGCTGACTTCATATTTTAGACTTCAGTTATCACTGTCAAAAATGCCTATTTGATGTGATTTGCCGATGTAATTATTTCATTAAAGCATTTTTGTAAACATGGGTGGCTCGCAAAGCACTAGGAAACTGAGTGTTGATAATGAAAATGCCATACAAGTATCTCAAGAAGCGGTAGATCGGATACAAGCTCAGATTAACTCAAAAGTAAGTATGTTTTTTAATTACATAATTTACATCAATGTCATGTATATTAAACAAAATATAACACAAATATTGGTGTTATCTAGTTATTGAAGGGTATACAGTAATAATTTTATTTCTTGTCCTTTCATCTTTGAAGCAATATAAATCCTAAACCTATAACAACTAAGGTTATAGGTAGAACTAGGTTCAGAACTAAGAAACTAGGTTTCTAGGTTCTAGGTTAACTATGAATTTAAAACAGTTCGCATTACTTCTATACCTGAATTAATTCTCTCACTTTAATTATTTATTTTCATCCCTTAAATATACATAATGTTGAAATAAATTTTCAGCAATCTGAGCAGCCTCGGCAACCCCAATATGTACCACCACCCCCATACTATGATAATCAGAAACTGCAAGAGTTCGCCGCCGAAGAAGCATATTGGGCAAGACGCATTGAAAACTTAAAGCGAGCTCATGAGAAAATTAACAGCGGCATGCATATAGAATACCAGAAAACTTTAAAGGAAGCTAATGAATTGTTTGATCTTGTACATGCAGATAAAGTTGTTACAAAACTAGCACCATGTCAGGAAGAAAAAGCAAAGGTAATATTCCATGTTTCAATTACATTTTAAAGCATCCTGCAATTTAATATTCAAAAGAATAATAATAGGATTTGAAAATCTGTACCAAAATAATATGGTTCTGAAAAGTATATGTGCATAAAAAGATAGTAGTAACAAGAATATATGCAGAATATTCTCAAAATACACAAGTTTTGCTGATATAACGGGTACAATGCCTTTAGTAATGTATTGATGAGAAAGTCATATATGTATAGAAATAAAAGATTATTGCAGTTGATATGTAAGATTTAAAAAAATCTAAGATTTTCAGATATAAGTATTGTTTTTGATATATTTATAACTACATAATCCTGATTTTTTAATTCCTTTACAGCAACAATGATCACTTTTATTAATACCATGTATCACCATATCTGTAGCTGTAAAAATACCATAATATTATTAAAACTCAATTTCATTATTGCAATTCAAAAATTTTCCATAACTGTACAAGCTAATTATATATTTTTCGTATTTCCAGGTGTTAGACTGCTACAGCTCAAACCCAAACAAATCATTGTTGTGTTCTGTGCTAGTGAATCAATTCAATGACTGTGTGTGCCGAAGTAGAATCACTGCCGTCTCAGCTTCCTCCTGAACTAAATACTATGAGCAGACATCAAATAACATAATATTTATTCAAATAGCCAGTTGGCTCCTCTGTAGATTTACTAAATATTGCTGTATGAATAAATTGTTAATCTAATATTTGTTTTAACTAATTTTTCGTATATTTTATATTTCCCTTCATATATAAGTATTAATTTTCAGTATAATATGAAATGAAACAAATTTAGTCCTAAATTCATTTATTTTATCTGGATATGTTAAAAAAGTCTTGATAATTGTCACCATATTGTAATTTATAACCATGGTAACACTGTCAATGCCAATTACCCAAAACAATAAGGCTATGTGAAAGTAGTCTTTTATAATATTAAATATTCGTTCATCTACTTATATCAATCCAACAAAAAATGGTCAACCAAGAAAAGGAACCTGAAAAACAAGAAGAGAAAAAGAGAAGGGTTCCATTATACCCTGGTTTTCCAGAATTAGCCAGATCCGATGTCAGCATTTATCCTTCATACTCCAGATTAGCTTTGGCTTAGTGAGTTATTATATTTGAAAATATAATATATGTATTTAAAAAGCTTTATATTATCGAATAACAAAATAAAACGGTGAAATTTTTACAGTCGCGTTGTTTGTCGTCATCGTTACCATTGGGCTAAAGTTGCACAACGTCGTCAATTCATGAATGAACTACATAGCTTCGAACGTTTGCAGCCGAACGCTCTCGACGGTGTGAGAGTTCATAGGGAGTTCTCTCAAGGAATCCTGTCCCATAAGATACCTTCGAGAAGATATATGCAGAAACTCACCCCCGACCCATTGAATACTCATCAGAGAATGAGAGTTGAAGAGATTATTAGCGGACGGGTTAATTTTAGTCAAAAATAGATTCTTTTTATTAAATTTTATGCACAATCAATATGATTTTGTATGTAAAGTAAATCAAATAACATAGTTATTCTCAAAAGTAGATATGTTATGGATTTAGTCACTGGAATACTTTAATAAGTTACGTCTTAGAATGGTTCCCAGGACATAAAATATCTTCACTTTGTTAACTTCAGAGGCCAAACTAAATCAACTATAAACATTTACCTAACTTGTAATTCTAATTGAAATGCATTCAACTGATGACTGCTTTATATATAGAGCTCAGGCAAAATGTTAATAGTGTCTGGATCATCTCTTGTAACAACTTTCTTATATAATACCTAGCTTAGAAAGAAATCTTAAATAAAATTTTTGTATTGTCTTCTCTCTTATGTTAGTAACAATTATAAAATATATAAACTTATAACAGATAATGTGGCTTGAAGTTATATAGAGTAATGTGACAAAACATACAAAAGAAACCAATTCATTAATTAACTCTTAATTTATTTGACTATTTTAGACTACAATCATATAGAAATAGAATTGTTGAATAGTTTATATCAAGTTATTCAATATTATGACACTCTTTTTATAATAATTTAGATAAAACTAAAAGTGCTCCTAACTATCTAATAGAGACATAAAGGTAACTAAAATGAAACTTTCATAGCACTTGGTTATTAAATAAAATAATATTTACTTTTGGGTAACACAATAATAAAATATTCAGCTGGGTGAAAAATTTTTTATTTGTAAAACTTATGTTTAAGCACTTTCTTTCTCCATGGCTTTTCGCTTCTTTATCTTTTTACTTTTTTCAATATTATTCTGCAGATAGTTAGCTTCCTTCTTAGCCTGTGATATTTCAGCTCTGAGTCTTTGTTTCATAGCTGCCCTCTCATAGGCCAGTCTTTCACTCAAATGGATCCATTTAAATCTAGGAATATATTTTATATTCCATATCATATCATAATAACGCGATCTCTTTCTGGTGCCGATTTTTGTGTTGTTTAAATTTGCAGCCACACTTTTAGCTATTCTCTTCTTTTCAAATTCTACCCATCCCTCTGTGAAAAGATTTGGTACTCGTTTTCTTTTCTCTCCTGGTTCTGAAATACGTAAAATTATCATTATAAAATTTTTTAGTGAAGCGAAACAAAAGTCCGAAAATTACTTACTTGCACTTGATTGTAAATAGATCCTTCCAACATCACCGAATTGGCTAAATATTTCTCTAATTTTTGCAACATTCATATAAGGTGGAATGGTAGATAGGTAAATAATTCCGCGTTTTTTAGGCTTTTTCTTATTTACCACTCTTTTAGGTTGTGATTCGTCCTCACTTTGTTCCGCTGTTTCACAATCTGATCCATTTTCCGGAACTCTGTCCATATCTAGCGATGGCATTACCTAGCTAACAACAGCTCCTTGTATTATACAAGCTATTGTTATATTTCTATTGGATATTAATGGAGGTTTCAAAACAAGTCGGTGGTTTTCAGTATCATGTGTACAACGTGAAATTGACTTATAACTTTGACAGTCTGGTGAATTTGACAACTGAGATAACGTTTTGATAATTTTGTTTGAGCCGTGTCTACACTATACTATACAAACGTGGTACTTAATCTCAAAACTTATATTAAACACTAAAACTTACTGCTTCGAATCAAACATTAAATTCAACCCATGACTGTATATTAATTTTATAAAAAAACAACGCAGGTATACTCAAATAGTGACATAACGCGCTGTGATAATGTAAAACTCCTTTTTATACTTTATAAATAATTATTATATTTCAAGAAATGGCATTAACATCATTCAGGTTGTTTATTTATTTTAATGTATTTCGTTTTGAGTGACGTCATTAAACGTCAATTTATATTTGTTGTGTCACAATTCACAAAAATACATCGCACTGCCAAGAAAAAAAAGAGCGCGGGAATTGAAACGTCGACGCGGGCTTTTTGAAAATTTTAATTATTTTAAATAGTTTTATACTATAATTTTCAAATTTTTGTTTAGTTTATTGTAAAGAAGTAAAACTTAGTCTGTATACATATAAGTGTTTATGTGGAGAGATGGTGAAAAAACGTAAAAAGAAGGATTCGGGTGAGTTCTTGAATTTCAGCACAAGCAGCGATTCCGATTGCGAGGATTCGCCAGTATTGCAGGATGCAAACGCCTTCGCTCCCTTTAGGGTCGCTGATTATTGTCGGCGATACCCTGAGGATGCGGAAGCCAAGTCTGAATTCATAGTATTTGTCGAAAGTACTAATGATGTCCCACTCGGTAATAGGGACATGATGTCGCTTAGTACTAGTTTTATACGCTCTGTGAAAGGTATACAATATTTAAAAAATATATATATAAGGTCGGTGTTGTTTTCCAACGTGCGAATTTGGCAAATGCCTTTTTAGAAAATACTACATATCTAAAGGAACAACGACTTAAAGCTTCAATACCAGCAGGGGCTACCGAACTATCGGGAGTTATCTCTTCGGTTCCCACTCATCTATCCAATCACAAAATATATAAATCAATATCAACAACAAAAAAAGTCATTTCTGTTGGACGCATAATGCGTAAAGTAAAAGGAGAAAATAACACCTTCACACTGCAACCTACTCAGAGCGTAGTAATAACTTTTGCGTCTGCTACGTCACTGCCGGACTATGTTCACATTAAGATGTGGCGCCTGCCTGTCTCCACATATGTCCCACCTATAAAACAGTGTTTTAAATGTTTACCCTTTGATCATCTGGCTAAGTTTTGTAAAAATTCACCGCGATGCTCCATGTGCACAGAGGGGCATTCTTTCAAAGAATGCAAGGTTAACTTTGAAAAAGCTAAGTGCATTAATTGTAATGGAAATCACATTGTCATCTCTAGCCAGTGCCCTATAAGGCAAAAGAAAATCGCAAACAGTAAACCCAAGTCATACGCTGATACGTTAAAAAATTCATTAAATTTTCCCTCCCTTAATAAAAAATTAAATACCTAAGAAGTAATCCCAGCAATACTATCAAATTCTGAAGCAATGACCCTATTAACAGAATCTATAGTAAAAGTTGTTACTCTAAATAAAACTCAAAATATAAGTATTAGTTCACAATTTATTAGCTCAGCTATTAAAGAAACCATCCAGGATATAAATAGCAAATCGTCACATTCAACCACCAAATCTTAAATATTGTACAGTGGAACGCTCCAAGTCTGTTAAGTAACAGACTTGAGTTTCAAAATTTTCTATACCAAAATAATATACATGTAGCTCTTATTTCAGAAACTTGGCTCAAGCCTAACATTCAATTTAATTTACGGGGTTATACCATTATTAGGAATGACTGCGGTAATGATCATAATGGCATAGCAATATTAATTAAAAATGGTATACATTTCTCTAAACTAGATACTTTTTATGATGATTCGTTACAAAATGTAGTAATTGTTATTAAACTGAAACATAAATGCATTTCTTTGGTTAGTTTTTACAGTCCTGGTAATAGTTCTCCTGCTTTTGAAAACCAAAAGTTCGATCGTTTATTGTACAGTATTCCAAAACCGTTTATAATTGCAGGCGATTTTAACGCCCATCACACTTTGTGGGGTTGCAGTCACATAGATTCTCTGGGCAAAGCTATTATGGATTCCATGGATGACCATGACTTAATACTTTTAAATAATGGTCAACCAACAACGATAGGCTCTCATATTTGGAAACCAAACAGTCTATATTTAACTATGGTGTCTTCTTCTTTATTTCTTTCTTGTGACTGGCAAGTTCATCAGGACTCTTTAGGCAGTTATCATCTGCCAACTATCACAAAATTTACTCTCGTAAGAGATCAACATGAGCCCTCTATTTCCTTGAACAACATTCCTTTTCACAGCAATCTGAAATTAGTAAATTGGGATAGGTATGAACAAATTGTTAATAAAATGTTAATGAACTTTAAAGTTGACAATAGTGATCTCCTTGACTCATACTGAAAGTTTTGTGCAATTATTCTAGTGGAAATCAAATTCTCCGGGCCCAGCTTAAACCATAACACAACTGATAGTAATAATAACCGTCCTAGAAAAAGGTGTCAAGTACCTTGGTGGAATGATAAATGTTCAAAAGTAGTAGAAGACTGCAAGAACGCCTACATTAATTTCAAAACTAGTCTTAATAGTAAAAATTACATTAATTTCAAACGCGCACAATCCTTTAAAAAAACCCACTTTAAAAGAAGAACGTTGTAAAAGTTGGTCTGAATTCTGCTCATCAACAAATCGTTGGACATCTATAAATCGCATTTGAACTAAAATAAGTAAATTTAAAAAAAGCTTTCCGAGTTCTAACTGACCTCTCCGAGTTCTAGCTCTTATTTTCTGACCTCAATTGGGTTCAAACATTTTTATATAAATACACACCGGATACTGTTCCACAACAGATAAGTATAAGTAATGTTCTTGGAGTAAATAGTGATAATTCATACATGATCGGTTGTTTTACTATGCAAGAGTTTAGCTTTTAATCTGCTTTAGCCTCAAGAAAAGATTCTTCATGTGGCCTGGATTGGCTTTCCTACAAAATGTTTAAACTTTTAAATGTTCAAACTCTATCTATTTTTTTAAGTCTATTAAATAGTTTATGGTCGTCTTCTATTATCCCAGAGGATTGGAAAACTGACTGTTTGGTACGAATATTAAAACCTGGCAAAGACTTTAATTTGGCTGATTCTTATCGTCCTATTAAAAAAGTAAAGTTGTTGTCTTTTCAAAAAATGTAATTAGAAATAGGAATGTAAATATTTTGTTCAATAATAATGTAATGTCTGTAAAGAGCTCTGTAAAGTTTTTAGGTGTTATTTTTACAAACAATTTTAAGACATGGCTATATGTTCTTTGTTCTCTTTGCCTGTTCTGAACGGAACGAACATAACCAAAAAAATTATATAAACTGTCAAAGTAATCTGACACTTCTGACAGTAAAATTCGTAGGTTAGAATTATATTTACATGAAGAAAATAATAAAAAACTTAAGAAAATAATAAATAATCTAAGAAAATGTTGAACATTCTAAGGAATACCTTGAGGCTTTCTATAAACAATCTAGTTCGACCTTTTAATACAACAGCACCTATAGCTACTGAAAAATTTGACCATAAAAGAATTCCCGCAGACGACGAAGGAGTGCAGGGAGAGAAGATTATTGATATAGATTCAGTTTTACAGACGTAAGTGTCAATTTATGAGAGACATATGTATATTAATTGACATAGAAACAGTTTGTACATTATATTTGTATTCATTTCATTACTTATTGTTGCAGAAAACAAAACTTATTCCCTACAGCTGATTCTGATAATCTTCTTTTCGATGGGGTACCGTACAAAGATCTGGCAATATGTAACATCAGAGTGAGTCACAATAACACCATCTTCACAATTACTGATGCTGAAGGGAAAGTTAAGCTTTTAAGATCCTGTGGTATCGAAGGTTTTAAGAACACTAAGAAAGGGACCAACATTGCTGCTCAGACGACTGCTATTAATATAGCCAGTGTATGTTAAGTTCATTATTACATATATATATAACTATTTACTTAACTTTGTATATTAAATATACTCTTCATTATTGTTAAATAATTTACACTGTTTTAGAAAGCGATTGAAAAGGGGTTTAGAACAATGAGAGTTCGAGTGAGAGGCCTCGGACCCGGAAGATTGGTATGTATATAATCTTAGGTTAACTGTTTTTATTGTATATAACTGAAAGAAGTTGTATATATGAAACAACTATCATAGACATATTCTATGTAGTAAATCTTTACAACATTCTTTTTTAATCTTAATTATGGTAAAGAAGTCAAAGCTTTACTTAATTTTTATTTCAATTTCCAGTCAGCGGTTAAAGGATTACAGATGGGAGGTCTGCAAATAGTTTCTGTGACAGACAATACAAGAGTATCGTGGAATCCACCGCGACCAAGGAAGGCTAAACGATTGTAGATTAAATATAATTGTATCATTATCTTTTAGTTATATAGAAAATAAAATATTAAATAAAAACGACTGTTTGTTTCAAATGATATAATTTACTATTAGTACATAGAGTAATGTTAAAATCCATATTTAGACTGTGTTTGTCTCCTTGACATTCTGTTGTGGGCCCATTGGTTTTGAAGCTCTTGTTCATTGGCTTTAGCCTAAAAATAAATTAAGAATAAATATGTAGAACTTATAAAGCAGTATAATGAGATCAAAGACTCGCAAGTATTCATTTAAATTAAACTAATATCTGGGAATTACCAAGCATTGTACTATTATTTTTAAAAAACTACATACATCCCATGTTTCAGTTACTTTCCAGTTAACATGATCATTTACAGACAAGATAGTTTAGTAAAAATAATTAAATAGCACTTAATAATCCGAAAATATTAGTTTCATTTATATCAAGCAATATCTATAAATAAATAATATATGTTTTTGTTACCTGGTGTGCCAAATAAGTGATTTGATGTTTTCTCTTCTGCTGGCTGGTCGGTCCGTTGCCAGTTTTCCTACTCGATGATTGTATCTTACTCGTGTCCTTCATCAAACCTTCCATCAACATGGCCCTCGCTTCATCAAGTATTTCTTGTTGATTTATATCTACTATCTGTATTTCCTCTCGTTTTCTCTTACCTCGAGCACCGGTCAGTTTTAATATCTAAAATTTGTAAATGTATATAAGATATCATATTTTAGACTAAACATTATTCAAACTAATGTTATAAATTACTAAATATATAATTAAAAACTCACTGCTTCCTCGTTAAGGATCTCATTAGTATT
Source organism: Danaus chrysippus (assembly GCA_916720795.1). Taxonomy (NCBI): domain Eukaryota; kingdom Metazoa; phylum Arthropoda; class Insecta; order Lepidoptera; family Nymphalidae; genus Danaus; species Danaus chrysippus. The sequence continues at coordinate 2,241,160 of CAKASE010000080.1, read as the reverse complement.
ACTTTCTATGCTTTTTGTCGGCTCTGAAGTTGCATCATCGACATAGTTCATAGGATTATCAAGATCTATATCTGGTTGTAATTCCACATGTGTGTCTTTCTTAAAGTAGGACTCCAAACTCCTTGGTTGCTTAGTGGATGTTTTCTCGACGGGTTTAACATCAATATCTAATGGAGCGTCGGGAGGTAAGTCAACAGATTTATGAATAGAAAAGAAATCATTTTGCACATCTTCATCGTTGTCACTTTCATCGGAATATTCATTAACCAGAGATGAATTTGACTCTGTCTTTAACTTTGCTGGGGTCGGAAGTTGTTTTTTAACATTATTTGTTTTTGTGTTTTGTGAAACAATATTAGGAATTAATGATTTTGTTGTGCTCGTAAATTTGTTTCTCGGTTGCGGCAGTATACTGAGTAGACCAGACTTTTTCTGGAAAAAAAAAAGTGCAACATTTATTTAAAAGAATGAAAATTTACATATACATTCTTACAGATTAGAATTAAGAATTACAATATCATTCAGTAGAATATTTGTAGAAGAATTTGAAAAGACTGATAGATATCTAAGTATATAGGAACAAACCAAGCTACAGTTTTATATTTCATGTTATATACATAATACATACTTTTAAACTGTCTTACCTCACCCATACATTTCGTTTTGGAAGTTGGTACTGTATTTTGAACATCTTTGAACTGAAATAAAGAATAAAATAAAATTATTGACTATATCCACATTTAAATATTACCTAAGTATATGTTACCCACATCACTCAACAAAGGTATTGTTATCCTTGTTTTAGGTTTCACGATATCTGGCTGGGGATCCTTTTTGTGTAAAAATTCGTCATCTTCCTCTATTATGCTCTTAGTGTCTTTTACTGGTTTTGGAAGTTGATTAAACAGATTTGTACTACTTTCAGGTTCAGCTAACTCGGGCTTAGTAACTGCGTCTATAAAATAAACATATATTGTAGATATATCTTTTTTTATTTATTATGGATTTTTTATGGTTCAATGTGAGATTTACCATCTTCTTTTTTGAGCTGCTTAAACGGTATGTTATTTTCTTCCGCGTCGTCCTCATATTCACTAGAGTCACTATTTTCGTAAGCAACTAAAGCCATAATACTTTTTATACGCTAAGTCTTTAAGGATAACTTATTATTTCCCAGTTATTAACATTAACACACAAAAGGTAAAATGAAACGACGTTACAGTTTCAACAGAGTATTTAATACAATAATAATATGTTGTTTCTACTTTCTTTTTATGTGATCTTAGTTTTAAAGTTTCTTATACATTGAACTGTCATCTGTCTATCTCTATCTGTTAAGCTTTTGACATTACAGAATTACAAAAATTTTCGACGGATACCTACGCTCAGCTTAAGGTTAAATTATAATGTTTTGAAAAAATGTAATGTAAAAAGTTGTTTAATAAAATTATTTATATTTTCTAATTCAAAATTTTAGTTTAAAAACTCTTATAGAATTTTAAAAGAAGGCTACGATGTATTTTCCTTATTTCAGTAATAATACGTAAAAATTAAAGATGTTGTTTAATTGTATATGTTACAGTTAGATGATTTCCAATGTTATTTTACCAAAATACTTGTATAATAATGATGAATATTTAAAAATTATAAGTATAACGAAATATCGTAACTCAAAACTTGTTTATCAGAACTTATGATATGAAAAGAACAAGTTTCATCTAAAGAATTTAACGAAGAGAAGTGATTTCTATACATTTACAAATTGCAAGATTTATAAAAAAAATATAGCTCTACTCATTTATATACTTTAAATAAAAACGAATGTTTGCTGCACAGATAATTAAAATTTTTAAAGAACTAACTAATTAAAATATGTAAAACGATGCTAATAGCCAATAATACTTCTCATAGTAAAAATATGTCAAACGTCAATGATGATTGAAATTCAAACGTCAATTTTAGGAACGAATTGGAAAATTGTTTAGCAGAGAATATTTTAATATTTTATATAAAATACCGGCTCATTTTGCTGATTTAATTGAAGTGAGTTCTAAAATTATTTATTGTAGAAAATTGTTAACCACAAAGAGATATTATGCTTTCTTTATTACAGTTAAATTTAAGACGATCTGGAATAATCCTAAACGTATTGTTTCAGGTATTTTATAAGGAAACGTAATCTTTTTGTAGATAAATATGCCTAAAAAGAATTTTGGTGAGAATAGTAAAGCTGTGGCCGCTCGACAGCGCAAAGAAAATGCGAAACTTGAAAAAGATCAGAAATTAAAGAAACAGGTTGAAGACGCCGAATGGGAGGATAATGACGAAAAACTTAAAAAGAAACAGCAGAAAAAGGTTTCGTATTATATCTAGGCCATAATTATAATAATTAATTCATGATTTGATGATTATATTTAAAATCGTAAATAGTTACATTGATAGCAGCCATCTACTAGCTCAGCTTACTATTTCGGTACCCAATAAAATTCCTCGTCAACGCATATTAAAAACTTTTTACCATCCAAGAGCTCGAACAAATCTAGGTGCGCATTCTCCACTTGCTAGCATGTGCAACCTTTACAATTTACTAAATAAAGAGAACAGATTTGGACATGTTTCACGATTCATATTCAAAATTCAGACATACCTTGCATACATTTTTCTAAAATTCTAAGTTTTCACTTTCAATTTATGTGTTGTTTTTATTAATTAGTGTCGTTTTTGTTTTTTTTTGTAGAAGTAATTTAATTTAATTAGATTAAGGTGTTGTTGTTGTTAAAAACTTTTTAGACAATGCTGTGAATAACTGTAATAGGTGTACATATGAAGACCTATACTTTTGACTATATTTTTGTGTAAATGTTGCATATGTGTACTGCTGGTGTTCCTAAGTAAAATAAAAATAATAATAATAATAAGCATTGTTTATATAATTGCATAATTAAGTTAATTACATGCTGGTTATTACAAATCTAAATAATCGCCATATTTTTTTGTCATTAGGATGAGCAAGAAAAAAAGCGACTAGAGCAGCTTCAGAAAAAGGCAGAGGCTAAAGCTTTGCTTGAGAAGGAAATGGAGTCAATAAAGAGCAAGGTGGCCGCTCCTCCGCCACAGAAGATAACACGAGCACAGATCTCACAGATGAAGGAGAGAGTTGTTAAGGCAGAACCTGAAAAACCTGTCGTGAGTATTGTTTCATTATATATATGTTTCATACCTATATTTAGCATATTAGTATGTTTTTCAGTCTTTTTTTTTTTAATTTACAAAACTAACTTACAACTAGTGCATACAAAATAAAATCTAAGCTAAACATAGTGTCATTAAGTTGCAGTCTTCTGGATGTAAACCTAGCATGCTTTAAGAAACATATACCTTGCTTATTTAACAAGAACAGTACTTGTGTAATTATTGACTAGTTAATTATTTGATTATTAAAACTTCACTGTTAGAAAATTGTAAACAATTCGTTTTAACTGCAGTGTACTATGAAATACTTTTCCACTATTTAGTCTTTCATAGAAAATCCAGAAAATATGATGTGTTTCAGTGTAAACATATATTTAAAAGTAGTTCAATAATTTTGTACAAAACTTTTCAGCCATCTAAAGTCGTGGTTGAAGATCCTCTTTTAGAAGAAAATCTAAACAGGCTGCAAATAGAAGGAGAAGTAGCTCAATCAGTTGATGAAGCATTGGCTATACTCAGGTATCTGCTCCGGGTATATTGAAATTTAATATTTCATTTGAAACCATTTATAATGCTTTGTTTTTAAATTTTAGTGATAAGTCTGATGTGGATAAACATCCTGAGAAAAGACTGAAAGCTGCTTACACTGCTTTTGAAGAAATCAATTTGCCGAGGCTCAAGGCCGAGAATCCAACACTTAGATTGTCACAACTCAAACAAATGCTCAGGAAAGAATGGCTCAAATCACCACAGAATCCTCTTAATCAAGTCTAGATACATTTTGAATATGAACTTAATCTCAGTGTTAACACATGGAAGAAAGAACGGAAACTTTTTGAATATAACATATTTATTAAACAGTTGTAAGTCACGAAAGTAAATGTAAATATGTCAAATAAATGTTCTTAAACTATTCTGGTTCATTGCTGTACTGTAAGGGGATTCCTTTCCGACCTTCTTCAACGTTTTTCACATCGGTCTCTCCTAATTTCTGTTCCAATCCCTTCCACGATCTGTCTTGCAGGTTCTGACCGATGCTCTCTAAAGCCCAGTTTTGTTTCTCAGCCACTTCCATGCCGCCCTCTTCGTTGCTTTGTATTTTAGTTTCCCTTATTTTGCCTGTTATAAGGCTGATATCAGTTTCTTGTTTAATGTGATCTATTTCTAAGTGATGGCGTTTCCCCGGCAAGAGATCATCATAATCTGTGACGTGATAGTTGTAGTATTGTTCCCTATTAGAATTCAGTGCGACTTCTAATTCAAATGGATATATTATAGGTCTATAGAAGTCTCGATTGTTGTACAAGTCATTCTCCGGGCATGCTATCATAACATATATATCGATCTGAAAGAGTACATAATTAATATTAATTTATTTATTACCTACTTAGTCGTCAAAATAATGATGCATTTATTTACCTCTGGAAAATTCGCCAATTTAGCTACATTCGGCTTCCCCACTGATACTATGTAACTTTTCTTTCCATTAATTTTACATATTTGCTTCATTCTTTTTATTATTTGCTTCGTCTGTTCACCGGCCAGTTTACACACTAGTATGCCAATCACATTTGCATCTTTGCATTTCTCTATCAAAAATCTTCTTCTTCTAAACCAAATTGTTTCTTCTAGATGTTCAAGTTTTTTTTCATCTGGGTCCAGTAAGAACCATTTCAATGCTGTAAATAGAGATCTTTAGTCATTATCTATTAATATACATTTTACCTAAAACAACCCAAAAGACATACCTGGAACTGAAATACTAAAATTAAACACTGTCTGTCCCTTTGATCCAATATATATACATATACAATCTCTTAAACTTTCCATAGTGAATTCATCTCCAGCCTCATTTTTAACAGTTCTTCCCAAAAATCTATTCAGGCATTCATTCATTTCTAAGTGACCCATCAAAGCTTGTGGATAATGTCGGAACCACATTGCCATGATGTTATCTGAATTGAAGAATAAATAAAACTATTACATTAAAAAATTTATCAATATCTTTGATCTTAGAACTAATTAAACAAAGTTAAATCACCTTTACAGTGTTCATATTCTGCATCGTAAAATAAACAGAGTTTGGTATCATCCGGTTTGAAATGACCTTGTAAAAACAATTCTATGGCATCAATGCTTAAGTCCTTCTTTGGCAAAACTGTGTACACGGGGATGTTTGTCTTTGTGAAGCACGAGTGGCCGAAATGAATCACTGCATCACTCTGAACATGCATAGCGGCCACCGAGTCAACGCAACAACTAAACAAAGTGTTAAATATTTATAAATAAGCTGGATTTTATTTGTTCATTTATGAATAAGTGTGGTTTTGATTGGAAATGAATAAGAAAATCAAAACATATATTAAGAAAAACTAATTTTTGTTTATCAATGATTTGATAAACTAATGATAAAAATAATCATAAAACCAAAAAATTATTAAACTTTGCCCTGCAATTTCTATTTAATTTATTAATACTGCCATATTTTATTATATTCTGGGCAATGGTATAAGTATAAAATAATATTTAAACGTACCTAGCATAAGACGTGTCACCAAGAATGTATAAATCTACATTGATATTTTTTTTAATTTCTTGATAAATAGCAGCACTAACCCCAATAAGTTCATCAGGAAATTGTAAGCACACCTGAAACATTTTAATGTTTGAATAATGATTTATTGAAAAGAAACTATTTAGAAATCATTAATATGGAAGGTTAAAGTATAATAAAATCTCTTAAATCTCAATATTTATTTACTTTAGAAAAGTTGTGTTCCTTAATCCAATTACAAATTTCTGTAATATTATAGCGCTGTATTAAGTTATCAAATTCTATTTCGGATTTAGACACCTCCAACTCCCTTTCTATGCAGATTTTACCATCTGTTGTAAAATTAGACATTTTTAAAAGTATTATGTATTTAAGGCAGTATAACTAAAAACACACGTCTCTGTGTATACATATTCACATTCACAAACGTAAGTTGTCAACTTGACACTAATTACTGAAGTTAACTATAGATTATAAAGTATAATTTGTAGATAAGAAAAAAATGTGATAAATGGAAAGATCATATATAAGTTTATATATAAAACTATTTGCTTTTTCTTAAATGAAATAATTCAAGTTATTAAAATTTTATATATTTTTTTGAATCCAGTACCGACAACACGCCGACAGTTCCCGAACAAACCCAAGCGCATTTAATATCACAATGTTAATTTCTTCTCATTGAAGCACACAGCGGATAGTGTTTTGACGTTTAACTGATAATATATCTTTATTATCGTCAATCCCTACTAATATTATAAATGCGAAAGTAACTCTGTCTGTCTGTCTGTTACGCTTTCATTCCTAAACCATTGAATTGATTTTAATGAAATTTGGTTCAGAGATAGAGTTGATCTTGAGAAAGACCATAGGATAGTTTTTATCACAGACTTTTGAAAGTTTCTCTTGGAAACTCGATATAACCGAACTCCAAGCCGGCGAAGCTGCGGGCGGAAAGCTGGTATATCAATAAATGTATCAAAATTGACCCGGCTCAAAAGTTATCGTTCTTGATTCATACCGTTATATTGTTCTAATAATACAAAAACAACCCCGAAAAACTATTTTTTACCGTTCCTAAAGATGTTAAACGTCGTAATACTCCTCCGGTGGCTTCCGGTGACTTCCGGTGTTAAAAAACCATTCAAAATCTATTCCCCCAAGCTTCCTCCCCCCCCCCCCTTATTGTTTTACCTGGCAGTTTCCTACCTATAGGCAGGGTCTGCCTTACATGTTGTGAATAGTTTTTGGCTATTTGTTTTTACGACCGGTCGCCTGCCTAACATCAACCCACTTTGAGAATCAGCATAAATCAGTCATGTCTAAATACTCTTAGAAAGTACCTAAGATTCGGAAAATTCACGTTGGTACTTGCCCAGGCGCCCTTATGCATGAGAGGCGGGCCTTTTTAACCACTAGGCTACCACTGACTTGGAGGGCCCCTCCCCCGAATTGTTTAGAGTAAATTCAGAGACGTATTTTTTACATTATGTAAATGTATATGTAAACATAATTAGTCACTTAAACAAAATGTTTTTTTTTATATAAACTTACACAATTATTTTATATAAGTGAACTTACTAACATAACTTGTAATGTGTCAGTTTTAGTAGTATTCATCTAATACTAATATTATAAAGCTGAAGAGTTTGTTTGTTTGTTTGTTTGTTTGAAAGCGCTAATCTCCGAAACTACTGGTTCGAATTGAATAATTCTTTTTGTGTTGGATAGTCCAGTTATCGAGGAAGGCTGTGGGCTATATAACATCACGCTACGACCAATAGGAGCAAAGATATAGTGGTAAATGTGTAAAAAACGGGAGAAATTATTTCATCTTTGAAGCCTTCCGTTGCTTGCGCCGTGAAAACGGTTCAAGATGCACAAAAAATATGTTTTAAAGAATAATAGCTCTTTCAATGATCTAAAAAACAGTCCGCGACAGTATATGTCTATCTTTTAAGATTAACTCACAAAAACCGTTTTTATGGTACCCAATTTTGTCGAAATAATTTGTTTAAGTTGTATCAAAATAATAATATTAATCTTTATTCATATAAACAAATAAATATGTTGTTGGTTAAGAGTAATTCATTATTAATAAAAAAAACCATAGGTTTCATCCTGAAAATTCTACGGGAACTCGACCATTCCGAAAACCCCGCAAGAAAGGGAACTATGTGGGAAGAACCAAAAATTTGTCGGAAGTAACTATTCCACGCGGACGAAGCCGCGGCAAAAGCTAGTTTTTCATATGACTCTAATAATGACCAAAAATAAAATAAACTCTAATAAAGTTCAAATCTTGTTAGCATAGAGAGCTCTGTAACTCAAAGAAGTATCGATTTTACATGAGTTAAACAAACAAATTTGAAATTAAGAAAATTTTCATTTTTACCCTAAAAAATACTGCCATCATTATCCCCTCCTTAAAATACAATTTCAATTTTTTTCACTCCAAATTTGCGGAAAAACCTCCAAGTTGACATCACTCATTATTTAGTGTACTTTTGACGTATCCAGAGCGATAAAATCATTTACAAAAAATATATACTTTTGGCATTTAGGATCTATATGACAATGACGTATATATAATTTGAGGTTATATTATGTTCACTAGTTCAGTTGAAACTATAAAAGTAAAAGAGTAAAGTGTAAACAATTATCACTCAAAATGTTTACCAGAAATTTAAGGGTCTTTTTTCGTCGTTATTCACAAACTTGCACCTTCAGAACTTCAGAATTGTCACCGGTTAGTGCATTTTAAGCTATACTTATCGTTTCCTTAATGTATGTATATTTATTCAATTATTTTTCTTGTAGGCACAACATAGTGAAAATCAAATAGGTATGTTTTATACAATAGATAAAAATCTATGCAAGCAACTGTTCGGACACGGTGGATTACCCAAAAGTTACATGAAGCAGACGAAAACTTTTACAGAAACTACTTTAATGGTCCGACTGCCAGCTCTTGATATAATGAACTGCATCAAGAACACGGACTTCGATAAACCAGTCGTCAGATATGTGCTATGTATCCTTTTGAAAATCAATATGAATTCGCCATCAGCCTAATATCATCAGCATAATAATTATCAGAGCCCACTGCCGAGTAAAGGCTTCTTTTCCCGTGGAGAAGGTTTGAGCATTAATCACTACGATTTCTCAAGACGGGTTGGTGATTTCAAACTTATAATTGTGAAATTATAAGTCCAGATTTTCTCATGATGTTTTGCTTCACCATCAACATAAATTATTGAACATCATTACTATTCAAAGTATTTCTTGTCTATAACAAATTACCAAAAAAAATTGTGTAACACATATTTTAATTCAATAAATTCCTATAAAAGTATTCAGATGGTGAAAAAGGTTCGGGCAAGTCACTCACGATGGCCCACCTGTTACACTATGCCCATGAACAAGAATTTCTTATAGTTCATGTTCCTTGGGGTATGTTATACCAAAACACATATAAGTAGTTACACTGTACTGTACTATTATAAATAACCATACATTTTTAATATGATCACTCAATACATCCTTGTATATATAAAGAAAGTTGTGTTAGTTACACTATTTATAACTTAAAGGATATGGCTGAAGCTTGGTTGGGACTAGGTTAGAACCAGTAGATGGACATAGGATATTTCATTCTGTTTGATCAAAAAAGAAGAAAAAATTAATAAATTCCAATATCTGGTTATTTATGTCATCAAGGGCAGAATAGAGTTCTCTTGGTCAGCATATACATATACCTATTATTACCTATATGTCGCGGGGCGAAACTAGTACATTTATAACAAGCCTGTATTCCATTTCTTGCAATTTTATTTACATAAGTTCAAATAAAAATTTTATATGATATATATATTGTAGTATCGGAGTGGTTAAGAAGAGTACCACGTCACAAAGAGATGGCTAACTCACCGACAAGAGAGGGCTTTGTAGACCTACCATTGGACGCTGCAGCTTGGCTTCTACATTTTAAGACACAGAACCAGACATTACTGAAAAATCCAGATGTGAGTTTGAATATCTCAATTACTCAATACTTTTAATAACTTTGTTGTTGGAATTTGTTTTAAAATTTCATATAAATGAATTATTTTTCAGCTTAAAATATCCAAAGAGTATACTTGGAGTAAAAGAGAGTCGACGGCTGAAGGGGCTCCTTTATTAGAATTAGTTGAGCTGGGCATCGCTAGAGTTAAATATGCATGTGACGTTATTGATGCACTTGTATATGAGATTAAATTGCTATCAAACAATAAACGGTGAGTCTTGTGACATCTAATATTTACTGCTTTTTTTCATATATTTCTAAAAAGGTTTAATATAATTTATTAACACACTTAATTGATTAAAGTCAATATTAAAGGTACTTTTTTATTTGTTAAATATTCTATATTTGTGCCATAGCACTACAGCTATAACTACTTAAAGAAATGTATAAACTTGTGTTTTAAAGGTGTGCAGTATAAATGGGATTGAATAATTTCTTATATTTATACACTACATGATTTTTTTTAGTAAATGTTTTTATTAGGCTGTGGATACAAGTCCTTTTGAGCCTGCTAAATAGAATGTTTACAATCTTTGTTACCATAATTATAGTTAATAATGATTTCCTTATTAAAAGAGTATGTTTTTTCAGCTGTAAAACATTTGTAGCTATAGATGGGTTTAATACTTTCTTCTATCCTTTAACGAGACTGAGAACACCCACCAAGAGAACCGTGGCACCCGAAGAAGTTAGTTTAACCACATCCTTCTTGACATTGACCAAAAATGACTGGGTGAGTAACAATTTAGAGTAAATTGTCTTCTTCCTCTACCTGGCAATTTTACAGCTATAGCCAGGGTCTGCCTTACATGTTGTGAATAGTTTTGGCTAATTGTTTTTAGGGCCGGCCACCTACCTGACATCAACCCTCTTTTGGGAATGCATTAATCAGTGATGTCTAAATACTCTTATAAAGTACATACGACTCGGAAAAATCACATTGGTACTTTCCCTGGCCAGGATCGAACCCGCGCTCTCATGCATGAGAGGCGGGCCTTTTAACCACTAGGCCACCACTGACTATTTTAGAGTAAATTGTATCTTAGTAAAAGTAAAATAGAATTTTCTGTTAAAGATTCCAGAATTTATAAACTTGTACGATAAGAACAGGCAGGCTTTAAAAAAAATACAATCAATATAAAGAGGTTTTATTTGAAAATTTGTTTTAATTGTAATTTGTAATGTTTCAGACTAATGGTGTTGTAGTGGTGACAGCCGACCAACTAGCGGTGCCCGAAGATCACCAAGAGAGCTATTTACCAAAATATCTTCTTTATAAAAAGGTTGCTAACATTATTATTAGATGAAATTTATATTTAAATTTTACAATATCACATTAAATATAGAATTAAATTATAGTAGTATATTACTCTAAATAATATTAAAGTACCCTTTTTTTAAATGACATTATAAAAAAAAATGGTGGTATAGATTGATTAAAAAATATCCCTTCATCAGTATTTTTCACGGGACTTGAACTTTGACCTCTGAAGAATCTCACTCATCAAACATTTCCTTCTATAACCGTTATACACATATTTGAATATTAACTAAAAGCTAAAATTTCTTTCAGGGTTTCGAACACTTGGACCCGTTTGTGCCCATTGAAGTCGGCAGATACAGTGAACGAGAATTCCTTACTTGTGCGAGTTACTACAGAGACAGGCTTTGGCTAAGAGGACCATCGGAGTTAGAAGATGAACTCAAGTTCACCAGCGCTTGTAATCCATATAAATTTATGGAGCTCTGTGCCCCGTTATAAATGTATAATGTATAGTTTGTTCTAATTAGACTGTAGTAAATATGATTTAATGAAAATTGATTTTTATTTACCACCAGTATGTGTATAAAAACTTTTTAGTCAAGAATGCTGAAGAGTAGTCATTAAAAAAATATATTTAATCTTCTAGAGATTCAATTATCTCATTTGAGTATTTATATCAATAAAACAATGAAATGATTTAATAATTTATTTCGACAGTATCTACATTGTTACACTTAAATTGAATTTAAACATCGTAGCCGACAAAGTGGCGTTTACCGATACATTCTCCAATATAGAACCAGAAAATTACTTCGGCGCCAACCAAAGTGTTCAGAGTCGCCTGCTTCACGGTTTGCTGTTTCCACGCACCAGATTTAGCGCTGCTGAGAAGCTTTGCAATACCAGCTTTGATCTGTGGGATCTCGCTTAACTTAGGGGGTGCTAATTCTACCTTGGCGTATTTCATGAAAATCGCAAACTTTGGCCTAGCCTGTGCGACTGCCGCTGAAAATTAATAAAATATAATAAGTCTCGTTTGCCCGTGATTACGGGTGCTGAAAAGTAGACAAAACGTCGGGAGTATGTAGGTTTTATCAAAAATAAAGTCACGTATTATATCCGAAAAATATTAGTTTCATTTAAATGAATAAGACTCGCGTAAATCTTATATCTCATTAAATATACGAAGGTTTTAACGAAGTTAGGCCCAAAACATGTTCATAAAAATAATCTTACTTTGAAATAACATAACCTTCCATCAATACATAAATTACATAACTATCGAAGTATTTGAATTTTATTGTTAATACTTACAACTGATTAACGCGGGTACTTTAGCTACAGCTGCAGCCATGATTTTGAATTTAAATTATCTTCGATAATAGAAACAGGTGCAGTTTTTATTTCTATTTCGATTTTAGAATCGAAAATTTTTGAGCCACAGGCAAAGCAAAGTAGAAATACCTGTCAGCTAACAATGACAAGTCACAAGAGTTAGAAAGATTAATATTACGTTCTTACGTCCTTGTGAATAAAACAGCAAAACATTTTTATAATTAATTAATTATTTATATTTATGTATATTTTTATTACATATAAAGTAATAATCGTTCAGACTAATGAGAACTCATTTTAATTAGGATTGTTTGGAATACACAATTTTTTTTTTATTTTCCATATCAAGAGATTTTTAAAAAGTACTCTGAGTGACTGTTTATAAATAGTAAATTCTATACTAATAGAAAAAGATCTATTGAATCAACACTTTATTTTTGTATATGATGTTATCAACTCATAATATTTAATATAGTAAATGAGTTTTTCGTAGTTTATAGCAACATTTTGCGGCTACGTCGATCAATTGTGTCAAAGACTGAGAACCGGCATTCATGTTATGTTATATTGAACAAGAAATATAATCTAGATATATGTATTAAGAGGAAAATAATAAGTCCCTCTAGTTATTGGATGAGGTTAATCTTCATCTTTATGCAATTAAATTAAATCCTAAAATGAATAAATTAGGTATGTTATTTTATCTTACTATTAGAGCCTATAAGAGCGTCAAGCGTGGCCGATACTAATACTTTTACGATAATGTAAATTATTAGCTTTTGGTAATGAACTATTTTCATCTCACCTATGGTTTTATTAAATTCCTCGTTTTGGATGTATTTCAGCTATTCCTGGTTTTATTTTTATTTAATTTTATAAGGCCACGTCATTCTTATGCATCTTTTATCGATAGTATTGTAATAAGTGCCTTAATGTTTCAGCGCAACTTTTTATAGTTTTAAGTTTATTAGCAGTCAGTAATGCTATATTACAAGGTATTATAAATGTTAAACAATTCCAATCCCTGTTAGAAGAGGGTATTAAAAGTAAAGACATCAGTACTTTGTACCACTCTATCAAGGGGCTGAAACAACTTAATGTGAAACTTCCTGACCTCTGTGAGGTAAGTTACGTATTGTAAATAAAATAATTTGTCCGATACATTAATATGAATAATTCCCTAAATAATATGAAAGTCATAAATAATCTTTTACAATTAACTTTTTTTTTTATTTCGACTGTGTAGTCATGTAGTGTATAGTGCTTGACTATCAATCACCCTTTGGTAGGTAATGAACGCACTATTTCAGAGTTAGCCTATTCATAATTTTGTAAAGTTACAGAATATACTTGCAATTAATATAACAATGCCTATTAGTGGAGGTAAAAAAATAAAAACTGCTTCTAAATAGGTCTAAATTAACTTAAATATTTCCTAAAAACATCTCACTGTAGTTTCCCTATCATTCCTCAATGTATTTAGATTAATGTTTTGGAATATTCATGCCTTTTTGTTATTTAAGGACATCAAAAATTCCAAATATGACATCAAGAACATAGAGCATGTATTCTATCTGACAAATGCTGCCGAACTAACCGGCTGTCAGAACTTCCTATCCCCCGAAGTGCTGGGTACTCCGGCAAAGGTGCTTGATAACAAAGATGTAACTATACCGGAGATTTATTATGCGGTATATTCCTTGAAAGCTATCGGCCGAGGCTCTGTGTACGACAGAGAGGATGGTTTGAAAAATTTGATTCAAATGCTGAAAAAGGATGACTCTCCGGCTAAGTGAGTATATTTATTCTAGTTCTTATTCTGTCTTTACATAAACAAGCTAAAATGCCCCCAAATTGAAGCCCCCAAATTATTTTTGATTTTTGTCTTTCTTTTATATGTATTAATAATGTGTTCAAAGAAAAATAATGATTATTTCATTTATAGCTATGGTTATGTATTTGGTCTCTGCGAGCACATGGGCTGTCAGGCTTGGACGGTAATGCATGCAGAAAATGCTCTGCTGGCCGCCGATGAAACTGATGGAAGAGCTTTACACTTTGAAGGAGGATTACCGGTTACGTCACTTGTATTAAGCACTATCATCAGGTCTGAACTAACATAATATTCTATTAAACAATATAACTCTTAGTAAGTTTTATAAAAATATTAGTTTATTGCAGTGTAATTAATTGGTATATATAATTCCAGGTCATTTAAATCTGTGAAGAAGCCCTCGCCTTTAACTCCGGACCAGAAACACAAGTTCGGAGCTTACTTGTTGTCTCGTCGCTCGGCCTCCGCCCCACGCACTGTTGCTTCTCTTATTGAAGCTGCAAAAATCCTTGCCGATGACCAGGTAAATGACTTACTAATATCTAACTTTATATGATAGTTTATATTGTTTTATTGTATTTTTGTTGTTAGTATTTTGTTTTGTTTATTTTTCTTTATTTCTTTACAGCCTACTCCCATATGCATTGTCTTCAAAGACAAGAAGTACATCACATCAGAGACGGATTCCATTGAGTTCTCGGTCACGGATTTAATCGGTAGAGCCATTCCTAATCTGAAACCTGATGAAGTAGTCGCTCAGTCTGGCACGAGGTTGGCTGATGACGTTGTTGTTCTATCAAAGCAGCCGCTGACACAGAAACCCAACGAACCAACGACATTCGTTTTAAATCTCAGCAAGATTAAATCCCAATACGGTCTTTACAAGATATCTCTCAGTACAGGAAGCAAGTCGGCTAACTTTAACATAGCTGTGCTCGGAGAAATACAAGTGTCGAGTGTTGAAATTGGAGTGGGGGATGTAGATGGCACCACCAGTCCTAAACTTACAACAGTTACTTACCCCAACAAGATGGCTGAAGTACTACAAGCTGATCACTTACAGAAGTAAGTAGAGAACCTAATTCAATACACTGTCAGAACTTTGTTGGTAAATTCTTTAATTCCTTTAATTATCTTAATAAATCATTTGCAGTAACTTCATATTTTTAAACTAGCAACTATTATTAAATTAAGAATTTTGTTTCATACATAGATAATGATAATATGTTATGATAAGGCTCAAAAGGACTCATATCCAGAGCCGTAAAAACATTTACAAAAAAAAAATAAGAATTTTGTACAAAACTGTTGTTGATTAACTACTTTTGAATTTAGAACTTTATACACAATTAAGTTCTGGAAGTAAAAGGTTCTGATTGTTATATATTTGTATATTCAGAGTGAGCGTGAAGTTCTCAATTCGTGACAAGTTCAACAAGCCGGCGCTGGTGCAGCAAGCCTTCTTACTGGTGGCTTCACTAGAGGACGAGCGAGAGGCCATCTATGTAGCGGAGCCCGACCACGCTAAGAACTATAAAGTTGAACTGGTACGAAAACTACTAACATATACATAATATACAATAATATTACATAAGAGGAATGTTCTATTACAGTATCAGTCGAAAATTGGATAATTACCTCAGTAGGTGTTTTACCTTTGTTATATGATGTGGAACGTGGGCGCCATGCATATTATGAAATAATATAAGCAATGTTCTCTAACTGTAAAACCCAAATAAGTGAATGGTTATCTGAGTATTTTTTATTTTTTTAAATTTAGAATGTGGGCGCCATGGGCAAGCACCTGGACTACGTGTCAGGCTCATACTCCGTGAGCGTGCTGGTCGGAGACAGCGCTGTAGCGGCGCCGCTGTCCTGGAGACTAGCTGATGTTAAACTTAGCTTCGGAAGAGACGCTATTGGTCAGTTAACAATACATATATATGTATACATATCTTTACTAAGAGTATAAATGTGGATTTGCAATCAGTAGAAGTGGGAGAGAATTATAACAGCTAAATTCTATATAATCTAATAAAAGACTTGAGCATGTATAGAACTCATATTAATTCATTCTTGGAATGTATTAAAGGCAGCCCTAGTAGGTTCATTTCAAATTTGGTTTAATAGAGAGAGGAGCTTGGACGGTGGGGATGAGTATTTAACGCGCGTTAGATAAGGAATTAAACCTACACCTGGGTCGCAAGTCCCAGGCATAGTTAAAGCTTACCCTACAACAATAAACCCGGCACTCGCACGATGAATTTATGATTGCTATGAGGTTGCGTCTCATACTACATATAAGTTTGACTATCGTATTTTTAGTGTATGTATCTATACAATAGATATAATACACTGTCTCACGTACCCCACTGGAGGCATGCGCTCGGCAGTCTAATGACTAGCGGGGAGTGGAACGGTGACGTGCGTCGCTCTAGGCGGGGTAGTAGTGAGCAGGGATCCTACAGTATTAATTGATTATATGTTTCTCTCCCCAGCGGAGCCCCGCGCCGCCCGTGTCCGCGGCCCGCTGCCCCCCATCTCGCACGTGTTCCGCGCGGCCGAGCCCCGCCCGCCGCGCGTCGTGTCGGACGTGTTCTCCCTGGCGTGCGCGGCGCCCCTGCTGCTGCTCCTCATACTGTGGGGCTCCCTCAGACTCAACTTCTCACTGTTCCCCTTCACACCAAGCGCTCTGCTGTTCCACGTTGCGCTCGGTGGTACGTATACAACACAACACAAATATTTATTACACTCAAAAGTAAAAAAAAAATAATGTACTGGTGGCCGTGAACAATTTTAACCGAGTGATAACTTATGACTCAATACCGTTTCTTCCTTAGTCTGGAAGAAACGAATATTTTTTCTTTAAAAAATACACTTACATTGAAATCTACATATATCTTTAACAAGGCATATTATACAGGGTGACTGGTGAATTACTATCAATATTTAAGGAGAATACTCGGTACATGATTCTCATTCGAATTATGTAAAAAAATAGGTACTTAATTTTTGACCAAATTTCCGTATAAATAAATAAAGTGTGGACACGTTCCAAGTGTTCCAAGTGTGGACGCGTGCGGCGGCGTGCTGATACAACACCACGGCGCCGCACGCGTGTGTGTGTGTGTGTGTGTATACCTAATCTGTAGGGTGTTCACACGATGCGTAATTAATTACATAACTTTTGGTTAACTTTACTTAGAAGTTTATTAATATTTATGTTATATTAATTTTTATTTTGTCATATATGATCGTCAAATATCACGTCCTCAAGTATCGATAGTAATTCACCAGTCACCCTGTATATTTGACAATATTTAGTATTTACCTAAGAATGTAGAGTAATGATGTTACCAATGAGTATATATAACTAATATTGTTTTTATCCAACGTTTCATCCACAGCGTCCCTGTCTCTATACGGTCTCTTATGGTTGAAGCTGAGTATGTTCGAGACTCTCCGCTACCTGCTGCCAGTCGCTGGACTCACCTTCCTGGCCGGACAGAGGCTGCTGAGACGTCTTGCAAGAGACAAAGCGGCTCGCTAACATATATAATATATAAATAATACATAATATACTATATAAACTATGTCTGTATACAGTCTGCTACTACCGATGGCTCAGTAAGATATTCACATTCAATTTGTATTGTATCAATTATCTATTTGTTTTTGTTTATTAAATTGTTGAATTTTTTATGTTAACTCAATTATTAACTCAAAGGTCATCTGTTTTTTCATATTTATTACATCGGGTATGTTTCTATTAGAATGCTTCTGTAAACTATGTTCCGAACACTTTATTTAAAAAAAATATTGATACTTTTATTATTAATAACTACTGTAAGTTTGTGAGGACACAAAGATAGAAATAAAAAATAATTACACGTATGTAATGAGTTTCATTTAATTTAAATATATGTTGATATTCTGAGAATGCTCTGTGTTTAGTATGAGGTAGCAAACCTCTATACCTGTACTGCAAACCTTATAGAGCTAACTCTAATAATCTAATGTTATTTATGGATTTAAAGCACTTATACCTTTTTTTCTAGACAAATATTAAAATTGGTCTGAGAATCTAAACACTTACACAAAAAATTGTCGCCTCGTTATTGACTATAGTGTTATAATAACAAGTCTATATATCGAAGGTTTTGGTGAAAAAATAGAGAGACTTTAAACCCACATCTCACCATAAATTGCTAAAAAAAATGGCAAGAAATTTAAAAAACTTTCAAAACAACCTTATCATGTGGACTCTCTGATATAATAACAACAAGCTAAGAAATGCGTGATAAAAATAATTCTGGATTTGTCTCATCTATACTGACTGGTGGAATTGATTTTTTTTATTATTATTTTTAGAATTCCCTGTAAGAGATATTGTAATATCTAAGTATTGAGAAGGTTAAGAGGCTTATGATTTTCCATTCATATAATTAAAGTATATTGTTATTTACGTAAAACGAATTAGCTTCGATTTCGATTCCGGCAATTGCAACACCTTTTATGGAGGCACAAGGAGCTGCTCGCACACAAAAAGTCAAAACAAGTCTCTTAAGATTCTTCTTAAGTTAAGGAGCACAATTACATCCACAAATCTTTCCCAAAACTTAGTACGCTTCCTTACTCATATCAACATGCTTGTACTTTTGTTTTATTGAATAGTTTTTAATTTTGTGTAAAAAACTAACTCATGTCAAGAATCCTATTGGCTATTGGTCGCCTTATATTTTTGTTGGTTAATGATAAACTTGCGCTCTAGATAATTTTTCAGTTTTAGTGATGTTTAGTAGTCATGCCACCCTATTGTCAATAGTGGTAACGGTACCAATAAAGCTCATAGTATAACTGGTTAAAATATTTACAAGTGAAAAAGTATTTTGAATTGCGGTTATATCTTAACCTATCTCGACTTTTCAGTTTGTCTTGCGATTGACATATTTCGGGTTGATTGACCTACAGGTCGGAACGATAAACCGAAAACAAAGATAGGGATTTGTTAAGTCACATGTAACTCGATATTCTCTATTGATATAATTAGTATATAAGTAATTTGACTCAAAATAGGTAAAAAATTGGTTGTTTGTAAAGTAGGTTTACGATCGAGATGTTTACGTGATAACGTCTTATTGGTGATATAAGTTTTTGGGAACTAAGGAATTAATGAAGATAACAATTTTTTCAAATTTTAAATTAGGTACATCTATCGTTTTATTCACATTTTTGATGACAAATTTCGGGTGTAAAATGACAAGTTTACTTATTTTATTTTTATTTACTTATTATACATTTTTCTTCATACATACATTCATACAAACATACTTTTATACATTTATACAAACATTTATGCATACATTCACACATACATAACATACAATACGATCAGTTACAATCTTCACGTAAAATTATCTCTTTCCAATCTGGGTAATTCTGTTCAGGATAGGACGATGATAGGAAAAGTAAGAAATAAAAGGAAGGTTTTCAGCTGTTATGTGCCTTGCAAAAGTCAGGTCGGTGGTTGTTCCTTTTAACGTAGTAGACTTTGAAACATCGGACAAGTTTTCAAGATTGAACGTTTCTTTCATGAATCTGAGGAATGAGTCATCTGTCTTAAGGTTTTTGTTGAAATCACCACACAGAAGAATGGGTATATTAGAATCAACTTGAAGGAACGGGGGCACGTACTGGGTGTTGTGAATGTACGGACCGAGTGCTTGCCAGAGTAACATGCCGACGTTTTGCGTACTAGCTCCTGCATGAACGTTTATAGCGCCGAGCACGAACTTGAAGGGTGTATCTGCAGTAAAGCACGTAACTTCAGTCAAGCACACATCTCCTGAGGTTTTGATGTGACGAGTTGAGTCTGTAATCGCAGTTTCAACCACTTCGGCTGTAGACGGCCATGATAATCTGCGATAGATTGCAACTCCTCCAGCTGCGTTGGTATCTGAATCAGTTCGATTATTCCTAGATATGCACTCATAATTGTTAATCGGAAGTGGTGGACAATTCTTTACAACCGAAAATCCTTCTCGTGGAACGATTTGATTCACGTCATCGTTATTTTCGGCACCTTCTGAAGACTGTTCGACAGACACTCTCCTTGCCTCAGTTTCCATGGGTTCTGTGCTGTTAGAATTTTGCAGAATCGTCATTGCTTCAAGCTCCTGTAGCACACTGTCGATGTTAAGATTTTTCTCGTATATCTGACTACGTTCCACGATGACATTCTTGTTGTCGTTGTATAATTGTAGAAATTTATTGCAATCAATAATTTCAGATAATTCATTGCGGAAGGGCAGATACAGCAGCACCATCTCACGTTGATAGTCGACAATTTCATGTTCTTCGTAATGCCTGTATCGTATGATCCGTCCCATTTGTCGTCTGCGATATTGTCTTGAATTCGTTTCTTTTTCGGTCTCTGGTTCCAAATTTTCATACTCATGCAGGTCCACGTCGTCTTTAGTGTCGATGAAATCTTGACATTTAGCATACCACGAAGCAAACTCGGCCAAATATACAGGTTCCAAGGAAGGAGGTCGTTCTTCATATCGCTGAATGATATTTTTGATCCATACATCTGTACTGTCAGCATCAATTCCTTCGCGATTCATTTGTACACGACGTTTGCGGCAACGTTGTCTCTCCGATGGCCATACTGTTGGTATGTACACTACTTGACGGCTTGTTTCGCTCATCGGTTGTCGTAATAAAAACCACGCTGCTTCTTGGGCCGACATTTCAACTGCATTTAGAAGTTTAATACTCAAAGCCTTCAATTGGCCCGTGTAGTCCCGGTCAGGATGCTCTTGCATCATTTTCGCCAGCTCTCGATTCAAGTTACCCATTCCGCGAGCCGATTTGCTAACGTATTCCACGACGTACTGCGCGCAGCTATAGTCATCTAAGATAAACTGGATGTCAATGTTGGAATTCATTTCACCAGCAAGGTAAGGGTTGAATGTGTTCGTCATCAGTTGGTCAAAGTTGCGTTTGAACAACAATGTTGGCCTGGACAGAGTTGAACGCACTACGTCGAGGTATGCATCGAACGTCAAACTATGATCCCTCAGAAAGTCGTCCATGCTAGCATATGTACGGTCGCTAAGGGAAGTTCTTAGCTCTTTACCCTTTTTCTGGAATGCAACGCGGCGTCCATCAGTTTTTGGCATTGGTACCAATACACGGGTAGTCAGCATTGGCCAGTACGGGATTCCAAATCTGCAAGTCGTTTCGCCTCGTTTCGTGCAGGTGAAAGTGTGCTTATGTATTTGGTTGGAGTAGATGGTATCGTTAGGCACATCTTCTTTTGCAACTGAACTTATTTTCTCCACAAGTTCGATGGTGTTGGGCATATTTTCTGAAACGGTTTCGATGGGGTCGTTGTTCAACCACAGTAAAATATGAGCGTGGGGACTTCCGCGATGCTGGAACTCAATGCGAAGAAAATAATCCTTAACAAAGTATTGGCCGAACGGATTATTATAATTCGACTTCGCTTTCAACATGTTCATCAGTGTACCAACAAGTTTGTGAAAATATATGCAGCACGTAACTGGATCGTCAGTCACTAAGCTGCACCGCTCTGATGTGTTTAGATCTTCAGCAACTTTGCCAGGATATTTGTTACTCAATTTGAGGAGTAAGTTCAGTAATGTCAACCAGCGTACTTCATTTGCACTTAGAGTGAGAAAGATGGTCGGCTTCCCAAGTTGACGGAGCATAGCAAAGAGATCCCGTTTGCGAGAGGCCCAGTACTGGACGGAGTTTGGCACTGATTTCATAAAGCCAAGGTTGGGTATAACAAATGCTTTAAGGAATTCTGGGTCTTCTAACATTCGTCGAGTTACGTTTTCTGTACCCGGCACTTTCCGGAACGTGCTGTAAATTCCATCCACCATGCGTAGACGTAAGATCTTCATAGCAATGTACAAGATCTTTTGAGGCCTGGCGCCGCGTCTGTCACTTCGTCTTATTTCACTGGTCACCATCATATAAGGTGTCACCGAAACTCCCATGTTGAAACGACGTGGTTCTCCGAAGTATATTGCAGGAAATGATAATTCTTCAGCATGACGGTCAGAAAAGATGTTGAGATGCGTTGCCCGATGTCCTGGTGCGATGTCAAGACAATCCTCTTCGTTCCACAATAGTGTGTGCTGTCTAGCAGCAAGAATTTCAGATTCAGGTGTATATTCAGCAGAAATTGCTTCGATGCGAGGACCAGGTTCATCCGGCAGGATTTCTTCTGATTTCACTGTAAGCTGTAGCTTCGACATATCTACTTTGATATCGTATAAACGATAAAGGCTCGACTTCTGAAGTACATCCAACCATTCCTTGATCGTACGTTCAGACGTGTATCCGCTAACGTAATTCGTTTTGTGCGCAAGATTCCGTTCTATGTTGACATTGATTACTTCGTCCTCATCCAGTTGCCGAGGTAAGCATTTCATCATTTCTTGCCCGTCGACTGGAACGTTGATCACTTGTCCAATGATCCCACATGAGAAGTCATGACGGAGTCGACGTACTTGCATAAATGGCAGACGTGGTGAGATCAACCGTTCACTGATTGGATCCAATGGCGGTAGACCTGGAGGTACCTCAGGATATGTGAAGCCGTTCATCTTCGCAAGACTCGGAAGCTTTCCTGTATTCAGCGAGCGTCTACAGTTGGCGCAAACCAATGTAAATTCCTGGGCGTGTACTTGCCGATTTTCCTTAACACACCAATCTGAGATTATCTGCATTTGTACAGCAGTGATGGCTTTAAGGTCATTTCTGAACCATAATCTATCGCAAACCGAACAAGTATGGCCAAAATCGTTATCCAGGAAAAGAGATTTGAATCGTTGTATTGACGAAGACCATTTTGTAGACCAGTTAGTTTGTCTTTGGTGCACTGCTGCTTGATTCGATGAAGTACTGGGTTGTGCAGCACTCCTAGCTCGTTCGGCTTGACGCTGTCGAGATGCACGTTTTCGCTGAGCGCTGGTTTGTACAATTTTAGTTGTCTCCACCGTGCCGCTGGCGAGAGCTAAATTTGCAGCTCTACGTAGATGGTACGCTTTGCGTTGTCTTTCAGCGGCTTTTCTTGCAAACGCCGCGGCCTGTTCTGGGGTTCTAATAGCTGCTACTCGTTTTCTGTACTCACGATGTCGCAGGGCATTCTTTTGGGCAGTGGTGGGTATTGCAGACGTTGACGGCAAAGCATCCTCGGTCTCCATCGGTGTACTGGATGTTGAAGGAATGTGCGCACAGGGATCCATCATGTTGAGCGTGGTGATATCTATGGAACACAAAATATTTTAATTCCAAATGAAATGAAGTCATTTGAAAGTTTTGTAAAATACACATTTCCTGTACTCACGGTTTCGCAAGGTATTAGATTCGGCGGGATTGGCTGAGTGTTGCACAGTGAGAGGTATTGCAGACGCCGAGGGCAAAACATCCTCAGTCTCCATCGGTGTACTAGACGTTGAAACAACGTGCGCTTGGGGATCCGTCGTATTGAACGTGGTGCTTTCTGTTAAACGAATTGAACTTAATTTTCTAAAGAAATATTATCAACTAGCTTTCGCCCGCGTAACGTTTATTCCTTCCCTCGGGAATAGTAATATTTCCCGGGATAAAAAGTCCCTATGTCCTTTTCTACACCCCAGACAACGTGTAGGCAAAATTTCATGATGATCCGTACAGTAGCTAAAGCGTGAAGGCGTAACAAACAAACAAACAAACAAACTCACTTTCGCATTTATAATATTAGTTAGGATTAAAATTTGTTTAAATAATTCTAATTCCGTTTAAATTATCAATAAATGATATTCAATTAATTAGAAATAAAATTTGAATTGAAATCAATACTAATTTTGAAAATTTGAATTTGTAATACGCGAGTTTACCAACTTGACACATGAGAATGATTTCATGCATTGTGATTGGTCGCTCGAATTGTAGGTTAGAATGCAGGGTTTTGACAAGTGAGAAATTTTAATTTGGTATTATAATTCCGTTTAAATTATCATTAAATGATATTCAATCAATTAGAAATAAAATCAATACTAATTTTAATTGTTTGAATTTTTATTACGCGCCTTAACCAACTTGACACATGAGAATTGTTTCTTGCATTGTGATTGGTCGCTCGAATTGTAGGTTAGAATGCAGGGTTTTGACAAGTGAGAGATTTTAATTTGGTATTATAATTCCGTTTAAATTATCATTAAATGATATTCAATCAATTATAAATAAAATTTGAATTGAAATCAATACTAATTTTAAATGTTTGAATTTGTATTACGCGCCTTAATCAACTTGACACATGAGAATGGTTTCTTGCATTGTGATTGGTCGCTCGAGTCGTAGGTTAGAATGCATTGTTTTGACAGGCGAGAGATTTTAATTCGATATTCTAAATTCTAATCATTCACACGACGCGACGCGCTCCTTTATCTATTTTTTCCGTATTATAATTATTTAGGGTATGAGTCCAACTATGTTTTTATTTAACACTACCACAATTCATTTTTATCATAACATAACCTCTAAATTTCGTTTGTTTACACGTGTCTTTTTCCATCTTTCATTACTTTTACAAGTTTATTCAAGAATGTTAATTGTTAGTAAGTAGGCTATTTTATTCACCTTTTTTTGTTGCAATTGTTGTAACACTTCACTTGAACTTCACATTTTGTTTCACTGTTAAACATTCAACGAAAACTTAACCGCACGAGAAAATCTCCATTCGTTTGTATGCCGCTAGAGTGAGAGAGACGGTCCACTCACTCGAACGCTATGCCTGCCTCCGCTCGTGAGGATTCCGCGTGACAAGTTTCATTGAATGACTGGCAGCGCTCGAGATGAGACGGGAGATCGGTCCGTCTCTCTATCGTTATACCTGCGATCGCGCTCGTGAGGTTTTGGTGTGACACAAGTTTCTGAACATGTCACCCGACTAAAATAATTTTAAAGACGTTATCACGTCAAAAAATCCGTTTTCACTGTATATTCTATTTTATTAATCGTCAAACCTAAGCTATTCGCCAATAGCGTCTTAATTTGTTTATCGTCACTTTTAGCTGTTTTCACCATGCAGTAAAGGAGATCATTCAGGTTTCATACATTTTTGGGCCTTTTTCTGAAAGTGCCGGCCAACAAAAAAAAATGGTACATATTGTTAGAACTAACCATTTGGAGCAATAATTAATATGGCGCAAAAGTTGTAGGATCCAAGATATAGAAGTTATACAAGTTCTATGATTCATCATTTTCGTACATTTATTTTTCTGAAAGTGCTAGGAAACATAAAATAATGATTGATATTGCTAGAGTTAAGCTTCTCAAGCATATTTTTATAGCGAGAAAGCCATAATCTGTTCTCTTGTACATGTTAGAAACTTGTCATTTTTATGTAATACTAGCGAACCCGACAGACGTTGTTCTGCCCAGTATCTGAACGCATCCAACACAATTTAGTTGTTGTTGGTTTTATTATTTCTCTAAACTAATATATATATATCGGGGTGTTATTTTTATATATTAAAACAACGTTATATAGCATTCTATGTATAACTAAAAATATATTTTAGGATAATATAAGTAAAACACAAATACTGATTCACGTATTTTTTAATTAATACAATTGAATACATTAGTATCAATCATAATATGACATAAAAACGACAGGTTTCTACCATGTACAAGAGAACAGATTATGGCTTTCTCGCTATAAAAATATGCTTAAGAAGCTTAACTCTAGCAATATCGATCATTATTTTGTTTCCTGGCACTTTCAGAAAAATAAATGTACGAAAAATTAATTAATTCTAGTCTAGTAGTATTCTTGTCTCTTTCTGTTATTATTTTTTTATTGTAACATTTGAATTATTTTTAAGTGGAAACTTTATTGGTTTTTGATCTAGAAATAATTATTTAATTTTATGTAATAATTCACTGTATGTTTCCCAAATATAAATAAAATAAAATGATGAATCATAGAACTTGTATAACTTCTATATCTTGGATCCTACAACTTTTGCGCCATATTAACTATTGCTCCAAATGGTTAGTTCTAACAATATGTACCATTTTTTTCTGTTGGCCGGCACTTTCAGAAAAAGGCCCAAAAAGAATGATCTTTTCGCACACATAAGTAGAATAATTCTACCGTACGTTTTGAGACAAACTCAATATTGTAATCAATATCAACTATCATTTTTATGGTACTTAAGTAGATATTGGAACTTCATATTGTTCTAAAAATAGAAAAATAGTTTTTTTACAATATTATAAGCCACGGGGCTTATACTAACCAAACTCTTTCGTGTTGATTTTACCTACATTGGCAGAATATGCTGTGCAGTCGTCATTACTGTACTTAATATAATATAATATAATATAATAAATTTTTAAGAAATAATAAAACAATATTGTTGCTTAAACATAATTTATTGCATGTCACAAAACTATAAAATTCAGTGTTAAGGTACAGCTCACTGGTTTATTATAAAAATTAGGAAATTATATTATTTATATCACTTCATTATCCTTAGTCTACACAATCATACAATAAAAATATATTACATATTACTCCTTATATGCTACAAGGTACATCAATTCCTTCTCAGAACCTGATAAGTACAGTCATAGACTTAGTCTGAAAAATAGAATTTTCTCACTAATACTGGGTCGGCCAGTAGATAGTATTGGAATGAGTTTTTGTTAAGATACATCTAAAACTCAGCATCTAAAGTGAACACGTTGTCATCAGGATTGGCCATCACTCCCCATTTTTGGTACTCTCCGACCTTCTTCTCAAAGAAGTTAGTCTTACCTTCTAATGAAATTAAATTCATGAAGTCAAACGGATTCTTTGTGTTGTAGTGCTGCGAAAAAATATATATGTCAAAAAATATAGATAATATAAGTATGACTATATAAGTATTGAATAAATACCTTCTCTCCAATCAATTCTATGAGAAGACGGTCGGCAACGAATTCAATATAATCGGACATCAGCTCACAGTTCATACCGAGGAGTCTCACTGGGAGTGCATCCGTGAGGAATTCCTGTTCAATAACTACAGCATCCTTAATAATCTTTAACACACAATCTTTGCTCGGCTTCTGCACTAAGTGTTTGAACATAAGACATGCGAAATCTGTATGGAGACCCTGGAATTATATATAATAAAATTATTATCTTATTGAAGTTCATTATTAGGGGTATGAATAATATATGAAACATATTGAGAACTCACCTCATCTCTAGAAATGAGTTCATTACTGAAAGTCAAACCGGGCATGAGACCTCTTTTCTTCATCCAAAAGATAGAAGCAAAGCTTCCAGAGAAGAAAATCCCTTCAACAGCAGCGAATGCGACAATGCGCTCACCAAAAGTGGCCGTCTTGCTGGCAATCCACTGTAGAGCCCAATCAGCCTTCTTCTTTACACACGGTAAAGTCTCAATGGCATTGAACAGGAAATCCCTAGAAATTATATACAACTGTGAAAACTATAATAATATTAAACTAATTCAGTTCTCTTAATTTTAATTGTTACCTTTCTTTAGGGTCCCTAATATATGTATCAATCAGAAGTGAATACATTTCAGAGTGAACATTTTCCATAGCAATTTGGAAACCATAGAAGCATCTTGCCTCGGTCACCTGAACTTCCTGGGAGAAGCGTTCAACGAGATTCTCATTTACTATACCATCTGATGCCGCAAAAAACGCCAATACATGCTTAATGAAGTGTCTTTCACAGTCTTTCAAACTTTCCCAGTCACTTAAATCCTGTAATAAAATATTTATACATAGTTAAATAATAATGTAGTAATGTTTAATGAATTATAATTTATATTGAAGATATTGTATAACTATTCTGTTAAATAAATTTCATAAGCGGAAAAATGAATGATAAATATTGTGCAATATTTTTTCAAAACGAGCAAATATTGCAAATTAAATAGTAATTCAACAGATCTTATATTGTATCTAATTATGTTCAGCAATTAAAGTTCTAAGCAATTAATTAGGCTAACCTTAGATAAGTCAACTTCTTCAACAGTCCAGAAGGAAGCCTCTGCCTTCTTGTACATTTGCCATATATCAGGATATTGGATGGGGAATATAACGAAACGACGTGGGTTTTCTCTCAGCAGGGGTTCTAATTGTGGGTCAAAAGCCGGCGTTTTGCTGTCTTTCTCAACTTCCATTTTTTCTAATTGAATATTTTCATCTCGGGAATTAAGAACTTTTTTAACAGGAGACTGCAAAACAAATCACGTTAATGCCACATTTAATAACCAATGAAATAGTAATAATGGTAATACCAACCTTAATATGAACATTGTTGATTCCATTAAACACATTTTCTTGATCATTACAGTAAGACATTATTTTAAATTTAGATATTAAAAACAGACACTGATTTTTATTACAAGTAGAGGATATTATTTAAAGTTATTAAAGAAAGTGGAGCAATTTTGGAGCGTTCTGATGTGTACTAGGTAACTATCAACTAAAATTAACTGTTGTTGATTGCAGATTGCTAGGTGTCGTACTTCGCAGTTCGCAGTTTATACAAGTCACAACAAGATTCAGAAGCAATATCATATTTATGGCGGGAAAATTATTTCTGTTCTGAAACTAGTATTTAAAAATTTTGTATATATACATTTTAATTTTAAAATATTCACTATAAAATATAATCTATCGTTTTACAATAATAAATAATACGTATAAAATAAGTCATAACTTAGTTTTGCTGAAACTATTAGATAATCGTTTAAAATGTTAGAAGTAATTATTTCTACAATAGAATTTCTGGTTTCAGAACAATTATTGATAATAATCTGCACCAATGGTGGAATAGAATTAAAAGCGCGAAAAATATTGTTTAATTTTTGATTCACTTCTTGTGTTAGAAGATGTAATTTCATTATATAGTTAACAGGAATAGTTTTTCTTTCCTTTTTTCCTAAATAGAGCAAAATACGATGAATTATTTACTTTCGCGGTAAATAAACAGATTTTAAAAGGTCAATTGATTGGACAAATTCTAACCAATAGGATATAAATAAAGTAGGTATTCAACCCGTTAGCCAATCAAAATTAAGTCCACTCTACACCTGTTGTTGACTCAGTGTTAACATTCGATTAAGCTATTTTGAAAATTGCACATACATATACTATTGTATCATTACTTTTTTATTAATTTAAATATACAAATTATTGCGTCTATTTAGAAGATTCTCCGAATAATTACTTTACTATTAGATTAACTGTTTTCCATAGTTCCTTTATCAAATTTAGATAATTTTGTTGTTGCTCTTAAATTTTCTATGTCATTAATAAAACATATTTTAGGAAACAGTAAGACCTGTGTCCTAACCATCGGATATAAAGAATTTTTTTAAAGACAGAGTTTATTCAAACATAACTTTATTTTTCTAGACATGTATAAAACAAAAAAGTGAAACCTATACAGAATCTTGTGATTGTAGTATATTAAAAAAATCTAAAATCAATTAAAAGCATATATTTTAAAAGCACGCTTAATAGATATAAAATATTGAGGTATTTTGGAAAAAATAAAAAAATATTATCGAAAGATAAAATATATATAATATAATGAGCTCTCCATATCGACGTTAAAATTGTTTTTCTTTAATTTGATAATTTAATATTACTATCATTCTAATTATTTTTATATTTGCAGCTTTGGTCCAATTCATACTTAAGTTGTACAATATTCTGTATATGTTATGGATCAAATTATAATGTAATATTGATTACTGAGGAAAGAAAACACTGGAATTAATTAAATTGATCAGTTGCTAGAATAATACAACAATGCATAAGTAATTATTTATTTATTACACTTGCGTAAGTGAATTTTTCAAGTAGGTAATAATACAAGTGACATTGACATTGACTTGAGACCGTGTGACGTCTGCTGCGTATAGCTAAATGCCGATTTCTTAGTTTTAATGCTTCATATTTAAGCAATAACTTGCAGTCTTAGTATATTTAGGAATTAAATAACATTAAAAAGCCGTCTTCATAATGTCCGACCATGACGACGACTATATGTGTGAAGAGGAGGAAGACTATGGCTTGGTAATGTTACTTTGTTTACACTTGCAGTTGCATTTTTCATAATATGTACTGTGTGCACATTCTCGCCAAAATATTATAAGACATACACGGTCTGGGTAAAGGCTAAAATTGTTGTCATAATATAACAAGCATGCCCTATATACGATACTTACTTAATATTATAGCAAACTCTTTGTTCATCTCAGATACTATTTTGATATCAATATTCCACATTAAATTGGTTGTTCAATTGTCATTGACACCTTTGTTGATGAAATGAGACTTTACATTTTCTTCATTTATTTATATCAAGTCTTAAACATAACACAATATCTATATTTATATTGGATAACTGAACAATTGAGATGTCATTCTGCTTTAAATCTGATTAGCTAGTGCTTAAAGTTATTTATCTTTAGTGAAATTAAAGGATTAATAATAACTATTTTTTTGTTTAACACAGGAATATTCGGAGGACAGTAATTCAGAACCCGATGTGGACCTTGAGAACCAGTATTACAACAGCAAAGCCCTGAAAGAAGATATGCCGTTAGCGGCTCTGTTGAGTTTTCAAAAAGTTCTAGAATTAGAGGGAGGAGATAAAGGAGAATGGGGGTTCAAGGCTCTCAAACAAATGATAAAAATAAATTTTAAACTGGTAACATTAGCATTTTAAATTATAAAATATGTTCCTTATTATGGAACTGATAAATAATAACTGATATATATATTTTTAATTACAGAGCAACTTCACGGAAATGATGGCAAGATATAAACAACTGCTCACATACATCAAGAGTGCGGTGACAAGAAATCACTCAGAGAAGTCCATCAATTCAATCTTAGATTATATTTCTACTTCTAGAAATGTATGTTGTACAAAAATTCTTATATTTAGAAGCTCATTATTACTGTTTCATCATCAGTTTATTTTTATATATTTGTTTTAGATGGAGCTCCTGCAGGACTTTTATGAAACAACTTTAGAAGCATTAAAAGATGCCAAAAACGACCGTCTATGGTTCAAAACAAATACCAAACTAGGCAAGCTGTACTATGACCGAGGAGATTTTAATAAATTAGCTAAGATATTGAAGCAATTACATCAGAGTTGCCAGGTTAGGAATTGTTCTGTATAAAATGTCATTTGTTTTTTTTATCTTCATATAATTTCATTATTATCTATACAAAATATTGTTTATCTGTACTCCCTGTATAATTGTTTTCAGACCGATGAGGGTGAAGATGATCTTAAGAAAGGCACCCAACTATTAGAAATATATGCGCTTGAAATACAAATGTATACAGCACAAAAAAATAATAAAAAATTAAAGGCACTTTATGAACAATCATTGCATATTAAGTCGGCAATACCACATCCACTCATAATGGGTGTTATAAGAGGTATGTATATATATTATTACAATATAGAAGAATTGTCATTTTGCCAACCAAATAAAACATCACAAGTTTACTGTTGTAAAACATAATTATTATATTTATTTCGATTTTTATAATCTGCTTTTTTAATTTAATTTTGCAATGGCAATAATTACTGTAAAATATAAAAACATTTTGTTGATAAATTAATTTATTAAACTATATTTAGTTATAGTAGTAAATATTTTGTATCTTTTTTTTAGAGTGTGGAGGTAAAATGCATCTCAGAGAGGGTGAGTTTGAGAAGGCCCATACAGATTTCTTTGAAGCTTTCAAGAACTATGATGAATCTGGCAGCCCTCGAAGAACGACCTGCCTTAAATATTTGGTACTAGCTAACATGTATGTATATTAAATACATATTTTAGGTACCAAAATGGCTTTCTGAGTGAGAAGTAATATGTGATATATTTATTTCAGGCTAATGAAGTCCGGCATCAATCCATTTGATTCTCAAGAAGCAAAACCCTATAAGAACGATCCAGAAATATTGGCAATGACCAACCTTGTGATGGCTTACCAAAATAATGATATAAATGATTTCGAGTCCATCCTAAAACATAATAGAAACAACATTATGGATGATCCCTTCATCAGGGAACATATTGAAGATCTCCTCAGAAATATTAGAACTCAAGTCCTTATTAAATTGATCGGTCCATACACTAGGATTCACATACCATTTATATCTAAGGAGCTCAACATTGATGAGAAAGAAGTTGAAAATTTATTAGTCACCTGTATTTTGGATAAGTGAGTTACATTTTATATTAAGTCTGAAGTAATTATCTATATTAATGCACATGCTTTCTTTAGGTCTCTTAATTATATGAAAGTGTTTACTAACTAATGAATTATTGGATTGGATTACTGTTTTTTATATGCATGTTTTTAAAACCAAAATTGCAATTATTCCAAATATTTAAGTAAATTCAACTGATATAATAAATACACATTTATTTTTTTATAAATAAATGTTGGTCTAAATCTTAAACTAATCTGATGAAAATCATTTTTTGTTAACATACTAGCTTATTTTCTTATTTTGACTCAGGACAAACCGAAAGTGAATTTAACATATATGTATATAGTTAATAGCAAATATTAGTTTATTCGAGTGTATATAGCAAGTATGTAGTTATGATTGAATTAATTCCTCAGTACCATAAGCGGTCGCATCGACCAAGTGAACAGTGTGTTGGAACTAGCTCGTGGTGCGAGGGACGCAGCTCGATACACAGCCCTGGACAAGTGGACCGCTCAGTTGGCAGCCCTGCACCTCGCCCTGGCTAACAAGATGGCCTGAACTTACCAACCACAGAGTAAACACACCTGGATCTACTTGCACAGATTAAATAAATAGTTGTCAACCATTGGAAGAAATTCATTTGTTGCCATAGTTGTAAAACACCATCTATCTATCACTTCATATGTGTTGAGCAGTAAGCTATGAGCTATTGCACTGATTTTAATATGTTTGATCGTCCCTTTTGTTTAATCTGTAATTTTATATATTACCAGTTACACCCTATGTGTAACAATCATTATTACCCATATAAATACATGTTTAAATTAATTTTTAATTCCTTAAAATAATTTGCAAGAAAATCCGCAGCCCACGCAGATATAATGAAAATATTTTAATGGCATCAAATACATGACCAAAATTTTATATCCCATTATGCTTAGTATTTTTTATGTGGGTGTAATGATTGCCAATATATCATGTGTCTAACTTGGTGTTATAACTTTGCAGAATGGATTGTGTCATTAAAAATATTATTTGTAATTACATTAATATAAATATGAAATGATTCTTTTGTTTTCAATTAATTCACTTTTTATGTCACAAAATATCAAAAATGTAGTATTCGAAACTCTTTTTATAGGCCTTTGTTAAAAAAACAAAATTTAAATTGTAAAATATCCTCAAGGGTAATATAAAAATAACAAAAACTACAGTTATTTAATATAAGAATTATTTATTTTGATTATATTTCCCTTATTCTATATTATAATATGTAGTAATGATACCATAAATGGACGGATCGATATATCACAGGTTAGTTATATAACTGTATATACATTGCCATATAATTTGAATTTAATCATATTAATATTTTTTAGATAACACGAGTAAAATATTAAAGGTATAAAATGGCACACTAGAAAAAAATATTAAAAAATAAGTACAAAAGAATATTGATATGTCAATGAACACAATTCATATGGAATAAAAAAATTACACCATAGACAACAATATTACAGATAAAACAGAATTTAATTACTTTGCACCGATTTACTGAGCACCAGATTTCTCTATGATATATAAAATTTTACAAAAATAGTTATATAAGCAGTATACAGTGAATGTGAATCGACTACATGTGATAACAATCACAAAAGTTATTACATCTAGTGTAAATGCATATAAAATATCAAATGTATGAAAAATATTCCAAATATAAATATTTAAATCACATTATTATCAACATCAAACATTCAGCCGGATCTCAAAATATATAAACTTTTTGAGATATACAACCTTTATGGTTAGCAAACCAAGGAGGTTTGTGCATGTCAGTGAGTTGTTTGACAAGCAAAGAGGTTTCATACACGTGTGTCAGATCTCATTGTGACTGTTTGTCTGCCAGCCAGGGTCTGAAGATGGGCAGCGTGGTGGGGTAGTGTGTAGGAGGGCGCTCAGCGTCGTCATCTCTGAACGGATATGTACCCAGTAGTACTGGAAGTTGGAGCTTCACTTCCTTTTCGAGACTCTTCGGTTCAAGGATGAACTTTAATTAAATGAGACATATCATTAATATTTAATAATAGATTACATATTATATGTAGAATCAGCTTGAAGAATATTACAGATAAAGATTTCTTAATATTACGAATTTAATATATTAATGACTGTACAGTGATAGTGTGCTCTGTCCGAGTTGACGATGAAATGATGATCTATTTAAAATTAGAACCTAATACGTAAAAAACTCAACTCTAACAATAAATATATTCTATACTAGCTTTCCGCCCGCAGCTTCGCCCGCGTGGAGTTCGGTTATATCGCGTTTCCAAGAGAACCTTTCAAAAGTCTGGGATAAAAACTATCCTATGTTCTTTCTCAAGGTCAACTCCATCTCTGTACCAAATTTCATTAAAATCAGTTCAGTGGTTTATGCGTGAAAGCGTAACAAACAGACTGCAAAGTTACTTTCGCGTTTATAATATTAGTAGGGATACATAATACATGTAACTATCTCTTTATATTATATCCTTTGACTTACAAACACGTCATACTGGACCGATATGAGGTGACATCCCCTTAGGTTGGTGGGTGGTAGCGGCGGTACGTACAGTACGTCCCGCCAGCGCTGCGCCTGGCCTCCTCGCACCCGCCCGTGTACCACGCGCGCCAACTCACGCACCTCGCGCGCCGCCACCTTACCGTGCGCCACGTACTGGATCGTCTGGAACAAAGATGAAAACCGTTCATGGTACAAGGATTAAAATATAATCCTTTATATTGGGTCATCTGTTTGTATTGGAAAATTTCTAAAGCGTATAAACCAATTTTTACTAGATATTCGCTTGCAGATAGATGAAATGGGAGGGACGAACTTAAGCTACTGTTATTTTAGGGACTTTATATATTTTTTATTAATATACATGTGTATGTCATAAGATTTAAATTCGATGCTGTCTATAGTTGAACAGTTTCAGCAGTTATGTGATTGCTTCGCTTACTAACATATATTTCGTCCATTCATCCAGAGGGTATCTATATGCTATATATGCTTTATCTTCCGTTTTCTAAAATACCTATTTACCTAACTCTTTGAGGTCCCTGACTACATCCTCGTTCCAATTCAAAAAACTATGAATGTCTTAGACAATATGAATAGTTTCGATGAAGGATAGACATACATTTTAAAAAGGTTCCGTAATTGTCTCTATTAAAGTAAATCCTTTTTTCACAACAATAAGAACTTCCCATTCCTTGACAAAATTGCGCTAAATATCCGATCATCATCATGCCATCCTGGACAGTTTATTCGCCTTCCGAGACCAATTTACGTCGTAGTTTAGTATAAGTAAAATATTCTTTAAATATAAGATCACGCTTTACAAGACCTGCATAAATCCACTCACACTGCACACACAGATACTTATTTTTGCTTCAGGCATACACAATGATGGTGCTAGCACTAGTCACAGTCACAGGGACACTTCGGTGCATCAGGAACTTCAATCTCCATAGAGATCTACCACTTTCTACAAAAGCTACAGACTTCAAGACGATTTCAAAGAGATTTTCCTATACTTCGGTACATTTGAATGTGATGGCTGTCTATTGTCCACCCCAAGTAGGCAATAGGGATTTTAGCGACGTACTTTTAGACGACAAAATATTGATATACAATAGAGACATAAATGCTCGTAACACACCATAGGTACGTTACTTTATGCGGTCCTATTTCAAACACTTTACGGCATGTGGTCACATCCCTAGATAACATCGTCTCTAAAACGATGTTCCAAGCAAAAGATCGCCGTGTTAGAAGCATCTTTTATATTTAGTAACCCTCGAGCTCTTCAGGGAAAAAATTCAAGAATTGGTCCATTACGAACCATCCACTCCCTCCGATGTCGTTTAAATCTAATGTTCAGAGATAACAACATACATTGCGAAAAAGAAAACAATATGAATATCTATATATCAGAAACATTATCCAATAAAAAAAATTCGGGGAAAGCTCAAAGGGGAATATTACAGCCTAAAAGTCAGAAATATTTCAATACCTATATCATTTTTACTCCACAGTATACTAATAGACGCTAACATTAACTGTTTAGTATGACGTCATAGTGTTATTTAGTCAGTTACCTCCGTCAAGGCCGCGCGGGTAGCCTTGATGAGTGTCCTCGATCTGTTATCAACGACAGCTGATAAGGCGACGCTCTCCCCGGGCACGTACGCGCCCCGGTCCAAGGCCACGCGACACTGAACCACCCCTCCACCCACACAGCCCACACCCAACTTGTGCTCCACGTTCAACTCGAACTCTTGCTGTGTAACATGGTAATAACTTGATATAAAATACCATAATTAAGTTTAATTTGAAACGTAAAAGTAATTCGTCATCAAAATCCGAGATATATTTTTACATATAGTTCATACTCAGATTTAACATTTGTTTAAAACATACTTTTCTATATTACATACAAGAATTATACTTATTTTTGATGCTCTCATTTTGTAAATATAAAGTGGTTAATATTTAAAATCTAAACGAAAACAACAAAATTTTTAATGAAACTAATATTTTTGGATTACTACGCGTTATTTTATTACATTTTAAAAAACTACATACTGCCAACTTTTCGGTTACTTTGCAGCAACCGCGATCGCGGACATATAAGATGTTTAACAAAAATTTACTCAGATAACATATGCAAGATATGTATATTAAAGTATGTCTCAAATGATCTTAATGCATTATTCTATGAGATTTTACATGGTCGACAATTTATGAAAAATTGCATGTGGCTGTTCTAAATATAAATAACATAATACATATATAAAAACTTGTCTTTTGTCAAAACCATAATGTTAGCTTCATTTTTAGATGTAAATGAAATTTGTATACTTTGAATTTAATTAGTATTCTCTGCACTGTAAATGTATGCGGACTAAATGTGTTATGGATGATTGAAGCAAAAGTAACAGAGACATTGTAATGGATTCTTTACAATAATTACATGCTTTGTGAAGCATAAAGAAGCCTTATATGGGAGAAAAAGTATCATTATTATACCAAAACCGACTTGTTGATTGATCTATATTATTACAATAACATAACATTTAAATAAAATATGCTATTTATACACAAGAAATTCTTTTAGTAAATCACACATAAAAGATTTTCTACTTATTTATGCCAATTATTATAAGGACCTAAAAAAGTATAAGTACTCACAGCTAGGATTGGCGGTTCAGAATTCAGGTCAATAGGATTCATGACTATAAAGACTTGCTGATTTTTATGTGTGAGACCGTTCGGTTCTCTTAGAGCCGCCTTGCAATAGTACTGGACCCATCCATGAGTACCGAGGAATGTGGATGGAAGGCCCATAGGAAGACCCAACTTAAACGGGAAGCTATGGATCCCCGGAGAGAGAACCGATGCTCCATGACCTGAAAAAATATTTTTTTGGATAAATAAATAAGTTTAAGTAATAATTTTTAATTATTATCAATATTACAATACCTGGTTCACCCAAAAGTCTCATTCTGAAGTCAATATAGTTTTCCTTGTCAAACAATCGCTCATGTCTGCCGGAGCCCACTCTTACCACACCTTCGCCGATCACATGGAAATGTAAACCTGGGAAATATATTGGTTATTCTATATATTTAGAATATATTGTAGCTAATAATCTATATATTATATGACTAGTAAACTTGAAGTTATAAATTGATTCTATTCTCTGACCTTTAACAGCCCACATAAATTTAAATGGTTTCACATAACTTATGGCAATGATTGTTTTAATCAAAGTAAAATTTAGATGGAAATTTTTGAATGCTTACCAAGTACTGGAGTGTCGTCTTGCAACTCCATTAAAACTTTTCCTGATAAGAATTGACCAGGAAAATATAAGAGCGACGTATTGTCGAAGACGATTAAAAATTTTAGTAGTTTTCGAGGCATTGTCGTATAAATAAAATAAAAATTGTCTACTAATGAAATAACTGAAAGATCTTGTATTTTAAGTTAATTTTATGACAAAACACAAAATTATTCGTAACAAGTTAGTTTCTTATTAGATATTAAAATTAAGGTTCGCAACAAACACAGTTTTTTTTTTGTTCGTATGTTAAGCAACAGAACTATCACGAGCACTTCTTTAAAGAGAACTTTTGTAATAACTTTATTTGAAAGAATACATTATGCTTAATGTAAGCACAATTTGTCGTAGGATGTAACTTAAGAGTAAGTTATA
This sequence comes from Danaus chrysippus, assembly GCA_916720795.1. Taxonomy (NCBI): domain Eukaryota; kingdom Metazoa; phylum Arthropoda; class Insecta; order Lepidoptera; family Nymphalidae; genus Danaus; species Danaus chrysippus. Next base: position 2,202,345 of record CAKASE010000080.1, on the reverse strand, counting down.
AGTTTGTGAAGGCCGACCATAAACTTGCTTTGCCTTTGTTTTTCTTATTTTATGTCACGAAAAACACTTAATCTTTCTATGAACAGTAAAAATAATAAATATTACGTGCATAACATATATTAAAAACGTTAAAAAAATAAGAATGTTTGTAAAACAATCACAGAAAAAGTTTTAATAATTTATTTTGTCATTGTTACTTCAAAGTTTCTAACTTGTCACTTGTGCAATAATGTTATGTCTTGTGAACTATGACGTAACCGAAAATACACAATGTCTTGAAAGTAAAAGTGGTCCCCGAACGTATTTTTCTTTTCAATTTATTTAAGCCTGCTGTAACAAATTCTAAATTTTAAGGTTAATATTATATATATACATTATTTAAGATAGTCAAGATTCTTAAAATAACTTTTTGTGGTAAATATTTAAATTATAAAGGCGTTATCATTACAAAAGACATATTTTTAATCTGTACAAATATTGTTTTCTGTGTAGTGTTAATACTTCACAGATGACAATAAAAATAATTAAAAGTCGGCGGTACAAAGTTAAATACATCAATTAATATAAACTTAAAAATTTACCAATTTATTACAAAGAATACGAAAATTAAACATTTAAAATGCCTAGTGAAATGATAACACTGCAGTTGGGGCAATGTGGGAATCAAAGTAAGATATTTTCGTCTTTATAAAATATTCCTTTATCGTTCAGTTAAATTTAAAAATATTGGTGTTTTAGTTGGATTTGAATTTTGGAAGCAGCTTTGCATAGAACATGGAATATCGCCGGAGGGAATTTTGGAAGAGTTTGCTTCAGCGGGCTCTGATCGAAAAGATGTGTTTTTCTACCAGGCAGATGATGATCATTACATCCCAAGAGCAGTTCTTTTGGACCTGGAACCTCGTGTTATTCACACTATCATGAACTCTCCTTATGCGAAAGTAAGATTTACGTTACTTACCTAAAAAATAAACACTGAAAAAATATTTTCTACATTATTGTTCTGAAAATGCAATGTTTTCTAATGTTTGACTCTATATTATTGTATTTAAGTGTTGTTAATATTAAATAATGATTTATTTTCAGCTTTACAATCCCGAAAACGTATATTTATCAAAGCATGGTGGTGGAGCGGGTAACAATTGGGCATCCGGCTTTGCTCAAGGAGAGAAGTTAAACGAGGAAGTATTTGATATAATTAACAGGGAAGCTGATGGGAGTGATAATCTAGAGGTAAAAGAGATTAATATTATTAATTTTTATATTATCATTAATAGGATAATTATATACAAACATTTTGTAATTAGTTATGTACATAATATTTAAATGAAACTAATATTTTTCAGATGTAGTATGCAACTTTAGTTTTAAAAATATTAGTTTCATTTATATGAATAAGCCTTGTGAAAATCTTAGATCTCATTATATGTATATAATTTTTAGCTAATTTTAAATTTAATGTATTTTAAGTTTATTTTCAATTTTAATTGTAAATTTTACATTGACATGTATAATGTTTCAGGGTTTTGTGTTGTGCCATTCTATAGCTGGTGGTACGGGGTCCGGTATGGGTTCCTACATCCTTGAACATCTCTCCGATAGATTTCCTAAGAAACTAGTGCAAACTTACAGTGTGTTCCCTAATTTGGATGAGATAAGGTAAAGATATATTTACTAATAAGGAATTTACTATTAAAGTGTGTTTTTTAAATTTCTTTCATATATACTATCTCATTCTTATGTGAATATCTAAAAATTTTACTATAACATTTTATTCTTGTTGAAGCTTTTTAAATAATTGTTAGGTTCTATCAACATTTTTGGGAAATAATTCTATTAATTAAATATTGCCAATACATACTTCAAAAGAGTAGGGTGTAATGCACCTCTAATAAATTAGAGCATAAAATTCTATGAAAATCATCATATAATATTGTATACAACATAATATATGTTAATAATGTATAATAAAATGGCTAAATCTGTTTCGAGTTATGTAACGAGGAATTGGTTACATATCTTACATATCCAATCATTATATTTCAGTGATGTAGTCGTCCAGCCTTACAATTCCCTGTTGACACTGAAGCGTCTCACAGAGAGTGCCGACTGTGTGATGGTGTTAGACAACACGGCTCTCAACAGAATAGCCAGTGATCGACTACACATACAGAATCCATCGTTTGCACAGATCAATACCTTGGTATCAACTATCATGAGCGCTAGTACTGCTACACTTAGGTCAGTACAGTTATAAATTATTTTAGAAATGTAGGTAATAATTGTTAAAAGATAAGGAGTCATCTAAGCGCACGGTAGTGCGCCGGCCAAGTTCCACAGGCCGGCGCATGCCGTGCACTATATTTACACGAACCGTTTCGACCCACTTTTGACCCCCCTGTAGCTCAGTGCCTATTGCAAGTACAGAAATAAAATTTTACCTACGTAATTATATACTAGGACTAAAGCAGTATGCCAAATTTCATAGATAAAGCTTCAGTAGATCCTGAAATATGACCCTGTGAAAATAGCTAATTTTGGCACTGACTCACTGACAGGTAATCAAAACCTCTAGGCCACTTCCCATTGTTTTAGCATTATGAAATTTGGTACACAGGTTGTGTGTTATATGTAGATTAACAAAAAATTAAGAAATTTAAGAAATCGGTCAAGCGTGAGTTGCCTCAATTCTAAATATCGAATTTTTATTAAATTCGACCCACTTTTGAGCCCCTGTAGCTCAGTGTGTATTGCAAGTACAGAGATAAAATTGTACCTACGTAATCATATACCAGTCTTAAAGCAGTATGCCAAATTTCATAGATAAAGCTTCAGTAAATCCTGAAATATGACCCTGTGAAAATAGCTAATTTTGGCACTGACTCACTGACAGGTAATCAAAACCTTTATATAGGCGCTCAGCTCAGCACAATAAAATACATAATAATGAAATATTAATAATTAATAAATTGAGTACATCTATCAATCGGTGATAAATGAAACTAAAAAATAAAAAATAAATATGTAGTTTAAAAAAAAACTAAAAAACACGCTCCAATGATGAAAGAAACCGTGTGGAAACTAATTTAACCTTTACAACCTTGGAAATCAATTTAATTTAAATTGTTTAAAATAAACAATAAATGGTATTATTTAAAAAAAAAGCGTGGGGCGCTTCTCAAGAACTGATATATGAAGCTCATCACGCTTTTTTTCACAAAAATACCATTTATTGTTTGTTAATTTATTTTTAAATTAATATTATTGTGAAAAAAGTGTGGGGCGCTTCTTAAGAACTGAGATATATATAAGGGATATAAAATATTGTCATGTATACATAATGCACACTGTATAACTTAATTAAATATTGCTTACCTAAAAAATCAGGTTTCTATTGTTATAAATTACTTTCGATAGATGGCGCTAGCGGTATAATTGAATCGCGATATTGTTTTGTCTGCAGTATATATGAATGAAAGTCGATAAGGAATCGATGGTCATTTCTTTCTATTTCTTTCTACACTTATGTCTTGATATCTTATATATGGTTACGATTACGATTAAATGGATCACTGATTTGACTTGCTAAAGGATTAATTTTGATATTGCTTATTGATTGATTACTTGTGTGTGTTAAAAGCACAAATTCACTATATTTCTTTTCTACTATTCATTTACCAACGATGGAAATTGTACATCTTTCGGTGGTTGGCGGAGATATACCACATAGGGTAATTCCTATGACATCAGATGGTAGCTGTATGTTTCATGATGTAAGTTATGCATTGTACGGCTGTATAGTACGATTGTATGTACGATTTCTTGAAAAAACGTATTGAAATCTCACCAAAAACATGCCTGTTAAAAAGGGGGCCAAGTTCCAATCGGCTAATTGTTTGCCTAAAAAAGGGGTGAAATCCAATCTAATGCCAAGTTTAGATGCACTTTGAAATCGATCATAATCATCTTCATCAACAGCATGATCCACTGCTAAACATTTGCCATTCCCAAGACTCGCCACCACACCCAGTCCTCTGCCTTCCACATCCAGCCACTACCCGCCACCTTATTCACGTCAACGGTCCATCTGGCCGAAATTCACTTTACCATACACCCAACTTAAAATATGGTATAGTTGTGAAAATACGTAGGTGCTTGGTTAAAAATATTTAAAATTATAATACTTCTAAATTTGAACTTGGCAGGTTAATTTTATTATTTAAATTAGATAATATTTAAATTATATAAATATAAATAATTATATAACTAAATAATAGATTAATGATACAATTAATTAAGTGTTACGTACAGCACAAAAACCTGCCAAGTTCAAATTGAGAAGTATTATAATTTTAGATATTTTTAACCAAGCACCTACGTATTTTCACAACTATACCATATTTTAAGTTGGGTGTATGGTAAAGTGAATTTCGGCCAGATGGACCGTTGACGTGAATAAGGTGGCGGGTAGTGGCTGGATGTGGAAGGCAGAGGACTGGGTGTGGTGGCGAGTCTTGGGAATGGCAAATGTTTACCAGTGGATCATGCTGTTGATGAAGATGATTATGATCGATTTCAAAGTGCATCTAAACTTGGCATTAGATTGGATTTCACCCCTTTTTTAGGCAAACAATTAGCCGATTGGAACTTGGCCCCCTTTTTAACAGGCATGTTTTTGGTGAGATTATATACAGGGTGACTGGTGAATTACTATCAATATTTTAGGAGAATACTCGGTCCATGATTCTCATTCGAATTATGTAAAAAAAATTGGTACTTAATTTTTGACAAAATTTCCGTATAAATAAATAAAGTGTTGACACGTTCCAAGTGTTCCAATTGTGGACGCGTGTGGCGGCGTGCTGATACAAAACCACGCCCCCGCCGCGTATGTGTGAGTGTGTGTGTATACCTAATCTGTAGGGTGTTCACACGATGCGTAATTAATTACATAACTTTTTGTTAACTTTACTTAGAAGTTTATTAATATTTATGTTATATTAATTTTTATTCTGTCATGTATGATCGTCAAATATCACGTCCTCAAGTATCGGTAGTAATTCACCAGTCACCCTGTATACTGCAAATGGCATATATTGTTGTATATATGAATTTAAATGAAACTAATATTTTTCGAATTAGGTTTAAAGAATTTATTCTCAAAAATACATAGTCACTTACATGAAAACATACATACAAAAGTGAAAATACAAAAGTAGTCGCCAGATTATTTGGAACTCAATTAAAGATAGTAAGATATTATTACAAGTGTTATATAGTTGGTATATCAATTATTTTCTAAAATATGTTGTGAAAGATGAGATTTAAATTCGTTAATTGAGCTTGCATTTCTTATAGTAGATGGTAATTTAATTTGTTGTAAAGTTGTGCTCATAATTTTTTTTTGTTTTTCATAAATGACAATTTAGAGTGTACAAATGTATTAACAATTTTTCTTATTAGAATGCAGGAATCGTATATATAAAGTTGTTTTAAATTCATAATCTTCGTTTCTTCAAAAATTTTAACTGTAGATGTAGATAATGGATATTTAAAGAGTATTTTTATTATTTTATTTTGTTTTCTTTGAAGTTCTTGTAATTTTGTATTATTAGCATTACCCCATACTTCAATTAAATATAACAATATAACAAAAAGGATTTAACTAAAGAGTTGTAATTATTATAGTGTAGTTTTTGTGGTATGCACCTAGAAATATTCTTTAGTGACCCAATTAAAGAGGACAGTTTTCCTTTAATATGGTCTATGTATTTGATTGTGAAAATTAAGGCTTTTTCTTAATACTTCGTGCGTTCAAGTATAAAAACGATAAACGCGACTTTTCAGTGTGTAATTCTTGATAGTCGTTAACTAGGTAATTTATAGTGTTAGTTTTATTTTTATCTAATGGTGGTGATTGGAGTTTTTTTGGAAGATTTTTCACGATGGTTGGTGCTCCGTTCACGTTTTTATAGTGATGTCGGTTTCTCCACTATTCATTCGTTGCTGCAGTTCCTCTTTAATATGTAAGTAGTATTTTTGCTGAGCCGGAGTCTGGTCGGAAAACCTTTTATGATTGGTGGGTAATTTATCCCGACTTTTGAGGAGTGATAATTCTGCCTCTGGCTTGTCAAAACATAATTTGATCCTACGGGCTTTTCCAGGACTATATTTACCAATGCGGAACATATTAACAGGCTTTGGAATATCTATATTTATCTGTCTTATAATTTTAAGTACTTCACTCTCATCTCGTAAATTTCTTTCTTGTATATTAGTGGAGTTATTTTCAGCTATTCCCATTATAATAATATTATTTTCCCTCTTTTTCCTATCTTGTACCTCTCTAATTATTTGTTCGCTTGTGTATATTTGTTTATTAGGAGATGCAGAGGCGGGACATATTTTTAATTCCTTAATATTAGTTTCTAGCAATTCAATTTTTTTGCTCATCGTTATTTAATTTTACTTCTAGTTCAGTTCATTGCGATTTTATGTTATTATGTTCTAATGACATTTTTGAAGTTGTCGATTTTATATCTTGGATTTGAGAGCAAATTTCTGCTATGTTACTGCTGAATATTTTTTTAATATCTTCATGTGAGGTCTTAAGATCTGCTATTTCATTTTTTACCGTTGCGATACGTTCGTTCATTTGACCCATAATTTGCGCGCTCGACCCAGTGACGTAATACGGGTTAACTTCGCATTAATTTAATTTCTTGAGAACACTGACAGTCATGATCGGCTGTTTGTTTTCGTTTACTAAAAGTTATCAGTGAGCCAGCACTATCCCCATGTAATTTTGATAGATCAGGCTGTGATCCACCGCCAGTGAAAGGCGGATGCGATTTTGTTGCACTCATTATTAATATCTCACGTTGCGACCGAGCAAAATAAGTATGTATTGTTATAATATAATATTGTCGGTGACAATGCAATATTCGATGTATTAACTTACTTGCAGCAGCGTATGCGCTCAACGCGGAGTCAGTGTGCGAGCGAGTTAAAAAATAGCAACCGTTCTGCTTTCGCGGGTGAGAGGCAGGTGGCCTCGCTCGCTTGCATAGGCGCACCGGCCTTATCTTCAATAATAACTCACTAGGAATGTTCACACAGCTATGAGTCTAGTTACTTTTCAAGCTATAAGGCCTCGGCCTCGAATTTTGCGGGCAGCGGAGCGGCGGCGGGGGCGGCAGGATCTTACGCGTATAATCAAATGGACCGACCCTCGAATACAGCGGTGCCCGCTGCCCGCTAGTTTGGAGAACAGGTATGTTTTGCCCGTGCCGCCGCCGCCGCTCCGCTGCCCGCAAAATTCGAGGCCGAGGCCTAAGTCAAAGTTTATTAGCACTAATCCACTGTTTTGCGTAAATAACAAAATACACGTCTACTCTTCACAACGATTCGACGACTATATTTTTTGATAAAAAACTACATACTCCCGACGTTCCGGCTACTTTTCAGCAAAACAGCAGCAAAGGGATCACGGGCAGACGAGACATTTTGTAGTATCCGAAAAATATTAGTTTCATTTAAATGAATAAAACTCGTGAAAATCTTACATCTCATTATGTATATGTGAATGTTTGTCTATACCTTCTAAACAGATAAGCCTTAATCAATTTTCGTTTTGCTGTAAGCATGTATAGTGTTAGTAAATATTGTATGTAGTACTATTTGTTATATAATTAAATTACTGTGTATATTCCAGGTACCCTTCGTACATGAATAATGACCTCATTAGTTTAGTGGCTCCCCTCATACCAACTCCTCGGCTCCACTTCCTCATGACAGGTTACACTCCGCTATCAGCCGACCATGATGTTAACGCTGTGAGTATATTATATAATAGAGGTAATATGTATGTTTGTTTATTACTATTAATCTCAAAAACTACTGTTTTAAAAGACAAAATATCAGATCTATAAATCTATGTTGTCCCTGGCTAAAATAAAATGGTCAATTTATAAAAATCTGTTAGTTACAATACTTATATGATTTCAATAAATTGTTATAAGTCTAAAAATGAAATTAGGGGCATTTCACGTGAAGCGGACAGGAAAAAAGAGTGAGGTTCGGAAAATCGATCATATTGGGACCATTTATACTTCTAGTAGGCATGAATGTAAACACGGAATATTTTTTTGGTATAATGTATATTTCACAAGTTATGGGTATCTACAGTATAAATGGTCCCAATATGATCGATTTTCCGAACCTCACTTTTTTTCCTGACCGTCACGTGAAATGCCCAATTAGTGAACGCAAAATTTATCCACAAAAAATGGAAGCGGGCAGTATGTGGTTCCAGCCGCGAGGCAAACTTATAGCTCTGTTATTCTCTGTGCTAAATAACCTTATTCACCAAAGTTATATTAACAGAATTATATATTTTTTTTCATAATTCCTAACTCCTCTACAAATTCAATACATATTGTTTTAGGCCCCAAAAATAAGGAAGACCACTGTATTGGATGTTATGCAGAGACTGCTGCAGCCTAAGAACATGATGGTGTCTCTCAGTCCCGACCGAGCCAACCAACACTGCTATATATCAATACTGAACATCATTCAGGTCACTATACCATGTACTCAATATTATACAGATTTAAGACCCTATAATGTATTAAATATATTTATATGGAAAACTTTTTATAGTAAACATCTCAAATTCGTCGTTAAATCATGAGACACTTGTTTTTGATTAATTTTTGTTAATTGCTTTTATTTGAAATTTAAATGAGTGATGTGGATCATTAATAATAGGTTTTTTCTTAAAATTACTTCATAGAAAAATTGGACATAGTTTTAAATACTATTTTAGTTAATTTGGTATGAAAAAAATTAACAGTTAGCTTCGTTTAGTTTTGTCTTATTTTATTGTTATATATGGATATATTAATCAGTATTAGTAAAAAATATATTTTCCAGGGTGAAGTAGACCCATCCCAAGTCCACAAGTCACTACAACGCATTCGAGAGAGGAAGTTAGCATCCTTCATACCGTGGGGCCCGGCGTCTATACAAGTGGCGTTGTCCCGGCGCTCCCCGCACGTCACCGCTGAACACAAAGTCTCTGGACTCCTACTGGCCAATCATACAAACATATCATCCGTGAGTAACAAATGTATCAGATTGATTAACATAATATATTCTTTCCAGTATGTAGCAGTGTGTATCATGGGTTGATAGGATTTTTTTCAAATTATGATGGTGGGTTTATGAGGCTTTTTCAGGGCTCTTAAGAAAAATAGTGGTCTTCATAACCATTGATAATATTTATCTCTCATACAACCGTATATTAATAATATTTATTTTCCAGCTGTTCGACCGGTGTCTCCAGCAGTTCGATAAGCTGAGGAAGCGTGAGGCGTTCTTGGAGGTGTTCCGTAAGGAGCCCATGTTCCATGAGTCTCTGGAGGAGTTTGACGCGTCTCGTGGCGTGGTTGACGACCTCGTGCATGAATACAGAGCCGCCGCTACACCCGACTACGTGCACTGGAATCCTGGTACAGAATAATATTATCTACTACAAACGAAACGGATATTTTTCGAATATACTACGCGTGCGTTATTTTTGTTAAAAACTATGTAACTCCCGACGTGAATTCACATCTCGTCTGCCCGTGATGACGGTTGTTGTAAAGTAAACGAAACATCTTTAGTATGTAGTTTTTTTACAAAAATAAAGCAAGAGTAGTATATACGAAAAATATTAGTTTCATTTAAATTAATAATCGCGAGTCATAGATCTCGTTACCAATACAATGATTTACTCTGTAATGTAAGTACTCTATGGAGTACTCAATCTCAATGTATGCATTGAGAACTTGTATAAGACAATTTTACATCACCACCCTTTAAAATTCATAAATCTTGGCATGTGACAGTGTAAACTTTAATTTGTGAATGTATGTTGTGAAATAATAGACATTTGTTGTAAAAATAATGGTGTATTGACATTATATTATGTTGTGATGAACTAACAGTATATATAAATAGTTTGCCTACAAGAAACCATTGGCTGATAAGGTGGCCATCATGTCATATAGAGAAGTGCTTGTTAAATTTTTTTTTGATACAATTATCCCATTTATACAGCCGATTTTATTTCACAGTTAATGGCTTATTTTTCTATCCATAAATAATTAATATAAACATCGCTTGCATTTTTTCTTTCATTACAGAGAGCAGTCAAATATAAGGAAAAATCTCTGAAGACCAGAAGTATTAAAAGACGAATTTTTAAGTAGTGTAAGGCATTCCAAGTCAAACCCGGAGGTTTTCAATCTCAGTTGTCCTAAAACGTGCCATTTTATAATCTCTTCAAGTTTTAACATTGTATTGTAATATACTAATCTTATTGTAAATAACATTGTGGTTAAAGTTTTTTTTTAAATCCAACATATTAATTTCAGTTTTTATTTGTGACAAACCTCTTTAGTTGTTCTGTAGTTTAATGAGCCTCTCATTTTTTAATTTTTAGTCTGTAAACTTATTAGGCGAGTGTTGTAAATATTGTGTACAAAAAAAAGAATAATTTGTTGAAAGTGTTGTGAAGATGTCGTGTAATATTAAAGTGATCAAAATTCAAAGGATTGTAATTAATAAACATAACTTTTAAGAAACATTTATTATTAAATAATGCTAAAATCACGACATACACTAGTTTTACGTTTTCCACCCAATTATGGTTTGTACATTGTATGAAATCAATACAAGCCGACAACATTGTTCATTAAAAACATAGTGATATTAAATTATATTGTAAACCAATCATTTTTTTAATAAAAAAATATTAATAAGCTGTGCTTCAATGACACTACCCAAATTTTTTTAGTACCAAATACAATTTATCAATAAAAATAAAAGCTTAGCTTAGCGATGATGTTTGAAATATAATATCGGGCTTATTCAGATATTTTTATAAAAAAATTGTATTAAAAAATTATAGTAATTCAGTATTTATTTCGTATCAAATTGTTAATTATTTAACATACACTGAAGTGGTGTTTCTTTTACACTATCTAATACCTACGAAGAATTGCGTTAAAGGATTTTTAAATTTAAAGACGATATAATATTTTATTATCTATTGTTATTAAATTTTAATGCCTTAAATAAAATATACATCACAATGAGTTTTACATAAAAAATATTAGTCTGGATGTATACAAACAACTGAAACCAGTATATAATAATCTTATACATATTAGATCGGTAGTTGGAACAAATATTTATATAAATGTGATACATAAAAGGAACAGACTATTTATACAACGCACTTCGACCCCATTCACACATCTAATATTATTTTACCTAATTTATTATACATATCATAACAGTTCTCTTACAAAAAGTTTTAGTAAAATATGAAACGATATTGAAATTGGTACAATTAAACGAAATATCCATAAAAATGTTATATAAACACATGAACACTATTTATTGAAAGACCACAGAATGGCATCTAAATAAGATATAGCAACAGTATGGTGCAAAACAAAGCAAGATTTAACCTCATACTTAGTTGAATATTGAAACCAAAATTACATGTCAGTCGGACCTCCAGGAAATGAGGTCTATACAAGGCATATTGGCTAAGAGGTCTGGCTTGATGGTTGGAACTTGGGTTGTATGATGGAAGTCTTCCTTAATGGCACGGTGTCGGGTGTGGGAATAGCATCGCCTGTAGGCAGCTTGGGAGCAGCCGGGGCTTTGAATGGAGCGGCCAGGTTGCTGGGACGTTGCTTCGCCATTTGGTAGTCACCGGAGTCAAAAAACTTTTGCTGAAAAAATTATTACAGGAATCATTAAAATATATATTACATTGTCATTTCTGTAAGAAATGTGATGAGGATGATTTAATTTTTCTAAGTAGGTGCAGACATGAATTAATTGAATTACAAAATTTATAGATTTGAAAATGGGGCCAAGAATGATTGATTGATTAATTAAAGAAAATTATAAATACATATCATGTAACACATGTAAAAATATTGTAATTACATAGAAATGGTCTTTAAATAACAATTATTTTGGTATAAATGGTTTACAAAAGTTTTGAAATAAAAAATTATTAAAGAATGTATATCTACTCTATTAGCATTACATACATAACTTTAAAAATTTAATTTTTCATTGCCTGATTTGAAATAAATTAATTTTAAATGTCACTTCAAATGGAGAATTGATGATATGCATATTAACATATAATTTTGACAATTATTAAGAAAACTAACAACAAATTGTCACATAATTTGAAATTAAGAATTTTCAAAAAAATTGAGGTTTTCAAAAAACCAAAATTTTTAATGAAATTACTTCATCATTGTGAACAAAACTACTGCTAAATTATGAAAAAAATCATGTCATGATACAATTAAGGTTATATATGTTGAAAAATGTATTGCTTGTATAAAAAATATATTTGTACATTATATTAACACATATAGTCATACAAATGTTAAACTTACAATGATTTGAGATATGAAGGACATATTCAATCACAAACAAAGTTACAAGGGATTTTCTTCATGTAATGACACAAAATCAATGTAATTTAGTTTACAAAGTAAAATTACATTTCATTCTAGTATTATTTTTATTCTGGGAATGATTTTATTCACATTTAATTTGTATGTAACATCTTTTCACTGGTAGAATACAATGACCACTATGGATAGTGAAAACATCTTTAGAAAATGTTGTGGGGTAATGGTTTAAAAACCATACAACTGTATGAATATAAGACAGACATACAGTAATAAAGGTTTGTATGACAAATTTAATTATAAGGTGTCAATAATTATGTTGTGTTTGTTATGTATTGAATAAGTGTTATTTAGTGGGCATGTATGATCCGATCTGTATACTTACACCCTTAGCAAGTCTCTTTTGCAGGAAAGCCGAGTGACCTCCAGGACCTCTGCCGAGCATTGCATTGGGAAACTTTGCCTTAAGTTTCGCTTCCTCCAACTTTTCAACTTCCTTTGCCTTAAAACAATAAATTTTAATAAAGCCACAATGTAAATTAAAGTTGTTTAGTACTATTCATCAATATTTTTATTATAGCTATTAAAATTATCTTATTAATAAATGAGGATATTATATATCAATTTCTTTTAATGAATATAAATCATATTATTTTTTGGTCATATTTAGTTTATATATCTAATAATAAATGTAATAATCAAAAACACGTAGAAAACTAAAATTCAATAATACAAAATGTATACGCTTGAATTATCGACAGTTACGATGACGGTTTCATAATAAACAAACTGGTTAGAGATAAGATACATTATTGAATAATCGTAACCTATATACAAAATGCATACTAAATAAATAAATCGCGGGATACTCACATCCTTCGGTACGTCGTTTTGTTCTGCGGTCGGAGATTCACTCATGATGATGACCTAAAACCATTTATATGTTAGTAAAAAAGTTTTACACCAGTTTATTGTTAACATTGTCACAAAACATTTGATAGAATCATACTCGTGTTTACCCTCACACTAATTGTGATAACATAATTAAATGATTACGTATTGAATATACTGTCTCGATCATGTAATAGTAATCATCGTTTAAATCTAAATAGAAAGAAAGATGGATGTCCATGAACGAAATTGGACAAAATAAAAACACATGCCCTTAATAATTAATTTGAAGTAAACAATTTTTTATTATGAATTTTCAAACATGTTTACCTTTTCAATTCCTTAATGGAGTGCCCAAAAAAGTTTTGCACCTATAAAAGATTTAAAAAACAATATTATAAGATATTGGATTCAAAATAATACAAACTTTCATTAGCTTCGAAATAACAAAAACCTTCACCTTTAAAATCTTGAATCTTTACAAATAAAAATGGCGTTTACATAAATGTTGCCAGTTGTCATATGAATTTCAACTGTAACTTCAGGTACATGACTAAAACAAAATATAAGCAAAAGATCTAGATCCCATAGTTCGAGTCTTGAATCTGTAAATTCTTTTAATATATTGTTAATTTGTATCGATTACGTCTCGTAACCACTTTATTTAACGTTAGGAAGGAAACGAGCAACAAGCAAGAATAATATATTGCAACATTTAGCAGAAAAGACAAACGATCCGTGCAATTATTTATTTTTTTGGGACGTTGGAGAAACCGGCCCGGGAAAGCACCTATGGTTACGTGGGACCCCTGAGTATAAAATGACCAGTCTACTCATTAACAAACAGTGTAAAACTGTGGTAACGATTTCACCCACCCCTCGGCTTTTCAATACTGGGTAGGTATGTGCAATGAATCCAACGCGAGTTGGATTTGAAGTAGAAGCTTCCAGAACCGTCCCAGTTTTGCATGGCACATCATCCATCGCCATGGGACGGGAGATTCCCCATGTTTGCTGTCCCGGCTTCTCAATAAGGATGAAGAAAGCGGTTGTTATCAACGACATTTACTCGTTCACCGGCACAGACAGGACAATTTGTTGAGGCGTGTCCTCGACGCAGAGATGTCCATCTCACAATGGAGTTGGCTTCCTCTGAGCCACAGGCTATAATAGCACAGTGAAACCCGTTCTTTTTGGCCTTTTGGTTGGTGTTTGCATTACACAAACAAGGAACGCGCCTCAACACGCCTCAACCATGGAATATACTAGATATAGATGAACCTCTGTGAATAAAGGGGAAAGCAGTTATTTAATAATTTAGTTCCTTGATTATGTTTTTTGTGTCATTTGAGATTTGATGTTTTGTCCATAGGAAGGTGAACCACTCCAGATTTTTTATTGGAATTTAAAAAGTAGTGAATATTTTAAAAGTAAAATGTGTCAAATATGTGCAGAACTCTTTTGGCAGAAGGAATGACGTATGGAATATAATGGCTTCCATGAAATATTGTGGAATTAAGAAGTAATAAATTTAAGAAGCAGTTTAAAAATTATGTACCTACAGACAAATAATTAGTGCCCAAATATAGTATATATAGTAATAGCTGGTTTCTAATTAAAACACTACACGTAAAATAATATAGATTTAAGTATTAGTATCACGACTTGATCGGGAACACGAGAACATTTTCAACTTAGAGATTTTTTTTTACAGAGAATGTATTTGAATTATTGGGAAGGGAGAATGAAATCCTGTAACTATTAAAATTGACGTTTTATTCATGGAGGAAAGTACACACAGCGTTTATGTGCAAGGTTAAAACTATTTGGATCTGTTATTCTAAAAAGTAATCCATAATGTGATCAGCTGCATTTATTTTATTACGTTCGTTGAATCACCTATAATTCTTTAATATACCATTAAAAACTTTTAACATCTTTAGGGCCATTAAAGTTTTTTGTTTATATTAATTACATAATCTGTACTAATCAGTTTGTGCAAAAATTTAATAACTATTGACTATTGTACGATCGAGAACTATTAATTTATTGCAATTTTCTATGAACGTCGTTAAAGTTTCTTTGTTGGCCTAAATATGAGTCGATACATTCTTCTTTCTAGAAAATAGCTTGTCAAATTGTTGTTTCTTTTGACGGGAACTTGATTCCTTATTCCTTATACAATATACATACATATATTATTCAATTTAATTTATAGGTGGTAGAGCCTAGCTGTAGTTTAGTTACTACAGCTCGAATATGGGCTGGCTCGACCGGGGAAGTACCATCCTCTCACAGAAGATCGGCATGAAGTAGTCAATAATGACTGCGTTTCGTCCGATGAGTGACAGAGCCGGTTGCCCTTTCTCTGTTCCCAACCTCTCCTTATATTTCCTTATTCCTACCCCTCCCTTTTCCACCAAAAGTAAGGTTGGCAACGCATCCGCAACATCTACGTTGTGGATGTCCATGGGTGACGGTCACTATAGACCATCAAGTGGGCCGTCTGCTCGTTTGCCACTTTTTACATACAAAAACATTTTTTGATCATACTATGTCATCAATACCCTTTACAACTGATCTTCTCACATCCTCGTATTGAACACAAACCTTGCATTTATTTAATTTGTCGGTATAGTTTGTTGTAGACTCGCTCAGAGGCGTAGCTTTCCTTGGCGGATAATTAATACTTAAAAACTTATTAGAGACTCTTCTCTTTTATTGCAGTTAAGTGGAAGAGCATTAAATGATATCCTTATTACTCAGACGAATTTAATTGTTTGATTGCCAGGGTGAAACTAACGATATAATTTGATTTTTCAAATGTGTATAATGTTTCTTTTTAATTTTTCAGAGAAATCTAAGGTACAATGTAGGATTTGAGGTGAGATTTTGGTTTATTCAATTTACTAGTTTTATCTTATTTTAGTAAGGTAAAGTAATGCAGTAGCCATGTCCCCGGGTTCACCTTTAACAAAAGTCCATTCACTATTGAGTTACATTATTGATTAAGAGCTTAGATATAGAAAATTAGAGTAATATTCAATTTAGCGTCTAGGAAACTTTATGTAGTCCATGTAAAAGCACACCTTAAAATCTAAATAATTAAAAAGACTGGTGAATTCTTTGTTCACGACGCACGTCCAACTATGAACATATTGTTCACAAAACGAATAATTAATGAATTGAGCGACACGAATGTAAATTAGATGAAGAAATATTGCTTGTTTATATAATCTTTTTATCAGTGCTGTGTCTTAAGAATGGCTTCGTGAGACGCGAATTTAATGCACATAATATTACAACTCAAAATCAATTGTTCCGAAGGTGTATTTCTTACACGATGTCTGGGTCGTGTTTTAAGGAACCTACTTTGAAGCGTTTTCGTACTACTAAAAGGTTGTTTTGATAATTCACTGGAATACAGGGATATTGTTTCGATGAATATCGAAAACGTTGTGATGAGTGTTCATCGGTAACTACATCGTTTGAGGGTCGTGGCAAAATTCATCAGCAAAAAATAAACCAAAATTTCGTCCAACAATAAAAAAAAGAATTACGGGGAACAATCCAGTAAGGGTATCACTTTTATCACTTAGGGCCGTGAAAAATACAAAGTTGTCGATTCACAGACCTATACTGACTACGCATATAAAATTTAGTAAAAACCGGTAAAGCCGTTTCGGAGGAGTACGGTAACTAACATTCTGAGATGGAAATTTTATATATCAGATGTATACACCTTTATTTGTAAGTTTATTAATAAGCCTTAATCTTTAGAGGGTTTTTTACAGAATAACCACAATATCTTTTCCAATAATCTTTATATATATAAAAATTTCGTGTCACGTATTTGCCCGCCATGGACTCCTAAACTACTAAACCGATTTTAAATTTGATTTGCATTCCGTGTGCATTTTGATTCAACTTGAAAGGTAGGATAGCTTACATCTCAATTCATAGTCACAATATTATTTTATTGCAAATTATTTGTCTATTAAAGAAAATTATTTGTCATTATTACAATTATCTGTTGACTGAGTTAAGTATTCAATATACAGGGTGACTGGTGAATTACTATCAATATTTAAGGAGCATACTCGGTACATGATTCTCATTCGAATTATGTAAAAAAAATAGGCACTTAATTTTTGACAAAATTTCCGTATAAATAAATAAAGTGTGTACACGTTCCAAATGTTCCAAGTGTGGACGCGCGCGGCGGCGTGCTGATACAACAACACGCCGCCGCGCGCGAGTGTGTGTGTGTGTGTATATCTAATCTGTAGGGTGTTCATACGATGCGTAATTAATTACATAACTTTTGGTTAACTTTACTTAAAAGTTTATTAATATTTATGTTATTTTAATTTTTATTTTGTCATATATGATCGTCAAATATGACGTCCTCAAATATCGATAGTAATTCACCAGTCACCCTGTATATTAAAAATACAAACGTCATATATGAGCAACTATTTAATAATAGCATAACCACCACGTGTTTCTGAGGCTAAGGTATAACCTAAATTTATTTATTAAAAAAACGTAACTGATTTTTCTTGATTATAGGGCGATACGAAGTTCGCCGGGTCTTCTAGTTTTAGTATATAAAATACGTATATATTTTCATCTGACCGGGGGCCCGTGGCATTTTGCCGACTTGCTACCCTGTACGCCAGTTATGCCACTGCACTCCCAGTTCTTTTATTTCATTGCAATAAGAGACGCAACTTCAAATAGAGTTTCACAAAGATGTCTCCATAGAAGAGTCTCTAAAGAAAAATAGAGTAAAGGTTCAACAATTACTAGATGCCAGAATGAATCTAAAGAGCTCCCTATACGCTAGCTCAATTGTTCTTAAGAAAAAGAAGGATAATTCCTATAGGTTTCTGTAGATATTAGGGTGTTCAATTTCAATATCACACGTGAATATTATTCCTTGTCTCAAATAGAGGAACAAATTTATATTTATAAAATATTCTGCTATCCCGTTTGCGAAAAGTTACTTGGTTCTTTCAGAGCTGCATCAATAGAGTTCTCAGTAAAGTACATGATTTTAGACGAAAGCTCTCAGCATTCAATTGATTCATCGAGCGGTTGTCGATTCCATCTCGTTGCAGGGAGAGAAGCTTCTATCTAAGATTTTCGGGAGTACCTATTCATTTAAATTAAAACGAATATTTTTCAGGTTGTTGCGCAACTGTGAGTGTCTTAACTCTTAAGTCGTTCTTGCTATGCGGGTAAGACACTGGTAGTTTGTGAGAGAGCATGTTTTACATCGGCCTCTAGATGGTCAGCATCACAAAGGTGTTGGGCTCTCTGTAACAAAGATTTGCCAACGGTATCTAACTGGATAGGGTGGTGGTGTGAGTTACCATTGCAATACCTATCCGTAAGTATGGGTTTCATATAAACTGTATTTCTCAAAGAATTGTCAGGATTCCTATTGAAAAGGAAAGCTAAAGAATTATTTGCACCTAATTCTATAGTAAACTGAATCTTGCTATTGATAGAATGAAGTTTGTACACTTTCTCAGTTTAGACTCTTATATTACGAAATCTAATCTTTATTTTAAGTCGAATCACTTAGACTAATGAAGATGAAATAATAAGAAACAAAATTAAAAGCCTTCTGACCTCCGAGTCCGTACCAACAACTTCCAGTTGAGCTAAATTCCGATGCTAGCCCAGAAGATGATGAAAAATATAAATGGTTTTGATTTGATGTTGTATAGTATTATGTAGAATAAAAGCGGTACATAAAATAGAGGCAGCCGATTATTTGTCCCGAAATCGGATGTCAGAAACGTCTCACGTCTACTGAAACTAAACGTCTACTCAGCGTAGAATAGGACTTCCAGTAGAACTTTCGTCCAAATTTCAAGTTTTCGCCAATAGTCTTCTGTATATATAAAAATGGATTGCTGTTCCTTAGTCTCGCTAAAACTCGAGAACAACTGAACCGATTTGGCTAATTTTAGTCTTGAAATACTCCTGGAAGTCCAGGGAAGGTTTAAAAGGTGAGAAAAATTTTAATAATTGTCGGGAAAACCCTAAAAACAGCCCTTTTCTATTTCCCATACAAACGTTTTTTTTGACATTACATTTGACAACTAACTAATATGTCAATCATTCTGTTTGATTGAAACAGGAAAAACCTGATTATTTATGGCCTCTAAGACGGAATAGAGTTCGCCTGGTCAGCTATACCTACATATATTACTCTTGACCAAACTAACGCGGACGAAGTCGCGGGCAAAAACTAGTATAATACTAATTTCCAGACATCGTAACTAGCGCTAGTAGTAAAAATGGCCAGATCGACCCACTCATGCTTACTTTTGAAATAATTCTTATTGTTTGTTGTAAACCAGGGCTGCCCAAGCCATGGCCCGCGCGGTTCGGGTTGTTGCGGCCCGCATAATCTTTTTTATCTATTCTTTGTTTAAAAACATCAATGAGCAAATTATTTTTATCGCTATACTTTACTTAAACATGCACGCTATACTTTACTTAAACATGCACGCTATACTTTACTTAAACATGCACGCTATACTTTACTTAAACATGCACGCTATACTTTACTTAAACATGCACGCTATACTTTACTTAAACATGCACGCTATACTTTACTTAAACATGCACGCTATACTTTACTTAAACATGCACGCTATACTTTACTTAAACATGCACTGCGCCTAGCTAATATTGAGGTTGATATTGACAAAATTATAAAAGACAAATTAATGGAAAAGTAGTAAATAAAATTACGATATTATTATTACGAGCATTTTATTTTTATAAATATTTTGCGGCCCACCAATGTATTTAATCAATTTTATTCGCCCTCGGTCCCATCTAGTTTGGACACCCCTGTTGTAAACGACCCTAATAAAACGGAGAATAATTACGTAGGTAAAATCTAACTTGCTTAAATAATTCTAAATCTACTGTGATATCCGAATATCATCCCAATAGATGTTCAGAACCCATTATGATTGTTTTGGAATGTCAAAGTTAATTATGACCATCAGGTTCTCTTGGATTTAGATACTACCGTATGACGTATCAAAGCACTAATTCATCAGCTAACATTCGAAAAACTACTAATATTGAAACTGATATAACAGTGGTTCGGAGAAAGTAAGACCTTCTAATGGTGTTCATTAAAAACCGTAAACTAAACTAAATATGAAGTTGAAAGTTATTGATTAGGTACCGCTGTGCACTTAATAATTTACATTTTGAGCTATCCAAGATTCTGAAACTCCTTAAAAATTGTGTCACGAGAAGTTTCTAGCAGTATCCCAGGAACATATCCACTTATATTGTTTTTGGTAAGAAGGCTGTATCGTCAAACTAATTGTTGCAATACACTCGTCTAATTTAACCGTTTAATCATAATTCAGTGTCCTAATAGAAATGATTAGTCTTTAGTCACAAGGAAAGGGTATGGAAGTCTCATCTCTTGGTGTAAGTTATGAAGAAAGAGTATTGGTGGAAAATATCGATTTTGACTTAAGTACCTAAGTTTTGTTTTGCTTGCTTTTAAGACTAAGTCAACATCATGGATCCAATTAAGTAATAAAAATAGAGTACAAGCAGGAACTCGAGTATGTTACACCCTGATACTTGGTCATGAAAACTCGAAAATCATTAAATAATACATTAAAATCATCAACACCATTTATTTAATACTCGCCATGACATCAAGTACATAAAATGTGATAAATTCCAATGCATATTTATTGCACAAGTGTCGACAACGTGGCACGGCCTCCGCTAACAATATGAGATCACACGCACTACAACAATACATATACATGTACCATACACTTAATATAAATTGATATAAAAATAGCTTACGACTACAAGAGAAGTATAGTTAAATTATTCCGATGTAACCAAGTCTTATTTATAAGGCGAGCCGCCTTGGGTTATAAGCGTAATCGTTGGACTTAATACTACATGTACAAATAGGCCGCGTCTCACACTCGCGCCACAAATATACACAACATAACATAATAAGATGTTCCACCAGCAACAGCGACACCTATCATCGCTTGTACGAAACTATGACAAATATAACTTGACCTGCCACACGGAACAGGGGCCAAAGGATTGGACGTCTTCGTCATAAAACAGCAGTCTATAATAAGTTCAAAGTAATAGTGTGAATATCGAGTCATATATAAAAGTCATTGGTTTGACGCTATACATCCTTTAGCCCCGGCTCCATGTGGTAATGTGATCAGTAGCAAACATATTGAGTTAACCGTGAAGCTCGCAAGTACAAGTCTTTGGCCGATATAGTTGTATTCTTGGGCCCGGCGCGGGCGGTTCAGTCTATATTTTATCTTACATTAAATAACAATTTTATTCTTATTTACATTCCACCTTTGCAGATCTTCGCCGGACGTATATATTACTCTGTTACATAACTCATACTTTTACTATAATTGATTTTTATTAAACTATAAGAATTTTTTTGATTTTATATATTTTTTTATTATTATTTATTAATTTAAATTGAAAGTTTATTTATTTAACTTATAATTAAATTATCATTTAGTTTCTATAAAACGGTGACGATTTTTTTTAAATGATTAACGATGTTAAACAAAAAATATTAATATTAATTTATATATAAATATATGTATTACAATAATAAATGCTGGAATGTTTTCTATGTATAACAGAACGTTGGTATAATGATATATGAGATGATAGTTGTAGCTTTGAAGTTGGCAGTATCGATTCCTCCTTTGTCACCAATTTTAATATTAATTAAAAAATATATATGTATATTTGGATTTACGTAACCGTATGAAAATTAAACTTACACGCAAGCTTCATGTTGGCATCACACTTCAACAATTATAATAATTATTTACATTACATTTATAATACATGTCACGGATTAACATTAGGGTATTTAAAAATTGTGCCATTCATAACACCCATACTGGGCTCGTGCCTAAGATTCATCAAATATACAAAATAAACAATTATACCACAGAATTAAACTAAAATATGTACGTGAAATATTTTCCGTATGTAGATAATTCAAAAATATCCTCATGGTGTGAGTGAACATGCAAAAATCAAACCTAGTATTGTTATATGTTAATAAGCGCCACACGAGTTATAAGTCACACGTGTTAGTTAGGCTTATTTTTGAATTATCTATAAAAATATGAACCCAAACCGATCAGTTTGTGAGAAATGATAGATAGAAATCTGGAAAACATCTCTGCAATAAGCATTGAATTAAAATATATATATAGAAAAACTATTACAAAAATCAATGAATATCTAAAACGTGTCCGTATGTACATTACATATGTTTAATATAAATTAAAAACGTGTATAAACACAACCCTATTTGGCAGTAAGCGGATAACATGAACTATCCTAGTTTGAATATTTAGCTAAGTTATAATACAGCACTAGTCATATACATATAGTAGACCCCGGAGTCACTCGCAGGTCCGTGTGGAGGGGGTCTTCGCGGCGGGCGTGTGGGGGCTCTTGTGGTCGGAGTGGGGCGGCGTGGGAGGGAAAGCGTGTAGTTCGGACTCCGCTGTTGTCTCTGGCTGCTCTGCCAGCTGTTGGTATACTTTGTCCTGTTGAGGAATATAATACAGTGGATTAATACTTATGTCGATTCTAAATTATACTAGATAACTGTAATATATGATATAGATTGAATGGTATAGGTAATCTCTCGTTGTTTAAAGCCTCGGAATATTTATGAAGCTTTTCTCTTATTTTAGTTTGTAATTACATATGAACAGAAACTTTCCCTACCTAATTTAACAATTCTTACAGTGTAACACTATATATTTATTTATTTGTATATCCTACTAATATTAAAATTGCGAAAGTTTGTGAGTGTGTGTATATGTTTGTTACTTCTTCACGCTCAAACGGCTGAACTGATTTTGATAAAATTTTATATACAGGAAGCTGACGTCCAGAAATAACACATAGGCTACTTTACATCCCGGAACTCCGCGGGTGACAGAGCGGGGCGCAGCTAGTAATATATATAGGGGTGTCACTCACAAACATGTCCAAGGAGACGTTGTGTGTCTGTATGCGGTGGCTCTCGTCCAGGTTGAGGTCGGGACAGATGAGCCTGAGGCCGGCGGCGCGCTGCACGTGGTCGCCGTCCCCGCCGCGGACACCCGCCACGCCGCCCGCCTCGCGCACGGCGGACACGAACGGTGACAGCCACGTGTAGCACGGCTCTAGGGACGACCAGCTGTAACCTGTACACGACACACACTATATAGTACCGAAACAGAATTAATCTTATTGGAGAATATTTTTAATGGCTATATGGTTATCGACCTTTGGCTTACTTTTTTTTCATTTGTGTAAACGATTTCCTCATAAAAATTTAAGATTAAACTCATGTCTTGTTTATTACATCTTATCTCATTAATCGCATTTTTAATGTAAATTATCTTGGTACTAACTTAATACATGTAGTAGTGACGTCACTCACCTGACACCCTCAACGCCAGGTCTACATTGAAGGCGTGCGCCACTGCTGCTGCGGCCACAGCGCTGGAGGCGTGCCTCGTGACGTCAGAGTGCAGCACCGCCAGGTCTACCAACTGTCCGCACGCTACTGACTCTAGCGACGAGTACTGAGGAAACACGAACGTGTATCCTCTTAAGGCGTTGATACCCAGGTCGCTTTCGCTGAGCAGCCTCCTCTTAGCGCTGCGGCCCTCGCTGGCCAGCTGCATGTATATATTGAGCCAGCTGTTGATGGTGATGGGCGTGATGCTCCAGGACAGTATCTTCAGTATGAGCAGCTCCTCTAACAGTATCTCGTCGGTGGTGCACGCGCCGTCCGTCACGTACGCGAACTCGCCGATCTTAGGCGGGTACACTTCTTCCACCTTCGCCGCTATGAATAAGCAGGTTATGCCTGGAATGTAAAGTACACATGAGCTATTACGAAATATTCAATACATTAAAGATTTTTGTTACTTTTCTTATATTTATTTATAGTAGAAGTTTTAGCATTGTAATATATGACTGACTGGAACTAATATACTTTCGGATTACTATGCGCATTTTTTTATTTTTAAAAACTACATTCACATCTCGTCTGCCCGTGATCACGGTTGCTGCGAAATAACCGAAACGTGGTGAGTATGTAATTTTAGTGTACGTAATAATCCCAAAATATTAGTATTATTTAAATGAATACTCGCGACACCTTAGATCTCATCATGTGTGACTGTATGGGAAGACATTTCCTTTTTTTTTGTAATGTATAATGCTGTTAGCCCTGCGGCTGTTACAGCGTCTCCGGTAGAGGGGAAGACATTTTCGTATGGTGAAGTCATTTAATAATCTAAACCACTACATATATCATGTAGTGCAGTGTGTAGTGTTATACCTATGAGCTGTAGTCTTCCTTTCTGTACGTCCTCTGTGTTTGAGAGGTACCGGTCCACGTAGTCCACGGTCAAGTGGAAGGTCTCTCGATGGAGCTTGTATACTTCACACACCTGGAGTGATAAAAAATTATATGTATTATGTATGATAATAATCAACAAAATTAATAACTTGACGATTTTGATGTTGAATTTTCATTTTGACTTATAGAAATGAATCGCCCGAATTGAGTTCGGTTATATCGCGTTTCCAAGAGAACCTTTCAAAAGTCTGGGATAAAAACTATCCTATGTTCTTTCTCAGGGTCAACTCTATCACTGTACCAAATTTCATTAAAATCAGTTCAGTGGTTTAGGCGTGAAAGCGTAACAGACAGACTTTCGTATTTATAATATTAGTAGGGATAGTAGTAAGTCCACAGGAATATATTGAAGAATTTTTAGTAATGTCCCTTCCTGACTATACTGAATTATAATTATATTACCCTTTCACCAAAATATCGAACATAAAAATGATTTAACACTACGTATTTACCACGAATAACGTCAATTTATAATTTATATCATATGAACATGTAGATTATTGTACCCTTCTAAAAAACTATGTACAAGAGAAAAATCCTGTTGGACATTTGATAAGCTATTTTTGATTTCTATACAATAATAATAATAATTCTATATAATAATAATTTCTGTATAACAATAGTCTGTTTAATAAATTCTTATGTGTTGTACTAAATAAGTTAAATGAATGTTTATTTGAGCCATAAAGTTTCAATCGGCGATAGTCACACGGATGCGGTACATAACTTTATCATTAAAAATATAATGTCATTTAATATATATTTCTACAATCTACAATATTATATAAATTTTGGTAAGATTGATGTTTTGTTATATATATGTATAGGTATATATTATACTCAAAATATTTGTGAAACTATTTTCTCGTAGCACTCAGCCCTACGGTGCAAAGGTTACGATCGTAGCTGTTTCGTAGCATTGAAATAAATATATTTATATCTGATCAAAAATATTTCAATTAATTAAGAATTATTTTTTTTCGTATTTTTGATGCCGTAAGGATTTTGAATATGTTCGGAATTTTTATAAATTACTTATTATATGTCATTAACATTAAAGAAAAGAAATTAGCCCCTTTCATTCCGACATACATATAAAATTCTTAAGTCTCCAAAACAAGTTAGAAAACCCATACATTTATCTTCAGATACAAATCCTATAAGATAATTTCAATAAATAATTATATGACATAAATGTATGCAACCATAAATAAGTCAATTTGTTAAACTATCTATAAAACGAAAATAGCTTTATCTCTCTGACAAATTTATATATTAAAATGAACAACTAGAAATTGAGCAGATTGACAAAATAATTTAACTAAACGCAAAAGAAGTCACACACTAGGCTTGTATTAAGTATTTACATTATAAGCACGCAATGTCATTTGATATGAATATATTTGAGGTGCCGTTATGATATTAAATACCGATCAGGAGACCGATTAACACTAATCCAAATATATAATATTTGATTAATTTTTAAATACATGTGTGAGGGTCTCGAACTAAAACTAGACACTTAGTCCTTGTTTAAATCGTCATACTTCATACGAGGCGTTTCACGTTTTCCATACAATAATCGAAGTTTATACTGTATTACAGGAGTTCAAATAACGTACATGCGCCCTAGTTAGAAGTAGTTCAAAGAAAGGACTATGGGTGGATCCTGTGTTGTTATTCGAAGCTGTAAATGATTCTGGAGTATGTACGAGCATAAGGCAATGCTTACTTTGGAAGAGCCTGTTGCCTGTTTTGTTTACATGTATAACTTTTTGTTGTACTACGAAGTGGACATTAAAATAATAGCGATAAGTCATTTTATGGCAGGGGAATGGAATGAACGAAAATACGGTGTATGTACTATGTACCTAACAACGCACTGCCATTTAAAAGAATAATATGATTATGACTTTGGTTTGTAACTTGATGGGATTTACATTCAAAACTGACTTCGAAAGCTTTATCTATCATGCTGTCTATACATGGAAGATGAGAACAGGATTTCTATGAGTAATTGTAAACTAGACCATATTATGTAGCTCAAGGATCGATGTGGAGCCATAGGAAGGTATCAGTGTTCATTTTATTCCCGCTTTATAAACTATGCAGACTGTAAGCTTATTGGTCACTTTGATGCAGTAACTATAGTGCCTTACCTATGTATTTCTTAAGTCTTAATTCAGATATGTTACTCATATAATAAATTAATTTTATGTACAGGATGTTTTAATTACTCCACCTAACTTCTATTCTCATAGGTGCTACTATTCGTTTGAGGTTTTAATTTCTACCTAGTACCTATTCAATACTTGTATAGATCGCTGGTCAGGTAACGTGAAATTTGTGAGACGCGGTCTAATAAAAATTGGAAAGGCTTTAATTATAGAATTGTAGGTGCATCGATTTAAGAAGGAAAAACCTTTCTTTGACTGAGCGTTCAGTACGAATATACTACGATTTTTATCGCCTTCAATAAATTTATACAATACTATGAATTTAGTTTTGAGGAGAAACAGAAAAACAAAAGTCATTAGCTAATACGTTACAAAGAGAACTCAATATTAATACATATCTAAGTACGTAAAAACAAAGTCATCTTTATTTATATCAAAGTTTAATAAAATTCAAGGTGCCTGTATGAAATTAAACAATTTTTTTTAAACGTATTCAAACCGCCAAATGTTATTCGGGAGGCGTGAATAACAAATGGGTTTAACAAATACATATAGAGATTGTTCCCCGACCTTGTACACAAACTTTACGATAAATTGGAACTTTGACATCCTTGGATGCTTTAAAACAGATAATTAGTGCACACTTGGTACTGATAATAAGAAAATATATTCTTTAATGCACTACACAACTTTTAGACGAGATTTTAGTCGTTCTAAACACAAAATTCGGGTGTAAAAATTAACTAAGATACACCGATAACTACGTTACGTATGAAAATTCAAATTTGTGGTAAGGTTCGTGACGCAAACCTAACTAGCGACCAGGACACGACTGGATTCCACGCTTGTATGTAATATAATCAGTCTTTGGGGCGCGCATACATTTTTATTATTAATAACAATACCACGCTCACAACGCTGCCATTCTCCGTGGGTGGTAGAACACTTATTGAAAACGAATAGAAAATTATATACACGTATGATATCTAATAATAATTAGAAAAAATATATATTAATACGGACGATTCTATAATTAGAATACTCGCTAGCGACGACTTAAAGAAATGTTATTTAGAGAAAGCACTTTAGAAATTACGAGTGCTGTACCATTAAATAAATATTATATGTATCAAACGTTGATATCGATTTTGAGGACAAATCGATTGCGGATCGAAGGCTTACACGATGACGTCACTAATTCAAGACACATGTTTTTAATAACTGTACTTACAAAAATGACATCGTATTTTAATATAAAATCAAAAAATCTAATTTATTTTTCAATTCCGATATTAAATGTTCAGATGATGTCCCACGTGTTTCGTTTATTTCAAAAATATTATATAGAATTTAAGCATATATTTGTATGGTTTTGATTAACAGAAATATTTAGTTTGTAACATTGTAGATACGTGTTCTAATTGGAACGCAAAAGTACTGCTTAACTTGTAAGCATACTGACACTCATAGCTTGAACTTAAAACAGCTGACTTCATAAAAATAATCTTTAGAACGTGTTACAACGTACATGTATCGAATATAAAATATAAGCAGATATATTCTTAAAAAAAATCTCATACAAATTAACGGACTTAAAAACCGATAAGATATAAAAGAAGCAAAAGTAAAAAACAATGCAATAATAGTACAGCGTTAAATGTCGGCTGTTAGAGTTCAATGACCGGCGAAAAAACGGGTCAATGCCTCGAAAACAGTACCCTACATGTAAAAACTGCAATGAAAGCAAAATTCTGTTGAATATAAATTCCGACTTACCAGCTAGTCTATAAGGCAGCATGAAAACAAATCAGTATATAAAGATATTGTTATTGATAACAGGCTGTTATATCTCAGAGATGTCCTTGAAAGGTCAAGCTCGGGAGCTAATAAGATATAGATCATATCCTACCTCATTCAACCAGTCCAGTAAAATGGCTCTCATTCTCGGCTGGAGGTTGGGGTGGTTGTCAAACATGTTGGGGTTCTTCATCATAGTAGACCTGGCGTCAACCTCACACATACTCTTCCATACATCACTGGGATCAGCCCAGGACAGCCCAGGCAGAGGACATTTACGCTTCGGTGGACTAGGATACACCTTGCTTGTGCTACAAAAGAAGTGAACAACATACTCATACTAACTGACTATATGTGACAATTCTGTTGACTCAATTAAGAATTAATTAAAAAGCAAATCTAAGCAGGTCATGATCTTGCATTATGGCATGAACATAATAATATTTGTTATTTAATTACCTAGGTCTTTTATTAGAGTGTGGTGTGCATTCCCCTCTAGCAACATTCTCAAGAGGACTTAAAACGCAATTGGGTAGCTCAGGTATACTCGGTGGGCTTAGGAAACTATCAGCACTATAATCTAAGTCTGTGAACACACTCCTCGGCTGCTCTGGGCCTTCATCATCACTCGAACATGAAGATGATTCAACAACTGTGTGGGGTGGCAGTTCACATACATCTTCTTCTAGCTTCGATGTTATTTTTATAGGTGGCATATTCTCTACCTATAATGACACAACATTTGAGAAATTATGACAATCAATTGTTGATATCACTATCTTTGAAGTATCAACTACCTCATCATCTGTTGAATTTCTTTTCCTCTTCAAGCATGTCCTCTTCTCGTTGGCCTCACAGGAGGATCTAAAATGATTTAGGCTTATAGTAGTCATGATACCAAGGTCAGTATTATACAAGAGTGTAATCAGCTGTACATACCCTGTTTGTGCCATATTGAGGGGAACAAGTCAGGTATCACAGTCTCCACTATCTACAACATGGTACTTATTAGAAATGTATCATATTAAATATAGTAAAACTATAAGTGCATTGCTAGTATTTGGCCAAAATTACCGCATGTCATGATCAAACCGCAAATAGGGTTATGTCAATTGACAACCATATTAGAAAGAATTATGTTATATTTGAAAGAAATTCTATAAAACTAGAATCGTCTTTTCTATCTACAAAGCACTAAGCAGCATCAGATTCAGCTTTAAAGTAATAGTTTTATACTAATAGACATACGGCGTGCCCCCTGCAGGTTGGCGGGAGAAAATTTTTCGGATGTTATTTTAGGGCAGTTATAGTGTTCAAATTTGAAAATTTTCTTGTTTAATGTTCAGTAGAGTACGTGATTTATCATAAAAAGTAATGAAATAGTGAAAAAATATTAATCAGCTGGCATAAAAAATGCCACGAATCCGTCACAATCGCGCGCGAAATCCTCCCGTCAGCGCCATTAGACACGTCGCTAGCTTGGGTTTCTCAGTCCTACCACTTATGGAAATTGTTAAAAATAGCACATTCTCACGATTATATTTTCACTATCAATAACTAAGACGAATATGTAACTCAATAACAACTTTTAAGCTCATTATAAGACTCGACCGTTGATAGCGTAACTGACTTAACTTATCGTCTTAGGAAGATTTATAACCTAATTATAGACAAAAGCAAAGAATTGATTTCCAATTTATTTATCGTTTGTAGTTGATAAGATCTCCTGCATACTAATTAGGCCAAAAAATCATACCTGATCATTCACAAATTAATCCAAATTCAGTGTAACAAAATTTCTTCCAACACCATATACAAGAATTTAACTTTGGACACAATAACACCGTTATTTTGGCTTATTAATCACTGAACTTTATAGATTTACATAAATATTGTAATAAAACTGTTATTTAAGATCAAATATCTTATTTTCAGCTTTCCACGGCTCAATAACGCCCGGCTTTCCGCGCGAAAATGTCGCGGTAAAACATCGGTGCACTGCAAGCTAACGGACAGATAACTTCACGATTGTTTCTTCTGAAAACGTTTGTCATTAGATATGCCATTCCATTTTACGCATACTAATATATTTATGACAAATACTTATAGGACGTAAAATAAAATAATATTTTTATAATATTATTAAAACATTATGAACATAAGAAATAATAAAGATGTATAATATAAAAAATGTAAATTTTTAATGTGTGTATTTTTTATGGTGAGAAAAAATATTATGTAAATGTTTTAGACAAAACCAAGTTCATTTCATAATAGTGACAAGACGTCGTAATGTAATAGATCAAATATTTTAATATATATTCTTTAAAATACTGACCTAAAATTTATAGATATGACATAAAACGGAGTAGAAAAACGTAACGCAACCTCATTGGTTGGGGAGAGCAACGTTTACAGCCCTGTTATATGTAGTTTAAAAGTTGGTATAACTGTTAGCACAAACTTCACTTTGCTTTACAGCTGGGCGCCAGCTGATAGGATTTCAGTGAGAAAAGTCAATAATACTCTGAAATCATTAAAGTTAAGAAAACATTTCTATTTGTGTTCCTCTGGGTATAATGTGTCAAACTGGTGAATTTTAATTCGGTTGGTGAAAATGACACAACAAAATATCGCGGTAAAACTCTGTGGCGTTCTACAATCCAATAACGAGCAAGGTAAATAGTAAATGTGGTAATGTGTTTACATTACATTATTTTTTTATCCAAGTACCTTTCTATAGCAATAAGGTTAACATTGAAAATTACGTCACTATATTTCCAGAAGTAACAGCACGAGAATGGCGGTTGGTGGGTCAAGAACAAGATGGTTCCCAAATATTAACCTGGCACTCCACAGTCGAAGACAAAGAAGTCATGAATGTCGGAGTTTACATCAACAAAACAAAGACGTTGACAACCCTACACACTTTTGAGGACAAATTAAACATAATACAGGCTTCTGTAAACTCATCTCACAGTCTACTTGTGTATGTTGTGAAAACTATACCAACGGATGATGATGAACAAAAAGAACCCACTTACTCACCATATCTGGTGTCCCTATTACCAGATAAAGTGAATTTACCAGAGGAAGTGGAGCAGGCATCGACAAAACAGATCATGTTGCAGTTTGTGTATGGAAAAAGCAATAAGTACAGCCCTGGCATAAGAAATGATAGATTCTTGCTGTTCAAACATTTGGAATGTAAATAATTTAAGATATTTAACATTTATATTATCAATTTAAAAGATATTTTTAGTAAGAAAATATTATTTTAAGCATATGTAACATGTAAGGTTTTATGAAGAACATTTTAATATGACTTTCAGATATCAAAATCTACCGATCACCATTGTTTCTCAATGAGTGTGACGATGGGTCGGAGAAGTGGGGTTTTGATGGTATATACCCTGAACCTGAAACCATAGTCAATGTGTTCTCCTGGGCGCAATGGGATTGTGTTAATCAGGTTTGATTTGAAAAAAATTAATAATGTTATTGTATAGAAAACTGACTCTTACTTGTCAAATATTATTTTAAAAGTATGAAATCAATTTTATTATATTTACTGTAGATAGGGAATTTTAACACAATACAGGGTTCACCCTGTTATATATTAATTGGAACTTTGATCATACTATCTAATAAAATAGCATATTGACCCGTACTTAAGGGTTGTTATTAATTATATCTTGTACTGTACTTGTTAATTGTTACAAAAGTACTTTTTCTTTTTGTATTATATACCATAATTTGATTAGTCTTTTCATTAGATATTTCATCAAATTCAGATGAAGCTAAATCTTATTATTTTGATATATTTCCTTATGTAAAAAAAATAAAAGACAGACAATATTAATTCTACTATATAATATGTTATTTAAACTGTTAATTGCTTGAAATAATTATATTAGATATTGCCACAGTAATTTTTGAGATAAAAAGATACTGTTTGTTATTTGTTATGGGAAATTTTCCCAGGAATTATATATATATTATTTATATTTCAGGTAGTATTCTATATCCACTACCGTTCCCCGTGTCCTGGCTTTGCTGAGGAGGAAGCTCGCTCACCGGAGTTGACTCCAACACTATCTGCCCTTCAGTTACATGCTGATCTGCCTCACGAGACTGTTGTGAGTGCATTGTATAAACATAGCATACTTAAAGACTTAGTTTTTCGACTATTCCGTGTATATGCCAATAGTATCTATTAAATATTGTATATAATAATTGAAAAGATACCAATATTTTAGGATCTTAATCCATTAAGTAAAAATAATTATATTTATTTACAGAGCACTTAATAATTTATATCTATATCAAATTCTTTATATTGTATACTTCTAATGCATAATAAGTTTCTATTGAGACCGAGGTTACAAAGATTTTTAAGCTCATTAAGGATCATAACACTTTCACATGACATCACATAAGCACTGTGACCCCAGCTTAAAAGGTCACTCGGGCTTGAAGTTAAATCTTTGAAGTTAATGCAAAATAAAATTGCTATTTTAATTACTATTTTATTAAAAACATGTTTTGTTAATTAATTTTTAAGAGATTATAAGTAATTAGTTAAGCAGTCATTAGTATAATGACGAAAGCAAAAGTACTAATCACGAAATTTGTTGACTGTCAGTTTTAAAATAACTAGGTTTCTAAAACGATAATTATAAATGAACACTAAGTTGAATTTGCACGTTAAAATAATGCACAATATTTTGTCCACTTCTAATTTACGTATGTATCATATTTTTGAAATTAATTAGGAAAGCAAATTATTTAGGTATATATTTTTCTTTGTTTTATATTTTTCTGCCTTCCACGTATTGACTTAATTCAGCCAATGGACTTATTATACTCATGAATGTATAGAATAATATCAACTTAAAAAAAATTTGGCCTACACCATAACGACATGACTACCGCAGACTTTGACGTATTGAGTTTTGAAGACAAATGGGATTACATTTTTTATTCAATCGATACAGCCACAAAGACAGCGGGTAAACATACAATGAATTTCTTTTTGGAGGTTTTATATGTTTTTTTTTACCTAATCGAGATTTATATTATCTTTAGACTAGTATTTTTTTTAATTTGAACGCATCTCTTCCGTTCCGTTTATAAAATTATTATGATATAAGTACATTATACCGAATAAGTTTAAAAATTAACGACGTAATTCAATTAAATTTTTCCGTTAACATACAATAACTATTTAAGAATGATAAAATATAGTGTAGGAGTTATTATTATTTCTGACTGTAAGTCAAAAAACAATATCTCCTAGTCACGTGGAGCATGACCGTATTTTTATTCTAAGTTTGTATCGTCACAGTACATACTAAACTTCTCAAGTTTTAATTAACTAACCTCAGTTGCTACTATGAATGAAATACTGTAAACGCTCCGTATGTAGTATTACGATGTTAACTTGGACTGAACTTACTGATCAGGTTTTTTTTAATACAACAAAGTATAAAACACAATTAATATCACTATACACTTCATGGCTAACTGAACAATGCGACCTTAGAGATTAGCCTTACCGCTAAATGCATTACTTTGAATCCGTACAACACTTGGAGTATCTGATAACAATATGACTACACTATGGACTTATCGAGCCTTCAATAAATGTGCATACACATTTCTATACAAATAAATATATACTAATGTTGTAGTTACAAGTTTTAAGGCACAAATCTAGTAAGGATTAAAAATTTGTCTTTAGACTCAACGCTCGTTTGATTTAATTTGATGTGTTTGTTGTATTATGGCCACGTATGTTTTGACATGCTAGTTTTTACTGAGTGTAATTTAATAATTATTAACATAAGCTCATTGAAGTACGGATGTCATAAAAACGTGAAACTGTACGTCTAACTTCAACTTAACTCGTATATATTTAAACCACATTAAATATAAAATTATAACAATTTTTATCAAACTACTCCTTTGGTTGTCATTGAAGCTAGTCAAGCTCTATTGTGTGTTCTGAAACATCTTTAGTGTCTATATTATAAGAAGAGTTTGTTACTGAGATAGTACATTCAAAAGCTATGACGTTACCAGCTAACATTGGTTGGAAGGGCAGTCCAGCACAATCCAGTCGAAAAAAAAATATACTGATTTTATAAGGGGATTGTAACAACACATTTTAAAATATATCACTATCCGCTACAAGTGAGACTCTCATTTTTATAGGAAACAGTATATTTAACTTTGAAATGTGTCTCGACCGTTAGTATCGCCGAAATTTACAAGATTATGGAAACACATCAGTTCACCTGCGTCCACCATTAACTTAACCATGATGTATTATTCATCCTGCCGCCTGCGGGTGTAAAATATTGTTTATGGGAATGATTCCGTTGATTATGTAAATTGTTTTACATTTATTATTCCGGTGAAGAAAAACATATTGTTGAATAAATTTAATGGTAAATTCATTTGTATACTCGATTTGTTTGAGTGATATATTTTGGCATTGTTTAAGGTGGCGTTAAATGATTGTCGAATGTACGTTAATTAAAAATCTTTTTACGTCATCTGCAGTGGTTTAAAGTTTCTGGATGTTTGATTGTGTCATTCTATAAGAACTAAAGACAGCTACACCTATTCAAGAGATTCAAATTATTGCCCGAATTCAGATTAGTTAGCCAGTATTTATAACATTCAAATACAGGTTGATACTTAAAAGTTGCCATTACAAAATTACAATACATATTTCAGTATTATAAAATATTTTCATGACTAATTTTATAAATAATTGTAAGGATTATATTATACTAGCTTTTTCCGCGGCTTCGTCCGCGTGGAATAGTTACTTCCGACAGATTTTTGGTTCTTCCCACATAGTTCCCTTTCTTGCGGGGTTTTCGGAATGGTCGAGTTCCCGTAGAATTTTCAGGATGAAACCTATGTTTTTTTTAATTAATAATGAAGTACTCTTAACCAACAACATATTTATTTGTTTATATGAATAAAGATTAATATTATTATTTTGATACAACTTAAACAAATTATTTCGACCAAGTTAGGTACCATAAAAACGGTTTTTGTGAGTTAATCTTAAAAGATAGACATATACTGTCGCGGACTGTTTTTTAGATCATTAAAAGAGCTATTATTCTTTAATACATATTTTTTGTGTATCTTGAACCGTTTTCACGGCGCACGCAACGGAAGGCTTCAAAGATGAAATAATTTCTCCCGTTTTTTACACATTTAGCACTATATCTTTGCTCCTATTGGTCTTAGCGTGATGTTATATAGCCCACAGCCTTCCTCGATAACTGGACTATCCAACACAAAAAGAATTATTCAATTCGAATCAGTAGTATCGGAGATTAGCGCTTTCAAACAAACAAACAAACTCTTCAGCTTTATAATATTAGTATAGATTATATGATAATTAGTACGTCACAGTTGGCGCCACTTGTACCATTATATCTATCATATTAATATCTTTCTAGCTGAACATACCTCTGAGTCTGCCTCATGTAGCCGGTGCTCACGGCGCCGCTGCAGCTTGTGGCTCATACGAAGACGACCCTGTGCCTCTAAGGGTTCACGACTGTAGTCTAGACTTGTACATCATATGCGACCAGCGAGGGATGCTCTGCGTGTGCCATCACTATCTATACAAGGTACGGACCTTGTATTTATTGTCAACATTATTTGCCTACATGAGTACTGTTTCTATGATCTTAGATGTAAAGTAGTTAATTTGTTTTAACATTAGACAAGACGTCTTACTACAACTATTACCCTTCACTCTTCTATCATACAATTTGTAATAAATGCTATGCACTTATCATGTTTTTGTTAATTAAGTAATTCATAAAAGTATGTTTAATGAATATTACGTATTTATATAATGACAATTTAATAATGAGTTACTTTATGTTCGCTCAATAGATGTTAATAAACAGGCTATTATTCTTGGCGTGTTATTAATTAGAGCAATCAATTAATTGCTATTATCGATACTAATTAAGTAATTATGATTTTAATGGGTTGGAAAAAATACTTAAGAAGATTTCATTCCTCGATTTTTATACAGCAAGGCCTGTTTTATTTCGATATAATTCTGCCCCTTATTAAAGCACAATCTACTCGGTTGTAAACTAACTTTATCAGGCCAAGAGTCTCTCTAGCACTCGTGTACGACGCATTTAAAACTACTTTTAGGGGATTTTACTAGTGGAAGTGAAAAAATGTAAACTGTATTTCAGTTAATAATGATCAGTTTTAATAATTAATATTTTGAAGTAATAATAATGTTTACTCCTTTCCCTCACCATTTCAACTCGTGAACTTTTTCATCTAATGTCCTTATGAATAATACTACTTAAAAACAATTAAATTGACAATAATATTGCAAAATATTCAAATTTTAAACAAGTAATGACGAAAAGGTTGCGAGCTAAGGTATATAATATAATTGTCTTTAATTTGATAGCCTCTCGATGATTCAACGAGTTCTCTGGTGTTGGACGACGTGGATCTCAAAGACTCCGGTGTTAATTTCGCTTATTCCGTGACCCTGCTGCATCACGGCTGCGTGGTTCACAGCGTGGTGCCCGACCTGCCCTGGTCGCTCGCCAAGTCCCTGAGACCTTCGTACACCCTGTATAATGGTAGGCTGATGCTAACAAACAATCATTAGTACCTGAAGTATACATATGGGTTTTGTTTACAGTAATCTGTTCGTTTCAGACAATCACCTGCTCGTCCACATACCGATGTTGTTCACACATCTAATAGACATCAGTCTCCATCATGAGCCGTGTTGCCACATAGTAGTGCCAATGGAGCCCAGCGAGAGTGGACCCAGCCTCGCGCCTTTACTGGGCTGGGGACCTCACGCGATGGTGGATCTGAATACACTGGACGTTATAACTATGGGTGTGACGGACAAGGACCTGGCCAGCACCTTCAAGAGCGATACCGCTGATGAGAACAAACTGGCCATCATGCATTATTTGATACAACACGAAGGAAACACTGACTTAGCGGAGGAGGTATTGTTATAAAACTTTTATATAATAATAAACAAAAATTCCATAAGTAGTGTAAGTTACTCCCTATAAAATAAGCTATCTGCCAGTGAAAATTCTATCAAAATCCTTCCAGTGGTTTAAGAGATTAGCAAGTACAAACAGTCAATATAATGTATTGTCAGTTGGACCTTGAAAACTTATCCCCCCACCCTTCTCCACGTCTCATATTCAATATGTCTCATTCCCCCCAGTTGTTGTCGTGGGTGTGTTCCCTGGGTCCGGGCGGTTGTTCCCAGCTCGTGATGCAGGAGTACCTGGTGTCATCGACCTTCGCCGCCACTCGTCGTTCCCTGTCCGCCTCAGCCATGTCGCTGCTGAACGCTCTACCATTCACGCTTCACCTCAAATTCGCCGATGTTAAAGTATGTATGAGAATCGTGTTATTCGATGTTATAATAATAAGTTTTATTCTACAGCCACGGGCAAAAGTATTAGGCACCCTACAGTAAGACAAGTTTTAGGGTGTTTTAGCATAGCGAGTGTAAATAAAACTGCATTTATGATTACAATGGTTTATTTTAAGAAAATAATTAATATTTTGTAGGTCCACCTTTTGACTTAATAACCGCAGCCACTCTTTTTGGCATTGACTCTACCAGCCTGAAACATTCTTCTCTTGATATATTTTTCCATTCCTGCTGTAACGCGGCCAATAGAGCTTGTTTATTGCTAATCGAGTGCCTGCGGATATTTTTCTTTAAAATGGACCAAATATGCTCAATCGGGTTGAGGTCTGGTGATTGTGGTGGCCAGTCCAAAAGATCAATATGATTTTCAGCAAACCACTTCATGGTATGCGCGGACTTGTGGCAAGTGGCGTTGTCTTGCTGAAATTTCAGGCCATCGGTGTTTGTATCACCGAAAATTTGCGTTATCGACGTTGCTAGTGCTGTTTCCAGAACTTCAGTGTATTTAACACTATTCATTCGTCCCTCACACAACACCATTTCGCCCACTCCGTCGGCAGCCATGCAGCCCCAGATCATTATTGAGCCTCCACCATGCTTAACAGTGGGAACCACACATTCTGGGTTGTATTCTTCGCCAACCCTTCGCCTAACATAAGTCACACCGGGTGTTCCAAATACCTATGCCAAACGAAAAAAAACACATTTATTTTCAAAGTTATTATTTTTCTTGCAGTACGTTATTTTAAAAACATTTATGTGTTTTAATATTGTACATAAAATAAATAACAATACCTCAAAGTTAGATTCGTCTGACCACAGTACGTTGGACCAATCTTCCACTGACCAATCTCTATGTTTGAGTGCCCACTCCAACCGATTTTTCTTATTGTGTTCTGACAGCCACGGCTTCTTCCTTGCTTTACATCCTTTTAATCCAGCTTTAAGAAGTCTTCTTCTCACAGTATAAACACTCACTGAGCTGCCTTTTGCCTCAGATAATGCTGCAGCGAGCTCTAAAGCAGTTTTTTTTTCCTGTTTTGTAGAGACTGCCTAATCAACAATCGATCTTCCCGTTCAGTAGTAACTTTTCTTCTGCCTGTTCTTGGTCTATTTTCATGGGTGCCAGTCTCTTTGAAGCGATTTATAGCATATTGAACTGCACATCGCGAGCACTTCACTTCTCGGGCTATTTTAACCTGAGACATGCCTTGTTCATGTAAAATCTTAATTCTAAGACGCTGTTCAGCACTAAGTTCAGATTTTTTCGGCATGATTAACACGTTAAATGTTTGTCTTTAGAATTGTGATAGGAATAGTTGCGTAGAAGACGTGTATGTTCACTGCAAGCACTGATAACACACTATAACCCGAAACGCAAAAAAAGCAAATTCGAAGAAACACCGCTTAGGAGCACACCTGGATGTCATAAATATTTTCTTTTATCTTAATTTGGTTAAAAATTGCCGCTAATACAATAGCTAAACCATAAAACACACACTT
Source organism: Danaus chrysippus (assembly GCA_916720795.1). Taxonomy (NCBI): domain Eukaryota; kingdom Metazoa; phylum Arthropoda; class Insecta; order Lepidoptera; family Nymphalidae; genus Danaus; species Danaus chrysippus. The sequence continues at coordinate 2,162,490 of CAKASE010000080.1, read as the reverse complement.
GACCGCAATATAATGAGATAGTGACTAACAATAGGGGTGCCTAATACTTTTGCACGCAGCTGTATAATAAAATTTAAGACTGTCGCGAATAGTTATTAGTCTAAACTAATATTTTCCGTGATCACGGTTGCTGCAAAGTAACTGAAACGTCGGGAGTATATAGTTTTTTTAAAATAATAAAGTACGCGTAGTAATCCAAATAGTTTGATTTAAGTTTTCTTCTGCTGTGGCTAATAATAATTAATCTGTTATCTGAACTTTAAAAAGTTTCTAATTGATATAGAATGATTTCATATACAATGTGGATATGATAACAGGATGAATGAAATAACCTTCATTGTTAGTACTTAAGAGTGTTTTGTGAGTATTAATTCAGTCGTGACATTGACATAATAAAATAATTTCAAACGAATTTAATAATACGAAAAATGTGAAAAAATTTAACAACATATGTAAATAGGGTCACTGACCTGTGATAGAGTGGAAACAGAATTCTGTCCCGTGACACGTTTTTCGCACCATTAAGGTAATATTGATGGACCACCGTCATATAAGATTAATATCGTAATCTGACATGCGGGAGTCATTTACTGTAATTCAGGATTTTTTCTTTAAAGAGCGTTATTTTTGAGGAAAAATCACATAAAACATTAATAAAAGTAGGTCTGTTGATGTGTTGATTCTGGAGTGTGTTAAAAAATTATGTTAGACATATAACACATGCTGGCAAGGTGAACAACTCATATTATACTAGCTGGCCCGGCAAAAGTTGTTTTGCCATATAAAAAATAGGGGTCGGTGATAAAAAAAATAAACATTATGGGTTGTATGTGTTTTTAATGCTAAATTATAAAAAAATAAAAACAAAAATTTTCGCCCGAAAATAAAAATCAAAAAAAAATTAAGGGTGAACAACCCTTATGACTTAGGGGTATGAAAAATAGATGCTGGCCGATTCTCAGACCTACTCAATCTGCTTACAAAATATCATGAGAATCGGTTAAGCCGTTTCGGAGGAGTTCTCCGTCTAACACCGCGACACGAGAATTTTATATATAAGATAAAGATCTGAGTACCACGTTTTATCTGGTGTGTGATCAGCGTCTTATATAATTCCCTGAGTTATCCAGTAGTCCGTATATCATTCTAGGTGCGTGGCCAGCGCGTGTGTGTGTCCGTGTGTCCTCTGTGGCGCGGCGGGGCGGCGGCCGTGGTGCTGTCCCCCCGCCAGCGAGTGTGTCAGTTCTCAGAGGACGCGTGGACCCGTCTGTGGTCGGCGCTGACCACTCAACCCACCACAGCCAAGAGACTCCGGGTAGAACACGTGCGGGAGAGACTTGCACTCACCATGCACTGCTATCAGGTAAGTTTAAAGAATTTATACTCAAAAATACATAGTCACTTACATGAGAACATACATACAAAAGTGAATATACAAAAGTAGTCGCCAGATTATTTGGAACTTACTTAAAGATAGTAAGATATTTTTTTTTTTTGCAGCTCCCTCTGACACGGTCAGAGACTTTGTTTACGTTTGTTTGCTACTCTTTAATTCAAGTTCTCGCATTCATTAGGGCCTTTCATTCCTTATACTTGTTCTTTTTATCATTTATCCCTTTCATACTTCTGACCAGTGTGCCTATCTAAGTAAGATATGTATTATTACAAGTGTGTTACATCGTTGGAATATCAATTATTTTCTAAAATATGTTGTGAAAGTTGAGATTTAAATTCGTTAATTGAGCTTGCATTTCTTATAGTAGACGGTAATTTAATTTGTTGTAAAGTTGTGCTCCCTCAGATGTGATCCTTTTTTGCAAATTTTGTCCTAGTCTTTGGGAGAACTAGTAAGCTAGATCGACGCGTACTGACTTGTTTCATGACAGATTGACAGACAGACTGACAGGTATGGACATTGAAGAGAATTTTTCCTTGACTGCACCAACAGCATCTTAAATATGATATAATGTAGTAAGCTTGATTGTAATATAAATAATTGCTGCGCCATCTCTAGTGAGATGCAGTAGCAATGACAATATTAACATAGTTCTATAAGTTTTTAATTGTTACTAACAAATTTTTGAGTGGTTATTATTTGATTTTCGATTATACAGGGTGACTGGTGAATTACTATCAATATTTGAGGAGAATACTCGGTACATGATTCTCATTCGAATTATGTAAAAAAAATAGGTACTTAATTTTTGAACAAATTTCCGTATAAATAAATAAAGTGTGGACACGTCCCAAGTGTTCCAAGTGTGGACGCGTGCGGCGGCGTGCTGATACAACACCACGCCGCCACACGCGTGTGTGTGTGTCTGTGTATACGTATACCTAATCTGTAGGGTGTTCACACGATGCGTAATTAATTACATAACTTTTGGTTAACTTTACTTAGAAGTTTATTAATATTTATGTTATATTAATTTTTATTCTGTCATATATGATCGTCAAATATCACGTCCTCAAGTATCGATAGTAATTCACCAGTCACCCTGTATAAATAAATAAATGAATTAAGTCCAATGATACTATCGACAAAATAAATAAGCCACATTATGTTTTGAAACTGGGCAGTCGTGTGGTTCCTTTTGAAATATCATAATTCACATTTTTATTTGGCATATTTAATTTTTTTATACAAAAGTAAACAGAAGGGATCAAAACACGTACAATTTTCTGTTGAGTGTAACATAATTTATATATACTGCAATATTGTTAAATTGTTGCAAATAAATTTTAAAACAGAAGAATTAGATCAATGTCATGATTAAATATCTCGAGCCTTCTACAACAGTCCTCGAGATTTTTAAAAACTGGATATTATATGAAAGCTATGATTGTACCTAAATACTAATATAAGATAGGTACATATAGTGATACTTTAAATAATACGTTGAAGATTATTTATATCTTTAAATATTTATACATATATAAATTCTTCGTTTCCTAAATCCAACCATACGTCCATTTAGGCTAAGTAGCGCGCAAAAACCAGTCAGTACTAATAGTTGTATATAACATTTCGTTTCAGCCCGAAGCCCTATCTCGCTGCAGCACACCCATGTCACCGACGGGGTCTCTGCCCCCTCGCCGGCCGTCCTTGGTGTGTCAGGACGCTCTGCCCTTCGTTGAGCTCGATGTGTGCACGACCAGCAAGCAGGAACACGTCATCGCTGCGGTATATATACTAAATTTACCCTTACATACCTCACAATAAGTCATGGTGCGACTTTGAAATCGTTAAATACATAACTAAAAGTTATTATTCATACTTCACAATACATATAATCTTCGCCTCAACGGTAACAGTGTTACTTCGTTTCTTATTATGTTTTGACGTCTTAAGCTAGACCGTCAAGTTGTTGTCATTATAGTATGATTGGAAATAAAACGACAAACCAGACCTAAGAAGTAACTAAGGACTAATTACCTTCCTAGAACACCGCTCGAATCAACCTAAATTCCAGATCGTTAGTTTCTACCTTTAAGTCCATTTCGTATATATCGCGACTACCTCTCGATCGAACGTTGATTTTGTACGCAAGTTTGGTGAATATCCAAATGTAGAGGTCATTGACATGTTCGCGGTGAATGTCAATGATTATCTTCTAAAAGGAGTTTCTAGTCATCGAATCAATCGTGGTGTACCAATGATGTGACGAGTCCACGTTATCGATGTAGAACCTCCGCGCGGTGAGCGTGCACCTGATGTCGGAGAGTGCGTCCAGCGGCCCCGGGTCACTGGAGAGCGGTGTGCACGCGCTGGCCACCCGGTGGTCGGCAGCCCAGCTGGACGCGGCGCGCGCCCTGTGCCGGTCTGTGGTCCGCGCGGCCGCCGCCGTCCCACTGCCGCACCAGCCGCGCGGTTTCCCGTTTATGTATGATCGCGTGTGCTGTTTTTTTTTGGTCGCCTGTATGCACTATCGTTTTTGTTGTGTTATCTTTGGTCGGCTGTATGCACTTTTGGTTTTTGTTGTGTGTTTTTTTTTTGTCTGCTGTATGCGCTATGATCGGTTTTTTGTTCGTTCGATTCCAGCTTTTTTGTGGTGTTTATGCTATTGTTTTTTTTTGGCTTTTTTACTCATAATGTGTTGATTGAATTTATTTTTTAAGTATTATTTAATGTATATTTTGTAAATTTACCTTTTCTTCCAGCGATGAGCTCGATCCAACGCACGCCTTGATCCTGTTCAAGTTGTTGGAGCAGTACTACGTGGCCATCGACTCGATCGCCTTTCCCCTGCCTCAAGGCTTCAGTTCGTTCTTCACGTACCTCGGGTACCGCACGCTTCCTTTCCACGCATTCGTGCAGTACGTGCATAGAAATGTATTCGAGTTGCAGATCGACGTACTCAAAGCAATTATAGCGAGTAAGTGATAAATACTGTAATTATTAGATTATTAATATAACAAAGGGCAAACAAGGACAAAGGCAAACGAGTACACGGACTAACTGATGGAGGTAGTACCTGACTCTCTCGCATCGGACGAACCGCGGCCATTAAAGGCTACTTCACGCTGATCTTCTGTGAGAGGGTGGTAGTTCCCAGGTCGAGCCAGCTCACTTTCGAGCTGCAGTTACTTGACCACAGCTAGGCTCTATCACCTACAAATAACTTGTAATTATCAATTATTGGTGTACCGAAACGTTCATTGAAGAGACGACCAAGAATATATTACATATGTATAAATACGCGCAGAAGGAGGTTGTCTAAGTTTTCAATGTACAATAAGTACAGTTAGTACTTAACAGTTCTATTATCACATTTTATCTTAGGTTACTCCCATCGCCGTATTAAAACTAAAACACACTACACATATTGACATGGGACATTTTGACTATTAGACAAACTTTTATGCTGAATATAATTCTTAAAAAACACTCACAAACAGTTTATCAACGAATAGTAGAAAAGGATAAACATAGTAAAGGCACTGTCTGCCGGACTGAAGCCTTCCACTTAAAGCTTTCCCATAGATTTTATTGCTTTCTGGTAACACTAGTTCTGTATAATAAGTTAAATAAAGATTTACGAATATATTCATTAAATAAATCGGCTTGCAAACAAAAAGTAGATGAATGGTTAAAAACATTGGACTATGAAGATACCGAAAATCTCTTAATTTTTGTTTTATAACCCTATTCTTCAACAGTGATGGATTATCACACTAATTGCATCACTTATTACAAGTAGGCACTCACATTAATACACATAACACTCACATACATACACACACACACAAACACACACACACACACATACACTCTAGCACAATAAAATAATCTCTCCAACATATATACAACACTTTAAAGTAAAGAGCTCACTTTGTTAATATGGCGGTGTGGAGACCTGTAATACAGATACTACATATTATACCCATCACGGGCTCCAGTCTCTCACTAATGTATATTTATATAAGATGATGTGTATCAAGTATTTTATGAAGAGAGAATAAATGACATTATTATTATTAAGTCTACACAGTTCACCCCAATAGTTGATACGTTCCCAGGTAAAGACGACTCCAACAAGCGTACAGTGAACAACAAGCTGCGTCTCATACAGCTGGTGGGCGAGGGTCGCGGTCGTCGCGCGCTCGCTTCGTGGCCACACCGCGCGGCGCTGGTGCTGCGGGCCAGGGACCACGCGGCCGCCCTACTCAGCGGGGTGACGGCTCCCACACGCGACCACGCGCCGCACAGACCGGTCAAGGATACTGGTGAGATATACAGGGAACATGTGTCACATATACGTAGGTACCTTACGAAAGAAAGAGTCCTAATGAAGTTCGCCGCTCCTACATATTCCGTCCTTTCATATTCTTACAGTATGTAAATTTAATACGAATTAATTTATCAAAATGCAAACGTTTATGATTATTTATTTTTATTTCGCTTTTATGTTAGAACGCTTTGAAAGTATGGAATCAATAAAGAATTCACAAATGTTTTTTCCCCCTCGCTATCGATTAATTATTATCTGATATAATTAAACAGAGAGAAAATGATAGTTTCATTTAAATTTTCACACATCAGATAGAAATGGTCATATCGAGAACAAAATTAAGATAAATAAATAACCGAATCATAGGGTATTGAAGTTACAGAAAACGTTTTCAAGTCCGGAATACTAAAATAAGAAACCTCTAGCTTTGATTTTCTCTTTATTTTACTCCGATACAATGAGATACATATTTTAAAAAATCGCTTCAACATTTCAATTTACTTGTCTTTATTCTTCACACTTTAACTAGTGTATATCATAACAAAACTAATTATCATTTTAACTAAGATTTAATCATTATACCATCTCGGAGTATTATCCTATCACTTGGAAGAAAAATGTTTACATGAGAAAGTTCCTTCTACCACATCGATGGCGTTTCAAACCTCTTTTACTGAATCTATCTTATCTTAAATCTTCATTCCCAGGTATAGCTGCCCTTCCATCAGGTGAGCGTCTGTCTCCGCTGGACACGTTCCTGGATCTCCTTACAGCGAAGGCCAGTTTAAATGAGTTGGACTTCAACCTCATCATAGAAGCCACGTTAGCTTCTGTACAGGAGTCCATGTAAGAAATGTATCTTAAAGGATATTGAAAGGTTTTTTTCACTTATTTAAAAATAGCTATAATAACATATTACAGACAAATTAACTGTAAGCAATCTAGTAAGTAATCCAATTTTAATATGTTTACTTCTATACTTAATTAATAATTTATCACAATTGACATTCTACTTCTATTCTATTCTTTGAGTTATTGGCGTTTCCTTATATATTATTATAATCTCAAATATTATCATTAAACACATTTATATAAAGAGAGATTCGCGAATGAATAAGATGGATACTAAAAACCAAGAACTCAGTTACTGTTAAGATGTCATTCAATTTAGTCTTACAATAAATATAAGAGAACACTTAGCTGTGAAAATTAAGTTAGATGATTTCTTTGACTAGTTATGTGAGACAAGTTTGTGGTGCAATATTTCGTTTTTCTTTTAGTTTTTGGGTAGTTTTCTTATATTTTAATTTCTGTTGATCATATATTCAGAATTTCATTAGTATTAACACGATGGTGGCGAGTCCCTAGATTCTGTGAGAGGTTCTATCCTCTATTCCAGGAAAGGACACAATGTAGTAGATTTAAGATAATTCAGCTCATGTTGCAGCTATGATGGACATGATAGTATAATGTATAATGTAACGTTTATGGGTATAGTAAAAAATGTACCAGGGAAATGGTGATTAGAAAATGTGATCACATCCATAGTATTGCAGTCACTGATGGTTTTTGATTAGTTATCCGAGCACTTAGAATCAATAAAAAATATTCATGTGTCGAAAGCTCCCACATAAGGTTTATTGTTATTTTACTTCCCTCCCAGTCCAAACATATATTTTGCCTATAATACAATATAACAAATCCTCTAAATTTAGTCACATTTCTTCACAATCGCCTTCTAAATAGTGGTGTTTTAACGGCGAATAACCATATGCTGATATTGATTGTACTAGTGGGTCCTCATAATCTTAAATTTTTTTTGCTCCGGCATTCATCAAGTCACTATTATTACCCTGCAGAAATAGACAAAAGGTGAAACTAGTGACGTCCGAAGAAAATATTCCATGATATAAATCATGTGTCAGATTTTACCTAATGCGGAAACACTCTGTATATCTCGCTCTTCTCCTCCTTTCATTTCTTTCATGATCTCCAAGCCATAATCCAATAATCGTCTTTTTCAATCCTTATATAATCCAGTATCCTATCGTCATACTTATTTTTCTCAGAAAACTCCTTCACCTTCATTATTTGCTACACCCCTTGTATTGTATGTTGATTATATCATAAAGTTCTGTCGTTTTATGCGTACAGTTAGGTATTGAGCCGATACTCCTAGTTAATTACACAAATAGTACACCCTTTGTACTGCAAATGTCAGTGGTCGACAGTGACTACTCCAATCAGGTAGGCCGTCTGCATGTTGCAAACAATGTCAAATAATGTCCTATCCACACTAAGTTAAATCAATGAAACTATTTAAAAATGACAAAAATCCTTCAAAGGATTTATATCAGCAATCGGCAGAAGAATGATATTATTTTGATTATTAATAATTAACTGCCTTAAACCTGGTTTCAGCATCAGAATCCCAGGTTGTTAATGTTTCTGCTCCGGTTTGTCTGATGGATATACTGCTTCTGCTATTTTAATATTTAGAACAACTATTTTTAGTAGCTTCTTTTCCTCCCCTTAACTTTGCTATTTTTGTTGTTTCTATTAGACTTTAGAGCTTTTAATATCTCTTACCTCTCCGTCTACATTCTTTATTGATCCATATTTGGCTTCTAGTTTGACCTGGTGTGATTTTCCTTACTTGTTGCTCTTTCTCGTCTCTTTAAATTCCATTTACTCAATCCTTGGTCACTTTGCAGATTTTATTTGGATCAAAAAATCTTGAATTTCTTTTAATTAACTATGTCTACGTTCTTTAAACATATCTACTCGTCTAAAACGCTCTTATATCTTCCGCGATTAAATTTTTTCCTCTTTAAAATTCAGCTACAGGTAAAGTTCCTTCTACCTCGCGGTGGCATTTATTTTACAGAGAGTTGTAAGAAACGATCGAATGCAGAAATCACTTCTACAGTATCATGCGTCAGAAAGTTATAGTTTATTTCAATAGAAATGGGCAATCTTGTAAACAAACGTGATCAGCTGATATTGACAGACTTTTCTATGCCCCTGGTGATGTTAGTACTCTTCAAGATACTTTAATCTTAATCATTATATTAAAATATTAATATAAGAAATACATACACTAATTTGTTCATATTTTGTTAAGTTTTTGTTAGTGAGGCTTTTTAATACGTTTAGAATGCAAACGAGAACACAGAACAGTTGTTTCCATCCCAATAGCAGTAAAAATCCATTAACGACGATCGCGGATAACAAGAGGCTAATAATAACCTCCGTGGCTAAGTCGCATATCGTGCAGGCGGTGGAGGAGATAAGAGGGCTTTTGCGCTTCACGCGAAACTGGCCGCCCCCTCCCCCCTGCCGACTCAACGCACACGGCGCCTGACGCTATAACTTCATCGGTGCAGGAGCTCGCCCGATCAATAGCGAGCGTTCAAGCCGAGCTCAAGCCAGGCGTACACCCTCAACACATTTGCTGTCCAACCCAAACCCGTCCCAGTCAGAGATTAAACATATGCTCCGGCGAAGGTCTCGCCGGTCTCCAACAAAAAAATCAGGGCGGAGTTTGACACCCAGGCGCAGTGTGACGACGCCCTTATCAAGCTTCGTAATAAACCAGATGCGCCAGTGACAGCCGAACCAGCAAGAAAACTCAAACCGATGCTCTTGCTGAAGGGAGTCAGCTCCGACATAGCACAAGAAGATCTGTTAAGCACCCTCCTGCGCCAAAACCTGCAATTGCACACATACAGTGACACTGACATCACATACCGCTTCAAAAGAGGCAACAACCAAAGCACCCACCTCTACAACGCCGTCCTTGTGGCCAATCCAGCCATCTGGAAGTTAATAGTTGAGATAAGGAGAGTCTGCCTGGACTTCCAGAAGGTTCACGCGGAGAACTTCTCCCCATTCCTACAGTGATAAAGGTGCCTCAACTTCGGGCACGTTAAGAAACACTGCCGGACTGAGGCAACCCGATGCTCTCACTGCGCATCAGAATGCGTATCTGCACCCACACACAAACCAATGCCCAACCAAGGACACTCCCCACCCTCCTAAGTGCTACAACTGTACCCAACATAATCCCATTCAACAATAATCACCCCACCACACACAAGGCTACGACACAGACATGCCCCATTTTAAGAACAATCAAAACCAGAACACTCAATTCTCTCGATTATGGATCCACACAAAATTAAAATCATTCAGTGCAATCTAGAGAGGTCCAAACACGCTCGCAGTCTCAAAACATATCACAAACTTGTCAACATGTTAACACAAGCACCTTCCTTTACAACAAAGTTTCATCGACACATTGGAATCAGACATCCACGCACTGGACAGCTTGAGTCTCTTATCGACACCATCACCGAATATATACGCACCGCCTGCAGGGATTCTATGCCCTCATATTATATATTATTATCAGGGACACTACTAATTTTTCAAAGACAAATAGACTTTGATGAGTAAAAAATGAGCGTGTGAATTTGACAAATGCAATACATTTTCATGTTCAAAATAATTTTATAAAAAAAAAATAGATATTTGTTAATGAACTTGAGTGGAACTTGCTAGAACAAGTCTGTAGTTGAAATTTGCGTTCTTATTCTAGTTTTCCGGTGTTATTTTGAATTCCTGTTGATTGTCTATTTAGTATTTTGTGTATATATGTGTGTTTTATAAGAGGTAAGAATCTATTTAGTGTAGATATGTTCGGTCCCCCGACCCTGGGGGAGGTGATTGTTCCATCCAGGATTCCCTTGCCGCCCCGACTCCTATTGACCCGATCCCGATTTCCTCTTCAAGCAAAAGACAAAATGTATCAGATCCAAAATCTACCCACTTGTAGAAAAAGAATACCATTGCCCAGTCAGTCGGTTCGATCCAGTCAGTGTATACGGTGCCCGAGTATGAAGTGTCAAAAAAACGCTATTCAGATCAGGACGAAGCTACTTTCTTGATCCATGTAAGTAGTGAGTGTGAGCCTTCCTCTGGTACCTCCCTTCGTCCCATAAAGTTTGACCTCTTCTTACATCAAAACCACATCATGGACATATTTAAATCAGCAAATGCGGCTAATACCTTCCTGGATCACTCAAGTCTTGTTGCATTTAATACAATGCCATTATTCCTACATTTAATGTTACCTGTATGGATATAGTAAGAAATGTGTCAGTTGAGTGGTCTCTGGAGGAAGTAGTCACACCATTAGTTGTCCCGGAGCTGATAAGAGGTCGGCGCTTAAACAGAAAAACTGCAAACAGCAATACTACGGTTTGGACTTCTACCCCAACAGTAGTACTAACATTCAGTGGTCAAAAGCTCCCCGATAAGGTTTATTGTTATTTTACGTCGCTCCCAGTTCAAACGTATATTCTACCTACCATACAGTGCAACAATTGCTGCAGATTTGGACACATTGCTTCCCAATGTCGTTCCAGAGACCGCTACTTCATCTGTGCCCAGCCCCATACGGGTAGCAATTGCAGCAATCCATCTGCTCCCTCTGCCTCTTTATTATGCTCCTGCAATCATAAAGCCAAATGTCCTGAGCATGCTAGACAAAGAGCAATCAAATTAGTGATCTAGTGAATCTATAAGGAACCGCCACAAATTAAAGAAGAAGATAATTTTATAAAATAAACATTATAATGTTTAATGATCAAAAGATTGTTAAAAGCAGTGGTGGGTTCCTTTTATCTATGGCTGTCACTGGACGTGCTGTCACACTTGTGTATAATGTATAATAATTGGCTCTGTTAAAATATTGTCTCCTTTTACCTTTTCTTTTCTTATATGTATACTTTTCATACTTTTCGTCTACTTAGACTGTTAGTTTTAAGTTAGTATAAGGCTCATAAATCATGTATCATCCTCATCATCACCTTTTGCATTTGGGAGCTGGCGGACCGCTGTATCAAATCGTAAAAGTCCTCCAGCCCCTCGAGCTCTTCATCCTTTCACCACATAGTTTTTAGTCTTCTTTTAAACGTCTGTTACTTTCACCAACATATTTATGTTAACCTGTCTCCTTTATTTTCTTGTGTTGTTTTATTTATCCACTATGTGTAATTTATTTATCTTACCCTTAGTCAATATATTTAGTTTAAAAAAAAGTGGTGGGTTCATTGAGATGTGATTATTATCTGAACTCACATTCCATAGTACTTAATAACGGAGTAATCATGGTCAGTTGCTTTGTTTACAAGATAGCCAATTTCTCTTGAAAAAAAACTACATATAGAAAAAAACTACAGTTTTATTTAAATATTATAATATTATAGTAATAATATTAAACTATAGTTTTATTTAAATACAGCCACGGGCAAAAGTATTAGGCACCCTACAGTAAGACAAGTTTTAGGGTGTTTTAGCATAGCGAGGGTAAATAAAACTGCATTTATGATTACAATGGTTTATTTTAAGAAAAAAATTAACATTTTGTAGGTCCACCTTTTGACTTAATAACCGCAGCCACTTTTTTTGGCATTGACTCAACCAGCCTGAAACATTCTTCTCTTGATATATTTTTCCATTCCTGCTGTAACGCGGCCAATAGAGCTTGTTTAGTGCTAATCGAGTGCCTGCGGATATTTTTCTTTAAAATGGACCAAATATGCTCAATCGGGTTGAGGTCTGGTGATTGTGGTGGCCCGTCCAAAAGATCAATATGATTTTCAGCAAACCACTTCATGGTATGCGCGGACTTGTGGCAAGTGGCGTTGTCTTGTTAAAATTTCAGGCCATCGGTGTTTGTATCACCGAAAATTTGCGTTATCGACGTTGCTAGTGCTGTTTCCAGAACTTCAGTGTATTTAACACTATTCATTCGTCCCTCATACAACACCATTTCGCCCACTCCGTCGGCAGCCATGCAGCCCCAGATCATTATTGAGCCTCCACCATGCTTAACAGTGGGAACCACACATTCTGAGTTGTATTCTTCGCCAACCCTTCACCTAACATAAGTTACACCCGGTGTTCCAAACACCTATGCCAAACGAAAAAAACACATTTATTTTCAAAGTTATTATTTTTCTTGCAGTACGTTATTTTAAAAACATTTATGTGTTTTAATATTGTACATAAAATAAATAACAATACCTCAAAGTTAGATTCGTCTGAACACAGTATGTTGGACCAATCTTCAACTGACCAATCTCTATGTTTGAGTGCCCACTCCAACCGATTTTTCTTATTGTGTTCTGACAGCCACGGCTTCTTCCTTGCTTTACATCCTTTTAATCCAGCTTTAAGAAGTCTTCTTCTCACAGTATAAACACTCACTGAGCTGCCTTTTGCCTCAGATAATGCTGCAGCGAGCTCTAAAGCAGTTTTTTACCTGTTTTGTAGAGACTGCCTAATCAACAATCGATCTTCCCGTTCAGTAGTAACTTTTCTTCTGCCTGTTCTTGGTCTATTTTCATGGGTGCCAGTCTCTTTGAAGCGATTTATAGCATATTGAACTGCACATCGCGAGCACTTCACTTCTCGGGCTATTTTAACCTGAGACATGCCTTGTTCATGTAAAATCTTAATTCTTAGACGCTGTTCAGCACTAAGTTCAGATTTTTTCGGCATGATTAACACGTTAAATGTTAGTCTTTAGAATTGTGATAGGAATAGTTGCGTAGAAGACGTGTATGTTCACTGCAAGCACTGATAACACACTTATAACCCGAAACGCAAAAAAAGCAAATTCGAAGAAACACCGTTTAGGAGCACACCTGGATGTCATAAATATTTTCTTTTATCTTAATTTGGTTAAAAATTGCCGCTAATACAATAGCTAAACCATAAAACACACACTTGACCGCAATATAATGAGATAGTGACTAACAATAGGGGTGCCTAATACTTTTGCACGCAGCTGTATTATAACTGCGACAAATTTGAGTCACTCTTTTCTTGAGGGGTTTAAGGGTTCATTAACGAAGTGACGATACGTACTCCATATTCTTTGATCAACAAAAGTTGATAAAAGAATATGTCATACAGGTCACAGTTTTTTTTACCTTCTTGATGATATTTTTATACCTGGAACCATGTTTAAGAATACTTCTGACCGATATCCGTGTTTCTTTATCTAAGAAAGAAACTTTGGTAGCCAATTTTTAGATAATTCGTTAGCAAATGATAGTTTTTATTTCAATATTCAGACAGAAAATTTTTAGGAAACGCCGAGAACTCAAACAATAGAAATTAACTATTTATATTAACTTCCACATCACATCTAATAATGTACACGATAATAACGATTTTAGTGGTACTGTAACGTTTGATTCTTAGCCAAAACGATGTTATCTTGTGCATTTCTTTTAAACTTATCACATTCTATATTTTATAAGGTATTTCTAGAGATGTTTTGGCCCTTGGCCGGCTAACATTTTAAAAGATTTGGTTAAGTTTAAACTTACTAAAATTGTACTTAATTCAAAGATAAAATGTCTTTTATTTTATGTTTAATACTAATTGTAATGGTTCGTGAAATCGACCTATATTTGAATGTATTTTGGTGGCCATTATTAGAAATTTCCCAAATAAATTATATAGCACAACATTTCCATATCTATTCCTGATTATGTGGTAACTTGAAAATGATGCCAAATAAACTGATCTCATACATACAATTTACATTCCAGTACTTGTGAAATATGTTTATTTATACCATATATATTGTGTAAGTGTAGTTGAAATAAAACATTCCAATAATAATCATTCTTTTATTTATTTATCCTAAAGAAAGTAATTTTAAGTGTCATTATACATATTAATTATAGAATGGGTTGTACGTGACCCAATGAGCTCTTTGTTGATCTTTTTCACTCTTGTGTGATGTAAATATAGATTTGTATACTTCACTGCTTTGAGGATCTTTGGCGATGCTGTAATCTTTCTTGGTCTTTTTGTATGAGGGGTCCTGCTGTAGTTGGGTCGGATGTGCCCTTTTGGTGGAACCGAAGTGACCTCTCTGTTGTTTGTTGGGGTTAAACTTTGGTAATGCTAATGGAATCGTGTCTAATTCCTTTTTAACCTTAGCCTCATCTTGAGACGTTACATCTTTTGAGGTTGAGGTTGATGGTGCTTCTGATGATATAGCTGGTGAAGGAGGTTCAATTTTCACTTCCGTTTCTACTTTTCCTGTTTTAGGCTTCTTAGTTTTTCTATTAGAAACTCGTACTGCCATCTTTTCTTTTAACTGTTCAAGGTCTTCTTCAGATCCATTGAGCACAACCACATCATTGTCTGTGAATGGTTGTTGACACTGAGAAGAGAATATAAAAAGTATTTATAAATACAAATGTATATAAAATGAAAAAATGCACAAATTTATTTATTTTCAAGATGCAAAAGAGACTAAAATTACTATAGATTATTACCATATGACACAGGTTCTGTTTGACCTCCTTCAGAGCTCTTTCCGCCAGCACACAGCCACAGTTCCATAGGAACACGAATCTGAACTTGCCGCTCATTTCCAAGCCGCTGATGGGACAGATGTATGGTGAACTGTCTCCGACGGCACCCTCGGTGTGCTCTGTCTTCTTATATGCGGGGTTGTTGATGAGTTTCAGATTGCAGACATCCTATTATAAATAAATATTTGTTAAGTATGTGTTAACATACAGTTCATAAATGTATTTCACTGATTTGACTTGTTTATTATATTGATTAGAGATATTTTCATTTGCAACTTTTCATATGCTTTAGTTCTGAATACTATACAAGGTTATTTAAATACAAGCAATAAAAACGTTGGCTAGATCAATGTGCTAAGTTAAATTATATACTATAGTTTCACTTATATTTATCAAATGGATAGAAGTTGCACATTAGTTATGACTAATCATAATTGACATGCAACAAACTCTAAAGTTAAGTATAATATAAGAATATTTGATTGTTAATGTTACCTTCAAGTTTTTGATGTGACTGATACACTCTGGTTTAGATTCCTTGTCCAGCAAAGCCTCCAACACAGAGCTCTTACTGTAAAGTCGACCTAAGCCACAAGCAACTATTGGTTCTTGCAAGGGTTGTTGCGAAAGAGCGCAATTACGCCATTTGAAGGAGCGTTCAGCATCTTTATCTTTCTAAAAAGGAAGAATAACTAATTAAAATAATGAACTAAATATAATATTCAAGGAACTCATTATATAGAATTACTACTGTAATCATAATTACCTGTTCTGGTTTCTTTTTCAATCGTACGAGTTCGTCGCGGCGTGGTATAGTACCTCCATCACAACCCATGGTTTTTTATTTGTTCACCGTTTTAAAAGACTATATTAAATAGAAAAAACTACTAAACACAAACACAAATTACTGAGTTTGACAGATGTTGGCAGTGCGATTTTTTTTGTTATGTTCGTTCCGTTCAGAACAGGCAAGGAGAACAAAGCCTATACAGCCGTGTCTTTTATATTTTGTATCTTTAATTATTTTTAAATGTCTTAATATCCTTTTTATTCCAGACTCAAGTTTTTATATCAGGCCTAAGCCATGTCTTCTTTTAATTTTCTTCTTAAAACATTTTTTTAAATTTAAGGTCGAAGCAATGTCATCTTTTAACTTTTCTTCTTGAATCCTTTTTTAATTATAAGGCCGAAACCATGTCTTTATATAAAATATTTTTTTTTTTGTCAAATTCTTGTTTTTTTTTACATTCCGTCTTTTTCAATGTCAAGTCCTTGTAATGTCATTTTTAGTACAATAATTAATTTGTCAAAATCGATATAACAGTCAAATTCTGAAAATAGCTGGGAGCGCGGGATATCTTCAGCAGTTTTAAAAATACTTAAAAGTTGGTCTACAAGGACCATCCTTTGAATACTTAACTGTGGACAATCAAAAAATGTATGTTCGAGGGTTTCATCAGCACTATTGCAATATCTACAAGTTGAAGAGTCAAAAACACCAATCCTAAAAAGGTGAGCATCAAAACGACAATGTCCTAGACGCAAACGACAGATTGTGGTATAATACTTTCTATGGCTATAGTTACTACCCCGGGTAAACCAGGGAGAAGAGACCTTTTTCTTTATTGTAGCGAACCATTTTCCTTTTACCTTTACCACTTGATGCCACAAGTTGTAAAATTCCTTCTGTAACTTGAGTTTGAAGAGGGATAGAGCGTCTGAATAATGAATTGGGAAATTTAAAAAGTTATGACTTAATTGATTGTGGGCCGGATTTGTAATAAATTCAGCTAAATAGTCTGCTTGCTCATTACCATGCACACCAATGTGGGCTGGTGTCCAGAATTGGACTTTTAGAATTGCTTGTTTTGAGACAGCTGTATACACAGCTATGGATTCAGCGGAGTATATGCTTGTGAGTGGATTCAGCCTATGACTGAATCCACTTTTGGTCTGACTATCATAGACAGCTACAGGGACTGCTTCATTGTTCCTAGACCCATCTGTATATATCTGATGATATCCCTGCCACCTATCAAGTTCCTTATAAATGTCTTCCTTATACTTTAGAAGACTTTTGATTACAATTTTAATCTGAATAAATTTTGATTCATATAACCCAGAGTAACAAGGCCATACCATGCTAGAAAATATATTATGTTTATTAAAAATTTGTTCTGTTTCAGAAAAACCTTGAAACAAATATGAATTAATATTGGCAGTCCTGTTAATAGTGTCCCGTAGTTTAACAAGAAGTGTGTGATTACTGACGGAGAGCAACCTTGCAAAAAATTTTGATTGTAAGTATTTAAACCTAAGTGCTAATGGAGGTATATTACATTCCACCTGCATTGACACTATAGGAGTAGTTCGCATTGCACCCGTTATAATATGCAAACATTTATTCTGTATCTTTTCTAATTTATCTACTATAGTTCTTAACCCTGCAAAACAAAAAAAAGCATATTCAAATTGACTCCTTACTAATGATTTATACAATGTTAAAAGAATCCTTGGATCAGCACCCCAATGTGCCTGTTAAAGATTTTATAACATTACAAGCATTTAAAGCTTGAGATTCTAGAGTGTCAGCATACTTATTCCATCTAAAATTATTTGTAAAAATAATACCTAAAAACTTTACAGAGCTCTCTACAGACATTACATTATTATTGAACAAAATATTTACATTCCCATTTCTAATTACATTTTTTGAAAAGACAACAACTTTACTTTTTTCATTGCTGACCTCCAGCCCAAGGCTATCAAAATAGTTCTTTAGTCTTTGGAGAGCAACATTGAGGACTGATTGTACACGTAATAAATTAGTATCAGAGCAATAAACAACTAAATCATCTGCAGATTAGAAACTTCACACCCCAGAGTTAAATTTAGCTGATTTATGAATAGGATAAAAAGCAATGGGCTCAATACACCACCCTGTGAATGCACCCCTACAAGAATATCTTGGACCAAATAACTGATTGTTGACCTTAACAAACACCTTTCTGTAGTTCAAAAAATTAAAAATCCAATTTACAACTATTCCAGGTACTTGTAGCAATAATAATATTGAGGATAATTTGTTGAGATCTACATTATTGAAAGCCCCTACAATGTCAAGAAAAACACCAACTAGTACTTTATTCTCGGAACGAGCATCGTGGATATCCAGACAGAAATGACGTAGACTCTCACAAGCAGAACGGCCACAACGAAAGCCAAACTGATTGTAAGGTAAAAGATTATTACTTTCTATGTGAAAAATTAATCTCTGTTTTATTAATTGTTCGAAAATTTTTCCAACACATGAACTCAGTGTAATAGGACGATAAGAATCAGCCAAATTTAAGTCTTTGCTAGGTTTTAATATTCGTATCAAACAGTCAGTTTTCCAATCCTCTGGGATAAGAGAAGACGACCATAAACTATTTAATAGACTTAAAAAAATAGATAGAGTTTGAACATTTAAAAGTTTAAACATTTAGGAAAGCCAATCCAGGCCACATGAAGAATCTTTTCTTGAGGCTAAAGCAGATTTTTAACTCTTGCATAGTAAAACAACCGATCATGTATGAATTATCACTATTTACTCCAAGAACATTACTTATACTTATCTGTTGTGAAACAGTATCCGGTGTGTATTTATATAAAAATGTTTGAACCCAATTGAGGTCAGAAAATAAGTTAGAACTCGGAAAGCTTTTTTTAAATTTACTTATTTTAGTCCAAATGCGATTTATAAATGTCAAACGATTTATTGATGAGCAGAATTCAGACCAACTTTTACAACGTTCTTCTTTTAAAGTGCGTTTTTTAAAGGCTTGTGCGCGTTTGAAATTAATGTAATTTTTACTATTAAGACTAGTTTTGAAATTAATGTAGGCGTTCTTGCAGTCTTCTACTACTTTTGAACATTTATCATTCCACGAAGGTACTTGAAACCTTTTTCTAGGATGGTTATTATTACTATCAGTTGTGTTATGGTTTAAGCTGGGACCGGAGAATTTGATTTCCAATAGAATAATTGCACAAAACTTTCTGTATGAGTCAAGGAGATCACTATTGTCAACTTTAAAGTTCATTAACATTTTATTAACAATTTGTTCATACCTATCCCAATTTACTAATTTCAGATTGCTGTGAAAAGGAATATTGTTCAAGGAAATAAAGGGCTCATGTTGATCTCTTACGAGAGTAAATTTTGTGATAGTTGGCAGATGATAACTGCCTAAAGGGTCCTGATGAACTTGCCAGTCACAAGAAAGAAATAAAGAAGAAGACACCATAGTTAAATCTAGACTGTTTGGATTCCAAATATGAGAGCCTATAGTTGTTGGTTGACCATTATTCAAAAGTATTAAGTCATGGTCATCCATGGCATCCATAATAGCTCTGCCCCGAGAATCTATGCGACTGCAACCCCACAAAGTGTGATGGGCGTTAATATCGCCTGCAATTATAAACGGTTTTGGAATACTGTACAATAAACGATCGAACTTCGCCTTTTTAAAAGCAGGAGAACTATTACCAGGACTGTAAAAACTAACCAAAGAAATGCATTTATGTTTCAGTTTAATAACAATTACTACATTTTGTAACGAATCATCATAAAAAGTATCTAGTTTAGAGAAATGTATACCATTTTTAATTAATATTGCTATGCCATTATGATCATTAGCGCAGTCATTCCTAATAATGGTATAACCACGTAAATTAAATTGAATACATATTAGGCTTGAGCCAAGTTTCTGAAATAAGAGCTACATGTATATTATTTTGGTATAGAAAATTTTGAAACTCAAGTCTGTTACTTAACAGACTGAGCGTTCCACTGTACAATATTTAAGATTTGGTGGTTGAATGTGACGATTTGCTATTTTTATCCTGGATGGTTTCTTTAATAGCTGAGCTAATAAATTGTGAACTAATACTTATATTTTGAGTTTTATTTAGAGTAATAACTTTTACTATAGATTCTGTTAATAGGGTCATTGCTTCAGAATTTGATAGTATTGCTTGGATTACTTCTTCTGTATTTAATTTTTTATTAAGGGAGGGGAAATTTAATGAATTTTTTAACGTGTCAGTATATGACTTGGGTTTACTGTTTGCGATTTTTTTTGCCTTATAGGGCACTGGCTAGAGATCGCAATGTGATTGCCATTACAATTAATGCACTTAGCTTTTTCAAAGTTAACCTTGCATTCTTTAAAAGAATGCCCCTCTGTGCAATTCATCGCCGTCTCATCGGAGCATCGCGGTGAATTTTTACAAAATTTAAGCAGGTTAATTTAATAATATAAATAATAAATTGATATAAATATAAATAATGATACAATTAATTAAGTGTTACGTAAAGCACGAAAACCTGCCAAGTTCAAATTTAAAAGTATTATAATTTTAGATATTTTTAACCAAGCACCTACGTATTTTCACAACTATACCATATTTTAAGTTGGGTGTATGGTAAAGTGAATTTTGGCCAGATGGACCGTTGACGTGAATAAGGTGGCGGGTAGTGGCTGGATGTGGAAGGCAGAGGACTGGGTGTGGTGGCGAGTCTTGGGAATGGCAAATGTTTACCAGTGGATCATGCTGTTGATGAAGATGATTATGATCGATTTCAAAGTGCATCCAAACTTGGCATTAGATTGGATTTCACCCCTTTTTTAGGCAAACAATTAGCCGATTGGAACTTGGCCCCCTTTTTAACAGGCATGTTTTTGGTGAGATGTATATCATACGCTACTAATACCTAGTCAGTATACCTAAGTAATAGCAGTGACGTGCACAGAGATTTGCAGTAGGGTAAGCAGAATATATGTATATGAAAAATAAAATACCAATTTTCATAATTTCCTCCTCTAAAACATTGATAATAATTATATCTTTCTCAAATATTGTCTATTGATTTGAATTTTAAATGTAACTAGTATTTTAATTATTTTAAACGGACAGACGAAATCTGCCGTGATAACGATTGCTGCAAAGTAATCGAATCGTCGAAAGTATGTAGTTTTTAAACATAATAAAATACGCGAAGAAATCGGAAACTATTAGTTTCATTTAAACATTGATAATATTCGCACATAATGTTACAGCAGTCCAATAGAACGAACATCTATACACTATACGAATCTCTCAAATATCTCTGAGCCACGAAAGTACCTTAAAACGATTACGATCTGTTCATCACAGCTTTATAGAAGGTACTTAAATAGGAAAATGAAACATTCTTATTATTATCATTAGAAAACAAACAAACAAAATAACTTATTTGTGTGTACACAACCTGCTAACTAATTAAAACTATCATAATACTTTTTATTAAAACGAATAACATTACCTTTCTTTTAGTTCAATCTCAACTGGACACACACCTTCACTTTAGACTTATTTAATTTTATTATCAAACGACTAACTAATTTCTATAGTAACATATCGCAAGCACAGAGTTCACACCTACAATTTTAATAATTTTGTATAATTTTCCATAATTCGTTAATAAATAAATTCACTGTTTACTAATTAAAACTCATACACTTGCGCTTAGAAAGACATATGACATTATTCAATAATAATAAAATGGCGAAAAAAATATATGTATAAACATTTTAAACAATACAAAATAATAATTAATCAGTGCTTGTCGAACACTATGAATGTGTTAGTTTTACACACACATACAAACAAACATATCCTGCATACAGACACGAGATTTGTAGATCGTCCTTGAGAATTTTTGTATGGAAAATAAGCACATAGTGGTTGCGCATACCGCGGCTCTGGATGCATAGCGGCGCTAGCATTCAGTAGTGGCCGTTTGAAAATTTTTTGTTTTAACTACTTTATAGAAGGCACTTTTAACAAATCGTGAACCGAATGAAATTTTAAATGTCTGTAAACATATGTATTTCGTAATGTTTGACTAAAAGTACTTAGGTAAGAATTAAACAATATAGGTTTCGTTGTTATATGGGTAGAATATGCAGTGCTTATTTGCATCTATGGTGTGCAGGCCACTAGGTAATAGAGTACAAAAAACAGAAGCGCTACCTATTGAGAAGTATTATTAAAAAATCCTTACATCTTATTTAAATTATAAGCAAAATGATATTATACTTTATATTTCTAGTTTACTGGTGTCATATGATGATATCGTATTACATAAAGTATTAAATGACACTCATGATAAATATTGAATTCTTCAGAACATTATATATTTTTATTCAATACTAGCTGCCCGGCGGACTTCGTACCGCCCTATAATGAAGAAATATCTGTAACCTTTTTATCTGAATGAAGTTAATTTCCTTATTCCTCAATGGAGTTTGGCCTGGTTTCCAACCTGATAAACATTATTCGCTGTTTCCACTTTTACATACATATCAACAGCATATTGGTGACAGAGATGCTAACATATTCTTCTTGTGTATATTGTGTATAGTGTATCGTGTAAACTGCAAACTGTATCGTGTAAATTGCAAACTGTATCGTGTAAACTGCAAACTGTATCGTGTAAACGGCAAACTGTATCGTGTAAACGGCAAACTGTATCGTGTAAACTGCAAACTGTTTCGTGTAAACTGCAAACTGTATCGTGTATCGTGTAAACTGCAGACCGTAACGTGTATCGTGTAAACTGCAGACTGTATCGTGTATCGTGTAAACTGCAGTTTGTACAGTATATATACTACTGGAGTGTATATACTTCATACAAAAAGCTTCTAAAGAAGAGAAAGCTTGAAATATTACATCATCATTACAAAAAGTGCGCAAATTCATAAACACAAAAAATATTACATTTGAAAAACTGATTTTGCAGTGAATTCTCTTGTAAATTTAATAGTTTTGGCTAATTGTTTTTACGACTGGTCGCAGGTTTTCGTGCTGTACGTAACACTAATTAATTGTATCATTAATTTATTATGTATATAATTAAATTAAATTAAGCGCTCCACATTTTTTTCACAATAATATTAATTTAAAAATAAATTAACAAACAATAAATGGTATTTTTGTGAAAAAAAGCGTGGGGAGCTTCATATATCACTTCTTGAGAGGCGCCCCACGCTTTTTTTTCAATAATACTATTTATTGTTTATTTTAAGCAATTTAAATTAAATTGTTGTTCCAAGGTTGTAAAGGTTAAATTAGTTTCCAAGCGGTTTCTTTCATCATTGGAGCGTGTTTTTTAGTTTTTTTAAACTATATTTATTTTTTAGTTTCATTTATCACCGATTGATAGATGTACTCATATTATTAATTATTAATATTTCATTATTATGTATTTTATTGTGCTGAGCTGAGCGCCTATATATATATATCGGCGCTACCAGCTTTAATAACGGATGCGACTTGAAAATAATTTGAGGCTGTCATCAATTCTTATTAAACCTCATTAGTATTTATGATTATTGTTAAAAGTAAAACGAAATCAAAAGAGAATAGAACTATGTTTAAATCTTGTTATAAATATGACGTCGGGACGCACGACGGCGAACTCCAGATTTGAGAATTCAGAATTCAGAGTTCAGTGAGTGCGTATCATTGAAGTATGTGATTGTGAGGAACCTTCTAGAAATACAGGAGCATTAAGAACAATTGCAGTTTCATTTTAAAATATCATGCAACGCTCTAGAAGAAGTGACATTTGTAACGTCAGCGAGGCTGGCGTCCCTCTCTCTTTAAAATCAACGAATATGTAATAAATCCGATATATATATCTATAGATATTATTCTATAGTTTTTTCTAAAAAACTTTTTGTCGCCCGGATATTTTTTCGTCTGGTCTGGATATAATGCCGTCCCAATATTTTATCGTCCCGATATTCTTGCATTATTTTTATCTTCATATTCTTCTCCTCAAACTCTTTCATTTGATACCCATATCACAGCAGTGCATAAGAAGCGTGTTAAAAAAAAGGAGAGTTATATACATACAAACAAACAAACATACAAGTGATGCTAATATACAGCATGTAATAAAAATTCGATATTCGATTAAGCCAACTCACGCTTGACCGATTTCTTAAATTTTTTATTACATATTTTATACCCCCCCCCATTTCCACCGCTTCGTATTCTCATTGTATTCACTTGAGTTGGTTTTGTTTCGGAGTTATTTATCATTGTAATCTTTAAAGTTTTTTGTTGAAATTAAGTTATGTCAAAGACAATTTTATTCACAATAGACATTGCACGCACATGCGCATTTCAGCTACGCACAATCAACATCGCGACGAGATGCAGCGAAACGCTTTGTTAATTTTTAAGTTACCCAAATTTTTAAACACGATATATCTTTTGAATGGAGTATCCGATTAAAATAATTTAAACAGCAATATAAAGGTATTGAACTACTGTTAAATAAAAAGTAAGTTATTTAGATAAGTATAAATACCATGGTATGAATATCGACATCTTATTTTCGTTGCCGATTTAAATAGTTTATTAAACTATAAAAGTTTTTATATTGGCGTAACTATTATACTTATATATATACTACTATAATACGGTCAACAAAATCTTAGTACATTATTTTGCTCCATCATCAATAGTTATTGCAGCGCACGCGATTTAAGGTATTTCAATAGTGATTTTCATCGACCGTGGTTTATTTTATCGAAGTTTTCGCAAGATCCCTAACTTTTTTCAAAATAAAATATAGCCTATGTTACTTTGGAAAGATGTACAATCATAATGGTGAAAGAATTTTTAATATCGGTCCAGTAGTTTTTGAGCCTATTCGTAACAAATAAACAAACAAACAAACAAAAAAATATTACCTCTTTATAATATTAGTTTATTTGATAGTAGTCTATAATGCATCAACTGCTCACAAATAACGAGGAATATTTAATTACATAAAACACAAGGTTAAAATTATGATTATATGTTTACAATAAATATTACTCTTTACATTCCATAGGCTACAGAAGACCATTTGTATCTATCTCTATTTGTAACTATCTCAGTAAATTAAAGGATAAAATAATAACAGTTTTATAGTTAAGGTTATATTTATGAATAAAGATAAAGTAAATATTAAACTTTTCTGGATATTATTATTTTAACTGTAATAATTTTCTACAGGTAGATCCAATCATCTTATTACCTTATTTATTTTCCCCACTAACATATTATTCTTAACTGAAAAGAAATTGGATATATTTTTTTCACAACTTTTAAACGAGAAAATAAATTTCTTCATTATTTTCTCTTGTAATTAAACCATATAAAAAAATTCTTGTATCAATATTATCATTGATTACTTTAATTTATAAAGTAGGTGTAAAATTAAAGTAAATCATTGCTATTGTATGATAAGTAATTTGCATACATTGAGATGTATTTATAAGACAATATATCAAAATCTTACAACATTTAAGCCATATTCTTTAAAGTAGTAACATATTTAGGTGTAACTTAAGATATTCATAATTATACATTACCTGGTCGATTTAACAACAATAAAACAAAAACTGGAATAAATCAAATAATTTAATAACTTAATACATTGATTACACTTATAGTGCTACTATATTTAATGAAACTTATTTTTATATTGCAACACCGTCTGTGTGAATCCTCGCAGTCCCGCGGGAACGCCCGAGGCTAACAGATGCAAGTGACCGGCCTCCGCTAAGTAGTTTGCTTTGAGTAGTTCATTAGTAGCCCACGTAACTGAGTAGTGATTACCGTCTTCGCCTGTATTTCTTCTGATAATGTAGTTTATAATAAACGAATAAAGAGGACTGAAAACCATTTTAATAAACATCCCCTGATCTAAGAGTTCCCTGATCAAATCGTCGTCTATATTCTCATTTTTGATTATCTCCTGAAACAAAAAAATTGCTCTAAATTTGTTTTTTTTTTTTTTGTGTCTTAGATATTTATTTATGTTATACTAGCTTACTCGGCAGACTTCGTACTGCCTCAATCGATAAATAAATAATTTTTATTTATTTTTTTGGAGTTTGCCTTTAACCCATAAATATCAGTGTTTTGAAGTGCGACAGAATGATTGACATATTAGTTAGTCGTCAAATCTAATGTTAAAAAAAACGTTTGTATGGGAAATAGAAAAGGGCTGTTTTTAGGGTTTTCCCGGAAATGATTAAATTTTTTTCAGCTTTTAAACCTTCCCTGAACCTCCACGAACATTTCAAGACTAAGATAATATAAATCCGTTCAGCCGTTCTCGAGTTTTAGTGAGACTAAAGAACACAAATTCATTTATATATATAGATAGATATACCTTATGTTTGTCCACAAATTGTACTAATAGATCTACTGAGCATTCACATTTACTGAGCAGTATGACCCAGATGGTGTTGAGCGCTGCGCTCTCACAGGCCTCGTTGGCTATTATCTTCAGCTCCTGTGAATACATAATTTAAAAATTTAGGAATTTAGAAAAAGCTTTCATATACTATCGTCAGGAATAGTGCAAATCCGCGTAACTAGTAATTATCTAATCCCGCGTATCTACAATAGAAACATCAAACAGCTTTATAGAAGAATGTTAAAAGTATGTTTAGGTTTTTGGGTACGTGTGGTATATGAACATAGAATTTGAGTACTGATACAAGTTGCTCACAAGACGAATCGAGGACCTATGACAATATATATAAGAAAAGTTATTTATACTAAATTTAATTATATTGCAAGGAATTAATAATTTATTTTCCTTTTCTGGTTTTATCCATACTTAATGTTCAGTCTGCCAGTTTTTGTATAAACAAAGTCCATATAGAAATAGTTGAATTATATAATATATGATAATAACTAATTATATTCACCTCGTCAGTAATCATAGGCCTCCTCAGTAATAGTTGTAACAACAGTCGCGCCTCTCTCGGCGGCTCCAGGCAAAGTTTCTGTGCGAGCGAGCCTTGAGCACTCATACCGCCAGCACTGGAGATATGTCATTGTGTTATTTATAATATTTTTTCATTTTAATGTTTTTTTTGCTTAAATCTATGGACCTACTTGTAATCGTTCAGGTATTGATATAAAAGGGTAGATACTAATTGTGTTAGATAGACAATGTATGCTAAAAGTTTTTGGTACAGCCATAAATGAGATAGTTCTACAATTGTTTTTATATGTTTACTAGTTTTTGCCCGCGACTTCGTTCGCGTATGTCTCTGAATTAATATATGTATAGCTGATCGGCGAATTTTATTCCGCCCTAGAGGCCATAAATAACCAGATATTGGAATTTACTAAGTTCTCTTTTTTCTCCTGGGTTAATAATTCCTAACTCCTGAGTTAGAATATCTCCACCAATTTTCTACCATATCCGTACAGCAGTTCTTTAGTTATAATTGGTGTAACTAACACGACTTTCTTTTATATATACGACGTGTAACATAATTAACGCACACCCCGAAAGTAGTTTGTTCAGAATCGGAATCTGGATCGATTTTTATAGTTTTTTATGTAGGTTATTTTTTTTCTCAAATTTAGATAGAACTAAGTAAATTACAGTCATCCTACGCACGCAACACCAACAGCGAGAGTCAGCACACATCAAATACCTACGCACGTGTCCATTGACCTAGATCAGCTGATTTGACGCCACTCGACTTTTTTTTTGTGGGGGCAAATTAAATCGCTAGTTTATAACACAGAGACAACAAGTTTCGAGGAATTAAAAAATAAGATATTTTTAAAATAAGATATTAGATTTGTAAAAGTGAAAAGTAACACTGCATTATTATTTAAAATAAAACCACAATTGCGGAAACGGTCATAAAAGTGCATTGAACAAGGCGGTGCGAGTGCAAATTAAACTGTAAGTTTGTTTATGATCTTTAAATTATTGTTAATATTTTGATTCCCACCATTTAAACACGCCGACTTTGTCGTAGGTATTGTGGTGTCTAATCAAATCACGCGTTATCAGGTGTTTAACAAGTCTTATTTACAAATTTAATTTAACAAATCAGTCATTATAAAATATTGGCTTCACATTAAAAAGAAAATTCAATGTCGACAATCTTAAGCCTGATAAATCATAATGTAGTTATTTCGTATACTTATTATTACCTACTTCTTATCATTGTCAGACGGCACTCGGAGAGAGGGGCGCGGGCGCGGCGAGTACATTGTGTCTGTCTGTGTGTGCGTGTGCAGCGGAGTGTTGGTGAATAGCTGACCATATTATTTGCACGAAATTGGGATAACTAATTTCACAAATAAAAAATGCAAACGCACATATAAATAATATTTGGTGTATGCATTGCATTTATATTATTATATTCTAATTGGGGTGTTTGAGGGCGTGCGTTAATTACGTTACACGTTGTATAGTGTAGTATATACTCACAGTGGTGTCCTTGGCCAACAGGCCAGAGCATCAACCAGCGCCTTCTTCCTGGGCCAAGTGTCTCCCTCTGCCGACAGCGCCAGGTACACCTCCTCACGACCCTCCGCTGTCATCAACTTTTCCTCTGTGAACCATAATATATTGTTAGCCTCATAGCACTCTTCAAAAGACAATGTAAGACATATAGTCCTTATTATTATATAACTAGAGATATGTAGTATTAATTAGACTCTAGTATTAATTTAAATGAAATTAATATTTTTGGATTACTATGCATTATTTATTATTTTTAAATACATACTTCCGACGATTCGGTTCCTTTGTAGAAACCGTGATCACGGACAATTCAAAAACTATTTTATTTATTTATATTTTGTATTCTGAATAGAATAGTCTCAATTAACCGTCCAAGATATCCTCAAGACATCAAAAAGTGTCTTTTACTGCCACAAAGGAGTTATTTCAGTATATAGCATCAATAATGTGGTACCAGTGAGTTATTGTTACAAAGGAGTTATTTCAGTATACATCATCAACAATCTAGTTACCGGTCAGTTGCTTGGCATACTCCGAGTCGCTCCACTCGGTTCTGAACAGATCCACAGAGGAGCGCGCCACGTGTTCTAGGTCTGGTCGGTGCGTGAGTCTCGCTCGCCTGCTGATGGCCAGCACGCCCAGCAGCTTGTGCGGCTCCAGCTGCTGCTCGGCCGCGCGCTGCAGCACCTGCTGCACCAGCTCCTCGCTCACACGCACGCCCGCCTTGTGGTACTGGCACACGCGGCACACCACGCTCGACATGTCGCTGGAAATACCACGATTAGAGTGAGACGGTGATGAATTACTATGAGTGGGGGGTAGGTTCAATTAAATAAATAAGGGGGTAGGTGCAGAATGTAATAGCTGATAGAAATACGGTTGAAGTCTAGATGATATAGAGCGGTCAATTTTGTATTGAAAATAATAATTTACTATTAATATCTTAAGAACGGCTGAAAATTATTAGAAGGGTAGCTAAAACCACGAGGGACAGGATATTTTCACACTTTCGACCAAAAATAAAAAATAATAATAACTTAATAGAAATATACTAAATAGAAATAGAAAATATGCTGCTATTTACTGATTCTAAATCGAAAGAGTTTGCACAGTTAGCTATACATTTCGTAGCGAAGTCGCGGGTAAAAACTAATTATATATATAAGGGCTGAATATATCGATTATTTTTACATCGTATTCTTCAATAATGGACCAAGTCTCAAATAACCCGTCAGTCTCTATTGCTGGTGACCGACATTTAATCATCATAACATTTTCATTAGAGATTGCTCTTGACTTAATAATTTTCTTCAATGTTCCATTAAGTAAGATTCAAGATAGAGTATTATATATAACTAGCTTTCCGCCCGCAGCTTCGGCCGCGTGGAGTTCGGTTATATCGCGTTTCCAAGAGAACCTGTCAAAAGGCTGGATAAAAACTATCCTATGTTCTTTGTCAAGGTCAACTCTATCTCTGTACCAAATTTCATTAAAATCAGTTCAGTGGTTTAGACGTGAAAGCGTGACAGACAGACAGAGTTACTTTCGCAATTATAATATTAGTAGGGACTAGTAGGGATAAGACATACTCCTTGTTTCGTATGGTTGTGAGCGCGTGTTGTAACACGGCGGGCTCGTCATAGGGCAGGCCCAGACATCTCAGTAAGGACGCGAGGGCGGAGGCTCGCAGGCCGCTCCTACACAAGGAGGAGAGGGCCTCCAACGCCGGCCCGGGCTCACCACGACTTAACTCCAGGGCACTGAACATATACAGAATATTTAATACTGGCCAACAACTAGATTTTGCTATAAAAACCTTTTTTATTAATGTAGCTTTCATATACAAAATATTTTCAAATCCTGCATTAGTGAGAAATTTTATGTATATCATTATTATAATAAATTTACAATCGCCACAGCCACCAACATTAACCAATGTGAACATAATATTTGCTTGATCAATTGTAGGATTATAATTGTATATGTCAATCAACGATTGAAAACATTAGGTCGAACATAATTAAAAAAAAAATTATAAAAGACTCAAACTTCATTTGACAGTTGACATTGACATTGACAGCTGTCAGTTGTATATTAAACTCACGGCCACGCGTCAGACTGTTCGCTGACGGTCCTCAAAGCGGCCACGCTGTCCGAATGGTAGTTATCGAGGAAGCGGCCCCAACGACTTAGCTCCTGACCCGTTTCAGACCAGCCCTGCTCGCTGAGAACAAAATAATACATTAAATATACAATAAATACAACGACTGTTGGTAGAAAATAGAGTTACTTGTGTAAATATCATTATATACCAGAATAAAATGTGACTTGTTTAATAAATTCTTTTTTATTCAATAAGTGTTAGGTGAACAATAATATATAGCGTTCCATATTTATTTCTTGTTTTATACATAAACTGTTAACCGCACTACATGCTGACATCTTTATATACACACAAAGCAGTCTTTTATATGGCCTAACAAATCCTCTTTACAAAGAATCTTGGCGGCGTCGGCGGTTTATGTTGTTTCATGTTGTTTTATATATAGCTTAATCTTAAATCTAAATTATTTTAATAGAATATATTACTTCTTAGTGAATTTCATTTCGTTCTCTTGCTCCTGCTGGCAGTAGTCGACTGCTTGCATGATCATGAGGCTGCGAGTACCAGCCGGGACCCTGTACACACACACACACACACACACATGTATATACAGTGAATACACGACGAAGAGGTTATTAGAAGGATTGAGACGTATTGAATGAAGAAAAGTGAGCGGAATGATAACTCAAGTCACTCCTCCACGAAGATGATTTCAACAACCGAATGTCAAAAAATCAAGGTTTTTTGTTCAATAGTCTAGTTATCTGAGTTGTTTCTTATTAAAAAAGTAAAATAAATCAATTTCAAGTTCAAAACTGGACAATGAAGCTCATGCCCAAAAACGCTTCCAATTTGCATCAATTCTTTTTATTCTACAAAAGCGAATATCATCTCCTAGTATTTATTTACTAATAATTTTACTTAAACGTGATTTGACCTCCGTATAGCTTCTTCTGTGAAGCATGTGTTGGTGACGAACTTGAGCAACTCGTGGTGGTCCAGCTTGTTGAAGTAACTCGCGCACTGCCGCCACTGCTGCATCCACTTCTTACTGCTCACCGGTGACTCGCCCACCTGGTGGATAACATACACAATGATAGCTAATGTGCTGAACTAAAGGGATTGTATAGATTTAAATTAAACTAATATTTTGCGGATGTACTATCAGATTTAATTTTTGATAAAAAACTCCATAAAAGTAGCCGAAACTTCGGGACCATGTAGTTTTTTATCAAAATTAAAGTCGCGTAGCACATTCGAAAAATATTAATTTCATTTAAATGAATAAGACTAAATTTTAATTTATTATATCATAGAATATAAGCTATGGGGATAGAATAGAAATATTTTTGAGTAATAAACCAAAGGATAGACTGTTACAAACATCTCCATATATCTAGAGTAACTATTATACACAGTACTCACGCTGAAGAAGTACTTGGTGAGCCAGGCTGTGTACAGGGTGTGAGGCGGCAGCGGGGAGCGGAGCGGAGCGGGCAGCGAGCGGAGAAGCTTGGACACCAGCCCTACTGTGTCGGGCCGGCACACGGACACCACGTGAGAACACAACTCATCATCGGCGGGAGGATTTACTAACAACTTGTAGTCCAGCTCTGTGGACAGGCACGAGTCATTTTTTATTTATTTAAGATTCACCAGTGATAATTACATTAATACAATATTGGGTAAAAAGAAATAAAGTGTAGCTTAATTCTAAATGCATTATCTTTAAAGGCAGATACAGCATGCAAATATTAGGAAGTTTATAAATCATTTATTACATTATTACCTTATTGGTTAAAAATATTAAAATCTCTATATATAAAAATTAGGTTACAGGTGGTTCATTATATTAAAAATTAGATCATTACCTATACATATTTTGTTTATGTAAAAACTATTTATTTAATTTATTGCTGAACAAAAACTTATAACGAAATGTTTAAGTGAGGCCCTAAAGTGAGTTATAATGACATGACACAAAAACCACTATCACCAAGTAATATTTACGTAGGGTACTATATATATAAATATAAACTGACTAGCAATATCTTTTTTATGATAAAGTTGTTTATAGTAGGCCGTCTGCTCGTTTACCAAAAAAAAAAAACAAAGGTGCAAACGACCTTCCTGATGGAGGTTGTATTGACATCCGAAAAATATTTTTGCGGATGCCGATCTTATTCGAGGGATGGGGAAAGGGAAAGAACAATCGCCTCTCTCAGTCATTACAATAAACGCAGCCATAAAAGACTACTTCACGCCGATCTTCTGTGAGAGGGTGGTATTTAACCGGTCGATCAAGCCATTGTTCGAGCTGTAGTATGACCACAGCTAAGATGTACCACCTTTTAGACTGCAACGAATATGAAGGAATGGTCTTCCTATGTACCTTTAGAAGCTGCTCTAGTTTTCTTGAGCAGCTTGACGTGTTCCACAGGCGTGAGGCCGTGCAGCAGCAACTTGTCATTGAGCTTCTTCAACACATTGAACATGTTGATGAGCGCCGAGTGGTCTGAACCAGGGATCAGCGGCCACAGGTGATCAAATATTCTGGAAATAATTAACATATGCTTGTGGAGATAAAATCATCACTGAGTAAAGTACAAAGCAATCATAATGGACAACTAACAATTTAAAAGTTACTGAATAAAAAAAGTTTTCTAATCTATGATTTTTACTACTTATTTCTGAACGCACTAGTTGAATAATAATATACAGGGTGACTGGTGAATTACTATCAATATTTAGGAGCATACTCGGTACATGATTCTCATTCGAATTATGTAAAAAAAATAGGTACTTAATTTTTGACCAAATTTCCGTATAAATAAATAAAGTGTTGACACGTTCCAAGTGTGGACGCGTACGGCGGCGTGCTGATACAACACTACGCCGCCGCGAGCGAGTGTGTGTGTGTGTATACCTAATCTGTAGGGTGTTCACACGATGCGTAATTAATTACATAACTTTTGGTTAACTTTACTTAGAAGTTTATTAATATTTATGTTATATTAATTTTTATTTTGTCATATATGATCGTCAAATATAACGTCATCAAGTATCGATAGTAATTCACCAGTCACCCTGTAGATTATAGAATATTGTCTATAAACGTCATTGATTTGAAAATTTAACTTAAAAACGTTCTTAATTTTTTTAATAAAGGTGATCGTAATAAAATTAATGTTTTGGCATTACCGAACACAAAAAAATGTATTGAATATTATTGTACTTTTTCTTTCATTATTTTTCTGAGTTTCCTATGTTTTTAACAGTCAATCTTCTAATTAATATACATATAACATAAAAATACATTAAATCCAAAACCATTAGAATCAGTTCGTCCCTTCTCGTGTAACAGTGTAACTATCTCGACTATTCTTTTACCTCTGTGCAGCTTGTTCTCCTCCAGGAGGTAACATCTCCACGTCCAGGTCTCCAACAGCTGTTCCAGCATATTGCAGCCACACCTCCAAAACATCCAGCCCGTGCTTCTGAGCTAGGTAACAAGCTAACTTCGCCTGTTCTTTACCCGACCTGTATATATTGTTAATATCTTTGAATAACCTCAATGTAATTTTTATGTAATTTTCTTAAAGTTACATTTATTACACATAATATTTTTATAATACAAAATGTATGTTTTAAGAAATAAATTTAAGTTAAATTAATAATAATTTTAAGAAATTTATAGCTAATATTTTCATGTATAAGATTAAATATTAAAAAAAATACAAATATATTTATTGTTGAATCTTTAAGATGATGTTGAATAAAGACATCTATTTTAAGACACCACCCACAGCCGAAATAGCTCAGTTGGGAGAGCGTTAGACTGAAGATCTAAAGGTCCCTGGTTCGATCCCGGGTTTCGGCAAACACATTTTTTTATTTTTCCCAATTTTTTTGTTTTACAAATTGAGGCAAGATATATATTTTATATATTTTTTAAAAAATAATTTTATTTATAAATAAATGTATACACAAAAAAATAATTAAAACTAAATTTTTAATGAATGGAGAAAATTACATAATTATACTTAAATATTTTTAATGCAAAATTACCCTTTTCTTATTAAATTTATAATAAAAGTAACATAACAAAATCTCAAATTTATAATTTAAAAACATAATACATATAGTTATAAGCAATTTTTATAAGCCAATATTATGTGCAGAGTCTGATCAAATTGTCAACCAAATTTCTTGCTATCACTGTAAAGTGTGTTGTATATGAACATTTATGTTAGTATAATAATAGTTACCTTTTGCCCGTGACTCCGTCCAAGTGAACATCAAAGTAGTTCTGTGCTACTACGGCCACTGATTCCGAATTACACTTCTTAGTTCCAATCATGTAGTTTTACAATCGAGAACAGAATCTGGAGAAGAATTAGCCTATGTCCTTCTCCAAGATCCCATCTACCTCTATACCAAAAATTATCAAAACCGGTTCAGTGGTTTATTCATTAAACCGTAACAAACAGACAGACAAACAGATTTACTTATTAACTATAAGAGTATGAGTCCTCACTTGGCCAGCCTGTATATGACCTCAGCGCGGTAGTCAGGGTCAGCTTGGAACAGAGCCCCGTTGACGGTGACTCCGTAGCCCCTGACCTTGTCAACTTCCCCCACTCCGCTGAGTCGGTCAATGTACTGTCTGATGATGACCGTCTGTTCCTCAGACGCGCTGTTCTGGGTCAGTGTGAGGCACGCCATCTATACATAATATATGACTCTCATCGGTTTGGATGTATTTGAAATATATTCCAACTAGCTTTCCGCCCGCAGCTTCGCCCGCGATGAGTTCGGTTATATCGCGTTTCTAAGAGAACCTTTCAAAAGTCTGGGATAAAAACTATCCTATGTTCTTTCTCAAGGTCAACTCTATGTCTGTACCAAATTTCATTAAAATCAGTTCAATGTTTTAGGCGTGAAAGCGTAACAGACAGACAGAGTTACTTTCGCATTTATAATATTAGTAGGGACACTGTTTTTAGTTCATAGACTTTAGGTATTCAAATAAAATAATCTATTTTTAAATTAATACTGTTGATGAAAGAATACTATAACCATTTTTAATGATAGTGACCCTTCACATATTTGAAATTGAAATCAATATTGACATCAGTGTGATATTTAATCTGTATTAAAGGAAAACTCGTGAAACAGTTTTAAATAGTACATAATTATATTTAGTTTATAATATTTTCTATTTTGTTAATACAAAGTATAGTTAATACATATGTACTACTTTTATTCACAATGTTGTCAATTGTTATATGTCAGCACTATGTACTATACCTATAGTTATTATTATTATTGATATACTAGAAGACCCAGCGAACTTCGTATCTCCCTATAATCAAGAAATATCTGTTACGTTTTTTTATTTATGTTTTTGGACTTTACCTATTAAAGCCATAAATCTCCGTGTTTTGAAGTGCGACAGGATGATTGACATATTAGTTAGTTGTCATATCTAATGTCAAAAGAACGTTTGTATCAACAACTACTAATAAATTAAAAATTAATTAAAAAAACATTGTCCAGCGGACAAAATTGTGAATCTAAACCATTCCCAGATCCCTTTGAACATACACAAAAAATTTCATCATAATCAGTCCAGTCGTTTGAGAGAAGTTCAGTGTCATACACACTCACAGAAGCATTATATATATAAAGATATATGTTATTGAGTAGTGTGACCTTGGCGGGCCTGGTGCGGTATGCGGCGTCCCTCAAGTGAGGCTCGTGTGAGTGTAGCAGCGCGGCGTACATAGAGGGCACCAGCGAAGCCCTGGAGCCCGAATAACGGCCTCGACGCGCACCCAGCACCAGGCACGACACACTGAGGGGCGTGTCCTTCAACACTAACTCCTCACCGCACTTGGTCACCACTGGAACACATACACTCATATTAGTGAAGGTAGTAGAATACATTTCAAACAGTCTTATGGAATTCTCTTTCTGTACTCTCATATTATATAGAGTAATTCTTGTTGTTTTCTTTCGTGTTATGTGAAGGTGTAATAAGTCGTCGTTTAATTAAATATAATTATCTTTATACGGTGTAATCAGAGGACGCCTTAGCTTCTGGGTAAATTCGTCTATTCTACACGGGTCTGACTCAGCAGTTCCGTGTGAAGACAGTTTTTGGTTTCATATTTCTTTTATGTTTTTAGATTATAATATTTCTTTTAAGAATTTCATTAGATTTATTGTCACTATTTGTTCAACCTTTGTGCAACATAGTCGAAACCTAGTTGTAATTTACTTTATAATTAAATTAAGTCAAATAATTTTGGTTTCATTGCATCCACTGACGTCGAAATCATAATTGTCGCCCAAACCATTGTTTATAATTGAGAAAGTCTGTGTACGTTAAACATTCAAACAGATTATTGTATAACTATTGTCTGGTAACAAGTGTTATTTGAAGATAATTATTTTCTTGTCAAACCAAGGGACTTTCTGTACGTACCTTCCCCTTCCATCTGGTCCACATCCCCTCCTTCTAGACAGCTCTTCATATAGAACCACTTCAGCGCGGCCTGGCCTTGCTCGGCTAAGTCATCGGGGACGGAAAAGCAGTCGTAGCGGTAGTAGTGGGGTGAGGGCTTGTGATGAGGGTAGAGGCCACAATAGAACTCCTGGCACTGAACAGAACGCTCGCTGTCCGAACTCTTCTCACTCCTGGGGAAATAATACTATTAAGTACTGTTGTTAATAATTTAAATAAAAATATCTGGTTAGCTTTGCTCGCTATTAAGAAATTATTAGAATTTATTTTGTGTTTTTTTTTTCGTTTAGACATTTTTAAGTTAACACGGTAAGAAGACATAAAACAATATAAATTCAACAATTAATTTCTTAGTCTAACCTCAAAACAAACACTCATTTACTTCATGTTACTTAACAACGCCATCTGCTGTTATGTCGTGCAAACAATTATTAAAATCAATTAGCAAAAAGTAGTGCTATTCGCTAACAGATGTCAGGGAGAGTCATTTTAAAAGACTCCTTTTTGTGTTTTTTTTTCATAAAATGACGTTTTCTAGAAATGATTCCTAGCTAGACGTACATATTTATTGCCCCGAAAACCCCTATAAATTAAATTTCATGAAAATCGTTGGAGCCGATTCCGAGATCCCAATAATATATATATACAAGAATTTCTCATTTAAATATATAAGATAAGATATTGCTATATACGGCACCGGCAGGATATACTGTGCACGTCTTTGCACGGATGGAGGCCATATAAACAAGCAACCATCCAAAATATTGCCATAACTTATTGCTATTATTTTTTACGTGAAAAGTGGTAAACTAGCAGACGGCCTACTAGATGGGCAGTAGTCACCGTCACCTATGGACATAAGCAACATCTCTGTTACGGATGCGTTGCCAACCTTAGTTTTTGAGGAAAAGGGAGGAGTTGGGATAAGGAAATGGTAGAAAAACGTGGGAACAGCGCAACCGACGCTCTCACATATTGGAAGAAACGCATTAACTTGGCTTATTTTTGAGGACATTTCAGCCGACGTTTCCATAAAAGTAAAGCTCGTATCTTAATTAAATCGTATAAATATAATATTGATCGTATCTTGTGTTTCACTCACTCTGTTGTGGGTTTATTCTGGAACGTCTCGAGGAAGTAATTCAGTAGAGGTATTTTCTTCTCTGATGCCGGCACCAAGTCCTTAGCCTCGATCACGGGCTGAAATTAAATCAAATTGTAATTTATACATTATTAACATTTCATTTTTATTTGTTTTGTATGTTTATTTGTATCTAAGAGCCTGACGATAATAAATAACATAGGCATTTATGACGTTATTAATACTGACGTCATGCTTTAAGCACCATGGTCTAGACATAAATATATAGCAGTTATGTACTAAAAAAAATATATTCCTTTTTCATATTCATTAATTCAACTTGACTTGAGACATCAATTATTTTGTATTCTTTTTTATGGATTTTCATTATCAAGTGTTTCAAGAAAGTATAAATGATGACAGCCTGATATTCTTAAAATATTGAGAAGTGAGTTTCTGCGCTACAAGTTACTTGCTTTTATTATTGAATAAATGAATAAATAAGTACAATTTATTATCTACTGAAACCTCGAGCCCGTGTATATGTTGTTATCTATATATACCGACCGTAGTGATGGCATCTGAGAACTCATCGTCGGTGGAGGGCCACCTCGCCTCCAGACGTCTGTTCTCCCTGGCAGCCGCTCCCATCTGATGGAAACTTTCCAGCTCCAGGTTCATTCTGAATATACAGAGAATACTCATCAGATACATGGACTACTACTGCTTTGTTATACAGATTATTCTACTAATATTAAAATTTGTGAGTGTGTGTGTATGTTTGTTACTTCTTCACGCTCAAGTGGCTGAACCGATTTTGATCCATTTTGATTCTGACGTCCAGGAATTACACATAGGCTACTTTACATCCCGGAAATCCGCGGATAACACCGCGGGGCACAGCTAGTATATTAATAACTCATCGACTTATACACGCGACCCTAAGAGTTGTAGAATATTGTTCTATATGACTTCCTTCTAAGTGTTCTATGCACTATCATCAAACTATACTCCTATAATATGCGAACCTGTGTCTCAGCAGCTGGTGCAGCCGGGCGGGCGTGTCGTGTGTGAGCGCGGCGGCCAGCAGGTACCTCCTCTCGGCCGTGTCAGCGTGTGAGTGCGCGTCGCCCGCCACGTCAGCCAGTAGCGGCGCGGCGGGCCGGTGTCTTATCGCGGCCAGCCTCCTAGCGGCCGTGCTGGCTGCTCCGCCGCCCGCCGCGCCGGCTGACAGCGCCTTGCGACCGACCTCCACTAGCACCAGGCCCTCCCTATTATTATTCATTACTCATGAATGATTGGGATATATTTAATATTGATAACATTAATAAGAATTTTTAATTATAATTGCAACATACACACAGTATATATATGCTAAAGTGGTAAATTAAGAAAAAAAAATTTCCAGTATGAATTACAAATATAAATTATAATTTTTTTTACATATGTATGTTTTTCTTAAAAGTTACTTTTAATGTACGACCTATCTGAAGCAATAAAGTTTTTATTATTATTATTATTATTAAAGTATAAGCTATATATTTTTTTGCAATCGTAGTTAGCCTTTTTCTAATATTTCTTTGTCAGAAGTATATATTCTTGTCATATATCACGTAGCTCACCTCGCCTGTTCGTCGTCCCCGGCGATCCTCAACAGCTTGGCCAGCTTCAACAGCTTATGGCTCGCGAGGTAGGCGTTCGGGTCCAGGTTGAGACAGTCCTGAATCAACTTCATTCTATCC
Organism: Danaus chrysippus; assembly: GCA_916720795.1. Lineage (NCBI taxonomy): Eukaryota > Metazoa > Arthropoda > Insecta > Lepidoptera > Nymphalidae > Danaus > Danaus chrysippus. Next base: position 2,122,520 of record CAKASE010000080.1, on the reverse strand, counting down.
TCACAGAGTCGAACTACAACATATACATATATATTATTATAATGACGTTTTTATATAATACTAGCTTTCCGCCCGCAGCTTCGCCCGCGTGGAGTTCGGTTATATCGCGTTTCCAAGAGAACCTTTCAATAGTCTGGGATAAAAATTATACTATGTTCTTTCTCAAGGTCAAGTCCATCTCTGTACCAAATTTCATTAAAATCAGTTCAGTGGTTTAGGCGTGAAAGCGTAACAGACAGACAGACAGAGTTACTATCGCATTTATAATATTAGTAGGGATTATTCAGACGAGGTCGCGGTATATACCTTGTATGGGCAGTAGCGTGAGGTTGAAGGCGCTGAGTAGTGGTAGAGCTGCGATGAGATCCAACTCCTGCTCTATATCCTTGTTGCTATCCTCTATCAGTAGCAAACAACACCTGGAACGTGATGAATATCATAAGTAATCTACATTTTAATCATAATTTTTTGGCTATAGTATCATCATCAGCCTATTAGAACACACTGGTGAGTGAAGGCCTCTTAGAGATTAGAGCATTAACCACCAAACTTGCTTAAGACGTGTTGGTGATTTCAAATTTATAATTGTAAATTAAAAGTCCAGGTTTCCTCACGATGTTGTCCTTCACCGTAAGTCAGTGGTGTCTAAATACTCTTAGAAAATACATATGACTGGAAAAATCACATTGGTATTTTTCAGGTCCGAACCCATTCCCTCATGCACGAGAGGCGAGTCTATAACCAGGCAACCACGACTGTTCATAGTATATTAATATATACATACTTGGCCAGTTCCAGCGCCGGGTCAGTCAGACTGGAGGCTGAATTGAAGTATTCTTTCGCAGCGTCCATCACTAGCTGCACGGTCCTCGCGGGGCCCACCTGTCGTCGCGGGGAGCCTCGGGCCCCCGACACAGATAACACAGAGGGCCCCAGACGTATGCCCTCCTCGGAGCCACACGTCAATAAAGCTGATGCATAGGCCTCATAACACTGCTCCTCGGTAATACACTCTAGTAAAGACTCACGTAGTTCTAGAATATCTTTGAGCAAGTTCTCCCAATCTTGCTGGGTCGGCTTGTCCTCCCTGGAAGTTTTAATATTATTGACTATAGAAGGTATTTTATAATATAAATATGCTTCATGATTACTGTATTTCTATTCCTTACGAGAGTCCTAACTCCGTATCAGGCAAGACAAATTCTGTCTTCCATAGTATAGTAGTACATAAGTTATTGTAATTGCTTTGATATAAGAAATAGAAGATTTACGTGGTCTCTATAAAAAAAAATTAACTTTTAAAGTTTAACTTACTAATATTAAATTTCATCCTTTAAACAACCAAAATTTTTTCGTGCCTAAGACTTCCGTGTCTTACATTACCACTTACCAGTATATAACCACACCCATAGTATATATTTCAGTACCTATCGTGTAAAGATCTCGCCAGTCGCGCCAATAACGTGTGTGCTCTTGGCGGGTCCGTGTGTAGGTCCCTTAGCGCGGCGGGCGGGACCCGCAGCCCCCGCCAGGCCAAGCGCCCGCTGCCAGCCACCACGCGTTCTAACTCTGACGCACGACGCACTAGCGACGAACGGGAGATGCTCCCGTCACTGGATAACATATGAGGACTTGTATAAAACTGTCATGAGTTATAAGATTAGGACTAATCAATATATATAATATATTATTTACTATATATATTTTGTTGTTTTAATTCCTCTCAAAGATTTTACAGTTGTTAGTGTGGAGAAACTTAGCGCAAAAATTTGCAATTGCCACTCTTTTTATTCGAGTTTTAAAATTCAAAAAACGTATATGTCATCTGACGGCGTGACACTTTAAAACATGATAAAATCCTGATGATTTAACAGTGTTATTTTCTTTCATTGATGTTATTGAAGTTCAGATTGAGATAGCCCACAACCAATTGTACATTAAATTTCATAAATGAACCAAATTCTACGTATAATATACTATGCCCAGTAACCTAAATATTTTATAAATTCTATGATAAAATCTCAATCTAATGACAAAAACTCATGTGTTCATTTTAGTTCGGATATCTTGGAGTGGTATTATTTATTTGTATTATTACTTTAATAAGATAAAAATAATAATAATCATTTTTATATCAGACCACATTACATAGATCCATATAGTGTTAGTACGTTACAAATTAAACTTAATGAATGAATTGGTTAGTAAATTTATAAAAGCAAAGCAAAAGCAATTTTATTTATGATACTTTTTTTTAACTAATTTTAAACTACACATATACATATTTTACTTGACTACGTGGAGTCGTATCCAGTGTGCTAAAATTGGTGAATCCCAGCGATCCAATTTAATGTTTCCATTGAAGATTTATCCTATATATGTAAGGTATAGCTCACGTTTCCTTGAGTATAGTGTGCAGCAGGTCGCAGGCCATGTGCAGCTGGTGCGTGCCGGTGTGTGAGTACAAGCAGCGCTCTACCAGCTCGAGGTGCGTGCGCACGTCCAGCTCGAACTCGCGGGGAGACTGCAGCACCTGGGAAATATAAGCTGCTATACAGTTTCATTATATAAGAGTAGCTGTTAGTTTAGATTCAAAAACTAGCTGGAGTAATACAGAACAATAAAGGTTTTTTTTTGGTTTAAGATTATATTCCAATATTTGAACGCTAGATGTCACTTAAGAGTTAAGATAGATGAATAAAACAAAAATATACTTTTAGGGCTAAATTCACTGTAATAAGGACGAAAATACACATTAAATTTACCAGCAGTATATAGGAGAGGTCTTCAACGCTGATGCTCTCGAGGAACTCCATCATACCAGTGAGACAGATGCCGTTCTGTTTGGTCAAGTTCTCGTATCTCTTAAGGAACGGTATCACGTACTCTTTTAGATCAGACACGAACGTAGCCGGTTTAGACTGATAATAAAAACAAACATTAGAAAAAGATATAAGGAAAATATAATATTGTATTTAGATCTACCATTTTCATTAGAAGCTTGCAGGTGTCCAAGTAGGACATCTTTTCTAACTGTTCCAGAGTGACGCCTTCTACGTTGATGTCATATATGAGCGTATCCAATGTTAAGAGATGGAACATGATATTCTCCAAGCCTTCCACGGCGCCTCCCACGGTTGCTATGGTAACCAATGTAAGGGCGTGGGACACTAGCCCACATCGACCTTCAATGACCCTTGCCCTTTTCTCGTACCACTTGGCGAGGTCACCGTCTATATTACTCGCGGTCTCACTCTCTGGGGTGGTGTCTTCCGACCAGTTCGAGCTCCATATTGATCTATAGTTATGAAATAATGTTGACAATCACATATAACAATAAAGTTCCAAATTTTAGTAAAATTCCTAGTATTATATGAAGTAGACACTTTTTTATGAATGTACTAGCTTTCCATCCGCAGCTTTGCCCGCGTGGAGTTCGGTTATATCGCGTTTCCAAGAGAACTTTTAAAAAGTCTGAGATAAAAACTATCCTATGTTCTTTCTCAAGGTCAACTCTATGTCTGTACCAAATTTCATTAAAATCAGTTCAGTAGTTTAGGTGTGAAAGCGTAACAGACAGACAGACAGACAGAGTTACTTTCGCATTTATAATATTAGTAGGGATGGATTTGTATGAGTGTATGTTGGGTGTTGTGTCTCATAAAAAAACTACAGAATCAAATTTAATCTTACGTTGTGATAAAACAAATATTACTACAATTCGACTGGATAATGCTTGACTGTCATTCCAGCCGAGGAAGGATGTAATGAAGTTGTAGCTAGTGATAGTGCTATATCGGTAACAGAGTATTCATTTTAGCTTCAAAGACATTCAAATTATAATTGTAAGGAAACACAGACGCAGGTAATGAATTCCAATCATTTTGATATGCTCATGAGAAAGAAAGCGTACCGCTTTGTCTAGATGCGAGAATGGAAACACTTTATAATTTACAATGAAAATCTCTGAAGACTTTGGGGTCGGGAAAAGACGGAATATAAATTACATATTGTAAGAAATTACACAGCTGATAAATAGCGCTGCTTTTGTAAAGTCTACTCAAACAAAATTACAACCAGAAGCTATATCATAATAAAAATATGGGACACATACGATTTAGATACTTAGTTCATTTTGGTTTACCTGAATATATCCTTTTTACACCAATCGTTATCGTTCTCCGAGGGTTTGATCTTTATTGGAGATTTCTTCTCAAACCAGGTGAGTGGTTCCTTAGTGGGTAGAAGATGTTGGTAGTCGAGAGGGTACAGAGTTTCTGGTATCATGTCCAACACTTCCTGCTGCATCGGCAGACTCTTGATGTACGGCCAGAGGCAGGTGAGAGCCTCTATACGACCTTCTTTGGCTATTTCCATGGCACTGTGTACTATACTATTGCTCCTCAACCGGTCGTACTCATCTTTGACGTAGGTGGATTTCTCGCAACGAATTATTGCCTTGGAAATTGGAAAAATGTTTTTTGTTAAGGTTCTTCGCTTTCTGAAAGTCTATGGTTTCTTCGTACGCTAATATTCTTTAAATTGTTACAAGAGAGGTATATATTAATTCCGCTGCTATTTAAGTCATAAGTACCACAAAAACAGCAATAGATCTATTATAATTTATATATGTTTATGTCGAATTTGTTACATTTGATTCCAATATTTTCAAGTAATAAAAATGATCAAATTGTCGTATAAAAAGTACGCTAACACTAATCAATATAAAATGTAAGAATATTAAGACTTTATGAAATGTAAAGTGAAAATTCATAACAGCAAATAAGAAAAAATATTTCGAAAATATCCAGAATCCAGAAAGACATTGCTTTAATGTGATCTTTCGTCTTCGATATACTATTTTATAATACTACGGCGATATATATATATAACTTTTATTGATCATATATCGTATAGGCGTATACACTGCGAGTTCAGTATTTGTTTTATATTTTATAAAAAGTTTCTAATAGATATCTTTATCAAAAGGTAATTTACTGTGTAGGTCACATTTCTTTCAGATTATTGCAATTTTTTTGATGTGTATAAAAATTAAATACATATTAAATAATGAATATTAAACTTTGCATACAACTTGTACGAATTAACTGTGCACCTCGCTCTGTGACGTCATTAGAATGACACCGCTTGCAAAAAAAATGAGAATTATATAAAAAATATATAAATTAATATTTTTTTAAGTTGATAAAGTGTCGTATTTATGATAAGGCGTCATAATACTAGGTCATTTTACTCACGAAGTTTTCCAATTAAATAAATACATAATATGGACCGATATGATATTACAGCTTAACAATAAAAAAACGGCAAGTGGACGCTAGATTTTTCATTGCGGTGACATTTTTCATAGTCTAAGATCATTTTTGTATTTAATAATAATTAATACGCTTACGGCGAATGCGGGGCGCCGCGCGGGGTAGCGGGAGAGGGGTCGCATTCAGAGAAGGGCACAGTTGATTCGTACGAGTTGTAAGTATGAATTATGTAAAGGACTTATTCGCCTCACCACCCACAGCCGAAATAGCTCAGTTGGGAGAGCGTTAGACTGAAGATCTAAAGGTCCCTGGTTCGATCCCGGGTTTCGGCAAATTCTTTTTTTTTAAATTTTGTTAAAAGTTTGCACTTTTTATATTTCATTTTATGTACTGTTTAAATATAATATTATTAATTTCGTTATAAAAATGCAAAATCTTTATGTAATAAGTATTTTTTTAGCTCATAAGGTACTATCAAAATGGCCGTAATATATTTTATGTGTGTAATACAAACCTCATACAGTTGCAGTCTCTCCTGATAGAACAGCATAACGTGCCTGCAACGTAACAGTTCACTGGTGTAGGCGTTCAGATGTCCCAGGGTGATGTCTTCTACGTCCTGGCATTGCTCATCATCAGGCAAGTCTTTGTTGATCTCTAATTAATTGATATACAGAGAAAATAAATCCATATTGTTTATTCAATTAAACATAAAAAAGAAACTAATATTTTCAGCCTACTACGCCTCATTTTGTTTTTTTTTAAACCACATATCTATACGTTTCGGTTAATACGGGCAGACGAGATGAAAAATAGTTTTTAAAAGTAATAAAATATGATTTTCATTTAAATTTATACATCTCATAACAAAGTTATAATTTTGGATTCCGATTACATTTTCATTGATCTATAAATTTATTTTATAAAGTATTATGTATAAGTTCTTAAGCATGTTAAGAAAAGTATTAGGGACATGATGATCTCTACTAATATTATAAATGCGAAAGTAACTCCGTCTGTCTGTCTGTCTGTTACGCTTTCACGCCTAAACCACTGAACTGATTTTAATGAAATTTGGTACAGACATAGAGTTGACCTTGAGAAAGAACAGGATAGTTTTTATTCCAGACTTTTGAAAGGTTCTCTTGGAAAAGCGATATAACTGAACTCGACGCGGGCGAAAGCTAGTATAGAGTATATTTATTGTTAGAGTTGAGTTTTTTACGTATTAGGTTCTCCTTTTAAATAGATCGTCATTTCATAGTCAACCCTGACTAAATATACACAGTACACTGTACAGTCATTCATATATTAAATTCGTAATATTAAGAAATCTATATCTGTTATATTATATACGTTACCTTCCAGTATATGTATGTTGGTGAGTTCGAGTCCAAAGTCCAGCAGATGTCGTGCGGCGGGCGCGCTCTCCGGCAGACGGTCCACACACTGGTGAACCACCCAGATCTTCTTGGACACTTTGCTCTATACATATATATATATATAGTATATATTAATAATTATATATCTTTATATATAAAAGAAAGTCGTGTTAGTTACACTATTTATAACACAAGAACGGCTGTATGGGTTTGGCTGAAGATTAGTGGAAAGATAGGTTGAAACCAGAAAAAAGACAAGATAGATCTCATCTGATTGACAAAGATAAAAAAAAGGTGATCAAATCCAAAATATTCTTATCTACTGTCTTTAAGGAAGAATAGAGTTTACTCAGTCAGCTATACATTTCTAGTTCTGAAACTAACGCAGATGAAGTCGCAGACAAAAACTAGTACTATTATACAGATTGTTCAATGTACCATAACTATTGACATTTAATAAAGTGTGTATTTAATGTTATATACTTTTTTGTTTTTGCTAAATTAGTTATGTTATTTGTAATATACGTATTTTAAGCGACATACATATGAGATATTGCGAACTTCATATATGTTATAACTTATAACTATTATGTTCTTTTCAAATTTGGTTAGGTAGAGAGAGGAGCTTGGACAGTGGAGGTGAGCGTATAACGCGCGTTAGACAGGAGCCTCTTAAACCTACACCTGGGTCGCAAGTCCCAGTCACTGTTGAAGATCCTCTCCCTACGATGGACCCGACACACGCACCGTGAATACATTGAATGATGAGAGGTTTCGTCTTTATAATAGTAATACTATATACCAGATAGTTATGTATAGCGTCCGTGGAGACGGGGTTCCTCCTCCACTGCTGCTGGTACACGAGGTCACGGTCCAGGTCAAAGGTCGCCGCCAGGGACAGCGCCTCCTTGTACTTGCCGCTCTCTATCTGAGGGTTGACATTAAAAAACATTTCAATTTGTAAATAAAGTGTTCTTATTCTTAATATGAAAAATGTATTAATTGTATAGTTGCTGGCAAGTATGTTGACAATAGGCTATACATACGCAGAATGTATTTTTTAAGTGTTTCAGGTATGATGTACCGAGTACACTTGCGACCACTTAAATTGGATCCCTTGTTTTACTAATTTTTCCCAGTTTCGTTATTGATAAATATCTATAGCGAGCAGTTTTTGTTGCACTCAGTGTACATGCGCAACCCTATCTCCACTACCACAAAACTTTGCCAAATTACGTGCCGGCAACTATACTTATTTCGAATGAAATAAACTGATCATGGACATATGCTACTAATATTATAACTGCGAAAGTTGCTGAGTGTGTGTGTATGTTTGTTACTTCTTCACGCTCAAACGGCTGAACTGATTTTGATAAAATTTTGTATACAAGAAATCTGTGGGTAACACCGCGGGGCGCGGCTAGTGTATTATAATTTGTTCAATATATAATTCGTTCCAACCTTCCTGGAGAATAATTCCGTAGGTGTGGTACTCTTGATGGCTAGCAGTCTATATATCCTGGAAACCACCGTTATTCTCCTGGGTTTGGGTTGCAGCGCCTCTATATCAGTGATAGCGTATAACAACGACTTTAATAACTCCTTGGTGAGCTCCAACACTGAATCCTCGGATTCAGTTTCATCTTTTGATACTTCGGAGTTCTGAAAAAAGACATTTTATGTACAAATTTGGTAAATAAAATGGGTTAGGTATGTATATAGGAGTCAATAGTGGCCTAGTGACCTGCTTCTCGTGCACGAGGGCGCGGGTTCAATCCTGGCAAGTACCAATGTGATTTTTCCGAGTCATATGTACTTTCTAAGAGTATTTAGACACCACTGACAGATGAAGGAAAACATCGTGAGGAAACCTGGACTTATAATTCCACAATTATAAGTTTGAAATCATTAACCAGTTTTGAGCAAGCGTGGTGATTAATGCTCAAACCTTCTCCATGGGAGAAGAGGGCTTGCTCAGCAGTGGGCTCTGATAGGCGGATGTCGATGTATATAGGTGATTTTAATGTATGTTATCAGTATGTGATGTATGTTTACCTGATGTTTGTGAGGCACCGTACTAGACTCGCACTCCAACGCCAGCAGAGACCCGTCGTGGGCACACGACACCTGTGTTATCGTAACATTAAGTTTCTTGACTTGTACTAAATAGTAAATACAATGTACATATATGAAAATAAGTTTTTCGTAAAGACTACAAGTTTGGAATACTTTTTAGGAATTATGGCCACGGGCCTCTGCCTGAAGGTGTCTGAAATAAAATAATAAAAACGTGGAGTATCTGAGAAACTTAGTATCATTTAGTTGTGCTTGTGTGTAAGTAAGAATCTTGGATGTTTTTATATAGATATATGTCGTTATGACCTGAGGTGTTCCCTCGAAGAACTCCGGCCCCTTGCCGAGTATGTTGGCCATGTCCTCGAGCCCGCACACAGACACCGCGCCGCTGAACCGGGACAGAATGATCTCCTGGAATATATGATTAACAGAGTTTTATTAAAATAAGTTTAAGAAATTAATATATACAGAAAAACTTTCAAATTTATAATAAGTATTATTTCAAAAATAACATTTTTAAGTGTTTCATAGTTACATTTATTACAATAAGGTAATATTGAGTTAATACTTTGATGTAAATAAAAATAATCAGCGAACACGGTATCTTATTACTCGCAGGTTCAAATCCGTTCCATGTCCACAAATTCCATTATACTTGTCTTTATGTCATACATGTCTTTATGGATTATTCATTGTCTAATCGAACCTCATTGCTCCACCAGGTGACGTCAGCGGGGTGTGTGTATGCGGGGTCGGGGGCGGGGCCTCGCCGCGGGTGGGGGAGCGCGTGTCCCGGCTGAGCGGACAGGGCGAAGCGCCGCACCGGGGACAGCACGGGCAGGCGCCACACGGACAGCTGTCCGGACGAATGGACACACACCAGGGACTGGCTGTCCGGTGACACGGACATGCGGACTATGAAGTCCTGGAAATATGGTAATACAGAAGATATTATACGAGGTTTGGTTTGATAGGTTTAAGATAAAACTGATCACAGAACTGTTATGAAACTATTATTTATTATATTCACTACGTACACATTCACATCTCGTCTTTGTGATCACGGTTGCTACAAAGTAACCGAAACATCAGGAGTATATAGTTAAAAATAATCACAAACGCGTAGTGTATCCGAAAAATATTACGTCTCATTATAATCACAGAACTATTATATACACATAAGCTTCTTCGAGTTTTAAATCTTATTTGTCTCTACGTGCATATAATGTTGTCTGCTGTAACGTCATTACCAGGTTGTTATTGAACAGCCGCGGCAGGTAGCTCCAGGAGTCGGCGGCCAGCTTGTCGTGCAGCTCGCTCGACACCACGGACAGCTTGTAGAACGGCTCGTCCAGCAACACGCGCCACGCGGACAGACCGGCGCTGCTCGCACACCACGACTCCTTAAATAACACTTATTATATGAATAACAAAGTTTGTAAGATGTTCAGGTTTATTAATGTCTTACGTTAAATATACTGGACAGATTTTGATAATATTTGCTAATGATTGGGGTTTAACATCGGGAGAAGACATGGAATATAATGTATCTTTTGACGCATGTATGTAGTTCGCAAATCGTATGGAATACATTATACGGTCCTTTAATATATCTAATATAAGTACACATTTTTCATGATCGATACTAAAAACTGATTTATTAGTTTCCTTCTATTACGTAGATAATAAATTAGAAAAAGTTGAAATATGCTTAATAAAGAACATGTCGATTATTTAAATAGATAAACTTTTAGTAAATCTCATCACAAGTTTCCTCATATACACAGAATCAAAATTATATATGAAAAAATGAAAAATGAAAAAATGTTTATTAACAAAAAACACAACATGATACAAAGAAATGTCCGGTGGTACCCACACTAGGTATTCCTGTGTCGTGGGTACCAATTTATAGATTTACAAACATGTTTAATGTAGTCGCTCGATACATTTTAATATTTATTTTTTAAACATATAAAAACGTATAAAAAATTTAATTTCCTAATTATGGTCAAAAAGTTTGAGCGCTTTACTAAACTAATATCTCGTGCGCTTCGGCGAGTGCACGAGGACTGCTAATATATCTGTATGAGATACGCATTATTACGCCTGACGCGTGAAACAAAAGATAGTTCATAGAAATGTATCGAGTAATGAGTCGGTTCTCGAGCGCCGCACGAGCGACCGAACATTACCGAGAGCACCCGATGTATGACGAATTGAGCCATGATTGACATCTCGTTATGTTTTGTTGCATTTTCTAATTTTAATATTTTAGTAAAGTGCACCACCGGTTCGATTACCCACCGCCGTCACTGACCACAACCACGTATAATGCCTTCAATAACAAACATCCATCGTCCATAAAACTTTCATTCCTCACCTTCCTAGCTGGTGCGGGAGGTCCAGCCACATATAGCACTCCATGTGCTGCACAATACACAGCGGCCGCCACGCCTCCCGGGAACGAGAACGAGTGGTGCAGCTTGAAACCCTCGGACGCGGACACCAGGTATCCGCGGAGACGACCGTCGAAAGTTATTACTAACACCTCCCAGTTCCTGAGAACGGGTATTAAATATTAATTTACAATGTCAACTACTACAGGGTGAACCAAAAGTCCTGTAACATTTCGAATGGTTATAAAAAATACAAAAGACATATGAGAGAAAATATGTTTATTTATTGTAAAGGTATTTGTACTTGCGCTCGTGCTATAAAATGAAACGTCTAGCTTTACTCTATACTTAACGATAAATGCGTATGAGAAAGAATAAAAACCCCATGTGATATTTATTCCTTGGGAAACTACCATCCACAAAAGACCCTGCCATGAAGGTCAATAAGTATCACGAGCTAACTAACGACCTCACTAAGAATAGGTTGGTCGTAAATTTGTACGCGGTAGAAGTGAGAGCGAGAGGTATAACAGCTAAATCTATCTACAACCTACTAAAAGACTTGGGCCTGTCCAGAACTGACATTCATTATTTATCATGTCTGTCTTCCTTATTCGAACAATTTTTTTTTAGTACAAACTTCTTTAAAGGATTTTTGTTACCATTTAGTATCTTTCACTCTGAGAGGCATGAATATAATGTCGGAGACAGCATGCGTGTTGTCTGAACACTCCAGACCTCCTGGTCGGGAACAGTCCTGGTCATAAAAAATAATATTATTTTATTATTTTTTATTAACATTTAATGAAGGATAAAACTAATATTTTCAAATTTACTTTTAGTTTCTTATTATTTTAACTACATAAAGTTGCAGTTACTTTGCACCAACCGTGAAGATGGACAGATGAAATGAAAATTTCCAATCCAATTAGATCTCTTTTTTATATAAAGGAATTTGTAATACTACTGTTGTTAAAATTATAATTATAACATTTACATCAATTCTACATCTTTTCTAATTATTTTTTGTTATACATAGTCATCTCTTATATTTATTATTCAATCCTTAGTTGCTTGTTATTTTTTTTATTCAAAAACTTATTCTTGTTTTCACACAATTATTCTTTATTTGGAAACATACAGTTTGTGTTACAATAACTTATTTAGTGAGATTGAAACAGTTTGTCACAACACACTACAGTTTTTTAATATGGAGTGTGTAAGTTAGAAATATTTTAAATATAACAACTGGTATTTCATTTGAAATAGAGCAACTATACAGGGTGACTGGTGAATTACTATCGATACTTGAGGACGTGATATTTGACGATCATATATGACAAAATTAAAATTAATATAACATAAATATTAATAAACTTCTAAGTAAAGTTAACCAAAAGTTATGTAATTAATTATGCATCGTGTGAACACACTACAGATTAGGTATATACACACACACACACGCGCGCGTGCGGCGGCGTGCTGATACAACACTACGCCGCCGCACGCGTCCACACTTGGAACACTTGGAACGAGTCCACACTTTATTTATTTATACGGAAATTTGGTCAAAAATTAAGTACCTATTTTTTTTATAAAATTCGAATGAGAATCATGTACCGAGTATTCTCCTTAAATATTGATAGTAATTCACCAGTCACCCTGTATATGTATACTAAATAGATTATTGTCATGTTCTTGTCCAGTCCTTTAAAACATTACATAGCAGTTTAAACCACTTACATAAGAACCAGTTCCTTACTTTACACAAGTGTTTTTTACTTGTTTTCAAATAGTTTAGTTTTTAGTTGTATATGATGAGTATTAATTGTATTAGTTCATCAAAACATCAACTTACTGCAGGTATATAGAAGAGATTAGAAGCTGTGAGATCAAAGAAGTTAACAATGCCATTGCCATAGGCAACGACAAGGAATGTACAGTCCGGACTCCATACAAGCTTTCTCCATTGGGGATAAGGATCACGAGCCACTGAAAGGTTGCTTATATGAAAACTCCTTAACAAAACTGGCTTTTAAAGTTATAAAGATTTAACACCAATATCAAATATATAAACTCCATATTTTCCTTAGTCCATACTCCATTTATGTAACTAATGATATAATCATATCTTATTAAGAAATATATATGAATAAATTTTACATTAAAAGAAAAATATTTAAGTTACTGAGTCTCTTATTTGTATTTAAAAAGACTTGTTTATTGCAGACTACATCATTTATTTTGTGTGAATGGACAATTTGAGCAGTACTGTTATAGTTATGTTTGTTTGTTATACCTGTGGTCCGAGCCCCGATGGTGGCATATTCAGAACGTTTTGTTCTTATTTCCAGTATGTTATCAGTGAGGATGGCCAGCACCTTCCCTTCATCTCCCAATGCCATATGCCATTTTTGTTGTTTCTCCTTATGACTATAAAACGATAAATATATATTTAAAGGTTACGATAATTATTCAACTGCTGTCATTGATTCTTATACTTTTTATTGTTTTGAACAATACTTACACGGTTACACTATCTATAAGGCTTTTTTTTAACCCGAAAAACTTAAGCCACCGCCAAATACTCGATATATTCTCGGGCAACAAAGTATCAGTTTTTTGCTATAAAGAAAATAAAAATATAATATGGAATATTCATATTTTTAAAACATATTACGAAGTAGAAATATATCAAACATACTATATATTCAGGCTCCGGCTTCCATTCCGAAAACACGTATAATTCATGTAAAATTGATTTTTTCTCTGCCATTTTTCTAGTAACATTAATTTTTATTTCATGGTTAGAAAATAATTTTCATAACGAAAAAACAAGTTTAATGTTTTCCAATCATGTATTGACAACCAGGTTTTGTTGCCAATTTGGCAATACAAAACTAAAAACACAGAATGTGACAGCCAATCTAACGTTTAGAAATAAAAGTATTGATTAGTTAATTTAAATATTTCATAAATTAATGCTTGTTTTGATTGCTACACAATTTATTATATAATTATAAACATTTTCGTTCAAATCAATAATGATGTTTTGATATTGTTTTGTAACATTTTATTGCATAAATTTTTGCGGGTCACGATGTTGCATAAATTATAATTTTTAAAACGGGAGTTTCATATGTCAAATAGGATTTTGATATTTGAATTGAAATTTGCAGTTGCCAATTTTTACTATTAGTTCTAGCTTGTAAGACTGTATGTTTTGAAAATTTTTTAGTGATTAAAATTGTTACTATGAATTTCCTTAGTGATATATATCAAAAAGTATGTTTTCAATATTTAATTGTAATCTAAGATGTTTTTATAATGTTAATATGAATAATCATAATGCTATGTCTTACAGAGTTTACATGAAAACGAAAAAAATATAAAATTCTGGGAAGAATATTTACAAAATCTAAACTCTCTCAACTTCGAAATCTATTCTGATAAGTTATCAGTGCCAATATTAGTACCTATTGGAAATAGAATACTATTTAGAGGAGCATTAAAACACACTAACGAAGTTACCGTAGCTTTAGGCGCGGATTATTTTGCTAAATGTTCTATAAAACAGGCTGAGGTACTGAGGCAGCACAGAATTAAAGGTATTTCCATCAATACATACCATTTTTATTATCATTATAATATTATAACTTATTTTGCTTTATGATGTACTTTTAGATGCAAAATCAAAACTTGAAGAATATAACAAAGAGAAAGAATATCTTGAAAATCAATTATCTTTTGGAAAACAAAATGTGTATGGTAATACTGGTCAAGATATTATTGAGGTTTGTACCGAAGAAGAAGATAAAGCTTGGAGGGAACAACACAGGGAGAGACTGAAACAATATCATCGGAGTGACGATAAGAAGAAAGAAAATATACATAAAGATGTCTCCGATGAAGAACTGTGGATGAGGCTGGAGGAGTTGGAACTACAGGAGGAAATGCAAAATGAAATGCAACACTTAGATACCATAGAAGAAACCAATAATTATGAATCAGAATTTGATTCTTGTGTCATCAAAGAATCTGATGTTAAAGACGCCACAGCTGAAAGTACAGAATTAGGAGCGAGAATAACTCATAATGTACCAAAACAAACTTCGAAAACAGATTTGTTACAGCAAGTTCTTGATAGACAGGAAATGCTTTCAACTGAACTGACTGAACTCAAGAATAGGGAACGGCCGGAAACTACTACCCAGAGTGAGTTACTGTCGAGATTAGACGAAATTGAGATGCTGGATGACCTTGAGGATGAAATAGATAGGTAATATTATGTAACTTTGCATATTTTTGCTATAATTTAATGATTGTATATAATGTTTATATTTTATTTATTCTATGACTCATTCACCAATCTTGATATTAATTTTATAAATTATGAAAACAAAAACAGTCCATTTTTTATTATAATAATTATATTGTTTATCAATGTTAATATTTTTAATGTTCCAATTTGCAGAATAGATGATATATTAGAAACTGCGGAAGATGAAGACTCCATAAGAAGTGACACATCCAAATCAAGTAAAAGTGTGGCCTTCGCTGACGAAGACGATGGAGAGACATTGGAATTAACGTTCACACATACAGATGTGGAACCAGATACAACACCGTACAATCCAGAAAATGGCATCGTAAAACCGAGGGATGTCTATGCAGCTTATGCAAACCTATTCAATAATGGAACTACATCAATATTACGAAAATCTAAATATATAGATAAACCAGTTAATATTACAAAAGAAGAAACAACACAAGCAGTGAAAAAGAATGGTATAACAGATACAGACAGACAAGAAATTGTTGTGAAGGATGTTATTGAGAAATCAGATTCACAAGAAAATGTAACAGCCAGTGCGAGGCCGACCAGCCTCTTCAAACAGAAGAGACAACAAAAGACATAAGTCAAGCTATTAGATTAAAATTCCTTTTTATAAGTCTACATTATATTAATACAAATATTTAAATTTCTATCTTTTTTTCTACCTTGTAACATTTATAAAATTAAATCTCTGTTATTCCTATAGGATTTTTATTTTTAAACCTTTTTGAGATTATTAATATCTACAATAAATAAATTTTCAGACTGAATTTTTTGTTTCATTTATTATAAACTTAATTTGGCACCAAAATTAAATAGTGGATTTGTCAATATAGCTTGCGGGTTTAATTTATAATGACTGTAAAGAATGTGTTGGTCCTACATCAAATATTACACTTTTGTTTGTTTCGTAAATCAAAAGAGTTTTTGTCATCTCATTTCTAACCAGTTTTAATCTTACTTTTGCAGTAGAAGCAGTTGTAATTCGTGTTTCACACGTGGATTAGGAAGTACAAAATAATAAGGCCATTTGAATAACGTTTTTTTTTTATTTGTGAAGTAAATACATTTATAAAATAATAACATACATTTGAATAGATAATACACCAAGTCAGTCTTCGCTCGTCTCGTATATCGGTAAGACGTAACAGTAAACTATTTACATTAAATATCATACATAAGGCACCAATACAACAACCATAGTGTATAGAACGCGAATGGTAACTCGACCGAACCGGACACGATGGCACCTCGCCTCGGATACAATAAGAATACATTATACAGCAGCCTCCATAACAACTGGAATAGAAATCACTAACAACTAACTACAACTCGATATAATATTTGGCATCTCATTCACATTGTTTATACCATACTAAATGCGTTAACTGTCAAATTAACACAGAGTATATGCATATTGAATTTAAAATAACCGGTACTTATCGATTCTAACACAGCACTAACACACGATAGCACAGCACCGTACTGTCCCTAGGGAACGGGAAGCTTCACTTGGGAGAGACCACTCATAGTAGACCTTCGATTCAAGTGTGATTGTTCCTCCTGTGGGGTCCAGGTTTGCGGTGTGACGCTGCCAGTAGGGAGGGAGGCACGCACCATAGTCGGTCGCACCACCTCATCAGAGCTTCGGTCACGTGGACGCTGTTGGCCGCCGTCGACAGCTGAGTCTCCAGGCTGTCCGACTGTTTGATGAGCAGACTGAAAGCAATACAAGAATATTAATTAGTTATTACTAAGTTGGCAGAAATAAAGAGATTAAGAAAAAGTGTTCGTGGGGACTACTATAGTACACAGGAACAATTTAGTGATACACTGTTCTAATACCAAGCATACTTAGAAAAAAATATCGTTAGTAAATAGCAATGTAAATCCTCCAACAATAAAGTATCACCTAGACGAGTGTGTAAGTTTTATATGTACATGAAGAAGAACGTATTAAACATATTTAAAAAGTATCAAGGTTTTTCAAAACGTCCAGGTTTCTTTATGGGTTTAAATAGCCACTCTCTTCCTGATATTATGAGTGTTCATCATTATCTGTATGCCTATCGAGTTAGTGCTTGTTCTCACCTGGGCGGGAAGAGTGCGGGCGCTATGATCATGGCCACGTTGTGTTCGTTCATCTTGTTGGTGTCGGCCATGGCGGCGATCTCCCTCACGAGCCGCAGCACCTCGCGCAGTGTGGCGCGCTGCTCGCTCGGCAGCAGCAGCACCAGCAGGTTCAGCGCGCGGCCCTGACTCGCGCCCGACAGAGCTGAGGATACATACGTCATGATCATAATGTGAACTATGATGCTTCAGAATATATTTCTATTGTTCTGATGAGGCTGAATTACTTCTGGTTTTCTTACATATACTCAAAAAACCTCAATTTTAACATCAGTATATATATGTATGAGTAATAATGTTTATTAGTTCTGTCAACTCACTGTATGTCTGGTAGAATAGTCTCATGAGTTCCTGTGTGAGCGGCGGCTGGGGCAATGACCTCAGCAGTCGCTTGAACACAGCGGCGAGGTCGTGACCCGCGGCGCGGTGCAGGGCTGACTCCACGGACGAGCGGTCCTCGTACCACTGGCGCTCGATCAGCTGACAGAGAGCCTCGATCTGAATAATAAGGACTATAGTGAGACTTGCGACGAAAATATACGGATACTGATGCATATATAACAACGGCCGTCATCAGTAATATATTGGATTTATTGATGGTATAGGCTAGATGTGGTCAATTTACACTACGAATATGGGCTGGTCGTCAAGGAACGCATCTGCAAAAATTTTTTTGCGGATGTCCATGGGCGACAGTACTACTACTCTGTCAGGTAGGCTATCTGCTCGTTTGTCATAAAAAAATCATCAAGAAGATCAGGATTTGAACCTGCAATGTTCAAAGTACTCTCTCTATGAGTAGTTTCTAGTACCTTATGTTTGTTCCCAGGTACCCGCAGCAGGCCGGACTGTGCGGCGCGGGCCCGGAGTGCCTCGGCCAGCGCCCGAATCACGGCTGGCACCGAGCTCCAAGTTTCTTCCCACAACAACATGTCCTTCCTCAGTAACGTCTCTACAGACACACCGAACACGGCGCCTTCTGAAAAACATACATAATATTCATATAACAAGTGTTTTTATCATTTTATCAGACGTATGGATTACTTTCGGAAATCTTGGTCATTGAATAAATTGTTAGAATTAATCCTACTAATATTATAATCGCGAAAGTTTCTGACTATGTGTGTATGTTTGTTACTTCTTCACGCTCAAACGGCTGAACCGATTTTGATAAAATTTTGTATACAGGAAACTGATGTTCAGGAATAACACATGGGCAACTTTACATCCCGGAAATCCGCGGGTAACACCGCGGGGCGCAGATAGTATAATATATTGGTATTCTCTCTGTATAATCATATTTTCCTAATCAGATCTTTCCGATTTTAGTGACCCAGGACTATAATCTAAACAAATAATTTTCTCTACCACATTAGTCCCTGCCAGAACTCCTTCAATCTACCAACGTACCTTCTTTCCTCTTCTTCTTGGGCGGTTTCCTCTTGTGGAATGGCAGCGAGTATCGGTCGAATAACGCGGTCAACTCCAACCATAGTAGCGGCTGTAGTTTCTTCAACTGAGGCTCGGAGACCGTCTCTATGTCCACTATACTATTCTCTTCAGGCCACTCCTAATATATAAATATGGATGATTTAATATTTCTATATAAAAACTATTAGTCAATTGAAAGAGTACTGAAATTCGTTGCATAATTTTAACAGGTATCAATAAAAATTTTAATTGTACTAAATAGACAATTTTTCTGAATAAAATGTCAGAATGGGTTGATATATGATTAAAATAATAATTAATTTTATGTATTCATTGAGTCTATCAGACATTCTGATTGGTGGAGTTAATGTTTGGAGATGAATATTGAATAATGCTGACCTCTTCGTGGTCCAGCATCTGTCGGTCCAAGTTGAACTTATGTTCGAAGCTGAGCGGCTGCTGAGCGCTCGCGGCACTCTTAGTACGAGACACGGCCGTGTGTTTACTGAAACAACGATAAAATCACTTGCAAAATGATGAAAACTTGATTAAATCATGAGACAATATGGAGCGGAAGCATAATCGAAAGTTATTTGATCTGGCAAAAAAAAACTTACATGAAAGGATCATTGCTCTTCAGTATGGTGCCATTGATACGTTCCTTGCCTATCCTGGGACCTTGGACGGTTCCGTATCTCTGGTATCCCAGAAGCTCGATACCTTCTGTAACACATAGAATTCATAATATATTAGATATGTATAATTGGAAACATATCAATTATATCTGAAGTAAAATTTACGTGACTGCAAGTCAAGCGATGAAAATAATAATAATAATAATTTATTAACACCCATGAAATAATGTACATAATTTGTAAAAACGAAAAGCTAAATAGCTTAATAACTAAATCAAGGGTTATTACATTGTCACCTTTTGTAGTATACCTCTGACTCTAAAACTAATATAAATTGTGATATTAGAGTCAGATTCCTCAACAATTAATTGCGCACTAGATTATTAGAAACGGAATGATTTTAAAGGTGTTGTAAAAAAAACAAAAGTTTATATAGAAAGAAATGAAGAGATACAGAAAATATATCATGTATATGCTCACCGGTATTAGAAGCTATGTCGGCCCAGTGTAGGTCATTTGGTTTGAACAGCTCGTGGCATGGTCTGGGAGGAGAGTGAGCATTTGGTCCAGGAGGAGAAACACGCACTCTACGGGCCGGGGCTGACGGCGTGCGGGCTAGAGGAGCGTGGGTTCCCACTGGGTAACTGTCGCTGGAAACAGATATCCTACTAATATTATAATTGCAAAAGTTTGTGAGTGTGTGTGTATGTTTGTTACTTCTTCACGCTCAAACGGCTGAATGGATTTTGATAAAATTTTGTATACAGGAAACTGAAATCCAGGAATAACACATAGGCTACTTTAAGTGTGCTATTGTAAGACCGCGGGGCGCAGCTAGTTACTTTATAATAATTGTTCTACTGCTTACATTAATCTCACTATCCACTAAGTATTAGATAAAATTGAATCAAAAAGGTCTCAAGTTTGAACCTACACGAAATCTGGAGGCGTAGCGTTGTCTGCCCACTCAGTGGGGGGTGATCCGGACCCACCGCTGGGCAAAGAGTCCAGGGAATCGGGAGTAGCACTACGGGAACGAGGCTCGCTACCACTGGAGTTCTGGAAAGGAACAAAGTGTTGATAACAATGACGTCATCTGAATAATAAACTAACACAACACGGAACACATATAATAATCGTGATGCGAGTATTGATTAGACTAAAATCGAACATGTATCTAGTTGATGCGTAATTCGCTCCTCAACTGCTGTTGACTTGGCTCACACAGATATTAATTTTTCAATATAAATAATAATAAATTCGTCACAATAGATGCGAACTAATTGTTTGTCAATGACACAGTTTTTGTGTTATAGAAATCTTCCGTGAGAAGTCAGATGCATAAACATGTAATTGAAGCCATATTAAGGGATGCGATTGTTTAATCTAATGGGAAGTGAAATTTCTTAAGCATTACGTTTTATTATTTTGGTATGTGTCATTGAGTTATATAAGAAATGAAAGCTAACATTTATCAGCAGATTTAAAAGTTTAATGACATAGTTATGTTACTTTTGCAGTAAGCAGATTTGGTAATTTTTTTAGAGGAAGGAAAGCAATATATTTTTTTAGGACGTACTTCTTAGTCAATAAAACTTCTTAGTAAATAAGTATTAGTATGCTTAGTCCAAGTTGACATCATAAATACGAAGATGTAATAGTTTCTCATTCATAAACGTTGGTATTAAGGTATATTATTGAATGAGAAACGGGTAAAACTTTGTATGTAGTGCCGATAGATACTTGGACTATGCAGAGTCCACAATATAGATGATGGATGGAATTAATTTGAGAGTTCGTTCAAGACTATTGGATCACGTTCGTGGCTACACTTCCACGTACGTTCATGATATGTTTTAAACACTACTCTTCCTTGAAGTCATGAGTCATTCACCTCCTGCTGAGACTGTTCCACACGAGAGAATCCAGGAATATAAAGTAAGTTATAGACATAAGGCTATAGAGGTATTTTGTAACGATACTATATTAATAAAAAAAATTCAATTATTATAATACAATATATAATTCCTATAAAGGTATATAGATATATTTGTAAATAGCAGTTTTTGGTCATATCCTTACGTATCCTATCTACTAATATACCAGATTGTATTATGTATTTTACTTTATTACAATATAAGTAGTATAATTATAACGTAATTTAAACATAGTTATAAATAGTTAAATTGTATTTATAATTGTCGGCCGGAAAGGGAAGTTATATATTAAATAAGTTGTGGTTCATCAACACACAGTTCATGACCCGCGCACCACTGGTCACTGCAGATAATAAAATGTTTAATAATCTGTGGATATTATTGTTTGAATTGCGCTCTTTTTAAATATCTATATAATATTCCAGACTATTTTATGTTTTCAAAATAATATTTATGATTTTAATTGTAATTTAAATTATCCCTTATTTTAATATTAATACAAATATTTAAGTGAAACTAATATTTTTCGGATTTTAGATCTCATTAATACAAATATTTTTATTTCATACTTATTTTTTCTTCACAGAAGTCTTTTATTTTTCATATGAAGTTCTAAGAGCTTCTGTCAATTCATTTGAATGCCGATACATTAACTGTTGATTTATTATCGCCAATTGAGATCAAGATTACAGCCGGACTCTAATAAAACAATTATTATTAAATGAAAACTGAACCGTTTGTCCTTTTCCATATATTAATTCAAGATCGTAATAATTATGAGTAACGTGTTT
The DNA here is from genome assembly GCA_916720795.1 of Danaus chrysippus. NCBI lineage: Eukaryota > Metazoa > Arthropoda > Insecta > Lepidoptera > Nymphalidae > Danaus > Danaus chrysippus. The sequence continues at coordinate 2,100,127 of CAKASE010000080.1, read as the reverse complement.
CAACACATCGCGCGTGCCACGCTTCACGTCTCCTTAAAGTTTCATTTATTAAATGTGGTAACTGTTTTGCTTCAACTATTTTTTTTTTGCCAATACATTATAAGGTAATTTGGATAAAGGTATAAAAAACCGTGAAGGACGGATTCGGTAGATAATATTTTAGTTTAAGGTACCTACTTAGGATTTATATTGTTCAAGAACGAAAATTTTATTATCGTAAATTATTAATTTAAAAAATTCAATTCGCAAAAATGTTATTTGTACTCAAATTTCTTCTATTTTAGACTCAATTAATATATAAATAAAGAAATGTCACGAAAATATGTAACAACCGGAGCACGTTTTAAAATTTTTAAGTATACAATAATACACGATTTATATTTTTAATACAAAAAAATACCTAATATATAATATTTTTTTTATAAATTTTGATATTATAATTACAAATTAACGAATTTAAGTACTGATATTTCTAAAATATGAAAACAAAATATATTTTCCTATCATAAATCAGATTTAAAAATTACCAATACGTCGAGATAGGATTTCAACAGGGCCAATCGTTTACAGTTGACCATTTTCTCGTAAAGCTTATTCCTTACAGCATCACAGATCATGATTCTGTTCTTGAAGCCTGGAGCCGTCACCTCACCAGCACTAGCACACAACAAACTGAACCGAACTGCTTCTCTTTTGTAATTCACCGGAGGCTAACCAATTTACGTGGCCACGTCCGCTTCGAGTCCACTAATATTAACGAGCATATTACACTACCTATATGTATATTCATATTATTTTATTTTATTGAACTAACTTCATCTAAATATGAACTCAACGTCGTCCAAGTTCGGACGTCGTTTTCTAAGTATATTTTTTGAGTTGTACTTAATTGCATATTTATCTAACGAGTCTCCTTATCACATATCCTTAATGTTTTTTGGACATATTTTTTCTAAGTGTTTACGACTTGTACCTAATCATAGTATACATACTGTTTTTGGATATAGCAATAATAGGTTTATTTCTTCATGTTTAATGTACAATAAAATCTATTGTAACATTTGTAAGTAATCTATTTCATTAAGATCTAAGTGTTATGGTTCAGTAACACAAATATAAGAATGTCATTGATCATGATAGTTTAGTGGTCGTACTTATTTTTCCACATTAACACAAACACACTTACATGTAGCTATCTAGTTAAATGGAACGGTAATTTTAGTATTGGCGCTTATAAAATAACCGAGGTAAATCGTTTAATATTACATATAACTAGAACCACGATGGTAATATATATTTATATATATTTAGGGAACACACATTTAATTTGAACCGAACCTTTAAACTCCCGAACGCACCCGAAGTGATGTTAAAGCGATGACGTTTGGTTTGTTCACTTTTACGCGGGAAAGTATGATTTTAACTTATTAAAGGTATTGGTTTAAGATAATTAATTTGTTCCAGTTAAGGTTTTATTAGTTATTTAAAAGTACTGGCTTTATAAGAAAACTATAATTTATGATTTTGTTAGAATCTTAATATATTTTAATACAAATAAACAAATAGTGTCCGTGTATGAGAACAGGTTGCACTCCGTAGCGTCATTAATGAAGCAGCGTCATAGAAAAGTGAATGCACGAAAATTGATTAAAACACTCGAAAGCTTGACACGGAATACCTTGAACTTAAAAGAATCTTGTTTTCACTTAAATCATATTAAAATACTCATAATATAATTCATTAAGAATTAATTATTATAAAAACGAAAGCATATTTATTTTCCATAAAATTCACAGTATGAATATATTAATTTTATTTTATTTATAAGTTTTGAATAACGGTGAAGGATAATTGTAATAACATACATTATAATCTCAAGGTTGTCCTTAGCACAAGATGAATAAAAAAAGTTAGAAATCAAAACTACAAAACTTGTTTATCTGTGGAACTAACGGTGCGCGGATACTTCAAACTTGACATACAGAACGAGTTTCAAATATCTCATTCATACTCTGTATACCGGATGTGATTTTATACAGATTATATACTGTTAATTATTATGAATAAAAAGTTTTATTTATAATTTTCTTTTATTGTTAAAATGTTATAATTTATCAAGAATTAGTCTAAAGCGCAAATCGAGAGAAAATATATTTTTTTCAATAACTATATTGATGTCAGGATTCGTCACACATAATGACATGTTTTTTAAACTTCGTTGGAAATTAAACAATTATTTTTTTTTAATTTTATTCTGAGGTTCTGAGAATTTAAGTTATATTTACTGTTTCCTTAATTAAATGTATAATTTTATAATATATTTTTATTGAATAATAAATTTTTCTTTTAATTAAATACTTATATTATATGATATTGAAAACAAGCATATAATGACATAGTTCCGATTTAAATATATGTATGATTTTAATATAATAAATACAACTGGAAGAGGAATAACTAAACTATTAAACACTAATGAGATCTAAAACTTTCGAGAGTATTCATTTAAATTAAACTAATATTTTTCGAATTTACTACGCGATTTTTTATTTTCGACTATAAACAACATACTCCCGATGTTTGAGTAACTTTTCATCTACGTAGATATGTCAATGCTAAAACACTATAAATATAATTGAAATGTTTGTTATATTCATATTAAACCACTAATCCTCACCTCTAAGTCTCTGAAGACATCCCGTATATCTGGTTTCTTCGCTCGTGAGGCAGCTCGTCTTCTTCTAACAGTTCTATTGAGCCTCCTCACTCTTCGCCTGACCGCCGCTGCCTGTTCCCTCGGCAGAGGTCTTACAGCTTCTCCTAGTTGAGCCTCGGAAACTTCCAGTCCAGCTTGGAAAGGAGCCGCCAAGGACGCGAGCCCAGCTGACTGTAGCCATTCAGTCTCCAATTCGCCTTCTGTTGAATGATCAATCTTTAAGCAAAACTTGTTTAATTTTATTTCAATCAGATCTAAGGCTCGCGAGTATTCATTTAAATAATCGAATCGATGTCCACGATACAGGCCTAGCCTAGTGTGGACGTCAACGTTTACTGTATATTGCATTGTAAAGTGTTTTTACAAATGAATAAAATGAAAAACAAGTATAGGATATAAATAGAAAAAAAAATGGAACTTATATTCTTCCGATTACTACGCGTATTTTATTATTTTAAAATAATAAAAAACGCGTAGTAATCCGAAGAATATAAGTTTAATAACTAATTTAAATTTTCTATATGTTTTCATTATGTAATGATAAAAACTGATAGCATTATATTCTATGCTTCAGAATGAGTCATGTGTTGATGTACACCAATTATATGTATAATGTAATATACAACGGAACTCATGATTTCAATATGACGATTAATGATCTTTGAGTAAAAAATTAATAACAAAAACTTCATTCTCTTTGATATATTCAATATATTTTTTACGAAAGAGATTTTTTTTATTTCAAAGAACGTGTATCGCGGCTTAAGTGGAGAGGAATTATTTTTATTTGTTTAAAGTCTAGCTAGGTCTATAAGTTTCTTCAGTATAAAATGAATACTTCACTCATTTAATTCGACGTACATTTTTACAAATAACTCATTATTCAGACTCATTAATATTCTAATATAGAGGAAATTCGATAAAAACACATTTACATTCAAAATAACGTATTTAATTTTAAATGAATATCGTTCTTAAATGTAATTTGCTGTAATACATTTTGACAAAAAATCGACTCCATATATAGTCTGAGCAATATAGTTTTTGTTGAAAACTTCGAGTGTTACAAAGAAACCGACGCAAAAAATTATAAGGTTAAAGAACTGGTACTGATGTGATCCTTACATATGTACGGAGAGTGAACAGCTAATGGAAAAATATTTAGAGTTTGAGACTATATACATATATGTGTATATTGGTTCAATTTGATAGTGGTTCAGTAAGGTTCATTAAGAAACGAAACACTAAAAGGGAGTTAGTTTTTCTTAACTTGTTCAACTGTAATTGTAGTTAGTATGAGTGGGTAAAATCGTCAAAAATGAATGATTTACTTAAATTACGTCATATTTACACAATAATCTTAATGTAATTGGTCAATTAAACACTTTATTATAAGTAACATATATTTAACTTCTCTATAAGCGAGTGGTTTCTTAGTTCATATGAACTCAGTGTTTGTTTGACAAAAGCAGATTTTAAACATCCTTAAGCTGTATCTTACTAATATATTGTGAGTCACCTCAGCGGTTAACGCCTTGCGTGCTAACCAGTTGGTATTGTATTATATACATATATTGAATGTATTGTGAAGATTTTCAATAATGTCATATATTTATTCCCTTTACAAAGGTTAATCTTGAGCTACAATATTGATTATAAGTATGTGGAACAGATTTTTTTAATTGCTTTGAAATTTAGAGACTCGTGTAATGAATTGTTTTAGTTTATATTCTGATTTCTATAATGAGATCTCAAACATTCGCGAGTTTTATTTATTTAAGTGAAACTAATATTTTTCGGATGTACCTATATGCGACTTTATTTTTGTAAAAAACTGCATACTCCCGACGTTTTATCTACTTTTCAGCAACCGTGATTACAGGTAGACGAGATGTGAATTCTACAGGGTGACTGGTGAATTACTATCAATATTTGAGGACGTGATATTTGACGATCATATATGACAAAATAAAAATTAATATAACATAAATATTAATAAACTTCTAAGTAAAGTTAACCAAAAGTTATGTAATTAATTACGCATCGTATGAACACCCTACAGATTAGGTATACACACACACTCACACATACGCATGTCGTGACGTGGTGTTGTATCAACACGTCGCCGCACGCGTCCACACTTGAACACTTGGAACGTGTCAACACTTTACTTATTTATACGGAAATTTTGTCAAAAATTAAGTGCCTATTTTTTTACATAATTCGAATGAGAATCATGTACCGAGTATGCTCCTTAAATATTGATAGTAATTCACCAGTCACCCTGTATATCTGATATGAGGAGCGTCCGTTTTAATATAAGGTAAGCAAAGTTTAGCATCATCGATATGTTAATTCCGCTTTAGTCGTCCTAACAGAGTCACAGGTATTATCTGTATTCTACTTCAAACGGGTTGGAGCACCCCTGAATGCAGGGTGCCTTTCGCAAACAATACTCAGTGTAGGAATATCGTGTTTCTGAATGAAGTTACTTAAATGTGGAATTAAAAGACAACAATAACAAAAAAGAATAATTTCTATCTTTACATTCGATATCTAGACGGTAAATTCAGAATCTCTTTGTTTTTGATATATACATTTTTTTCTTCTTCTACCTGGCAATTTCCCAGCTTTAGCCAGGGCCTGCCTTACATGTTGTGAATAGTTTTGGCTAATTATTTTAACGACCGGCCGCCTGCCTGACATCAACCCTCTTTGGGAATGCATTAATCAGTGATGTCTAATTATTCTTAGAAAGTACATATGATTCGGAAAAATCACATTGGTATTGCCCGGGCCAGGATCGAACCCGCGCCCCATGTATGAGAGGCGGCCCTTTTAACCACTAGGCCACTACTGACTATATACATATAAAATACATGTTAAAGTTAATATAAATAGTTATATTGTAGAGAAGGGAACTCTTATTATGGTCACCACATGAGTTTGGTGAGCGAAGTGGTTTATTTTAGTGCCAGGATGTTATTTGTTTGGCCGACGCTCCACTATTTATAGACAGACATCCGAAGGAGTGAACTAGTGTGTGGAAACTATCAGAGATGAAATTAATAATGTATTAAGTTATGAAGAAAAGAATACAATTGTCCAAAACACTGATGCTTGTGATTTTACGCTAAAGAGACACAATAGACTAAGATTATTTATTGTTTCTCAACATTATTCAAGCGTAAAATAAATTCCCAAAATGTAGCTAATGACTTTGTTTTATTACAAGTATTAAGTATGTATAACGAAATTTTTTTCGAATATTCGTTTTTGTATTAATATAACGTTTATAATGAAACAATGAAATCTGAACGACCTAAAACAAAATGATTCGTCACATACACATATACTGATATTGACAAAGACGATGTACTCGTACGTACAGACAAACTTTCATTGTTAGAAAAAACAATGCTTCACTCACCGATAACGTATTTGGCGTGAAATCGACATAATGCTCCCATAACACACATAACAATTGTCACAATTACGAATAATTCCGGTAGCAAATGTATTCAAATCCTTTGTAATGATCGATCCACTTAAACATCTGATTTCATTTCGAGTACGTGAATATGCGTGGGAACTTTGATGGCGTCAATGAAAAATGACACACATTAAGTTTTTTTTATATATTGGTGATGATTTTGGATGATATTATATGGCAATGTATCGGGAGTCGAGGCGAGACTGACTGCGCAGCCACAGAAGATCGCTGCTGTTTAATATGGTACATATTTATAGACTGCAACGAATTTACTTATTAACCTGTAGACTGTAGTAGCTGGTGCGGGTTGAATGAACCATTCATAAAAATACCATTCATAAATTGTATGAAAACTTCTCATTAAAGAATTTTTTTTCGGATTACTCCGTATATTTTATAACTATGTACTCCCGACGTTTCGATTACTTTGCAGCAACCATGATCATTAAGACGAGATAAAGGGGAAAAAAACTGAGTAGTATACGTAAAAGTTAGTTTGATTTAAATGAATACACAGGAAATATTAAATATCATATAGGTCTTACACAGAAAAATGTCAACCTTAGTACATGACACATAAATAGAAAGAGATTCACATCGAAAGCAATTTTCATATCAACATATATTATGTATAGACAAGCGTACAGTCTAGACGAGTTAATTTCGTGTCGCACAGACCGACGACTGACGTGCCCCACTCGTCATTAATTTAGAAGCAAAGTCCATAATACATTTACGTACTAACAAACTTCTTAATAAATCGTTTCGGACAAATTTCGCGAGTATTCATACAAATTAAACTAATATTAGTAATAATAGTAGAAATCCAAATAATATTAGTATCATTTATTAATCAATCAACTCACCACAATTAAAGAAGTTCACGTATTCACAAGTCCGATACTTCAGTATGACGACCATTCCGTAAATTTTACAACTGTTTAATTGTAACAACTATAATTATTGTAATATTAAAATATTTGTAATTATACACAGTGAACGCACTCGATGGTAGAAATAGACTGACCGGGTAGATGACAATTACAATACAAGAAGACATACACAAACAAACAAACAAATTAACTAATTACTTAACTATGTATTTAATCATTGAATAACACCATTAACTTCAATCTATTGTTCAACATAACTAAATCCTATTTATTATTCAAAAATGTATATTAATAATAAACTGTAAGATAAAAATATTTTTCCGTATTCCTTAATTATCTCAAGAATTTTAGGAGGCAAAATTAAAAAATATAATGAATGAATTTTAAATATAACTTTAAAACGCGGGAAATTTTAAAAATGGAACGAAATAATAAAATATTTTTCTTTTAGATTGTTTTTTTTTTTTAATGTGCAACAAACACAGCCAAATCGCACAATAATATTTGAGTTCAGTGAGTCCTATATATTTATAAAAAATAGATTTACGTATGTATGTTTTTAAATATATTTTAGAATCTAAATATATATACATAAGTATTTGTTTCCATTGACGCGTTTTCATTATTTTTATAATATGTTTTTCTCTCACTGACGCACCCTGTGTATTATTACATTGACAGTTCATAAAATGTATAATTAGAAGCACTTTATATTAATACCGTTAAAGTATGTGGGAGTAACAGCAATTATAGTTTTGGAAGTCACAAGACATTTACAGCGTAGGTAGTCAGTTCATTTTTATAAACATGAATGTTGTACTATTTTTGCGTCATGTTATGAGAAAAATAGGATTTTGTGTAGTATCGTAAAGAATGTAAAGAAAGGAAAATACAAATAAAGCATTTTCTTATTTTTATTAATATTATTATAAGAATATCTTTATTTTTTTATATTTTTTTCGATTATTTTCGTATTAGTTAAAGTGTAGCATATTTCAAGATTAAAATATCTAAGAGGAACTATATTCTGAGTGTCTTACCTTTAATTCTATGTTCATTTCTTAGCGGAGTTATAAAAAAACATTTAAATGAGCCTGACACAGTTTAAATCGATTGCAATGCAAAAAACAATCAGCTAAGGACATCGGTAAGGCGGTCAGATTTTGTCTGTGAAAGGAGGGCACTGTGTTAAGTATTCAGTACCTGAGGGGCATATACAAGCACAGTTCGTTTGACATACAGACATACATGGCAACAATGATAGTCTTCACCCATAATAATCCTAATAAATAAAGTTTTAATTAAAAACTCCTTAATGATATTGGCTGTATGTTAATGATCATTTGCTTTTATTTTTTTAAAAATCTGTTGTCAAATTTAGGCGCGTAAATGTATAAACATAAATGTCGTCATGCGGTCATACTCTGTAGGAATATGAATTTACAATGTACATACACTTTAATAAAACATTATTTCCATTTAATATAGTAACATGTTCTTTAATGAAGATCTAGGTACGCGTTATTCAGAAATATTTACTATCACGATAACGTCGCTATGTCAGATAAGGGTATACGTAAATTGATCTGATAATATTATGTTTATATAGAAAACGTGATTGCAGCCACAGTTTATAGCGAGCCATGAAACTTTATGGGCGTAAAATAAAAGAAATTATTATTATTTTATGATTTAATTTTTTCATAATTATTTTATTTTCAACGGATTAACAATTATATATACAACTAGAAGACCTGGCGAACTTCGTATCGCCCTATAATCAAGAAATATCTAGTTTTTGGAGTTTACCTGTAAGCCATAAATCTCCGTGTTTTGAAGTGCGACAGAATGATCGATATATTAGTTAGTTGTCAAATCTAATGTCAAAAAAAACGTTTGTATGGGAAATAGAAAAGGGCTGTTTTTATGGTTTTCCCAGTAATGAATAATTTTTTTCAGCTTTTATACCTTCCCTGAACCTCCACGAACATTTCAAGACTAAGATAAGATAAATCCGTTCAGCTGTTCTCGAGTTTTAGCGAGACTAAGGAACAGCAATCCATTTTTATATATATAGAAGATAGAAGATTATATACAGACGTCAATGAGACTTAGTCGTTTTTGATATAATCTAAATCCTTAAAATAATTGTGAGGGAACCCAAGCGGCAATATTATCATTTGATTGATAAACAGTTTGATAATAGTACGTAATTAATATCGGACATTAGAACTATTTGAGGCGATTCTCACGATACACGTGGGAATGATCAGTCCCGTGACGGCTAACAACCTAGGAGAGTAAATATGAAACCATTGTTACATGAAGTTAAAATCTTCATTTAAATGAAACTAATATTATTCGTTTTATACATTCACATCTCGTATTAATGATTAAAGTTGCTGAAAAGTATCCGAAAGTAGTATGTAGTTTTTTTCGTTTTTTTTTTAGTTTCATTTAAATGAATACTCTCAAAAATCTCCTTGCATCATCATTTTTAAATGTAAGTAAAACTAGCATCATGAAAACTCTTCAACCCGCTGAACTGATTCCTGTAATCTCACATCGTAATGATGTGCTATAAAAGTATATAGAGTGTAATTGTATAGTTTAATTAAGAGAAAATCCAATGTTTACAATCCTTATCTGATACTTATAATGCGTTCATAATACAAGCCATTAGCAGATAACGTGGAGTGACGCTGCTTTAAAAATGTAATCACTACACTTATGTATATATACCAGCTAATTATATAATATACTAGAAGACCCGGCGAACTTCGTATCGCCCTATAATCAAGAAATATCTGTTACGTTTTTTTATTTATATCTTTGGAGTTTACCTATTAAAGTCATAAATCTCCTTGTTTTGAAGTGCGACAGAATGATTGATATATGTATTAGTTAGTTGTCAAATTTAATGTAAGAAAAAAACGTTTATATCAACAACTACTAATAAATTAAAAAAACATTGTCCAGCGGAGAAAATTGTGAATCTAAACAATTCCCAGATCCCCTTGAACACCCACAAGAAATTTCATCAAAATCGGTCGAGTCGTTTGAGAGAAGTTCAGTGACATAAACACTCACAGAAGAATTATATATATAAAGATGTATGTATTGTTTTATTCTGAATGGTCTGAAGAAGCTTATTAGGTAGAGTCTAACTGTACCACCCTCTCACAGAAGATCGGCGTGAAGTAGCCTTTAATGGCTGCGTTTCGTCCGATGTGTGAGAGAGACGGTTGCTCTTCAATATACACTGAGAAAGGTGATTTTTATTTTTAAAACAACTGATACTTGTCATAAAAGCAATGCTTAATATCAAGAAACTGAGTTATATAATAGTGTATAATAATTAAGTGTTAACGTGTTTTATAGCGTGGTTTATTTTTAACTATTATTATGTAGTCATTAAAGATATGATTGCACCAAAAAGAAGTATGGTAAGATAATTTTCACGAACACTAGAATAGCAGCGTATATATGCATGTGATAAGACAGTGTCTTGATAAAGGACTAATATTTTTAAATAAAATTTCATTTAGAACATATATAATGAAACAGATAACGTTACGAAAAATAATTTAATATATGTACAACATATAGTTCCTGAATAAAACTTTATAATTTTATATAATTATTAATTCAAGATTGCTTTAGTGTTAAAAAGAAAATCATTTGAACCTCGACTAACAGAAGTCTAGGTAGGTCTTCTTCTTCAACCTGGCAATTTCCCAGCTTTAGCCAGGGTCTGCCTTACATGTTGTGAATAGTGTTAGCTAATCGTTTTTACGACCGGCCGCCTGCCTGACATCAACCCTCTTTGGGAATGCATTAATCACTGACGTCTAAATACTCAAACAGAAGTCTAGGTAGATACAAAGATCAAATCTTTTTCATCAGTTATTTTTAAGTACAATAATGTTAAAATATAAAAAGGGTGAGTTTAGAACAGAACCGGAGATAGCGACCATAACACATAACAATGTTTATTACTCCGAAGACAATGTCGTGTGAAAGTAGAAGCTGACATTAGAGCGGCCGTGAGAATACAATATATAGTTGTCATTGATACACTTGTATTATTGTTCACCTTACAGTAAAATAAAATAAAAATAGCACAAATAAAATCAGTATTTTTCGATAAATAAACCCAAATCGACATCTAATTGCATAAACGTATACTCATATTTTTTACTGTACTCACAAAATGGCGGCATCCTGTGTCAAACTTCCTTTAGCTATGTTTATGTGACTGGCGCGTATTGTTCAAGGCCGAATTAAGTATTGCTTCTTGTTTTTCAAATAACTTACATCTAATACATATAAATTCTCTTTTCAATTATACTTTTAGTGTTTACATATTTTGCTCATTTAAAATGATAAACAAATAATAAGAGATAGTAAAACAAATAATCGTTTGGCGCCAAAATTGATATGGATTAAAAATGAGCATAGAAAGATAAGACGGACAATGGGTATTGTGTAGAATCGATTACTCTCGAGTCTCGGTTAACGGTGGCGGGTCGGGCGTTACAAATACACTTCCTATTGTCTATTTAAATAAACAATAATATGTCATTGTTATTATAAATATTTAACAAACGACTTGTTGATGTTATAATGCTTGTTTATTTTCGGCAACGTTTATTATTAATGGGGAATCCATTTAACATTTTTCGCAAATCGTGTGTTTAATGACAAGTATCGACTTAAGGCCCCTCGAATGAATTTGGAGCATGACTCAATAATAAAATTGAAGTAATTAACAAGATATCGCAAGGAATGTGTCACGCTAATATGAACCTTGTTTTGAAGGAAATAAAAATGATGCTTTGTATTACTTTAAATGTATGGAGGTGGTATAATTGACTAGGGCTGACAAATTAGTAGAACTGAAAATACTTAAAATTATTTATCATATTTACGAAATATATATTAAAATTTTATTTCGCGTCTCTCTGTCACCTACATAAGTTTTTGTATGGCATATTAATTTATATTTATCTTTTAATTTAACACTCGGTAAAAGTCAAGTTCTGAGTTATTTTAATGTTTCCATTAATACAATTAATATTGTAATATAAATCAAATATTTAGTTTGATACAATATATATTAAAAATTGTTGCCAGCCCTGATTAAAACAATTATAAGTAGGCCGTCTCCCAGGAGACTTTAGCACCCAAATGTGTAATGACATTTCAAAGCAATTGAACACTGTGTGGGTTAAAACTATTAATATGACAAGCACTGAGAGATTCATAACTTAAAACATACACTTCTACAGGTAGAATAATAAATAAACTATTATCTAGTCGTAATTTCAAAACGACTAATCTGTGTGTATAGTATGTATAATTAGCTAAATTTCTTTACCTTATTACGTAATGTGATAATGTTCAGATCGACCTTGGAGATACTTCCTGAAGTATTTCGGTGATGTCATTTTTAATAACGAGGTCGATGGTTTTGTGAAAAAATATTTAATGACTTTGACATTACATTTTTTTTTTATTAATTTTCCCGGCAACGACATTATTCAGAAATCCTTTGAAGGTTGTATATCATATCTATAATCTTAATTCTAAGTTTTTTTTTGCTTATAGAGTAATTTAGTGCCAACATCTACAGATGTTGTCTACAGATGTCTAGCTATTTCTACAGCATCTTCAATCGTTGTATTAAAACCTCTTTCTATTTCATTATTTTTTTGATAAAATAATATTTCTGTTTTATCTTTAATGTATATTATAATTATTTGTTCTATCTTACATCATCGCCTTGTAGAGTAGTGACAGTGAGTGGGTCTGGAGCCCGTAGTCACAAATGGATTCAAATTAATGGATTCACTGAAATGCTTTAAGAGCTTCGTTCCGTTTGGACCTGATAATATTGTAATTACTATCAAATGTATCCCGTTATAAAGTAGTTCTTGGAATATACATACAATGTAAGTATGTAACTTGGACGAAATTATCTACATAAGGCAAGAATCTCGAGGTTTTTTTTACCTAATATCAGATGATCTTGAAAATTATTTAAGAGTCAACTTAAATTTACGCTGACAATAATTTAGCCAATAATACTAATTACATAGAAAGAGTAGATAGGACATTTTTTATACTGATTTAAATAGCTTCCTATCAATCGCTCTATATTTTGCATAGTTAAAGTTGTATTATTTTAGAATATACATGTATGTCTAGCTATATACTTGCTTTGTACAATCTCTGTGACTTGGTTATTATGGATAGCAGTATAGAAGTATGAAAGACAAAATCATTGCTACATAGTAGTTAGAATGAGTAATTTAATAATTAACAGTCGGTTGAGTGACGTGAAAGTAGAGACGGAAACCGAATTACATAAGTACTTCGGTATTATGATATGATTACAACCTTTATGTGTTTATTTCTATAATTAAAAAGAACTAAAACTCGCTGATACAAGCTTTTATCAGTCAAAATTGTAGCTACGAAAATAAATACTGCCTTAATTCAAGAAAAAAAATATTATGATAAAAATTCGACAAATAATTTTGGTATTTTATTTATTTATGTACCAAAAAGAAAAATTAATTACAATTAAAGTAATATAAAAGAAATGTGATGTACAAAGGATAACTTATCTCTTAAAAGAGATCTCTACCATATTTTAATATGATTTGCAAGGACTTGAAGTTTAATAATAATCAATAGGTAATTTATATTTTCACACGTCATCTATATATATTCATCATGATCAGACAAATCGTTTATAGAAAACTGTTAACCCATTTACAAGTCACGAGCTATCATCTAAATTGTTGAGACCATAAACCCCCTTTAGTTTCTCGGCAGATTCATTAAATACGACAACACAATAATGTACAGGGTGACTGGTGAATTACTATCAATATTTAAGGAAAATACTCGGTAAATGATTCTCATTCGAATTATGTAAAAAAAATAGGCACTTAATTTTTGACAAAATTTCCGTATAAATAAATAAAGTGTTGACACGTTCCAAGAGTTCCAAGTGTGGACGCGTGCGGCGGCGTGCTGATACAACACCACTCCGCCGCACGCGTGTGTGTGTGTGTGTATACCTAATCTGTAGGGTGTTCACACGATGCGTAATTAATTACATAACTTTTGGTTAACTTTACTTAGAAGTTTATTAATATTTATGTTATATTAATTTTTATTTTGTCATATATGATCGTCAAATATCACGTCCTCAAGTATCGATAGTAATTCACCAGTCACCCTGTATAAATTTATCGACAACCAGCTGAAGCGGTATAAAAACAGTGTCGTATAGCCAATCAAACTATTTACATTAAGTTAATAACAATAAAAGCTATTAAAACCTCTTTGGTTAAAACCTCTTTCGTTTGCACATCATAAAAGGTTTTAATAGACCTTCGGTATGGAGGTCGAATGGATACGAACGGCTGACAAATTAAAACCCGTTGCTGTAACAAAAAGTGACGAACTCATACCAGATCCCCCGTTGCTCGACGCTATGAGGATAGAAACGCGTAGCCTAGAACGTTGATGACTTTTAAACAAGGGTTGATTAGCCTACATACTTTAAGCAGATACTGGGACAGCTGAATACTATACGATTCTATCAATTATCGCCTTATTATGTATATTAATTATGTATAATTCGTGATGGCCTAGTGGTTAAAGTCCCGCCTCTCGTACATGAGGGCGCAGGTTCGAAACCTGGCAAGTACCAATGTGTTTTTTACGAGTCATATGTACTTTCTAAGAGCATTAAGACACTACTGACAGTCGGTGAAGGAAAATATCGTAAGGAAACCTAGACTTATAATTTCACAATTATAAGTTTGAAATCGCCAACCCGTCTTGAGCAAGCGTGGTGATTAATGCTCAAACCTTCTCCATGTGAGAAGAGGCTATGCTCAGCAGTAGTCTGATAGGCCGATGATGATGAATTATGTATAAAATTCTTTTCACAAGCCTATTTGAATATTCCACAGCAATGAAGAAAGATTTTGCCCAACTCCAAATATTACTCAAGCGTGTCAATACACACATAAATCTATGGTGTTTCATCGGAAATTTTACGAGAAATGTATGGTGAAATAGATGTATATGTACAAATAAGATAAATATGAAATTGTATTTAAAAAAACACTAAATGTGATAGTTTTATTATTTAAATAAATATAATATATATGGACTAATAACTGAAAACTATTCGTGTTTGTTTGTCAGTTGGAACTTGTGATAACTATTTGCGTATTACAAGTTTTCTTTAATACTAGATCTTAATAATATTATGCATGATAAAGTTTGTTATTATGTATGTTTGTTGCTCTGTCACGCAAAAACTACTGAATGTATTTCTTTAAAACTTAATCATCATGTAAATTACTAATCAGAGAAACACATAGGCTATAATTTATCCTGGGATTTCGTGTATTTGTCGACACGACATAACTGTATGACGTCACGTGACACTCTAAAGGTGTGGCTGGATAGTTACCGTATTTCTTTTAACATACAACCATATACATTTCTCAACTAAGATATTGAAAGCAAAGTCGGAAACAAAATCTAGTATACAAGTGTTAAATTCTCGGCCTTAGACGACGATGAATTATCTTTATTCAACAAGTTATCAGAATCATCTAAACACGTGTTAGTATTACCATGTAAGTTATTATAAGTTATTTCTCTTTCAAGTGGACCGTTCTTACTATTTTTATTGTACTTTCCATTTAAAATGCCACGTGAGGTGTCTATTACGTGACGGTGACGAGATGCTATTGGTTTTGAAGAATTAAAACCTTTTTATTAATAGTATATAATTTATTATAATTTATCATGAGGCTATTTTGATATATGTAGTACTAATAAATTTGATATTTGGCAATCATATCTCAATTGGTACTCAGACAGCAATCTTGTTTCAATAGAGTCGTACTTTCAATTCGTAACCAATCAAACGTACCAATCATCATTCAATCAGATCATTTCCATTCAATTACATTCATTAAACAAAATATGTTTCTTTTTGCTTAAATCATCAGGACGAGGCAAAACTTCTCATCATTCAATGTATTCACGGTGCGTGTGTCGGGTCCATCGTTGTAGTGAGAGGAGCTTCAACAGTGACTGGGACTTGCGACCCAGGTGTAGGTTTAAGGGACCCCTATCTAATATATTAAACGCTCAGATGTACTCGTTTGGACTCCAATAATATTTAAGTACTTAATCTCATTAATATATTTGAGTGTTTAGTACTTTTTCCTCGTAATGAGAAATTTAACTTCACGCATGACCTTAACTAAGTGTATGACTGAAGACGGGATACTATCAGTATTTAGTCTTAGGTTGCAACTAGTTCTAAGTGTATTTCTATTTCGCAAGTTGGCCAATCGCATTATTTATTATTAATACAATAATAGTTAACTAATTTGTATATAATATATAAATGGAATGTCTATATGTCGTTATATTCTCAATTTCCCTAACATATTTGTTTTAATTGTCTTGCGGTTATCCTAACTTGTTTCAAATCTTCACCTCATAGAATTCTTCTAACGGAATATTTGCAATTATAATATTATAGAAATATTTTTCGATTTAAATCGTTTAACCTGATACAGTTGAGATGAAAAACAAAACGAAAGTGTATTATGTAATGTTAATTAATTTAATTAATATATATAATAATTAGTTCATATATTTAAATTTGTTCCTGAATTATATCATAGTTTACGTAATATACATACATCAAATAAAATTCATTATAAAACAATATGCCCACTATTTTTTTAAGCAACCAAAATAAAATTCAAAAATTAAGTCATGTGCATATATTTCGTGGCTAATTTCAAATTAATTGCGCGTATATTATTGTATTACCCAAATGTTGAAAGAGAAAGGCCTAAAATATAACCTTGGATCCTCTTTGAGCACACGAGATGTGCCGTTACACGGTCGTTAACGGACCGGCGCGTCGGTCGACTGACCAGCGTCTCGATAATAACATCGGTTTATGCATCACTAGCTCGACCATCGATACGGCTACATCACTATCACACACACAACTAGTGTCAAAATATAACGATAATTTATATCATTTATCGATTCAGTAACGAAGGGTAACGGCACTATTTCGTCCCACTGACATTTAAATGGTTACGATGAGAACAAGTGGGCGGGATATCAAAGGAAAGGTAGCGGCGGCCGTTGAGAAATTCCTCTCCTTACAAATGGCCGGTTATCTGAACTTGTATCAGGGTTGGCACGAAGATATTTCGATTGTCTTTACTATTACACCGATTCCTTTAAAAGGCTTGATAAGAAACTAGCCTAAACTAAAGGAATTTTTTGCAGACGAGCCTACATAATGTTATTATTTATAATTGAAGCGTGTAATAAGGAAGAACATGGCATTATGGCATTCCAGGGATGCCTGAACCCGGAACACGTCTACTAGCTGTGACACCCTCATTGTTGGAGGAATGCAGACTCAAGGCTGCAGGAAAGTTCAATACTGATTCATTAAAAGATTCGAATTATTGTGATAAATGGAGACTAATAAGTTATGTTGTTTAGTTTTTAATTAAGTATCGATTACTAACGGTTTTAAAAAATATTTGATTTAAATAGTTTTATCGCATGTTTCAACAATATATTTAAAAACTAAATTCTTTGTAAAGAATGCTTAAAAAAACTGGACTAATTTTAGAATACTTTTATGAAAAAAATTACGTTCTGAATGGTTTAATTTAACGTGTCTGTCAAAATGTATAGAAATATACATATTATACATTTAATATACACAGAAATATACATATTATACATATAATCGCATTGTTTACTCAAGAAGTAGAAAAGTTTAAAATGCAGTCATTCAGGAAATGGGACACCATAATTTTTTTATCTTCTTCGAATTCAGAAACGACAGTTTACGTCAATATATAACTTCAAGTACATTTTAAATTGCGGCCTTTGACCTTAATGAGTGTTATTCATTGCCTTTGTTTTTGTATCAACAGAAATAAAACAAAACAAATTATTATTTGCTTGTCAATCATAAACTGTATGGGTAATAATTTGTCAGAGATCCTAAACTCATACAGCCAATGTCGACTTATTTAATCTGTGTAACTAATTTTATTTTTTCTCCATACAGCCAATGTGGTGTTATTTAATCTGTGTAACTAATTTATATTAATAAAGCCGTCGTTGTTGTAAATTTATTTCGTGTATAGATATTGCAAAGTTTCCAAGTAAGACGACAAGTGAATGTTTAAAGAAAACCCTTACGACACACATCGTGATCATGAATGACAAAACGCACCCAGTTTGAGGAAAAACATCAAATTAAGAAACTATTCCTTTATAACAAAATTAACTTTAATAATGACTTATATGAGAAACGCGATTCTTTATTTACTATACTTTAGTCGTAAGTGGTATTACAACATTTAGTAGAAACCCGGCTAATTTAAATGTTATATATTAAAAAAATTAATCAAAAAAACAATTATTAGCTAACCTTTGCGTATAAGTTATTCTAAGGACTGTATTAAAAAAAAAATATCTTGGGTTAAGACTTGGTGCAATACATTTCATCAATCTTCTTGCATGCCATTTCAACAGTTTTAAGTTCTAAGAGTATTTAAACACTACTGACAGATGAAGGAAAACATCGCGAGGAAACCTGGACTTATGATTTCACAATTATAAGTTTGAAATCACCAATCCGTCTTGAGCAAGCGTGGTGATTAAAGCTCAAATCTCCATGTGAGGAGAGTTTTTTCCTCAGCAGTGGGCTCTGATAGGCTGATGATGAAGTTAGTACGAACCTTCATAGTGGTTGTCATCATCATCATTGCTGGCAGCTGTAGTGATCTGGCGACATAGGTCCTCATATTCCGCCCAGTAAGCTGCCAGACCAGCAGGATCCGGGGCGCGAGGTAGAGACATGTGGACCTCGGGAGATTCCTGGATATAAAGAAACATTTATAAACAAAAATATATAAGTGTTTCATTCTACTTTTTTATCATTATAGCCTTTTATTCAGATCTTACAAATAAGTGTTAACAATATATACATCTTAAAAATAAACATAATATCTTAAACTTAATAAGCTACTTAAACTAATATCTGTTCCTTGGTTATCATAGCTAGATCAGTTTGCCAGTCGGCAAAGGCCTCCTCCAATCATTCTACTTACTATTAAGAATATTTGTAGAGTGAGTGTTTTAAATTATCATAAACTATTCAAGGACGAACGGTCTAAAATTAATTTTTAATTTTATCAAGCACTAACGATCTCAAAATTCTATATATAGCGACCTCAATGCTCATTTATCTGTCATCATTAAGAAATACAGCATTCTTAGACAATGGGAAGCGGTGCAACCACTATCATAATACAACTGATTCTAATTTGAAACATGACACAATGGAGGAGCATTGCGACACTTGGACTGGAATTATTATATTTAAAATATTAAACTAATTTAACCAGTTAGTGCTAGTATTAATATATGATCATTTAGGTACTATTTTTAAGTCAGTAGAGGCCTAGTGGTTAACAAGCTCTTTCTCTCATGCATGAGGGAGCGGGTTCGATCCTGGCGAGTACTAATGTGATTTTTACGAGTCATATGTACTTTCTAAGAGTATTTAGACATCACTGATCAATGCATTCCCAAAAGAGAGTTGATGTCAGGCAGGTGGCAGGTCGTAAAAACAATTAGCCAAAACTATACACAACATGTAAGGCAGACCCTGGCTGAAGCTGGGAAATTGCCAGGTAGAAGATAAATAAAAATACGTATACGAACTCTTTCGAAAGTCTACTTCAATCAAATTGTATAATCAGTAATAGATGTTTCGTTTGAAGGTCTACGTTTCAATGTTACTTTGCTTTTACGAATTCTGTATCGGGTGCGGTCCATTTGAATTTAGGCGAGGTCCGCCATAAATAATATTTATTAGATTTATTTTATATCATCGACATTTCAACATCATGGTCGATGTATTCTGACGTTTAAGAATCTTAGTGATGATATATGTGCCTAGGCTAATCTTATGTAAAACAGATATTATATTCGTATGTATGAAGTACTTTTTGACTGGAAAACAGGGCTTTTAGGTAAACTAGTATTAAAAAATTGGTTGTTTGTAAAGTAGGTTTACGATCGAGATGTTTACGTGATAACGTCTTATTGGTGATATAAGTTTTTGGGAAGTAAAACATTCAACGAAAACTTAACCACACGAGAAAATCTCCATTCGTTTGTATGCCGCTAGAGTGAGAGAGACGGAAGATCGGTCCACTCACTCAAACGCTATGCCTGCCTCGGCTCGTGAGGATTCCGCGTGACAAGTTTCATTGAATGACTGGCAGCCCTCGAGATGAGACGGGAGATCGGTCCGTCTCTCTCTCGTTATACCTGCGATCGCGCTCGTGAGGTTTTGGTGTGACACAAGTTTCTGAACATGTCACCCGTGACCCGACTAAAACGATTTTAAAGACGTTATCACGTCAAAATGTCCATTGTAAAGTTATATGTAAAATAATTGAGATTGATTGTTGATTGAACAAAAACATCTATTCACGTATATTTATTGTACCACAGTAAATATAATTAGTTGTAATATTTATAATGTGTGCTCTATCTGGTAATCAATGAATCATTAAAAGAAGTATTTGTAAACATACGAAAATCAATTACAAGTCAAACAATCGTGTCTTAAGTTTGAGAAATAATTATTCATTATTGTTTAGACATATATAATTAATAATTATGTAGTGTATATATTTAGGATTCCATCGCAATAATTTTGAATTAAAACTCGTTATAGGAAAAATAGTTACGTAATATATGTATAGGCTCTTATTGTGGACCAATTTAAGAATATTGTTCTATAACATTGTTTTACAATACTTTATTTTAAACTATAACATTCTCGTACATAGAATCTTATTTATATCCTTATGAGAGCATAATTTAAAGTTTCTGTAAACTTAATATTTTTTTTAGGCTCCTTTTCTTTGTAAATTTATTAAAACCTTAAATATTACGTGCTTCATATTGACGACTATTTTAGGTTCAACCACAAAAACTATAGTCATATTATATACATTTAGGAAGATGTTCATAGTTTTTGTGGTCACATTAGCTTTCTTTATATATAGTCATATCCAGGTACAGCTTAAACGTACCCGAATTATGATTGTCTAGTGTATTATAATTATATATAATAACTATCATATTCCACGATATTTAATGTCAGACAAAAGGAGCGGAACATCCGCGGCAGCGACATCCGCTGAGATATACAATCGTACATATTACATAGTAACGTATTGTGACGTTAAGATCCGCTCGCACTGAGAATAGACCCGTACTTTTGCAACCAGAATAGAAACTGAATTATTTATCACAGAATATAAGGGTAGTAAAAGGTCTTATTAATCAGTAGTGTACAAGCAGTGTGCAGCATAAAGGTAATATCAAAATTGAAACAGCACAATATGAAAATAATGGCCGTCTTTGGAGCAGGCCTTCACGCACAGAGGAGTTCTTGCTTAATAAGAGTATTAAATAGCCTAAGTTTTTATAGATTTACTTTTAATGTATTTTGCAATATATAAAAGGCTTTATTTATATTGATCAGTCTTTCCAATAGATATCGCTGGTTAGAAGAAGTTCTTAATAGGTTTAGCTATAACTGTATCTCATTAAATCTCAAAAATGTATTATCATACTTTGATCGTAAATCAGAATTTAAACAGAATTAAGTCCCTCATAGAAGATATGCTATAAAAATATCTCAAATAGTAATTATTAGGTATCGTTTTATGACTTCCGTCTGTTTTATTACAACTGTTAATTATTTTACAATAGAATCAAACGACCGTCTAGCATCTTCAATATTGTTGTCCCTTTCTAATATAGGCGGTGTAATATATGCGTCTCTTTCCTTCCGGTTTGATGGATGCCATCGGTGTGTTTGTAATATCTTGTAAGTTATAATCATTTATTAGTTATTGAAGGTCTGATGAAAGCTGAGGTTATTGATCTGTGTCATGTAGAAACTAGATGGACAGTCCTTTATAGAAGTTACAATATACACACACACACACACACACACACACACACACACACACACACACACATATATATATATTGTTTATACTTTAGTTTTCATACTGAACATATAGTAAGTCATATATTTCTGAGTTTACCAGTTGTAGTGCAATCAATAAAGTTTTATAACATAAAGATTTCACAGAAACACTAATGAAGAGATTCAATATTAATATTAACGATGTAATTAAAATATATATGAATATCGAATGAATTTATACAGGAAAGTACGTAGTGATGGAAAAGTCGAAGAATAACAAGACTAATGCACTAATATTTTTGCATTGAAAGTGTATGAAATAGTCAAAATATCAATATACCTTCAATATTAGAGAGTTGAGGGAAAAATGTAAACTAAATGCACATAATATTCATTTTATTTAACATGTTTTTTAACCCACACAATACGAGTGAATCATGAGAACCATCTTGAGATGCGACTCTCGTGTGGAAAACTTGAAAGTTGTCATTCTGTTGTATAAAAGTTTTTAGCGCCAGCATGCTATACATATAGACGTGTTAAGAAAAATTACATAACTGGAAATTACCAATCGATAAATTCACATCGGTATATTAATGAAATCTTGATATGTATATTTTTGAGGTGGTGGAGCCTGTGGTCATACTACAGCTCGAACATGGGCTGGCTCGACCGGGGAAGTACCACCCTCTCATAGAAGATCGGCGTGAAGTAGTCTTTATGGCTGCGTTTCGTCCGATGAGTGAGAGAGCCGTTTGCTTTTGCCCTTTTCCCACCCTTTCCTGACTTTTCCCTTTCCCACCTTTTCCCCCCATTCCAAAAACAAGGGTCGCAACACATCCGCAAATCTATGTTGCGGATACCACCTCCATCAGGTAGGATGTCTGATCCCTTGCTTCCTTTAGCATAAACAAAAAAATAATTATATTTTATTGAAACCGCAGTATTTAACTATATTAAGCCGGACGCCAATGTTAATGTTGGAATTTCTGAACTGTGACGTCACTCTGATTCATTAAAGGATTCAGATGTAACGATACTCAAACAATAAACTGACACTACGGATTTATCTTCGGATAAGCAAGTGATAACTCGTTGAAATACGAAGATTTCTTTAAATTTAATTAGTAAAAAGAATAGTAATATCTATAACATACATGTGTATATATTTTTTAAATTATTTAGCCAGTAGTTTCTGTCGAAAGTCCAGCTTTTGTAAGTCTTCGTCAAACCTCGTCAATTTAACTTCCAGATCTCATTCAAAGCATACGATATGATGTCATTGATACAGTCGTCTCGGCCAGCTAACCAACCTATTATGTAAATCATTATATAAACATTCATGTTTCACTAGTCATAACCTGTGGTTTCGCTCGCACCAACTTAAGAGTGATTCATTCCAGATTATGAGATAAAATTCATTTCAAACAAACAAAAAATACTTGGGCAGCAAACGAGAAGACGTAAGTGCATACGTAAAAAAACTTATCGTTTTAGCTGACTAACAATACCCACACAATGATTCTCGGTTTTATAAAATATAGTATTTATTTCTAACTTGCTGACCCGGCAGACTTCGTACTGCCTCAATAGATAAAAAATATTATTTATTTATATTTTTGGTGTTTACCTTTAAGCCAAAAATCTACGTGTTCTGAAGTGCGACAGAATGATTGACATATTAGTTAGTTGTCAAATCTAATGTCAAAAAAAACGTTTGTATGGGAAATAGAAAAGCGCTGTTTTTAGGGTTTTCCCGGAAATGATTCAATTTTTCTCAGCTTCTAAACCTTCCCTGAACCTCCACGAACATTTCAAGAGTAAGATAAGATAAATCCAGTCAGCCGTTTTCGAGTTTTAGTGAGACTAACGAACAGCAACTCATTTTATTTTTTGTATATAGATTATAAAAAAACACCTACGTAATACATACATTTAAATATAATAGCCGTATCACAAGCATTCATACAATTATAATCTAGAATTGCTCAAACTCCGCAAGGCATTTCAATTATGTTCCTGTGAAAGGAGTTTCTTTTAATTTGTAACGGTAATTAGAGTTAATTAGAATTAATTACACTTGATATCATATCATTGCAAAATCGGCCGCGGATTATATCACGGCTGACGAAGAATTAAAAAATTATCATTCTAATTAAAAGAACTGTTTAAAAAACGAGATAGCACAGTCTAAGTATATTGAATAGTAAGGAACATATTAAATTGTCATAAGCAGACCCTGGCTAAAGCTGGGAGGTTGCCAGGAAGAAGATATTAAATTGTCATTATTTGATCTGTTGCCTAAATACAGAAATTTAGATTTGGATGTAAAATATATTCGTCTTATCACTATATGTGGATAATATAAGTACATATATACATGTATGTTCTGATAATTTTTTAGTAAATGACATAAATTTTAATCACATAAAATTGTTTATTTGTGGATATTTTCGGAAAATAATATGAAAGTAATCAACCAATTTCGATATCTCTATGAGAAAAACTATAATTTCTACCAATAAAACTTCCCATGAACATCGCTAATACAAACGAAAAAATATACACTAATTAAGAACCTCGTCTTCTTTGAAGTCGGTTAATTTGGAGATATTGTCCTGGTGAAGAAGATAATTATATGAACATATGTAGCATATTATGTAATAACCTAATTATATACCTTCTTTATTCTATCATTATTGCATATACATGATAGTTTTTAGATGAAATTCATACATACAATCTAAAATATATCTTATATAAAGGAAGTGAGGTTTGTTTTTGTTCACACATCTCCTAAGACTTAGCCGCGTGACATTCGCGTCACGGAAGGTCGTATTTCCTTAACAATTATATGACTTGTTATGTATTACATTATGTATTCAACGAGGCGACTGTACACTAGATATTTCTTCTTCTACCTGGCAATTTCCCAGCTATAGCCAGGGTCTGCCTTACATGTTGTGAATAGTTTTGGCTATTTGTTTTTAGGACCGCCCGCCTGCCTGATATCAACCCTCTTTGGGAATGCATTAATGAGTCTAAATACTCTTTGAAAGTACATATGATTTGGGAAAAACAAATTGGTACTTGCCAGGTTCGAACCCGGCCCTCATGCATGAGAGGCGTGCCTCTTAACCACTAGGCCACCACTGACATTTACACTAGATAATTATAGTACTGAATCATGATTGAAATCTCTACAGTACATAAACATATCACGACGGACATATTGAGATCTGAGCGTGACATATTTGGAATAATGATTGGTATCATATCATATGATATGTTATATGATTTTGTAAACATTTAAATAATTTCGTTTCCAAACATGTTTTTGTTTGTCTCCGCCCACGATCATAATTTTTATCTTAAGACGCAGTTCGTCACAAATATTAGTAAACCAAGACGATAACGAATTGACTGTCGGTATTTAGTTTTACCAACAAACTTAACGTTTTTAACGTCACACGTACAGTAATTCGTTTCGTATATTCTTTGTACTTCGATATGTATAAATATGCACCAGTCGTTAACAGTTTTAAATTAAACCATCAATATGATAGCCGGTTTAAAATATAATTATTTGCTGAGACGCAATAACAATGGAAATATAATAATCGACTTTATTTATATAGCTTTAGAGTTGTAGATTGTAGAATATAAGTAAAAACTAAGTAAAAAAAAGGTGATATAACGACAGCACGTAGCTTACTTGTCACGGTAATATCATATGTATGGTAGAGTGAAATAAAGTAGATTATTGCTTGAAGATTATAAAGTAATTCTATACTAACACCCTCAAGTAATGTTTGATAAATAAGTTCAAGGTGGTTCGTTTAATGCTACGTACACTGAGCGCGGTACGTACGAATATTGCGAGAACATTTGTGTAGTGAGAAAAAATGTATCGTTTATATATAGAGGTACGGTGATTGGAATATTCTCTACTGGGAATTAATTAAGGCGACTAATAAGAAAATTATCCTTATTTTCTATTAAATACGTAGGAATAAAAATATTTATCATCATCACACAGTCTCAAAACTTAGTTCGACATTTACGACAAAATAAATAATGGCGCGAATTAAACTTATACGTCATCTAAAGTCTAAACTATATACGATAACATTAAGTCAAAAATCTAGTAATATTTTGGATATGGCATATTAAGGTAGATCAGGTCCAACTATAATATCAATATTAAACATAATACTTTTATCTATTATAATAATTTTCGTACATCCGATCTGATCAGAGCAACAATGACAGGTGAAAACCAGTACAGGTGCGCATTAAACGGCGGCCATCACGCACGGGCAAGTGGAGCAGATCCTCTGACAGTAAAAGAAAGCTAATTTTCGCAATTTTTCAAACAATTTACGTTCTCTTGTATGAGCATATTAAATGGGTCACGTGATTTATGAACTTTTGGGTGGAATAAATGAATGAATAAAACAAAATCTTTACCAAAAACACTCACGAAATCTTCATATGTCTTTCTGTACAAAATTTCATATCTATTTGTGTTGTTAGTCACCTACAGTCCAATTAACGTCGTTTATATCCAATTCTAGCTAATATACTATTTTTATCTTAAAAGATACATGTATTAATATGCGATTTAACAGTTACTCAGAGAAAATGTCCACTAAAATATTTACATATCTTTTGAAGAGAAACAAATCATACTTGTTAATTGCATACTAATCAGAACGAAATTTTAATTAAGAATTAAATTAATTCAATTCTTTATTCCCAAACATATAAACTTCAAAACAAAGTGCAATTCTTTTGCGCGGTAGTTTAAATAATTTTTTGTACTGACCGTAATTGGCTTCGATTTAAAATAATATAAAAGCCAGCAAGACATAATGATGGTGGTCAAAAAACGTAATAATCACGTTCCATATAATTAAGGTACATTATGAAGAGTGAAATTACTACCGGAACAGTCAAGAGACCCTTATATGATATTAAATAGTGGCTTGAAATTATTATTTAACATACAGATATTATAAATGGCAACCCTGAGACGTTCATGTGTCATATTTTGTTTGTTTATAAATTACGAATCTTTATAGAGTCTCGTTACAATGAAAGCAGATACTCTCACTACAATATTATAATTTGTAACTTCATATACATATATTTAGAACCAAAATGTTTACTTTTTAACCTAAATACACTCAGATTTACATCTTTCTCAAAGTTTTTGATCCGAATGTCTAGGGAAGCGAGGCGATACTACAGATTATATAATAACACATTAAAAACAGGTGTGTGGAGGGCCGGTTTGAAATTTTTTTTTTGTTTAACGCTATTGTATTCAGTATACAGCCATAAAACCATATACACAAAATGTTCCTTTGTAAATGGCATTTATTAATTTACAAGTATATTTTGCGTTCATTTCGATCGAAAAGTAGTAAATTATCTTCGTCATTTATTCTATTTAATATGAAATTGTGTATTATCGTTCTTAATGTACACACTACATACTAGTTAAATATCAAATACGAGTCAAAATAAGAAACAAAAAGCGAATTCTATCGATAAAAACCGTGTACAATCAGATGATGCATGCAAAATTTCTTAACGCAACAAGAGCAAATCTGTACAATTCACTTTCATTCGAATAAGAATTTATTTTATGCTTCAATTATTCCAAATCGAATATATAAACATTAAAAACATATTAATTAAATTTATTACGAGTCACTAATTAGTATTTTTCTAGAATTAAAGTGAATTTGGAGAAACTGTGAGTTCATTGAGCTCATTTCGTATAATTTGGATAAGAAATGTATGACAATTTAAATTTAAATAATAAACTTCTTCTTCACACATCTCGCGTGATATCGACGTAGTGATGCATATATGAACGTGCAATACAACTATTTAAAATCTTATCAGTGATACGAACATTGATAGTAGAATGTATTAATTAGTTAAGACATGTAGGATAAAGTCATTAAACATGCGCACAACTTACGATCCACTGACTCGATTGTGAAGCAATGAGATCATAAGTTAAAAATGTCCAACACACTTACCAACTTAATCATTTGCGTTTTCAATATGATAAAAGTATTGTAACCGTCTAATCAAGTCCAAATAAAAGCATCAAGCGTTCACGGCACACACTTTTACCAAACTAATACTGGACCTTTCTACAATGGTACGCGACAGTTCGTTTTTGACAGTCAGATAGATGCGGATGTTTTGAAACACACTATCACAACACCATTCAATGGATTATTGGATGTAATTCATAATAACGTTATTGTTTTAACTTTTAAAAACTTCCGAATACTATTAGCTAGCGACGAGCGTCACCGACGACGGTTTGAGCGACACTGGCGAATGAATGGAGCTATTCCGATCGTGCCTCTCGCTCCCACAAACTCAAATCCCGCGGACAGACGCGATCAACCTGACGTTTCTTGTGACTTGTGATAAGTCCAGGTGCATTTCTATATAACATGTTTGTAATATAACAACCTATTACCCACTTTTTAGTGAGATTTAAGATAAAAAGCAACAATAAAGAGCCGGTCCGAACAAAAGAATTACTAAATATACAATTACGAAACACGATGACAGGGAAAACGATATAAGACGACTGTCTCATCACTTGAATAAATATAATGACTCAGGTTATAGCTAATCTTGTAAAAATACAACATTTATATATATACGAATTGTTCTATAGTAAATATTTAAATTTGTATTATTAATGGATCGGTGAATCGCAATATATGTACATTAATAATAAACTTTATTTCTATCGATGACTATTAAAAATACGACGCGGACGGATTTGAAAATTTATAATACATATATTTTTATTTCTATGCATCTGTAAACATTTAAACATCAGCGGCATGTACTTTATTGACTTGTAAAATGTCGTTCCTAAAGATCAAAAATTCATGTGAATGGTACATTGAAAAATTCTTTTATCATCTGTGTCTTCATTCTTCAATGAGCGACCAGGCTAGACAATATAACTGTTCTTCAAGCAATAAAACTCATTATTTTTAATAAAAATAAAATAGAAAAATAGGATTATTAACATAAATAGAAAATTTATCAAACTCATTTCATGGTTTAAATTAAATAATCATATACATAGTACGTAAAGCGTAAATTTTGGGCCCATTTTTTTAGTTACATAATAGCGCGAATGGACTAACGTGTAATTTCATAATTAACACAATAAAACTTTATATGGCGAACAAAGTTATCTTTTATATACATATAATATAATAGAAATATAAGGAATTATTTAAAATAAACATCACACATCACCATGACTTTGACGTTTTTGAATCGCAGTCAGTACTATCAGTTCGTGAAGATGCCTCTTGATTTATCTTTATTTAATATTGAATTTGTGTGGTTTTAGATCTACTAACAAAGTTCCTAATTGTGACTTCGGCCGGGGCGGTCAAAGTTTATTTCACTTAAAAGTTAAACCCGGATCGTGTCTCTTCCATTCTACTCGACATTGGCAGAATATACTGTGCATTTCTTTGCAGGGATGAAGGCCATATTATAAAAAAAGATTCCTCGACGTGTGTATTGTCAAAAATGTCAAATATTTGAATTTGTTTTAATTTGAAGTACCTAAGTACCTAATAAGTTAATACTTAATTCTG
Source organism: Danaus chrysippus (assembly GCA_916720795.1). Lineage (NCBI taxonomy): Eukaryota > Metazoa > Arthropoda > Insecta > Lepidoptera > Nymphalidae > Danaus > Danaus chrysippus. The sequence continues at coordinate 2,070,240 of CAKASE010000080.1, read as the reverse complement.
GTTGAGTATCGATCGTTAACCTGGTTGACTGATGAAATAAAAAAATAATAATTCTACGATGTTTAAATAGGTTTTAAGTTTTCTAATATGTATTACAAATTACAAATTTTATTACAAAAAAAGTATTCCTTTACTGTTCTTTCAATATATAGTCGAAAGACCTATATTTTTCGATATTTATAGATAGGTATCTCTATTTTCAATTGAATATTATGTTTTAGAATCTATTACGAATATTATTATTATAACAACTAATTTGGTGATGTCGTATCGATGCGAGAAACGACAATTGGTTTCGTACAATGTAAAAAATAAACTTATTTTCTAAGATTATTAAAAAAAAAACTACATACTCCCGACGTTTCGGCAACTTTTCAGCAACCGTGATCACGGGCAGAGAAGATTAGAATACGCGTAGTAATCCGAAAAATATTAAGTAGTTTAATTTAAAATTTGAATGAATACCCGCGTAAATTTTATATCTCATTAATGAGAAGTAACCGAAACGTCGGGAGTATGTAGTTTTGAACAAAAATAAAGTCGTGTACTTTAATCCGAAAAATATTAGTTTCATTTAAATTAGTTCTATTATTTATTACACATGCTTTATACACTCCTTTACTGCTTGCTGGTTGCAGCTCAAAATATTACATAAATTAGTTCTTGGGGTTGTCATAATTAAAACTTACATTACTTTTTAGTCACAGTATACATATAAATACATACTCTAGTGGCATTAACACGTACTAGGTATTAGCCGAGTAAAAAGCATTAAAAGCTTCGTCGCCGTTATATCAGTAATGACTTGTATTGGTATAATAAATATGTAATTTCTTCGACAACATTGAAATTATTATTCTACAGTCGTAAATATAAAAATAATAAATTTCATAATTTTACAACATATTCGACCTAAATAAAAAGACTATTACTCACACCTTATCTGGTAAAATATTGCTACATCAGACAATGCACTTAAAGAAGTACAATCGTCATTTCGTTTTATCATAGACAAATGTAAGAGTGCACACAGATTAAGTGATACTCATAAATAACAAAAGAGTTTAATGATAAAGAGGTTCTATATATAATTTAATCTCGTTAATAAATATGTAATATGTTAAGAAACTTTTGAATTCTGTTACAATAGCGATCCCATGGTGGGCGATCTTGTTTTTCCCATTTCGTTAACCATAGAAAGTGGCGGCGGTTTCTCATCCGGCGCGTCGAGTTCTCTCATAGGAACTCTTCCAAGAACAGCCCGTGATATATCTAACTTTTTTTTTAAATTTTAGCTTTTCCTCAATGTTATATCTCAATTCTGAACTTAGTCTTCAAACTGTATGGAGAAAATATTTGAAGTTTCATGCAAAGTGCATCTTCTGATTTTCATTAGGTATACAACGTGTGTCTAAATTATTACTGGGTTCTGTTTCTAATGAAAAATGTACCACACGTATAGTACTTATTTTTGACATTGAAAATCGCATGTTTTTGATATCAATAAAAAAAAAACAAACGAAATCTAGGTAAGTACATCATATTCCCTGTAAAAATTTCAGTTTCGAAGAGACTTCAATTTGATTTTAATAAGTCTATCCCTAAATAAATATATATTTCAAATTCCAGCTATCTTAGGGAAATAATACAACGAAAATCATTAGACAGTTCTTTTCGCGCCAAATTTGATACAAAATTTGTACAAATTCAAGTGCGTTTGTCAACACGTGCCCGCTGAGATGGTGACGCTGACAAAACCGTAGAGTTAGCGATCAATCAAGATTAAATTACAAACAGCTTGAGAAAGAAATCTAAATTGACTGCAGATTTAATGGATTATCGGTACACTTTAGGTACTAAAATAATATATTAATAACTTATTTTAAAATTAAGTGTTATAACAAAATAGTCTAGCTATGAGAGACTCTTGTTGTTAAGAATGATTATTGTACATAATTTAAAATGTAATATTGAATCTGACTTTAAACTGAAAATATAAATTTCATTACATTCGTTTTATAATACAAGAGATTTTTTCTTTCAGTGCTATTGTTTTATGCACACTAAAAAGAGAAAATTTAACTAAAATAAAAAAATATTTTGACTTTAAAATTTCGTAAAATCCAATTTTTTTAAACCTGACGTAATCAAAGAGTTTACATATATATTTATTTTATATTGTAATTTATTATTTAATTATTGTTAATATCTACAATTCTTTTTGTACTTAACTAGTTCAATAATAAAAGAGTTACCGATTTTTATTATAAATTACTTAAAATCCAAACATTATAAGTAACATATTCACTTAATCTATATATTTTTTAACTATAATAAAACGGAAGCCTGTTCCCAAAGAGGGTTGATGTCAGGCAGGAGGCCGGTCGTAAAAACAATTAGCCAAAACTATTCACAACATGTAAGGCAGACCCTGGCTAAACCTGGGAAATTGCCAGGTAGAAGAAGAATAAAACGGAAGCCAGAACAGAAAACTTCAATCTATAATCAAGATGCCACTCACGCATTCTATAAATAGATTTATTTCCCAGCGATATATTTTATATTTTGTCAAGATAATTCTGTCACGTTATTTTTTGTGAGATGAGAGTGTTTTTCCATCAAAAAACAAAACGTATTGCGAACATTACAATAGTAGAATTAGATAAGTATCAAGTGGCTCTGAAGCGATTATTGGTTGAGGTACATTCAGCGAGTGTGGGGATTTTTTTAAGATAACGCGTGCGTATTCAAATTGAATTAACATGTTGAAACACGAGATTATAATGACATACATATAGGAAGATTAAATGAATGACTTCGCATTTGATGGGTAACTTAAAATTTGAGTGAATCATAATAAAATGGTAAACTTATTTTATTAAAATTGATCTATGTTCTGTTATACTTTATTTTCTTATTTAGTTAAAATAAATAAGTAGTGTGAAGGTAGAAAATACATATATATAAAAAATCAACAAGTTTCATGAATTTACATTTGATTTGTCATAAATTTTAAATTTGAACTTAATAACAAGGATACTGTTTTTAATATTATTTTTTTTAAATTGTGCCAGTGTTTATTTGTTTGTTTTTTCATTGATATAAAAAATACGCGGTTTTTAATGTCGAAAAGAAGTTCTATATGTATGGTTAATTAGCCTTTTTGTTAATAGACAAAGGATAATTCTCCTTATGTAAGCAGGGAAAACTGCAAACCGTACCTAGTAATAATTTAGAAACACGTTTTATAATGAAATTTAGAAGTTGTTACACTTTGCATGAAACTACTAAAATTTTCTCCATCCATTTCTTGAAGATTACCTTCAGAGTTGATACGTAACATTGAGGAAAAGCTAAAAGTTGTTTGAACTCAGAAAAACAGCTCAAAAGCAAAAACTGGTTGGAAGCATCACATCCGCCCATTCAGAGTCGTGTTGTGATAAGAAACGGAAATCAGATAGTCTAGGAGACACCTGGACCAAGTGTACGGAAAAAATATTACGTGCTAATGTACATGAAGTGTTCATGTATGAAAATAAGTGTTTAAATGCATTCATTATACTGATCATATATGTATTTTGAAAGATATAATTTCAGTTGTAATGAATTAGAATTTTTGTGAAAAGAATTATTTTTTCTACAATATAAATGCAAGCTGATACAATTTGAATATTAATAATAAAATAAAACCACAAAAAAAAAACACAGTGTAAAAAGAGTGGTTTCACGATAAAAAGATCCAAAAAATGTCGACAAAATTATAAATAAAAAATTATTTTCATTAATAACAGCTCCTAGACTATGTTTCCTAAAATTTATCAAAGACAATGGATGCAAACAAAAAGTCCATTGTACTGTAAACATACAATTAACAATGTCGCCGAGGCTTTTTACATTAAACATATCTGTCACTTCAATTAACGAGATCATTTCCTCTGAACATTTTCATTCTATTTTCCTCTTTCTATTTAATTATTTTAAAAGTCTAAAAAATCATTGTAAAACAAAATGGCGTATTCATCGGTTGAAAGACATAGAAAATACTAGAAGAACAGCTCATACTGATAGTATAACTTAAATTTAACTTTATACAATAATTTTTCATCTCATATTTTAGCACCAATTATAATAAATAAATATAATTAATAATTATTTCTTTTTAGTTAGAGCTCGTAATAAGTACAGTAAGATGTATAATTACCAAATTTGTTTTTTTTTTCATCTTGGATAAATCAAACGTCATTCTACTTAGTAACTGGCAACCCTTAACAGTAGGATAATACATTTCCTAAATTTATAGCTTTTTTGGTTTAAAAAGCCTACCTTAATGTAAATCTTCACTATTATTAAAATTTAAGCTAATGTAGTTTTATTTTATCCTAAAATTAGCACTAAGTTTATTAAAATTTAAGTCAAATTAATTTGATTGCTTTTTTTTTTTTAGTAAATAGTTTTTCATGTTAGCCAACCAATTATTCAGTAGAAGCTTTGTTTGTTGGTAAATGTCTTGTTTTATAATATTTCCCGTTACTTATAAAATAAAAATTATCTGAATACACAGAAACAAGCAAAATATATGTATTAGTTATATTTGCTCGGTATTTTTATAATAATATGATGTCAAGTGTAATGTAGGTAGATTACTTTATAATATTAGTTGCTGTAATTCAGTTTGCTACATAGCACAATACATGACGAATTTAATATACTTTTACTGAATACTAACAATATATAAAATATAAATAGTGTCCCTATATTATCTTAAATATAAAATTCTCGTGTCGCGGTGATAGACAGGGAACTCCTCCGAAACGGCTGGACCGATTTTGATGAAATTTTGTGAGCATATTGAGTAGGTCTAAGAATCGGCCAACATTTAATTTTCATACCCTATATTTTCATAAGGGTTGTTCACCCTTCATTTTTCTAAATTTTCGGACGAATTTTTTTGTTTTTATTTTTTTATAATATAGCATTAAAAATACATAAAATCCTAAATTGTTATTCTTTTATCACCAACCCTTATTTTTTATATGGCAAAACAACGTTTGCCGGCTCAGATAGTAAATACATATAAACGAAATTAATATATCATAACTCATAACAGAACTTAACTCATCCCGATATCAAACGTTAAGCAGCGATGCTTTCTAACTTTGTAATAAATCGTCGCGCAACGAAAATGATGCGTTACCAAAGATAATATTTTAAACAATAATGACGCAACGCTTTCTGATTAACAAACTTGTGTAAAGTAAAATAAATTTATGTTTCAAGAGATACAACTCGTTAGCGGGCTTATATTACGTTTAAAACGTTTTCTCCATTTGGAAATCTTGATTTTACTTATTATATACATATGTATTGATTAATAATCATGCGATCTAGATTATTATATTGATATTCGTGAAACGAACGTGGTTCATTATAAAGAAAAAGTTTATAAATAATTTTTAATTTGCTAGTTTATTTAGAAGGATTTATGTAATGTTCTTACACATTCAGTCTTCAGCTTTCTAAAGGAGACCAGGCTGTCGCTTCTTTTGAGACTCGTTTTGACTCGTACCAGGTCCACTGTGTATTTTCCCTGTAACAGTTAAATCCTTTAAAAAAACTCTGTCTTTTAAGGCATTGGTTTAAAAAAATATGTTTTTCATATATATAAGAAATGGGTTTTGGCTAGTCTACCACAGCGCAATTTTAATTAAATAGAGTTAATAAATTTTGGACCAGCCGTTTGATTAGGATTCCTGCTACTTTAAGAGATGGAACAGAGTGTACATATTGTCATATTGATAGTAGAATAGTATCATTATTTGGTGGTATTTTATAATCATGTTTTCTGTAACCCGATCGCCTGTTTTTAATTAAGAAGCTTGATAAACGTACACAATCGTTTGATGACAATCTACACGTTGAGGTTAAGTAAAGACGTATTATTGATTTTGCATACGATATTTCCTTATTTGATCCCCGTATATTACCTTAAACAACCTATTCACGATTATTTTCATCATAATTACCTCCATTTTTAAACTAAACATCATTTTTCGTTTATATTAGTTATCCATTAATAATGTTCTTCATATTAATAAATCAATTAAGATTCCGGGGCGTATTTAATATTTTTATAATGGCCACACAGTTTTGGTTCTATTGTCCGTATCATATGCGCCAACAGTCGCATGCTAAACTATAGAAAGTGTCGTGAAAGCTACACGTGGAGGGGGGATATATTTTTTGACAATCAAATCATAATAACAAACTTTAGTATGTAAATTATATTAGTATATTTTGACAAAATATATTTAGAATTATTTCGATTGTAGACATTGCAAATTGAATTAGCATCAATCATATATAGTAACAAAAGACTAGCGCATACAAAAACGTTTATTGCTATATTTATTTTTATTTTGCAAAGTTAACTTTTAACTGGCATTTAAACCTGATTACGAATTTTATTGATTTGAAGTTATATTTAACTAGGCTTTGGCGACGGCTTTGTCTGTACAGGAAACTCATTTTCAACTGCGCGTTCTCATTCTTATGAAGTTTCAGTCTATTTCTACAAAATACCTTTCCAATCCTGACTTAGTGACAATCGATCAAAAGTAATTATGCAAATCAATAAATAATTTAACAACTTGTACAGTCTAATAAATATCTATTTGTATTGAGAACCTGCTCCTTTAGAAGTCGGTTTCAAAGTAGCCTCTGCCACTCCTAATATATTAGCTACGTGAGAGTGAAAGTCTCATAAGAATCAGCTCAGTCGTTCCAGAGATTAGCCAGAACAAACAGACTGAGAGATAGACAACAATTTTAAAGATTTGTTATACTTACCGTATAATATTTCATATGCCTTTAGTGAAGAGCTGTTAGTTCTAAATTACAATTATTTAAATTATATTTATTTATATAGAATATCTTATTATAAATGTCTTTGGTATAGTAACAACTTGAGTAATACAAATACGTAGTCAAAGCATTTAATGGACGGTATATATTTAAGTAGGTTAAGTGTTTAAACTGTCATGATGCAGTAGTTAAGCATCACATTTAAAGAGTGAGAGTGCTGGAAAATACAGAGGTCATTTTCTTTCAAAACGTATGCGACATTAGTATTGAAATTAATTTTGGAACTGAGCCATAGTAATAGTAAAATAAAAGTTATTTGTATAAAGTAAGACTCAAAATGACTCGTATCCAGGGCCGTAAAAACATTTAAAACAAAAAAAATAATAGAGACAGGTAACCTATATAATATTTGATATTTATTCTAAGTCAATCTAAAAAAGTAATAAATTATTTTAATCAAATACGTTTAAACAAATGAGAACGAACAGTACTCGCATAAGAACCGTCCGTCGAATGTCCGTCAATGCAAATTTCTTTAACTGTTCTTCGTATTTGCGATAGATTGAATATAAATATTAATATAACTGTCAACTTCTGTGCCAGTGAAAACGGAGCCTTATATTATTATAATTACTCCTTAAAGTACATACATATAATATATACCTATAAAGAACAATAGTTTCGTTGAAATAAATTTCTGTAATTCAAGTCGAAGCAGCACCATGACACAAACAAAGAGCATTCAATACATTGGAGTCGGTTTGTTCCGCAAATTTATTATTGAAATAGCCATATCCTATATAAAGGTTATGGTAAATAGTGTAGAAACTGGATTACGAGGTTTCTCTGTCACAACTCACAATGGCTATTCAACAGATATGCTTCTACATTTATTTCGACTTTGTTATTGATTCAATAAAATTTTAATAATAAATTAATATATTCATGTGGCTTCAAGACTACATAAACCTTCCTACAATCATATACCAGATACACTTTATCGACCTGTATTTAAACCAATTCATATCTTTGCCAAATGATACCTCCAATTATTTTTCCCTATTTCAATTTCTTGCCAACCTAACATCGGAGGCTTGTTCATTATTATGATGCACGGACGTATCTTGATATAGTTAATAGATAAACATTACACGTGAACCTCTCAATTAGGTTTTCAAATGTCGCAGAGTTACCAAACGTGGCTGTTGAAATTCAAGTCTCGTTCGAGGAAGTGTCGTAAGGCTATGCAGGCTACAGTACTAGTGATGTGGCTCACAATGAGCTAATGATGTTTATACCATAATATAACACCAATTTATTTGCTTTTCCATATAAAAAAACCGCCTTTTTATCGATAACTATACATACTTATTGCTTAGTAATAAGTATCGAAATAATTTAAACTATGAAGCATTGACGCCCTCGCTGAACGAGGAAGTATTCTGGTAGGAATGTATGTATGCTAAGTATTTGTAGTCCAACTTTAAATGTACATATGAAACAATGACTTCTAGATCATTAATGGAAATTGATTTCAATAGACGATCGTCGATACACGTTGTATTGGTAATGATAATAATTCAAGCTGCGGATTTGAAGTAATATCTTCAAGAAATTCATCTTCAGCTCTCATCTGGAGGCTAGATCGGATAATAAATTTAATTTTAAGTAATTATATCATATCATTGACCATCACCTTAAATGCAAGGATATATTTATTTTTGGGATTCTTTAAGAATTTTAAAGCCAAAACTAAAACTTCTTCATGTTTCTTTTCTTACTTCCACCTAATTTCGTCATTTTTTTTTTTTTTTTTTTAATTTGAGGGCCACTAGCAGCTACTACATGTTAAAACTTCGAATACTTCGAATATTTAAAACTGAAATTACGAATCTAGAATCTACCTATATTTTATTTTTCATGCTAAATAGAAAACCATCGATTTAATGTTCTATAAAAACCCGTGTTTAGAAATGAACTCCTAAACGATCTCAAAAAAGGCGTACATATTGTTAGCAATGAATTCTTATTTTATTACAAAATATATTTTCGAAAAGTGTATACTTAAAGGTTTTTTTTTTAATCACATGACATAGATTCTTTGAAATAATAACTATTGAGACTTCCTATAGGATCTGTTAGCCGCTACAAATACATTAACTGTGAATAAAAACAAGGTTTCCCGTAAATTTATATGCGACACACAAGAACAAGAAACTTTTCAACTCGAAAGGAATACAATAAGAGAACGGAAATGGCCAATTAATAGGAGAAACATTTACGTTTACGTAACGTAACGCAACGTAACTTATTACATAAAATATAGTAATTCATGGTGCTCGGGCCTACTAAACGTAAACTTAAAATCAAATGCACGTTCCACGTTACGTTACCCCCTCAGGTTCGCTGACTCCTATGTTTTATTTAAAAATGTAAAAATGTTACGTAAGAAAAACTAGTTAGACTTTTTATTAAAATGACCATTTCAACAGTAGTTTCACTTTGAACTAGACAGAAGCGACAATGGCCGGTTATTAATCAAAATGTAACATCTAAACAATATATCATACGATGTCATAACAAATCGAAAATTATATTTATTATATTTAACATAGTCGTTTGTCATTGTCTTCATAATTTGACACTTTTTAGGAACGATTTTTTGACGTTTACATTAAAAGAAAAAAAATCGTTAAAAAATGAATACAGTGATTATAAATCGTTCAGAAATATAGTTCTTTTAAGTTACATCTACTGAATATACTATTATTGGAATCCTTGAATATTTAAATCACATAAAACCATATTACGTCTTAATTAGTGGCCGTGTAAACTCGTGAATGTAAGAACGACGAAGTCACGCATCCCCCATTATTGACAATCACGCCGGACGCGCCATTGACCGTAATTTCTTGCTTTTCGGCGGATTTCCGAACGGAATTAAGAAGGTTAACATGAGTGTACTAATGATCTTAAATCACTAGCTTATGACTTTATTGAGCCTTCAAAAATAATAAAAAAGAGTAATGATTTTTATTTAAATTAAAAATGACTCCGTGGGAATTGGGATATTTGATTTTACTGCATCTTTGAATGCAGAGCAATAGATTTTCATTCATTTTACAGTAAGAAAAACTTTTAATCGAAGAGAGCGATAATTTCAAACACATTTTGTTTTTTATGATTAAATGTATTGTTTTATTACATAGCAGATTAACCCTTTTCTATTACTAAAATAAAATATGAACTCATTTAACTTTGAGGTTTTTAAGTAGTTTTTTTAATTAGTTGTTAATTGTTTTGACCACAGCCACAAACATTATGTTACTGCAATTAGCAAGAAGTTTATATTCTTGCATTCGTTCTACACGAGTGACATTTTGTTGGATGTTTTATTATAATTTTTCTCATACAGAATTAGTATAAAAAAGATAAAATATATAAGAAGAGTTTAAAAGATTTTTAGAGTAGGCAAACAGAAAATAAAACACCTACCATAGAAGTCCAGTCTACATATGTTTTATAACTCTATACATATATATATATGTCACTAACAATAAGAACAAACAACATAATTAAGAGTCAAGTCACATGTCTTAGATCATGATTTAAATCAATACGATCAAGATGGAGACACGGCACATTCCATTGGAATAAGAATTCATTTATATTTATAATTATGATTCGTTCATAAATTGACTAGCTTTTGTCCATGGTTCGCCTGTTCATTTTAAATATACTCTGAGGTATTGCATATCTGTGCTAATCGAAAATATACCGCTGACATTGACAGCGTTTTGATGTATATTGTTTAATCAATTTAATGTGTAGTATTGACTATTGTGTAATAAAAATACATAATGTATTCAATATAATTAGTTCATAATAAATGTATATCGAGTATAAACAGTGGCACAAGGTTATGGAATGTTGTATGTGTTGTTTTGTTAGCACAACATAGGTACCTATTGCTGTAGTGGCTTTTGTACACACATTGGTATGCAAATCTCGTGTACACATTGAAATCACCGAGCACAGAAGATGTCTTTGGCTTACAAAATGAATAACGATGTATAATATATATTTAGATACATATATTGCGTGAAATCAAATCAAATATAAGTACTTTACTGAAGCACTTATATAATTTGACTAATTGTAATTGCGATCTTTTGAGAAGATTCGTTTTATAATTCAGATATCTAAACCTTCATAAAAACTATTTACACTTGATTGTTACGTTCAAGTTTACTCTTAAAATAAAAAAATATTTACTGGAAAAGATTTAAGAACTAACCCGGTATATCCCGGTATAACTCGGTATATCTGAAATCGTATTCATGTAGGGTGAGCAACAAGAGCTGTGGAATACAAACACAGTATGCAGTGCATGTCTTCCGTGTACGATTCTCAACTTCGACATATTTGCATGATAATTTAGCGCCAGTCGCGACTGTTTTATGTTCACGAGAAGATTCCATACGACCGAGATGAATGTAAAACCTGCGTATTGTGAATATTTATTTATTTGTCAACATTCGTGACGTGCTTTGTTAGGACGGAGCCTGAAACGGTAGGTACCTATATAGATTACAAACGAGAAAGAAAATCTACACAATCATATATGGAAACGAAGCATTCGTGTACAAAACACTAAGAAAATGTACTAAAATAGATATAGTTATTATATAAATAGCAAAAGTACTTTAATAACAGATTTCGATACGGTTATATACTGATCAAATTTCGGATATATAAGAGTAATTATGTATAAGTATATAAGGATATATATTGTAATGTTAACAAAAAATACAACAATTGACATGTGAATAATAACATTTAAAAATTATAAAATACAAAAGAGGTAGCGAACTTTGTGACAATAATGAAAAACATAATAATAGCTTTAACACATTTTTGTGATTTTTGAGTTGTATTATAGTCTAAATTTATTCCAAAGTAACATATATCAATTACGGGAAAAATAGATCTATAAAATGTTATACATAGAAAAGAATTACATTGTTTATTTATGTTATATATTATAGATACTTAATAGTGAATAATAAATATAATATCGTGTATTTTAAAGTCGATAAGGCAACGAAAAAGATGCAATATGTAAAGGGATTCGCAGATGCGTTCCCGGTCTTGTTTTTGTAAGAATAAACCTGTACACTCGACTTTTAAAATGAGAGAGTGTAAATAAGTTCCTTAAAACGACAATAAGCGAAGTGAATTTAACAGCACACTTTCAATAACTTGCGAGAATACTTTTCGGAAGCCAGTACCTATGCGTATAATTTCAATTATAAGTTTGAAATCACCAATCCGTATTGAGCAAGCGTGGTGATTAATGCATTCCCAAAGAGGGTTGATGTCAGGCAGGCGGCCAGTCGTAAAAACAATTAGCCAAAACTATTCACAACATGTAAGGCAGACCCTGGCTAAAGCTGAGAAATTGCCAGGAAGAAGAAGAATCAGGACTGTTTCTTGTTTGCTTTAAGACTGTTGCGAAATCACACAGAACCGTTTGAATTTTAATGCACACGTCTATAATCCGTCGATCATGTGATATATTAGAATTGATCGTGTAAGTATTTGTACACAATAGACACTCCTAAACAAACACCTCCCTGTTATCGAATTAGGTAACGTTCCATATTGATAACGAATCTAAAACAAGTAAAATGACTAAAATGACAGCAATCAGCTATAATCCTGACACAGATAGCGGCTAATGTAAACAATGAAAAATGCGAGGTTAACGATGACATTTCTAATAGTTCGTCATTTACATACAAAATTGTGTTAGAACTATTTTACAGAGATCCTTTGAGTAATTTCCTTCCAGAAAATTCTGTATTCCATTAATTCTCTCAAATATTATTTCTCCGATATAAAAGAATGATAATCTGACCGTAATAAATAAAATAGAACATTTTTAATAAAAACTGCAATAGACTAAACTCTATATTAAATATTTTTGATATCCTTTTAACACGACCAATTATTTTAGATAAAACTACTTGTGATACCAACATTATTGTGAACCAAACAATCGATATTAAATTTGTATAAGGCATCATAATACATGTATGTAATATATAATACATCAATCGGTGGACTACAAAGAAGGTGTCGTCTAAAACAAGTCTTGGTTCACTGACTCCTGACTGACACTGTATGACATCACACAACGACGATTTATCCCAACACATGTTACAAGAATGTATACATCGTTTTACTGCTTTCCAATCCTGATTTCGTTAACAATCTTTATGTTGTCGCAGTTATTTTAAATATGCCACTTAATATTATATACGCCACTAGATTACACTATTATAAGTATAAAATAACATGGAAATAATATATTTTGAACCTAAATTACATGCTACGTTCCACTTGATTTAAAGAATTAGTTATCGCGAATTTTTGCTGCATATTTTCTATAGGAATTTCATTTAAAAATCAAATATAAGTTACTATTATACTTTATAAGCTTGTAATAATAAAACAGTTAAAAGAATTTTGGTTTAAAAATTATCTAATTGCACCCCTGGTATTAATGAATCATTTTATGTTGGAATGTTAAAAAGCGGATCAGAATTCCTCTTTGTATTTGGATAATTTATAACAAGTAGGGAGAGGAAGATTTAGCATATATAGGTTTATTTATAGTAAGAACGCCTGCAATAACTTTGTATTCATATCACATTATTTTAAATATTATGTACTGAATTAAGATTCAGATTAGATAATAACAGACTTCTCTTCTTAGCTTGTAAATATTCATGTCAACACAGTACTATCCTAAAGTATCTCTAATTTTAGGGAGTTTATAATTACCTAACCTTGTCAATAGAATGTAAGGAACATAAAAATATGCAAGGCTCAAAAGAACTCGTAGCCAGAGCCGTAAAAACATTTATAAAAAAGCATGAACTGCATAAAAATTTAATATTTTAATTGTAAACTGTTTAATAATAATCATGTCACCCTTAAAGACTATTTACCATTAAATCTCCAGTCGAATAAATAAGTTAATAATATGAAATAACAGTTACAGCTAGCGAAAAACAATTACCAACAAATAAATTATATACATACAGTAGATATTGCGAATAAATTTGCTCGTATCTAATTAATAGCATAAACATGTTTATGTAGCTATGAATGTTAAGGCTTTAAACAGATAAAACGTCAACACTCCCGGGTAAATAATCAAGAAAATAATAAATGTGAACAATATAAGGGTTATAAGAAGGATCTTGGAGGAATTGAGAAGCTATTATTGATTAAATTTGGATATATTATAGTATTTGGGGTAAAAAATATTTTAAAATACTTTCAAAGTGCATACTATATGTAGTAGTAATATATTTTGTATTCTGTCTTACATTTTTAAGCAGATATTCACGTCTCCAACTTAAAACAACAATTTAAATAGTGTTGGGTGATTAGTCATGGCGAATAGAGTTATCTGAAGACGAATGCTCCCTGTTGTTACGAAACCACCAAAAGGGACTATAGAAATTTTGTTAAACCATCCAAAATATAAGAGTGTCTTGTTGCCACCAAGAAAATATCGTTCACTTTGAATTCATCTTTTCTCTTATATTGAGATATATTTTAACTTTAATTTTGAGTTTTAATTTCCTATCGATTTTAACCTTTCCTATCGATTATAATTTGAGTATCTTAAAGGGTAGAATAAAGAGACTGTTACTAAGGTAGTGTGTCAATCAGTTAAGACTTTAATTCCAAGTGCCAATTTAGTAAATGAGAAGCAAGCTTTAACACGGATTTAAAAAAATCTCATTACCGTTAGAAAAATTACTATGTACATAATAGTTTTATACCAGTGATTTATACAAGGGACAAGTTGCATTAAAATTCTCACAAAAGCCATTCAAACTACCTCATAGGGTCATCTATATATATAAAAATGAATTGCTGTTCGTTAGCCTCACTAAAACTTGAGAACGGCTGAACGGATTTATCTTATCTTAGTCTTGCAATGTTCGTGGAGGTACAGGGAAAGTTTAAAAGCTGGAAAAAATTGATTTTTTTCCGGGAAAACCCTAAAAACAGCCCTTTTCTATTTCCCGTACAAATGTTTTTTTGACATTAGATTTGACAACTAACTAATATGTCAATCATTCTGTTCGATTGAAACAGGAAAAATTTAATAAATACCAATACCTGGTTATTTAAGACGGAATAGAGTTCGCCCGGTCAGCTCTACATATGTATATTACTAATAACGAAATTAACACGGACGAAGTCGCGGACAAAAACTAGTAGTTGATAACTTATTAGAGGTTTATGCTTATGACGTTGAAACCCAATCGCCTACAACATCCCAAAGAAACCTTTGCTCAAGCTAAGACCAAAGAAAGCAATCCAAGTTAGGTCTTAGGTACGTGAAGATTTTGTTTGGAGTTTTCCTCAAATATAGGAGCGTGGTGCATATGAGTTCTTACCGCAGAGTATAATAGATTATTATTATTTATTATTATGTTTAATTTGTGTAAATCAATCGGCACGTGAATTAACAAAATGTGGTTTCGGTGCCAAGATAACGTTTTTACTTATCGAGGATTGTGCGCAATTTTTTAGCAAAAAACAACACACTAATAAGATTCTTTTATCATTGTGAAATTATTTTTAGGTTTATAAAATTCGATCAGAGTTGAATTGCCTGCGTGATGATTGATGAGTCATCTGAAAATCTTGATAAAGTATCCGACTCTTTATAATCAGATTGTCTTTGCAATTGTTCGTGTATCGGTTTTAGAGGGAGAAAATGTAAGCAGCGTTTGCATAGGAATAATTGGTTTATATAGAGTAAAACCACACCTATAATGACATCTGCATTGATAGTTTGAAAGAATATGACCCTAGCTAAGCTGTGGATACCCTGAACACAATTGGCAACATCTGCACTTTAACATATCCGTAATTACCAAGTAAAATAAACTAATAATTTTTCAACGTTCTTTAAGATTACAACAGAAAGAAAACTACAGATCCTTTTAAATGCTCATCCATTTTAAGTATAGTTATAATTATAGTAATGCTTAATTACTATTTATTAGCAGTTACAATACTTCCGAAGTAAGTTATTTGACCTTTGGGTGATCTCCACTCTTACGACTGCACCTCTTATTAAGAAATATAGATAATATCAACAACTAGCTGGCCTTTGAGCTTGTTTATTTTAAAAAATATTTGTTGTGTATTCAATTATTCGAGAGATGGGTTGCTCAACTGTGTTATACCTAAATTCTACACTAAACTTGCACCACATATGTACATATAACGTGGTTCCATTTACCTATGACAATTTCACAGAATACTGTTTGTATTATTTAACATTATGTAACTAATTTAAACCTAATATTTATTCAACTAGTCTTACCCTGAGAGAATTGACGTCACACTGTAGCATTCTCACAGTACAAAGACAACGAACACTTGCTGGGAAAACAAAAACTAAATGATATCAATACTGAAAACACATGTGATCAGAAGATAAGATATATGCGAGAGGAAAATCAAATGTTCAATGTCGTACGAGATGGTTTTAAAGATAAATAATACGAACGAACGCAAGCTATATGAAAAAACGATAAACAGAACTTTATATATGGGTAAAACCTATCATATTATTTGTCATCAAATGATGATCTCAATTCAAAGATGTTGGAAATATATTCTTTGTACACATCCCTGCAGATAAGTCGTATTATAAATCAAAAAAAAAGTTTCTCCCATTGAAGGGCAAACGATCACATTCGACACAAATAGAAAGAGAAAATGGAGAAACCACTTCCTGTCCAACACTAGTCACATAATTAAAACCATTTGCTGTACTTCTAAACGTCATTAACAATTAAAATTAGACCTAAATAGGTCAGTCAGTGAGAACGGCTAATTCTAGTCACGTCGGGCCCAAGCTGTTGGCAATTATAGTCAGTTGTAACAGAATCTAAGAAGAATATCTTCTAGAAACACTATTAATAACCCTTAATAATAATTTCTATTAAATAAAAGCAAGTAACCTATCAATAAAACGAATGTTAAATTAAATTTTAATTAATTATTAATATCAAATCAATGATTAATTTCCAATAACTTTATAACTCATAAATCTTGATGAGTTCTTAATCGTTGTAAATTGTGACGTATTTTATTTCGATATAAACATTTAACAGTAACTGCTACGGCTAAATAGGATTTGTTTGTGAGTTTAAAGCGATGTTTCCTATGAAACTACTTAAAACTAGTATCTCTCTAAGGCTGCGCTTCCTCATTATGCGGTAAAACTCTAGATGAGTAGATGATATCTTGTTAAAATCTCTAAGACACGTAATACATATTACGTGGACGAGACGATTTATATGAATAAACATTGAATCTTTTTAGTTTATTTTAGTTATCCTCATATTTTTAAAGTTTTAATTTTATTTATTATACTGAAGTTAATGTATACATAAACAATTCAATAGTATTTCTAGATGAGATATTTGAGGTAAAGCTAAACTCCTCATATTACAATTTTTTTATACTGTACATATTTCAAGAACAAGACACCAATTGACCAATCTTGCTATTAATATATATAACTTCGAGTTATTTTCAATATTATTAAAGTTTAGAGTTCTAAGATTTCTTTTATCATATTGCAATGAGTAGCATTAACCTTATCGGGGATCCCGTACTGGGTCAATGTCGGTCTATACGAATAAATGGCTTTACCGTTTGACCATAATAGTTGAGATGACGTACTTAGCACTACTACTTAAAGCTGGCTGTTCTAGATTTGTTAATTACCTATAAAAAATATTGAAGGTGTTTAGAGTAATATTTAAAACCATAGACGTACAACGGCAGCGCTTCGCCCGGTCCTAGAGCGTTGGATGAGGCGGAAACGCAAACCCCTCACTTTCCGTCTGACGCAGGTTTTAACCGGGCACGGGTGCTTTGGTTACTACCTGTGTCGGACGGCCAGGAGAGAGCCGGGAGAAGGCTGTCATGAGTGCGGCGCTGCGGTGGACTCGGCCCAGCACACCCTCGAGGTGTGCCCGAGATGGGCTGCGCAGCGCCAAGACCTTGTGGCGGCTCTCGGCGGAGTGGACCTGTCGCTTTCGAGTGTCGTGGAGAAGATGCTCGAGAGTGATGGGTCCTGGTTGGCGGTGTCCTCCTTCTGTGAGACGGTCATGTCCACGAAGGAGGCATCTCAGCGGGAAAGGGAGAGGGCGGCTGATGCTCCCTCCCCCCGCAGGCGACGTACGGGGGTGCGACGGAGGCAATTCCTACGCCTCCAATAGCACCCCTGTGTTCCGGGCTGGGGTCGGCGTGGTAACCCGGCCCTATTGAAAGTCCGGCGTCGTCGGGGTGGTCCTAATTGCCGGGATCGCCCCCATTCTCCGAGGGAGTAAGTCCGGTCTTTGCCAGGACCGGCCAGTCGCTGGTGTGCCCTGTCGCTGACAGATCCGGGGTACACCGACATAGCGGCCGATGGCTTTCGCAGTGGTTTTAGTGAGTAGGGGCCTGCCCAGGCCGAGCCTCACACATCCCTTCCGGCCCCACCAAGGCCGGTTGGACGGCTCGTAAAAAGAGTTTCCACTACGTCATCAAAAAAAAAAAAAAAAAATATTTAAAACCATGACTATTCCACACAATTGGAATTTTCCAATTTACTAAAGTAAGGACTTTATAAATTAATGAATTCCTTGTTCGCCATTCACAACTTTATATTTTAGATATTCTACGTCCTCAAACAAAAGTATATAAAAAACAACAATATATTTTCATCGCAATAAAAATGGAACGAGGAAGAAGCTTCTATTAATAGTAAGTACTGCATAGCTCATGTATACATAAACATCTATTTATTGCTTATTGTCGTTTAACGTTCTCCTTTTGAGCAGTGGAAGTGCGGGTTCGAGTTGACACCACAGAGGAAGGCAGTTGTTTATAATCTGCTTCTGTTGTTGGAATCAAAGAAATAGTAAGGATATTTTCATTCTGTGGATCTTTTAAGTTAGGATACAATTGGGTAAAGTAAGAGTTTTGTAATTGGTACAAAGAGGAAACCTACTTTTCTGCGGTTCAGAACCAATAGTGGACACATATCAAAAGAACTTAAAATTTGAACATTGAACCTAGCTGCAGCCCTGTTCTATCATGCCACTAGAACGAACTGGTCGTGAAATAATGTTTTGAGTGAGCTGTCGGGTCTGGTTTGTTGCATAGAAAAATCCAGATCTCGATTATGGTGACCGCAGGGCAATATTGACTTTGGTGTCTCGCACTAAGAGTCGACTGATCACCAATAAGAATAATAAGAATTATCTAGCAAATAACGTTCGAAGAAAAAATCAAATTCGTATCCAAAACGTATCGCTTTATGATAAACTTGTTTTGCCCGCGGCTTCGTCTGCGTTACTTTAAAAGTTTGAAATGTTTAACGGACGAACTCTGTTACTCCTCAAAGGCAGTAAATAATACCATTTTGTATTTTATCCAAATATTTTATTTTTCTTTTTCAAACGGATCTAAAGTATCCTATGTCCTTTCTCTGATTCTTAGCTATCTCTCCACCAATTTCTTCCAAACTCGTACAGCCGTTCTTGAGTTATAAATAGTGTAACTAACACGACTTTCTTTTACATATAAAGTTGACAAATAATAACGAGCAGCTCATATATATCTCGACAGCACATCAATCTGCATTCCTAGATCCTATCGATGGTCTATTTTCATTAATTCTCTTGCATCAGGTTGTACCTGTTTCTCAGCCCTGGTAATTACAACGTCCACGTGACCTACTTGATACGTCGAGAAATTCAAATGGAGTCGACTCGCGCATTTTAACTACTAACGGAATTGCAGCGAATCTGACCCAAGTGGTAAGGTTATGAACGTACAGTTAGCTGAAGACAAGAACGAGTTATAACTCATTGTACAACATCGTATATTAAATCATGGATTCCATTGAATCTTCATAATACATATCACTATATAATAACATCTCATTGATTAGAAGATTATTAAAAACTATTATTTCCTCCTTTATACGCAGTTTTATTGAGTCTAAGTTGATTATATCAATCGCCAACAAATTACGAAGGTATGTATATACAAATATTTATCATATTATTCTATCAATATTTATATAAAAGATTCCTTAAGTTTTATGTATCTGCGATTTGTAAACAGGTGTACCGACTGTGACCATATAAGGATATACCTTATGGAATTATAGATTTTTTATATAATTACTTAGATATAATAAGTGGAAGGGACATACGAAGCAGGAATAAGGAAAAATGTTTGGAATATGACACCAGTCACCGGTGTTAGTGCACGAAATGTAAATCAACGGGCGAGTTAACAGTTCGGCCTTGGTTATAGAAGGTTCTAGATCTGTGAATACTAGATGCGATATAGTTTTATTATTTGTTCCAGAATATTAATTTCAAATAAATTTTAACTATACATAGTTTTTTATATTATACATAGTTCATAATATATCCACATTTTAATCGTGTTAGTATCCACAAAAAAAAATCTTTATCTTTTTTATGTTATTCTTACACTAACGAATACTTATATCGAAGAAACATAAACACAAAAAGTATATGTAATAATATCTATAAATAAATTAAATAGCACATTTTCCTCATCCGTAGGTAGTACATCCAAGGCACAAACGGAAAGGCTTCGTTTCCGTACACAACACTTCCCATAAACAGCGTCAAGGAAGCCCGAGCTCTCTTCGCCGGTCGCCCTACATGCGTACAACACGACAGTCACATTCAATGACAATAAATATATATAAACTTGGACAAAACGAGAAAACTCTTAATCAACAAAGTTTTCTGATCATAAATAAACCAATACACATCCAACATATGACATTTCTTTAAACTTACATTAAAGTTACTACATAAACATTTTTTTCAATATTTAGTAGTCAACTATATACCAATATCTCAAATGAAAACTGTCCAATTCTACTAATGTACCAGTGTCATACAACGTGTTTAACGCCGTACAATTTGACGTAAACACAATAACGAAACACGACTTATTACTTTCGATTTCAGCCGGAGGCGAGAAAGCTGGCGGAGTCAATCACTAGCA
Source organism: Danaus chrysippus (assembly GCA_916720795.1). Taxonomy (NCBI): domain Eukaryota; kingdom Metazoa; phylum Arthropoda; class Insecta; order Lepidoptera; family Nymphalidae; genus Danaus; species Danaus chrysippus. The sequence continues at coordinate 2,049,222 of CAKASE010000080.1, read as the reverse complement.
CTTATTATGTTATTATATACTACATTTACGATTTAAATATTAATCACATAGGTTTTTATTTCGCCAATAAAAAGGTACTTCAAGCTAACTCTCAAAATCTATAAGGAACGCTCTAATAGAGAATAAATGAGTTCACATCTACAGAATTCACTGATATTACCATCCTAAATAATTTTCGACCTCGAGTAGTAATTATATATAAATACAAAAACTAAACTGACTTGTAAATTAAAATTATTTAAAAACTTGTAGGTATGAGCTTTTATATTAACTGCTCAATTAATCTGCTTAACTGCTTCATAGTAAATTGTAATATATACCTATCTAGTTGTAAAACAATGCTGAATAGTATTTAAAGACTTCAGAAAAATTTTACTCAGATTAGTATCAGAATTTAAAAAAAAAGACTAACAGCCCTACCTTAGGATCCTGCTGTTTACAAATGGATTCTGGGTCCATTACTATATGACAGAGATACGGAACCCACTTAACCACACTACTCATTAAAGATACATAAGAGCTCAACGATTTATATTGTTAAAATTAACAATTCGAGTTTGTGGATTGTTTTATGTATATTAAAAATATAAATATATGTCATTATGTACTTATAGTATTTTTATTGTCGCAATTCTTAGAACACCATCTCTCACACATGTTATTGCAAAAGTAAAAACGCTTCAATTTAAATTTGTGGATTGTTATCCAGCTTTACTTTCATACAATTACTCAAAAATAATGTAAACGCAGGTTTATGTATCAAATACCAAAGAAGAATCTTATATAGTATGACGGTGAGCTATTGGCGAGGCACGTATACTACACACTCCATACTAATAAAAAAAAAATTGTTGGGGATTTCAAATTAACAGCTTTTCACGACATGTATATGAAAGAATATACGGTAACTTAATCAAAATTGCAATTTAAGTTTGTTCGGCTACTATCTAGAAGGGCTAGAAAGCTTTTGATAGAAATTTCACTCTTATATTTGTCATTTCATTTTTCAACACTTTCACCACTTTTCAAAAGATTTCCAAAAGCATGCAATCTCAATTCATATATTTGTAAAGCTATCAATTCCTTAATTGCAAAAAGTTTTTTTTTTTCAATACAAAAGCCATTATCCTGAGACAGTTCCATCATCAACAAGTCAGGATCTGATAAAAAGGTCTTCAGAGAAATCGAATGAATATTTGATTTAATATGTAGACAAAACCGCAGACTGCAGATAGTATAAAATATAAAAATGAAACAGTAATATAATATTCTATGTGTTTATTAACTCCTATTGTATCTGTTCCCCCAGCCTCGTCGGTGGTCATCCTTGTACTCATCAAAGTTCCGTTTCCGTTCCAATTCCTCCGAGTCATCTGTCTCCTCGAGTTGTTCCTGGAAATATATAAATATATTACACTACATACTGACACAACAATATCACCGAAGTAATCATTTAATACATTACACATTATTTATATCTACATGTAAATGTATTATAGTTTTAAATTTATATTAAGCATTTTATACAACCAATATAGACTCGTATATCATGACTTGGGGATATAATCTATACTAATATTATAAAGCTGAAGAGTTTGTTTGTTTGTTTGAAAGCGCTAATCTCCGAAACTACTGGTTCGAATTGAATAATTCTTTTTGTGTTGGATAGTCAAGTTATCGAGGAAGGCTGTGGGCTATATAACATCACGCTACGACCAATAGGAGCAAAGATATAGTAAATGTGTAAAAAACGGGAGAAATTATTTCATCTTTGAAGCCTTCCGTTGCGTGCGCCGTGAAAACGGTTCAAGATACACAAAAAAATGTATTAAAGAATAATGGCTCTTTTAATGATCTAAAAAACAGTCCGCGACTGTATATGTCTGTCTTTTAAGATTAACTCACAAAAACCGTTTTTGTGGTACCTAATTTGGTCGAAATAATTTTATAAAATCTTTATTCAAATAAACAAATAAATATGTTGTTGGTTAAGATTACTTCATTGTGAATTAAAAAAAACCATAGGTTTTATCCTGAAAACTCTACGGGAACTCGACCATTCCGAAAACCCCGCAAGAACGGGAACTATGTTGGAAGAACCAAAAATCTGCCGGAAGTCACTACTCCACGCGGACGGAGTCGCGGCAAAAGCTAGTATATATATACATATATCTTCAAACATATGAGGTCCACTACTGGACATAGGCCTCCCTCATTGAATTCCAAGCACTATGGTCGATATATGCACACATTAAACATTAATTGTACTTAATATTAAATACATATGTGCAATAGTCATAGTTAGCAATTGAAGAAATGGCATATGAAATATATTTAAATCATGTGTGACTCCTGAACTACTAAAGCAATTTTAAATTACATTTGCACACCGTGTGTAGTTTGATACAACTTGAAAAATAGGATAGCTTACATCTTAATTTATAGCCACAATAAAAACTATATATAATATATCCTTTTATTATATGTAAATACCTTTCTAATTTCCTCTGCCTCGTCCTGATCTGTGTTCGATGACTGTATGGTGGAGTGAGGAATGTTAGCCGCATCCGGGAAACTGAAAACAAACATTCATAAACTTATTGAATAAATTTATATTCAAATATGTATTAACTAATAATATACTACTGTTAAATACTACTTCTCATCACAAGATTTTCTAATTCTGTTTAAAAAAACTAATTCTCAACTACTTAATTTATATTATACAATATTTTCCTAGCTTATTTTCTTAGAAGAATTTTAACTTTTTAAATTATATAGTCTTATATAGTTATGTATGAATGTCTTAATAACTCACATTCCATCCCGGACTCTCTTGTCATAGAATTCTTCTATGGTCATGGTTGGTAGTGATGGGTATCCAAGACCAAACACTGCCTTCTGGACAGCATCCTTTGTTATAATCACAGGCTTCAGCGGTGGCGCGCGTTCCTTCTTTGATGGCTTCGACTCTGAAATTGAGTTTTATAGTTTAAAGATGTCCATAAATACTATATACTAGTTTATGCCTGTAATTCTATTCACTTGAACATCAGAGTTGCATTAAGAGAGATACAGTGTAAAGTGTGTGAAAGCAGTATACATATATGGTAACTTAGGAAGTTACAGCATTTTCATTTCAAATAGCTTAAACATCGATTGCAGCGCCATCTGCCGGGCTGATTTATGAACTAAAACATATGGAGAACTACCAAAATTCATACTATAAACTATTTTTCGAATCGGTTCAGTTGTTTAGGACTTTAGGAGGAATTTATATAGGTACATATTCTATAACAATCCATACCTCTACCATGAGTACTCATATACTCTAACAAAGGTTTCTCTTGCTCGATGCTGTTAAGTTCGTCGAGGCCTTGGTTCACATAGTTCAGTAACAAGGTTGTGAAGTATTCCCTCTTGGTCTGGTCGTCAGCATTCGGTGAAGACATGGCCTTCGACAGGGTTGTCAGTTTAGATTTGAGTTCTTTCTTCTCTTTGTACCGTTTGATCTTCTCTTCTCTTGTTAGGACCTGTAAATATAGTGTTTTTGTTAAAATATGATACTTGTAAATATTACTTCTTACATTACAATAACTAATAAGTAATAAGTATATCAGTTGGTTGTTCATTAAATTTAATTTTTATATGCATATAACGAATTGTAAATTGGTTACTTTAAATGCTTTTAATTATATGTGCTTCACATATATAAACAAGTTTCCGTTTGCAACACTGTCCCTACCAAATCCAGAATTAAAAATATAAGAGGCTGTAAATAAGTAGAATTTGATTTTATTAATTTGTTTTGTCAATCAAATGTGATGAAAAGTATCCTATATCCTTTTTCTGGTTCTAAGCAATCTCTTCACCAATTTTCAGCCAACCCCGTACAGCCATTCTAATGTTATATAGTATAATATGTTATAGTATAACAGAACTTTCTTTTATATATATGAATATTTATACTTCACCATGCTAGCAATCTTGGCCTGTTCAGTCTGCGGCCTATTATTGTTCTGTTGGACTGGAGCCTGCGGAACTTCCACATCTGTGACGCCATAGTCTTTACATCTTTGCAAGAAATCTCTGTAATTATTAAACATTAAAGTATTATAGACAGTTTGATTTATGTTCATCCAATGTTCATATATTGAGCTGTACATTTAAATGTATGATTTCATACTAAAGCTACATCATCATACACAGAAGTTTTAGATGACTTTGAAAAACCATCAAAACCTTAAATAGATTTGACCTATGTGAAAGGGCTATAATTTCCAAGATTTTACCTATCAAAACTTTTTAAGTTGTTATATTTGAATGCTATAATAGTAATATTATACCTAAAATATATCTCGGCAACATTGACAATATCTTTCCGAGGTTGATTGCACAACTTTAAACTTAAAGTACCAAGCAGTGCCGGTAGTAGTAGATACTGAAGCGTCTCAGTCGGGAGCTCTTCCAGAGATTCATTTTTACTAAACATACCAGAGATTGATACTAAATTTGTTGCCTTTTCAAAATTTGATATAGCTAGTTTTATGTTCATCTGTAAATTAATAAAAACATATTATTATTGACATACAATTACGAGAAATTACAATATATAAGTGAAAAAAGAACCATTGACTAAAAATCTATCATTGTTAGTTTTACTACCTATAAACTATATAAAAAAATTGCCTCCCGAGATATTGTGTGTTTGTGAATCGCCACTAACTAAAGAAGGAGAAGATATTGTGTGTCAACATTTTCGTGATATTTAGGTTAATATAAATGAAAATAACTCTATCCTTACTTGCACCGGCTCACTGTTTGTTGCTTCATTTCCATTTTCTATTTTATCAAATAACTTCATCGTATTATCGAAAAGGATTTTCAATGAATCCTCGTCTGTTGATTGGGATGTTCCTTGAGCCATTACAAAATTAGGTTAAAAATAACTCAAAATTAACAAGATTCTTGTAAAAGCTTTGTTTTTTTCGCTAAAATTGATTAAATAATAACTTAAAATATTTTTTTCCTACAGTTATTTGTGGAATGTCAATGTCAATATGTTAAATAGACTTTTCTGATTCCAACAGCGCCTGGAAAGCAAGTATTTTGACACAAATTATTATAGTAGCTCTTTTTAAATTTCTTCTTCTTCTTCTTCTAAATTCAAATCGAAAATAAAATCGTAGATCCATAGTAATATATTATTATTGTCTATATGAGACTAGATTATAAGTAAAATTTTCTTTATTTCCTTAATTAACAAACTTTTTACTTGAAAATATTTAATTATAAGCTAATGATGAAAACTAAAGTTCAAAATTTAACTATTAAAAAAAACAGGAAAACCTGGTATAGCCTCAAAATAAAATTGTATTTGCGAGAGGTATAACAGCTAAATCTCTCTACAACTCACTAAAAGACTTGGGCCTGTCCAGAACTCACATTAATTCATTCTTGGAAGTAACTTCGAAGGCAGCCCTTCTTTTTAAATTTGGTTAGGCAGAGAGAGGAGCTTGGACAGTAGAGGTGAGCGCTTAACGCGGGTTAGATAGGGGCTCCTTAAACCTACACCTTAGTCGCAAGTCCCAGGCACTGTTAAAGCTCCTCTCCCTACAACGCGATGGACCCGGATCGGCCCCAAAACGGCGAATCCATTGAATGCTGAGATGTTTCGTCTCTGTTGGATTTAATTTTTTTTAAAAGAAGCATGATTATGGCATTTTTATATATAACTTCTACTCCCAAAGGCTTTATTCTTATGAATAGGTATGTATTTGAAATACTTTTAATAACGGCTCTAAAAAACGCCTTTAAAAATTAAGAAACAAATTGTAACTTAGTAACCATAGAGGTAATTATTGTCGAGGCGTAACACAAAAAATATTTTCTAAGAGCTACATATAACTGAAAAATAATTTTAAACTCCAAGTAAGAAATTTGGCATTTTGTGTACTAAAGTCGGATGTGTAAATTATTTTTGTCACTGTTATCACGAGAAAATATAGATGTTTGATTAGTTAATAAGGATGGTAAATGTGTATGAATCCTCACCTCTTGTCTTTTTCACCGCTGGATTTTTGAAACCAATTCAAATTTCATCAAATAATAATTATCTATATCTTATTGCTGGACACTATTTACCTAATCATGCCTATCTTACAATAAATTAAACATCTTTATAGAGTCAGGGAAACGTAAAATTTTCCGTAATAATCTAAATTTATCGACAGCTAATTTAACAAGCGTTTGAAAAATCCTTGCCGACTTCAATACAGCAGTTTTATTGTTTGAATTAATATGCGTATTTATCAATAATAGTATATATCTACACATCTCTAATGCAGTAGGTACAGCCCCACTGAGTACTGACCAGTACTAAGTCGCCGCTTGTAGCGACATCACGTTGCTTAATATAATACAAGTAAGTATTATTTTACGACTCTAAACTGAAAATGTATAATAATTATAATAATTTTACCTGTTTTTATCAAGCTTTATATTTTAAGTTAAACCGGCTGTATACGATATAATTTTTTTCAGTATCTCGTTTATTCAATTAACGGTTTCAACTTAATTATGTTTATTTTCAATTGCGCAGGACTCATGACAGTGTTATAATTTAATAAAGACGACTGCTTGTTGTCATTTTCTTTCGTATATATATATTTTTTAAATTAATTTTTTATATAGATTTTAATCTATTTCTAGAGATATATACAACAAAAATGTTTTTAGTTTACACAAGGATTAGTAAAAACTAAAAACATATTGAGTAAATATTTTCATTTCTATATTAAGTTCTTGAAATCATAATAGTAAACTGTTTGAACCGGAGAATCTAGTTTTATTTAGCTTCCTAAAGGCAAGGTTAAACAAATACGTAATGCAATATTATTAACTTTTATTGTTCTTTAGTGAGTTTAAGTTAAATATATAATAATAGCTACCTTAAATGATAATTAAAATATATATAGGTATATATGTTTAGTTATAAACAACATCGGTGGTTGAATAATAAAAACATTGAGCTATATGTGAAACATATGTACACAATTGTTGTTGACAAGAAACGTCAAATAATTCAAAATCGTGGCTTGTTCTGCCACATATATGTGTAGGTATAAATAATAAATGTAAAAATGCATTACATAATTGTATCGTAAAATATTTTTATGACGTTATTTAGATACATTTAATATGAAAAACATATTTAATTTCAATATAGTTGCTATGCGGTTAGAATGGTTTGTTTTTATATACTGAAAATTTAAAAACAACAATATTTTCTAGATTTTTCCTTGCCTTTTTAATCTACGTAAAATATTATCAACATTTTTTTATTGTTGTCGGTTTATTGTTTGTTAATAATCCATATTATTTAAATGGATGGTGAATTTCATAATAAAATGTATGTATAAGTATACGACTACACGACATTATGCAATTAAAATCATTTCTACATTTTAACGTCAGCGAATCCTTTGTCGTTGTACTGACTCACTGTTTTTACGGGCAATGAATCATAAAGGGTAACATATTGCATCCAAGGTGTATAACAACATTTTTTTCTAGATTTTGTACTTTGCCCTTTGGTTAATATTCTTAAATTTAGCAACATAAAGCTTAACCTAATGCTACCGTTATATGGGGATTTAAAAGAAAATACAATGTATTTCCTATTGCAACTATTAATCATTAAAGTGGTATTACGAACATAACCTTACTTCACCCGCTCACCGCAGTTTATTAAAAACAAACGACAGTTTAAATCGTTCAGCCAACACACTTATCTAAGCTGTGTACGTAATATTAAATGCAAGGCTTATATTTCTCATTCATCTTTCTTCTAATCCCCAGATATTAAAAGTCCAATATAATAATGATAACGTAGCGGTATAATGAACGTTTGACCTAATCACAGTGAATTATGCTTCTGGAAAATTCTGGCGGGAAACGATCCCAGCCGGCAGGATGACGGCCATTACTGCGATTGTCGAGTTATTGTAGCGTCTCGACCACTGTCCGCAGCTTGGCATAAAGTTGTTTAGAACTTCTTTGTAATATATATCTACAGTTTTAAAAAATCAATTTTTCTTCTTAGTTAACGAATAATATGCATTTTGCATAGTTGTAATTTTTTCACCATAGTATTCTAAATATACAATTTCTTTCAAATAATGAGATCTAAGACTTTCGCGAGTTGAAATGAAACTTATATTTTTGGAATTATACTACGCGTATTTTATTAGTTTTAAAACTACATACTCCCGACGTTTTGATAACTTTTAAGCAACCGTGATCACGGACAGACGAAATGGGAAAGTCAAAATACGCGTAGTATAATCCGAAAAATATTAGTTTCATTTTTCAGATAATTTGGGAATTCTTTTTTGATTAAATTGCGCACACGTTTGAATTAGTGTAAAGAATATTAAATTATCTTATTTGAAATAATTTTTTATTAAAGAACTTACATACAATTAACAGGAAACACGAAATAACATTTTGCAATCTTTACAATTTTTTTTTTCATTATTTTACATCACAATAATTATTATCAGTTATTAGATCCTCTTTTGAAAAAAAGAATTTAAAAAAGACGTTTGAATAATTCCAATGTATTTTTATCTTTAAAATATCATAAAATATTTTTTTTTTGAAAATTATCATAAACTAATAATACATAAAGTTATTTTGAAAATAAATTATTATAACCAATAAGACTTAATATAATCTGTGCTAATTTAATAAAAAGGTTTTAATATAATTTTAGACATAGACTTTTTTATGACGTTTTTTTTTGTAATGAGATCATATAATGAGGTTGATCTCATTTTTATATCTAACAGTTAACTTAAAAATTGTCTTCACCTTATTTACTTGCGTTTAATGAAACAATAAATCGCAAATATTTTACGACCTACAGATGTAACGTCATAAAAATATTACGATCTATTAATATCGAAGACCATAAAGATAAAATTATAACACTTACTTAAAACTATGTTTTTATTATTTATAGAAGAAATTTGACAATATTCTTCACAGTATTACTTAGAGACATATATTTTTTTAATTATGTATGCTATGACTTCGCTACAAGTGACATTTACAATGCCAGTTGCTATTTAAACTATTTGTATCACAATTTATAGTAAAATTTGATTTTCTCGTACAATATTTTAAATGCTCTACTTATATAATAAATATCTAAGTTTTCGATTTGTTATTGTATTTCATGAACGATGGAAAAAATATTTGTATTAAATATACATTGCTTTTTGTCCTATTAATATTTAAAGATGTCTTAATGTACTTCCGATAGTCAAATGTACACATACACATGTCAACAAAACCATGGTATTTATGTAGTGTTTTGACTTCTTGTTGTATTTCTGTTTATTTTAATTACCCCAATTTAGCATCGTCACAATACAACGGAGTATCGACAGTTTTTCTGTAATAAAACTTTTGCGCATTATAGGAACTTAGATTACTGCTTGAGAAATAATCAAAGCTTCATATGACTGTAAGCTTGTATTAAAGACTTAAGGTAAAGACAAAAGCCTACTTTGTAGAACTATCTTTATATTCTGATGTCTACGTGCGAATTGAGTAATAAATTTTCATTTTATACAGCGTCTGTAATATTTGTTATTATTTTTTATATCATTAATCTAATTTCTTATATTCAATTAGCTTTCTGCCCGCAGCTTCGCCCGCGTGGAGTTCGGTTATATCGCGTTTCCAAGAGAACCTTTCAAAAGTCTGGGGTAAAAACTATTCTATATTCTTTTTCAAGGTCAACTCTATCTCTGTACCAAATTTCAATAAAAACAGTTCAGTGGTTTAGGCTTGAAAGCGTAACAGACAGACAGACAGGGTTACTTTCGCATTTATAATATTAGTAGGGATAAAGATTGCTATAAATCAATTATAACATCTGTATGTATGAAATATAAAAGAAGTTTTAACTCTTTTTTACTGCTAATTTTAATTCGTTTTATAAAAATATGATTAAGATGTTCTTTTAATTACAGGTATTACAAGTTTAATTTAAAGAGTTGTTTTCGTACTTCAATTTTTAAAAATCATTTTGATTAAAATGAACTTATTACTATAACAAACCCATTCAACGAAAGAAATAAGAATTGAAAGGAAGTTTTAATTTAAATTTTAATTTACAGAATATATCAAAGGCGGCGGCCCCAAATCTATACTAATATTATAAAGCTGAAGAGTTTGTTTGTTTGTTTGAAAGCGCTAATCTCCGAAACTACTGGTTCGAATTGAATAATTTTTTTTGTGTTGGATAGTCCAGTTATCGAGGAAGGCTGTAGGCTATATAACATCACGCTGCGACCAATAGGAGCAAATATATAGTGGTAAATGTGTAAAAAACGGGAGAAATTATTTCATCTTTAAAGCCTTTCGTTGCGTGCGCCGTGAAAACGGTTCAAGATGCACAAAAAATATGTATGAAAGAATATTAGCTCTTTTAATGATCTAAAAAACAGTCCGCAACAGTATATGTCTATCTTTTAATATTAACTCACAAAAACCGTTTTTATGGTACCTAATTTTTATTTTTAAATTTTAAATTTGTTTAAGTTGTATCAACATAATAATATTAATCTTTATTCAAATAAACAAATAAATATGTTGTTGATTAAGAGAACTTCATTGTGAATAATAAAAACATAGGTTTTATCCTGAAAATTCTACGGGAACTCGACCATTCCGAAAACCCCGCAAGAACGGGAACTATGTGGGAAGAACCAAAAATCTGTCGGAAGTCACTATTCCACGCGGACGGAGTCGCGGCAAAAGCTAGTACTTAATAAAGCCTTTTACGATTATCGTCTCTTCAATATCTATATATTGGTTTAATGTTATTCTCTCAAAATATCGTTGTTGAAATAGTTTTAGATTCTAATGAAAATGGCTTTTTATATTATTAAATTATAAGTAATATGAAAACTGTAGTATCGATGTAGGGAAACCCACTAATATAAATAATATTTTTGCTTTTCAGATAGCTACAGTTGAAATGGAGGCGGCTAATCATTGAAGAGTTTTTATAAAATGGCTCTTGTCACGACTGTATTTCTCTGCCTGATAGTTTCCCACGTCTGTTCTTGTTTCAATGGGGATAGCTTTGAACTGGAGTGTCCTGATGAATGTGACTGCCATTACTTCAGGATCAACTGGGTCACAGACTGTTCAGAGAGCAACCTCACAGAAGTTCCGTATAATGAACTGAGTCTCAGTGTGTATATACTTGACCTTAATGGGAACAACATCACCACGCTACAGACCTTCCCAAGTGATATCAAGATGAGGAGGCTCCAGATAGCTAATAATAGACTAACCAGAGTAGACAGAGAGGCCTTCAAAGGTCTAGAGTACCTGATAGATGTTGATCTGTCCGGAAATAATATAAGCTACGTCGATCCAGAAGCATTTCTGTAAGTATAACTTTAATTTTTTACAATAAAAACTTCTTAAGAGAAGAGAGATTATCTAAGATTTGACGTATGCTGACTGTTAATAATAAAATGTTAGAGCAACTTATAAATAGGGAGCTGTAATTTTTTTTCCAACAGTAAAGTGTGTCAGAAAGACAGACATATCCTTTTTTTGTAAATTATAGGTGATTATTAAAAATGTGAATTTGGATAAGAAAAGTAAAGTAATTCGTCGTCGAATGATGTGCAGGAGTCTGTATGAAACACGTTTTATTATTCCCATAACTAACTTTCATTCAATTTACATTCTAGCGTATGACAATCGATGGATAAGCAGATTAATATCTGAAGAACAGGATATAGGATTATTAATGTTTGTTAGAAGAATTATGAAAAGTTTAATATTGAAAGATATTTTAGAAAGAAATATTTGTATATTACGGGTTTTTCATGTAGTACGGAATTATTGTTATAGTTAAGCAGATATTAATGTTTTTCATGAAAAAGAAGAATATCTTTGCCTTTGAATTATCGGGAAGAGGAGAGGATTTTAGCTTTATAACAATAAGTCTATGATCCTAGCCTAGCGATCTATGACTTCAGATATCAACACAGTCCATTTAATACGAGGGTCACATTCTTTAAAGGGTCATGTATCGTGAATACCTTTTATCATATCTTAGCAGTTAGAATTCCGTCAGTAGAAGTAGAGTAGATCAAATTACGTCAGGTTCAGAAAACATTTACGTCTTAGGAATTTCAAAAGTTTATTTCCAATAGCGTACCAATGATTGATGAAGTTGAAGAACAAAACATTTTCTACAATCATTGTTGAGTATATTATTAAAAAGTTATTTTATATTATGTAACTAATTAATTATAATAAATGTGTTATATTTCACCAAATTAAAACCTTTACACATTCACGTAATATTTTTGCTATTTCTCGTAGTAATTACTAATTGTTTACGTTCTACGTTTCCCACGAATCAGTTGTACATGACATTCGTGACTTACATTGACTGTGACATCGAAATTGAACCAATTGCTTTGAACTTGCTGCGCCGACCGACCATTGTGTGTCAATATTAGATAATGGATCAGCAAGAATGCAAAATTAAATGACTACCTAGAGAAGCTTTGTGCTCTCCTTAGCAATAAATCAAGGCAGCTGTGGTTTCCAATTGGCCATATTAATTTGTTGTTAGGTATTTTATATGTTGGATTCCTGTCTATCTTTTTGAAAATCTACGTCTATTAAATTTGCCTATCGTTTAGTGAGCTCGAATCATAATATTATTTTAATGTCCACATGAAAAAGGGTTGTTTAATTTATATTAACAAAGTTTTATTTAAATTTATATTATTTTTATTTCAGCAACTCACACGGACTCCTAAATGTTGAACTCCAAGGTAATCCCTTGACGTTCGTGGAAGGTCCGTTCCTCGTGTCCAGTACTCTTCAATACTTGGACATCAGCGATTGCAACCTATCAACAATCAATCCTCAGTTCTTCGACAACATCACGTCTCTCAACACCCTCGATCTCTCCAATAATCCACTTAATGTACTTGAAAGCGGGACGTTCGACGTCCTAACGAGCTTGGAAACGCTGAAACTAAATGACTGTAAGTTGACCAATATATCTGAAAATGTATTTTCGGCTTTGGTCAATCTGAAAAATTTGGAGATCGCCGGCAATTATCTATCGAATATGAACTGGCCAGAATTACTCGGAACACTTTCGAGGCTCGAGTATCTTAATTTACGAAAATCAGCTGTAACGTCGCTGTCTGAAGACACATTTTCCAATTGCACAAATCTAGTTACACTTATACTAGCTGAAAATGAACTACGGGACTTGGATGTGGCGGCGATACTGGGAAACAGCGTTAATAATTTAGAATTATTGGACTTGTCTAATTGTAAGATACGACGTCCGTTATCAGGAGAAGCTTTTGCTAACGCGACAAGGTTAAAAACTCTCTTTCTATCTGGAAACCCACTTTTCGCACCAGATCTAGAAGAAGCGTTGTCTCCGCTACCGAAAATTGAGAAACTGTTCTTAAGTAACTGCGGTCTTCGCAGTTTGCCGGACAGCTTTAATGTATTCGAGAACCTTCTCGAATTAGACATTTCTCATAACCCTCTTGTAAACGTGTTTGCAAAATTACTAGCGCCCTTGGAGAAAATAGAATATCTTAATATGGGCTACAGCAATCTGTCCTACATTGGACCAGAGACATTTGCTCATATGACGTCTTTGAAGAAACTAGTTCTATCTGGAAACGATCTGCTGTCCTTAGAAGCAGGGTTGTTCGGGAATTTGACACAGTTAACGACATTGGAACTAGAGTTTTGCGGTTTGAAACGGCCACTATACTCCAACGTTTTCTTTAAAAATCTTACGTACAGCGATCTACGAGAAATTAGACTGGGTGGTAACCCGCTTGTCATACCTCCAACAGGACCTTTGTTCCCAAAAATTCTATCACAAGTAGTCGTCCTAGATTTGAGCAACTGCAATATTTCGTCGCTAAATCCAGACGCTTTCAAAAACACAATGAACTTAACCGAATTAAATCTATCGGGCAACAAAATAAAATCAGATGAAGGCAGTTTGTCATTTTTGGAAATACTTCAACATCTGGAGAAAATAAACCTCAGTAACAATAATTTAACGACTATAGACCCACAGTTGTTTGTGAATAATCCTAAATTATATTCAATCAACCTGATCGGTAATCCGTTCAGTTGTGATTGTAAGATAGCCGAGATGTGGGACTGGGCGAACATGATCAAAGGTAACTTGGATGTGCTGGTGGGAGCGAAGAGTGCGGAAAAAGATATCGTTGTTAAAGGCAACAAGAAAAAGAACAATCTCTACTGCCGCTACAATGAAACACAACTGCGCAATAAGACTTTGAACACAAACAGAACCGTACTAGGCAGGAGGCCGTTCGTCAAACCCAGAGAATTGACGTACGCCAATAGAACTTGGGCGAAATACGTGCGTGAATCAGGATGCGAGCCAGTCGTCAAAATACTGAGACCAGTCGCTCGTCTTGGAATTTTATTCGAAGAAAATAAAACTATGCAGATACCTCTAGCAGTTCTCATATTAGCGTTAGTAGCTCTATGTCTAGGTTTTGCCACAGTCGTTATGACCATGCGCCTGTTTAAAAGACAGAAGGAGCTAAACGGGAGTCCAGGAAATAATAGAAAACGAAGATAGTGGAGTGTATTAGAAGAGTTAAAATCGTTCAGGTTATCCGCCTCTTTTAAATGTTGTTATTATGAAAAATATATAGTCTACGAATGTTGCCTTTATGCGTCAATAAATATGTATATATTTAACCTCTTTTGTCGGAGGATTTAAAAGTTTAAATAAATTTAACAATTTCTACTAGTCAGTCCGAAAGAAAATAATTATATAATACCTAATTGTATATTGTAATAAATTCATTAAAACCAAATTATTTAGTTGTAATTAATAAGTTATCAGAATACGATTTAATATTTATTTTTATATCAACATAATAAACATTACAATATTACAACTGTAAAAATGTAAGGATCGTATCATTTTTAAACGTTTTCAAGCCTTCGTATCAAAATGTATCAGAAATATACATACCTTAAATTATGCTTACAACGAATATTCGGTCATTGTTATTTTGGTTTAAAAAAATATACGATTCACTATATAAGAACATATTTATGTAGTCATTGGTACATACTACATAGCAATAGTACAAAATTATCTGTTGTACTAGAATAATGGAGATTTTTCTATGCATTTTAATATTTTTCATAATCAAATTTGTTAGGTGGAAGATTATAGCGCAGAAACACAAGTTTTGTAAAGTTTTAGGAACCTTTTTACTTTTTTCTAATATTAGTCTATTCGGTCATATTGCTGACCGTATATTCGGTATTCGTTGCAAGTCTATTTTAAAACATCAAAGATTTGTAACTCTAATATAAAACAATTCGATGGTCATTAACTGTTTCTCAAATATATAAATTTATTTGGGCCATGAAATATAAAATATTTGAAAGTTAGTCCACTATATACTATAAAGAGCGTTTTGAAATTTTTACTTCCTCTATTTACTTTCATACTTTGCGTGAAGATTTGAAACTGGTAACGCCTCGTATATAGTGTGACGATTCAAACTTGTTATAAGGTGTAATGAAACAATATTACAACCTTCTCTTTTTTTTTGAAGCCGGTCAACAAAGTAATTTCCATTATATATAATAAGATTTTGTTAAATATGAATGTAAGCTGATAATATTTAATATTCAATAAAATATACTGGTTATGGACTGTAGATTATGTGACAAGAAATATTAAAGAGGTTATATTTTTACATACATAAATAAATAAACTTTTCATATAATCATTCAATGAATGTAATTTATTGTAATTAATTTCAATATACATTAGAATAAACCTATTCTTAATCCTCATATAAGAATGTTAATTCATATTTATGTAAATAAATTACTTTTTGGAAATGACTATTTACCTTTAACATAACAAGATGGCGTTTAAAATAATTATTATGACAAAACTGCTTGTTCAATATAGTTTGAAATATTGTTTTGATTTTGTACAGTTTAATGTATGAGTACTGTGAGTTAATGAATTGTTGAATCGATACAACTTTTGAATGTACACTAGATGACAGCTTTATGTATTTTATAATTAAAGATGAATAAGATCTAAGAATGCTTTTCTTTTCTTCTTTATGAAGTTACTCCGTCGTGAAGTTATCCCCACTGTCACATAATAAAACTACATTTTTGAAATATTAAATTTCAACAGATTTTTTAATTCTCAATTCTAGTAAACTACATAGTTGTATAAATATATCACCGTTCGTAGTTATTGCTTCAACTTACTTATCCTCTTTTTGACAAACATTTGCCATTACTTTATAGGTATTATAATTACTTTACGGTATTTTTATCTAAGCGCACGGTAGTGCGCCGGCCAAGTTCCACAGGCCGGCGCATGCCGTGCACTGTATTTACACGAACCGTTTCGACCCACTTTTGACCCCCCTGTAGCTCAGTGCCTATTGCAAGGACAAAGATAAAATTGTACCTACGTAATCATATACTAGTACTAAAGCAGTATGCTAAATTTCATAGATAAAGCTTCAGTAGATTCTGAAATATGACCCTGTGAAAATAGCTAATTTTGGCACTGACTCACTGACAGGTAATCAAAACCTCTAGGCCACTTCCCATTGTTTTAGCATTATGAAATTTGGTACACAGGTTGTGTGTTATATGTAGATTAACAAAAAATTAATAAATTTAAGAAATCGGTCAAGCGTGAGTTGCCTCAATTCTAAATATCGAATTTTTAATAAATTCGACCCACTTTTGACCCCCCTGTAGCTCAGTGCCTATTGCAAGGACAAAGATAAAATTATACCTACGTAATCATATACTAGTACTAAAGCAGTATGCCAAATTTCATAGATAAAGCTTCAGTAGATCCTGAAATATGACCCTGTGAAAATAGCTAATTTTGGCACTGACTCACTGACAGGTAATCAAAACCTCTAGGCCACTTCCCATTGTTTTAGCATTATGAAATTTGGTACACAGGTTGTGTGTTATATGTAGATTAACAAAAAATTAATAAATTTAAGAAATCGGTCAAGCGTGAGTTGCCTCAAATCTAAATATCGAATTTTTAATAAATTCGACCCACTTTTGACCCCCTGTAGCTCTGTGCCTATTGCAAGGACAAAGATAAAATTGTACCTACGTAATCATATACTAGTACTAAAGCAGTATGCCAAATTTCATAGATAAAGCTTCAGTAGATCCTGAAATATGACCCTGTGAATATAGCTAATTTTGGCACTGACTCACTGACAGGTAATCAAAACCTTTATATAGGCGCTCAGCTCAGCACAATAAAATACATAATAATTAAATATTATTAATTAATAATATGAGTAAAAATCAATCGGTGACAAATGAAACTAAAAAATAAAAAATATATATAGTTTAAAGAAAACTAAAAAACACGCTCCAATGATGAAAGAAACCGCGTGGAAACTAATTTAACCTTTACAACCTTGGAAATCAATTTAATTTAAAATAAACAATAAATGGTATTATTGGAAAAAATCGTGGGGCGCTTCTCAAGAAGTGATATATGAAGCTCCCCACGCTTTTTTTCACAAAAATACCATTTATTGTTTGTTAATTTATTTTTAAATTAATATTATTGTGAAAAAAGTGTGGGGCGCTTCTTAAGAACTGATATATATATAGTTATAGCAGGTTAATTTAATTATATAAATAAAAAATTAATGATACAATTAATTAAGTGTTACGTACAGCACGAAAACCTGCCAAGTTCAAATTTAGAAGTATTATAATTTTAGATATTTTAACCAAGCACCTACGTATTTTCACAACTATTCCATATTTTTAGTTGGGTGTATGGTAAAGTGAATTTCGGCCAGATGGACCGTTGACGTGAATAAGGTGGCGGGTAGTGGCTGGATGTGGAAGGCAGAGAACTGGGTGTGGTGGCGAGTCTTGGGAATGGCAAATGTTTACCAGTGGATCATGCTGTTGATGAAGATGATTATGATCGATTTCAAAGTGCATCTAAACTTGGCATTAGATTGGATTTCACCCCTTTTTTAGGCAAACAATTAGCCGATTGGAACTTGGCCCCCTTTTTAACAGGCATGTTTTTGGTGATTAATATTACACGAGTCATTTTTGTTTTTCTTATTAAAGAGTTGTAAACTCGATTTTTCGTAATTTTCTAAGTAGAATAGTTAAAGGAAATAACGGTAACCCTCAATGTTGGTTTTTACTAAATAAATTAAAAAAGTATTGTGAAAATGCTCATAATCTAATAACAATCACTACAGGATAGAGGTGAGAATAGTGTTCACTAAAATAACTGAAAATAATTAAAAATTCCAAAAAAAAGCTTCGGAAGCATACTGTAACAATACAATTAGCTTGTAGCGATCCAATTAAATATGTGAAAAAAATAGTATAAACCAATTAAACAAAATTATATTAAAAAAAAAATATCTTATATTTTGGAGTGCTCGTGACCTCTGAAACTGATTTTTATATGTTACAAAATTATGTAATTTGTGTGTGATGTTATAATTTAATTAATTACTATATTTTTGCACAGCATGTTCATATTCACAGCATTCAAACCTACTTCCATTATATAGCATTGTTGGAAAAGCGAGCGGACAATATAAAGGTGACTCAGGTAATTCATCCACGGAGATGATCTCGGCAACCGAATGTACAATCAAGACGAAGTTTTTTGTTCGATAGTCGAGTTATCTGGGGTGTTTGTTATCAAAATAATTAGATCGGACCTGAAAACAGAACTCATATAAAAAAAACAGTTCGGTACCGACGCGATGATGTCTCTTCACTCTAGTTGCACCAAAATTTCTTTCAAACGAAACGAAAAAAAATGCAAAGCTGCATCATCTATGATAGGTATATCATATTTAATTTATTATAACAGAAGGTTTTCATTTCTATCACTAAAACTCCACAGAGATAGTTCATTAATTGAATGGTTAACTTTAGCAAGTGAAGTTTTTACAACACGGCGAACAGCTTCTGATCATCATACATCTTTCCCGTGACTGTAAGCAATTCTAAACTCAACTTTGGCTACATCGTACCGGTTGAATGCTGGGTGAAGAAATCTTATAGTATATTTTAACAAATCTATTCTAGTAGATATGAGGTCGTACTAAGTCCTAGTGCAATAATGTTAGCTTATGTGAGAACGAAGTAGTTCCTTCATCATTTTTATTTGTTTCTTAGTGGGACACCCTCACTAAAAAAGGGAGGTTATACACTTTGATTTCAGACGAGGTTCTAATATTAACATATTTATATTATTACTCTTACCTCCTGTACATCGAACGACATGTGAAATAAGGTTTATGAATTAAACAACCTCATTTACTGTTAATAGCTAGTTACCCTATCATTAATGTCGACAAATATCCTATTTTGTAATTTCTTTTAAGTTGGAATTTAAAAAAATCTAATTTTTCATTAATCATATTAATTTGAGACAAATATTGTAAATTAAAATACAATTATAGGTACACTAATATAAGAAAAAACTGTATTGCAAACAATTCAATTCATTTTATTGACAGAATAAAATTACTTGATTCCAATTATAAGCTATTTATAATGTTGAAACTTTTAATTAACTGAAATAATAAATATCAAGTTTTGACTCACAAAAGACGGTTATTTTTTGTTGAAAACAATTTTATTAAAACTGTTTTTATAGACATTTCTTCAGATTTACTAAGGCACAAAAGCGTGAAGAATTTGATTCCTTTTTTTTACTTTGTTTCCATTACAGTTACCGACTCAATAAAGTGGGCAGGTTTTTTATTTCTTACGAAATGATAAGAAATAGATGTCACGTAATATATTGACGGGGAAAGTTGTATTATGAAACATTTTAAGAGATTCCAGTTGAAAAAAAGGCTATTAATCCAGGTTTTGTAAATTAAAACATACATTTTATTAACATTGATTATTATAAACCTAAAAATTACATTTAATTTTAAATATATATAATAAATAATGTGATTATATTCTATCAGCTGGACACTTTCGCTTTTGTGACATGTTTTTTGACGAGCCAACTGTTATTGTCTACAAAATCCTTCTTCCTCGTGTCTGGGTGTTCGTTTTTGGGACTTATGACGCTCGCCATTACACTCATTTCACTGTCTAACAATTGAGGTATAGACACTGGTTCGAAGCCATACTGATATTGTGGCTCTACGAATTGTGTTTTACTTTTGTATCTTTGAAAAGCCTGAGTTCCATAGGGAGAGTTATCGCTTGGAGTTTGCGCTGATAGATCATATCCACCATGATGGGGTGAATGATTTACTTTTTGATACGTTTGAGTTCTTTGTGGTGCATTGAAGTTATAATTTGGTACGGCCGTATACTTTGCCTTTTCATTTTTATCGTTTTGCTCATTACCGAAGTAGTATTCAGGTCGATGGTTTATGAATGTCTGATAGTATTCCTCTTTTCTATTGTTCCTGTCTGCAATACTCTCGGGTTTGCGAGCCACGTAGTGATCAAAATATTCATCGTTTACTTTATCCCTGTTGTTTTTATATTGTGCACGCGTATATTTTGGGAAATCGTCTCCATCCTCTTCGTATTGTATTAATGGGCTTTTTTCGTGATCATACTCTTTATAATAATTCGTCGAGCCGTATGATTCGGGATTATAAATATTTTTTTCAGCGTCGTACGAAGACGTGTCGAACGCTGGGAAACCGTAAGCGGCATCTTTGTATGCTTTTTCAAAATCTTCTTCATTCTCTCTCATCTTTTTTACCATTTGGTCCATCAGTTCTTCGTTGGGCTCTGGTGATTCTTTATCATTAACATTTTTTGAATTTTCTACAACGATAGGGGATGGAAAGTAATAGGACTTATTTTCGTCCTGGTTCTGATGACCGCCAGTCTGAGGAGCTGGGTATCTCCTCTCATTGTCATCATGATGTCGCTGACTGTGAGGTTGGTGTGTGGATAAATCTTTAATATCTTCTTCGTATTCAGGTGTTATTGGTTGGTAATGTTTTGGTTCATTATGTGTAAAGCTGTTTTGAGGTTTTTGATGTTTTGTGTTGAATGCCAGTGGTATTTCGTCAGATTCTGAATGATAATACACCTGTCCCTGCTGCGGTCTGTCGTAGTGTTTAGGGGATCCTCTATTTCCATCGTGGTTCTTGTTATTATGATTTTCTTCTCTGGTGTGCTTTATCCCTTTATTTCCGACATTATGTGACTGGCCTGAATCCGCTGATGGAGTATGGATCTTATTATTATGTCCATATTTATTTTCGTGATTGTCTTGTACGTGATGTTTAGGAGTTTGTTTGGGAGAACTGTAATATTCTTGAGTTCCCTGAATCGCCGGTTTTGAATTATGCACATGGTTGTAACTATCAGGATGTATTTCCTTACGTTTTTCGTAAACATAATGCTTCGGTTTGACTTCACTTTGTTCGTTATAACTAATATGTACTGGTTCCGGTTGTGTTTCTTTATTGTAGCTCACTTTTTTTTCTGTATAAGTTTCCTTATAATTAGGCGAATTGATTTCGTAGGTGAATTCGGGATTTTCTTCCTGAGTATCATGATTACTTACAGTTGGGGTTTCAGGCACGCCCTCTTCATGTATAATATTTTGTGTATTATGTTTCTTTTGTTTCTTTTTCGTTCCCTCTTTTTTAGGCTTTGGTTTCACTGAGTCACTGTCGTACGATTTCGTATTTTGTACTATAAATTCCATTTGATGTTTCTTCACTACATCAACTTCTGGCAGTTTTTCATATTTAACATTATTTATTCTTGGCAAATAATGCTGTACTTGCGGTGTTATGGGGTTTGAAAACTTTAAAGGTTCTAATAAAGTTAAGTCCAATAATGGTAGAGGCTTCTGTCCGTTATTTATATTTGTGTAATGATTTTCTTTGGGAACTTGTAATAATTGCAAATTATTTTGTTGGTTTATTTGTTGTTGCTGCTGCTGATTTTGGCGGTTATTGCTGGCTGAAACTTTTTGTTCTTCCCGTATTTTTTGTTCATTTTGAGTTTGGGTAACATCACTGTTGATAGGAGTTTGATATTGAGAAGCTTGAGAAGTGTACGGAGTTCTATACTGAGCGTTCAATGCAGAGGACGGAGCCACATTTCGTACATTATTTGTTTGAATAAGATGTTGTGGAGACACAAAATTTACAGGTGTATGTGAAAATACCTGGAAGTTTGGTAATCTCTGACCGAAGAAGGGTTGTGTTGTATAATGTATGCTAGGGGCGGCGGCAACTAATGGCTGGCTCAGGTGTGCAGGCAAATTTTGAAGCTGAACAAATTGTTGCGGTATTGTAGACTTGTAAGCCAAAGTCTGAGGAGCTTGAACAAATCTTTGACCGTAAGAATCCCTTAAATATCCGTTCACATTTTGTACTACGACGTTTTCTTCTTTAACGGGAATGACATTACTCTTTGGAACTGCAAACGTTGGCACGTTGAAGGAGTAGGCAGCGTATGGAGTGGCGCTAGCGTAAACATCGAAGGATCTGTCTTTATATAATCGTTGATAACTTTTGGAGTTCACATTGTCAATATGACCGTTCAAGGCTTTTGCTTGTGTTTTGTCTAACACGAGCAAGCATAGACAACTAATTATTACCTGAAACAATATAAATTTTATACATGAAGAAACACATTTATCAAATACATATTAACCTGAGTAAAATAAATTATTTATGCCTATTCAAATGCAGGAGATGTGAATTAAATACATATAGTTTCAAATTAAAAATGAAATGAAAGAAAATAAAATACTGATACAGCAACAACGTTGGCAAAAAGTCTCTTTACGTGGAGATTAATATCTAGTATATGTAATTGTAGAGACCATAAAAAAGTAAAATAAATAAATAAGTAATGCAATATACTTTAAAAATGTTAATTAATATGAAACAGTATATCCAAAACGTTAATTTGAATAATATATTTAATTGTAAAATAAACTGTAATGCAAAAAAAGAAATAGATGGTTTGTAAGTTTGATCCTGAAGTAGTTTACATTTTAGAGATATAAACATTTATTTAATCTTTTAAGTACACTTTTCAGTAACTACTTTATTTGAAATTAAAATAAGGCAAAAACAAACAAAATTTATCTCAACATTTCAATTAAACTGTGCTTAAAAAATATTCCATCCATTGAAACAAAAACACGAATTAATATTTCTTTAACCTTTTTAAAAGTAATAAATCTAAATAATTGTTATCTACAATTTAAACTAGCTATATTATTTACCTGTCTCCCCATCGTAGGAGATGCTTCTTTGTTGACAACGGGAGAGGCACTGCGTCAGAGCGCGAAGCCCTCGTACTTATATCAAGAGACAGTCCACTTCATAGTGAAGCCCGTTATATCATCTATTAATGACTAGACCCGACATAATCATTAAATAAAGCTTGTACAAAACAAATAAATTCAAACGTAACCGAACTCAACAATGGCTGAACTGATTGAAACTATCTATTCCGTTGTAAGTGGACGTGAAAAGTTATATCACTCGATGTATTTGGGCACAAAATCATATTTTAACTCGTTGCCCTTATTTTTATATAATAAACGCTTTCTTATATGATATCTCTTTAAAATAGCTGAGGATAAAATTATCTATTATCCACATTTTTGTTATAAATTGATTGTACTTAAGGCTTTATCGTATCGTAACAAAAAAAGCACTTTTTTTATAGTGTGACTTTCATTCATAATGTTTTCTATTTTCTTTATAAATTGTATCACTAGCCTTTGCTTGTAGATATCTTCAGAGAGTTTATGTTTTTTGCGGTTGGAGAAAATATGTTTTGTTGTTTAAATTAATCTTATATAACAAGAACTCATGACAATAATATAACAATTGATTATGACATCGCTTGTGGTTAGTTACTAAAACGTGTCGAGAAATTATTAAGGTGAAAGAAATTTGCAAAAAACATGGATGTGAAACATGTATGGGTCCTTCTTTATAAATTAAAATGACTGTAGCTATTCATAATATAATTTTTTGCAATGATTTCAAGTTCATAAATTTCGTAAAATTTCATTATCAAAAAAAAAGTAATAAAGAACGTTGCGAGGTGTCCGTTTCGTTAATTTTAAATATTGTGACAGCTACAGGTGCATTGAAATAAGTTAGAGATTACAATAATCCTAGAAACTTTCGCTTTGTCCGAGGAGCTGGTCAGCGGCCATGACCGACTGATGAAAGCTGAAGGAAAGTCATCGATATAGTGTTACAATACACACATACTCAACGACCGCTTAATATATTGGTGTTCATTACGTGTTCAGTTTGTTTTGATGTGGTTTAAAAGGAAGAAAAAGGGAAATTCACTCGCTCTCTCTCTACTCTTGCTATTTATTGTTTGTAACCATTAAGAAGACACTATCATTGTGTTAGGTGTAGTATAGTAATGGTTTCAGTAAGAGTAAAACACGTATGCATAAGGCGGCCAACCGTCCCGCATTCTGCGGGACCGTCCCGCAATTCTAGACGAAATCCCGCTTTAAAATTATTAGTAAAATAGTCCCGCAAAACGTTGTATGCCTCCCGCATGTCCCGCATCCCTATTTTTCTACCACACTTCTCCACAACACCCATACCACGGCCAACAGTGCAGGAACACAGGTTACCTATAATAGCGACAAGCGTATCGCGCCCGGGATAATCTCGTTTTCTTTCATTCTTCTGAACTCATGACGCGTAAGAGAGTACTTACATTTAATATGAGCAGTTGCGAAGATTTTTATGACATTCCCAATCCCTAACCCCCCCCCCTCCCGCCATTCAAGAAAAGTTAAGTCCCGCATTCAGTTTTCGGAAAGTTGGCCGCCTTACGTATGCAGTAGATAAAATTAATTTTTGTATTGAAAATAATTGCTTTTAAACTCGTGGCTGTTCAACCGTCACCGGAACTTGATTAATCATTGAATAATAAAATGTAAGTAGTTCGTAAACCACAAACAAGCGATTTTAACGAGACGTGATGCATATTGAGTCAAATTACTTGAATCCGGCTTCCCAACTTCAAGAAGAATAAAAGAAAATAGAAATATGAAGGATTACGAATCTCAATCCATCATTTTTATAATATTATACAAATTAGTATATTGATTTTATAGTTGCGGTTAAGTATATTATTAAATAGTTTTAAGCAGAATCACTACACACTATACCAGAGACGAAAACTTCTTAGAATTCTTCTTCATTGAGAAGTACGTTCTAAGAATGAATTAATGTGAGTTCTGGACGGGCCCAAGTCTTTCAGTAGGTTATTGAGAGATTTAGCTGTGATACCTCTCGCTCCCATTTCTACCACGTACAAATTTACGACGAACCTATTCTTAGTGAGCTCGTAATATTTATTGTATCGAGGGCGTGATTTTTGGGGGTGTTGGTTTCCGAAGGAATCGCAAGCTCAGTTAGAACAAAGCGCTTTAAATTTCGCGAATATAGAATATCGCCTGACATGTGACGTTAAAACAATTTACAAATAATATTTTTGATCTTATAGTCCGTTAGAATTAATCTGAGCTTTGCATTTGTGTGAGTGAAAGTAAAAGTAGAGTTAGACAAAAAACTTTTAGAATTCAATTTTATTATATTTAAATAGATACAAAACAGAAGTGCGAGAGTTATTCTAGATTAAAAATAAAATAAGCGAAACATGTAAAAGGCTAAATGGAAATATTATGGAAAAAAATAATAAAAATTTATAAAAAAAACAAAACAAATTTTTCTTCACTGCACATTGCGTTTTCAACATTTGAAGTTGCTACCAATACAAACGGTGAAATGAGGAAGGTGCGGGGCGGAGTAAAAGCAGAATAAACTGATTCAAAACTAGATAAGAACTAGGCATTCAAAAATTTGACATCACACCTACACTATCCATGTGCACTCACACAAATGCAAAGCTCAGCTTAAATCAAACGCACTATATCAAGATGTCCAAATGCCATTTCTTTGAAATGGTTGTTCGTAGGTCAAAATATATTAAATAATATTTTATACCGTTATTTAACAGATGATAATTCTTCTTATGGCATATGTTGTCCTAAAAAATGTAGCGTTTTTCCTTTCTCATAAAATTCTATGAATTCTGACGAAACTCGCAAATCATATTGGAAACTAATTTTTCAGAAGAGGGAACAGGAATATTTGTAATGCATTTATTCCAAAAAAACTAATTAAATAGCTTTTTATTTCAGAGAAATACAGACTAAATTATTAAAGAAGTATTACAACCTATGAAAAAACTCAAAGGAATTTACCAGGCTCACAATATAAAAAAATGTCACTAAGACTTCTGTTTATACTATACATAGAATTATATATTTTGTTTTCTAAACCAATATATTATGGTAATTCAATTGACATGTTATAATTTGATTCTTAACAGATATAAACCTTGATGGAAATGAAAACTAATTACAAAATATAAGAACAACAAATTATAGAATTAGAGAAATAGCTATATATGAGAATATGTATGTAATGACAGTTATTTTATTATTATAGATTCATATTTTCCAATCTTTACATACTATTTATTATCTATATACACTATTAATTAATCCAAATTTTAAACCTACTTAGCATTGTTAGTCTTCTATTACAAATATTTTTCAGATGTATTTTACAGAATATATTGTCAAGTAAAATAAAAGAGATTATTAAATAAATCCAACTTTACAACACTCATAAACACCTTAGTTACTTCTCATTATTGAAAAATTTTATCAAATATTAAAAAATCATGCTTAACATGTACAAGTCCTTTCCTTACCATTATATTTATAAACCATGATTATTATCAAACACCCAATCTGTTAAACATGTTCCTAGTTATAGTGAACTTATTCTGTACATTTTGTTTTTTGGTGACATCCGCCATTTTGTTTACAGCAGCCATTTTGTTTGCACCGTGTTTGTTTCCTAGCCTGGCCTTGACGCCCGTGTTCTCCGGCATAGACAACCTCCTTTCCGGTTTATTAAAAACTGTTGTAAACTTAGGCTTCACATGTACCTTTTTGACCGGTTCTATTTCTTTATATTCCACGCGATTTGAGAATTTCACAGATTTCGCGCGTGCAATGGCCAGTTTATCCTTCACACTGACTGGCGTCTCATCAGCTCTCATGGTACCTAACGCTATTTTCCTTATATTATTCACGGATGTGGTAACAGTGAACACTTTCCTCGTCTCTGGACTAGTTTTCAAGATACCCTCGTATTTGAGAGCGTCCTTTTCGATGGGGACCACCTGGTCTTTTTCCTTGTTGTCCTTAGCACCGAGTCTGGAAAACACTTTCTTTCCGACCTTTTGAGGAACATCTGATACTGGATCTGAATGACCAAGACGTGCGAAAACTGTCTTATTTTGAGGAGCTGAAAAATAATTATAGATACTATTTATTCTTAAAATTTATTCAGTGATTTAGTGTAATAAAATTCCTTCATTAAGTTACATGTATATATCTTAATTGAACTACTCTTATAAATATATACCATAACTTTGTTTCAATAGTTTTTATTAGTATTATGGTCTTTTATAGATATATACAACGAAAGACCTACCTTCTTTAGTGATGGCAGTTGTCTGTGGAGGCGTACCAAATCTGATGAGACGTGCTTTCTTAACATTCTTATCTTCTGTGTTCCTGGACAAAAAATAACACATAGATTAATGATTTATACAAATAGATATAATTGCCGGTACGAAACTTGTCAACGTTTTGGCATGGTGGGGATAAGTTTGCGCATGTACACTAAATGCAACAAAAAGTGCCCGCTCTTGATGCTTATCAATAACAAAATTCGGAACAGTAACTAAATTCTAAAACAATATTTTAAATTTGCTCGTTAATGTGCTCGGCTCACTGATTGTGTCGTCTAGTTTCCTTGTCCCGCATCATACCTATAACACCTGGAAATCGTTTTCTGACCATCTACTGTCTTTTGCCGAGTTACATGCCAGAAACTTTATTTAAGGGAATACATGTAAATCTAAGTATTTAAACTTCAAATACAATACACAATCTTAGGCCAACAAAGTATGTGACATACATTTCATTTGATTTACGTTTCTGTGTTGAGGCTCTCATCGGAGAAGTCTCTTGAACTTGAGGGTTTCTGGTGTAGTGTTCCAACATGCGACTCGCGGCTGGAAAAGTTACAAAACTATAAGTAAATAAACAACAATAATATATTTTATAAAAGAAATCTAATGGTCCTTTATGCAATGGTAATTTTCTTTTACACAGTATAGCCTGCTACATCATGGACACAAAAGTTTTTTGACAATGTTTGTTTAATTGTTTCTCTATCACGAAAAATACCGAACAGACAGATAATTCTTTCTAAAAATGTAGTTCAACCAGAAAAGTACAATTTATTCCCTCATTCTATGTTGTTTGCACGTTAACTTGACACAAGTTATATTTTAAGTTTTGTATGAAAACATGTGACACAGACAGTAGAAATTGCTGATGGTTAACATATAATATATAAGTACTCAATATTAATATATATTTGATGACAAAGAGACAAAACTAATAGAAAAAAACTTACGAGATGATGGTTGGGTAATGGTAGCTCTGCCAGTGACTGCAGCCACGGGCACCTTGTTGCTAGCTACTGTAGTACTCAAAACCCTCTCCCTGGCCGTACTCTCATGCACCATTTTAGCATGTCTATAACAAGCTATATAAAGTTATTTTCTTATTACAAGTAACATCATTACAGCATATTCCATTATTATGTATTACTATGAGAATGAAAAACAAGTTTCCTTTTTTTTTCTAGAATTATTGAGACTACCTCCTATTAGGAAACAGCAAAATTCACTGATAGTCACAAATAAAGAATGTGAACAATAAATAATTACAACAATTGCATTGTTGCCATTTTAAAGGATAAGAATATTTAATCAAATATATAGTAAAGCCTGGAAATATTACATTGCTCAGTTCATGACAACTTTTTTGCATAACATATTATTATTTTATTGTACATAGAGTGTTAATATACAGGGTGACTGGTGAATTACTATCGATACTTGAGAACGTGATATTTGACGATCACATATGACAAAATAAAAATGAATATAACATAAATATTAATAAACTTCTAAGTAAAGTTAACCAAAAGTTATGTAATTAATTACGCATCGTGTGAACACCCTACAGATTAGGTATACACGCACACACACACACACACACACACACGCGTGCGGCGGCGTGGTGTTGTATCAGCACGCCGCCGCACGCGTCCACACTTGGAACGTGTCCACACTTTATTTATTTATACGGAAATTTGGTCAAAAATTATGTACCTATTTTTTTTACATAATTCGAATGAGAATCATGTACCGAGTATTCTCCTTAAATATCGATAGTAATTCACCAGTCACCCTGTATATTTATACATAGTTATAAGTGAATTATTTTAAATGTTTGTATTAAGATAATAGTTATTATTAGAGATATAACAATACTAGTAGTTAGTAGTACAAAGAAACAATGTTATTTTATGCCAGTGTAGTTATTTCTTAACCTTCAAGCGGGCGCGCGGTCATTTCTAACGGGAGCGGGCGCGCGTAACCGAAAAGACGTATGGGATGAATAAAAGAAATAAAGCCCTAATAATTCAATAATTATTTATTTATTTGTACTTAGATATATAATCATTGTTTTTATAGTCTAATTTTTCAAAAAAGTATTAAAGTTATTAAAAAGAAACAATTACTAAACTTATTCACATAACACAAATATTCTTTGGATTAAAACAAAAATAAGGAACACAAAACCCTTTAACGTATCTCAGACTAGTATATATACCTAACGTAATTATAAAAATACAAAATAAAAGTGAATTATAAGTTTAGTTTTTATCAGAATCAGTTTCTTTGTCTATATAACATTGATTGCAAATGAAAGTTGTATGACTTCTGCAAATATTTTTCATACATAATTTACATTGCGTTTTTGATTGCCTCCTCTTTTTGGCTGGACATATTTTACAGGTTCCTCTGCATGTACCAGAACTAGCTGCTTCAGTATCAGCAGTTCCTTCTTCTATATTCAGATACTCCCTTATGTTTCTTTTTAGTTTTCTGGGAAGGCCCGCTATCGTTGATCTCTTTTGGATGTACTCTTTTATCAATTCAGTGCCTAATATCACCATACTATTTATTCCTGCAGTATCCAGAAGACGAAAGACTAGTGTTAATGGCCATCTATTATTCTTTCTTGAAACCGAATACATTTTTACTTTTTTATCAACCTCGTCGACACCCCCCTTTGTTTTATTGTAAAAAGTAACAATGCTATAAAGTAGGTATTTATTTCTGAAAGTGGTAAATCACCCTCTTCTGAGTCCGAGACGTTTGATTCTTCAGCAGGTAGAGGTTCCTCTGCAACAATGTGGTCGTATTTTCAGAGCCTTGGTCGCTAAGCTCTGATTCACTCTCTTCTTCGTCTTCTTCGAGTAATTGCTCGAGTATTGCACTTTGTGATAACCGCCCATGACTCATTTTATATAAAAAATACAAGCTTGCTTCGATAATACTGAATAATGGCCGCAACTAATGTATGAGCGGAACAAGGATATGTCGCATTGACCGTCGCGCGTAACCTTTTCGACGATAGGCGCGTGTAATCTTTTCGACGACTGCGCTGCAACTAAAACAATTGCGATCTGTGGAGGGGAGAGAGCACCCCGAGCAACGGTCTATTCTTTGTTTTACTCAAAATAATATAGCGACAGGCTACTAGAAGTGAGAAATAAATGTAATAGGTAATAATAGTAATATGAACGAAAATGTACTAAGCGCGGTCGAATCGACTACACGCGCCCGCTTGAAGGTTAATAGCTAAACCAATAGTTGAGACACCTCCATTGACAAAGAGTATAATTATACCTCAATATGTTAATTGTGATGAGAGTTGCTCTTTAAAATATATTGCTCCATCATAAAAAAAATATAATATATTTGAAATTATTATATGATTTATTTTAATATCAACTATAACTACTAACTATAACAAGTTATGAGATATGAAAATTTTCCTTCTTTTATTGAAAAGTTGAAGAGTCAAATCAAACTTTCAAAAACAATGTATTTTGGTTCTTGAAAAAAACCTTGTAAGAAAATATTATAACTGCAATTATGAATTTATCATATTAAGACAATTTTTTAGTTCTTTACTACTTTTGGACAACTAATTACAGATTGAGTTAATGTAACACCAAAATTGAGATATCTCAATTTTCTTTTATGACTACTCTTAAGCCTTCTATAATGTGGGTTTAAATTTATCATCATGAGTAAACTATACAATGCAATGATTTACTACCCTAAAAGCCTTGTGTACCTTAATATGGCTATAATATCTCCCATCCTTGTGATTCCCATATCTCGTAGGTATTCCTTGTTCAAGTCAAGCAGCATATCGTTTTGAATCCGATTCTCCGTGAAGGTAATAGCGTAGGTGGCTCCGACCTCCGAAGGTATGCCAGCCGCAGTGAAGAAATTGACCCACGAACCTACAAATATTTTAAAATACAAAAAAATTTCATATGCAAAATATTTGAAGCGTTATAAATACAAGCATCCTATTAAGGCAAGGATGGACGTTATTAATAACAAATACATATTTTCGTTTATGTAGTATTTAATTTGTAATTCTTTGCCAAATATATGACTTACTAGTGATATTGGAATCCATTTTATTAGATCCTGCACTCATATTTACACACAAATATCGAATATCACTCGCATATGATATTTTTCCCAAAAATAAAATACCAAGAGACAGCCAACTGACAGCTACACATTTGATAATATGCCAGAGTAAAAATTGTGTATAAAAAATTATAAGTTACATACATACATTGTATCACACAATAAATTTGGTCTGCTTTTCATATAAAATGTAAATAATATTTAAAATATGTTTTTTTAAAATTTTCATGCAATTTTTGCACTATTTACTACTTTTACCAACACATGCTTTCCTTCATTTGTCAATTGTACTTTTATCAAAATTCAAAACAAGACGACAGTTGTCTAGTAAGGTGATTTTTATTTATAAGTGTCTAATTATTTAACGTGTAACTAAATCTGTACTATATTTTATATAATTACTGATATGATTAAAAGCATTCGCTGTTTGAAGTACATTGCCCCCGCTATATTTCCTAAAAACAGTAACTATTGGATAATATAAATACAGAAGTGAAAATAAACGACTTTTAACCTATTATTTAACCGGTATTGTTATTTAATGATTAAAAATGTTTCAGTCGCTTATCCAATCTATATACGAAAAATGGCATCAGCAGCTAACGTCCCAGTTGTGGATATTGATCCTGAAGGTGTTTTTAAATACATATTAATTAATTTGTATGACAAGAACCTAAGTGAAAGCGAACCTCAAAAAGTCTTAGTCAGAGGCTATAAACGATGCAATTATCATTCTGATATTTTTGATGAGGTATGTTGTTGTAATTGGTCTAAAAACAGAATTTTCATTCATTTTTAAATACAATTTTGTTTCTTACATTAATAGGTTCAAGCTAAGCTGTCACCACTGGATTGTGAACCCCTTGGAGGTGGCAGGATATCTCATGATCCAGAAAATAAGAAAATACACATATATGGCTATTCCCAAGGTTATGGCAAAGCAGACCATGAAATAACAGCTAAGCTAGTTAAGGAGGCCTACCCAGCTTATACTATATCCATCAGCGATGAAGGGTACTAAGGATTAAAACTTTGTTGATGTTCAGAATATTGTCCAAACTTATAATCTGCCTTTTGTGTTATGCTAACTCTTAAACACTGAAATATAAGAAATTACCCATCTTGTCCCTGAGCTATATGCTTTGAATTTCGTAGTATTAAGTATACCATTTTATAATAAAGTTTTTTGTTTTCTAATAGTCATATCTTATTGCAGTCTGCAACCTTCTTCAGAATGCCCATGCAAGTGATAGGATATATTTCATCATTATATAAGAAAAATATAATGTTTGTTTAATTTCAAACAGTAGTTTTAGAAAGTACAAGAATAGCTATTTGATGTTAAAACAGAAGTAATGTAGAAGATACTTACAATTGCACTAATATCTTGCTTTTACATAATGACTGTATTTATACAAACAATATTTCTCAATATCATAATTTAGGGGCTTAGCCTATTAATGGATATTATTTGGCTGGGAGTATTCCATGGAACCAGTTATAATAAGATAGTTATGAATAAAAGCTAACAATATCAACATTGAAGCTTTAAAATTACCAGTTCTTTCAACAATGCATATACCTATACTGAAAAAACTTGAACTACTTAATAATTAGGAAATTAAAGGTACTGGCAAAATCCAATAAAACTCATTATAATAATTTAATAACAGATATATTAAGAAAATTAATACTAATATCTTAGATTCTTTATTAAATATATAGCTTCATTGTCTGCACCACACAAAGTTCTTCCTCGGTCACAATGCAATGTATTGATGGCTTTATGTAGTGTGGGCATCAAGGAGTTCACATTCATGTTTGTTTTATCATCCACCGGCATGTAATCATCGGACATTTTCTTTGTCAACATATCCATATTCCACTCCCAAATTTCACCGGACACAGAAGTAGTTAGCAGTTTATTTGGATTTTCTGGGTGGAATTGCATTTCTGTGACCCCGCCCCCATGTGCGTTAAGAAGAGATGTCGGGAACTGATTCATTCTCAAATCCCACAACGCCAGTGCTCCAGACTCACTGCCGGCTAAAACAATGTGTGGTTGTGTTGGGTGATGTATGATACATGTAGCAGCTAACTCATCACCAGCTAGTAGAAATGCTGCCGACGGTTTGTTGCTTGATGATCTGATGTCCCAGATCTTCATGTGGCCCCTGACGTTTCCCGTTATAACCTGTTTTAATAACAAATTACCAATAACTTTAATACTTTGTCAAGATACTGTACTTTGAAACATTTAAATTGTTATTACTATTTATATGGATGCAAATATTATAATGAAAATAGAACTGCAAAAATACGACTAATGTTTTAGTGTAGAAATTGAAAAATACAGTGGACCTCCGGCAGTCCGACAAACATTTTGCAGGGCAGTGTCGAACTATCGAATTCGTCAGATTATACAGTACTGCCTATTACAGATTCTATGATAATATTATTTACATATTATATAGACATATGTATTCTGAAGTACAAATTCAAATTCCAACTAAGCAATCAGAATCAAAACAATACCCTATGCGTCGAGCACAATAGTGATGGTGCGTCCAAGTTGTAACTTGTTCAATCATACATTAGCAAATGCAAAATATGTATTCAATAATAAACAATAGATCATGTTCGATTACAGAGGGTGCCAGATTACTGGGGGTCCATTGTATTTCAAATTAAGTATTAATATGAAATAGCAAAGTACCTCATTTAATTTTATAAAGCAGACAGAGTGTAGGGAGCAGCTATCAGCTCCTTTAATAGTTTGTGAGATGTCCCCTCTTCTTCCATTTAATATATTGACATTACCATCCTCTCCTATACTAGCTATATCTCCTTCTAAGGTATCCAAGGATGTACAGGAACATTTCTCCACTCTAAATAGATAAATTAAATGTGAGAATACAAAATGAAGGTCCTATATTAATATCAAAGTAATAAAAAAGTTGTTAAAACATATAATCTATATTGGATAATTAATTTTCTACCCGTAATTGTGCAAGTTGTTCCAAGTATAAACTTCTTTTAAAGGAGCTTCTTTATCATAAGCGCTAATCTCGAGCATTTTCACATCACCGTTGGATATGGAAACTGCTATCACATTTTTGTTTGTGAACTTCATTTCAGTCACATCACCATCAACTTTGTATTCAGATAATTGTCGAGGATACTCTACATCTTCATCTTCATTGGCAGTCTCAAAGCCCCAAACTTTTATACAATTTTCATCGTCATCCCAACTTCCAGTGAAAAAATGTTTCGTTTCCATGTAATCTTCGGGAATCCATCGCACTTTATTTATTTTCTGAGATACAAAAGTACCTTGGACATCTAAAGGCATTTTTCTGTTTTCTTTTATATATGGAAAACGAAAAGTATTTCTTAAATGCAATAGGACTATTAGGTTACTTTGATGTCTGAAGTTTAAACTCACAATAAACGATTTAATCTGTCATAATTTTTAAATTTAGTGATTTCTGTAGTAACATATAACTTATTTTTTTTTTTAATAAAATACCTTTATTAAATTGTGTAGTACTCATTTTAAAGTAAATACACGTCAGTTATGGTGATTATATTACGTTTTTTGAATTCAATCTTTTATACTTTATAATACAGCATAGTCAGAATATCTGATTGTCATTGTCAAATGTCATGCTGTAAGTACTGTTTGACAGTTCTCTGTTGAAGATAAAGTTTACAAAACAAACAATTTCAAGTGTTTAGTATTATGATAATAATACTTACAAATCTTTTAGATATATTCAAGTGTAACGATAAGGAACCTCGACTTTAATACTATTTCCACTTTCATTTTGATATTTCTTTTGAAGACAACATAAATAAAAGTTAACTAATATGGAACAAACTGTTTTGTCTCCGGCTTTGTCTGGGAAGTTTATAAGTGAGAAATCTCAACATGTTAAGATTGAAAAGAAGGGAATAGAACGACTAAGTGAAGAGGTAACTAATTAGTTTACTTTTTATACATTACATTTAAATTTTCTTATATGATGCACGGTGAATAAAAATATTTTTGGGTTATAATTTATATTACAGATATTTTCTTCCTTAAGAGAGAACAAGTTACAAATACCAGAGACAGGTGCTAAATCTATACATCCTGATAAAACCCATCCAAAGGCTGTAGACTGGGTGTTTATTTTAGATGCATTGAACTTTTGCTTTTGGTCAAAGAATAAAGAGACTCAATGGACCGTTTGTGGCTACACTGGCTATTATGCTCTTGAGGCTGCACTACATAGAGCTATACAGGTAAAACTTAACTAATGACATTATTTTTTCCAATTATATATGGTTAAGTTGAGCTTGATTAAAGAATATTAACTCATTTAATACATTTTCAGGAAGGTATTGACATTTTAAATCCTGAATATTACTCAAAGATAACAAACACAGAATTGAGTAATATTTTCAGAGGTGACACAAATGCTGTAATTCCTCTGCTTGATAAAAGATTATCAGTACTACATGAAGTTGGAAATATACTGATCAATAAATATAACAGCACTTTTGAGACTTGCCTCAAAGATAGTAATAAATCTGCTGTTAAATTATTAAGCATACTTGTTGATAATTTTCCATGTTTTCGTGATGAAGCTGACTATAAAGGACAGAGGGTGTCATTGTATAAAAGAGCACAGATTCTGGTGTCTGATTTATGGAATTTCTTTGACGGCAGCGGCTGGGGCGAGTTCCATGATATTGATGAAATGACAATGTTTGCTGATTATAGAGTACCACAGGTTTTAGTTTATTTTGGAGCCC
Source organism: Danaus chrysippus (assembly GCA_916720795.1). Lineage (NCBI taxonomy): Eukaryota > Metazoa > Arthropoda > Insecta > Lepidoptera > Nymphalidae > Danaus > Danaus chrysippus. The sequence goes on along the minus strand of CAKASE010000080.1, from coordinate 2,012,526 downwards.
TAACTTACAGTGATGAACTCATGGAAAAGTTGAATAAAGGTAATTTTATCAAATTAAAGTTGACTAAAATGTTCATAATTTATATTTTTCATTGTTCCTTAATTAATCATTGCATGTAAATATGAAATGACGAACATTCAATTTTGACTACATAGTAGAGAATTTGATAGTTTAACAAAGATTTTTATTTAAACAGTTTAATATATTGTGTTAAATATTTTGTTAGATATATTATTACCAAATGGATCAGAGGAAGAAGTCGAAATCCGAGGTTGCTCAATTCATGCTGTCGAGTTGATTAAAGAAAGGACCGGGGAGCTTATTAAAGAAGCAGGTTTGACAGCAGAAGTGCCAAATTCAAGTCTCATTGACTATTATTTGTGGTGCTACAGAAGAAAATATGCTCAAGAAATGGAAAAGATACCATATCATAAAACTCTGAGTGTTTATTATTGATTAAATTATTTTTAATCTGTAAATACTTAACACTTTTATAATCTGTTTTAATCCTGTATATAACATATTAAAAAATGTTAAATTAATGATGTTATGACTTTATATATTGTGTGTTAAATAAAACACATTTGTAGAAATTTAATTTCTTTATAATTGATGTTTTGTAGACCAATAAACCACATCCAAAAGTTGTATAATATATAATGATTACATTATATAATAACCTTGATACCGTTCACATACAACTAAATACATTTGAACAAATATAAACAGCTCCTCTGTAATATCACTAACAATAAGTACATCAAAATATTGCACCTTTATATAAATATATTAAAATAAAGATGTATGCACACAACCACAAGTGATAGTCTATACTAGAATGAATATTTACAACTTTGGCTTCAGCTACGAAGATGGTTACAAATGGCACTTAATATTTACAGGATCACTACAACTAGCGTGACCATTTGTTATACTTTAAACAATTACTTAAAAATAAATGTATAATATAAATTAATATGTCTTCATTATAATATGGTATTTATGACACTTATCATTAGTATGATAGATTTACATGGATAAAGTAATTCATTTGTCGTTCGATGTGTAAGTGGGACTACAAAAATTATTTACATTCTTGTAAATAACCTGTAGTCACCACTTATGTGGTGGAAACATAACTATCGGCTTTTCAGAGTTAGTATAGTCTTATATAAAGTTTTCGAGACGTTTTGGAGGTATTTGGAGTTACTTGGTGAATTTTGATCTGAGACTTTCGAAGAATGCTAGTTTTGTTTTGATGGTTCCGGGTTCTGGGACAGGGCTTCCTGGTCTACTTGATTCCCTGGTGACTTCCTCTCCTTCAGGAATGTCCTTGGCTCCGCCTGGTACTGTAAGCGGTGTTGCCATAGATAGCTTTAATTCTTCCCGGAACTCTCTAGAGATGCTTCTCGCGGTGAGGCTGTGCATGTATGTCAGTTTATTAGATGGTCGACTCGTGTCCGGACTGAGCATATTTTCCTTGCTTTTGTGCCGCTTCAGGGGCAGGACCGGCTGAAATATATGAAAATTTGTATTGGTATGTTTGATAAATAATGTGACGCATAGTTGAGAATCCGAATTTAAAATAAGATAACACAAGTATGTCATCATCACTATTCTTATATATTAATAGCTTTTGCCGGCGACTTTGTTCGCGTTAGTTTCATAATTGGAAATACATTTTCAGAAATACGTTTCATAATATATATATAGTTGACCTGGCGAACTGTTTTGGTTTAGAGGCAGTAAACAAACAGATTTTGGATTCTATGTATAAGCAATTTTTATTTGGTTGAACGAATTCAACAGTATCCTATGTCCGTCTCCTGATTCCAATCTACCTCCCCACAAATTTAAAGCCAAATCCATACAGCCGTTTTTGAGTTATATATAGTGTAACTAACAACACTTTCTTTTATACATATTATTTGTTTGAATTAACTGTTTGTAATTTTCACTATGTTTATCTTACCTTGGTCTGTTCGCTGAGACTTTCCATGCTGACAAATTTCTTCGCTAGCTCCTTCACGCTCGGTAAATGTTCAGGCAGGTCGTCTATTTCGCTGGTCCTATGAGCCTCTAAAGTCTCCACAGTGTGAGTGTTCGCGTCACTCATGTCAGTGTGAGCGCTAGTCGCGGCTGCATCGTTATCATGTGTAATATCAGCTTCAGTGTCGTATCTGTGTGATAACTTATCTTCTGGTTTACATTTCACGACCTCACCGGTCTGTACGTTGTATATTTTGATCGAATCTCCTAAGCTGCTTGAAGTCAATGAGTTCTGATCGCTCGTAGCCTTCTCTAGGTCGCCTGTGTTGTTCGTCACCAGAATTCCATCATTGCAGGCCATCTGTAATATTTCCTCAAACTTCCTGTCTGTATCTTCGCTCGTGTAAATTTTTCCATCGAACAGTGTGTTTTCATTGACGTCTTCGTACTCTATGATGATTTCGTTGTTGTACTCGGCCGGCATGGTAGTTATCGAGATGTTATCCTCTCTACCGGAGAACGTCGTGTACTGGCGGTTGGCGGCGATCGTGTTGAATTGCTTTATCAGCAATCCCTGCAAGTGAGATTTACGTTAGCTGAATGATATGTTTTGGTCATTATCACCACATGTATTAATGATACTGGATAAGCGTTTAGTCTTATTCTAGAAGTTTCAATGATGTCATGAATATAACGTATTAATATTAGAAGTTAGTATAGGTATTAGTTACATATAGATATAAAGATCAGTAAGCCCTGTTAGGTCGTTAGTGCGTGCGTCTGTTACAGTGGTCATAGTTCGAAGCGTGTCCGGTAGACGTGTTAGCCGCCCCAGAAGCCCGTTAGTAATAATCTCCAAAAGTCACAACACTCACCACTAACTTGTTGTTGTATTACGTTGTTATGGGACTGTAACTTTAAGATGTATCTGTGAGTGCTGTTCTAATCATTAGATTATTAAGTGCGGAGTGCTGTTAGTCGCCGCCGTAGGAACAGATCATGCTAACTACACTCAGCGGAGAGAAGTATCCTTCCACCACATAACTTGATGATCATCTTAACATATAAACCTATTGCTACGTTTGTATTGGATGTTGTGATGTATGTTCTGTGTGGTTGCGGGTCACCAGAGGTCCCTCCGGTAACCTTTGCTCAACCTGACGCTTCCTCCGAAACTGAACTCTATGGGCGATCTTTTTTTCCGATACGTATCACTCCTCAGCGTGTTGCTCCTCCTCACGTCGTAGTAACTCTCGAACAGCTCCTCCGTGACCTTGGGTTCGGGGATTTTGAGTCTCAGGAAGTCCTCGTGGTCGGAGACACCGGTGGGTCGGGCTTGGTCTAGGAGACCATGATCCAGGAGACCGTGGTCCGGGAGACCGTTCTCATATATGGGGTTGATGGCGAAGTTGGGGCTGACCGACGGGCTGAGGGCGGAGCGTCGGTGACACACTGATCGTTCCAGCTCACACAAGGGACTTACTGGCGAACTCTCTGGCCGCGGCGACTCCGGACCGCCCCCCGCGCCACACAAGGAGCCGCTCGAGCTGGTCTTCCTGCGCTCACCGGACGAAGACCTCGCCTCCTTTATATAGTAATCACGGTCGTATCTTTAACAGAAGGATTTGATAGTTATCAGTATTATTGAACATTCCATATATCCCTACCAATGTTATAAATGCGAAAGTAACTCTGTCTGTCTGTTACGCTTTCACGCCTAAACCACTGAACTGATTTTAATGAAATTTGGTACAGACATAGTGTCGACCTTGAGAAAGAACATAGGATAGTTTTATCCCAGACTTTGGAAAGGTTCTCTTGAAAACGCGATATAACCGAACTCCACGCAGACGAAGCTAGTATTTTAATATTAATATTATTTTATTATAAGTGATGATACCTTACCTCTTGTAGGTGGTGTCGTCTTCAGAGACTACACTCCTTAGCCTCCTCACTGATGGACTCACAGCCCTCTTGTTCTCCAACACATTATCTGAGCTCATGCTTGTTCTCAGTTGACTGTTTTTGTATGGACCTTCCGTTTCCTGATCCTCCATCTTTTCTGTGGACACGTCTTCGTGTGAAGTGTTTTTCTCGTATTGTTCTTTCTTGGTCAGTGTGTCGAACAGTGAGGACGTGCTCTTCGCTGAAAGCCTCTTCTTGATAGCTTCCGGTGAGTATGGATTGTTCGGCATTTCGACGTAATTCAGCCATTTCTTACGTTCTCTGTATGCGATGGAACCTTTAACAGATTGAATTGTATTTGATTAATTTATTTATCTATACAATTAAAATACGACGTAACTATCTAGTTGTATGAAAGAAATCACAGGCGTATTTCATACAATGCTAGTTTTTTTGCTGTATTTTGGAATACGGTAAAGAATATAATAATTATGACATTTGCTTTCTTAGGTATATATCGAAGGAAATTTAAGTGGCTTAGTGAGTTACATAACTTTTACGGGATTGATCAATGAGGCAAGGCTGAAAAGTGGGTAAAACATATGAAAAATGTATAACTCACCAGGTAATAATTCCTCTTCCTTAACTCCGTTTGGAGTGGAGTGACTGAAACAAAACAAAATGTCAATGATAGCTACCAACAAAATATTTATTTATTTGGGAAACAAATATTTAAAAACACTGTAATATAAAATAAAAATAACAAAAATCACAAATCAATCAAGTTTCTACTTAGAGCAAATTATAATATACAGGGTGACTGGTGAATTACTATCGATATTTGAGGACGTGATTTGTGACGATCATATATGACAAAATAAAAATTAATATAACATAAATATTAATAAACTTCTAAATAAAGGTAACCAAAAGTTATGTAATTAATTACGCATCGTATGAACACCCTACAGATTAGGTATACACCCACACTCACACATACGAGTGCGGCGGCGTTGTGTTGTATCAGCACGCCGCCGCACGCGTCCACACTTGGAACACTTAGAACGTGTCAACACTTTATTTATTTATACGGAAATTTTGTCAAAAATTAAGTAACTATTTTTTTTACATAATTCGAATGAGAATCATGTACCGAGTATGCTCCTTAAATATTGATAGTAATTCACCAGTCACCCTGTATATAGAAGTCGTAATAGTCATTTTATATTTATTCGGGAAGCGAAAACTATTGCATCTCTTAAGTGAATTTCCCGAATGGACGAACATTGGATTTAATATAGTCAAGATGTTCATGAAGATTGCACACACACACACACACACACACACATACGCACACCAAAATAAGATGGACCTATATATGAAGATTCCTTAATGTATGTATGGTTATTAAATGACAAAATGACAGTTCTAATCTACAATTTCTATAAACAATCAATTCTGTACGATCACAAGTCCGTCAATATCTAGTCCCTACTAATATTATGAATGCGAAAGTAACTCTGTCTGTCTGTCTGTCTGTTACGCTTTCGCGCCTAAACCGCTGAACTGATTTTAATGAAATTTGGTACAGACATAGAGTTGACCTTGAGAAAAAACATAGGGTAGTTTTTATCCCAGACTTTTGAAAGATTCTCTTGGAAACGCGATATAACCGAACTCTACGCGGGCGAAGCTGCGGGCGGAAAGCTAGTCATATATAAAGTTCCATGACATACTCTAGTGGTTCCTCGAAGTGTTTCTTCCTCAGACTGTCATCGTATCTCTGGACCGGCAGCGACACAGCTTCCTCATAGTCCTTCTCACGTTCAGAACGACTCAGTGTGTTGTTCACTGAAAACGAATTAAAAACTAATTCCATTGAAGATACTAAGAGCTATTAGATGGGAAAAACATAACAAAATATATATTACCAGTACTACTCTCGCATGTTTCTATATGTTTATTATCTGCATCTTCCTCCGAGTCTTCGTTATGGCCATTAACTACAGTCCTATGGATTTCTTCTTTCAAATTGAACTCAGCTTTATGTATGGGGCCGCTATCTACCGCAACCACCAATTTAGACTCATCGTTTCTGACAATCTCTGCTGCATCAGGTATGTTTTTATCATCTTGGTGTTCTTCCTCATATATTTCAATATCATCAACTATATTCAGGCTGTCAGGTTCAAAGTCCAGTACTTCTTCTATTTTAGGTTTTCCACCAATCACATGTTTGGATGCGACGGCTTTCTGGATGCTGCTCTTGTATTGGTCTTCCTCAGCGTCGCTGGCGTTATCTGATAGGTCCGTTGTGTCGTCGGCATCTCTATCACCAATGAGAGCCCTGTATTGAGTGTTGGAGTTTGGTACTAACATGGGGACGGGCGCTGATTGTATAGTTTTGATCTTTTTCTTCTGGAACAGCCAGTTCTCTTCCCACGAGCCATCCGCAGCTTGTATGTCGCTGCCGGACACTTCATCGAAATCGCGGAATTCGTCTGAAATTTCAAACATTAATAAACTTTCAAATATATATTACAATATAATAAACAAATAATTGTGGCAGAAAAGTTTGGACATTATATGAGTGTAAGAAGCTGTTATATTCGTCTTTACTTGTTAATAAAGTAGTATTGCTCGTTATAGTACTTGTATGCACAATGTCTCCTCCGTATTCAGGGAAGGGCACTCTCTTCGGCAGTTCTACTCCATCCGTAGCGTCTTCCTCCCAATCTGACGCATCTTCCTCACACACCTACAAGTTCAGGAAAGTAAGTTACACTCACGAGTTACTCAAACCATAATGAGATAAGGCTTTCACGAGTATTCATTTAAATATAACTAATATTTTTTCGGATTATACTACGAGTATTTCATTATTTTAGAAACTACATATTCCCGACGTTACCGTTACTTTTCAGCAACCGTGATCACGGACAGACGAGATATGAATGAACACAATTCCTGCCCGTGATCACTGTTGCCGAAAAGTAACCGAAATGTCGGGAGTATGTAGTTTCTTAAATAATAAAATGCTCAAAGCTTTATTCACTTAGAGCCTTTGACTTAGAACAAGTAGATATCTTATTTAAATCAACAAATGTATATAATTCTTCATGTCCTGACTTACCGGTGGTGTGATTTCTCTCGTGGCTCGTGAGTTCAGTGATCGTGGGGAGGAGCGCTCTGAAGGTGAGGGGCTGGCGCTGGCTGAGTGTATGCCACTGCTGCGACCTCCCGACCCGCTCTCCGTCTGATAACGCTCGATCACCTGCAACAATGACACTCATGGTATTAACCTATAGACATTGAGGTGGTAGAGCCTGTGGTCAAGTTACTACAGCTCAAACATGGGTTGGCTCGGCCGGGGAAGTACCACCTTCTCAAAGAAGATCGTCGTGAACTAGCTTTAATGGCTCTGTTTCGACCGATGAGTGAGAGAGCCGGATTCCTTTTCTCTCCCTTTCCCAAGTTTTCCCCCTCTTTCGTAATCAAGGGTAGCAACACATCCACAAACCTATGCAGATGTCTATGGGAGACGGTACTACTTCAATCAGGTAGGTTGTATACTCAGTTGCCCCTTTAGCATAAAAAAGACAGTTTTTAAGTATCATTCATGAAGACTATTGAAGAATAGAGACGATCTATGCGATGTGTGTCAAGCGACTGTGAAGGTCGAATTATTAGTTTCTGTTGACATGAAGTAACTTATTTAAACATTTTAGCAAACTTCATATGTTTCAAAAGTAATGACTTTTTTATTTTATGACTAATAAATGAACACAAAGCTGCAGTATATATATATGTATGTATACTATTGTTTGAGTGTAGAAAACAGAAATCAATATCGTCGCTCTAAGTACTTAGAAACCTTATAATATTAGTGGAGGTCTTCGTGTTTTCGGGGTTTTGAATGCATTGTGAATGTATAATGATTTGATCAAACAGTTTTATCGTATTAAGATTATATTGTTAACGCTATCTCTAATTGCCACTGGCAGAACGTTGGCCCTTACTGTAATATCATTGTATCATAATTATATTCGACCTTCGCTTTAATTTTCACTTTCTTTAAAATATTTCTTAAACATATATTTGATTAGATTGTTTTTATATATAATGTAGGTACCTATATAATAATTTTTGCGAATTGTGATTTTTGAAATTTAGATTAATTAAAAATTGTTTTAATTAAAATCCAAGAATTCTGTATAAGTAGTTCATTATTGGTACATTAAAATTTTATAAATAAGGTAAAAAATATTTTCTTATTCAAAATAAGAGCAAATCACATTATCGACTGTCCCCATATTAATATTAAATATTAATATGGGGACAGTCATATAAACCGAATATTACTATGTACTAGTTCACAACACGTTTATAAATACAAACTATTTGATTGATATTCATCTGCGGTCACACGTGGCTTATTAATTTAAATCATATTCTTCACAGACTCTTTGCCCCTTTCTCTTACTAAAACAATAATTTCCGCAGACTAATAAAAACACAGAGAAACTATGAGACAATGAAAAAAGTTGACCTCGTCGTTTCCATCGGGAAAGTAGACAATGATGAAACTGAGCAGCATCCTAGGAAAAAAATCTCCAACGTGATTACTATTAGGCCGACGATTTAATTGTCCGCGCACTGTCAACACAGAACACTATTCACACGAGAGAGATTCGCGACTGTGACAGGGGAAATGTAGATCGCAACGAAATGGAATCAGGGCTGACGGACGGCACTATTAGGACTCTAACATTATTAGTCTTCTTAGGGTTAATTTTATTTTGGTTAACAAGAAAAGAACTCACCCATCCGAGCACGTACAACATAAACACAAACAGGGTCATATATAGCGACAGCATTCTGGCCGGTTGAGTCACAGAACACTAGCTGACCACCGCCCAGCGGCCGACGCTGGTCGTCACGGATTAATTAAAAAACAAATTAAATCTTACCATTTCTTTATATCGGCTCATACTTGCATGTATCTGCGGCCGCGGGTCCGTCGTCGTTATCGTGATACCTGTTATCGTGTGATACCGATATCTCTAAATCATTTACACTCATCGTTAGGTAACACTGTGAGCCGGATCCGCAGTCCACATATCAACTGTACATTTTGGTTTCTGTAACGCTGCTCTGATTTCGTTTGTCACTATTTTCAAAGAGTTTTCTTTTCGCCGATATAAGCAGACATGATTATAAAGTTTTTGTATTTTATTATTATTTTTAATAGAACCGTTTGGCTTTTGATGACCCTAGATTATAGCGATGACGTATTCAATAAATTTGCAGAAATCGTAAGGTTTCCTCTAGATGCAGTATTGATACTGTGTTTATTATTGGTTATTAGGTTAATCATTTATCATGTGCTCCAGATAATACAGATCTTTAATATTTTAATTTCAGGACTATAAGAGTCTATCTTCAGAGATCAGCACAGTCAGTTTTGGCTAGCGATGGTATTCGGTTATGCAGGGTTCATTCGTTGGTATCTGGTTTCGATATAAGCGACCTTAAAAAGTCATCAATATTAGAAGGTAGCAAATAAGCCTGTTATATGTTTCAGGCGCTGAAAGTTGTGGATGCTATGATCTTTTCAAACTTTATTTCTCCATACTGAAGAAGAAGTAACAAGTCTTGTCATCTGTCAGGTATGACAAGTGAAAGTGATGCCATTTTGCAATTTGACAAAATCCTTAATCTACCAAAAATAAAGATGACAAGTCTTAAATAATGAGAAGGGTACCTAGCTTTCAAATCACCGCAGTTCCTATTCACCAACAAAAAGAACACTTCAAAGAAAAATATATCAATAAGAGTTTACTGTTCAATCCAGGCGAAAATAGAGTTCGTAAAAATTTGCTCAGTGAAAAATAACACCTCCCTAATATGAGAAATATTAATAAATGTTTTATAATAATATTTAGATTGCAATAAAGGAAAATTTATATTTATATATACATATAACACTTATCATTCATTTATTCTTAGAAATAGTATATTGACTAACGTCTTTAGGTTTGTACTTATTTCCTAAGCCTGAGTTTTGTGACCAGAATTCCAAGGCCCTATACTTTCTTGCAGAATTTCTTATAACATAATACTACAGTTTTCGTAAGCAATAAATAATAATACAAAAATTATAATAATTTATAATTTTAGCGATACTTATCTCATCTCAATTAGATAGATAACGAATTATACATTATCATGTTAATACATTATAAATCAAAGTGTATTATAAATATACATATTATTATTAGAAATCAGTAACCTCATACAACAATAAGTATGTAATAATTATCGTTTACATGAACCACCAATATTGCAATCCGTCCAATTAAACACGGAATGGCACGATTTATTACGAGTCAATTAATTAACTTATATAACGACAATGCAATGTTGGGATGTCGAAAATACATTAACATAATATATATCTTTCTTCGACCTGGCAATTTCCCAGTTTTAGCCAGGGTCTGCCTTTCATGTTGTGAATAGTTTTGGCTATTTGTTTTTACGATCGGCTGCCTGCCTGACATCAATCCTCTTTGGGAATGAATTAATCAGTGATGTCTAAATACTCTTAGAACATAAAATATATGAGGATACTTAATATGAAAGGAATGGAAAAAATGAAAAAGTGATGCGAGGATATGTAATAGGATGCTGTTATTACACACTTTCCTTACTTGATTTGTTAGAAATAGATTTAAGTGTTTGATTGTAGATATATTTTTACCAATAATAGTTATAGTTATAGATAGTTTTCCACTAACCGTGATAACGAGCGAAAATAGTGAAAGCGTTAGTGACTTAAAGAAAATGACCTGAAATTTGCTCAAACCTTGTAATAATAAACTTATAAATTACTATGTCTTTACCGTATTGTACTAATGAGTGATGTTAATGTTGCCTAAGAAAATATTGTGTATGTTTATATGTATACGATAACTCCTCACCTTATTGAGTATAGCCGTGGCCAGTAGATCCTCGTATGTGGTAGCGTCGCATGGCGTGGTGGGCTCGGCAGCGTATCTCGCCAAGGCAGGTAATGCTGCGGCCTCCTCCACCACACGAGCCACCAGCCGTTTGAGCTGCGCATGCGCACCGCTCGCACTGGGGCTCCGAGCTCGCCCTGACCGATGAGGCAGGTCTGGAGAGATATTCCACAATATTTATATATTGTATTAAAATATGTATATGGTAGTCATTAGTATATTTATATTGTATCAATTACCCAACACCTCAAATAGTTTTTTTGTCGCAAACAAAATATCATAGCCCTAACCTTAGAACGGGTTTGCATCTTCTATTAAACACAGACGGTTTCCAGGTTTTGAACATTAAATCTTTAAATATTTTAGTATGTATATTATAAATTAAGTATAGTCCAAGTTTTCATTGTCACACTACATACGAAGCGTATCCCGTTTTTCATTCATTAACACACGTTAAGATAGAGAGGACACCTCTAAACTTTCAACGGATCCACCTTGCGGATGCCGGGTCCATCATTACAGGGAGAGGAGCCTTACCAGTGCCTGGGACTTGCGACCCAGATGTAGGTCTAAGGCTCTTATCTGAGGCTGGTTAAACGCTCACCTCCACCGTTCAAGCCCCCTTTCTACTAAACAAATTTAAAACGAACCTACTAGGGCTGCCTTCGAAGTACGTTCCAGGAATGAATTGATATTACTTCAGGACAAGTGTTTAAGTTGGTTGTAGAGAAATTTAGCTGTTATACCTTTTGCTTCTACTACTACCACGTACATATTTACAACGAACCTATTCTTAGTGAATCCGTTATTGAGCTCGTAATTTTGGCATGGTATTTTAGGATGTTAGTTTTCTGAGGAACCGTGAACTCTAACAAACTTAATATATAATGAACGAATATTTCTGTTTAAAAAACGGGAAACGTCCGTATGTATCGTTACGACGCATACTCGGACTAAACTTAGTGTTGTTAAGCTTGGAAGAGGTACCGTGTGCTTATAAAAAATTACGAAAAAGAGTACATAGCAACTTAAAAAAAATTAAAAGAAAAATATTACTATTTAGGTACATTTAAAGACAAATTTTTAGCATATAAATCTATTTTAATAATGAAATTAATGTTCTATTTTCTGCACGTGATTACAATTTAGAAGTTTTATACGTGAGGAAAACATCACAAGAAAGACGTTTCATTCAGAATCATGTTAAATCATATGAACAGACAAATTGTTACACTTAAACTGTTTATGTGATTTGAATCATTACAGTGGTCAATAAAACAAATTATTATTAAATCTCAAATAATGAAATCTAAGATTTTCGCGAGTACTCATTTAAATGAAACTCACGGGCAGACGAGATGTGATCACGGTTGCTGTAAAGTAACCGAAACGTCGAGAGTATGTAGTTACTAATTTATAGTCAAAATAAAAATCGCGTAGTAAATCCGAAAATATTAGTTTCATTTAATATCTCAAATATTTTATTACATATATGTAATATTTGAATGATGACGTCACACAGGGTTCATTATACCTAATGAATAATAAATATATATATGTATATATAAAGAATACGATTTTGTTACTAAGTATTAGTGGTAATTATTGTATATTCTGTTTGTCTGTTTTTATACACGTTTAACGAGAATCATCTAAAGACCTTGACGTGAAGAAACATCGATAGGTAAAAAATTGTAGATAATAAGATAATCATATAAGAACATGTATATGTATATAAAATGGAATTAAGACAATTATATGTGATTAAAATTAAGCTTGGATTTGATAAAGCATTAATTAAAAATAATTTGGTTGTTAAGATTTAATTTTTATACACAAAAATACTTTATAAAATACATCGGTGCTAAAATGTATTGTGTAGATTTTTTTATAGTAATTATTATTATTTTTAGTTCAGACAAGTTAAGTATGATAATTCTCTCGGATATCAAATAGTCACGTAAATGAGTTTTATAAACACAATTCTTGTCATTTTTTCCGTGAGAAAATAATTATAAGAAAAATAATTTTATTACATACTTTAATCATTAAAAAATATGCAATGGGGTTACAGAGGAGACTTTATTATATTATTTTATATTACTTAACGGAAAGGAGGCATTTAATTTTCTCTATAGATATTTTGTCGTATTTTTTTATGATATAATATACATAATATTTTCATGTTAATTTACTCTGTATAAAGTTATAAGATAAATGAAGAAGTTTAAGAGGTTTCAGTAACACTCACACACACACACACACATACGCAGACACACATATATATAAATAAGTATATATACACATACTTCCTCATAATAAATCTAGCAAACAGTATATTATTTTCGGACGCTCCACTCATATATAACATGATATACTATTATTTATTAATTTCCTTGAAATATATTGTTCTATGAATATAAAAATAAAATAATTATCTTACATAATTCGCGACAAATCTAATATTTTTATACATTAATACGTATAGGCAAGTTTGTTTACATATCTTCCACGTTCGAACCATCACGTCGGTCAGCTGTGAGACTAACTTCCGAAGAGGTTTTCATTGCAAGGAGGTTGTATATAATTATCCCTACTAATATTATAAATGCGAAAGTAACTCTGTCTGTCTGTCTGTCTGTCTGTCTGTCTGTCTGCTACGCTTTCACGCCTAAACCACTGAACTGATTTTAATGAAATTCGGTACAGAGATAGAGTTGACCTTGAGAAAGAACATAGGATAGTTTTTATCCCAGACTTTTGAAAGGTTCTCTTGGAAACGCGATATAACCGAACTCCACGCGGCGAAGCTGCGGGCGGAAAGCTAGTTAAATAATAAAACTATTTCCAGATCAATTAAATACGTTTTATTGTGTAACATAATAATATTTTATTGTTCTAGAAGCATCGAGTTGAATATTTTCCGGTTTTAAATCAATATTATATGTATATATTTTTAACGAAACTGTCGCATGATTAAATAATAATTTATTGCATCAGATATGTTTTCGTCTGTCTTCGCTTTTAGTTGTTATATTATATTAAAAAAATATGGTATATATATTGGTATGTAAAGTTATTTTTTGATGAGAAAAATATACGTATTTCTGTTATGATCAATTTAAATAAGGCTATTATGAAGGGAGGTTGTCTGATAGGAGTTTGGTCTTCTGCATCAGCTGTACACTCACCAAGTATCTCTTCAAGCCAGAAGCAGGACACGTAGAGGAATATAGCAACTCCAAGCCAGAAGCCGATCAACAGCACGAACAAATACTCCCACATTTTATATTATTTATTCACACAAAACACTCATTATTTACAAACACCATTTCATCTATAAAATTAATAAACACCATATATATTTTTTATAAATATTAGTTTATTTTCCCGCGTGTAAAATATTCCTTTACCGTGCAATATGCGAGCGCTTTGGCGGGCTTCCCGCGCACAACTAACACGTCGTACTTCTCAGTTAAGACGCGATTCAAAAACTATTAGCATTAAAGAATTCATTAAACACGATATGTTAAATAAAAAATACATTAAATAATTTTACGATTCCGAACGAATGTATTTGTATTAAAGGACTCGAGGTCGTCTATTTTTATTATTATAGCTTATATGTATTACTGTTGTTTTTAACTGTACTGTCCCATTCTATGTTTCACTTTTCACCGTGACTGTATTTTTTTAGTCGTGAGAAATGACATGACCAAGCGATCTGTATATGACGAGAGTGTAATAAAAAAAAAATTTGAAATTTGATTCGCATAACTTCACATTCACACAAAAATCTCGTGTGATATAAAAAATATATATTTTTATCGACCTTCAAGACAACCTTCAGCAATAAATGTAAATGCATATGAAAGTTGCTTGAGGAAAATATTCTGTCATTTTATTTGTCTGTTTTAACATTTTTGTATGAATTTTTGTTGAGTGAGGGAAAAACATACGAATGGACGAATGTTGATGTTTATTGATTTATATGAGAAAAAACAAAGAAGTTTAAAAGTCACTTTTGTTTGTGGTCATTAAAAAAAATCATAGACAAATTCGAGTTTTTTTTTACATACAATAACTATTTATATCAAAGAGTTTATATATTATATATGTTTGTATTAAGGAGGTCAGCTAAATAAAATGGTCTTTAACATAAAGCCTTCAAAGGTCAATCGGGGACTGAATACGAAACATCAAATAACATTGTGAGTGCGGACGCGTAGTTTCCTAGTTATGTGGGAATCGTATGTGTGTCTGCATTCCGTAGTATTCAACATCTGTACCGTAATAACAGTTCAATAGTGAACTTTAACATATCCTTTCTACAAATTACGCGATCAGAGTAGAAATTGATTGATTTGGGTAAATGGTTTTATCGAGACCAAATAAAAAAAATTGTTATAAATCAGAAAATATACAAAAAATATACATCGATACGAACTAACTTCCGAAACTATACTCTAGTTTCAAAGTTGTTTTAATTTCTAATATTTAGTTATATTTATTTTATAATAACAACAATGTTCTTATGTAACGTAACAAAAATATTTAGAAACGCGAATAAAGATGTATATTTTATCAAATTAATAATAATTTTATACGTATAGATCAATTTTCTATAAATAAGTAGTCATTTTTATTAGTAGAGCCTGAGTCTAAGGAGTTTTTTTTATGAGAAGACTGCAACTATATAATATTATTTAAAAATTATTATTAATTCTAAAGTTTTATTTAATAAAACATTTATATATGAAATACATATAATAAAATAACATAATATGTATTTCTATCCTTTGTCCTTGTGAGACAAGGTATTATAAAATATTTGAAGTGTAAGCTCGAACCCTTAGTATTCACGTACACTACATAGGGATCGTTAACAGTTGTCACTTATAATTCTTGTCACATACCTACAGTATTAACGTATGTTATTGAATAAGAAACGAGAAACTTCGTGTGCGGTGTGACGATGACAACTTGGACTAAGCACTGATTATTATAGTATTACTAGCTAATTCGGCAAACGTTGTTTTGCCATAAAAAAAATAGGGGTGGTGATAAAAAATTTTTGGGTAATATGTATTATTAATGCCAAATTATAAAATGAGACGAAACCTCTCAGCATTCCATGGATTCACCGTGCAGGTGCCGGGTCCGTCGTTGTAGGGAGAGGAGCTTCAACAGTGACTGGGACTTGCGTCCCAGATGTAGGTTTAAGGGACCCCTATTTAACGCTTACCTCTACTGTATAAGCTCCTCTCCCTACCCAACCAAATTTAAAAACAAATTGAAAAACAATAATTTTAAGTCTGAACAACCCTTATAAATTAGGGGTATAAAAAATACATAGTAGCCGATTTTCAGACCTACTGAATACATATAAAGTTTGTCAAAAATCTGTATGTAAAGCCGTTTCGAAGGAGTACTGTAACTAACATTGTGATATATAAATTTTATATATAAGATAATCAAAACAATACAAATGAATAAATTAACATCTATAAGTCTCTGAATAATCGAAATAAAATATATAAATGTATTTAAAGGAAATTAACTTATTTAAAGTCACGAGCACAACAATTTTACCATTTTCAATACATACAGTCCAATGATTTATATTACTTTATAAGAGTGATATATATGTGTATTGATAATAGTGACGTCCGTCTGTCTGTAGCCAGTCATTAATCACATAGTTTCCTGTCTCCGACACTTTCCAAATCATTTTCCTCTGACACTACAACTTTCATAGTCCACGCTTACAAATGTTATATGAAAAATTCAAATATACATATATGTACCCATATAAATTATAATTAAATTAAATATACATATAAAATTTGGTGTTAGACAGAGAATTCCTCCGAAACATCCGAAACGAGCATATTGAGTAGGTCTGAAAATCGGTCAACATTTATTTTTCATACCCCTAAGTCATAAGGTTTGTTCAGCCTTCATTTTTATTTTGAACGAAATATTTTGTTTTTATTTTTTTATAATGTAACATTAAAAAATACATACATCTCAAAATTGTTACTTTTTTAACACCAACCCCTATTTTATATATAGCAAAACAACGTTAGCCTGGTCAGCTAGTTTTTATATAATTTTCGCGTGTTATATGCAGTTTCGTTTGTATGTTCCAATTATATTTTTATTATTTCCAATCAATTATAAAATTCATATTATTAATAACATCCTAATATTTGCGTAGTTGTATATAAATCTCGTTATTGTAATTAGTAGTTTTCCTTGATCCCAATGACTTTATAATTATCATACGCGATCTGTAATTAGTTTTAATGGGTTCAGTAGTTCAGAAATAAACGTAGTTTTTATGAACAGGTTTTAAGACGAGATATATAAAATAGTAAAAATAAGTCAGTGGTAGCCCAGTGGTTAAAAGGCCCGCCTCTGATCCTGGCAAGTACCAATGTGATTTTTCCGAGTCATATGTACTTTCTAAGAGTATTTAGACGTCACTGATTAATGCATTCCCAAAGAGGGTTGATATCAGACAGGCGGTCGTAAAAACAATTAGTCAAAACTATTCACAACATGTAAGGCAGACCCTGGCTAAAAGAAAATTACCAGGTAGAAGATATAAAATAATATAAATGAAGGAAAAAAAATTTCTTTTAATCGATGTTACGTGGCTGTTTCGTTTTAATTGAGACCGGTTAGAAAAATGTGATTTCCTGACAACACCAAATAGAGACCAGCTGGTGTACCTTCACTTTCGAGGCCCCACATGGACACATCCTATGACTTACGAAACATGGAAGGTTTTTATAATCACTGTTTATAGATAAAACATTCGACGAGGAAGCTTATATATAGACGGTCGAGATTTTACATATATATATTATATCCGTGTCTATAATATTAAAATAAAATAAAACTTCCACACGATCATATTAAATGTTAATATTTATAATTATATATTTTTTTAAATAAATCGTCATTTATCCAACGTCTTTGAGTTATTCTTTTAATTAATAATATATATGAGATATAATTGTAGTGCGTTAATTATTTAAGCATGATAAAAAGTCGTTAAGTGTTTATCCTTTTTTATGTGTATAAAAAACAAGCAAAACCACGTGATCGAACTAACTATATATATAGTTTGTTTTAAGCTAAACGTTTTTCTTATTGACGTACCAATTGACGTCTCTAGTTCTGAGCTGATCTCATCATTGTTAAGATCTGTTGTTAAATCTACGTCAAAGTGTAGTTAATATTTAAACCTATAATTTAATAATATTCCACTCAATTTTTACCGCGGTGTTATTGAAGATGAGTGGTTAGTTTAATAATTATTAAAGCATTTATATGTTAAAAACAATAACTTAACTTGCCTGTTATAGTACTAATTAAATCTAAAATTCACTCTAGAATTTATATATTATATATATGAGGAGTATTTATTAACAAAAAGACGCAAATTAATCTTTTTTGCATCAATATTTTATATCCGGATGTACTCAGAGTAAACAACGTTTTATTTCTTCAATTGATTTTTTGTTAGATTTTTTTCATAGAAAGGAATATTATTCGACAGCAAAAAAACAATATTTTGACCAATTCATTATATTTAATGTTTAAGAATGAAAAAAATATAAAATTAATCTTCTATACATATATCTTTTAAGATGTTTTAAAGCGGTCAATATCTCGTGATGAATGTCTTTCAAATTGATGATAGTTTTTGCTATCGAATCAAAATTAACGATCGGATCTATCGACCTCAGGATTTATTAATACAAAACTATTTTTATGTTCAATATGTTGTAATTATAAAACCGATTTTAGACACACACACACACGCACACATAAATATGTGGCTGATGTATAAAGCTATCTGAACACCAGTTATTAGAAAACTTTAAGTGTTCAAACTTATTATATACATATGATACATATAATATATTAATAATAATATGTTACTCTCTGTATATATGTTTTCACGTCACATATAGTTATTAAAATATATTTACTGAGCACTATAAGTAATGGCCTAAACTTAATCATACTTATGAGTTCATACTATGTATTGAACTAAAATTCAATATTAATAGAGAAATTAATTATATATACATATATGTATGAAGGTATTTTATAGTATTAAAAATGAATATAATTTTTAATCCAACTGAAGTAGGTAAGTATAATTACCAATTTTTTTTGAGATTACAGTAAACGTAAGAATAAACAAAATAACAGTTTTTTTAATATACTTAATATGTACTTATTACGTGTTTTTTTTCAATTTTCATACAGGTTTAGGTTTCCCCTGTTATACCTTATTATCTATGGAAGAGCAATTTGTATTTATAAAAAGAAAGTGCTATGTTAGTATCACATTGTAATTCAATAAGGAACGGTAAGCGGTGGATTCGCTCCAATACCTTTGGAAGGTGTTTGCCCTGAATTACCTATAATAAGAATTACATTAAATATCTACTATAAGTATGAAGTCAGTGGCGGCCTAGTGGTTAAAAGGCCCGCCTCTCATGCAGGAGGGCGTGGGTTCGATCCTGGCCCTGGTAATTGATTTTTCCGAGTCATATGTATTTTCAAAGTGTATTTAGACATCACTGATTAATGCATTCCCAAAGAGGGTTGATGTCAAACAGGCAGCCGGTCGTAAAAACAATTAGCCACAACTATTCACAACATGTAAGGCAGACTCTGGCTAAAGCTGGGAAATTAACAGGAAGAAGAAGAAGATCTACTATAACTTATAAGTATGATAATTGTAACAAATGCATTAGTATGACGTAAAATTTGGTCTTCTTGAGAGTTTTGTGTATAATTGAAGTTAAAACGTAACTCCATTTATCATTGTTTCACAAACAATAAAGCGTAATAATTATTTTAGAATGCTACAAGGAAGTTAACAATTCAATATATAACGTGTAATTGTTGGGACTCATTACAAAACAGTGTATTGTCATTGAAGACGACACTTTTGTTATATTTTGTTGCATTACAAATTATTGATTAAAAACAACATGCAATAAGTACTAATGAATTATATAAAAATATTCCTTTATTTTAAATGAAACTAATATTTACGGATTGACTATGAGATTTTTTATTTTTGACTATAAACTACATACTTCCGACGTTTCGGCTACTTTACAACAACCGTGATCACGGGCAGACATCTTGTCATCCGTAGTAAATCCGAAAATATTCGTTTCTTTTAAATGAGTACTCGCTACAAACTTAGATCTCATTGTTTTATTTTGTTTGTTTTTAATAGACATGTAATCTCCGAAAATTTTGGTACTTATACATACTTCAGTTAGAAGGAAAAATTATTTTTATTTTAATACTATAAAATACCTTTACATATAAAATTAAATATATGTACATATATAATATATAATTATTCGAAAACATCTGTTATCATTAAATATTAGTTCAATATGGATATACTATCAATTCATAAATCTAGATTAAGTTATTACCAATACTTGTTTTTTTATCATTTTCTTGAGAAGTTAACTCGTACTGATTCATCTCAAACTTTTTAAGGGCAAGCTTACTATTACTCTTACTGATTCTCCACTTTCTCTTTCAATGAGTTTCAAGCAATTTTACTTCTTTCTTTCTCCACAAATTCTTTAAACTTCTCCATAAATTACTTACTTTTTGTAGTTAGACAATATATAGATCTTTTTTATCTCCGAACTTTTTCTTTATGTAGAGATTTTCTGATATGTCATTCATTTAACAAGATTTTAGCCACTATTTTCTTTAATACTTCTCTTCCAATACATATGTATCAACAGCCAAGCAAGCCTTCACCTGACCAAAGCTTCTATCACTTTCTCTCCATCAACATAATGATCAACTATTATCTCATTTTCATCTTTCGCCATAGATTTATTCTATGTAATACACATTTTACTATCTCAATATTGTATACAAGTAACCAATTGATTACTATAAAACAAGGAAACGCGGAATCCTTATAATATTTTTATTAAATCCAACCCTTATTTCCTTTCACTATATACATATATGTAAAGAACTTATGTAATGTCGAAAGTTATGTAATAAATAGCTATTGCGATATCCAACATACATATGTTTTGTGACTAAAGATATGCAGAGTTCAAGAAACCTGTTACAGTCCAAAGTACAAGGTTATGTACTACTTATATACAATTATGTATAAACTGTTTTTATATAAGCTATTAATGGTAATAATTAACTTTATATATCCAATTATGTCATTACATATATACCTAACGTTGTTTATGGAGATAAGATTTATTTAAATATAAAAATGGCTTCCAATGAATCAACAATATTTACATAATGTATAGTGAGGTTGAAGTAATGGAAAAAATATGTTAAAATGATAATTATTAATTGCTTTGGAACTAAGTTATTTTTTTCTATATATTTACATCGACTTTAATAGCTGTTTAACTGGATTCAGATAAGGAAACGAATGTAGTAGAAGCTTTTGAGAAATATATAAATATATATATAGTAGGTAATTATAGTTTTTCAAATAAATATATAAATACATGATAAGAATATTGCAGTGTCTTAAGTAAATAATTTCAGTATATGTAGTATGTGCGTATGAAAGAATATGAAAAAAAAATTGTCAAGTTTACCGCGTCGTTATCAATGAGAGAATTGTTCAAACATTTCAAGGTCCTTGATCATTAGTTAAAGCAAACAGTTCTGATAACGGCACGCTGCTGGTTTAATGAAAAATCTTGAGAAAATTACCTAATATTACGAAAAATGCGACAAAATTTGCGAAAAATGCGACAAAAATCGCCTTGGAACTTACAGTGCGATGTTCTTGTACGTATTTTTTGTTTATTTTTATTTTAAGGACCCGTATATCATGTATGCGGTCGACGTCTCAAAAACTGAATTAATTTCATTCGCTGATGCAAGTGCAACACTGGTTTCAAGTTTTTTTTTGTGTTCACACACGAACAGTGTTTTACGATAACTTGATCTTATAAACATCAGCTGTTAAATTACGATACTGGAAAAGTTTTAAGATTTGTTCGAATTTTTGTTGATATATTTTTGAACAAAATCAGTACGTTCGATTAATTATTCATTTGATATTTTCTGATTTATATTAGAGTAACTTTAAAATTATTTGACTATCAAAGACATAATTACAATATTTAGTAGATATATTTTTATATGAAAACACAGTAACGTGGTTAAAATATTAGCGAAACGACGAAATTTTAAGACATATTGTTCGATTCAGTCAGACACGATAATGTGACCCCTACAGGTTATCGCAAGCTTTGTTTACTGAAAATAAGGTGACTTAGTACGGACGAATTAACCAAAATACTATACGAAAAAAATCCATATAAAAAAAATATTTATTTCGTACGAACTTCTTCAAGAGCTGTTACACCTGTTCAGAACGTATTGTATCACATACACACTACACATCACTACCGAGCGTCGTCGCTGCTCAGACGAGCGGCTCGCGCTGTGACCACGAGATAATGACTGAGAAGCACGGTACATGTATAATATAATTGATAAATAATATAACATAACAGAGCCCTTAGGCAATATATATAGAAATACACAACATAATAATGAATTAAAACTTAAGGCTTACATAATGATTATGGTTATATTGGCTAAGATATTTGACCTATAAGAGTTACATTTGATAGTCGCTTACGAAAAATATTATTCGAATTTAGTTGTTAATGTATGGTGAATAGAGAAACGTATAATAATTGTTTGATTATAACTATAATGTGTGCCACCGACTTCATCCGTTTTCACGAATTTCACGTTTGAAGAGTTTATTAGGAATGCTTTAATTGGCGATACAACGCGTGACATCTGATTTATATGGTTCTAAAATATAATGATTACTGTAAAAAGTATTTAAAGAAGTATTAAAGTTATTTGTGAAGCGATACGAATATTATTTTAGTTTTAAATTCTGTTAATATTCAGCATATTCTAACACATTAAAAAACAAAAAATATGCATAAAATTATCAAGAAAATAATTCAAAGGTGTTTTTTTATAGTTTATATTTATGGAAATTGTTAACCTTACGTAAATACTATTTCAATATACAGGTAGTAAAAATTACTTGTATAGAATGAAAAATTACAGTAGTTTTATTATTTATTCTTTAAATAAAAAAATAATATATTTATTCCCTATACATATTAATTTAATTTAAAATAAATATTTTTTTGATTTTAGTTCATAAAAAGAATAAAACTGACAATAAAACTATATTTAAGTTTCAAAGTATTGATGTAAAATAAGTTACAGGTATTGGAAGTAGAGTTGAGGATATAAGAACTACTTTTCTTGTTTAAATTTTAAAGCATTAAGAATACAGTCCTTTTCATTGAAATTGTATAAATTAATTCATTTATAATATTTTTGCATGTTCTTTTCAAATTTGGTTAAGTAGAGAGAGAGAGAGAGAGGAGAGTAGAGAGAGAGAGAGGAGTTTGGACAGTGGAGGTGAGCGTTTAACGCGCGTTACATAGGGGTCCCTTAAACCTACATCTGGGTCGCAAGTCCCAGTCACTGTTGAAGCTCCTCTCCCTACAACGATGGACCCGACACCCGCACGGTAAATACATTGAATGCTAAGAGGTATCGTCTCTTAAATTTTATATTAGTTCATATTGACTGAAGTATTTGATTTGAACAATAATATAAAAAGTTTGATAGTGTTGTAAGTGGCATTGGAGTATTGATAAGGAGCGCGTGCTGAGATCGATTTTCTACGATGTAATGAGATGATATGGTGTGAATATTAGTTTAGTGGAAACTACCAATGATATAATACAATTTTCTTAGATTATTTCATTATGATAAACTTTTGGTTATTCTTTAATACGTATCATTTCAATCTTAGACAATTTTGGAGATATTTATCTAAACAAAATGTTATTGTATACAAAAACTGATATTTCAAAATAATATAAATGAAATTCATAATTATTCATCAGTCTATCAGAGCCCATAAGCAAAGGCTTCTTCTCACATGGTAAAGGTTAGAGCATTAATCACCACGCTTGCTCAAGATGGGTTGGTGATTTCAAACTTATAATTGGAAATTTATAATAAATATGAAGGACAGAAAATTTGAGACATCGAGACTTTTTTTTTACAAAAGTATGTAATATTAACTTTGTGAGATAATGGTTGTGTAATGAGTTCGGAATTTGGCGATCTCGATAACCTCATATTATATAATAGTCAGGTTACAAAGACAAGTTACTTATGCCTCGTTACACACGTACGTAATATTTACATACGAGCTTTAAGAAAAAATCATTATGTATTTTGTACAAACATATCTATTTGCAGGTCAAATTCGTGTCATATATATGACATAAGCCTTAATTAACTCACCATAATTGTGAGTTAATTAAGGCTTTATTAATTGTAACATTTATATATTTTCTTTCATTTTCTAACCTATGTGTCAATAAGACGTTGTAAGGAGTCATGTGTCAAGCCTTATACTGATGAGTGGTGTCAAGTGTTCAAACAGATGTCAGCTGTTGGTGAGGAAATAAAACATAATGTAGTATTGGTAAAAGTGTCAATAGGCGTAGTGCGTACTATGTTAAATAGTTAAAGGATTCAGGTACATATATCAGTAATAGTTGAACATATGCTAACTGAAAAACGTATTGATATTAATTATTTACTGGTACATTATATTTAATTGAATATATTTCTTTACTGATATCGTACTTTTAGGTTTATCAAGAGATAATGACATTCGGATAAATAATTAGTTTCAAAGAAAATTACCGGGAAAATGTCAGTATAAAAGGTGAAAAGTAATTGTTGACTTTGTCAGACTTGACGAATGCTAAGGTAAAGACAATCTGAACAAGTATAATGATACTTTGATACTAGAATAAAGCCAATATGCAATTGCAATCTTCTTGCTAATCAAGGCCTTTAGTGGCCTTACCCTTGCTCCATAGAAGGGGTCTTTTAAAAGTGGTCAAGTTATATAGAGAAGCGTTGTGACTAATACAGGTCTTCCTTTGTATGTTATTAGATATATATAATGAATGTCACTAATATTGCATTACGGAGGTGTTTCCTGTGAGGTCGTCCGTCATGCCTGTGTGTGTCTGTGTGTATGTGCGTGTGTGTGTGTATGTGTGTGTGCGTGTTATATAAAACACGTAATTAATATTGTATAACATGAAACATGTGATTGTTATGAATGATGTTATTGGAATAATTTAATTATGATTGATACTTTATACATTACATTTAATTATGTTAAAGATAATATATGAACAAACGCTACAAGTTAATCTTGTAGGCTGGAGACTTGTATAGAATAGAGGGATGATATAGAAATTTAAAAATACTTATTAAAAGTATATTTATTGTTTGAATCATAAAGTAAATACTACCTCCAGTAAGTACTAAGTCTTTGAAAAAAATACCTAATGTTATGTTCTATTGTATCGTAATAGTAAAAACAGTAATAAATTACTTTAATATAATTTAATGACTTTACTTATTACTATCTACAGAAGTAACAAGAGCCATAATAAAGCATTTTTTTTCTATTATTCGGTTTATTGTTAATTAATCATTACTAAGTTGAAAGGTTCTTTTTCTCACAGATCTGTGGCACAGTTTATAAACATTAAGAGGAATTAAAAATCAGATTAATATGTAAATGAATATAAAGACAATTATAAAATAGAAATCTCGTGAAAGTGACGCGATCTGTATTGGATATTAGATAAGAATGGACGAAGAAAGTTCTATATAATAATAAATTAAATCATATATAAACTATGATTAATAATAAATAATATATCTATATTATTAATATATTACAAGTCACTACGAAAAATATATTTAATATTTTACAAAAGTATGAATAGATTTTTTTTAAATATTAATAATTGTCTTTTCATTTGAAACTATATTTTTAGTGAATATTTTAATTTTAAGTCTTTCAATAGATCAGTCAGTTGATTATTATTTTTCTCCCAAATACACACGTACTGTATAGCTGTACTGAGCCTAGTTTTGTTTCCTAACGGCACACAAAGTGAGAGAACGTTACGTTCATAATAGTTTTATTCAATATAATTTATGCCAAAGTTCAAAACGTGTTTACTTTCCATGTGAAATATAGCTATATCACGTGACTGTTGTGTTTCTAACGTAAAGTAACACTTGATCCTTACAATATGCGGTCGGTGAATTTTTTCTGTTTTATTTACGATCCCACGCTCCGCTGGACGCTATAAAACCTACTCCATTGCCTCGGTTACTCTTACTACGAGTTTGTATCACTACTCACGGAGTTTCCAGTTACCGTTTCATATATTCAAAGTTCAAACACCATACAATTAATGTACATTATTGAATGAGAAACGAGATTTCGCTCTTATCTTCTTCTTCTACCTGGCAATTTCCCAGCTACAACCAGGGTCTGCCTTACATGTTGTGAATAGTTTTGCTATTTGTTTTTACGACCGGCCGCCTGCCTGACATCAACCCTCTTTTGTGAATCAGCATTAATCAGTGACGTCTAAATACTCTTAGAAAGTACATATGACTCGGAAAAAACACATTGGTACTTGCCCGGGCTAGGATCGAACCCGCGCCCTCGGCAACGAGAGGCGGGCCCTTTAACCACTAGGCCACCACTGACTTAGTAAGTATAGTACTTAGTAGAGATTTCGCTTGTATGACATTCAAACTTGTGGTAAGTATTGTACCCGGCCGTTTTATAGGCAATTATGGGTAGAAAAAATATATAACTAACTCAATTATCGGTTCCTCATAAACATATATTGATGGACATCGCATAATATTAAGTAGAATAACTAGATTTTATCGATATTCAAGGTGAAACTATAGTTTTAACTTTTAAGACTGGATACAACTTTGTTGTTAACAGCTGTGTCAACAATCAAGATAAATTGATTTTATGTATATACATATGTATATATTATTAAGCCAAAACTATTCACAACATGTAAGGCAGACCCTGGCTATAGCTGGGATATTGCCAGGTAGAAGAAGCAAATATATTATTTAGAGCTCGATTTATAGTATTTAGTATCTACGTTCCATAACATATTGCTTTAAGTGGAAACTTGATTTGTGATTTTTGTTTTATATTACAGTGTGTTTAAATTATTTATTTCCCAAATAAATAAATAAATTTCAGAATAGAAGTACTGTATAGAAGTAATAAAATTTAAATTTTTTAATAATGTAAAATTAAATATTCACCAATGGATGGGAACAATGCGCGCGCGCATCCAACTGAGAAAAGGAAATAAACGGTATCTACCCGTTAACCGATAATAAACTTTAATTAACACACAATAAAACCTATAATTGAATGACATAATTATTATAATTTTATAAAAAATCTTTTGTTTTTCAAAATGCCAACTCCGGTCAAAGATTCCTTGGGATTTTTTTTCATTATTACCTCATGTACACGTAATTCTTTGCTGATTTTTTAACAAACAATATGCATATTGGAGTATATAGTTATACCAAACATATTTATAATATGGGGAAATTTTAAATATACGAATATATTTTTAGGTATGTGCAAGGGTGCTACCAAAAGGGAAGGGTTAAAATAGTTATTAAAGGTTCTGAAATTATTGACATATAAGTTTTATGAGCGATGTTTAAGTTTACCAAAAGACAAGTATTGTCTGGTGTTAATTCTATTACTAATATACCGGGTCAAGAACGCCTCTGAAGATACAGAGAATTAATTTAGTATTTTTACATTTAAAATGTTTTTCGCGACGCTATTCTATAGTGAATATTTTTTAGAATGCCGATATTATCACTTAAAAATTAAAATTTAAATAATACAATAGAAATTTAAGCATTTTAAGACCTTTCCTTTGGTACAAAGTAGAGATAGGTTATTCTTGTATTATGTAAAATGTAATAAAACAGATTTAATGCATTCCCAAAGAGGGCTGATGTCAGGCAGGCGACCGGTCGTAAAAACAAATAGCCAAAACTTTAAAATTCACATTAAAAAATAATTATAAAAAAATCGATTTACTTGTGTGACGTCAACTCTCAACATATAATTAATATAAATTTGACAAGAGGTCGAAGGGGTCACTGAACCTTGGTACCTGTTATTTTTTCCATAATGTAATTATTGCTTTTCCGAGAATAAAGGCAAATGACTTTTAAAGTAACCTTGTCTGATCTCTTGACGTATAATGATTCAATGAAATTGTTAAAGAATATACTATTGAAAACAAATGCCTTTGAAAATTATAATGCAAACACGTAACTTTTAAATTTTGCTTTTAAAACGAGACAGGAAATTTGTATACTATCAA
This sequence comes from Danaus chrysippus, assembly GCA_916720795.1. Lineage (NCBI taxonomy): Eukaryota > Metazoa > Arthropoda > Insecta > Lepidoptera > Nymphalidae > Danaus > Danaus chrysippus. The sequence continues at coordinate 1,984,220 of CAKASE010000080.1, read as the reverse complement.
TAAAACAAAAAAATGTGGAATATTAAGTGAGTTTTAAACAAAACAAATGACTATACGAAAAGATTCTGGTAAATAATTCCAAAGACAATTAGCGACTATAACGAGGTTATACATCATGCTTTTGAAGGTGCCTTAGGTACAAAAATACTAAGTTTTTAAATTGGTAATGTCATAAACAATACATAAAAAAAATTATTACTAAAGAAAAAATAAATAATAATATTAAAGACCTTCATTTATGTAAGTTTGTAATTCAATTTTCTCGAAATTCTGGGTAATGTTCAGATTATAAAGTAGTGGTACCTAAATAAACAACTTTTTTTGTGCATACATAAGCATGCAAGTGCAATAAGTTCATGCGGAGAATGAAAATCACTCTAAGACTAGAGAAGATGAAATTTATTGTCAAATTAGCGATAGTTTTAACCGTGCAGTGCTTTTCATATTCAAGGTAAGGTGCATGAGACAACAGCACCTACTGAGGGAGAGCGAGATCAACTATCTTATGGACAAGACCAGAAGAAAATGATGATAATAGAATAAGTAGAGTTAAACTTCTAAAAGATTTTATGACTACCAAAGGAATATAATTTTTTTTATTTAATGAGATGTTTGCAATAAGACTTTAATGGTGTAATCTTAATAATTGTACTTTAGCCTACCCCCCCTTTAAGTAAATCTCGGCCTACCCTCATATAAGCAAATCTCTATACCCATGTAGGGAAATCTCGCCCAACCCTTGTATATGTAAATCTCACCTTACCCTCATGTAAGTAAATCTAGTTCTACCCTCATCTAAGTATATCTCGCCCTACCCTCATCACGTGTCAAGCGCGGTGCGGGTGTAGTATCACAGTGTGTGAGCAAGTACCGTGTGACGATCACGTCTTACATGTGAGCGCGTCCTGCAGCGCGGTGGTGAGCGCGGTCAGCGCGCCGCGGAGTACACTGTGATGGCGGGACAACATACTCGCATCTGTTGTGATGCTCGGACACTTAGTATGGGGCAAGCGATGATACTTAACGTATCACGTTATAATTACAGTGTGAAATAAGTGATAATTATTTTTTCGAAGTAATATGTTATTAAGACCATGAAAGCACAATTATTAAACTGCTTGTAGTTCTAACATAACCTACGAGTATATTCTAATTCTGTTTATCTTCTGTAAGCGCTTAATATACCAGTCTATAGATATGTATGTACATAAGTATACTATGCTACAGATACGTACATGCAGGATGGTCGTACAGGGCGTCAACCCTCGTTCCTTCAAGCGGCCCCCCTGCCAGTCTCGCTGATATAGCCTCTAAGAACTCCCTCACCCTGTCGCCCCCGCTCGAGCTCGAGCCACATTCTTCCTCCTCTGAAAACGGAAACAAATCAAGGTTGACGAATGTCATTCAAACTAAAATGTGAACGGTCCAATTTGATCGACCTTAAACTTTACATATCACAACCAATTAACGTTTTGTTACCAATTAAATATACAATGATTTGTTGGTATGTTTATATAAGGTATCTTTTGTGTGGTGTGTATAATGTACTAACCGATTTGTTCCAACTTGTCGGAGCTAATGGACCACGGCATGAGGCTGAGTGCGCGCTGAGCTTGGCGGAGGAACCAAGCACCGGACTCGAACTTCACTGATCTGGATCATAAGGATACATATAGACTAACTTAAAGACCAATAAAAAAGATTCAGATAATTATTGAATGGTTTTTGTATCTCTTCGACGATACTGGAGAATCAAATAGGTACTTAACATATGAACACTTTTTACGAACCAACTGAAAACAAAATATTATTAGAAAAAGTAAAAAAAAAACTATATTTTTACCACTTAAACGTCTTAGTCGTGACAGAATTTTTAATAATTGATATATATACATATACTTGAAAATTACTATCTACGAGTAAGTTCAAGTTTCTGAATATACATTTGTACGTATGCTTACTCTTGATGCTGGCAGATGCAGGGTAGATATCCCCCGAGCTCGTCACCACCACATCTAACGCAGATGTTAGATTCCTTTTTTACAGCAATACTATACTTCCCGCCCCGTCTCTGCTTCCTGAAACAAATGGATATTCCCATCAATAAATTTAACAACAACTTACGCTGTTTATAGTATACATACAACGGTTTTAATAGGGATAGTAAATTTAAAACATTAAATCTACATTTGTATTAGAGGGAATATCCATGTTTTTAAGTATATCTTTCTACTTTGCTCGTACTGAGTTGGTACCTCTATATTGAAACCATGACCTACAAGAACGACCTTGTCCTCTTAATTTAGTACGCGACGTCATTATGTACTTTGATAAACTAGCGACGGTCACATTATACGACAATCATGATATTAGGACTGGGTCAACTTATCAATAGATTTCATGGAAGAATCATCTCTTAAATTAATGATTCACACATAAAAAAATATTTTTTAATGTTATTATAAGTTTAAAGCTATCGTTAATAATTTTAATATATTAAAATATAATCATGAGCCAACTTCAAATATCTGATGGGTTTGTTAAATATGTAAAATTTGTGTAAATATTAGCAAATATTTGGTTATGAATCATCCAATGAAATATTTGTGTTTGAAGTGGAAACGAAATATTGAATGAAGGATATTACAAAAATTATAACGGAACTTTTAAATCATTGCTTTTAAAACTATTTACTTTAAATTATTTACTGTGGTTTAGGAACAGTCGAGTCAAGTTATAAATTTACCAGGTTTCTTTCGATTGACATTTGTTAAAACTGAATTTTCTAATTATGTACAGAATTTTTTAAGAATATATGTACTTCCTAAGAGTATTTAGACACCACTGACAGGTGGTGGAGGAAAACATTGTGAGGAAATCTAGACTTATAATATACAATTATAAGTTTGAAATCACCAACCCGTTTTGAGGAAACATCTTCATAAATGCTAAAATCTTCTCCAAGTGAGAAGAGGCTTTGTTCAGCAGTGGGCTCTGTTAGGCTGATGATGATGATATATTTATAATTATTAACCTTTATTTTTTTTAATAAATTACGCTGTAATTATAGTCATATAAGAACTAATTGGACACAAGTTATTTATAGTATATTAATAAACCAAAGGTCGTACAACAGGAAGCGTTATTCCTTAGATTTCACTGAGCTAGGTCACCTGAATGATCCTAACATATCAATATGAAATTTGTTACTGGTGTCTTGACAATTTTCACATACTTGGTGTTACCGATGTATACTTTTAACATAAAGTATAGTTACATTGTAATTATATCGCTAATTGAACTTTAAGTGCGGATACCTGTAGCCTAAGATTACAATTATTCTTCCTAGTATTCTAAATTATTTGTGCCTTTTTTGCGAGTAACAACGCATCCATGCATTATAATTTATATTTTGCTTATGAAAATAATTTAAAATTAAAACCATCAAGGTCAAAAGGTTGCATTAATTCAGCCTTACGGCAGTATTTTTGCAGATATGGCAATGTTCATATGTCAATGTTGCGAGATTGTTCTTTATAATAACTGGCTTTTCAAAAATAAATAAAATTACTATATAGCAAGTCTTTACGTTATTTAAAGATATTGGAAAATAGTTCTTTGTACAGCGAGTAATTTGAAAGTCATCAACAAACTCACATTCATTAATAAATACTTATGAGTTATGTGCGACATACGACATTTATGTTTTGTTTTGTTTCCCATTGCCTAATATATATTGCATCTTCCACTAAAAGGTTAGTTGTATATATTAATTTAATTATATCTATGGTTAGCGACACAGGTCTTGCCCAACTGTTCCTTGCCCAATCGCTATGTGAGCCGCGCCTGCTGGTAGCGAGGTAGCAAGGCCATCCCCATGTTCACAGATTTCAACACCACGGAATGTTTAAGTTCATTAAACTTTTTGAGTATCATTAATATAAATATCATTATCATTAAAATTACAATACAATTTAATTGAACTTAAGTTTTGTAATACATATCGAGCAAAGTTTGTCAAATGCGATGTTTAAAATATACTCGTTTGTATATGAGATTTGTTTGCGTCAATAATTTTTAGCCGGAATAGTTTTTAGAAGGTCGTACTTTTAAAGATAAATTAATTTGTTAGTAAAAAAAATCTCTTTTTCTTACAGAGGTGCCATCAAATTAATCCGATGACCTTTTGAGATAGCTCTATCTTTTTTTATATACTTAATAAACATCGACTTAGAAACGGAAAAAACTAAGACTAAGTGTACCACAGACTTCTGGTAAACAAATTTGTATGTGAGCTTTGGAACCACTCAATAATCTCTAAAACCTTCTCATTTAAATTCACTCACATTTCATAATTTAAATAGTACGTAAAATGCATACTTAATTTTTTAAGTAAAATTAAATTATATTTTAACAAGCATAATATACACGCAAACATATTTTAAATGTCAATATTGTCACAAACTCAAGAGGTACAGGTCCTGTCAGTTATGTCCATATAATAAAATAAATATTTTATGAAACTAAGAAATTTTTCGATTCTTGTATTTAAGAGTCAATTTTATTAGGTGTTGAACATCAGTTGGTTTTCCTACTCTCGAAATCCCCTCTTTTAATATTACAATATTATTTTTTATATAGTCCACAACTTCTATTTATGTTAGTAGGAAATATCACAATAATTATAATATTTTTATTTATTAATATATTCGTTTAGCCTTGAGTATTCATTATAGGCATATTTTGATTAAATTTAAATCATATAAGACCTTGAAGTAAAAAATCCTATTCTTCTATATATATAAAAATGGATTGCTGTTCCTTAGTCTCGCTAAAACTCGAGAACAGCTGAACGGATTTATCTTATCTTAGTCTTGAAATGTTCGTGGAGGTTCAGGGAAGGTATAAAAGCTGAAAAAAATTGATTCATTACTGGGAAAACCATAAAAACAGCCCTTTTCTATTTCCCATACAAACGTTTTTTTTGACATTAGATTTGACAACTAACTAATATGTCAATCATTCTGTCGCACTTCAAAACACGGAGATTTATGGCTTACAGGTAAACTCCAAAAATATAAATAAAAAACGTATTAGATATTTCTTGATTATAGGGCGATACGAAGTTCGCCAGGTCTTCTAGTTTTTAATATATAACATATGTACGTCATCTGAAACACTAATGAGATTTAAATGAAACTTATATTTTCGGATGTACTACGTGATTTTTATTTTTGATGATAAACTATATACTCCTGAAGTTTCGGTTTCTTTACATCAACCGTGATCATGGACAGACGAGATCTTAGATCAATCTTAGATCTCACTAATGAGATTTTATATGTTAAGTGCTCCGATTTGATGCTACCTGCATCTTCAATGGGAGCTAATATTTGTAATATTTTTTTTTATTAATATATAAAAAAACTGTATGTTAGATAGGGATTAGGGACCACTTAAACCTACACCTGGGTCACAAGTCCCAGTCACTGTTGAAGCTCCTCTCACTACAACGGTGGATCCGACACACGCACCGTGAATACATTGAATGCTAAGAGATTTCGCCTCTAAAACATGTGTTTTACTTATGCCCGAAAATAAAAAACTCAGAAGTCAATGACCATACAATGTGTTAAATTTATAATACAGGTCAGATATGGAATATGAATTATTATGAACTAGGAAGATATTTAATACACATTAAAAGTTTGTATAAATATTTAATATATTTATGTATAACATCACAGAAACAGTTACGATAAGAATATAAAATATAAATTATAAATTTTTCAGTACAGCCAGTGATATAAGACAATTAAGTGAATTATTTTCATTACAATTCGTATCTAAATATGAAGAATTGAAAGACTGATAATTACTTTATAACGGGCAATAATAAAATATACAAGCTAGCGTCATGATCACGGCTTCGCTCGTTTTTTAATGCTATAGGTTGTATTTAAAGATATTGCTTGTCAAACTTTAAACACGTAAATATGTCCTGATTCCTGAAGTGCCAACTATCATGCAAACCAACTAACTATTATTGATGATATAAATACACAATTTAATTAGAAAAATCATTCCAAATTATACGAAAAAGATATTTAAACTCGAAAGTAAATCAAAATTTTTAAGCTATTTCTTAATGTAGACTTAATAATATCAATATACAAAACCGCTGGATTAGACAATATTGTAACATTTCTAAAACGATAATTAAGTGTTGAAAAACACTCAAAGCGAAATAGTGAGTGCTATTTCACACCAAGTCAGCTCCAAGGCTGCTGAGAGCTATCTTATTCACAATATTATACAACGTCGATTTAGCAACTTGTGATTAGGGCAAGAGTAACGTTGGTAACATTAGCAATAGTAAAGTAATAGTAAAAGTAAAGTAATTGTAACACAAACTTACTTAAACCCGAAATATATTATAACTATTTACTTAAAGCAATCAGTGAAGTATGTTTAACAAAAGACGTAAAAAACTTGTATAATTATTGTATAATTATACATGAAAAAAGGATAATTATTCTAGATTCATTTTTAATTTTTTGTACCCTTAACCAGTAAAAAAGAAGCTTTTAAATTAAATTAATATTTTTTGCATTTTTGGCAATATTTCTTATGTTTGATAAATGCAGGAAGAAAGATTATAAAAACTTGCCAAAAAAATTGACACATAGGTCAGGGTTAGTGATAAATTTCTTTGACTGTTCATAAATATTATACTTAAATGTAACAACCACGTAAATAAGATAAGGAGTGACGACCAATAGTTTAAAGTTTGCTCAGGTCAAACAATAACTCACAGAATACTTATTAGGGACCATTTTGTATTAAACACAAAAATACGTATACTTATAATTTTTTATTTGATGTAACTGTATATTAATCAAAAGTTTCGTACCAACATAAAAGACCGAGAGATATTTTCTTTATAATGTAAGGTCATTGAAATCATTTCCGATTCCGTCATGAAAAAACCGATGTCGCCGTCACAATACAAAGCGAAGAGGAAGTTTAACGTTCACTATTCAAATAACCGAGATTTAATCTTAAATTCTCGAAAAACCGATAATATTAAGATGCTTCCTTATCAATACGAGGTAAAGGTCAAAGTTTTACCACGGTTATGTTATGAATGAATATGGTGTGAAGCCTATAATAATTGTTTTATTCACAAGTATACCTAAAAACGCAATATATTTCTTCGTCATTCTAATACTAGATGGAATTATGTAGAATAATATTCGCTAAATAAGTAAACATTTTGTTCTAGAAGTATTATATGTTTATTTACATAATTATTACAATATTAAAACTATATTACCCGTTAACAATCCTTACACTACACTTATTCACTCGTATCAGTGAGTGAGTGAGTGTCACTCATCGTCCAAGTCAAACCACAGGGAGGTAACACTGGATAGCTGTTCCCTGCTTTCTTCCGTGATGATCTTAAGCACTACCACCTCCATCATACACAACGCGAAGAATATAACGAATATAGCGAAATTTGATCCTTGGTGTTGGAACTGGAAGGAGCTGGGTATCGGTCCAGGAGGTGGCCAGGCATCCACACTGAAGGAAGCTACTCCAGACACACTGAACGCATCCATATTTAATATCGTTTATACCAAAACATCGTTCTATATTAATGTATCACTCATTTAGTCGTTGTATTTTTCATATACAACTCCTCGGTCAGTGCTAATTTTCCGTCACCCACTACAGTATCGTGCGACGTCCGTCGTCTGTCTGTGGATGCAGCCCGTAGCTAGCAGTCCGCAGCCGACAGCTGTTGTAATGTCTTATGAAATATGATACGTTTCAGTTAGACACGCCGCGCCGCGTTGAGAAAGGTGGTGCGGGTGAATGCAACACTTTGGGGTCAAGGCTGTAGGTCGATGACCCTTAGTAACGTGGATAAATAAGTGCAGGACGCTTGATTGTTTATTATTGTTGTATCCTATATAATTAATTTTAATATTAAATAAATACGATTGCCTAAAAGAAATAGATTAATATTTCTGTAACTTAAAATATAAATTCGCTTATTATTTTAGGTGGCAATATAATTGTTATTCTGTCTAATATGTAAAATTTAATATTAGTTGGAAATATTATTTTCATAAAACTTTATAATCAACTATCATTTTATATATATTATATTATTAATCATAATTATATATCGGGTCTTAGTTCACGTAAACTAAATGATAAAAATGGCATTATTGATAACAACACGAAGAGATTAATGCAACTCAATAAATTATAATGTATATATATTTAATCAAAAAGGTTTCATTTTAGGCAAAAAATAATAATATTTATTATCAGCCAAGAAATACATATAAATAAAAAAAAACAATAATACGTCATTGAAAGACGTGTATGTCGTAATGTATTTCAAGTCTTGTAACGAATGTTATGTAAACAGGTTGCTTTTAAATAGAACGAGTGTTGTGAGCTAAAAATATACTACATATGTACATACATAATGTATATAAGTGTTATATATAAAGATGCGCCTGAATTATCAGCTCAGCGACGCCGGTCATCAGAACCAGACCCATCTATAGAGAAGGTGTTACTGGTAAACCCTAATTGTCCAGTCAGGATTATGTTGGAATATATAAGGAAACGCTGCAGGCTCGGGAAGTTCACTGAGTTTGATCTATGTGATGAGAGCGGTCATTTAATGGGGCTCTTTGATATGCCTACATATGTATACACAACTGATAAATTCGAACATAAAAGGACTTACTACATCATTATAATAAAACAGGTGGTTATACAATAATATACTGGACTTGTGAGTAGATATTAGAATTAAAATATGTAGTTAAGTTTGACTTCCAGTGTTTTATAAGTATTTTACATTGGACATGAAGTCTTACACTTATACCTCGTTTCAAGACGAGACTGCTGTATTGCCTTACTTCAGATTAATGTAGAAGAAACGAAAAAAAAATAGTGAAGACGAAAAATATGTTTTCGGTACATGTTTGTTACGTATTGAGTTTTATAGGAGATCATTCGGATTCAGTTTAGTTAAATTTACTATATAGATACACTTGATTTTGGCTACGGCTTCGCCTGCGTTGGATATCAGAATTCTTCTTAAGAATAGATATGTAATGTATTAAAACAATAAATATGTTTACATGTTTAATTTGTTTCATGCCACATCATATACAAAACAACTGTTATGCCTTAATCCTGCGGTAACTACGCTGAAATACGGAATAAACTACATATAACGCATGTCTTACTCCGATGTCTAATCTACATATATTACTATAAGGGTTCATCATAGTCAGTTCATCAAATTTTGCGTGAATGAAAAACAAACATGCATAGGTCCATACATCTATATATCCTTAGAGACTCAAGCATAGTTAATATTAGAAGTTTAACTGCTACGATTATTGATATTAATCATAATATTTGTATTTTGTCAGTACTCATAAGAAACTATGTTCATTGATTGAATTTTTTAATAAATCTTAACTAATTTCGGTTCACATAATAAACATACTTATCATATATTATGTAGAAATGGATATATCTCAATTCTCATACATGCGTTGTAATTTTTAACCATTGTTATTTTTTCTATCACCTAAACTGGGATAATTTTAAATTCAGATTGAAAATGCAATTAAGAACCGAATATACCCTGGATATCAATATAATAATATTCGAATTTTGTGTTAAAAATTTAAAATATTTATATATAGGAAAATTAATTTGGTTAATCTTCATCAGCTATAGTTTCATTTTTGAAACAGTGTAGTAAAGAGTTAGGATTTTTATTATTATAGGTATTTCTTATTTCGTTTGTAATATTTTGTTATAATCTATTAGTGAACGTCATTAAATTGTTTATGTTAATTGTTATATGTAATTGTTATTTTGTCTGTCAATCTGTTTGAGGGTACGGTCTACTCATTGATTTGATATAATAATTATCATAGGGTACAATAAAGGAATATACAGGGTGACTGGTGAATTACTATCAATACTTGAGGACGTGATATTTGACGATCATATATGACAAAATAAAAATTAATATAACACAAATATTAATAAACTTCTAAGTAAAGTTAACCAAAAGTTATGTAATTAATTACGCATCGTGTGAACACCCTACAGATTAGGTATACACACACACACACACACACACACACACAAACGCGTGCGGCGGCGTGGTGTTGTATCAGCACGCCGCCGCATGCGTCCACACTTGGAACACTTGGAACGTGTCTATACTTTATTTATTTATACGGAAATTTGGTCAAAAATTAAGTACCTATTTTTTTTACATAATTCGAATGAGAATCATGTACCCAGTATTCTCCTTAAATATTGATAGTAATTCACCAGTCACCTTGTATATGTTTAGAAAGAGAAAGCAAAGAGAAAGAGAAAGAGAGAGAGTATATATGTGGCATATTAAGAGAATGCTGTTTCACAGGAAGCGGACAGAAGAATATCGGTGCTGCCACAGTTGAACCACGAGAATCTAATTTATGTGGACCTCAAGGCCAGGGTCAAAAAATACCTGGCCGGAGACGGGACACCCCCAACACCGACACCGGCCTCCACACCTCCAGGGAAAGTGACCCCTCCCGTCACTAAACCAACAGCTAAGAAGAAATAAAGAGTTGATAATGTTCAATATTGTATGGTGTACATTATTAAAATGTTGTATGAAAATTAACGAAATATATTAAAGATATCGGTTAATAAATGAACCGTCTGTCTGAAAAGACTCTTTTTAAAGTCTTTGAGATATAACAAAATAATGTATGGTGGAATTATGTATCTTATATACTCGTAGATCTACAGAAAAGTCCGCGATGGCAATGGAAAAGTATTAAGGATAAGATACTACATTCATTTTTTGAATTATTTAATCCGGACGTACCAATTGAAAGTTAATAAATTTAATAATTCTCAAAATTAAATCCACGGGAAAGCTCACTTTATCTCATGATCACGTCATTGTATACGAAATATAACTTTTTAAAAATAAAAAAACTTATTGACGTAAAAATATATCGTTTTTACAAGTTCAGTTTGATTTTATGTTTAACGAAGAAAGATGATGAAATTTTTGTTTGTTTTTATATACCTAACTCAAAAAGAAAGTATTATACGCAACATAGGCTATTCTACATATATTTATTCTAAAGTACCCCTACGAAGCTGGGGTGGGTACCCAGTAAAATATAATCGTTTAGATATAATCGTATTGTAACTGTGGTGCTGACTGGTCTACATAGAGCCGATATAAATTAATGGCTATATATTTAAAATAGCGATTCCATACATAGGCATATCTTGCATCATATGTACTTATAAAAAATACATGTATTAATAGAAGTAAAAAAATATTTAAAAATTCTTAATACAAATATTAAAGAAAACGGTGTACGCTCATTAACAGACCTCTTGTTGTATTCTCAAATAAGTCACTTTAGCATTTTTCTGTTATAAATCATCTGTAACCTAGCCACGAGTACTTCTTCGTTTTCCTTTAGCGTTTTTAAGAATAAAATTAAACTATCTTTATTTATATTGAAAAATCAAAAGCATGGTAAGGATAAACATGATTTATAAATGAAAAACGTTAAACTGACGGTTTAACGAAAAGTATTCAATTTTGTATTAGAGACACTCGATTGAGAACGATCCATTTGCTGTGCATTGCTTTTATAATTTAACAGGCGTTTAATGACGAATAATTTATTAATGTAAAGTTAGATAATTTATTTAGATAACTGAATATTAATTTGGTAATAATAAAATTACTTGTGAAAACAACTAAAATCGAAACATACTGTATAAGATATATAATTAACAGCTGTATAAGACGTATAACTGCTAATATAACTTGAAAATATAACACTATTGTTACAAGTGGCGCCCTATATGCGGTACAAATTATATTATAATACATAATAAAATTAATACTTATCAATTTTTTGACTGATTATAATCTTCTATATATATAAAAATGGATTGCTGTTCCTTAGTCTCGCTAAAACTCAAAAACGACTGAACGGATTTATCTTATTTTAGTCTTGAAATGTTCGTGGAGTTTCAGGGAAGGTATAAAAGCTGAAAAAAAAAATTCCGGGAAAACCCTAAAAACAGCGCTTTTCTATTTCCCATACAAACGGGTTTTTTGACATTAGATTTGACAACTAACTAATTTGTCAATCATTCTGTCGCACTTTAGAACACGGAGATTTATGGCTTAAAGGTAAACTCCAAAAAAATAATTAAGAAATAATTTATTTCTTGATTGAGGCAGTACGAAGTCTGCCGGGTCAGCTAGTTAATTATAATATTGAATCATTGTTATTTTATAATGGCAACATTTACGTGTCAACCTGTATTTGATAACTACAAATACTGGCTTCAGCAATTTTGTAAGAAAAACAAATCTATCAACAAACAAATTATTCAAAATAATATTGTTATAAAAAATATATAAGCTGCACCGCTTCTGATGGTGTTCATAGAATATTAAGTCCACATGAGTCAGAGGCACCGGAAGGACCGCACGTGTCCCGGAAACGGAAACTGGCAGGAATAATAACGACACCTGTCACTTAGCACGGGCTGCGACGAAATGCACTGTTAAATGCAGCATTAAGTTATAGCAACAAAAGTAGGATATTTTCATCAAATATAGTCTTCTTCTCTATGTTGGTCTATTTAATGATCGCAAGTCCCAGGCACTGTTGAAGCTTCTCTCCCTGCAACGATAGACCCGACACACGCATCGTGAATACATTGAATCATGAGAGGTTTCGTCTCTTATTTAACATTCAACCATATCACAGTCAACTATCGAAGTTAATCATAATAATATTATAAATGCCACGGTTTTAGCATTGTTTGATATCCGTACCAGAAAATACTGAATGGATTTTAAAGAAACTTTTTATTTATATAGTTACACCAGAGCCAAAACCTATTAGCATCCAATGTATTAACCGTGCGTGTGTCGGGTCCATCGTTGTAGGGAGAGGAGCTTCAACAGTGCCTAGGACTTGCGAACCAGGTGTAGGTTTAAGAGGTCCCTATCTAACGCTCGTTAAACGCTCACCTCCACTGTCCAAATACAAAAATATCTAGAATTTTCGTCTAGTTCCCGCGTGAATATAACAGTTGTGTTTTATATGAAGATGTGGACGATATATGGCGCTAATCGTGATTGAAAAAATCTACTATAAAAAAAGGTTCCCAGTAGCATATTCAAAGAGATTTTATAATTTTGTATTTTAGAACCATTAATTCCCACCTGATTGACGTCATCACCATTTTGGTTGAAAGTAATAATAAATCGACGAAAAACCAAATTGAAATGTCACAGTCATTTTGATCTACGCGATCATTTTTATTCTTCGAATTCTTTATAAAGTAAGATAGCTGTTCACGGTATTATGAAAGTACAAAAAGTATCGGCTCGTGTACGAGACTCATAGATATTTTAACGGAACTAAATGCTAAGCTTTTACTTTGAAACATCGAAAATGATATGACAGCCTTAGAAATCTCTAAACTGGAATAGATTTATGTATAAATTTTAACAATTACTTTCATATATTACGTACACTACATAGTAACATGAAACGTGATCAAAATGAGTATATAATATTATGTAATACATATAATCCCTACTAATATTATAAATGCGAAAGTAACTCTGTCTGTCTGTCTGTCTGTCCGTCTGTCTGCTACGCTTTCACGCCTAAACCACTGAACTGATTTTAATGAAATTCGGTACAGAGATAGAGTTGACCTTGAGAAAGAACATAGGATAGTTTTTATCCCAGACTTTTGAAAGGTTCTCTTGGAAACGCGATATAACCGAACTCCACGCGGCGAAGCTGCGGGCGGAAAGCTAGTAATTAATATATTTGGGTGAAGGGCCGCTCATCACAATCGACGATGCGTGTCTGTGTGCCGAAATTTGCCATCACAGACCATTGTTTAATTTCGCTCTCATGGAACTACATGCACTAACATACACGTTAAAGATAAAACATATATTACCAGTAAAATAAAGATCATTAATAATATTGGAAAATATAAAAGTCAACGCGAAGGCAAATCAATTTGCACAGAATTGTTAACGAAATGATTGTAACTGTGTAATTCGATGTTTCACGGGTCGGTGTTATCCAACTGTACCTATATTTGATTTAATTATTTTGTTCTCTAAAGCATTTGACTAGCTATTGTTGAAATTATATTGTTTAACAATAGAAAATTTCATTAGAAAAGTCATTTTACTTCAACAAATCGATATGACTAACTATAAATAATAATTGAACTCAAATATCATACTGGCTGATAAAATGATACGAAAACTAATTCAATATTTTTATCAGGCCGACATTACTTTGTATATTATAATTAATTTCGCACACTCGAACATGAGAATAAGAAATGTTAGTCACTATATCCAGACATTTAGTTTAGTTTCAACTATATAAAAAATTACTTACGTCTTTTATGAATACATCAAACTCCTCCGCAATTCCCGAAGGCCACAACACTTTTTAATAAATTTTTACACCGCAAAAACTTATAAAATCACTGAACGTAAAGCTAGTGCTTGTGAAAGAAATATCTGTTAGTTTTTTTATACAATTTTGTACCGTTTTGGAAATGACGTTTATGTTGAAGTATTGGCGCGAAGTGACTGACAGCGTCATGGCCGGCGATATGGCTCATGCGTTTCTAATATAAAAAAAATGTCCCCTATCAGGGACCCACCATTTAAAGTTTATAATTTTAAAATATGGATTACATTAGTTTATTACTTTCTCATTTTTTATTCAATTAAATTATTAAAAGAGATATAAGCTTATATAAAATAACCATTTTTAACTTTTTTACTCTGCAAATTTTAAAAATATCTGAACTTTTTTAATATCACGTGAGCATGAATTTATTATGTCACAGATAATTTTTCATGTTTAACACTTGATGCAATAAAATATTCAAGATTTTAATGCAAATTTTAACTCAATTTAAATACGGAACCAAATAATATTGTGTATCAATTTCCCTTTAATTAATGACCGGTGTCCCGTGAAAAATGGGTTCAATAGTACATATAAACATCACATGTCAATTTAGAGAAATCGTTATTAAAATTACACTTGTAACTGATGACAATAAAATTACATTTCAGCACTTTCATTTTTGTAGCAGTTTATTTGCGCAGCACAGTTTCATTTTTCTGATATACAGGGTGACAGGTGAATTACTATCAATATTTAAGGAGAATACTCGGTACATGATTCTCATTCGAATTATGTAAAAAAAATAGGCACTTGATTTTTGACAAAATTTCCGTATAAATAAATAAAGTGTTGACACGTTCCAAGTGTGGACGCGTGCGGCGGCGTGCTGATACAACACCACGCCGCCAGACGCGTATGTGTGAGTGTGTGTATACCTAATCTGTAGGGTGTTCACACGATGCGTAATTAATTACATAACTTTTGGTTAACTTTACTTCGAAGTTTATTAATATTTATGTTATATAAATTTTTATTTTGTCATATATGATCGTCA
This sequence comes from Danaus chrysippus, assembly GCA_916720795.1. NCBI lineage: Eukaryota > Metazoa > Arthropoda > Insecta > Lepidoptera > Nymphalidae > Danaus > Danaus chrysippus. The sequence goes on along the minus strand of CAKASE010000080.1, from coordinate 1,968,605 downwards.
AATATCACGTCCTCAAGTATCGATAGTAATTCACCAGTCACCCTGTATATATAGGTTAACATTTAAATTATTTTCATAAAGTAAATGTTTGGAGGTGGGATCCATCTTCTTTTTGTTATAAAAATCAAAATATTCGTAATATTTTATCCGATTTTAAATCTTTGGTTTTTCAAGATAAATAAAATAATATAATCTAAGCTTAATGTTTAAGAAAAACACTCATTTTACTGAACCCATTTTAAAAATAAAAAAACAGTTTTAAATTTTAAAAAATAATTATAATAAATCAATCCAATTTAATCAACCGAAAATGGAAAAATATATTTTTTTGTTTCATAGATTTACTTAAAAATTGAATTTTTATAAACTAAATTTAAGTTCCACAAATGGAAAAATATATGGTTTGTGGTCAAATAGCATTCAAGTTTTGATTTTAAGTCACAGGTCGAATATTAACATTCAATGCAGAGAAAAAAATTAGTAAAAGGATGTACCCCGCCTTCACAGATTATTTTATATAGGTATTGCAATGGTCTATGCGTTTATTTTAAAAGTAGATTTACTTACGTCTCTTACAATCTATTACAACTAATTTTGTAATGTTAAGATAATTTATAATGTTTTTCATTAAAAGTTCATCAACCTTCAAATAACCGACATACAGTCCAAGGTTGATTATTACTATGTATCTGTTTCACCATCATCGTTGTATTTTGTATGACACAACACAAATAAAATCCTACGTACGGATAAATTTAGATATTAACTAAAATTATCAATATTAATATAAAAACAGAAAAAAAGGTCGAAAAATATTTAAGTATCTATGTTTTAACTTAGGAGAGTTAAATAAAAATTTCATATTGAAATATTACAATTAGGGAAAAACAACTTTATTTTGAAATTATTTCTAGGTAGTCATATTGTTTTTAAATGATCTATCAATTTACAGATCTACTTTTGTAAGTTTGGAAATTTTGATACCTAGTTCAGATCACCTGATAGTATTACAGTCCACGACAGTTGAATTTGTTTTAAAAAATCTTTCGTGTGATTTTTTAGTTATCACTAACGCCATCTATACCCCACTTATAAAAATGTAAGTTCCCTTTACTGCTGACAGATGGCGCTAACAAATAAGTTAAAAAGTTTCTTAATGTACTACAATAACACTAAAAGATTGTTAAATTGTACTAAATGGTTATAATTATTATAAGTTTTTATGGTTTTATCAGTGACTTTTGCCTGGAATAAGTAGTATTTTTTGACAACGCGATAAACAATTAAGTTACAGTCAAAATATAATATAATTATTTCGTAATATACTTATTATTATATTGAAAAAAGTACTTACGTTGGTTTGGACAGTCCATTGGCGAATAGGTAACAAACTCCTGACACAATTCCCGCCAGGAGTCCGAAGCTGACGCCCGCTGACAGAGAGAAGGTGTCCGGCATTATTTAATGTGACTTTCGCGTGTTTCACGAATAGTTCTTTGGTTCTTCTTTCATAATACTGTAATAAAATAAGTATTGACATTAAGTTAAGCTGTTATTTCATTACTTTCAATTATTTATGTTATATTTCACAATCAAGGTTAACTGAAAGGTACTTTAACTAAGTAATAGATGAGATAAGTACGAATAATTGAAATTTGAATTACAAAAATGTTGTAAGTGAATTTGATCATATCAATTATGTATGTGGAACTAAAATGTTGAACAAAATATTCAAAAAATGTAGTTTTATGAATATTTGCTTTTATTTCAAGTTCAGAGTTCACCAAATCTTCGAATTTATAATCGGCCTGAACCGTATGATCGTAATATAATGCAAAGTTTTCCATTTACCTATTAATAATAATACAAAAAAGCTTCACTTATTAAATTTTACATTCATAGAAAAAAACAGAACCATTTGTATTAACAATGATTAACAGAGATAATTTTTTAGTCGTCATTTATTCAAATAAAGTTAACATGTTACATAAAATAATATAATCTTGTCGCTAACAGTATGAACATCTGTTTTATCTATTTGCAACCAAGATTCTTAGTTTTCATATGCTGTATTCGTCAACAGAACATACGCAGAGGATATATTGCAGTGATTGTAAACCAAGCTCGCTCTCACACTATTTATCTCAATGTAATGCCCAGAATGAATATTAAGATAAGGCTAGACTGTGGCAAGTGTCGTGAGACGCTCCCACAGACACGAAGATGAGGGAGAAGAGATCTTATCACGATTATAAAGCAACAATGACCGTCTAAATCAAACCGTTTTAGATAATTAAAACTGTTTAATCGTGTATGAGAAATATATTATAATGCGCCATTAAGATCTTCATTTATAATTACAGAGTAATATCAAACATTAGAAGCAATCATTGATTCTTTTCCGTAGTTTACTTGGATGTAATAAGACTATAATGAGGTCTATGATTTTGGCGAGTGCTCATTTAAATGAACCTAATATTTTCAGATTTACTACGCGATAAAGTAAGCGAAACGTCAGGAGTATATACATAGTTTATTTCCAAGACTATGTTTCATATTTTTGATCTCAATTACGATATAAATGTTATTTTTTAATATATTAAGAAATATTTGGTGTTTGCTTCATGTAATATTGTAAATAGCTATTTGATCTGTCTTGTAATTGGATTCTAAGTATAAGGTGTATCCGAATACAAGACAGTGAAAGTAAAAGGGCATACGAGTGTGAATTGCACAATAAAACGGTAGCAAGTGTAAAAAAGTTGACAATAATAATGTGAAAGGCGCTTTCGTTATTTATATGAGGAAAATAAATATTAAAGAAAAAAACCTATTAAATATCAGTTCCTTAATATAAAGAAAATTTAACAATATAACAATAATTCTCATTGAATACGATAAATACATATTTCGTATTGATTAAATTTGTGAAATTTACATTGCAATCATTGAAGGTCGCATTTTTATATTACAAAAATATTTTTCACTAAACCTAGACCTGACTAAAACTAAAACATTTTACATAAACAAATTGTAACAATGGAAATGAAAATAATTTTAAACGTATTGTACTCGACGAATAGTTGTTAAATAGTTTAAGAATGAGGAAATGAAAACGACCATTCGAGACAAAAGCTAATGAATGTTGCTATAATATTATTTTTATGCATACAATAGAACTAGTACATTGTTTATTTCGCAGGTTTAAAAAATGCTAAAAAACGTCTAGAAAATTAAGAGTTTACTAAAGAAAATGTTCGTAAATGTATTCATAAACTCCAGTGTCCTCTAGCGGTAATTTATTTTAATATTTAAAACCTTAATGTGTTGTAATAAGCAAGATCATACAATGAGGTGTTCGAGGTGATAACTAAAGCTAATATTGACGTACGTCGTAAAGATAGGTTTCGTAATAAAGAATTTACAGAGACCTCGCGCACTATGGATGTTGTATTAAGACTTATTTTATCACAAATTGAAAAAAATAATTTAATTCAGAACGAAAACATAAGTAAAGATTATGTAGAAGTAAAATTTAAACTTGAATTAAATGATTTGAAAGTATATTTGTCGAAATGTTGAAGAATCTTATTTCCAATGTAACCTTCTTTCCCAGTCAATGTCATAAATGACATAATATTTATATTTTACACTAAGATATATATGTTTTAGGGATTATATTTTGTATGTATTATATTCAATATAATTAGAATGAGTAACACTAGTTTGTTGTTCCAGTGTCTGCTTGGAATACGCTGTAACGATTTCACGATGATCGCCGCTGATCAGACGAACACACAGGGCGTTCTGATCATGAAAGATGGTGAGTGAGATGAACAGGAATTTAAATATTATAAGAGTATAACGCCAGGACTGACGGCCTGAAGAAGTTTGCTGGAGGGTACTGGATGCGGAAGGCGAAGGACCAGGTATTCTGGCCCGAATTGAGAGAGGTCTATGTCCAGCAGTTGACTAGGAGTGGCTAAATGAATGATAAAAATATTATAGGAAGTCGTACTTGGAAGATGTTAGGCAGAGAAATCTAATGAAATGACAGTATGAAAATATTTTTTTCTGGATTATACTACGCGTATTTTATTATTGTAAAAATAACATACTCCCGACGTTTCGGTTACTTTTCATCAACCGTGATCACGGGCAGACGAGATGTGAATGTTGATTGCTGAAACGTAACCGAAACGTCGGGAGTATACAGTTTTTTCATTAATAAAATACGTGTAGTATAATTCGAAAAATATTAATTTCATTTCAATGAATACTCGCGAAAGCCATAGAAAAAAATCTCATTAAATGACAGTATGTTTAAGTTGTATTGCAGCTTCAACAATACATTTTACAACAGCCAAGACGATCGAAAAATATCTGTGAAGGTCAGTTGAGAGGAATATGAATTAACATTATTCAAAGAATATCAATAATAATAATTAATATTCGTCCGAGTTTACCTTCTTTCCAACAAAAAATCCTCAATGACAGAAAACATATCTCCAATTGTTTTTATAGTTTTATATTATAATTTGCACCCTACATTCAAAACGATAAACCGATTAGTCTATTTTAATAAACCGTGTCTCGTGATTGACCTTAATGAAATCAAAAATAATTTTGTTGATTAGACTGTGTTATTTGTTAAACACTGATATTATTAAGTTTATTAATATAAAAATCCTAAAAATAAGATAATTAATCCGTATATAAGATATTGATAAAAATGGTTTTGTATTTTAGCATGAACTTTATCAAATTTATTATTTATATTTTTATACTCTCAATGAAAAGATATTCCAACATTAAATTATTTTATATTGTCGATGATGGTGAAGTTTTTCAGTGGTTCAGGTGGTAATTATTTTACTAGAACGACTGATGGTGATAATAACAATGCCACGACCTCCATCACCCGCTACAAGCCTCGCTCCCAATAGATACTGATGCTTGATGAAATTGTTCCTTAGAAATATAAATACTAACAAAATAACTTAGAACTAATAATAAGAAAATCCATGATATTTTTTTCCTAAATTAATTTAATGATTTTATTATGAAAAGCGACTGTAACAATTCTTTTGATTAACGATATAACTTTTTGGTATAATCTTATTGTTATGTGAGAAGGACGAGAGCGTATAAAAATAATTCAAGTCAGCATGATGAGGAATAATATTTCTGGGCTTCAAAATGAAAAAAAAACAACTTTTTATTCAAATTATCAAAATGTAGTGGGTTATATTTGTTTTTGAAATTTGTTACAACTTTTATTTTAAATTTAATATGTACTACGTTTTAAGGAGTACCATTTTGGGGATTTTTCTCATCGTTGGGACTAAGTTAAACCTTTATTCCTATAGATGACGATCGTTTGTTGGAGCTTGCTGACAAGATAGTGTTGGGTGTGAACGGCACGACTGGAGACATGGTCCAGTTCACCCAGTTCATAGCAAAGAACTTGAGGTTATACGAAATGAGGAACAAATACGGTCTGGACTCGCGAGCGGTCGTACACTTTACGAGAAAGATTATGGCTGACGGATTGAGGGATGGCGTGGGTTTTAAGATTTTATTGTTATAATCGAAAACTGGTAGTAATAAATATGTAGGCTTATTCATGAAATGGCAATTGTGGTACGTTATATTTTTGGTTTTTTCTTGTAACTTTGAACACTTAAAGACAAAAGACATTTCGTCTAATAGGTCTTATGAGTGGTCATGTATTTTCGTTAAGGCAGTTATTATAACACACAGAATCCATGTCTACTGAACGTCCTAATGGCTGGTTATGATGATGAGCTCGGAAGCCAGCTCTACTCCATGGATTTCCTCGCGTCTTGTGTCAGTGTACCCTTTGCTGTTCATGGTCTTGGCGGCTTTCTGTCTCTGAGTATCATCGACAATTACTACAAACCAAGTCAGTTATTTTTAAATTTATTTGTTTTAAAAACGTCAAATATTTTTATTCATAAATTTTATTATTAATTTTCACGTGTTTGAAAGGCCAAAAGTATGTTCAATGTTGTTCTCATTAAAATTTACTCTCTGTGGCTTAAAACTGCCCGTGACATTTTTGCAAATACTTGGAAGTTGGAACATACTCTAGTTGTCAGTGTAGGACAGGTGAAAGGTTATATCGTAAGGCTGTCAATGTTTTATATTATAGAAGCTTTACGTAACATATGTTATTTACAAATAATATATTTCTTCTCGTAAAAAACCTCTTTGTCCAAAGATTTCTGGAAGTAGCAAAAACCCAGAATCTAGGCCCTAGATTAAGTAAACAAAATGGTATTTATAATTTGACTTCAGACTAAGAAATGAATACGTATTTTCACTTCGTTTTTCTTGTGGAAATAGATGTTAATCTTTGTTTTATATTGAATTTTATGATTAACATTTCTGCTTATTTTGTTTATATATATTTTATTTCCACAGCCTTAACAGAAATAGAGGCATACGATGTGATCAAGATGTGCGTCTCCGAGATCCAAAGTAGACTTTTTCTTAATCTGTCAAACTTCGGAGTCAAGTCCGTTACCAAATGGGGTGTCAAAACACTTCCCACCATCAACCCGAGCACATTTACATCGAAATAATATTATACAAAATATGTTGTTTTATTTATTTTAATGAATTCCTCTAACTTTTTAGTCCATCATTATAACTATCATCATATCTTTGACATCACAGGATATCATTACAAGCTTGCAATGTCATTGAACATGGCAAATAGATGGCTATTAAAAAGAACTTATCTTTTAAGATTAATGGACTATTCTCGTAAATGTATATTGTAGTCGACTTTAGGATTTAGAAGGCAAATATCAAGAGTAGAATTCTGGTATGATATAAAAGATGGGATAATAGCTCCCGATTGTTCCGCTTAGGGAAAAACGATAGCAGTATATATCAATTTAAACACAGTATTTTCTGTGTTATTTGGTGTTATAAAAGTTCACTTGGTTTTTTCTTGTCTTATTTGATGTTATAAAAGTTTATTCATATGTAACCTTATCTAAACCTAGTCATCACGTCGTGACCGCGCCTGATGACAGTCTTCTCCGATAATAGCTCTCACACGTCGCTCTCATTAGCACTGGATAATAGTTACATTTACATAACATACCTACTATTTGTATCAGGAGTCAAAGAAATGTTGACAAGACCAAACTGCCAATATATATTTTTGCTTTTCTTCCGACTTAAAATAATTTGAATTCAAGAGTTGGTTTATAAGCAAAAATCTTTGTTTTATTTGTCGTAAATTAAATTGCCAGTAAAAATATATCGATGAAATCAAACCTCAAAAATAATTGTCAAAAAACATGGCAATAGTAATTGGCAACACTTATAAAATTACTACTACACAAGGCTCAAAAGGACTCGTATCCAGAGGCGTAAAAACATTTACAAAAAAATAAATATATACAATACACTATACATCTATTGGTAGCACTATTTTGTTGAATAAATGTACTTCAATTTACGCGAAAGAAACCACAAATAGTTATTTGTTACTTATGTGTTATATAATATATACGAAACAATAACAGCACAGCTATAAACTAAATTAGCATTGTAGAAATGGATGCACGTTTCATGTTATTTCTTGGTCACTTCAAGGTTGTACAATACGCCATGAAAAATATAAATTACCTTTTTAAAATGGCAGCTGTCTGTATTATTCGTTTTTTATTACATTAGAAATGTACACTCAGTTAATAGTAATGTTGTGCATTTCGAGCTTTCTCGAATATATGATGTGAGTTTAATTTAGGGGAAACCATTAAAGAATTTTAATTGTATATTATACTTTTTAATTATTTAATTTATAATTTTTTGTTTACATTCCTAAGTACGGTATTTAGTTGAGTATTTTTAGATTAACTATTGTCTTTACGTATTATCCTCGTAATACAAAGAATTTAGTCTTAATCCTCGTCTTTAAAAACCGTTGAACTGTTGGTTTAACGTTAAAAACACGTATTACTCAAACTGGTGTAAATTTAAGTTATTATTGTGCTTAATTAATGTTTATAAGAAAGCAATTAATTAGACTAAAATTTATATTTCAATGTACAGTTATCTATTACTGGTTTTGCTTATTTTTGCATAACGTAGCTCATGATGATACAATTGAATAATTAATTAGCAGTTATTACGAATCAGTCACAAAAAATACATAACACATAAGGTTTATTTAATCATTGATTTTTAATATTTTTTTTAAACAACGCAATGTATCTCTACGTCTACTTCAAAGCAGTGTCGAAAGTAAAGGTGAAATTAATGACAGCACATATTTTTTTTTTTGTTTTCGTGAAAAGAAATTTCTCGTATGTTTTTTTGTGCGCTTAATTATCTGATACGGATATTTTTTGCAAGTCTTTGAGTGTGTGATTACTAACTTAAAATATTATTAATATGGTGTTTTAGTTTAAATATTAATATTTTTAATAATAAATATAAATATTAAGTGACGTGTAAAGAGAGTTTAACAAAAATTTACAATGAAATAGTATTAAATCTGTTCACAGTGCAGTGTTTTTTGAATTTAGGCATTATATATGAAATACAGTGCCTAAATAATATCAAAACTGTTAATATTAGTCAGATACATTTGTAATTACCCGAGACTACCAAGCGAGACGTCAATTTTTTCTATTGTTTTTAAACGACAAAAAGTAACAGGATATGTATTGTTTAATTCCAATAATATCCAAGAAGATCGACAGGGAAAGATTTAAATTAAACTTACACTGAGACATAGGGAAAACGGAAAAGGAAGATAAAAAAGATAAAAGTAAATATATTCACCATTACATAATTACTAACCTTGATATATACACAAAATGGCGCACTTTCTCACTGAAACTTATAACACTCAATGAACACTGATTATAACACTACTTCGAGTGATAATATTAAGTGAATGTGTCTCTAGTTGAAGGCATGATCTACACGAGCGTGCGGCACAATGCGCTGGCGCAGATGACATGAAGGCTGTTATCACGAGAACAGAACACAGTGGAGGTAGGGTGGACATGATTACATCATAATAAAGGACATTCAAATCATTCACACGAATGTATGATGGTAGGGTGGCCATGATCACATAATACGGGACATTCAAGACTTTCAGAGGAATATTATTAAAAAAAATGATATAATTCAGAATACAATATTGTTAGTATAGAAATAATTTCCTATGAATATACTATGTGATAGTTAAAATGTTATCCGTATAAATAATTCATGGTGGTCACCTAGCGTGAGATGTATAAAAGCGTGGCAGCGCGGCTTGCTCGCTGAACTGACACACGCTGGAGACGGACGAAGATCTTATTCAAGAAACACTACATATTAGATTGTGTATAAAATAACTTCCGTAAAATATTATTTAATAAATATGTAATAAATTTTTTTTTATTACTATATACATATAATTTAAATAATAGCAATTAAAAATAACGTCTAAAATACTCACGTCTAACAGAGGTTACATCGTATCAGAATATTATAATTTTCACTTTCAATATATTGTTCATAATCATTTAAGCGACCTTTTTAAAATTCAGTTATTTAATGGAGTTATGTCAAGTTATTTTTTAGTTAAAATCAAAACGATACTTTTATGCCATAATGTATTTTTTATAAGAAATACTACTTTAAAAAGAAAATATAGATTCTTACCGATTTTATTTCATATTATTTTATGTTCTACTACTCCTTCTTCGTTCTCATATTCTCAGGATGGTTAATGTTCTAAATGAAACTAATATTATCGGATTACTATGCAAAGACATTCCCATCTCGTCTGCGTTGCTACAAGGTAACCGAAAAGTAGGGAGTATGTAGTTCTTAAAAATAACGAAGTAACGCGTAGTACATGCTAAAAAATTCGTTTCATTTAAATACTCGTGAAAATCTTAGACCTCATTATAGTTCATGTTCTATATCATCAGGTCTACAGGCTATAAGTCACTTGGTAATCACCTTAACTCAGTATTTACATTTTAATGATACTAGTATTAAATTTCGAGATAAAGAGTCGTGGTTCTGGTAATAGTGCCATAAAACAAAATCAAATTTCTTTCTCCTTAAGAGTGTTATCATAATATATAAGAAGGTTTATTTATGATCTTCCTTTTTGAGATCATTTTTGTCTTATAGAAGGAATTTAATGTCTAGAACATTGGTTAGTTTTTTGACGAGAAATCTTTAAACCCAATTGTGTTTATGGCTAGAATAATAATCTTTTCTTTGCACAATAAAGAGTTCCTTTTGCGAAGGTCGCAGAACACGACATATGTCAATATGGCAACGCGAATGATTGGAGAATTGATCAGAACTTTAAGGGCACAAAAACTACACAAATTGTTGTCATATTGTAGCCAAAACTCTCACGACTGATGTCAGTGTTAGAAAAACATACTCTTAATAAGAAAATATCGAGTTTTTCTTAGAGTAGGTAGGTAAGTATAAACGATAATATTCATACCAATTATATAATTATTACGTAAAAATAAACATATGTGCATATCTAGGTTTCTGTTGAGATATAAATATCTTAATATATGTAAATGATGTTTATCTATATAAGATTGACTTAGCTCATTATTAAGCCTTTTTTAAGTTTTTACAGTAGATTTTAATAAATAAAAGCAAGAAAACTGACTATTGCAATTTATTTTTTCAAAGTAAAAAGACGAAAATATTACTATTCATATTTTATCAACTGTTTGGAGAATGAAAATGTTTGAGTATTCAAATATAACATTCTTTATAGTCTCGCTCGTTTAACTTATGTGAAATACTTGCACAATCTCGCACATTTGATTGGGTTTCGATGTAAAATGAAAATGGATCATCTCGGGATATCCGCTTTCGACGTCCGCTTAGATAAACGAATGGCAGAATCTAACCCTTCACCCAATTCCAATATTCAATGTTTAAAGTTAGGTGATATTGTATTTTTACCTACACTTTACATATTGTACCGTACCGCATTAAATATGCTGCAATGCCGTCATATTAATTTAAAAGTAAGATAAAAAGTTGATATTGAAATGTATCAAAAGAAAAACGAAAATGTTAATTATGATAGTCTTAATACAATATTTGCAAAACATGTAAAACTATTGACTCTCAAACATTTATGTAATTATTTTCCTGATAAAAACTTTGTTGGTTTGGATTATTTATTTTTATATGCATTATATGTGTACGAAGTGATTTTCTTCCTTTATGTCGCTCTAATCAAATTAGTTTAAGACACAGAGGTGTTATAGTGGATTTGAATCATACAAATTGTCTTCTGATTTGACCAGAGAGTTATAAATTATTTAATTATTTTTATATATTTTCCATAATACCACAGGTTCCGTCTACGTGTCTAAAATTTTCAGCCCTACGTTTTAGTCAGGAAGCAATACGTTATAAAAAATATCGAAGACGATACAGTGCGAGTGATTTATATCACTTTAAAATATAATTGACTAATATTTTCATGAAGGGATTTATAGGGATTTGATAAATCATTTTTTATTCACTAGGCCATTTATACGCAGAATCAAGAATGTAATATTTGAATAAAAGAAACATTCATACAATAATTTTTTGATTGAGTCATGACGTTGCGTTAAGAATAAGCATTATAATATGGTCCGATTATGACCACGTTCAGATGATCGATGGAGCCAGAACGTGGTTAAGGTAAATATAGTGTAGGACGCCCTGCAGTATGAGGGAGAGAGAAAGATGGTCAGAAGACGTGATGAGGCTCGAATAGGCTGCCCTGAATGAGAATAGTTGGCGCATGAGCAACATTTATTCCCTAGCTCTAACTCTGTAGGCAAAAAAATAGTTGCAAGGCCACAAACTATGTAGTTTGTCATCATCCATACATATGTATGTTTATCTCGTTTCTATAATATATCTTTTTACGCTTAAGCAATATTAATCATTTACATTATCATCATTCCAGTTTATATACCTACATCCACACTAAAGTACCAACACACATTAATATTGAAAATTTAAATTGATTTGTACCTCAAAATAATATTTATTTATATAAGTGAGTGAAATGAAAAGAATGAATTTCACATTTACTATACAAAATCTGATGAAAATCTTAAGGATAACATTAGTCTTAAAAAACAAACATTATAAAATATTGATCCAAATTGCTATAATAGCTGGAAAGGCGCTTTGATTTTATTAATTGCTCCTATGAAATAATATTTAACTCATGAATTAAGTTCTTATTGAATTTAGGGTTTAATAATAATAATTTATTCAAAAGGATAGCTGAAATTCCTTAATTGAGGATAAAAATAAATAAATTATAGTATGTACCAGAAATCTGTACAATATTTACAAGTTTTTCTAGTTCTCATAATTGTGATATCTGTAATAATTTTTACTTCACTAAACCAGTACATAAAACTAAGTTATTAAACATTATTCGTGAATCTAAAAAACCGTTCAGGAGATTTTAGAATTTTACTGTTACTCACCTCATAGGGATGACAAAAAAGGTTTCGCGCGTGCGCAGTGTAGTCATAACTCAACGATCTGTCAGTCGCACAACATACATAACCTCAAACTTCAAAGTAACCAAAACAGCAACAAATGATGTATACGTTTCTAAATAGTTTCTCGGTCACCGCGCTATTGGACCATCGTTGTTAAATTAAGAGTACTTAAAACAATTTGTGACCACTGTTCGATTGAGAAGCAATGAGTGTCCGCCAACGTGATTTCGTCGAGTTTGTGTGTAAAAAGTGTTTTAAATATGCTGAATTTATATAATAATATTTAATAAACATTATTATAACGCAGTGAAAATTAGTGATACGATTATTAAAGTGTACTTCAAGAAATTGGTCACGCCGCCGGGTAGCAGCTGTGATTTGTAAGAAAATGATTTATTATTACATTTAATACCGTCTCTCTCAGTAGGAAAATTAAAATTTAAATTGTTTCATAAAAGTTATTATTGCGTTATAATTACTACAGGAGTCGTAATTTATATAAACTGTGATATATTTATAATGAAGTTAACACATATGAAGGTAAAAAGTTTTGTCCTTGTTACTCTTCGCCGTCCTTCAAACGTTTAGACACGTCACATCTTTTCTTTATTCCAATTGGCGGCACAGACGAACTGACCATCAGACCACCTTACTGTATATATAAAAAAGAGTTTATTATCCGAAACATTATTTGTGTGAATTATTAATACCTATTTCAGTTTTAATATCACATCTTCCGATATTCTACTCATAGAACAACGTATTGTATATATGTAGTATGTACTTAAAGAAATCTTAGTTATCCTTATTATATCTAAATATATTATATCTAAATATATTTATACACGTGGCAGATAAATTCGATACAAGTTTATCAATAACATTTATGACAGAACAATAAACATCGACGCTTGCTTTCAAGTCATCTTTTTATTGGAGATATGAATTTAAATATAAATTAGAATTCTGCGAACTTCTCGTGCGGGCGAATATGAAGAAAAAATCTTAGAGTTTTATTACTTATATAGTGTTAGCTAAAGGACCCTTTAAAGATTCGGTTATCACGAGGGGCCCGACCCTTTGAACCTTTCGTCCACCCTTTAAAATATAGGTAGCTATTATATTGGCGCACTTCTCGTTTATGATCCGGCACCAGAATCAATCTTTATAAAAAAAAAGTCGTGCTAGTTTCACTATTTATAACTCAAGAACGACTGTACGGGTTTCCATAAAAACTCGATGAGAGATAGTTTAGAACAAGGAGAGGACATAGGATACTTTTCATCCGACTGAAAAAGCAAAAAATAAGTTGATCAAATCTTCTTATCTACTGTCTTTAAGGAGAAATAGAATTCGCCCGGTCAGATATACATTTCTAGTTTTGAAACTAACGCAGACGAAGTCGCATGCAAAAGTTAGTAGTAATGTAATGTATATATATATATATATATATATATATATATATATATATATATGTATATATATATGTATTAAAATTCCTTTCTATACTTTATCATGAATACCGATTAATGCAATATAAGAAATATGACTCTGTTATCTTTATGAGCTGAAAGTACTGTTAAATACAGACACATAATGTTTATTTATAATGATTTTCAATACGTGTACTCGTTGTAAAATGAATAAAATTAAAATAATACATATTGTATTTAATAATTTACATAAGTACATATATGTATATGAAAATATGCACGCATTTCTTATTAGTCATTTCAATCTATCTTCTATCTATATATTATATAAAAATGAATTGCTGTTCGTAAGTCTCACTAAAACTCGAGAACGGCTGAACGGATTTATCTTATCTTAGTCTTGAAATGTTCGTGGAGGTTCAGGGAAGGTTTAAAAGCTGAAAAAAATTGATTACTTTCCGGGAAAACCCTAAAAACAGCGCTTTCTGTGTATTTCCCATACAAACGGTTTTTTTCTGACATTAGATTTGACAACTAACTAATATGTCAATCATTCTGTCCACTTCAGAACACGGATATTTATGGCTTACAGGTAAACTCCAAAAAAATTAATTAGAAATTATTTATTTCACGATTGAGGCAGTACGAAGTCTGCCGGGTCAGCTAGTTATGTAATAAAAATATGAATAACTGTTTTAATACCTTATTAATATTATTGAACTTCGATGTCTTTGTATAACATGAAAAATTGTACATTAAAATTAAAATACGATCTGAAGGTCGGAGATGAAATGTAGCAGAAAGATTAGTCTGTTAGAGACGAGACGGTCCATTGATTTTGATGCTGTATTTATCTCATTTAATGATATTAATGTAACTTTGTATTAAAATTCATTTATTTATATATAATTATTCATTTGAATGTATAATATATTTAATATATCACCAGTGACCGACAATATCTTCCTATCACTATCTTCAAGGCGTCATCTGACGTAATCTGACCTACATCATACATGGTTAGGTGTGTAGTTAATCGCTAATTGTTCATGTTATTTTCCACCTGTTTCGATAATATTATTACCTCAAAATGTCTCATTAGTTATTTTAACCGTCCTACCGGGAGAGACTTTGTTAACCATTCAAAAAGACCTTTGAAAAGATTGTGTTTGATTAATACTCTTATCTTCAACAGTACTGGCTGCCGAAGACCTGATATTGACGCGATGGAAGACTGATACCGCTAATGTCGACTAATCTAATAGTATTAGAATTATCATCGACAACTGTGGACCAATATTACATCTGAGAGATTACTGCATATTAAACGAGTGTCTTAAAATCGGCCTTCATCTAGATTTAATATATTAAAAGTATATAAAAATGTCGAAGACTGAGAGCAGTGACTTGCCTAATGGTATTCACAATCCGTGTGAGCCGATCAATTCAAAACTGTTCCCGGGCGAGGATCCTGTGAGGCATGACGTGTCCGGGAGCGTCATGGATGGACTGATTTTAGACGTGAAGAACCCAAGTTACACCGTTACAGTACAAGATAAGATGGTTCATGTTGGGCCTGTTCGTGTTATACTCCGCATCCAACTCGCTGCAGTGGACCCAGTACGCCATCATATCAGATATAATAGTGAGGTACTACGGAGTCAGTAGTTACGCTGTGTCCTGGACCTCAATGGTGTACATGCTGACGTACGTGCCTCTCATCTTCCCCGGCAGCTGGTTACTGGATAAGACGGTGAGTAAATCATTGCTACACATAATCTGATGTTCGAGTGTGTGTCGCTATGTGCTTTATCTATGTGCATTGTATTGCAAATCATTTATTGTATCTAGAACAAAAGTAAATTTAGTTTATTGTTATGACCTTGACGTGATTGTTATTTTTTTAATAAATTCTAGTCAATTTCTCTTTCATTGAATTGCTGGAATGATTAAACAATATAATTGTAAAATTATTGACTATTTGGGAATTAAATATTTATATTTAATTTTTATCGTCGCTTTGTAAATATATTAAGTATACAGAAATAAAATATCCAATGGTATTTTAATAAATATGTATACTGTACTCGTGAAAGTCTTAGTAACTATGAAGTATTCGATAAACGTAACTTATACAATCAGTAAATCTATAAAGTATGAAGATATATAGTAAGTCTCTAACACAAACATACACAAGTCACTATGAATTGAATATGCAAAGACGTAACACAGCATTAAGCAACAAGTTATTCATAGATAAACATACAAAGCCCACCTCACTAAAATAATGCAAATACAAAATAATGTTTTAGATGAATAACAGTAAGGAATAATCTAAGAATCTTCATAACCAACCACATAAAATAATTTAACTATCCTTTTTCATTGTAATCATGCATTTAATATGACCAGTTCAAATACTTCTCGTATAGCTACAGAAATCTTCTATATATATAAAAATGGATTGCTGTTCCTTAGTCTCGCTAAAACTCGAGAACAGCTGAACGGATTTATCTTATCTTAGTCTTGAAATGTTCGTGGAGGTTCAGGGAAGGTACAAAAGCTGAAAAAAATTGATTCATTACTGGGAAAACCATAAAAACAGCCCTTTTCTATTTCCCATACAAACGTTTTTTTTGACATTACATTTGACAACTAAATAATATGTCAATTATTCTGTCGCACTTCAAAACACGGAGATTTATGGCTTACAGGTAAACTCCAAAAATATAAATAAAAAAACGTAATAGATATTTCTTGATTATATGGCGATACGAAGTTCACCAGGTCTTCTAGTAAGAAATAAAGTGTTTGTAATCTGTCACACGACGGGAGGATGTTTATCACTGTACCAGATGTGATCATGTTATCCGATAATATATTTAACAACACTAGATAATTCACATTACATGGAATTTAATTTATAATCATATATTTATATCTGATATACTGTCTTTGTCTTTGATACAAAGCGATTCAGTTGAATAATCTTCAGTTGATGGCCCCGAAATGTACCAAGAGGCAAAACTAGTTATTTTTATGGTGTCAAACTAGCAGACGGCCTACTTGATGGGCAATAGTCACGATGCCAACCTTAGTTTTTGAGAAATAGGAAGGGGTAGGAATAAGAAAATGATAGAAGAAGCTGGAATAGTGTAAAGGCTACCGGCTCTTTCACTCATCGAACGAAACGTAGCCATTAAAGGCTACTTCACGCCGATCTTCTGTGAGAGGGTGGTACTTCCCAGGTCGAGCCAGCCTATTTCGAGCTGTAGTAACTGACCACAGCTAGGCTCTATCATCTATAAACTACTACTAGTAGCAAAACCATGTAGAAACATAATAAAAAGTAAGGATACATTGAGCAAATATATATATATTATTAAAATCGCTAGATCAGGGTAATTGATCAGTGCTTCTAAACAAAGGGAAGTCCTAAAACAAATGTAGAATCTGTATTGATTTCTCTGGTAGTTGAATTCTGTAAAGAGTCTTTTGTGTAGGATGTTAAATACTTTCTTTGGCCCCGTCATCTTGATTGTTACTCTGTAATTATGTAGTCCTAAGTAGACTAATATTGAGATTTAGCGGTGTTTGTCAAGGTCAATGGTTGGATCTAAGCACTTAATAATTTAAATTCGACATTATATAACTTATAAAAATTATCGTCTGCCATCTACATAGTATAGTACACAAATATTTTAAGGCCATATTAATTATTATTCAATATAAAACTAAGTCATCGCGTTGAATCCGCGTCTCCTCGTATGGTGTGTGGTGTGTACAGTGATTGTTTCCACACAAAGCAGTATCATTAAACGCCCGTCTATCACCGGACCTTTCAAATACCAGGAGATTGATTGTTTTCAACTGTTTTTAACAACCTCCTGCATTGTTCGTCCCTATCTAAATAAATAAATTATAATGTGCAACTGATGTACACATAAATTCATTAATAATTTCATATATTATTTAGTTTTTTTCTTTATACGAAGCGTAGAGTAAAGAATAGAGATTAGAATGCAAAATAACTAAGAGTTAATCCTAGGTATAGTTTCCACAAAACGCTTGAATGATTTTCTATTGTGCTATATTGAAAGTTTGCACACGTCCCAATAAGCTTCAGAGAGTGAAGAGAATAAAGGTGAGGTGCTAGGTGTTGAGCGACGCGGGGCGAGTCATCGTAGTTATTAGCTTGGTTCAGACGAGGGTTGGGACGCTATCAGTTAAAGGATCAAGGTGACTTAGATATAATGAGATAGAAAAGTCATAGATAGTTTTATGACACTCATATTACACACGCTAAACTCATACGAATCAGACGATATGTCGCGCTTGCTTAAAATTAGATGAAACGTCGGGAGTATGTAGTTTTTTATAAAAATAAACCGCGTAGTATATCAGAAATATATTAGTTTAGTTATTCAACAAAAAATCTAGACTCTCGTAACTTTTACTATAAGTATTATTTTAGGTAGTATCTATGAGTACGTAATTTTAATGTGTCGTAAATCGTATGTGTAGTATGAAGGTGTACGGGCCCCACAGCCCAAGTTACAAACTTCATAACTGAACGGAAACTGTAAGAAAGTCTGGAGTGGTTTCACGGTACTTGGATAACTCTATTTCCGTAACTCAGTTGTGTTTCATTATCGGTTATTTCAGAGGCGGAAATTTATATATTAAATTATCTATTACCATTCTGTTGGAGAATATTTCTCTTAGACACCCGGTCACCGGTTCCTATAAGTTTTATACTTTCATTTACATTTATTTTCAAGACTAGACCAAACTAATTAAGACCTTAAAATTGTGAACTTAAAACTGAAATTATCTTCGCATACCAAATTATTTCTTATAGTTTTTTTGTACTGTTTCTCGGTCGGTCACAACACGTCATATTTCGCTGGTGTCACATGAACGACCGCTTGATGTATTGCTGCATACTGCTGCATCAGCTCGATCTCAATTGGAGTGTGTTATGAACACCTAAACTTGTATTCAACCTTCAGAGCGCCAATCATACAATTACTACATAGCTATTGCCTACTAAATCTTCTGAAAAGTAACACAACTTTGTAAGAATAAGTCCGGATAATGGTCTATACTTTTCTGTATATCATTATGTATATTTAAAGTCGTGTTAGTTACACTATTTATAACTAAAGAACGGCCGTACTGGATTGGCTGTAAATTGTTGGTGAGATAGCTTAGAATAAGGGAAAAGACTTAGGATACTTTTCATCTGATTGAAAAAGATAAACCAAAATTAGTTGATTAAATCCAAAATCTTATTATCTGCTGTTTTTAACGAGGTATAGTCAATAGAATTCGCGGCCGGTCAGCTATACATTTCTTATGAAACGAAAAGAAACTAATGCAGACGAAGTCGTGGACAAAAACTAGTTATTATTAAAATACATTTGTTTTTGTCAGTAAAACATTGTATCTAATAAATTTCCTTGAACTCCCGTACCATTTATTGCATAGTTCGTTAATTTCCACGTATGTATATCACGATAATTACCTCGTGATTTAGATGGTGGCACCTGTCACGTACGAGCGAGAGACCAAAGAATTTATGATGCTCTGTTGGAGGCTGGGGTGGGAACATCGCGGGATGTAAACGGGAGGGGGGGAGGGGCGTTCAACGATTATGGCAAATTTTGCAAATTTACGCCATCCATAAAGGATTAATTTCTTGTAAGATCTGATTCGGTTTCTGTTGGAATTTTGCTTAATGGTGTGGAATATTTAAAACTTGAATATAGTCGCTTGGAGGTTTTTTAGTTTCATGATAATTTTATTTTGGATATAATTTTCGTATTCTGTAGTGTACATTATAATGTTATGTCAATGAAAAACGTCATAATACTAGAGTTTTTTATATGTCGTTTCAACACTTATAAATACTTCAATAGTTTATAATGTACACATACAATCATAAGCTACCTATTTAAAAATGTTTCCACGTTTATTTTTCCGCTTAGATTATCAGATATAAATAAATGCTTTGCAATATTAAAAACACAATTTACATACGTGCTTAAGAATTCAATTAATGGTCCGTTTTCCTATAATTATTATAAACTCAATTTATATTTGCAATAGTATGAGAATTCTATTTTGCTATAAATATTTCGGTAGGCGTTTATTAAATTTTAAACTATTCTAATTATTAAGTTTATGTGACATTGTTTAACGAGGTCATCTATTCACGGGGATGTTCTAAGTTTGAAGCAACTTAAATGAAGGGATAGTGCTGGCTTTAGATGGTCCAGTGACGAAGACAAACTCATAGTTTCTGTAGAAAAGAATTTTCATATTATTATTAATCCATAAGCTTATTTTCTTAAGTACTATTATCATTATTATTATGCTGAAGAACATAAAACATGGTACAATTATTTTTATAATTTGATGAGTCTACTAAAATTACCCATTATTAAAAGAGTTACGAACCCTGAAACAAAATAGAAAAGTCCTTGAGAATATTGAAGTTATAAAAAAATATTTTATCCTTAATATCTTTAAAATGTTTGATAAATTATTAAATTAATTAGTTTTTAGTATTGACGATCTCGTCTCGTTTAAATGAATTAAAAATATATGACTGTTTGACGTTCGGTAACAAGAGATGTGAAAATTTACAGATAAATAATATAGAACTGATGGATGCGTCATTTGTAAAAGGATCTCGAAAACAATGGATGAAGAAATTAAAGAAAGAAAATATATAATGTTATAAAAATGTCTAAAAAACACGTAAATTGCATAGTGACGTTAGCATGAGTATAAACGGTATATTGCATATTTAAATGCCTAATATACTAGTGAGTACTACAAATTTATATATCTATTTATGTAATAATATCTAGAATAGTGCCTTTTAAAAAAAATTATGGAAAATCTTTTGCGCCGCGTGCGTCCTGAATCCCACTCGAGCGTGACAACACTTAATTTAGGGATCAGGAAAAAAAGTAGCATAAGTTACTCCTTATTGCATCAACTACGCGCCAGTAAAAGTCCCGTCACAATCGGTCCAGCCGTTTTAGAGATTAACTAGAACAAATAGACACAGAGATAAGAATTGTAAAAAATATTTTTCTGGTGTATGTACCATATACTTATTTATATGCATATAATATTTCAATATTAAAAACAGACACTACAATTCTATTTATTTGTATACATGAATAAAAACAACTACAATTTCTAGAATAAAATTTAGTACCTATAAATAAATCCGTCTTACATCATCTATCTGCTAGTAACAGTCCCATCAAAATCGGTAGAGCCGTTTCAGAATTTAGATGGAACAAACAGATAGATATCCGGAAAAATAAAAGAGAAAATAGACTCCCCATTTAATAGTCTATACAAATTTGAATGACTATTTCTTATGAAGACTACTCAGTAGTTTTAACAATACTACAATACAAGTAGTATTCTAGTAGCTTATTCTAATTTGTGATTATTGTCTCACTTCCTTAATATCGTTGTAATATTTGTCGCCCGTCTCCAAGGTCTTGGTAGCTAGTGTGTTAACAGACGCTGGCCTTATTACTTGAGACCTTATTATATATTGTTTGTATATAAGAAGTATATAACAAAATATTGTCTTGGTTTTGTAGGGTATACATAAAAATGAACCTAATTATAATAAAGATTAAGTTCTTATTCCTTCGAACACTTTTATTTACCCATACAATTAAATAATATTTAAAAAAAGTTAAATAATATTTATCATATTTTATATCTGTTCTGTTCTTAACTTTTATTTTATTAGATCTTTTTGATGTTTGTGTATCTGACTTAAAAAACATAATTAATTCTGACGTCACAGTCATGAAAGGTGTTTTCCCGCGAGTGAGAAATCCTACTTTGGACAATTAAGAGATTTAAATATTCTTGTTATCTATCTGTTGACATTGATTATAATATGCCCGTCTTAATAAAGTCATTTTTTGGCTCTCACTAAAAACAACAGTATATGAATTTGTTTTGTGATTATTTTTTCTATATTTTAAGAAGACTTTTCCTGCAGGTTCGTATCCCTATATGTAGATTAACACAAAAATCATTCATCAATTATATTTATATAGAATTAAACTTGTATTAAACCTGATCACAAATTATTAGCATAGCAAATAGATTTT
Organism: Danaus chrysippus; assembly: GCA_916720795.1. NCBI lineage: Eukaryota > Metazoa > Arthropoda > Insecta > Lepidoptera > Nymphalidae > Danaus > Danaus chrysippus. The sequence continues at coordinate 1,946,462 of CAKASE010000080.1, read as the reverse complement.
GACCAAAAGTGACTCAGTTTACCAAAGAGACATTTATTGAAATTTAGAAACAAATATTAATATTTACATAATCCGTTATTACATATTTTTTACATAAGTGAAAACAAAATTATATGATGCGTCTTTCATATAATATCTCACTGGAAAAACAATGTAATTAAAAAACTATCATTTCCCATACTAATCTAGTATCGTAAATAAAAAATGTTAATGATATGTCTAAAGCAGGCAGTTCCGGGTCAATACGATAGTGTCTCACCGACACAATACGATTTTAAGAATAATATTTCCTCATTCGTTAGAGGACAGTGCCACCTTCGTCGGCAATGTCACGAAGAATTTAAATTAAAATTTTTGCCTACATTGTAATTTTATCATCAGAAATGATACCAGTATGAAAATTTTTAAATTTTGTTCGTTAAATAAATAGTAATAATTGTATTGCCAACATTTAAAAATAACAGTGAGTTGCTTTTTCATCAGTTTTTCTACGGGCTTATAGGAAAACGTGTATTGTTAGCAACACACAAAAAAACTATCAAATATTTGTGGTTACTATAAAAAGGTATTTATGTTATGAGACGAAATAAAATACGCGGTAAATTGCGAATATATTTCATATATTATGAATAAATGTTGCATAAATATGTATATTTATGCAATACCTATACGCAGTTTCTTATTTGTATAAATTTATGTCAAATTTGTTTATATAATTTTTTGTATCTTTTATTTTAATATTCCTTAGTATGAGTGCGTACGATACACTATATACAAAATATTAACCTATGCTATTTCAATAAGCTTCTATATTTCTGAAGATATCAGTGGAAAACTGTTGACGCTGCGTATTTACTATTGAGCCTGACGTTGCCAACGTGTAGTAAGGATATTGATAGTAGTTTCTCTACATAAGTCCCCGTTGTGATGTGCAGTGATGCGTTTCAAATCTAGTCTGAACAAGCGTGGCATCCAACCATTCATCCTTCCTGTTCCATCACTACACACCTACACTACTGACTACATACCTTATGTATTGTGTATTGAATTTAAACTTATATATAATACTAGCTGCGCCCCGCGGTGTTACCCGCGGATTTTAGGGATTTTCGGTATGTAAAGGTAGCCTATATGTTATTCCTGGATGTCAGTTTCTTGTATACAAAATTTTATCAAAATTGGTTCCGCCGTTTGAGCGTGAAGAAGTAACAAACATACACACACTCATAAACTTTCGCTATTATAATATTAGTAGGATTATGTTGTGTACTACATTAAATAACAAATAATAAGATACTATACATATTATTTTTATTTAGTACTCATATAAGAAAAGAGCTGAAGAAGTACAGTTATTGTGTAGGATGCTTATCTTCTAATCGTTATAAATCATAAAAGTCTATTTAATCGCACTCAAGATTGTTATTATGGAGTGTTCAGTATTTTATGATACGCGGAGGTTATCGTGTGCATTTTAACAGACAATTAGTGTGAGTACGTCACCGGTGTGATGATGTCGCGAGGGTGTAGGCTGGCAGAGCAGGGGAGGCAGCTAGCGGTACGGCGAGGGAAAATGAAGAGCAGTCCTCATCGGACCGTCGAGCGCCACACACGGCGCGGGAACACTGACAATAAAATATACGTGCCAAATAATATATAATGACGGACCTAAAGAATATGGAGGTAAGCGGCAGCGTGATGGACGGAGTCGCTGAGAAGGGTGTGCTGGAATCCCCTAATAAGAAGACGCCCGTGGAATACAAGGTGTTCCCGATCAGGTGGCTGGTGCTGTTCATATTCGTGTTATACTCAGCCAGTAACTCGATGCAGTGGCTCCAGTACAGCATCATACAAGACGCGGTGGTGAAGCACTACGGAGTGACCAGCATCACCGTGTACTGGACTTCAATGGTGTACATGATCACGTACATACCCCTCATATTCCCGGCTAGCTATCTCCTCGATAAGACTGTGAGTATAAAGTATATACAACATAAAATATATATAAAAATAACAACCGGTTTAATTTTGACACTTTTTTGTTTTGGAGATACAGGAAAAAGTTTGTCGAATAAATATACATATATATGTATGTACGTATAGTAGTTTGTATAACACAACATTTCTTATCACTAATTATTAAAAAACAATTAAATTTCGATTCGGAATTCCGTGACATTAAAAAATAAATATACTTCTTAAATAATTATTGCTGTGAGATTAAAATATATGTCTATTTTACGTAAAATAAAATTCATCTGCTTTGTTATATATAATTACATTAACAGTACATAAAGGCTACAATACCTGAATCTAGCCTCCTCATATAACTGTATACAAAGTATATGGAGAACCTTATTTATTACACTGTCTCTTAGTTTACAATACGAATATATATAAAAATAAATAAATAACTCCCGATACAAAGTAACAGTATTCTTATATGTATATTTGTTTTTATATTCTTTTATAAATCACGTTTTTGTTATATAAAATAATAATACATATTTGAATAGCTCTGAATACTTATGTATAATGCTATAGTAAATAAGATTATATTAGAGTAAATATGTACTCATTGGTATGAGAAATATAATAATTATAAAATATTTTTATGTATATGTAAATAAATAAGTAGAATTCGGTTAATTTGAAGATTGAAAGAAACTTTTTCTATATATTGTATTTAAGATAATGAAAGCTCTTAGATTATTACTATACGAATACGACAAATAATATTATAATGGTTACATAGTCTAAAAATATACATAACAAGAAAATCAACTCGACTCCATAAATAGATACAGCCTCGTGGAAAAATATCACACGGAAAAATGGAAAGTCTTTGGAGACTTAAGCCTTTAGTTTTGCAAATCAAACACGTGTAGGAGAGAAATGGGAAATGTAACATTTCTTTACAAAAAGTAATATGTTTGAATAGATTTAAGGACACAACTAAATCATTATATCCCTACTAATTTTATAAATGCGAAAGTACATAACTCTGTCTGTCTGTTACGCTTTCACGCCTAAACCACTGAACTGATTTTAATGAAATTTGGTACAGAGATGGAGTAGACCTTGAGAAAGAACATAGGATAGTTTTTGAAAGGTTCTCTTGGAAACGCGATATAATAGTACTCCACGCGGGCGAAAGCTAGTATTTAATATTTTGTATCAAGTAATAACTATCAAGTTATTTTCTTGTAAGAAACATGAAATCACTCAGCCTTAAAGCTATTTCTTTGAAGATAACGTCTTAAGGTCGGAGTTATCAAATATGCCATGAAGACAGTTTCTCATCCTGTTACTGTAATTGTCCCTTTGTTAAAGACTCGGCTGTAACCCACAATGCTATTGACAGGCCACCCATCTCTTGGGGTAACATGATTTATAAGCAGGCAGAACCAATTACAAAACCAACCATGGCAAATATATATATTAATTAATATGGAAATATTTTAAAAGAAACCGGTCGTATTACGAATTTTTCTCGTAGAAGGAAAACAATATCAAAAATTATACGGAAAAATTTATTCATAAAGTTTTAAAGACGTAGGAATATGTTAGGTTGGCAGTCTGATACAATATGAGTTTAAATATGTAGTTGGACCTGGTTATGCTAGAAATACTCTTAGGATTTCATTCTCATGCATGATTAATAATAATGTTTTTTAAGTTTTTCACGAGTATACATTTCAATTGAACTACGATATATAATATTACTACAACTCCTCTGCCCGTGAACACGATTGCTATATAGCAATCAAATATATATTCTTATTAAAAATAGCGTAGTAATAAGTTGTATAATCTCAACAATACAATATTTATTCTCTTAGAAACTTTTGAGTTTTCTTTAATATAAATTACAATAAGTCCGGGTAATAAGTTTGTATTTTTATTTAAATGGAAGGATCGAAATAGCAGTATTTAGACTTGGAGTTTCTGTTACTGAGAGATGAAAGATATTGAAGAACTTATATTTACGTTTAGACAAATATCGAGATTTAAACTACTACAAATAGTTAAAAAATAACTTAAATTTCGATGCTTTCACAGAGTTGATATGTAAAAATATAAATGGGCGTTTATCTAAACTGACTGTGTAAAAAAGATCGTAAATAACTTTAAACTTTAAATCTACAACCTCTCAAAGGATTTATTTTTATTATATGTGTATATAATTAAAGGCCTGTATCAGGCCTATGTAATCCGCCTTGAAATGAAATTGTTTGCTCAAAGTTTTTAATCTTTTATAATACTTCGCAGATAAAACTGGTTTAGTATGTTAAATACTATACTTTTATTGTACGGAATATATTTAGGTATATATTAATATATGGTACTTTAGACTAAAAGAATTTTAACTGGTTATTGAATAAATTGTATAAATTCTTTATTTATTGTAGTCAATAGCCACACGTGTCAAATATAAATAGGAAACCGTGAATGTTTGTTGCTGGGCCACACAAAAATGACTGAATAGATTTTGAATAAACTTTTTGGTAATGTAGATGGTGGCCTAGTGGTTAAAAGGCCCGCCTCTCATGCTTGAGGGCGCGGGTTCAGTCCTGGCAAGTACCAATGTGATTTTTCCGAGTCATAAGTACTTTCTAAGGGTATTTACACATCACTGATTAATGCATTCCCAAAGAGGGTTGATGTCAGGTAGGCGGCCCGTCGTAAAAACAATTAAGCAAAACTATTCACAACATGTGAGGCAGACCCAGGCTATAGCTAGGAAATTGCCAGGTAGAAGAAGAAAGTCGTAGTAATACACTAGTTAGTTCTAAGTTTAGTTTACCTTAGAGGATGTTTATAAATTAATTTCCATAACGGCTGCTCAAGCTGACGTGTGTCCATACAATGTAATTTCATATTTATCACGATTGTAACACGTTTTGGTCGTAAAGAGACAATGAAATAAAATCATTATTGTACAATGATGAGCTGTTTTCACGAGTTTATGGAGTAGAGATATTATAAACAAGTTGAATGTAATTTCTATGTGTTATAAATATTTTATTCGTGATTTATTTATAAACATTGAAAGTAGGAAAAGTATATGTGTAAAGCTGTATATGTATATTGAAATTTATTCGGTGGATAGGCTTATTGTAGACAATTTAAATCCTATTTCTAGATCTATCGGATATAAATCGTAGAATGCACATGCATGTTTGGTAAACTCGAACAGTTCTCTTCTGTTAAGTTACTGATAGTTTAAAATCACATATATTCCGACGTTCCAAAGTATTAGTAAACTGTGTAGAATCATGTGTACAAACTGATAGGAAATGAAAGAAGGAAATAATCCATTCGATGCTGAATAAAGTAGAACTTAATGAGATCTAAGACTATCGAGAGTATTCATTAAAATGAAACTAACATTTTTGGGATTTACTACGACTGCTATATTTTTGTAATAATTTAAGAAATCGATGGCTGTAGATTATAAATAACAAGACCAACTGACAGACATTCACACGTCGTTACGTGATCACGGTTGCTGAAAAGTAACTGAAACGTCGGGAGTGTGTAGTTCTTTCTCATGATTTAATGTATTCACGGTGCGTGTGCCGGGTCCATCCCTGCAAGGAGAGGAGCTTCAACAGTGACTGGGACTTACGACCCAGGTGCAGGTTTAAGGGACCCCTATCTAACGCGCGTTAAACGCTCACCTAATACAAAAACATAAATACAAAAACATATATCCAGAATTTTCGTGTAGTTCCCGCGTGAATATAATATCTGTGTAGTTCTCGTAAGATCACGACACTACAGTTGTATCATATATGAAGGCCAGTTCCAAATATTTTAAATGTCATGACGGTTGATTAACTTATGTATGTTTTAAGCACATATTTCTCCTGTTTTTCCGCTTTTTTCACTTATTTCAGTTCCACCTGAATAAATATGGCGACATTGTTTTGATACTCCACATTGTTGAAGTCTTTTTTATTCACATTCCTATATTTGACGTCATTAATTTTAAAGAATAACACTAATATGACTCAGCACCCGGTGAATATAAAGATTACTTTTTATCCTACATACGTACAAAACATAAAAAAACTATTATATTAGTAACAAACACTACTAAAATTATAATATGAGATTAGTATGTTGACTACAACTTCGTATCATCCTACTACTACACAGTTTTGGTAGTTTTTCACGCTTAAATAGTATCAATGTGGGTTATTGAATGGAAAACGAAAAACCTTTCGTGTGTACTCTATAGATGGAAAATCTTCTAAGTATACAGCTTAAATGTTGGTTGAAATGAAAAAAGACATTTATTATGTAAATAATATTTAAGTGTTTATTGTAAACATTTGTTAGGTATTAACGAGAGGTTCATGCACCGTTTTTTATTTGTTCAAATAATTATATACTTTATAAAATAACAATAAACGTCAATGTTCTTTACAATAAAGATATTAAACAATACATCGATTTATTGTAATTCAAATGTATTGTATAAAGAAAATATTTATACATTTTATTCTATATTCCATTATTATTATTATCTAGTTCAGATGAAAATTCTTTAAATTTTTTGATTAATACGTCCTTGTTCGAGTTTTCTAATGACGGTAATGTTATCAAGAATCATTAAGTACTTTTCCTTATTTTTAAATAAAGTTATTATTGAAAGACTGAATATAAAAGGAGCTGTTTAGATTGTATCAAATAATAGTAATAAATTAAAATAAAAAAGTTTGTAAAAATAAAGTTATATGAATTATTATATTATCTTTGGTTAACATTTTAATTGTTACTTGTAAGTATTCCACGATATTTGTAAAGTTTCATAAATATTGAGGGATTTTTATTTCAATCAAAACTTAAATGAATAGTTTATTATATTTTAAATCATCTGAGGCCCAATCTTGGTCCTTTATTCAAGAGTACAGTAATTGCAAGCCCTATATGTTGTAACCCACGAACGGACGAACGTAATGTCCATCATTACTATACCGAAAAATTGAATGAATTATAAAATTAGTACATTTTTCTATCAATAATATTGTTCCTTTGTATGCAGTGCATTCCTCGACATGAATTCTGTTGTTCAAACAATGGCCACTAATTAGTCTGTTTAGGTATAATGTTATTGTATCTTAGATCCTCTTTTCAGTTGTTGTCTGATTCAAAAATGCACGACTATTGTAATACATGTATTATATATTATTATTAATAACTATTAAGTACAAAGCCTCGTTTCAATTTACATTTCAATAAACATATACATACATATAGTACACTATGTACACATGGAGCGTTTACAGTTTTTAATGTAAATAATCGTATGTATTATGTATAAAGAAATATACGCTGAATCTAAGTTCGCATCTGAATAGTGTAAAGGGAGAGTTGAACGTTATTTATGAGACGAAACCTTTTAGCATTCCATGTATTCACCGTGCGGGTGCCGAGTCCATCGTTGCAGGGAGAGGAGCTTCAACAGTGACTGGGACTTGCGACCCAGGTGTAGGTTTAAGGGGCCTCTATCTAACACGCGTTAAACGCTCACCTCCACTGTCCAAGCTCCTATCTCTATCTTACCAAATTTGAAAAGACCTGCTAAGGCACGTTCCACGACCTTCGAGGTACATTCCAAGAATGAATTAATGTCAGTTCTGGACAGGCCCAAGTCTTTTAGTAGGTTGTAGATAGATTTAGTTATTATACCTCTCGCTCTCACTTCTACTGCGTACAAATCTACGATAAACCTATTTCGAGTGAGTTTTTCGTGAGCTCGTAATATTTAACGTTGGTTATTGAATGAAAAACGGAAAACGCTACGTATGACGGTGTAAACTTAAAATAAGTATATTTAAGATATTCTACTCGTGGTTTTCATAGTAATATCCATATTAGATTGTCAATCTTTTTGATGGTAGTAATTAAATTTTAACGTGCGCTGTCTGTAAATACACAAAAACACGCTAATGATTCGTCTCATTACTTCCCGACTCATTATTCACTTAAATTATAACATACATTTACGTAAAATATATATAAATATAGGAAATAGAATGATTGATTATAAATACTAATGAATACTCATTTGATTCAGTTAGAATTTAACTAAAATTGATTTTCACTCATCCATTGCTATGTACATATGTGGCTGTTTAATTCTGAACAGTGGTTCTACAAGCGACTGCAAGGACGTTGACCTCGAACATACTATATACATACATATATATTATTGAATACTACGATGAAAACGTCGAAATAGTATTATCATATCAGGAAATTATTTTGTATATAAACTAGCTGACCCGGTCAACGTTGTTTTTCCATATAAAAAATAGGGGTTGGTGATAAAAAAGGGAAAATTTTAGGTTGTATTCATTTTTAATGCTAGGTACATTATAAAAAAATGTCTGAAAATAAAATAAAAAAAAGTTAAAGGTGAACAACCCTTATGATTTAGGGGTATTAAAAATAGATGTTGGCCGATTCTCAGACCTACTCAATATGCTCACAAAATTTCATCAAAATCGGTCCAGCTGTTTCGGAGGAGTTTTCTGTCTAACACCGTGACACGAGAATTTTATATATAAGAAAAACATAGAAATATCAATTGAGATGTGATAATGAGAGTTAAATGAAAAAAATAACATGTTTCCCTCATCTAAAGGCACCCCATCTTTACAGGCTAGGTACTATAGCTAAATAATTTCAAAGTATCGAGAGCTTCAGAAACCAATAACGAAGGCGATGCCCGGAATGAATTATTTATCACTCGGTTTTACTCGTTTGATTTCGGTCGAGATGAGAGGAAATCTCTTATGAATAATCTGCTCTCGTGTAGTATAAAGTGATGTCCTTGTATTATGGTTTGAGTGATCTTAAACTTACATTTACAGCACTCAATATTTAATCTTTAAAACAAAACCCATACTTATATTTAAATGAAACCAATATTTTCGGATTACTACGCGTATTTTATTAATTTTAAAACTACATATTCTCCAAATTTCGTTTACTTAGCAGCAACCGTGATCACGGACAGACTAGATGTCTTAGAATTCTGATACTTATATTTATAAAGTTTTCATTCAGAAATGTTATTGTATCTCATATAAAAAAATATGTATCATATTTTATTATAACTAAAAAATCTTAAGGATCTGCTGCGTATGTCTGTACAACTACAACGCGTTTGATAGTGTAGTAGTGTCTCAAATGACCATCAATAAGAAAGTGTAATGCTTCTACATATATTGAATAAAGTTATTTGAGTTTGAGTTTGATATGCGTAAGTTTAACAATTAGTCGATCAGAAGGCCGTCACGACTCACGACATAATATTTAATAAGGCTTATAGTAAAACCAAATAGTTATATTTATATAAAATATTTTCACTATGATAAAATTAGATTCTTGATTATGTAGATACACAAAACTTAACATATAGTGTCGAGAATATTTGCAGAAACATTTGGCAAGATGAAACGGTTTGATTAGAAGGATTAAAGGTATTAAGTGGTCTAACTGAGTGGACGCTTCAAGCTATCAGTCCTGATCAAAACATTAAAATAAAATGCCTTTATTGTTGAACTTATTTTATATTACAGGTTGTGTTCTTGTACCTAGTATTTTAACTTTACTATTAACTAATAGACATACTATTAAATATATTAAATTATTAACCGATATACTATTAAACCTAAGTACTATAAAAAAATTTAATCGGCGAATCGTTACTATTATTCAACTTGTCTTCCGACAAATGCCTCCTCTAATGATTTCTATTTTGGTATAAATACGTAGTGTGAAGTTCTGTATATGTATTTTTACTCCAAAATCTTAGAATGTAATTTCATCTTCCTAAAAATTATTTTTACCTTTACCTACCTTAAATTTACTTAATGATTCTTACCTCTCGGAACCTGATGACGACCATTTTTAATCATTTTTATGGTGCTGCAATGAAAGAAAGTGTTGGATAGCCGGTACATTAAATTTATATCTTTTTTTAACTGTATTTCATTCTTTGGTCGCGTGATTTTTTTAATGTCGGAAACGTTTTTATGGTAACTTAAAATGGAAATGTTTCAAATAAATTCTTTTTACAATACTTGTTGTTTTAAATTCATCATGTTGTATTCAACAATACGCTTATAATTATTCTGTAGTAAGTTATAAATAGTTTAACACGATATATTTATTTGGTTATTTTTAGATGTGCCTCGTATGGTTACGAAGATTTTATCTTAATTTTGACGCTTTACGATATAAATGACACTAATATTTTACAAAATACTACGCGTTATTTTGTTATTTTCAAACTGCATACTCTGACGTTTCGTTCACATTGCAGCAACCGTGACCACAGGCAGACGAGATGTGAATGTCTTTGCGTATGTAGTAATCCGAAAATATTAGTTGCATGCATTGCATTGCAAAATGAATATTCGCGAGTCTTAGATCACTTTAGGATATAATTTGTAGTGATATTGATAATAAACTGATTACAGACATTTTTTTTGGTATTTCCTAAAAAAATCTTTATCCGTAGATTAAACAATTATAGACGTACATACATTTGTCGTTTGACGTATCAAAATTGTTCTTAACACACAATGAGAGTAGTTAAATAACACCTCTAATACCTAATATCCTTTTAATTGTTATACAGTAACAATTAACTTATAATTGATGTCAAACTAATCCACGCATATCTCGTATAATCAAAATTTTCGCATCTCAAGACAGATATGTATCCGAAATAAAGATTAAGATAATCCAGAGTGACGCCAAATAAAGCCTTATGCTGTTTGTAATAACCTTCAGATTGCTTTATTCAGGTTAATGCTGTTTAATGAGGAAATGTAAATAGAAAGATCAAGGCGATGGATTTTTTGGATGAAAATATTTATAATAAAAAGGATTAGTATATTAATAAGGATAGTATTAGTATATACTACTAATAAGGAAAGCTATCTTATATTTGGTAAAAATTAAGCGATTTTAGGAAACGTTTTAATAAATTGATACTTCGTTCATGACAACTAACTGTAAATAGGAACTTCAGAATGTAAAACACGGTCGTTCACTTATTATTATTGTTTATTTTTAACTACAAATGTAATTAATACTACATAATCTATCTGCTAAATTAAAAACTATCGAATTATGTATAATAATAAATAATAGTAAAAATTATATTAAAGATAAAGTGATTTACGATAAGATATAATTTAAACTATTTTTTAAGATATTATACAAAAAGATAGATTCATTTATTTATATATAGCTGGTTTTTGGTGTCTTTAAAATATTTATGAATTTTCCATTTTATTTTCGTATGTATTGTATATTTTCAAGTTTAAAAACCAACTTTTTTTTAACTAACACCCTCCTACCCCATCCCGGTTTGATAGGAACACATTCTATTCTATAGTTGCTGGAAACTGGAGCCGTTACCACAACTATCATACTTGTTTCCTCTGTTTTATAAACAACACATTTTTTAGAGTTCTCTTTTGATAATTCTTTCTTTTTTGCAACAGTTTTGAAACAAAACCTGTATTTTTTGGTACACATTTAGACAGTCACTTTCATATTTCCACTTTTGTTAAATTGTTCAAAACGTCTGTTCAAGTTAATAGAGGATCACAAGCCTTTAATATTATACATTAACAGTAAAAAAAGTATTTCAAAATGGCTAATTATTTTTTAGAATAAATGGAAAGTCGGATAAATAAATCCTTGTATATCAAGATATTAAAAGTTTAAAGCTCTCAATGTTGTTTTATCTTCGTTCAGATGAAACAGTAACGTTTTGTTTATTTAAGGTATAAAAGTTCTTTATTTAGTACGAATGTCGTTCAAGAAGCTTCTTCACGAGAAGTGCGATGCATGTATTAAGAGCGGCTCGGGGTCAGGAAGTATGAAAAGATTCTATTCTACCCTCATATGTACAATATTTAAACCGTATTCATGACTTCTTTAAGACATATTACGTTTTGTCAGCTATATAGCTAAAATATGTAGGAGTAATTTCAACTCTTTATACCTTTTTTTTTGTTATTTCCGATATCAGTGTTGTTAGACAATGGGTCCAAAAAAACTATACGACCTTGAATCTCCTTTTGGTCGTGATCAATAAGAACTTTTTTTTGTATGTTTGATATTATATCAAACTATCAGACCCTGACAATTATTGTATACAATATGTTTGAACTGACTTCGCTTGCATTCTTTTGCTTACATTCAGTCACTTCTACAAGAAAAATAGCCTGTAGATATTTTAAATATAATATTCACAAAATTCTAATCCAAACTAAGTTAGAAGATTATTAAAGAATACACACACATACAAAATTTCACAATTATAATATTACTAGCTTTTGCCGCGACTTCGTCCGCCTGGAATAGTGACTTCCAGCAGATTTTTGGTTCTTCCCACATAGTTCCCGTTCTTTCGGGGTTTTCGGAATGGTTGAGTTCCCATAGAAAATCAGGATGAAACCTATGTTTTTTTTTAATTCACAATGAAGTACTCTTAACCAACAACATATGTATTTGTTTATTTGAATAAAGATTTATATTATTATGTTGATACAACTTAAACAAATTATTTCGACAAAATTAGGTACCATAAAAATTGTTTTTGTGAGTTCATCGTAAAAGTTAGACATATACTATCGCGGACTGTTTTTTAGATCATTAAAAGAGCTATTATTCTTTAATACATATTTTTTGTGTATCTTGAACCGTTTTCAAGGCGCACGCAACGGAAGGCTTCAAAGATGAAATAATTTCTCCCGTTTTTTACACATTTACCACTATATCTTTGCTCCTAATGGTCGTAGCGTGATGTTATATAGCCTACAGCCTTCCTCGATAACTGGACTATCCAACACAAAAAGAATTATTCAATTCGAACCAGTAGTTTCGGAGATTAGCGCTTTCAAACAAACAAACAAACAAACTCTTCAGCTTTATAATATTAGTATAGATTTTTTAAACCAGAATCTACTACGCAATTATAATAATTATATATATTTTTTTAAATGTTTAATTTTAACGAGCCTGTCGCCTCTCCTTAGAACAATTTACCGTGACGTACATATAAATATGCACGATATATTTTTTAACGTTCAGCTCTTAAACGCTCTCGTATGTTCAACCCCGTGATATTTGAAGCGACGTGTCGCGACGGTGGGACTTCAAAAATAATTCTGTAAAATTTTATTACGACTTTTTACTAAAACTATTAATCTCTGCTCTCGTTATATACTATTTAGATATGAGTACAATTATTACTTTAGTAAACTAAAACTGGTTCTCATAATAAAGTGATAAAATTAAAGCACGTATCAAATGAATGGCTAGTGTAGTTTTACACTGTTAAGAACATTATCTGAGAATATCTAAGTAGCGATACCCGTTACTTGGATTTTGCAGTGTCGTAAAAACTTGAACAAGTTTCGTAAATGAATTCTTGAACACTGCGGAATGGTTTCCAATTATTTTAAAGTCCTCGCTAAGTCCGAGTTATCTTGTAATGATCGTTTTTATCCGGATGTTTTGATACTTTTTTTATATAGGTATAAATGATATAAATATATTATATAAAAGTCAAGTTGTTACTGTGTTTAATAGCCGTCACCATCATGATTGTTGTGGTACTGCAATGAAGATGATAATGATTATAAAATTATTATATACTGCAATATATTTAGTTTCTTATTACTACGTCCTTGTTAACATTGAAAATGTATTAAATTTTCCAGTTACGATAAACTTAAGACATTACTGGTAGGTAGATGTTAAAATCTCGGGTGAAGAAAATGCCAAATAGAAACGAGTTTCTTCCTCGGTCACCTTCGATGTAAGTGCCGTATAATGCATGTCGATAATGTCATTGAAGGACTATCTTCCAAGTGTAGACACTTCATGTTTTATCGTCTGCTCGTGTGAAGCGTCATCACCCAGCTATCAATCTTCAGTCAGCGACGACACTGTTTGACCTCTGTGATAACGGTTACCCAGATTGACTGACTTATTGCAATGTTCACTGACAATGCATAATGACATTATTTATGTGTAACATATAAAGTTATTGACGGAAAGATTTCGCCGACTCCATATTTTAATACTAGCTTTCCGCCCGCAGCTTCGCCCGCGTGGAGTTCGGTTATATCGCGTTTCCAAGAGAACCTTTCAAAATTCTGGGATAAAAACTATCCTATGTTCTTTCTCAAGGTCAGCTCTATCTCTGTACCCATTAAAATCAGTTCAGTGGTTTAGGCGTGAAAGCGTAACAGACAGACAGACTTATTTTCGCATTTATAATAGTAGTAGGGATAAGCCAAAATGTATGCAGCGTTTATGTTTTACATTAATGACGAAATCCCCAAGAGATGTATTCGTTTCTCTTTAGTTTTAAAATTCCAATGTAAAACGAGGGCTGTTTGAAAAAGATGATGTCTGTGTGTTTGTGTTTGCAAATGACGTCATAGCTCCCCAACGGATCGATAGATTTTGATGATGATTTTTTTTAATTGAAAGCCAAATCCCTTGCGTTAGTTCGTAGCTAAATAACTTATTATTTGTATTTAATTGTTGTTGTATTAAATTATTTTTATGTTTAATTTGTTTAGTACGAGGCGATGATAAAAGGAAAAATTGTGAGGAAAATTTAACACTTGTCTTATCAATATAAATAAACTTATAAAGTAACATATTGTATGTCCTAAAATATTATTAGATAAAATAAATAATCAGAGATTTAAATTAAGTTTTTACAATAAGAAAGGTAAACGCCGTGTCAATGACAGGTGGGTAGTGGGTCTACAAAGAAGTTTGTTAAATGGGGTTTTTATACCTCGTTTAACCTAACCAAAGTCTGTTAGAGACGAGCTGGTTTAATTGCGTAAGGAATGAAAAATGATTCAATTTGAGATAAAAAAAACTTTTCGTATCCAAAGACAGATTATATAAATGGAAGTTCACTTGATCCTCGAGCGAAAGATGCGAACAGCGGCCGTTAGCCTTCGAATTTTATTTAAACATTTTCCTCGTTTGAAAACAAATGTTTTTATAACACTTTTTAGTGTAATTCTTAGTCTAAATATGAATTTAATAAGTTTCATGTTTATATTATAATAAAGATTAAAAGAAATTGCATAATAGATAAAGGGAATGCGGAGAGTGTTTGTTTTTATAGAGGAATAATATTAATGGCTGCAATACTGTGTATCTTAAGGTCAAATTACGTATATACTTAAATAATGTATATATATACTTAATTTGTCTGTATGAATATATGATTTTTTTATTAATATACAGGGTGACTGGTGAATTACTATCAGTATTTAAGGAGAATACTCGGTACATGATTCTCATTCGAATTATGTAAAAAAAATAGGTTCTTAATTTTTGACCAAATTTCCGTATAAATAAATAAAGTGTGGACACGTTCCAAGTGTGGACGCGTGCGGCGGCGTGCTGATACAACACCACGCCGCCGCACGCGTGTGTGTGTGTGAGTGTGTGTATACCTAATCTGTAGGGTGTTCACACGATGCGTAATTAATTACATAACTTTTGGTTAACTTTACTTAGAAGTTTATTAATATTTATGTTATATTAATTTTTATTTTGTCTTATATGATCGTCAAATATCACGTCCTCAAGTATCGATAGTAATTCACCAGTCACCCTGTATAATAAGAAATATAACAGTGTGAAGTGAACTTTATACATATTTATATATATATTTTTATAATTTCTAAGATTTCCACGTGTTGGATTATTATGATTAAATACAGTACAATTATATTCTGAGATATAATTTGATCTGTTCTTAAACATAACTTCGCTTATTAACTAGCTTATTAACACCGTTCCTTGTAAAGTAATTAAACGGTTTAAAGAAAAATATGAAATTATAAGTAATTGTTTTGTTTCATCAGGGTTTGAGGACAACAACAATAATAGGATCTTTCGGAACCTGTGCTGGAGCGTGGTTGAAGGTGTTCTCCGTGCCACCAGACATGTTCTGGCTGGGCTTCGCTGGGCAGACGGTGGTGGCGGTTGCCCAAGTGTTCATACTGAACGTACCTCCAAGACTAGCAGCTGTGTGGTTCGGAGCTGATCAAGTCTCCTCCGCCTGCAGCATCGGGGTCTTTGGGAATCAGGTAGGTTTGATTTGCAATAGAGTTTTGGTGATTTAACTGCAAAAATTTGATTTTATCCAATAGTTAATGATTTAACTAAACATGTAAAATAGTAAAATTAGCATTATAACGAAACAAATCTTTATGTCAATAGAATTTTGGTGTTTCAATCGCAATAATTTTATATTGACCGAAAGCTAAAGGTATGACAAAAATGCAAAATAGTAAAATGTTGGTATATGTATATGTGTAACGAATTCAGAAACAAAATGTTTGAAATGACTTATAGTGATTACATAGTGACATTAAAGCAACAAGTGGTCCTGTTCGCGTATTCACGTGTCTCTAGAAAGTAATACGATTAATAATAACCTCCGTTATTCGTTGATGAAATTTTAATAATTTATAACATGATGTTTTTTGTATCTTCCGTATGCTTAGCGTAAGTCTGCGTTCACCCTATATATGTTGCGTTTTCCATTTCTCATTCGATAAACTACTCAATATTAAAATGTGCAATGATTTATGGCTATTACGTAAAATATATAGCAAATAATCTTTGTCAATTATTTGTGCCAACACATGTGTTTTTTGTGTATTTTGTGCATCTCCTAATCGCTGGATCGTAAAGCTAAAAAAACATCCAATTATGGCTACAACGTTCGTCCCCTACAAGGAGTGACAAACAAGCTGAACACTTGCCCTAGTCCTGATTTTATTCCACTCGTTTGTGAATTATGATAAAATTAGAAAAATATTAATTGCTCTAAAAATAATTTAAATTTGGGAGTTCCTAAACCAATCCATACGATTAGTAGAATTTTCCTATTGAAAGGATTACAGTCGCTGTCGATAACTGGTCTCAGCGTTTAAAGACCTGCATTGTAGATAATGAAGACCACTTGAATCAATTTTATATATATTTATTGTTTTTATTATAGAGACGAAACCTCTTAGCATTCGATGGATTCACCGTGCGGGTGCCGGGTCCATCGCGTTGCAGGGAGAGGAGCTTCAACAGTGCCTGGGACTTGCGACCCAGGTGTAGGTTTAAGGGGCCCCTTAACTAACGCGCGTTATACGCTCACCTCCACTGTCCAAGCTCCTCTCCCTACCCAACCAAATTTGAAAAGAACCCACTAGGGCTGCCTTCGACGTACGTTCTAAGAATGAATTAATGTTAGTTCTGGACAGGCCCAAGTCTTTTAGTAGATTATAGAGAGATTTAGCTGTTATACCTCTCGCTCCCACCTCTACCGCGTACAAATCAACGACGAACCTATTTCGAGTTAGTTCGTTAGTGAGCTCGTAATACTTATTGACCTTGATGGCATGGTCTTTGGGGATGTTGGTTTCCCAAGGCACCGTAAGCTCTATCATCACAACGCGCTTTAAAATACGCGAATATAGAAATATGTCTGGTCTGGAGGCCGACGCACAAATATCCTCGGGGATTTTGTATTGTTTCTCATACGTATCCATCATGATAGTCCAATCCGAAGCCGCTTTAAGGATAGAGTAAGGCTTGACGTTTGATTTTATAGCCCTGGTGCCCTCTCTCACAAAACCTATTGATCGCTCGTTTGTGGTTATTTCCCTTTGCGCTCTGGCTACCGAAAGACTAACCGCTTCACGTATGATCTCTAAAACCCTATCGTGACGACGCGAGTATTGACCGCTGTCCAGGAGAACCTTACATCCCACCAGCAAATGCTTGGCGGTTCCAACTGCCTTTCCGCAGATATAGCAAGTTTTTTCGGTACCTTTACCCCATCTTACTAAATTACTCTGATCTGGGAGAGTCATCTGGAACGCATTGAGATAAAATTTTAGCAAGGCTGGCGACCAGTCATGAATTAGGGTGCGCCATTTTAGTGCTAGTGGAATGCAAAAAGCTCCCATGTCTAACCACTCGTTCTGCATTTCTAAACTCATTGCATGGATCTTGTATTTATCGTTCTCGTCTTGCCGAATAAAAGACTTCAATATATCCGTATCTTGGACTTTCCTACTTGATCCTAACCCTACTCTGTTATTTTGCGCTCCGATCATAAATTGTTTATGGAATTGAAGTCGTGACTCTAGCTCTGGGGCATCATTGTCTTTTGGGAGTGATGTAACGACGTCATCATGGGATTTTCCCAGGATATGTCTCTTGGAAACTCTTAGGTGTTTGTAGAGCTCCGATGGTCTTTTTAGATTCATCCCAAAACTATTACGATCCCTGAATAAAGCCGATGAATCAGCCGTTAGCGCGAGCCCGAGCCACAACTTCAACATCTTTATGACGCCTGCATCTAATTTAGATAAAAGGGTTTTACTAAAATCATAGACGAGGAAAGGCCAATTCAAACGTGAAGTTAAGTAATTATCGTAGATCCATGCTTTTTTTACGTTACTGATCTGCTGGCTATCTACCTTGTTGAGATCATTTAAAAAGCTATCTACTATTCCTTCTAAAGATGGAGTACGACCTATATTATCAATCTTACGACCGAGAAACTTGAATGGTGCATTTTCCGTAACCGTAGAAACGCATTGACCGCCTATCGATAGTCCCGGATCGTATGAGGTGTATCTTGTATTCCGCCTACCAAGACACAGACAGTGACATTTACTTGGTTTTGTCCTCAATCCATCCGTCCACTCACAGAATTTATCCACTTCATCCAATAGTACTTGACAGTGTTTGGGGAGACGTGTCAGTATTGCGAGATCGTCAGCGAAGGCTAAAATGGATTCCGTGTATTTGTTATTGAACTTAAACCGATACCCCCATTTTTTCTCATTGCTGATAAGTTTATCTACTAGGATATTGATTATAATATTAAATACTATTGGAGATAAACAGCACCCTTGGAATAGTCCTACATTGTAACTCAAACTTTTTGAAGGGCCTTCTTTAGTTATAATAGAAAACTTTAATTTTGAGTAATACGACGCAATCATATCGCTAACTAAGGGTGGAAAGTTATACCATCTAAGCGCGAATAGCATCAACTCGTGTTGTATCGACCCGAACGCGTTCTCTAAGTCTATCCAACAAACTGTAATTTGCCGCTCGCTTTTTCTAGCATCTTTCAAACTCTCCGACAGCAAGGTGTTGTGTTCTAGGCATCCAGAAATCCCGGGTAGAAACCCTTTCTGGTGATTTGGCCTAAAATACTTGTTGCTGAGCATGAATCGCGTCATTCTCGTTTGTAGGACCGAGAAAAAGATTTTAGATATTGTATTTGTTAAGGCTATCGGTCTAGTATCTTTCGGATCGGTAACTCGATCTTTTTTGGGAATGAGGACAAAAATTGCTTTCCCGAAACACTCCGGGATTTGCTTCCTTGACCAGATTTTGCCGTATATATTTATGAGGTGTTTACGAACCGATGGACATTTTTTAAAGACTATATATGGGATACCATCGGGGCCCGGTGCAGATTTAGATGATTTCCTCTTTATGTGACTACTTATTTCGTCTAACGTTGGTGGTATGCCGTGAAAATCGATATGAGGAATTTCCGGTTTTTGTTCGTTTGGATCCGTATAGAGCCTTACACTTTTAGGCACTTCGTATGTGCTCTTGAAATGGTCGTAAATTTGATCATTGGTCAAGAGAAGCTGTCCGCGTTCTTTCTTAAAAATGGTTTTCGAATACTCAAAAGGGTTTTTATCGAAATCTACTTCCTGTTTGGCCCGGTCAAAATTACCGCGATATTCTGCAGTTTGTGCCGATATTCCTTGAATTAATTTAAGGATTGACCTTAACGCCCTAGCTAGCTGATGACTAAGGTGGTTGTCGCCTAGAGCTTTGGCTATACGTAGATTTTTTATTAATTCCCGTTTTTTCTTCCTCATTTTTATCTTGAACGAATTTTCTTTATTTTTGCGAGCGTAATGATTACGTGGTGGATATTGCTCGTTGAAGTAGTCATAAACGGTATTTTGGAAAGTTTCTACCTGCGAGTTCAATTCCTGCTTCGAGCCCGGATGCTCTAACAGGACCGCTAAATTGTCGTCGTGAACTTTCCAAGTCGATTGTTTCATGTTAGGAATGCTAAGACGTGTCCGGATGTTAATGGACTCCTGGTGGTTTCCAGTTAATGGTTCACCATGGGATACGTGAGGGTCAACTCTATCCGAAGTGATAATTGAAGAACTTACCAACGATTGTCGCGCTTCAACACCATTATGTGTTTTTAGGTGTTTAATGTACCAGGCTTGTCTCTTGTAATTTTTCCCGCACGTAGGGCATTTCAAGTCCGTATTCGCGCCGTTTTCGCCGTTTAAATCGACCGGTGGACAGATCTTCCGCCCCCCCTCTCGGACTGTCCCAGGGGTATTTTTCTTTATAGGACTTTTAGCTTTATATATACCGGGCTGGGCTTGCTAGGCCGTTGCCCTCGGCTGTCTTTCCAGCAGTCATCCGTCTTTCCGGCAGTCATCCGTCTTTCCGGCAGTCATCTGTCTTTCCAGAGTCAGCCCGACTCTCCGGGCAGTCGTTTTATATGAGACGAAACCTCTTAGCATTCGATGGATTCACCGTGCGGGTGCCGGGTCCATCGCGTTGCAGGGAGAGGAGCTTCAACAGTGCCTGGGACTTGCGACCCAGGTGTAGGTTTAAGGGGCCCCTTAACTAACGCGCGTTATACGCTCACCTCCACTGTCCAAGCTCCTCTCCCTACCCAACCAAATTTGAAAAGAACCCACTAGGGCTGCCTTCGACGTACGTTCTAAGAATGAATTAATGTTAGTTCTGGACAGGCCCAAGTCTTTTAGTAGATTATAGAGAGATTTAGCTGTTATACCTCTCGCTCCCACCTCTACCGCGTACAAATCAACGACGAACCTATTTCGAGTTAGTTCGTTAGTGAGCTCGTAATACTTATTGACCTTGATGGCATGGTCTTTGGGGATGTTGGTTTCCCAAGGCACCGTAAGCTCTATCATCACAACGCGCTTTAAAATACGCGAATATAGAAATATGTCTGGTCTGGAGGCCGACGCACAAATATCCTCGGGGATTTTGTATTGTTTCTCATACGTATCCATCATGATAGTCCAATCCGAAGCCGCTTTAAGGATAGAGTAAGGCTTGACGTTTGATTTTATAGCCCTGGTGCCCTCTCTCACAAAACCTATTGATCGCTCGTTTGTGGTTATTTCCCTTTGCGCTCTGGCTACCGAAAGACTAACCGCTTCACGTATGATCTCTAAAACCCTATCGTGACGACGCGAGTATTGACCGCTGTCCAGGAGAACCTTACATCCCACCAGCAAATGCTTGGCGGTTCCAACTGCCTTTCCGCAGATATAGCAAGTTTTTTCGGTACCTTTACCCCATCTTACTAAATTACTCTGATCTGGGAGAGTCATCTGGAACGCATTGAGATAAAATTTTAGCAAGGCTGGCGACCAGTCATGAATTAGGGTGCGCCATTTTAGTGCTAGTGGAATGCAAAAAGCTCCCATGTCTAACCACTCGTTCTGCATTTCTAAACTCATTGCATGGATCTTGTATTTATCGTTCTCGTCTTGCCGAATAAAAGACTTCAATATATCCGTATCTTGGACTTTCCTACTTGATCCTAACCCTACTCTGTTATTTTGCGCTCCGATCATAAATTGTTTATGGAATTGAAGTCGTGACTCTAGCTCTGGGGCATCATTGTCTTTTGGGAGTGATGTAACGACGTCATCATGGGATTTTCCCAGGATATGTCTCTTGGAAACTCTTAGGTGTTTGTAGAGCTCCGATGGTCTTTTTAGATTCATCCCAAAACTATTACGATCCCTGAATAAAGCCGATGAATCAGCCGTTAGCGCGAGCCCGAGCCACAACTTCAACATCTTTATGACGCCTGCATCTAATTTAGATAAAAGGGTTTTACTAAAATCATAGACGAGGAAAGGCCAATTCAAACGTGAAGTTAAGTAATTATCGTAGATCCATGCTTTTTTTACGTTACTGATCTGCTGGCTATCTACCTTGTTGAGATCATTTAAAAAGCTATCTACTATTCCTTCTAAAGATGGAGTACGACCTATATTATCAATCTTACGACCGAGAAACTTGAATGGTGCATTTTCCGTAACCGTAGAAACGCATTGACCGCCTATCGATAGTCCCGGATCGTATGAGGTGTATCTTGTATTCCGCCTACCAAGACACAGACAGTGACATTTACTTGGTTTTGTCCTCAATCCATCCGTCCACTCACAGAATTTATCCACTTCATCCAATAGTACTTGACAGTGTTTGGGGAGACGTGTCAGTATTGCGAGATCGTCAGCGAAGGCTAAAATGGATTCCGTGTATTTGTTATTGAACTTAAACCGATACCCCCATTTTTTCTCATTGCTGATAAGTTTATCTACTAGGATATTGATTATAATATTAAATACTATTGGAGATAAACAGCACCCTTGGAATAGTCCTACATTGTAACTCAAACTTTTTGAAGGGCCTTCTTTAGTTATAATAGAAAACTTTAATTTTGAGTAATACGACGCAATCATATCGCTAACTAAGGGTGGAAAGTTATACCATCTAAGCGCGAATAGCATCAACTCGTGTTGTATCGACCCGAACGCGTTCTCTAAGTCTATCCAACAAACTGTAATTTGCCGCTCGCTTTTTCTAGCATCTTTCAAACTCTCCGACAGCAAGGTGTTGTGTTCTAGGCATCCAGAAATCCCGGGTAGAAACCCTTTCTGGTGATTTGGCCTAAAATACTTGTTGCTGAGCATGAATCGCGTCATTCTCGTTTGTAGGACCGAGAAAAAGATTTTAGATATTGTATTTGTTAAGGCTATCGGTCTAGTATCTTTCGGATCGGTAACTCGATCTTTTTTGGGAATGAGGACAAAAATTGCTTTCCCGAAACACTCCGGGATTTGCTTCCTTGACCAGATTTTGCCGTATATATTTATGAGGTGTTTACGAACCGATGGACATTTTTTAAAGACTATATATGGGATACCATCGGGGCCCGGTGCAGATTTAGATGATTTCCTCTTTATGTGACTACTTATTTCGTCTAACGTTGGTGGTATGCCGTGAAAATCGATATGAGGAATTTCCGGTTTTTGTTCGTTTGGATCCGTATAGAGCCTTACACTTTTAGGCACTTCGTATGTGCTCTTGAAATGGTCGTAAATTTGATCATTGGTCAAGAGAAGCTGTCCGCGTTCTTTCTTAAAAATGGTTTTCGAATACTCAAAAGGGTTTTTATCGAAATCTACTTCCTGTTTGGCCCGGTCAAAATTACCGCGATATTCTGCAGTTTGTGCCGATATTCCTTGAATTAATTTAAGGATTGACCTTAACGCCCTAGCTAGCTGATGACTAAGGTGGTTGTCGCCTAGAGCTTTGGCTATACGTAGATTTTTTATTAATTCCCGTTTTTTCTTCCTCATTTTTATCTTGAACGAATTTTCTTTATTTTTGCGAGCGTAATGATTACGTGGTGGATATTGCTCGTTGAAGTAGTCATAAACGGTATTTTGGAAAGTTTCTACCTGCGAGTTCAATTCCTGCTTCGAGCCCGGATGCTCTAACAGGACCGCTAAATTGTCGTCGTGAACTTTCCAAGTCGATTGTTTCATGTTAGGAATGCTAAGACGTGTCCGGATGTTAATGGACTCCTGGTGGTTTCCAGTTAATGGTTCACCATGGGATACGTGAGGGTCAACTCTATCCGAAGTGATAATTGAAGAACTTACCAACGATTGTCGCGCTTCAACACCATTATGTGTTTTTAGGTGTTTAATGTACCAGGCTTGTCTCTTGTAATTTTTCCCGCACGTAGGGCATTTCAAGTCCGTATTCGCGCCGTTTTCGCCGTTTAAATCGACCGGTGGACAGATCTTCCGCCCCCCCTCTCGGACTGTCCCAGGGGTATTTTTCTTTATAGGACTTTTAGCTTTATATATACCGGGCTGGGCTTGCTAGGCCGTTGCCCTCGGCTGTCTTTCCAGCAGTCATCCGTCTTTCCGGCAGTCATCCGTCTTTCCGGCAGTCATCTGTCTTTCCAGAGTCAGCCCGACTCTCCGGGCAGTCGTTTTATATGAGACGAAACCTCTTAGCATTCGATGGATTCACCGTGCGGGTGCCGGGTCCATCGCGTTGCAGGGAGAGGAGCTTCAACAGTGCCTGGGACTTGCGACCCAGGTGTAGGTTTAAGGGGCCCCTTAACTAACGCGCGTTATACGCTCACCTCCACTGTCCAAGCTCCTCTCCCTACCCAACCAAATTTGAAAAGAACCCACTAGGGCTGCCTTCGACGTACGTTCTAAGAATGAATTAATGTTAGTTCTGGACAGGCCCAAGTCTTTTAGTAGATTATAGAGAGATTTAGCTGTTATACCTCTCGCTCCCACCTCTACCGCGTACAAATCAACGACGAACCTATTTCGAGTTAGTTCGTTAGTGAGCTCGTAATACTTATTGACCTTGATGGCATGGTCTTTGGGGATGTTGGTTTCCCAAGGCACCGTAAGCTCTATCATCACAACGCGCTTTAAAATACGCGAATATAGAAATATGTCTGGTCTGGAGGCCGACGCACAAATATCCTCGGGGATTTTGTATTGTTTCTCATACGTATCCATCATGATAGTCCAATCCGAAGCCGCTTTAAGGATAGAGTAAGGCTTGACGTTTGATTTTATAGCCCTGGTGCCCTCTCTCACAAAACCTATTGATCGCTCGTTTGTGGTTATTTCCCTTTGCGCTCTGGCTACCGAAAGACTAACCGCTTCACGTATGATCTCTAAAACCCTATCGTGACGACGCGAGTATTGACCGCTGTCCAGG
Organism: Danaus chrysippus; assembly: GCA_916720795.1. Classification (NCBI taxonomy): domain Eukaryota; kingdom Metazoa; phylum Arthropoda; class Insecta; order Lepidoptera; family Nymphalidae; genus Danaus; species Danaus chrysippus. The sequence goes on along the minus strand of CAKASE010000080.1, from coordinate 1,921,499 downwards.
AGAACCTTACATCCCACCAGCAAATGCTTGGCGGTTCCAACTGCCTTTCCGCAGATATAGCAAGTTTTTTCGGTACCTTTACCCCATCTTACTAAATTACTCTGATCTGGGAGAGTCATCTGGAACGCATTGAGATAAAATTTTAGCAAGGCTGGCGACCAGTCATGAATTAGGGTGCGCCATTTTAGTGCTAGTGGAATGCAAAAAGCTCCCATGTCTAACCACTCGTTCTGCATTTCTAAACTCATTGCATGGATCTTGTATTTATCGTTCTCGTCTTGCCGAATAAAAGACTTCAATATATCCGTATCTTGGACTTTCCTACTTGATCCTAACCCTACTCTGTTATTTTGCGCTCCGATCATAAATTGTTTATGGAATTGAAGTCGTGACTCTAGCTCTGGGGCATCATTGTCTTTTGGGAGTGATGTAACGACGTCATCATGGGATTTTCCCAGGATATGTCTCTTGGAAACTCTTAGGTGTTTGTAGAGCTCCGATGGTCTTTTTAGATTCATCCCAAAACTATTACGATCCCTGAATAAAGCCGATGAATCAGCCGTTAGCGCGAGCCCGAGCCACAACTTCAACATCTTTATGACGCCTGCATCTAATTTAGATAAAAGGGTTTTACTAAAATCATAGACGAGGAAAGGCCAATTCAAACGTGAAGTTAAGTAATTATCGTAGATCCATGCTTTTTTTACGTTACTGATCTGCTGGCTATCTACCTTGTTGAGATCATTTAAAAAGCTATCTACTATTCCTTCTAAAGATGGAGTACGACCTATATTATCAATCTTACGACCGAGAAACTTGAATGGTGCATTTTCCGTAACCGTAGAAACGCATTGACCGCCTATCGATAGTCCCGGATCGTATGAGGTGTATCTTGTATTCCGCCTACCAAGACACAGACAGTGACATTTACTTGGTTTTGTCCTCAATCCATCCGTCCACTCACAGAATTTATCCACTTCATCCAATAGTACTTGACAGTGTTTGGGGAGACGTGTCAGTATTGCGAGATCGTCAGCGAAGGCTAAAATGGATTCCGTGTATTTGTTATTGAACTTAAACCGATACCCCCATTTTTTCTCATTGCTGATAAGTTTATCTACTAGGATATTGATTATAATATTAAATACTATTGGAGATAAACAGCACCCTTGGAATAGTCCTACATTGTAACTCAAACTTTTTGAAGGGCCTTCTTTAGTTATAATAGAAAACTTTAATTTTGAGTAATACGACGCAATCATATCGCTAACTAAGGGTGGAAAGTTATACCATCTAAGCGCGAATAGCATCAACTCGTGTTGTATCGACCCGAACGCGTTCTCTAAGTCTATCCAACAAACTGTAATTTGCCGCTCGCTTTTTCTAGCATCTTTCAAACTCTCCGACAGCAAGGTGTTGTGTTCTAGGCATCCAGAAATCCCGGGTAGAAACCCTTTCTGGTGATTTGGCCTAAAATACTTGTTGCTGAGCATGAATCGCGTCATTCTCGTTTGTAGGACCGAGAAAAAGATTTTAGATATTGTATTTGTTAAGGCTATCGGTCTAGTATCTTTCGGATCGGTAACTCGATCTTTTTTGGGAATGAGGACAAAAATTGCTTTCCCGAAACACTCCGGGATTTGCTTCCTTGACCAGATTTTGCCGTATATATTTATGAGGTGTTTACGAACCGATGGACATTTTTTAAAGACTATATATGGGATACCATCGGGGCCCGGTGCAGATTTAGATGATTTCCTCTTTATGTGACTACTTATTTCGTCTAACGTTGGTGGTATGCCGTGAAAATCGATATGAGGAATTTCCGGTTTTTGTTCGTTTGGATCCGTATAGAGCCTTACACTTTTAGGCACTTCGTATGTGCTCTTGAAATGGTCGTAAATTTGATCATTGGTCAAGAGAAGCTGTCCGCGTTCTTTCTTAAAAATGGTTTTCGAATACTCAAAAGGGTTTTTATCGAAATCTACTTCCTGTTTGGCCCGGTCAAAATTACCGCGATATTCTGCAGTTTGTGCCGATATTCCTTGAATTAATTTAAGGATTGACCTTAACGCCCTAGCTAGCTGATGACTAAGGTGGTTGTCGCCTAGAGCTTTGGCTATACGTAGATTTTTTATTAATTCCCGTTTTTTCTTCCTCATTTTTATCTTGAACGAATTTTCTTTATTTTTGCGAGCGTAATGATTACGTGGTGGATATTGCTCGTTGAAGTAGTCATAAACGGTATTTTGGAAAGTTTCTACCTGCGAGTTCAATTCCTGCTTCGAGCCCGGATGCTCTAACAGGACCGCTAAATTGTCGTCGTGAACTTTCCAAGTCGATTGTTTCATGTTAGGAATGCTAAGACGTGTCCGGATGTTAATGGACTCCTGGTGGTTTCCAGTTAATGGTTCACCATGGGATACGTGAGGGTCAACTCTATCCGAAGTGATAATTGAAGAACTTACCAACGATTGTCGCGCTTCAACACCATTATGTGTTTTTAGGTGTTTAATGTACCAGGCTTGTCTCTTGTAATTTTTCCCGCACGTAGGGCATTTCAAGTCCGTATTCGCGCCGTTTTCGCCGTTTAAATCGACCGGTGGACAGATCTTCCGCCCCCCCTCTCGGACTGTCCCAGGGGTATTTTTCGTTCGTGGTGGATATATAGTAATGGATTTTATGTAAAAAAAAATATCTTCTTTGTAACAGTGTAGGAACAAAAAGTATATGACCAAGAATATAACTAATCCTTAAAATGTTTTAAATACATTTATTCAAAAGGCTTCTGTTTAAAATTTGACAAAAATATTTGTTTTTATAAAAAATAAATAGTATCACGCGAAGTATTTTTCCAGTTATGAGCTGTTTTTCAAATGTTTTCCTTACTCGAATAACACCGGTGGCTGGTCGGTCGAGATAAGGCCGTCCCATAAGTAGGCTTTATGCAAAAGGTAATGAAATGAGATAATTTTATTACGAGGTTTGTTATGCATATAAAAATTATATGAATAAGGTCATTAAATAGCCACAAGTTATATAGGATATAGAACATGTATTTTTGTCAACAGTTTCTGTATATTAGTTGGAAATCAAAATAACATTTCGTCTGCCCGTGATCACGGTTGCTGTAAAGTAACCGAAACGTCGGGAGTATGTAGTTTATGGTCAAACATAAAAAATCGCGTAGTAATTCCGTAAATTTAGTTTAATTTAAATCAAAATATATTTTAATGAAGGTATTATATGTATATATTTTTATATATATTATTTTTGCCATCCGGTTCATAATATAAGTATGAATGACAGATCTCCGTAGTATTCCAAAGCATTAATGATGACGATTGCTATCGGAAGCGTTTATCCAATTGTTTGAAGAGCTGGAGGGTCTGGTGTGATTCAGTTCGTCTATTATAATCTGATGACCTAATCTATGACGTCATCTAGACGACGTATACATATATAATACAATAAATATAGAAAAAACATAATGCTAGTAGGTACCTAGTAATGAGATCGTATTACCGTAAATGACTCCTCCGTGCATGTTAGCAGGTACTGTTACGGTAAATGCATAGTTTTGTGCGTTTAGAAGTTCCTTAACATTCTTCTGTCTTAAGCTAGATCATTCATTAAGTGAAGTCATCTCTGTACTATTATCAATTGGGTTTTTGAAAAAAAAAAAAGTATTGATTTTTTTTATGTATTTTAAAACTTTATTATTAATTATATTGGATTTTTAATGCAAAAAACTTGAAATATATTTTTTAAATTAATTATAAACAATTAAAAATTGATAAAATTCAAAAATATATCACGTGACTGTAAACGCGCCATGATTGGTCAGCATACTTGTGACGTCATAATGTTAAAGCAATTTCATAATAGTACAGTGTTTATGGCTATTATCTTTAACTTGATAAAAATATCTCAAATTTATTAGTGAAAAACGATTTGAAAAGTTTATTTCGACTATGTGTGATAAAGGATTTATAAAAGCAAAATCGGATAATATTCCTGATGTTAATATATTTTTATGATAACTAATTTTTTAAAAAGTGCGGTTTAATTTTGCTGAAGTTCGAGGTGCTAAGACATCAAGGTAAGTCTGTCAAAAAATACTATTCTAAATGAAAATTAGTATTTATTCTCTATTAAATATAATTAATAATTATTTCATTAAATCATTATTAATAAAATGTTATTATAACATTATAAAAAAAACCAAAATAACATATATGTACTTTAAAAATTTAAATGTAGTCTGATACAGAACCTAGAATGTTATAAAATTATGAAAATATCTATTAATTGAAGTCCAATTATTAGACAAACATATATATAGATTTACTATTTAATCGCTTTGAATTATCAATTAAAATTTTTTAATGCTACGATTCTAAAGGTTATGATTTGGAGCCCAGGTAAAAAAATTAATTATTGAACTATACTTATTCGATTTATACACTTAGATAAATAATAATTAATAACAATACTATTATGAAAACTTACAACGAAATGATCTTCACAACAAAAAAAAAATGATTTTGTTTTTGAATAATCTCGATGCACTGCTTGAAACCATTTCTTTCGACGTTTTTCGTCTTGTGGAACATTTAAAAACATTTTTTCAGGAGTTGTTTTTGTAGTCTTTGTACATAATGGTACAAAACTTTTGATTATTTAACAATGCCAACAGAATTTACTAGATAAAAACTCAAAACACTGTACTAATTATTATATCTCTGTATGCTACAATGAGCAAAAACTAACATTGTGACGTCACACGCGCTCGGGTTTATTCACGAGCTGTCGGCTTGTCTTCGGTACTGAATTTAAAATTTAATTTTTATTTTGAAATAACTTTTTAAATATTGCAAAAAAAAATAAAATAAAAATAGTTTTGTTATTAAACTTATATATGATCTTTCCATTTATCACAAAAAAAAAAATAATTCAAAAACCCAATTGTCAAAGATCCAAAGTATGTAGATTATTATCAAATAACGGTAACAAGTAGGTGTGCTTATTCTAAGTTTTCATCGTCACACTAAATACGTATCGTTTCGCGTTTCTCAACGTCAGTGCTTCGATGTGGTGTGACTGTTGAATGGCTTAACTTAATACTCCGTAATAACTTAATACTCCGTAACTAGTGTAATGCAAAATTAGAATAAGCATATTAATATCAGCCAGTGGTGACCTAGTGGTTAAAAATCCGCCTGTAGTGCACGAGGCCGCGGGTTCTATCCTGGCAAGTACTAATGTGATTTTTCAGTCATATGTACTTTCTTAGAGTATTTAGACACCACTGACAGACGGTGAAGGAAAACATAGTGAGGAAACCTGGACTTATTAATTTCACAATATTAAGTTTGAAATGCACCAACCTGCCTTGAGCAAGCGTGGTAATTAATGCTCAAACCTTCTCCATGTGAGAGATAGGCTGATGACGATAATATTGTGATTCTACTTAATCAAAGGAGTTATTTGATTCAAAATAATTATATACTAATACAAATAATAATCTCTAAGAATTTCGCAGGTTTTATTTATTTAAATAATCCTAGTAATTTTAAGATATATGTACTACGCGTGCTTTATTTTTATAAAAACTACATACTCCCGACGTTTCGGTTACTTTCCAGCAACCGTGATCACGGGCAGACGAGATGTGAATTTAGTTGGTTTTGTTATTTATTATCTACTGCCATCGATTTATTAATTTTCTGGCGTACTTCTCTGATTTTTTTTTACAGAAATAAAGCACGCGTAGTATAACCGAAAAGTATTAGTTTCATTTATATAGTAATAAAAATTGTGTAAACTCCGAGCAGAACAAACATATCTTTTACATATATGTAATTATTGTTTAGTCTCTAAAGTAATCATCAAATAAGTGAATGTAATCTCACAAATGACTTAAGATTTGTTTCTTTATCGTTTACTTGTTTACAGTTTTAATCTAACAACTTCTACACATGCAACTCGTCTTATATATAATAACTATATTCATATACATAATAAATAGAATAAATATCGCCGAGTTTATATTAGGTATTACTTTATAAACAAATAGATAACCATATTTAAGTGAGAAAAAAAAATTGCGGCGTAATGTTATAATATACTTATCTACAAACCACACGGTATAATCCTGATGGTCATTATTCATTTACTGGTAGAAAGTACTGGCATCACACCCATTTTCCTAAAGATAATAACGATTGATGTATATGAGACTAGTATACAGGGTGACTGGTGAATTACTATCGATATTTGAGGACGTGATATTTGACGATCATATATGACGAAATAAACATTAATATAACATAAATATTAATAAACTTCTAAGTAAAGTTAACCAAAAGTTATGTAATTAATTACGCATCGTGTGAACACCCTACAGATTAGGTATACACTGACACTCACACATACGCGTGTCGTGACGTAGTGTTGTATCAGCACGCCGCCGCACGCGTCCACACTTGAACACTTGGAACGTGTCAACACTTTACTTATTTATACGGAAATTTTGTCAAAAATTAAGTGCCTATTTTTTTTACATAATTCGAATGAGAATCATGTACCGAGTACTCTCCTTAAATATTGATAGTAATTCACCAGTCACCCTGTATAACTATATACTGGCTAGTGTAATACATAATTTAGCTAATATTATATGACGTCTTGTGGTTCAAATATCTCTATATTATACCTTAGATTTCTTCGTATCTATGAATTAAATCTTGTTTTTTCTTTTACTCACGTATTTCCTGAATTTTAACGTCATTTATTGAAAATAAATTTTAAAGCATGATATCAATATTCACCAGTTAAAACTGAAATAGAGTTTTTTTTTCGAAGTGTTAATAATAATTATGAAGTGATTTCACGTTCCATAAGAAAAATTGTTTGTTACTGGGCATATTTTTTATCTGACTAAAATGGATATCTAAACTCATGTTGAAATAAAACTAATATTTTTCGGATGTAGTTTATAATTATTATCAACATTTTAGACGAGATCTCGTCTACGCGTGTTCACGGTTGCTGCAAAGTAACTGAAAGTATGTAGTATAAATTTACAGTCGTATAACTGGTTTAAGTCTACGTTTCCAGCTGGGTGTTGCCCTGGGATTCCTCCTCCCTCCCATGTTGGTGAGGTCCACGGGAACTCCTGAGGAGATCGGAGCAGACCTCCAGATTATGTTCTACTTGGTGGCGGGAGCGACCAGCGTCCTTTTTGTGTTCATCGTGCTATGTGAGTTAACTATCCTTTTTTTTTAAGGGGAAAATCATCAAATGACCCCTCTTGCCTGGGTGGGGCAAGAGGGAGTGTCAGACTCTTACTGACTAAAAACCCCCCGTACCTACTCCTGCTCCGAGCCTGGCGCGGTACATTATTGCGCTTACACCCGCGTCCTGGCCAGGGAGTTAACTATCCCGAGATATGATTTTTGTAACACCATAAATTTGTGGGTTGTTGGACAAAATGTTTTCGCATATAATACCAAAACCAAATTAAGCAGTCGCAAGGGTTTTAGGAAATTTTGTTGAAGGGCTTCTAGTCTTAATATTTACGTATAAGAGAACTTATGTAGAACTTCAGGAAAAATTATATTTCACGTTTTTGTGACATCAAGTCATTATGCTTTATTAAATACACTTATTCAGTTTATTTTCCTAAGAAACAAGTTAAAGATTAGTGGATTAGATATGTGTTATCCGTAGGAAATACTACTCTTGGTACCTAACAATTTCAGGCATATTGTTAATCTGGCACTGTCGAACAGATACTCACATACATAATATGCCAATGATAATTATATTTTTTTTTGTATCAACAACTAACTAATTGAATTTAATTTATATGTTCCTATTTATTCATTACTCTTGAATTGTACCTAAATAATGTAGCACCTGACAAAAATATTGAATATAATCAAGCTAAAAATAATTTTAGACTGTAACTCAAATATAATCCGGATTGTATTGTTTGTGTACCTATATGAATAAATATATCAATGATTCTACTGTTTCTTTATACATTTTTCGCCCTCAGTCTTCAAGTCTGCTCCCCCCACGCCCCCTTCAGCGGCGGCCGACCTCGGCTCCAGCCTGGACTCCAACTTCCTCCAGTCCATCAAGAAGCTCCTCACCAATCGTAACTACATCCTGCTGCTCATCTCGTACGGCCTCAACGTTGGCGTGTTCTACGCCATCTCCACACTCCTCAACGAACTCGTCCTTACATACTATCCAGTAAGTTTACACAACTTAACGATTCGAAAACATTCATATTTCTAACTATCTTTCCACCAGCTTCGCCCGCGTGGAGTTCGGTTATATCGCATTTCCAAGAGAACTTTTCAAAAGTCTGCGATAAAAACTATCCTATGTTCTTTCTCAGGGTCAACTCTATGTCTGTACCAAATTTCATTAAAATCAGTTCAGTGGTTTAGACGTGAAAGCGTAACAGATAGACAGACAGTTACTTTCGCATTTATAATATTAGTAGGGAAGTAGGGATAAGTTTTCTAAATTCTTTTTACATTTTTTTTTTACTGCAAATACAATTTGCCATAATATAAATGACCTTCAAATACTTGGCTGACAAATTATTCCTGATTTGAAATCTCCTTACATTTAAAACTGTTACATTAAACGTCGATCTGGGAATCCAAATAGTAGATCAATCAGAATTAATACCAGGAGTAGGGGATATTTTAATGCTACTTACTGCAGTCGACACAATATATTCATATACCTTTGATAACAGCTGCAAAAATTATTAATTAAATCTGAAAAAAAGAATAAAATCATGTGCGGTAAATCACGTTGAGTATAAGAAGACAGGTTTACTAGACATTATCCTCCATTGATGATTCTATTATTACATGTGTGTATGTATGAATATGTGTATGTATAAATGATAATTATTATTATTTAATATACATTTACCGTTTATAACATGTGACACCACCCTTCCCTAAAATCACGACTGTGTTTTTAGAAACATAGCGATAAGACAGCCCTATTGTGCAACTACTTTTATTTTGTATATATTTCACTTTTATTGTTAAATTACTATGCTATTGTGGTGTACAATAAAGTATATTATTATTATTATTATTATTATTACATTAACCGTAACTATTATTCCAGGGTGCCAATGAGGATGCTGGTCGTATAGGTCTAGTTATAGTGGTGGCCGGAATGGTTGGGTCGGTCGTGTGTGGCCTTGTACTGGACAAGACCCACCGCTTCAAAGAGACCACGCTTGCGGTGTACGCGGCCTCAGTCATCGGTATGCTGATTTTCACCTTCACGTTGGACTGTGGATACATCGCTGTCGTCTACTTCAGCAGCATTGTGCTCGGGTATGTTAAAACAGACCTATATAGAGGTAATACGGGAAAATAGCACTTAATATTCATAATCATAGATTTCATAATCAGATCTAAGACTTTCGCGAGTTTTCATTTAATGAAACTAATATTATATGGGTTACTACGCGTATTTTATTATTTTTAAGAACTTTATACTCCCGACGTTTCAGTTACTTTATATCAACAGATGTGAATGTCTCTCGGTTGGTTGTTACTTTAATAAAATCGAGTACATAGTAATCCTAATAATATTAGTTTCATTCATAGATTTCCTGTTAATAATGAGTTTTGTAGACTTATTTAATTCCTCTGGAACCGAAAATCAATTGTGCTGCTTGAATTTTGTTATGAATACAGCAATGGTATAGGTATGTTGAATTTGTACTGGTAACTTAATGTCCCATCCTGCAAATAAATATAATGTCCCATAAGCAATAAATTTTTACAAAAATATTGTTTGTTGTCAGATTCTTCATGGCTGGTTATCTACCAGTCGGCTTCGAGTTCGCCTCGGAAGTCACATACCCTGAGCCCGAGGGCACTACATCTGGGATACTCAATGCTTGTGTTCAGGTAAACTAACATTACTCTTTAATAAAACAAAAAACTACAAGATTCAGTTGGACCACTTAAATCACCTCTAGATATGGTACAAAAGAAATTTACAGTGAAAAAGAAGTACTTTTATATATGTATACAGTATGTAGGTATTATGAATATTTTATTTTCTGTTATTCTGCTTCTTATTTGTTACTGTAATACAATTTTTTAACTAGTACACGGCACAGAAGACCTTTCCACAAACATATTATAATGGAGTACTTAAGACAGTGGAAAAATAATTGTAACATTTATTTCTTCCAGTCCAATGAAATATCATTATTATTATTTTTCTATATATTTTTCATCTCTAATATTATCTTTCTGTTTTATTTCCAGGTGTTTGGTATAGTCCTGACTCTGTTATTTGAGTGGATGCTGGGTGCAGCCGGAGACCGCTGGGCCAACCTGTGTCTGTGTGGTCTTTTAGCGCTCGGTACAGCTGTCACGGCGGCTATCAGGTCTGATCTTCGACGACAGGCCGCTCAGAACAAGGCCTAGATACAACTATTTATACCACTCCCCAATTTTAGAACATACTAATTGATGAAAATAAAATTGCCCATGAAATCATGAAATTCACAGAATATATAGAAAAATACTATCAAATAGATTGTCTAAAATATCTCCCTACTGTGTTTTGAAATTGGGCAGCCTTAATGCCATAATACAACCCAAATACTGACGACCACTGACTAAATGAAATTCAATCATATATCTGATATTTAAGGTTGATTTCTGATTGTTTACTTTCACTGCCGTTCCTTATATAACTGACATCAAAGCATTGCAAAATATTTATTGATTTTTGTGGATTAACATTTTATTCTTGTTAATAAACAATTCAATATTTTCTTATCAGTTTAATAATAAAATTAATGCACCAATGACAATACTTCCATATTCATACAACGATTTTTTCTTTAAACCAAAGAAATTGTCACATTTAAGTTTTATTTACTGAAAAAATTTGGAGATATACAGAAATTCATCTTATTTAGAAATATATATATTATGTGAGAACATATCAGTCACAGAAATCATATGGCTATAGTTAAATCTCATTTCATATATGTTTATTTCTGGTTGGAATCTTAACAGCATTTAGTTTTGATAAATTAAACTTAATGTCACAATACTGACATTTTAAACTACATCAAGAAGAAATATGGTCATATCAAAAAAAACATTGTTAATTTTAACATAAAATAAGCATACATCCAATAGATTCTGCATTTATATCACATAATAATATTTTATTATACATATATGTATTTATAAGTCGTTTGAAAATGTAATCTCTAGTGTTAAAATATTTCAGTGTAACAATTAGCTTTCAGCATTAATATATATCGAAAATCAAATATTATTAAGGGCATTCTATATGTTGAATATTTTAGATATAATTACCTCATAGTACTAGTGTGATCTATTAACGCGACAATAATTCAGTGTCTACGTACAGAGGTTTGTCTAGAACTAATATGATAGTCTAGATTCTAGAAATAAATAGCATTTTATTATAAAACACTGCATATATACAATTATATTTTGAAATGATTTTTCGTCACGTATTGACGTTGACGTATTGTAATGAAATCTCTTAGCAGTGTTGCCAGTGGGCTTTTATATTCCATATAATAGTTTTTAAGCGTTCAAGGGGCTTGTAATACGGTATTATTAATTTTAATGATATACCTATATTGATTATTATGCTGATATATGTTCCTTTTAAAGGCTTGTGAATTGTGTGTATTTCATTGTGAGTGTTAATTAAGTTTTTGTTGTAAGTTATAAAAGTATTATGTTGATGGTTGTGTTACGATTTCTTGATTACATTTTTTGACACATATATTTATTCCTTATTTAAGATATAGTTACAAAAATTGTTTTTGTTTACATATTTTTTAAAATAAGACGTCATTATTCTGATTATATAATAAAATGTGTGAAACGTATAATTCATAAGGTAAATGACAATAAACACAAATGTATTTGCATGTTAGAAGGTATATGCTGTTTAGTATTAGAACGTAATTTATAGTATACAATACGATATTTGGAACAGAAAAGTATACAAAAATGCTAAGTTTCAAGATTAGACAAAATTTACAATAAAAAATCTGTTATCGATATACGATTTTGACGTACAATGAATACAATAAAAATATTTCTTTTTTTCTTTGGACGAATCTAAATTGTATGACGTTATACTGCTTTTAAATTCTAAGAAGCTTCTAGCATCGATGTTACAGAATTGTTTACTTAATAAAATTAAAAAAAGCAATTTAGTTTTATTTTAGTTATTAAACTTCGAATAGATAAGGATTTATATTTATTACTTTTTGAAAGGTTCAAGAGCTTTTTAAGAATAATTACAGTTTTACTTATTCCCTTAACCCGGTTTCCAAAACTCACCAAAAACTTGGATCTGTTCAAATAAAGCAATGGTCTCCTAGGGCTGATGTATATCTAAAAGGAATTTTGTGCAACTGTTTTCTGTTAAAAAAGACAACATCACGTTTATTTGAATTGGAGTTTTTTTATTTCATCTTTTATACTTGAATAACAAGTAACGCTATCTTGTGTAAAGAAAGGCTTTTTGTGTTATTAGTTGCCTTCATTTTTAAGCTATTTTATTGGTTATACACAAAATGGTTACCCACAAAATGCTAGTTTAAAGCTAATAGACTTTCCATTACTTCATTTTTAGGATTATAAATAATAGAAGTAACAAATGGAAAATAATTTTCAATTACAAAGAAATTACGTTACAGTAGTAGAAGGTCAAATAATAATTCATAGTTAATCAACTCAAAACAAATAATAATAAAATTTAAGTTATTAACAGAATAATTTAATTCAGAGTAAAAAGTGTTGAATGCTTATTATTGAATGTTACAATCATTCTAGTTGCATCTACCTAAAAGAGGAAAGATATGAAATAAAGTTAAATGCACCTTAACTTGTAATATACTGAAATTCTAAGAGATTGCAGGTGCAGATGTGATAATAATCAGTAAAGAAACTACTTCAAAATTTTGAGACATAATCGGTAACATGGATCCTAGAATATAAATTTACAAAACAGTTGGGACGGATTGAATGCGAAGTGAACTGATGACAGTTCCGTCATCTTAAACACGACGAGTGTGTTATCACTTTCAGATTTGAAACATGGTGTAGAATTGTATTTTATTTTATTTATCATCAGAAGCAAATTCTGTAAATATGGGTTGAAACTACGGTAGTAAAACTTTTTATTCATTTACTTTTTTTTCACACCAATGAACCTGATGATAGATGAATTGATATCAAACAACATAATTATGTTTATTCGTTAGAATAATTAACAATTCAATGATTTTTGTTCGGATAAAGAAAACTCCTAAAACTTTATATTTCTACATTCTACTTATTGAACTTCTATAGTTCACTTTATTTTTTATAAAAAATATGAATTGGTAAAGATGGTTTTAAGTTTTAATTTATTATTTCTTCGATAATTAAACTAGAATAATAAAGAAGGGGAAATCTTAATAAAATATCAAATATTTTCATATTATTATTAATTACAATTAAATATATGTCCGAAAATCTCCAAAAGTTCCATCTGTGAGTTGACTTGATGTGTCTATGATATTTGTTAAATTGTTGTCATTTTGTCTGTTGCAGGTTGCTATGGCGGCAGATTTGTATTTGACGTATAGCTTAAGATAAAATATTTTTATTTTGAAACCAAGAGAAAATTATGTAGAGTGCTGGGAGTGATCCAAATAACAATATTTCGAACAAATTTGTCCAGTTAGTGTTATCATGAGTGATGGCAAGGGGCATCTTTCTTGCAAGAGCCACACAGCCAGAAATGAAAAGGGTAAGTTTTCAACTTTTATTACCAGAAGTTTTTAGAAGGTCTTAGAATTTTTGTATTGAACTTATATAAAATAATAATAGAATTAAGACTAATTAAGTCTTACTATTTTAACTTGATATTAAATACATATATTTATTCCTTTCAACTTTTTTATATTGTAAACAACTATGAATACAGTTAAAATTGGTTACCATTTTTTATTTATAGATATATATAGAATATGCCCATCCAAAATAAGTAAACGAGAATTGGAAGATTTGTACTTTGCATTATTAGAACAAAATGTACAGTTGAAGAAGACAATTAATGATCAAAAAGACCAAATCAAGATATTGAATACCAGATTACAGAGAGTGACTGCTCAGAAGCCAGGGTCTGGAGCGTATAATAAAGACTTCAATGTGGCTGGTAAAGGAATTATAAATGAACAAAAAGAATGGTAAACAAATATCTTCTGCTTTGTGTAATTTAGCAATATCTGTTTTATCTAATTTAAAAGTTAACTCTTCATGTAACAAAGAATAGATTTTTAATATGTTTCTTATGGAATCAATGGTAAAAATAACAAATGATTATTATATTATTTTATTTCTCAACAAATTAAACAATGATTAGCTATTAAATGAAAGAAATATAAATAAAATCACTAAATTCAGTATAGCAGATTTGAAGAAAGATAATGAGCGTCTATCAGAGCGTGTCCGCTTACTGAACATGCGTCTCTGCTCCGCCAAGCAGTTCCTCAGACGGAGTCCTTCTCAATCCGCTTCCCGATGTGTCCGATGTAACATACAGGATATATCAACTAAGTAAGACGCAGAATTATTGTATATCTTAAGTGTTTTTTCATACTTAGACAATAATGCTCAAGTGTTATGTTTATTTCTTATTTTTAGGAACTTATCAACAAGTGCACTAAATAGCAAGAGAAGCGAGGGTAACTTGAAAACTGAAATTTCAACATCACAGCTTGTTAAGTTAGTCAATATTTTAATTAATCAGATATAATTATAATTTTTACTTCATTTTTATTATAATATTCAATATTAAGATCTTTTGTATATAAAACAAATATGTATTTATTAAGTGTGTATTAATTAAACTTATTATTCAAGGGACAATAGCCCATTACAATTGCCTGAAATAACTTCAAGTCAAGCTGAAATGTATGTATATATTATTGTTCATGATTTTTTCACCACATATGTTTATTTTTTAATATAAATGTTTTTCATCAGACCAGTTCAAGATAAACCCTGTCAAAGGAATGAGTGCAGAGTTGAAATGGATGAATTGAAAAAGAAAATTGCTTCCTTGGAGAATGTAATTAATATTTATTATATAGTAATTATATATAAGATTTATAAAAAAAATTAACATATTGGAATATTCATGAAACACTCATGTGTTAATTTGTTGCAGTAAAATATATTATATATGGATGTATGTATGAATTAAATTGATTTTAAACGATTTTTCTAAAATATTTTTTAAAGTCATTGATTTAAGTAATTTAAGCACTATATGTATACTTAAAGCACCACTCAGCTTACTTGTCGAACCGCTTGCCACATTTTTTTACAATATTCATATTGAAATCCATTTGTAGTGCCTCCAGTGGTAGTCTCAAGTGACCATCAATAAGAAAGTGTAATGCTTCTATATTGAATACAGTTGTTTGAGTTTGAGTATATGTTTCTGTTTCATGTTATAGGAAATGTCTTCCCTTCAAACATCCTGGTCATCCCGTGCCGACGAGCTACAGTCACTACTGTCTACGGCCCGGGCGGAACATGCAAATTGTCCAGATAGATTGGCAGCACTCACCACAGACCTTGGGGGCACTCGGACATTAGCAGGTAAAGTAGGAAGAAAAACATGTATTACTAGAAGTGACTGGTCTGTGATTATTCCTAGAAAGTTTTACTTATTATTGAATTTTAGTTTCATAACCGCAGCTTTTTTGTATAGTAATAATATTAGACTTCGTAGACTACAAGTTTAAGTAATATTTTATTTCGGTTTTCATCTCGTCTATTGATCATGTTTACTAATATATAATGTAGAACAATAAATATATTGTAGAACAATAAGTTAATACAGAAAAATAATGTTTAATTGACTAATCGACATATCATTTGCTTTTAAACAGCACTGGAAAATTCTTAATACATACTGCAACAGAAAGTTAGTGTCATAGTAAAGTGATCCTTATGTAATAAAGTAAAAGTTTACTTTCATTTGACTACCATTTGTTCCAGACGATCTGACCAGTCAGTTACAGTTGGAACGTGCTCGTGTTGGTGAGCTTGAAGCGCAGCTAAGGGCTTCTCGGCTTGACTACAACATGGCGCTGGCTGCCGAGGGTCTAGTAAGGAGGCTTTTTTATGTAAAAGATGGCAAATGAGCAGAAAGCCTTTTTTTTTTTGATGTCCCAGGGAAACTCTTTTTACGAGCCGTCCATCCGGCCTTGGTGGGATGAAGGATGTGTGAGACTCGGCCTGGGCAGGTCCCTACTTACTAAAACCACTGCGAAAGCAGGGTTGAGGGCCCCGAAATGTACCAAGTGGCAGGACTAGTTTTTTTAATGTGAAAGGTGGCAAATTAGCAGACGGCCTACTTGATGGGCAGTAGTTACCGTCATAAACATCTATGTTGCAAATGCGTTGCCAACCTAAGTTGTTGAGGAAAAGCGAGGGGTATTAATAAGGAAATGGTAGAAAAGGGCATACTACTCTCTCACTCAAAGACTACTTCACGTCGATCTTCTGTGAGAGCGTGGTACTGCCCCGGTCGAGTCAGCCCATGCTATATGGGCTAGCTCGACCGATATATAGCTATGCTTTACCACCTTTTAGAACTGATCTACATACAGATCGTCTTAGAATAGTTGACCTACTTCTGATAGGATTCCCATGAATGTGTGTGTATATATAGTACCTTATTTGGTAAGCGTGAAATAACAAGACTATAATAGCAAGAGTCCGTTCAATTGACTGTTTATCACAGTACTGTATAATAAAATCAAATGGCATAGTATTCATGCTCAGCACAAATGACAACTTGGAGTACTGTGATGTGCAATAATTAATGGACCTTGGAAGCGTTTGCTGTTTAGTATATTGTGTTTTATGTTTTTGTATTATTTTTCTTGCAGAAAAACCAAACACACAAACTCAGCGACGTCAGTAAGGTCAACCCGCCAGTCACCGTGCCTTCCGACTGGGAGGATAGTCCACCAGTGAATTATTTTTTATTATTATTTTTTTACTATATATTCACTTCGTTTTTTTTTCAAATTATAAAATACTAGATTTCCGCCCGCAGTTTCGCCCGCGTGGAGTTCGGTTATATCGCGTTTCCAAGAGAACCTTTAAAAAGTCTCGGATAAAAACTATCCTGTTATTTCTCAAGGTCAACTCTATCTCTCTACCAAATTTCATTAAAATCAGTTCAGTGGTTTAGGCGTGAAAGCATAATAAACAGACAGACAGAGTTACTTTCGCATTTATAATATTAGTAGGGATTATCCAACTTATGATTTGATTTACTAGTATGTATAATTGTGATCATTTTATACACTGTCTTTGTTAATTTGATATTTTTTTATACAGATAGTGGTGCCAAACAATTCTGGAATATCGGTGGTAGCCGAAGAGAATGTGAACGAACAAAATCAAGAGCCGGCTTACAGCGAGAACAAACACAAAAACCATAAAAACGAAAGAGCAGTGGTGAGGGGAAATATTGTAATATATAATTATATACATATAATATAATTCCTCTTCCAATATGTTTAGGCTCTTCAAACACAAGGTGAATATATTCTCACACAAATAGCGAGTCTTCAGTCTCAATTGGACGGGTTGAAGCTTACCATTGTGAGTAATACGATTAAGTTATTAATAAAGTTTTATATATAATAATGTGCTAACAGACAACTTATATAGGGTTTATGGTGGTCTGGAGGAATTAAAACAAGAAAATAGTCATATATTGTATTGTTTTGTATGATCAGGGCGAGCGTCCTCCCGAGTCGTTGGCCGCGGACTCCAGCCTCAGTCACGATATCTTCAGCACCTTGAGGTTCAAGACGGTCGCCGATATTGACAAGTAAGCACATACGATATTTACACTTCATATTTATTGACATGGGATGAGTTTAAAGTGTATCTTGTGTCATAGACCACCGGGGCCCTCGCGGCACGACGATGCTCTCGTGTCCAAAGAATTTATAAGAGATGAAGAAGGACAGCTGGTCTCACAGCAACAGGTTCAGGAGGAACCCAAATATGAAAACGATTTCAAGTATCAAGTACCCGGACCTTTATCGTTGGACATGCCGAGAACTTCTCTGTCCGAAGTGACGGATATAAAAGTCAACAATGAGTCGAAAAACAGAAACTCGGAGGGCAGCAGAGGTAGTAAGGGCAGTGTGAGGATCAATCTGGACAACATCACGACCTTGAAGAACGGAGACGGCCAGGCGGTTCAAGATATTAACCAAAACGCTCAAGAAGATGTGTTTAAGAAGTTCAGACGATCGAGCTTCAGGTTTCCCACAGATAGGAAGCAGAGTAAAGACTTAGCTGTGCGGTACGGACAGACGCAGACTTACGGCAGCCACGAAGATAACAGGGAGGACGCGAAGAAGGTCTCTATAGGAACTAACACCGAGCGATGTGAAGGACCCGCCTACCACGACCTGGAGCATCGGGAACACGACGAACAGGTAGCTACAAGGAAGATACGGTACATGAGTGAAGAAAATACGAAGGATGATGAGAAACCTGGAACCAGTGTTGGTTCTAACGAGACGAGGGAAAACGACGTTCAGAGAGGCAGCGGAGAGAGGAACCAGCGAACACATAGTGTGGGGATACAGTGTGAGAACCCGAACCACGTAAGAGAATCACGAGACGTGACCTTACACACGTGCTCTGCAAAAAATGAATTTCCAGAACCAACAGCAGATGAAGCAAATTATATCCGTGAGTTGTCATTTTTTTGATGTAATTTGTATCAGAAACAGAAGTATAATTATAGTTTTTTTGGTAGAACTCTGTGCTGGTCACGCGGTCATATGTCCCTGTCCTGCGCTGGCTCCTTCGCCCCACTCAGTGAGGACCTGTACCGGCGGACTGGTCACCGCGCCCCCTAATATACTGAGGTTCTGTCACTGTGGGGAACGAGTTAATAAACATAGTAAGTGGATTTATATACATTGTCTAAAAATCACATACTATTTAGTTTCTTTATACTAGTTAATTTATTAACTCCTGTCAAAATTGCAATAGAAAAATCACTGTACACCGAGATTGCTCATATTTATTAATATTTCTGTACTTATTTTATGTGTACCGACACAGTTTCTTTTTGTTACTTTTTCTCTTGATATTACGCCCTTATAGTGATTATACTGATCTTATACTTAATTCCGCTTTTTATTAAATACACCTGATATTCATTGACATACATAAAAAAATGATTGAACAGTTGTGGCAAGATAGACAGGTCACCTGACTTGTTAAATATTAGTACTGATGAAGCAATCAGTATATGCCTTGCTTACTGTGGGATGAAGATGAAGTAGATATATTTGGTGTATGATTAGTGTAGGGCTATCCACACTTGATAGGGTCGAAGGCCAGTAGAAATTACGAAACACATTGCGGAGCCGCTTTATATTTTTTTGCCTTTTATTTAATATATTTACAATTCAAATACTAATATTGGTAGTAACTAGCTGCAGTGCGTGCTTAAATGAGGCGTCTGTTAATAAACTGTGTATATATTTTACGTTACATTATTCATTACCAATATCCAAGTACTCAAGCGCGAACAGTGATTACAAAAGAATTATATTATAATATTAATAATCTGGTGGTAATTGGTTTAAGCCATGCTTTGGATAGCTTTGGTGTAGTATAATGTGTATCTATATGATGGATACGTACAAAAGTAAATTTAATGGCTGTGGAAAGATAGAAGATGCCTAGAGCTTTAAAAGATTAATAATTTCAATAAGCAACACAAGAAAATCTCCAAATAATTTCCATTGCAGCTCCCTGTATATCTTCTGTGACACCGGACGCTCCCAGGCCGTCTACAGCGTCCCCTACCACGTGTCCGTACGGAGAGAATGTTAACATATCAGGGTCATCTTCACCGGACACTACGGAGCCAGGGGTTACCTGCGACCTGGACACACACAGAACTGACGGTATACATATATTACAATACAAAAACATTGATATTTAATGAAATTAGCTTGATGGTATATCCCTATTAATATTATAAATTCAAAAGTAACTCTGTCTGTCTGTTACGCTTTCACGCCTAAACCAATGAATTGATTTTAATGAAATTTGGTACAGAGTAAGAGTTGACCTTGAGAAAGAACATAGAATAGTTTATATCCCAGACTTTTGAAAGGTTCTCTTGGAAACGCGATATAACCGAACTCCACGCGGGCAAACCTGCGGGCGGAAAGCTAGTAGGATAATAAATATTTTGCATTCTTTTTCGTTTCGCAAAACGCGACTAGTGGAGTAATCTATAAAAGTTATTGTTAATATGAAAAAATAATGGAAAATGTATGTTTCAGAGACCGGTCCGACAGACTACATCTCCCCGGGCGAAGAAAAGGCTACTTCAACACTGAGCGAGTCATACGTGACTACGGACTATGGATCATTGAGCGAGGGAGAGGTGCCCGCTGGAGGAGGTAACGATCATTACTCATATTCATATATATATATATATATATGTAGAACAAACACGAAATATATCACGAACACAATAATATTAAAAAAGAAATAAGAAACATACATCCTAACCCGTAATTATATGTTAAAAACACACACACACACACACACTTTTGTATTTAACGCCATTTGCTTTGCTTTTTTTTCTTTTTATCCTTAATCGTACGCTCGAGTTTAACTGTAGAACTGCAAGTGTAATCCTAAATAAGCCTTGTTTATATATATTGTACTATAAAATTACTGTAACGCTATTAGAATACCAATAAAAAAAAAATAAAAATAATATTCGATCACAGGTAAGAGGTTGTCGGCTACGGAAGATAAAATGTTGGAAGCTATTGGGTGAGAATGATGAATACTTAACGTTTATGAGGTTAGTATGGTTATTATCATCGCTAACTGGAATCCACCAGCTCCCGTTCAGATAAAATGGAGGAGGCGTTGCGAGCTATCAGCGAGGAGCTCACACGCTGCAGGGAGCTGCTGCAGGGGAGGGGCGCCGCGGTGAGAGGGGGCAGGGGGGGACGTACTACTAAATAGATAGAGATGACTGAATGTGCGAGTGAGATGCAGTGTGTTCAATAAGGCTGTTCTCTTACATTGCTCTTGATATCATGGCACTGTAAATTTTTTGAACACTCCGTGGACTTGACCATCAATGAGTCCTTGCCAAAGTAACTTCATTTAAATTTTATGACATGCGAGTAGCTAAATCCATTATATTATATACTACCTTAGTGTTAGTACATTTTGTATGTATATTATGATCATCTGTAGTGAAACTGGATTTGCTATGTATTATTTATTATTAAACGGTCGAAGTTCCTATATATACTGTATATATAAAAATAGATCAATTATACATAAAAATAAAAATTGTAATACTGTTTGTGGTTTTATTCAATACTTCCAAGTGTTACCATTTGTGTATGGTAGTATGTCATCTGTACGTATCACCTAAGTAGATCCTTTTCGCATGACAAAGAAGCGACACCATTTTTCATTAGCTCACCAAAGAATTGGGACAGTGTCTTTATTGACATGACTCAAGAGATTAAGACCTCAACATGATCATTAAGTACTCTCCAGTAAGTATTGAAGAAAAGATCTAAGATTTTCGCGAGTACTCAATTAAATGAAACTAATATTTTTCGGATTTTACTTCGCATTTTATTTTGGATAACTACATACTCCCGACGTTTCGGCTACTTATCAGCAACCGTGATCACGGTTTTTTCTTTTCTTCAATAAATGAAACTAATATTTTTCGGATTTTACTTCGCGTTTTATTTTGGGCTACTTTTCAAAGTAAAAAAAGTAGCCCAAAATAAAACGCGAAGTAAAATCCGAAAAATATTAGTTTCATTTATTGAAGAAAAGACTTCGAGAAGTTCAAATTCGGTTCACATATTGATACTCAAAAAGTATAAAACCTTGAAAGGAAGTGGACGTAGCTAAGTGACGCCTGTGTACCCAATAAAGTTTATATGTATATTCAGGGATATTTCCATGATAAACTGGGTGATGATCAGTGGTGGTTACGGCTTTGGACAAGATATTCTGAATATTAATGTAACTAAAGATAATTCTGCCTCAACTTGATATTAACGAAAGACGAGAGACATTTAATAGGTGTGATGGTACTGTTCTTCAAGGATTGCCAATACCTTATAACAAAACTTCCGACCAGGGATCTTGGGTCCGTCTAAAAGTTGTTCTATAGAGTTGAAATGCGATTTGTCTAAAAATGGGCTCTAAAAACCATTTAAACAGGGTAAATTTCAAACAGTTTTCAGTCTATAGACCAGTCACACATTCAGGTAAATAATACCAAAGATCCAGGATGGAATGACCTTTTAAGCCTATATTTTATAATCTATACCTACGATATCTATCGTATATCGATAATTATCGCACAAAATTCTACATTTTAATAAAATCTTTAAGGATAAAGTGAAAGAAGGAAATGTAACAGAATTCAGCGGACTTTGTGAGTAATTCTGTGACAAACTATGACAAAATCATAAAAAAAAGAAACCGTAAAAGAAAGTTGGGATAAAATAAAAGACCTTTTTACTTATTAATTTATTAGTTTTTGTGTTGGACTTCGTGTGCCTGAAATTTGAATTAGAGAGTCAGAATTACTCAGAGAGTATAGAGTGTATTTAAATAATAAATTGGATCTGAACATAAATTCCTACATAATACAACTATTATGGAATGATCTACATTCTACACAGAGTCTTCAAGTCCATAAGTATGAAGTTTAATCAAGATCCGTTTTATAGTTTTCGCATGAAAGAGAAACAATCACACATTCGTCCATATAATGATGTATCCAGACGCTCTTACAAACTTTATAATATTACTGGAATACCTATGTGTTATAAAAATTCTTCATTGAAAATATAAGTTCAGACTAATTCTTATTTAAGCAGTTGTTTTAAATTATTTATCACAATAACTATACCTGTTGGCATCTCACAGATTTTCCCGGTAGATCAGTGTCATATGTAGATGATATAAAACGTTAATATTACGTTCATTAGCTTGGTTTCTCTAAAAGTTTATGTTATTCACTGGTTTGATACTTCTCGATTATTAAGTTAAAGTTCTGTAATTTGAACGGGAATAATTTGTATTCCCCAGCCCTCCCAGAAAACCTCTCGGGAAGTGTCAATGATGACCGAAGATGCTGTACCCATAGCACTGAAAAGAGCTGATGCCAAGTTACGTATACGGGATTCGTATACACCGAAGTGCATATTCACTCTGCATGTTGGGACTGTTGTACTATCAGACCAGGTGGGTTATGTTAGACAATGTGATAGGAATACATCAGGGTAGTATTTTCAAATGCCATTACTCTTGCAAACACTAGGCGGTGCTGCTCTCTCACGACAAGTCATTATTGCTGACTTGGCGCTTCTACAATCAGACCCCATCTATGACTCGTCTACTAGCCGGACGCGTTATGAATTTTGACTTCTCAACAGAATATGATCTCAAGATAACCGAACACTTCCTTTACTACTTAAAACATGTGAGTTCGAAAACAATATACCTATTGGATAAATAACAGATATATATCATTATATTTATTTATATTTGTAAGTGTTGTTCATGAATATTGTTTCCTTTAAATATAGTCAGTAACCGCGATGTATGCGGCTGCCAAAGAATGGTGGCAATATCCCATTTCTACAGTTCATAGTGTGATGAGTATTGACCTAATTATAGCAACGATAATGCCAAATACCCACTGTCTGCCAATTAAATTTGAGACAGTAATTAAACTGTGATGTGTCGTGATATTTAGCAGTTTTTTCTACTTACTTATAATTTAGAATTTGCTTTATCCGTCACTATAAATCTATTAATAATAATTAACAATTCTTTGCATGATATAAAGTCTGTAATACCTATACCTATAGCTTTTCGATCGGATCCATTAATCTACTTTTTCTTGATTATATTTTTATTTATACTAGCAATCTATTTTCTTCTCATAATAATTTATTAGGAAGAGATGCCGATAACAATATCAGAGATGGACAAACAGGACGAGGCGTTCGCCATCTGTTCCCTGCCGTTGAGGGATGCTCTGCTTCATCCAAACAGAAGAGTTGATATGTCACTCGCTCTGGTACATGCCCCAATTGACAATTCCTACACACTAGAAAACTTACTTATAATTACACCATTTCTCGATTGAAGTATTTTGCCCCTCCAGTTGCCTATACTCAAATATAATCACGTTTTTTCATTAGACACACAAATAGGAATTTCATAAAAGTAATCTGTGGAATGTAGTACTCATATAGTGGAAATTTCAAAACTGTTCCCACGATAATTGTCTACGTAAACCTCGTCACACATTTACACTTACCATTCTGGTGGTAGGTGGCAGGCAGACAGATGACCAGAGAGCGTGGCTCCGCTGACTGTGAGGAGGCCGGAGTTTTAGATGTGTGGTGCATGCTCAGGGTCGACCCTAGCGCTCTGCCCGCCATCAACACGGCCATCATCAGGGTACGATCGAGTTAAACAATAAATACGAATGAACATTATTTTTAGACGCGACTCGCGTGACACGTGGCAAATATGACAAATGCTTCAGTTATTTAAAACAATGTTTATTTATATGCGCCCTCTACGGCTTTACGTTTCATTGCTTACAATATTACTATAAGATTAATGATTTTTAAGTATTTTTTAACCTTCTCTATTCTAGTTTTTGTTTTAAATAATACATACGGCCGTAACAGTTACCGTAGCCTATAGAGCCCTGCAAAATATATATTGGGTTCGTAATAAATGGAATAAACCGTATTGGCTGGGCTTCGTATCTATCATAATAGTAGTATGATCGTCAGCCCTCGTCCTTGAAGAGCCAGCAGCACTCTTCATCCATTATGGAGCAGATGCTGGATGACGACCAGTCAACCGACTACCGGTACTCCCGGGACCTGCACCGGCGCAGCAAACGAACGGTCTGTACATACTCACTTAAATATATAGCACTAGTAACAAAAAATACATTAGATAACTAGTTATGACATTATTAATTTCTCTTATATTTATGTAGTGATGAATGTTGTTTTATGAATTTATTATAATATATCCTATGTCAGACTCGTCATCTATATGAATGAGGTTTTTTAACATCCGATCCAAAAATAGTATAAGTGTATATTAAATTTGTAACATATCTAGTTCACTTAGATTATTCGTTCACAGTAGAAATTGGTAGGTATTTAGGATTCACTATCAATGTTAGTGAAATCTAAACTTCTCAACAGTGTTCTGTAAACAATTATATGCATAATATTTCTGTGTGAATTATTGTTTAACAACTACATTGTCGTGAAATATATTCTGAAATCTGTATTAGTGTCTAACATTATCGCGAGTATACCTACCATTAAATGCTGAATTTAAATCCATTACAGTCGTTTACGAAACTTGACTTAAATCCTAATAGTTTTATAAGTAAAGTCTGATTACCACAAGTTTTTATTGCCACAATACATGCGGAGATTTCCGTTTTGCATTCATAAATCTTCACACATTATATTATTAACATAAGTTATTGAAAGAGATGCGAAAAACGTTTCAAATGTGATGTACAAATGAACCGTTGCTAAGCATTATATATCTGTGTTTAAATTCAAAACAGTTAAAATGTATTATATGTTTTATAGTCTGAAGATATTCAATCGTGTCGCAGCGAGGCTATGGACAAAGTACCAGAGGTAATAACTGTTCTTGACAAACATAAATAACATTATAAATATTGAATGAATGATGAACGAATTGTTTCAGTTGAACCATTCCCTGAATGAAGTGATTGAGAACGAAGTGGTAAACATTTTTGATATTAAAATTATTGCTGTTTTATGTAGATATAATATTAGAATAAAATTATATTTAATGAATAACTTAAATTTCAGCCAACGACTATACGATCTGTGAACGATTTCAAGCAAGCTGTTGCCGTGAGTGTCAATATTGGTATTTAAATCGAGTTTTTTAATGAGGTTATATATTCAAATAAAAATTTTCCAGAAAAAATCTAACGATTCAACCAATATATACGAAATGTTGAAAAACAAGAAGTGGAATAGACGCAGTGAGTTATAATAATTATCTATTTTTATTGAAAATTATTCAGTATTGAGTAGTCTTATAATTTATAAAACTTGGATATTGACTAATAAAAATATTCATTCAATTATATACCTACCTAAAATAACGTACCTAATAGGGAATGTTGTGATTCAAAAATTCACCAAGAAATTCATACGTAATCTTTATTGCTAAAGAGATATACCTACTCACATAAATACAATTACAAATAATCATGTTTATTTTCCATTGAATGTAAAATTTGAAATATCAAAGGAAAAGTTTACGAATAATTTGTATATCAGTTTGCTATCCAAATATAATAAACCTATATGTTCTTATATATTTTTAACATAAAACACAGTTTTCATATATTTATATATTAGGTATTATATAGCGCTAGTTATATATTTGTTTTCAAGGTACTCAAAACTCACAAAGAACTCAAGACGGTACCAGACAGAAGTCTGTCACCATCTGTAATCAACCGAAGCAGTCCAGCGTTAATAGAAGGAATATATCACAAGCTAATGTTAGTCCAACAAAACTTACACCCAGTTTTATCAATGTTAAATAAGCAATAGCTTGTTAAGGCGTTTGATGCTCTGTTAGATGTATCGAGCGTCCGACCGCGATCTAATGTCTGTTTAAATGTCCTAACAAGATATTCATATTAATTTCTGTTCTAAAGGTCTATTAATTTATCGTATTGTCTAAATTCAAATGTCCAATCCCACCACTGAAATTTTCTAGCTATAATAGTCATCTTTGGTTTCCTCACCCCTTTTTCGTCCACAATTTTCATTAATGTGACGTCACGATAATATTTAACAACAGACCATTGTAAGCACGGATGAGAACCTTCAAAGCCTGGACATCACGATACAGTGGCTGGCTCTCAATGAAGACTGTAAGGCTATGACTGATCCCAATGTGAGGAGGTTGTACGTAGCGTACACCTTCCTTGGCAGAAGCGGGGCTGATATGGAAACACCCGTCAGTCTACCGAAACCCAAGCATTATATGGATAAATGTCATTTTCTGTTCAAGAAAAGTACGTTTTTCAATACCATTTACTTGCAATTTAAATAATTGCTTAATTTCTCTTGTTTTTACGTCTCAATGTGTATAAATTGTATGAAATATCGCGTGGTCATTAGTTTTTTTCATGTGGAACTACGGAAATTGTCGAATTAACATTGGTAGAGTGAATTTGGAGAGCCATAGTAGATATAAAAAAAACATTATTTATGCAGAGTATAATACAGTTTTAGTAAATTGTTGGGTCATAATTTATGTTCTATGATAGTTTTCTCTCATCAGCGTTCATAGTGAACGAGTGTGATATGGTGACGTTGGGTCACTTGGCTCTGTGTCGCGAGCCGCCCAACGAACCTGACCCGCAGTGCGCGGTAGTGTTCAGTGTAGTCAGCGAACCCGCTGAAGATCCACTAGGCCTGGACAGCTGTGAGGATATCGGGTAAGAAATTTACATCCATTATACATATTTAGATTAGGCTGTTCTATAACACTCATCGTTGCTTGAAATTGAAAGATTTATAATTAACTTGCTCGGGTTTATTGACTATTGAACACCCCTTAAGAATTCCTTTCAAATAAGATTTCGTCACAATTCACATATATTAGCTTTCCGCCCGCAACTTCGCCCGCGTGGATTTCGGTTATATCGCGTTTCCAAGAGAACCTTTCAAAAGTCTGAGATAAAAACTATCCTACGTTCTTTCTCAAGGTCAACTCCATCTCTGTACCAAATTTCATTAAAATCAGTTCGGTGGTTTAGGCGTGAAAGCGTAACAGACAGACAGACAGACAGAGTTACTTTTGCATTTATAATATTAGTAGGGATGAGTCAGGTGCACTGTAAATATTATTCAATGTGTGAAGTCAATATGTTCAGGTACGCGTATCTGTACTTGGGGGACGCCCTAGCTAGTAGTTCCAGTGAGACGTATAATGGGGTGTTAGTGGTGCGGGATCCTCGCGGCGTGGACTGTGGAGCCCTGGCCCTCCGCCTGGACGGACTGACTCTGCTGAGGCGATGTAGGGACCTGGCTGGGAACGCCAGCCAGTAAGGTGAGCTGGGATTAACCGCTCGTAGTATGGAGTAGAGAAACATATATATAACAACACTTACATATTTGTTAATATATTTTCGAATCCCCTTTGTAGTGATTGTTATGATTGAGCATACATACATATAATATAAGAAAGAATATGGTAACATTTAATAAAAATTGTTCATAAATATTTTCTTATTTGTAGCATTATGTTTGTAACCATAGAATAAGTTACATGAGATAATTAGTCTATGTTTAGTTGACGGTCAAGTTTAGGGTGACTGGTAAGGTCATCATTATTTTGAATTTAAAACCTTTAATCTATATATAATATTAATATTGTTATATATCAAATCCCAACTAATTAGAGTCAATACATCGATATTATATAGTGTATTCGATCTATCTAAATACGCAGTCATAGTGTTGTGACGGCGTGCGACGGACGCGCGCTCGCGACCGAAATAATACGACGACGATCGACGGGACCGACCCGTAATACGTGACCCCGGGCTCACAGTGACCCCACGGTGACCCACAGTGACACCCCTAGTGACCCCACACGTGACATTGTAATATACACACCGCGAGTGACCACATTGTCAAACACATCAACAAAACGTTAACACAAAATATGTTTGTGCGGTCTTGAATACGGCTTCATCATTATAAACATTTTAGATAACTTAAATAAATGTATTGAAAGTTAATAGAAAGTGTTTGAAATCAATTCAATTATTTTTATGAATAGATTTGTTTTTATATACTTTTGAACTGATATGTCCAATGAAGAGAGGGAGAGAGTATCTACCCAAAAGGGATCGCTTTTATGATTCTATAATGCATAGAATCTTGGATTAATCTATGCCGTATAAATTAATAAGTTTTCTGATGTTGCATTTAGAGTACCGGTGTGTGGTAACATCTTCCACGTTCCAGCTCGACTCTCGTCCATAAAGATAACGTCTATCTGGTCCCAGCTAAGATTAATCGGTCAATCATTCCGTTGCATCGGCGCTAGGCGTCCTTGCCCCAGTGCCGTGCCAAAGACGCTTTTAGATCGGCCTATCCGCTGTACAATGTACAAACTTTCTTCCCACAACTTTCGATCGATCTTCGACCTTTTCAACCAGTAATAAGGTCGACAATGCCTGAATATAGTTATTAGCCAGTCTGAGATACCAAGGGACTTTCGTTGGCCATCGTCGAAAAGTAAATTTATGGTTGAATCAAAATAAAAATTGAAATTGTAATATTTGATAATGGTTAAAACTATTGCCCTTCACATTTTTCTTTAACAAATCTTATGAGGTTTATTAAAGTGCGGAATTTTATCACGGAACAAGTTAAAAGCTTTTTCATTATACTATAACAGTGCTAATAGATTATACGGTTCAACGTAACTGTTCACTCGATGTTAATTTCAGTAATACATTCAAACCATTAGAATGCCTGTGTTCAAACATTTCCCAAGTTTCTGTTGAGCTGTTTCTTGTCAGATCTTCTATGATTGTTCCGGAGTTGAAGTTTTAATGTGCTATGATTCACCAGTTCGATATATCTCGCTGGCTGGCTGACATTTCCGTCACTGGCCAGCCAATGAGTGATAGTGATAAGTGGCATCCAATACACTCTAGAGGAATGCTTTGAGTTCTCTCACTGTAAAAACAAAAGCTTTATATTATAGAATAGTTTCAGATAATATTTGTCATTAATTTTGATTTATCTAGATGATAAATAACGAAACAGAAGTGTGCATGACAAGGTTTTGTAATAAATCTGTCGCCTTATTTATAAATAGATGTTACAGTTATATTATATCATGGAAAACCGGACGTCGAAGTAGTATAAAATATTATGTTCCGGATGAAATAAATATATGACGGACCTTGAATTGATTTAGAATGACATTAACTGTGAAAAATGACAGTGTCAATATATAGGTTTTGTTGCAACGTAGAGTCATACAATATAAAAAATATATCCCTTTTTTGACGTCTCCTCAACCGGATGGGCCATCTGTCAAAGGTGGTTAGGATGGTTCCAACTACCTTATACTGCTAGTTTGAAAATTGTATATGGTGTCAGCTTTTTGGTGGATCCGTCGTGATGAAAATTGTCAAGAATTGGATCTACAATATGAGAATCTAACAAATGACCATCGACTGGTTTCTGAAAAATTTAAGTTTTTTCCTACCAGCGTACGTACTTTCTTGCTGTAAAAAGTTTTGTACCATATATACAAGTGTTCGTTTTTGTTGACATTAACTTAGTCGCTAAACTCATCCAATTATATTTCTTTCTCTGACGATTATCATCAACCGTTTAAAAGATAAAGTTTTATTGGGTTCGATGGGTTAATAGCTCCTCGTACCTTGATGCGTATAGCGTAGAAGAAATCTTTTACATATTTCAAATATGTCTGGAACATAAGAAAGTGTATTGGGATATTGTTTAAACTGTGAGTCGTTGTCTATTGACAGATTCTGTCAACTCTTCGACATTGTATTTGTCGTCACCGCGTCATGAACGTTGGAAACGTTAACAATTCATATTCTATTTTGATAGCATTTATGTTATTTTAATTGTTTCAATCAATTCGATTTTTCTTTGTGATTTAACAAAACTTCACGTTGTTCAAAAGCTTTTAGCTTTTATGATCGATAATCCTTCTTGAACTTTATCCCTAAACGTTTCAATAAATTTTATTCAAAAATTTTAAAGTGGTCTTTTTTCTTTCGGGAATATGTTTCAAACATAGTACTACATAAATAGTTTAGGTCTTCAACTATGTCATCGTTTGCATAAATAAAGCGCATTTCATATGAAGATATACGATCTTGTTATTGAATATATTAAGTTGGCAGTCGGTTGAAAGACGTCTGGTCTCAACTATACATAAATAAATACAGTAATATTCTGAATGACTTACAGAAACACTACACATATAACACGTGAAAACTTGAAAAACACTGTTCATTGTATTAAACATTAAAAGTTTATATACCCCTATATAAACATAAAAAATATTATAGAAGTGAAGTTGTATTTTTTAAGCGAAATCAAACTTTACGTACTTGTGCACCAAAATTATTATACAGTGAATTAGTATAACAATTATTGACAAAAGACAAAAAAGACCCACACAATGGATCACGAACACAACACACTAGACATCATGACTAAAGAGGCGATAGGTCAGTGGCAATGCATTCGAAAAGATGCAAAAAATATTTGTTAAAATTGTGCTCTAATAAAGCTTTCGTTTTTAACATCTTTTACGTATATATTACCTATATACAATACTGAAATTATTTCAGCATATTAGTATAGATAAATGTTTTGTTAACAATAAAAAAGAAAATACTTGTAATAACTGACAAAAAATATAAGTTAGAAATGAAACTCAAGTAGTCACTGTACCCACACTAAACACATATTTACTTCAGACAGAAGTGAACACAGATGCCTAATTTGTAGTTAGAAGTAGTAACCACAGCAGTAGAAATTGTAGTAACGCTTCATAGACGTAGTACATAGACAAGCTTTATATTATGTATACAAACACAAAATACCTATACTAAATAAATACCTAGTATCCCTAGCTCAGTTGCAGTCCCACCCTAAATCCTGCCTTTATTATTAAACGCAAACAGGGTCACTAATATTTCGTTGTTTAAAGCTTGTTCAGCATCACTAAACCGTTTGCTTTATGAAGTGTTGGGCGTGATCCTCGATCACTGTCTGTGTTGGTTGTGCTGGTGTCAGTGTAGTGATACCCGGGTTGTGCAGAGTTCGGCGAGTGGTTGAGTCGCGTGGCTGTGCCGGCACTGCTCCGCGCGCGACGCTCCCACAGCGAGGCGAGGGCCCGGGCGCTCACCATCCGCGCCAATATGGAGGTTGGTACTTTCATATTCATATATTTATATTACCAAAAAGAAATCCTCGTATAAACTGTTCTATAATCTTGATTAACTTTCATAAATCGTCTTATTGTTTTGGATAGTATTTTCTTTCCAATGTAATTTATATAACATCACCAACATCCCCAAAGACCATACCATCAAGGTCAACAAATATTACGAGCTCACAAACGAACTCACTCGAAATAGGTTCGTAGTAGATTTGTACGCGGTAGAGGTGGGAGCGAGAGGTATAACAGCGAAATCTCTCTACAACCTACTAAAGGACTTGGGCTTGTCCAGAACTCACATTAATGCATTCTTGGAACGTATATCGAAGGCAGCCCTAGTAGGTTCTTTACAAATTTGGTTAGGTAGGGAGAGGAGCTTGGACAGTGGAGGTGAGCGTATAACGCGCGTTAGTTAAGGGGCCCCTTAAACCTACACTTGGGTCGCAAGTCCCAGGCACTGTTGAAGCTCCTCTCCCTGCAACGCGATGGACCCGGCACCCGCACGGTGAATCCATGGAATGCTGAGTAGTTTCGTCTCTGATCCTTCTTTTGGTCTCCTTACATCATCAAATCTCCAAACTATCCTTAACTTGACCAAATTTTAATATGGTAGGTGCCTATAAAACGAGTTTTGATCGTTAAGCGAAACGGAGAAATCTTTCAGTTTCCCAATTATAAATCTTCACAGATAATAATATGAAAAAAACTGAATTTGTTTTGTAATATGCAAACTCGTTTACAGGCGTTTTATCTCTAATTCAGCTAGTGAAAGATAAATATTTTTTTAAAAGGTGCTACTCACCTAGAAGATTGACGATTGATTTGACTTCTATTATTTGATCATATTTTATGAACGTATATATTCCATTGAATATATACGTTCATAAATGGTCAAATAATATAATAATTTATCATTATAAATATTGTCTCTTCGTCCTTTGAATATAAAGTCTAACTGCCACTTATAAACTTTTTGCAATTCTGTTTAACCGGATTTTTAATATACCAATATGAACAAATGCCGGTAAATAGAGTTAGACAATGACGAAAAAACAATCCCTTTTCCGTACACTCGGACTCAATAAATATTAGATTGAAGAATTTTAAGACCATGCAGGTTAATATCTCAATGAACATTCTTTACATACCTACTTTGTGGTTTATCCCGATGATAATGTATTTCTTCTGTTAAATTATTTTGTAAAATGCCTTCCCCTATTTGAATGCTTTTTTGTTTATTAAAAAAAGCAAATTTTCTACTTTTACCTCTGATAGAAACGGATATTAATCATTGAATTAATTTTCCGAGCTTTAAAAGTGAAAAAGAAAAATTTAATTTCTGTCAAGCGCTGAGTACCTACTGGCTCTTAGTTTATAGTCGTGGTTTGTTGAGAAAGATCTCTTTAGGTCAATAGTATCATTTGTTGACATTAAATAATATTCATTCTTTTTTTATTTTATACTACGTCAAGGGTAAAAAGGCTCACGGCTCGCTCAATGGTAAGCGATCACTGATGCCTATAAGCACCAATAGGATCATTGCTTGTGCGTTGTCGTCTTTTCGATTATCTTTTCATTGTATCTTAAAGACGCCATTCTATAATTCCGTAATAGAACCTTAACAGAGAGTTAACAAAGACTTAACAGAGAGTTTGTCTTAATAGGGTTTGCGTTTCGGAGGAGAAAATACCTTTGAAATAGCACTGTTTGAGAACACTGAGGAGACTTTTGTGAGGAAGGACTTACTGCTGATGGCGAGTAATAAATAAGAGTATTTGGCATTACAGCTAATGGTCCCTAGGAACATACGTATTTATACAAAATGTAAAATACACAAAAATAAATAAGTATCGTAGCTTGTATGTAAAGTAGTCAAAAGGTTCAAGATCTGGAACTGTGGCAATGCAATTAATTTTTAAATATCACAGCAGTGTGAGCAGTGATAAAAGGCTGCCTACTGCTTTGAATAGGCTCCACAATACTCTAGTTCCATTTAATCAAATCTTAGGTATCTTCACACATCAATAAATTATAGTTAATACGTAAGGGTATATTAAATTTATTAAAATTTACTTGTAATATAAGAAATGATTCCTGATTTATCAGCCGTGGCACTGCTCATAGGAATCACTCATTTTAGAATAAAAATACGTCTTAGAAATGGCCAAGTTTATCGACTCAAATCACGTAAATAATGAGCCGTTTATTAATTTTAATGTTTCTGATCTCTTCAGCACATTCAAAGAGCAAGTTGTGTTCACATTAATAACAAACTAACACAGTTCGCACCATCAACATGTTTTATATCCGTCATTCAATCGTTTTAATGTAGAATGCTCTGCGACGTACTCCATGTTGTAAATATTTCGTCAAGTTAATACAACTGGATTTATGAGATTTTTATAGCTCCCATGAAATCCCTTTACCTAAATGAAGTGCATTGCTATTCTTTTAGATATTTGATTTTCATAGTTGACAGGTTAGCGTCAACTATAAAAATATATATAAAAAAGGAATGCCCTTTAAACTTATTGTCTATGGAGGTAATTATTGTCTGTTTATCTATATACATATATAAAAATGGATTGCTGTTCCTTAGTCTCGCTAAAACTCGAGAACGGCTGAACGGATTTGTCTTATCTTAGTCTTGAAATGTTTGTGGAGGTTCAGGAAAAGTATAAAAGCTGAAAAAAATAAATTCCGGGGAAACCCTAAAAACAGTGCTTTTCTATTTCCCATACAAACGGGTTTTTTGACATTAGATTTGACAACTAACTAATATGTCAATAATTCTGTCGCACTTTAGAATACGGAGATTTATGGCTTAAAGGTAAACTCCAAAAAAATAATCAAGAAATAAATTATTTCTTCATTGAGGCAGTACGAAGTCTGCCGGGTCAGCTAGCCTTTATATATAAAAGAAAGTTTGTTAATTACTATTTATAACTCAATAATGACTGTACGGATATGGTTGAAAATTGGTACCAAGAGACGGACATAGGATATTTAATTATGTTCGATCGAAACAGAAAAAAAAAATTAAAAAATTCCAATATCTGATTATTTATAGCCTCTAGGGTGAAATAGAGTTTGTCCAGCCAGCTTTACATATATTACTAATGCCGAAATTAACGCGGACGAAGTCGCGGGAAAAATCTAGTTATTTATATATATTACAGTTAGTATATATACATTTAATAAATAAGTCTTATAAATAAATCTTCATATACAACACGTACGAGATTCCTCAAGCATTAGCATACCGCGAAATTATTATTTTAATTGGCTGTCATGATTACACAGATTACCTATATTTTTTATTTTATAAATAACTTCCTCTCGTAACAAAAATCAAAATATCAAAATTTAAATGAAACTAATATATTTTTTTCGGATAAACTACGTATGTACGCGATTTTTATTTTTATCAAAAACTACACATTCTCGACGTTTCCGTTACTTTACAGCAACCCTGATCATGGGCAGACGAGATGTGAATGTCTGTCACGAATATCAAAATTACTACTTATAATATGGGCGAGATATTTATAATAAGCTGCATTCTATTAAAATAACCACAATATATTAATTAATTATAAATGAAGACAGCGAGTTATATGCTTGAAAGATTTATTTTATTATCAGGCTCTTCAAAGATCCCGTATATTATTTATTTATTTCAAAATATATTATTGTGGTTCTATGCCAAATCATTAGTTATTTTGGTACACTGCTTATATAGTTTTCAGATGTTTACTTAATTATTATTTCAAGATGCGATATTAAAATAAATAGCATCTGTTGGTGAATCAGTGAACTAAATTATAGACATCTGTCGGGAAACAGCTGAGCTAGGTAGGAACAGATATTTAGTGTGAAGTTATTTTTGATTCAAACCTTTAGTTAGTATGTAGTTGCATATGTTTTCCATGAGATGGCGCTGTTTAAACTGTAGCAAATCATTAGTAACAATAAGAACACTTTTTACAATAAATATTAAAGGAAAATAATATGTTGTTGTAGATGAATTTTTAACAATCCCAATCCAACTTTACTATAATATTGTAATTACTAGTTTTGAGGTGAATTGGTGACTTAGTTGTCAGGGTACTTGTAACTTATATTAGTAATCCAGGCTTATGACAAACGAAATCTAATTTATGCATGTTATTGTTGAATCAAACTAAATGATAATTCATATTATTTAATAATAGTATGTACAATTAATGTAATAAAAATAAATATTTTAGAATTCATCTCGAAAAGCCTTGTTATTTGTAGATCAGTTCAGATAATTAAGCAATTTGTTTTCATAACATCTATCACTTTTGTTTTAAATGTTACAGTTAATCTTCATATTCTTATATTCATAGCCTTTTCAACTCTCTAACTCTTGACAATACCGTGGGACATAATACTATTTAAATTAAAACAATATAAGTGAGTTCACTTTATATCACGCTAGCTTTCCGCCCGCAGCTTCGCCCGCGTAGAGTTCGGTTATATCGCGTTTCCAAGAGAACCTTACAAAAGTCTGGGATAAAAACTATCCTATGTTCTTTCTCAAGGTCAACTCTATGTCTGTTCCAAATTTCATTAAAATCTATTCAGTGGTTTAGGCGTGAAATCCTAACAGATAGACAGACAGAGTTACTTTCGCATTTATAATATAAGTAGGGATCTAATTAATAATTTCACTTCCCAATGACTGAACGGAGATTACCTTTAGAAGTTAAAATATAATGACAAAATTGCAATTTTATCTAAAATTACTTCCAGGAGTAGCATTGATTCAGTAACATTTAATACTTATTTAATTATGATTCTAGTTGGAAATTTAATAAATCAAAAACCATTATTTACGCATGATACTCGTATGTTAATCGTGAATTAAAAATAAAACTAATTATCTTGAGAATCATTAATTCCTTTAAAAAGGTCTAGTTTACTTAATTTACCAATTCATTATCAATCATTTGAGGATCAATACAACCATTCAGAGTAGTACAAGGATAATTTTTATGAAATTTAAATAGTAATGATTCATGATCCTCTCAATCAAAGTATTTCCACGAAAAAAATTACCTGATCTTAGGATTAATTCAGAATAGCTTCCTAGTTAACTATTTATTTGTCTTTTCTTATTGTATTCTTTTTAACATCCTAAGTGCTTCTCACCTATGTATATTATCACGTAGAATCAAAATCTTTCGCCTTATTAATAACTTCATTTCTAATAACAATAATTTCACTTAATTTCATCTATTTTAACCTGAGCAATAATACTACATTTCAGAACAACCAACCTAGCAAATTATTGAAACTTAAGTATCATTTACTGATCTCTAAGCATCTTAAATACTCAGCTGATAGCTGACAATCAAGGAAAGTTAAGTTATCATGCGATACTTGAAAGAACATTACCTTCTAAATATATAAGAACTATTAACTATGGATATTTGGCTTGACATGTACAAATAATAATACTCCATAGTAATCAATGAACCTAGCTAAAGACTTGATTTTTTCTACCACTAAATCTGTAATATGTTTCGATACCTCCCACGTAAGTTGTTGTATCTCCAAAACTGTAAATGTAGAGGGGAGCGTTTCAAAGTTAATTTCGTCATTAGTAATATATGTACATAGCTGACCGGGCGAACTTTATTCCGTCTTAAATAACCAGGTATTGGTATTTATTAAATTTTTCCTGTTTCAATCTAACAGAATGATTGACATATTAGTTAGTTGTCAAATCTAATGTCAAAAAACCGTTTGTATGGGAAATAGAAAAGGGCTGGTTTTAAGGTTTTCCCGGAAATGAATAAAATTTTTTCAGCTTTTAAACCTTCCCTGAACCTCCACGAACATTTCAAGACAAATCCGTTCAACCGTTCTCGAGTTTTCGTGAGACTAACGAACAGCATTTCATTTTTATATATATTGATATAGATACTATTGTCCAACTGATGAGTTTCTCATTTTACTGCCTTAGTTGAAATCCTATAATTGTTTAGACACGATATAATTAATGTAGTATTCAAATACTCATTTTAGGTAGTAAATATCAACTTATATTTATGTACTGATTTCTATAAAAGAATAACACTCAGAAAAATAAATATCTATAATAACATTATAGATACACTACTGAGAAAATAAATCTGCCTCCTTTTAAATATCACTTATTTATTTATTTATAAATTGTACTATATTATGGGATTAAAAAACATATCAACAGATGCTGCAAGTGCTGAAACTGCGGAAGATTCAGTCCTTATATCACAGTTACAGCTGTATCGAGCTGCTACATGCCATAACATATAATATTACTACTGTGCTTATTTAAAACCGAGAGTATGTCTGATTTATTACATTTAAATAATTATAAAACCGTCTTCTTGTCTCGACAATTGACAAGGAAAACTTAAAATATATTGGCATTGAAATAAGTCGCGTTGCATACTCGTACAGTCGTATTGGTAGCAATGTTTTGTTATCGGTTCTCATTTCCGTCGACCAGCACTCCCTCTCTGCTAGTAATCAAAGCTAATCTCAAAGCACCCGAGACGTTTCCGTTGTGTTAGCAGCTACACTCGTGTTTCTCAGAAAATCGCATATTATTACAAGTGAGCGCGGCCCTGAACTAGTTTACTAATAATAAATACGTTCTAGAAATAAAACCATTTTGTAACTTATTGACCTTTTGTATTAATAGTTTTGTTTTGTCTGGGAAATACAAACGAATTTTCTAGAAAGACTTATCAGTTTCATAGAATGATTTGATATCAATCCTTAAAACAGCGACATTTACATCACAGAGAAGTGGACAAAATAATGAGTCCCATAAAGCATATTGTCACAGGAATATTTCAAAACAAAACGTAATATGTAGGACGAGCTATAAATCCATAAACAAATTAAGAGAAATGCGACCACAGTCTTGAAAGTAACATCATTTACTTGTGTCGCATTAAAATATTTATCCTGACGTGGGCTCGGAACTGGAGTTTGTTTATTTTTGGTTTCCTTTGAGAGCACTCACCTGACCTGCCTTCTTGTTGCTCGTACTTTGATTGCGTCAAACATGAATTTCAATCGAAGGGCAATATTTCGTTTATTTTCAAATACATTTAGGATGTCCAACAAGGGAAAGTTTTAAATAGAATTGCACCCAAAAGATATGAAATGGATCCTAGATTATATTTAGACAAATATGTAGTATCTTAGTATCTGATATGAATGTAGTTAAAAAACATTAGTTAAAAAGAACTACTATTTTATAGTATTTGTAAAGAAATTTTCTAAATTTGTTATAATAAGCTGTTTGACCGTTTATTTCATTTTATTATTTATGAAAATTTAGTTCAAATATTCTTTTAATATCCTCAGTGGTGCTACTTATGTTGTGATAATGGTATATATTAGAACCTATAACTGCACTTGTTCTTCCATGCACCACGATCAGACACCTGTCATTTCTGCCTGTATAGTCTTCTGAGTGTTAATGACAAATCAAAGGGCTTATAATAATTTTGGATGCGGCCCAATACACGCCACGTCTCGATGCATCGGCTTTTTTATGATGATTGATGTTCAGTCAACGAAATGTTATTTTTGATTAACGCAGGCGTTAGAACCAAGATTCAGATATTTGTTATTGAATTAATCATGAATTATTATAACAAGACTTCACTAAGTTGGCACCAACCCCTCAATAAATAAAGATTTTTCTAAACAATCGTACATATTCCGTTTAGTTTCTTGATAAGTTTACACTCTATTATTTCTATAAACAAAAAAGAAACATAGCTTTCTTTTATGTTATAATCAGTTCCACTCCGATAAAAATCACCCAGAAATTTTGTATAAAAAAACCTATTTCATTCTTTGTAATGTTGTCAAAACAATTTGTTAATTTTATTTTTCTGTGTACATACATTTATTTCCGCCTGTAAAACAAGTTTGCAAACAAAACAAAAGAAAATATAAAATGTTTTCTGAATTCCTAGAAAATTTTAAATAGGCGCACTAGATTTTATAGAATCTATATTTGTGGCTTTCTTTTTGAAATTCATCCAATTTGATAGATTATATCGTTCAAAGGAGTCTTTTATTTATTTGGAACAGACGTACATACGTCGGGCGTTACAATCGAGTGTTTTTCATTTCGTTTGATGCTGAGCAGTGTTTGTTTCATCATCAAAGTTGGTGAACGCGACACGATAATCATTAGAGACCAATAAAGATGATCATTAAGACGCTAATCAAACTGTTGTAATCATTATAGTGTCGTTGACTTCAAACAATACAGAAATATGCTGTTTGTACACTAAATTACATTGCTTCCAAGTTCTAATATTACACTTCATTCCTATTTTTATTAATACATTAAAAAACTATGATAGTTTTTGTACAGACTTTTCTCGTTCACCTGAGTTCAATGTTGGTCATCAAATATTCTTTTCTTATAATGAACAAGTCATTCCGGTATATGTCATCATCCCAAAAATTTTCCCAAATCTTCGTTAGTGGAAAATCGTGATGAGTCATAACGGAGTTTTGTGATAATGAAAATGTTCATCTTTTTTGCACACCGTCCGATTTTCCGAAGAAGTCATTAAACACGCGTAAACATATTAGTTCTGTAATCGAGGAAAATGTTGTATTAATTTTTGATACCATCCTGTTACCTACCTATCAGACTATTATATTTGATTCAAAAAATACTTATTACCACAGCAGCAATGATCCATAATCTTTCTCGAAGAAAACTTTGTAATGATACCTTTGTTCTACATACATACATGTTTTAACATCAAAAATTCACGTATACAAAAAATATATTTAATATAGTATTAAACGTATAGTAATAAATCATTTCGATGATTCCTTTTTTTAAAGAAACTTTTAAAAGATATAGTTATAACGATGACAAGGACGTTCACGAGTCCGTTGTCAAGTTATTAAGTACTCTGTTCGTGTGACAACTGAGTCAGCGTGTGAATTAATAAGAAATATAAAAAGTATTTAAAATAGAATCACTGGATGGGATGAGAGGATGTGATGGCTTCCAAAGAATTTTTTTTGCTCACCTGAAGGTGAACACGTCTGTAATTTATGTAGCAACATGTCTCTTAAACATAAGACGTAAGTTGCTGGAATAATTTAATTTTATTGATATATTTTTCTACGGAGATAAGAAAACTTGTGGTTTATTATTCTGTCTGTTTTCTTCTTTTTTTTAATACAAGTTAAACCTTTCTTATTCCAGTTTAATGCACAATACTGTAACTTCATCACAAATTTCCATACAGCTTATAAACTTTAGCATTTATAATATAAGTAAACGTACATATTTAATAAATATTATAATAATATAAGTCAAAATATAGTAATGTTAATACTAGATCGATATTTAAAAAATTATGAATTAAAATTTTAAATAATTTATGTTCAGTATAAATAATAGTATTTTCTGTGACAAATAATATTCAGGAGATTGTTTGTATACAGATATCTATAACTGAAACATTTGATAGATAATGTTTAAGGAAAATAATAACTTATAAAAATGCGCTATCTATCGACAACTTAACTTCTCCTGACGGTTTATTAAATGTAACGTTTTGTTTTATACCTAAAATAATTAAAGTAATACGAAAATCGTTGGAACTTTCTCGAGCTGGTAAAAGTCAACGCAAAAATAACTGTAGTTCGCGGTCACTTGCATCTTGAAGGTCCCAAGAGATTACAAATGATCTCCGAGGTCGTCGTTAATTTCTCTCAAGACTCTCCGGAGCCCGACACTTCACGGTTGATGAACTTCCATCATATATTTATAATAAGACTGTTCTCATTGACATTTTTCATGAACATATGACATCGAATTACAGTTTCTAAATAGTCCGTTCTCGTTTTCAGCCGGCATGACCTTGCTTGCAAGGAAAACGCATTAGGCTGATCCAGAATACATGCAAGCTATATATCATAATCTGAACATAATTTCTAATTCATTACTTGAATTTGTTTATTGTGTATTTATAAGCGACATGCGTTTGTTAATTTTGGCGAATGTCCTACTGAGTGTCAAAGTTATTTATTGTAATCCCACCTTAACACAAAGATTATTTTTAATTTATTGTCTCTGAACAATGGCTTTGTTTGAAATGAAATTTTCAGGAAGCTATGAAATCATTTTTAGTACGTTTCAATTTTCTTCATATGTATAATAAATCCAAAAGGATATAATATTATAAAGTAATATATATTTAATATTTCTTTATTCAGCTAAGACTAAATTAATTATAATATTTCTGACGGTTTTGTTCAAAATATAATGTATTCGTCTTCTAAAAAATTATGATAACGTTATTCTTACAATTACGTTTTGATTACCACAAGTTCGTATAATCATAACTTGTTTGTTAACATATTTATATTTTCGATCAAAATTGTGTCATATTTTTGCAAAAACAAATACGTTTCTCCTTATGATATAAATAGCTTTTAACCGTAACGAAGCCGCTACTCACCGTCTCACTGAAAGGTGCGAAACAAAACGCCTAAAACTCAGGGCGGCGGCATCGCTCCCACAGTCGCTTCTGAGCCTCCGACACAGACGCACGCGCACATAACCGAAGACAAAAATACCGATATTATATTTTAGAGTTCGTGTTTTAAGCCGGTTCGATATAAGTTTGTAAACAAATAATGTTATGAAGACGTGATTGTGACGTACCGAGATGTCTTTCTGTAGAATAACGGGACGCAGTCGAGGCTTACCCAAGCCTAATTACTTTCCACTCCTTGCACCGATCTCTCCCGCTGATGCGAAACGATGCTGCAGGATAACCGGGAAATCGTATGGGCTGCCTTCTCATCATTACATTCCAGTCTTACTCACAACTCGTTCAACTAAAACGAAATGTAAAATAACAAATGTGTCTGGTGAACTCGGACCCCATCATTATTCACCTGAAATAAATTATGGAAATAGAAAACATGAAATTTTACCAGACTATCGATATATATTCCCTGTTCTGGATGGTTCGACTGAAGCTCAGCGATATTTAATGGATATGCTTCTCACTAAACAAGTTGCCGATGAAAAGCGTTATGTGTACACTGTCGACGAGAGAAGGTGTAGTTTAGTTTTTTCTGCTCGTTTGGAGGCAGCAGTGAGGGACGGTGATGTTAGAGATGTAATGTTGGCGAAAGATTCAGATACAGTCCTCATTAAAACAAAACAAGGACGTAGTGTTT
Organism: Danaus chrysippus; assembly: GCA_916720795.1. Lineage (NCBI taxonomy): Eukaryota > Metazoa > Arthropoda > Insecta > Lepidoptera > Nymphalidae > Danaus > Danaus chrysippus. Next base: position 1,877,982 of record CAKASE010000080.1, on the reverse strand, counting down.
CCATGGATTTTAAAGATTTTACTGAGGATGTCGAAATCTATGAAGGTGAGGGACCGAACGCGGAGGTCTTGAGACAGAGAGAAGCTGAAGAATTAGAAGAGAGAAAAAAGAAAAGGAAACGAGCTGCAGGGCTATCCTCGATGAAGAAAATATTTGAAAATAAAGAAAAATTAGAGGAAGTGCAGGAATTTGAGGAGATTAAAATGCGTCAAGAACGTTTGGCTAAAAAAGCTAAACTTGAAGATTTCAAGCACGAAAAACATGATATTAAGACGTATTCTTGTGAAAAATTCGACTTACATCATATGCGTTCCAAATCAAGTATAGTTTCGTGCAGTGGCGAATGGAAGGATCAAATGCAACCCCTTCCTGAATCGTGGGACTGGGAGTTATTTGAAAACCAAATGACTGGTGAAAAGTTTAATTCTAAAATTACTAAATTGCCATCGCCCATACAGATTACACCTCATCATTGTGATTCCGAAATTTATGAAGTCGATAAAAATATTAGTGATGTGTCCGTTTTCTTAGAGAATGTGCCCTGTGTTAATCCTTTAAAGCCGATAAAAACTAAACCTTCTGAAGCAGTAATTAACGCAGTTGCAAATTTACCGTCAGAACGATTAACAGAGACTGCAAATATAGCAGAAAGGTTATTGGAAGTCGATAAAATAGATATGCTTCCTACTCTCGAGAATTTACCAGAGGTTGTGAAGGGTATACGGAAAGGGAAAAGGGAGAGAGTTGCAAAAATATCAGGGCTTACGTTAGATATAGATAAAGCAAAGAAATTTATACCTGGTCAGCATATAAATACACCACAAGGACCGGTGTTTGTACCAGGACAGACAGTAGAAACACCTTTAGGACCATTATTTGTTCCGGGGCTAACAGTGAATACTCCAGCTGGACCTGGACTTATTCCAGGACATATTGTAGACAATGAAAATACTTGTGAGCCATTCTTCTTAGCCGGTCAAGTGTTACAAACAATTAATGGCGAAGAATTTGTTTGCGGACAAACAATAAAAAACAAAGATGACTCATATAGATTTACCGAAGGCCAAACTGTTATAAGTGAGGAAGGTTTGAAATTCGTTCCTGGAAAAATTATAAATAATGGATCTGAAGAGTTATTCGTACCAGGACAAACCATAATGACTCCTGATGGAGTTCAATTTATACCCGGCCAAACAATATCTGAAAATGATAACATAATTTTTACTCCAGGTCAAAACGCCAAAATTAATAACGAGTGGCAGTTCGTACCCGGTCAAGCAATTCATCATGATGACGAATTACATTTCGTGCCCGGTGCAACATTGTCAACGCCGAACGGACTTAAATTCGTACCCGGCCAAACAGTTGAAGTAAATGGTGAAACAACTTTTGTTCCTGGAATTACAAGAATGAATAAAAATGGGTTAGAATTTATTCCCGGTACTACTGTGGACACTATTGAAGGGCCAAAGTTTATTGAAGGTCAAATTATGAGTTCAGATTGTGGCGAAAAGTTTGTACCCGGAAAAACTATTGTACAGGGAAATGGTAACGTTGAATTTTCGATTGCAAAGTCAATTGAAGATATTACTTTTACGGAAAGTATGCCAATGGGATTACCTATTGATATTAAGACATGTTCACTATCCGAAGAATCTTTATATGTTTTCGGCCACATGGTGCAAACACCTACAGGTATAGAATTTTATCCAGGGTCCAAAATTCCAAAATGTGAAGGAAAAGTTGTTCCTGGCCGTCTGGTAAAGAATGAAGAAAACCAGTCACGATTTGTTCCAGGAATGATGGTGGAAGGAATTTTCGTACCTGGTCAAATTGTTTTTACAGAAAATGGTGAACAATTTGTTCCTGGTCAAGTTGTAGACACAGTGGATGGTCCCAAATTTGTTCCTGGTCAAGTAGTGAATACTAAAACTGGACCCAAATTCGTGCCAGGACAGACAATACATACTATTGATGGGCCTAGGTTTGTACCTGGACAAATTATTGAAACGAAGGCTGGGCCTACCTTTATTCCTGGTCAAGTTATATCTACTGAGGATGAGGGTTCGCGATTTGTCCCCGGTCAAGTAGTTGATACTGAGGAAGGTCCTCGTTTTGTTCCTGGTAGAGTAATAGAAACTGAGGATCAAGGTGTAACCTTTGTACCTGGGCAAATAGTACAAACCCCGGAAGGACTGAAATTTGTAGCTCCTGATTTGATTGAAGGCGAAGAAGGTCTCGAATTTTCAGTACAAAGTTTCGTTGTTACTCCTGAAGAATTGAAATTATTAAAAGTTAAAACTAATCCCAATGACACAACTTCAACAAAAGGAGAGTTGACCATTGACACAAAAATGTTAAGGCAACTTTCTGAAGCTGGAATGTCCATTGGAAGACAAGTACCTACAGATCTGCCCGCCATAAACGTGGTATTAAACCACACCAAAAATGCTGAAGCATTAAAAGCTTTTGTAACAGATTTTGGATTAAAAGATGACGTAGCAAATCAATTGATGGAAGTAATAACTTCCATAATAGAAATGAGCGCTCATTTAAAATCAGAAATGCATGTCAATAATAAAGATAACGGTTTAGTAGCCGAAAACAGAAAAGGACGTAGCAATAAAAAACGTTCAGAGATACAAAAAGACAATGACTTTTCTGGTGATAACGAACATAATATACATCAAGAAAAGGTTAAAAATTCTATTGCCGCTGCTGTATTGGCCGCACTCGTTACTGCGGAGCAATTCGAAGAGTTTAATAATAACAATAGTAAAGAAAAATACAATCATATTCTGAAATCAATTGACACAATTTTAGGTAAAGCTATAGATGAAGATTTTGTTTCTGCAATGTTCAAAGTTCTTCAAACGGAAGAAGATAAGGAAACACTGTGTGAAGAAATACTTGAAAATTCTAGTTATTCAAAAGTAGAATTAATTAAAATTGCTGTTAGTAGCATATCAGATAAGAAACCATTTACTGAAGAGCAGATTATTGATAGATTTGCCAAATTTTTAAGCTCTGAATGTGAAGTAATAGGTCCCGCTTTCAAAAACATCACCAAAAATGATACATGTTTGTTACAGCATGTTTTAAGTCGAATTTCAGACTCTATTTCATTCATCAAATCAGACAACGAAGCGGCAGAGACGCTACAAAAAGCTATCGTATCAGCTGTTCAGGAGACGAGCAGCAAAAACTTGGAAACGATACTTGAAGGTTCAGATAAAGATAATCTTAAAGTGATCATCGAACAATCAGCAGGACTCGCGAGAGTCCTTGGAATGAATGATGTGTCAAAGAAAATATTAACAGCTTTAATAGATGATAGTCATTTAAATAATGTCACCAGTGACAAGACATGTATGGATGTTTTAAAACGATTAACGGTTATGCGACAGCTGGCTGAACAAACACCAAATCTTCACAGTACCCTAGAGAAACTCGAAAAGGACCCTTCATTAGCACGGACCGATCCGAAACTGAGAGATTTAGTTTTGGAAAGTGCAGCTCTTATGATTGTTCCAGAAGAACCTCCTTTGATGACGTCAGAGGACGTCCCATTAAGTTTACTACAGCCAGAGAACAGTCTCGCGATGGAGGACTTCTTATTTCAACGTAAAAAACACCGAGGGGCACTTTTAATCATGAAAAAAGGATTACAAGCAGTCGTCCCTAGGGAGGCGAGTCGAGCCGTGCTCACTGGACAAGTCTCATACACAGTATTAGACGAAAACGGAATACGCCATTTCGAACCATTACATGTATTTTCAGCTCTTAATTTAAGTCAACCAACAGCACATAGATTTAGTATGTACAGCTGTCCGGTGTTAGACGATAACGACGAAGATCTCCAAACATTTACTGGCTACTGTAATATAAGTACAAATCAAAGAATAACAAAATTGGGAGGATATAAAAGACATAACGGTGTTAACATCGATAAAGAAAATTCGCGACGTTCTAGTTATCTTGAAAATACGCCGACTTATAAGAGATATCAATCTAGATCTTTGACGAGATCGAGGTCCACGTGTAGTAGAAGTCCGCCGAAGGTACATGAACGTTTAACGTGTACTAACAACTCATTATAAAAGTATTACATGAACGTGTTATTGAACTGTTTCTGTTTTGTTTCAGGTGGACGATGTTGTGGTCGCGACATCAGACTACACGGCGACCAATGATGACGAAGTATCTCTAAAAGCTGGAGATATTGTTGAGGTTCTCGACACGAAAGCCGTAGCCGGCGGATCAAAGTGAGTCTAATTCATTTAATATTCATAAATCACTGTTTAAACTCTGACCTATATAATGAGTTTGTTGAAACCGTTTGCTCCTTTACATCGTGTCCTAATTGCAGTGTACTGTTCATAAATATATATTTAACTCGACGCACGCACGTCTTGTGTAACTGATGCTATGCTTTTTAACAACATACAAACACACCTCACTACTGACACATATGTTACTATTAACCTTTTAATATGTACAAAAAAAAATTTCCTCATTGTCATTCATGTCATTGACGAAATATAATTTAGACTTAAGAATATGAAGTCCTTAAAAAATACTCAATAAATTGTTACCAAAACTACCTTATAATACTATATGATAAGGTTGAAGAGTTATATTTAATTCTTCCATTGAATCCCTGTCTAATAATACAGGAAAATTAACTGAGGCATTTGATCTTTGGCCTTTATAAATTAACATTTCAACTTCCAATGAAAATAGAAAACTGGTGGAATGCATTTTATTACACGATGCTATGGAGCACGATACAATTTATATTTAGACGGGTTCAATGCCCTCGGTTACGTTACTTTAGCGTCTTCTTGTTACTTACTCTCACTGCTATCTAAGAGTGGTATTAACTCCATCATCATCACGATATAACAGTCATCATCATTTGATCATCGAATGCTCGTCAATGGTGACGTAATGAGATAAATTGTTGATGCAGGTACAGAGGCCGTGTTTATAGATACGAGAATCATTTTTTCCGGTCGAGGGGTCCAGCACTGGACTATGTGTTCAGTGTCCCCACATACAAAATGTATTATTATTGATAATTATTATTAAGAAGCGGAGAAGACGTTCGAGGAAGATTCACGCTGTCATTGTATATATCTCGCTTGTGGCCAAAATGTTCAATATGTTGTTTGTATACGCCAAATAAGTGTTGTGATCCCTATTACCCTTGCTGTCTGTATACTTGTAAGGTTTTGAAATCTTTGTGCTTTCATACATTGTATCACATAACAGAGGCAAAGCTATGTATCTAATAAAGACAATTCAATTTATTGACTTTCTATTTGTTTGATGGACACAGAACTTGATTACCTGACGATTTTAATATTATTAAGAGTCGAATTCATATTTCTAAAACTTTGATAACGTATTATGATACGAATACAAAGAAGAAAAAATGTAATTGCCAAATAATAGGAGACAGTTTATTTAAAAGTATGGTTCCTTTACCTGTTTAGACTGTATATAAAATTTTAATGCACTCCTACGCTTACATGCATACATACAAATACACATATTCAAAATATATACACAACCCACCTTTTGGTGTTCGTCCGTAAAAGCTCATTGTGTTTCCCAGTTAAGAATCAGTATTTATAGCTCAAGTTATTTTAGTATTAAGATGGGAAACGAAAATAAATGACAATTTTATAATAGTTATATAACACCTGCTCGCTATAAACACATGACTCACACGAATTTGTATCAATTCCAATTGATAAGTTGAATTATTTCGCCAAGTTATTTGTGTATTGGGTTACTATTGACACAAAAATAGAACGAGCCGAATTGAAGCTAATTTTTGATTAATAGTTCAAACTTTAAAATTAAAAAAATAGTTATAAGATTATTGGTAATAATGTTGTTCCGAAACTTTTGGAAAATATTGAATACTAAATAAATACACCTATAGATATTGAGAGAATATATTATATTATCTAGAAACAGATAGATGTTAGTAAAGCAGAAGGATTTAAGAGCATGTAATAGTGCTTCACTGGCGTCTAGCCAAACCTAAGGTGATTCGGAGAAGTGTCATTTATATAAGTACAGGAACTTTCCACTTCACTGATACAATGACCTGCCTCTAGATTACTAATATAAAGTACTCAAATTAAGTTATATCCTCTACAAAAATATCTATTAATCAATACAATACTTAAATAAAACCTATAATGGTAGGTCAAGAATCAAGATACAAATTTATCCAATCAATATTGTACACTGTCTTTGCAAAGCATTAAAGATAACTTGAACATACGTAAAATTAGAAATGACCTGAATTTAAAAATTCTACCGTCTGGTTTCACATGTGGCGTATTCGCAATTAGCTGCTTATTTTGATATATATTAAAATCGACAAGATGACATCTCGTTAGGCCGCGGCAGGCGGGCCGGGATGCTGGAGTGAGTGGAAACTGTGCCGCAAGTGACGTCGACACGTTTCTGGGCCAGACTGAAATAGATCATCTGATGAAACTTGGACAGTAAACTTGAAAGTTTAGTTTTGCTTTGCACATTCAATATGTTTATGGATCACCGAACACACTTTTATAACTCAACGGACTTTTTGATAGCATTCTATTTTAGTATGGATTTTCACATTGAATTTAAATTATTATTAACCTTTTACACACAATATATACTTTGCAACTTTCTAAGCTGACTGATTGGATAATATTATTTTAAGATGTCAGTCAATAAGAATTCAAACTATAGTTTTTGAAGACTTCAGTACACAAGAACGTATTGTATTTCTTTAATAGGAATTTAAATACTTTAGGACTTTTAATTTTACCTGTGTTTGAAAAATATATATTTCATAAAAATCGGCTTACACTTGTATCTTTCGAATAATTAATAAGTAAAATATAGAAGATCATTCATTTGAATTTTTTGAATGAATTAATTCGATTACAAGATTAGTATTAATTTAAAACATACGAAAATTGCGAAGTAAAAACTGAAATTAAATTAATTAAGACAATAGGGTAAATTATTACTTATTAATTTATAATTTACATTTCGAGGAGTACCACGCTGATGGAACAAATATATAGTTTAAAATATCTTAATGCTCCCGAAATATAAATATAACAATGTGACACATTTATATAAGAGGATAAATATTGATATTAGTATCAAGATATTTTGAAAGATCGGCTAATAGTTGTATATCTCGAATAATTAATAAGCAAATCATAGAAGATCCCCTATTTGAATTAATAAATTCGTAATTAGATTAGTTTCAATATAAAACAGACGAGAAAAGAGAAAATACATACATATTACTTTAATTATTACAGAAGAGTCCTACTGCTTACTTATTAATTGTTATTTTATTTTTATTATATGAGACTATAAATATGTTAAACAAATCACTTCAAATATATAAAAGATACATGATCGATAGGTAATTAATGACTTGAAAGATATTATATAACGTTATTTTTTTTTCAAAAATATATTTGCCAATAATACGTGCCTGAGTTTAATCTCTTGAAAAATTAACGTTAAGAGTTGAAGAATGTTTTGATAAATAAAACTAATATTTTCGGATTACTTCGCGTTCTTTTTATTTTTTAGACTACGTACTCCCGCCGTTTCGGTTACTTTGCAGCAACCGTGATCACGGGCTGACGAGATCTTATTATGTTTTGATAAACATATATATTTCAAGTGGTAGGATGTTTTTGTTGATGACTCTAGACGGTGGCTAATCGATTTTATTATTGGATTTTTCAAAAACTTTTGTTGTTCCGCGGAATTATTTTTGTTTTGATATTTGACTAGGCAATTTTTAATTTTATATTATATCATTATGTATTGTAAAATTACTACTTAAATGCTAAATCCTATATTACTTACAAAAATTATACTTATTGTATATCATTTGACTTTAAAATACCAATTGCTGAGATTCTTGGTCGCTCTTACGGTTGTAGGTGACATTAACTGGTGATGACTTCCCGAGACAATGACAGGCAGAAGTGGCATTAGATGTACACAAATTTAAATAGAGCTTGTAAATGCATCTTCGCATTGATTTTCTTTGATATAGCCCCTTGTATATATTCTGTTAAAACTATAGTTCATAAATACGTTTTACCTACATATGATACTAATTTTGCAATATTCGTACATCATGTTTCGACTTTGGTTATTATTAAACTAAAATAACATGTTCCAATGACGCTCAAACTCCACTGAACCGTGAAAGTAGAAATACTTTGTTGTATAACTTTAAAACTATTTTGGTAAATGTAATATTAGAAGTATAATAAAGGTGGTAATTTATTGAAGACGAGCAATTCACGTGGGCGACCTTATAGTGACGCCAACATATTTGGACTTTGTTAAGTCACACCTTTCGTATTATTCACTAACAAAATTACAAAACATGATATATTTATAAATTATTACGGTTTAAGGTCTCAAACTTTCGCGAGTTTTATTCATTTAAATGAAACCAATATTTTTCGTATATACTATGCATAACTTTTCAGCAATTACGTGAGCACATCTCGTCTACCCGTGATCATGGTTGTTAAAAAGTAACCGAAACGTTGGAAATACGTAGTTTTTCTCAAAAATAAAGCACGCGCAGTATATCCAAATAATATTAGTTTCATTCACGTCATTATTTATTTCGCTTCTCAAACTAAACATAATGACTTCCTCCAACTGTCAGAATGTAAGTCTTGTGACTACGAATGTTAAGCGGATGCAAGGTGTCTCTTGTCAGCGTGTCCGGGAGATGTTATAATTTATAAAGTAAGCCTGATGCTGGCTCACCCTGACATTGGGCCGTCGCGTGTCAACCGTCTGATTGATGGTAATGAAATACCGAAGCTGATCTATTTTTAATGTACTTGAAATAAATGTTCAGCTCGCGACCATCCGGGATGCGGGACTTATTGATTGCTAGAGTGGAACTCAATTAGTTTAGAAATTTTACCAATGGTAAAGATCTTATTTATATTGTTTTATACTATCTGGACATATATATTAATCAAAATTTATTAAATTATTATATATTGTTATCATAAAAATTAGCAATTCATTCTTGTATGTAATATATATGTATATATGGGAATATAAATTTTCTAATTATTATTTTCATTCGACGTGTAATGAATGTAAGGTGTGTATTTTACAATATAATTTGCTTAATTATTTAATTATTATTTTATTTATTTTAATGAAACGAAGCGGCAGTTCTGTGAGTGTCATGTCATATGGTTACATTTGTGTAGGTAATTCATTCGAAGAGTTTACTTCACAACTTCATTTCGGGTGCCTTCCATTTCATGATATATGAGCAGATACAACATATATAATATTTTTTTATTCATTAACATATATACATGTATTTACATAATAATAAATATACGTGTTTAATAAACGGTGTTTAGTTTCTCAAATATCTCCAAAACGATTGTACCTTATCTGAATTTCCAAAAAGACTTTAAGAGAAGAAAATTTCTTAAAAATAAAATAACACCTACTGGTTCTGTGAAGTCCCACAGATAAAATTTTTCTTCAATGTTAAATATATTATTTTTATTTTTAATATCCGGACAAACTGTTTTATTAAAAGTAGCTAAGTAAAAGTAAAAAAAAAATAATGTACCGTTTTTCTAATGATCACCTCATTTACATCACAAAAAATAAACAAAAACGTTTTTAATTTTAGAGACTAAAATACTTTATACACTTGAATAGAATTATTCTAATGTTTTATGCTATACAATACTTTTGGCTTGGTTATTTGACGCGTAAACAAATGGTGCTAATGGTTTTCCGACGCGGGCGTAGGCAACATACAACTAACTATGAGAGAAAACTGGATTTTCAGTATTAACGTCGCGAGTACTTAAAGACTGACCCGGTGATGTAAAGGTCATTGCGAAAACAAACCGCTTTGGAAATTGAAGTCGTTTACGTTGCGTTCACACTATAACACATTAAGTATTTTTTATATGTTAAAATTATATTCAAACATTTTAATAAACTTGAATATAAATTCAAGAAAAAACGCGGATTTATTGTGTTTATATTGACGTTCATAATTTATGACAACTGTTTGACAGGAAATTTTATTTAAAAAAAGATTATTGTTTGACATTGTCGTCGCAATTTTTTTTTGAATTAAAACCTTTTGTAGAACTGAAGGAAATAACAATATAAAATTCGTCCATTTGGTGGAACCATTTTAATGTTATGCACTTAGCAATATCCATTTTTATTTGTATAGATTAGTGGTTAAAATAAAATTTATCAGTAAATCAAAATCATTCTACAGATTTCTTTACTGAGAATAAAAGTTATAAAAATAATAATATCTTTCATATTTTACAACTGTAACACTTGTTTACATTTATCAAGTACACGATTTTTCCATTATTTCATATTATAATTTGATATTACAATGTTTAGTCACTCAGTCTCCAAAGGAAGGGTTCAAGAAACAGTCTCAGTTCGGAGCCACTTTCATCTCACTAAACAACTCATAAACATTTATCTTTTAAATCTGGATAAAATTTTGCCAATTTATATATCCTTAAAAGCCCAAAATAACAGAAAGCTGACCTAATGCTAACAGCATCGTTTACCACTGCATTAAAAACTGTCAACTTACTAGATACAAAGAATCAAAGTTCAGTTTTTCAGTTTAGTGTTCTTTGTAGTTTTCGCAAGATGTTCATCTCTTCAAAACCGTTCTTGTGAAAAAAACACATTTGCGTTTTTTGAAGTCGGTACAATGTGTTTAATCAAAATACACTTGACAGGTTTTGTACTGATGACATCAAAACAAATTTAAAATAGTAATTAAGTCTTGTTTTTACCTAAGAAATATGTATATATTGCTGAAATAATTTTATTATACCATAACCATAATTTATATTACCGATAATAATATGTGTGTCGAGTGTGAGCGGAGATAAATCTTAGGTTATACTAGTAAGTAGATTAAGGTCGTTCATATAAATTAATTAAAATATACATATACGACACGGCAATTTGATTAAATTTTATTCGGCATTAGTCTTATCAATGTGTACTGCGAAAAATGTATTCAAAAATTTAACTGTAACGTATAATAAAAGAGAAATATAATGAAAATTAGATACGTCAAAACTCAAACAACCGTTCCTTAAAAAAGAAAATTTTTAAGTATGAGTAATGGTGCAAGAACAAAACCTTAAATGCATTGATTATTCTCAATTAAGATATCTGATAAAGTTTTTTTATATAATCAAACCTGTATTAAAACTCATAACAAAACATGCTACTTTCATTTTATGATATATTTTTCAAACATTATATATGTACATATAATGTAGTATAATATAGTGTTAACGTTTGAAGAATTGATAAGTTATAATCATAAAATTCTTTTTTATTCAATGCTTAGCTTTCTGTGTTCAATAATTTCGATGTTGCTTATAGTGTACCTAAGTGTATATATAAATAACATTTTATATATATCATAAAATAAACTATAGAATTGTACTCATTGAGATATAAATATGGTAATCATCAATACATGGTCAATTGTTCTTACTACATATATATGTTTAATTAGAACATGTGCCCTAAAAACCTATATTATATAGTACATTCAAAATCCCCATACCTTTTATACCATATTACCGTATGAAGTACCACTTTACCCCCTCATTTGTGTATTAACACTCTCCCTATCCCCAGGAAAGCTAACATCGACTCCAATCTGGACGTGGAAGCCGACCTCCTGGACCTGTCGGCTGCAAAGCATAAACTATCAGTAAGACCGAAGAAAAATCATAAGAGTAAGCTATCCAAGAAGAGCTCGCAGCAAGAGAGGTAACAGCTTGAAACAATAACATTTGTTTTATACTTACTACTGATTCCTCTATGTGTTTTTATAGCTCAGTATTCCTCAATAAATTATAATATTCAAACGATTTCCAAATTTAACATCTATTCCAAAAACATCAAAGCACTAGATGTCTTAATAATTTTTTTATAATCTTGAATAAAAAACACACTTTATTTTTGTATACTGCAATATTATCTAAACGCAATTCCGCCACGCTCTTGGCTCGCTTTGTACTACATCTTCAGTTATCAGAACAGACCGCTGTGTTGATAACAGTTAATGTATTTGATTATTGGTGATTCGCCAAATGTATGTAACGTACATTTATAATATTGTTAACACGTAATACTCAATCAGCCTTGCTCTTAAACGTAGTCTCTGAGCTACAACTTGTTGAGGGTTATGCTTCACGATTTATCTGAATGGGATGTAATATTTCACGCTAGAGTTACAAGAAACATAAGATATGTAGAAAATTTGTTTACTACTAGCTGTTATCTTTGACACCTTATGCGCAAAAAAACATAGAAAAATGAAAAAACTTTTAAGCATTGCTTGCGACCGATTCTCAATTGCGCATGATAACAATTAATTTCGGGATCGGGATAAAAATAAACCTAAGTTTATCTTCATTACATCAGCTACATGACAATAAAAATCCTGTCATAATCAGTCCAGCCATTTTCAAGATTAACTGGAACACACACACACACACACACACACACACACACACACACAAACTGGACAGATAGACAAACTAAAATTGTAAAAAATTATTGATTGATGATAAGAGTTATATGAATTTACAAACAGACATACCAATTATATTTATATATATAGATTACCAAATATTTAAGTAAATTCTAATGATACTTATTTATGGATTATTCTCATCATTATAACTCCGCCATTGACCTGATTGACGGAGATATATTTCAAGTAATTCATTGTCTCCCATTAGCGTCGTCATCCCAACTGCAACACTAATGATAATCTCGTTTAGTTTATAGCCTCGAGAACTACAAATTGAAATATTTTACACAACCGCGATATACATAACATTGATTTGACAGCTAATATATTCTCTTTATGATATTTACTTAAAAAGATGAATACCGAAATATTAATAATAAAGAAGTAATAAAACATTTCTCAATTTCGTCAAAGCCTTAAAGAATTATTAGTAAAATAACTTGGAAACTTTCATATTCTTATCATAACGGTTGCTAAAACTTTATCAGAAAATATAAAGATATCTGAGACTTTAGCTAGTATTTATTTAAATGGAAGTAATATTTTCGGATTAATACGCGTATTTTATTATTTTAAAACTCTAATCCCGACGTTATTGTTACTCATTCCATCTCGTCGGTCCGTGATCACAGTTAATGCAAAGTAACAGAAACGTCTGGAGTATGTAATTTAAAATTATAAAATAATACGTAGTAATTCGATAATATTAGTTTATTTATTGAAACTTCTAGTTATTCATACGAATTGGATTTCTCAAAAATGGTTATCATTTATATGTCTAAATTACAGTGTGTCTTACTAAACAAAAAAAATCCAATTGATTCGTATTTGGCGAAATAAATATGAATCATGAAAAACAGGTAGACTCGAAATCAGTGTCTCTTTTAGTCTGTTAAAAAAAATATTTTATCAGTGATTCCTAATTCAGTTGACAGCCCGCTATATTTATAAATGTTCATTCATTGCATAACTTAACTTGTTTTAAATAACCCGATTGCAAATATTATAAATGTATCATTTCTTTTCTTATTTTGTTGTTCCACGGATTTTTGTTCATTAGTACAACCGACATCAATATTCTTTATTATCTATTCAAAAAAGTAGGCAACAGTGGGTCAACAAGAAAAATCGTTTGGTCCACAAAAGTCATAACAGTTTATAAACATTCATTATAATTTTATCATAAAAAAAATGTTGTCACCGTTTTCCTAAAATTCAAAAGACAAATGTACTTGGCTATTCTCACAAAATTTCCCACGCGTTGCGTTTAATTTGAAAAAAAGGTGGTGCTATTGTTGAAAAATAAATCTTTTCCGATAGAATTAATAGTTTCACTTTGAATATTTGAAGCGTATTCTGTCTAGTTAATAAACAGCGTTAGATCGGGAGCAACTGCTCAATTTATTTGAATACAAAATATTTTTAGGAAAATTAATAGACATCAGGAGAATGACTTCGTTAATCCTACCATAAGTATATAGACGATGAAATAGTATGCAGATATTAAAAGTGTTTGTTGTCATAAGTAACTTTGGACTATATAAGCTAGGAAATGAAACCAGGGTTCTCCCACATGCCAGCCGTGAGTCGTGACGTCCGCCCCACTCGTCTGTCAGGTATAGTGTTACAAACGTCTCGTCTACAATATTATGACTGTTCCACTTATTATAACGCTAATTTGGGATATTTCGCATCTGCCAACATAGTTTGTCTCAAACGTCGTGTTCAGTACATCAATTATTTCTCTTATATACTTCACGGGTATATAATTGTGATTATTTTATTCAGTACGATATATTGTTTTCACTTCACTTTCTATTCAGTGCCATTTGTTTTTTTGAAAATTTTATTGATCATATATCTAATTTCTTTTTGTAATGTTAAAATAATATCTATTTGTTACATTCAAATAAACTTTTTAAATTTGATTTTTAACGGTCGAAAGCGTTTAACTGCCTCTCTGATGTTTAAAAGGTTGTTAAATTTTCGGTAGCAACACTTAACGATTAATGGTTAAGAGTTCATAAAATTACTACGTTTTATGTAGTCTGGTGTTTCATAAACTGTATCGTGTTCTATCTTGTATGTTACACAAAAATAGCTCGTGTCTAGAGCAGCCAGGCCGTTCACTTTGTATATATTTTTTCGCATTTATTTTAAATTCACGTTTCTCAATCGTTTAAATCTGATTAATCGACTACTATTTATCAAACAGCAAATTTGTCGTTGCTTTGTAATGACAGAATTTTTGTCTTCTAATTTTAATTATACTCTCTCTATTATTTAGAATTTCTGTGTTATTTTTCCTTACGTTTAAGACTAGTTAATTTGTTGTTTGTGTTACAACTTCAATATATGTAGTTGCTAATTATATGAGTATTTTTAAGTTAAAATAATATTAGTTTTCAATAAAACGTCAATATATTATCATATCTAAATGTATTCTTTGAAATAATATATAATATAATATTCACTAAAAAAACAAAAACGAAAAAAATATCATAAAAATATTAGTAACATTTCCTTTAATAACGACCACTTTTTCAAACAATCTTTCACAGAAGAGTTCGTTTACGACACGATATTTTTAAGTCGAAAAAACACAAGTAATAAAATAATTATTATGACTTTCACCAGAAATAACATCTATTTCAGATGTTTAATTAAGTGTATCTGTCTTTTGATGTTAGATCAGGTAATGAGTTAACCCTGTGCCATGAACTCAAACTAGACTGTGCATGTGGGACGCTTTAATCTTATATTTTATTTCCCATACACGTCATGTTTACGGCTGTAATGAAGGATATTAAAGATTCCGGGTCATGTTGTTCTGATAGAAATGTCGTTCTGATTTCATTGTGTAAACTATGTAGATGTAAAATGGAAACGTTTTCGACACAGATCATTCATTTCTTTCCGGTGTTATAAATGTTCAAATATAATTTACTAGCTGACCCTGTAAATATGGTTTTGAAATATCAAAAAATAGGGGTTGGCGATAAAAAAATTTCGTTGTATATATTTTTTTATGCCACATTATAAAAAAAAGTGCAAAATTTTAAGGGTGATTATGAGACCTACTGAATACATATAACATTAGGTAAAAATCGGTAAAGCCGGAACAGGTCGGTGACTAACATCGTGACACAGAAATTTCATACATTAAATTACCTTACCAAGAATTCAGTTCTGTAATATTACCTGTTGGTAATCATTAATAGCGGTATGTAATGAAAGTGCAGGCGTGTGTTCGTTGTGCCACTTTAGTTGTTAAATCCAGCCACATCAGGAAGCGTCGACCGTACTCGTGATATGTTGACGCGTGCACTCCCGTGTCCCGTGTCACCCACCGATTTATGGACTTGCCAAATTAACAATTGCTTCCGACATTTACGCTCTATTAAAATGAAATTAATTTTAAAATAAATGCTAAAATTCTTCCATTATTAAAACTAATAATACGTTTTCATACTAAATTAGATTACCTAAGTCAATACACTGATTTTATATTCAATATTGATGGGTTACCTATGATTATATACTAACAATTTGAGACACATCTTTTAATAACTCTTGTATCTATCCTTAGTCTGAATTGCCAACGTCGCTACATACTTACGCAAGGTCAACAGTTTTTCATTGATAAATCTTAACAATTATAGTAATACTATACGTTAATACGTAGGTCATTGATTGGAAAACGCGAAACATTCCGTCTATGGCTGGACGAATAACAAGAGATTTAAGTAGCATACTATAATGTATGTCAAAAATGAACTGATGTTGTGTATGTTAGAATAGGTAGTTAGAAAGAAATTACTGTATCTGTACTGTATTTAAATAAATGTTACATTAACTTTTTGTTAAGTGAATCCCATTATCATAAATTCTCATTTCTACATTCTATACTTCATTCAAAACTGTGATTAAATGTTGCTTAATATTCTTATGAAACGAATGCACCATATTTATATTGAAACTTGTCTTGAAAAATATTATTTTACGAAAATACACAAATAAATTCATATTATTTTTTGTCTATTCCAAATTACTCGAAGATTTGATTAATATATGTACTACTAAATATTGCATAAAAATCCACTCCATCTTCAGCCTTCGACGTCTGTAAGCAGAATTAAATCTCATTTTAAAGAGTTATTTCAAAATAACACCACGTTCTTGGAGATTATTTTCATAACACCCTCTATAAATAATATTGTTACATCGGATTTTGAGATCTTGGGATCATTTTATAGACATTTTTAGTGCCGTAACAGTTTTTGAGATATTGATATTGTAAATTTAGGCTAAATCTTTAATTTATTATGGGATTCCGGCTATTATTTATCTTTTAAGTGTTCTAATAAAATGGCTATAAACTACAATAATGTGTCTACAACGTGATGAAAAAAACACAACAAACGCCTACAGCTGATTTCAGTCGGACATTGCACTGATTCAGGAATATACTATGTTTAGATATATTATAATACTAGTTATTGCCTGCGAATTAAGTTTAATTTTCTGGTTAATGTTAACTGTTCATTTTAGACCTTATAAACATAAAGTTTGACAAGTTATTTTTTGGTTGCTATTTCTTAAGTTTGTGGTGTTATGTTGTAAATTATGTTTTAAAAAAGTGTAATTTAAAAGTTAGGAAACAAATATTTTAATGGAGAAATACTTTTAAAAACTTTAATAAGTTTTTCTAAAATTATATTTGGTACTTCGATTATAACAATTAGATAATATAACCGCTTGGTATGTTTTTGTTTAAATGACGCCACTTTTTTGTATCCAAGCTTTGATCTATCCTTTTTTGTACTTGATTAACTTTTGAATAAACTACAATTAATTCCTAATAACAATTAATAATTACTTTTAATCATAAAATAATAACATCCGGATAAATATTGTAATGGCAACACAGCTCTTTGACATGTCAAAGCAGCAACAAATGTCATTTTTATTCGACAATCTATCTACGTATTTCTACGTAATTATTCCCAAAGAGGGTTGATGTCAAGCGGCCGGTCGTAAAAACAAATAGCCAAAACTATTCACAACCTTTAAGGCAGACCCTGGCTATAGCTGCGAAATTGCCAGGTAAAAGAAGAATCTATCTACATATTTCGTGTTGTACTGAAACTTTAAAAAATTAAGTATCCACGTCCACGTTTTTGATTATAATATTCTTATATTTGTTTTCACTTTCCTTATATTCAGTGGCACTTAACCCACATACAGCGAAGAGTATTGTGTTGAATGATTAAAAAACATATGTTTTCAATTTATTCAACTCACTTTCAATGTCCGTCGTCTTGATACAAGCGGTGCGTCGTTTTATAAATTAGATTATATCAACACATTAAAAACACAAAGATTAACCAGATTTTAATTTCGGATGCTTTTATTGTTACTTTCTTCATTTCAATGAAAAAGATTTATGTCATCTATAAACTTTCTTCTTGATTTGTTTTAACAATATATTCTTGTTCCATACTTTAAGAGCTTCAAGTGGCTATATGGTTGTAAGAAAACGATCAAGAAAGTTATTTTTAATACAGCTCGATAAATAATATTGACCCGAATATATGTCTTTTCTTATTGAAACTGAAATTTCATCATTTTAATATCAACATACTGAAATATCCCGTTCCGATAGAGGTTGCGTAATCCGTCAACATCTATATAACTATACATAGTTTATAATGAATCACAATTTCACACAGGCCACTATTTATATCAGATTTACTGAAAGCTTTACTGTTCATGATGAAACCTTTCGATTATTATTATAAGATACTAGTTTATGCCCGCGACTTCGTCTGCGATAGTTTCAGAATTAGAAATATATAGCTGACCGGGCGAACTTTACTCCTTAAAGATAGTAGTTAAGAATATTTTAGATTTGATAAACTCATTTTGCTTTTCTTTTTCAATCGGATGAAAAGTATCTTGTCCTTTCCCTTGTTCTAAGGTATCTCTACACCAATTTTCAGACAAACCGTTACAGACGTTCTTGAGTTATTAATAGTGTAACTAACACGATTTTCTTTTATATATAGATGAGAATAGAAGAATCTGTAAATATTCCTGTATTATTCTGATATGATGAGTTATTTTAGCTGTAATATAGTTTGGAGGTCGTCAATCGGGATCAGCCGGGTCGTCGGCCAGGAGTTCATTAGCCTACACTTGAACTAACTAGACTTGTTCCTAATTTTTAGATATGAAGTTACTCAAATTATTCGAGCTCAATTTATTTCCTGTGAAAATTTTAAAACTTCTCTTAGTAGACACGAAATGTTTCTTTATTTATTAAGTGTATAAAATATAAATATATGTACATATATAATAAAAATCTACCCTCTGTGGGCTACCTCTGAAGTTTGTTTATTTATTTGAAGGCGTCAAGGTCGACTAAAAACATTTATTGCATATTTTATCTAAAAAAAAGCGTAAATGAAACATATCATCTGGTGATACCGCACACTATAAATAGCACGTCTTTATATTTATAATCTTTACTTTATTTTTATTCGTATGCTGAAAAAAAATCTTATTTTTGTTTAAAAGCATTATCATATGCACTTTATCAAAACATACTAGCGTATTTTATATTAGTTGTTTCTATACTACTAAAATTAGCTTATTCACAGGTTGTTGTATATTTCAGATGGCTTGTTCGGGTGTTGGAGGACGTGTGTGGTGGGGAGGTGGTGTCTCGCAAGGGTCTGGTACCAGCTCACGTGCTGAAGGAAGAACGACCTGAGAGAGATCAGATCGCGCTGGCTGCAAGGAGACAGTAAGATCAATGTTCTTTGAAAGCTCATAGGTTTTATAGCTGGCTGGCTCAACCAGGGAAGTACTACCCTCTCACAGAAGTAGCCTTTAATGGTTGCGTTTCGTACGATGAGTGAGAGAGACGGTTGCCATTTCTTTATTCCCACCCCTCCTTCTTCCTCAACTACCAAGGTTGGCATAGCGTCTGTTATCTTTTAAATGAAACTAATATTTTTCTTTCTGGATTACAACTATGCGACTTTATTATTGTAAAAACTACATACTTCCAACGTTTCGGCTACTTTTCAGCAACCGTGATCACGGGCAGACGAGATGTGAGTGTTATCTTGCGTATGTCCTTGGGTGACGGTGACCATTGCCCATCAAGTAGGCCATCTGCTTTTTTCCAACCTATCTCATAAAAAAACATATATTTTGTTGAAAGGGTATTATTATTATTAGTAATAGTATTTCTGTCGATACTACTGTTGCAGCTGTTTCTCTTTAGAAAACGTTTACGTGCAACGTGTAACACATTATACGTCTACACACATACACATACACTTGTGTTTTAATAGAACTATCGACCAAACATGAGATTTTAATATTCAGGGTCATACATGAAGCAAAAGTTCTGTATGCAATTCACATCTCGTCTGTCCGTGATCACGGTTGCTGAACAGTAACCGAAACGTCGGCAGTATTTAGTTTTTACAATAATGAAATACGCGTTGTATAATCCGACCAAAATAGTTTAAAAATTCTGTAAATAATGAGATCTAGGATTTTCGCGAGTATTCATTTAAATGAAACTAATATTTTTCGGACGTACTACGCGATTTTTTATTTTTGATTATAAACAACATACTCCCGACGCTTCCGTTACTTTTCAGCAACCGTGATCTCGGTCTGAAGAGATGTGATTTTAACACAGAACTTCTGTTTCATGCAAGACCTTGAATATTAATATCTCATATTTAGTCAATAGTCTTATTAAAACGCAAATGTATGTATATGGGTGTAGTTGTCCGGGGAGTGTGTAGTTTATAATAAAAAATAAAATATCGCGTATAGTCTGTTAGACTTAAGCTGAGTTTTGCATTTGTGTGAGTGAAAGTAAAAGTAGAGATAGACAAAATACTTTTAGAATTAAATTTTATCATAATTTAAATAGTTACATAACATAAGTGCTATAAAATAAGCAAAACTCGTAATAGTCCAGATAGAAATATTTTGAATATTGAGGGGAAAAAAATTATCGATTAATAAGAATTTTGAAAAAACTATAAATTCTTATTCACTTGACATTGCGTTTTGAACATTTGATATTGCTACCAGTACAAAAGTTTAAAACTAGAAAAGAACGTGGCATTCAAAAATTTGACATTACACCTACACTATCCGTGTGCACTCACACAAAAGCAAAGCTCAGCTTAAATCAAACGCACTATAGTAAATCCGAAAATATTAGTTTCATTTAAAGTTTTGTAAATTTTTGTGAAACATACATCATAAGTGTCGTAAGTTTTCTCTAACTATAAATCTATCGACGTCTTGTTATAAAGTCTTGAAAATATCATTTTATTATTGGTTTTCTGATATTTTATATTGTCAAATCAGATACAAATCAATTCTTTATGAATAAGTCTACTTACTAATAATTGTTCTGGCCAAATCCTTTGTGTTTCGTTATATTTATATATCAAATGCATTATTTTGGTAAATTACAAACATATGTTAGCGTATGGAACTCGTTGACACGGATAAAGTTTTCAGGAAGTGTTCAAAATTTGTCGTTAATTTATATTAAATTTACTCGCGACTTTAATAACGTCAGCGGCGCACTTTGTTTTTTTTTGTGACTTTCGTAATTTTTCGCTTCCTTATATCTTATTACGTCGCCCTTATTCGATGAAGTGAAAATAAAATAAGTTATTTGTAAATTAATGCTCTTTATTTTGGTACCAATATAAAATTACATTAATTTAATGCGTTTATACCTGAGGACAGAAAGGGCTTGTAAAAATATATAGTTCAGTAGCAATATTTCATAAATGTTATAACAGTTTTAACAGAACATTAATCTCAAGTTTAATCGATATTTCATTTTGATGGCAAATTTCAAAACCGCCATACATCTCGGAGCTGGTAAACAGTTTGTCGTTTTATAAATAGAACCTCACCTGACAAGCCAATAATTATTAATAGAACATTTTACAACTTTATATTATTTGAAGTGAACTTTATTTTACGTTTCGGTAAATATTATTTTTAATCCGATGCATTACGTCTGGTTTCAATTTATTTGTATTAAAGATTGTATCATCACATACAATGTAACTGGTATCGGGATCAATGTTATCAAAATATTGTTCCGGACGCTATTAATATTTTCTGAATCATCCCAAGTATTATTATATGTTTGTAAGCGTAAACATTATTCCTACTATTATTAGGCTAAAGTGGATATTAAATGAAACTACTGAAGATAAATATCTACATAATAACTACATATAACTTTTAGTATTAAATTTTAAAAGCAAATATCGTGTTCAATCTTCTAAAATAACTCAAGCGAAGTCGTGGTCATAATATAGTTTTAATGGTCAGGGAAACTGTTTGGAGTGAATTTCCACTCGATATATTTAAGGATGCCATCGGTAACGGCAATATCAACAGGAATATTATTTCGTATATAAAATTTAGCTAGCTGTGGCCCACGGATGGGTCAATAATAATTTAAGTGACTGTAAAACTGTCGGTACATTATAAAACAAGTTTATTACACACTTAGAATACATAAATTTTCTGCAACTCATTTTCGTTTGGGTGATTTTAATTTGTTTCCAAGAAATTTTCCAAAATGCGGCCAAAATTCTGAAGGAGAATAATTCAGCGTGAAAGCAGTCTGAGATATAAAGCGATAAATCAATTTCATGCCCAATTATTTACCGCTGTCTCGTTACCAGTTACCTGGGATGTGAGCCAGCCAGTGATATATGATCACCGAGAACTGATGGTCGAGGCGGACTTGGGGATAGGTCTCATGATTCAAATAATTAGATCTTTTAGCTAAGTCATTAGCGAATACAAGCTGGCGTTTGAACATAATTAAAACATAAAACAAAACTTCTACATATGAAAGACAAAGAAATAAAGGATTTCTCAGGATGACTTCATCAGCGATTTCTTAACACATGATTACTAAAATATTCGTCTACCTTCAACGAGTAGTTTAAAAACTATCAGTCTCTTTGTAGAAACTTGAACGATTTGAGGAAATGTGTTTTAAATTATAAATATCATATAATATAATACAGGCTGTATTTACTACGATGTATTTATTACATTTATGTTTGTAAAATCGGTTTTTTTGATGTGTCTGTATTAAGTTTTTTTCGGTTCATTGAAATAAACTAAAGATATATTAGTTTCCGTTTGTCTTAGAAGAAACCTTATCAAATGAAAGGCCTCGACCCTCGCCAGGTAAAAAAACTATCATACATTATAATTTAATCTTTATTAATATTCGTTAAAGATACAGAATAAATTCTGAAGACCATACAAATAATATTTTCTTTTGTTAATACTATCATTCTTTCATACTACGTTACTATTCTCACCGCAGAAGAACCTACATTTTCTCACCACAAGTGTTTCTGATATGGACCACATATTCTAATATAAGAAAAATCTAGTATTAAATGCTTTAATAATATATATGCTTTATACCAAAGCAAGTCTTTGAAAAACATGACAAATTAGAGAATATGAATAACATTAAAACCTTAATATTTAGAGCGGTGGTCCGTGAGCTGATAGAAACTGAGGAGGAGTTCGGGCGTGACATGAAGCAGGTTGTGGATCAGTACATGAAGCCCTTGGACAAGGCCTCCACTCCCAAACCAGTGTTTGACAACAGAGAGTTGCTGTTCTCTAACTTCAAGCAGATCTGCGAGTTTCATAACACGTAAGTTGTAAATTTTATACCTGTTTTGTTAATTTTAGGACCAAAAAAGCTATTTTTTTATAATTTTTTAGTACCTTCCGATAATATCCAGTCTTTGATGACAAATCAGTGAAAGCTATATATTTCAACTGTTATCTTAAATCTTTGCAGGAGTCTCCTTGAAGGCGTGAAGTACTACGCCGAGGAACCTCGTATGCTGGGTCGCGCGTTGTTGAGGATGGAGCGAGAGTTTGACAAGCACGTGGCGTACTGTCGTGATGAGCCACACGCTCAGAGACTGCTGACCGAGGACCCTGTAGTGTCCAGGTACTTCAAGGTAAGTTGAGGGTTTGATCTCCATACTAATACTGGCGTGTGATTTTGACTAGGGTCTGCTTTATATCAAGATGAAAGGCTCCTTTGATAGAAGGTATAGCTTAAAATGTGAGGCATTCCCAAGTAAATAAGGAAAAGAGGGCTATAAAAATTTATTTTTATGTTCCTCGCTCTATTACTAATGGGCTGAATAGGTGTGTGAGTAATGAAACACATGTCAATATACTTCATTATGTCACCCAGTTTCTAATGCACAAGATATTAATACTCTAATATAAAACAACAATACCACTTTAAGTAACGAATGTCATTAACAAGGACACATTGCGTAGGACGAAAAGGTAGGAAGAGGGAAACATAGATGATAGGAAAATCTATACTAATATTATAAAGCTGAAGAGTTTGTTTGTTTGTTTGTTTGTTTGAAAGCGCTAATCTCCGAAACTACTGGTTCGAATTGAATAATTCTTTTTGTGTTGGATAGTCCAGTTATCGAGGAAGGCTGTAGGCTATATATCATCACGCTACGACCAATAGGAGCAAAGATATAGTGGTAAATGTGTAAAAAACGGGAGAAATTATTTCATCTTTGAAGCCTTCCGTTGCGTGCGCCGTGAAAACGGTTCAAGATACACAAAAAATATATTAAATAATAATAGCTCTTTTAATGATCTATAAAACAGTCCGCGACAGTATATGTCTATCTCTTAAGATTAACACACAAAAACAGTTTTTATGGTACCTAATTTGGTCGAAATATTTTGTTTAAGTTGTATCAACATAATAATACTAATCTTTATTCATATAAACAAATAATTATGTTGTTGGTTCAGAGTACTTCATTATTAATACAAAAAAAAACATAGGTTTTATCCTGAAAATTCTACGGGAACTCGACCATTCCGAAAACCCCGCAAGAACGGGAACTATGTGGGAAAAACCAAAAATCTGTCGGAAGTCACTGTGCCACGCGGACGAAGCCGTGGCAAAAGCTAGTATCAAATAAAATTAGTCAAGTTTAAAGATGAGAGAATGTAATTATAGTACCTTAAATTGTGGGAGTGAGGGCTGTGGACAGTGTGGATTTTTATATTAATCAATGATGTTAATAATATTAAGTTGATATAGATTTGTCTTAGAAAAGTGTCAGATTAATTTTATTTTTATTTCCACTACCGTTTTTACCATGTTAAAAAAACTACAGTATTTGAAAATAGAAACTAGCTCCATCTATCTCAAATTACCACTTTTAAATAAAGTAGCAATTTAGTGTACTGTAGACACTGATAGATGGCGTTGTTTGTCTGGACATTTTCGTTGACACTGAATCCTTGAATGGTTACCTCATGTTGTATTAAATTTTTGTTTGGCCGCCGGATGTCGCTAGTTGTATTAAACTGAGTTCAGAATAATTCTTATGTACAAAGATATAATTACGATACAGCATTAATAGTAGAATAATCTGAATGGAACTAAAAAAGATCAAAAATATGTTTGATTTAATATGTAACCAATTCAAACTGCTGTATATTTATGGGCATATTTTCAGTCATATTTACAGTTTTATCTTCCAAAAATGTCAAGAATGTGTTATCAGAACCAGTATAAGTTGTAGAAGGAACATTGGACAAATTTGTAGTTAGTAAGGAGAGTAGTGTTAATATTGAAAGATGTTTGCCGGCGCTTGTCCTCATTCTTTCATCACAAGCGGTGGCTGAACGCGAACTATTCTAGAAGCTGGCGTCGTGCCCGTTGTAACGAGCGGCTAGCTTCTTACACTCCCATCGATATGGGAGAAAAACAATGAGTTGAGATTGCGGTAGTCGTTCCTAGCTTTAACAGCTTTAACCTTTTATTTAGCATCTGTGTCATCGTTGCTATTTAGGTTCCTATTCAACGTTTGACGAAAAGGAACTATACATTGTGTTTAGCACTCGTGTGTTATAATCTCTTTCAAATGATCAGTCAAGAAATGATTTCATCTTATTTGTTTATTAAGATAACATTATTAAGGAATGAATTATTTAGGGTGGCGACTGAAGGTTCCAGGAAAACTACCAAACATACTTATATAGTATAATAAGAATTACATATTAAAACTTGTAACCTATACCTAAGACTACATGATTGCCCCGATGTTAGGATAGCAATACCATTCCATAGCTTGTGTAGTATCAGGAATCTTCTGGTTCACACGGCTTGGTGTTCGTGCCGCGGAGTCAGCTGCATTACTCGTCATATGATATTTTACCCATACAAGGATGTTACCCCGGCGATATTCATTTATTTCTTAATATGTAGCGCGTACGTAACAAATGCATGTAGTTGTTATCCAATACCTTCAACTTCACATGAGCTATGTATTTTATCTTCCTACCTACACTTTGACGTCAATGTGAATCAGTTGTAGTTATTTATTCAGTGACTTCCTGTAATCAATAGTTTTGAGTTTCAACACAGATTATTGTAAGGGGATTTCGTATTTGAGTTAATAATGAATACTTACTATTTCATAATATTAGCGACATGATAATAATGACTGGTTAGTCACACCGGTGAAGAACGCATTTCCTTTGAGTGTAATTTTTACTACTTAATACAATGTATACACAAATTAATAAATGTTATCAGCAAATAAATTACTTTAACATTCTTTTATTCTACAGAATAATATTCATTAAAGAAATAAAATGTACTCATGCCCAAAGTCATGGTAAATTGGTTCACCTTTGGGAAAGAAAAACTAGACAATTACTATTTTTATCACTATTCTATTTATCTAGCATAATCTAGCATTTAAATTATATTCATCGTATAATTGTTGTAAATTATAAATCAAATTATATAATATATACATATACTATAAAACCATAATAGGACTATTAATTTCTTTGAAAATATTTCTCATACGAAATCTCGTTGATCTCAATCCACATGCAACTCACACTGCTTTTATAATATGAAAATTAATAAGAATACATTCTACTCCCTTAAAGGTTACACTAGGTAAATATAAATAATTTTCACGATTTCCAGTTTCCATTGAAAGCGGTTGAATTGAATTGACACACGAGAGTAAATAGAAATATTATATATTTCCAAAATCAGGTGTAATATTTGAAATTACGTGGTTAATATATCTTGTAAACTTCTTTAATTTAATATTTGGTATGTAAAATTTGTTGGTGAATAAAAACATACATACAAGTCACTGTCACTTCTCATATAAATTGAGCTATATTGAGATTATATACAAAGAAAAATCGTCGTCATCATCATCAGCATATCAGAGCCCACTGCTGAGCAAAGGCCTCTTCTAACTTGGAGGAGGTTTGAGCATTAATCACCATTCTAGCTCAAGGCGGGTTGGTGATTTCAAACTTATTATTTAAAATTATAAGTCAAGATTTTCCTTCACCATTTGTCAATGTTATCTCAATACTCGTAGAAAGTATATATGACTCGGAAAAATCATTTTGGTATTTGCCAGGTTTCGTATCCGCGCCCTCACGACGTGCGGAGGGCCTCTAACCGATAGGCCAGCATGAGTCACGACTTACATAATTTTAACTTAACAATCTAATTTTTATCTTTTGTCACTCAGTTTTGAAGTAAAATATTTGAAATGATAATTATAGATAATAATTAATCAAGATCTAACACCATGAGAGACAATTTGTCAGTTTGTAGTGAGGTCAGATGTGAGACGTAAGTATTGAATATAAATCATCAGGCATCTATAAAGATTCGTGGTCCGTACTGTATAATGACCATAACCTGTTTACGAGAGCAGCTGGAACTTTGCCAAAATTGTTATAACACTTATACACTATGTATCTTTAATATGAACAACTAGAAAGTATATGCAATACTTTAAATTTAATTCAGAATTAATTTTGTTGTGAAATGGATTCAACAATTCACTATTATCAATGTAAACGATCAGTTCTACTTTCATTGTATTTACACTTAATTGTAAAGACTTAAATAAAATATCTTATATTAAATTATTTCAATGATTTTCAAAAAAAGCCTTCAATAAATCAGTTTTTATATAAAAATATAAAGACTAATATTTTATGAGTGGATGCCAATGTCATTATAATCATTTATCAAACAGTTATACAGATTAAATTCTAAATTAAACTAATATTTCTTTTTATTACTAAGCGTATTTTATTATTATTAAAACTACATTCTCCCGACGACGTTTCGGTTACTTTTCAGCAACCGTGATCACGGGCAGACGAGATGTGAATGTCTGTCAGTTGGTCTTGTTAGCTTAGTTTTTCCTTAAACTATTGGTACTTCAGCTGAAAATAATATAGAGAAAAAACAAAGTTTATAATACTTATAAAATTCAGTTTAAAGAACTTTATTCTCATTACGACAACGTCATTTACATGTGAACTTTTAACTAACTTATAAATATAACAATTCGTTCGGATCAGCAAAACAGATGAGATAACAGTTACAATTAATTATTTTAACAGAGAATCGTTGCACAGAATATGGTTAAAAAGTCGAGATTCAAACATAGAAAATTTTTTTAGAGAATTTACTTATTTAGGTAAATTGTTATAAAGTTTTGCGCCCTTAAAGATAATCCTCTTTTTTCCACTCTTAGTTCTAGTTTTAGGCAGTAATAAGTAGGCAGTAAAAATTTATATATGCCATCACAATTTTTATGGTCTAAAACTAAAGCAGACAAATCCTAGTATTGTTAACGCTTAACCCTCATCCACAATCATGTTTCAATTCGTTTTCTTTTAATCACTAATATATTCCCTATAATCGATGTTTCGAGCAAGTTGAATGACTATTCTCAAACTATTTCAGTGACACAAATATATAATAATCCTACGCTTTTCGCGACCGTCACTTGACTCAATGCTATATATAAATTGATCGCATTTTTAAGATTTTGAGTAATCTTTTAATATATTGCCTTCATAATATAATAATTATAAACTGTAATAAATATACATATTTCTGCTCGCGTATTAAATGATAATGTGATTGGAAATGTACTTATTTTTTATTCAGATTCCTATGAATAGCAGTTGGATTTGCAAAAATAAAAATTGTAAAAAAAGTGTTTTATAAGTATGTGAACTCTCTTCTTTTTCTAAATAACACTACAATTCTACACATACTACATTTCTACTACATTTCTTTCAGATTATGTAATATAAGATATTACAACATACTTCAATCACATTTTCATATTGAAAATAACTTTGGGAAAAATTAAGCAATACTTACGAGTATGATAAGAATAATCATCTACTTACAAAGTGTTATTGTTTCTTCCAATAAAAATTTTATTTATATTACGTTTACTTGATTATATAAGAATTAATAATAATTAATGAATTATCGTGAGTACCTAAACATTTAAATAAAACTAAGTTTTTCGGATTACTACGCGTAATTTATTATTATAAAAACTACATTATCTTGACGTTTCGGTTACTTTTCAGCAACCTTGATTACGGACAGGCGAGGTGAAAGTTTATGACAGTTTTATTATGGTTATGATCGGAAGACCTTAATTTCAATTAAAATTATTTAGGTATTATTAATTTTAATAATAATCGTCTAATAATTTTAGAAATATGTAAATAATTATAAGATTCCGTACAGTGATCACAAATCAAATTCTTTCAGACTCAGTAAGCTCCTCTGTTTATATTTCGATAGTTTCATATGTTTTGAAGGCTTTGAGGAAACAGGTACCTGTAGACCTCTTTGATAGTCAAGACTCTAGACTTATACACAAGAGTATTTAATCCAAAAACTATATGAACAAAAATATAAAAATATTTAGTAATATCTCACATTTATCACAATAGAACACATGTACATATATGTATATCATATAACAAAATCAGAAGGAAATTACTGTAGCATTTCATACCAAATATTTACGACATATCCTTTTTTACTTTTAATTTCATATTAATGATGTTATTTAATTAAATGGATACGGAAGACAAAAGTTATTTATTCCTACAATCATTTGTTTACTATTAATTACAATTCCAGTTACCGTGAACTGTAATGATATTCTGATATATACTGTCAGTAAATTGAGAAAACAATGATTATGCCTCTCTCATTTGAATTCAATTAAAGCATTGTATGGTTGATTTATCAGTATTTTAAAGGTGGATAATAATAGATAACCAATTGTTATATTATAAACATTATTTCCTCCTTTCAATATTCCAATCTAGAGCTACATCTACGGCTGCTACTTCTTCTACTAGTATTATCGAAGGTTATTCTAGTTCCTATTTTCTGTGGACCACCCTTCATTCCTGTTCCACTGCAGCGATCTTCTGAAGGATGCTCAAGGTTTGTTTTTCGACCTTGTCGCATTGACCGTGGTCCGTGGACGCGCTGATAACGAGATCGTCATCGGAGAAATGGATTTATCCTAAAGCTAGGGAATTATTTTTAGCGATGTACGGTACAGGGTGTGTGGGCCAGTCGCTTGGAAGCCGCGGCCGGACCACCTCGCTCGCTCCAGCGTTACGACCGACCACTCCTCAGAGTGAAGTGTGTGACTGTGATTGTGCTCATTACATTCAGGACCCTCTGGACCGCCCCCCACCCAGGTAGAAGGTTTTATGTATTTATAGCAGGTTTTCGCGGGCGAGTGTTGCGAAATCGCTTTTTTCATGAACATTCGCGCCGCGGGTGTAATGTTTCAAGCAACACGTCTGGTTTATTTCGAGTTTAGTTGCGTGGGATGTTCGCTAGGTTTGTCTGACGTTCGAACTTCGCGTGCGTGAAGCTCGGAGCTTTCGTATTAGAAGGATCTATCGGATGACCTTGACCCAATTTATACGAGGGTAAGGGTTCAATAACAGAAACTCTTTAAATTATATCATTGACAAACTTTTGTAATCGAAGTCGAAAGGCGGCAAAATGATCAGTAATATAAATAGGACGAAGCAAATTTTGAATACATTTTGGCTTTTAAATGAAACTAATATCATTCGGATTTACTACGGGTTTTTTATTTTTGACTATAAACTACATACTACCGAAGTTTCGGCTACTTTACAGTAACCGTGATCGCTGGCAGACGAGATGTGAGTGTCTGTACATTTTGGCTTTATCGTACCTAATTATAATCAACCACTTACTTAACTTAACCACGTACCTATATCATACAAAGTTATTAAAATGGTGATGCGTTCCGAATGCTCATTTCAGTACATAACAGCACGTAATAGTTATGTTAGTCCAGTTACGGTGAGAAAAGCATTACGAGGTTTTATTGAGTATAAAGATTTTATTGGCTGGATTTTACCACAAACATTACGAGAACAAAATTACTTACATAAACATTTTAGAAAGGGTCTAGTTTTGAGCAGTAGATATTTTTATATTGTTTCTACGACAATTATTTCTTCAAACTAGATTGTAAGCTTATTAAACTTTTCTGCATATTTTTTCAATTTATTTTACCATTAGTATAAATAATGAACGGATGTTTATAAGTTTAAAATTAAATAAACATATTATATGTATATAATACGAGTATATATCAAAGAACTGGTCTTATTTTAGGCATTCAGTAGGACAACTTTTGAAAATTGAATAGTGCATGCATTATTTTCTTTTGGATCTTAATTATACACATTTTCTAAAGAATTTATAAGGCATCATTCACGCATTATCTTTATAATATTCTGAAACATTTATTTTATGGTAAAAGTTTTTTTTGACACGAGATCTTTTTGTAGCATTCTGTCCCATAGAACCATGGGGTTTTGTTTGTTTCAATTCTTCCTAAATATGATCTCGATAGAGGATTTGGCTTGCTGTTACATATTATCATAGTTAATTCGTTCATTAATTGAAACTAATTATATTCGTGAGAGTCTTTGCGAGCTATGTTAATTTTGATTATTTTTTTAATATTTTAGTTCGCTTATCTTTTTGATTAGCGTCATTTTCATACAAACTACCTTGAAGTTTTTTATACACCGAAACAATTTTATTTAATCTCGTTTAGACGAGCCTTCATCATATTTAATCTGACAACTTAATGTTTTGTACTTTTTTTCCACTTTCTGTTTTTTAAATCATACTTATGTTAGAAAAGATTTTTAAAACATTTCTACAAATATATTTTATAGATTAATATCTGCTCACCTTTAGAGTAGTACATATATTACAATATAATTCGAATGACAAGTAAATAATCTTTATTTTTATTTCCAATAGGTCATTATAAACTTATTTTACATATTGTATTCAATTCTAATCATTTATTTCAATTTTATAAGAGAGTTTCCATATTTCTTTACACTCTTATACGCATTTTCTTTCTTTATTACTCACATTAGGAAAATTTACTTCAAGAAACAATACAACGATTTTAAAAGATATTGAATTTTCTCCTAAATGTTATAATTTACCGTCTTCGTTTAAAGTGCTGTTATGAGTTATAAATATTTTAATGTTTCTCAGAGTATATGTCTTGGGAACGTCAACAATTCTATGTGTAATGTGTCAAGGTGTTCTATATATATCTACCCGCGTTTGAAACCGAGCTATCCGTGAAAACGCCAATTTATTACGGTTTCTTGTAATATTAATATTATTTATTGACAAAATTTTGTCCATTTTGTAATTTTATACCCGGATGGACCTTACAAAACTCGAATATGGAAAAAAAGATTGTGAAAATAATGAAAATAACTTAAAAAATATTATATATGACTGTGTTTATTTTTATAACAGTTTAAAAGAATTTTAGAACGTAAGACTTTAAAGGTTACATTAATAACCTTAATGAAAAAATAAAATAGCTATTTCGTTATTTAAGATGTAGGTAGTTTAAATATTGTACGTTTACATTATAAGACTTGTGTCACTGTAATTACTTGTATATAGGTCAAAATGATTACAAAATTACATCTGTTGATAGAAACGGAATTGCTTAAAATAAATCAATATGTAATGTTCAGTCTAGTTCAGATAAATGGGAACAATTTTTGTAGCCACCGAACATTCTCTATAATATTCAAACCGGATTATGATTTCTACATTTCTTTCTATATTTATACACATTTTTTCTCGTTATTAAGATATTTCTTCCCTTGACCAGGCTTTAGCAGACAAAGTCGGTGACGACAAAGGACTCGCCGAACATCTCAAGTTACCCATCCAAAGAATTAACGACTACCAGCTTCTTCTAAAGGTGAGTCATATATCAGAATAATTGTAATAGTCGAATTTAATAACTATAATAATTCATATTTTCTGCTGTTCATAACGATACACAAAAAGTCTGTAACAATATTATCATGCTGGTTGCAACAAAATTTAAACAGCGCTTTAAAATCTTAATTGCGCGCAACTGACCTGAGCTATTTCCTCGCCAATAAATTAACGGTGAGAGAACAAAGATCCAAAAATAACTCTAAAGCATAAAATTCATGTATGCAATACGACGCCTATCCTTCATTCATTAGCTATATACGTAATTGATTGCCAATTCGACGAAATTAAAGCCATTAATCACTCCATTCAGTGTTGTTCCAGAAATATTTGATGGAAAATTTTAACTTTCGTTACCTGTACTATGAACGCTCTTGATTTTTAAGTGATTATGATATGACAAATGTGATCGTCTTGCAGGAGCTCGTGAAATACTCTCAACGTCTCGGCGACGATTGTACGGACCTTCAGAAAGCTCTCGAGCTATTCTTAGGCGTCCCAACTCGGGCGACAAGCAACCTCTTCATATCTAGCATCGAAGGTTACCGTGGGAACATCTATAAACTAGGAAGGTTACTGACCCACGACTGGTTCACCGTCACTTGCGGCCAGGAACGCGAACAACTGTACGTCTTCCTGTTTAAATCGAGATTACTCCTTTGTAAAGTCAAGCGGATTGGTGAAGATCGATCGGCTTTTGAACTTAAACAAATTATCAAGGTAATCGAATACATAATAATTATAAAAGGAAAATCTTTTTTTAGTTATTTTTTATATTTATGCTTTTATTACTTAATTTTAGCTTCCCGAAGTTGAAGTAAGGGATATCCCAGACAGCAACAAGTTCGAACTCCATCAGAAAGAACCTCCTCTTGTAATTACTTTTAAAGCACACAAGGAGTCTATTAAAACTTCTTGGTTGCAAGAGATAAAGCGTTACGCCACCGATCTAGGTAATAACAATAGCTGATTGAAATATATTTCTAATTATTATAAATAAACCTTCCAACTTAACATATTAAAATTACAAACGATCTCTATAGTATATTTTTCTTGCCCTGGAACTAAACATAAAAATTTTCTTTAAAGTTGCACTAGCGGAACACGCGGCAGACGATCTACAAGTTCAACCACCTCCTGAAGAATTGATAGAAAAACCAGAAGAGAAGAGAAAGAGATCAGTTACTGAAGATTACATTGAAGATATACAAGAGAAGAAATCTCGTACGGAGGAAGTTGAAGTCTCAGAAGTTCTATCGAGACAAGAATCTCTAGAAGTACTTAAAACAAAGAGAAAGGCATCTACTGAAGCACAGACTATCACTAAACTTTCCAAGACTGAAGGAACAGAAACATCATCAATAAGCGAAGTCCAAGAAATATACGAAGCTGTTGGCTCTGAAAGTGAAGTCGCAGTAGACGTAGCATCTACAACATTAGTGACGCAATCAATTGAACAGCAATCTGTCACATCTCAGTCCCAGCTCAGTCAAGAAACGGTTATTCAAAACAAAACTCTACAAATAGAAAATCAAGAAACCGTATCCATCCTATCTGAACAAAAACAAATTAGCGAACAAGTAAGTATACAATCTGACCTAGCTGTCAGTGAAAACAAGGAAACAGTAATTACTGATATTCAAAAGTCGGAAACATCACAAGATCAGAAATCATCTCTCATAGAAACTCAAGAATCGTTAAAGTCTTCTGTGGAAGCTACGTTACATACGACATCTGAAGAAACAAGCGCTCAACAATCTTCTTCCTACAACGACCAAGTGTTAAAACCTTCGAAAGAGGAACAAAATAACGTAAAACTAGTGGTCGAGAGTGAAGAAAGTGTTGTTTACGAAAAACAAACGTCAAAAGTAGAGTGTATTGAAGTAACTGATAACGTTTCAAGTAGTACTATAGTAAGTACTTCTGATACTGAATCTATTACATCTTGTGTTACAAAGAACGGACAGAGTGTAACCGATATAGATTCAAAAAATATAAACAGAACATCATATGAAGATAAAACAAACACTGTAGATAAAACTGAGATAACATCGAAACAAAACACTAAAGAGACATTTACGTCTTCTGCTGAAACAGAAGAATTGAAATCATCTTCACAATATTCATCTTTACAGGTTATTGGTGATACCGGTCAGGACAGTGCAAAAGAATACGAACAAACTAAAGAGGAAAAGTCTTTTGTTTCTGATAGAAAGGAAAACGGTGAAACTGGAAAAGATCAGGAAATTACTGATATAAGTCACACTGAGGACCAAAAGTTAGAAGAAAAAGTACAAGAACAAAGTCAAACTGTAACCACAGAAGAAGAAAACGAGATGTCGAGATACAGCCGCACGTCGCGGCTCTCTGGAGGTATGATTATTAGAATTAGTTTTTATATCTTTAGATATTTTTTTTAAATAACAGCTTATTAGAATATTTATCTACAAATCTATCCAACGAATTACAGAATACTCCAGCAGCACCCGCAAACTATCTTCGGGTGGTCGCTACGAGTCCTCTACAAACGACGGCGGGCTCTCAAGTTATTCGCGGCGTGAGAGTGGCGCCCGCTCTGAGGCGCGATACGAAGCTGCCACGACTATAGATGGCAATTCACGCTACGAATCGAAATACTCGTCATCCGCTTCCAGCAAACTTGAGGCTGGCTCCAAGTACGGCCTTGAATCAAGTTTTGAAGTCAAGGAAGCCTCGAAATACGGGATTGAATCTGCCTCCAACGCTGGCAGTAAACTTGATAGCATTGCCTCCAAGTACGGATTGAGCGCCGATTCGGACGCTCAGATAGAAAACCAATCTTCTAAGTACAGTGTGGAAGCTAGTTATGACGGAAATTCCGAAACTATGAGTAAAATTGACAGCATCGCTTCCAAATACGGACGCAATTCGATAACCGGCAGCTCCAAAATTGAGAGCCGGTCAACGAAATTGAACATCGAAACTAGCTTGGACGGCGATAACGTGAACGGAGAGTCGGTGGTAGAATCGAAATATAGCAGCCTGAGAAACGGTGACAGTGTCTCTAAGAGCAAGTACTCTAAGAAGACCGTGTCGAACGGTTCTGTGTGCGATGAGTACGGTTCAACAAAAACGGTAAAGAGATCCGAGTCCAGCGAAGGGAAGCCAGTGTTCACGAAGACACTAGAAGGACAGAACATCGAGCGTAAGTCACACATGCACCCGGGACTAGACCCCTAGAGCTTGTATATACGCTTGTAGTACTAACATCCACACACACACTAACCCGCTCCGCCGACCTCGCGTAACGCGTGTGCTCCACAGCGGGAGAGAACGTGACCTTCGAGTGCGAGCTGTCCAACGACGAGGCCAAGGTGACCTGGCTGAAGGACAACCGGCCGCTGACCGACAAGCTGGCGGACCGGGTCGAGAGGCGGGCGTCCGGCGCTGCTCACACGCTGCGGCTGCTGCACTGCCGCGAGGACGACTCCGGCGTGTACACCGCGCTGGCCGAGACACAGCGAGGCACAGCAACCTGCACCGCGCAGCTAGTCGTGCACCAGCGTGAGTGCACTCGAATTCGGTGTATTTTCGATACAATATTCCACAACATTGATGATCTTTATTATCCTCAGTTTTAATTCAGTACACCGAAACCGGTTCTCCGTCGACAATACACTTAAGTTTAACGATCACGAGGCATGGCTCAGACCGATCACCGATTAAGTCATCGTAAAGCGTATAACACTTAGACCTATCTGTAGTCTTCTCTCTGTATAATTTTCCTGTATTTTTCCACTGAGTAGAGTTTTGTTTGCATGTCTACGTGACCGTATCACTCTATACATAACAATACTTCTTCGATCTTCTTTCAAACGTTTATGATGATTAAACTAAACCTTTTATGTTGGATTTTATAATAACAGTGACACCAGAGGAGAGGCGACAAAAGAATGCACTTAACGCACCATATTTCGTGGTGGCTCTCAAGGATACAGAGATCCTGTTGAACACGTTCCTTCGCTTCATGATCAGAGTGAAGGGAAATCCAAACCCAGTAGTTAAATTGTAAGTATTGCAGTACACTTCATCTGGAACACATTTTTACTGAAACGATTTTAATATAGAAACAGTGCTTTGTTACAAATACATTGTTCTTCAAATTTTTCATTCATTAAATATTAATTTTTCAGACCTATTTCTACATATTTACAAAACAATTTTAACACAAAGTACTCATCTACCAAGAAGCCCCAACCATGATCCCCTCATTTCCTTCCCTCAGTTACCGTGAGGGTGTGGAGATCGTGTCAAACTCTCAGTCTGACCGAGTCAGCATCCTCCGCACGCTGGCCGACAGCGGTTGTTACGAGCTGGTCATACCTGACGTGACGCGTGACGACGCAGGGAAATACTCCTGCCGGGCCGTCAACGAATATGGAGAGGTTGAGTGTGAAGCTACCGTCACTGTTGTTGGTGAGTACTATACATTTGTCACGAGTTTTAAAACCCGCGCACACAGAGAGTGGTCTGGAGTTGAGAGTTCAGGAGAAAATACCGAGTCTATAACAAGAACGTATACAGAGTACAATCTGACAGCGGCATTCAAAGCGGAACGTTGCTTTCCAAGAGTTCTTTTCCCGCCAATTCAGATTTTTTATTTAGTCCTGAATTTCTTCAGTGAAATAAGAAAGGAATAATAATCTAAAAAAACTAGACTTTTTCATTTACTCCATGTTCTCAGTTTTCCAACTATCATGTGATCTTTCATAGTAATATAGCTACATAACTGACTAGTGACTTTCCACTAAGTGGCCAATATGGCGCCTGAATTTTTTCTATCAGCGCTATTAGAAATTAATAAATACCTTGTTGCCTTATATATGTATATATATAATATTCGATAGAGCCCACTGCACCTCTTAACAAAATTATTAATATACAATTACTGTCTATAATAAGAGGATATATTTAGTTACCATAATGCTTAGGTCAATAGTATTGTAGGTTGTAAATAGTATTTTATTTACAACCTCCAAGGTCTTTGCAATGATCATTGATCTCAAACCTCTTGAAACGTAACTTTCATTTAACAATTATTTGATATTAAAATCTATAAATTAAACCTAGGTACATATTATTTCAACATCATAAGATTTGCATTTCTGTTTAAGAGTAAGTAAAGCTAATATTATCCTTAATGTATTTGAATGATTTTAAATACAATGAATCAAATACGAATCACTGAAACCCCAGGCGCTTAATATTAAAACACAGATCACCGTTCACTGAACAACACTTGGAGCTGGGCCAGTGTTTGTTTACGAGGTAGTTACAAGTTATATATAATTGTGGCTAAATTTACATGACACCAGAGTATTTTATATGTATTTAATAACATCATATATATGTTTATTTTTATCTCCTTCAAATGATACGATTTAAGGTCCCTCGCATTAACATTGGAACTAATTAGCCAGCGGTGGAACAAATTCAATAAATTCTTATCATCAATAAATCTCAATGGTTTTGGCACTTCGTAGGTCTATTTTAAGCAGTAGTGACTTGATATGTACAGTGGATGCACTTATTATGAAGAACGGAACACGATCATAGTTGTTAGGTGGAATTTATAAAGATGAACTCCGTAGAAAGTAAATAAAGTTCACGCTACCGTAAGTATGACTCTTTATGTTACTATAGAAGTTAACTGTTTGGCAGATGACAAGAACATCTTCGGAGAACTGCCGCCGGGCGGGGAAGGTCTGTTGCCTAAAGGAGAGAAACCCAGCTTTACATGGAAAAAAGATGGAGTCAACTTCGACCCTGAAGAAAGATTTAAGGTCAGATGATATTTTAAGCTTACTACCGTAGTACTTGAAGAGAGTGGTTTTAAAGCGAATGACCTATAGCGATTTTGTCATTCAACTATTCTATGTTCTAGAATTTTGATTGCTCGAAAAAACCACAGTTTTTAAACACATTTATTTATCAATATATATTATGTTTAAGTTATATATCAAGGCTTCCACACCAGTTACTTTGTCTACATATGTATGTAGGTATACGCTACAATGATTAAGTACTATATTGATGAAAACTGTGCAGGTATTGTTGGAGGATGACGAGGACTCCCTGGCGCTAGTGTTCCAGCACGTGAAGCCTGAAGACGCCGGCCTCTACACCTGTGTGGCCAAGACCAGCACCGGGAACATATCCTGCTCCGCGGAGCTTACCGTACAAGGTACGAATAACCTTAACTATATATGGGTTTGTGTGTGTGTGTGTTGGATCTAGAACCACTTCCTTTGTTTTTAAATACTGTGACGTTAGTTTCACTGATGTCACAGATGCCTTTATTCTTGATTATCGCCAGTCTGTCAAGGTTTTAAAGGTAACCTCGTAGATTATTTGACGAATCCTTTATTTAGAAGAGGTCCGATCCCTCTAACGGCTCGAACGAGACTGTTTTAATCTGTACCCTCGCCTCTATTTATACCAGCTAACACTCAATGCTGTGACTGCAATTACACATGTGGCTTTGCGGGTGACACTTGATGTTTTAATCATCCATAATTATTAATTACTTAAATAAAAGGTATTCTCTACGACATATGTATATAATGAGTGATATTAAATTGAGCCCATCAAGGCTTTCTTCTTAATATTTGAAAACATAACTTTTTTTAGGGGTTACACAATGAACAGACACCTAGACTTAGTTTTATGTTATAATTAAATGATTCAAAAAATTTTATAAATTTACATTTATGTATAAACTATTATTTCAATAAAGTATATCCAGAATAAATAATACAATGAATACAATTACGAACCAATATATATATATATATATATATATATATATATATATACAGGGTGACTGGTGAATTACTATCAATATTTAAGGAGCATACTCGGTACATGATTCTCATTCGAATTATGTAAAAAAATAGGTACTTAATTTTTGACCAAATTTCCGTATAAATAAATAAAGTGTATACACGTTCCAAGTGTTCCAAGTTTGGACGCGTGCGGCGGCGTGCTGATACAACAATACGCCGCCGCGCGCGTATGTGTGAGTGTGTGTGTATACCTAATCTGTAGGGTGTTCATACGATGCGTAATTAATTACATAGCTATTGGTTAACTTTACTTAGAAGTTTATTAATATTTATGTTATATTAATTTTTATTTTTTCATATACGATCGTCAAATATCACGTCCTCAAATATCGATAGTAATTCACCAGTCACCCTGTATATATATTTTATATTTAGATTCTCATTTACAAGTATATTTTTATTACTTTCTTTACTTTTTAAATACTTAAAACTTTCCATGAAAGAATATTACTCGAATACCAATAACCTATAACAACATAATCATATCAAAAGCCCAAAGTTCCTCTACAAAAGGTAAAACAATAATACTCGTAGGTATGAAAATGATTGGAGAAGAAAGGAATCATATTTAATTCAGATGTTTAATTAATAGGAGCGGTGAACTACCTTCACCGTGAACCCCAGAAACCTGAGCTGGTGATCGAGCACCGCGAGGCTGTAGTGTCCAGCGGTGGATCGGCTATACTCGAGCTGGTCTGCAAGGGCTACCCCAAACCTACAGTGGTGTTCAAACACGATGGAAAAGTCGTTGAAGCTGATGCCAGACACAAGTTAGTGATTGACAACCCTAGTTTTTATTAAATGGCTAGAACGCTGTAAAATTGCTATTAAGGATTTGAGATGTGCCTTTCAGTTCAACTCGTTCATATGACATGAAATTCTTATAAACAGCAATCACCCAGAAA
The DNA here is from genome assembly GCA_916720795.1 of Danaus chrysippus. Classification (NCBI taxonomy): domain Eukaryota; kingdom Metazoa; phylum Arthropoda; class Insecta; order Lepidoptera; family Nymphalidae; genus Danaus; species Danaus chrysippus. Next base: position 1,837,221 of record CAKASE010000080.1, on the reverse strand, counting down.
CGTTATTAATTCAGTTTTTTGTAAGTTTTTTGGTCCTAATTACAGGTTTCTTCACGAGGACGATGAAAACATGTCCCTCGTTATCAAAAACGTGTGTGAAGCTGACGCCGGCGTGTACCACATCAGCGCCGAGAACGACCTGGGCGAAGACACCACCACCGTCAACCTGGTGGTCAAGGCCGCGCCCAGGATTAAGAAGAAAATTGAAAACCAGAGCTGCATGGTAATTAATCACACCACAACAAAAAACATTTTACTAATATTATGTGACAATACTTGTAAGCCTTATCTTTATATATATAATTCTTCTGTGAGTGTGTATGTCACTGAAGTTATCTCAAACGACTGGGCCGATTTTGATGAAATTTTTTGTGTGTGTTCAAGGGGATCTGGGAATGGTTTAGATTCACAATTTTGTCCGCTGGACAATGTTTTTTTAATTAATTTTTGATTTATTAATAGTTGTTGATGCAAACGTTTTTTTTTACATTAGATTTGACAACTAATATGTCAATTATTCTATCGCACTTCAAAACAAGGAGATTTATGGCTTTAATAGGTAAACTCCAAAAATATAAATAAAAAAACGTAACAGATATTTCTGGATTATAGGGCGATACGAAGTTCGCCGGGTCTTCTAGTTAATTTATATTATCTCCTCTCCTTGCAGGCGGGTTCAACTCACGAGGTGACCATCGAGGTAGAAGGATCTCCGGCTCCAGAACTGAAGTTCTTTAAGGACGGCGTCGAAATCAAGTCCTCGGAACGGATCCGCATAGTGAAGGAGTCGGACGAACTTTACAAGATCATTATCACGGACTGCAAGCTGACTGACACCGGCTCATATTCTGTTGTTGCTACGTTAGTGTTGCCTACTATCTTTTATCATCTATTTAAACACCAACTAGCTAAAAATATGACCCATACATACATATATTATCTATATGTATTCATACCTGTAGTAGATTGATGAAGAGAACTTCCTGTTTCAAGGTATTAGACCTTAGGAAAACAACAAAACATTTTGATGCTTGATAAGATAACTAACGGAAGGATGTATAATAATATATTTAGTGAAATTGCAATAACAAAAAATATATATTTTTTTAAATATTTTTAAGTACTATCCCTTATCGTACTTCCCCCAGGAACGAAGTGAACCAATGTTCAGACTTCTGGCAGTGGCACGTGTCCTCACCGCCGAGAGTGACCAAGAAGATGGGGGGAGAACGGATCTGTGACGAGAAGGAGACCCTCACACTCACCGTGGACACGGAGGCAGACCCTGCTCCTACTGTGACCTGGTAAGAAACATGACGGAAACCTGGAAATACTGCAATAAAACCCCTTGAAAGTAGTACTAGATATGGATATACCCATAAAAATATTGCTATAATAATAAAACCCGTTTATTGGTTAAAAGATTACACCACTACAAAACAAATAACAAAATAAAAATAGAGTAACACTTATCCTATGTATACAAAAAAGGAAAATAAAATAAAATAACAACTACAACAGGAAAAATATTAAGTTAAAAATCAATAACAATAATGTACTGACAAACACAAAAACAATGTACTGACAGCGGACACAATAGTTTGGTTAAAGCGAATAGTAAATCCATAAATACAATATCTTGTTCTCATTCCAGGTACAAAGATAAAGTAGAGCTTAAGGAGTCTACTGCAGTGAAGATGTCATCAAAAGGCCAGGCTCACTCTCTGGTCATCACGTCCGCCGCTCGTGCTGACAGCGGGGAATACTCCTGCGAGGTATGTAACTCATACATTAATTAATACCGTATTTTAAGAGTCAAAAATAATTTAGGTATTTCCGAAGTCAAGATACAAAGTCATACACAGAGATATTTGAATTCCTAAATATATATCGTAATACTGGCGTGTTGTAATCACTTGTGCCTACGTGCGTGCATGTCTTGTGACTGCTCCATAAAATGCTCCAAGCGTGCAAATATTTTTTAAACGACTATTGATACGTAGGCTGTTTCTAACATTAAGTAAAATATTCTTATTTTTACCTATATTTAACCGTCCTCACTGATCTTCCCTGTCTCGTAGTTTGTTTACCTATACATACGTAGTTTGTTTACCTATATATAACCGTCCTCACTGATCTTCCCTATCTCCTCAGGTCCGTAACACGTTAGGCAGCACGAGTGACTCATGTTCAGTGAACGTTCGTCGCGGGCCCGTGTTCACTCAGCGGCTGACCGACCTCACGGCGGCCGAGGGGGACGTTAATGTGGAGTTCACGGTGGATGTAGACGCCTTCCCGCAACCAAGCGTGCAGTGGTATGAACAACTTTATAAAACACTTGTTACTGTCCAAGAACTTAGAAAATAATTCTTAGTTAAATTATGGGTGATGAATCTGACGAAGTAGTTTATATAAATAAGTAAACGGAACTGATTCAGCAAGTTCTGATGACTAAAGGGATGATAAAAAATATAATGCAATATTTTTTGCCTGTTTTCATAGTTATTTATTTATCGAACGCCAAACTCACGACGAGTCTTTATACTCTTTTGAAAACCTTCCTTGTCTCTAGACGAAAAGAGTTTCTCTCATTCGTCATACTAACACCAACACTGGAATAATTTTCCTGCAATTTTATTTCCATTAACAAAAATTTTACAAGGTTCTATACAAGAGTTACTAGGTCATTACTGGGGTAGTCCGTTCATCACCTTTGTTCATTTTCACCTACCACCAGGTAGAATTATATTAAAAATGATCTTATACCTGCTTTTATCTTTTTATTCAGGTATTTAGGAGACGTTGAAATAACAGAGAAGAAGTCAGTGTACAGTCGCGTAGACAACGGCAGCAGTCATAAGCTGATCCTTAAAGAGGTGTCCGCGGAAATGTCCGGACGATACACTTGTAAGGTGACCAACGAACTGGGTGAAGACTCCTGTCAGGCCACCTTCACTGTTAACAGTACGTGATCAATAATATATACGTACTGCTGCCTAATTTTTTGTTTATAGCCACCCAAACTAAATATTTCAATAGAATAATTCTAAGATTATTTTAAATATTGCGTAATAATACACGACGTAACATTAATATTAATCATTAGGAAAACCCCGCATTACAAAGAGCTTGGTCGACATGACGGTGGACGCTGGTCAGACTCTGAAAATGGAGGTCGAGGTTGAGGGTTGTCCTGAACCAAAGGTCAAATGGTTCAAGGACGGCAAAGAGGTCACTACGGACGCTAGGATAAAGATTGAACGTGACACTAAGAGGTAACTTGTAACTCTGAATATATAAATCTTTTCTTTTTTTTCTGATTTTATTTTGGGACTTTTAGCAGCAAAACTAAATGTTAGTCCCATCGTTCCCTTAATAAAAATCCCACCACCAACAATAAATATAAGCCTTAAAGTATCTAAAATAATTCTAAAATTTGAATATACAGGGTGACTGGTGAATTACTATCAATATTTAAGGAGCATACTCGGTACATGATTCTCATTCGAATTATGTAAAAAAAATAGGTACTTAATTTTTGACCAAATTTCCGTATAAATAAATAAAGTGTGGACACGTTCCAAGTGTTCCAAGTGTGGACGCGTGCGTATAATGTTTGAAAAATATATCATAAAATGAAAGTAGCATTTTTTGTTATGAGTTTTAATACAGGTTTGATTTTATAAAAAAAAACTTTATCAGATATCTTAATTGAGAATAATCAATGCATTTAAGGTTTTACTCATGCACCAATAGTCATACTGAAAAATTTTCTTTTTTAAGGAACGGTTGTTTGAGTTTTGACGTAAAATAATTTTCATTATATTTCTCTACAACACTACGCCGCCGCCGCGTCTGTGTGAGTGTGTGTGTATACCTAATCTGTAGGGTGTTCATACGATGCGTAATTAATTACATAACTTTTGGTTAACTTGACTTAGAAGTTTATTAATATTTATGTTATATTAATTTTTATTTCGTCATATATGATCGTCAAATATCACGTCCTCAAATATCGATAGTAATTCACCAGTCACCCTGTATAAATGTGTGTGTGAATATACATATAAATACAAGTTGGATAACATCCCCTTAGGTTGGAGAACTATCATCTCACTGTGACTCTGGTCAAAGAAGAGGACGGAGGAGAATACGAAGTAAGAGCTGAAAATGAAATGGGCAGTGTGTCCAGCAAGAGCACTGTCACTGTTCATAGTAAGTACTGCTTAAAGGCAAGGAAGACATTACTTAGAGATATAAATAAGAAGTACTATCATCATATACCATCACAAATACATATATTGTACTCGTATTGATGGTGTTTTATTATAAAACTACATTAATGGTGTAAGAATTTGATTTGCATCACAGTTCCGGCAACATTACACACAACACTGGTAAGGTATTAGACACGCACAATATAAGACATGTATTTTGTCAGAATAATCAAATAGTAGTGTAGTTTACCAGTAGATGACAGCATTGCACGTTTAGTTTTAAACGTATGCCCCCTTTAAGGATGTTGGTAGAATTAGTATTTAATATTTGAGGCATTCAATATAGACTGGAATACTTGTTTGCCCCCACACTATGAATCACTTGACATTTGGTTTTTATACTAAGCACAATTAATTTTTGTTACCATGTTTTCATTATGTTTAATAGCTAAAGAAGTTCATTCGAGATTCAAGAAAGAAAATATTCTCGAAAAAGAATTGGAAGATGAGAATCAATGTCAAAAACAACAAATTGATTTCGTTGACACTGAGAAGAAAAAAACTGCTGAAAAAGAAAAAACGAAAGCAGAAGTGGCGGAAGAGAAGTCTTTGGATGATGAATCTAAAGTAAAAGTGAAGGCCGTTGTAAATGAGGAAGTTGATAAACCAGTCCCCCTTAAATCCCAGAAATCCTTTACAGAACCTGAAAAAATTGAAGAAAAATCTTTGGCTGATGAAACTGATATTAAGGTAAAAACAGTTCAATCTGAAGATGTTGAAAAGCCTGTTAAAGTAAAATCTCAGAAATCATTCACTGAGCCAGATAAGATTGAAAAGAAAACTTTAGCAAAAGAAGATGAGACGAAAGGCAAACCTGTGGCGATTGAAGAAGTTGACAAGCCCGTTCCAATGAAATCACAAAAATCTGTTTCTGAACCCGAAGTTATTGAAGAAAAATCGTTTTGGGATGACATACAAAACGATGAAAAAGTAAAATTGGCTGAGATGAATGAACCGGAAAATGTCCCACGAAAAGCAAAGAAATCGTTTTCGGAAACGCAAGAGGCGGAGACCAAATCTATTTGGGGTGAAAATCATAATGAAAAAATAAAACAGCCAATTGTTGAAGAAGTAATTGATAAACCAAAGCAAGTTGAAAGAGATGTTACTAAACCAGAATTAATAGAAAAGAAGGAAATCGAAGCTGATCTTGTTTCACCAAAACGCAAGTCTGTTAAAAAAGAATCTATTGTTGAAGAACCATTGAGTGCTGAAACTGAAGGTATAAAATGCGCTTTGGGCTTCAATCAGCAAACAGCTTTTAGGCAAACTCACGTTTTCATAGTGTTGCATGCTCTCGTGTTTTATTTAACATCCCAAGTGTGTTTTGTTGTTTAGGGCGAGTTTTCGAAACAGTAACCACGTTCAAGTCTGGTGACGATGGTTCAATTATAGTATCTAAAGTAAGCAGCACCCGCTCTCATGGCGCTATTGTCACAGGTCAGTACTCAGCTTTATCCCTTTCCTTCCGGTTTCTAACTGACCATATTATTAACCATATTATCATGTAGATTGACAGACGTATGATCTAAAACAGAAATACCACATCATTGCATGTTCAGTAATATCGAATTCAAATATTTAATTCCGATAATAATATTTTAACTGCTAGGTCCAGCCGAAACGCGCACTTTACATAAAATGACATCAAGCGCTGTATATTATGATGATGATGATGAATGTGATAGAAAGGTTTTAAGACCGAATAAACCGCACACGACTTCATTAGAAGTAGAAGAGATCGCTAGTCACAGTTACTATCTATCCGAACTCGGATATTATACAATACCAGAGCATATCAGACGGGGCACATACGGGATAATCGAGGAACCCCAGACCGATTCTGACGCGGAGACCAACTCGAGACATGGCAGACAATTTGGCGCCCGAACTCTGTCAATTATGTCGATGTCAGAAGATGATATGAGCTGGCAAAACGACTCGCTCTCGCGAGAAATTTCCATTGAGGACCTTTCTAAATGTATCTTCGAAATAGACGAAACTAAAAAAGTATTCAGTAGAGACTCATACGTGCGCCAATCGTCATTTAAGGAAGATTTCTTCACAGACGAAGGTGAAGAGGAATCAATTATATTACAAGAAAAAAGTCAAAAGGTCTTTGAGAACGATATCACAGAGAAAATTATTCACATATCGAAAGAATTTGACGATAACAGTTCAGTGCAGAATAAGATAGACGATGTTAAGAATCGTATTATAGAAGAACTCGTATTAAGCCCTACTAAAAACCTTAATAATATAACAAAGGATGTTGCCGAATCCTCAGTGGAAAGAAAGAAAAAACTTAACAATAGTCTGTTCAGTGTTGAAGAGGAAGACAGTGGAATAGAAGACTTACTGAGACGTAGCCAGAGACAAAGGAGCATATTAGATGACATTCTTGATCAAGAAGACAAAAAAGGTAATAGTCAAGTCAATAAAACCTAATACGAAAAAGAAAGTCACTGACGCGCGCGGCTGAAATAATATATTTTAAAGTAACGCTACGCAGTTTAGAGGTGTAATAAGTTTTCATTTTGTTTGTTTTATATGAAAAATTGCTATTGTTGCCTAACTGTATCTCCTGTTTTCTCCCTTCGGATTCTCAATTTAATGCATGTGGGTTGAAAACATCAGATAAATGAATTTAACTGAACGGCTACTTTAAATGTACTAATGTTGTACTGTATATCTGTTTTAGCGCGCATGCGTAATAACATTCCCTTCTGGCATACTAATCCTTGGGTCACACTCCGCAGAAGATGCTAAACAACGTCAACAATTATAAGGTACTTTTTCATTTATAAAAATATGTTTTGTGTGGATAGTTTTTGCGTTTGTGCTTCTTGTAGACGCCCTTATTTCCTTGTCTCCTACTGTAACCTGGTACGTATACACAAGCAAACACAACACACACGACAAGTTTCTTTACCTGGTAAGTCTATATTTTGTCTAACTGCTGTAAATATATAGCCATGTTTTCAGGTCTACAAAATGTACATATTTTTGTTTAAAAATTCTAGCAGCTTCAATATCTGGCTTTGGTGAAGAGTATCGTTTTTTAAAAACTTGAAATTGTAAATATATTTGCTAAGTCTTCTTGAATGTCTTTTTTAAAAGGTCTAAAAAAATGGAGTAATGAGTTATTGCTTTCAGAAAGATAAATTTCTTATCAATATTACAATTTTATCAAAGACATTTAAGGACATTTAAAACCGGTTTAGATAAAGATTCTAAATTTAAAATTCTTTCAGCACCCCCCAAATTAAAAAACAGCAGCATGAAGGATGGACACACTCACGAATCTCTGCCTCTGGTTTATACCGTGGAAGCCTCGGGTACTCCCCAGCCCACCGTGCGCTGGCTCCATGACGGACAGGAAGTGAAGCCTGATGACAGAGTCCACGTCTCCAACGACGGAGATCTTTACAAGCTAAAGATTGACTCCGTGGACATGAAGGACGCCGGTAAATGGCAGGCTGAAATTATCAACGATTTGGGTAAAGAGACTCTGCAAGCTGAGCTGTCCGTATCACGTACGTATTCGTAGATGATATTTTCTATAATCTATACCATATTAACTTGTGGTCTTATTAATTTTAGAAACAAAAAAATATATTTATTTCGTATTTCTTAAAGAAAAAGTTAAACATCATCGTCAAGAAATCTTGGGAGCGATTTTAAGTTTTATCCTGTATGGTCAATAAGAGCTTGTTATATGCCTTTTCCACAGCGGTTGCCGAGCTTCGGAAGCCAATCTTCACGAAACCTCTGGAAGCTGTGAGCGCGATGCAGCGGACCCCGGCCACGCTAACCGCGGTGTGTACGGCGGACCCCTTACCTCACGTGTCGTGGGCGCTCAACGGAAACGAACTACAGCCTGATGTTACCCTGGTCATGAACCAGGAGACCAAGGAACTTGATCATGGCATCAAGGAGTGCACTTTCAGCCTTCATCTACCCAGTGGTGAGAAATTGTTAATTTAGAAGAGGTTCTTAACGTCATTATCTATTAATTAATGATCCAATTTATATTGAAATTCAAAATAGAGAGATCTTAGGGCAAAATATACGTCAACACTCTAGAGTCGCTTTATTTTATTTCTAAAACACTTTATATCATTAAAGAGAATTTGATCGACCTTGGACTAAAATAAGATTATAACTTTTCACTCTAAATCTATTATTTTATTAAGCTTTTTGTCCTATTTTACTAAGCTTGTCTTTTTAAGCACAATTTTATGAGACGCAATATAACTTATTTTCTTTCTTCATTATCAAACAGTTATCCAAACTTTATTCTTCCGCCAGGCCTCCACACAGATACGGGAACTTACACTCTCACGGCCAAGAATAAGTACGGTGTAGGCGAGTCATCAGCTCGACTGGACATCCTTCTGCGGCCTGAAGTAGAGCCTCTCAAAGACATCACCACTGTGCCCTTCGAAGAAGTCACCTTCATCACTAAGATCAAGGCCAATCCGGTTGCTGAAGTCAAATGGTTAGTGAAAAACATAAGACCTAATAAATAATAGCTCACAAGTTTTATTCTTTTTGAAATTTTCAGAATTAATAAAATATTACCGAAATGTAAAATACATTTAGACATCGTCATATGATTACAGATTATTTAAGGAAAAGCATACATAGATACTTTTATTGTTAAATCTCTCAAATTCACATAAACTGGCTTAAATTTTATAAAAAAATCTGTGTTTTGCATAATCATGCATAATTTTTAAACATAATTTATTCATCAGGAGCAAAGATGGCTACGTAATCCAAAAGTCAGAGCATTACGAAATTCTTGAAGACCGGGAGAAGGAACGGTTCCAGCTTGTGATTAAGGACGTGAGGCTGGAGCAGGCCGGCACCTACACCGTCACCGCCACCAACAACCTGGGAGAAACCACACAACAGGCCAAACTGAATGTGCACAGTGAGTGATACACACAACAATTATATACAAGCCTTTATTGAAAGACAAACGAAAAGAGGCATAAAAACTGAGAAAAATAATAATTCTGGCACAAAAAAAAGAAACACAGGGTAAAATAAAAGATTACACGAGAATATATATGTAACCATTAAAATTGAAAAAATTTTGAGCTTCACAATAAAACATACATTTTTGTATGAAATTGTGATCGAAAATGTTAACTAGTATACTTTTTCTTACACGTTAAAAAAAATTAAACTTTACTAAGAAATTCTATGAATGTCAATTGAAATGCTTTTTAAAGACAAATTGCAAATGATTATATAATATCAATTACAAGCAACTTCAGAATTAAGAGAAGATTTTTATTTTAATTTCATGAATTGCAACTTTCATAAAATACATATAATAAATAATTCTTTTAGTTAATATTTTTCTGTAAATAAATGGTTACAAGCTTGGGACCATATACTATAATAACATTGATATTTTGGTTAATTGTCATTATTACAAGTAATATGAATTTTTGATAATAAATGCTGTTCAATTTAACAACTTCCAGCGGACAAGCCTACGTTCGTGAAGCCTCTGCAGAAGCAGATCGTAAAGGACTATGAAGATGTTACATTGAGGGTCCGCTGTGACGGCGTGCCCAAGCCTGACGTCAAGTGGTTCTTAGAAGGGAAACCGGTGGAAAATGATGAGAGACACACCGTCAGTACAGTGGTTGGGGGTCAAGTGGACAGCGAACTGGAGATCAAACACTTTGGAGCTCAAGACGCGGGAAATGTATGTACCAGTGTAACATGGACTAATGACGAAATACTGATTTAAATATCACAGTGTTATATTGGTTTAAATGCTTTGAATATGCTTTTAATAGATTTGTCACTATCTTTATGTGACGAAAAAAGATTTTGATAAATATACTTTCGAATTCTAAGACAGCATTTGTAATAAATAACAAAAAACTGTCGCTTTGGTAACAAAATGTGATGTAGCTTTGTATGGTGTTTTCTGCAGTACACGGTGGTAGCCAGCAGTGTATCAGGCTCAGCGGAGTGCTCGGCTGTAATCTCGCTAGCACAAATTCCTCCGGGCTTCTCTCACAAACTGGACCGGCAGAAGGAGGTGGATGAGGGAGAACCGCTGGAGCTGAAGGTCAAAGTTGACGGCAGCCCAATACCGAAAGCTAAATGGTAGGACCTTGTCATTTATATACTAGCCTGTACATATATTTGGAAAACCTGAAATTTGTTAATGATAAGACATTTTTTCCAACGTCTATACTCTATGGGGTGGAGACATGAGACTTGAAGGAAAATATAAAAGAGTTGACAACTTAATACACCACTGTAGTCTAGAGCAGGTGATGAAATTTCTACCAAGTCACTTTGGTCATTAAAATATTGATCGCAGACATATGTACCCATGTACGAGTATTAGGTTTGGGAGCCATCATACAAAGGCAGCATAGTAGCCTTTTGAGTTGGTGGACACTAAGTGAATTTAGATTATAAAAGTGATCCATGTTAGGCTCAAGGACGGCGTTGAGTTATCTCCGTCAGACAGCCACGTACAGCAGAGCTGCCAGCCGGACGGTACAGTCAAGCTGTACATCGAGCGAGCCACGCCTGCTGACTGCGGCGCTTACAAGCTAATCATCACCAACCCTAGTGGCGAGCATATGGCTTTGTGTGCGGTCGCCGTTAACCGTGAGTGTGTTATTATATAACATAAGAATAGACAAAGCCATGTCTAGGTACATATATTTGAAAAACTTCTTCCTCTCAGGGATATCTCTAAAATAATGAGATGTAAGACTTCGTGTATTCATTTAAATGAAACTAATATTTTTCGGATTATACTATATATTTTATTATTGCAAAGACTAAATACTCCTGAAATTTCGGTTACTTTTCATCAACCGTGATCACGGACAGACGAGATGTGAAGGTCATTCGTGTCATTCAGTATGTAGTTTTTACGTAAAATATCAGTTTAATTTATATATCTTATGTTTTAATCGCTAGAAACTTTTATCATAACATATTAATAATTACATCACTCGAGTCATTTAGGAATGATACACATACAGAGTCAAAACTCTTAAAATTGTCACGAAATGATTTCTTTTTTCATATTAAATAAAAATTGTTTATATTTACAGCAACTCCCCGCAAACCTTCATTTAGCGAGGAGCTGGAAGATACTAAGGTGGTAGTTGGTCAGCCGTTGAAGATGCAGGCGCGAGTGATGGCCTTCCCCGCGCCGGAGGTGAAATGGTTCAAGGATGGTAAGAAACGACATTTTTATTCTTTTAACCGATTTTGTACCAAAAAAAACAAGTTCTCAATTAATCGAATTAACCACCATCAATATATGTATTAAATTCTTTGTATTGTCGCTTTCAAAAATCAATGAATAAGACGTAAAACTTAAAATTTTGACAATAAAATACCGTTTTTTGTATTCGATGCATTTCGGATCTTTAGAATAATACTTGTATTTAGTACGAGTTGTAATTTTCTCAGGCAATAGCACTTGCGTAATTTGTGTCTAACTATTTATATATACAGGTATCCCGCTGAGACCCAGTCAAGCCGTGAACTTCATCAACAGTCCAGGAGGAATCATCGGTCTCAGTATTGACAGCGCCAGGCCCGAAGACGCCGGCGTCTACTCCTTGGTCCTTACAAACAAACTCGGAGAAGCGGAATCCAAAGCTAAAATAGAAGTTCGTATTCATAATAGTTTCAAAAATCTATTAACGTGTATAGTTATTGCAGAATTATACCATATACCATTTATTTATTTATTTGAATGGCACATCAACAGTACATACATTAAACACTTAAAACTAAACATTTAAAACTGACACTTATCTCATGTGTGTACCAATTACAGACATACACAGCACTGCTGAAGATTACTGTCTAGCTGCTTAATAATAATACTTATTGATTACAAAAATATTACATAAAATATAAAGATAACAAAAGAATTTTCAATTACAAAAATATTATAAAAAAAGATAGATAAGAATATCATTATACTAAACATACCATTGAATGAACAAAAAAAAACATTTTCTAATTCCCGAATTATTGATAGGTGGGTCAGAAGGAACGTAAACCAGCATTCATCGCAGAACTACAGCCGGCTAAAGTTATCGAAGGTTTCCCTGTCAAGATGGAAGTGAAGGTGCTGGGTCACCCGCCGCCTTCTATTAAATGGTAAAAACCGAAACCATCTATTTGAACATTATTTAAAACGTGTTAATCATTATATAACTGTAACTATTAATCATTATAAACTTGTAATTATTAACTGTAAATCATTATAAACGTGTAAATCATTATATAATTCTGTCCAGGACTCGTGATGGCAAGGAGCTGATTCCCGACGGTCAATCAGTCCGCGTGGTGTCTCAGCCTGACGGGACACACGCTCTGCTTCTGTCTAATGTGTCTCCGAGCGACGCCGGGGTGTACTCAGTGATCGCGTCTAATGATAAAGGCGAGATGACCTCCAGCGCGCCCCTCACTGTCTCCGGTGAGTCACACACAACAATCGAACTAGCTTTTTATGGTCACCGCGTAGACGGGTTCATCTAATTACTTAAAAAAATATATTTTTATTCAAGCAGTGCTTAGTTAAAGTAGACTTTAACTATTACAACAAAACGTTTATATTGAACTGTGCAATAGAACACACATACGATCTTTGAAAATAAGTATTCCACGACGAGCTAACTGCTTATCGCTATCTAAGCATGGGTTTCCAACCACTGCCGCAAACCCTTACTTGAATATTTAATAGAAGTATGGTAATCTGCACACAAAACTAATTTAAAAGATTTACAAATATCACAAAACAAACTATTAAAAACACTACACCAACTGGACTACCGCTTTCCAACCAAAGAACTTTACAAGAAAACTGATACACTATCCATTGCACAATTATACAAAACATGCATACTTATAAGAAAAATTCTCTCAAGATATACAGGGTGTATGAAAAACTGTGTCAACCCTTGAAGGCACGTATACATATAAGTATAAGCTTATTATAAAAAATAGTATAACTTAAAAAAAATCAAGCAGAAGTTAGTTACAGTGCATAGGCTAAGTAAGTTTTAAATCGACATTTTTCGAAAGAATGTTTCAAACATCTGACTCATACAAGGTCAAGACACCGTATAGTCGCTACGGCGCATGCGTGACCAGTGACCGCAGGCGACGGGCCGCTGGCGTTATTATTACTATTCTGTTATTTGTTCCAATAGAGATTTGAAAGTGTAAAAATTAGTTATATCGATAAATATTCTATCGACATTTTCAATATTGCTATAAATAGTTATGCTTTTCACATTAAAATAATTTCATTTTAAATAACTTTTATTAATAATAAATATTATAATTTGACACTTGTTCAGGTAAATTAACTACATATGTTGTATTATTAGGATAAATTGTTAATCTATTTCTGTTAAAAATGGTGTTTTACAATCAAACATAATATTAATGTTTGATATATCAAAATAAGTATCGAAATAATATTAATATTAAATATTTATTTATTGTTATGATTTTTTAAATATCGATATTTTCAATAATGTGAAAGTAACTTCAAGGTCGTCACTAGTAGCGCAGCAGCTGTGATGACGTCATTGCGTGTCATCGTGTTATACCAGTGGGTACAAACATTTTGTTACTCTACATATAATAATCATTTAATATTTAATTTTATTATTTTTATTGAAGAGTTTGTAAATGTAAGTTGTTTTATTGTGTTACATTATCGATACTGATAACGTAGTTAAGAGGGTTGACACAGTTTTTCATACACCCTGTATACACACATAAACTTCTTTTAAGACTAAATCACATACTATACACGAAATATACATAAATTACAAATACCTAAGCCTAGAACTAAACATTATGGTAACAAAACTATACAATTTGAGGGAACGTATCATGTACAATAGACTACCGAAAGAAATATTTCATGAAAAATCTTTTTTGAAATTTAAGGATAAATTAAAAACACACTGTCAAACTTTCTAATTATATTTGAATGTTCGTATAAATAAGGTCACCATTAACTTTATAAATGTTTATTATTATGTTACTAGTTTAAGTTTCCTATGTAAGTGAACTTTGTTCTTAATGGAAAATAAACCATCTCTAAACATTAGTTATTCGCATTCATTAATATAGACTATATTAATTTTTTTGGTATGTCTGTTAGGCTCAAAGTAACAAATGGAAATCAAAAAACTAATTGCATTATGTTTTTTTGTTATCAGGTCGTGAGGACGCCTCCAGCCCTCAAGAACGTCCTCAACTGATCCACGGCCTGCGAGATGTGACCGGTGAAGAGGGCCAGCCACTCATCATGAGCGCGCCCTTCACAGGGAATCCTGTACCCAAGGTCTCGTGGACTAAAGACGGGAAGCCGCTCACACCTAACGATAGAGTTCTGCTTACCTGTGACGGAAAGAGGGTTCGTTTTTATTACTCTAATCAATCATAATACAATATTCTGTATAATTAATTATAACACTTTTGTTACCTTCAAAGAATATAATTGAAATAGATTTATAGATATCCCTACTAATATTATAAATGCGAAAGTAACTCTGTCCGTCTGTCTGTGACGCTTTCACGCATAAACCACTGAACTGATTTTAATCAAATTTAGTACAGAGATGGAGTTGACCTTGACAAAGAACATAGGATAGTTTTTATCCCAGACTTTTGTAAGGTTCTCTTGGAAACGCGATATAACCGAACTCCACGCGGGCGAAGCTGCGGGCGGAAAGCTAGTTTAAAATAAATAATGGAATGATTCTTCATTTCTTTAGACTCTGAAAGTATTAAAAATACTTTTGTTAATATTAACTGCGACTATTTTCCTACCAGGTGGGATTGGAGATCAATCCACTGGAGGTAGGAGACTCGGGAACATATTCTGTGAAGCTTGAGAACCCTCTAGGCGAGGACTCGTCTGACGGAAAACTGACCGTACGGAAAGTATACCAGCCGCCGAAGTTCGTGCAGCGATTCACAGACCTACAACAGGTGAGATCGATATTCTGTTTACATGTATCCATAGCCTGCAAAAATTGTTTTTTTAACATGTTAAAGAAGATTGCACATAAGCTAACTTTCATTCAAAGTTTTATAGCCAGAAAATACTCTTATTCTAATTATTGACAATTTTGCTGATCAAAAACAATTAAGATCTTATGGAGCTCTAACATATTTGTATGAAATTCATTATGAGATTTATATCTAATATATTGTATACTAGTTTTTGCCCGCGACTTCGTCCGCGTTAGTGTGGTCAAGAGTAATATATGTAGGTATAGCTGACCAGGCGAACTCTTTTCCGTCTTAGAGGCCATAAATAATCAGGTTTTTCCTGTTTCAATCAAACAGAATGATTGACATATTAGTTAGTTGTCAAATCTAATGTCAAAAAAACGTTTGTATAGGAAATAGAAAAGAGCTGTTTTTAGGGTTTTCCCGGCAATTATTCCAATTTTTCTCACCTTTTAAACCTTCCCTGGACTTCCAGGAGTATTTCAAGACTAAAATTAGCCAAATCGGTTCAGCCGTTCTCGAGTTTTAGCGAGACTAAGGAACAGCAATCCATTTTTATATATATATATAGAAGATTGACAATCATTTCACACTTCGTTTTCAGCTGCCGACCTTCGACGCGAAGTTCCCTGCTCGTGTGACAGGCGTGCCTTCTCCCGAAGTATCTTGGTATAAGGACGGCGTGCTACTTAAGCCATCTGACAAGTACAGTTTGAAGAGAGACGGTGACGCGTGCTGCTTGTATGTGAGGGACGTGACGCCGGGAGACGCGGGCCTGTACCGCTGTGTGGCTCGGAACAGGGAGGGGGAGGATAGCTGTGAGGCTGCTCTTGAAGTTGTTGATAAAATGTAAGTTGAACTTCGTTACTATCTGGCTATTTTGTCATGTAAAACGTATATTTCCATCAACAAAGTTAATTTTTTAATCCTTATGCGATGGAAACTGGATATCGGACTAAAATTCCTGGAATCTTTAAAGTAGAATTCTTTTTATATTCTGGATTATTGGAAGTCATATTAAGTTATGCATAAATTTTATTTAAGAGACGAAAAATCAAAATACGAATAGAACTTACTACACTAAGGGCTTTAAATCCTTTAAGAAAAATTACATTCACATTAATGTCTTAATTTGTTTGGGCGGCATGTCTGTACGAATCTTTATGCAAACTGCAGAAATTATATCGTTAAAAATATTGATAAAAATTATTAGATATGTCTCTATTCGTAAGTTGTATGTAAATATACAACTTACGAATAGAGACCACGATTGTGATGATGCTATATAATATTTTTATATCCTTAGAGCTCGCAAGCAGAAGGTAGAACCTCCATCGTTCTTGAAGCGTCTGGGTGACGCGGAGGCTCTGCGGGGTCTGAGCGCTAAGTTCACGGCCTGCGTCACCGGGACACCCGACCCGGAAGTCGAATGGTAACAATACAAATAACTTTAATATATACTTTTATTCAGTTTCAATAGTTGCTACGATGCTATACTTTTCTTGGAGCTTAAGAATTTTTGAACTTTATTCGTATAAAATAAATTGAATAATAATCAATTGATTTGTCGTTAATTTATCGTTGCTTTGTACAAAAATATACGTATGCAAACAATTCTTAACGAAATGTCGTTAACTATAAGAACCAACCGTCTGTTAAACTCTGAGTAACGGCGTGTTAGTTACGTTTTCAGAGATATCTTCTTATAATAATGTTGCTATACCATATCTAAAGTAAAACTTCACTTTTATCTTAATGATTACTCTAATTTCTTGCCCGTTTCTCCTCCAAACACAACCTCTCATCTCCAGGTTCCGTAACGACATGAAGTTGTTCCCGTGTGAGCGTGTTCGTATAGAGCAGGAGTCGACGGGCTTGTTGCGGCTCACTATATCAGGCGTGGGGCCTGACGACGCTGGAGTCTATCGCTGTAGGATCTCCAACCCTCACGGGCAAGACGAGTGCCAGGCTAACCTCATATATGACAGTGAGTCTTCCAAAGTCACTTTCCAGAATAGATTTCATTTTCGCTTTAGAAGATATTTTTATGTAATGAATCATAGCATATTATCTTTAAGTACAATATTATTCTTGTTATCTTAGCGGGTCTAGAACCACAGTCCCATAAGAAGCCGCTATCAGAACAGTACTCAGATTTCGACAAGATGAAGAAAACTGGTGTGCCGATGCCACTGACGGACAAGCCCATCATCTCACGCATGGCTGACAGACACCTCACACTGTCCTGGAAGCCGTCCATCCCTCACCAGCCGAGGTTCCCTGTCACCTACCAGGTAAATGTTTTGACGAAAGTTAGATGATAGAACAGAATTCATCATATTTGCCAGAACTTCTGTAAAGTGTCGTGTATATCTTATATATCTTATTTCTTAAATTTATTTAAATGAGCAATTATTGTATATATATTTATATGTATTGGAATTTCGAAATCGGCTCCAACGATTTTCATGAAATTTAGTATATAGGGAATCTAGCTAGGAATCATTTTTTGAAAATTAAAAAAAAATAACAAACAGGAGTCGTTTAAAATATGACTCTTCCTGACATCTATTGGCGGATAGCAATACTACTTTTTGCTAATTGATTTAACGACACAACAGCAGATGGCATTGTTAATTAATAATTCCTTAATACCGAACAAAGCTCGGTAACCAGGTATTTGTTATTATAACGCATAGAAGAAGTGACAAATCCCATAATGCAAAGAAATAATCGTTTTTACCATATTACATATAACTAACTTTCATTTCATGTTAATAATTTATAAAAGTTCCTAAAATAAATAAAATATATGTTTTAAGGTGGAGATGTGCACCATACCAGATGGTGATTGGTTCACTGCTCGTACGGGTCTACGGTCTTGTGCCTGTGACGTTCGCAACCTGGAACCCTTCCGCGATTACCGCTTCAGAGTCCGTGTTGAGAACCGCTTCGGCGTGAGCGACCCGTCACCCTACGCCGTCACGCACCGCGCCAAGCTGGAACCCGACCCGCCCAAGTTCGTGCCCTACCTACAGCCCGGCATCGACTTCCGGCCGGAGACCTCGCCCTACTTCCCTAAGGACTTCGACATCGAGCGGCCTCCTCACGGTAGCTATGAACAGGCTCCCAAATTCCTCCGACAAGAGCAAGACTCACAATACGGTGTGAAGGGCCACAACGTGGACCTGTTCTGGTTCGTGTACGGCTACCCGAAGCCCAAGATGACTTACTTCTTCAACGATGAACCCATTGAGGCCGGAGGAAGATACGACTGGAGCTACACCAGGAACGGACAGGCTACGCTGTTCATAAACAAGTGAGTGAGAACTATTGGAATTAATTAAAAACTTTTTTATATTTTCGCTTTTAAATTTTTGGTCTAAATAACATCAATACAGCAAAAACTAATGTCACCAAAAATATCCTTTTGTTAGTTTAACACTTTACTTTCAAAACATTTCGACTCCTTTAAATGAAACTAATATTTTTCTGAAACACTACGCGAGTTTATTTTTGATAAAAACTACTGTCTGTGAATGACATTCACATCTCGTCTGTCCGTGATCACGGTTGCTGAAGAGTAGCCGTAACGTCGGGAGTATTTAGTTTTTATCAAAAATAAAGTCGCCTAGTATATCCGACAAATATTAGTTTCATTTAAATGAATAAAACTCGCAGAATCTTAGATATCTTTACATTTCGACGTGTTATAAAGGAAGTCTTCCGATTATGTCCACTAGAATGTTAGAGCGTGACGTTGGTTGGTACGAAGCAGTGGCCACTAATGAGCACGGCCAGGCCCGGCAGCGTGTGAGGCTGCAACTAGCGGAGCACCCCGCCTTCATACGACGGCCCGAGGAAGTGGTTGTTATGACCAGAAGAACGGCTCGTTTTGAAGCACGAGTCACTGGCCTGCCATACCCTGATATCAAGTGGTACAAGGATTGGCAGCCACTGGCACCTAGCTCCAGGATTAAGGTATGACGATGATAGATAAATGTAAAGAAAGAATAGTTTAATATGTTTGCAATTCAGCCAATCTATGTCTGAATGGAATATTCTAAAAAATCACATAAATTTAAAGATAGGAAGTAGGCTATGCTATATTTTGACTATGCTTTATTTAAATGGAAATTATTTCGAATCAAAGAAAAGACGATAAAAAAATGGGATTATAAATATCTGTAAATCCGTGTAAAAACGCAAAATAATACCAATGAAGTCGAGAACCTTTTCATTTTTGAATTCGATTAATATATTGTAATACGGGTTTACACCTAGTACAGGGGCCCTTGCAACTTGTTTCTATTGTAATACTTGAGTCAATAAAGTTTATTTTTATTTATTTATTTTATTTATATTATTAAAGTCCTGGTTGAATTTTTTGTAATTCTTTTGTTACGTAACACATTTATCTTCAAATTTACCAGCAGTCCCTTTTATATATTAAAAATGTAGAGATTTACGACATGTTGTTTTGTATTCCAGGATTAACTTAATCTCCCATTTTCATGTAGTTTTTTAACTTAACATGAAATTATTTGTTCTGTCATAATGATCTATCTTTGAATTATTTTCTTCCCAGATGTACTTCATCGAACCGGACACAGTACAGCTGGTGATAACGGACGCTATTCTGAAGGACGAAGGTCTGTACTCGGTATCAGCTCGAAACGTCGCCGGCTCAGTCAGTTCATCCGCAATGCTTTATGTGGAAGAAAGTGAACATGAATATTCACAAAGGTACATGAAAACTGTATAATTTTAATACATCCTTCAAAATGCATTTCTATTTTCTAATTCCTTGAAGGACTTGGCCATTTTTTGAACAAAAGAAAACACTATCTGAAGTGATCCAACATGTAAGCTTGTTTTCCCAGAATCCGTGAATACCCTCCACGAATCAAGCCTAGCAGCAAACCATTTGGAGACCATTTCGACCTTGGAGACGAGCTGGGCCGTGGAGTGCAAGGGGTCGTGTACCATGCTGCCGAGAGACTTTCAGGTATAGTAAACAATGTTAAATAACTTTCTAACATTTGATATTTGACAGGGAACAGTTCCAATCCAACAAACAGAAAACTAAAAACATACTAGATCATACTCTACTCCGTCAATTTTATATACCCAACCATATAAGCTATTAAGGCGATACTCTCATTTATGTATTACAGGTCGTAATTACGCTGCCAAGATTATGCACGGTCATTCGGAGCTGAAGCCGTTTATGAAAAACGAACTGGACGTGATGAACCAGCTGAACGACCGTCACCTTGTGAGACTCTATCAGGCCTTCGAACACGACCACACCTTGGCACTGGTCATGGAACTGGCTGCTGGAGGAGAACTGGTCAGGTAGGAACTGACTCATGAATGACTGACACAGAACACTGACTGTATGAGTATGACCATAGAAAAACAAGAATGTTATTCTATGGTCATGGTTTTAAGAGATCCTGTTCAGAAAGAATTAATCACTATAAAAAGAATGTATTGACGTTGTATATGCATAAAATTATCAAATTTGATGTAAATTCGAAATTAAAGTGTACTTGTTTCTCAGAGATCGGCTGCTGCGTAGTACCGGCTACAGTGAACGCGAGGTAGCGGGATATATGAGACAGTTGCTAAGGGGATTGAAACACATGCATGACAACAGTTACGCTCATCTAGGACTCACAGTACGTCTTCAATAATAGGAAATTAGAATTATTAAAATAAAGAACACTAAAATAATCATAATTCCAGATCGGCGAGCTGCTTCTGTCTCACTCAGGAAGCGATTATTTGAAAATTTGCGATTTCGGCCTGTCACGCAAGATCCATCTCGACAAGCACGCTGCCTTGAACTACGGTATGCCTGAGTACGTGGCACCCGAGGTGGCTAAAGGAGAAGGAGTCACCTTCGCCGCGGACATGTGGAGCACCGGCATCATAACCTACATACTGCTGAGCGGAATATCACCCTTCAGAGGCGCCAATGATAGAGAGACGCTGACGAGGATTCAGGAAGGGAAGTGGCAGTTCGATGAGGAGTGGTGGTCCTGCCTGAGTCGGGAGTCCAGGGACTTCATATCCAAACTGCTGGTCGTCAACTGGAGAGACAGGATGGACGTCGATACAGCCCTGAACCATCCCTGGCTGACAATGGCTGACAAGATCTATAAGGACGAATACATCATATCGACGGACAGATTGAGGAATTATTACAATTTATACAGGTATATACACTTCCTAAAACAGAAAGTACTAAATTGTTATTGTCAATTTATTATACTAAGGGAAATTATCAAAAATTTATTATACTAAGGGAATGGATGGACAACGCCCAATGTCGCACGTGGTTCCGTCGTCGGCCGCTGAGTGGCGCCTTCGAGCATCCCTCCAAGATGGTGTACCCGCCCGGCATCATATACACTCCTGAAGGTAATATACAGGTCTACTGTCACCCATTTACAGCAGGTTGTATTGCGAAACAATTAAAAGAGTTTATAGGTAATGAATATTTGAAATTTACGCTTAAAATTACCCCATATTTAGTCCAAAAGGTCATGCCATAAAACTTATTTAGATAGATGGTTCGGTATTGCAATAAAAAGCACCCAGTATGAGGATGTTGATGATTTAAAAAAAGGAGTATACTAATATCAAACTCCCTGGTTTGCTTTACACCAAACTTTTGACGTCGTGCTTTTTAGCACAGAACTCTTCTCATAATAACAAACCAAGTAAAATATGAATTCCAACAACTTTTCTACAAATATGTAGACACTAACATATACAGTAATAGCATAATAATTATAGCAAAACATATACTTTAATACACATTAATTCATACATTCTCTGTTTGCAGGAACTCCTGAGCGCGACGACATCTCCAGAGATAGGAAACCCGCGGAGTGGGACCTGAAGTTCAAGCAGTGGGATCACCCTGACTGGGAGGTTTCCGCCAAATCTGAGAGCCAGTGAGCTATTATTTTTACTATATTATAATATAATTTGTTAAAATTAATCTCATGATTTCAGTTTGATATTAGTAATTACAAACTTTTTGTCGTATTTAAAATAATTTCTTGCAAAGTAAAACAAGGACGAAAAACCTTACATCGAGCTTAAAATTTAAAGTGAAGACATTTGTTACTTAGCCAAAATACACATTTTTTCAATTACTATTGCATGTTCTATTAGTCAATTACTTAGTTTATTTAAAGCTATTATAATAACTTTGTTTACTGATATGTTGACAACAATTCTTACATTCCTAATTGGTATATATAAATATATTCCAGTAGACAAATAATGAGCCACATGTCATTGTCCGCAGCTATCAGAACGGTCCCGACACCTACTTGTTGCAACTACGAGACACTTCGTTCCCGGTGAGACTCCGAGAGTATATGAAGGTGGCCTGTACGCGCTCACCTGGATACAGTCTGGCTGTACACGACACATACGACCCCAGGGTCAGTAGAATTATGAGTATAATATATATGCATTGTTTATTCCAATAATAAACCTATATAGAATGTAGGGATACATATGATCAGTATAATTATGCAATACAATTTTCTTTTTCCTAGACGCCAATTATCCGCGAACGTCGGCGGTTTACTGACATCATGGATGAGGAGATTGATGATGAACGACGCGAGAGGATCAACAACTACGGAACGGAGTCCTACACCATCCGAAGACTTAGACACGAGCTCGGCACGCGCCTCGACAGCTACGCGGAGGCACAGGCCTTCATGGAATCCAAAAAGGACGGCCAGCTGCCTTTCTTCCGAGAGAAGCCCCAAGTGTTGCCCGTCCAGGAGGGCGATCAAGCTCAGCTCTCCTGCTTCGCCGTAGGAGATCCTCAGCCTTCGATACAGTGGTTTAAAAACGACATGGTCATCGCTGAGGGCCAGCGCATCAAAATCATTACGGACGAAGAAGGCAGGTCCACGCTCAAATTTGACCCAGCTATGCATCACGATATTGGTTATTATAAGGTCGTAGCCAGGAATAAGGTCGGTCAGACGGTGGCTAGGACGAGGATAGTGGAGGCGACCCACCCGGACGCCCCGGACAGCCCGACCGCGGCTGACGTCTCCGATACTGAGGTGTTACTCCGGTGGAAACAGCCGAAGTACGACGGAAACTCTCCCGTGGTGTGCTACAGTCTGCAGTACAAAAAGGGAGATAGCGTGGAATGGATCACAGTCGCTGAGAATATTGACCACGAGTTCTTCGTCGTGAGGGACCTCGAACCGGACACGAGCTACCAATTCAGATTGTCATCCCGCAACAGAATCGGCTGGAGCGACAAGGGCATCCCGACTAACTTGGTTAAAACGAAACAAACCGGTTCTCCAAAAATAGAGGTGACAAAGGCGATGAAACACTTGCAACAGTTGACTGAATCTGGACAGGAAATTGTTTTGGACGAAAATAAACCCGTACTGGACTACGACACGGAAAACAACCCACTCGAATGGGACACGACCACCAACGTCTCCGAACGCTACACGTTCATATCGGAGCTGTGGCGAGGAAATTTCTCAACCATAGTAAAAGCCGTCGACAAGAACACAGACAGCGTTGTAGTAGCGAAGCTTCTAGAAAACAAACCCGAAACTGAAGTTCAAGTGCAGAGAGAGTACAATTGCTTGAGAAAACTTAAACACGAGAGGATATCGAGCTTAATCGCGGCATATCAAATTCCTGGGTCACCGGTGGCCGCGCTCGTTATGGAGAAGCTGCAAGGCGCCGACGTGCTCACATACTTGTCGAGTCGTCACGACTACACCGAGCAGATGGTGGCCACGATCGTGAGCCAGGTGTTGGACGGGCTGCAGTACCTCCACTGGCGCGGCTACTGCCACCTCAACCTGCAGCCAGACAACGTCGTGATGGCCTCCGTCAGGGCCATACAAGTCAAACTAATAGACTTCGGCTCAGCGCACCGAGTCACTAAATTGGGCACCAGCGTCCCACAGGTCGGCGACTTGGAATATAAAGGTAAATACATCAGATAACATCGAAATAATGAGATCTAAGGTTTCCGCGAGTTTTATTCATTTAAAAGAAACTATGTATATTTTTACTACGTTCACAACTTGTCTACCCGTGATCACGGTTGCTGAAAAGTAGCCGAAACGTCGAGAATATGCAGTTTTTTTTTTTTCAAAAATAAAATCGCGTAGTCTAATCCGAAAAATATTAGTTTCATTTAAATCAAAATAATATTTTTAAAGTAGAATTCAACCTAACCAACAAATGTTTCAGCTCCGGAAATAATAAACGACGAGCCGGCCTACCCACAGACGGATATATGGTCACTTGGAGTATTGACCTACATCCTGTTGTCAGGAGTGTCACCCTTCCGTGGCACTGACGATGCAGAGACTAAACAGAATATTTCTTTCGTGAGATACCGATTTGAGCATCTATACAAAGAGATCACTCAGGTAATGTGATTTTTTTTTTAGTTCCATCATATGTACGTAACATTCTTATATTTTTGTATCCGTTTCTTTGCGATAACTTAAATTACGTATATAAACGCAGTATGTGACGTTACTCGTAAACACAATATCTTTAACAAATTCTCCATTGACCCATTACATACGGAGCTTTTTCAGTTTTTCGTTAGAAATCTACGTAGTTAATATCTTTATTCTTTATATTTGAATCCTTTATTAGAAACACGTCACTCATGGCTCTTCGAAAAAAATCTGATTACTTTTATAACACTAAATGAGTAACCTAACGTGTTATTAATAAAATCTTTTGTTATTCTTCCAGGAGGCAACCCGTTTCCTCATGTGGGTGTTCAAGAAGGTCCCTCTGAAGCGTCCGTCAGCCGAGGAATGTCCCGAACACCGCTGGCTCGCCAACTCAGACTTCATACAGAGGAAACGAGAGAGGGCTGTCTTCTTAGGCAACAGGCTCAAGGTTTGGATATAAAACTTTTGATTTTATGAGATAGTTACATTTATTAAAACTTCGCACTTAAAGTTATCTTTACAGTATTAATATTGAGAAGATAATGTCCTTATATATACAATCAATTAAAAATAACGATTGCACCAGAATCAAACTTTATGATATCGAAGACTATCGGAAGTATTCATTTAAATGAAACTAATATCTTTCAGATATACTACGCGTGTATTATTTATTTTTTTATGAAAAACTATATACCACCGACGTTTCGATCAGGTACTTTTCAGCAACCGTGATCACGGACAGACGAGTTGTGCTCACAGTTGCTGAAAAGTAACCGAAACGTCGGGAGTATGCAGTTTTTTACAATAATAAAATACGCAAAGTGATCCGAAAAATATTAATTTTAATTAATGAGATCTTGATGAACTACGATATAAAGACATACTAATATATGTAACGAAATCATTTTGTTTGACCACCAGGAGTTCTCAGATGAATATCACGAGCGTAAGTCTCGCGCCACCTCCCAGACGGACATCCTGGCGTCATGCGGCGCCGCCCCGAAGCTGGCGCGCTCCAACAGTGTCGCTGACGAATTACAAACTAACACTGACTTCTGTACGCACTGATACACACACAAACACTCAACACACTATAAAAAAAACCCGCGAACTGACGAGTCATTATTTGTTTTATTTTTAAAATATATACAACCTTCATGCCCTGGCTTATAATCAGCCATTAACAAAATTTGAAACGTGTCAATACTTTTTTTTTTGGTGTATACAGGTATTTAATCCCTTGATCAGGTTTATATAAGTCTTTTGTTTTGTTATATTATTGTAAATATTTAATTGTATTGTTGATTCATATGAAAATCATTTTATAAAAATTAAAACACATTATTTTCTATAAATACTCATTTATAACCAAAGCGACTATTATTCAATGTTTGTTTATTAAAATACGCCATAGAATATATAAATTTTACACTCATATTAAAACTAAACATGGAAAAGCGATCATTAATTTATTTTTGAATCTGGCTTGTTATTATTAAGTTAACTTATTTATAAATAGTTTTACTATTTTACTTTTTGTATTACGTTGAAAATAAAATTCGATTTCTGAATTGTATTATTTTTCCTGTTTACATTTATCATAATCCTGGTAGGAATATAAAAAAATTATAAAAAGAAACAGATTAAATACACACCATAATGTATTAGACATACTGCCCTTATATTATTTCATATTAAAATGTATCTACTTAACCAATTTATTACATACAAATATATTTAGTAAATTCAATAACAATATTAATTTCTGTATTTAAGTTGTACATTTTTCATGATAAATAAAACACAATTTTTCAAAAGAAGCTACTTATATTGTAAATGTTTAATAGCACTTATGTTGAAGCGATTTAAAGAATACCAAATGATTGATTGACTAGAGACAAAACTCATTTTTGACAATTAAAAGTTTTTTATGGACGAATTCAATAATTTAGAAATCAAATAGGAATATTTTACCGCTTCAAACTGAATGACATGTGGATAGCTTCAAAATCATGGAACAGACATATTATGATCGATAATCTATATGTATATATTTATATATATGTAAAAATACAATTTCACACACACCAATAGTTGATATAAATTGCCTAACCAATCACTATATCTATATTATTGCAATAATTCACAGTAGGTAGTGTTTTAGAAGCTAAATTATTATATTATACAAATATACTTTGAATTATAAATATCATTTAAATCTAAAAATATTAAAAGAATTGCCTGCAATGATAGAAACGAATATATTTCTTCACAAACATAATTTATTTTCTATTAATGTATCACTTTGTTTTGGAGTATTTTTCACTAAAACTATTGTTACTGTTGTCCTTTAGTGCACACTATGAGTTGTTGTTAAACCTAACTCGGGAAAGTAAACCTCATCTCTTCCCCTTCGACACGGAAATATACTCCTGTACTTTAGATTGAAATTCACTTTTATTTTTCTTATACATCTCGGCTGCTTGAATGTTCAGAGGGTCCTCGAAGTTTAGGAGATCCTGGAACAGTTAGATGATAAAATAAGACTTTCAAACATATAAAAGTTTAGTATAATTATATTATTTATAGTACATACAGTGAATAAAGAGTTTAGTCCCCACACTACATCCTTGAGCCTCCTGGTCGGTGCCCACCCATGTTCATCTATTGATGTTTGTCGTAGGAGCGAAAGACATATTTCTCCATCTTCATTAATGTTAGGATGCCAGAGACGAGTCAAACATTTTACTTTTGGTGGCTGAAAAATAAAAATAATTATGAGTGTGTACTTTGTGATATTCACATGACTTTTTTACTATTATTTTCTTGCTTACCGCCATATTATAATCTTCAGTCACATAAATACTAAATTTAAATTTTCCTCCAGCCCAATAGCCCTCATCAGGGCTGACGGTCAGAATAAATTCGCTCAATAAATTAGGGTCTTCAAAATGAATTGAACACGTCGCGGGAAGGTTCTCGTTCATCTCCTGCACTTCCTTAACTAATAATTTGTCTCTCACTGATATTCTCCTCAACGGCTCAATAACACCATTGGGAACCTCCGTATGTTCCTTTTTGAATTTTCTATTTAGTGTTATCATTTTGTTGCCTTAAAAATGTTTTAATATTCACTAGTTTACATTAAAAAATACGATGAGGAGGGTTTACACTGGTTTTCTCACAGCCGTTACGGAGTAACAGTTTTTTTTTTACCAATAATGCGAAATAAGTTGCTCCAAAATTTACTTTGACAAGTCTGTGTCACAGTAATGTCATATTCTTATTTCGCAAAACGAGAAAAGAAATCTTTAACAAATACGAAACAGATTATACTTAGGGGTAATATAAATATGGATAACAAATTATTATTATAGATATTTTGCCAAAAAATACATACAAATATCTTATTTTGTACGTAAATAGTTATTAATATACTTTTATAAATACATAAACTTAAAATTAATAATTTAATAATTATCGATTTGACATGAGTCAGCTGGAGTTTTAAATATGCGATGATACTGTAAACTAAATAAAATGAAGTTTTTTTATTAAAGCTCAGTATCAGTTTTATTTGTGATTTATTTTTAAAAACATCGAATAATGGCAGAAGTATCTTGGCCGTGGCAGTATAATTTTCCTCCTTTTTTTACGTAAGTAGTATCATTTATTGTTTGTAACACTACGCCCATCGAAACAAAAATGAGCAGTCTTGGAAAGAATTGGAAGTATATTAACGAAGGAAATGTCCACATTGTCCTGCATATATTAAACAGCGACTGCGTTATTCGTCTCATTAAAGAGGATGACCGGAGTCATACAGATTATAGTGTCGTACGCAACTCCGTCAACTTTGTAAATAGAGTGATGATACCATTGCTTTTTGAAAATTATAATTACCAAGAAGAAGTAATTACAATCAATCCAGATGAAATTGCAACATTATCAAATACATTGAAGTTATTAAGACCAAAACATCGCCAAATAAAAAACATTATCAGTCAGTATGCTATAAGAGCACCTAATTTAGCTTTGATAGATTATGAATTCGACAACTACTGTGTAGAAATTAAACCAAAAGAGGGTTTTATGTCAAAAAAATTCATAAAATATGCCAAATGTTACTTTTGCCTCAAACAATACATAAAATTGAATGAGAATCAAATCAGTAAAATAAGTAATTACTGTCCATTGGATCTATTTTCTGGTAATAAAATAAGAATAAAGAAGGCTCTAAAGAGCTTGATAGAAAATCCACAAAACAATTTTAAACTTTTTAAAAATGGCATGGTTATTTATAATGAACAGTCGAATGTACAAGTTTTTGAACACTTGATTGCACAAATGCCTTTTCTTGAAAATGTAAATAATTTTTTAGATTTAATCATTGAGATATTACTCAGTGAAGGCAATTCGGATATTATTTTACACAAATCCACCTATGATATGATCTCAGAATCTACATTGGGTTGTGTTGAAGAAAGAAACCCCTACACAAACAGTCTACTTAACAAGTTACTTGGTGTTCAAAAACTATCCAAGAACTTTGATAATTGTTATCCCGAACCAAGTGATTCATATGAATATGTTTCATTCATACTAAACATGTTAAATGATGAACATTTAGATTTATCAAATACAACCGATAGAGAAAGTTTTTTAAGTCACATAGACTCGAGTCATCTTGCCCTTATATCGGCTGTAGCTAAAGATTGCTCGATCATGATCACATTCACCAATAAATCTCATGAAAATCTTCCCACCATAAGAATTGGGGACGAAACAATTGCGTACAAGATGTCAATAACAGATTTAGAACCCAAGTCAGTTAAAACTCTGACTAAGAGAAACGAAACTGAATTAAAATTAATAGAGATATATGAAAATGTGATCAAATCTGATAATATTTAAGTAAGTATCAAACATTAATGGACAGAACAGAATTCCATTCCTATATCAATATATTTCTTAAATATTTACTTAGAAAATATCTAGAGAGGCTGAGTGTGAGATATTTTTTATATTAACTTTATTGAGTTCTTGTTAGTTTGCAATTTTGTTTAATTTTTTTCTAGTATAAATTAATTGTTAGAATATTTTTGATTGTCATGTGATTTTCTGATTATATTTTAATTCCTGTCTAATTTCATTGTTTCTTATATTTACACAGCCTAAATGTTCTTTTATCTTTATGAAGATAAGGTGATCATTAAGTTCACCTTTTGTGCATCACATGATTACATATGTGCAATACAGGAACAAAATAATACTTTTGCAAATTATGAGGATTTTTTATATGCAACAAAACTTGTTATCAGTCGTTTTGTGAGACAAAAATATATATGAGATATGAAATCACTAATACAATGTAAATTGTTTTTTCCAGAATCCAGCCAAACTCGGAAACAAGGTCCAAACAATTACAAGCATGGCAAGAACTGATATCGGAATATATGAAAGCAACAAAACAATCTACCATAGATGTAAGAGAATCACAGAACAGTCCGCTATTTAACAACACAGCTATCGATAGGAGGCTGTCTCCGGAGGGAGTTCTGACTGTTTTAGAGGATATGGCGAAATCTGGTAAAGCTGCGCCCATAGATAAGAGTAAGAATGTGTGGGAAGTGTACTGGCATTCACTGGACGAGTGGGGTAACATGATATATAACTGGGCGAGCAGTAACGGACTGAACAACACCGTCTGTACATTGTATGAGCTCAGAGAAGGCGACAACACTGTTGGTGAAGGTAAGTCTAACTAAGGCAAATATATTTTAGAGCTGATTTCATAACAGTGGAGGATTTAAGAACAAAAACTGAATTTGTTCCTCAAGGATTTGTATTTGTATTTGTAAAAGATTTATAAAAAAAAGTAACTTATTTGGCTAAAGATTTTTACTCAGAAATTTATGAATATTTTTTCTTTTTCATAAATTTAGATATTACACATTACTTATTCCCTTTTTAGTTATTTTCAATGAGTATAGTCCAACTCCTGACAATTTTAAATACACTTATATTTTTCTACACAAATCTTTAATAATGTTATCTCCCATGTGAAGATTTAAGTGAAGCGGTGTACATTTTTATAACTATGTTTATTATTTTCAGAGTTCCATGGACTAGACATGAACATTTTGATAAAAGCACTCAAGGCATTATCAAGCAACGGTAAATGTGAGCTGATAGAGTTTGATGACAACCAAGGAGTGAAGTTCTTCTGAGTTTACCAACTTTGAATGTGAATGATATGCTTTCTATCATGATGGTACACACTTGTTAGTTGTTAAGTTGTGAGTTGTAATGTTGGAATATATGTATTCATATTTTGTGATGTTTCATTCAAACAACACATCATTATACATTTGTTTTTATTTTTACCAAACATTTCAGTGTAAAATTGTACAATTTCAAAATTATTATAGTACTATAATTATCTACAGATATCTTACAATATTAAAAAACCTCGAATCCGCTAAATATTATTTGAGACCACACTTAATGAATATGTATTGTTTGTATAGAATAGTTTGGGTTATTATGTTTATTAGTTATAATAATTATTTACATGTTCATTAAACAGGCGAACAGAAATACAAGACATTTTAACACATCAAAATATATATAGTCTAAATTAGAAACAAAAAATGTATATCCAGCTACATTAGACAAATAGTCTTAATAGTAATAAGTCAACAACCTGTATGATTACAATACTGCCCTTAACTTATAAACTAAAATACATATATATATTCTGTGCCCTAATATAGTATAATAAATAAAATCCTAGAAACAATTCTAGATTAGTATAAGATTTGATGTACAAATAAACACTATTCCTGCTTACAATTAAAAGATTTTTTAAACATCCGAAATAAAAGTAAATATTTATAATTCCAAACAATAAGTGATAAAAACGAATCACTAAATAAATATATAAATACATAACTCTTACACTCCAGTGTACCTGCAGCTTATAATAAAATAAACTCACTAACTATTTATTAACTACGTGAACAATCAGTCTTAAACAAAATACAATTTACATATAAACATTAACGGTTGTTAATACAAATTACAACGGAATGATTTGTATTGGTGCGGAATGTATGAGTGTTGCCATGTCTCTTTTAATTTAATGTAAGTATAACAGCTTTAGTAAAATGTATGAAAAAACATTTTTGATTTAAAAATATACTATAAATATTATGCGTATTGGAATGTTGTCATCACAAAAAAATACATGATTGATTATGATTGAATTTGTGCTTTGAAGTCTGAAATAATTAAAACATAGTTTTGGTATGGCTGTATGATATGAAACAAGTTTTTATTGATTTTCTCATATATGGTCGCTACACTCCAGAGCCGCGTTGCAGTACCCGTTGTTCGTGTCCATTGTTCCGTTGGCAATGGTGCTGAGTGTTCCGTTGCTCTTGTCGTGCAGCACCAGCTCCGCGGCCGGGGACACCGCGTTATTGTTCTTGTTCCCGGGCGGTCTGTAGAACCACCACGCGAAGAAGAAGAACAGCAGCGAGCACAGCTTGCCTACTAGCGCTAAGGCCAACATGTACCTGGAACATTCAAACATATGTATGGATAATGGTTGTGTTGGTTAGGATTTGTTTTTGAGTGAAAGACTTCAAGTGTCCAATTATTTATTTAACACTTTTTTGTACACCACAATTACAAACTAAAAACTAATGGTGAAACAAAAGGCGGCCTTATGGCTTATTAGCCATTTCTTCCAGGCTACCTGGGGTTAGAGGATTGCGTTTGGAAGACAGTATAGGGTGGTGCAATTTTTAATATTCTTAAAATAATAAATGACTGAGAACTGCTCCATATATGACGTATATGTTCTATGGAGTGTTATGTGGAGGTGTGTACCTGCTCATGTACAGGTTGTTGTAGAGTCGGCAGGCGCCCGCGGACCACAGGCGGCAGGCCAGGTCGATGAGGAAGCCGAACAGCAGCGGCGCGGGGATGGTGCCCAGCAGCCGGACCAGGATCCACTGGACGCCCAGCGCGAACGAGCGCTGCTCCTCTCTGACGCACCTGCGACCACACACACCGTCAGTTAGACGACCGATATACTGAGACCGCGAGTGGTGTAAGATGAGGTGGTGTGTGAGACCTGAGCGTGGCGGACAGCGCCGGCATGGTGGCCACGAACGTGAACAACATGACGCAGAACGACAGGAACACGAACAGCCACAGGTACGGACACTCGGACACGCACGGGGTGTTGATGGCCTCGTACGGGGACGACGAGTTGCTCTCTGTAATGAACACAGAGGAGTAGTGTAGGAGGAACTAGAATTCAAATACAGAGAGTGAAAGGGCAAGGTTAGCTTTGGTTTATATACTATGGTGTACTGACTTGAAACACTATGATAAGTCTTCTTAAAATTTTGCTCGTTTGATAAGGATGGAGGTTCTATCTTTAGTGTTATCAACAAAATCTTCATCAATACATTGTAATAATGTTTATTAGTAGAAATATTTAGCTAGATGTTAATGTCATAATGATACCATCTAGATTCCAGAGTGTGTCCATTTAAATGAAACTAATATTTTACGGATATACTACGCGGTTTATTTTTGTGTAAAAACTACATACTCCCAACGTTTCGGTTACTTTTCAGCAATCGTGATCTGAAAAGTAGCCGAAACGTCGGAAGTATGGAGTTTTACTCGTAGTATATCCGTAAAATATTAGTTTCATTTAAATGAACATATCTCTTTAAAGTCTTAGATCTCATCAGTGTATGTTAGTTTCATCTCACCCTCATCGTAGTACAGTGGGAGGGTGTTTGCGGGGTGTATACAGGCGCAGCCCGTGTAGAGGGTGACGGGCCCGAGGCGGCGCGCGGCGGAGCAGGCCGCGTGGCACGGGGACCCGTAGGCCCGCCCGTCCGCGCCGCACACGCCCGCCAGCCGCGAGCAGCCGCACGCCGCGTTACACTCGGCCAACAGACCGTCACCGCTACACACCATGAATAAACACTTAGATAACATGCCTTACTAAAACTACTTCTTGAATGGAGGTTTCAGTTATGGTGCCCGGAACCCCGATGGGAATACAATACTTCAATTTGTATCAACTTAAGGGCTATCATAAATACCTACTACAAAAAGAATCGATTACATACTAGTATATCGACAAAATTGTTTGTATGTTAGTTTAATGTTTTGTAGACTTAACTATTGTTGGGATACAATACTTACCACGTGTCTACAACGTACACTAAATACAGTGCGTTCTCAGGTATCCGTACATATACTTGTGTTAATACTATCAGGTGCGAAGATTGTCAATGAGAATATAGTATGTAACTTATCGAAACTAGTAAGGGAACAAGAACTAAGAAGTGTATTTGGCAGTTACACATAAACATATTATCAATAGAAATCTTTTACCATATAATTCTATTCACATAAATGCCATAGTATTTCCATTCCCATATTAAGCTAAGATATTTTCATTCTTTAAGCTATTGTGTTACATATATCGTACCCGGGCAGCGCGGGGCTGTCGTAAGGCACGGTGACGCCCGTGAAGGGTGAGTCGTCACAGCTCAGCACGAACGAGAAGCAGAACAGAGCGGCTAACAGCGTGGAGCCCACACACAGCTTGATGATGCCCGCACACGACAGGCGCCAGCGCTTCACCAGCCAGCCGCCAAGAAACGTGCCGCCGCCGCCCGCCGGGACCGTGATCACACCTTACCATACATTATATCTTTATACAGGGTGACTGGTGAATTACTATCGATATTTGAGGACGTGATATTTGACGATCATATATGACAAAATAAAATTAATATAACATAAATATTAATAAACTTCTGAGTAAAGTTAACCAAAAGTTATGTAATTAATTACGCATCGTATGAGCACCCTACAGATTAGGTATAAACACACACACACAATCGCGCGCGGCGGCGTGTTGTTGTATCAGCACGCCGCCGCACGCGTCCACACTAGGAACACTTGGAACGTGTACACACTTTATTTATTTATACGGAAATTTGGTCAAAAATTAAGTACCTATTTTTTTTACATAATTCGAATGAGAATCATGTACCGAGTATGCTCCTTAAATATTGATAGTAATTCACCAGTCACCCTGTATATATAATTCGTCTGTGAGTGTTTGTCACTGAACTACTCTCAAACGACAGGACCAATTTTGATGAAATTTTTTGTGTGTGTTCAAATAGATCTGGGAATGGTTTAGATTCACAATTTTGTCCGCTGGACAATGTTTTTTTAATTAATTTTTAATTTATTAGTAGTTGTTGATACAAACGTTTTTTTTTTGACATTAGATTTGACAACTAACTAATATGTCAATCATTCCGTCGCACTTCAAAACACGGAGATTTATGGCTTTAATAGGTAAACTCCAAAAATATAAATAAAAAACGTAACAGGTATTTCTTGATTATAGGCTGATACGAAGTTCGCCGGGCCCAGCAGACCTACCTGATAGAAGTAGTACCGTCGAACATGGAGATGTTATAGTTGAGGAGAGGGGAGGAAAAAGGGAAGGGAAGGCTAGGAAAGGATGGGAAAAGGGAAATATATACTTAAAATTAGACTATTACATCATATTTCTTTTAAGTTTTAATTGATGTTGATATATTCGTAATAAAGAGTCTTGCTGTTGAATAGTTCAATTTAATTTACGAATTAAGATATATGGGTGATGTGAGCCAATTTATACTACAATCTACAGACTTGAAGAATGTATTGAAAACAGATTGTAGGGGAACTTGATTAAGGTACCTGCGGGTATTAAGGCCTAGCTAAGGGAAATTTGTGATAAAATGAAAAGTGTCCATCATAATCAACAAGTTTTATTAGTAATCATTCATTTACTTAAATAACTACAAAGTTTTAACAAAAAATAGCAACTTCTGCTTAAAATTAAAAGAATATTTAACTTTTTTAAAAACTCTCTCTGTAGGCCTTATTATACTAAGGGAGGGTAAAAAGGCCTATAGTTTAAACTATTGAAAAATCAACTTAAACTTTATAAATTGGTATTTTTGACATCAATAATCATACAAATAAAGTAATAGGAACATAAATGGTCTTAGAAAATTAAATAAATTGCCTCTATTCGCATCCACCAGGACACTGAAAGTCATCAGTATCTTCCATCGACAAACCGACACACTGTTCATGATACCACTTGAAGCAGTGCGAGCATTGTCTCATTGCATCATCCATTCTGTCTTCTTCGCAGGCATGACAGTACCAGCTCACTTGCTTTTGTGAAGTACCTTTGATGGTGGTAGACTTTTTTGCCGATACTGTTTTAGCTTTCTTTGGATTTGAAGTCTTTTTAGATTTCTTTTTTTCTGTTCTATCTTTCTTTCCTTCATTTAGTTTCTCATCTTGCTTGGTTTCCTTTTTTTTTTGTTATCTTTCATTACCTTACGATTTTTTTTCTCTTCATTATATTTATCAAACAGATCTTTTGTGACGGAAGTGCCTCTATAATTAATGGCTTTTTGCCTGAGAGTCGGTGTTTTTGTTTGATCTTTAGCAGGCGTAGGCAGGAGATCATAAAATTCATATCTTTTTATCTGATTCAGAGGCAAATCATCAGATGCGTCTGAACTCGAGCTTGTACCATAAATTGTACGATAATAGCTGCGTTTCATGGTTGGCACTCTTGAGATTTGCCCTGTTGAAGTTGATGCTATAGCTGGTGATTGATAAGCTTGTTCTGAAGTCGTTGATCGAAGACAATCAACAGGTGAAATATTTCCTCGCAGAACATCAGATATTGGTATCTGTGTCAAAATTGATGGTGATCTATCACTAGATTCTGGAGTCTTCCGTTGTTGACTATCAATAGGTGGTACATTTTCTTGGTCAAGATCAGGTGTTGAGGCTTCTGATAAAAAAGTAGGTGTTGTATTTCCGCATTCTGGAGTTTGTGCTCGAGGATAATCGAGAGCTGGGACGTTCTCTTGGTGGTCATCAGGTGCTGGAGCTTCCGTTAAAACTGAAGGAGCAAAAGCTGTTTCTGGTATAAGCTGTTTCTGGTATAGCTGTTTCTGGTATAACCAGTTTAAAAAAGTAGGAGTATAATAAGGCCTATAGTCAAATTTTATAGGCCTTAATATCCGCCGACCGCCTGCTTACAAAAAACAAAACAAATATTTTTTTTAATACGATACACCCTTTAATATGGTAAGGTAGGTGCAAGCATAAAATAATTAACAAACAGACAGTCAATGCAGGTATGTAACTGTGATATTACAAAATTTACTTACGTTTTGCTGGAGCCAATTTTTATAATTCCGGCCGCGCGACCGCTCCCCAAAATGTTTTCGACGACGCTGGTGCCGTGGCCAACGAAAGAGCGCGTCCGCCGCTTCGCAGCGACGTGTACACGCGCTATGCATGTGTGAGTGTAACCTTGATCGTCAACTGTTATATTTCGTACGATTTTTGTCACTTAGGCCTTATTAACCGACAGGCCTTAATACCCGCGGGTACCTTACACGAAATCACCTAGAGTTGTATGTAAACTATTGAAATATGATAAAATCTCACTCAATAAAAGTATTTTTTGATATCAGGACAGTTATTTAATGAAAATCTTCATAAATAAAAAATATGAAATGTATGTCAGCCTTATAAGTATAACAGGCAACTACATATATTTTTATCGCAACTTAACTCATGTATTTGATGATTAGCTGTATTTGTCTTCTCCTTATTCGGTTTAGTGTGTCACAGGAACATACACACGTATAGTCACACCTACATTTACAATACTAGCTAGATATTACTGAACTAAGATGTTCTATCAAATCTTGGACAATTTCACAACTGGATAGCGAAGTAAAATAATTTTTGAGCATCAATCAACATCTGTTCACACGCATGATTGATTAAAAAGAGCAATAAAAACGAGCCTCAATCACACCGTTATAACAATTACTCTAAAACACTAAACTAGAAAAGAAACCGTTAGTTCATTAACATACCTAGTAATAGAGCGGCCTGGGACGCGCTCACACCGAACTGGTTCTCAATGAGTTTGGGCAGGAAGGCCGCGAAGCCAGAGATGAGCATACCCTCGCTGGCACCGGCCAGGTTCAGGAACATGAAGGTCGGGTTCTTGAACAACTCCGCGGCAGCATACGGCAGCTCACGAAGAGCTGTGAACGCTGCGGACTTGGTCGCGTTCTCGTGAGCTTCAGACACTTTCGACGCCTTTATTTCATCCGCACCTATGGAGCAGCTAGCCAGTTAATCTATTAAGTCTAGTTGAATATTGACCTGAATAATATAACTCACCCGGCAATTCATATGGGAAGGCGAGGAGTGGTACCGCGACCACCACGCAGAGTACGGCCGATAGGATGAATCCCACCCACCACGCACCTATCCATACTGAGCTCACGGGAGTTATACCCAGTCTAGTGACACACGAACAGTCAACAATAAGTCAGGAGTATGAATCCTATCAATATCAATAGAAAATCTAGACAAAATAACATTGATATTAGCATGAGTTATCGGAAACATTTCATATAACCGAACAAGTTATTAACATAAAACAATAAAAGCCCAAAACATTAAATTATTCAGGGAGCGAACTGAACTACATAATTGAAACTAAACATTCGGAAATTATACGGAACTTTTAGCACGTATTGTTATATAAACGTTGGTATTGAAGGACTGTTATGGAGTCGGGCCATCACGACTGAGAGAGGAGATGTTTTCATATGCTAATGTACAGTAGTGAGTAAAACCGAATCTGGAGCCAGTGTAATGAAGTGTTCCCAGCCGCTCCTTTGTGTTATAATTTATACCGACCAGGCCACTGTATTCCTGTTTACTTAATGGTTATCTAAACTGTCCCATAAGAACATTGTTTTCACTGAAGATTTATTTGACTGCGCTAAGATAACGTGAGTTATGTCCCCGCTAGCTACACCGCTCGGACCACAGAGATTTATGGCACTCGTCAAAAATATATGGAAATTAACTGCTGTGTAAACGAGTTTAATATTTAGCTAAGTTTTAAGATTTCCTTAACTCTAGACTCATCAGGCCCAGCCTGTGTTCTAGACTTTAAAGTGACGGGCCCCGAGGACCGTCGAAAGCAACTCAAAGGCCTCTCGAGACCTTTTATTAAAACACTTTAAGTTTTTATTACTCTATTCAAACAACAGTTTTGTGGACTCAATGAGTGTCTTTGTAAAATAAATGTTGAAAGTACAGCTAAATGTCTCAACTTTAGTATATCTACAAAATTCGTAAGAAATAACAGAAAGGTTCTAGATATTTTTGTTTTTTATTTTCTGACGAAGTAACTCCCATAAAAATATTTATATTTAAGCCTTAGTCGTGATAAACTAACAGCAGACTTTGTATTAAATTTATTATTAATAACTAAAATTATTTAAATTTAACTTTCTAAATATAAAAGTTATAATTTAATGTGTTCTGTTCATAAAAATCAAATCTGTACCCTTCATTATTGGGTGGGTGTAAGTTGTAAGACGATGTCAAAGTGTGTGATCTCTGGTAGCGGTTAATTTAAAAGTGAAACCATTTGAGAGAGGTCGTTCAGAAACTCGTTACGGGGAAATGATATTACGTTATGGAAGCCATGGAAAATATAAAACGAGCGAATTAATTTGGATGAAAAGTTGCTTGGGAGACGCACAATGAAATGAAAGGGAACGGGAGACGGGATGAAATATTAAAAAACAGACCAAAATACGACCTCGGATAATTAAAGCAACGGATACATCTACCTACACACAAACTGGCTTACGACTATATCTTATATATTTAAATTAAACTTCAAAAATACTTACGTTTCAGAATCCACAGTCAAAAAGTCTGTGTATAATTGTAACATTTGTCCTCCCACGACGTAGCCTAGCGCCGGACCCACCACGGCCATAGTGTAATACACACCTGTAGAAACACGACCACTATAATAAGACACTTGAAAAACACTATAAAATAAAAAGCCCATCGACCACTAGCAGTGTCAAACGGATCTAGAGAACTTGAAGCCTAGATAAATATTGAAGTGTCATTATAAGTGGTCGCCGCACTCAGTATTGTTCGCGGGCTGAGCAAACACCGCGCTGCCGGCTACAAGCTATCCCATTTCTTAACCCTTCACGGAGCCTCGTGTTTTCACAGCTAAAAGCCACCGCGGAGAATGGCTCTTAGGGTTCTAACACACAGAAAGCTGTGATATAGAGATTATATCGCCTAATAATATTATCGAATTTGTCGGGAATTATCTGTACTTTATTTAGGCTGTGTAATCGGCATTTAATGAGTGAATGTATGTTTGTTTTAGTAG
Organism: Danaus chrysippus; assembly: GCA_916720795.1. Taxonomy (NCBI): domain Eukaryota; kingdom Metazoa; phylum Arthropoda; class Insecta; order Lepidoptera; family Nymphalidae; genus Danaus; species Danaus chrysippus. The sequence continues at coordinate 1,797,019 of CAKASE010000080.1, read as the reverse complement.
TTTTCTATTGTATTTCGTAGTCTATAGCTATCATCTAGCCTCGCCCTATCCTCGCTACTACTCCGTGTGTAGTGTGCATGTGTAGTGGCCTGTGCTCCCTCGTCTTCCCATCGGAAGTGGCGCTGTAGGGTTAATGGCATCTCGATTCACGCTTCAAATGCCTCCTCAAGGATTTGCAAACTCATGTATGAATTGTAAACCGAAAAAATGGCTTCTGAGATTCGCACTTTACGTAACAAATATAAAACGTTTTAAGAGACTTTTAGAGAAATAATACTACTCATAGGTAAGGTTTTTAAATCTGAAAACGAAGATTTATCATATCAATACCGAATGCCAGATACAATGATAAAGTTTCTTAATCTTTTAATGTAACTTAGCCTACCCAAGAGTTATCGACAAATTTCTAATCGATAGTCGATACAAATACTGTCACGAACATGATCGCGATTCTTCGACATTCGATAATATTAAAAAGAACAAATCTTTACTCAAATCAATATATTGAATATTAGAAAGAAGAATTTAAAATCTTTACACCATACATTGTTTGACATTTTCATTTCATTTGACAGTTTAAAAATGTCACTTTGAATTGACAGTTAGAAAAATATATAGAACATGTGGCGGCGTGTGACATGCCACGAGGAGTGTATTCAAACGAATGATTTACATTTAATGAACCGTTCCCGCTAACTGAACAAAAGTCGCCTGGAAGCGTTCACAGTCGGGAATGCATTTCAGTGGGAGCGGATTAATTGCCTGTCAGCTATACACAGGTGTTTAACAAACTTTATACACACTTCTCCAAACATTAGCTAGACGATTTTAATCTTTATTTCATTGTAATAAGGTTTATGTGTTCTGAATGTAACTGTATATATGATATGCAGGAAACAGTAATTAAGTTGCTAAAACTATTGATACGTTTTGATTGCTATCGGAAGATATATCTTTATTCGGCGCGGCGGCTTCGTTTAAGACGTATCTTTTGATGAACTTATCTTTTACCATCTTTTAGGATAGGACCGTATCTTTACAGAAACCACGTGATACTACAAACGTTACAGAGAAATAATCTTATATGTAAAATTCTTGTGTCGCGGTGTTAGACAGAGAACTCCTCCGAAACGGCTGGACCGATTTTGATGAAATTTTATGAATATATTGAGTAGCTCTGAGAATCGGCCAACATCTATATTTCACACCCCTAAGTCATAAGGGTTCACCCTTATTTTTTTGTTTTTCGGACGAAATTTTTGTTTTTATTTTTTTATAATGTAGCATTAAAAATACATACAAGCCAAGTTTTTACTTTTGTTATCACCAACCCCTATTTTTATATGTCAAAACAACGTTTACCTGGTCAGCTAGTTTTTTTATAAAATTACATACAACAGGATTGTTCAATATGACACATGATATGGCGATGTATTATGTCTAGGAAATGTATGGAATCATATAGTTTATAAAATATTATGTGGACTCATCTATTTTTATAAGCATTCCTTTGAATCGATGAAATTCTACGGGTTTGTGAATAGCTCGGGCTTTAATCATAACGGTGCTCACCTTATCCCTACTAGTAATATTATAAATGTGAAAGTAACTCTGTCTGTCCGTCTGTCTGTCTGTCTGTTACGCTTTCACGCCTAAACCACTGAACTGATTTTAATGAAATTTGGTACAGATATAGAGTTGACCTTGAGAGAGAACATAGGATAGTTTTTATACCAAACTTTTGAAACGCGATATAACCGAACTCCACGCGGGTGAAGCTGCGGGCGGAAAGCTAGTACATATATAAAATATGTATGTCCGTGTAAAAATATTATCCGTTACACTAACGTCATACCCGGACATTACCCGCCGTTCTGTTTAACTGTTGTTACATTATGTGAGTGCTTTCTTATGTTGCCAGAGTAAAATAACTGTTACATCACGCGCTATAAAGTAGACTGGAGAGCTTGTGGCATTTATACGTGTATTAATGTATAAAATACTTTACTCTTTATATAAATTACTAGTTCTTTATTTATTTTTTGGTGAATAATGTTTTATTCTTAGTGTTAATTGGATTAAAGCCATGATCAGCCATCCACTGTCCAATTAGTTGGATTAAGTTTATTTTGGATGTGTCGATTTAAAGCAACTGATTACCTTAATTTTACATATATTTGTTTTATTTTTAATATTATTTTATGTTCAGGAAAATATTTGCATATTAGATCCTACAGTAAATATATGTTAGGTAAATATGTAATAAATTCTCTATACTTTAGTAGTTCGAACAGATTTTTGAGCAATGAGCACCAAAGCTGAGTCATTAAGTTAGATTGCGTTGCTTTACTCACCCAAATAAACGGAGGACATCTTCTTAGAGACATTCTCGTCTATGTATGTGACTCCTAGCGTGAAGAGCGGCGTGGCTCCTGCTCCGTGGAGTAGCTGGGCTGCCACGAATACAGCTACAGCCCATGAACCCTCGCCAGAGACAGAACAAGGGGCGCTCGACTAGTGTAAACATATAGAAGGACATTGGTCATTGGATATTGGGTATGACTGATTCTTGACATCTTCTACCCACTATCCACAATATCACAGTATTCGTATAGACATTGGAGGACATTGGACATTAAACATGACTGCTTCATGAGATCTTCTCCTCCCCACAATATCTTGGTACTCATCAGAGCATACATTTTATTTATCTGTTCCATTGTGAATACGTATTGGACAGGTTATGACGTAAGACACTATCATTACAAAGAACATAAATTACATTTCCACCTATTAAATTATAACAATAGAGAAAAATCTTATCGTTTAATATTTTTTAATACAAGTATATTATATATGGATGTAGTTTAAGCTGCATAGTGGATGTTAGACTGAGCTCTTTATCTGTTCGTTAAGGTCGAGCGAACAAGAATAGCTGCCATTGGAGCAGTCTGATCGAAGGGCTATTATGACCTCGTGAATACGGTCAACTCATTCAAGTACGTGCCTTTGTCAGTGAATTATCGATGTTTGAATGCGCCTGCGTCTCGTCTGGGAATGTTTAAATCCTCATCGGAATGCTACGCTTTGAACAGCTGAAATGTTTAAGTTTTCCTAACCAGACTCACAAGTGTCCTATTGACTCTGCAGAGATCGTCTTCCTCTTCGCCGGCAACTTTGTACTGCGGCACGAGGAAGTGCGGCATCGCGAACAGCAGCGAGCCAGCGCCCATCAACAGCGCGCCCCAGCCCAGCCAGCGAGGCTTGGAAGCGCCGCTCCTTCCGCCCAGATATGTTACCGGGGCCAGGCAGAGAAACGATGCCATGTCATACCTTCAATGGAAATCTACTAGTAAATCTACTTCTAGTATAGAATACAGCTGTCTACGTGAACATTATTTTCCATTATTTCATAGATTACTTTTTATAGAAAGATATGCTAGAAAGAATTGTCGATCATTACAGGACATGCAAAAAAATTTAGTTAAATTAATAAATAATGTAATTTATACATACCCTCCAGCAATGACTCCCGTCTGCATGGAGCGGAGGCCGAACCTCTTCTCAATGGTGGTGATCACCACATTCACGAACCCATTCACCACCATACCTGGGAGAATAAAGAACAACCAGATAACATCGATACCGTATTATCCAAGAAATAAATGTTTTTAATACTAACTAGTTGTTACCCTCGACTTCGTCCGCGTTAATTTCGGAATTAGGATTAAATGTAAAGCTGACCGGGCGGATCAGATATTGGTATTAATTTTTCTTTTTGATCGTACAGAATTAAATATCCTATTGCCATGTCTTGGTTCTGATCTCTCTCCACCAATTTCCAACTATATTCCTACGGCCGTTCTTGAGTTACAAATAGTGTAACTAACACGACTTTCTTTTATATATAGCTATGTAAATAAGTGTAAATGTTTATTTAATATATAATTCGTAGCCGTCACGTCAAGTTATCTGCGCCGCCTCTCCTCACAACGTATAATGAAATCAATCCCGGTGATGTATTGAGGCTTCAACGAACAAAAATACATCCGGACTATGCTATTAATATTTCACTGGCACCGGACAGCCAGCTCACGGACAGACTGACGTGCGTTTATTATTTAAATGGAATTTATTATATATTTTGGTATAACTTTTAACTAGAGTTATCAGTAATGATTTATTTTCTTTTGATTTACAAATTACTGGTTATTGTATAAAAGTTCAAGGTTAATTTTGTTTTAATCACAGTAAATAGGTACCCTGATTGTGCACGCTAAGCTATAGGTCTTAAATTGAGAGATCCTTGAACCAGGTTTCTGTACTAACATAAGATTTTTTTAGAAAGTGTTTATTTCATAATATATTTTCTACCTGGAAATTTTTCAGATTTAGCCAGGGTCTGCCTTACATGTTGTGAATAGTTTTGGCTAATCGTTTTTACGACCGACCGCCTGCCTGACATCAACCCTCTTTGGGAATGCATTAATCAGTGATGTCTAAATACTCTTAGAAAGTAGATAATATGACTTGAAAAATCACATTGGTACTTGCCAGGATCGAATCCGCGCCCTCGTGCATGAGAGGCGGGCCTTTTAACCACTAGGCCATTATGACTTAAATAACCATATGTTAATCCTTCTATCCTTATAATTAGTATGAATCATGTAGTATATGTATATTTTGGTTTAAACAATTAACAATATATATAAATATATTATGTTATGTCTTTGTAAATGTTTATGTATCGTTACAAAGCGTCCGTGCCGACCGCTGTTTCTAATAACACACGTGACAATATTTTGATATGACATTTCACATTCCTAAATTGGTCAGACATCAAATACAATTGAATATAAAACTATATTATATTCTGTTATGGATTGAAGTGGTATATATGGTGTAGTTTGTTCTAACATGACAGATGATACAATCATTGGCCTTTTCATCTATTACAGATGATTTGGTTTATGAGAGTGTGTGATTATAATAGACACTTTCGTTGGTGGCTATGCAGACCGATTCTGGATCGGCAAGACCGGCCGCATCTGGAACAGGCGCATAACGCAGCGGATGCGCCTGCTGGCATGTTATTGCTGTCCTGCTGTTTGGCTCTTTTGGTGGCGAGTTTTTCGAACCACGCTGTGTCGTGTAGCTTGACCCCTTGTGCAATCCGAAGCTTCCATCGATCCCTGTCTTCCGCGAGTTTCTCCCATTCCCTATTCTCGATACCAAAGGAAGTGAGATCTCGCTTCACACAATCTTTAAAGCGTAGCAACAATGATACAATACATTTAAAATATATGCTACAGAGTAGTGTTGCTCAAAATCTTGGTCTTATTCTTGCATTTTAGCAAGACCAAGACTGGGAGTGTAAGGCTAAGACCAAAACTTGCTAGGTCTCGTCTTTTTCTTGCATTTATTCACACTACTACAGACACTGAAAAAAATTCGCCTTGATACTAGGTTATTTAAAATAATATTACTTTAAGATGTACGTATCTGTAAAATAATATTATTGAATTCCTAATAATATTCCTATTGGTAGAGTTTGTAAGGATCTATGGGTGTATCTATTTCATGTAAAAAATACTTAACGGATTTTGATATAACTTTGACATCTGTGTAATTCAGAGGATATAATTTATCCTGTAATTTTTTGTTACTTCAAGAAAAAGGCATAACAGTTATACTATATTTACGTCACGTGGCGTTTGTTAAATGTCAGTTTTGTATAACATAGCTATATATTACAAGTCTCTTAGCCTAATTCCGAAGTCCAAGCGAGAGAAATCGCAGACCAAAACTAGTGCAGGATACGATTACTATGGTATAACCTAACTGAAATCGCTGAGAAGTATATGTATATACATATTTTTACTTATACGTATAATACTTTCACTTCTACTGGTTTAAATTTGATTGTATTTATTCTATTTAAAATTGTGATATATACATGATGTAAAAACTAGTTATATGTATTTATTTTATAAAATGATTAGTAAATCTATTGACTCGAGGTTTTTGTCTACATTGTTATTATTACCAAAATTTCCATTGCTTGTGAATGATCCACATAATTACAATACTCATATGTTTTTAACAACAATAATCTTTATACGAACAGGATTTGAACTGAAACCTTCGTGATTTGTGCCAGATGCTTCACCAACTAAGCTATCAGCACAAATACTTGCTCCATACATAATTTTTATCAGCAGTCTTATTCAAAACAAATTCTTATTAAAATTAATAAAACTTCAAAACATCCCCAGCCATTAGCTGATGTAGGATGACGTACAACTTTGAAAACATGCTATTAGCTATTCACGGACATGCTTTATGACTAAAATGTTTCCAAAATCTTTTGTATATAAGACGGTGATAATTAATTATCATTAACGAAAATTTAACAAAATCTTTATGTTTAATGTGATACGTAATTAATCATTCAACTTCTTTGTTAACTTATTATTGAGTAAACAACTATTATTTTAATAAGAACAAAAAATTTAATTACATGAGAATTATATATGAAAATTATTTATAGACTTCACTTTTACCGATCTACTATTTATTGTATTAGTTATATGTAAATGTTTTGCTTATATACAGGAAAGAACTAATGTAACACACACATATGTAGATATATATACACACATATATGTGTGTGTGTGTTTAAGTTACATTTTCCGTAAAGAAAACGATAAGACTATATTTTATTCTTATCATGACACATACGATAAGGTAATAGGTAGGTTATGTTTTTAATACACGCCTTTGTATATTAATGATAATCTTGTATTACTTATTATACACATATTTGTAACACACTATATGTTTCCTCATATATTTACAATGGCTAAATTATGTAGATTTAATCTATTATTCTGACACTAACCAATCTTAACAAATCAAGTTTGTTACATTTGAAGTATGTAATGATTTGGATATCCTACAGATAGAAATCTTTGTATCAAAATAGTTTCTACACTAAATAAAATTCAGGTGAAAAATGACGTGACGACGACAAGGTGAAAAAAATGTTCTCCAAACCTTCAATTAATTGATCAATAAAAATTTTAAGGAACATGAGAATATTGGTATCTATTATGGAATCCATTCCAGCTATATTCATGTAAAACGTACCAACACCAGTCCATAACTCCAGTAGCTATTTATTTAGATCATACGTCAGCGTGTTCCCGCTTATATTTCGGTCGTACGTGACCAGTCATGACGTGGACGCATTGTCCACACGTTTTATTTGAGAATTTATCAGCCATTTGCAGTATTAGAGGAAGAATATTTCTTTTTTGTAACAGCTAGCAATAAAACTCCCCATCAATCAAATAACCGAATCCGAGTGATGCAAACAGTACGTTAGATGGGATCACGTTCCCAAAAAAATCTAGAATCAGGAACTCCCAGATTGTTTGATGAAAAACCATGATCGATTTCAGCATTGAGATGAATATTCGGACACGGATTATTCAAGTATTATACCCAGCACATACATTTGGTTATTGGATTTTAAGCTGGATTTAATTCTGCATCACCTAAAAGCTCCCCACTAATCCTATAAGGGGATATTTGTTACTCTGTCAATTGTTTATTAATACCATGCAATCCTATTTAGCAAATGACTTTGACTGTTCATTGGACATTATTGGCTTATTTGTTTTCGTACAAATATGTTTTATCAGTGGAACCTATAAGAAGATTGCTTTACAAGGAAAACTGTACTACGATTTATTAACAGCAGTTAACTTTGTACACTTCAATAAACTATCTCCGTACTCCGTGGAATCAATCTTCAGAGAACTCTCATAGTTTTAACTGGTTCGTAATCTTCCTCATCAATATCTGTTGGAAGTCCAGCTTCGAGTCCGTTTCCTAACTCCTATTAATGGTCTCATCAGTCCTAATAATAGACGGATTTTGGGCTTTAAAAAAATTGCCTCCAGATTGAAATAATACTGTGTCTGGAAGATTTGTACGGATAGTTACCTTTTTTATTGTTACGTATGTTTTATTGAGAGGATTTTTACTATAGTATTTTAAATAAAATCTGTTTATTAAGAGGTAAATTTAGGCATTAAAATAAAGGTTAAAACTTAGGGTTTAAAATTTAAATCAATATTTATTGCAATGTTTAACCCTTTTTTTAATTCATATAATCCTTCATAATAGATTTTAATGTAAGTCGTTTATAATATTTTTTTATTTCCTGTATATTTCCATGCTATTTATCCTCGCAGCCACGTCTAAGAGTTTCTTTGGTACTGTAATACGCAAGTTACGTTACGCACTTTGCTTCACAATTGACTTTTCAATTGCTTCAACCGCACAAGTTTATGAACAACTTTTACTTTTCCACTAAAACTGCGATATTAAAATTGTTGTATGTATTTTGAAAATAGTTTTACAAAAGTAATTAATAATTAAATGCATATTTAACTGATATTTGATTTGAATTAAGTTAATTTTTTTATTCATTATCGTCAAGTTAGACCATATCTCAGGCATCGTTATATATTTAATGTATAAACAACAATAACGTTTTAAGAATTATTTTTTTTGTTGATTATACAAACTAGTCATATTAACTTTTTCGGTATCGTAGTGAAAATGTAAATATTTGTATCTAACATTTTCGTCTTGTCCCGTGATCGCTTGTTGTAAAGGAGCCGAAACGTCGAGAGTATGTAGTGATAAAAAACAAAAATTACGTAGTATCCGAAAACTTTGATTTCATTTAAACATGTAAATAAAATTCATTTAATTTTATCACTATCATTTATACATATAATATAATTCAAGTAGGTATCGTTTTAGTGACGTACCTCTTGTTACACTCTTCCTAGCGTGTTTTCGGCGGCTGGCGCGTCGTTACCAGTATGTGCCACCATCCTGACACACCACCCGCCTGCATACGACCGTTACCCGCTTCACTGATCACCACTCAAGAGCTGGTTATACTTATCCCTATTAATATTATAAATGCGAAAGTAACTCTGTCTGTCTGTCTGCTACGCTTTCACGACTAAACCACTGAATAGATTTTAATGAAATTTGGTACAGAGATAGAGTTGACCTTGAGAAAGAACATAGGATAGTTTTTATCCCAGACTTTTGTAAGGTTCTCTTGTAAACGCGATATAACCGAACTCCACGCGGGCGAAGCTGCGGGCGGAAAGCTAGCACATATTATATAATATTTAGAACGGAGATATAAATATCACTTAATTATTTAATCTCGTTGAATGCCACTTATAAAATGCAATATTACGTTCTCAGTAGCTGTTTTACCGGTTCGTTGGCTCTCATTACCCCCTCCCCCCACCCGGTAACCCCCCACTCTTGAGTGTGTTATTGGATTCGGGGACTTGTTACCCCCACTTGTGACATGCCCTTATGTCTTAGTAATCCATGCGTGTGTAAGGACTACGTAATGGAAAATTTTAAATTGTTTTGCTCTGTACTTTGCACGTTTGAAATTGTTTTGAATTTCGCAGACGGAATCCTGACTCGACTTTCTATGGTTACAGTTGAGACGTTTTTTGTATTTTTATGTCAAGCTAAATTTAGGCAATAACTCATATTATTTTTATAAACTTGAGTTAATTTTAAAGGTCTTTCGTGTATTTATATATTAATCTTGTTCTATATAATTCACAGAAAGTTAACGTTTCCGCATTGCAAAATGGTTGCTACCCGATTATCTTGTTTGCTCAGGTTTGGTTAAAAGAATAGCATTTTTATAAAGATTAGTATTTTTCCCTTAGAATAAAAAACACAATTATGTTTTCTTGTTCACAATTAATGCGTAACAAACTATATATGACCGAAATATAGTACGAGTACATTCAACTTCATCTACCCAACTCAATCTAAGTAGTTTTCAAGATTAAATATTTCGGCGCCTATCAAACTTTGACGTGCATATTTAAAGACACGAATTAATTTAAGATTTGCTTTAATTAAAAAACTCCCAAGTGACGTAACTTGCGGCTGATCATTATTATATCACAAGATAAAGTACAAAGTGACAAGTTTAATTACAATGACAGGTCAAGTTTAATTGGATGGGGAAGACCGAAGAATCTTGTTGTTTTATAAAATGTAAGTGAGAATTATCGGAAGATTATATTATGATTGTTACTAAATTACTGTATTATGAGAAATAATGTTAGGCAAGTAAGTATTCATTTTACAATCATTCCAATAAAAGACGGATGTGGAAAATTTTGCACTAGTAGAAACGCGATTAACCGGGCTAATTGTTGTCGTTCGGATAATCGAATATCCGGATAATCGAATGTTAGTTTATTTAAAAAAAGTAACACATACATATCAACACCACTCTTACGCTTTGACATTTTTTCTTGTCCGGACTTGTCCGTAGTCCGGATAATCGAGTTTTTACTGTATTTATACCAACTAGTAAAATATTCAAATATGAATACATTAAATTCTATATAGTTCATGAGAGCCTAAACAATTTCTACTGAACGTCTGTCACTTGAAACTTACACTGTAATGCGACATGCGATAGATAAACAAAAAAGTTTGTATAATAATATTATGATGTCTTTCCAGTTTTATTTTAAATAGTAATCGTATCCTGTTGTATATTTTACATAGTTCAGTGCCGTTCAGAGTTCTTAAGTCCCTGTTCCCGGTCGGCAGGTGGCTGAGTCAAGTTTAGACATTTTTATGGGCTCCATTTTGCCGAGATGAAAATTGTATTTCACTTGATACTACCGAGCTATCTCCGGGAGCGTTACTGGGGTTCAGTTACTTAAATAAACGAATATTAAACAAAAACTCATTTGCAATGAAAATATATAAAAAAGTTGTAAATAGTATTATGAATGGAAAATTTGTAAGAATATAATGATTTATATTTATTTGAAATTATTAAATATGTGGTACGAAAACATTTTATTAACTAATCTTAGTAAGTACGGATCGAAGGAAACTAATCGGCTTTGTTGAACCACCATAATTATTACGCTTCTTTAAATTACTCGATTAAAAAATCAAATATATCCCACTTAAAACATATTATATATACATAAAAGCTTTGATTCAGTTAAACCGTAGGTAAACCATAATTTTGGTACATATATAAAAACAAATGTTTGTTGAAATAATATAACTTCAACATTTATAAAGTAGTATATAAGTCATTATCTCTAACTTTGTTCAATTCATTTTGTTTGAATAAATTCTATATATTGTCAAACATAATATTGGAATTTTTTATATAAAAATTTTTGAGCCTATACATACAAGATGTATGTACGTAGGTGTGTATCAAAAGATTCTTGATAATAATTAATAGGCTCTCGACAAACGGTGTTAATAAGAGTCTGAATGGGCCGGAAGTAGTGAATAATATGGCGGCGCTTCCGGCTTACGATAAATGCAATAAATGTCCTTCATTATACGGGGGCTCTTTTGATCCCCTGTTAATAAAGTGTCGCCGTATATCTTAAACACGAATACTACTTGTGTTATACAAGGACGGCTATATATATATATAACGAAAATAATGTTATATACTGGCTGATCCGGCAAACGTTGCTTTGTCATATAAAAAATTAAGGGTTGGTGATAAAAAAAGTAAAAAGTTTGGGTTGTATGTATTTTTAATGCTACATTAAATAAATAAAAAACAAAAAAATCAGTCCGAAAAAAAAATTAAGGGTGAACAACCCTTATAACTTTAGGCCGATTCTCAGACCTACTCAATATGCTCACAAAATGTCATCAAAATCGGTGCATCGGTTTCGGAGGAGATCTCTGTCTAACACCGCGACACGAGAATTTTATATAGGTATAAGATAAAAAAACTTACCTTATATTTTATACATATTATATATACTATGTCATATGTTAAAGGAATTTATAGTCTAAAATTCTCATTTTTTAGTATTTTTACAAATTAATATTTACCAATAGTAATTTATTTTATTAATATCAATATATCATTATAGCCGTAATGAATTCTGTATTCACATTTAGGGTGAAAACGCATCTCGCGAGCTCAAGCCATGATTTGTGTGGCGTTTGGTATTTAATATGTTTTTGCAATAATACAGTTATTAGAGTCAGTGGTGGCCTAGTGGTTAAAGACCCGCCTCTCATTCATGAGGGAGCGGGGTCGATCCTGGCAAGTACCAATGTGATTTTTCCGAGTCATATATACTTTGTAAGAGTATTTAGACATCACTGAGTACTGACAGATGAAGAAAAACATCGTGAGGAAACCTGGACTTATAATTTCACACTAATAAGTTTGAAATCATCAACCCATCTTGAGCAAGCGTGGTGATTAATGCTCAAAACTATTCACAACATGTTCTGTGAAAGAGAAGAACATGTTGTGCCGACCCTACATAAAGTGGGAACAGGGCAGAAAAAAATCAGTTATTATTTCACAAAATATAAAAGTTAATTTATACTGTTCATTACAAAGTATTTTAAACTATATCATAATATATAATTACTAGATTTCATATAAATGTTTCCGGTATAATGAAATTATATGCATTGTAAAACATCACTGGAGCGTTAAATTAATTTTTTGTGTATAAAAATAATGCTTAGGTTATTTATATACCATTATCTATATATATAAAAGAAAGTCGTGTTAGTTACACTATTTATAACTCAAGAACGGCTGTACGGATATAAATGAAAATTGGTGGAGAGATAGATTAGAACCAGGAGACGGACATAGGATATATAATTCTGTTTGATCGAAACAAAAATAAATTTAATAAACTCCAATATCTGATTTGTTGCGTCCTCTAAGGCGGAATAGAATTCATCCAGTCAGCTATACATATATTACTAATTCCGAAATTAACGCGGACGAAGTCACAGGCAGAAACTATAGTATACAAGGATGTATATAATATTGGGTAAGCAATCGTTCAAGTCGTGTTCTGAACCGGCATCTGGCTACACCTGTTGGTGGCGAGGCTATAACTCTGCGAACTTTGGATAGATTTATGGAGACCAGCTAACATTCATCTACGAACTATGGATACGGCATTGAATAACTTTTGGATTTGCCATTTATATATTATATTTGACTTTTAATATACAATAGATATGGATTTTTTTTTCGATATACATATAAGTAAATGTATGTCAATAGTTAATTTAATGAAAAAAAAAATTTTATTCGCATTAAAATTGCATAGTACACTAATAAGTATATACATACATATATATTTCTATCTTGTCTGTCCGTGATCACGGTTGCTGCAAAGTAACCGAAACGTCGGGTGTATGTACATAGTTTATAATGGTAAAAAACGCGTAATACGAAAATGTTGGTTTTATTTATATACATACATTTAGTAAGTAAATTTAATATAGTTGTTATTGTGACATATATAGATTTCTATTATATCAGTTTAAATGTGATTAATCAAAATTATGTGTTTTATTACTATAATAATTTAAGTAAATATTATATACAATTACAACATTATATACATTAAGATATAACATACATATAATACATAATATGTAAAGAATTTTTCCATTAATTTATCGTGTTTTATGTAATGAAGTGTGTGATATTTAAATATTACATATTTCTGATTAATCTATGCATATTAGGCAGACCCTGGCTAAAGCTGGGAAATTGCCAGGAAGAAGAAGAATCTATGCGTATTACGTCTCGTGATTGTGTCTGCTAATATAGGGTATAGTTGATTTTTAAGTAGTGTTTATTATTTTTTTATAATTTATATTCTAAGTACGTCTTTCCTTTTCAGTATATCAAATTTTTCAAACTACATATTTAATTCTTATTTTCAGAGGTCAGTACGAATGTGTGGTCAATGAAAACACTATTTTTAAGTCTTAATATTTGAAATGGTGTTTACTGCGTGAGTTTACGAACATCCAACTTCCAAGTAGTTCTGATATCATATAATATTTGTTAAGTTTTAGTTACAGTTATCTGTAAACAGTTCATTGTACGCTTATGATTAAGTTAATTATTAAACGGTTATACTAACACGCATGAAGTATTGAAACGAATAATCGTAAAATAAGAATGGCTTGCATCATTATAGAAAAGAACTTACAATGCTACTGGGCGATATAAACATAGGTAAAAACGGAAACTGCCTTTTAAATGTAAGGACATGAAAGGAAATTCGTTGTTTAGTTTGAGATACAATGCCACATACATCGTAATGAAATTTTTAACACTCCTTTTTTCGTAGGAGGTCAAAAATACAAGCAGACTGAACGATATCAATTTAATTCTAATTTATATAGTGTTATATTCATCTATATATATAAAAGAAAGTTGTGTTAGTTACACTATTTATAACTCAAGAACGGTTGTAGGGATATATTGAAAATTGGAGGGAGATAGATTAGAACCAGGAGACGGACATGGGATATTTAATTTTATTCGATCGAAAAAGAAAAAGAAAAAACTTAATAAATTCTAATACATATCTGGTTATTTACGGCTTCTATTGCAGAATAGAGTTCGTCCGGTCAGCTATATGTATAGGTATATATTACTAATTCCGAAATCAACGCGGACGAAATCGCAGGCAAAAACTAGTAGATTATAAAACGCGGTAAATTTAAATAATTCTCCAGTTATTTTAAACCGTTTAAGACGTTGAACTATAAACCTAGTGAGTTAATAACCTGTCAAATGTCAAACGGAACCATCACGAATGTATGACATGTGACATGTAGTTGATAGCGGTTAGTGTTGTATGAAAAAATTCGTCATAAAGTCTAGTTATTCAAAAATCAAAACTAAGGCGTTGCAAAAAAGTTTCATTTGCTAAAATACCTATTGAACTATTTTTGCTTTAATTCTATTAAGCCGTAATTCCTATTAATTATCTTTTTACTCCCGACGTCATGGTTACTTTACAGTCACCGTGATCACGGGCTGACTAGACATCTCGTATGTAGCTTTTATCAAAAATAAAATCGCGTAGTACATCCTCAAAATATTAGTTCATTTAAATGACTCTCGAAAATCTCAGATCTCATTATGATGGCTGTTATTATAAATCTGTCATTGCGTTAATATCTCGATAAGTGGCCCAGATAAAACTGCACCACAAATCCCGGGCTGTACTCTGGGAATCCATTCCCTGATCCCGCGGGAAATTATGCAAAACACTGTCCAAACTATGCATCGGATGCTTTGTCTCACTATTATAATACACTAAACAACTATAACTATTGATCACGCCAAGATAAACACCTATTGTAGCTATTTTTTAAACTTAAAAACTTAGTATTCATTAAAATCCCTACTAATATTATAAATGCGAAAGTAACTCTGTCTGTCTGTCTGTTACGCTTTCACGCCTAAACCACTGAACTGATTTTAATGAAATTTAGTACAGAGATAGAGTTGACCTTGAAAAAGAACATAGGATAGTTTTTATGCCAGACTTTTGAAAAGTTCTATTGGAAACTCGATATAACAGAACTCCACGCGGGCGAAGCTGCGGGCCGAAAGCTAGTTATTAATATACTCGGAATATTCTAAAAACTGTGTAAGTAGGTTCTTTAAATAAGATTGTCGATATCGCTTCCATGTTTATTCTTTGGTAACTTTAAATCGAGTTTCCTTACGCGATATCGCATAATCTAACTTTTTGGGTAGATCGAGCCGAAAAAATTGGTTGTTATTTTTACGCAGCTTGATGATTTTTTAAACGGGACAAAAATAGAATAAAAAGTAGTACACCATTGCCTTACAGATTCCATCATCATCAAAACCTACAAAGATCATGTTCGCTGTTCCGAAGATTAACCCGCATAAAGACGTACAAACATTTTTTTGAACTAGATTATCTTGATACTTTAAAAAAGTATTTTATTTTATATGAAAACGTAATTTATCTGTGATAAAGAACGTTATTTCTGGTTTATAGAGCTAATTATTATGTCTTAACACGTTACTGAATACATTCTTATCTGTTTTACGTATCATAAACAAATCTAGGTTTAATTAAACGAGATAATTGAAATGCCTTGACAACATATCTTATACATATATATAAAAGAAAGTCATGTTAGTTACACTATTTATAACTCAAAAACGACTGCAGATAAATTGGTGGAGAGATAGATTAGAACCAGGAGATTGACATATGATATTTAATTCTGTTCGACCGAAAAAATAAACTACAATATCTGGTTATTTACGGCCTTTAAAGCAGAATAGGGCACCCCCGGTCAGCTATACATATAACTAATTCCGATTTAAAGCAGACAAAGACTAAGACCTAAGTATTTGAATAATATATTACATATATGAAAAATCATCTTAAATTAATTCAAAGATTCATACATCTTTATTAAATACTAGCTTTTGATGCGACTTCGTCCACGTGGAATAGTGACTTCCGGCAGGTTTTCGGAATGGTCGAGTTCCCGTAGAATTTTCAGGATAAAAATGTTTTTTTTTATTCACAATGAAGTACTCTTAACCAACAACATATTTATTTGTTTATTTGAATAAAGATTAATATTATTATGTTGATACAACTTAAACAAATTATTTCGGACAAATTAGGTACAATAAAAACGGTTTTTGTGAGTTAATCTTAAAAGATAGACATATACTGTCGCGGACTGTTTTTTTAGATCATTAAAAGAGCTATTATTCTTTAATACATATTTTTGGTGTATCTTGAACCGTTTTCACGGCGCACGCAACGGAAGGCTTCAAAGACGAAATAATTTCTCCCGTTTTATACACATTTACCACTATATCTTTGCTCCTATTAGTCGTAACGTGATGTGATATAGCCCACAGCCTTTCTCGATAACTGGACTATCAAACACAAAAAGAATTATTCAATTCGAACCAGTAGTTTCGGAGATTAGCGCTTTCAAACAAACAAACAAACAAACTCTTCAGCTTTATAATATTAGTATAGATTTTGCTAATAATGTAACTGTGGTAAGTAAAAGTTAAGTTCGACATTTGGCGTGATATTTCATAAAGTTTTCGTTTCCTGTACGAATGTTCGTGACCGACGTTATTTTACAATCAATACGATTACTAAACCTTTGAGAGAATGTTAAAAACACTGACTTGGGTAATCGTATATGTAAAATGTATCGTATTAGCCAATGTGAAAAGAAAAAACGCTCATAATATGAACATCATGGAGACGTAAATATAATTGGTAGATCTATATTGATTCCAACGAAACAAGATAAACAATGTAAACAAACTTCATTTCTTCTTAAGACCGTCAGAGTTTAAAAATGGGTTTAAATTTAAGAATTATTAATTAAATGTAATATATAGTAAATGTTTGATATTTTATTACGGACGGACGGTGAAGGAAAACATCGTGAGAAAATGGACTTATAATTGTGAAATTACCAACCCGTCTTGAGCAAGCGCGGTAATGCTCAAATATTCTCCATGTGAGAAGAAGCCTTTGCTCAGCAGTGGGCTCTGATAGACTGATGATGATGATTTTATAACTCACCCTGTATAGCTCCTGCCCAGCACAGCCAGAACAAGGCCCATTTAGCAGTTCTAAAACGTTGCAGCCACGCTGGCCGTAGCGCGCCCCAGCCGCAACGAGACTCACGATCAGCTCGGTCCGCCTGCGGGTTTAAAACACACAAAATACTATATTATTGAAGATTTTTAACCAATTTAACCTATATTAATACAACAACTAGTCAACTGTTTTAAAAACTCAAAGTATTTTGACTGTACATAATAAGTTTGATGGTATTTCTTTCTATATTACAAACATATATCTTATACTAGCTTTTGCCGCGGCTTCGTCCGCGTGGAATAGTGACTTCCGGCAGATTTTTGGTTCTTCCCACACAGTTCCCATTCTTGCGGGGTTTTCGGAATGGTGGAGTTCCCGTAGAATTTTCGGGATAAAACCTATGTTTTTTTTATTCACAATGAAGTACTCTTAACCAACAACATATTTATTTGTTTATTTGATAAAAATTTATATTATTATGTTGATACAACTTAAACAAATTATTTCGACCAAATTAGGTACCATAAAAACGGTTTTTGTGAGTTAATCTTAAAAGATAGATATATACTGTCCCGGACTGTTTTTTAGATCATTAAAAGAGCTATTATTCTTTAATACATATTTTTGTGTATCTTGAACCGTTTTCACGGCGCACGCAACGGAAGGCTTCAAAGATGAAATAATTTCTCCCGTTTTTTACACATTTACCACTATATCTTTGCTCCTATTGGTCGTAGCGTGATGTTATATAGCACACAGCCATCCTCGATAACTGGACTATCCAACATAAAAAGAATTATTCAATTCGAACCAGTAGTTTCGGAGATTAGCGCTTTCAAACAAACAAACAAACAAACAAACAAACAAACAAACAAACTCTTCAGCTTTATAATATTAGTATAGATATAAAATTCTCGTGTCGTGGTGTTAGACAGAGAACTCCTCCGAAACGACTTGAGCGATTTAGATGAAATTTTGTGAGCATATTGAGCAGGCCTGAGAGTCGGCCAACATCTATTTTCCATACCCCTAAGTCATTAGGGATGTTCACCCTTCATTTTATTTTCGGACGAAATTTTTTGTTTTTAAAAAATTCATACAATCCAAAAACAAATTACTTTTTTATCACCAACCCTTATTTTTATATGGCAAAACAACGTCTGGTCAGCTAGTAAGTAATAAACTAATATTGGTAGTAACCACCGGAACTTGTAAATGTCATACAATGGAAGTTTATCAAGATTTAATGCGAGGCTAAGTATTGAGCCCACGTAGTAAGCACTATTAAGAACAATTTGAAATAATATACAATATAATAATGTAACTTTCTTTCAAGATATATACATATATTTTATTAAACAATTATAGGTGAATACGTAAATTTTAATTAATTTTAATTCGTTCTGACAATATCATTATTATTGAGGGAGAATATTTTGTCCAATATTTGCTTCTACTTTTGATACTGATGAAAAATATTTTGTATAATATATCGGAAATATAAACAAGTTTTTGTATTATTTTTTTTTCAATTTTCGTTAATAAGAAACAATTTAGCCGACATTTTTCTTATTAAAGTACTTTTATGACTGTGGGCGACTGTTTCAAGACTACATCCGACTCACAATAAACTGTAGGTATAATATTTAAATTTACCACTTTATATAAGAGGAGTACTCTCAAGTGAAGTCGAAAAACATGTATTAGTCGCGGACAAAGAGAAATATAGACAAAAATTTCTTTAATAATTTTGAGAATTGTCCAGGCTGCTTCAATAAATGAGCTATTTTGTGATATAATAGATTATTAATTAAAGAAAAATAACAATTTTAAGATTCTACATAAATATATATTTCAGAATTATCTTAATGATACTTCTGTTCTTAGAAACATAATATATAATTATTCTCGTAGATCTTAATTTTTTATTGTATTAAGATAAATTAATTAATTTAATTATAAATTAAGTTTATAACTAGATATTGAGAAATATTCCAGAAAACGTTAAATATTTATTGATAAAATAATATTTTTTGATAATTACTGAATAATATAAATGTATCAAAGTAATATTAAAAAACCGGAAAACACGTAACACAATAAAGTTTGCTGATTACTTTATTATTATTTAATATGTACATATATAAATAAAAATTTGGCTATTTAAAAATAATTGTACCGATTCATAGAAGTTATTGACTGGAACGAATGATGTACATTAAATTGGAATATAACATTTTAATTTATTTTATATATTAATATTAAATATTGAATATTATCTTCATAAAATATTTTTTATTATGACAAAAATATACAGTCTTGAGATAAAAATAAAATACGTCTAAAATCACAAGGCAAAAACATATATGTATGTATATGTAATTTTAATAAAGCCTAATGATTTTAAAATGGACAAATATTTGACTTTTATAATACTTAACTTGACTTTTATAATACTTATGTATGTACTTAATGTAGTGTACATTTTTATTCACGTTACTTTATATATAAATATATAATTATTTAACCAACGTATTGAGAGTTTTGTTATTTATAATTAAAAGAGAATAGTATAATATTTAAAAAAGAAATAATTTTAATATTACTTGATTTTAATTCATGAATATAAAAATCTAATAAACTGCAATACGAAATAAATGCAATTTTTCTCACCATGTCAAAAATTAATATCGCGAACTAATACTTGACTGTGAAATATAAAATCACTAAAAAGAGGTCATTTTATATATTTAAAATATTTAAATAATAAATACCATTTTTTGTATTTTTTTCCACGGGAACAAATTCTCAGTACATATTTGTCACGTAATCGTGAAAAGTTCGCGTCTAGATCGTCACAGAAGCAACGTCACTGCACAACCCCACGCGGGCTACTGACGGTCCAAACACGCGGACCGTGTATATAAACAACGGGAGGACAGTACACGACAAATATACAGATTAATATAAATATTATTAATATTATTAATGAATATTAAAAATGCAATTAGTTGAATTAAAATAAATAATTGCAATTATTGCATTTCATGAATTCTTTGTTACATGTAGAATCGAAATAATAATCTGATGGTTACATTTTTACTCTATTAAATATTGTACATATAAATTGGTATAAATTTTTATATCAATTTATACAAGTTATAGAGTGAAACAAATGATGTTCGTAAATATATATTTTTTATGTATATGTAAAATTCCACAAACATATATACATAATATGTATATGTAGGTAATTGGTGTTATTGTTCAAAGTGAAATTATCTGCTCCCATTCTGTATTCTGTGTACGGTAGTGCGCACGTGCGGTTACTTGACGGGACTGTGACTTACACCAAATATATGGGTAAGTGATGGAGACTAATAACATACCTATATTAGCCTATTAATAAATAAATATATATTATTAGATCATGTTCATTAAATTTCGAATTGTATTCAAGTTGTCATACATATGTAAATTGAAAACTAAACTGAAAAGCGTCAAACGTATGGAACATTTTTTAGTTTAACTAAAAATTTTTTTCATCATCAACACTTTCTTTCATTTTTCCATTACTGTGATGACGTCATCAATAAAATTCCTAAGCTTTCATGAACTTTCCTTTCGATAGCATTAAAATTTTTGCATTATTAAAATCTATGATATCCTTATCATATCATTATCATATCATATCATTACCTGTGACCCGTCCTCCCTCCTGGTCCGCAGGTCGATGGTGTGGAAGCCATCGTCTACAGCATCAAAGGCCTTGTTGACGCAGCCTCCGGAGTCACTCACAGTCATTGTAAAATGAAGTCACTACAATGAGAGGTCACCACTATTATTTACATTTAATACATTATTATATTAATATAATATAACCAGAGAACATATACTAGTAGTATATATACTAGTTTATGCCCGCGACTTTGTCTGCGTTAGTTTCAAAACTAGAAATGTATATCTGACCGGGCGAACTCCATTCCTCCTTAAAGACAGTAGATAAGAAGATTTTGAATTTGATCAACTTTTATTTTTCTTTTTCAATCGAAAGAAAAGTATCCTACGTCCTTTTCTGGTTCTAAGCTATGACCCCACAAATTTTCATTCAAACTATGTAGTACATTCGTTCTTGAGTTATAAATAGTGTAACTAACACGACTTTCTTTTATGTATATAAAGATAAAATGATACATATTCAATATGTTGTGTTTAAATTTGTCTTACAGGTTATGGTTATTAATAATAAGAATTGTTTTATTGTATGTACGACGATCAAAAAATCCGGAATGTAACAAGCAACTCCGGTATAAGTACATAACATGTATATTATTGAGAAGCCAAAATTATGATTTTGTTATATACATGAACTTATTAAAATAGGAATAACTTATTGGGATAACTAAAATATATGTTTTATATATTATAAATTGTTAAAGACATACAAGTTTGTATCACTTATAAATTAATTTTAACGCCAATAACATATGTTTTAAAAAATACGATATAAAACACATCAAAGTTTATTTTTTTCTAATTTTTCCTCAAAAATAAGAAAAGTTTTTTTCAGAGTTTCCGTATATTTTATAAGCCGAATAAAATGATTTATTAATGAATTTTAATCATCAATAACATAGGTATATGTTAGATGTCGACCTAATTCCCATGACTTGTGAACAATGTCTACACTCGTGGGAGCACGCGGGCTCGCTCTCTAAATAGTGACGGTTGTTTGAACACAAACAAACACTGATAACACGAGATAACAAAAATTATATGTTATCAGGCGAATTTATCGATTAAATTGATTAATTTATTAATAATAATTGGTATGGATTTAACTGAGATCTTTACAAATATTTCAAATGATATGAAAACTATTGTAACTTTGTGAGTTATTAAGTAAGGAATTTACGATCTTGTGATGCTCATGAGTGTTATATATTTTTACTGATATAATGACAGAAACCCTTTTTATACAGATACATAGAAAAATTTAATAATAAAAATGCAAAGAAAACTTAAATTTAATACAACTTAATGTAGTTAATTATTTGAATTTGATTTATTTTCTGTAGATATGTCTGCTAGTCGACAAAGGCCTCCTCCAATTTATATATAGTTTTTTAATATTATAATTTCTCTATCAAACTGTAAAAGCATAATATATTTTCTGTTATAATATCATTTATCGTGTGTTGAATTGGTTTCCAAGGCAAGCGGCAGAGCAAATTGCCTTACATCTGACTCGTCACCAACCATGAATAAATGCATGACATTCGCCCTGCATGCATATATTACAATGTACCAGGCATTTGTAAATAAAACGGATAAAGTATAGGATATTATATATAAAACAGAACGAGAGGAGATGCAGGGATAGACAGTGTATAGAATATGTATTAAACAATAAAATTTTCAGTCATATATATGTTATATATGTACGTCAACATATATTTAAGAGGTCTGAGACTTTCGCGAGTATTCATTTAAATGAAACTAATATTGTTAGGATTACTATGCCTATTTTATTATTATAAAAACTACATACTCTCGACGTTTCGGTTACTTTTCAGCAACCGTGAACAAGGCCATCTGATCACATCTCGTCTGCGTGATCAGGGTTGCTGAAAAGTAACTGAAACATCGGGAGTATGTAGTTTTTACAAAAATAAAACACGCGTAGTATATCCGAGTAATATTAGTTTCATTTATACATGTTTTCATAGAAAGATATGAACGTGATGAAGACTATTCAGAAAGAAACCACCTGTAACCCATACATATACTATGATAACTTCACCTCACAATACCAATTACCATCATTTATCAAATCACAACAACTTGAAAGTTGATATGTATACTTACAGAATAATTCAGTAATTGACTTAAATCAACCTATTTGGTCTCGCTTATCGTAGTAAAGCCTTTATATAAAACTAGTCTAAACCCGCGACTATGCCCGCATTATTTTATATCAACACATTTTCTGTTAGTGCATTGAAAGCATAATCTTGAACTCGTAATGCCTATAAAAGTTTTGTTTTATACAACTTTATATAAAAAAGTTATCTACTTAAATACATATAATGTTTTTGGGAAATGATGAATTTTAATGAAATAAAACTTAATTTTTAATTTAAATAAATAGCGTAGTTTTACCACAAGTTTGAATAGTCACACTATTTATTATACAGTGAGCGTTTCCGATAACAATAATAATATTATCATCATCATCATCATATCAGAGCCCACTGCTGAGCATAGCCTCTTCTAACATGGAGAAGGTTTGAGCATTAACCACCACGCTTGCTCAAGACAGGTTGGTGATTTCAAACTTATAATTGTGAAACTATAAGTCCAGGTTTCCTCACGATGTTTTCCTTCACAGTGAATAGTAATATACTATAAGAATATTTGTATATATTTTAATTTAGTCATTTCACCAAAACTATTTTTCCAAACTTCAGTATATTGTTACTAAGTCAAAAGTAAAAGAAATACGTATTTAAAATGAGAGAGACTCATAAAAATATAAATTTCTTATATAACTTACTTTCACAAAAATATCAAATCATTTTTATCATCGACAAATACAATAGATCTTTAAGCAATGAGAGTTTTTTAATCAGATAAAAAAGTAAGTACAAAAATTACCTGAAAAAAACTTAGTATGATGTGAGTCACTGAAGATATGTTCACCATCACTTAATAATATAGTAAAATATAAAAAATTAAAGTCATGGTGGCCTAGTGGTTAAAGGCAGGCCTCTCATGTGTGAGGTCGCGGGTTCGATCCTGGCAAGTACCAATGTGTTTTTTTCTGAGTCATATGTACTTTCTCAGAGTATTTAGATATCACTGACAGACGGTGAAGGAAAACATCATAAATTTGGACTTATAATTTCACAATTATAAGTTTGAAATTACTAATCCGTCTTGAGCAAGCGTGGTGATTAATGCATTCCCAAAGAGGGTTGATGTCAAGAAGGCGGCCGGTCGTAAAAACTATTCACAACATGTAAGGCAAACCCTGGCTAAAGCTGAGAAATTGCCAGGTAGAAGAAGATAAACCATACTAATATTATCAATAAGAAAGTTTATGAGGATGTATAAGTTTGTTGATCTTTAACGCAAAAACTACTAAACGGATTTTGATTAAACTTTACAGTAATTTAGATTGTACATTAGGATAAGCATAAGCGTCAATTTTAGACGAAATTCGATACTGTTGCTGTAGGAGTAAGGTATTGCAGATGTATAGTGTATGAAGTCACGAAACATATGCTATAGATATTTCTGACGAAAGATCAACATACCTTTACTTTTTTTTACATACCACATACATTTCTTTGTAGACAAATTCAGAGAATGTTTTGAGTCAATAGTATACGGGACAGTTTCAAAAATGCTACAAATTAAATTTATATCATTCTTTTCTTTTAAATTCTCTTGAAGCATCTCAATAACCAGATTGTAAAAAAGAGCGTCATGCATTAAAAATACTTTACGTCAGTAAGCTTAGACGAATGAAGGATTAATAGCAAATGTATAGGATTTTATATATTATATGACGTCACTCTAAATCTAATATGGCGGAAAAAAATGGCGACCGAGTACCTTTTTTGCATTTTAAATAATTTAATGATACTCATTAAGAGGAAAGAAGGATTTTAGAAATATATGTTTTGAGTACTAGTAATTCTCAAAAGAGATTGCTGGGATTTGTGTCAATAATTATAATCAATGACGTCACTTAAAATCTAATATGGCGGTAAATCAAAAATGGCGAATTGTAAAATATTCATTCTCAAATTATACCTATCAAAAAGCTACTCGGAATAATACAATTTAAACCAGTTCTAATGAGAAAACAATTCTACGAACATATTTTTTTTTTACGTCAAGTTAAACTTTCGACAAACTTATGACAATTACCTTTCTATTAAGTAATTCTTTTTAAATAAAAATATCTATTTTTATAATTCTTACTATTAGTTAATTTTAAGAGAGTTTTATTTTATTTCTATGTTACTCCCATTACGCGTTAGATTTTATTTATCATTCTATTGGTTTTGGTAGTTCAAAAGAAAAAAGAAACCGACGAATTGAGAACCTCCTCTTTTTATGAAGTCGGATAAAAACTAACTTCTACATATATATTTAGGTACTTCAAATGTTACTATAGTTCGTTATATTGACACACTTTTTCAAGAGATATAACTCTTTAATATGCTGCTTATTATTTAATGAAGGAATCATTAGTAACGGAAATGATAATCAACTTTGAATACGGCAATGGCCTAATATTAATATACAAAAAAAAAACCGAAATTACTCTGTACCCTTACTATGGGTTTTCTGTTTTCACTATCGACTAAACAGTCAGTTACTAGTTATTACATGTGTTTTGCGACTTTTTGTCGTTAAAAACTAGAGTTATATGACGAATTGACGATTTAAGATCTTAGTAAGTGCATTGAGTTTACTGAGAAGCTCTGTTAGACTGTTGTGCTGAAACGAAACTTAAAAGTTGACTTTGGCTGATATGTATAAAGTAAAAAATATATCAAATTATATAAAACTATTAAATTTAATTAATTATTTGAGATAGCCGTTATAATTATAAGAAAATCAAAAGCATAATATAAATTACGAAAAACCATTTAAACTCCCATGAAACTAAGGTATATTATATTGACTGTAATATAAATTTATTATTATAGTTAAATATTAAAGTATTTTTTTTAAAGTAGTACGCATAATATAAGTTATGGGTTTTTAGCCACGAGGTGGATATGTTGCGAGGAATTCCGCCGACACCAGGATGGAACCAGAAAAACTATAAGTAGAATAATATGTTTCCAGTTATCTTTTTTACATAATTTTATGATTGGCACCGTTATAATACTTCTCGTATGAATATACATTTGCCACTAATACATTCCGCTAGCTTTAGATACGAAAGAATATGTAAAAGATATTTTTGTTACTCAATTTTGAACTTCAAAACAATTTTTCTCTAGTACGACACGAAAAACAAAGAAATCTCATGTTTTATAACAATAAAATTATTTTGCATAAATCATTGACCAGGAAATAGATAAATAACTTGTGTAACAAGTAATTTCATTACTTACATCACTTAAAACCTGTTCTGAGAAAAGAATTCTACTGTTTAGAAAGGAGGTTTTAATACTTAAGATCAAACTCCAATGAACTACGCAAGTCACTCATAATAGGTAGATTTTAAAAAACTATATACCTATTAATTAGGCATAAAATATGCTATAAACAAACGATATAATATTTACATTTCAATCAGATCACTTCATCCTTTTCACAAGAAACACATACACTAGCACTGGGCACTGTAACACAAGTTATATAATATAAAAGTAAAAGCCTTTTATTGTTTGAGCGGCAATTCTGTATCGTTTGGACGCGATGCGTGCGCCACCACACCTGTCACAACGCGAACTGGCGCGCGCGCACCAGTGTTGTAACCAGCTGATATAACACAAACGATAATTATTATTATTTGCACGTTTTGTTTTCTTTTGGTATACATTAAAATACGTGGTGAACATTTAATTCAATATTAACGAGCAAGGCAATCAAATTGATAGAGTTCCTATTTAAATTGTTACATTTTACTTCAAATTAAATCAATTAATGTATCAAGATTATTTTTAAAAATTGTTAATAATAATCAAAAGACTTACGTAAGTAACAATATCTAAATATAATTTTCTTTATGTCACTAGTATTATTTATAATCTGTGTTACTTATGAACTATCGATATCGACACGTCCCTAAACTGGTCAAGGACCGCAACCTGTCTGACCGGATACGTAGGGTGGTTGTATGTGAAGGGAAAACATGGATTTTTACGCTTCGCTGCTCAACTTAAATATACCCTACATGACTAATACTAAGACACATCATAATTATTCATAATCTCCAACGCTATTAAAGAGATGTTATTATCTTTCTACATTTGTAGTTATATAAAAATTTCATGATATCGCATATTTCAGTATAAAAAGGTCTTAATTAAAAACAATTACGTGTTTCAAACTGAAAAGTATCTAATTATAATATCTAAAGTATGTGCTTATAATTTCTTATATAAATCTTTAATAATATCCTCAGTTTATTGTTATTTTGGGAACCCTACTGGACTTATTGTAATTAAGTCACTCGGAAGAAACTGTATAAACGTTAGCTAACTAAAGTGTCAGTTTTCAGGAAGACATAAGATGTTGTCAAACTTAAATACACAAATAATATACATTAAAAAGTAATTTTAAATGAATATTGTAACAAATAAACTGTTTTTTTATTGTTTTTATTACTAGATAATACTTTTTGGTAAAAATATTAAGCAAATTAATACGAGTGAGTCAGTATCAGTCATTGCCTGCAGGCATAGATCGATGTTAAAATATTACGGTTATTCGTTAAGTTATCTTAGTGAATTAATAATTACAATTAGTTCAAATTGGCATTAATATATGTTTAATATTATTTTTAAATAATACTTTGTACGATTATAAAATGTTGTAAGCGTTTAAAGAGATGTTCTTTAATTAAATCATCTACATGCTTAGTGCGTACCCGTTTGCATCAAAAGTTATCGGTTTTTCATAAATTAATTCTCACTTATTTTACTGTAAACAGAAATTGATTGAATGAGAAAAGCTTATTATATCTTTTGATAATACAAACGTGTACTAGGTATACAGATATTAACAAACCTACTTTTGTATGAGTGTTTTTTACTCACTGCAAGTAAACTAAAGTTGTTAATCATATCTCACCAAAAACATGCCTGTTAAAAAGGGGGCCAAGTTCCAATCGGCTAATTGTTTGCCTAAAAAAGGGGTGAAATCCAATCTAATGCCAAGTTTAGATGCACTTTGAAATCGATCATAATCATCTTCATCAACAGCATGATCCACTGGTAAACATTTGCCATTCCCAAGACTCGCCACCACACCCAGTCCTCTGCCTTCCACATCCAGCCACTACCCGCCACCTTATTCACGTCAACGGTCCATCTGGCCGAAATTCACTTTACCATACACCCAACTTAAAATATGGTATAGTTGTGAAAATACGTAGGTGCTTGGTTAAAAATATCTAAAATTATAATACTTCTAAATTTGAACTTGGCAGGTTAATTTAATTATTTAAATTATATAATATTTAAATTATATAAATATAAATAATTACATAACTAAATAATAAATTAATGATACAATTAATTAAGTGTTACGTATAGCACAAAAACCTGCCAAGTTCAAATTTAGAAGTATTATAATTTTAGATATTTTTAACCAAGCACCTACGTATTTTCACAACTATACCATATTTTAAGTTGGGTGTATGGTAAAGTGAATTTCGGCCAGATGGACCGTTGACGTGAATAAGGTGGCGGGTAGTGGCTGGATGTGGAAGGCAGAGGACTGGGTGTGGTGGCGAGTCTTGGGAATGGCAAATGTTTACCAGTGGATCATGCTGTTGATGAAGATGATTATGATCGATTTCAAAGTGCATCTAAACTTGGCATTAGATTGGATTTCACCCCTTTTTTAGGCAAACAATTAGCCGATTGGAACTTGGCCCCCTTTTTAACAGGCATGTTTTTGGTGAGATTTCAATACTTTTTTTTCAAGAAATCGTACATACAATCGTACTATACAGCCGTACAATGCACAACTTACAGCATGAAACATACAGCTACCATCTGATGGCATAGGAATTACCCTATGTGGTATATCTCCGCCAACCACCGAAAGATGTACAATTTCCATCGTTGGTATTAACCAATTTCATTTGAATAGTAGAAAAGAAATAGAGTGAATTTGTGCGTTTAACACACACAAGTAATCAATCAATAAGCAATATCAAAATTAATCCTTTAGCAAGTCAAATCAGTGATCCATTTAATCGTAATCGTAACCATATATAAGATATCAAGACCTAAGTGTAGAAAGAAATAGAAAGAAATGACCATCGATTCCTTATCGACTTTCATTCATATATACTGCAGACAAAACAATATCGCAATTCAATTATACCGCTAGCGCCATCTATTGAAAGTAATTTATAACAATAGAAACCTGATTTTTTAGGTAAGCAATATTTAATTAAGTTATACAGTGTGCATTATGTATACATGACAATATTTTATATCCCTTATATATATCAGTTCTTAAGAAGCGCCCCACACTTTTTCACAATAATATTAATTTAAAAATAAATTAACAAACAATAAATGGTATTTTTGTGAAAAAAAGCGTGATGAGCTTCATATATCACTTCTTGAGAAGCGCCCCAAGCTTTTTTTCAATAATACCATTTATTGTTTATTTTAAACAATTTAAATTAAATTGATTTCCAAGGTTGTAAAGGTTAAATTAGTTTCCACGCGGTTTCTTTCATCATTGGAGCGTGTTTTTTAGTTTTTTTTAAACTATATTTATTTTTTATTTTTTAGTTTCATTTATCACCGACTAGAAGTCCTGGCGAACTTCTTATCGCCCTATGATCAAGAAATATCTATTACGTTTTTTTACTTATATTTTTAGAGTTTACCTGTAAGCCATAAATCTCCGTGTTTTGAAGTGCGACAGAATGACTGACATATTAGTTAGTTGTCAAATCTAATGTCAAAAAAAACGTTTCTATGGGAAATAGAAAAGGGCTGTTTTTATGGTTTTCCCAGTAATGAATCAATTATTTTCAGCTTTTATACCTTCCCTGAACCTCCACGAACATTTCAAGACTAAGATAAGATAAATCCGTTCACCTGTTCTCGAGTTTTAGCGAGACTAAGGAACAGCAATCCATTTTTATATATATAGAAGATTGATAGATGTACTCATATTATTAATTATTAATATTTCATTATTATGTATTTTATTGTGCTGAGCTGAGCGCCTATATAAAGGTTTTGATTACCTGTCAGTGAGTCAGTGCCAAAATTAGCTATTTTCACAGGGTCATATTTCAGGATCTACTGAAGCTTTATCTATGAAATTTGGCATACTGCTTTAGGACTAGTATATGATTACGTAGGTACAATTTTATCTCTGAACTTGCAATAGACACTGAGCTACAGGGGGTCAAAAGTGGGTCGAATTTATTAAAAATTCGATATTTAGGATTGAGGCAACTCACGCTTGACCGATTTCTTAAATTTCTTAATTTTTTGTTAATCTACATATAACACACAACCTGTGTACCAAATTTCATAATGCTAAAACAATGGGAAGTGGCCTAGAGGTTTTGATTACCTGTCAGTGAGTCAGTGCCAAAATTAGCTATTTTCACAGGGTCATATTTCAGGATCTACTGAAGCTTTATCTATGAAATTTGGCATACTGCTTGAGTACTAGTATATGATTACGTAGGTAAAATTTTATCTCTGTACTTGCAATAGGCACTGAGCTACAGGGGGGTCAAAAGTGGGTCGAAACGGTTCGTGTAAATATAGTGCACGGCATGCGCCGGCCTGTGGAACTTGGCCGGCGCACTACCGTGCGCTTAGATACGAAATACAATCAAGGGATTATGGAATGTATTGTATAAGAGTTTAGTCTTGTTATTGTACTTATTAAATTATGCGATAGACATTTTTGTTTGAGCACATTTATATTTGGTTTTTAACTTCAATGAAATTTTATGACACTTTAAACAATTTCTGTTATACCGATATTAAATGATGTAAGTCCTACGTCAAAATGTAAGGAATTCATGGCTTGAATATTCTAGTACACTTTATCGACTTAAAGTATTATTTCATAATAAATTATAATTTTATTTTCTATTGTCTGTTTCAGGAATTTTTATGTCATAGAACATTTATCTATTAATAAAAACTCTTAATCACCGTTTTATTACTTATTTCGTCAATTTTATTATGACGTCATATCTTTTTAATTATTCACAAAAAACAAAACTATTATATAAAAGTATAATAACATTCTTTACAAGGATAAGTATAGTTTAAATACTTTTTTTATATACTTTTTTACTTATTTGACTTGATGTTTAAGTACAACAATTTCTAATTTTGGATCTCAAAAATCTTTTGAACACAAAAATTACCTGACCCTTTGCGACTTCAGTGAACAAAACGGGAGCATTTCCCCAAGCAAATATGTCGCGCATAAAAAAAACTGGGCCAGCTCTTTTGTCTGGCTGACAATCTTGGAACCTGTACGTGAATGGCTCCGGCGGTGAACTGGGGTAATCATAGGGACGAAATAAGGCTTTAACACAACATATTTTTTACTTTTAATAGTTTTTAAAACCACCTTGAAGTCAGAATAAGATATGTATGTGTATAGATTTACTTATTTAACCTTTGACCGCAGTTTGAGTCTTATATTCAAGTTCAAAATAAATTTAAGTAGCATTGAAAACAGTTATATAAATATTATAAACAGTTATACAAAAATTTATAAATGACCAAAAATGTTACCTATTCCTGAGAGCAACCATAGTGCATTTAAAATGTATACAAACATCTGGTTATCGTCGACGAAGTAATGAAAATTAATTATTACATACAATTTTGTTATAATATATTCATCGATCATTATTTTTTTGGAATACAAGATAAAGTTGTTTATAAGAATTAAGTGTAACTCACACATAAGCAATAATTCCCCTTTCATTACATCTAACTTATCTACATCAAAAAAATTGCTTTAACATGTAAAAATTAAAACGAGATTTTGTCTGTTGTTGTTTGATGTACACTCATAAAATGATTTTAAACTGTATTACATACTTGTCCTCAGATCAGCCAACAGTTTGTTCAATATTGTCACATAGTTTCATATTGTCCATTCTTGAATAAGGTTGGCTACGTTTGACTGGTTTTTGTTAATACAAGCACATACAATACAAAACACTAGATAACTGTGCTTTAAATATAATATCTACAACCTAACATATGTATATTTAAACTTATTTACGATTTTATTTCGCCTTTACATACATTACAAGATTTAACTTTAAAGGTTTAAAAATAATGGTAGAATTCACTTAGAAGTATTTAATCCTTGTTAGACAAGGCAAGACTGCTTTTTATGCCTTATTTAACCCGATGAACCTTCTTACAGCCGTTCACAAGGCAACCGCGTTATTGACAAAATGTGACAGCTTATAAAAAACTATATACACATGAAAAAGCTAATAAAAATGTACACTTTGATATAGATTATAATAATAATGAAGTTATTAAAGTTCCACCTTCGGTATCATCCTCCTGGCATCGTGTTGGAGTATCTTCAGAAGGGGATTGTGAAAAATAAGGACATTGATCTCTTGGATCTGAATAGCAAGTAAGCTTACGATATAAATATTAAAAACACTAACTAGAAGGCATATTAAAAGAAAAACCAAAGTTCTTTCAATTAAAATGAAAAGAAGAAGAAAAATTAAAACCAATATACAAAAAAATTTTGCAGATCAGACACGAAAGCAGTCGCAAACGAACTGTACCAAAAAGAACTCCTGATAACGGAAGACGTTCGTGAGCAGTTGGAGCAATGTCTGGAGACGCTGAAGAAGAGGATCGAGCACGAGGGACCCACGGGGAAGAGGTTCTACATCTACAAGACCCTACACACACACGTCCTGCCTCTCACTAACGTTTGTTTTGATAAGACTGGACAACGGTAAGAAAACACGAGTTACTTAAAAATATTATCACTTATCAGTGATGAATATCAGGCACACGGTTTTGTTTCCAACAGATGCCTCTCAGGAAGCTATGACAGAACATGCAAAATATGGGACGTTGATTCGGGGAAGGAATTAAAGACTTTATCTGGCCACCAAAACGTTGTCTACGCTGTTGGATTTAATTTCCCCTCGTGGTAACTCTCTTTTATTTACTATTTAACAAATTAATAACGAAAACATTGATAAGATCATCTTATTTACAAAAATATCTTGAATACAGTAACAGAGTTCTGACGGGTTCCTTCGACAAAACAGCTAAAATCTGGAATGCGGAGACAGGGGAGTGTCTCGCTACTTTGTGGGGCCACACGGGGGAGGTGGTTGCCGCTCAGTTCAACTCGAAAGGAGACTATGTAGGAACCGGATCTATGGACCATCTTGCCAAATTATATGATTCTGGAACAGGTACATACTTGGAAGTGACGAGTTTAATGCGCCTAGTATATTAGTGACACTTTCTCACCGTTACAACTTATTGCTAATATATTTCCATCAGGCGCAGAGATTCAGACTTATACTGGACATACGGCAGAGGTAATTGCTTTACAATTCGATCCCAATGAAGGACAAAAACTAATCACTGGCTCTTTTGATGGGACGATATCCCTGTGGGATACGAGAGTTAGAGAGTAAGTTTGACAATATGACCTATTATTTATGGTCTCATTAAATCATATTCATCACTTTTTAACGAATTTAAATACTATCAAATTTTCTATCAATTTATACCCAAAGTAAAGATTACATATGTATGTAGAAAGCTATAAGTTTGATAATAATTACAAAGTATTTGTTCATGTTAGTCGTGTGGGGGTACTCCGAGGTCATTCCGGTGAGATATCTAGCGTGCAGTACAACTGGGACAGCACCCTCGTGGGGTCTGCCTCCTTGGACGGCAGCGCTCGGCTGTGGGACGCGAGGCAGAACACCTGCCTGGCGACTGTGGCCTCGCACTCTGATGAAGTAAGGAAAGCCGACATATTATAGACTTCATCACATCTCACACTATTATCAAAATATTGGAACTCCTTGGACGACATTGTATTATATATGTTAAAGTACTAAAGAGAGACGATACATCTCAGCATTCAATGCATTCATTGTGTTGGTGTCGTGTCCATCGTTATAGTGAGAGGAGCTTCAACAGTGACTGGGACTTGCGACCCAGGTGTAGATTTAAGGGAGCCTATCTAACGCTCGTTCAATTACACTTGAAAATCCGTAAATACGCTATATTGACAGTCGATCTACAAACCAAAGCTAAATAGAATTTTCCTTTTCGTCAAAAAGGGCCTCTAAATTAAGTATGAAAAGGTCAAACTATCGAAGTCTTTTAGTAATTGTGTGAATCGTGTCCAGGTCCTGGACATCTGTTTCGACTGGGCCGGTCAACGCATGGCCACTTCATCCAGCGACTGTTCAGCTCGCGTGTACGATGTACGAGCTGAGTTTAAGGAACTGGCTGTCATGAGGGGCCATAGAGAGGAAGTGTCGAAGGTTTGACTACTCTAGCTTAATAATTATGGATTTTGACATGTATGATATATTTTCATTTATATCCCTCTCCAGGAAAATTTATGTTGAATGAAACTAATATTTTCTGATTAGAGTTATTCTAAACTAACTCACTAGTCGTATTTTAATTTTTAAAAACAATATACTCCTGAAGTTTCGGTTCCTTTTCAGCAACCGTGATCACGGACAGACGTGGTGAGATGAGTAACAGAAACATTAGGAGTATGTAGTTTTAAAATAATCGGATAGCGCGTTATAATCCGAAAATATTAGTTTCATTTAAATGAATACTCGCGAAGATCCCAGACCTCAAATCTCAATAAAGTTAATGTTACTTATTGTTGTATAATGAATATAAGTAATGTTTAACAAAACGCTATTCAGAATCTTCTTAATACTTATAATATGTAACTTTAATGTCAAAGAGAATAAAAATCATGATTGGATCTATTCAAATAAATTGCTATTTAAACCGATTATTCAGTAACAAGTACGTAACTTTGTACCTCAATACATTCTGGAAAAATGAATACTTTTAATATATTTTTGTGTGTTATATCAATATCCTCGTCTGTTGTGTGTGCAGGTGTGTTTCAGTCCAGCTGGTGGCTGCCTGCTCACGTCCTCCGCTGACCGGAGTGCGCGCATCTGGAACACTAACACCGGGAACTGCCTCCAGGTCATATAGATATATTACATGCAGAATATAAACTTTTAAAAGGATATACAGGGTGACTGGTGAATTACTATCAATATTTAAGGAGCATACTCGGTACATGATTCTCATTTGAATTATGTAAAAAAAATAGGTACTTAATTTTTGACCAAATTTCCGTATAAATAAATAAAGTGTGTACACTTTCCAAGTGTTCCTAGTGTGGACGCGTGCGGCGGCGTGCTGATACAACACTACGCCGCCGCCGCGTCTGTGTGAGTGAGTGTGTATACCTAATCTGTAGGGTGTTCATACGATGCGTAATTAATTACATAACTTTTGGTTAACTTTACTTAGAAGTTTATTAATATTTATGTTATATTAATTTTTATTTTGTCATATATGATCGTCAAATATCACGTCCTCAAATATCGATAGTAATTCACCAGTCACCCTGTATACATAATTTTTTACACTCTCACTTATAATCATTATCATCATCAGCCAATCAGAGCTATTGAGCAAAGGCCTCTTCTCACATGGAGAATGTTTGAGCATTAATCACCACGCTTGCTCAAGACGGGTGGCCATTTTAAACTTTTAATTTGAAATTATAAATTCAGGTTTCCTCAGGATGTTTTGCTTCACCGTCAGCTAGTGGTGTCTAAATACTCCTAGAAAGTACATATGACTCGGAAAAATCACATTGGTACTTGCCAGGTTTCGAACCAGAACCCTCATGCACGAGAGGAGTGCTTTTAACCACTAGGAAACCACGATTTAATAGTCATTTTCAAACTATTGGCTGATACACCTTTATATACTCTTGGTTTATATACTCTGATGAACGTTTCAATGTTTTACATAATAATTACGACTTATGAGCCTTGTTTTTCTACTCTAGGTTTTATCCGGTCACCAGGGTGAGATCTTCTCGTGTGCCTTCTCGTACGCTGGTGACGCGATCGTGACCGCCTCCAAAGATAACACATGCAGGATCTGGAGGTGACTCGACTGGTGGTTCACTTGAACCCCCTGACTAAATTTCATAGCATATAAATAAGCTTGCAGAGACGAGAACATCTTGTTTCGATCGAAATAACTTTAGATACCTCATAGAAATAAAGATAATACCCAGCATATCAAGCTTTATAATATTTGAACAGTTGTTAATGATAGATTTTAATTATATAGAAAATATTTATTGTTAATCTTTTTCACTTATTTAATAAAATATAATCACAAAAAGATGTTTTCTATATATGTAGTACCTAAATAAGAAATTGAATTGAGTCTTTCAGTTAAACGTTAAGAACAAGAGTTGATTTAAGTGATTTGAATTTGAAAGGTTTGCATATATCTTCGTCTTTAAGAGATAACCAATTAAAAATGCCGTATCCCAGATGATGTTGATTAATTGACTACACTCATTATCGTTGTATGCTTACCCCAAGTTTTGTATCTTACACAACATACGAGCAGTAGGTATTTCATTCATAAATCATCACAGAAAGTGTTATTGAATGAGAAACGGGAGACCTGTCGTAAATAGTGTGACTATGCAGAGTTTTGCAAAGCATGTTGGAAGCGAGGTAATTTATTAATTTAATACCTATAAGGTTTAATCAAAATCATTTAATAACAAATATATTTTTTTGTCTTTGCATATCTCTGCGCAACACATAATTTACAGACAATCCAAAATTGTTTTTCAATATTTACAGATGAAATTATTTCTCAGCGACTCTTTTTGTTATTATAAACATGGAAATGAGTGTTTTCTGAAAATAGCTATACGAAAAGTTTTAAGCTCGAAAACAAATATATGAAGTAGAAGAGTCTAATGTCTCAAAATTTCCTCTTTTTTTATAAAACTGTGCTGTAATAAACATTCCTAGAACGTTATTAAAAATTAAAAGTGTTAGCAATAAATTGCGTCAACATTAACACTTCGTTTTAGAAAATTTAATTGTATTGCCACACTGAAAATTAATACTAAACGAGAAAAACTATTTTACTAATAATAAAGTGAGCGCTTTATTTCATTGGCAACACTAGGGTCGTGTTAAAAGTAACAAACTATAAAAAATTTACTACACAACCAACTTATTAAGGACTCTTCCAGAGTAACCAGTTGAAATCGTGTGTCCAGATTGAAAAGATTCCGTTATTGGACAAAATGTCGCTAAAGCAACCATTTCAGTTTAATTTCAATTCATAGATATATTAAACATTAAAAATATATATTTTTAAAATACTTAAAATCACATCAAATATTCGTTACTTATGCCTTGGCTTTTTTGAAACTATGTACTAATATTAGTCATGTAATTAATAAATAAGTATTTAATTTCACATTGACATACAAAATGTGTTAATTGCTTTTGCTATTACTTTTTTATTATTTTTATAAACATAGATATCCATTATTTATTTAAAATATAAAAACCCTATCATGCTCCGATATACAATTTTCTGTACATACTTCTTTTTGACAATTTAAACAATTCACTTTCAATAATTCAATTTATTCTTAAAATAATATGAAGCAAACCGTAGTTTTATTACCATAAACAAATAAATTTTTCTGTTCATATTCATAGAAAATATTTAAAAAAAAATTTTGAGCCCGGGAAAAGTTGTTCAAACGCAACTCTGAAAGAAAAATTCCCTGTAAGAAAGTTTTAGACTGCTGTACTCGTTTTTCAAGTTACTTATACATTATTCAATAAATGATACAAAAAACAATGTAATTACCTAGACTACCTATTAGATATACACTTAAGATTCATTTTAGAGTGGAGTCTGTAGTTTATTCAAGTATTAATTTAACGTAACGTTACTTTCAAAAGAAAACATACGAAAACGTGTTACCACGATCCTCAACTGGCAATCGACTTCTCTTGTACCATCTCCTTGAAACTCACTAACGACTGAGGCTTATCTCTGACAATACGTGTACCATGACAAGGAGCTCGTGTCTAGTGTCGAGGAGAGGTCCAATATATGTACTTGTAGTATTCACTAATGAACTTATTGTTTCTTGAATAGAGTTACAGTAATAAGACCAGCCAACTCCTTAAGCGTTCCCCAAATTTAACCGTCATATTCACTTTATTTCCAGTACTCCAGTCAGGACATTGTAGCTTATTACAGAAAAGCCACTGGAAAGCAACATTCTGTATGTACCAGTTGGATTCCTGCTCGTGTCAATGAATTTTTCATTTTTTAATTTTAATTCTAGTGATCGCACAAAATTTGATTGATATTGAAAATGTAATAACAAGTTCTGAGTAGTAATAATTATAGGATACGTATCAGACCAGCCATATAGAACTACACAGTTGTCACAGGCTTGCATCTACACGCTACCTACTGTTCGCGTCCTGGGATACATTCAAAAATATACGTTAATATATTAATGAAAACTAAAACACTCCAAAGCTATGTATCTTCACCATATAGGTATTTGATTATTATAATTCTTAACGTCAGAAAGAGTTATAACTTATAAGGCATATTCTTTTCTTGGCATTCTCTACCAAACTATTAAGTTGAAACCAATGTAGCAAATATGACAAAAACCTCTTTATTTCGTGTAAAAATATTTATCGGTATCAATTTAAAAACAAGGAAATCACATTAGGTAACAGTACAATGACATAATATCACAAAATTTATAAAAAACTTAATCGTTACATAAATGTAACTTAAAATAACTATAGAATAATAATTTCCGGTATGTCACGTCACTTATTTCAATAGTGTGAAGTCTTCCGTATGATATGAATAAAAACCTAGTGCGGATTTACCTACTGTTGAACTTAAAACATAAACTGTCAACTTTTACCTAAAAAAAGAAAGGGTAAATTAATTTAAATGAATGAAACTAATATTTTTCCGATTAAACTACGGATAAAAACTACATCTGATTAAATCAGATGTGACTTGATCTATCCGTGATCACGGTTGCTGAAAAGTAACCCAAATGTTGGGAGTATGTAGTTTTTACAATAATAAAATACGCGTAGCATAATTCGAAAAATATTAGTGTCATTTAATTGAATAGTCGCGAAAGCCTTAGATCTCATTATGAATTTAAATAGTTACAATAATAATTATCGTATTCAGTATTCAGTATTACAAGTTTCTCATGACATTTGAGCTTGTTTGGTGTCTCAGATCACATTTTATATTTTAGTTAGGAGAATATTATGCATTATTAAAAATTACTGCATTAATTCTTACTTAATAAAATTTTATTAAGTAAAATAAGTAATTACTTATTTTATTAGTATAGTCTTTTTTTGCATCGGACATACTCGAATTGCAAATCAAACTTGCACTTTCATATATTTAGTAAATCCTAATGAAATGGAATGTAAATCTTAAATTATTGGCAATCAAAAATTAATTTAATTATCAATGTATATCACATATTAGGTGCTCGTGAACTAGTTCGATCAAACATCAGAGGTTATAGCTTATAGATAAAGTTTCAAAGTGTATTGACCAATCATATCTCAAATATCCTTGTTCAATTGACACTTGACACCGGGAGCGCACCTTACGTCACTGTGTACCGAGTTACCGACTACTGTGTGTGTATAGCTACCGGCGACCGGCGCGGGCGGCCCGCCGCATCGTCCCGCGTCCGTTAATCGACAGTTCATTATTGTATCGCGAAACATCGACGAGTGAACACGACATAATGTTCAGAGTAATATCTTTTGTATTGTTCATCAATTATGTGACCTGCGACTACAAGTTCGAGACGAAATGGTTCAATGTGCCATTAGATCACTTCGGATACCAGAGAAACGAAACTTTCAACATAAAATATCTGACCAACGATCAGTATTGGGACAAGGGAGGCGGACCTATATTCTTCTATACGGGAAATGAGGTTAGAATTTAAAAAATAACTGTTTGTTGTCCTATCGTTTTAAATATGTTTTTATCCATGCTTATCACACAGTTCACGTTTATTTACAAACATTTAAATAATATTTTGATAAAGTGACAGAGATGAATTTAATTATTATATAAGTTTAAAAAAAATCGTATTGCATGTTGTTTATTGTTCCATTTAGTATGTGATTCGTCTTACAGCAAATTGTAAAGCACAGATATATTATATGTAAATATAAATATATATTTATATTGTAAACCTTATGGTATTAATATTTTTATTTTGAAGGTATAACATCTTGAAACTTAATAATGATATCAAAAATACTTGATAATGTAGAGAACTTTATAAATAGAGGGAGTGTATACATTATAATTCAATTATTTTTATACATAAATAAAAAAACTTTGAAAAATACCTAAATTTATTTAGTTCCATTTTTTTTATTAACGAGATTGTTCAAAGAAAGTCTGAAGGGATTAAAAAAAGTTGTGATGAAAATAAAACAACAATACCTTAGCGTGAATAATAAATTACAATGATTTGTAGTATTATTATTTATGAGTGGAGCTCGCGGCGGTATTCAACGTAATATAATTTGCTTGAAATGTTATAAACTGTGACTTCCTCTAAATATTCATTGCTTATAAATATATTACATGTCATCAGGGACAAATTGAGGTGTTCGCGAAACACACCGGCTTTATGTGGGACATCGCTGAAGAATTTAAAGCAAGATTGGTGTTCGCAGAACATAGGTTTGTCTTGTATTATTCTATACTTTTGTCACGTAGATTATTTATATTTTTTATTGTCCTGTCTATGTTTATTAATTTATTATTATGATAAATGCGTCATTTGTAATGCATCATTCGAAGAAATACGGTGAAAGTAATTTAAAAATTATTAGGTATGTGACGTAATGTTAAATTACAATTTAAAATCAATCATTTTATTAAATTTTTAGACCAGGTTTGTAACATTACAATACACACGAGAGAAAATCCATTTCATATTTGATAATCTCAGTTAATACTTTAATAAAAATTTGAAAAGTTTTTCCAATTGGATCAAATTAATATAAAAATGACTCATAATGTATCAATTTTTATATGGATATATATTGACATCCGTTTAGAATGCTGTTCAATGTTTATTTTCTTTACATACTTAGATGATCCCAAAGTTTTTAGACATCTTTGGTTATTATATACAGTATACTACAGTTTTAAGGTGCCCTCAAAGTTAATTTTTTTCAGTTCTACCAAAAATGTCTATCTTAAAATCGTCGAATGTAAAATATGTATATCTCAAAAAATATATATGTTTTTAGATACTATGGTCAATCAATGCCGTTCGGTAATAAGTCGCTGGACAACGAGCACATTGGCTACTTGACATCCGAACAGGCGCTGGCTGACTACGCTGACCTCATCAACTATCTGCAGGGAAACAAGCAGAGACCCACGTACCCCGTCATCGCTTTTGGAGGTATTTATACTTCACCTCCAACCATCAACTTTGTCAATCGGTTTTAAAAACGACACCTGAATGACCAGGAGTGTACAGTCGTTTTAATGGTACCTTAAAGGACAGATGACGATCTGAAACGTATTTCGTAAGAGAGTGGCATTGGAAAATGTAATGAGTTCTAAGATTCCCGCGAGTATTCATTTAAATAAAACTAATATTTTTCGGATTATACTACACATCTTCTATATATATAAAAATGGATTGCTGTTCCTTAGTCTCGCTAAAACTCGAGAACGGCTGAACCGATTTGGCTAATTTTATTCTTGAAATACTCCTGGAAGTCCAGGGAAAGTTTAAAAGGTGAGAAAAATTGGAATAATTGCCGGGAAAACCCTAAAAACAACCCTTTTCTATTTCCCATACAAACGTTTTTTTTGACATTAGATTTGACAACTAACTAATATGGCAATTATTCTGTTTGATTGAAACAGGAAAAACCTGATTATTTATGGCCTCTAAGATGGAATAGAGTTTGCCTGGTCAGCTATACCTACATATATTACTCTTGACCAAACTAACGCGGACGAAGTCGTGGGCAAAAACTAGTATTTTATAATTTTAGGGAATATATAGTGTTTACAAGTATAAAATACATAGTACAATCCCAAAAATATTAGTTTTATTCGGTAATTTAAATGTGTATATAGTTTGTAAGTATGTTCATAGATCCATATGATTTTCGCGCCAAGAAACCTTTCCTAGAGAAGTTGTTTATTGATGAAACGAAGTACATGTATTTGATACATTGAACCTCTGCTAAAGTTTCTTTATTTTTATGTAGGATCGTATGGTGGGATGCTCGCAGCCTACATCCGCATGAAGTACCCTCACCTGGTGACAGGCGCCATAGCCGCCTCCGCCCCCATACACATGTACCCCGGGATGGTGCCGTGCGAAGTGTTCCATAGGATCGTGACCTCCAGCTTCAAGATAGCAGACGAGAAATGCGTTAAGAATATACGAAACTCGTGGACTGTTCTTAGGTACTAAATAACATAACAATATAGGTTGAAGTATTTCGTATAGAAATGGATAACAAATGACATTGGCTTGAAATATAAATCAATGTTTAATGTAATCTCGATAAGAATGACACACGAGAGTAAATCTCTCAGCATTCAATGTATTCACGGTGCGTGTACCGGGTCCATCGTTGTAAGGAGAGGAGCTTCAACAGTGACTGGGACTTGTGACCCAGGTGTAGGTTTAAGGGGCCCATGTCTAACGCTCACCACCACCGTCCAAGCTCCTCTCAAATAATAGAGAATTAATGTTCCATATAACATCATTGTTCCAGGAAATTTCTCGAGAGTCAAAACAATACTGATTGGCTTCACAAGAACTGGAACCTGTGCGACCCTGTAAAGCCGTCGGACGTGAACACCTTGATGGAGTTCCTCCAGTCGATGTACGAGACCCTCGCAATGGTCAACTATCCCTTCCCATCAGACTTCCTGCTGCCGCTGCCCGCGCAGCCCGTGCGGGTAGTGTGCCAGTACTTGAACGAAACTCTTAGTGGACAAAAACTCATTGAGGTCAGTGAGTCTTATTAACAAACCGATGCCCGTATATTAAACCCACTTTTGAGATACAAGTTATCGTACTTTTGAGGTGTCCCTATGAGAAAAGAGTAGGTATAGCGTAACAAACATACCACCAAATACAAAACTTCTACCTTTTGAAGTAGATGTAAAAGCAGCTTAAGTTACTCTTTGTCATACAACTTGTCTGCAAATCCAGACGTTCATGAAATTAGGCGGAACAAACAGATAGACGAATAAAAATATTAAAACTAGTATTTCTATTGTAGATAGCGTGTATATTTTTATATAAATTTAGTGAAAAATTTTATTTGAACTTAAAGACACTTTAATTATATTTAT
The DNA here is from genome assembly GCA_916720795.1 of Danaus chrysippus. Taxonomy (NCBI): domain Eukaryota; kingdom Metazoa; phylum Arthropoda; class Insecta; order Lepidoptera; family Nymphalidae; genus Danaus; species Danaus chrysippus. Next base: position 1,753,209 of record CAKASE010000080.1, on the reverse strand, counting down.
GATAGAGATAAGTACGGCCCTCAGCAGTCAGCAAAAAATATTTATATTTTGAACTTATTGAAAATTTTCCTATATTTAAATAAATGAGCAATATATTTAATTGGAGTAATTAAAAAAATGATTCGTTATCGTCCAATTATTTATTTGTTTATGTAAATATCGTATCACCAGCTGATCACATAGAAATTCAGGGCAATTGGCAATTTGAACTCATTTCAAACTATATGTATGTAAAATTAATGAAGTCTATTATTCATAGACTTTATTAATTTTACTTCTCATATTGAACCTGAAGACGGGGTTTGGTGGATAAACGTTTTATAGGATAAAAAAAACATTTCAGGCTATTGGCAAAGTTATCAAAGTGTATAGCAACTATGATGGCAAAACTCCCTGCGTCGACTACAAGAAGGGAGATGACTTTGGAAATCTTGACGCTACTGGATGGGATTATCAGGTAACTGATCTATATATACTTATTGTTGCATATACTTTTTGGAAGAAGACAATTCTTTGATATATTATAGCGATAATTTGCTACAATCTTAACCCTAGTAAACCCCACAGGCATGCACAGAGATGGTGATGCCGATGTGTACAACCGGCAACCAGGATATGTTCGAGCCGTCTCCTTGGAACTTCACCAAATACTCTGAAGACTGTCACAGGAAATACAACGTTTACCCGCGAGCGGACTCGGCCCGCGTGCAGTACGGAGGAGACAGACTGAGGGCTGCTACTAATATAGTGTTCAGTAATGGACTACTGGACCCATGGGCGGGAGGTAACACTTAACTATTATATTAAAATAAATAATTATATTAACATATTATTATTATGTAAGACTCGTGAATAATCATTTAAATGAAACTAATACTTTTCGGATTACTACATGTAATTTATCTTTGTAAACACTACATATTTCTGACATTTCGGTTGTTTCAACAACCGTGATCGTGTTATTAAACGAAATACGCGTAGTTTAATCCGAAAAATATTAGTTTCATTTAAACATATTATCATTAATTACAATATTACATTTATGTTTATCACATGAGATAGAGGAAAAATAATACTTTGATGTATTTTCCACCGGTTGGGAGTGACAATTATTTATCTACCCTTAATTATAGATATTTTAATCCCTATTCGGACATCAAATACGATGTTTCCTATAAGTAATAATTACAATAACATTTTCCACAGGCGGCATCTTAAACAGTATCAGTAGTTCAGTGAAGGCGGTCGTCATCATCGACGCGGCTCATCACCTGGACCTGATGCCAGCCAACCCGGCTGATCCGAATTCAGTGAAACTCGCGAGAAACATTCACAAACAGAACATAGAGAAATGGATACGAGAGTTCCGTACGGAGCGCGACGACAGACATCATTAGACAATAAGACTTGTTTTTTTAGATGTTACTATTAATAAAACCGGAATAAAACAAATTATAATAAGTAACAAGAAATAAAACGATTGGCAGTTTCACTTGCTCCTAATAAAATTTCTGATACATATTTGCATTTCGCCGATGTCCAAAACACAAATGTTACAGATCGAATTAGTTATTTTAGTCATATAAATAACTTGTGTCGCGGACATTTTGTTAAAACAAAAACAAATGAAACGTAATATTAAATATCAGTTTTTATACACAAAATATAACAATAAAAATCATGATTTCTTTACTGAATTCTACGATTTTTAAATCCTAAACAAAATGAGGATATATCGAATGAAAAATGCCAATGGTGACTATGTGTTTAAATAAATAATTAGATCTTGAAACTTTAATGTTTAACTGCTTCATTAGAACCTCTCCGACGTTCATTTCAAAGTGTAAATTTAAAACGTTACTTATCAGCAATGAAAGCTTGTCCTGTGACAAAAAATCCCTCTTTAATTTATTATCATAAATTTCTTTTTTTTCTGTTATACATATATTATTTATTATCTACTAGCTGTGGAATAATGACTATGAGCAGCGTTTTTTTGACAAAACTTTTATTTATGAAGCGATTGACATGAAACAAACACTAAAGCATAACTGAAGCATACCACAACTCGTTTGTGAGATTAGCGTGAACAGACAAAAAAAAGTTAATTACATTTTTGGGTTCAACATCGACATAACAATAACCCCTGCTATTTTTTTTATTTTTATTTTCAATGTACAGACAGCACTTTTCTACAATTTTATTATATGTATAGATAAATAGTCTAACTATAACTAATATTATCGTAGTCCATGTATATTTACCGCAAGTTTATGTCGTCACGATATTTCCAAAATGAAAGATTAGAATCGTTCCGTAGGCAGTGTTTTGATGCTACCTTGTGATAGACACAGTGAGGTGCAAAGAAGACAAAACTTAGACCTTGTCAGACACTAATCTACAGAACATAAGTTTTTAAAAATAGCACCTGGTTTTTCAAAATAGAATGAATTAAAGAAGGACAATGTAGTAGATGCAATTAGTTTCTTTCTATGTTGTTTCATGTAGTGATTATCATTATCGTTCAATGATACATACGTTTCATTTTTTATAAGCCTATTCCAACTTGTATACTCATTTTAACGTCCGTTATTACCAGGCTGTAGGAACCAGAGGTACAAACATGTGATTTGGCATTTTCCTGAACGATTTTACGTAACTTAGATAATTTTTATGTTATTAAATTTTTATGTAAGACTGTATTTTTTCTTATTGAAGCTATTTACTCGGAACCTATATGATCCATTGTCTGTCATCTGTCATCAAATGTCATCTGACTGGCAGGTTAGAGTTTTCAAAACAAAACCTCAATTAAAATGAACGAAATTTCTGCTATTATTGCTACTACAAGTACAATAGATACCGATACCGGTAGTTTAGTAACGTTAACGCCCGTAGTATGTAAATATTGTCAACAACCAGAAAACAAACAATACAAGCCATGCTTAATTTGCGAGAAATGCAAATGTGCAGTGCATTTAATTTGTTTACGACGTCCTGGCACACCTGGGGATATAGACGGAGATGTTTTCTTTGACTTCACATGCCTAGAATGTTCACCCACTAAAGAAGAGTTGTTTGAACGCAACAAATTTCCTTGGTAAATATTAAACACTGTTTTTAAAATCAACGTCGAATGTTGTTGTGGACCTCTGCTCCTTTTTATGTTTTAAAAGTTAAACAGAATATTTTAAATTAGAAACTCTGTTTTCAGAAAATATGTATCTTCTAACACTATCTAGAAATTTTAAATACTACTAAATCTTAACTTTCCACCCATATCCCTTTATTTTATATAATTCTAAATAGTTCCTTGTTAATTACATATAGTTGCTCCAATTTCTATATAAGTATGCATATTAAGCTTCATCTTACAATAATTAGTTTTCTTTTATGTGACTCAATTTCATAATCAATTAATTTGTTCTGTATTACCATACTATGGTGTTGTTCCAGGGTCCATGTACTGTTGTTAACATTAAATCACCTGAGCGAGCACATGCAGGGTATAAGCAACAGCGGATACTTCCATTACAAGACACACATCTGTTCATTTGTAGACAGAAACTGGACCCTGTTGTTTGGGACTCGCAAGTATTATTTCAAAATTATTTCACTATTTGTCAAATTAAAAGTAAATATACATTAACTTTTTATTAAATACTAGAAGACCCGGCGAACTTCGTATCACCCTATAATCAAGAAATATCTGTTACGTTTTTTTATTTATATTTTTGGAGTTTACCTATTAAAGCCATAAATCTCCGTGTTTTGAAGTGCGACAGAATGATTGACATATTAGTTAGTTGCCAAATCTAATGTCAAAAAAAAACGTTTGTATCAACAACTACTAATAAATTAAAAATTAATTAAAAAAACATTGTCCAGTGGACAAAATTGTGAATCTAAACCTTTCCCAGATCTCCTTGAACAAACACAAAAAACCAGTCATTTGAGAGAAGTTCAGTGACATACACACTCACAGAAGAATTATATATATAAATATATTAATTGTTTTACAGTCGCAAGAAGAATTGGATAGGAACAATATCCGGAGCATTATCGGTGTATAGTAATACATTCTTCCGATCAGGCTCCATTGCCCTCGGAGAGTCAGGATGGTGGAAACTAATGCATGGCTTTTCCCCAGCGGTTGCTGCACATATATGTATAGTATTTTCCATTAATACCTTTGATGTATACCTTATTATATAAAAGAGTTTATGGATCTAATCTATTATAATTTTTACAGTACAAGAAATGAATAAAGAAAAAACAAAAGGCCAGCCTCGCAATCAATTCACACTTGACTCGGTGTTGTTTATTAGTAAAATAAAATTAATGGGTAAGAGTGTTCATCACAGACATAACAATATTCAATTGTACAAAATAAGGATTCTAGCAAAGGCCTGTTTTAGTAAAATGAGAGTAATTTAGCAAAAAAAATATATAAAATATATTTAGTATACCAAAAATAAGTCTCAGGAATAACCTTTAAATTATCCAAAATTTTGAAATACTAAAATCCAGGTATTATTATTTAGTTCATGAACAAATTTGAAAAAGTTTTTAATTTTTTTTTCTATATAGTACATAAATCCGTATTTTAGCATAAGGAATGCCCTACAATAACAGTCTTCTTTATAATCTCAGGTTATGGTGTCTATCTAAATGTAGAAGAAAATCCAAATAAGAGAAGGAAGTTGGATTCAGATGCTTCGGAGAGTTCTGAGATGAAGACTTATGAGGTTGAAGAAAGGTACTTGGTATTTAGCAACCTAGATTCATGTGTAATTAAAGGACAATTCCTCTATATATAGTTCAATGAAATGAATATTTTTCGGATATTATAAAAATAACAATAACAAGACTAATCAACAAACATTCACATCTCGTCTGTCCGTGATCATGGTTGCTGAAGAGTAACTGAAACATCAGGAGTATGTGGTTTTAAAATAATAAAATATGCTGAGTATAAATCTAAAAATATTAGTTTCATTTAATTGAATACTCGCGAGTCTCTGATCTCATAATATATATACTTTCTTTTAGTGATTAGATGTTAACAATATTGTTTTTTCTCTCACAGAAATGAGTATTATGAGGAACCCGAGTCTCTAACATGTGTGACGGCCAAGGACAACTCAGATTCATTTTGGGAGTTTGACTTCACACCCGCCAGCCGCGTTCAGAGTGTAAGTTTGTATGTCATAACTCCTCACTCCGCACTGTTTTGTTTTAAATGTTCATCATGGTAGATAGTCAAAATTGTTTATATTGATATCATCTCACTGCCCATAATAACAACCAATGTGTTTATAACTTAGAGAATATTACTTTTACGATCTTATGAAAAAGTTTATCCTTATTATTCAATTTAATTACTATATTTTAAAATGTTCAAAATAAGCAATTCTATTGAAAATGTAACTGCCGTGCATTCGACCTATGTTGTCTAATAATGACAACAATGACAAAGTAACCGTTTACTTGCCTGATGTAGTATCCTGTCAAAATAGATTTCATTATAAGCAATCCTTGATTATTATTTCAGCGCGTGTCCTCGAGTAGACCATCGGTGTATTACGATTCGGACACCAACTCTCACTCTGACGGTGACAAGTCACAACACACTAAGAAGACAACGAAAACTAAGAAAACAGTTGATGACAAAGAAATCTTCAGGCGGGAATCTCTGTTTTCCACGCTCCCAAACTCGATAGACATGCCCTGGGTAGAAAAACATCCGAGCGAATCAGAGAAGCAAAAACTGGTTCCTTTAACGGAATACGAAGAAGTCCAGCTATTGAAGACCGTGGAAAACCTCATACCTAGAGTCAAAGACCCGAGCAAAAAGGCTGAATTGTATAGACTCAAGGCAAAATTGTCATTACGGAGACTGAAACGACACCAGCACAAACCAGTCTTCGATTTGGACAAGTGCGTTGGTCATGTTTTGTTTTTTTTTTCGTCTTTTTGGGTCTGTGGGCCAGTAATTTGAATATTTTTTTGTTGTAGGACGGTGAAGGTTTTGGGCGGATATGTGACGGAGGACCACTCAGTCGCTATGAACGCAGAGTGTATACTGGACAGATTCCAACGATCGGTGAGATTCAGAACTTGCACACGCTAAAATGATCACCTTCACCAAATCTTATTAAAGCTTCCATATTATAAACTAGCGTTCCGCCCGCAGCTTCGCCCGCGTGGAGTTCGGTTATATCGCGTTTCCAAGAGAACCTTTCAAAAGTCGGGAAAAAAAACTATCCTATGTTCTTTCTCAAGGTCAACTCTATATCTGTACCGAATTAGATTAAAATCAGTTCAGTGGTTTAGGCGTGAAAGCGTAACAAACAGACAGACAGTTACTTTCGCATTTATAATATTAGTAGGGATATTTTTGAATTAAACTACATGATCATTTCTGACATAGATTGTTCAATGACTATAGCTGTCTGTCACAAATAATACAATTTAATACATCCTTGTATATTTATTAAGGAATCTTTATATTTCCAGTACCTCATAGACAACCTGTGCGGCACAATAGCTAGTACTAACTACGGCACGATGTTGTTGTCTCACATAGAGCCGACGAGCTTCAGGTCTCCTTACTCCGGGGCCATCCTGAAGCCCTTCATCAGACGGGACGCCACGTCCAGACCTACTTGGCTGAAGGTTACCGAGGAACTACTCATGAAGACGCATAGGTAGGAGGATCAATGAAAGAAAATTCAAATGCCATATAACTTTTAAGATTTTTTTGCTATTCTTTAAGGGCTTTAGTCCACTGTTTGAGAATGTATGCAGTCATTACTAACATTACATACCAAGATTGCAATTAAATTTAATTCCTTTATTTTTTGTGATTGGACGGCCAGACTCACCACGAATCTCTATCTTTTTTTGGCAGACCTTGAGCGATACCTTATTTGCACAGCAATGCATCTGTGCTTCGTTCAGATTATAATTTGAGCATCTTTATAGGTAAAATTAATAGGTTGTTACTGAGAATAGTTTGTTTACCATGTTTAGCTTGATTTCCATTTCTCACCAAACAGCCAAGCGCTATCTAATTATAACAAAATATCCTCTGAGCGGTAATAAAGCTGGATATATGGTTCGATGGTCGTTTATCATCAAGTAGACCTGGTAATTGCCGCTACCATGAAAACCAAGTCCACCTTCATATCCTCCCCCTACCATGAAACTGATTCAAGCCAAATCCATCATGATGTTTCTTCTATTTGCTTATCTTCCCCCACAGACACGTCCCGGAGTACCGGCCCCCTCCCCGCCCCGTCCTCAGCTACTCGTACGTCCGTCCACAACACATAGCGGCCGTCAACAGTCTGTGCGCACAGTTCTTCTGGCCCGGAATAGACTGTGAGTGTTAGTAAAGTAACCCGGGAACTTACCTATACAATACAAGAAAATAATATTATATTATGTCTTCCAGTACTATTAGGTATATATAAATAAAAAGGTTCATTTATACATAAAGAAATTGTGAACCAGGAGACCTTCTATTCAGAAAAACATTATTAGAAAAATATATCTATTAGAAAAATATATCTTACAACATTTAATAGCAACATATGAATAAATGTACTTTCTTTTCATATAATTTCTGGACAATAATTTTTGACGATATTTAATATCGCTTTAATTCCATTCTACTTGTATATATTACTATCTTGGATATTTTTTCTTTTGTATTGCTAACTGGTTTATCGTATTCGGTGATGAGGTGTTAGGTTACCTGGTCCTCATCGCACCAACAGACATCCATATAAATAAAATAATACATATCTGAAATGGTGTTCAGTTTACACCAAAACTTCTTGATTTAATTACTAGTTTTTTGTCAATATTTTTTTTCATTCTATCATATAGATACTAGTATAGTCCTATCATTGCAAAATTCTATTAATATATCAAACCGGCCGTAAGAATTCGCAGCTATCATTTTACCAATATAAAGTTGTTCATGTCTGTGTGTGTGTGTAAGTATTTATCAATATAAAGTTGTTAATGTCTGTGTGTGTAAGTGACGGAGTCGCTCCAGTACCCTGAGTTCAGCTGCGTGGTGTCGTTCGGGCGGCTGGTGGTGGCGTGCGCGTTCCTGGTGCCCGACGTGAGACACAACGAGGCCTACATCAGCTTCATCCTCACCCGGCCCGAGTGGAGGAACGCGGGCATCGCTACCTTCATGATGTACCATCTGCTGCAGGTTAGTCGATACTCAGTAAAATACATGCTACTAAATATAATCACAAACAAGTACTTAGAAGTCAGTGGTGGCCTAGTGGTTAAAACGCCTGCCTCTCATCGATTTTTTTTGGTTCGATCCTTGCCCGGGCAAGTACCAATGTGATTTTTCCGAGTCATGTGTACTTTCTAAGAGTATTTAGACATCACTGATTAATGCATTCCCAAAGAGGGTTGATGTCAGGCAGGCGGCCGGTCGTAAAAACAATTAGCCAAAACTATTCACAACATGTAAAGCGGACCCTGGCTATAGCTGGGAAATTGCCAGGTAGAAGAAGATGTACTTAGAACAGCAATATGCTTAGTCTAAGTGAGTAAATCTCTTCACCTCACAATATTAACGTTGGACAATAAAAACGAGACACGTTTTTTAAGTAGTGTGACGATACTAACTTAGATTAAACATATTGGACTATAGTGCTGCGGCTGCCAGTGACTTAACAGTGATGATGCACATGACATATTTGAGAAAAAATAAGTCTTCGGACAATCAAATTAAAATTTATCTTGATTAATCTAGTATATAATAGTTTTCAGACTACAACAAAAAGAAATACATATTATTTAATAGTTTAAAAAATTGTACTATTTAAGTTTACTTATTTTTATCAGTTTCTGAAATCATGTATATATGTGTTCCATATTGTTATTATCATAAAATAAAGAATGAGTTCCTTGTGAATATTTTTTATTCATAGTATTGTCAGATCCATCTTAGGATATTTATATCTTGTGTTTTAGATCAAGCTAGGAAGAACTATTGAATCATGACAGAAGAGTTATATTCTTTCAAAAACACCTCAAGTAGTTCATAAAGTGACTAGCATTTGTGTGATGTTAACAAGTCCAGTACTATATAAAAATAACAGTAATAATTATAATAAACTTAAGTACAATACAATAGTTTTCTTATATTTAACATTGTTCATTGTTCCAGACTTGCACCGATAAAGATGTAACTCTGCATGTGTCTCCCACAAACCCCGCTGTGTTCCTTTACCAAAAATTTGGGTTTAAAGTAAGTATAGGTTTACCTGTAAGAAACTTAATTCTAACAGGTTTAATGAAAATATTATAATTGTTAGACAACCAGTGATAATTAAGTTTGAATGTTGTGAGTGGATCAACATTTCTGGTTATTGTAAATTTGTTTAGTAACTAAAAATTAATAAATAAGTATTTGATAATACAATTCTTGGACTATATTTTAAAAAATATTGCATATCATTGAATAATAATTCTACCTAAAGCATATATTACTGTATTCACCTCAATGAGTCTATTGTTTTTATAAGATTGCCAGTTATATTTTAAAAAGGTCACTATAAAAATTTAAGTCTATATGATGAATGTATTAAACATCTGTATAAAAAAAAATTGGAATTATTAATATAGCCAGATAAGGGAAAGTATAATATTAATTGAATTTCCTAAAATTGTTATTTTTTTAATCCATATAAATTCATCATAGTGGAACAAATAATAAAAATGTATCACAGAAAAATAGTTTAATACAAAATCAACCCTAAGGTTTTACAATAAATCCTTCAGCTAACAGATGATCATATATTTTCCTAGTCTTATTAACATCTATTTTGACCACTCGTCGCGCGTCCAGTAAACGTAGGAAACCCAATTTGTTGTTCTCCGCTATGAGAACTCTTTTGATGTCCAAAAAGTTTTCCGGGATCACTCTAACATTGGAGCACAAATCTCTCTCACTGTCCGACAGCAAGTGGTATCCTGGCACATCCAATATGTCCAACGGCATGAGTGTTCTTTTAATCTTCTTGCTGCCAATACTGTTACCGAACAAACTATTTTTACTCTTCATCTGCGACTGACTGTCGAACTTCTTAATCATCATATTGGTGACGTATTTCTGTTCTTTATAGACTTTGTCGTTTTGTTTCTTTAAATGGTTATAAAGACGAGCTGAGTACAGAGTCCTAATACCATTCCTCCGATAATCACACAGCCTTACGATTCTATTGAGAATTTCCTCTTCTAAACTGAGTGACTCCATTAAGGCGTCAAATTGCATTCCACTCATGAACTGCATGAATGATAGTAGTTTCTCCGCTTTTGATCTGGATAGCGTACTATCAAACCTCTTCAACCATGACAATAACTTATTAGTCATGATGAGTCCGTGTTCTTGAATGATGTTGTAACGCCGTTGCCTCTCTCGTAATCTAGTGTTTAGTGCACTCACCAAACTAACCTTCAGTGAATCCATACATTCATCGTCATCTTCATCATCAGCGGCATAACTTATATCGGTGCTGAATATGTTTTCGGCGTTGTGGTCATAGCTAAGCTCAAAGTCAGATCTATGGGCATTGTAACCGGCGAGAAGTGGATCGGATTGGTTATTTCTTGGTGGGTTTATACTAAGCTCTGTGTTATACAAGTATGGTGTTAGAGGTGGTTGATATAACGACTCTTTAGTTTCCGGTAATAATTTCAGCTCGTCATACTTCACGTTTTCTATGTAATACTTTTTATAATGCTCTTGGCATTCCAGTTTCGATCTCGTATGCACACTCTTAGCTATTTCTTCCCAGTTTCCATAACCATAATTAGACAGTGCATTCAATAGTTTACATTCCTCTTTAGCTGACCAGTTGCAGTTTTCAAATAATGGAAAATCATTTTTTCTTATAGCGTACTTGTGATCGTTTTTGTGATTATCTTTTTCTTTTCCCGACGCGAAACAGGTACAACACAATACAGTGTCGCATTCACAACACTCTATATAAGGCTCGTGAGCGATCTCGTCGCAAATATCACACTTTACTTGCAATAAATCATTTGCCATGTTTATTTACAGGTCGAGGAGTTGATCCAAGATTTCTACGAAAAATACTACGACATAGATCATAAAGGTTGCCGGCATGCCCTGTTTCTAAGACTCGTTCGATAATTAAACTTTTTAAATAAATGTGTACTTTTATTCTTCCTACTTTGTAACATTAGCTCTTTGTAATTTATATCCAATTTTATTTAACACAACACACCAAAACATTTATTCAAATCGATAAACAGTACTATAATGTCATATGTCAAAACTCGACAGTAGTTTGACGTCACTTATGACATTGAAAGTTGTAACAGATTCTGTCATTCAGCTTTTATCATCCTGTCGGTTACTTTCATTTAACTATTGTTATTATTTCAAGAGGTTTATAATTTATATACAAAATATTAAAAAAGTATATAAATAGACTGTACCGCTATATGATAATAAAAAATAATAGATATGTACTATCATTTTAAAGCCTCGGTTGATGGTAGTCAAAGAGAATTTCCTGAGAGATTTTTGTATTTTCTTTTCTATTAATTTTATACATTATAATAATCCATTATTACTTTAGTAATAGAATGCCGAAACACCTGTATGTGTGACATCTTCTATTTTTCAGTAATGAGTAAAAAGAAAAGTAACATAAAGTTTAAAGTTAGTTCAAATTAAAATGTGTAATATTTGTTGACAGACTACTTCTATGCAATAAATGGACAATGGTAATATGAACGCTGCACTACTGGAAACACCAGTAGGGGATATTATATTATTGGGAACCTGCTTTTTACGAGTTTCTTCATACAAGAATATTCGAAGGCATTACAATTCTTTTTCACCTATCTAGTCCTTATTTAAACTAAAATGAACTATTTAAAAAAATATATGTTAGTATCAGTACAATGTATGTAAAGTGTTTGTAGGCGTAATATCAAAATATATATGTAACTATATTATATTTATTTATTACACGACATATTTCATATATAAAATTATATTTAATATTTATTTACGTATATTACACTCTATACAGTCACACTACACATTTATATATTCAATATTATATATGTTTGAACTTGAAAATTTAATAAAAGTAAACAAATGTATAGATCAATATGGAAACAAAGATGATTCCTAAGATTTATATCTTTTTATTACAATTGAAGAAAAGAATATAAACATTAATAAAGTTACGAGACCTCAAGTTGATGCCTCATTTTTTCTCAAATATATCGTAAAGGCCTTTTAGAAATGAAAAAAATCCTATATCTATATAAATGTAATATTTGACATTATTCTCTTATATTTATATATCTTTAGTCACTATGCTCAACAATTAAGCATAATTTATAAATAACTTTAATATTGGCTACTACTCATTTTTAATTAATTTTGAAAATCCATATAAAAGAAATTGTCTTAAAGATCTTTTTAATTCACATCCATATTAATTCAGACATTACTTGCTCTTGAAGTATACTTTTTCTTGAAGTATTATTTATGATTTATAAACAGCTATACTTAGTGAAAGTAAATATGCGTAAGGAGAATTTATGCTACAATTTTCAGCTAGGCACTTATTGGTTTTTTTGGACGAGTAGAATGAGATCTACACTTTCACCACCAATATAAGTTTTTTTTCATTAACAGATAATTATTAGTAATATATCGGAAATGTGCATTTTTGTTTACAAATTTGATAACCTATAATTTTTTTTTCCTAAAGGAAGGTTCCAGTAAGTACCAGAGTATGGCAGACATAAAAAGTTTTATTTTTCTTAACAATTATTATAATTTATACATATTTCTTTTTACGTCTAAATATATATATATATAAAATAATTACTAAATCGATTGAGGAACATACTACATACCTATCATTAAAATATTATTATAAATTGCAGAAAATTTACTTTTAAAATAGACACAGTAGGTATGTACCTACTTATTTAATAATTAATAATTTTCTCATTACATTACGGCCCCGCTCAGTAAATTACTTGTTGCGCGGTGACCTATCTTTATTACTTAATTCTGTTTAAATATGTCCACAATCAAAAAAATGTGAAAGTTGTTGATTTGAACTTTAATTATCCCCGTAAAAACAAAACAAATAATTATATATTATAACAAACTTCAACGCTGTTAAAATTTAAATTTATTAAAAATACTTAATGTATTAAAAGGGAGACAGCAATAGGAATTAAATAGTTATAATTCATACTAATATCTTTTTTGTTATCTAAATACCATTGAACGCTTGGCATAATTTTCACATACTTCCGCCATCCAGAATATTCTAGACGTATCACGTATTTCAATTTTCTCATGGAGGGGATTTTGTAAAAGAAATCATTAGGTATTTTTTATTTAAATTATTAGTTCTTGTACAGTCAAGCTGATAACTCGATGCGTCAATGAATTCTAGAACACATAGAAGAACAAACACGTGAGGCGTGAACGGATCGCTGTATCTTGAGTCTTGACCCACATCACTCACGTGCAGCTTACCTTTACTGTGTAGCCTGTACATCCATATTGGCATTCATAACAACTAATAAATTATTAATTTTCAACCTTTAAAAAAGATATAACTTTATGTTCAAACATCGCCCTCTATGTCATGGAAATCATTAAATCCCGCTTATGTTTTTGTTTAGCTTTAAATGATTAACATTTTTGTTAAAAGAGCGAAATCATGATACATGTCTGATTTCCCAAATTGAAATAATCTAATATATCGAAATATCGGTCATCTCATTCGGTTTTATATAAACTGAAGTTACGTAGTAAGTTTACTGTTTGCAGTCCAACAGTACGACTATTCTCAATTACAATATTTCTCTTATAGTTTATAATATTCTTTAACGAGATTAGCTGCTTTTAGTGTAGACTTGTTACGGATTGGGTTTTATATTTAAACCTGTTTGCTATTGGTGGAAATTCGTGACAAAGAATCATAACATCCATATAAAACAGGCTTTTAATACAAAAGACGTCAAGTCTGCACTCTCGTCGGACTGTTATTTGAACTACTAAAATTATATTGATCTCTTTCTATCGCAAGCGTTAGTTAAGTTCGAATTATCTTTTCTCTCTTTCTCACGCCGAGTGAAGGCCCCAGAATGTTCTAGACGTTTTAATGTATATATTTTGCCGCGACGACAGCGCTGCGATCCATTCATTTGTGAAGTAGATAGTGTGAAGTTGTGATTTGTGTTGTGTGAAGAATACTTGAAATCTTCTAGTTTACTGGATTTATCATTACAAAGCCATTGTAAGTATTTAAATAAGATCATTTTATTGTCATTATTTCTAATATTATTGTAGCCGGGCTCAGAAATTTACGGAAATATATTCCAATTGGTAAAAGTGTAACATTTGCGCGAATCATCAGGCTGTCTCCTAAAAAGGTGTCAATGAGGTCTCTAAACCAGTGTTTTTTTCATTGTTTCAGAGTAAATCATCAAAATGGGAAAAGATTACTACAAAATTTTGGGACTTGCGAAGGGTGCATCAGACGATGAAATCAAAAAAGCCTATCGCAAATTAGCGTTGAAATACCATCCAGACAAGAACAAATCAGCAGGCGCAGAAGAGAGATTTAAGGAAGTCGCTGAAGCGTACGAGGTTCTATCGGACAAGAAGAAGCGTGAGATCTATGATACCCTCGGTGAAGAAGGATTGAAGGGAGGAATGGGAGGACAGAACGGACCTGGAAGCGGACAATCGTTCTCATACACCTTCCACGGGGACCCGCGGGCGACGTTCGCACAGTTCTTTGGATCAGCTAGCCCGTTCCAAGGGTTGTTCGACCTCAATGGTGGCTCCGGCGCCTCGACAATGTTCTTCGACCGCGACATGGACGTAGATCTCGATCCATTCGCCAACATCGGAATGGGACAGACGAGACCCGGCGGCGGAAGTGGGGCTTTCAGGAGTCACAGTTTCAATTTCCATGGGTCACCGAACAGGAAGGAAAAAACCCAAGATCCGCCGATAGAACACGATTTATACGTGTCGCTGGAAGACATCGCTCGTGGATGTGTTAAAAAGATGAAGATTTCTCGCCGCGTCATTCAGCCAGATGGTACATCGAAGAAAGAGGACAAGGTGTTGACCATCCACGTGAAACCTGGTTGGAAAGCTGGTACGAAGATCACGTTCCAGAAGGAAGGTGACCAGGGCAGGAATAAGATCCCTGCTGACATCGTCTTCATCATCAGAGACAAGCCAAACCCCTTGTTCAAACGAGAAGGCAGTGACATCAGATATACAGCCAAGATATCACTCAAACAGGTAATTTGACTTTTCCTAATTGTTTATTTTTCTAATAAGGTTTTAATTTCTTTACACTTGACTGTATTTATATTTTATGTTCATTGGAAGCAATTAGATTACAGAATAATATGCAAAAGACCTGATGAGTCATGTTAGTTAATACATTAGACTGTAGGAAACTTGGTAGAAAAACTTAACACTAATACTTAGTAGTGATGACTCAAGATATTAAATTTTATCTTTGGTTACAGGCTCTTTGCGGGACTATCATTGAAGTGCCTACCATGTCCGGCGAGAAGCTCACAGTTAACTTGCAAGGCGAGGTTGTGAAGCCCTACACTGTGAAGAGATTCCCCGGCTACGGCCTGCCATTCCCCAAGGAACCAACACGGAAAGGAGACCTGCTGGTGGCCTTCGACATCAAGTTCCCCGATCGTCTAAATTCTGGAGTGAAAGAAATACTCATGGACACGCTACCCAATTAAGATTGGAGACAAGTGGAAATCTCATTAGCAACGTAGGAGTATAACGACCACACATGTGGGGATGAAATGCTCAATGTTACAATGGGACATTCCGACTAGGCTTTCAGTTATAGTAGTCACGGCTGAGGAAGTTACAGCCTTATCATTATGTACTGTCTGTAGAGATGGTGGAACATAGGCAGTACCGAGTCTTGAGTGAGAGGTTCCTCATGCGTTTTAGTACGGGGGACTGTGATGCCTGTCTGTGTGTATTTAATTTCTTAAGCTGTAAATATTATAAATGTTGTGTAAATATCGGTTGACAGTAATTGTGAGTTCTAGGTTCACTGTTGACATGTTCCAGACTTGAGTGTCGTTTGACATGAGTAAATGTTTTTTGTAGATGACGGTTCTATAACTGACTACTTATAATTGCTGTTGAAAATAACGTAATAAAAGATTAAAACTATAAAGGTTTTCATTTACTACACACAAACCCCATATAGAATATTGCTATGGAAACGGTTTAGTAAAAAAACACTTAGAAATTTTATATGAAATTACTCTGATTCTTATTAAAAAGTATGTAAAATGAAATATGAAAAAATCTAATAATAGGAAAAGATGAGATTTATAATGGTTTGAATGTAATAAATATATTCAATATACATAATGTATGGCGTGTATATAAACAGCTGGGCGGAGTTGAACATGGCGTCATCGCTGGCACGGGCGCGGACCTTGGCGCGCTCGGGACTCGCACGCCAGGGAAAGTGCGGATTATAAAGAATTTAATTAATTTCACATAACATACTACCATAATATATGCTTATGATAAACATATTGATACATTTCTAAATGACTTAAGTTATATTTCGGTCATTATCAGAGTAAGTATTAGAATATCTGAGTCGTAATTTAGTAGAACATAATTAGAACTGTGGAAAGTATCGTTCTTTGTGCGCGGCTCACATTTAGTGGCCGACATTCAAACATGTGCGGACATAATCGTTCAGAAACGCGTCACGTTATAAAAATATCCACGGCGCCGCCTCCGGACTGGAGGATACAGCCAACATAGCTCTTTACAAAACATTAAAAGTTAACATTCTTACTTATTCAATAAACATGTATTACATCCATAATATTGCAACAAACAAATATGTGTTACTTAATTTGTAATAAAATGTTTAATTAAAATTACATCTGTCAAAATAGTTTTATCAAGTGTTTGCATGTTTACGATAATTTGTCTGATAGATAAGTAATATTTAATGCTATTTAAATACATATTTGGTTCCCCGATCAGTCATACTGTTTCGCCTTCAAATTTATTGATAAAGTTGTCAATAAACAATGAGACGGCCTTATCTTTCGTGTTAATATCGGTAACGTGTGGAAACGGTGTTATAATATATTTGAGTACTGATGTATCGGCTACTGGTGAAACCGGGAGTACTTAGGAATCGAAGTTCTAGGTAAAATATTGTAAATTAAAAAACACGCTTGAGCAGATCGTTTGTTATAAATTTGTGTTATGGAACACCTACACGTTCCAAAAAATATATTTTAATTCCAGCTCTGCCCACGGTATAGAATATAAATATCAATATTTAATGCTAAATAAGATTAGTAGCGTTTAATATATGGCCCATAGGAAATGTACTGCGGAAAAATATGCTTAAAATCTGACTAGAAGCTAAACAAATAAACTCCCGCTCTATTAACCTCTGGAGTACAGTTTCATAGAAAACATTCCATTAATTACTGGTTTACTTACTATTTTTAATGTAAGTAAACCAGTAATTAATGGAATGTTTTCTATGAAACTGTACTCCAGAGGTTAATAATAATATATGAAAACAGGAGAAAAGATGTATCCGTAACTATCTCTGAAACGTTCAGTAATTTTCATCATTTTTTTTATAAACCATATTATGTCCCAACTTAAAAAGTTTTATTTATAACAAGTATAATAAACTAAAAACAAACAATGAAACATTCAAAAGAAAACAAATCAACGAATGCAAATTGATACGAAACTATAACAGGTTAGCGACCTTTACTGTAATGACCGAAATACTATTGTTGGGAATCATGTTTTTAAGAATGGTTTTGACATCCGATATTTAAAAAATATAGGTGTGAAATACACGTCATATATTTGTAATGTTTTAGAAAAAGAAAACGCGAAAACTGTAACATATTTTTCTTCCCAGATTGGTTCGTGTAACTGTTTTTGCGGCCGATTTTTTTCGCAAGTTCATTGACCTCCCTAAATGAGAGTACAGACTCTCGAATCTTCTCATTATTCTACCAATATTTTCTACAGAAGTGCTACTACTATTCGCAATTCGGCCTTAAACTTGAAAATATCAAATCTTTTACATTCCTCATTAATATTGTTTACATAATGAACGTTTAAGCAACCTTTTGCCTCAAATCTTTCAAGTACAACGGCGCGGCGTCATAAGGCTTTTATCTTTACAGGAAATAACGTATCGCTATCCTGATTACATATATTAAATAGTAAGCTGGTCGTGTTACCAGGAACTGTATTGTTAGCGACGTACAGATCTTTGTAACTTGGAACTTTCACTTAATGTGTTCAATTATTGATGACGTACTTTTACAAGCCAAATATGGCCAGAACAGAATATTCACTGCGTGAGATGGAGATTTATTAAGATTTAATAATGTAGCTAGGTAATTTATATAAAACGAAAAAATGTTTCAATTTGGTTTGTAGAGGATAAGTCCAAATATACTATTTGTTGATATATTAGATGTAGAACCCTTGCATCTTTCGATATTTGTCTTTAGAAGGAGGATTTATTTAAAAAAATCATAAAAACATAATCTCCATAATATTGAAACTAGTTAAATGGAATAATAAACAGATACATCTCCTCCTTAAAGATTGATTACGTGAAAAACAAACCCATAAAATACGCGGGAAATAACATTGTGTTTATGTTTTAAAACAATTGAGTTTAAAGCGTTTAAAAATTTGTATTCAAATTTAATATTTTAACATATTTTTAATATTCGTATGATTTATTGATCTATATATTTTTTTTTTTAAATATATTCTTGCATTTCACGTGGCTTATATTTATTTTATTGATAATAATGATGATAACGAATACAAATAAATTTAATACGGTGATTACAAAGTGAGTTCTGTATACTAATTAATTATTTGACATTGTTGTATTATAATAATATTAGCACTTTAATTGTGATTAACGTTCGCCCCTTACTAAGTCGTGTAAGTGCTCAATACTCTCGCCTCACGAGTCAGTGTACCGGTCGACCGTCGAACATGCTAGAAGGGTGTCGTTCTACGCGCGTCTTCTAGAAGCCTCCAGAATTAAACCGGCATCCGGTCTATTAAGACACTGTTTGATTTATCATAAAATATAATCTATTCTATACAATTTTTCAATCCACAGATATTGTTTAAATATTCTCATTAATCAACAAAAACCAAATATGATGGCCGCTTATGTTGTAGCTGTAAAAAATTTGAATTAATTTATACAGAAATATTAAGTATCAATAATCCGAATTAATAGTAATAAGGTCAATGGTACTCAATTTTTATATGATTTAATTAATAAGCTGTTATTGAAAGAATATCATTTAATTATTGATATTTATTAATTACTAAACAGTCTATGATTATATAATTTGGCATAAAGAAACATTTTTACAATCTGTCAAGAGTTCCAATGAAAAAAAAAACAGTTATCTCCACGTGCTGTGTCGGTCACGTGTACGAGAAACGTGACGTTGTGAAGTACAAACGGGTCCGGACGATAATAATTATGTCGCATAACACGACCGATTTGAGGAGGAGAGAGTTTTGTCTCAGCGGGGATAAACATATTGACATTATCATTGATCCGGGTTATATTTGAATTAAAGTAACGAATTCCATTGTTATCATTTGATAAACTCTTAAAACGACACTACAGCTTTTTTTATATGTTGCAAGTAAAATTCAATATAAAGAACATGTTTTATATAGCTTACAAAGTCGTTGAATAGCGATAAGAATGTAATAAAATTATATTCTGTTGGTGCAATTATGCGACGCGTCTATCGTTCTGGAATGTACTACGCGCCCAGTACATGCATAATACGCTATTCATTCAATGAGTTCCCATATAATTTTAAATAGATGCTCTATTTCCTAATATAATAACTACGTTGGTATTCAAAAGTAGCAAGTAAAGTCTGAAAACATAACATACTTTATTGAACACCTCCCACATAGCAAAAATATTATAGATCAGAAATCTTTCTGAATCTATAATTCTACATCATCACATTCAAGGTTGCATTTAAATATTTAATAATAGAATATTTTAATTCATTTACTATATAGAAAACGTGTATAATAGTAATAAAAGTATTCAGGAAATATTCATTAGAATTATATAAGACCTGTATGGATTCGTCTGGAAGGCTGTATCTTTATAAATTATAGATATTATATTATCTGTGGAGCTCCTCGGACGCCGCACGTGCCGCCTACGACAATGGTGTATAGAACAATATATTTCGTTCACAAGTCTTGTTATTAAAATGCTTTATCTTTGTAACCTACTCCGATGTCAAACCTCGTATTGGACGCGAGGAATACGTTCCGTTTTATTTCTGTTTAACATGAATTAGATATAAGTGTGATACTTTGCCAAATCTAATAAAAACCGTTCATCCATTTCTATGTGAATCTAACGAAACGGATTACATACTTTATTATTTACGTCCTTATATTTTGATTATTACTATTGTTTATATTTATTTATAATTTACAATCTTATTCTTTTTTAAATAACAGTAGACCCATAAATATTACAATTTGTCGGCTGTAGTCGGTTAGCTTTGTTAAAATTTATAAACGCATTATGAATTTAAAAAAAATAATCCTAAATTTGATAAGATTTGTATATAATCTTGCTCATAATAAGTAAATGAGAGTAAAAATAAGATTTTTAATTTTTATGTAATTATAATATATGTAATTATAAGTAATTTACAATAAACATGCAAGTGATCGTAACAAACAATGAGCTACATTTACAAAAGGTATTCAGTTGTCATATGACATAACTATAGGGCGGTGGCTAATAATAACGGAGACGATATTATGCCAATTATGTTTTACATTATATAAATATTATATACGCCAAGATGCAGTATGACGCAGGTCCACTATAACACATTAATCACTTATATAAAAATCTTTGGTATCACATTATCAAATAATTGATGAGATTTATTAACTACTTGCATAGTTCTATATTTATTTAAAGAATCCTCATCGAGCTTTGTATCCTTGCGTATCTGTTATCTTTTTATTTATAGACAGACCTCATGGTCAAATTAATTCATATGTGCATTTTCGCAAGTAATATTTACAAAAAATTGTACTCTAACGCCTAGGAAATAAAATAGATTATCTATTTTTACATTTGACCTTCCCGTGCCGTTGCTATGTTATGTCACAAGGGGCTTTACAGCTGAATGACGTCATGAGAGCGAGGAACGCCATTTTATTTTTGCGCTTCGAAGTATTTTAAAAGTTACTATTACGAGTTCATAAGGTTGACAATAACTGTTTATTATACATTTGTAAATATTGTGAATTTATTGTAAGCAAGGCCACCTTCTTCCTACGGTTATCCAAAATACAATGCAAAAGGATCTGTGACTCATATAGTCTCTGTTTACATAGACCAAGCCTTAGTTAAAATGTCTCCATGTCTATTAAATACTAGAAGACCTGGCGAACTTCGTATCGCCCTATAATCAACAAATATCTATTACGTTTTTTTATTTATATTTTTGGAGTTTACCTGTAAGCCATAAATCTCCGTGTTTTGAAGTGCGACAGAATTATTGACATATTAGTTAGTTGTCAAATCTAATGCCAAAAAAAACGTTTGTATGGGAAATAGAAAAGGGCTGTTTTTATGGTTTTCCCAGTAATTAATAATTTTTTTTCAGCTTTTATACCTTCCCTGAACCTCCACGAACATTTCAAGACTAAGATAAGATAAATCCGTTCAGCTGTTCTCGAGTTTTAGCGAGACTAAGGAACAGCAATCCATTTTTATATATATAGAAGACTAGTTTTTGCCCGCGACTTCGTCCGCGTTAGTTTGGTCAAGAGTAATATATGTAGGTATAGCTGACCAGGCGAACTCTATTCCGTCTTAGAGGCCATAAATAATCAGGTTTTTCCTGTTTCAATCAAACAGAATGATTGCCATATTAGTTAGTTGTCAAATCTAATGTAAAAAAAAACGTTTGTATGGGAAATAGAAAAGGGCTGTTTTTAGGGTTTTCCCGGCAATTATTGCAATTTTTCTCACCTTTTAAACCTTCCCTGGACTTCCAGGAGTATTTCAAGAATAAAATTAGCCAAATCGGTTCAGCCGTTCTCGAGTTTTAGCGAGACTAAGGAACAGCAATCCATTTTTATATATATAGAAGATATATATATATATATATATATATATATATATATATATATATATAGAAGAAGAAGATAGAAGATGAAACTAAAGAAAAATTGATAAAAATATAAAACGAGTTGTACATTTAAATCAAAACATTTATTAAATGTATCAGTGACGAGCAACCGAGTACAGTGATCGTACGTAGGTTTATTGTAAAACTAGGTACGTTATAGTCACATTAAAAGTAATTTTGGCACATTTACGATTCACAGTATGTGGACTAATAGCTACTAATAGTTATTATTTTGGTAAACTAATTAAAAATGAACACAATATTCACTGCATGTGAAACTAATTATATACAAGATACATCCACAATATACATCACCCACACAGTCTGTATTTTGTAAACATTGCCAAATTACTCTGTAACGTTTTGAAAAAGTGTGAAGACGATACTTAAAAGAATATCAACTGGCACAAACAATCAAAATATTCTCCTAGTCTATAGTATAACATAATTTAAGAGTAAAAATATTTACTTAGGTCTCATAATTTTTTCGTTATAAATAATAATCGTAGGTCCCACTGTAAGAAAACATCTTATAATATAAATCCTATACTACAGAGGTCCCTAACTATAAAATGTTTCAATAGTTTTACGTCAACTTATTAAATATTATTCAACATGCATTATTATATAACTGCAATCATTGTGATACAAAACAATGATGGACAGAAATAGACTTTAAAATATTCCATTCACAATAAAAATAAACGAAGAGTTCAGACCGTTATAAATAATACGCGCCTCATAATATTAAAATAAATTTTATAATTATTAAATCCTCATGCCATTTATTAAAACAATCACCATTATTATTATAATGTATTAAATGTAAAAGGTAAAGCCAAGTTCCACTATAGTGTTGAGTAGGACATACATGAGGCGCTTCATTTGTCCCGGACATGACGTCAAAATGTAAGAGTGCCTCGAAATTTAAAATTGTACTACTTCAATTTTTTTGTCGCGGTCGAGCGAGGCAGAGAAACGTCAAACGACAAGCACGTCTGACATTATGAGCGAGAGAGAAATATATTGTCTTTCATGCGAGGCGAGGCGCCAGCCAGGAGGCGCGTATTTAAAAATTTAAATAGTAATAATCTTATCGTTACATTTTGGATAATTAACACCGCATCTATAAATTATAGCCATTTGTTATTCTGATGCAAGTATAAGTTATATTCTTGTAAATTTTGATTAAAATCCATTTAGTAGTTTTTGCGTGAAAGAATAACAAACATACATCCATCCATCCATCCCACATCCATCCTCACAAACTTTCCCGTTTAGTTTTAATAGGTATATTAGGTTAGAAATTTCATATTCGTAATCATTTGGTTAGAGTACCTAACAGACTATAAACACATATAATTCAATTTTTATACTTGTAAGATTTAAAATATTTGTACTAAACATAAAACAAACAAACGACATGACAAAAGCACGTCGCGTCTGACATTTGAGGCGCCAGTAATTCGTACTATAACTTCATATGGTTCAATTCGCCTCGCCTCATTTGAAGTGGGACATTGTACTGGCTCAGGACAAAAAAGAGGCTACTCTTACAAACTCTGTTTGAAGTCGTGTCCTACTCAACACTATTCCACTACAATTATTGCCAATCAATAAACACGTATAACCTAACTTTCAATCCGTCACGTCACCACAGCTTATAAATATAATGTCATTCAAACACAGATGATGTTAAATTAGTTGTTTGTAATTTATCCTTTCTTATTTTTTTTGTTTGGTTTCTTAGTAGGCTGGATCTGGTCGGGATCTATCCAAGGTTTGAAGTCTGGTTGAGGGAGTTCTTTACAGTCGACCAGCGGGTTGGTGGCGCTCAGAGCCTCCATAACGCGAGGCTGCGCTTGGTCTAGTAGACCCTCGTTAGCGCAGATTACTCCCGCTAGCGTCGTCTTACGGATTTCGTACAGTTGTTCTGTGGTAGTTATTATGGGAAACATTGATTTATAGTTCCTTAGATGTGATTAAATATTTTGAAACAGTTTATAAAATGATTTGCTTAGGAAATGCAGTTAAAGTTTTTCAATATTCGTATGACGAAATAGAGACTCTCTTACCTGGAGTAAATTTAATATCTGGATCCGAGGTTTCATACCAGTAGCGGTCCCCGACCTTGAGTCGCAGGAACTGGTCCGCCACCAGACAGGTGAGCGTGGGCCCAAGCAGACGACCCTTGGGGTCCTCGGCCAGGGCGCCCGTGTACAAGTCTATGTCATCGACGCTCCTGAGGAACAATCACAATAATATAGGAATAATCATATGAAACTCAGACTTGGACCAAAACAAAACACCTGAGCCATTATTCCCTGAAACAATTTCAACAAAGAATAACTTTGTGACGCACTTGTATATTTTGCAAATCCTGCTCAAAGAGAGTTCGTCAAAGATCGGGTCGAGGTCCTCGAAGGTCTGTGGTCGAGAGAGGCCGCAGTGTTCTCTCCAGGCGGGGTAGGCGGGCAGGCCGTGGTCACGACCCCGTTGTATATTCAGAGACACTAGGTCCAACCCACACGGCAAGGGGTTGGCGCCTTTCACACCACTGCTGGTGTTGGCAACGCTACGCTCGAACAGGTGATTGCTCAGCTATAAGCAAATTATGTTCAAGGAATCGGCTTATTGAAAATAGTTTTTATATTTTTTTTTTGCCAGTGTACGGTAAAACCAATATTGGTTTATGAGACACTGTGAAAACTTAGACATAAATGTAAAAAATTCCAACATAATTGTAATAAATAAATAAATATAAGAACTCTTTTTTTGTGTTTTGTCTACGAGAACTTGTGTAAAAAGCTTAGTCGAAAATTATAGCAATGCGGCAGATACTGAAAAGTGTTAACAAAAAAGATATTTTTGTTTTGTTAACACTTTTCATTATCTGCCACATTGCTATAACATTAAACGGTGGAATAAATTGATTAAAAAAATAAGCTGTTTGCTCAAGCTGCGAGAGGCCTAGAGTTATGACGTCATTCATTCATGTTCTTATATTATTTTTATTCGGCACAATTATAATAAAACATGAAATAATAACGAATAAAAGGTCCGCCGACCAAAAAATATAATAGGATGGAGGCAATATGACGTTGGTTTTAAAATAGGTTCTTTTCAGACATTTGTTTTATTAAATGTAAAAAATAACTTGCACGAGTCAATCAGAAGGTTTCTTATAATCTTATATCATCTATGGACCTACGACATTCTGACTAATTTTCTATTAAATACTGCACTTTTCGCAGATGCTTTGTATGATGCAAAAGATCACTGGTCTATACTATAGATTTATAGATGGCGATATTATAATGAGTAAAGGCTAAAAAATCTCTTTGGATTTTTATAACTGAGTTTATCACCAATTAAGGCGTTGTGAGTTTTTGTGGACGAAGAGAAAGGGGGTATTTCAATAGTATTTTCTCAAAGATTATAATTTATAAAAATAACTCATGTTTTCTTTTGGGCATGACTCCCAAGCCGCTAGTTTCCGTTGATCTCTTATTACCAGTTAACTGTAATAGCATGTAGGTCGTACCTCGCTGGTGATGTGCGGGTCCACCGCGTGCACGGGCGTGTTGATGGCGGACCTCACGGACTTTTTGGACCCCTGCTCCGTGTACAGCGTGTACGGGTTGAACAACATCTCGTGTAGATGCGTGTAGCTCACCGTGCCCGTGCTTAGGTCCACGTTATGGATCAGACCCTGGAGACATTCACACTCAGTAGAATGTTCCAGAAGATAATTGTATGAGATATGACGATGGTTTTATGGTGAGTTACCGGCAGCAAGGTGTGAGCGAATCTGAAGGCTGCGGCAGAGAAGTGGTTCGCGATGGATGGGTCCACGTCTGGGTCGTACACGCTGGAGTACCCTGACTCCTGGAGCGTCAGGTTCAGCGACCACATTACGTCTTCTCCTATATGAATGAAGTCACTATAATTGCTCTTTTTAATGGGTCATACAACTATATTTTTCTGACAGAACCTCTGACTTACCTAATATAGAAGGTAGGAATTCTGCATATGTGATGTGCTGCATCTGTGCCCCGACGATTCTGCGCGTCTCCTGGAACAGCTGCTGGTCGTCCCAAGCGGGATTGAGCTGCTGCAGGCGCGTCGCCACGCGGTTGTGTTGTCGGGCCCATAGTAGATGCATCGTAGTTAGATGGAGGTTCTCATTAGCGCGGTCGTCACCTAGAATTTGTATTGATACAGAAATTAATCCTGACCCATAGTTCGTGATGACAGAAAAACTTGCCATTTACTGTTTAATAGAAACGAATTACTAATAACGCAAAGTATGAAGAATGATTTGAATGATAATGCTTTGGTAACGCGACTTTAATCCAGTGTTTAAAACGAGGTTAAAACTTAAAATGCCCACCTCTCGTACATGAGGGCGCAGGTTCAAAACCTGGCAAGTACCAATGTGATTTTTCCGTGTCATATGTACTTAATAAGAGAATTTAGACATCACTGACAGACGGTGAAGGAAAACATCGTGAGAACTTGGACTTATATTTTAAAATTATAAGTTTGAAATCACCAACCCGTCTTAAGCAATCATGGTGATTTCTGCTCAAATCTTTTCCATGTGAGAATATGCTTTGCTCAGCAGTGTAGTCTGATGGGCTGATGATGATGAATGTTTAAGATAAGACTATATTCATTTTCAATAAAACCTCGTACCTGATTCGAAGCAGTACCGTCCTTTCGCGTTCATCTCGACCGTGTTACACCCGTCGTTAGGGTCTGTGGAGGGCGGCAGTAGTTCCCAGGGTCCGAGCTTCAACATCCTCAGCTGTCCGTTGGCTCCCGCTCGCAGCTGGTTGGTCTTGTTCTCCATAAAGCTGTACACTGTAGACGCGTCAAGAAACGCCGTCGCCTGGTTCAGCTGCTCACGATGACCTAAAACGATTTGGGTTTGATATGAAAGAAAGGCGAATGGCGTAATTTTTTATAAGAAACAAAGACTATTCTTTATGACTTTGCAATATTTTAAATTTGTAAAAATATATTGGGAATGGTTTTTGAAACTGATTTAGAAATGCCTCATAAAATGTTATTACCCAGTACAAAATAATGAATAGTTTTTGTGTTTATGGTTTTGTGTGTACGTTTAGAGTATAGCACAAAAGGGTTGTATTTGTTACAAGTACAATTACGAGTTACAGTTCTGTTATAAGTTACATAACACGTGTTCCAAGTACTCTAATATGAGTTATGTTTCCAAGACATACCGAAATGGCAGGTAGGCGCGGGCGCTGACCTCACGAACTCCATACACGTGAGGTTGTAGTCCTGGTAGAAGGGGTCCTCCGGGTCCAGCTGCACCGGGAAGCACTCCGGGTGGATCGTCATGTCGGAGCAGCAGGAGATGGGAGTGCTGTTCGCTCCTGTACACAATAAACTATTTAACTAACAGTCTTTCTTGATATATGTTCTACTAGCTTTCCGCTCACAGCTTCGCCCGCGTGGAGTTCGGTTATATCGCGTTTCCAAGATAACCTTTCAAAAGACTCGGATAAAAACTATCCTTTGTTCTTTTTCAAGGTCAACTCTATGTCTATACCAAATTTCATTAAAATCAGTTCAGTGGTTTAGGCGTAAAAGCGTAACAGACAGACAGACAGAGTTACTTTCACATTTATAATATTAGTATTGATGAAGTCAAGTTAGTGTGCTTATGAATTTCTTAAAACATAAAAACTAGGTCATAAACCAACAATCTGATTTTGCGTACTGAAAATTGGTTTCGTATAATCTGATCCTCTCACCCTTGTTGAGAGCGGTGGCCGTGATGTCGTGGTCTATGAACTGTCCCCACACGGCCAGCATCACCGTGAACTGTGTGTCGTGAGCGTAGCTGGGTCGGTGGACCGTCACGCTGACGTCACGAGCGCTGGGCAGAGGAGCGCCGTTCCAACCAGTGCGGGGGGAACTTACACCTGGGGGTTAGAGGTTGTTGTGAAGATTCTATAGAGGAACGGCTGCTGAAAAAGCTGCTGAGAAAGGCAATACTCTGCTGCCTTCACTGTAAGGTAGGACTATGGATCAAGGCTATGGAGGTACTCGTTGGGTGTTAAGTTTAGTCCCTGTTCTAACATAGGAAGTCCCACGAATACCTCCTTCTCACCCTTTATGAGGGAGGAAAGTAATAAATACTTTCTCCAAACGGAAAAAAGTGCTGTATTATGAGGTGTTTCTATTTTAATATGAATCCATTAAAGATTGATATTTCGTCGAACCTGTCTCCAAATTTTGCCCCAGCATAATCCCTGCGAATTAGATAAATATTAAATCATAAATATAGTCATTTTCTCTCACCGTCACCGTAATCTGGAGGTAGCACTCGTCTGAACGGTGTGTTGGAGACGCCCCAGAGTAGAGGATGCTCCAGGTTGTTACAGGAGCCATCCTGGGTCCTGTACTTAGAGGTGACGCAGGGCGCGGGGGGCGGCCGGCAGTAGGCTGGCTCCGGGAATGATCCGTTAGTTGGTGGTCCGACACCTACGGCGCCCACTGCATCAGGTAGCTCAGTCCTAGAAGGAAGAATTATTTTTGGCAATATAGTATTTTTTAGTTTTCTATATTCGATTCATCCGAAAATACTTAAGAGTATGAATAAAATGCATTTTCTTTTAAATATAGGTATGCCATCATTTTGAAAATTGAAAATGTAGGTATTTTTTAAAATTAATAAATATTAAATTGTTTTAAAAAGGGAATTCTTTATTCTTTAGATATGGAAGATTAACTTAATCGTCTCTTCTATTAACTTTAAAAGTGCCATAAAAATTGTTACGCTTGTCAAAACTATTTAAGTTTTTCAACTTAACCTTCAATGAGCTATTTCCGACTTAGTAACTGATACATAAACATGTTAAATACTAGTTCTATTAGGTATTCATCATGATACT
The DNA here is from genome assembly GCA_916720795.1 of Danaus chrysippus. Taxonomy (NCBI): domain Eukaryota; kingdom Metazoa; phylum Arthropoda; class Insecta; order Lepidoptera; family Nymphalidae; genus Danaus; species Danaus chrysippus. The sequence goes on along the minus strand of CAKASE010000080.1, from coordinate 1,723,915 downwards.
AAGAAAATTCTACTAACTGTGTTTTTTTTATATAGCTTAAGTTCCCCCTCCTTCACAAAATAAATTATAGAACACTAAAAGAGTCTACGGTCACTTATGAGTTAGAGATTGTGTCTAAAGGAAATAGTATTGACGTAACTATATACGTCCCAAACTTGGTGTTGGCCAAACGAGCGCCTGTGCATCATTAATAAGCTTTCGATTTCATGGAGACGGTTGTTTTCGAAGTTTCACAATATTCTTAAAAGCATGAGATCAGACGACTGGACTATGGTTATATAATATACAAAACACCATTGTTGGTAAAATTATTATGGTACAAACTAGAGGAGTGGGAAGACATGAGTAACAGCCTAAGATAACTTTGAAGTTTGTTTTTCTCGGATAGAACTTTGATAAGAAGAAAATGTTTGATCAGAGGTTTGGAGGGTAAAGCAGGAAGACGGACAAGAACATAATATTGATTAGATGATTAGGAAGCGATCACATGTCGATAAAAGTCATGTAGGAGATATGCACCACGGTAGGGTGAAGAAACTTGGCTGGCAGAAAAGGGGTATACTGCAGCTAAGGTCCAAGTTTCATCATGTTGATGACCTTAGCAATCAGTCTGACAACAGTCTATTATGGAATTCTTTAACTGTAAACAACTTCGTTCTGAAGGTGCCGATTTAATTTTTAATTAGTTATTCATAATTCTTATTATAAAATCTATTCGATAACAGTTATAATCAAACGTGTTGAAATATCAACCTTGACGCAATGTCGGGGTGGAGCTAGTAATATGATCTGTAATATATAGTTTCAGCTACTCGTAGGTAAAGCTATTATTTGGATACGGTATTGAGAGCCGAGTCGGTGAAGCCAAACTGTGTCGGCTCGTATTTCGCGGTTAAGCACTTATCACACGTGACAATAGGTTGCGATTGACCCCCTTCTAATGAGGACACGAAATAATTAATCACCTAATAAAATTATGGACGAAAATTTTATTTTCTAAGGTACTAAAATTAGGTAACGTTAATATTTAGTCTAAATATAATCTTTTTGAAAGTATCCGATAAGTTCTATAAACAATCTTATTATGAATGAATTCTGCTTAATCTACTTTATATTCTGATGTTTACGAGTTTTATAAATTTTATAAATAGATATTTATCCATAAAATGCAATATAAAAATAATTAAAATATAAACATAATTTTAAATGTGTAAATTTATTTTAAATTCAATGAATATGTATAATTCCACAGATTATAATATACATAGTAATTATTGAAAAGACAAATAACATGTGAACTTGACATTTGTATGATGATCGTTTACTTGTGACAATTAACTGCGCTGCAATGCATCGAATATACTGGAACAAATGTACTTGTGAAGTGACGTACTAGTGATGTTTTGTGTGTTTTGTAGCTAGATATAATATTAATACCTGTTCAGTAATTCTCTGGTCGCCTCTTCAACAGCGTACGCTGTCTCGGCGATCGGTTTAACTAGAGCGGACGTAGCTGCCGCCCTTTGACCCCTGAAGGCCGGTGACTCTGAGTCGAGAGGAGTAAGGCTTCTCTCTATCATTCTACGCTTCACTAGCATAGCTTTGCCTTTCTGTACGGCGGCGTCTATGGCTTCGGGACTTATTGTTTCGGCTTCCCATTTTGGGATAGGGCGACCTGCAATTGTTGATTGAAAAGTGTGTCAAGTTTTATACATGTATTAAATCTATGTCACTAGAATTTCTCGTTTGCTTTTCATTTGAAACACATATGGCATATAAATAAAAAGTAAAGTGATGAGTTACTCAAAAAGTACGTCACATGTAGTTTTTATTTGAAATTTTTATTTCCATTCTGCCTAAGTCACAAACGGAAAATTTATTTTAAAACTTATTTGCCATTAAAATTGTGTAACCTATGATAATGTAGAAAAAATGTTATTTTATATTTTTAAAATAATCTAAATTTTAAATCATCGAATTATAAAATCGTCCATATTAGCGCGTGCCACTCGACGCCGCAGAAGTCGCCATCATCAAATATGTATTACTAAAATATTTTATTTCTTGATTTTATGTAATAAAAATAAAATATTCCTCGAGTTTTTAATTATTTTATGAATATACATTATTTTAGTAATGCTTTGTTGTATTATTTATATTTCGAAAACGATTCTTGTCAAAGTACAATATAATAAAAAAAAGTATCTTTTTTAATGATAAAGTAAGTAAGAATCCTTTAATAATTGTGTCAATTCTCTAAAAACATGAGTCATGGACGTCACTGAATAGTTTATAAAATTATTTTTTTGTTAGGAAGCTGGAACATTAAGAAACATTAACATAAAAAACAGGTTGACACGAGTCAATATGCTAATATATTTTTTTTATATCATTCTTATGGAAATACTATTTTTTAAAAAATCTAATTGGGCTCGATACTAAAACTGAGACAACTATAAACTATTAATATTTATGTTTCTATTTCCTGTTTGATTAGTTTGTTTTATAGTAAAGGTGTTTGTGTTCACTTACCATGGAGAGGCCAGGATCTGTTTATGATCGGCATCAGGTCAGGACTTAGAGTAAGCCGGCGAGTGAGGTTTCCCTCAGGAGAAGGTGGTGTTGTTGGAGACACGACCTCTGGAAACTCCGGGCCGCCGAGGGTGAGGTTATAGGAAATGGTCACCAATAATGTTACAGACAGCAGTAAACTGTCGGGAGATGAGAATGATTCACAAGTTAAAAATAAAACTGAATTAATTCTGCCACTTTCTTTAGTGAAACTTAAACAGTTTATTTATAAATATTAAACTTGAATTTTTCTGTTTGGTGTAAATATAATTGTGTCGCAATTACATATCCATGATCCGTAAACCTTGTGATAAAAATAAACAGAGGTACAAGAAATACAACACATCGGTAACTTTCAAGTTTAATTTTACCCGCGTCTTATGTAACTGCCCTAATTTTTCAACATCGTATAAGGACATATACTGAGTGACATATCTCATTTTAATCACAGTTACGATTTTATAACTAGTATCTTAAATAGATGCTGTATTTTTATGGGAATTTTGTTACAAAATATTTTTTATCTAATCAAAAACGTTGCCAAACTAGTTTTTAATTGGTTTTTGAAAACGGAAAGCGATGAAGGACGGAGACGAGCCTCAATATTGTTTTCTATCGGCCTACTGCTTTTCGAAAATATTTGTGATGTAATCACAATATTATAATAATAGTTCGATTATTTCCAGAAGTGAGCTTCTGCGTCAGTAGTAGTGACATTAAAGTAGGCACATTTTTATTTTTTGAAGCGAACTTAAAAAGAGGATTACGTTTTGTTAACTGTGGTAATCAAAATACGAACGTTACTTTTAGAAAATATGATGCAATCATTGAAGAGTATAGCTTCGTTTAAACAAGAAAATGAATCGTTAGATAACTTATCTTTTATCTTTAACAAAGATATGCTTTCTGCATATTAATAAAATTAGTCAGTCGTATTAAGTTAAATGCTTGTTATAACTTAGTACTCAAAGAAGAACGTTCTACATAATAAAGGAACTACAACGATGAATCGAAAATGATGCTCTAAATCCGATTTCCTATTTTTGATCTGTTTCTGTCGATAGATTATATAATATTTTTGATACAAATGTCAGTAATATATCAAAGTACGTACATCAATACGACGCAGACGGCGCACTGGAAGTTCCTGAGTCGTTTCTGATAGGTTCTGGAGATGCTGGACTCGAACATGTATGTGGGCGGCACCAGCGGGGTCCGCTCACTGCTGGCCTGGGCTCTCTGCATGATGATACGCTGGGGATACGAAGATAACTTCGTCACGGAATATATGTACTGGGAATAATAGGACCTAGGATTAGTTGTCACCATTGAAGGCTACTTTATAATACAATTGATAGTGCTGTAATAATAAGTTGATTGATTTCTATGACATTAGACTTAGTATTAGAGAGAGTTGCGTAAAATAATGTAACGCCATTACGCCACACTCAGTCGAAGACTTTGACTTGCAAACTTTTATCAACTTAAAAGTACTCGATACAATACGAGTCATTTTGGTCAGCGTGCTTTAAATCTTCAGCTATTAAAGAAATTGCCCGAGCGTCATCACCTCGCAGCTTTTTATCAAAAAGGAATAGCTTTTTAGTTCATCGAAAATTCAATAACCTTGACTGGTTGTGAACTTGCTCCACCAACTAGTTTACAAAAATATTTTTAAAAAAAAACTTGTATCCTAGATCGCGTTACTGTATTTCAATAGAAATAATATTAGCTCCGTATTTACACCATAATAATTTAATTATAATATTCTGTGATCATTGCACAATAATTATTCCAATATATACTATAAAATAATAATACATATATGTAAGATGCTACATGACATCCGTCTATTATTATAAATGAACTAAGAATATAATATTGTCAAGGAAATACAAAAACGTGTATTAAATTATCTACATGATTTATGTAACTGCAAAATCGATTAAATAGAATAAACATTTACTTAAGTAATATTAAAAAATAATAAAAAAATAATGGCTAACATAATTAAAAAGAAGATATTTTTGCTATATAATTAATAGACCTAAATTTCTCCAATCGGAACGACTTATAACAAAATTGTTTGTTATATTCGGGATCTATTTGTCAGTAAGTGGGACCGTTATAAGGATTCAACCAATTAAAGCTAGATGCATCGATTATTGGAACTGTATCGAGGTCCGTGTGAACTCAGAGTACATCCGACCTTACATTACAGATAATATTAAGAATAAGCCACTGTTAATAAAACATTCATTCATTCATACGTAAAAAAACAGACAACAAAATAACCGTTATACACCATTTTATATATTTATAAATATGGAATTAAATTTCAACACAATAATTTATTATTTAATAAAAATTAAACGACTAAATAATTTTTTAGCTGTATCTTTATATGCTATATATTTTTGGAGATTTCTTTAATTCCTTTAATATATAATAATATCCTATTTCTATTATGTAATTTAATAATAATATATATTATAACAGTACCTTGTTTTCGTTTCAGTTCTTCATGTCAGCGGCGGTGCGCTCGCCGCGGTGCTCTGACTATTACTAAACGGACGCCCCACGATCGCCACTAATTATCAAAAAAATATCAAATTATGTACTAATTTGAAAAAGTACATCAAATATTCTGGAACTTTCGTCCCTTAGTGATTAATTTTCCTTTATTTTCCTATAAGTCTTGTTGAGATACCTTTCAGAAGAAGCATTGAACGTTGAGGAAATATGAAAGTTTGAATTTATTGGGATCGTGTTTTATTTTATGCTAATATGAATAACGCATTTTAAATGATTTCCTTTTTTATAATATTAAAACGAATAAATTTTGTTATTCTTATATCGTTAACAATTCTTTTCCATTAAAAATATACGCGTTTCATTTTCTGTATAGTTAAACTAACAAGAATTACGAAAATATCATAAAGTTTAACATAAATGTGTGATGTTCATTATATACAGGTCGGTTGGAATGTTTATTCATTTATACAACAGTCAGTTGTAAAAGAAATTATCGTTATTGATAACATACACAGTCTATATTAAATAGAAAATGAACTGTAACATGACATTTCGTGGTAGATAGATAATTCAGGTTTAAGTTAAGTACAGCATCGAATTTTCATTACTGAAAACCATTAAAAAATAAATCTCCTTAGTTTGTCCGTTTCGGAACAAGAGCGGTCAAGACAAAAACATAAAATTTTTTTTTAAGGAGAGTGATGAGGAAGCTATGCCTCCTTGCAATAATCGTAATAGTAAGTAATTCATAGTTAAATTATTGAAGTAATCATGAACTAAACTGAAATCTAGTCTAGACTCCGGGCTGTAACCTCAGTAAGTTAATCTAATTAAGTTTAGTTGTTATTCCAGTTAATGACAGTTCAACGAAGGGATGTAATGTAAGCAGGCGGAGTGCGTCCGTACTCCTCGTATCCAATTATTTAATTATTTCTTTATTTTATAGAACAATATATCAAATAAAAGTAATGTAAAAATAGTGACGTTAAACTTTCAAGGTCTGGGATTGTAGCGGCCACGTTTATTTTAAGATTTAAAAGAAACTCCTAATTTGTATTCAAAATTGGACACGATTTTTATATAGCAATTTTTTGAATTGTGTATGTCTATCTAGACTTAGTGAACTATTTTTATATAACTTACCATAAGCAGCTGACTACAGTAGTATCAAATATTCTTCTATTTTCTTCATTTTATCAAAGTTTATTGACTAGTAAGTCTCCCGTCTCTACTTAGTACCTGAAAGTTATTGTAATAATTTTTCTTTACTTATATTTTTTTAGAATTACCCTACAAATTCGTTTAACTATGTAGTTATTTTTTTTAAATTATCAATTCAGTTCACTGGCATTTGTTCGGTTTTACAAGTCAAGCCTCATAAATACTTATAATAGTCGAATTTGCATAATAAAGTAAAATAAAAAATTTCATCAATATTTTTTCGCAAATTGTAATTATTGGTGGCTTGGTTTTTGTAGGGATTTTAATGAGAATAATAATATTGTACTAGATACGAAATTTCGTAACTTTAACTGCGTCAATGTTTATTTCTCTCTCACGCACAAAATTCTCAGTAAATAGTATCTAATATACTTAATATCAGAATAACACACATGTTATCACCAATATGTTATCAGGAAATTCCAGAGGATTCTGACGGGATCACAATAGTTGTGTTGTGTGAGATGACGATACTGACTATAGATGGCGCTGAGAGATGGTTATATTTATGTTGTTTTTACATAGTTTTATGTTTGTCCTTGAGAGCGATTCAAAAATTGAGACCAAAATTTGTGACTTGTGATTGACAAAAACAGTTTCAGAAATATTTACGATAAAATATGACAATAATATAATTCATTTAACTTAGCAACTTAAAATGTTATGATAAAAAAGATTTTTTAAATATTAAAAATTTAACAGCATCATCACAGCATTCATGTTCAATAAGTTTCTCTTAGCTTCCTCATGGTTTATTCCTCACGGTATATAAAATTTCTCATAAAAGTCAGTGACGTAAAATGACATAAAGTCAGTGGGGGCCTAGTGGTTAAAAGGCCCGCCTCTTATGCATGAGGGCGCAGGTTCGATCCTGGCCCTGGCAAGTACCAATGTGTTTTTTCCGAGTCATATGTATTTTCTAAGAGTATTTAGACATCACTGATTAATGCATTCCCAAAGAGGGTTGATATCTGGCAGGCGGCCGGTCGTAACAACAAATAGCCAAAACTATTCCCAACACGTAAGGCAGACCCTGGCTAAAGCTGGGAAATTTCCAGGTAAAAGAAGATTATATAAAATTTCTCCTGATACAACAATTACAGCATGAATTATTTCAGATGAAGTTTGAAATTAATCAATACTAATTGTTAATTAAGTAATTACAATTTTTTTTTGTGGTTTTAGGAATAATATTTTTAATCATCGATAAAGAAGTTGAAAGTCGTACTTTATTTTAATGTTAAGCATGTTTATGAAATCAGCTAATTTTAAGTAGTTTTTGTGACAAAAAATAATTAGTTAAGAATAAAAAGTTTGATAAATATGTTTGCGTATCAAGCAGTCCGTAAATTAGCAGAAAATGATGTTTCCTAAAAACCATATAGTTTCGTTAAACTTCCACGGGAGAGTTACACTTCAGTTTAATAATAGGAAGATTTTCCTCGACTGATGTCTTTTAATTATTTATGTGAGGGAGCACAGCTTGCCCTGGATGAAACTTGTATGAAGTGGATAGAAGGATCAGATCGAATGAACTTCTTACACAATAAACGTTGTATCATTCTGACTAGAATTGTTTTACGTGATTTTTTTTTTATATTTATATTATATTTTATTGAACGGACGGTGTCGTGTTCATGATTTTGTAACAAAAACTTGTAAGTGCGTATCGGTTATTTAATGTGTAATATCTATTGTTCGATGTGGTTGATATTTCATCCGATCAGTTAGTAATGAGGTTAGTTGGATTATATTTTATTGTCTTATAAAACATTCATCTTGAGATAAGGTTGTAATCACAGCGGGAGAAAGTAATTTGGGTTGATTTTTGCTCATCACTTTTTTTTATATCAATTGATGGCACATTTATTGGTTCTGTTAATTTGCTGATTTTTTTTATTTCTATTACTATATTAGGTTATTCTTATATTATGAGTTCCAAATTTTGGTTTCGTTTTCAGAAAAAAAAACATTTTTAAAATGTAATTCTTAATATATACGCGTTGTTATATTGTCCTTGACCTTGACAAATTACACTGCGTACCTTTATGATTTGTTTTTTATTCCTTACTTGGATTTACCTTCCACATAAGTTTGAGACCGTTTATGCAATTCCACTTATAGTTAATTTTTTTTATATAAAAAACAAAATATGTGTTTCATTCGATTCCATAAAAAACTACTTTTTCAATAAGCGATAATATAAAGCATAAAAATACATATTAAGAATTCTTATATAGAACGCGTTAATTCCTGTGGCTGAAATGTCAACGTGTCAGCTGTTAAATATTTGTCATTGAGTTTGTACGAAATTCGATATTTTGTATCAACGTGAAAGTTTTATATATTGAATTAAAAATGTCTTCTATAGAAGAATTGCAGAAGAAAGTGTCTGAATTGGAAGCTAAACTTGCAGCAGTCCAAGGAAATGTTGGGGCAGTTCGACAAAAAATCGAAGTTATGTCTTCTGAAGTAGTGGATTCCAATCCCTACAGGTAGTTTGTTTATTCATAACATATGTTATATTAAGTTACCTTATTATTTATTAATTACTCATAAATAATTTCAGCCATTTTATCTGCGGTTAATTTATTATATATTATATGGTGTTTATTAACATAATACATTTTGTAACTGAATTCAATATTAGAAATTAGTTTTATTTCCCTATCCAATTCAGTATATAAACAACGAATAAAATATTATAGTTGTCACCAAAGGCTGCACATTATTTCATGGACTTTTTGGTCATTGGGAAAATAACAAATGATACAATTTAACTTTGTTCAATATTGTTTTTAATTAATTTATTTTCCTGACAGTCGACTCATGGCTTTAAAGCGTATGGGTATAGTGAACAACTATGAGAAGATCCGTGAGATGTCAGTAGCTGTGGTGGGTGTTGGTGGAGTTGGCAGTGTCACAGCCGAGATGTTGACTAGATGTGGCATCGGAAAGGTGACTACAACAATGTAGATACTTATATATAATATTTTAGCTTAATGTTTTCCACAAGTCTTTTTTTATGAACAATTCCTTCAATACTTATTTGTAATACATCCAGCAATGGAATGGTAAAAATATTTATAAGTTACTGTATTATTAGTATACAAATAGTAAAACAAGGTTGTATGGTATATTAAACAGTAGAAATTTTGTTTTTCCTGTTTTTGAGTTGTTAAAGGTTTTAATATAATTTCAGTTGATTCTCTTCGATTATGACAAAGTGGAGTTGGCCAACATGAACCGCCTGTTCTTTCAACCACACCAGGCCGGCCTGAGTAAGGTTGATGCAGCATCAGCCACATTAAGAGCTATCAACCCCGATGTCACCATTGATGCATACAACTATAATATCACTACAGTCGACAACTTCCAAAATTTCTGTGATACTATTAGGTAATTTTAAATATTTGAATTATAATTTTTCTTGAATAAGATATGTGTTGTTACATATTACATTTTTTGTCTCCCACAGAACAGGCAGCTTAACCAATGGCCCTGTAGACCTGGTGCTGAGTTGTGTTGATAATTTCGAGGCTCGCATGGCTATCAACATGGCCTGCAATGAACTTAACCAGAAGTGGTTTGAGTCTGGTGTTAGTGAGAATGCTGTGTCCGGACACATACAGTTTATTATACCAGGGGAGACTGCTTGCTTTGCAGTAAGTATACTTCTATTGATATATGTATATATAATGTACAATTAAACCCCTAGGTTTCTGTGAAGGTGTTTTAATAAGATTTTTTTTAACAACCCCACAGAATTTGTGGTTTTATGTACATATGTATTTGTCCCAATTTCATTGGATCCTGCCCATGACATATTGTTATTGTTTAGATGCAAAATTTATTATTCCACTAGCTTTTGCCGCGGCTTCGTCCGCGTGGAATAGTGACTTCCGGCAGATTTTTGGTTCTTCCCACATAGTTGCCGTTCTTGCGGGGTTTTCGGAATGGTCGAGTTCCCGTAGAATTTTCAGGATAAAACCTATGTTTTTTTTATTCACAATGAAGTACTCTTTACCAACAACATATTTTATTTGTTTATTTGAATAAAGATTAATATTATTATGTTGATACAACTTAAACAAATTATTTCGACCAAATTAGGTACCATAAAAACGGTTTTTGTGAGTTAATCTTAAAAGATAGACATATACTGTCGCGGACTGTTTTTTAGATCATTAAAAGAGCTATTATTCTTTAATACATATTTTTTGTGTATCTTGAACCGTTTTCACGGCGCACGCAACGGAAGGCTTCAAAGATGAAATAATTTCTCCCTTTTTTTACACATTTACCACTATATCTTTGCTCCTATTATTCAATTCGAACCAGTAGTTTCGGAGATTAGCGCTTTCAAACAAACAAACAAACTCTTCAGCTTTATAATATTAGTATAGATATGAGACTACAATATTCTTAATCTGTTAATTTGAAGTCCAGTACATAATAAATTTCCTATATAATACACATGGTACAAACCAGTGTTGTATGAAGCATTTTATGTTTTTATATCAAGCAGTAGGTGTAGTGGTGTCTTTATTGTATTTTATGTTAATGTCTCCAGTGCGCGCCGCCGCTGGTGGTGGCGTCTAATATTGATGAGAAGACCTTGAAGCGTGATGGAGTGTGTGCCGCTTCACTCCCTACCACTATGGGCATTGTGGCCGGATTCCTCGGTACTATATACTACAACACTTATTATAGTTGAAACAGAGGTTATAAATCTTTATATTCTGATATATTTTGTCTGGTTCCAGTTCAAAATACACTCAAATATCTGCTGAGTTTCGGTAACGTGTCCCACTACTTGGGGTACAGCGCTATGACTGACTACTTTCCTCGGATGAGTTTGAAGGTAACTATCATTACATATTATATGTTAGGGTGTGGTAACCTTGAGTTTAACTAGATTCTTCTCCGCAGCCGAATCCTCAATGTGACGACTCGTTTTGTCGTCAGCGACAGTCCGAATACTCGGCGAAGCCCGCGGTAGAGCTTGCAACCGAGGTCACAGAAGACCCCGCGCCCTTACACGAAGACAACGAGTGGGGTCAGGATACATTATAGATCCATTAGTATAGTTGGATTTAAATTGCAATTTTATACTAAATTGATTGTTTCCCTAAACCAGGTATCAGTCTGGTGGATGAGAACTCTCCTGAAGAAGAGTCCCCGGGATTGAAGCTCGTGGAAGGAGTTCAGGTACGTCGACTCTACGAATTTATATAGCTTGGAATGTTGTAGAAAATATTGTAAAATGTTTTCGATATTGAGACGACAGCGCCATCTCTTGAGGAGTGAACGACACTATTGTTAGTATTTGTTAACGAGTAGAAATATAAATGAGAATATTTTGGAATGTTCTAGTAATCGAATTGTTGTGTATGAAAGGGGTACTGGGCCGGTTTTGAAAAGGGACATTGTAATAAATATACTCCAAGGGCATAGTCGCAGAAAGTCAATAAATACAATAACAAACACTTGAGTAATTTGAAGAAATATTAATAATAAACATTGAATTGAAAGAAATCCCTAAACTATATTATAACGTGTGTAGGTGGCATACGCGATGGCTGGAGACAGCAGTACACCGGAGACCAGCTCGGCGGTGGCCGCTGAGGAGGACCTGGAGGAGCTGATGAGGAAGATGAAGAATATGTAGATGAGGGAGATAGAGAATATGTAGATGAGGGAGATACAGAGATAGAAGAGATAACAGAGATAAGGAAAGGGAAGTTCACAGTCAACGGCTGAGCATTATATTATTTGTTAGGAACATATCCCTCACGCTGTGATATACATGTTCGGTTGTTTTTGTTTTATATTTACATTATTATGGAATCTAAAAATTATTATATATTGTTTGTTAAACTCAGCCGTGTTTAATGATTACCAGAGTAGCTTAATGCGATGATTTAAGCTATATTAGCTGAAGCTTTACTAACGCTTACAGTTATGTGTTATATGTATATGGAGATGTTATCTAAAACAATATTTATAAATAGATGTTAATATATTTTATTAAATGTATGAGGTCTGTGTCGACTGTACATTCCAAGGCCAACAACATTAGTATGTAAGTTTCCTTATATTTTGACATGTTTTTTACTGTACGCGGTGTGTCCGAACTAATCGTTGTCATTAAACATCATCCGCTTGTAGTTCGTGTTTTATTATTTCAGTCATTTTATTCAGTTTTTCCGTTAACTTCTTGTTGGGTTGCGGCAACGAGTTAGTCTGTAAGAAGAATTTGATGAATTTAAACTATATTGTAGTATTATTGATGATGTTATAGTGAGTGTGGGCATGACTAACTCGTATAGCGTCAAGTACGTCTCTCGCCCTATCCAGAACCACAGTCGGTAGTCCGCTAGAGGCCGCCACTTGTAGCGCCAGGCCCTCGGCCTTCGCCCCCCGGCCTCCGTCGTCCTCCACCGCCTTATAGAGGAACACGGGCTCGCCGTTTCGGATCACGTAGTCCATGTACTGACCGATGGAAATGTATATATATACATTCAGATTGTATGAGGATGGAGAGCATACAGCATTTATACTCAAACTCAAATAACTTTATTCACTATAGAAGCATTACACTTTCTTATTGATGGTCACTTGAGACACTACCACCGGTAAGGAAAACAAAATACCCTGACCTGAGAAGAACCGGCGAAAGAAACTCAGCAGGTTTTTTTTAAATATATATTTGTATCATATATTATATAAACGATTTAATATGAGATGAAATAGCCAGGAGGCGATCGTTTCATTCCCAAGGTGTGCTATCGATCATAAACTCATTAAATGAATGAACTTATGAAGTATGTTCTGAAGTCGATTTAATTATTGAATCTATTCCCTTTTGAAGCATGTTATTAGCTCCTGGATTATGAATCCAGGTGGATCTGGTGTATCCCTCATCCTTACCATAAATGTGACCCGTGTGCTGTCTATAACGTATGGTCGCAGGTCGCTGTGTGTAGCCAGCAGTGTGTAGGGCGCGTGTGTGGTGAGTGAGTGTATCGCGGCGGCCTGCAGCGCCAGGCCTCCAGCGGCGGCCGTGCCCGCGCCCGCCTCCTCCACGAGGACCAGCGACCGGCTGGAACACGTGCGGACAGCTAGCGACATCTGGAAGAAGGTCGATGAACAGATGAATAGGAACGTGGGAGCGGGTGATGGTAGTTATCAAGCTATTATCAATATTGAGTATATTTATTGATTTTTTTTGTATGAAGTCCTACAACCAGGTTCGTGGTAACCTTCGTTACCTGCCGCAGGTCTATGAGGAAGGCGGACATGTGCGTGGCGATACTCTCCGTACATTGTATCCGAGAGAAGATGTGAGTCACGATGCCCACGGTGGCGCTCTCCGCGGGCACGAAGCTTCCGATGTGCGCCAGGTACACTATCAGACCTGGGACATACAGAATCGTGTTCTGATAAACGGAAGTTAAAACCATATGTATTTTCTCCTAACACGGTTTTAGATGATGAAATAATAAATGAATATAAAGAAAATCGTTTCAAATATTGATGAGACGAAAGTTCTTAGCATTCAATGTGTTCACCGTGCGGGTGTCGGGTCCATCGTTGCAGTGAGAGGAGCTTCAACAGTGACTGGGACTTGAGACCCAGGTGTAGGTTTAAGGGTCCTATCTAACGCGCGTTAACAGTCACCTCCACCGTCCAAACTCCTCTTTCTACTTATAAAATTTGAAAAGAATCTACTAGGGGTGCCTTCCAAGAATGATCTAATATTAGTTCTCGAGAGTCTCAAATCCTTTAGTAGGTTATAGAGATATTTAGCTGTTATACCTCTCGTTCTCACTTCTACCGAAATACAAATTTAGAACGAACCTATTCCTAGTACGTGCGTAACACTTATTACACTTATACGTCTTTGTGGATGTTGGTTTCCCAAGGAACTGTAAGCTCTATTGTCGCAACGGGTTTTAAAATTCGCGAATATATAAAATTTTTGGTCTACAAGCTGACGCACAAATGTCCACTGGGATTCTATATCTATTTAATGATTTCTTTGAAAATGAATTCAAGTACATCCTACTAATATTATAATTGCGAAAGTTTGTGAGTGTGTGTGTATGTTTGTTAGTTCTTCACGCTCAAACGGCTGAACCAATTTTGATAAAATTTTGTAAACAGGAAGCCGACGTCTAGGAATAACACATAGGCTACTTTATATCCCGGAAATCCGCGGGTAACACCGCGGGGCGCAGCTAGTATGTATATATGTATCCAAATGTGTGTTTTGAAGCATAGTGTATATTTTATGAGTAAGTATGTCGAGTTCTGCGTGTATTTGTGTGTGTGTGTGTGTGTGTCTGACCAGTCTGCCTGATGTAGACGGACTTCCCGCTAGCGTTGGGTCCGCTGATGATCTTGATATATCCTCGTGTCTCGCAGCAGATGAGGTCGTTGGGCAACGCTTGCTCGCCGGCCGCCAGCAGCAGCGGGTGCCGACCTTCGTGTATCACCAGCCTCTTATCCTCAGTTAAAGACGGCTGGACGAAGCTGTATTCTTTGCACACCTTCGATATTGTCATAATACTGGATATAACAGATTAACATGGTTAATATATTGTGATGATTGTTATAGTTGAAGTTTATGAACATATGAACGTATCGGAATTTAGTAATAAATAGTTAATATCTGGTTACCGAGCTTTGCTCTGTGTTTAGGAATTATAAGTAATAATTTTTTTTTAATGAAATCCCTATTATTTAAATTTCATGAAACTCGTTGAAGCCGATTTTTAAAAAAACAGATCAAAAAGGAGTCGTTTAAAATATTACTCTTCCTGACATCTATTGGCGAATAGTAATACTACTTTTTGCTAATTGATTTTACTAATTGCTTTAACGACAAAACAGCAAATGGCGTTTTTAAGTACCAGGAAGTCAATGAGAGTTTGTTTTGAGTTTAGACTAAGAACTTAATTGTGATTTATATTGTTTTGTCTTCTTAACCTATTCATTTAAAAATGCCTACACGAAATAAAAAAAAAACACAAAATAAATTAATAAACCAGTTATTAATATACATACAAGAATTGCTCATTTAAATATATAAGTTATATTGTAAAATGTTTTAAAATTTAAACAATGTCAAGCTAACACTCGATACGAGCAGGATTCGAACCTGCGACTCTAATATATAACATATAGGATCGTAGTATATATAATCACCAATCCAGCTCAGCACATCGGTCCACAAGGTCTGTTAGCGCGTGTAGATGTTCCAGGAGCACGCTCGTGAGCCTCATCATGACGCGTGTCTCGTGAGCGGCCAGCTCCGGGTACGTGTCGCCGAGAACCACGTCTAATTCTACGCACATGTCATGAGCTATACTATAATACATGTTCTATCACATGTTTATACTTATATTACCCTCGTTAATATTTTTCATTAATATTCTGTACAAATAAAATATTATGTAGTTAATTATTTTTTTGTATTTAATTGTATCGAATATTTTTGTTTTATTTTGTTTGTTTCTTTAGTTATTTTAGTGTTATGCATTAGTTATATGTATAAGTGTAAAATGTAAAATTGGCGACACTGGTGTTCGGAAAAACTTGAATGAGTTTATGTTGACACCTTTAAATGTAAAACCATGTTATACGTACTCTTTTTATAATTAAATAAATAAATGACTAATGACTCACCCTCGCACCCCTTGCTCTTGTAGTGTATGTAGTCGTTGTTCTGAAACTGAACAATCGTTTATTAATATTATGATTGCGAAAGTTTGTGAGTGTGTGTATGTTTGTTACTTCTTCAAGCTCAAACGGCTGAACCGATTTTGATAAAATTTTGTATATAGGAAGCTGACGTCCAGGAATAACACATAGGAATCACTTAACATCACTTGACATGCCGGAAATCCCGAAAATATCGAAAAGTAACACCGCGGGGCGCAGCTAGTATATACATATATGTGTGTGTTCGCACCATAAACCTCATGTTTGGCAGCTCCTTCCTTTCGTCTCCAGACCCCAGCTCCTCGCCCCTCACCCCCAGCAGGTAGCCCAGGTGCGGCATGTACATCATGGTACACTCCTCCACATAGCTCGGCAGTCGCTCCAGCTCCACCTTGGCCGTCTCCGTCATCAGTCCGTGGAGACTCGCCATAGTTTGTTTCTCTATATAACAATATATTACATTAAATCATTCTTCATACAATCTGTGACGTCATGTTTCCATTCTGACATATTGAACCAAGTCTGGTGTTTGTATACTCTTTATTGCACACCAATATAGACAAAAATAATAAGAGAAAAACAAAGAAAAGAAAAATGTACAATAGGCGGCCTTATCGCTAAAACAACGATGTTTGTAGGGTAGTTCATAGTAACTCACTGATATCAAGCTCCGGGTCCACGCCAGCCTTCACCGTGAATTTCCCTTCAGTTTTGGAAGCGTCGAAGTCTATGATCCTATTCATATACAACGCCATCTATACAACAATAAATAAAGTATATTTTTGTCTTTGAACAGATAAGACATTTTTTTTGTAAACTATGATACCTCATACAGCTTGTTCGTGTCAAAAGCCGCTAATTCTCCCAGATATTCGTTTTTGGTGTTTTCACACATTTCGCATATAAGCACCACGTGGTATAAAGTCTGTGGAAGCGACCCGTAGGAAGTATATAAGTATTAAGTTTTTTAGAAGGAATTAACAAAATATAAACAATCAGAAGAGTTAATAGTAATATATGAGGGAATTAAATCTGTTATGTTGTATAGAACTAAGTTTAAGGAGATAAGAAAAATTACATCTGTAATATTTTGAGACATATGTGTATAATGACAAGAAATAATAGGGTAAGGAATTACTATGCGAGAAGAAATCTGATATCTGTGACAGATACACTGGAAGGATAGCGGTGGTAATGGTAATGTTATGTGAGACAAGATACAAGGAGTGATAAGAAGTGACCTAAATATATAAGCAGAAAATAAATAAAGTTATAAGAAAGAAAGAACGAAGACTTCATATCTTACGTTGTATAATGATTTCCACTGATACGGTTTAGCTGATAACGCTTTTATTTTAGTGAGGATACCCTAGAACATTAATATTGCTATAGAATTCATACAGGAACACTTTTTATGACATGATACGAAACATTTTAGTTACGTTGACGTTTTTCACGTATCTGAGAGACGCGCATATATTCCTGAACAGAGAGTCGCTCTGTGGTCTCATGAAGAAGGCGATGGCTTGTTGGCGTTTCTTTAAAATATTAATGTCTGTAGTCGGGTGGCGCAAGAAGACTCTGGTACAAAAGAAATGTTACGGAAGAATTATTTCTCCTTTCACCATATTTGGGAGTTATATTTATACCAAATTTTACTGAAGAACATATTAGAAAAAAAAATGGCACCAAAATGTATTGAGTTTACTTATAAGACTTTGCTTCGATCGTTCTATGGCAATATAAGTCCCATAATAATTTTGATATAATCTATTCATCATCAGCCCTCAATTATACCTCATCCGTCGATGACCCACTTTAGAGGAACACTTGCTGAACAACTGAAATAAACTCAGTCCCTCCTTGTTTGTCCCGCGAACTCCTCTCCTGAACCCGCTGGGGTGAGATAAGGAACTGAAGATCTGGAGACCTTTGTATGTGTCCTCGTCTATAGATACGATGTCCTTTCTGTACAGGGAAATCAGCAGTTAAAAATGTATAAGATTAAAGAGACATTCTGACAGCATTTAGAGCGGTACGCCAGAAATTAAGAAGTTTTGGCGGTATGTGATAAATAATAAGACCAACTGACAGACATTCACATCTCGTCTGTCCGTGATCACGGTTGATGAAAAGTAACCGAAACGTCGGGAGTATGTGGTTAAAATGGGTAGTAAATCCGAATAATATTAGTATTATTTTAAGGGATTCAATTTTAGTTGCTCTTCTTTTTGTTTATCTTTATTAAGACTTAGTCTAGAATTCATCAGATTCATAGAGAAGTGAATTACGTCTGCTTTATAAATCACATATGGTTATAATTAAATAATGAAAAGTTACTTTATTTAAAATATAACTACCCGTATTCCATGGGAATTTTAATTTATTGTGATAGATCCAAACGTTATTATGATGTCTAAGCTTATTTTTTCCAACAAAATCTTTTTAGCAGTTTTTGCATGAAATAAACCCTAATAAACGTCCATGCATGACAAAATTTGTCATTTAACTAAATCACTAGGATATACATACATCCTAGTGACGTTAATGGTTTTATAAGCATTTTAACATTAGTACCTATTATTTAAAGGTAACAATACTAATGGGTATCTTACTGTAGTATTCAATAAAACGATATTAACTTTGTCATGTATGTATTGTGCTAAGGAGCAAACTGAATGACAGCAACTAATATTATAAAGTAATCTACCTACATTATACTTGACATCATATTATTATTAAATAATAACAAGCATAATTAATACATAACACTTACAAAGAGATTCTCTTCAAGCTGATGTACTCCGGTCTCCCATGAAGGTTCATGCTCCAATTAGACCAATGCAGGTCCATGTACCGTAGCAAAGTACCTAAAGCGTGCACCGTCTGGCTCTGGGTGAAATCTACCACTGTTCGGATGAACAGAGTCCTCTCTTCATCCGAACAGTTGGCAGGCTCGTGAGGGAGCGAGAGGGAGAATATACGACGCTTACATGACTCGAAACCTGGGGACATATGAATAGGGGAATGGATTTCAATGGGAGTTTGATTGAAACCTTTTATTGATGATATTCGTATGAATGTATATGACGGCGCGTCGCTTTTAGACCAGTGCCGATAGCTTTTAGAACATAATTAAATTATTGTAGAATGAAACCGGTTAGAAAAGGAGGGGAATATTATAAAAATAAAAGGAAAAATAATTTACGGGCGATCTGAGGTCGGGATGGGTATTTAAGGGTAAAAAATGGATTTTCTCGATTTCCGGCAAAACTAAAAGTCCTACGGAAAAATGTTAGATAGCAAAGTTATTTAAGTAATAAAAAGATGTAAAACTTTTGTAGTAACATTTTCTTCACATAACCTCAAATTATATGTGGAAATTCGAAAAACCAAGTTTTTGGTTTTATATTTTTATCTCATACGAAAAACAATATTTTGTCACGAAATTTGGTGAAAACTTTCCTTTTAATGTTAAAAATGCACTGTAATTTATTTGATTAGGAATATTTATTTTTTCATCTTATTTTGAATAAATACCGAAAAAATCAGCCTCTTTTTCAATTGAAAAATCACCAGTCAAAATATCAACTATCTTCAAAAGTTTGGTATGTTTTCAATTTGTTAAAATCTCTATTTTCTGATGGTGAAGAAAAAAATATAAGTTTTTTACTTGCAGTATCATTTTTGGATAAAATAATCATGTCCCTTTTAATGAAATGACACTCGATATCGTTTGGAAAATGCTCTTTCAATTTATTTTTAATAGTTTTACCAGCTTAATGTAAATTTTCTCTAAATTACCTATGAGAGGGGCTATCTGGAGAGCTTTCAGAGTACACAACTATTAAAAATAAATTAGAAAGAGCATTTTCAAAACGATGTCGAGTGTCTTTTCATTAAAAGAGACATGATTATTTTATCCAAAGATGGTACTGCAAGTAAGAAACTTATATATTTTTTATATATTTTGACGGGTAATTTTTAGATTGAAAATAAGCCTGATTTTTCGGTATTTATTCAAAATAAGCTGAAAGAATAAATATTTCTAATCAAATAAATTACAGTGTATTTGGTACATCAAAAGGAAAGTTTTCACCAATTTTCGTGACAAAAAGATGATTTTTGGAAGAGATAAAAATATAAAACCAAAAACTTGGTTTTTCGAATTTTTGACATATAATTTGAGGTTATGTGAAAAAAATTTTACTACAAAAGTTTTAGATCTTATTATTACCTACAACTTTGCCATTTATTTTTTTTCTGTAAGACTTTTAGTTTTGCCGGAAATCAAGAAAACTAATTTTTTACCCTTTAATACCCATCCCCGTGGCTCGTACCCTTCCCGACCTCAGATCGCCCGTAAATTATTATTCCTTTAATTTTTATAATATTCCCCTCCTTTTCTAACGGGTTTCATTCTTCTATAATTTATTTTCACTTTTCATTGTTTTTAAAGGCATCTGGCCTATTTTGGATTAGTTTAATAATAAACTTAATAGGGAATTTAATTGAATCGTTTCATAAAAATTATGAACTGCCAGTGATGAATAGGGTAGTGACTAGGCGATTTTATTTTTGAAAACAAAATATTTTTGTAAACAAAACTACACACTCCCGACGTTTCGGTTACTTTTCAGCAAAGTTTTTTACAAAAATAAAATCGCTTAGTACATTAGAAAAATATTAGTTTTATTTTAATGAATCAGACTCGCGAAAATCTTAGATTTCATTCATATTAGTAATATTAGTTTCATTCATATATGTATATTTTTATTATCACTCACTGTACTCCTTGGCGGAGACCACGTCTATTTTGCACGTAGCCTCACTATCCTCACTGAGCACCAGTTTCTTGATCACAGTGATGAGTGATCCTTGAGTCTTTCCGTCCACCACCACCCTGACCGGCTCCGTCTGCTGGAACAACGCTTGGAACAGCTGGTGGTCCGGCGGACGGTCTACTATCTCTTCTAGTATTTGCAGCTAGTGATGATTGATCAAATAAGATCATTGCTTTTAGACTTTAAGCTCATGTTACTTATTAAGAAACTAACTTTCCGCCCGCGTGGAGTGAATCTTTCAAAAGTTTTGTATAAAAACTATACTATATTCTTTCTCAAGGTCAACTCTATCTCTGTACCCATTAAAATCAGGTCAGTGGTTTAGGCGTGAAAGCGTAACAGACAGACAGAAAGAGTTACTTTCGCATTTATAATATTAGTAGGGATAAATAAACATCGCCGGAGCGGCATCCTTGTATGGATAAAATATATAACAAGTGACACCGCTGACTCAACGGAACGAATACCAAGCCGTGTGAACCAGAAGATTCCTAATACCACACAAGCTATGGAACGGTATTGCTATCCTAACATCTGGGCAAACATGTAGTCGTAGATGTAGGTTATATTTTAATATGTAGTTTTTATTATAATATACATATAAGTAAGTTTCGTAGTTTTTCTAGAACCTCTGATTGTAACCCTATATAATTCACACATTACTGTTTTTTTTCATTAAATTAATGTTGATCTGATACTTAAATAAAAATGATAAATTTATCGACCCGAGAGGGATTTGAATTCACATTATTGTGATACTAAGTAATTGGAACCCTAACTTCTAGAGCTAGCAGGTTTAAATCCTGTCATACTGAGTCATGGCTTCGTATTCTTCATTCTTTATTTTCTATTTCGTATTTCATATTTAAATTTACAATTACAATTAACTTAAAGTATCTTTATAGACATGATTTCTGTGTCATCATAAAAATTTGTAAATATAGTTTAACATTAATCCCTACTAATATTATAAATGCGAAAGTAACTCTGTCTGTCTGTTACTCTTTCACGCCTAAACCACTGAACTGATTTTAATG
The DNA here is from genome assembly GCA_916720795.1 of Danaus chrysippus. NCBI lineage: Eukaryota > Metazoa > Arthropoda > Insecta > Lepidoptera > Nymphalidae > Danaus > Danaus chrysippus. The sequence continues at coordinate 1,701,978 of CAKASE010000080.1, read as the reverse complement.
AAATTTGGTACAGACATAGAGTTGACCTTGAGAAACGACATAAGATAGTTTTTATCCCAGACTTTTAAAAGATTCTGAGAATCTGCGGGAAAGACGACGCTGCGGGTGGAAAGCTAGTATATATATACTTTTATTTGTTCGACTATTTAAAGAAGTTTATTCAATAGTATCTATTATTTCATATAGCCTTACCTCTCCGGTCCCTACAGTATAGGTCGCGGCTCCCATTCTTCCCGCTCTGCAACACACCGTCAGGATACACTGACGGAATCATATTATTATTAATATAACTAGTATTAGAAACAAGATTTTAACTACATGAACTACAAAATTTAGTTTGAAAGGTATGAAAAGTTGTCATACATTCTACAAGTAAGTTTTATTTGTGTCATTAAATACGAAAGTATAAATAATATTAGTTGTAAAATCATAATCATTCTTAACACGATTTTTTATTGAATAATAATCTTTAATTAAAATAGTTTTATTTCCAAGGTTTTCTATTACAATAGTTCCTTAGACGAAGGTGCGTGAATAAAATGTTACATTGCGTGAATTATTCATAACTCTTAACTAACTATACAATATGATTTAAGTAAAGTATTGTGTAATTTAACATTGCGTGAGAATTTTAATATTGGTGTTATTAAGAAATAAGGGCGAATAAATTCTAAATATGTACTATTCATATAATACTGGAATGGCTCGAGTTATTTGAAATATTTTACCTCTTCATTATCAGTTTCCTCGGTAGTTTCTTGCTTTCCGTCTGTTGTATCCTCTTTCTCAGCGTTTCTTCAACAGTTATTTTTAATATAATAAATAATTTGAAAGTAATATAATAATTCATAATGTTATTTTATTATTCTCTTGTAACAAGAGTCTTGTTACCTGTGGTATTTTCCAATCACATATCTTTCGTCTGTTCGTCCACTTGTGAACGCTGTAACATTAGTTTGATCCACTGTTGTTGTGGTCTCACTCATTTTATTCATGAATATTAAAGAAAATATTAAAATTGTAAGTATTTATTTTTTAGTGAAGTTAAAAGCACACTTATTAACAACACTTAATTTTTCCCGCCAACGACTCCTTCAGTCATAGATAAAACTTCAAATTTAGTCTGTGAGATTTTTTATGCCAAATATTTTTTAAAATTTAATTTTATTATAAAAAAAGGGGATAGACAAGGACAAAGAATTAAAAATATTTTATTATAAGATTCCATAATTATTCATACATAATATTCGATAGACGCAGCTTCTTAACAATTAACTCATTATATCAAAGGCACATACGGTGACTTCAAGTACACATAAAAAACAATTCATTTAACTTATACAACAACAAATGCAACTAAATGTAATTCAATAATCTAAACATATATTTCTTATAGGGACATCATTTTATTTAACGTATACATATTTTTTGTACTCATTATTATTTAAAAATATTTAATAACAATTTAAGTATTAATAAGTTATTAATTTCTGAACGTTACACTATCAATAAATCTCTTTCTTCTGGCGCGTCTCGTCTGACATTGACGCGAATGTGTCTACATATGTGACCGACCGCTTCCATGGCGGGCGCCACCGTCGCCGCCATACAAGACTGTACCAGGGTTCGAAGTGAAGAAAAATATATCTTCACACAGCGTAGACACGATGTCGTACACCAGATTTGCTAGTAAAAATAATTTATGTTATAATATGTTATCAAATTTGTAATGCAATTCTTTATTTAAATACTCTCTTGACATAATAGGCCAGTGCAGAAGCCATTAAAATTTATGAAAAGTGAAAATAAATTATAGTAGAATGAAACTCATTAGAAAAGGAGGGGAATATTATAAAAATTAAAGTAAATTAAAAATAAATTGAAAGAGCATTTTCCAAACGATATCGATTATATCGTGTCATTTCACTAAAAGGAACACGATTATTTTATCCAAAAATGGTACTGCATGTAAGAAACTTATATTTTTTTTCTTCACCATCGGAAAATAGAGATTTTAACAAATTGAAAACATACTAAATTTTTGAAAATAGCTGATATTTTGACGGGTGATTTTTCGATTGAAAATGAATCTGGTTTTTCGACATTAATTCAAAATATGATGAAAACAATAAATATTTCTAATCAAATAAATTACAGTGCATTTGTAACGTTAAAAGAAAAGTTTTCACCAAATTTCGTGACAAAATATTGTTTTATGGAAGAGATAAAAATATAAAACCAAAAACTTGGTTTTTCGAGTTTCCACATAAAATTTGAGGTTATGTGAAAAAAATGTTAGTACAAAAGTTTTAGATCTTTTTATTAGCTATAACTTTGCCATATAACATATTTCCGTAAGACTTTTAGTTTTGTCGGAAATCGAGAAAACCCATTTTTTACCCTTAAATACCCATCCCCGTGGCCCGTACCCTTCCCGACCTCAGATCGCCCGTAAATTATTTTTCCTTTAATTTTATAATTTTCCCCTCTTTTTCTAATGAGTTTCATTCTACTATAATTTAATTATGTTTTAAAAGCTATCGGCACTGGTCTATATATTAACCGCCGATGATTGTGTGTTATTTAGCCATTTAATATGTATGAACATTTTATTGTAGTTGGAAGAATAAATAAGTTTATTTCCATTTTTGCCGTTGATGTAGTTTAAACAAGTAATATCTAGAGGTCATTAAGTCTATGATAGGTACCTCAAAAGCCAAGCAGGCGAACCCACATCCCAGTAGGAAGGCGCAGGGCGGCGCGGCGACCACGGCCAGGAGTGTGTAGCAGAGGTTCCTCGCGTGTCTGAAGCAGATGTGACTTAGACGCCACGCACACTCCGGACTACGGGCGCCCTCTGGCTCGCCGATGATGTCGTCCCAAACTATCTGTTTAACAAAACAATTTATTTTATCCTCACGTCATAAAAAAAGTATACAGCTATTTTGAAATCTTTTGTTCTTGGTAAACTCCTAGACTTTCTTTGACCTTTCACAAATATAAATTACTAATATGTATATAATTAGACTAAACGAATTTTTAGCTGTAAGCTCTCTCATTACATAAAATATTCGTCAGATGTAAAAAAACTTTTTAAATAAAATGTTGTTTTATTATTAAAAACAAATAGACTGTTCTTAAAAATTATATGGTGTAAACCATGTGATTATTTAACATAGCTTAATTAAATTAACAACTGAAATATATATTTGACTTAATTTATTATCTATGGAACGCCCACCGCCGTACAAGGTTCACGAAATTAACATATTACTTTCAACATTAAATATTTGTGTTACCAAAATAGCAGTATGGAGCTGACTTATGATTTATAAAGGTGAAAATCTGATAAGTTTCGGTTAAAACAATTTCGTGGAGGTCCATTTGTTGTCCGCGCGCCCTTGTGTAGTCACGCGATACTAAATGGTACATGTTTTCATTTTCGTCTTGAATTAATTTTGGGTTCCTTAATTTAATGTATATAAGTAACCTTGTATACTTATTGTTTTATTTATTTTTAAATTCTATTTTAATAATAGTCATGCTTTGAGAAGATTTTTCATGGTCACATACTAGTAGTTTACGTCAAAGTCATAATAATTTTCAGTTTGACAGATGTCTATAATGTCATTAATTTAAAGTCGTAATTTTTTATTAAAAAGTTTTTTTAATAAAAGTTATTTGTATACCAAAGTCACAGGCAGGTAATAATTTTATTGGTTGTAATGATTCAATCGTTTTGTAATTGAAATATTAACCATATCTACACGTTGATAGAAGATATTAATAATAATCATTAGGTAATTTGTAATATTTGTTTATAATATTAATTCTCATACGGAGCCCTTGGTCAGTGTGAACTTTTTGTAACGTTTCCAGTAGTCGGTAGCGTGTTGACTACACGAGTTTGTTAAGAAAATTAACTTAATTGCATTCAGTCGTGCGAATTTATAATGTTTTACATATACTTTATTATATACTTAATGAAATATATTGCTTTCTTACCGACCATATAAATTATATGTTTTTCTACGTGCATATAACTTGATACATGGTATGTGAAAAGTTGTATAAATTTTCCTTTATCTGAAACTGGAATTCTAAAAGCCAACTGTTACATACAAGTTATAATTAAGAAGGGTAGGATAACATTGTATTCAAAACTAGCGACACGCCCCGGCTTCGCACGGGTGTAATGCTGATACTTAAAACACTACGTAAGAACTGAGCATCTATATATCTATATATTATATAAAAGAAAGTCGTGTTAGTTACTCCACTTATAACTCAAAAACGGCTGAACCGATTTAGCTGAAAATTGGCAGGGAGGTAGTTTAGAACCAGGAAATTGCAATAGGATACTTTTTATCCCGTTCGACAGCATTCCCGTGACTTGACATGAAACGTCAGTCACTATAAAACGTGGAATAACGAAACACAATTGACAGCTATTGACGTATAATGACAGATATGTAATGACGTATGGATGACAATTTTATATTTGTAAGAAATCTACTATATAAAAATAAGTCAGGTTTTCCATCCTGACGCTATAACTTCAGAACGAAAGAACCAATTTCCACGTTTTGCATTCGTTGGAAAGGTCTCGGGCTCCGTGACAACAAAAAATTTCAACAGAAAAGGGGGAAAATCATTGTTTTTCACATGGGCAGTTATATTTTGCGTGTTCACGAGTTTGGAAACCATCCGTTTTATTTGTGTTAAAGTTAGACCAAAAAAGAAAAACTGTGGTTTACAAAGGAGCACTTCAATGAAACGGATAATTTGCGGACGCGTATAACGCTTCGATTCGGCATCTACTTTGGATTCACTTTCAGTTACTTAGAGAAGTTCAACTAAATAACACTTCATTTTTGTAATCGAAATGAATTCATTACTGTTGTGAAATGAAATAAAAATTTTCCTTTTCAAATATAAAACAAAAAAATATTCTTCATCTTTTAATCACCAAACGAAATGTTATGTAAAAGCGTTCTGGTGGCGAAACGGAGTTCGCCGGGTTTACTAGTTGTATATAAAAACATAGTTGCTATTTTTTGGACGGGTATAAAATTTAAATCACATGCTATAAAGGGTCATATCAACAATGTATTTAAGGTATTGTAATTGGATAAGGATTAATGTTGCATTGGTTAACATCGCTTTGAAAATAATCGTAAATGTAAAAAGTAAATGTCATTTTTTTTTAATTATCCAAAACAGATAGAAATAATATATAGTATAGGTACCATTACGTAGTAGAGCAAGAGCCAGGGCCAGCCAGGCATTCGTTGATTTACAAAAGCTGAAAGTTTTTCTATAGATGTACCCAACATAGGTAGTCACGATCCGCAATTCTAATATCTAGTATATAATATCAGCAACAAATTATATTTAGAATCATCTTTTCACTCAATGATTGATCTATATAACACATAAAAAAGTATTGTTCAGAAACAGAAGAGCCTACCGTCTGTACGTTTACTTTTGAAAAAGCATTTAACGAGAAAAAATTGTCCCAAGTAACTAAGTTTGTCTTCTCAGTAAATAAATACCTATAAAATGTAAACATGAACATATCTATTCGTAACTTCATCGAGGATATGTTCCTATGTTATATGTTCTCGCACTTACGGAAGACTTTCAGTGTGCCTGGCCAGGTAAAAGCACCATCGAAACTGCCTGGCTACTGAGTAAATATAATTTAATACTTTCCTCAGTAACATACATAAAAATCAGCTTATATATGTACTATAACGAAAGTACAAATAAAATTACTTATAATTTAGGGGTGCCTGGCTGGGTTTCCCACCTTACTAAGTGCCGGGCAATTTACAGCGTGATTTCTAATATTATTATGATGAAAATATATCAAAACTGAATTTTGTACTAAGAGGAAAGTGAAAGAAAATTTTATACACCTTTAGAACGTGTTACCTGCCAAAGCCACCTCGACCCAAATTTCATATTTGCGGATCGTGACTACCTATATTGGGTACATCTATAGAAAAACTTTCAGCTTTTGTAAATTAACGAATGCCTGGCTGGCCCTGGCTCTTGGACTATAGTTTTCTTTAGATCTATTTAATGTGTACAATACATAGTACATTATTATGATCAATCTCGTCGGGTTCAGCCTGCGTTTGTAGTGTAAGCGAAAAAATGAAATTATTTACGACATCACATTATAAACCTCAATAATAACAGTTCTCTTCTATTTAATGGATATTTTATACATATAAACCTTTCTCTTTAATCACTCTATCAATAAAAAAACCGCATCAAAATCCTTTGCGTAGTTTTAAAAATTTAAATTTTAAACATACATAGAGATATAGCGACAGCAAAAGCGTCTTTGTTTTGTACTGTGCAGTGATGTAGGAATAATTATACAAAAATCTAGGAGTTACTTTGAAAACGAGAATCAATAATAATTTTTATTAATTAATAATCATTTTTTTCCACCTTTCTATATTTACCCGAGATTCAGTAGAAATTAGAAGATGTCTATGTGTGGTGGTGTGAAGGTCAGATAAGGTCATGAGGTCATCTTCTTGTCACGATACTTTTATGCTACATGTAGCCTACTAGGCAGTAGATAAGATTCTAGACATAATGTTTCCTAAACGTTGACCTAAATCACCTATATCACAAATTTACTACAAGCGTTGGATGCTTTTCATTAGTTGGATAAAGAGAATCCGAAATAAAACAGTCTTGCAGAATGTTTAGATGTAGTGGAAATTGAGACCAAACTTCAAAGAGCGTAAGTGTTGTATCCCGATGGATATTAGCTATGTCAACTTGTAACGATGAGCAGAGAGGACAAAAAATTTGGTGAAAATTAAAAAAAAAATCGTGCCAGCAGAGTATATTGAAATAAGAGAACTTGCAGCTAAATTGCATACTTGCATAGCCACTTGAAGAAGTTATATCAAAGTATAATTAAGACATTTAAAATTAAAATTACTGTAGTCATAAGTGTTTGTAATATGTTATATGTAACTTTAATTAATTATTAACGTCAATCCGTCCTTGTTTTGTATCGCAATGTGTTCGTTTCAAACTATTCAATACGGTTGGAGTATTTCAAGGTTGTGTGTACACTGTTTCAATACAACAAAGTAATCATACGCCATAGAAAGTTAAGGGCCGACCTGTATGTGTTGATTTAGTTTGTTGGGGTCCCTATCTTCAAGGGTCTCCCGCAGCTCGTTGTCAGGTTTGTCCATTCGTGATGTGGTCATCTGCACCCGACGGTTCCCAGGTGGAGTCCCGTGGCCTCGTTCGCTCAGCGTCACGGACAGAATTGGCGCCGACGATGGCAATTCCGGTGACAGATTTATAGTTTTCTCCAGGATGCTTTCTTCCCGCCAAATTATGGCGGCGTTTTTCAAAGATAATTAAATTTGTTTTTTAAAACATTTACGATGGAAATTCAGTACTATTATTTATTTCGGATAAGTTATTCGTATTGTTTTATACTTCCTAAACTTTTAACTCCCAAACTTCTGGAGCTACTCCGACACACTCTTCACCCTACACATTCATCACGTGACTAAAGACCAGCAGTCTGTAAACCTTTTCAGTGTTTCTTTTCGTTGTTTTGCGCATGCCTGATTTTTTACTATTAAGTACTGAGTAACTGTTTCATTGTGTGTCGGTTCTATGAATAAGTATTTGTTCTGTTAAATATATCAAAATATTACTAAAATAACTACATTTTTATATATTCCTTTGGAAATTTATAATAATTGTATATATATTTTCTTTTGCTCTTTTTTGTCACGAGTCGAAGTAATTTAAGGTCGTTGCTCTGAACACATCAATCATTTGAATTAATATTAATATGCTAGCATTAAAGCTTGTGTTTATTTATTAATGAAATATAAGGAGAAATATGGAAATAATATTAAATAAAAATACTTCGTAAGTACCAATGTTTATTAGAGACGTCTTCACAAATATACATTCACTCCTATGTACAACACTTACACTAAGTTACATATACCATCTTACTGATATATTATATATTAAAAGACGAACATATAAAATAAATAAGGGTTCTTTACCCTGATTAAATATAAATATAATGTACTAGATACTTGAGTAAGAATACATTGAGCAATTCAAGCACACTTTATAAGTCGAGGAAAAAAAACGTTAGAACCCAAGACATTATCGACGTATTGTATATGAATATTGCACCAAAGAATTGCCTTCCTTAAAACTATTTACATAGAAAACCACAATTAAAGAAAGTTGTATAACAATGAAATAATATACAAGTGGAAATTATATGGGGTTGCTGTAAAGGTATTGTGAGTAATCGATCAAAAGCATCATTAGTCGGTCACGACACTAAACTACTGGCTTACAGACGACATTACTCTCACATAAAGTAATACATACTCTTAAAACTATATTCATTTGGGGAAAATATGAAAAATTATAGAGTGGCAGTCTCTTTAATAATAAGAATACATATTTTTCTTGGACTATATTAGATACACTATCTTAGCACCTTTTATAAGTCTACGAGTTAGTAATACAGTTTAGTCTAGATTAAAGCTCAAATATTTTGCTTACACGGAAGACGATTATTATTGCATCTGTAATAACTATTACTACACTTAAATTATTATAATTTCTTGTTCAATTAAGAGCCTATAGAATAGATGGTCGGAGATTCTTTATTTTTCGTATATAATGTTTGTAATAATAATCAGCGAACAGCCAGGGCCCGGTCTGTTGGGCCCGGCCGGCCTGGTCTTATAGTCGGTATGATAGCTGACTCCACTGCATCTTCTTCCTTCGTCATATCTCTGATGTGAGAGTCACTGCTTGAAAATTATACATATATCTAAGAAAAGGTCCATGGACGTCCAAAATCAAATGTATGGGACTAAATATGTTTTTGTATAAAAGTAATTGTTTAGTCGTCAAATTAAAATATCTAAATACATGCAAAAAATTAACAATAGCTATATATAACAGTTACATTCTATATGTATGTTCATGCAGGTCATGCATACCGTTTACGGACATTTAATTTTTTAACGGATCATATAAATGCGGCGTCTCATACTGGGCAAGCTTTAGTAAGCACTCACCGTTAACCTCGTCGGTCGTGAGGCTGTTAGTTAGTAAAGTCTACTCGTTTTCACCACCTTTGGGAAAAGAATCATCAGTTAGACTACGAAGTTAGAAGCTCACTGTTCAGATGATGATCACGACTGAACAGCGAGCTCGTTCACAGTTAGCGTCTAGATTAAATTAGTGCAAGCGTTGGTTTCGTGCAATTAGTCTACAAATCTCTCCGTCCCTTCAGACCCGGCTGCCATTACTGCACACAAATTCTAAAAGCATTTATAATCTGTAAAATAATAAAGTACGAATATAAAATTCTGCTTCAGTCTGCTAATGACTTCTCTGTAGAGGTTCTTGATAAATGATTATACTAAATGGAGTTATAAGCGGGGTGTTTTGGACTTACCTGATCTTAATGGGCTGTCGTATTGACAGGTCCGATCCTGAGGTTGAGGAGGGCGAGCGGGGCGTGAGGCGCGGTGGTCGCGGGGTGCGGGGGGTGCTGGGCGAGTGCGGGGTGCGCGGCGGGGAGCGGGGGGAGCGGCCGCGGGCGAACTCCAAGCGGTAGTTGTCTGAGCGGGGGCTGCCGCTGAACGCCTCGCACTCCACACCTATGGAGACAGTTAGAGCTGGTCTCATACACAGAACATTATGAGAAGCCAAGAGTTTGCTTTCTTTTTACATGAAATAAGCTTTAAATCAAACTCAAATAACTTTATTCAATATAGAAGCATTACACTTCCTTATTGATGGTCACTTGACACTACCACCGGTTCGGAAAACAAAATACCCTGACCTGAGAAGACAAAGATTGTTGCCCTCTACCTGGTATCATATGCTAATGATTGAATAAGATATCTAATTTTGAACATACTTTCAACTCACGCTTTATATTCTGTATGGAAACAGATGTTATAAAGTAAATATTAAAGATTTTCCTCTTTCCAAATTTCATTACATTCATTGACGCCTTTATAAGTGACCGATGCTTCCAAATCTTTTACTTTAATATCATGTTACGTATGTACTAATGAATGTATTATATCATAATGCATATAATAATTTTCCAATGTTTGAACACTATCGTTCTGTTAATGTCACAACATATTATAATTCAGTTGTCATTCATCCATTATATAAGTGTGTCAGTGTGACAAGGACGGCCGTCATGGGAGCGGCTGGTGAGCTTCCGGCGAGTTAGCATTCAGCTGATGTGACGAGCCTTTAATACACCGGTGGACGAGAACTAGTTCATATTGAAAGAGAAGTTCAGATCGATAACTATTATTGACACATGCCATACTATTGTACGCATTATATTAATTTGAATTGGCCTTACTATTTACGCGGTCACTTAACAAAGCAGTGGCAATGTCAACAAAAACCAAGTAAAAGGATTTGATTTAAGTAGTTGGGCTATATTAATTTTATTGGGCTTTATCTGTAGGAATTAGGGAACACTTAATGTCCATCATGGTATCTTTAATACTGACCGTTGTGGTGTGTGTGCCCGTGTGTCTTGGGCATGCGTGCGCAAGCCGGTGGATGCGCGTGCGCAGGTCCCGGCCCTGACCAGTCGCGGTACACGCGGGCCGAGGGACATGTGCGCCACTCAGACAGCTCCACACAATGGATCTAGATACAACAGATGAGTGAGGAATCATAGCACAAGGAAGATGAAGATACTACAAGCACAGGACTTAGCAAGTTTCTAATAAATGTCCATATGTCATCATCAGCCTATCAGTGCCCACTGTTGAGCAAAGGCATCTTACATGGAGAAGGTTTGAGCATTATACACCACGCTTGCTCATATGTAATGAATATTATTATAATACTAGCTTTCCTCCCGCAGCTTCACCCGCGTGGAGTTCGGTTATATCGCGTTTCCAAGAGAACCTTTCAAAAGTCTGGAATAAAAACTATCCTTTGTTGTTTCTCAAGGTCAACTCTATCTCTGTACCAGATTTTATTAAAATCAGTTCAGTGATTTAGCCGTGAAACAGACAGACAGAGTTACTTTCGCATTTATAATATTAGTAGGGATGAAGTCTCTAACCGGCGTGCTGCTCTTGCTCCGGCCGCTGATCTCCGAGGAGGCGTTGCTGTGTCGGAGTCTGGCGTCACGACGCTCCACGGCTGAAGACTCGCGACATGAACCATCGGGATCATCCCTCGACTGATGATGAAGAGAAAACAATATGTATGAGGACTTATTAAGACAAGTTTTCCTTTCAGAGAATCCTTTTTTGGCCTTTTATTAATTTCAAGAACCAATCTGTTTCTAAACACTCACACGAATTGACATTTTTATAAGAGAGAAAATTGCAAAACTTTTGAACTTGTTCTTCCATGTAGCGAGAAAGGAAATGTTCATGTACCTTATTATTGTGTGTAGGTGAGGGCATGCTGTTCGCTCCGCTGGTCACCAACCGGAGTTGCTGACGAATATTGGCCTTCTCTCTGGCCCTTTTCCGCTGAAACTCTTCTTCAACCCTGAAAACATGACCTATATTACAACATATGACCTATATTACAACATATGACCTATATTACAACATATGACTTTTTATATTAATAACCTTTTAGAGTCTTCGACTAATGAAAGTAGTGAGATCTCAGATTTAAGCGAGTTTTATTCCTTTAAATGAAACTAATATTTTTCCGATATATTACGCGTGCTTTATTTTTAATAAAAACTCGTCTGCCCGTGATTACGGTTGCTGAAATGCTGCCGAATCGTAATCGTGATAGTAGTATAAAGTGAATGTTATTATTTGGGAGAAGTCTTTAGTTCGTTGCCCACCTCCTCATGGCCTCCAGCTCGGTGAGTCTCTGCTGCTCCTTGAGGTCAGCTTCCTTGGACAGCTTCTCAGCCAGCCGTCGTCTTTCAAGCTGTCTCACTGTAGACTGGAACGTGAACCGCTTGCCGCGACTGGTGCTCGAATTACGCTTTATAGGAAAAAAGGTGAGTTAAGAACCACAATACGATAAAGTATTATTATAAAGGGGAGTATACATATGTATATATATTATTATGAATCAGTGAATAAATCTTTTTTTGTGAACAATATTTTATATAATTTTTTTATTATATTTCAAGGAATTTATGGTTTACACTTCCCATATGTCTAAAAACGAATTAAGGTCGTCCATAAACTCATTCTAATAGCAGATAGAGCGTTAGCAACAAAATGTTTTATTTGTCGTTTAATGGATTTAAATTCAAAAGATAAAATGATTTAGATGTCAAAAATTACAACCGCTTTGAAAGTAAAAGGTAACCGCACATTTAGTGCGTACAGTTATTTAGAGCGTGCGAATCGAGATGAAGAGATGAGTACAGAGAACACTGAAGAATATATGAAGATTGAGGAGGAAGGAAGATTCAATGAACATACAATAAAAGATATTCAGTTTGTATTATGTATAGAAGCTTTGTGGCTTGTGTAACAAAAAAAAACTGTGCCGTTTTTTATGTAATATTTCTATTCTATTCTAAGTACATACTATTTTTATTAAATTTTTAACTTCAACAACATGTAACCAAAGCTGAAATTTAAAGCAATATAAAAGTAATATTTATATTAAGTAGCGACAAATTTATTGTAGTCTTTTCACATTATGGTTGCCTTCAACGCTAATTTTTCCTTTAAAACGACTGGACAGCCTTCTTCACTTGGATAATTTAAATAAATTTTGCTACATGTACATAAACTAACTAACTAACTTATTTTCTACATATTACATGCTATAGTGTCAAACAGAAATCAATTGTTTGAAATTAATTTTATATTACTTTGACTACTCCCGCCGAAAGATTTACCAAATCTCGCATATTAATATAAAAGTGTCAAAAAGTATAAAACCAATATATTAAAATTTATTTAAACTAACCAAAACTAATGTAACATGTATATTATACCTCTAGCCATGTAAAGTACTTCATAATGATTCTCATCAATGGGAAGTTGATTTCACAATATTCTACAAACGCACGAGCAATGTATTTAATGAAATAATATCTAATTAAAATAACACAAACTTCAAAGTTATAAGTAAATTTTGCGAATACTAAGATTACAATCTGGTTCATCCTTTTTACGCAACGTCCTCACTTCAACGTAGCGTGATATTAACCAAATATATCCCTACTAATATTATAAATGCGAAAAAAACTCTGTCTGTCTGTCTGTTACGCTTTCACGCCTAAACCACTAAACTGATTTTAATGAAATTTGGTACAGAGATAGAGTTGACCTTGAGAATGAACATAGGATAGTTTTTATCCCAGACTTTTGAAAGGTTCTCTTGGAAACGCGATATAACCGAACTCCACGCGGGCGAAACTGCGGGCGGAAAGCTAGTTTATATATATAGTTTTGAATGTATACCTCTCATTCAGTGAGCACATTCATTCATACATTATCAGAGCAAGTTAAATCTCTGTCGTGGAGTGATGACAATCATGTTTTAGTTAGAACAGTTATATGAGGATCAAGATTTACGAGCTCACTCATAATGGATGTGGCCTGGCTGTAACCAACTGTAACATATTGTGATGTTCTTCTAAGTTTTATAAATTATATTCTGTTTTTATTATGTTAAAAATATAACGGAATAAAAAAGTCTTCCTAATTTTCTCTTTCGTATCATTAAATAAATTCTATCCTACAGTCAGTTCCCAGTTCTTATGTTTATTGTTAATGATATTCATATATGTGTTACACCTTTAGGGCCAGAACATTAGCCAATCTAGACAATGCACACAATATATATTTGCATTCATCAACTATTTGGTGACCATTTAGATCTCCAAACAGCGATGTCATAAAACTATTCAGATGTAATGTTGGTCGGCTGTCAAATATTGCGTGAACACAAGTCACGGCAAACAGTCAAACACCAGCAAGGGCGTTCATCGTAGATTTTACTTGAACCGAATTAGTAAACGATCGCTTTGTTTGATGATTACTCATCGTGTTGACTGATGCTTATTAAATGGAAGACGACACAAAGGTTTGTGATCAATAGGTACAGCTAGTTGTATTAAACTTGGTGGACTGATTGTTCGGTCTCTGAACACAGTGTCGAAGTTTGTTACGTAGAAGGAACGAAAACAATTGTAATTAATATTCATTACAATGAAATGGACGTTATGATAGTGCATACTATTCGTAAAATGTCTGAAGAATTTCACGGAAGTTTTTAATTATATAGTAAAAATAATAAATATTCTTTCATGACAAAATCACAACCAGGTTAAGATTACTATAATATGAGAACAAATATAAATTAATTTCACTGTAGAGTATTATTCAAAAATGTCTTGAGAATTATGAAGCTCATACGATATTATACAACCGCTGGGTAAACACGTAATTAGAAGTAGGCTGCTTACGAAATGAGAAACAAAGGCTTCGAGTCAGTTTGTATGCGTGTGGCGTCATGCTAATATTTATATAGATGTTGATTATGTGAATACACTAAGTATATAACGTGTGTTTACATGCCTTTATGTATAAGGTTTGAAAGCGCATTTAACAAATTGGTACACATGACACTGAACGAACTGTTTGCCGACAATGTTTATACAAGTTTGGAAAAGACTGCACGAGCGATGTACGGTACGGACAGACAATAAGGTCAAAATAATATTAAAATACTTTATATACATACACAATAATAATATTGATTGGAAATTGATAACAATTTTATAATGAATTACAATTAGGTATATAAAAAAATGAAATAAGTTCAAACTTTGTTTTAAATTATGATAATAATAAATAGTCCTATGTATGGTATATACTCTGGCAATTTACGTGAGTTGTAAATCTACCAGTAAGTATTGGAAGCCGTTATTCACACTTGGTAATCCGGAGTATTCTCATCCTCGCTTGTTCAGGTGATCCAAAGTAAACAAAACTTGGAACAAAATACTCTCTTTGTATATGAATAGTACTATCAGCTCCACAAACTGAATTAATTACTTGTGAAGTATTTTGGGAATCTAAAGATAACTAACTAATTTCTCAGATTTAAGACGATTTTTTTTCCTGTCCTAATCCCACTTTATGTAGGGTCGGTACATGTTCTTCTGTTCCACAGAACATGTTGTGAATAGTTTTGGCTAATTGTTTTTAGGACCGGCCGCCTACCTGACATAAACCCTCTTTGGGAATGCATTAATCAGTGATGTCTCAATACTCTTAGAGAGAACATATGACTCGCAAAAATCACATTGGTACTTGCCCGGGCCAGGATCGAACCCGCGCCCTTTAGCATGAGAGGCGGGCCTTTTAACCACTAGGCCAACACTGACTGACGATTTTCGATATTATATTTTTATTACACTATATTTCAATAACAACTTAAATCGCTTTAGATTAAAATTAAGATCTCACACACGCGATGCAAAGTCCCGAAAATATAATTGAATATAAGTCTTATAATTTCGTACACGCGTTTCTTTGATACGAAGTAACTTACCGTAACTGACTATTAGATATAATAGTTTGTAACGCGATAATAGTGATGACAGTTATACACTCATACAGAAACTAGAAACACCAACATTACTGTGATGTAAAAATAATATACAAATGGATCTTTTAACAAACAGACAAAGATAGGGTCAATTGTAGTATTAAAGAGATATCTAAAAGCCCTTTATTAAAAAAAATCTTCGTAAGTTATTAACAAAAGAAATCGAACAGTTTTTATATATTTTTCTATATATCAATATAATAAATCATTTGTCAAAAGTAGACATAAAAAACAACAAGAAACATTTGTTAATTATAATGTAGGCAATTTTTTTTCAATGCAAGATCGTGGTTATAACTTAAAAATGTTTATGCAATAAAACACGTTACAAAAAAATTCAAAAATAAATTTTTAATGACAATTAAATATAATTCTATAGTATTTATTTCAATTAATATTCTACTATATACATTTTATAATTATAATTAATAATACATATATGTCATTGCTCAATAACAGAAATCATTTATTCAAAATCAATTCACTTAGCGGTGACCATTCCTAGAGCCATAGACAAATAAATTTATGTTGTCACATTAAAAAACATAGTTTTTTTTATGAAATGACATGTATTTTTTGCTTGCTTAGTATTCATTATAATAATTTATGATAAATTATAATCAATAATTTAATAAGACTGTCATGATGTCTATAAGAAGCCATGACATCATGAGTAGAGGTCAAGAAATACTACTGGGTACATCATGACAGAGAATAATTTTGTATTTTTTATTCTCATACTTGTGATAAGGAATCAGGACGAAATAATTGTTAGGTTAATATAATCATGGAAAAAATATATGAAACTCGGGGACATTGATTTTAAAACCTATTCAAAATTATTATAAAATACACATGTTTGTATTTATCGAATTAAATATATCTACTAATAAGTATAATTGAAGTGTATGTTTGGAATTTCAAATTAACAACTTTTCATTAAATCCATTTATTAAATGTTAACGCTACCTACATCACCATTGCAATTACTACTTTTCGATCGTATGTTTGTTCCTGGTGAGAGCCAGAACGGCTAGACTGATTTTGAAGGGAATTCTACTCTCAGGTAGGCAATATCACAAGGAGTAGCTTAATAATTAAGACTAGTTTTAAACTGACATCAAAACGAAAACTTCTCAATTGGACTATGGATGTGTTACTTTATGCCTTATCCTTCAGTTAAGGGCCCATTTACTTCAATTCATTTTAATCAAGAAGGCTTTTCCTGAGGTTTTTCAGGATCTGATGAAGGGATTGTCGACCTAGAATGAAACTATAAAAACGAGTATACGTATCCCAAAGGGAGTTAGTTTCAAATGCAGTCAAATCCGAAAGCATAAGCTAGTCATAATATAAAGATGCGTTATTAATTGCAACGTCGATGTAGACGAGGCCGTCCGGTCCATCTAATACGTTAGATATATTTTAGTTGATTTAAACTAGTTTTATACAAAATGTATGATTATAATATACATCAGTCATTACATTTTTCCATATATTTTAAGTTTTTTAAAACATTGTAGAAAGGAAAGCATATTTTTGTATACACTACGCTGTTTTGTTAATCAAAGTATTTCATTTCAAATTGTAATATTTTATTCTTGAATTGAACGTGCATATATTTTGCGTTCACAATAATACCGTGATACATAATAGTCAATGTATTGAAGTTAATATGTAATGATTGTTATTGTTGAAGCGCACCCGCGACGTAGATGAGTGAAAGTAACGAGGAAATATTATATATGAGATATCATCTCACAGAAACACCTTCCGTGAAGTGAAGTGAAGTGAAGTCGGGGTGTGGTCGTGGTAATAGATGGAATATTAAAAACATAATAAATAGACTCCATGACTCTTATATTTAATGACTTTTAAAATGAGTTGCACTATCCATTAAAATATATAATAGCATCATTACTGAAAGTCTACGTAAAAGTATATATTATATAAAATTAATTATTTATTTTAAAAGAACGCTTTAATATGTAAAGAATATCAAATAAAAATAATAATATAACATACCGAATATAATGATTATAAATAAAAACCAGGTAGTACAACCACAGCGAACAGTGGTGCGCGTGCGCAGCTACTGACGTCTTTACTCGTGGAGCGCGCGTCGCGAACTAACTCTGTTCGCGGACTCATTTCCCGTTTCATATTATTGTTTTCAAAACAAAGATTCTGTTGTTATGACGTCATCTCTATCAAATTCAAGCTAAACTGAATTTTTTTATAATTTTTTACATACTTAATGCGATCCTTATAACAAAACCACGAATATTTTTACAGATATAAAGTTGTAGTAAGTGACAATGGTAGCACGTAATGTATATTAATATTAAATCTAAACAAATTACATGTTCGTGACGATGTCCGAACAATAAATTAGAATTATTATACAAAATTAGAAATTCCTGAGTGATATTAATCTTTGAGGAGTTACAGTATTAGGAAACGTACGCAACAGGCGACCTGCATACTAATTGTTATATACATATCTCTGCTCAAATATTTTTGTATTTGTCAGTTTGACTTGTGTTGTTATTTACAAAAACAACCTCACGCTGGTAGAGTAATATATTATGGTATTATATATAAGGAAAAAGGTTAAAATCCTCACTAAAGACCTCCTAACCCAAAGCCTCGCTTAAATATTAAAATAATTTGTTACGACTAAAAGTGAAAACTCACAGACTATAACTTTGTCAGATAGTTTTACGTAACTTCATATAATATTTCTGCTTCATAGATATTAAGGAAAACTAGTATTCAAAAAGAGGGTTGATGTCAGGCAGGCGGCCGGTCGTAAAAACAATTAGATAAAACTATTTTCAACATGTAAGGCAGACCCTGGCTATAGCTGGGGAGTTGCCAGGAAGAAGAACAGATATTAAGGAACACTATATTATTTCTTTTATTTATAAATTTCGATCATAGCACAATTAGCGGAGCGCGGATATTAAACAGTAATTGCATTCCTGATACACGCGGAAGACGTTAGGTTTATAGCAACAAACGAATTTATAAATAATAATGGAAACATATTTCACAATATTTTACAACAATACTGTGTTGAAGTACAGATAAAACACTAATTAATGTAGTTGTTAGCGCTCACTTCTATACAATTCAATACCTACACGGGTATAGAACTAATATCGTAAGCAGAGCCGCGTACAAAGTTTAGTTAATGATATTTTTTTCACGTATTTACAATATTGTAATGAAGTACGACCCAAATAGTTTCATAAAAATATATAAACGCGTGTAATTTACAATTATCTGTTGGCTTGTTGAGTGTTCGTGTGTACACGTTGGTGGAATACAAAACATATTTATAACCACGCTGCAACACAGACTTTACGAAGATTTAATTTTCCTTCCACATATATCAAAACGACGACCAGTTAAACAGAATACATGTTTTATTAAAGTATTAGTAATAAATGTTCTCAATAGATTACAGAAATTTTGTATATTTAGGAACATAACTTTTATACCCCCTGTATATTAGTGGGTTAATTAAAATCCACGCTACCACGGGGGTCTTCGATAAAGTTTTATGATACATTGATTAGTCCAAACGATATAATTGTAATAATTTTAAAACTAAACAAACAGGAGGGAAGACTCGTTAATTATTGAGTCAAGTCGTGTGAGAGTCGGTAATTAAGGTGGGAAAGCGTCTCTATCAATGACTTAGTTTTTTTGCACTGTTTTGTAACATTGTATTTGTTCTATACTATAGTGTTTGTCAAACTTCTTTGTCCCCGTTATGACTATTGTAATTAATTTAAAAAAAATATTACTAAGACATAAAAACTAACAAATTATCGTTTATTACAGAGTAGTTTAAGTTAATAGTTTGTTATGTATTTGTGATGTGGACATCATGTTCGTCGTCACATGAATGGATTTAGTTCTATTAGTGATTTGTCACATGTGACGCGCCATTGAAAACATGCTAATGATTAGTTGAAATAATAAAAGACAGACTCGTTCAGTGCTTAGAAGGAAACATATTGTATTTGTAATATATTATAGTACTACATGTTTTTGGATTACATCATTTACGTTGCCTTCTTTGGCCATTAATATTGAATATTAAGTATTAAATGAAAAACTCAATTAAGTTGAGATAACTAAGGCCCAGTTTCACCAATCTCTGTTTGTTTTTAAACGAGGCATACAGGTACTAACGAACCTTCAAAATTATAATTGTCTGTTATAATATTTACGTTCCACGTTGAAAAATTAACAACGCATTATTAAATGTCAAGTTAAATGACCGACTACCAAATTATTCGTTCTTGTTATAAGACGACCGAATTGAAACTACAGCGTTTAATACGATGCACCACTTTATACTTTGATCGTATAATACCCCGTTACGTCACTTGTTAGTTAATGCGACCAAATTTTATATATCGCTATTACTGAAACTGTGAATGTCATGTAACTGTTATCTTACCGTGGATGTAACCCTTGCTGGTTCAGCCCTGACTGGTGGTGGTGAGGCGGACCTCTCCCTCTCCCTCATCTCGGCCGCGAGGGCCGCCGCGCGCGCCGCACGAGCAGCAGCCACTAGTGACCCTGATGACTTACTCCTGGTGACGGGAGAAATAACTACTATGACTAACGTACACACATGGACTTGATGGCGTGTTTTCTAACTAAAGAAAATAAAACCATTGTGATTTAGACAATACGATTGATGTAAAACTTCTTTTGCTTCATATATATGTAATATGTATATGCATATGTTTTCGTTCGCCTCGACCGATCACACTTTTCGTAACTTCTTCGTCACGTATTCACCAGCCGACTCCTAAGTCAAGCTTGCGTAAAGAAGTTTTATTTTAAAACAGACGATATATGACATGCCCATAAATTGCTAATAAACAGGCGTAGTCTTTATCATTGTTTTGGACACGGCACGTTCCAACGCAAAATCGTTATCTTATATGATCTTATGCTGAGTTTAGTCGGGTGAACCTAATTTGTTTAGTCACCACAATAGAATTAGGAGAGGAAACTGATGGTACCGTCTGAACTCACGCTTTGGTGAAGTCACATTATAATCGACAATAACACACCCTTCATAGTCAAAACTTAATCACTCATTTAATATTAAGTTTTGTATGGTTTGAAACTGTATGATTTGATAATTGATCCTACCGTACGGGCCTCTCTATGGAGTTCACAGTGACTGACGGAGAGTCGAGCGCTGGGGGCAGGTACATGCCGCGGCCGATACAACTCACGTAGGAGCTAGTGCGCCAACGACACTCCTCTTGAGGCTACGATCAATGTTATACATTCAAAGAATATCGATAAAATATGAAAATAGAAAAATGTTTTGCAGTCTGGAAGTGAGTAAATAGGTTATATTACCTTATCAGAAGATAATAAAGATTCGTCTTTCAGATTATCATCAGACACCTTTGTTCTGAGCGGGTGGTGGTACAGCAGCGGGTTACTGAGAGAGTTAGGAGCTGACTTGGTCAGGAACCAGTTCTGTTCCGGTTCTTCTAACATCGGTTCATGTTCCAAGTCGAATCTTCTAGAACCGAGCGCGACTCCAAACGCTCCGGAAACTGATTTCCTTAATTTCTGGAGGCTGTTGAACCCATGCTGCAACTGTTTACCCTGGAAGCATTCGTAGAAGCACGACACGCTTTTAAACTATGAGGGATTTGAAATTTTGGTCTTACATCAAACTGACGAGGAATAAGGATAAACAACAACTAAGCTGAAGAAAGAGAAAAACGAGAGAGAGAGAAAAGAAAATAAATTAAACATTACACGAAAGTGGAGAAAATAGTCATTGTGATGAAAGGTACAGAAGGAATTTAATAAAACGTTATATTTGTGATCAGATTACCAAGTTACGAGTAGTTACATTGTTATGAGTTCGTGAGGAGAATATAATGAAATATTAGTATTAAATAACAAGGCGGTTAATAGGTTAGTGTAGATGAAGGTGTTAAGTGAATCAGCCGTGGTCTAAAATTAAGACATGCTGTGTGCGTTTTATCTTTACTCCTCCTCAGAGCGGCACGAGAGGTTAGGGATTAGTTTGTTAGTTACGATGATATCTATTCCAATGACCAATATATGTGAAATGAAAACGATTCCGTCCAAAAATTTCTCAAATAAACTCCAATTAAACCAACAGATATTTATGTAATGTCATGTTGTTTTTATATCAGTCGTGTCCCCAACTTCCCGCGCTCTATTCCCTGTGTCTCTCACCCTGTCCTCCCGCGGCAGGCTGAGGCTGAAGGCTCCGTGTTCCCTGTCCCTGCCCCCCTCCCCCGGCCCGCCGCCCGCGCCCTCCGAGCTGCTGTCTCCAAGGTCTTGTTGCGGCGTCCATGTCGCCTGCTCCACCACCTTAGGTTTAGGTGTAAAGAAGTTTATGTCCAAAAAGAACAAAGTTCGCTTACAAAGGAAATTTTAAAAATTATAACTATAATTAAGATTACAAATAAAAAACAGTGGTGATATTAAACAAGATCAGTGTAATCATCTAATATTATACATATATGGGTTCTTAATCGTTTTTTGAATATATTTAGAGATTTTGAATTGACAACACTTAGAGACACCTTGACAATTATTGTCATATATTATAGTGTTTTTGAAGTTCACTAAACCAAAAATAAAGTGATCATCTAAGTTTTTTATTAAGATCCAAAAGAAAACATGATGAATAAGGACTACGAGTATAATCAAAAAATATCACTTTAGTAATTAGTAGTAGTAGTGTATGCCTCACATGTCCAGGTGAATCTATCCTGTGGTCGCTGTGTCCGTGGTCACCAGATATACCAGAGTCACCTGACTTGTCCGCTGACTGTTCCGATCTTGGCGATGACTCCGCTGATATTACGGCTGACATTTTGGTTTCTACTGCTAGAGGCTGAGTTTCTGCAAGAATGAAAATAAAAATGAATCAGAAAAACATATAATGTTGTTGTTACCTTTATGTTAAAATAGTTTTCTATAGTTTATATTGTTTTGATCTAATGTTATCTCACCCGCAAGATGAGCATCTAATGTGGCAAGCTGTCTCCAGGCCGCGGCGGGTGAAAAACGTGGAGCGTTGGGCAGCTTTTTTGGAAGAGTTGGTCTAAGGCGAAGGGCAATACCCAGCGAGCCGTCCGAACCCTCGCCTTCCGAACCATCTGATGATAATGCTGATTCCGAAGACACTATGAAGAAAAAAATAATACATAATTAATACATACAACTTGATCTAATTGTAATCACGAATATATAACAGTATCATACAATTTCTTTTGTAGTGTTGTTTTAATTTCTCATTGAACTTATCCATTTCGTCCTCCGAATGGTAGCCTAATAGTTTCTGTTCGATGACGTGAAAATTACTCAGCTCTTCTATGATAGGACTGCCGAGGCCGGGGAAGTCTTTCAAATGATCTTGAGGCTCGGTGTTTTTGCTTTCTATCATACCGAAGTAAAATTGCTTTGATGGTGCTGATCTTTGTCTGAAAGGAAAAATACTTATACAATTTAATTTATGTTCCTTTTAACCGTACTCAGCATAAGAATTATTATAATGTTTACCTCTCTGACACTCCATCCTTACTACTTTTGTTCCTGGTCGGTGAATGTTCCGGAGTTGATTCTTTCCCAGAGGCCTGTCCTCTATCAGGGAGTGTCCTTACATTTTCTTTACTTTCGAAGTTATATTTTCTGACGTCATTCGTTTTTGGTTTCACCTGCGGCGATGTTTTCGGTTTACTCTCATTGAGCCGACTCAACGGCCTCCTGGCGACGTGATTGTTTATTTTAGAATCCTGTTTAGCGTTGGTTGTTTTAAGACTAGATTCTTTGACTCTGCTCTGCACCACTCTCGTTGGGTTTGTTTTTTGTGAACTCGTTCTATCGTTTTGACTAGTTTTATTTTCGCTTACAATTAATTTACTTCCTATTTCCTTTCTTATTTTACTCGTTGCTTTTTTAAGTTCTTCCTGAAACTCATCTTTTTCTTCATTACTTTTACTGAGTAATGAAGGAAGAGATTTCCTCAAGGGCTGGTTCCTAGATCCCAGTGGACTGAACTTGTTGTTCTTCAATTCTTCACCGACTGCTTTAATTCTTCTCTCGTGTAAAGCTCTGGGTGATTCATGTGTAATAAGCGTTTCATCGAATGTTTTTTCTCTTCGTAGCAGCGGCGGCTCCAGGGCCTCCTTTTTGAATCTATCTGAATGTCTAAAGTTTCTGTCTAGGAGCGGTGTCTTCCACGCTTCTTTGTGTTCGTTTGGTTTCGTCGTCTTCGCCCTACATCCGCTCACTCTATCTGTTCTAGTTACTTTGTAATCTTGTTTCGTTTGTATTAATCTCTCTTCTTGTTTAAGTGAGGTCGAACTCTGGACCATGTCTTGATTATCTACGTAAAGTAAACTTGTTTCTTTGTCTTTACAAGGTGATTTGTATCTCCTCTCGAAGTTGTCGTTGAAGTCTAAAGATTTAAAGTCGGTATATGTATTCTTGTATACCGGTATTTTAGAATCATTGTGGCCGTTTAGTTTTTTGGTCTCATTTCTCGTTTTGAATAATCTCAGTTTCCTTTGTGGTTCGGCTTTCGCGTTCCCTTCGCAGGAATCTGGCGATGAACCTCCTCGGTGCTGAAATAACATAAAGCAATGGAATTTTAATAGACGGAAAATCTACCGGGGATATAAAGGTAAGTTATAAAGTATTTGTCAAATATTAGATTCATTATACACACAAAGTAACTACATAGTTTATTTTATAACTCAAGATACACAATAATAAAAATATCACTTAATTTCGGCGGAGAACTGAAATAAGTCCAACTGCACCGCTTAAAGTGACAATCTTTAAATTCATGGCTCCCATTGCTGATGGTATGTTACATGTTTTGACAATAAACAAAAAAGAATGTTGTAATAGTTGTAGTCTAGAAGTAGTTACTTACATCTATAGTCGGTGGTTGCGGCGCTCGGTACTTCTTCTTAAAATGTTTATTATTACTACTTCTTGGCTTCTGCTGCTCCTCTTCTATTCTTAGGTCAGGTTCAGACCCGAACCTTTTGTTTAGACCGTTTGCTGAAATATATTCATTTATATATAACACATTCTAATATGACGCTTTAAGTATGTTTATTAACTCACAATCATGTCTGAGGTCCAAATTCGTGTGTGATCTATGGAGAGGGTCTCGTTCACGTGACCTCAAGTCTCCCTCAGAAGCTCCCCCCGCTGACCTTGACCTATACACGTTTGAGTGCTGGAAACAAAATAAATGAAGAACGATACAGTTTACACATAGAATATAACCTTTGACGTAATTGTATCTAATAATATTATATTTCAGTATGAATATGACATAAAATGCGTCACGTCATTACATTTTCTTTGGTTTTCAAAATGTCTAGAATCGATTAGATAATTCACTTCTTGTCGGATTTATGTTCTATATAATGGAATGGATGATGTTTAAACATGACTTTAGTATTCTTGTAATATATTTAAAATATAAGTGCAACCAATTTACATACAACACATGTCATATTCATTCAACAAGTAAACTCGACTAGTTTAAGGCCGACCATCATCTTTGTAGTACAACCCTAAAGATTTCCACAATTTTTTTACAAGGAAATTTCATTGAAATTATATAATTTAATTGTAACTGCCTTATGAAGCGTCTAATATAGTTTATTAAAAGAAAATTATCATTAGCATCACGACAACATTCACCGTAGAGACTAACCAATATAAAGTCTAAGTCTGAGTTTGAGTCTAAGTCTCGGCGACTAGCGTCTCATTAACATCTAGTCTGTCGGTGGACAGATTCATTTCAGCTAAAAGCATTTCATAGCGGAAAGGGCTAGACAATCCACTTTGAGAGCTTTACGAGCAATTGTTTGAGAGATACAAGCGGGACATAAACTGCACCGGGATGTTTAAATTCTTCTAATTATTATTTCCATGCTGCGGGAACAGAACTGTCCGGAGCTCCTACAGCGGAGTATTTATGAGACGGGGCTTGAATATATTATGATGTAATGAAGGACGGATGTACATTCATCAAACATCTTTATTGTTACTTCCTACATACATAAATAAATTGAAAATTTCTCTTTCTTAATGATAACTTGAGTTTAAGTGACGAGTACTGGGCATAAGATAAGGTACACGAAAAGTGGAGATGCTGAACTAATTAAGTTTAGAATTCATTCATTAAGTTGATTCATCAACTATAGCTAAAATAGGTGTGTGTATAAATTTTAAACCAAATAATTGTATCTCTTAGCAGATTTCTGTTCTATTAATTCGTGAGTTTAATAGAAGCTGCTATGTCTTAAGTTATGGTAACATACCACATGTCCCTGAGGAGTTCTCGTTGTCTCCGGCTGTAGGGAGCCAGGTCTTCGGCCGCTGATGGTACCACCTGACTGAAGGATCACACCGTTATCAGTGCTGCGGAGGCGAGGAGACTCCGTCAGCGACGGTAGGACCTGGAACAGGTTGGGAAATATCATCATCAGCCTATCAGAGCTCACTGCTGAGTAAAAGGTCTATTTATACATGGAGAAGATTTGAGCATAAATTACTACGCTGGCTTAAGATGGTTTAGTGATTGCAAACTTATTATTGTGAAATTATAAGTCCAGAATCACGATGTTTTCCTTCACCGTCTGTCAGTGGTGTGTAAAAACTCTTAGAAAGTACATTGGTACTTGCCAGTTTCGAACCCGTGCCCTCATGCATGAGAGGTGGGCCTTTAACCACTAGGCCAACACGACTTGTTGTAAAATATAGCAAATTTATCAAAAGATCGTATGAGTTCAAGTTGTATGTTTGTAGTAGGTACCTTGGGTGCATGTCTCAGCGGTTCGTGCGGCAGAGTGTGCGCGTGTCGAGGCCGCAGCTCCGGACCCGTGCTGCCCGCCTGCCCCATGGTCACCCTCTACACGGACATCTGGTGGAAGACATACAGACATATACATAAAGATAATACACTTAGGCAGACCCTGGCTAAAGCTGGGAAATTGTCAGGAAGAAGAAGAATACACTTAATGAGATCTAAACTTTCGCGAGTTTTATTAATTAACAGTAACCTAAACGTCGAGAGTATGAAGATTTTTACAAAAATAAAGCACGCGTAGTATGTTCCACAGATATTAGTTTTATTTAAAATATACACTATATATTACGAAATATCTAAATAAGGCAACATCGATTAATAAAAGCATTTCATTCCAAAACAATTGAAGTTCTTTAACTGTTTAGTACCATAATTACCTTCCTTATTCATTCAACATACTCATAAGAGAGAAATTTTATTACTATATTAATAATAGAAGTGATTGGAGGATTTAATATGAACGATTCGTGTTTTAAAACTATGGATTAATCAGAATCATCGTAAATAAATATTATATAATACAAAGGTTCTGCTCGTTAGCTATCAACGCAAGATAAAATTCCTCAAACCGTGGAGAGATTTTGAGTAGCATCCAAGTAAATTAATTAAATGACGGGTTTAATATAATTTATGGTCTCTCATTGAGTAATCCGCTTACCGCCTCACAGACATCGACACGTATGTACTAACATTGAAATATTCATTCCGATACCAACTTTCTTTACTTGGAATTCACTATCTGGATTCCATATTAAATTAATTTTTGTATCACCACTACCACTAGTACTATTACTACAAGTTGTAGTTCACGAAACGTATGAAAGTTTCCGTTTGTTTATCATCTTCAGCCATTGATAATGCTCTTAATAATATACTCAGAAACTTGGTACAAATATTACTAGAGAATCAATATGCAGTAATGAGTATTCAGTAAGCTACATTTTTTATGACAATAACTATAATGGAATGTCTCATTTGGTCGCTTTAGGTCAGAGGTCACGGGTCAAGGCCGAGTACGCCTCCTAGCATAAACGACAAACATCTGTCACTAATAATTTTAATAATTAATATATGTTTTTCTTTTGATCGGAATGTTTTTAATCTTTGTATATAACAGAAAGTCATGTTAGTAACACTATTTATAACTCAAGAAATGTTGTAAGAGTTTGGCTGAAAATTGGTGGAGAGATAGCTTAGAACAAGGGAAGGGACATAGGATACTCTTGATTTGATTGAACAAGAAAAAAAATAAGTTTATCAAATCCAAAAACTTCTTATCTTTAAGGAGGAATAGAGTTTCCTCCAGTCAACTATACATTTCTAAGTCTCACTAACGCCGACGAAGTAGCGGTCAAAAACTAGTATTATATAATTATTGTATTGAAAAAGGATATCCAACAATTAATCGAGACGTTCCTATAGATCTTAATCTGTATGTTAAATAGCTCTTAAGTTATACAAATATTAGAACTCCTTTTCACTTATTTCGTATTTTCCATTTTTAGGGTAAACTTTACAACATATTACTATCCACGATAGTCAGATTATATTATTTTTTCTAATAAATACATATCTTTAAATATTATGTCATTAATATATTGACAGATGAATTGTCAAGAAAGTCGCTGAGGCTGTAATGATAGCTGTTATTAAATGAACGAATATGACGTCAAGTGAAAATTACTATTTGAACATTCATCAGGTACATCTGGCCAGGGTTGGTGCATACTATACTGATTTATATTACTCAAATAATATTCTAGTAATAAGAGAAATAAAAATCGTGGTTTATTCAATATAAATCATATTAAAGTTTCAATTTTTAACTTTAGATTATCTAATAAAATATAAAATATATAATAATTCCTGTCAACCTTAAATATAGATGGCAAAAGTGCATAGCGACGTCATTTTCTCTCCATGGAGTCGAGAGAAACGCGCAACTTTCTTTGGCTCGGACATATTAACTGTTGTTTACAGACTTCTACGAGTCTAAATACGCGACGTACTAATGTACAAACAAATGAACATCTTCAATAAATAAATACGTATAACTTCACACTCACTATACTTTACAACTTACTATTCATTGTCAAAAACTTCATTATGACAGGTGTTCAAATATAAAAAGTTATTTTTACCTGCCGGCGGCGGGGGAATCTAATCTTGCCGTGTTGTACGAAAGATTTCTGTTCAAAAAACTAATAGACAATTAAAACACGCACGCATTTGTTCAATCGTTATTCTAACAAATACAGTAATTGTTGTAACATCTAGTCTCTTGTCAGTCAAAAGTGTGTGTATTTTGGATACACATACATATAATTAGTTGTAAAGGTTTCGCTATATGAACGAATTATCATATTCAAGTACATCGAATTATACTTATTATAGTTTTATATTTTCTATTTTATTATATCCCAGCTTCAATGCATTTCTGCACATAAAACTGCTACTAAAAGCATCAGATAAGCTGCTACTTGTCAAAATTATTGAAACATGACTTACTACACGGGAGGTGTCACGATCTGTAATAATTTAAGATCTATTTGAATACGATCAGCATCCAAGAAGAGTAGCGAAGTCACTGAACACAATGACAAACAATTATCATAACGCGTGGGCTAGAAAAAAATGCGAGCACTCGCCCGTAGGGACACTCGACGGCAGAAGGTTATAACAACATTGATATTTATTACTTATATAACTAGAAACTTATACAATTAAATATCAATAGAATTTAACAAAAAAAGCAAATACATTAACATAAAAGATTAGAAATTATAACCAGGACGTAGTAAAGATATGTAACTGATGAAGCGTATCATAATAATTAAGACGTAAGTAAGTATAAGTAAAGTGTGCGGGGACGTCGTAAGTGTTATGAGTGTACAAGCACCACGCTCCAGTTGTTCGTCCCATTTTTATCTGTGACTGTAAGCCCTCCGCTGCTCATGATGTTTGCATTATAAGATCAGCATTAAAACAAGTAAATGGTACTAGTCGGGCCAGTCCTTAATTTCTGTTTATGTGACAACCCTGTGGGGGCTGATGCATGGCCTCGCACACTACTCCGGGGACAAAAGACTCCGCTAAAAATAACAAGTGATTCACGCGATTCAAATTAAGATTAATTTAAATTGCTCCAGTTATTTTTGAAAAACTAGATGGATATCTGCAGCAGATTTATAGACCTTTTGATACTAAAATTTACATGGATTAAGTTCGCTTTTATTAACAGAGAATAAGTTATCTGTAGAGTGGAGAGGTGCAGCGAGACCTAGTTTTTATCTTATAAAAATTTATCTGAGACTCGTTTCATTGACATTAAAAGGCTGTAAACGGTCTTCATATCGTTGTCGTAATCCAGAACGATCGCACTTAATTGGTACACAATAAACATTGTTTAGAACACACCAAACAGTCCGCAGCGGAACCGGTCCCAATGTTCACTTTCGATTGTTTTCACGTTAAACAAAACTGGGAACTGTCATAAAACGAGAATATCGGAAACAACATGACCGGCGAGGTCGCGAGTCGCTGATGGGAATACAAGATGAGCTTTCACTTGTTCGATCACGGAACACTCGCGGGCTTTCATTACGAGAATTTACGAGATTTTAAATGTTTTCACCTCATAGATGATTCAATGAAACAGAACTAGCACGTGAACCGACTTTGTTATTATTATAAACCACCAACTCACTTCAATATGTTGCACAGACTAGGTACTAAGTATACACATTTACTTTAACATTAAGACAATTGTCATTCAACAAAGCTAATAGGTCGATAAAATGTGTTATTTGTTGAATGAACTATAATAATATGAAGATGCGTCGAAGTAACACAGACTGGTCGAGTCATTACTACCGGCCGCTCGGCGTTATTGCCAATAATTTTCCTGGCATTAGAATAACAGTCGATTCGTTACAAATAAATGACTCCACCGCTGCAGCGTCTCCGGGCCGGCGGCCGTCATTAAGATGTTAACAGTTATGCGCGGGCGCACGGACGCGGAACATTATTCCCTCGCAGCTTCCGCAAACTCTATCGCAAATCGCATCGGAATATCGCTTTTTTTATTTCGTGTCACGCTTTATTGGATCGTTCAGAGAATAAAATATAGAAAGTAGGTAGTGTGGATCTTCTTTGTTTTAATTGATTAAGAGAGATTTTGTAATAGAAAGAAAGTGTTACAAGTGTACGTGTCTAATTGTACGCCGACGATCTATGGACATATGTCTGAATGAATGACAAAAAAAATACAATACAAGATAGATATATCGAAATAAGCACGAAAAGCAACGAGTAGCGTTGGTACAGAAGTTATTTTTATGCAACGCGCTACTAGAACAAGATATTTGAGATAAATGCAGGGTGGGAAGTCTCCCATGGCACCAGTGGACTACATGCTCGCACCAGATCATCACAATGGTGCGACTGATTATCAGCGGTGGCTGCTAACTGTACCAACAGTGAATTGGGATGCAGTCTTCACAGCGTTTAAATATAATCTATGTGTCACATCGACCCTTTATTTGCGTCATGAAATTCTAATTTGACACCATCTTGGGTTCAAACTGCTTCATGCTAACTTAATGTCTCACAAATTTAACATCAGTTCTATTATTTATCAGACGATTTAAGCTGTAGTGTGGAAGGGAGCTAGCTTGTAGGTATCTAGTAATGTTATCGGCGAATGCTTCAAGTACACATTCATTTCTCAGCGATGTTTTCCGGCACAACATCAATGGTTGCTCGATTTGATATGAACTGAATGACCGGATAAATGTTCGAGACAGCCTCTGAGCGCTGACGTCACTGACAGTCCAGTGTAATTGTTTCGCGAGTTTACCAGCTTGTGAAGCGAAACGGATTAGATTACATTTAGACGGTCAAATATATCTTAGTTCTCCATCATTTTGGGCCATCATAGCCATTCTTATAATTAAACGTTTGGATATAATTAAACACTTACACTAGAGATACTCTATAGAAAATAACCCAATAATTTTTAAGCGAACTACAGAGATCTCGCCTCACTAAAACATCAAAAGACTGACGCCATATAAACAGATTCTAGATGTTTAATAAAGCCTCCGCTAGTTTCTAGTAGTATCTAGTAGTAACCAGTAGTACCATCAATATATTGGTTCGTGTCGTCGCCGCTCCGTCTGCCCGCAACCAGTTTGGGACGTTCCTTCAACATTTCCTGACTCCGTCATTATAATAACCTACTGTTCTAAACTATATAATAATGAGCAGTGTTTAGATAAATTGTATCCTAACTTATTCCGTAATGCTAGGTACAGTCATCATTCCAGTGGCACTTTACATTTGCAGAATTCCACTGCAATTATATAAACATCTCAATAATGTATAGCTGTGGAAATAATACGTATTAAGTTAAAGAGAGACGCGTTTTATGAATGTATACTAAATAATAAATGATCTTCATCGAACGAATCTACGAATATATATAAAGCAACGATAATTTTGGTAAAAGTCAAACAATAAAACTCAGTTTTAGCAGATTTAATCTCAATAAAGACACATACGAATTACATATAATAATATGGCAGCGATGGAAACAGAGCATGCGCTCCCGTTCGCGTGTACGGTGGTCAACGTGAGTTACGATTTAACGGACTATAAAATAATAGCATTCGGGTTAAACAGATTCAGAGATTGTTTTCGATTGTTCATTCAGACTGTTACAACATTCACTTTCATAAATTCGTTCACGGCAAGCTATGTAGCATGCGTGTATTTGTCGAGTATAAGGTTGTCCTAATATCTACTAAAAATTATTGGTTTAAATACAAAAATCAAAACGCACTTGTGAGCACGCACACGACCTCAAGGTCCGTAAAAACCAACACAAACCTGTGAAACCTAACATTGTATTGAGACAGACAAACAGACCGAGCGAGGTTAACGTTTATACATATACATATTATTATCGCAAATTATTTGTTTTTCTTTGTAATCCTTTCAGCTCCAAACGTCATCCACATTGTTTGCGAAAAAACTTACTTGTACTAAATATAAGATCCTTCTTGTAAGTAGTGAATCATATATACAATGTTGTAACTTAAAACTAAGTTTCAATTGAGTGTGTTACATTCTGTATCGATCTGTTTGATGACTGTCGAGGAGAGTCGCGGTATACAACGAGTTCGTTACGTAGCGTCTAAAGCCAGTGTATGTAAATAGGATTGATTAGTATAATAAGAACCGGACATTTTGTGTGTCAGAGGGCCCACTAATGGACCCGCTGCGATTTCCCTTTAATGTTTGTTGAACTGCTTTAATACCGGCTCTGAACTCTTTGTTCCTCACACTTCATTTTGTTTAACATTTATGTTTAAAAGTAAGCTATAAAAAATCATATTTCTATCGTAAGATATAGAAAGGCTTAGAAGTGAAGAATTGCCGCTGTTCATTAGTGATAAATTCATTTAGATTCTCTATAAACACAAATTAAGTTACCTAAAGTACTGGAGCATTTTATATAAATACAAAGAATATCACTCGTGTGTGTGTGTGTGTGTGTGTGTGTGTGTTTTTTCACAATAGAGAACCAACATTTGAGAACAAACTTTAAACTTTAAAGTAGGTTACGTATATAGTAAATACACATAATACTCATCGGCAGTAAGTCACGGTGTCAGAGGGTCGTGTGCTCTAATATACACAACAAACTACACATAGCTGCTTGTTAACTCGGTATACTGACTATGATAACTTGACTTATACCTCAGGGAGACCATTCTTGGTGTTCACTACAATTTGTTTGATAATTAAATTATTTATTATATAAAGAACCATCGAATATAGAGAGAGTTCGCCAAAAGTTTGTAATGTAATATGTATATGTATGATGAAGGAAATTATGTTCCCCATCCAGCCTACTGCCATGTCATAGGAAGACGTCGGTAGACTGTGTCATTACTTGGAACATCTCATAAGAAGCGTTTCCTACGAAGATATTGAATAACTGATACCACCATCACCATACACGGCGTCCAACGAGAGTGGTTCAAACCTTTCACATCCTATTTACAACTAGAGAAATTTTATAACGCACGTTCTTCTTAAAACTCTCTCTAATTATTTCGTTACTAATGTTTCTTCATATATAATAGTCGACGAGCTATATTTTAGACACATTTGTCACAATTATTTCCCCAAATTCTTTCAAAAACGGGAACACGCCCGGGGCGCGTTCACAGGAATTTTAGGTTCGCGTGATACGAAAGAATTAGAGTGTAGTACGAAAGAAACAACCTGTCACGTGAAACACGGCATCTGTCAAACATATTACACACACACTGACTGGCTGAGATTATGACATTATTATTATTAATTGTCTGTCAAGATAATTTGTTGGTCGAGATAAAATATGTTTATTGAAAGATCGCACGCTTAGCAGATTACAAAATAACTTAAGCTTCTTATACCATATCTGTTGGGGCGACCTCCAAAACTATTGTAACATAATAGATTGTATAATTATTAGACTTACTTTATTCAATACTCGGCTTATCTGATCCACACCCACCTGAAACAACAAGCAGCAATATTAGCTGACGTCCTTGGAGACAGAAAACATTCAGTTTAGTAACATTTAAAAAATTATCTTATAAATCTAGATTTGATAAAGCAACCGTATCTATTTTGGACCGAAATAAACCTGTCTTTTGACATCACGAATCAGAACAGTTAAAGTTGTCACGACAAATCCAATTCCGTTTAAATTCCCAAAGCACCTGTATGAATGTCCGAGGACAGTCGCCTCACGCCTTTATAATATCCACATATTTTCCCACAACGAAGCGGATAAACTGAAGCTCACAAGTCAGTCAGTGAGGCTGCCAGTTGCTGAGACCAGAACGTGATTATTATATTAACAGATATAACTGCTGTAGTCGGTTGATCTATTGGTATATCGTCGGAGTAGATCGCAATTACCGTCCCACTTATTGTTCATGAGATAACATTATTGTAATGTTTATAACATGTTAGCAATAATAATGAACACTAAATAAATAATATCACGTATTGATTATTTGGTTTATGTATTGTAATACAAACAGTTTGAGCCGCACCTCGGTTTTACGTCTTTGCAACTTGAGATGTTTTCTTTAGAGGGTTTTGGGCTTGATCTGGTGAAGAAGAAGTTAGTTAGTTAGTTATGTTGAACTCGTAAGTTAATTGTATTGACGTGGGTTTAGTTATGCGAAGTGTTGACGTTATTGTTTACTCAGTATCTTAGAATATTAAGTGTTAGAGAACTTCATCTCGTACACTGTTCGATCTGAGGAGAGATGACTTTGATTTTATTATTTTAGTTTTATTATAGTAGAATTCATAGTATTTCGTCGTCTCCGCAACTACATATAAAGTTTATTCTTAAAAAGAAAAAACACCGTGACGAAGTTGATATGTATCTTATTGAGACTGGTATTTGAAGTTAAAAATCCAAGCTGTAGTCTTCTAGCCTCAAAAGTTGATTAAATTTCTATTGCAATTGAAAGTTATAACGTGACATTACGCAATTAAGCATTATTAGTGCCAAACAAATTAATAACTTTTTTATTTTATGTAATATTCTCTTCATAAATACATTTAATTATTCCTTACAAAATCCACCACAGTTATAAGATAACATCACAAAAATCACACAGATCAAAGGGCAGCAATTAAAACATTTATATAGTGATTAATTCAATTAGATCGGTTACAGCTACATACAGGGAGCGATATATCATCGGACGTATTAATGGAAGGATTCTCCAGCCCCCAGTGAGGGTCGCGGCCCGGGACACCATCCATTATATCTGAGACATGTGCATCAAGTGTCCAGACTATCTCTCTACAATCTCATGGGAACCGCGATCGCATTCCTGACGTTTTTCTCCGTGACTTGAATTTTCTCTACCACGTCTAACTGTAAAGGCTCTTATCTGTTAGTCTCACTCTGATGAGAATTTTATTTCAATTGATACTCGATTTATGGTCATTACAACCCTAGTATAAAATATATAAAATTCATGATGTATCGTTTGTGTACAACACGACAGACCGTAATAGTCTCTAGATTGATAGTATTGTATGTTTATAAATAAAAAACAAATGTTCAATAGCGTCCACTTAAGCGAGTAAAAAGTAGCGATGTTCAGAGATAAATTATGAAGGGCAGAAGATGACACATTTATATATACAAAAAGAAGCGTATAATGACGGGTATGATGTCCTCGTGGCGGGCTATCAAAGGAGACGCGGTCAGCTCCACTCATTTACAGGCAGGGACTGTGTCAGGGTACAGATGACTACACGGTTATCTGTACAACTATCTAATAACTGACACTTGATGCTTCACACATGTTATGTTCCAATGGGAATCGACTGGTATATTAATACGTAAAACGAATTTAATTCTCTTGTAACAATAACTCCACTATCTGCCAACTAGCACCTTCTTACTATAATGTAAACAACACGAGCATATTCTTTTGTTTAAAGTTATTATACCGTGCGCGACCTTTGTGTATATCTCGGCAGTAGTCCCCGCCCTTGACAGTAGCTCGTCAGTTGGTCAGCTCGTGTACTATATAAGATACGAATCTTTCCACGAAACAGATATTTTAAGTTATAACGAGGATGTCCAGCAAGTGACCTTTCCACTACAAATGACTGCTCTCATCAGCCAGCGTCAGTCAGGCCCGCGCTTTGTTTAACAGACTACAGCCTACAGCCTAGCCACCGCGTTATGTTTGATGCGCCAGCGTTACTCGTTTCATATCAATTTATTATTTAAAATATTAAACGTGCTTTGCATTATACTCGGTTTCATTCCAGTGACTCTTTGAACGCATCCTACTTGAGGTTTTTTAACGTCCCATTTTTTATTTCATCTAAAACTAAGCATTGTCTTCATATTGTATATAAATAATAATCAAATATTTTCATACACATATTTGCAAGACGTACGGACGTATAAACATATCATACACTATATTTACGGTCATGCATGCGCTACTTTTTTAATAAATTGTCCATAAAAAGTACATTTCCAGAATTAAATCAAGATATTAACACATTTAGTTACAGGCTGTTGTTAAATAAAACGAGAAGTAAAGGTCGAGCAAAAGGTTCGGAGACGAGAATAGCGCGGGCTGATGATGCTTCAATTACTGTTAATACTTAATGTGGAACATGTATTGTGAATCTATATTAATATTATATATTAAAATATACTCGGACTTTATAATAGTATGAAGAATTTTAACTAATCCCTACTAATATTATAAATGCCAAAGTAACTCTTGTTTATCTGTCTGTCTGTCTGTCTGTTACGCTATCACGCCTAAACCACTGAACTGATTTTAATAAAATTTGGTACAGAGATAGAGTCGACCTTGAGAAAGAACATAGGATAGTTTTTATCAAACACTTTTGAAAGGTTCTCTTGGAAACGCGATATAACCGAACTCCACTCGGGAGAAGCTGCGGGCGGAAAGCTAGTTGATAATACTCGTAAAACAATACAAAAAGTAACCGTATCAATTTTTTCGTAAAATAATAATTTCAGACCATTTAAGATAAACTTTTGTTTGGAACAATGAAATTATGTATTAATAATGTACAAATATTGAATGTATAATATAAACTAATTATATATAATGTAACATCTATTACATAAACTGTAGTGACATCTTCCTAAGATAACTCATTACCGCTTCTCTTACTCGGAACAGACATTCACATTGAGCAATAAAATATATTTAACATAAAAACTAATTATTGTTAAAGAAAACATGTAAACAAAAGATATAAAAAATCAGGATCTTTATCCCTACTAATTTTATAAATGCGAAAGTAACTCTGTCTGTCTGTCTGTTACGCTTTCACGCCTAAACCATTGAACTGATTTTAATAAAATTTGGTACAAATATAGAGTTGACCTTGAGAAAGAACAGGATAGTTTTTATCCCAGACTTTTGAAAGGTTATCTTGGAAACGCGATATAACCGAACTTCACGTGGGCGAAGCTGCGGGCGGAAAGCTAGTAGTATATACTTTTTGTATTAAAAAAATCTTTTAAAAGATGTCAAAGTTTCAAAAATACCGAGTCATCGTAAGTATGAATGAAAAAAGTATTACGCGTGGAATGTAATGTTATATGATGATGTAAGACACATCCATTAATATAGGAAAGTGGCCATCTGATGCTGACCAGCTTTCACCACAGGTGCGTCCGCGGCCTGCTGACTCACCTGTTCACACTACCACCACCAGACATGGAACATACTAGCTCTCTACCGCGACTTCGAACGCGTCGAGTGCAGAAATCAGTTGAAACAAAGTCCCAGATATGATTCCCATCTAGCACTATCTACTATGATGTGTTATTGTGTCAACTTATCAGATTTTCGGCATAGATCATAGTAATTATTTTATTCTCATATTTAAGCTATATTATTGAAAAATTACATTCAATACTTTACAATATGTTTTTTTGTTTAAAGATTAACAAACTTCAAACCTACATCCACGTACATATATCGAAACCACTTGTACAATAAAACAGAAAGTAAACGACGATCGGATTAGAAATATTTCATGAAATACTACTTAAGTAAAGGATGTGTTAGTTAAAATTTAAATATAGTCAAAATAAGTAATCAAGACAACAATTTCATTAGTAAATAAACCTAATTGCTATAATTCTCAAGATACTTTACATCTGTTTAATATTCAATGTAATTACTCCAATATTCATTAGTACAAGGAATTTGATTGGGTTTTTACACAGATACCATTTTAAAGCACATTCTAAGTTAACGTTATCCAACTTGTTTGACAAATTTAGTTCAAGGAAATGCTATATAATAGGTATATATGTTATGTATATAGATGTCGCGTTGGAAGTATCTGTTTGTGAAAAGCACTAATGTGTTATTATTAGTCTTTTTTTTTTTTTTTTTTTTTTTTTTTTTTTTTTTTTTTTTTTTTTTTTTGTGCGCACTGGGAAAAAATGCTTTACGCATCCCCTCTCCGTTGAAGACGGAGAGGGGATGCGTTTTTTTTTTATTTTATTATTAGTCTTTATTTTATTATTAGTTTTTATTTTATTATTAGTCTTAATTTAACCGAAATTCATATTGTTTTCTTCTTCTTCCTTGCAATTTCCCAGTTTTAGCCAGGGTCTGCCTTACATGTTGTGAATAGTTTTATTTAGGCCGCCTATCTGACATCAACCCTCTTTGGGAATCAGCATTAATCAGTGACGTCTAAATACTCGTACAAAGTACATATGTTTCGGAAAAATCACATTGGTACTTGCCAGGCCAGAATCGAACCCGCGGCCCATGTATGAGAGGCGGGCCTTTTAACCACTAGGCCACCACTGACTATATTCATATTGTTATCTGAAGCCATAATATTCTTTATATAGCAATAAAATGTATATTTACCATAAAAATGCTATATTAATTATCCTTGTATGGAGTCTATTAATTGCCGTAATATTGATATCTGTCTCAATGGTCGCCGTTCCGTTTACACCGGCCGTAGTCGTAGTGAGCGGTGCTAATTTGGCCAAGGCGATCCGCCATCTGCTGGAGATGATAAAACTAGCTTCATACCGCAGCTTTCCTTGGCCACATCCTTTACGTTAAATAATGAAAATATTATCGACCTTCACGATAAACTTCCTCAGTAATAAATCTTCTCATAGCATTTAAACAAAAATTTTAAATTATTATATTTTAAACAGTGTTATATACTCGTGATATATGTCAAGTGTATCCATGGCTTTATGTAATGACAGAATTAACAATGTCTGCTTATTTTTATGACATGCTTTATACACAGACGGATACTTTTAAAGGTAAACTGATAAGGAGTGTTAAATGTTCACGCTGAAAGATCATTGATAAGGAAATTGATCTTAATTTTAAATGAAAATGACAAAAAATCGCAGTTCAAATAAAAATAATTTAAATATAATGTTAGTAAGTAGTATAATAAGTGTAGGTCCGAGTGAGGTCTCGCGGGTCCGTCCAGGTCCCAGTGTGTCGACGGGGGAGGCGGCTCGCTAAGTGCCCGGCCGCTCGTAAACAAGTAAGTTCGATGATAAATTCTTTCAGCTTTTCATCTTAAATCAAGTTAAAAGCCTCTAAAATATGCATCTCAGCATAAATCTGTCAAATTACGTTCCAACATTATTTACGCCTCTACTATGTACTGATTTGCAATGAGAATAAAAACACTTAGTAATATAATAAATTAACCTCTCGCTAGATAATGTTATAGTTTGTTCTTTGTACCGTGTTGTGAATGATGGTTTTACAATCACAGTGATTTAGGAACGCGTTTCCTTGATAATGCGTCCGATGACGCGGAAGCTTTGATCACACCGTGAGAAATATACATAGGATTGTACTCAAATATATGAATCACTTGCAGGCGGGGAAATAATGGGAGAAGAATTATAATGACTCGGCTTTAACGGAAGAATGTTAGGAAACGAAAGGTTATATAATAGGTATTACATTGAAATGACTTGAGGTTGATGTTGTATATTATATACATGACAGTAGGTGGCTGAATGAATTATAAATCGTGTTTTAATGTACAATTATAATATGGATAAGATGTCGCAACTCTTCATGTACACTTCTTTGACGAATACAATTCAAATAGTGATCTGGATATCTATATAAATATAAAAAAGAAAGTCTTGTTAGTTATACTATTTATAATTCAAGAACGGCTGTAGGTATTGGTTTTAAATTAGTGGAGATATAGCTTAGAACGAAGAAAGGACATAAATAGGATATTTAAGTCTGTTCGATCGAAATAGAAAAAACTTAATATACTCCAGTATCTAGTTATTTACGACCTCTAGGGCGGAATAGAGTTCGCCCGGTCAGCTATACATATATTACTAATTCCGAAATTAACGCGGACGAAGTCGCTGACAAAAACTAGTGTTATTATAAATATCTTTATATGTGTGTCACTTGACTTCATCAAATATTATGTGGTCTGTAATTTGTGAAGGCGCCGCCCGCGGCTAAGGTATGCGGTGGGAAAGTTGTAGACATTACGACGATACAGAAAAACTGGAACAGATCACGTTAAATAACTATTGTATTGTAATGATTTGAAAACATTTATAAACTACTAGAAAACATTTGCAGTTATTTGTATAATCCATTAGTTCATATGTCGAAGAGTGAGAGTGATCAGGCTTAAGATAAATACTTCTATATAAGCTAAAGACAGTAAATATTATAAATTATAAAATATAGGTATTATTATTATAAGAAAAATCTTTGTAAAATAACTTTTTATAGTTATAAGGCATCGAAATTAATATTAAATCATATATTAGGTTTTAGTTAGTAATATTAATAGATGGTATATGAATAGTTTAGTTTAATAGTATATCTGAGTGTACTGCTTGATGTATTTAAAGGTGAGGTGGACACTCAATATAGTTCAGTGTCTCGAGTGATAACACACTCGCTGAGATAAACACGGTTTATGACTGACACCCAGGAATGTTTCACTTAAATTGACTTCAATTCACTCTAACTAAGGCTGAGACGAAGTTTTATACATATTAAGAAATTCGTGTAGTTTTTGAAAATTATTAGCGATTAGTTATTGCTCGTGACTTCGTCCGAGTTATTTTGGAATTAGTAATATATGTACAATGTACATATAGCTAACCAGGCGAACTCTATTATGCCCTAGAGACCGAAATAACCAGATATTGGATTTTATATATTTTTTTTCTCTTTTTCGATTCAACAGAATGAAATATCCTATGTCCGTCTCCTGGTTCTGAGCTATCTTTACGCCAATTTTCAACCATATCCCTGCAACCGTTCTTGAGTTATAAATAATGTCATTTTCTTTTATATACATATGTAGATTCAATGCTTATTGTTGTAATTTATTTAACATTACCTGTTATGAATATTCAAATCGTAATATTATATTATTTTTATATCTCTCAGTCAGTGTAGAGGAAGTAACACGACTGTTAACGGTAGTCGGCGACATATGAACTAAACGACGCTTACTCTAATTACTAACTCTGTACACAAACGAGATGTCATTGTGAATATTTATAATTACGTCCGTGAGAACCCGCGGGCTCACACTATACTTATAAGGTATTGTCACTCTGATGACTCCCAGGATATGAACTACTCATACTCTCAACAAATATTAATTTTGAATAGTTTTATTAAACGCGAATGTTCTTGTATTATAAATAGAATGCTTATAATTTATCTGGCCTGGTATCGGAAGCTCAGCCGCGGCGCTCGCACTACTTCGACATCGACATGTGTGCGCCTTTATTATAAATTTAATTCAATTATTTTATAATCGATTTGTATAACATTTTCAATCTATAATCATACAGCTTCAATTGAAAATCGACTGTAATCTATTCAACAAAAGACGCAATATCGTCTACTCACCACACCGATCGACATTTCAATCATGGATAGAACAAAACGAAATCCATTTCGTTTAAATGGGACCTAATTACGTGAGCTGTAAAGTTTAAAATTACACGAGCACTTAATAATCGTGACGATGCAAGTGCCAGATATTAAAAATTAAAGAAGGGTTGATTCATAGTCACCAATTAAAGGTATTAAAGCTCGCGGAGGCTCACACACGAGACAAAAGGCGTCGCAGACACGAGACAAGCGAACCAAAGGGATAAAGATACTCTCCTAGCATAGAAGATGGATTCATACTGGCTCATTAATATGTTAGACCTTACTAACTTATATAGGAAGTATTACAATTCATCCCTGACGGCCTACATTGATGAAAATTCATCATATAAAATCTTCTAAAACAAATACTCAGCGAGATTTTGTAAAAATGTTAATAAAACTACGAATAACTTTAGATCGATGTAACAATATTGTTTTAGTAATAATTGAGATGATATAAAGAAACCATCCATTGAAGAAAAACGACAAATCAACATTCAGAGAAGCCTGAAGGCAATAGTTTTCTGCCTGATTCTTCTCCAATTACAAGGGTTTCAGTGTTTAATCTAGATCTAGAATTCCTTATAATGTTGTATTATAAGGTTGGTGAGTCGTGATGATGATGTCCGCACAGAGGCCTGCTGTGTGTCTGTGCATGTGCATGTTGCCGGTGGTGGTCTGTGTATCCACACCGCGCGGGAACAATACTCCGATGTTAGATAGATGCCATTGTTCAGACCACACAGCACATCACCCCTGGACATGCATTGTTTAGACTTTAGATTGTATTAATATCACTATTGATTTGTATGGAACAGACGCCGAGGAGACGAGCAGGCGAGCAGACGAGTAGAACAATATACATTCGTTATTGTTATGACAAACAGAAATAATTACAAATAGAAATATTTATAATTAAAATATGGCAAGATCAAGGCGATCTAATGATCTAAATATAAGGAAGAATTACTTTTTTAACATAACGAATACAAGTCAATATTTCCGTAATGTAATGATATCTAAGACTTTCGCGAGTATTCATTTAAATATGTTTACTTTTGTGAAAAGTAACCGAAACTTCGGGAGTATGTAGTTTTCAAACAATAAAACACGCGTAGTATAATCCGAAAAATATTACATAGTTTCATTTTCCCTAATTTAATTAGTTTAACATTAAATACATCTCCTAATATGTACCCACCATCCCAGCTACACTGTTTAAGAGCACACCACGCCAGTACCGCCGCGGGCTGTGTTAGCTGATTGTTCTAAGTCTACCCTCAACTATTGTTGCTACACCTAATAATGTATTCTGGCAGAAGGCTACGATCGCTATCTCCTTTACAATGTGTGCTATTTGTCAAACAATATATGTATCGGAAACTTATATAACAAAACAGATTTCGATATTCTTGCGAAGTGAATATACATATATGTTTTTTTGAAATAATTGCACTATAAGTAAAAACAATTTATATACATTGATTGATTTTCGGTCTGCGTAAAATTATATATGGTGATAAATAAATGAATGTACAGATTGTATGTAGAGATAGAGATGAAATGGAAAACAAACTTCGCAAATAAAAAAGGTTTTTGAATATTTTGTTGTCAAATCATTTATCTGGGACGTCGCAGGGAACTGTCAAAATAAAATAAAA
The DNA here is from genome assembly GCA_916720795.1 of Danaus chrysippus. Lineage (NCBI taxonomy): Eukaryota > Metazoa > Arthropoda > Insecta > Lepidoptera > Nymphalidae > Danaus > Danaus chrysippus. The sequence continues at coordinate 1,658,209 of CAKASE010000080.1, read as the reverse complement.
AAATGCTAACGCGTGTGTCGTGTGATCTATCTCCGTAGATGTGGGAGATGAGATGCTGGACGCTCCACATGTGGAAGACCGAGCGGGGACAGGTGCGGGGCGTCTGAGGCGATCAATTAACAGGAGAGATGCTGGAGATTACGGAGAGATGCGCGTGCGCAGCGGACGGGGAGAGGGAGCGGGCGCGCAGAGAATTAAACAATAAATTGATATATTTTAACAATTATATCTTGTTTAAAATGTATTATAGCATCCGAAACCTTACATATTTCTATTATATTGTATCAATACCTTTATGAGACGTTGCATGTATACACTACACCTAAATATGTGAACAGTAATTTCAACATTTTGTTTCTCATCAATGCAAATCAATTCTTGATAATAACTAAGATTATTACACCTTAATGTGTAGTCATATTGATATTGAATTGAAATAACAATTGAGTTATTTGGCATCTGGTAGTAATGAAAATGTAAATATAAATTTAAACAAGTCGATTTTGCCATGAATAATTCTCCTATATTTTGATAATAAATGTTTGTATTGTATATTCTCTATACTCAAGTCGGGTGTCACATTATGTATGTATGTATGTATGTATGGACCAATGATTCGTCTGTGGAGTGTCGGAGATGTTAGATAGGAGCCGCGGCGACCACAAACATTCCAAAACACATCACACACTAACGCGCTGTATCTAGATGCACTGAGTATTTAGAATAAACACTATCTACAGAGCGACGATCTCACTCAACTATTATTACATACAGACTACTTTACAGACCCTCGTCTCCATTAACAATCATTATTCAGAATAATTTCGTTTAAATTTCAAACAGTAATTAATTTTGTTTTTAATTAGTTCACAAAGACAGTAATGACACCCTCGCAGGGCGGGTCCGATGACATTCAAAGTTTGGTTTTAATTTATGATCCTTTACATGACCTTTAGAGTCGAAACAGCCTTTCATATTCGTTTCCTTTATAACACAAATGTCCACAGCTGAGTTATTTTAAAGGCGTGGAGGTATTTTTGTTTCACAGGTGCTATATTAAACTCTGGGTCAGTTGAATATTTTTACGTAAGTTTTCAAAATGTCCAAACTTTTACATCGATGGCACTATGTAATTATTTTTCGTTAAAAGTTATTAAGTAAAAAAAATTTTTGCTCAAAATTAAAAACCTTAAGTATTTGAAGTAAAATTAAAAATATCAATAATATAAACGAAGATCAAAGACAGAACTTATAAAAATATGTTTTCTAATATTTTTCATGTATTAAATAATTTTAATATTCCTATTTAATTATATAAATACACATATATAATCTACCTAATACATAAACCTACAACGTATTAAAAACTTGTGATTGTTATAAAATCAGCGGTATCAAAGTAAATTTTAATTGTATTGAATGTCGAAATAGTTTCCCATACACATTTCGTGTTCTCAACACAATACGGTTCCCAGTGCCGTTGCGTGTATGTTATAAGTTGGTTGGTCCTTACACCTTACTCAGTTGATGTGATTTCAGCAACATTACATATATACATGTGGTTTATTGTAACGAGTTCTCACGAATAAAGAAATGGTTCAACATATATACTTTGTTTATTTATGTTCTTTATTAATTTAAACATATACATAAGCTTTGAAAATGAATGTAAAGAAAATATTTTGAATGATTTAATACTATATTTAGCTGCTTTGTCTGTACTATAATGTATCATTACACTTATAACAAATTCTTAAAAATCCGTCTTTTTTAAAACCTAAACATTTAATTAACAAAACACTCAAAGACTGACTTTTACTCGTTACTATTTGTTTCAGAATAATATAGTAATTTACCGCCTTGAAAAGTATACACAGGCTGATGTAATTTACATCCAAATCATATCTTTATAGTGTACATATATACATACAGTCGAAAAGAAAGTGTTTTGTAAGAAATGATTGTATGTCATGAAAAACGCTGTCAGTCCCTACACACAAACATAAAATACATACATGTATACATAAAATATTACTAACTAGTGTTTGCCCGTGACTTCATTGTTAGTTTCATAATTATAAATGTATATCTGACCGGGCGAACTGTATTCCTCCTTAAAGACAGTAGATAAGATGATTTTGGATTTGATCAACACATTTTTTCTTATTTTTCAATCACATGAAAAGTAACCTATGTCATTTCCCTTGTTCTAAGCTATCCACCATTTTCAATCAAAATCCGTACAGCTTTTCTTGAGACATAAATAGTATACCTAACACGAATTTCTTTTATATATAAAGATATATTAGAATGGATTTAGAATATTATATATATAAATATAGAAACAAATGTGGTCTTAGTTTGTTTTTAGTATGACACAGTCATTATGTACAGTAAGGAGTAAGGAGTACTTGTCACAGATCCGTGTTAATTGTAAACATATGAACGGGTCGCCTAAATGTCTACCGTTCGCTTTCATATCACTTGTTTAACGAGTTACGTAATGGGAGCCGGCACAGAAATCGAACCCGCGATCATAAACACACATACATACCTGAAACCAGTTACTATAACGAAAGTAAACGTTCTGATTGACGGAGGAAACGGCGAATAATATAAAAATACTTCTGAGATGTCATCAATGAACATCAGAGGCGGGCTGATGTGTGTTTAATAAGATTGAATTAACGGCATTCTGCTGTGAAAGTGAAAACACCGACTGGATGGGATGCAGACCCTCAGCGGAGAAGACACGGCGGAGAGAATATTAGAATACACAGACATATTATAATACACGGACTTATTACAATACACAGACTTATTACAATACACTGACTTATTACAATACACGGATTAATTACAATACACAGATACACGTGGAATAAATAAATAGGAAAAGGTCCGTAACACCGGCGACTGTTAGGTAACAGCCAAACTGGTTCGCTGGCCAGCTGACCGACTTTTAATTTATCAATTTATCACTTACAGCAATTTAAGTTAGTATTTAGATATTCAGCACTTGGACAAGGTTTAGTGGTAAAATGAAGATTGTTCCCAGATTAATAGGCAAGACTAGAAGACCTGGCGAACTTCGTATCGCCCTGTAATCAAGAAATATCTATTACGTTTTTTTATTTATATTTTTGGAGTTTACCTGTAAGCCATAAATCTCCGTGTTTTGAAGTGCGACAGAATGATTGACATATTAGTTAGTTGTCAAATCTAATGTCAAAAAAAACGTTTGTATGGGAAATAGATAAGGGCTGTTTTTATGGTTTTCCCAGTAATGAATCAATTTTTTTCAGCTTTTATACCTTGCCTGAACCTCCACGAACATTTCAAAACTAAGATAAGATAAATCCGTTCAGCCGTTATCGAATTTTAGCGAGACTAAGGAGCAGCAATCCATTTTTATATATATATAGAAAATTAATAGGATAGTCTCTGACTCCTCAACAATCATCAGGTTTCAGAGATAAGATGTATTTCTCTGTTGATTCACAGTAACTTGTATTAAATGCAGATCTAATCAAGGTCGCGGCAACACTTTCAAAGAAAACTCTCTTCTTAGAGAGACACGAACACTCATTTGCCAGCGATTTTCGCTTTTGTATAGAAAATAAATATTGTGTATTGAATCAAGAATTTAATATATGTATTATGGTAGCTTAGATATTTATTTTAAAGCAACTTTAAATTTTTTATATTAAAGTTATTCCAAATATTACAATGTTGACATCGTATAGTTTTTATTTAAACTTAAACAAACGTAACACTAGTCTGTACTTTACAACAATTACTAAATTTCGAACTAAATTTTGTGGAACAAAAATGGTTTAATTTGTTTAGATTAAACAAGGACTGAGGACATTATTGTAATAATCTTTTTTATATAATGTTATTCATGGAATTTCAATAATAATTGTATCGTTCTTTGACACGACACGACGCGACGTTTGTATGAGATTATAATATTTACTTATATCACAACACATGTTGCGAATCCCGACTTTGACTACAAACGTATATTTTAATAAAGTTATTTAAATATTTTAAACCATTAATATTTGTTGTATGTATGTCACGTTATTCTTCTCCTTAAAGTTTTACAATAAGAATATATTTTTTCACTTCTCACCTAATACAATTTTATATACACCGACTATCTATGTATATTCTTGTTTTATTTATAACTTACTCCCTTTATCCTTGTCTATTTTGTTAGCCGACTCTACTTTCTTTGTACATTTTCAATGACACCTATTTTACGATTATTCCTTCGTCTCTTGTAACCTCTTAATATTTTAATGACATGACCTCCATCTTATGAGGCTGTATTAAAATAATTTGTATATAATAAACGTCGTGTAGTTGACCGTCATATAATAATGACCCCACTCATGTAATCACATTCACAGAAAAATCATAATTTCTCCAATTTCGGCCTCTGCTTTTCCTTGTGGGCACTCTTTAAAGTAATTGTGACTCATTGAAAACGTGAGCTCTGATTCTGGTTGTGAGTTTTTTGATTACATAAATGTTATTTTATATAATAACTTGTAATAACATATTATAAAGTGGGTATAATTTCATGAGAAATTGCTTCGAAGATTTTCGAAATTAGTATTTTTATATCTAAGAAACAGAAGAAAAAATGATTTAGGAGATGACAAATAAAAATATTCATATATGTACACACACACAGCGTATATAAAATTTAATATTTAAAATACCGCATGTATGTATAGAATTTTAATAAAATTTAGGTCTTGTCATATATAAAACGTAATTTCGACTTGCTTCTCACAGCCCGGCTAGCTCAGTCGGTAGAGCATGAGACTCTTAATCTCAGGGTCGTGGGTTCGAGCCCCACGTTGGGCGACACACTTTTTTATTAATATTTTCTCTTGAATTCTTTAAACAAAAATGTAAAAGTGTTACATTCTAGATGGATTATTATTTTTAATATTAAACTATTAATTTGTATTATATTTATATAATTTTACATAATTACAAAAATTATCCTTAAGTTCCTTTTTAAACTACTATCAACATTTTATTTGTATAAAACATTAGTCAAACATTAGTTAAATATCACAAACGAAACACTTCTTAGAGACAAATTCAGTAGCAAATCAAAAATGTATTGATGCATCTTTTATCAACAATGGAATTTTATACACTAATTATCATTATTTTTGAACAATTAATGTGTTATTCTATTTAAAACCAAAAGTTTAAATTTAATGAAAAACTATTTTAACTGAATTAAATTTAAGTTAAGGTTATATGTTCACATGTGTTAAGAAATCTCCATTAAACGTCTTCACAACCGAAATACTGGCGTGTCTGATGTTACTGCTAACGTAAAACAAACGAACATTCACTTCATACGGGGATTTAGGGATTACAACATCGTTAGCGTTAAAATCAAAGGAATTCAAATATTACAATACTATTATAATAAGTGGCGTGACTAAATTAATTCTAAATAAAGTTCGATCATTCCTAAGCCAAGGTTGCATCCTTGAGGCAGGTCAGGCTTCAATGCATCTATTTTATTGTTCAAATATAAATATGACCAACCTATCTCCAAGGTTGTAACGATATTATACCAAACAGGTCATTCGAATAATAAACATAAAGCCGAAAACCATTCCGAATTCTCAAACATCGAATACAAATATTTACTTTTAATAGCTGTTAGATATCTTGTTCAAACAGAACGTTACCGAGAAACTACGTACGTATGTTAACAAATAAAGATTTGTCTGTTTGTAAAAAGTTGAAAAAAAATGAAACCTTTGTAGATTAAAACATGAGGAGACAGTGATTTATAAAAAGAAATAAATTGTCTATGGTATATACATGATTCAAGAAGAAAGAGGATAAAACATGGCTCCGGTTTGATATATAAAAATAATTAAAGACACAAAATACAAAAGACTTGGCTGTATGGGCTTTGTTGTCTTTGCCTGTTCCGAACGGAATGAACTTAATAAAAAAAATGGTTTATTATTTTCTATTAAATTGATAAGCAGTCGAGTAACGTCGAAGTATCTGTGTGAATGGCGGGCGCGGCGGGCCCAGTGGAGTCCAGAGTCGACCTTCACATTTAGTAAGCGAAGGAAGTACGTTAGATCAATAAATTATAATGTTATCTATAACTACCATTTTGAGGCTATGGGAACTTGGTGCAGATACATTAACGATTTATCAAAATATATAATTTAAAACAATCACGATTGATTTCATATAAATCGATAGATTGATCTCGTGATGCTATAAAGTTACTGTCATATATAGAGGCGTTGGAATAATGAGACTGAAATAACACTGAAGGTATTTAGACTTGGACATTCATTCATCACAGGAGACGGTTTTTTAATGTTTACTTTAACTGGCTCAGAGCAAACACGAAGTAAGAGACTAGAAGAAGTTCTTCCAATCCAACGATGACAAGTTATACTGAGTAGCCTTAGTACTTGTCACTCAAATAAAACATTGACCATCAGCCTATCAGAGCCCACTGCTGAGCGAAGGCCTCTTCTCACATGGAGAAGGTTTGAGTATTAATCACCACGCTTGCTCAAGACGGGTTGGTGATTTCAAACTTATTATTGTGAAATTATAAGTCTAGGATTCCTCACAATATTTTCCTTCGACAGTACACATACTCTTAGAAAGAACATATGACTCGGAAGAATCACATTGGTACTTGCCAGGTTTTGAACCCGCGCTCTCATACATGAGAGGCGGGCCTTTAACCACTAGGCCACCACGACTTCTTCAAATAACACATTCAAGTTATATTGTTTTAAAACAGAAAAACTGTCGTGAATGTGAAATGTTCTGTGGTCGTGATCACGAGCCGGTCTAGTATAAATCATGAATCCATTACAATAATGAGTGAGTTAAGATAAAAACGAAAGTCATCAAATATTGTATATAACGCGGAAACATTAGCATGCGTTAGTTCGCTTTCTACCAGGGTACGGTGTAATGGTGGGACTTCTATTGTCAATGTAGACTACACTTTATAGCTGTTTTTATAGGCGACATTTGTACAACATACATTTATGTAGTTACGTCTCCTTTCTCGTACTAATAACTTTATATTAAGAGTATAATTTGAATAGAACGCTTATATTTCTAAAGCAATTTTATTAATGTATAACCTACACCTGGGTCGCAAGTCCCAGTCACTGTTGAAGCTCCTCTATCTACAACGATGGACCCGACACACTCACCGGGAATACATTGAATGCTGAGAGTTTTCGTCTCTCTTTTTTTGTACATATATAATATTATATTCTCTATACTGTACAGCCTCGTACATCATCACGGCGCAGTGAAAGGTGCTAGCTTACAAACGCTTTTTCTTTTATGCAGCATTTAATATTACAAATAAATATGTTATGAATGTTGTTACACATTATAATCATTAAGACGTCTCAGTAACGAGTATCGTATGTATTAGGACGGGTTTCTCTGACCAGAAGGAAGTTACCGCATCAGAAACTAACAGGTCTTCAGCGAATTAAAACATATAAATTAATATTTGACTTTTGGATAGCAATTTATGTATTTGAGGCTAAGATCGCGAAGCATTTAAAAAGTCTAAATTTATATTTTTTTCGTTTCTGTATTAAGATATATGTAGTAGTGTTTTTCCAGTAATTATTTCACCAAAATAGGCCCAAACGGACTAACGAGAACTCAATCTTAAACCACTTTGCCATACACGTACAGTATGTGTGCCGTGTCGCAACCAAAACTGTTTATTTACAAATGTATTTAATGGCCTCATAAAAAAACCTGATTATAGGAAAGGATATTGCGTGTTAGCGATTTTATAACGATGTCCTAACACATGTTTTTTTGCTTTAGATTTACCTTATAAATAACTATACAAAAAGGATATATGTATTAGAACGGACTTATATAACAGAGGTAAATTAAAATAATATACCTTTTATGTATAAATGTTTCGAGTTTAAATGAAATCTGAGATCGTAATGTCAAGAACATATAATTGTGTAGGTATTCGTTAGATAAGTTGATAATTCAACTTTCAGTTTTTCAACTTCGCTTTCTTTTCTTTCCCCGGCCGCGGTTCATTTTCTATATAACATAAAAATAATTTATTTGTTTAATACTACGATAATATTAAAGAATGTTTTGTTATAATGAACTAATTAAAATATTTATAATTGAAAGTTCTTTTCGTTATGATTGAATAACTCATATATATTTTTTTATAGCTCCGTAGTGTGTAATTATGTTCCTTAGGTATTTTTAATGAGAGTTCTCTCAGTATTAAGTTATCAAATGTGGGCTTCAAGTAGTTTTAGTTTCTACAATAATCCTATTAAACTATAAAGCCCAATAACGTATATGACGATAATTTAAAGATTATATAGTATAGTATTTTAGGATTGCAAGTCTCAGTATCATTCTTTCATCACATATATTTTGTCCATTTAACAGCGAGTTGAATTTGAGTTTCAAACTCATAGTTTATTCATCATCTCGTTTTCCATGTGAGTATATTAATTAACCGAGCTACTTGTGCACCGTTTGTGTAGTCTATGTATTGTTGGACGTTTTGCAACTTGTTAAATAGAGCGAGAAGCATCTGCTGCGCATCGCTGCTCTGAGAAAACTACGAGTATGAAAACTCAGACGACGGCCGGCGAGGTGCGTACGAGATGCGAACTAATGTGTCACACGACGGAGAGATGAGACTTGAGGAACTATTTGAATAGATTAGATGCAGTTAAAATATATGAGCGGTGTACCGAAATACACAAGGCACAGAAGAAACAGCTCGGACGGTCGACATAGTCCATGCGTTGTTAGGCTCATATCAAATAGAATCACGCAGATGCATTTAGTGATGAAAATAATCAATGCGAGTGTTCCGTGGGAAGATCGAATGCGGAGTGCGTACGTGAGATCCGATCAGAGGCGCTATCTGGTGTTGGAGCTTAGGACCGGGGCACATAAAGGATGCTGGGGTACAGAATACAATGGAGATACTATGTAGTCAGTTTGATAAAGATTTGGAGTAACATGAACCGAGTATATGTTACAAACGATATAATACTGACCACATATAAGATAGTCAATATGTTATTTATTTCTATAAATTTTTGTTAGGTGTAGATGTGCAGCGTGTGTGCACTCAGCCTAGCCGGTGTCCCGAACAGTTGTAAATAAAACAGCGAGTTATATAAGTGATAAAGAGCCGCTCTTCGCAGATTACGATTTAAATGTTCCAATGATAAACTGGACACTCGGAGTATCGCTAATGGCGTTAGATATTGGGATAACGTATCTCGTCATTAGATGCTACTGCGCCGTAATTGGCTTCCACTCTGTTCATTTATGTATTGAGACTTCTGAGCTTTCCATCTCTGTAGTCATGAATTTATTTGTCGTTTGATTGATTTAGTAAATTACTATTTTCATACAAACTACAGCCTACAAATGACTGAATGAAATATAGTATTATTCAGGACAACGTAAGCTATCTCCGAGACTTGAACTTATTGATATGGAGTTGAGAGACAACTGAATGATGCCATAATACATAGTAAGTATATTTGTTTTTAATGTTATAAGCAACATGGCTAATAGACAAACCCGAAGGAAACAGATAGTGGAAATTAGACTACAGTTTAGTTTGTATAAAACTGATGTCGAAAATTATTGGTTAGTTGTGGATAGTTTATGATCCACATAACGAAATCCATGGACACAGTTTGGTGGTTTTGTAGGTTTCCTTACAGTATCCGTTTTAACATACGAACAGATTTCAATAGCGCCTCGAACATGGTGTTACAACCACTAGTCTGATTACTTCAACGATATACACTTAATAAGGAAACTCATGTCAATCAGGGTATAATGAAGGTTATTGTGGTAACGAAAGAAAACTTAATAGAAATAAACACTTATTTAATACAAAGAACTACATAATTAGGTTCAATAAACAAACGGACAGACGTAAAGTGTGTTTACCTAATATACTCGGAATTTTTCGCTTTATACATATACAATGTTTATTGGAATAAAGTTAATTACGATAAAAATATTCAAATTTCTTAAGTTGTCTTATATAATATAAGATGGGTTTCAAAACAACTCAGTATCAAAATATAAAAACAAATATTATATTATTATCTTTAGTGACCTCCAAAAACACCAAAAAAGGACCTCAAATTTTATTTACCGATTATAAATTTCCGGCTTTAAAATGTAAAAATTTTAACGTTTTTTTATTACTCTTAATAGTATTTTTATCAACAAAACACTTTAATTTCTGAATTATGAATTGATATGTATTGATCGTAATAATTATTGTATAAAAATTATTTTTGATAAATTTAATTTATATCGTGTATTTCCATAAATCGTGATTTATAATTTGTACATATTTCCGTATTAATATTGAATTAAATATACTCTTGAACCGTATCTCCAAGTAACCATAATATGTCAGGAAGCCGCGGGTGTCTAAGCTGGTACTCATCAGTGTCTGTTGTACGGTCGTTAAAATATCTCATGGTCACAAACGACGTGTGAAGTCATCAGCACTCATCTCCACGTAATGACGGGAACATTTCCCTTCATTTTCCAGGTGTATGGCGGAACACCTGGAGAATATCCGTGAACAACGCTATATACAATCAATATTGTATTATCGACTGAAACACTTTTGTTTCCGATGTCGAAAGAAAAGTATGCTCTATAATTTAAAGTAGAGCATATTCTTGGCAGCGTTTCTTGGTCATCAAAGTTTTTTCATTGATAATATTCAATTATTCAAATGAATCAATTTAATAATGATTGGTTGTTACTTCATTATAATACAAGAACATGCATATCTACGGTCTGTATAGTCACTGACACAGAACTCCACACTCCATATAATGAATTATATTTTTCTTGATGAATTTTCCTAATGTAGAAAGACTAGACTAGACTCATTCAGATGTGATTGCATTCGCTTTGCTCTAAAACCAATCTGCTTTAATCAACAGCAACTAATATATCGTTTAAAACACGTTTTAATGTTTATTTCTTATATATTATATATTTTAAGACAACTTACGTTAGCTGCAGGGCGTGAACAGCAACTGTAAATAAAAAAAACATATTAATTCTTCATTCCACGATGACAATGTATGTGACAGATGTGGAGCATATCTGTGTATTACATGTTAGTGTGACACTTTCCTTAAACATATCTTATTTATAAGAATGTGAGCATCATAAGAAGAACATTAGTGTGAGTTTAAGATGACTTAGTGCTTGTAATGACGACCGCCGCTTCGTGCCCTACTAATGTGAAAGAATTATGTCTTAGGCTGACGACAGATGACGAGAGACGAGAGCCGAGTGTTTATATAGATGTTCAATCCACGCGTTGTACACGCGACTTCATCCTGAATGGAAGAAATTATTCCAAGAAATAGGAAATCTAAAGCTTATCTATCTGAGAGGACGAGGAATACAAACAGATAGGATCGTCTTCAATAAAGTTTAGATAGAAACTAAATGAAGTTTACAAGCGCCCCGTCCGCATCCATCGCCGAGCGTGTAACGTGCCTAACTCGTGTCGGAAATGGACCGACATTCCACCGCTATTAATGTATACATCGTCAAATGAGGCTTCGGAATAAAACATCTCTGTTTACACATTACTCTGATGCAGAAATATATTTATATTATCTCAAACTTTCCTAAATTATTATACCCATATCAGAACCACCCATGATGCAGGAACCGTCATATTTTCGGAACAAGTGTAAGGTTACATAACCGATAATAAATAAAATGTCAGTAACTTTACAAGTATCTGTGAGTGAAAGTGCTTGGCCGGCACATAACAGGCGATGACAAATAAGAAGCAACTAGCAAATATTAATTAACGCATTACATAAATATATTTAAAGCCAACCAATATATATATAAATGATTCATCGGCACGAAAATTAGTTTCAAGATAAACTCAATTGGCAAATAATCACGAGATGTGTCTTGAGATAACGTGCGAAGACACAAACACGTCGGCTCTCAAATAAATTAAGGATTTGAGGCGATTTAAAGCATAGTAAAGTAACGCTTTCCGACAGTCTGTCCGTGCAAATGGCCTGTTATCAGATAAACATCTGAGGCTTATCCGGCCCGCCGTGGGCTGTGACGAAACAGCCCGCGGTAATTGGACAGACCGAACATTACACTATAATATACACCAGACAAAACCAAGTACTTTATATAGGCTATAATACCATTAATAAATATATTAATATTTGAAAGAAAAGACCAACACAACTTCATCAGTACAACATGCAACTAAAACACTCCAAGCATAAATAATAAGTTATTATACATATATATCTTTAGCTATAAAATAATAGTTTGAAATATTTTCTCATTGTTTGTTCTGTACGAACGTTAGTCGAGACGCCGCCTTACCCTTGAAGTCAATCACCATTGTATCTCAGTTTCAAAATATGTTTAATTGAAGAATGCGATACCGGCGTCAAGGTGACGTGGTCTCCGCTCGTGGGAGAATTCATCATCAGAAGAACCAGCCTCCAACATGTGAACGATGACTTTAATATCGAATAATGATGAAAGGAATTATAATGGTCATTAAATATTATACTTTGGGACGTACTAACTACTAAGAATTGGCACAGATTGTTTCTAAACGGATATTCAGAATCCTATTAATATTATGTATAATTGCGAAAGCTTGTGAGTGTGTGAGTATGTTTGTTACTTCTTCACGCTCAAACATCTGAACCGATTTTGACTTTATTTCTGTAAAAAACTACACATACTTCACATCTCGTCTGTCCATGATCACGGTTGTTTAAAAGTAACCGAAACGTCGGGAGTATGTAGATTTTTAAAAAAATAAATCGCGTACATAGTATATTCGAGAAATATTAGTTTCATATAAACGAATAAAACTCTAAAATCTTTCATTTTTTTTCATTCATCTTTTTAAGTTCATAACAGTATGTATGTGCCGTCGTGTTGAGAGTTTATTGCGCCACGTACGAGGGGGTGTTGCACCTTACGGGAGGAGAGCACGCGATCCCATAACGAAACGAATCATCGAATGTTTCCGTTAAAACCGTTAACTGATTTAATGGGTTTAACGAGAGCGCAACCATTTAACGTTATAGCGGTAGTGCTTTATGATATCTACGAACGAATTCGGAAGAGACTTGTACGACATATTCAACGATACAAGATGACATAAGCTTTTGTTTTGAAAGTACAGACTAAAATAATATTAAGAGTTATAAAAAATAGACTTTCTTATAGTAAACCCTTAATATAGTTTTAAAAGATATCAATTGAAATTAAAATGTAGGTAATAATACTTTAGATGAAAAACAATGAAGACATTCTTTCGTTTCTTGACATATAACAACAAATGAACATTGTTTCATTTCCTATTAAAAGAAGTGTAATGATTGTAGGTAGACAGTTGTAATACAAACGTGTACCGAGAAGTGAGAACACGCGTGCTTACGTCATCATTGTTATAAATGATGAGAAAAATTAGAGAATTCGGTATTGTTGGTGGTTCACAAGGTTTTGTATACACACGACTCATATACGATAAGTAGTCGGTATGTTATATAATACATATGAAATAACACGCACAATAAGAGAAAGAATAATAAAAATAAATGAGGAAGAGTATAAGTAATACTGAGGTACTACACCCTTCAAAGTTTAGGGTTGTTTTCACCATTATTAGAGAGTACATATATGTATAAGTGAATTTATTGAATGTGATCCAAGTGTTAGTTGAACTGAGATACTTCACGTCAGCTTAATATTTATAAGAGAAATACTAATAATAATTAAACTCAATTAAAAATATATTTGTAAATAATGAAGATTACTCTTATATTATCTAATAAAAAAAACAAAACAGATAACTTTATAAGTTATAAGTTTTAGAACTCATTTTAGCGATCGGCGCTTCAGACGATATTAAATATTTACTGTCTTTAAAATTAAACAAAAAACCAAACGAAGAAAACTTTACTCCACGAGAAATTAAATAGTTCAATTAATATAAACGATGGAATGCAGACAAATTGTAATTATAAACAATAGTGATTACAAAATAGTGGAGTAATAGAGTGGCGGTACGTGACTTAATACACTTTGAGACTCAGTTCATTTGTGGACGTGGTCATTAAACGGAATTACAGATAAACACATTCAACTACTGTGGAACAACTACACTTGTACATGTTTAAAAATACAATAGAAACAATACGGCCATTCCTTTAATTGTATCGTTGTAAGAAAATATTTTTTATCTCAGATATGGCTACGATTGCTTTAATAACAATTTTTCTAATAGATCACTGGCTTGAAGTAAGTTGGTGTTTTTTGTATTTGGACGTCGGGCGACAGAAAAAATTCGAGAAGAATGGATCATTACAACGTGTTATAGTATGATGACCAGTTTGGAGTGAAGAATGGACAGCAGCCGTATAGATGAACATTAATTTGGATTCAAAACTTTATATATACTATAACAAAACCATCTATTTACCAAGTCGTATAAATATAAATGAAACTAATATTTTTCGTATATACTACGCGTAGTTTATTATTATAAAAACTACATAATCTCTTTCGGTTACTTTTCAGCAACCGTGATCACGGACAGACGTGACATCGTACAAGTTGTTAAACAAACTTCTTAATATATAATATGTTTGTAATTCCACAGTAATATTATTTTTTATATCTGTATACATTTCTAATGCTACTGACTCCATGTCAATCTTCGAAGCGGCTGATCGGTACTCAACTCGTTACCTGATCTCTTCAACTGTTACAATATTTGATTGTTACCAGCTGACATCTCGTTGGATCAACGATTTTGATTATGACGAAGCTGTTTGAGCGAAATATTTTAAAGACGCTTCATTCTACTAGTTATTCATATTAGGTAATGTTAAATTCTGGCAAATAATTGAAGATATAAACTATGGTTTCAATTCTAAGAAGTCTATTAAATTAGAAAGACTGGCGGATGAATAGAAATGAAAAGAGGTTACGTTCTTCATAAGACTGCTCCTGAGTGGACCGTGTGTGGACTAAGTGTAGGTGACATCTCATGATAGAACAAATATTAAAGACGCTCCTATTATTATAATATGCTTCATAAATATACTTCATATATAACTTATGTAGGAGTTTAAAAATACATTTACATAGACCTGGTTAAGAGAAATATATATATTTCTTTTGTTTTTCTAATGTTCTTAAAAACTACATACTAATAAAAATAACGCGTAGTAATTCTATAATAATTGTTTTGTCTTTGTAATAAAGTCTTACAAATTAATATAAAATTCAATGAACTCTCATTGTTCGGATGATTATTAATATATGACGTTGTAAGTGATCTCATCAAAAAGCCGGTCTGTAGTACGTCATGAAGCTGTAACATGCTAGAGCTGATCGAAGGCTTGGTGATGATAGTGTTTCCGACGTGGATTGAGCCTTGCAACAGGACACCAGACACCATACACCAGATAGAGGAAGGATCAAGTGTCGGAGGTGAGGTGAACTACTCCACTTGCATCATGTAGAGGAAATTATGACCGGCATACTGTGGAGGTATTACGACACCGCGACACACAGCTAGCATACGGATTAAAAATAAGATATAAAACATCTCGTCTTAATGATCACGGTTGCTGAAAAGTAACCGAAACGTCTAGAGTATGTAGTTTGTACCTAAAAATATAGTAGTACTAGCTTTCCGCCCGCAGCTTCGCCCGCGTGGAGTTCGGTAAAATCGCGTTTCCAAGAGAACTTTTCAAAAGTGTGGGATAAAAACTATCCTATGTTCTTTCTCAAGGTCAACTATATCTGTACCAAATTTCATTAAAATCAGTTCTGTAGTTTAGGCATGAAAGCGTAATAGATAGACAGACAGAGTTACTTTCGCATTTATAATATTAGTAGGGATATACGAAAAATATTAATTTCATTTAAATAATACTTTGTAAGGAAACACTATTATATTGAGAAAATAATTCTGATGCGATCACCAAGTTTCATCACGTAATATAAAACAATTAGCGGCTCGTTAATAAATACTTGGTGATATTAATTGATTGTGTGTAATGGTGCTTGTTCCATGAAATGATAACTAGGGACATAGAAATATTGTATAATGGAATAGCTATACCATTGATATAGGTAAAAAAAGAGGACTTGTCATTGTAGGTGGTTTAAAACAATACATACATATATACATATATGAGAATTATGTTAAAGATAAAAAAATATTTTCTTCAAAATGAAAAAAATATCTTATTCATAATATCTGTCTAAAGTTATTTTATGTAAATAATAAAATGGTTACTCCCTTGAATACGGATTACAAATAAAAGGCCGAAAAAGCGATTTGTATGAAAATCGAACAATAACTTTGTTGAAGATTTACTACAGATAAATAATTTTATACAAAAAAAACACAAATAATTTATTTACCTATATAAATGTTTTAGTATTTGTATTTTAAACCATATTTTGACCATTCGTACTCGTCTATTAATAAAGTAGGTCCAAGAAAGTTTTTAACTAACCGCGGAGATGGCAGTTAACATAACATTAGACGCGGTTCAATTAATTAACTATATACTGTGACGTCACTAACTAAACCAACATTTTGACAATATTCACAAGTAGGGAATAATTTGTGATTAACAATCATCTTAGAAAGACATAGGCAAGAGAATAAGATGAATTAAATATAAAATATTATAATAGTTTTCTATAAAGCTAGCTTGTGCCTGAGACTTTGTCCGCGTTACTTTCATAATAAGACATGTATAGCTGACCAGGCGAACTGTTTCGATTAAGAGGCAGTAAACAAACAGATATTCTTAGCGATTTTTTTGATAGAACATATTAAAAAGTATCCTATGTCCGTCTCCTGAATCAAACCTACCTCTCCACGAATTTTCTAGCCAAATCTCTAGAGTCGTTCTTGAGTTATAAATAGTGTAACTAAGACGACTTTCTTTTATCATCATCCTTCCTAGAGGTCACAGGTTCAATCCCTGACATTAAGTAATCATTTTAAACATACTATATTATATGATAGTTCATGTAATACAATATCACGTTAAGTCCTATTGGTTTCAATTTGTTCCTGACGCGATTCTTTCAACGGCTTCTTTGGTTTTCATGTCTCACTCCTGTTACAATAATATTATATTTCCGCGTTTAATTTGTAATTATTTTTAACAAAAACTATTATTTAAATGTCAAATGACCGTTAACAATTTGTTAATTTTACAGGAACATTAAATTTCGGGCAAAAATTATTCCCAATAAATAGTTTAAAAATTATGTCCTGTTATTTTGCGAGTCTTATTACTTCGTATAAACTAGAAAATACACAGACATACAATTATTTTTAAAGACAATGTACCCTTGATATCGTGCACGTATACAAAAATCTAAAATACCCTAATTATAACAAAATCACGAACAAGTATTTAGAAACAATCATTTTAAACTTTATTTTAACAAGATCACAGAATCAAGTGACTTTCAATTTAATATAATAAATTTATCTTAAATAAATAGTTTATATAAAAACACTTCAAATGACCATAAAATTGTTAAATCTCTGTTGTTCTAGATCCCTAAATTTTTTGTTAATAAGTATTTATAGAAGTAATCAATTTATCTCAATTATATTTACTATTAAATATTAAGTTGTGTTTGTTTTATTTTATTTGATAATTACAAATAATATTACCCAATTAGATCGCGGTCCGAGTTGTGTGAAAGTGAAATGTTTCATTACTACTTTATATCAACAAATCTCATTACATTTAAAGTAGAACAAAAATATTTCGCTATTTTTACGAATCAAATTTGACATAAAATAATAAGGAATATAATGAGAGTGGTAACTTTCATATAATCTTCTTGTTATTTTAACAAAACATATAAAATTGTTTAATATGAAGTATTTCAGCGACACTGGGTCTAAGCCGGCGTGGAGCGGACGGGTCGTTGACCCACTAACTGGCCTAATTGATATTTAATTGTATCATCTGGAACATTACCTTTAAGATGAGATCAC
Source organism: Danaus chrysippus (assembly GCA_916720795.1). Classification (NCBI taxonomy): domain Eukaryota; kingdom Metazoa; phylum Arthropoda; class Insecta; order Lepidoptera; family Nymphalidae; genus Danaus; species Danaus chrysippus. The sequence goes on along the minus strand of CAKASE010000080.1, from coordinate 1,640,037 downwards.
AGCATCTATTAACCTTAATTTGTTATTGACATATAATATACATTTTAATTATCTATCATAAACGTCTTACTTTATACTCCTCTACTATCAAATAATCTTTTTCTGGTCTAATTATTTTATACTTTTATTTACGTACTTTATTTTTTTTTTATTAAAAAGCTGTATTTTCTAAATTGAGGGTACGCAAAAAGAATACTTCGTGAAACTAAATCGACCGCAAAATTCTAAAACATCGTAAACAGAGTTGTAATATTTACAAATAACCTAATTTATGAAATGCATTAAATGAAAAATAAGTACGACGCCAAAACACTACACAAATAATTAGCTATAATATTATATGTTATGATATTTATATGGGTATATAATGTTAATATATTTAATATGTATGTACGTGAACTTATTCACCTGTCGCTATCCTGTTCAATGTATCACACACAGTCACTCACAGACACAACACAGACGTGCGCTCGCCGCGGACCGCCGGCCCGTTATGCGTCCGAGAACACTCGAAAGCTGTTACTCCACCAAGATTATTGTACAGGTGCGACACTCCAACACTTACACTCATTATTATACTTAATTTACAACACTCATTACATTCATATACACACAATTCATGACGTAGTTTAAACAAACAGATTCAAACTAAATATTACTTAGGCTGTACAGTGATATACCACAGATTAAAAATGTAAATATGCAATATATAATATAAGTTGTAATTTTTCTTGTTTGTTTTTAATATTATAGCTAGTGTCGCACCTGTCTCCGCCTGTTAGTGGCTGTGTGTGTCGTTTATCAATGGAGATGGTATGTAGTGTGTTATCTTGGAGGGAAAGTGCTCTTGTAGTTTATGGACGCGTGCTCACAACTGTCCCCTGTCCTGTGTCACACTCCCGTACCGTTTGATTGACACTCATACTGACGTACCATGTATTAGTTATAACTCACTACTCTTATTAGAAGAGGTTATTTAATAGATTAATAATAATTATCAATGAAATATTTAATATATTAATATGTTTTCTCATCGGTATATTATCGAAAGTTAAAGAAAATATTACTTCAAAAAATTTAAATTATTTTTTAAATTTTTAAAATATTTTAAGCAATAAATTATTTAAATATTAAATTTATCCTAATGAAATCGCATGCTAGATCGAATATATCTAAAAAAAAAAGTATTTTCTCTTATTAACAGTATTGGAAAGGTCTTGTAACTTTTCAAGTGTGCACTAGAATGTCTCATTACAATAAGATGCGATCCAATGTTTCTGAACGTCTCAGTTCCGTTTGTTTTAAGGTGCTGGTCACGCGGCGACCTTCACCACGCGGACACTACACGCATCCTTCAACAACAAGAGAAATGTACTTTCTTCATCCTATTGACGATAAGTCACGTGTCTCAAAACATTTTCTTAGGTTCTCTAGACGTAAATATCCACTTAATGAGATCTGAGATTATCGCGATTCATTTAAATGAAACTAATATTTTGCTGATAGGTATACTACGCGTCACGTGATTGCGGTTGCTGCAATGTAAAAGCAACGTCGGGAATATGTAGTTTATAATCAAAAATAATAGTAATATTTTCACAAAATATTAGTTTGAATATCTACTTATTTAAACATATTTTCTATTTTCTTATAATTTACTTACTTTAAAATGTCAATTGAAATTATTTTTGTAATCTGTTTTATCTTTGTTATATAATATATTCTAAGAGCTAGCAACGTTTTTGAACAAGCATTTCAGGTAGGCTAGTTTTTGGATATGCTATCTCTCACACTCCCCTGGACGTCCTACGGGCTATCTGGCTGCCGGTAGTGGTTGCGTTCATCAGTGCGCATCGTACTTGTGGAGGTAAAAAATTAATATATCAAATCATTTTAAGAAGGTTTTTATTATTATTATTATTATTATTGAACTATTCACAACATAAATTTATTATTGCCAGGTATTTTTATTGTTGTTTAAACGGTGCCAAGCGGCAATTTTGAATTAAAATTTTTTTTTTTTCAAACTATTTTAGTATAGCTGAAATTTTAATAGCATGATATTTAACTATCTAAAAGCTCAGAATTAATTTGCCAGGAAAAAAATCGGTTGTTAAACTTTTGCCAGATCGAAATAAAGTGTAAAGAGATGTAGTATCATTTAGCTTGGTCTAGAAAATTAATCGTCTAATAAATGATGGAAGAAGGATTAAAAACTATTGAATTTATTTATAGATGAATACGGTATAAAAATAATACTTTATTGTTGTACAAAATTGAGAAAATGATCAATGTTAAGTTTGAAAAAGATCATCATCTTCATCACTGCTGTCATTTCCATTGTTATCATCGTCCTTAAAATTATTATCATTTTGTAATAAACTGTTATCTGTAATAGAATCAAAAATTTTAATATCTTTCGAGAAATATTTTTTTTTTTTGTATTTTAGTTCAAATGTTTACCTTTAATAATAATATCGGCAACTAATGTTGGTAATTGCTCCCCAACAAACCAGATAAAATCATATTTATCATCATTAATGGTCCAGCCAGAAGCTTGAGGTGATAGAGATGTTGGGTATTTTAAATAAGCATTTCTCCAAAACGTTGTGACATAACGAACTCGTAGTAAGTGTTGATATAACTCAGCTTTACTCGGTGGTAGACTTGATGGATCAAAATTACGGAACTTTTTTTCAAAATTATACGATAGGGTTTTAGAAATCATACGTGAAGAGGTTAGTCTTGCGGTAGCCAGAGCGCTTTTACAAACTTAACATTGATCATTTTCTCAATTTTGTACAACAATAAAGTATTATTTTTATACCGTATTCATCTATAAATAAATTCAATAGTTTTTAAACCTTCTTCCATCATTTATTAGACGATTAATTTTCTAGACCGAGCTTAAATGATACTACATCTCTTTACACTTTATTTCGATCTGGCAAAAGTTTAACAACCGATTTTTTTCCTGGCAAATTAATTCTGAGCTTTTAGATAGTTAAATAACATGCTATTAAAATTTCAGCTATACTAAAATAGTTTGAAAAAAAAAAAAAATTTATTCAAAATTGCCGCTTGGCACCGTTTAAACAACAATAAAAATACCTGGCAATAATAAATTTATGTTGTGAATAGTTCAATAATAATAATAATAATAATAAAAACCTTCTTAAAATGATTTGATATATTAATTTTTTACCTCCACAAGTACGATGCGCACTGATGAACGCAACAACTACCGGCAGCCAGATAGCCCGTAGGACGTCCAGGGGAGTGTGAGAGATAGCATATCCAAAAACTAGCCTACCTGAAATGCTTGTTTTTTTGACGTTGCTAGCTCTCGTACCAATAAGTAATGTTACTTTTATATATTAAATCTTTATTTCATATAATTTAATTTAAATTCCATTATAATGTTACAATGTAAGGTGTAATGTTTCCAACATTTTAAACATTCTCAGCGGCATCTCCAGCTACAACTTCCGCGTCTATACAATACACATTTAATGATACTGAAATCACGATTTGAAACGTACCAACACAGTTTATACAATTATGATAATATTAAATGCTGCTTTACAGTCTAGTGATAAAACTTTGCCTAGATTTCTTTAGATTTTATATTTTCCTACAAACTTCAAACCTCTTGAACCTTTTCAACTTCTTCATGATTTTTCATTGCCAATAATCAGTCTTACCGCTTATAAAATCGACAGACCTCCCAGAACCTGATCTCATGTTAATAATCATAGTATAAGGTCAATGTATTAATATATATTAATTTAATAATCTCACGAGTAAGTTTACGTCATTTCTCCAAGTCCTCCGCCCACCTTAACACAAATATGGACATTTGTGATAAAACTAGCATGTTGCAACTCAACCTGCCATTTTGAAAGTATATCGATTTTAAATAGTTGGCGAGTATTGATACTGATGTGATAATGATATCTCGAGAGATCGAGATGAACATGATTTTGTTAGTAATACATCGATTATACTCTCATTGATGATGTAGAAATGTCTATCGATTTTATAACACAATATTACTTATTAAACAATATAATAAGAACAGAAATAGAATAAATAAATTATGTCTTTCCCTACAAATATAATTTTTTTTGGTAAATTAAAGTTTAGAGCCAAACATCATAATTATATGTATTTAATCCAAGTTATTTCTATACAGGTGACTGGTGAATTACTATCAATATTTAAGGAGAATACTCGGTACATGATTCTCATTCGAATTATGTAATAAAAATAGCTACTTAATTTTTGACCAAATTTCCGTATAAATAAATAAAGTGTGAACACGGTCCAAGTGTTCCAAGTGTGGACGTGTGTGTGTGTGTATACCTAATCTGTGGGGTGTTCACACGATGCGTAATTAATTACATAACTTTTGGTTAACTTTACTTAGAAGTTTATTAATATTTATGTTATATTTATTTTTATTTTGTCATATATGATCGTCAAATATCACGTCCTCAAGTATCGATAGTAATTCACCAGTCACCCTGTATATTGAGTAACTTTAAAAATCGTTATTTCTATCACTGTTGAGTCGTCAGAAAGCTATTTGAATTCAACATGAATATTCACATTAACTAATGTTTATTTATTGAATTAACATAACTTTATGCCCAATTACGAATGTTTTGAATAGATTATAACGACTTTCTTCTGATAACACACGCAGGAAAGCTGAAGAAAGTATTTTTATTTCAGAATAAATCTATTTCCACTATTATGTATAATGTTTAAGATCGTTTTAGAGTAAGCCGTCCGTCCGTCTGTATGTGCGCGATCAAAGTATTTATCTTATATTTTTCAAAGCGTATTCATAATTTCCAGATGCGATCTCAATTATGTTTATGAAGAGGCGCGAACAAAGGGCTAGATTATCAGTTGTTAAACATCGAATTAAATCGTTACGAGACACGGAATGTTTGGACTCTCTCAAATACTTGGATGGATCACACTCGCGGTACTCACAACGCATTAGATGCTGTTATAAGTTTCCAATTCTCATCATATGTATAATTTAAAACATTTTATGTATATTACTTTCTATTTCATTTAATTAACATTAAGAGTCTTGTATTTCAAGTTGCGATATTAAGATGATAAAATAAATCGCACATCTAAACTGACGCAACCTCAATAAACAAATATTTCGCAAATATATTACAAAAATGTATCGAATTAAGCAAATCTTGCAAAAATTTTAAACATTATATATGCAAATTGAGTCTCGTAAGTAATTAATCGGTTGTGAAACATTTTTATATTTATCTAGCAATGTATAACAATCAATCAATTTATTTCACAATAGAAAATAAAAGTTAACGCCCGCTTGTAAGTAAAGCATAAAAGAATTTCTATTATGTTAATTATATTTAAATTCGATCAGGTTTCTGATGTCAACTTAAACGAATCATATGTCATTTGAATACTTTCCTCTACATTGGAATGGTCTTGAATTTAAAACTTAAACACATTAAAATTACATTTATGGCGATAAAGTATAACTCATAGAAAACATGATGTTAAGAATTTATTAAGCCTGATATTAATACGAAAACTTTATGCTTTTTTAAGAGAATTGTAAAGAACAGATGACATTGTACACCTAACATGATTTGGAGACACACACACACACGCGCACATACACACACGCACACACACACCCACACATATAAAACGTCTGTCCGTGAAGATTCCACAATGTTAATATTGTCACTAAATGTCAAACATGACATTTCTACTCTGCCATCGAACTTGAAATACTTAATTATGGTGAATTATTTTATTATACCAACTCCTTCGTGTTACCTCCACACAGTATTGAATATATACTGTGATCCATATCCACAAAGTATATAATATTGTGATTCGTTCATTAAATAAAATTTTTGAGATTGGTAAAATGTTCTATGTCTATGACCTAAATGTTATGTCATAGCTTGAAAAAATAATTTTTGGTATACTATCGCCTGTTCTGCGTTGTCTAGTACAATATGAATGTCGAATGCGTCGTTGTTTTCGTGAATGCTTGAAGATGTCATTAATAAAATGCGCGAGGTATGTTCTGTGGCGCGGCCGGCGCGATTATCAGACGGCATTGTTCCTCATACGTCACTGATAGCGAATCGACCAGCCTAATTGGGAGAAGCATCGAGCTTGGGATTTTTTAGATAACAAACACCTCACATTAATTTGTGTCTTAATATATTTACACCAGTTTAAGATTTTTCATAAATATCTTCACAAAATCCAAAAAAAAGTGTCATGAAACTAATTTAATATTTACTATTGGTACTGGCATATACATATTTCCCCTACTATATTAATGCTGATGAACACTTAATATCCACAAACCATCTAATCACTACGATCACCAGAATCTAAGGATTGATCAAGTACGTACAACATTAGGTAAACAATATTATGAAAGTAGGAGAAAGTGTAAATAAAATATATTCATTCAAAATAAAATATAATGCATCCGTTATCAAATATTTGTTATTCAAACATCAGTAGGATTCGTGCGTTTAATAATCGAACGAGTCCGAGATCGAGACAAATAATAGCAGGAAGCGACTGGCCGCGGACCATCGGCGGGCTGAGAGTTGTGATCGTGGAGACTCGCTTACATACACACGATACGATATGTAAATATTAGTATTACGATTTAGTGAATTAACAGTATGACGGCGCATCCGTCAAAAATCATACGTCAGGTTGACTTTTAGCTGTCTGAGGTTAGCCTAGTGAAGCGTCATTGTCGTTGGTAGCGAGGGCGGCCATCTTTATTGGACAGTTTCGTTCGGGATGACGCCCGCGCACCGCGCTCGTGACGAATCGCTGTGTATCGAAGTGATAGTTATATCTAGTGTTTCGATTGAGTTGGTGTCGTATTGAATAGACTGTACTTTATCCCTTTCAAAGTATGAGTTCCCATGAAGGCCCTCCTGTTCTTACAACGCCCTCCTACAAGTATATCAAGCTAAAAAAAACATAGACATTTACTAAGCGTTGAGTTTTTGTTCATAAAAAACGGTAAACATTTCGTGTGTAGTATGATGATACAAACTTGTTCTAAGCATATTGAAGGAATGTGAAAATCATAGTACGTAATTATTGTTTGTTCTAACAAATTAAACAAATGCAATAATCGGATGTTTTATTTATTAATTTTACATATTTATAGCATAAACAAAACTAATAACCTTCAATTCACCAAATATGTAGACAGACCTCACGACGCGTGTGAAGGCGGTGTTGTCTAAGATTTATGAGAGCAGATTTTCCATTAGTCGGTGCGGAGGAGAGCCGAACGCCAGTTAATTATCTGAATACACAGAGAGATGCTGTAACGACGCGGACTCACTTTCAACACACGAGGAGATGAGTCCCAGTGGATCGTGAACATCTCGTGACTCACATTACTATATCGCCTTTTAGATTCATTGCTCCGAAATTTTATGAAACATCTTGTGGTTCTTTATTTAAATTAAATTCAGAAAATGAAAGGAAAATATCATTCATTAAATATTTTGACTCAATAGAACGTATTGTTTTAGCCATGTCAAATAACCTAGAAATTAGTCTTGGCGCTTATTATTATGACAGACTAAACACCATGTTAATTCAAATCCATCTGCATTCTGCCATGCTATTTGCATTTTTTACCTAAATGAAGAACAGTGAACTATCTGCTTACTATACAGATACTGTAAACAACAAACAATTTTACTGAAATGAATAAATAATGAAAATAAATGTTTTATAATAGAACTTGTTTTTGCCCGCGACTTCGTCCGCGTTAGTTTGGTCAAGAGTAATATATGTAGGTATAGCTGACCAGTCGAACTCTATTCCGTCTTAGAAGCCATAAATTATCAGGTTTTTTCTGTTTCAATCAAACAGAATTGACATATTACATAGTTAGTTGTCAAATCTAATGTCGAAAAAAAACGTTTCTATGGGAAATAGAAAAGGGCTGTTTTTAGGGTTTTCCCGGCAATTATTCCAATTTTTCTCACCTTTTAAACCTTCCCTGGACTTCAAGGAGTATTTCAAGACTAAAATTAGCCAAATCGGTTCAGCCGTTCTCGAGTTTTAGCGAGACTAAGGAACAGCAATCCATTTTTATATATATAGAAGATAGATTATATACCTACGTGAACACTAAAAAAATATACAATTGTGTTATGAGGACAAATAATTTTAAATACACTAGAAGGAATTAATTATTAAATGATGTAATTTTTCACAATGCTCACCATATGTTGTTATTTGTCTAACAGATCTATAATATTCGACTTTCCTATACAAACCAATACGTCTTGTTATTTTTATTAAAAAGGCAACATTAATTTATTCGACATTTAGTTTTAGCTTTATGTCTATCTATTTCCTAATACACAGTTATTTCAAGTGACTAGTTATTGTAGATATGAAATCTTTATTTATATAATTCTTCTACGAGTGTGTATGTCACTGAATTTCTCTCAAACGACTGGACCGATTTTGATGAAATTTTTTTGTGTGTGTTCAAGGGGATCTGGAAATGGTTTAGATTCACAATTTTGTCCGCTGGACAATGTTTTTTTAAATTTATTAGTAGTTGTTGACACAAACGTTTTTATTTTTGACATTAAATTTGACAACTAACTAATATGTCAATCATTCTGTCGCACATTTAGGCTTACTAGGTAAACTCCAAAAATAAAAAAAAAAACCTAACAGATATTTCTTGATTATAGGGCGATACGAAGTTCGCCGGGTCTTCTAGTCTAATATATAAAATTCTCGTGTCACAGTTTTCGTGCCCATACTCCTCCGAAACAACCTGACCGATTTTGATGAAATTTTTTGTGCTTATTCGGTAGCTATGAGAATCGGCCAACATCTATTTTTCATCCCCCTAAATGTTAGGGGTAGTCCACCCCTAAATATTTTATTTTTATTTTTTAGACAAAATTTTTAATTACTATTTTTTTATGATACAACGTACAAAAATACATACAATCCTAAATTTTCACCCTTCTACGATCAACCCTTATTTTTTAATAGCTATTTTAGTAATTTAATCATTTTTCATCTCCGGTCGATAACTGATCAATCGTCATTTAATAAGTTATCCCCGCCAGATATCTACAGGTGTCACTTCTGACCCAGTAAACAGCACGGAGTAGGGATGAGAACGAAGCCGGTCTTCTGTTTCTCTCACACAATTAGACTTCTCTCACTCCCTACACAGTTGTCGGCCATCGTTATTGTTTGTGCATCAAGTGTAGTAGTAACGTTGACAATTATTATTTTGCTAGCTCAGTGTAACTCTCATATTAACTATTAATCATTCCTAATCACTTCAAAACACGGAGATTTATGGCTTTAATAGGTAAACTCCAAAAATATAAATAAAAAAACGTAACAGATATTTCTTGATTATAGGGCGAAACGAAGTTCGCCGGGTCTTCTAGTATTATATAAAAATTTGATAGTCTCAGTCTGCAACAACAACAAATGTTTTATTTGTAGCATATTGTTATATAATTATTTTGATAGAAAAAACTTATTTACATTTACAGTTTTTTCGTTCATCTACAGTACGTCGCATTACTGTCGATCAAGCTGAGTTAAAGAGAAAGACACTCATGAGAGCAGTTGAGGTAAATATCTCGGTACCAATGACTTGCATCGATTGACCACGCAACATTTTATTTAATATATACAGGGTGACTGGTGACTTACTATCGATACTTGAGGACGTGATATTTGACGATCATATATGACAAAATAAAAATTAATATGACATAAATATTAATAAACTTCTAAGTAAAATTAACCAAAAGTTATGTAATTAATTACGCATCGTGTGAACATCCTACAGATTAGGTATACAGACACACACACACGCGTGCGGCGGCGTGGTGTTGTATCAGCACGCCGCCGCACGCGTCCACACTTGGAACACTTGGAACGTGTCCACACTTTATTTATTTATACGGAAGTTTGGTCAAAAATTAAGTACCTATTTTTTTACATAATTCGAATGAGAATCATGTACCAAGTATTCTCCTTAAATAATATTGATAGTAATTCACCAGTCACCCTGTATAATACGTACCCCGTTACACATATGTATATAAAATATATTTGGCTAATTTGTCTACTCCTAATTAACTCATAAGGGTAATCTCAAAATTTTTTGATTATTAAGACAAGATTTAAAATTAGCAATTTTTTTAATCCTACATGGGAGTACTTATCTGCATCATTCGTAATGTGTAGTATAAATAAAAGTGTTACTTGCCTAGTGAATTCAGAAAAAAATCTATACCCTTTTTTACTTTATAACAAAAAATATTCAATGAATTAAGTTTCACAATCATAAAAGTATGATAAGTCTCATAATATTAAAAGTAGTCACTACTCACCTACATTTCAGTATCAATTCTATAATTTAGTAAGAGAAATTAGAATGACTCGTTTCAAGAGTTCTAAACATATAGTAATTATTTAAAAAGTTACAAAGCAAAACTTTACATCTAAACGTTATATTTTTCATACTTTCCATTTGTATTTATAGATAATATAGGTTATTAATAGATGCATTAATGTTTTTAACGTAATTATTGCATCAATAATATTTCATTAAATTGCAGAAGATCCAGAATATTTTATTTGTAGAATATTTTCTAGGAAATCAATTTCTACATTATTTTATTTAATAAACGAATCACAAATCACTCTATACGCTAAAAGACTCGATGCTAATGACTGCAGTATAACAGACATGGCTTCACTTTTCCAAGCGCTGTCAAACATGACATAATTAATAATTATATATTTTAAATGTGTTACTTCTCATTAAACTGTTTCAATTCTATTTTATAAATGAATTGTGTCACATTTTGAAGTGAATAATAAGTTAAATATAATATAAGACTCTAATAACAGGTTACATCTAAAACAAAACATGGACGAGTTAGAAAAACTAAGTTGTAGTAAGATTATCATCGGTAGTGATATAAAACATCAAACAGTATGTAATACGCTACAATAATTTGTTGCAGAGGAAGAAATATGCGACGTGAGTGATATGGAACATTCGGCAACCGACGATCACAAGGTAACGGAAGGGAAAATAAAGAAGAGGCGAAGAAGGCGAAGGGAGATTGATTTAGTAGGTTTTGGCAGTTTTATGTAAATTTAAAGCGCGTTTAATGTTGTAATGAACTAATACAGTAAATATTATATATAGATTTCTGAAGACGATGAAACAGAAGATGATGATATACCCAAGAAAATGTACCGCCGGATCAGCCCGGGCCCGGGACCCATATCGCCCGCATCCCACAGAGAACCGCGCACTTGTGTTTTAAAAGTAATATATTAAATTAATAATTTTTCTAAATGCTCTATTTACAGACAGCACGTCATATTTCAGGCTAGCCAGAAGCGGAAACCTCTATCGCGGCTCCTAGAACAACTACTTCGGAATCTTGAGAAGCGTGATCCAAACCAATTCTTCGCCTGGCCAGTGAATGACAACTTTGCCCCCGGCTACTCCACCATCATCAAGAAGCCCATGGACTTCTCAACAATGAAACAGAAGATTGATGATAATGAATATAAATCATTGAATTGTTTTATAGTAAGTTTATTATGTGGACTATTACTACACTTTCTCAGCCACATCTATTTAACTGAGTTTATGAAATAAGATTTTATGTAGTAACTAGCTGGCCCGGCAAAAGTTGCTTTGTATATAAAAAATAGGGATTAGTGATTTCAAAAAATTTTTTGGGTTGTATGTACTTCTTAATGTTTCATAATTTAAAAAAATTTAAACAAAAAAGTTTCTCCAAAAATAAAATACAAAAAAATGAAGGGTGAACAACCCTTATTTCTTAGGGGTGTGAAATATAGATGATGGCCAATTCTCAGACCTACTCAATATGCTGACAAAATTTCATCAAAATTGATCATACCGTTTTGGAGGAGTTCTCTGTCTAACACCGCGACATGAGAATTTTATATATAAGATAATATATAAAAATATCACAATTGGATATCACAATTTGCATAGTTAAGAGACTATAAATACAAACTAATTCTAATTTCAGAGTGATTTCAAGCTGATGTGTAACAATGCAATGAAATACAATAAACCAGGAACGGTATACCACAAGGCGGCAAAAAGATTGTTGCACGCCGGCCTCAAACAACTGACTCCACAGAAACTGAGGCCGCTGGGGGACATCCTCACCTACATGTACGAGATACCTCTTAGAGAACTCGGCTTTGACATCGGCAAAATGGATGTGGTGAGTCCCACGCAACAAGATTCAACGGTAAATCTTTGCAGTGTATTATAGCTGTAGATCGTTTTAATACTCCCTAGATCACTCCTGGGTTTCTTTAAGTTTTGTTTTTCCTTTATTTTATTATGATTTTATGCTGCAAAGATATGCTTGTTTTTAATTTTTGCTATATAAGTAAATGATGGAAGTCGCTTCAAATCGATGGATTATTGCTACAATGTATTTTAACAGAAGCTACCTAGTGATATTGACCTTTTATACGACGAGTGCATCTCAGATGTAATATGAATACATATATTTTATAAGACTGATAGTGTATTTTGATCATTGTATACAAGTTTATGTTTTGCACTGCAGCCGTTAAGGACGTACGGTCGGAAGGTTGGCATTATAAGTATACTATGTAGTGACATGCACGACGGTTGGTACATGTGTCACTACAGAACAATACTGACATCTTTGAAGGAACAAGACTCCCAGTTGAAGTCCTCATACACAAGTCACGATGAGTCGGTCGCTCTAGATGTCTGTATTGTTCTGTACAGTCTGCACTGGCCTTTACGTTAGTCTGCTTCATACCCGAGTGAATGTTGTGTTTAGTAGAGAAGTGCATTTAACAGTGCAGACATGCATGTTGATGTGTGTAGATCAATACCGGGAGTCTCTTAGAACCGTCCAGTGACGATTCATTTCAACGTCGCCGGCTAGATGTGCATGTCACCCGCACCGCACCTTTGTTCTTTAAGCGTCAAAGCTGACCGGTCTTAGATACGGTTCTGTTGACACCACGGGCGGCTCCCGGCTGGTCGATAATGATCTCTATGTGGTCAGCATAAGGTGCTGAAGAGGAGCAGTCCCGTGAAGAGCGGCGGAGAGGAGGAGGCCGCCTCGGACGGGGGGGAGACGGGCGACGGAGGGGGGGACGGGGTCAAGATACAGATGGAGGCCGCCAGGGAGCAGCACCGGCGGAGGCTGGCCAAGAAAGGTACTAGATGACACACGGGCGACGACCGACCGAGGGGGGGTGAGAGGGGGGGGATGTTGTTATAGACACTAGCTTACATTTAGTGCAGTGAAATGCCCAAATAATGAACTTGCAGCCTTCCCCCGTATGGACGCAGAAGGAAAGACCACGCTGAAGCTGGTCACTCACACCGTGGACGGCAGCGGAGAGGACAAGCCGCTCACATTGGGACAGTACATCGGGAAACTGACCCAGGGCACGGGCTCCTTACACAGTGAGTACTGACACTATATACGTGTACACAGACATTAGCACATACTGTGTTGTAATTAAATACTTCCTAATAGTTTTAAAAAGCTCTATTTACTTCAAACCTGTTCCTCTTCCCCGCAGTCCCTCGCGAGGATCGTCGCAACATCGCCAAGTGCGTGAGGCCGCTCCACTACGGTCCATTCAGCTCGTACGCTCCCTCGTACGACGGAACCTTCGCCACGCTCTCCAAGGAAGAGTCACACCTCGTGCTGCACACGCTGCGTGAGTACACACACACGCACACAAACACAGACACACACACAAACACAGACACGCACAGACACATCATCTTCTGGATGTGAGGCTTGTTAAAATACTTAGATTAAACCTTAAATAAAACCCTTTTTTAATGACCTCCGTATACTTAATCAACCTTCAACCGACATAACTATGATACGACTATTCACACAAAGATTAACAATATATTGCGCTTTAAAATAGATTATACCATTTACTTATATTCAACATGAGTCCTTAAATTTATAATCTTACAACATATAGCTTAAATAATACAACATTCATCATGACTAAACTTATAAACTTTTACATTGCTATCAATATAATCTTATACCAAACTAATATTTTATCTTTTACTTTACTAAATTAATTTTAAGTGTAACCTGTTTTTCAAAAACTTTTTCTTATTTAAACTTTTAGTTAACATGTCTGCCAGGTTACTTGTACTATCAATTTTCACAATATCAATTATTTTATTTTCATAGTTCTCATTTATATAGTGATACTGCACTTCAATGTGCTTTGAGTTTTTTGTAGTATTACCATATTATTTGCAATTGCACCTGAGTTATCAACATAAATTTTTATTGGGTTACAAAACTTTATATCAAATGATTCACTTAACAAGTTCTTTATAAAAAGTACTTCTGTCACTGCCTCTGACATAGCAAATTATACTCTTTAACGGTTGAACATTTAGTTACTGTACACTGTTTACGTGTTTTCCAAGAAATTAAGTTTCCAAACAATCTTATAACAAAACTGGTTGTAGACTTTCTATCTGCATTGTCTCCTGCAAAGTCAGAATCTACCATACAGTCCAATACATCAGAATCCAAATTATCATAATATGTTAACTTTAAATCCTTAGTTTTATACAAATATTTTTAAATTCTCAGAATATACTTGAAATGTGTTGCATTATAACAAGATTGATAACGACTCAAATAATTAACGCTATATGCTACATCTGGCCTTGTGTCTGTACTTATATACAATAATTCCCCTATTATATTTCTGTTTTTAATACTTTCATCTACTTCTCTAGCTTGTTCTAGCTTTAAATTTGTTTCCATTGGAGTATCATACAACTTAGTATTCTGAAGATCATATTTAGAAGCCAATGATTCAATGTACTTTGTTTGGTTTAAAGTCATTATGTTTTTATCTTCACTATATTCAATATCTATACCAACGTAACTTTTAATTTTTCCTAAGTCTTTCATAGCAAATCTTTTCATTAAACTAGTTTTTACTTCTTCTATCTTCTTTTTATATTTACAACAGATCAAAAAATCATCAACAAATATGAATATGTATATTGGATCTTTGCTTGCTTTATTGACATATTCTTACAAAACTTAATGTTTTAACAAACTCATTGAAACAATCATACCACACTCTTGGACTTTCTTTGAGACCATAAAGTGCCTTCTGCAATTTGTAAACTTTATTATTATCAGTGTAATAACCTTCTGGTTGATTTACATATACTTCTGACTTTACATAAGCATTTAAAAAGGCTGTTTCTACATCCATTTGTTCTACAAATAAATTTTTATTACAACTGTATGACAATAAAATTTTCAAAGTTTGCATTTTTCCAACTGGTGAATAAGCATTATCGATGTATTCATCTATCTAGCTAATCTAGCTTTATACTAATTATTACTCTTCCTTTTAAAAACTCACTTAACATCTATAACTTTTTTATTTACTGGCCTTTCAACAATTTGCCAAGTATTGTTTTTATTTAAACTCTTTATTTCTGAGTCCATTGCTATTTGCCACTGTTTATAATCATTGGAGTTCATCGCCTCCTCAAACGTATTTGGTACATTTGCATCAATATGATTGACATATATAAAATGTGTAACTGGATTACCATATCTAGAAACTGGAGTTCTCTTTCTTTTTTTAGATTCTACAAGGTCGTCCTTATTATCATCTGAGTTACCACTATACAAAAGATTTTTAAGGAATTGTTAGAACTAGATTCATCTGCATCTACATTATCTTCATCACTATCATTAACTGTTTGGACCATATCTTTTGAGCTTTGGTCAATCTCTAAATCTTTATCTTGTTGATCATCTTGTTTTTCTAAGCAAATCAGATCAGTACTTTCTTCAACTACTTGTACATGTCTAGCATTAATTATTCTATTATTTAATAAAACCCGATAACTATTTTCATTATAACCCACTGAAATTCCTATTTGTGCTTTATCATACCATTTAGTTTTTCTCAAAACTTCAGGAACCCTAACAAATACTCTACTTCCATAAATTTTTAAATGACTTACATTTGGTTTTATTCCAAAGAATATCTCATACGGAGTTTTATTTTCAACTGTATTTGCAATTGTTCGGTTTTTTAAATATGCTGCAGCTTTTATAGCTTGAGGCCAATACCACCTATTAATGTTAGCTTCTCTCATCAAACACCTAGCTATGTCCATAACAGACCTATTATATCTTTCTGCTACACCATTTAATTCATGTACATAGGTTGGACATGGTAATAATTCTATACCCTTCTGCCTTATAAAATCATAAATATGTTTATTTAAATACTCTTTGCCATTATCACACCAAACTTTCTTAACTTTTCTATTAAATTTATTTTCTACTAAATTTACATTTTCTATGAAACAATTAACAACTTCAGCTTTACTTTTAATGCAAAATATCCTTGTACATTTACTATAATCACCAATAAACGTTAGGAAGTATTTTTTTCCACTATAACCAATTGTATAATGTGGACTGCTTAAATCAGTATGAATTAATTCTAAAATTTCTTTACTCTCTGTTATTTTATTCTCAAATGGTACATTTTGCTTTCAATTCAATTTGAACACTTCATTTCAGTACTTTCAATAGTATCAGGTAAACCCTCAATAAATTTATTATTTATTATTTTATTTAAATATTGAAAATTTACATGACCAAGAGCTCTATGCCATTTCTCTTTTTGAGTTAAAACTGTTGAATGTACATACATATCATTCTGTGAAACAAAATATTTAATACAATACAAATTATTTATTTTATTGGCAACACCTATTAATTCCCTAGTCTCATTATAAATTTTGGCATTTTTATTTTTTGCTATTATAGTACAAGTTTTAGTTATTTTAGAAATACTCAATAAACTTTGCTTAATACCTTCAACAAGAAAAAAAATTTTCTAACTCTTAAAATTTATAGAAGCTTTTTTTTATTTAGTAGGGAAATTCTTTTTCGAGCCGTCCAAGCGGCCTTGATGGAGCCGAAAAGGATGTGTGAGACTCAAACTGGGCTTGCCCTACTATTTTTTTTTTACAGAACATATTTTAGTAGCTTTTAACATTTTAACATCTGACAGTTTCACATTAACAGGAATTTTTTAATCTATAGAATTACAAAAATATGTATCATTATTTATTATGTGATCAGTAAACTCTCTCTCTAAAAGCCAATAAATTACACAATCATTCTTACAGTCTTCCTTTTCAACAGATCCATATACCTGATTCTTTTCTGGGTTACATACTTGAGCTGTCCATGACTCTTGATTGACAATTGGTTGAACATTCACCACTGGATTAATTTTAACCTCTGCCTCAATGACCTCTGTTGAATATTCCTCGCTGACCTCTAACACTGTGTTGTCCTTGGTAATTTTTCTGATGACCATACCAGCAGTCCTTCTTTACATGTCCAGGCTTCCCCCATACAAAACACTGAGATGTAGTTTTTGTTGCAAATGTACTTACATTATTATTGATTGAGTTACTACTAGTCACATTTTTTTTTCTTTTATTTTACTGCATACATATTACTATTTTTGTTCTTCAGGGATAACATCTAGAAAATCTCCAATATAACTGTAGCTTGATGGAGGCGCTCTCAGCATGTATCTCAATTTATCTGATTCTTCTAATTTTTTTTCGGCCAACTTGAACTCATTTACTTTTTTCCAATTCAACGAAAAATTGTTTAACTGTGCTGTAGATATTTAATTTTTATTTCTTCAATTTTTACCTCTGCATATTATTTGCATAGCTGTGGACTTGGTCAGATACATTTTGTCAAACTTCTTCATTATTTCAAACGCTGCTCGACACTCACTAATGTATTCCAGTTGTTTATCTGATATTGTGCTCATTATTATTGTCCTAGCTTTTAAATCTTTCTTTTTCCACTCGACGTCTGCGGCATCTTCATTTTTCATAATGGCGACCACGTGGCGTTCTTTATATTCTAACAAAGTTAGTAACCTTAATTTCCAACTTCAATAGTTAACCCCATCGAAAATAGGCATCATTATATCTTCTATTTTTGCTTGTTTAGCCATTTTGACGATACTTTAAGTTCTTTTCTATTTTTCGTTTTTGCCGGCTCAGCGTAACGCTAACCTTGAAATTCACGATCGTATTCACCTTTACTCTGTACTTGTAAATCTTCTTATTATACTTTATCATTGAGTTTTTTCTTTGAACCACGCTCTGCTACCATGTTAAAATACTTAGATGAAATAAAACCCTTTTTTGATGACCTCTGTATATTTAATCAACCTTCCACCGACATAACTATGATACGACTATTCACACACAGATTAACAATATATTGCGCTTTAAAATAGATTATACAATTTACTTATATTCAATAATGCTAATATGAGTGCTGTTCTCCCAGCGTACGAGACGGGTCAAGGTAACGAGGAGATGCTCCGCTTCGCGCCCGACTCTCCCTGGCAGCACATCTACGACATGGAGCTGCTGTTCCCCGACAAGAAGAACCGCCCGGAGACACCTCCGCCCAAAGACGAGGTAGGACTCGTTGGATTAGTAGCTCACACTAACACAGACTGACACAAATAAATGTCTTCCCTGTGACGAGTATTTGATACAGTGAATTCGAAGGAACTGGCACTGTACAACATTTAACAGAATTTAGACAGAGAAAGATTAATTTACACACACACGTATTAGACGGTGATGTTCCAAGGGTCGAGATATTTGGTAATATGGGGATTCTATAACCTAAACAATAATTATTTAATGTTTTCCGGAACACATTAGACGCTGGTGGAATTTATATATACATATGTTTCAGAGTCAGGAGTTGTCAAAGGTGAAGATCGACATCGAGGAGCTGCGGTCGCTGGCCTCGCTCGGCATCGACGTGGACTTCCTCAACGACCTGGAGCACGCCACCAAGGACTACGGCCTGGGGCCCGCGCTCAAACATACCTACGGCCTGCTCGCCGCGCTCGAGAAGGAGCAGAGGGAACGGTGAGAGAGACACACACACACGCACTCTGGACTTTTCATCTTTATATATAAAAGAAAGTCGTGTTAGTTACACTATCTATAACTCAAGAACTGTATGGGTTTAGCTTAATATTAGTGGAGAGATAGTTTTGTTTAAAAAAAGTCTATTGTGGTTAATTACTGGGTTTGAAGGAACGTCTTTGTAGCTTTAAGTCGTATTTAATAATATTAGAAGATTTTAACATAGCATAATGAAAGCTTGGGTCAATGGGTGGTCCACCATATTTGGATGGATACATGAGATGTTTTATAAAGGAGACTTTTCACTAGACTTAATTCTATAATAGAGCATACACACTATATTTATTACACTTCAAAAGATATAGGATACTTTTCATCTGATTGAAAAAGGAAAAAAATAATAATCTTTTTATCTACTGTCTACAGAGTTCGCCCGGTCAGATATACTAATTCAGGAGTTAATTATACATATAATTTGTTGATGGTTCCAGTTTATCAGCGTCGTCTCCGTGGCACCTGTCGCTGGTGTGCGGCGCGGGCCCGGCGGAGCGCGAGGCGGCGCGGGCGGCGGCCGGCTGGCTGAGAGCTATGGTGGCCAGGGTCCCGCCCAAGGAAGTCGCCACACACGCCGCGCTCAGGAACGCTATGGGCGTCACACTCGAACATCTAGGTGAGGAAAAACGGGAGATAATAGAAAAACTATAATCGAAGTACAGTAGAAACTCGATTATCTGGCCCTCAGTTATACGGATTCGCGATTATCCGGACTACGGACAAGTCCGGACAAGAAAAAATGTCAAAGCGTAAGAGAGTGGTGTTGTTGAAAGCGGCGTACGTCAAATGACAATTACCAAATATTGTATACCAAATTATACTTATTATTTTTATTCATGATTGCAAATTACCAAATATATATTCTTATTTATTTTTTAAATAAACATACAATATTATGTACTGCATATGCACAAAACCGTCTTTTCTTCATACATTCGGTTATCCGGATTTTCGATTATCGGAATGCCTATCGACAACAATTAGTCCGGTTAGTCGAGTTTCTACTGTAGTTTGATTTACACTTAGTTACATGAGATCAAAAGAAAAGATCCGTTCAAATCGCTCTAGTCATTTCAGAGATAAACTTAAACAGACAGGCAAATAATATAACGCACTTTGGTTATATATACCACGTGTACATTCGTAAGCATGTAGTAACAATCTGTTATTTACATACAGACGCCTACATTTCTGATAATCTATACTAAGATTATAAAGAGGAAAGGTTTGATTTTTTGTTTGTTAGTCTCGAATTGGCTCCCGAAACTACTGTACCGATTTGAAAAGTTATATCACCGTTGGAAAGCTATACTATCCCGGAGTGACATAGGCTATATTGTCACAATAAAAGATTTTTTTGTATTAAAAAAAAATAATTAAAATACCACAGCTTCAAAAAGCTCTTCATTTGTAACTTAGTATTAACCCTTATCAATATAAATGATTTATTATTTAAGATCATTTCAAAATTTTTATATATCTTTTTGAATTATTAGATTCTACATTCCATTCAAAAGATGTCAGAGTTAAAAGTTTTGAAAAATATCCGCTCGGCGGCTAACTAGGAGTTGTAGAGTTGTAGAAGTCACTCGGGCAGTTAAGATCACGAAATAATATCTAAGAATTAAATTTCCTACTTTTATTTTATTTGACGTAAAATTTGGGAATATTTGTGTAAATGTCATGTATTAAACGTGACATTTACACAAATATTAACATCCATTACAACGTTCACAGTTTTTCTGTAATGTATTTAGCATCAGTATTGCACCCGTGCGAAGCCGGGGCAGGTCGCTAGTATATAATATACGATTATCGAGTGTTAAATGTTCTTGTATATTCCAGACACTCCTCTAGCCGTGGATGACTTCGAGGAGCTGCACGAGGCGAGGGACGCGTCTGACAGAGACTCACGGTCCAGCAGGGACAAGTGACCGGATGAAATAAATTAATAAAATATTGAGACTGAAGCCTGCTTTGAATGACCTCTGTGGAGACACAGACCACACAATAAATTAAAAAAAAAACTGCTTTATGTATTTAGAGTGTCCTATTTTCATTTAATTCCTTTATCGTCTATCATCTTTACCAGTTGAACTGCGGGTTATTAATATAATCATATGTTATACTTTTATTAAAGCCTTAACTAATCTGATCATAATGTACTGTCATAGTGTGATAGTACATGGCTAGTTATCACAGCGAATGTTACTTAGATCCTAAAGTATTGAATTCAAAAAAAACCTATGTTAAAGAGTCCCATTTATTCATGATTTGTTTTCTATACACTATACAGACGGTTCGAATTATATAATCAGTCAGACAGGAGATAATGTAGTAGAAGAAATATAAAAATAGACGCAAGTTATCCAATCTTTGCCGAGTAGGTAAAATCCTGTTTAAGGAAGAGCTATATGTATATGAAAAACTTCTAGTAAAGATTCCATAGTGAGACGAAATCTCAGCATTCCATAGATTCACCGTGCGGGTGCCGGGATCATCGAATAATATTTATATATAAAAGTATGAACTCTTATTGTATATTCATATTCAAACAAATTAATTATTAAAATCATGAAACCATTCAGAGTTGGTGCCTGACTAAGTGAGGTTTTGACGTCGTTGGCTCAGAGATGGCAGCACCTGTCATATTGGGAAAAGGAATTACATACTTGTTTTTGATTTGATCGTTAAAGGGACATATAGTTTGAAAAAATTTGTTTTTAATAAAATATTTCAACTCTAATATACTTAATGATACCAAAGATTTTGGCGCTGAACTCATTTTAATTCCAACCTTTAAGTAACAGTGATCAGTTGACCACGGATAGACGAGATTATGTAGTGTTATATACAAAATCTTAGTTTTATTAAAATGAATATAGGTAATAATCGCAGACATCATTGCAAAATTTTCTTCCACGAAATAGACATTTACTTGAAAATATTGTTCTGTATTTTGATAAATATTACAGGTGTAGATATTGCGTTTTGAGAGGTTAACGTAGTTCTTGTTGTACAGTAAGGAAGTCTGGATTATTAATCATCATTACTTTTTAGTTACTTAAAAGTATGTTTTCTAATTACTAAATATCACACGTAATTATTTTAACGATAAAAAGAAATAACCTTTTATAAATTAAATAACATAATAAATCTCCTTTTCTGAATTGAAGCATATACAATAGAAAGATTTTTGATATTAATTCAAATAAAAACGTACATTGAGGATGCAAATTTTTATGACATTAATGAATTTAAAACAATATACTTTGTCACGATAGATGTGAAGTTACGTGAGAGTCGACACGCGACAGTCCGCGGTGAGGATAGAACTAAAAAATATGACATCAAAAACAAATCTTGCTATATAATATCAAAAACACAAAGTTCTTTATTGCCCAATTCTACACAACATAAAAAGTTGTGATCTGTATAATAGTAAGTCGGTTAATTTATTCGGTCCCTGCTTAAGGGACCTTCTATTTGAGGCTTTGACGTAATTAGCCAACCTTACATCTTATAATGACCACATTAATATTAAAAATATATTATGTTTAAATTAAATAGTTAATAGATTGACTTGACCATCGTATGAAAACACAATGTAACTGACAAGCATAACATATTACAGTAATTAATTGAGATAGTATAATACGATTGCAAAATAAAATTAACTGATTTGTGAGACTCGGTTTTTTGCATTATTTTAATGGCGTTCTGTTTTGATGCAATTTCAGAGCTCTTTTCTAAACATTAAAAGACATCAAGACTTAACTTCTTGCCTCTAAGTGTTGTCAAATCAAAATCTCTAAATGTATTTAAAAAACGATTAAGAACCCATATATTAGATGATTTCACTGATCTTAATATCACTACTGTTTATTATTTGTAATCTTAATTGTAGTTATAATTTTTAAAATTTCCTTTGTAAGCGAACTTTGTTCTTTTTGGAAATAAACTTCTTTAAACCTAATTAATATATAAGAATCAACTATACTATATCCAGTAGCAACACGAGAT
Source organism: Danaus chrysippus (assembly GCA_916720795.1). Taxonomy (NCBI): domain Eukaryota; kingdom Metazoa; phylum Arthropoda; class Insecta; order Lepidoptera; family Nymphalidae; genus Danaus; species Danaus chrysippus. The sequence goes on along the minus strand of CAKASE010000080.1, from coordinate 1,616,819 downwards.
GAGTGTTCCTCATGAAGCTGACGCTAACTACATCGTGTGGCAAGGTGTGACCTGACACGAGCCACGAGCGACCACACGCGTCTTCAGGAGACAGGGGCAGGGCCCCCGGGGGATGAATACGAAATGTTACGTATTACTGACTTTAAACGATTATTATTGATAGTCCGTGTATTTATATACATAATCTTTTATTCCTTCATTAAATTATTAAAATAATTATCAAATTAATTAGAGTGTAAAATTTCTTACTGCTATAAAAAAATAAACAAAGTAAGACGTGTTTTTAAGCGCCAACTCTTTTTCCGATTCATGTTTACCGATATAGAACGGTATTTGATAAGTCACTTGAATTTAACGAGTGTTACCGCCTCCACGGATTTGATTGTAAATCAGCATTCAGCAATAATGAACAATGGCCCGGGGACCTGTCGGTGATCCTTCCCACCCTCGGAGATGGCCAGGACCCTCGCTCACACGGGAACAAGAGAACTACACTAGGATACTCAGATACAAACAACAATGAACTTTAAACCTTTGTGTTAGAGTTACATTCACGATGATGAATGTCCCGTAACATTATATGACAATGCGTAATATATTTTTTTATTGTAAAACATATTTGCTCCGACATTCAATGATGTCGACTGACTTATTGAAACTGAGTCAAAGGAGTAAGTTAACGGAACACTACATCAATAATATATATACTGGGAATAAAATTCATGAATGTAGATATCGGCACAACGTCGAATGAAAAATATTAACCGAGTTTGACAGGTTTTTGTTATAACATTTATAATATATGTAATTCATTTTAAATAATTTCACTTCATCTATGTAAAATTGCTGTACAATTAAATTTAAATATTTAAATAAAATGGCATATAGGCATAATGAAAACAATACGACCAGGTTTATCATGAAAACATAACTGCAACAGAAACTGTAAAATAAATACAAACACATCCTGGGGGTTATGTACATACAGACAACAAGCAACAGGCTCAAAGAGTTCCCATAACAAGTAAATAGTGTAAAGTTAATAAGAAATACATGTTATAGTTCGTACAAGCGACACTTGACTCACGGGACTCGGGAGCCGGCCGCCGGCGGCCATTGTTGGTTGTATACACTAGCGTACCGCGTACGTCACCTGCCAAAATGTTCACACGCCTACAAAAAAACGGGTTACATTCTAGTTTTTATCAAATATTTTGTGGATTTTGATCTTTTACGAATAAAGGTTTATGTACAGAAGAGTCTATTCTTTAAATAAGTTCCTATATGTAGTGCTGTCGGTTTCTCTTTAATATAAAATGTTTTCAAAGGATGTTATATCAATAAAAATCTTTTTTGTTGAATTTAATGTAATTTATATTATCTGAGATAAAATTATGGGAGAAATTAAACTATAACAAGTATATGAGAATTTCGCCAATGTGTCTATCATATATGTAATGAAATTAAAACGTAATCCATTTTTTTACACTCAAGCCTATCAGTTTACGTAGCATGACACAGTCCATTCAGCCCTCGTGCGACATTTTGTCACAAAGCAAGTTTTTTGGATGTTATAGTTCAGTTTAGTAAAAAACTTCACATAAATGAAATCGCGGGAGAAACAAATCCTAAGAGCGACCCTCAGACACGTCCCACGGGATTAAAGAGATTTGAGAAAAGATACTTTAGACGGATCCTGGATATAAGTGGATTAACGAAAAGTTATATTAAAAATACTTAAACTTAAGTTTGAAGCGATTCCTTTCTTAGAATACATTATATCTAATAGATTCAGGATACTAGTAGATATACCTGATATTTTGAGGAATATAATTCAAATATGTATCGTGTTTTAAAATTAATTTAATATACCTAATTTGCAATTAGCATCACTGAAGTAAGTACTACCCCTTAATTTTTGTGTTATTAAAACCCTTAAAGATTAATTCTTTTATATTGTCATATATTTTTCTTACCCTAAATGCTCTTCTAATTAAATTAAATGTTTTTGTAGTAGTGTCAATAGGTCAATTAGTAGCTTCTATTGTTCGATAGTCATTATGTTAGTGGTGTCTCAAGGATAGTCCGGGGCCAGTTCGTGTTAATCCCGGAGCGTCCCGGTCAATCCCGGCACGCTCCTTAATAAATGAAAATGCTTTTCCTAATTGCAGGCGTCTCCGACCGACGACCGCCACGCGGCCTGTGAATAGCCTCCTTCAGGGAATCGACATTTAAATAATAACCGTATTTCTAATAAAATAAGGTTCAATATTAAAAATGTATAGTTTTCACAAACTTTTCAAATATATGTCAACCCTTAAGATAAACGTGATGCAGTTCGTTGTAAGTTATGACTATTAAAATAAAGTAGATTTTTAAAAAACTAGACGTAATTTTAAAATGTTTTTTTGTACAACGATTCCCAGTTTATTTTGCGTCTATTAAAGTTCTTGATAACTAGTGATAAGGTATATTTTAGCGTGTGTTAGTATCTATCTAAGTTTGTACCGCCGTCGCTCCCGGACGGCGGACACGCGGCGCCACACTCCGCGACCGGCGGGCGACGCGTGCGCACGTGCCCGCGCGTGTTACACACGACCTATTATTACGTTCATGAAAATTATATGAAACTGTGATACTGAAGTCTTAGAAAACTTTGATTATTCTTAATAATAACTAAAGTGTTTTTAAATATTAACGACTTTCATTAAACATTTTTTGGAGTGCTTTTTACGAATGCAATTAAATAGTGCGTTGAAGAAAATTTAAGTGGAAAATAAGTATGGAGTATCAAAGGCATATGGAGCCGAGTCTGCAGGGCCAGGGCCAGGGTCAGGGCCAGGGCCAGTGGGGCTACGGCTGGGGGACCCCGGCGGCGCCTCCCAACACACACAGGAACAAGAGACCCCACTCGGAGAGTGAAGACGACGCCTTCTCCGAGGAGAGCAGCAAGGACGCCACGTATGTTGATGATAGATCTTAGATACCTACCTCATATAATAAACTAATTATAAGAATACTACAACGTAGTATACGCTACGACCGTAGAGGCTCTACGCATGTATTTCATTCGGTCGTAGATATAACTGGATTTACATAAAAAAAATACAAAAAAGTAATAATTTAAAGTAGTAATTTGAATAATGGAAATGACCTTTTCATTATAATATGACTTAATTACAGAACCTAGTTATTAATATTTAAACGAACTTTCACCTTTACATAAAAATAGTATCAAACGAACGTAATTAATAATTATATTTTTATGTTATATTTAGAAAGACGAATGAATAATTTAATACACTACATACCTATACGAATTCCTAATAATATATAAGTTTAACCCGGGATAGGTGTTATTAGACGAGTTTACTTTAAAAAGGATCTTCAATCAAAATACATATTATATCTAAATGTATTCTATGTATAATAATATTGGTATCGTTCAGATCTCCGGGCGGAGACTCGTGTCAGCTGATGACTCGCAAGAGAAGGAGAGGAGTGATAGAGAAGAAACGAAGAGATAGAATCAACACCTCACTCACGGAGCTCAAGAGACTGGTGCCGGCCGCTTGTGAGAAGCAAGGCAGCGCTAAACTGGAGAAAGCTGAGATACTACAGCTGACCGTGGATCATTTGAAGATGCTGCATGCTAAAGGTAAGACACGGAAACTTGCTGATTACTATCAAAACAAACCAACCTAAATGAAACTTATATTTTTGAATAAAAACTACGTACTCCCGACGCGACGTTTCGGTTACTTTTCACCTACTAATCACTGGCAGACGAGATGTGAATGAAAAAATAAAATATCTCATGTTTAGTATATCCAAAAAATATTAGTTTCATTTAAATGAATACTCGCGAAATTATTAGATCTCATTATATATATTAGTCTGCCTAATATCTTAATATTTAAATTGTTCGTGATCACAGTCGCTCTATAACAGTTCTGTGTCAGTTCCTAACATAAATCTCATATAAAGCATGTGTTTAAAGGATGTTTTTCGTATAATTGCAAGTTAACCGTAAGATCCCACTTCTTCGTGAATCACTTCCGTCCGTCTCTCAAAGCACCGTTACAAATAATGTTCCTAACTTGTATATTTCAGTATTGTTTTATATTCGACCTGTTGCTCCTTCTGTCTGTCTGTTTGTCATCTGTATGTAAACCCCTCCCCGTCCTTGCTGGTGGTCAGTGTGTCCTACTCCATGTCGCAGCATGTGTGCTAATCTCTCCATCTAATGTTCGTTCCCACGGTTCGTTTCCGGGTGTGTCAGGTGGCCCGCCGACGCCGTATTGTAATGTATTCCTTTTTTTATTATTAGTTCCGTTTGAACTTCAACGTTCCGCGGGTCAGTTAATAAGTTATTACATTATTCAGTGAGAGGTGACCACTAACGAACTCAACAGTTCTTCCTTCCTAGCTGACCTGTTATTGTTATGTCGTCAAAGCCTTCTGTGGTTTCCATCACAGCGGGTTCCGGATGTCACGCTCATTAAATATAGAGCACATTAATATCCGCATATTATATTATTAATTAGTAACCCATTCAAAGTCGGATATTTCAAAAATAACATACTTATCTGCATAAAGAGTTAAAAGTAATGCAAACAAAAAATCAAGGAGCTATTAAAAATGGATACGTCATAGTAATGATGATGAGGGTCGTGTGTGTGTGGGTGACCATCATATGCCTCATCCGTCGTGTGTACATCATTGTCCGTCCCTCCACCAGGTAGTTAGTACGGACATGTAACATCAACCACCTGGACCCGAGCAGGAAGCGCTCTATTTCGACATCGGATCATTTTTTTCCACATTCGTGTGTCATTCTATAAATATTAGGGATATTGTGGTTAAAATACAGGTTGCATATTGATAGAAACTTAAATCTAATACATTATTTGCTATAATTTTAAATACTTGAAAAATCGCAGCTCTTTTTTAACTTTCAATCGAACAAATAAATCAGTTGTAATGTAATGAATGAATCGGTCCACATGAGTACCGTCCACACTCCACATCATAAACAATGTATCGGGAGCGTATTAGCTGCAACCAAAGATAAGCCGGTTCAGCAAACAGGGGTCGCGTGGGAATCGAACCCGCGACCGCCTCTCACTCCGCGGACCACACGACACCCCTGGGAGGGTTGTTTAGTCAAATATCACTTATGAACGACGAGCTTAATGTAATTGTACACGCTTTGACTCCCGCTTGTGTTTGTTTCATGCTTTAAATGCCCTCACTAGATACGTTCCCACACAAATAAATTATAGATCGATGCGAATAATGGATCGAAAAAATATAATCTGAATTCTTCGGCTCCTGTCACGTGTCTGTGATACATTGTAAGCGGAAGTGAGTCGGATCTAAAGGGTTGATCCTCACCTGGGAATAAAAACACACAGCGGAAGGAAACAGACAAGACGCAACCCTGGAGACGCTCGCGAGGACCTCTACGGAGACTTAATGTATTGTGAACACTTGTCTGATGATATTCCATTGAATAAACAATTGTTTGTACGCATATGAATGGATGAAGATAATGTGATAGGAATTAAAAACGCGAGGGGTTTGTTTAAAATAATATATTCGGTCCTACAACCGGATGGTCGCTAGTACATAGTATCCCGATGACAATGCTCCACTGCCCCACAATCCACAGCCTCTCTCGTCTCAAACTGTAAGATCAATCTTGTTATATTTTTTCCCTACGGAAGGAGGCCGGAAGCCCGGGGGGTTCCCGTTATGTCGTTGTCTCTTTCACACATCAGCCTCGTGTATCTTCCGTCCCTGTCGTTACAAAGACTCTCCTAACGGAGGGTAAGTCTGAATGGCGGGTTTTTGTTTTCTTGATTTCGGTTTCTTTGTCCGCTCTCATTCCGTGCGCGCATCTGCATCGACAACTAGTTATTTTTATCAACCAATTTTGTGAATTCATTACAACCCTTCCCTTTCGTAAAAGACACCTGGTGCCGCCGCCGGTGACAACTTTGCAATAAAATGACAATTCTTAAAATTATTCCTCCTTGCCTCACCGGTTGCGCTATACTTATAAATAAGTGGTGTTTTTCCCTCGATGTAAACTAAACTCGTGTGTATCGTTCCAGGTGTGGACACGTACGCGTACGACCCCCAGCGGTACGCCATGGACTACCACAACATCGGGTTCAGGGAGTGTGCGGCGGAGGTGGCGCGCTACCTGGTCAGCTGCGAGGGTCTGGACATCCAGGACCCTCTGCGGCTCCGACTCATGAGTCACCTCCAGTGTTTCGCGGCTCAGAGGGAGCTGGCCGCCAAGTCCAACTGGGGCTACCCGCAGTACCCCGCCGTGCCGCAGCCCCAGCACGGGTACCCGGAGCTGAGACACGAGGCGCCGGCGTCCACGGCCGCAACTACGCTCACAGCGCCCACGGCCATCGCCGCCCCGCTCACGGCCGCGCCCACGTACCCGCACTACCCTCCTGCGCCCCCCGCACCGCCCGGACCCCCGGCACCCCCGGGTCCCCACCCCGCCCCGCCGGCCCCCCACTACCCCGCGCCCTATCCTCACCACCCCCCACATCATCAGTACTCACAGAACAGCTCCAAGCCCTACAGGCCGTGGGGCGCGGAGCTGGCCTACTGATGACGACACACATTAGACATTCCGATGTGCGGAGCTGAACGCCGTCACATCGAGAGAATCTATCAGACGAAAAGATTTATATAGTTGTGGATCTCAGAGTTTATTTAGCCCAAAAACTTGAAGACTGTTAACATAGATGGAGTATTTAATAAGTTGCGTGATACATATAGTATATTATATTGATAGTTTATCTCGGAAACGATCGGGACCAAAAACAGAGCTTTAACAGAGAGGAGAGCAGGCTTATATATATAGATGTATAGACGTAGGGTAGCCAGTAGGCTTACACGCGCGGTTGTGAACTAGTTGTTGTATACCTGTGTGATATTTTAAAGAGTGTACATTACTGTATATAACGTGACTTGAAAACAGAAATATAAATTATTTTAATTATATTTATAACGTTGTTTCATTTACTATACATACTCCTTCTCCAACACTCGAACCTCAAACCATGTTCGACATTTATATACATGTATATATAATAAAATTTTATATTATATTAAAATCTAAGTTTGAATTATAAACAGTGCAAATATATTAAATATATTAGACAGGGGATTCCTAAACAGGGTTCCGTGGAACAATTATCAGGGTTCCATAAAAATATTTCATACGAGTATCCTCTGCACATATTTGTATTAACTTGACATCTGGTTTCATTCACCAAGTGTTTATTGGCAGGTGTAATGTATATCTTTAATGTACTCCTGTCTAGCAGGTGTTCAGTGTCTTCTGTACCCACTGACCACCTCATGTCCCAGCAGGTCATCTATATAATGACCTCTCATTCAGCGGGTCCCTCTGGAGCTGTTCCCTGGTACATGGGACGAGTCCACCCCAGTGTTTCCCACGGCCTCCGTCTCTCTCCCCCTCGCCTGGTTCCACTATCTCCGTCTCCCTCTCCACTTCCTTCCGTTGCCCGCGGGGTGCAAAACATCGTATTTTTTTTCCACTCGTGTGTGCGCCGTGTGTCGGTCCCTACACTTAATAACTTCTATCGAGTTAAAAGTTAACTAGAATTCTTAACTATAGTAACTGACAGACCGTTATATTTACAATGAAAATATAACAAATTATATTTATTAAATATTTTACTATATCATAAAAAACAATAAAATACGGTCTTAAGCCATAAAAGTATTTCGTATAAAACCTATTTTAATATTTTGTTTCTGTACATTTAATACGTATTATATTAAATTAATTCGCCAGCTCGTTTCTATTATTGGTGCTGACCTTTCCCCGACCCTCCTAATAATATTCCCACCCTCTTTATATCATAATTGTTATAACACACCACTGTATATAAATAACAAATTAGTCGTCGATCATTAAACTTACACTTTATATATATTGTAAGAATATCATATTTTTAATATTTAATTAAAATGAACTCTTGCTAATCTTCTTTATATTTAAAAGAAAGTCGTGTTAGTTGCACTATTTATAACTCAAGAATGATTAGAAGATTAAATAGATAGATTAGAACCAGGAGACGGACATAGGATATTTAATACTGTTCGATCGAAACAGAAAAATACTTAATAAACTCCAATATCTGGTAATTTACGGCCTCTACAGAGTAATAGAGTTCGCCTTGTCAGCCATACATACATATATTACTAATTGCAAAATTAAGGCGGACGAAGTCGCTGACAAAAGCTAGTTATATACATATAAAGTTTCTAAATCACTAAAGTACAAATAATTCCTATTAATATTTGTTACTGCCGCCTTCATGTAACTGATATCTTTCATTTATTAATGACCACATCGTTAACTAATATTATCATTACAATATCAATATTAACTAATGATATACAATGTGTTTGTTCGTCACTCGTCACGTAACTCTACGTGTGTACGGCCACGAGCCCACACCGTAGATAACACGTTGTTTACTAAACACTTTCTAATGGAGCTGAGATAAAGTGTTACGTGCTGAGATAATTTGACAAAAATACATATTTTTAAAACGACTTTGCTAGAGGTCCAGTTCTATTCAGAATAATAATAACAAAGCTGATAAAATAGAAATGTTTTTGTTTCTTTTTGACCTTAGTTCAAAGAGGTATCATAGTTAACGTGAATACCAATAGCTTGCAGTTTGCAGAAACATATACTAAGGGTGGTTGTAATTATAATCACTAACTAGTGCTTTACTTAGTTCCAAATTATATCAAAATCTTCAAAAATATGTATTCACTATTGTGCATACAAATAAAGAAAACATTAATAATAATTAATGCATTCCCAAAGAGGGTTGATGTCAGGCAGGCGGCCGGTCGTAAAAACAAATAGCCAAAACTATTCACAACATGTAAGACAGATCCTGGCTAAAGCTGGGAAATAGCCAGGAAGAAAAAGAAGAAGATTGTGCATACAATATAAACATAATTTTTTGACGATTCTTATCAACAAATTAAAAATATAGACATGGCCATAGATGACGAATTGTCGTTATATTAAAAAAGCTTTGTTTTTATTTTAATGAACACATAAATATACAAAAAACTAGTATATAAGCCATCTCATCCTCAAAAATACTTCATAACAAACGTACGGTTCCACTTTAGTCACAAATATTTAACAATTTCGCTAATAATGGCGAAAAATGTAACAAAAACACATTATTCTTTTATAGTGCGTTCAAAAAGGAACCAGTTTAAGGATAAACAAATAACAAGGGATGTTACAAAGACTTGCGAAGAATATTAGTGACCGGTTATTGACCGGTAACAATATTAGCCATATTTTTGTCAACTTTTATACGAGATAATTATGGATTATTAGTATAAAAATTATACAAAATGATATTTCTTTAAAGAAAAGACTTTTGCGAGTATTTATTAAAATGAAACTAATATTTTCGGGTTACTACCGGTTATTTTTACAACGAGATATCTCGTGGGGAATCACGTCTGTCGGTAATCTAAAAGAATTATTATATTATATACATATATATTAAACTTATCTGAAAGATACGATAGAATATTACAATACTTTGAACATCTGAGCAAATTAGATTGAGCAAACCTAACTTCCAGTAATTCTATTTCTAAGTTTACTTCGGGAATTGAAAGAAATTAGGAGTTTAGGTAAGGGTTGAGAAATCCAAAAATATATGACAGAGATCTTACGAAATATTAACTGTAACATTATAATGAAACTAACATTTTCGGATTTGCTTCGCTTTTTTTTTGACTCATATCTCGTCTGACCGTGATCACGGTTGCTGTAAAGTAGTCGAAACGTCAGGAATATGTAGTTTATAGTCAAAAATAAAAACGCGTAGTTTATCAGCAAAATATTAGTTTCATTTAAATGAGTACTCGCGAAAATCTTAGCTCTCATTAAGAAAATATTAGTTGTTATATACTCTGTCTAAATCATTAGTAAATATTATAGAAAAATATATATACACCATCTAGGAGTTGTTAAAGAACCTGTTTGTATTGTGTGTCTGTTTGTGTGTAGTTAACACATGGATGAACAAACCGTGCCCGATAATTACATTTTAGTTGAATAAAAACCTGTTTTTTTTATGTTTTTCAACCTTTAAATTTCTGCAAAATAGTTTGAATAGGTTAAAAAATGCTTTGTATTCCATCACTCCAAAAAAATTTCAAACCAAAAAGTTAAATAAACAAATTGTATTTTAATTAAGAGTTGAAAAATCAGGATATGGTGATGAAGTTTGTCAGAATTTATTTCGCAATTGCTTGTTTTTCCTTTTATGAATATTAATTCAGTAAGGGGAAAAATTAACAATGTTTAAAAAAAAAAAATTAAGTTTCAAAGAGTAACACAAAGACTCATTATTACTAGATATTAAGTTAAAGTAAAATAAAAAAACTATTTATCACATTATAATTATATTTATTAGAACGAAAATCTTAAACTATTATATACTTACATTTTATATTTGAGATCAAATTATATCTGACGTTGAAGTATCACAATTACTTTGGTTACAAGACATACATATGTACAACATACAACATTACTCACTACTGATATTTGAAAATAATATACATAAATAAAAATATACTCAGCCAATCCATTATGTATTAAATATATAAAAATACAATACTATAATACTCTTAGAAAAATTTATAAACGCTTTTATTATTTTAAGAATAATATCTTTCGACAAAACAAAATCTTAAGATGAATTTAATTTTGTATTATATATATGATAAAGCCTCTGTCATATAATTGTAATAATTTATTAATATCTTAAAAGCTATTTGTATTTTAAATGTTCCGTAATCCGTTTCCTTATCAGCATCCTCAAGGATACGAGCTCGAATAAAAGAATCACACGATGAGAACAAACGAAGGATCCTTCAAGAGACTCCTTGACTGATGATAACGCTGGGGTCGCGGTCTCCACGATATAATATATGTACATACTGGAGATAATACATAATATATGTTAAGAACTGAATGTTCATATTCTAAGTATTAACGCACCACTGTCAGTCTATAACGTGCTAACTAGTTCTATGCTCTCGTTGATGATGTTCTGCCTCTGCTCGTTGCCGCCCAGCTCCAGGTGTTGCTCCAGGTCGTGGTCCAGGTCTTGTTCCAGGTCCAGCAGCGTGTACTCCGTGTGTATGCTGCTGCTGTCCTCGCTATCGTTCACGTTGAAGTATGTGACCGTGGCGTAACACACGGGCGGGTGCGCGGGGCTGCTTCTCGTGGAATCATACGCGGAGTCGTTCATTGATTCGTTTCCGTAACTCTGAAGGCTGTCGTGCCCCGATCCGTAGCTGTTGTAACTGCTGTACGTGTTCTCGTAGGCCTGGTGCAGGTGTAGCGGCGGCAGGGAGGTCCGGCAGGGGCAGAACCTCTGTATGTCTATCTCTGGCCTGGCGTCCACGGTGCCGTTGTAAGACGGTGATCGTACCAGGGGAGAGACGCGGTTACGAGTGCTGCTTCTGTTCTTACTTCTCTTGAATAATTTGAAGGCCTGTAACATAGACATTAAGAATTTAAATAATTACTACTTTAATTATTTGTATTCATATAAGTAAAGTATGTTACATGTGTATTGTTAAGCGACAGTATAATTAAGACTCTGGTCTATCTACTATCTATCCTTTTAGTCGCTCCGTCTGTCGCCCTCCTTTGTTATTTTCACGTAATATCAATAGGACTTATGCTTTAAGTTTGCTATTAAAAAGTATCAAGAACTCAAAATAAGGTTTCATATATAGATGGTGTTATTTCTCATCTCATTTCATTAACTAAAATAATAACTTGATGTTGCTCAGTTACGAGTGCCTCTGAGTGTAGATACGTTCTCTGTATTTTTTAATTTCATTGAGATTTATTATAAGTGTATTAGCCGTACTGTTGATGATACATGTAGATAATAAATGTATGTAAATAAATACTCTAATGTATAAATAATTAAATGTATTCCAACTAATCATTCCTATTCCGTCACTCACTTCAATATGACTCACATAGGATGTAGTAAGTTATATTCTATTTTTACGTCATAACTAACTTTTTGCTTCAACAAACAAAACAATTTATATATAAGAATAATAATTATTCACAATAGAGGGTTGATGTCAGGCAGGCGGCCGGTCGTAAAACAAATAGCCAAAAACTATTCACAACATGTAAGGCAGATCCAGGTTATAGCTGGGAAATTTCCAGGTAGAAGAAGAAAAATAACTATACTATAGTATAAGGCTGTGTACACATGTATATTAATATTGAATCCACCGGTGACCCGGCCAGTGGCCACATTAAACCCTCAACGTCCCTCGCTACCAGCCACCTGATCAATTTGTTCCAACTTGTTTAACTTTAGATATTATTAAATATATATATTGAAAATCTATCAATAACTTTATTCGATAATCTACACAATATTTTGGTATAATTTTTAAATCATTTCAATAGCTTTCCATGCAGTTATTCTTATTATTAAACGTTTATAAGTATATACATTTAAAGAGTTCTATTTAAAGTACTGTATAGTATATTTCGTTTATAGTTACGTAATATACATAAGTATAAGTAGGGAGTCAATTTCGGCGATGTTAGTGTCAAGGTCACGCTGGAGCAGGGGTCACAGGCTCAGAACATCGATACATCATGATTCTTTATCAATCACTTAAAATATTCGCCTCATAGAATACTATTCAATTGTTAATCTCAAATGGAAGCAATTTTGACGATGTGATGTTCATGAAACTTCAAACTTTGTCGACATCAAAAGGATTTCGTTTCCGCTTAATTGGTATTCTCAAAATGTAATTATAATACTTTGCTAAATTATAATTAATATATTAGAAGCTATTTAATGGATGTGTATTTTTAGTATGTTCAAATGTCGTCTGTTAGCGTGAGAAAGTCGTTTTTTTATGCTAATTTTATATAATACAGAGTCAGGTTGTGAGGGGGTTGTACTGGCCTGTCGGAGCGTGACGGGTCACGGGTGCTCTCAAACGTGACGATCGTCCGCAGACACTATGATAATAATAAAAGGAATATTTCAACGGTTTACTTTAAAATGACACAGACGAAGCCGCGGGGCGAGCATCGTATATAATATTAGCACGTGAGTTTAAAGCCGAAATGTTGTGACTGTAATGGTGTTTGAAATAATTCATGAGATGTTGTCGAGTTTGTCGGAACTTGAAAATTAATATTTAAACAACTATGAATGTTTTATAAGAACGTTCTGGAAATGTTTGTTCCTTGTAGTTGTTTGTCACACGTATGGTACTCTGGTGACTAGTACTTGAAGTACCTGTTGGTATTATGCATCAGAATCTGGGTTTCATAGAGAATTCACGGAAAATTTATACAATGGTAAAGATTTTATCAAAAATTTTAATAAACATTGAATCTATTGTGATAGAATTATTTTATAAATAACTGAAAAATTCTATTTAGAAAGAAAAATTTTCACTTCACTGACTTTCGATTACATTAAACTTGTTTACCTAAAATACGATATTTGTTTTTAAATATATTAATAATTACATAGGACAGTACGGATGTCTGAAATACGAAAAAATAAAATAATTGTTAATAAATATTACAAACTCTTTTGAATTTGACAATAATATATATTATTCAGGTGGTTTTGTATGTTTTATCGAGACAGCCAATAATTATGGATCTCATATAAACAATTGATTTCTGTTGTCGGGTCTTCTTATAGTATTCTCTCTAATCATATGTTTATATGTATGTATGTATATGAGAGGCCAGGCTTGTCTGACGGTCGGTCTGTCCATCAGAGTTGAACGAACAGATCGGACGATGCTGGAGTGATTTACAACTCTCCATATCAGCAGTAAACAAGACACACTATACATACATATAGTTATACAAGTTACAGAAACATTAATATTATTCACACTGATATGAACATGAGAACTACTCTACAACTAACTGAGAATAATCTATATAGTATGACAGAAAAATACTCTCAAATAATATTAAGAGATATTACTTATTGACCGGCTATAAGTCAGTGGTGGCCTAGTGGTTAAACGGCCCGCCTCTCATGCACGAGGGCGCGGGTTCGATCCTGGCAAGTACCAATGTAATTTTTCCGAGTCATATGTACTTTCTAAGAGTATTCAGACATCACTGATTAATGCATTACCAAAGAGGGTTGATGTCAGGCAGGCGGCCGGTCGTAAAAACTATTAGCCAAAACTATTTACAATATAAGGCAGACCCTGGCTAAAGCTGGAAAATTTCCAGAAAGAAGAGACTTATTTACCAGATATAATTTACTCAAAATATTGTTGTCTTCAATATGTAGTAATGATTTCAATGCGATTATTTAGATTCGGGAAGAATCAATAAATGTTATTTTATATACCATTACAATTTCCATGTACAGTCTATATATTAAGTCGACATGTTCACTAGACGATCTCACTATCACAGATCTCAGTAGTCATTACAATAACAAAGTAGTCTACAACACCCTGACACACACATTAGTAGGATGACAACTGATGATAACAATAATAATATATAATACCAAAACAGAGACTTAAACATAACTAATTTTTTATATTAAAAGATCTCTCTCTACTTTTAACAATGATAGTTTGAATCAAAATACATTTTACCTGTGATAAACAATAAAGACAAGAAAATATATTTAGCTAAAATTGTATTGAAATAACTAAAACATAAAATAACATATTATAGACGCTAACTAGTTTATTGATTTGTATAGCGATATTAAATTTTATACAAATTATCAAAACAGTGTGAATTATTCGCTGGAACTATTTTAAGATGATTTCAATCTACTACAATAATACAACACTATCAATACTATTTGTTGGTTTGTTGAAATGTGACGAACTGATATCTAAATAGCTATTAAGTAACTTAATTTCCGTAATTAGTTAAGTATATATGAGCTCGCAAACACACAGACAGCCTCTCAGAGATGAGTGTGACGTGAGATGAGTCTTATCAATATATAAATACACGAAATAACATACAGCACACAGAGATACGACAGGATCCGCGCGGGACTTCTGATAGCGATGTTGGATATTGTTATTGCAAACTAATTCAATATTCAAATTTGATTTAAATGACCGATGATTGTGTTTTAGCATGAAGGCATTTCTTTAATATATCATATAAATAATGAGAGACGTTATTAGGAGATCATAAAGATGTGTTTGTAGACTCACCTGTAGCCATTTCCTTCTGGTCTCCGTAAGGAAGTCAGTGAGCACCATGCTGAGATGCTAAGTATTCAGTCGCGAGTCGTGATGAGCTAGTCGTGAGGAGTCGCGTGCGTGTCGCGCGGCCGTCACTGATGGAGTGCGTATCGGAACTCGGCCGGCGGAGCGAGGGCGGAGGGCGAGGGTCCCACTGACGGACTACGGAGGGACGCGTGGGAACTATCCCACAAACAATACACAACTCCCTCAAATAACTTGTAAATTTTCCCGCTTTTTTTCCACGTTTATTAAATTACTCGTTTATTCGCCGATCCCTGTTCACAGTGACCGACTGACTGTGAATACATTAGGGCTGTGTTATATTGATTTACGTGATTGCTATTCATTTATTTGGTCACAAAATAAAAGAAACAGGTGTAATTAATATAATTTAACAGCCTGAAACAGTACGGAACCATGTAACCGTTATCACGTCGTGTACTTATCATAGACAATAAACCTCTAAATAGGTTAGGTTAGTGTATCATTGGTTACAATTATTCGTATATATAACAACTTACAGACTATAAACAATATAATTTAATATATTTCAGGAGTACATGAAGCTTTTTCAGAGTACAGCTTCCTCTAGAACCGGGTAATTAGAGTAAACATTGAATATTGCTGAGTTAAATTTGTGTTGACCTTACAAGGGGATAGGTCGAATCACTCCCAAAGTATTTGAGCGGTTACATGAAGAGACCTGAACAAATATATGAATTTGGAAATATTAATGGCCTCAAATATATGTATGAATTGGGAACGGAAACTACTCAACGGTTTTTGTAAAGTACTTATTCTTAGTACGTGTTAGTATCACACTACAGACGAAACGTCTCCCGTTTCTCATTAATACTACGTTGGTAAGATGTACGAAGATTTATGAATGAGAAAGTGTACACGCTCGGTAAGTATTGTGACGTACAATGATTAGCGTACTCAATAACAAAATAGTAGATTATCAATAGTAATCATTATCGAGAATTACTCAATGTTTTTGTTTTATTTCATATATATAAGAAACAGATAATGTTATTCAAGTTAAATATATATTATAGTTTTATTTTAAGATATGTATTTCAGACCATCCCTCGCCCACGCTATGTTGTTCCGATTATTAATAACTGACCCATTATTCCTTTGCATGTTTGGTTTTCTATAATAATCTTATACTATATATATGCTAGCTTTTGCCCGCGACTCCGTCCGCGTGAACATTAGGGTTGTTCTTTGTCATTACGGCCACTGAAACCAACTGCATTTCATGGTTTCACTCATGTAAAAGAATGAAACTTTTTAGTTGAATTATGAACAGGTATCACGACGCAAGATTGAGTTGAGAAATTTCAAGATCAGGATTTTTGATCAGAATAAAAGATAGTCCACATCTTTCTACAGGGTTCAGTCTCTATGACAAAATTCATTAAAATTGGTTTTAGACGTCAAAAGACAGACAAACAGATAAAGTTACTGTCGTATATTTTATAATAGTAGTAAGCATATGTATACTTTGTAGTATTAATAAATTTTAAAATCCTATTTATAAATATTAAATACGATAAGTATAGTAAACATTAATAATAAAGTCGTTCGTTTTACATTAAATTCTTACCCCGCAGATTACATTACTACTTGTAAATTATTTATCAAATTTATCCCAAACTGCCATCATTTATCTCGTTATGAAACACATATTATCTGTTCATGTACGCTGTGTGTATGTTTGTATTATTTACACTCATTTTTATAAATCCGTGCCAACGTTTTGAGGTTATCAACAGAGTAAAGAAACATATTTATCAGGTGCACTACTGATGTCTTTTTATATTTAAAAATATAGTTTTTTACTTCCTTATAATTAGAGTAAACTGCGTCTAAGTATTTAATTATTATTTCATACTCTATAAAGTCAATATACTTTTTCTTTTACCAGTATTATATCAATATTTCTCTATCATTCACAAGTTCTACGATTTAACCGATTTTCTATACATTACAAAATATATTTTTTTGTTTACATTACTATTAAGTTACCGGGACCGTTGTGTAAATTACTCTTTTTAGAAATAATAAAGCCATATATTATATCGAAAAAAACGTAATATAACGTATATAACACTTAATATAATACTAATATAGTCCTCGACTTCGCATACACCTAGAAGTATTATCCACAATTGATTTATTTTTGTAATAATAATATTTTTGTACCTTTCCTGATGGATAATTTTATACAATACATCTTATAATATAAGTCATGTCTTGTAGTCTTAAAGTTGAATATATTAATATTAAAAATATTATATAACATGAACTCAGTGTGTCCGATATTCATTAATTAGTGGAGAAACTCTGAAACTAATTATTACTTTATCAACTAATATTAATATTCCTTCATCTTGCCTGTATGTATATGGGCTACATCATTAGCATTCAAATAAGTTTGCCAGTAGTCTCTATATTGTATATACATATTTGGTTTTAATTATTCTCTTGTTGGTAATCAAGACGATCACTAAATATTATATACATATAGTTAACTTATGCTGCCTATTTGTTTTACGATCCATTTGGAGATAATAAACTCGCCAAACCCATTACACAGGCCGTAACAATAAAACAGACTTTATTAAAAAAATATATTTATAAAGGTTTGGGACCTTAAAGAGTCAAGTAGGTAGGTTTTATTCGTTTATCCCAAAACAAACCCAAAACCGCTGAAGGGTTTGCGTCTTTAATTCTAAAGGATGTATTTTATGACAAAGAAAAGGTTTTATATCTGTTCTCAGCAGATTTGAATCCATTCGTCTATAAAAGGAGGTGGAATGGAATAATATGTTTATAAGTGTGGATACGCTATAAGACGGTGGTTTTAAAACGAGCCCACAAAGAAAGGGTTTCTCAAGTTAATTGTATAGATTATATTATATTGTTATCTTTTATATTTACGTATTTTTTTTGTTCAGAAGGCCTATCGTTTGTCATCAAATTGATCTTAGTATGCTTACCCCAAGTTTTACGTCACAATAAAAAGTAATAGTTAACAATTTTATTCGTAAATCTACATGACAGTAGTAAAGTGGATTATTAAGGGTCCATCTCAGCGGTACTTGCAGTATAAGTACAAACAAACCCTCCTTTAAAAAAGTAGGTTATTATATGAAAAACGGAAAAACGCTTTCAATGACATAAAGTAATATAACACATTTGGTGATATTTACACATACATATATGTAATAAACCACCAAAATAATTCAACCGAAAAATATAAACAAACGCAAAAATCATAGTTTTCGGTCTGATTACTTTGATAAAGTCAAAATAATAGTGTTTTAATATATAGTACAGCATTTTTGGTACGAGTAGGTACCTCACAATACATTCGGAGTTTTTTAAATATTTTTTTTTTTTTGTATAAATCTTGACACATTGTATTATTGACGTAAATTATATATTTATCAGAAACGGGTTAACGTTTCGTACGTAGTCCTCCGATCTAAACCCATTCTAAGCACACAAATCACTATCAGTAATATTTGATTATTCTCAGTCCATTATTCCATTTGCTCCTTCAATATTAACCCGGACCTCATCTCCATATGGTTATTACTAGACTTTATGAAGTCTAAACGGCAAACCCTTCGACTAAATGGCGTTATCTAGACTCACAGGGAGGTCTGAGTTACACAATTAAATAAATTCCTATCGTCATTACTAGATATATAACCGAATATTGTGATGAAAATTATTATATAATTTTAAATATAGGTAACTAGTTTTGGCCCGCGATTTTGTTTCTTAATTAGTAATGTATAGCTGACCAGGCGAACTGTTTCGATTTAGAGACAGTAAAAAAACAAATTTTGGATACTATTTAGCATTTTTTTTTAATCTAAGACATTCGCGAGTATTCATTTGAATAACTTTAATATTATTCGGATTACTGCGCGTATTTTATTTATTTATTTGTTTTTTAGTTTTTTCTGTGAAAGTTGAACAGTTTAAAAATATCCTATGTCCATCCCGTGATTTCAACCTACCTTCCGACACTAAGTAAACCAATAAATTAACTAAACAATTTGGAAACAAACAAAGCATATTGGAAGTTCACTTATTAAAACGGTAAATTTATTGGTTAAATCTTTTATCATCTCTACATATTACAATATATATTTATGACGCAAATAATTAAATGACGATTACCTATATTAATTGGCAAACCGGTTGGAGGAAGCCAGATATGAAATATTATTACGTATTTTAATTGAAGTTAAAAATAATGATAGTGTTGTCTTATATTGTAAATATTTCCGAGTTCATCAACCATTATTACTAGTAAGTTATAGTACTTTGACATTTCCACTATCTTATTCTCATACTCGTATATAAAATTCTCGTTTCGCGGTGTTAGACAGAGAACTCCGAAACGTCTAGACCGATTTTGATGAAATCTTGTCAGCATATCGAGTAGCTCTGAGAATCGGAAAACATCTATTTTTCATATCCCTTAGTGATAAGGGTTGTTTACCCTTAATTTTTTTTTTCAGACAAATTTTTTTGTTTTTGATTTTTTCTAATATAGCATTAAAAAAACATACAACCTAAAATTTTTACTCTTTTATCACCAACCCCTAATTTTTTATACGTCAAAACAACGTTTGCCTTTAAGCTAGTATCTATATACATATATATAAGAAAGTTGTGTTAATTACACTATTTATATGGTTGGAAATTGATGGGGAAATAGCTTAGCACCAGGAGACGGACATAGGATATCTAATTATGTTAAATCGAAAAAAATAATTAATAAATTCCAATATCCTGTTATTTACGGCCTCTAAGCCGGTATAGAGTTCGCCCGGTCAGCTATACATACATATAATTATGTATTACTAATTCCAAAATTGTCGCGGACGAATTCGGGGGCAAAAACCTGTATATAGATAAAACGATTCCTACGTCTTGCCACTCAAGATTTAATATTTTATTTCACCTGCCGTGTTCTTAATCGTGTTCCTTGTAAGACGAAATGTAAATGTCATTTCCATACCATATCCCACGTCTAAATCAAAATATAAATACTAGCTGACCCGGCAAACGTTGTTTTGCCATTTACAAAAATAGGGGTTGGTGATAAAAAAGGATAAATTTTGGGTTATATGTATTTTTTAATGCTACATTTTTTAAAAAATCGTCCAAAAATAAAAAAATAAGGGTGAGCAAACCTATAACCCTATATTATGACTCAATGTGCTCACAAAATTTCATTGAAATCGGTCCAGTCGTTACGGAGGAGTTCTCTGTCTTAAGCACCGCGACACAAGAATTGTATATATTAAAAGATATACATATACCTATAAATGAACAAACATCTGTTCAATACACATATATTTTATTTGTGTTTAAATATTACTTTATCTAAACTCTTATATCCGAGGTGATGGAAGTCAATGTCTGTTCATGAAACTAACTTCGTTATCATTTCTTCCTTCATTTTACCTAATTTGAGAATTCCATTTGTCTTACATTAATGTAAATTTTTTCTCAATATAGATCTTTATTGAGAGTGACGCTAAGCTTATAATTATTAAAATTTTTAAGAATTTTTTTTCATTAAAAATATTATAAATATAAAAAAACTACAAAATGTTTATTTCGATATATAATATTATATATGTACATCTAACATTCAACCAGGGCGTGTTAAATCCTCACATAGATATAAGAGTATAGCTCGTGTCTCGACCATTGTTTGTCATGGTGGGTGCGACCTATCACTGAACTTACATATTTGATATATTTTCGGGGTTCTGCGTAAAATACCTGACATATAATTTATCGGTAAACTTGATCTGCATCTAAGTTATAAGGTGTAATAGAAAAAAATCGTATTATTATATGGTTTTAATTGATTTCGTTTAAATCAAAAATAATAAATAGGTACTTAATAATTAATATTATGTAAATGATTTCAAATACTAAGAAATAAAATTAAACAAAAATTCAACATTACATTGTAACAACAAACTTAATTTAATGAAGAAGTTTCAAGTGCAATTCAACTAAAAAAATAAATTCATATTTGTTCCACTTGACCCATCGAAAGTGGTAGTAACCCTTTCTTTAATCTATAGTACTTCGAAGTATAAACTCATGGTATCTATCCTGTATATATAGTTCGGGAGTATAAAACAAGTCATCGATCAACAATAATAAATCAAACAATAAAATATTCGGGAAGGCTTTCCTCGAGCGGTGACGTCACGGGAGCGACGTGGGAACAGAGTCGCGGGGCGGTCACACGCGCGCCCGGCACGTGCCTCGCGATTAATATACAGAGAGACACCCTCGGGACCTTACACAAGCGAAACACGACCCTCTGTTGATGAGGAGAAGGGTCAGGATGGCTTGCACCACCACGGAGATCCCGCACATTAATATAATTACAGATTTGTGGAAAGTGTTCCTTCATGTTAGAGCACGACTCGCTCACACATATATATAATAATAAATTCGATTGCGAATTTTAACATACAGACGACAGAATCATCTAGAAAAAAATGAGTTTATAATTTAATTGTGTGTTTGGTGTTTTATTAAATTACTTTATACGATCACCAAAGTTCTTTTAACATAGTGAACGTGTATTTATTCATTTGACAAACTTACATTGACTTTAAGACCTATAAACAAAAATGATACCTATTTTTAGTTATTCAATTTGACACTTAAATGACAGGTCCACAGATAAATAATAGAATGAAAACTACAGCCTAAATAAGTACATATATTTTATACAACTTTACATTCAAGGTTTATCTTAATGTAAACATAAATTTAATTAATATTTAATTTAAAACCTCGCGATGTTCGTAATATTGAAGTGTTTTAATTTCTCTTTCAAGTCCATCTCAAACAGACAACGTCAATATTAATTCCGTTAACAAGCACTAGAACAGATTAAGCTCGTCGCTGAGCTCAGCAATTATATATTTTTGCTCATTATTTGGAACATAAAAATATATATAATAATAGTGGCGTCCGTCGCTCGCGTGCCGGCCACGCGCCGTCTAGAACGTTCTTTACTTATGTATTATTGTGTATGGTGATTGTTGTGAGCTTACAGCTTATACTAAATGACGTTTGAGTTTAAAATACATGTCCACCGTATTAGAGTGTTCTTAACACACGAGGGTTCGGTTTTAAATAAAAGAAAGTCATTTAAAAAATATATAAACTTATAATTTATTCATGAAATATTATTTGAGGGTAAACATACATTTTGTATAAAGTTATATTCCCTAATTAGTTTATAGATATATCTGATTATTTATGAGGATTTAATAAAATTGTAGTAAAAAGCAGGTCCCACCGAGATTTGAACTCGGATCGCTGGATTCAGAGTCCAGAGTGCTAACCATTACACCATGGAACCGGTGACTATGGAAGATCAAGTTTATATTCTATTTGTTAGAAGTTTAAATAAAAATAAAACTATATAAAAAAGTCTAAAATTATTTAACACTGACTACTTAAAACAATTCAAAACTGCCTCAATATATGCTTTATTTAACCACACACTTTAAATAAAAACAAATTACAAGAAATATTTGACAAAAACTAATTTGAACTCTTGAAGACATTAACAATGTTGCCAGCTATTCAAAGTTTAAAAAGTCCCGGGAACTTTGGTGAAACTTTACGTCATGTTTTGAAATTATTTTTAATTAAATTTCCCTACTTAATACAAACTTATGATCTGTTTTTATAAAGTAACATACGAAGAGATGTTATTTTAACTAAATATCTGTCAAATGCCGACAACTTTCACCTTAATAACAATTAATTTTCACAACCCTAAATCTTATACAGAATCTTCCAGGAAATATCGACGTCTATTTATCTTGTAGTAGGAAGTACTACAAGAATATACAACTAGTTCAGTAAAGAGGAAGAGATATAAGGAACAGTTGTACAAGGAGAATATTATGAGTGAAGTATTAAGTAGAATAGGAATACCACAAGTTATCAATATACATTATTAAATCACTTTGAAATATTAATTAAATCACTTTGAAATAATCTCTCTAAAGTCTTTTTTATCTTTTATAAAATAAAAATATCAAATTCGAGGAAGAATATATTGAGATTTTATAAAAAAATGTCCATTATGAATGAAATATTTTTTTTTTCGGAATACTACGCGTATTTTTTATTTTTGAATCTCACTTATCTCGTCTGTCCGTGATCACGGTTGTTGCATTAAGTAACCGAAACGTTAAGATTATGTATATATAGTTTTTTAACAATAATAAAATACGCGTAGTATAATAAGAAAAATAATAGTTTCATTTAAATGAACACTAACGAAAGTCATAGATCTCATTATATGGATTATGCCTAGGATTAGTTAGCATTTTCCTTTTATATACAGAGATTCATGAATCAGAAACTATTGAAGTCCCGTTCGGCGTCACCATACACACTAAGAGTAAGCATAATGAATGGATCTATGTATAATCAGAATAGTTTATTTGAGAAACAACTTCATTCGGTATATAAAAATTAAAACAGATATATTTCACATATAAAACATAAATAAAAATTTTAATTTTAATAAAATGAGAGAAACATACAATTTAAACTATTTAAACTATTAAAAATGAAAATGGTTTAATATTTAAAAATTGTTAAATATTAAAAAAAAATTAAGAAATATCTTTAAAGAAAACTGGTATAGGTACTTTAAAGCGGTGGTTTATCAAAAATAAAACTATAATAAATAATTACAATACAATAATATATCGTAGTATGAACCACACAGTGGTAGGAAGTTGAAACGTTTGATGGAGTACATGTATTGAATGGTGGTGATGACTGTCACCCATCACCCATCACTCATCACATCGACAGGCGGACACGGGAAGAGTTATATGTATTATACATATATTGACACTTGAAGTCGCATTTTATATCGATTACAACCATCGTAATTATAACATTTGATTTACGATTAATATTCAAAATTGTTAACATATTTTAATATAAATGAAACTAATATTTTTCGAAATTATGTACTACGCGTGTTTTTGATATTCCAACAAAATAATCCCGACGCGACGTTTCGATTACTTTGCATTAAACGTGAACACGGACATCTCGTCTGCGCTAAATAGGTAGGTACTTAATATAAAAACGAGTCTTAAATCTCATTATATTTTAATATAGTTTTGAAACAACGAAAAACTGGACGAATAAGTGCTAAAAGTTCCTAATATGAAGTTTGAAAATAATCTTTAGATTTCATGAAGTAGTTTGTTGTAATAATAAATATTACACAGTGTGTATTATATATGACAAGCCCGCGGGGTGACAGTGTGTGTGTGTGTGTGTGTGTGTGTGTGTGTCGGCGGGCGCGTGAGTTATGTTCACAAACATTTTGAATGATACACTTATTATTTCTCTATTATTGATATTTCACGTTATGATGACCCCGACACCCAGACACCCCGCACACTCCTGTACACACACTATAACCATCTTCATACTTCATACAATTAATCAACAATATAATCTATTTCTTTTATTCTCCATAAGCATAGCTATACTTATAATAAAACAATAATATTACAGTCTAATAAGTTCTTAAAAAACAGACTATACACTTAAACCGTTATAATTGTAACAAATGTCAGTGTATTCTTGAAGTATGAGTGTAGCCATATAGTAATAATAAAAGTAATGGTATATTTATTTCATATCAAAAATGTTCTTTCACAAAATTAAAGTCTTCGTAACCTTAAGTTATTCCTTAAATATAATTTACCTTAAATATATTAGTGAATAATGTATTTATTATGTTTATTTAAAGTATCCAAACTCCCGGTCGCGCTACAACACATTGTCCAAATAAATTGCATCAAACCACTAGCTGACCATACCGTTTTATTGCTTAACAATTAGTTGACCGACCCCCGCTACAGACATACACCCTTATTATAATGAATATAGGGTGTATTTTAGTTAAACGGTATTTGATAGACAGAGTGACCACTAGTGACCGCTAAGGAAAACATTACAAGGGCTCGGGAGTTAAGTATTTAATTGGATGTAGCAGTATGGTCACTCTGAGCACTTGCTCATTGTTATTTACTTATACTCTTATGTGTTCCTTCACTCTACACGAGCAAGCTTTATTATGAATACATCGTCACTCACCTTGCAGTAAGAGACTTGAAAAAAGCTGTATACATAGCTATCGCTACCTTACCTTCTTGGTTAAAATTATCTTCAAATGGAAACAAAATAGATAATTTGTCTACGAGTGCCACAAATGCTAGTTAAACTCCTCTATAGCTGTTTTTGATAAATACTTGTCAACCATTTCGCCTTCTAAAAGGACTAGTCTTAGTACGACGGTTTTAACGGTATAGTGCACGAGAGCCAAAGCTTAACATAGGATGTCGCAAAAAATAGACAGACGTATAATAAAACTGTTTTGTCATTATTTGACATTTTGAATTGAGAGCTAAATAAGTATACCTTAATAAATAAAAAGCTCTCGCATTCTTCCCTGAACTGTTTTTACCATTTTTGTATAAATACTTTAGATGGAGGGCTAGCTTATAGGAATTTTGTTAGTGTTGAGGCCGAGTGCGTCAACAATTTGTTCAAACAAAGGCAGAATCAAAGAAATGATGCGCAACGGTATTTGCATTATAAAATATTTTATTTGATTTCGTAACAAACTCCTGATAACGTTGCTCAAACATATCTTGAGTTTTATTTTTATGGTTTTGCAATCTCCAATCTTGGTAATAGGCCATAGCCTATAAGTTTTTTAAAAGAGTTAGATAATAATTAGATCTTGAAGCTTTTTCCCATTCAATAATACAATCACGAATATAAACATTTGTATTTTCATTGATAGTTAAATTGAATTTGCAAATAAATATTTATACCAAATCGTCAGCACTTGTCCTTTAGAGGGAATTTTGAACCTGTGACTTGGTTTTACATCCATGACTAAAGATATTTCTTTTTAGAACTACGTAACTCCACAGACATGTTGACACAATAAATACCAGGCGTTCAATAATAAAAACACGACACTAACAGTTAGTTGGCACGCGCCATACTATAACAAGTTCTGAAAAGTTTCGATGCAACTAGCCACGAACCGCCGTGATTCAATTTATATTTTACATGAAATTTTATTTATACGCGTTTTGACATCATTCACACAAAATAAAGGGGTTTGAATTAAAAATATAAAACTATAAGTTTTCTAGGACACCCTAGTACATATCTCATGCTTATAATAATTTGAAATTTTTTATTTTAAAATATACTTTTTGTTTTAATACGTTAATATAATATTATAATAAGTACATTTTAAAAGATTTGTGTATTTAAAAAGTCACATGCGCAATATGAGATTAATTTTTAATTTTATAAGGAAATGATCGAATTATTCTATAAGGGGACAGTATCTATACAATTATCAGGGGCTATACTGATCGAATCGTACATAACAAACGATCTGTTGTCACTTGTAAATTACATTTAACGATTTGGTTACAACTGGTGTGGTTTATGAGCGATCATTCATCCATCGATGGCACATGCCCTTGGGATTTTAAAATTTTATTCCTCCATAAATTAATTTAATATTGATAGGGAATTTATTAAATCAATATCAGTACATATGTAACTGCAAGTTTAATTTTTAGAATTAATTTAATGTATAGAATAAAATGAAGAGATATATAACATCAATTTAAATTAAATGTTTGATTCATTAATAATGATTGTCGTATAATTCTTTTGAGCGCGGTATGTAAATCCTATTTTTTTCTGTTGACAGCCGTGAAAGTTTTAAAACGTTTTAATTGTCAAAGTGTATGACGCGGCGCGGCGGTGACGGCTGACGAGTGACGACTGTAACAAATCCACTTAAACCTTTTAATTGTTAGTTGTATTCACATTTGTATAAATCACAATTATATGCTATTAGAATATTTTAATTTTATTATTGCTATTTTTTAATTGTTGTAAGATCGTTTTATATTTCGATTAAGTTTTGCATTTTTTATGGATTTTTTTTATCTGGCATAATTGAAAATCAAAAATATGAACGTATTTCTTATTTACGTATAAATAACATTTAAGTGTTTTTTTATGATTAGATAGAAGCGGTATAGGTTTTTCAAGTTGTTTCTGTTTGCCCGAGGTGATCTCCAGCTGAGACGGCTCATTGCCTTATTGTGACTCACTTTTCGATGAAGAAGATTGTAGAACAAAACAGAGGTGATATCAGAATGAATAAAGACACGTAAATAAACAAAAATAGGGATTGATATTTTATTTTTATGGCATTTGGAGTTTACCATCAAAGTTTCTTTATGTTATTTTTATTAACTAAGCATATCTGCACGGCGCGACGCGGCGGGTCTAAATAATAGTTAGTTAAATAAATCGTGATAGAATTATTAAATGTTTGTTTTAAACTATCAGCAGTTAATAAATATAGTTAAAGGAAATTTTATACACATATATCAAACACTATGTAAAACCGGTGAAATTGTAACTTCAAAATGGTTTTTAGCAAAACATTGACCTTAGTATCTGCGTTTCATTCGAATATTTTTTACACGAGCGATTAACGCAGTTTTCAAAATAAAATAAAATTAGCTAACACTTCAAATGAATGCGATAGCTTACTGTTTACTTTAAGTAAGCATCGTCACACACCATACGAATAGTAAGATAATTAACAGTTTTCATTAACAAATCTCGGCATATTACAGTAGTAGTAACGTAGGTTATTGAATGAGAAACGAAACAATACGATTTGTGTTGATGCTAACTCAGAATAAGTATACTGTCCGCTTACAACAAGTTTGTATCCCGAAACTATGTGTTGAGATTTACCAATTTTTTACTCATTCTATGTGCGAAGATTTATGAATGAAAAAAATACAATGCTTCTAATGTAGCTTAACATCGAAGGAAAAACACAGTGTCTAGTTTATTATTCATACATTTTTCCATATAAAAGTATCAACTATCATGTATATAAAGGTACTTAATTATGTGATTGAAAAACTTATAATATTTTAAAAATCTGTTACCGTAATTCTGTAGCATATTATGTCTGTAGTTAGTATTGTAGTAAAAAAATATTATATTGAATAGTAACTTACAAAATGGTTAACTGAATTTTCAGTGTGACGATAACGAAATTATTAAAACTTACAAAAATGAAATAAGATGAACTATTTTACTTTGTTGCCTAAAGCGATACTAGTATCGACATCTAACAACAACTAATGGAATTGTTGTTTGAATAACAGTGCCATCTATTTATTACCCACATCAACAAAATTTCCTCTCGGAAATTGTTTTGTTTAGATTTCTTTAAATACAATTCTCTATATAAACAATATTGACTTTAAATCCTTTTAACTTAAATAGTATAAAACCCTACATAAATTTTTAAACGATAATTGCTTCTCATTATCTTATTGACATTTGACATTTAAGTTTATTTGTATATTGTATTGTTCAGTACAGTAGAGGTACTGAGAGATCTCAGTACTTACGTGTCTATGCGTGTTGAACACGCTCTTATTTCTCATAGGTAAAACCTATTGATTTTGTCTTAATATAATAATAAACGGTATAAAATAGTGCTCGCCGTTCTAGCGAGTAACGAATTTTGTGAGTTAAATAACTCAATGTCCTCCCTTCAGTCGAAGAAAATGCCATTATTTGATTTAAAGGTTTATGTTCGAGTCGTAGCCGCTGTTTTCTCAGTAAGTATATTTTCGAGCTCACGTTTATTGTTTTTTATTAGTTAGTTTTAAAACTGCGAACGCTAGTTTATGCAGAATTTATCGTGTTCAGTTATTGTGTAATACGTTTTTAGCATGGATTAACTAATGTATTTAAAATAAATAACATAAAGAATAAATATCATTAAGTTCACTACAAGTAGATATCAAGTTTAAATATTTAACATCGTTATTAACAAATAAACAGTAACAAAATATTTTTAGACGGTTTTGTATGAAGAGGCTTTATGATTAAATACACTACTAGCAATTGTTGTTTATATCCTACATGATTTATGTTATGTATTGTAATAAATTGACTAAATATTTCGTCACAATATGTAATTGTGCTAATTATATTGAAGCATGTGCGACGTGTTATTAAACCTTTTAATATATCAGTGATCTTATTCTAGATATCATCAGCCACAGCATTTGTGTTGTCTCTGCTGCGTCTCTTGTGTCCAAACCTGTATTATGTGGAATATTTGGACGGCAGTGACTTGAGTGAGTAATTTCATATAATAAGTTCATTGATTATTATACTGTAACTCTCCTTATTAAAGTTACTGTAACTTTCCTCACCTTTATTTGTAATATGAATATGATTATATTTCAGTTATCCACTACCTTATATCCGGGCTGATGTTGGTAACTAGTTCTATTGGCTTCCTGAACAGTTGTGTTGTGATGAACCGTAGTTCCTCTCAGAACACTGGTCGGAACATCACCACTTGGTTGTTACTGGACTCACTGTTTGAGACGGCTCGGGTCGTCTATATATTCATGAGTGAAGTTGTCATCAAGGGAACGGGCCCACTACAGATCTATGAACTGCTCATTAGCATCGCACAGTACTGTAAGTATGATTCTACTTTTACATTATGAAAACTTTGATTTGTCAACATACAAGTTTTCTAAGTAAAATTTTGCATGATAAACATTGTTGAATTAAAAAATATATAGCAATATTTAACTGAAACTAATATTTTCCCGGTATACAACGCGACCTATATTTTGATAAAAACTACATACTCCCGACGTTTTGGCTACTTCTCAGCAACCGTGATCATGGACAGACAAGATATTTGCACAATTTTGCGACATTTTTCATATACATATTCTGATATCAACTAACCATATTATATAATGATGCCATAGATCTCTTGTATATAATTAATAGCATTGGTATGTTTCCAGTGTTGGACAGCTTCCTGTACTGTCAGATGATTCTGAAGCACTGATCCCCTCTCCTCCTCTAGGTTGTAAGCTACATCTGATATTACTACAGCAGGTAGACATTCCGTTAGTCTATGATCTCCACAAGTATTATTTGTAGTGTGATAAGAGTTCAACTCTACTATTAGTTGTAGTATTCACTGTGATTATTAACTCTATGATTCAAACTCAATGAGATTAATTTGTTTTTGGAGCTAAGTATTTGTCTCTGTATGTTTTGTTTAGAAAGTCTAGATCAATATTTAATTAATGAGTTATTAGCTTCATGATTTGTAGTCTCAATATGTGAGTACATATATTTGACATGTCTGAAATGTTTTATATTAAGAAGTCTAAATTATTAGAAAAAAATATAGAAATTATTTAACTTTAAGATGGAATTGTTGAAAAAACCTGTCTTTATACTTTATTTATATTATAAAACCTATAATTTTGTTCCTCTTATGTAACTTTTTTTATGTTATACTAGTGAATTAGTTGTAAGTTTTATTCTGTAGTTTATGTAAAGGAATTATATATAAAATGTATGCAAAGATAAGATTATTGTTGAATGTCCAACTCTTGAATCATAATCTGTATTCAAATAATTTGTTCATCTTGTAAGTTTCAGCTATTTATATACATTTTGGCAAATAACACTCATACTTCAAATATAAATTAATATGTTGGGTGAGACACAGACTGTTGGCAGAACACGGAACTGTTCATGTCAATATATTGTTGTGTCATTTAATTAATACTCACTTTATTAATACTTTAATTAAAAGTTTCTTTGATACCTAACATATTGTACTGAAAATCTTAGACATTGGATAAATATAGTTCTATTCATATAACAAGATCTGATTTTCTATATATATTAATTATTTTAATAAACATATCTCTGGAATTGTAATCACAAGTAACTAGTCTACATGTGAACGCTGAACTTTTGTTTGACCTGTAAATAAATATGAATAAAACAAATTGTATAATTATTCTTTTAATCTGTGAATCTTTCCAAAAATATAATGCATACAGCTATCAACACATCAACAGGCTACAGCATATGGTGTGCGATCCTAAACAATACTGAAGGCCACTGAGTACATGCGGTAGTGGGCGGGGAGTCAACTCAAATGTTTTATAATACACTAATTAATATACTTGTGAAGGAACAAAACAAATGTTACCGCATGTACCGAGGATTGTTCTCAGGGTTCATTACAACTATCCTTACACATCCTACCTCACTTTAGAGTCTTCAAACAGTGTTTCTATAGACATTCTAAATGCACACAATAGTAATCAAATTCATTTCTATTAGAGCGAAAATACTTGAAAAATCATTTACAGTTTGTTAACTCCATGATCCCATTCCAACTCGATATTAATGAATTAAATGAGCTTTTAGCATTACAATGTTACCCTGTACAATTATAATCAAATTGTCTCAATGTAGGCCAATTGAAATCTCGTTACTTCATCAATATTAAAAAACAATTTAGAATTCCAGCAAAATGTTTATACAAAATATGTTCGCAAAGCTTTTCGAAATAATTTCATCCAAAACAATTTTTGATTCTCTAATCTTAAAAATGATAGCCGTACATCGTTCGCTTTTCATCCCACGAATGGCACAAACCCACCACTACGTTGTATATAAGACTTCTACATTTTAATAATCTATTGCTCGAATGTACGAAAATACAATTATTTTTACACTTAATGGCACTTCTAAACTTTGTAACTTTAATAATTACTCAATCACTAGCAAAATACACTCTGTACAGGCGGGGAGCGACGCGGGGCGAGTGATGTGTGATCACAACTATGAAACACAAATGAAATCGAGGCTTTGAACAACAAGCCGCAGGTTTAACGAGTCACCGCCCCCGCTTAATGAAGAATCTGTATTTAAACTTTGCATCACTAAAAATCTTTTATACAATCTAAATATTAAAATATAGAATTTGTTATCCTATCGACAATATTGCATATAAATTTAGTATTACAGTAACGCGTCACAACCGGCTACTTCAATGTACAAGATAATATCAACTAATATTATACACGAGATGACGCTGAGATCTTAACGCGAGGAACTCAAATAAACCAAACAATACAAATATTAAGAAACATCAACATATTGTCATGAACTTATTACATTATAATACACATCCGTCTCGTTACAATTATTATTATAATATTCTAGATCATTCTTTTACTCACAGTACACATACCACCAACTTTATTCCGTCAACTGACAGAAGTCATTATCTGTCAGAGCGACACGTAAGGCAATTATTTATTTGACACATCAAACATAAAAGATTAAAAGCCAAGAGTCAAATGAACGCTTTGAATATTAGTAAATTATTTCAACACATCGTTAATGTTTTTGTGCCCGTCACGAAACCTAATCTAGTTCATAATTTCCCTAAGGGGTCCACGCAGGCCGGTCTAGGATATGTCTCTTCGTAATTCCGAACTAAACTACATCAATAACAACCTACCTAACTTAATACGACGCGAATCTCCAATATTTTTAACAAATTAAATACATATCAAAATACTTCGAAAAAAATAATCAATAAAACATTTGGCAGACGACGCGTTCACGAGCACGGGATGCGCGACGTGACGTTTTGGCATCTGCTCGGGTTTATTAAAGTCACAATCCACAAGCCGGCAGCAGGGCCGGGTCGCGCTGGCCGTCATTAGTTCTTTATAATCACAATCAAAGAGACTTCCAGCTATATAAACTGTTCATACACGGAACACGTTGGTTCCCTCGTGCCGTGTGCGTGTGGTCGGCGGCGGTGCGAGCTAAAAGTTCTGTTGTCGTTTCCGTTTGAGCGTGATGGCGTCCAGTATGGGGCGTCGCTTCCGCTCGTACCGCTGGTGGAGCCGTTCGATTTCCGCCTCCATCTCCGCGTCCAGCGCCGCCATGCGCGCCTCCAGCTCGCTCGACGACAGGAACGACAGCTACACACATACAGAACGTTACACACACATACACACACACACAAACACCACGAACACACCGACCCGGGCCCCGCAAGGTACATAATAATAATACGGCGTTCAGATAGTTAAGAAGTCTGAAGAGTATACATATATGTATGTACATGTGTTGTTCAAGTGTTTATCAAAGTTAGTCCGTGTTATTTCAATTAGCAAGTCACACACACACGCTTAGTACAGTTAGTACAGACTATGTATATATTAATGTGTGTGTGTGTGTGTGTGCGTCACTTACGGGGCCGGAGGGCGAGCAGAGTGACGACGTGCAGTTGACTTACGAATTCGAAGTTCCCGTCCACGTCCAGCAGGGCGCGCGGCCCGCCCGGCGGGGAGCCCGGCGGGGAGGAGGGGGCAGGGGGAGGGGACGACACCGAGCACGGCCCGCCGTCCACCCTGCAGGAATATGAACATACATATAATTTATTTAAAATGATTTCATGATCATAGTACCGGAGTAAGAACATTTAATATTTTTCCAGCGAAAGCACTTCAACAATCAAATTTGTAGTTTAAATTGACGTTGAGTATTACACATTTGACTACACGCTTTACAAGATGTTGACGGGAGTTTCTCCTGCTCAGTGTATGTGTGCGTATGTGTGTGTGTACCGGTGCGAGTCCTGGAGGGTGAGCGTGCCGGCCAGCGTCCCGTTGGTGGCAGGCAGGTGGTTGAGGTCCTTCTTCTCGAAGTGTTCCAGGAACAGCGGCCGGTACTTGGGCCGGCTCGGGTCCATGGGGTCTGTGTCGTGACCTAAGAACATACAAGGATTACAACATGTATACAGAGTAATATAATGACAGATCTTTCAAACACAATAACGCTCACAGACTTGATATCCTTTTGAAACACATGACAGTCAATTAAACACACTACACTAATAGTACCTTTCGCTTACTTCTTCATCCGTATCATATAATGTGTGTTTGTTATATATTACATATACCTTAGATATTTATTTAAATTAATTCAATATTTTTTGCAACAATAATAATTAATAGGCTTAGACAGAGTTTGTCCCAGTTGTCATATTGAGTGTAGTATTTTTTTTTGTATGGAGTATTACTATTAGCCTTGCTTCTTTTACAGTGTCACAGAAATAATAGGTCAGTACTAAGACCGGCAAGTAACAAAGGGGCTTGAAGGGCCCCCAGAGTTAAAACGTTCTAAGAAAGCTTGTTAGGTGAGGCTCGGAGCACGATAGACGTGTGTGTGCGTGTACTAACGCTTCATGGTGGCCAGGTCGTGGTCGTATATGACCATGGTGCCCAGGTCCGCGGCCAGCTCCAGCTCCAGGTCGCGCGGCACCAGCGTCGCCTCGCGCGCCTTCATCGTGGCCGAGCTGTACTCCTCAGCGTCACCCGCACACTATATATTAAACAAACACTATATATTAAATGGTATATACTAAGAGAGACTCAGAAGGGAAATGGGGTGTTGGGTAGAAACCTAGGGGCTGATTAGTGATTTCACTTAGCTAGGATAAGTTATAATGGTTTTTCAGTAGGTGAAAGAATAAGGGC
This sequence comes from Danaus chrysippus, assembly GCA_916720795.1. NCBI lineage: Eukaryota > Metazoa > Arthropoda > Insecta > Lepidoptera > Nymphalidae > Danaus > Danaus chrysippus. The sequence goes on along the minus strand of CAKASE010000080.1, from coordinate 1,581,843 downwards.
GCTAAAAAATAATGTATTCAAAGTGTGTAATCGACAAAATAGGTATGAGAACCCTTATATCAGGGGTACTAGTGATCGTCCATCGATGTGTGTGTGTGTGTGTACCTGTGTGACCGGCCGCTGGTTGTCGGCGGCGGGTTGCATGTTGTTGCTCCTCCTCAGAGCCTGCGCCTCCCGCAGCTCCCTCGCCTCAGCGATCATGGCGCTCAGTATACTGGCCTGCTTCGCGTTTCCTGCACACACGGACACCACATACAGATACTGGCTTCCATTCAAGACTGCTTTAGTATGGACTATGGGATTTGAACCAGATATCATAAGAACTATGTATTAACCGATCGTCAGCGCCATCTATAGACTGAAAATACAACTTTTTCAAGAAATATTATTTCAAAATAAATTATATTGTATATGCTACTCTCATGTCTAATATATATGTATTACAAGACAGTTTCTATAAAATCCGGTACTTTAGTTTTTGTGTGAGAGTAAAACGCACACATAATATCGATGGCTCCTATGTATAAGGGCCAATTTGCAAAATTACTATTTTCTAATACAGGCATTTTAGGTTTAATTCCAATGTATCTTGTACATGCGATAACTGATACTTTTGAAACTTTGTATAGCAACTATGAAAAACATGGACGATATCTTATATATTTAAATGAGCAATTCTTGTATATATATATATATATACAGGGTGACTGGTGAATTACTATCGATATTTAAGGAGCATACTCGGTACATGATTCTCATTCGAATTATGTAAAAAAAATAGGCACTTAATTTTTGACAAAATTTCCGTATAAATAAATAAAGTGTGTACACGTTCCAAGTGTTCCAAGTGTGGACGCGTGCGGCGGCGTGCTGATACAACGACACGCCGCCGCGCGCGAGTGTGTGTGTGTGTGTGTGTATACCTAATCTGTAGGGTGTTCATACGATGCGTAATTAATTACATAACTTTTGGTTAACTTTACTTAGAAGTTTATTAATATTTATGTTATATTAATTTTTATTTTGTCATATATGATCGTCAAATATCACGTCCTCAAATATTGATAGTAATTCACCAGTCACCCTGTATACATATTTATTGGAATCTCGGAATCGGCTCTAACGATTTTCATGAAATTTAGTATGCGGGGGATTTCGGAGGAGATAAATCGATCTAGCTAGGAATCATTTTTAGAAAATTTTATTTTATTTAAAAAAAAAATCCAAAAAGGAGTCGTTTAAAATATGACTCTTCCTGACATCTATTGGTGAATAGTAATACTACTTTTTGCTAATTGCTTTTAATAATTGTTTAACCCTTAACCACCTAAGTGAGTATTCTTAATAATTCTACTAGACCACTTGATATTTGGAGTTTCTCTCTTATTTACGGATGAGATTTTGGACAAAATTTTACTAAACACAAATAATGAAATAAGACTAATGAAATCAAAATACAATACGTATGATATAAAAAGGAAACACAAAACGGCTTACCTATGTTTTGTATGTAAACTACCTATTTGTTTGGATTTTTTGTGAAAAATGTGTTGTTACTGCTGCGAAAAAATTTAAAAGTTGAGGCGTTGCAATTTTGTTTAATTTTTGTATTTTTGTTGTTTTTTTTTAGGTTTTACTTTAAGTTTATTCAAATTAATAGAAATAAGAAAAGAAATTAAAGTTTTAGTATTTTTGTAATAAAGGTCTCATTTTCTTAGTATAGTTATTTATGGTGCCGTATTCCTTATATTAATTAATTTTTATAAAACATTTTAATTACTTCTGTTAATTTGTGACGCATAAATAAAGCATTTAAGTATAGCCATGTATTTTATTTAACTAAACTTTACTTTCTTATCATAGATCCCAAAGTAATCGCAGAAATTTATGAGCGGTCTCTGTGACCGCACGTAGGTGGTTAAAGGACAAAAGTAGGTGGTAGGTGGTTAAGGGTTAAACGACACAACAGCAGATGGCGTTGCTCAGTAACAGGAAGAAATGAGTGTTTGTTTTGAGGTTAGACTAAGAAATTAAGTGTTGATTTATATTGTTTTGCGTCTTCTTAACGTGTTCACTTAAAAATGCCTACACGAAATAAAAAAAAAAACAAAATAAATACATACTAAAAATTACTAAATACTGAGCAAAGCTCGGTGACCAGATATAGTACATTTAAGCTTGATAAAGTTTTTTGTATACCTACTAGTTTTGAATGTTAAAAAGTTTCTTACTGTAATAAAAACTAAATCTTTCCAACAACAAATACCCATTTTTTTTAAAATGGATGTTGTAGAATACAGTATTATGAAGTGTTTTAAGCAAAAAAAATAAAATGGCAAAAAAATAAAAGCCAATGTAGTAAACATTGGCTTTTATACATTGGACCCATTTATATATATCTACATATATGTGTATGTGTGTGTGTGTACCTATAAACTCGTGCGCCAGCAGGTACTCGGCGGTGGCCCTCTCCTCCGGGTTCTTCACGAGACACTGACTCACGAAGTCTATGAACTCCGGAGACCACTGGTCCGGCTCCCTGGAATATAACACGTTTATTGTATTATTTATATGAATATTGAGCCACACACTGAGGAACTTATATCCAATGACTAGGTATAAATGAAACTAATTTTATTCGAATTACAACACGTATTTTATTATTTTAACTACATATTCCCAACGTTTAGTTGCTCAAAAGTAACCGAAGTAATAAAATACGCGTAGTAGTCTGAATAATATTAGTTTCATTCACATAAATACTCGCGACTCTTAGATTTCATAATGACTAGGTTTCCACAATAAAAAAAAATTTCGCCTGCAGCTAAATATATCTTCTATAAACTATGAAATGTATAAAAAAGAACTACATAGAGGATGATCAAACGTTATATAGTTAGTAGAGTAGAGGATGACCTGGCGGCCGGAGGGGAGGGGGGAAAGGGTCATACCTGAAGGAGGGGGGCGGCTTGGTGGGTATCATGAAGATGGCCCTCATGGGGTGTATGTCTCCGTAGGGCGGCTTGCCCTCCGCCATCTCCAGCGCCGTGATGCCCAGCGACCAGATGTCGGCCACACAGTCGTAGCCTATCTCCTGGATCACCTCGGGCGCCATCCAGAACGGAGTGCCTATCACTGTGTTGCGTTTCGCCATCGTGTCCTGGGAACACACACTAACATCGTACCCTTGCAACATCTGCTAGAACCCCTGAGTATCTACAGGTCCTGGAACTCTGCCTTATAGCCATAATCTTTGGTCATAACAGATATTTTTTATTTTATTTATTTGGTAATCCAACAGTTTTTATACATAAGTTTTTATATTAACTATTATATAACATAAAATTAAAACCAAAATAGGATTACACGGGTAACTTAAACATATTAATAACTAGAAGACGGTAAAAAGTAAAACTTATAGTATAAAAGTAATATAAAGGTAAAACTGTTTACGGGTGGGAATCCAACAGGGGCGCGTTTGTATGATTGTGTGTGTGTGTGGGTGGGCGTGTGTGTATGTGTGTTATTATGAATTTTTATCTTTTTTAATTATAGCTTTTTTAAAAGCTAGTTTTGACATGCTGAACAGATCAATTTCCGAGTATTGTGAATTATATGTGTTGACAATGCGATTAAAGACAGAGTTCTGTGCATAGTTAGTGTTTAGCTCGGGCGTGTGGAATAGTGCTGTATGACGTGTGCGGCGATTAGGAACTCTTAAATACAGAGCGCTCAATAAATCAGTGCAATATACAGGGTGACTGGTGAATTACTATCGATACTTGAGGACGTGATATTTGACGATCATATATGACAAAATAAAAATTAATATAACATATATAGTATATATATATTGAGAATCTAGCTTAGAAAATGTCTTTTAATCAGTAGGGCTCACCGTAAGTTGTCCGGCTACACCGAAATCCGCCAGTTTAGCGTGACCCTCGGTGTTGAGCAGGATGTTCCCGGCCTTGATGTCCCGGTGGATCTTCCGTCGCCGGTGCAGGTACTCCAGCCCCTTGAGCGTGTCACACAGGATGGTCGCTATCTCGTCTTCAGAGAGCGTCTTCTTCCTCAGCCTCATGATGTCAGACACGGACCCCGCGCCGCAGTATTCCATCACGATCTGGAAATTACAAGTTCAAATCTTCTAAAATCAGATTAATTGACTGAAAGACGTTGATTTTAATATTTAAACAGATAACCTTTTTTTTGTATAAATCATGGGTTTTATTCCAATAAATGTGCAATCAAAAGCCATTTCAATGAACAATATTTTCTCCCGTCTCAAGATCTCATCAGTATGTTAGGTACAGTAGTTCCTACCCATAGGTCAGTGTTCTTGAAGTAGCTGCCGTAGTACTTGACGACGTAGGGGCTGTCACACTGCTGCATGATGGAGATCTCCTTGATGATCTCCTGCAGGTCCGTGTCCACCGGCACCTGCTTGATGGCCAGCACCTGGCCGCTCTCCTTGTGGAGCGCCTGGAACGAAACGTGACCAACATTCAAGTCGACAGAAATACTGACTTTGTTGAAATATGAAATACTAGCTACGCCCCGCGGTGTTACCCGCGGATTTCCGGGATGTAAAGTAGCCTTTATGTTATTCCTGGACGTCAGCTTCTTGTATACAAAATTTTATCGAAATCGGTTCAGTCGTTTGAGTGTGAAGAAGTAACAAACATACACACACACACTCACAAACTTTCGCAATTATATTAGTAGGATTATCGAAAAGAATCCTAATGAATATGAAGCAATAAGTAGATCCATTTTATTATATTGATATCGCTTAATATTTCGTGTCTAATGATGTCATGACTAATACTTCGATTACGTTCCTAGAATAAATTCGTAACATATTGATGAGAGTACACTAATTGGACTTTAGCCACGAGTTGGAATGTTAATATCATAGTCAATAAGTTTTGGATAATAGAGGAATTAATGTAGAAAAGTATTAATAGTAGAAGTAAGTAAATATTGTGGGAGTTAGGTATTTATGTCCCGCCAAAGACGCGCATAGCAACAGTCGTCTCACAAACGATATGCAACTTTCATAACGGTATTCGCAAAAATCAGTTATCGAGGAGGCTCATGCAGATTGAATGTTCATCGAAGATTTTATTTAATTAAATGAAAACCAGTATCACTTGCGATTGTGAGGGCGACCTACTTTAACGAGTGCGTTGAGAGCTGTTCAATAATATAAGGTTTATACATCAGATGTAAATATGTCGGGTCAACACGACCTGATGCAGGTAGGTGTATTTTTATTCACCTTGTACACGCTGCCATAGGAACCTTCTCCGAGCTTGCAGATGATGTCGAACACTTCCTCGGGCTGACGAGTCAAACTCTCCTCGGAGAGTTTCTTCAACTCACTGTAACAACAACAGACATTACTCAATAATACAAAGGACGCCACTCTCACGATCCAATGATGAAAATAATAATATACAAAAAATAACATCTTCAAACAAACATTTCTAAACAAAAATTCTCGTAGGTCAATGACCTATACCATCTTGTAATGTAAACAGAGATAATGTAATAAAATCAATGTTTCCAAATCTATGTATGTATGTGTCAATGAACCGTGGTCGTGATGCCCCCTGATCCTTTATCGCTTGTGGTTTCTTTGTTTTAGAGTATATTTTTTATCGTGTTTACCCACGCTCGCCTTTTTGTAACAAACTTTAATGCCGACCCAATGACATGTTCTGAACGCTAGTAATACTTTATTTGATACAACAAGTCACTCAAACGGACATCTATAAATAGCTTCTAGTAATTAATTCATCAGTTCGTCATCTGCGTGCTATCGATTTGTAATTAATTATGATTACTTCTTTCCCTAACATTGTCCGCGGGAGTTAAAAGTTAATTAAAAGATATTCTTTTAATGTTTGTTTTGTCCCAAACATTCTAAATCATGTGACTTCATATTAGAATACAAATGACACGACGAAATCCAAGGATTTTCGGAGCAGATTGCAGTTTATTTCTTTGTCTTATATATGACCTATCTGATCGCAAAGTTTCATTAAAATTCGTCCATACTAGTTTGCGTTAAACTGTAACAATCGTCCTCACATCCAACAATAGACATAAAAAATTCCGTATTAATACTATCAATGTGGTATCTTTATATTTTTCTGTATCTTAAACACTATTTATATTGTGGCTATATTCATAAAAGTCCATCCTAATTCCGTTTCTTCAGAGTCAGTCATTTTACGAGTTCGTCGACATTTTTCTTTATTACATTCGCTTCTTTAATTACTACATATTTTAAAGGAAACCCTCAATTATCATTTAAATTATATCAATATTCAATTTCTATATAATAAAGCGAGATATTAATTTGTACGATAAATATCTAATTTGAATTTTATTCCAGTTAAATATTTTTAAATTGGTATTAGGTAGTGCCTATCATCCCATATACTGGTTAATAGAGTTGCTAAAATACATTCTTATTGTTTATATTTCGCTAAAATCTTATTCATTACTTCCTTGAAGGTTAATGGCAGTGGGAAGTACGCACAGTAAAACTGTTCCGATTCTTTGGTTTGGGCATAAAGAAGGAAGAAGCCCGTCTACGACAATAGAATGAAGACCCAACGTCATTGTGGTTTTCTGATATGAAAAGGGGGTGGGAAAATTATATTATACAATTTCTAAGCACTCGCCAAAGTGTTTCCCATAAAATAACATAAAAAGGTTATAATAACCAGCCTGTAGTTTATTAAATCGCGATCAACAATAAGTATGTTTTCACATCTTAATTGCCCAAATGTGACATAAATACTCTAAACACGAGCGGTTCTGTGCTTGGTAGAAACAAAAAAGCTATCCCGGAGTAAAGAACTGCCGTATCTCGGCAGGACCTCAAAGTTTTCTTATAGAAGCTTGGATATTGACTTAATGAATTGCAAACGTAGAGATTCGAGGATACCTCTATGTATAGTAACTGTCCTAAAGTTACCTACGGTATCACTGAAATCAATATTTTCAGTTTAATTATTCAAATAAATCAATAGATTGTAGATTGGTTGGTAATAAGAATACTATTTTAAAGAGACAAGGATGAGAGGAGTCAATAGACAAAATTAATATTTCGGATTTTAAATCTATGTCTTCCTATTAAATTAAAAGTTTGATATCAAAATAAAGAGACCTTGTACGTGGTTAAAAGTCACCATTTCTGATTCTTCAAAGGATTACAAATTATAATATAATTTACTTTCGGTTACATCTTTATTACTAGAGCCTAGTATTAATGAAATTTTCAGACAATAGTACGTACTGTAAGTTAGTATCGACACACGCCATACGAAGCTTTTCAAGATCCTCGTGAAATTTCCTTCATTAGATACATAAAATAAACAAATATTGATCAATAAAAAACTGTTTACTCTCCGTATGTATTAATGCCAACTCAGACTAAACAGACAGAGCTCAATAAAACGTTCTCTTATCAATGGACGGAAACAACACTTTATATAAAAAATATCTGTAATCACATGCACATGCGTAAAACACCATATACAAGATAAATAACAGAACAAACATAACACATATTAATATGGTATTGAATCAGAAATAGAGTTGGGAGGAAAATATGGACGTACTGAAATAGACAGAGCTTTGAGACATTTTAAATAGCGTTTGACACGAGCACATGTGTTAGTCAGACGCGGCCGGGGATGGAATTTAGTTTGTACTGCTTTACTTTGAATATCTACAGATTGAAACGACAACACGTGGTCGAGACTCGCTTTACATATAAGATAGCCTTTTTAATTTGACTACTCAACCTTTAAGAACGTTCTAAGTTATCGATATATATTTTATAATAGTTATTTAACCAACTATAAACAGAATCTTTTGTTCCATTGTCATCTCAAACAATGAGACAGTCTTATATCACACTGAGCATCTCTGAGATATTGTAAGGTACCGATGATTATCTTAAACTTATAAACCAGTGGAGGTCAATGATATTTATAACTTTACTACGAGTAAATAAAACATAGCTTCAATAGACACATATGATACGGTCTACGGTCAACATGTAGCATCTGTGTTTATTATTTATCATATTTATTTATAATTTATCAATCAATAACTGTAACTGTATTACCGGCACTAGATAAGGAAATGAATCACTGTAGTGTGTATAACGTGGAATGCGGCGAGAAGGATCGCGGTCAGCGCGGATTCCTTAAATCTGACTAAGGTCTCGTGCGGGTCTGAAGCAGTCTTTGTTACAAAACATATTTCTAAGTAGTGATCGTTTCATTCGATACACGAACTTTAATATATTAACTAAAGGTTTGTATCGAATCTTTAAACTTAATCGCCAGCTTTAGATGACCTGTGTATGCACTCACCCTTGCGGGCGTTCGTTGGCGCTCATTCTGTCCGCTCTCCTCTTCTTGCAGGTGTTACAGCTGAGTGTCGGAGCCTCCCCCTCCCACACGCCCCCCTTCCAGAACACGAGGCGACCCTCAGCGTCCATGAGGGACCATCACGACTTGCACTAACACATCGTTAACCAAAGGATAGTTAACGATCTATTCGTCTCCTTCGATAGTAAGTAACACTTTGAAAATAGCGATAAATTCCACGTAACAATACAATGCATCACCGCATCCGGATAAATGGGATAATATAATCAGTACACCACGCGAGTTGTTGGGAACCTGTTTGCAAACACACACACACACAGACACAGGCTCCAGAGGTTTATCCTGGTCACGTCACGATATAACCTCACGTCAGCTGGTAATGTTATTTCTCGATCACAACACGTCCGCGTCTCTAAGGCGATCAACGAAACTCATAATATCCCTCCTCGCATCAGCACGACCGCTCCACACTCCACTACACCCGCCCGTCCCTGTGATCGTGTCTCGCCAGACTGCTTGGTTACTGGTTACTGCACGTCACTTGACTGAATGCACTCGTATTTCTATATATGACACAACTTTGTTCAACATAATATATTTTCTATAAACGATCCTATCTGTAATACGTATTTAGTTTTACGTGAAACCAATAATTATTTATATCTGTGCGTGTAATATATATCTACTAATTACATAAATCATTTTCGTTGTATCCAGTAGTCGGTGTAGCGCGGAGTGTCGGTCGTCTATAAATACAGGATGCTCCACCATCGACACGATGACCTTTTTAAATGTACGAACAACAAAAATCCCGTTTACTATAAATGAACGCTTACTTTAACACTTTGACCATGTCTATAATGCCGTTTATTAGGCGTTAGTTCCGTTAATTTCAATTCTGTCTTCCTGAGAACTTTCTCATGAACATAGCATTGTGTTAACTACAGTTAGATAATTATTATTAAAGGATTACACGAAGAGAATACTTTTAGTATGAATCTTTATTCTTTATATATAAAATCTCAGTATAACATTTGTCGGAGCGAGCGGTGATAGTTTTCGAGGCATCTGTTTCCGCTGGTGATATTTTCGCGAGCAATCTTCCGTACAATGAACTCCGTGTACCTGTGTACTGTGTGCCGTGTGGCTGATGTCTGAGGCTGCCCACCAAACATCTATTCAGAACTACAGACGATCTGTCTGACCGTCACTAATATAACAAACATACATACATGACGTTACAATGACCACACTGACTGACCACTACAACTATCTGACTGACTTATTAATACTACACGTGACCTTTCCTGTAACTCTTCAACTCTGTTTATTATTATATAAATATTTTGTGATACATATTGTTATATATATCATACAAATTGTCTTAATGCCGCATCCAAACCATTTCGTTTCTAAGTTGAGATAATTTTATACATAACACAAAAATACGTAATAAATGTTTTTTTTAGCTATTGTAAAGCATTGTAAAATTTAATTTATTGAGGTATATAATATTTTTATTACAACTTCCTGTTCGTGTTATTTCTTATAATTAATGAATCATTTAGTTTTAATGTGACATCTATTTCCTCGATCTAATGTTATTGGTGTTTTTAGTTTCTAATGTTCAACTCTAATATATATTAAAAGACATTTAAAACTACAAATGTGTCACAGTATTTAAAGCGTACGATGAAAGGAGCGTTTTCTGAACGCGGAAAGAGAACATTCTGCAAACAGGACGGGTCAGTCTCGATCGACGACCGACTATGTAGACGAGTTGTGTACAGACGCTCACTGGAGACTGGAGATATAACACACAGGCAAACAGACAGACATACAGACATACTAGAGTACATGGACAGCATTATAACAAAATAATCTATACTAATATTATAAATGCGAAAGTAACTCTGTCTGTGTGTCTGTTACGCTTTCACGCCTAAACCACTGAACTGATTTTAATGAAATTTGGTACAGGCATAGAGGTGTCTTTGAGAAAGAACATAGGATAGTTTTTATCACTGAATTTTGAAAGGTTCTTTTGGAAACGCGATATAACCGAACTCCACGCGGACGGAAAGCTAGTATTAGTATATAATATTATATAATTGTCCAATTACTTAATGAACTTAAAAAAACATAGTGTAACTAAAATCTATCTAGATTCATATGTATAACGTGATCGTTTAAAATTAATGGCATTAAAAACACGTTTTGGATATACGTATTGCATTCGATTTATTTTTAATGGAGCGCAAACGACTCAATCGATTATTAGAAGATTATTAATTGTTTCGTGAGCCACGCCAATCAACCCACCACCGAGTAAGGCTAGTACACAATGGCGACAGACTGACTATCGTCTTCTACATCCGTCCTGAGTCAACTCAACACTCGCCTCGACACAATGACTTCCAAAAACGAATTCACATTTAACATGATCGATAAGCATTAACACATAACACTTCAAGTTGTGTCTCTCTATTGTAATACTGACGTCAAATATAGCACGAAAACTGCTTAGATCGAAGTATTAATTTGAAATTCTTCAGAAATACAAGTCACAGTCACAGTAAACTTTGTATAACTATAATGGTTGCATATAAACATTAAAATCTAGCTAAGTAAGCTGATAGGTGACGTCATTAAGCCAAGCTTATTCTAGGTCAGTAATACCGGATACATTGCCATACATTTTTAAATACTATACGTTAAAACAATTGGTCAGTCGGTTACTGATAGATTATTATCGTGACGATACCGTGCTCAGTGACGTGGGTGAATTATAAATTCAATTTGGTACGAGATACCCAGGAACATTAAAAGTATGTTATTTTAAACATATTTAGACTAAAACAACTTTATTATAGCTTAAATTTCAACTCAGGCTTGAAAATTACGATTTATCTTTCGAAACTAATGAGGGTATTTTCAAATATTACGATTGTATATAAACAATAATAAAAACTTTTATAACACACGAAAACTATATAGCTAATATGAGGTAAATTTCGAATAAACAAGAAATTTTCCCAATAAGTATAATTCCCGCGACAATTTTCACTCATTCATGGTAGACGAGACGGTAATATGACACAAAAATGTCGTATTATGTGTGTGTGTTGTTATTTACACACAAGTCATTGAACTGTATCGGAATGAAATTTTTCGTGACACTCGACCAATACAAGGTATGCTTTAATGTTATAAGCTCGGCACACTTTTATTAACTGGTTCTTTTATTGCTCGGAAGTTAACATCGGTCTTCGTTCATGTTTATGCATTTTATCAAAACAATAATATATTACTAGTTATTCAACTAGTAATCATTAGTATTCAAAGTTGTTATAAATCAAAGTTATGTTCTACATTTAAATATGTACTTTTTTTTTCAGTTAATTTATAGTATACATAATATCACAGTTTGAATAAAATGAACTGAAGCTTATAAAAATATATTTATAAAAAGACCCTACATACAATGCAAAACTTCTAAAATATTATATGTGACACACTCTCAACTTGATAGAAATGGTCATTGAAGTTATAAAAAATAATTAATTTTGACATTTTGTCATATTATTCTGATATATATGCATATTATTCAATAAATATAAATTTACTAGTAGTAGCTCATTACTTAATAACTTTGAACCCACAACATTAAAAAACCTATTTGTGTCCTATTGTTGTATATTATTTCTTAATTTATTTACAATCATGAATTTGTTATTTTTAATAATATAGTTTTGAAAATTTACTAAATGATTATGAAGTTTTTTATTTATAGTTATCAAGTTTATTTCAGTGTCACATCAATAGCACTGATTTATTTTAAAACCATTTATTATTTCATATTAAAAGAAAGCTATAAAATTTGTGACTACTTTGTTATTTATTTAAATACATAAGCTATATAAAGAAATTTAATATTACGAATATATATCATGACAATAAAACACAATTTTTTAACATTACCACAACAAGGTCCAAAAGCAAGTATTATAATGAAAATATTTTTGGCTCAATAATTTATATGCATTCTGTAAAACAAAAATAATAAAAAAAAACAATGTTTAGACAATGTCAGTGTCAAATAATTCACATGTATTTTTGAACTTGTAAAATGTACATTTTGTTATACATTTTTTTTATATTTTTGATATTGTTTTAGAAACAATTTTTATTTTAAACAAATAGTTTTCACAAACTAAACAGAAAAAAAATTCAAGAAATATCTTGAATTTACGAAGAGCTATCATTTCAGTTGCAAGGTAATTCAAAAAACATTTCTAACAAGTATGAACTTATTTTGTAACAAGATACTGTTGTCCTTACCTTTTGGATGAGTTTTCCGTCATGTTTATGGTTTCAAAAATACACTAATGTATATGAACAAGTTAACATTATTTTAAACGATTTTGGCTTAAGAGAATAAACATTTACTTCATTTTAAATAATTAATCGGTCAATTCTCTTTTTATAGAACTATATTCAAGATACAACGCACCGCATGATTCGCGTGTAGAATCAACGATGTATTCATAACTGTCAAAATTTACAGACAATCAATTACTGTCATTTCATAAAGCGCATAACGTTTCATTCCACGATACTGAGTACAATAATAAGCGACAAAACTAATATATATTATTAAATTTTAAAAATATGTATCGGTTTTGTGTTATTAAAATCATAAATAATTTATTTTTATATAATTTTTCCAAACTGTAAAATCATCAATATATACATTAACCTGGAATTAGGTAAATCAAGTGGAGTCGAAATATAAGTTTTTTATACAACTAAACTATTCCTTTTTTAATATTTAGTTGATAATCAACTTACTCATGAGTAATAAGCATTACGTATAACGGAAATCATTTTTTAATACGTTGCTATGGTAATCTCGTTACGATAACAATCGCATGGCCAATGGCCGTGTTCAAAATTCCCGTGTTTACTGTCAATCTGTCAAGTTCTAATGCAACCGCAAAGAATTATTTTTTATTGATTAAACTTTTGTAGTTAGCTACATAATAAATGTTAGAACATACAGAAGTTTCTAGAAAACTAGTTAGCGATGTTTAAGAATACTTTTCAATCAGGGTTCCTCTCAATCCTTTACAGCATAGGTAGTAAACCTTTGCAAATCTGGGATAAAAAAGTGAGAAATGGGCACATAAAGAGAATAACGGACAATGATATACAGAGTCTGGTGCTGGAAATAGTCGGAACAAATGTCAGCACTACGTACATCACTTGTCCGGCGGACCCGAAGAAAACCCTCGGAATTAAACTGCCGTTTTTGGTTATGATCATTAAAAATCTCAAAAAGTACTTCACTTTTGAAGTTCAGGTAATTGTGACCTAAATATATGTGCTTACTAGTAAACAAAATACCTTACGAAAAGCTCTAATATTCTAGTTTTCACTAGGAAAACATAACCTCAATAAAAGACAACCTAGCCCTAACTCTTCTGGACTTATTCATTTAACTATCGATATTCTCTGTAGGTACTTGATGACAAGAATGTTCGGAGAAGGTTTCGGGCCAGCAACTACCAATCTACAACCAGAGTTAAGCCCTTTATCTGTACAATGCCCATGAGACTGGATGAAGGCTGGAATCAGATACAATTCAACCTCGCAGACTTTACAAGAAGAGCCTACGGTACTAACTATGTAGAAACATTGAGAGTACAAATACATGCTAATTGTCGCATAAGAAGAGTATACTTCTCAGATAGGTTGTATTCCGAAGACGAGCTCCCCGCTGAATTCAAACTGTTCCTGCCCATCCAAAACAAAGCTAAGGCAGCGGTTGCTACATAAAATGTAAAATTATAATGTTACCCTAGTAAATGTATTTTATAAGTCTTATTTTATTTTATTATTGTCTCACAACAATTTTCGATACTTGTACTTAGTGTGTATGACCCACCAAAATAAATACGCACAAATATATAAAAGTCTTTAACTACATTCATCATCATTGAATCCCTGATTACAATTTCTTATTATTTTAATATCCAGGATATTCCCTGAGGTTGATAAAAAACTCATTGTGTTATCATCACATATAAAGTAAATAAAGAACCTCAATAAAAGTTTTTGTTTTGGAAAGTGCTTTGTTATTATCATTCGAATGTTTGAAGGAAATATATAAGATCGTAAGTAAAACAAATTAAATATAATATATTAGTGACAAATGTCCTTTCTAAGAAAATTTCAACAAAATGTTTAAACTGGGTAATTTGACTCCATGGTAGAGTTTTTTTATATTAAATTTTTAAGCAAAATGCCGTTTAGAGATGGGATAAATGTTAATTTTTAATTTAAATTGTAATAATATTATGATAATGATATTATTTAAAAATGTATGATATTATCATACATTTTAAGGCTTATAATATTTTGATGGATGCTCTATCATTGACATACCAGTTCCAAATCAAATAATATCAATTTAAATTCAAAAAATACCCTTAACGTGACGTTATTATTACTATCTGGTATATAAAATTATACTGATTTAAATAACTTTAAACTGATCTCAGAAAAATATTCAATAGAATAACGAACATAACATCTCGATTGAACATGTGTATCTGTACATTATTTGTATTACCTATAAAATGATTTGTCATTATTGTCAGTTGTCATGTCTGAACTCTGAAACTTGATAGATTAAGTGGGACTAAGATGTTCGAAGAAAATATTTTTTATTTTCAATTAATTTTATTAGTATCGTTAATATCCTCATGTTTTAGTAATGAAATCTTAGGATGCGGTGGATTTGTAAAAAGTCATGCCAGCATAGACTTTTCTAAAATTGAAATCGGCTTGTAAGTTAACCTTAAATTAAACATTTAATCTAATAAGAAATGTAGGTCATGTATTAAACTAATAAACTTTTATTTTTCTGTGACATTTTTTGCTTCTTCCCTCAATTTTGTCCGTAGATATACTAGAGATGGTAGCCTCAAAGAGAAGACTGAGTGCGCGCCCACAAATGGTTACTATTTCTTACCGCTATACGAAAAGGGTGAATATGTTTTAAAAGTTCATCCGCCCGCTGGCTGGAGTTTTGAGCCATCGCAGGTAGAATTAGACATAGACGGTGAGACCGATCAGTGTTCGATCGGCCAAGACATCAACTTCGCATTCAATGGATTCGGTATAACCGGAAAGGTGATCACCGCCGGTCAGGTCAGCGGCCCGAGCGGTATCAGTATACAGCTTGTGAATGAGAAAGGAGAGACTAGAAACACAGTTACAACTTCTGGTGGAGATTTCCATTTCACTCCAGTAATACCTGGAAAGTATGTTGTTAAAGCATCTCACCCTCGGTAAGTTAGTATTTAATTCTAAAAACTATATGACAATAGTTTGATACTTATTTTTTAATGGTCAATTGTTTTCGTAGATGGAAGTTGGAGCCCGCACAGACAGTTGTGCAAGTGAAGGAAGGTAACACCGCTTTGCCTGTGGGTGTGTTAGCTGTTAAAGGCTATGATGTTTCGGGTTCCGTGTTGTCATTTGGCAGCCCCCTGGGTGGAGTTCATGTACTACTTTACTCTAAAGAGGTATAGCTTGACTTCATGTTCAGATTAAAATATCAATCACTCTATTCAATTTTAATTTTTCATATTATTTCATAATGTATAGGAGAGGCCTAAGTTCCGAGTGGAGGGTTGTAAGACTGCACTTCTTCAAGGTGTTCCGGACGCTCCTATTTGTTATTCAGTGACTGATGCTAACGGGGAGTTTAAGTTTGGTCTGGTGCCCGCCGGAGAGTATAAACTACTGGCCTTGGCCAAGACACCGGGACAGACCTTCCTCACATACAACATCAAGCCTGATTCAGTGCCTTTCAGTGTTCTTCATGATAGCTTGTATATTAAAAATGCTTTTGAGGTGAGTCAAATATATTCCTTTGGATTATGCCAAGATCATAACATTTTTCATTCCTTTTTCCCACCCTTTTAGTGCTCTTTCCTTTTGTTGCCAATATATCTGCAACATCTCTTATATTACGGATGTCTTAAAATGACAGTCTACCTTCCATCACATAGACGACTGCTTGTTTGCCACCTTTGAGTTAAAAAAGAAAAATAACTTATTAAAATGAGATTTATCTTTATTTAAATGTAAGTGTTATGAAATATTTCATCTCTAGATTATGGGATTCTCAATCGTGGGATCGGCTCTCTCAGCTCCGAGTGGGAATGGTGTTGCAGGAGCTCAGGTGTTGTTGTCGGGACAAGCGGTCACCACCACCGACAAGAAGGGACACTTCACACTCAGTGGACTGAAGCCAGGGGAATACTCACTGAACTTACAACATGGTGTGTTTGTGATAAAAAATATTGTTGTTACTTAAATGTTCCTTACAAACAAATGATTTGAATTTGCACTGAATATATGGAATGCTTCATTCACTGACTGGAGTCAAGGTGCAATAGGGGTTCATTGTTGTATTAAATCAAAAATGATATTATGACGGTCTAAGTTCACATGCCACTTGCGTAAATGTTTTATTAAATATTATCTAGTGTTCACTCAACATTACTATAATGTTGAAAACATAATTAGGTACATGAAATTAATATGGGGGGTGGCTTTTTTTTGGAGTTTCTTTTATATTCCAAATTTACAAAACATTGAAAGAGTTTCATAAGAGGACCTGATAGGTGTCACCTCTATCTTGATAGGACACTCAAACTGTATTTCTTCTTCGTCATCAGAGCATTGCAGTTGGGATGAGAAGCAGCTATCAGTGAGTGCGGGCGGTGTGGGGACTCCGCTGACGGTGGTGGCGGCGAGATGGAAGGTGTGCGGGTCATTGACCCCGCCCGAATCACGAGTCGTACAGCTGAGGGGACCAAAGGACGAGGACATCGCTACTAAAGATGATGGTTAGTGGATATTACATATATACCTACTAATATTATAAATACGAAAGTAACTGTCTGTCTGTCTGTCTGTTACGCTTTCACGCCTAAACCACTGAACTGATTTTAATGAAATTTGGTACAGAGACAGAGTTGACCTTGAGAAAGAACATAGGATAGTTTTTATCCTAGACTATTGAAAGGTTCTCTTGGAAACGCTATATAACCGAACTCCACGCGGGCGAAGCTGCGGGCGGAAAGCTAGTTATGTACTAATTTTATCATTTAATTCTATGCATTAACCAAGTAACGTACATGAGGCCTATATTTTTTCTTCCCTTATAGTTCCATTACTCATATTACGGTTGTTAATCAGCTGTATCCGTGTGTATCTATATCCTGTATATGCCTAGTGTGTGTATGTCTCTGTGTTGTATTATTCCAGGTACTTGGTGCACCCTGCTGCCCCCAGGTTCATACTCAGCCCGTGTGTCAGTCACCGAGCAGGAGCAGAGGGACGGCCTTCAGTGAGTATAATAATAATATATAATATATATGTATATTATGTCCCCACATACTTAACTATTCCCCTTCCCCTATTATTTCATTCCAGCTGAAATAATATAATTCAATAATTAGTGTATCATTACAATTGAGTTGCAGATTCAAATGGAAAATATAGAATAAATAAATGCTTTGACACAATCCAGATTCAAATCTGCAGCCCCAGGATATAGTACTCCATATGATTTAAGAGTTCATTGAATCTGTTCTGACTTTGAGTTTATGAGTTAATTCTTAATTGGTTATGTAGGGAGAGGAGCTTGGACGGTGGAGGTGAGCGTTTAACGCGCATTATATAGGGTCCTTTAAACCTACACCTGGGTCACAAGTCCCAGTCACTGTTGAAGCTCCTTTCACTACAACGAAAAATCCGACACCCGCATGGTGAATACATTGAATGATGAGAGTTTCGTCTCTATATGGAACCGTATTCCGCAGGTTCTATCCGGAAGTGCAGCAGGTGTCGGTGGGTGGCGCGCCCGTCAGCGGAGTCTCCTTCAGCCAGGTCCGAGCGCGGGTGAGAGGCTCCGTGGACTGCGCCCCGTACTGCCGCGGTCTGAAGGTGGCGCTCCGCCCCCTCACCGCCGACGGGACCTACGCTGGTCCGCCACGATATGCGAACATCGTCGGTCAGTATATATGAAGCTCGAAAATAAAAACAAAAAACATATTACATACAGTCAATCTGGGTAACTTTGATTCATCAGGTAACTTTGACAGTGGGACCATGAACTAGTTTCAATTATTTTTTCGCATGAAACCAACACAATTCATATATGTTTATTTTAGATTTGCGATTTTAAACAAGCTTCCTAAATGCACCTTAAAAAAAAGTAAGTTGTGAAAGTTAAAAAAAAAGTAAAAACTTTTTTTATGACTAGCGCGCGAATTTAAGTTTAGTTTAGGGTGAATAACTTTTTGAATATTTTGTGATTTTGGTTTATGATAAGGTAAGTGAGATGGTATACAGTGCCATTTGTGATTTTTCTACAACATTTTCATGAAAAATTTGAATATAATTACGTCTTATTTTGAAATTTCATGCAAAAATATGAAGATACGTATTTTGAACAGAAACTGGGTAAGTTTGACAGTGTCAAAGTTACATAGCAACTGAAATGGTGGAACCCTTACATAGAAACCCTTACATGAGTTTTGCAACATGCACATCAAAATATGTTGAGTTATCACCTGGAACAACGGTTATATTTAAAACAGAAGGCACACTGTTTCCAGGAAAAGTGACAAGTTTCACATTCCCGTATTATACACTTGTTGTCATGAGTAGATTAACACAAGGTGGTTGGAAATGGCCAGATAAAAGAGACATTATTAAAATTAAATATGATGATGTTGTATCTACAGTAGATAACATTAAAATCAGTATAAAACAGCCTGGGCTCTACACAATTAATGATGATTTGCTCTATATGGAGTGGGGAGAATAGACAATTTAGGCTCAAGATTTTACAAAATGTTTGTTTGTTTTAATTATTTTTGCTGGTTTTCTTTATAATTTGAATAAAAATGTAAAATTAAAGGAGTTTTTTAAGCGTTTTTGATGGTGTAAAAAATTGTGTGTAGCATTCCCAAATGTAGACTGATTCTTCACATTTTTTTTAAATATTAAAATAATACTTATAACTACTTTTTTATGCATGGCTCTGTGTGTGTCAAAATTACCCAACTTATGAGGGTAACTTTGACATACACAGAATTGAGATTTTATACTATTATATATTGATGTTTTATAAACTTTCTGTGAATGTCTAGAGACGGAAAGTAATACGAGAGCACTAATAAAATAAAAAAACATCCAAGTGATAGGTTTATTTTTTTAAATATAGTATAAAATGTCACCCTTATCTGTCAAAGTTACCCAGATTGACTGTATTGACCTTAATATTCATTTATTTATGGTAAAATGTTAAACGTTGAGAAGAAAAACGTTGTATGTTACAAGATGAATTAATTTAAAGGAAATAAGGGTATAATAAAACTACATAGACGTATAGGCTTATAAAGTTTGTTTGTATATATGAGACAAATATATATATATAAAAATAAAACCCGCTGTGTTTCTTTCGCCGGTTCTTCTCAGGTCAGGGTATTTTGTTT
Organism: Danaus chrysippus; assembly: GCA_916720795.1. Lineage (NCBI taxonomy): Eukaryota > Metazoa > Arthropoda > Insecta > Lepidoptera > Nymphalidae > Danaus > Danaus chrysippus. The sequence goes on along the minus strand of CAKASE010000080.1, from coordinate 1,561,841 downwards.
TCCTTACCGGTGGTAGTGTCTCAAGCGACCATCAATAAGAAAGTGTGATGCTTCTATATTGAATAAACTTATTTGAGTTTGAGTTTGCTCATGTTAGATGTAGCTTCTACAGTTATAGAATAAATGTCGTATGTTGATATTTCAGACGGAGCGTACACGTTCGAGGAGGTGGTCCCCGGCAGCGTGGAGGTGTCTGTGGTGGAGGAGGGGGAGGGCGGGGGTCGTCTGTGTTGGAGGCAGGCGGCGCACAACGTGGTGGTGGCGCAGGACCTGCCGCCCGTCACTGAGTTCACACTCACCGGCCTGAGACTAGCCATCACCGCCTCGCACGACATGGAGGTAACAAATATTTAGTACTAGCTTCGCCCGCGTGGAGTTCGGTTATATCGCGTCTCCAAGAGAACCTTTCAAAAGTCTGGCATAATAAAACTATTCTATGTTCTTTCTCAAGGTCAACTCTATGTCTGTACCAAATTTCATTAAAATCAGTTCAGTGGTTTAGGTGTGAAAGCGTAACAGACAGACAGGGTTACTTTCTCATATGTAATATTAGTAGGGATAGGTCTCGGTAGCTTAGAGGTTAAAGGCCCGCTTATCATACACGAGGGCCCGGGTTCGAAACCTAGCAAGCAACCAATGTGATTTTTCCGAGTCATATCTACTTTTAGAGTATTTAGACACCACTGACTGATGAAGGAAAAGATCGTGAGGAAACCTGAATTAATAATTTCAAATTATAAGTTTGAAATCACAAACCGGTCTTGAGCAATGGTGATTAATTAATGGTGAATGTCATTTTTCTATTGTAACTTTAAAAAAATACCTTAAAGAATATTACCCACGTCTACAAGTAGAAGCAGCTACGTAAAAAAACTTTATAAATGAATGCGAATAAAGCAAAATATGAAAGAATAGAATCCTAAAAACTTAGACTACTCTTTATTTTGATTTAATCATAGTTTCAATTGTCCTAGTCATGATGTACACATAAGAGTTATGGTTGTTATGATGCGAAGATGTGCGTGCGTGTATTAAGTTTTTGTCGTTCTTTATTTTAATGTTTAGTTTTAAAAAGTATGTAGTTATAATCTGGAGAAATTGTTTATTTACTTCTTTTTGTGTTCTATAATCATTTCACCGGTATCTTTTTTACTTGCTTTTATATCAGTTTTTTTGGTTGTATCATTTTCATTATACTTTAATATGTTACGGAGCGGTGCGTCGCTTTTAACTAAGTCAACATAATGTAGAAGGAGCAAGCTGAAAATCAGCGCTGGGCATGGCACAGCACATAGCTGAGCTTGTAACCAATTGCGATACAGTCGTCAATGAAAACGAGTGATAAATTAAAAAAAAATGTCTCCAGTATGAATAATTTGTATCTCTTAAAATATGTATGTTTTTTTTAGGAGTTATTTTGTAATGTACGACCTATCTAAAGCAATAAAATTTTATTGTTATTATTAATGTGAACATTCTCCATGTGAGAAGAGGCTTTTGCTGAGCAGTGGGTTCTCATATACTGATTATGATGAGTATATTTGATGTTCATGGTCGTGTCATATTTCCAGATAGAGTACTCGTCGGTCCACTCGTCGGGCGTGGTGCGTGTGTCAGCGGGTGTGAGCCAGGTGTGTGTGCCGCCCGCTCCCCGCTACACGCTCACCGCCCGCGGCTGTCACCGTGTGTCGCCCCCTACCGTCGACGTGGACATGCAGGGAACTGACATGCCGGTGAGGAACACACCACCAGAACCAATATATACTGATACATACCTCAATCTAGTTCGTTCGTGATTAGGGTTCATGTAAAGCAAGTGCTATGTCGGCTAAAAAGGAAAGGACCTAGCCTGATATTATAAGTAACAAGACTCGTATTGAATCTCCTAATGATGAAGGTTACTCTTGCCTGATCATACTCTTAGATGTGTTGATATGAAATTTAACAATAAAGATTGATTATAATATACATATTAATCTTTAAGCACATGTTATTTGTTTCTAAAAGCTAATTATTCAAGTCAGTAACCGTTGTATGTATGTGTGTGTTCCAGAGCGCATCATTCAAGGCGACAGCGCACGCGTCTACCATCACGATTTCATCTCCTGAGCGCGCTACAGACGTGAGGCTGCACGTGACCACGGACGGCGGGCCGGCCACCGTGGAGCTGAGGCCCGAGGCCAGCGGCGACGGGTTTATATACACACACACCATGTACCTGGCTGAGGTGAACACACACACACTACCATTATATAATGACGTACTGAACTAGACGTAGATGATGGGCCGAATAACATCTAGTAATAATAAAGCTTAAGATAGTCTGTAGGGCAGGGGTGGCCAACTTGATTAGACCTAAGATCTACTGTTTACTAACAAAACCCTGTGCGATCTACTAGGTACATACTTCTTGAAATGGAACTGCATAGTTTAGTACACAATCATGTATTTTTTATTAACCAGTCTTAATAGTTTCTTTTTATATCACATGTGAGATCGTTTTCTTAAATTTACTTAACATTATATGGGTCCTATATATTAGTGTGAGCATTGCGCCTGAACACTTTCCACTAGTTAAGCATAATAAGGTTATGAGGGTGTGTCAAGCGAGAACGGTGTTTAGTTTTGGTTTGTTTTAAGGAGGAAAATGCTGATTCACATAAATATGTTGAACCAAAACACGAATGAAGTTGTTCAACACATTTTTTCAAATTTGTATATTTTTCTTTGGAAACCAGTGCCGAAATCTTGACCTGTGGAAGATCTTGCTTTTAGAAATATGTCGCAGAGTAAAAAAATTCGTTTTGTAACATCATTTGGTTCATTTGAAATGTATCTGAAAATTTTGTAGCCAATTCATAGATATCACTGTGGTTAATGGCATCATCAAACGGATAACTTATAAATTGAACCCACTTCTCGATTTGTCTGAAATCACTAAACCAATTTTCAAAGTCTGCTATCACTAATTTCTGTCGTATACTTCTCAGAAATGAAATTATAGGTAGGATGTTTTTCCACATGATCCTTGATGTTTACAAATTAGGCTAAGGTTTAGAATATTAGAAGCCTTTAAAATTAATGAAAAGTGGAAAAAAATATAGTAGTATGAAACCTATTAAAAAGGGAGGGGAATATTTTAAAAATTAAAGGAAAAATAATTAACGGGCGATCAAAGGTCGGGAAGGGTATGAAGGTGGATATTTAAGGGTAAAAAATGGGTTTTCTCGATTTCCGGCAAAACTAAACTTCCTACGAAAAAAAGTTATATGACAAAGTTGTAGGTAATAAAAAGATTCTACACCTTTGTACGTACATTTTTTTCACTTAATCTCAAAATTTATGTGAAAAAGTCATAGAACCAACTTTTTTGTTTTAAATTTTTATCTCTTCAAAAAAAACAATATTTTGTCACGAAATTTGGTGAAAACTTATCTTTTAATGTCCCAAATACACTGTAATTTATTTAATTAGAAAAATTTATTTTTTCAGCTTATTTTGAATAAATATCGAAAACTCAGCCTCATTTTCAATCGAAAAATCACCCGTCTAAATATCAGCTTTTTTCAAAAACTTGGTATGTTATCTATTTGTTGAAATCTCTATTTTCCGATGGTGTAGAACCGACCTCAGATCGTCCGTTAATTATTTTTCCTTCAATTTTTATGATATTTCCCCCCTTTTCCAATGGGTTTTATCCTACTAAAATTTCTTTTTAGTTTTAAAAGCTATCGACACTGGTCTGAATTGCTCGAATTTTTTCTTCTGTATGTCAACTATTATAGATTCTGTTTGACTTTGAAACGCTGCAATAGAACTCATCATTTCTATTAATGTTTTATTCCTTCCCTGTAGATTCAGATTTAATGTACTCAGTTTACCAGTAAAATCAGCCAAAAAGCTAAATCATACTGCCAGTCCAAATCACGCAATTGATGACAATCATCACCCCTTTCTTCAAGAAATATTATTATTTCTTCCAAGAGATTTCGAAATGTTTCCAAAAATTAGCTTCGGCTTAACCACCTTACGTCAATGTGCAATACCAATTCTGGTTGCTTTTCATCTAATTGCTGTTTAAAGAGTCGACTTGGAAGGGATTTTCCTTTTATGGAATTTACAATTTTAAAAGAAATTAATGTCTTCAACTGTCACCTGACTGATTATTGGGTGACACGGGACGGATTGACACTTGAGATACGGCGCTCCCCCGTAACACACGCTTCCCGCTTATTGGTCATTGCGTGTTAAAAACAAAACACTATAATTTGTAGAAGAGAGCATAAATAACGTGACGGAACAGCGATTGAAAAATGATACAAGACGGTGCTGCAGTTGTTGATAATTAAAATGCGCAGTCTGGTCTATTTTTATTTATATTTCTTGACTGGCCACGATCGACTGGACTAACGATCGCGATCGACCGGTTGGCCACCCCTGCTGTAGGGAATACATGACCTGCCGAGTCGAACCTGTCTACTGATCTATGTATATATAACCCGCTTATCAATCTTCCCTGCGTATTCTTCAGGGCGAGGTAGCGTCCGTGCTGATGGAGTCGTCGTCGCTGCTGTCGGTGCCGGGTGGGCGGCAGCAGGTGGTGGGCGCGGCGGGCTGCTCCAAGGCGCTCGCTCTCAGGGCGGTCCGCGCGAGGAAAGTCATGGGACGAGTCGTACCTCCCGTGGAAGGAGTCACCATCACGCTGCAGGGAGGTAGGTTTTACTTATATGGTTCATAAAACTCTTAGACCGCTCCGTAGATATAAGATACATCTTAAATTTTATTTATTAAACAAATGTATAAATACAGGGTGTATGAAAAACTGTGTCAACCCTTGAAGTCATGTATACATATAAGTATAAGCTTATCATAAAAAATAGTATAACTTAAAAAATATCAAGCAGACGTCAGTTACAGTGCATAGGCAAATAAGTTTTAAATCGACATTATTCGAAGAAATGTTCCAAACATCTGACTCATACAAGGTCAAGACACCGTATAGTCGCAACGGCGCATGCGTGACCATTGACCGCAGGCGCCGGGCCGCCGGCGTTATTATTACTATTCTGTTAGTTGTTCGAATAGAGATTTGAAAGTGTAAAAATTAGTTATATCGATAAATATTCTATCGACATTTTCAATATTGCTATAAATAGTTATGCTTTTCACATTAAAATAATTTCATTTAAAATAACTTTTATTAATAATAAATATTATAATTTGAAACGTGTTCAGGTAAATTAACTACATATGTTGTATTATTAGGATAAATCGTTAATCTATTTCTGTTAAAAATGGTGTTTTACAATCAAACATAATATTAATGTTTCATATATCAAAATAAGTATCGAAATAATATGAATATTAAATATTTATTTATTGTTATGATTTTTTAAATATCGATATTTTCAATAATGTGAAAGTAATTTCAAGGTCGTCACTAGTAGCGCAGCAGCTGTGATGACGTCATTGCGTGTCATCGTGTTATACCAGGGCTTACAAACATTTTGTTACTCTACATATAATAATCATTTAATATTTAATTTTATTATTTTTATTGAAGAGTTTGTAAATGTAAGTTGTTTTATTGTGTTACCTTATCGATACTGATAACGTAGTTAAGAGGGTTGACACAGTTTTTCATACACCCTGTATAAATTATGTATACTTATTCGAAAAATATTAACAAACCGTACTCATTCTCAAATTACATTTAAAACCAAAACCCATTCTTATCACACAAGGAACAGATATAAACTAGAAACACCTAAAACTCGCACCAAGTACGGCATTAAAACTATTGAATTTGACGGAGCACAGCTGTATAACACTTTGCCTCTAAGTGTTGTCAATTCAAAATCTCTAAATATGTATATTTAAAAACGATTAATAACCCATATATTAGATGATTTCACTGATCTTGACTAATATCACTATTGTTTATCAATTGTTATCTTAATTGTAATTATAATTTTTAAAATTTTCTTTTCTTTTTGGAAATAAACTTCTTCAAACCTATCTTCTCTCGTGTTCCAGGTGACGTAAAGCTATCCCAAGTGACCAAGGCCGATGGTCTATACAGCTTCGGTCCGCTGGACGCGTCCGTGTCGTACAGCGTGACGGCCGAGAAGGAGTCGTACGTGTTCAGTGAGGTGGAGCCCTCAGGAGACGTGCGCGCGCACCGCCTGGCGGAGATACAAGTACAGCTGGTCGACGACAACGACAACCAGCCGCTAGAGGTAACATACATACATACAGTGACCAACACGATCATACATATTATAAAGACACCTCAAGTATTTATTCAAATTTAACTTTGACGATATATCAGATACACAGTTCACATACTTTTGCATATATGGCGTTAGTAGTTTCAACAGATACAATTGATCGAGTAACATAAATTGTAAAAGAAGTTACGAGTACATAATGAGGAATGACACACTTTATAATCGGTTCTCATTAGAAGTAGTAAAATTAACGTCTTAAAATCGGAAATGTAAACATATATTGTGTTGTTGACGTCACCAGGGGGCGCTGGTGTCCATCTCGGGCGGCTCGTTCCGTCTGAACGCCCTGTCAGTAGAGGGCCGGGTGGCGGCTCGCTCGCTGGCCCCCTCCTCCTACTACGTGAAGCCTCACATGAAGGAGTACCGCTTCCAGCCGCCCCACACGCTGCTGGACGTGGCCGACGGACACACGCACACGCTCACCTTCAGGTACACAAACACACACGCTCTTTCCACTGTATTGTTAATCATTCTTACTGAAAAGTAATCGAAACTTCGACTTTAATCTAGTACAAGACAATACGGAAGATACATTTTTATTACATGACTAGCGACTTGCCCCGGCTACGCATGGGTGCAATGCTGATGCTAAATACATTGCAGTAAAACTGTGAACGTTGTAATGGATGTTATTATACATATAGCGGCTTCACACGGGCACTAAACATGACATTTACACTAATATTTTGTGTCAAATAAAAAAATTAGGAAATTTAATTCTTAGATATTATTCTGTCATCTTAACTGCCCGAATGAGCCCTACAACTCTGCAACGCATTGTTAGCTGCCGAGCGGATGTTTTTCAAAACTTTTAACTCTGATATCTTTTGAATGGGATGTCAGAATCTAATAATTCAAAAAGTTATATAAATGTTTCAAAAAGATCTTAAATAATAAATAATTTATTTTGGTAAGGATTTATACAAAGGTACAATTAAAAAGCCTTTTCAAGCAGTGGTATTTTAATTATTATTATTTTTTTAATCGGTTATTGTGACAAAACTATGTATAATAGTTAGAGATATAATGTTGCGACTTTCTTTGTAGATTGTAAGTTCTACAAAATTGTAGTACATCATTTTCGCGATTAAAGAAAGTTTTTTGGTATATTTTTACATTATCGGAGTTTTGGTAACGAAACCTATTTTTTTTTAAAACTACATATATAGCCTTTGTCACTCCGTCATAGTATAGCTTTCCAACGGTAAAATAATTTTTCAAATCGGTACAGTATTTAGTTTGTGATTAAAGAAATTTATTTTCCTCATAAAGAACATACAATGTTCACTTAAATGAGATGTATTACATAATTTAATTTTATTAACAATTTAGTATAGTAGTAACGACTTAAACAATTCAAGAGTAGTTAATCTATGTGCTTTTTACAATAAGTTAATAATTTCTTTCTAAAAATCGTAAAGGTATTTTCAATAAAATTTCATTAGGTAAGCTATTATATCCTATTCGAGACTAACAAACAAAAAATCAAACCTTTCCTTTTTATAATATTACTATAGACAAGTGACATGGGACATTAATGTTTCAGAGGTGTCCGCGTGGCGTGGTCGGCGGTGGGTCGCGCCGTGTGTGTGGGCGGCGCCGGCGTCCCGGGGCTGGCCCTCCGCGCCGTGGGGGAGGGCGCCTGTCACACGCAGGATGCTGTGTGTGACCAGGAGGGGTACTTCCGGTGAGGAAACGGATCTAGCACTCACTAATACTCATATTAACTTCCTGGACCTCTCCCGATGTGGAGTTTCCTTAGTAAATATACCACTAAGAGACTTGAAAACGTTATATTTTGTATTTCTTTTTTCATTTTGTCTTCAACCTAACACCTTTTTAAATGTATGTACTTAAATTTGTGGACACCGTTATGTATTACTCAGGATGTAACAACACCTAAACGGATTTAATCCATTTTACACAAGTAAATAGTTGTTTTTGCTAAAATAAAGCGTGCTACTCTATTTCTATCAATTTGAATATTCATATAAGTATTTAACCTCCAGTATCCGCGGCCTGGTTCCCGGGTGTACGTACTCCATCCAATTAAAAGAATCTTCGGAGCCGGCGCGGTTAGCGGACACTCCGCTCGTCATTAAGGTACATAGGGATTTATTATCTTCTTCTATATAAAATACTCGTGCCACAATGTTTGTTCCCGTACTCCTACAAAACGATTTGACCGATTCTCATGAAATTTTAAAGCATACCTGTAAATGATAAGAGTTATTCACCCTCTAAATTTTATATTAATTTTTGGAAAAGAAATTTTGTTTGTTTTTATTTATAATGTGGCATTAAAAATACATACAATCCAAAAATTGTACTTTTATCACCGACCCCTATTTTTTATATGTCAAAACAAGGTTTGTCCGGTCAGCTAGTTTAGATAATAAAATAATGAAACTGTAATATAAGTAACATATATTCGTTCCCAGATGTCAGAGCGTGACGTGGTGGGTCTGCGCGTGATAGTGACCCATCCACCGCAGGTGTCCGATACACTGGTACTCACTCGCTGTTCCAACCCCGACCACTACAAGACACTCCGCCTCACCCTGAGCCGCGAGTCCTCATCTCCTGTATTCTCCACCAAGCTGGACGCTGCGGGCTACTCGCAGGTCAATAACCCCGGCCTGCTGTACCCGCTGCCCCGCCTGCCGGCCGATAATAACTCTTATGTGATCACCTTAGAGTCCACTCTGTCCAAGGTCACTCACTCGTATGACGAGCCCGTCTACTACTTCGTGTCGGACGGCAGCTTCCGGTATTTCGAGATCAATTTTGATCCCAAGGTGAGTTCTTCGTATATAATGTTCAGTCTTAATAGTATATTATTGTATAACTAATTGTCATCACACTCGTACTATCCATTTCTCAAGAAATATCACGAGAAAGTATATTGTTAAGTGTAACAGCGTTAGTTATTGTTACGAGTTGGGCCTCAATGAGCATTGAATAATGAATTAAAGTGAAAACACAAATATTTATTTTTGTAGAAACACTGCCTTTAGACTGACCTCACGTTCCTTTTACATACAACAATATGATTTCTAGAATATTCCATACCATTCTTCTGTACATTTCTACTTGTTTACAAACATTGACAACAAGAATATTCTAGAAAACTTGATCCACTCGTCACGAGATGGCGCTATTTTAACGTCAAGAATATTCTACCATATTCTCCAAGCCGCACTTTGACCCTGTCTATCATTATTGTAAATCATCATTTTTAAATTATAAAACAAAATCAAATAATGACTCATATCGTCGTTCAGAAAACTATAAGTTCGGTACATATGAGGGTTATATTTAACGTGTTGGACTTGTACATTCCAGGTGAAGTCTTCAGAGCAAGAGCTCCGTCAGTCGTCGCTGCTGCTGTTGCCGCTGCTGGGCGCGTTAGTGATGCTGTACATACAGAGACACCGACTGCTGGCCCTCATACCTGAACCCATTAAAAAAGTACCGCGGAAGAAGACGCAGTAGACATACATAAAACTTAACGACTGTAGAAGAACAACTCGTGTTAACTGAACACGTAACGTGCTAATAACAATTTCTCCTGAGGGATCCCTCATCATCAGCAGCAAGGATCAGCATAGAAACGATTTTATATAACATTTAAGTTATTTTAAGGTTACCCGTATTATTTAATTTGATGGAACACAGAGTTACAGTGAGAATATATAGAGTTAACATTCCATCGAAAAAAGTGTTAGAGAGGAAGTGGCTTGAATTATAATTTATAAATATTATATAATATAAGAGAAAAATTACAGAAAATTAATTTAATGATTATCGTATCGATCAATATGTATATATTTATATATAGTTGGTTGTTCCCTGTGTTGTGTTTATTTATGTGTGATGGTCAATAAATGGGAATGTTCATTGTGTTCTTTTATTGTTTTATTTAAAACTGGCTAACGAGAAGACGGTCTGCTTGATTGTAGGTAGACCGTCGGCCATTAACATCTGCAACATAAGGAATGTAACGGATGCGTAGCTGACCTTGATTGTAGGGTAAGGAAAGGAAAGGAAAAGGAAAATCTTGACCAATTAGTGGCGCAAGAAAAGACATTGCAAACTAGCAATTAGCTAATGAGCCGGGCTAGTACGAAGATCATGTTTATCGATATGAATTAATCTACATAAAGCAACCAGTACATACCTTTTGCTATTATAAAATATAAAAAAAAGCAAAGGTAGCCCACAAGAGGAAGGGCGAGAGAGGCAGGAAACAGGGGAAGGGCAACCGGCTCTCTCACTCATTGAACGAAAAGTAGCTATCAAAGACTACTTCACGGCGATCTTCTGTGAGAGGGTGGTGCTGGTAATAACTTGACTATAGCTAAGCTCTATCACTTTATAAAATTTCAAATATAATACGAGAGGCTAAAAACTCTTTAGTCATTTGATTGAGCCACGAATCAGAATAATAAAAGGTTAAAATAAATTGAGTATTAAATCATATGTGGTGGTCAACTTTATCATTAAAAGATATATAAACTTGGTACAAAAGAATCAATTATCTGATAGATAAAGTTTGCGCATTAAAACTTAATGTTAAATCAATAGATATTTTATTTTATTTATTTTTTAAGGAAAATAGTAACAATTACAATATAAATTAATGTTTTATCTATAGCAGGAGTATCTCTGGGAGCATTCAGCCAGCGAGCGCGCGTGGTGATCCCATAGACGGGCATTCTCACGACTGGAATATTACATATACAGAATTAAATAAATATTTATATCAAATTTCTGAAACTGAAATAATATATTTAGTATTTGCCAGTACAATATTGATAAGTGTTATACTTAGTCTTTGAAGACTTTTCCGACCGCTCATAATATTAACATACAAACCAGTGTTACTGAAGATGTTTTAATATAACGTGTGTCTTTGTTTTGTGTAAGAGCGCATGTAGAATTTAGCATTTAATATCAAATTGGTTCATTCAGATTTATTTCGTTTAAAATCGATTAGTCAACAAAGAATATTTCTAGTGATTATTTTTTTTTATTTTTTATTGAAAATCAAAGAGAATATATAAAACGAAAAATTCATCAACACATCGAATCATTGAAAAAGACCTTTTAAAAGAAAATTAAGTTTTTAACAGAAGCAATAGAACAAATGTTAAAACGCTTCATAATGATTTATAAATACTAAAAAATGTGGTTTTATAGTCCGTGTATGTCCGTGTATATATAATAATACTTACTTGACAAAATACAATTCAAAAGCTGCGAAGAAGTTCCTGTTGGATCTGGCGTGAAGTCTGCACAGTCTTAGCTTCTCGCACTCTTCTTCACTACAAAGAATATGATGAACGAACACCATTAGTTTTATTAAATTATTAAGATTATTTATAGCAATGTATACACAAGTCTTTTTTGCATTAATTTACCTTCTTTTCGCTCTTATCTTGGAAATTACTTTGTCCGAAAATCCTCCATTGACCAGCGATGGATTCACAAATCTTTTTTCTATGTTGTGCTCAATTGTACTGTCGTTGATGACATCTGAAAAACAGTTCAAATATATCGATTGTAACGAAATTTTCTTTTGAACAAATATAATTGAGTTTGCAAATTATACATAGAATATATAATTCACCTGTTTCTAAATCTCTTAGCGATCTACTTTGGACAATACCAGCAAACAGAACTGACAGAATAACAATGAATATGGTTTTCATTTTGTAACAATTACATTTATTGTATCTTACAACAACTAAGAGAATTAAATTTTTGAAAAACACGTGAATGTATATGTTTCATTTTCCTTATTTTATTGTAAAGCTATATATACGAAACAAGTCCTCCCCTCCACGGACAGACCGACGTACAATTGACGCGATTCACGCTTTATATTGTTTAAATAAATATGAAGAAGTGATTATCTCCGTGAGTTTCAATAATAGTATGGATTAACACCAGTTAGAATTGGTTCAGCAGCGATGTTTGTTTTTAACAGCGTTCAGCGATGTTTGTTTTGTGGGTATCGTTTTTTACCAGTAATAAAACTGTTTTTAACAAAAATAACTTATTTATAAAGTATGTAGTTAAAGAGCAAATAATGGGATAATAGTAAGTATCAGCACAGTTAAAAACTTTTTTACATACATATATTATTTAATATTATTGCTTTTTGTATTTAGAAGGTGTTGGGGTTGCTGAGTTGGGTAAAAATTTTGATGATACCTAATCTCTAAAGTTAAAATTTCCATTTTAAATATTTGTTTTAAAAATACTGTTTATTTAAAACATCACGTCTAACATATTTTAGCGGATACTGGAAAATCATTTTATACAAGGGGGCATTCCACTAAAAACCATTAAAAAGCTACTTATAGCTGTAAGAGCTATGTATTTAATCTGTATTTCAATAGAAGATTTATTTTTTAAATTCTTGTGTACAGTAAAGGGTGACTTACACACTTTAAATTAAGCTTGCATATGATTAACATTTTCCTAAATAACGTTTTGTTAACGATTTTGTTACTCGATATTTTTTTTTTCTCGATATGGAGACAAAAACGTTTTAAGTAATTATTTTTCTTTGCTTATACAGTTTTTGAGCGCAGATTAGATTTATAATGAAGAGTATGTTGTCTCTCTACTTATGAGATTTCAAATTTCGCGAAGGAATATGTCAAAATTAATATACATGTATATTACATTTTCTTATCAGCTCATCAATAAAATTTGTAGCTTCGTAGAATAAAATGCAATAAGTATGTAGTATGTGAGAAAAAATATGTTTACGCGAACGTACCCGAATACAGAAGCTAGATTTTAATCAAACAGTTTTCGTGACAAATTTACTGTAATAATTATCAAGATCAACTTAAGCTACGTTTACTTCAGTCACATGTTTAAGGAGCCTAACACGACTCACCAACAACGAGATGATTCACGAACATATTAATATACGGCACCTCTATCAATATTTAAGCTACGTCAGAAAAAAAACCTCGTTAGCTCCAGCGACTTCATTTATTTTTACATCGACTTGTTTGTTCTCGTTACGACACTCATATCAAGGAGGGTTGGTGCTCCTTGAAATAGAACCTGAAGGGGCCAAGGGTGCTTCTAAGAGGCCGGACCTGAACTTAGGCTCCATTCTTTTCGAGGCATAAATACGGCGCGAGTAGTAATGTGTTTTAAAGCTTGCTCGCTGACTTGAATTTAATTAAAACGATATCCACATATTTACTTAAGTATTATTTTTATGATAATGGTGGTAATCGAGTAGACAGCCTACCTGATGGAGGTAGTACAGTCGCTCATGGATAAAAGTATTTTGCGGATACAGTGACACCCTTGATTGGGGAAGAGAGAGAGAAAGGATGGGAAAAGGGAAAGGGTAGGACTTTTCCTAAGGAAGGGGCAACAGGTTCTCTCTCTCTTCTGATGAAACGTATAACTTCTAAGATAACATCGCGCCGTTTTTCTGTGAGAGGGTGGTATTTCCCTTGACAAGTTAGCCCATGCTAGAGCTATAGTAACTTGACCACAGCTAGGCTCTACCACCATAAACAACAGCTTTGCTCAGTTCTTAAGCTTTATATTTATTATTGGAAATGCTTTATATTTATCATGTATTTTAAAATCTACATTTCGTATAATGAGTTTTTTTACAAAATAAATTGTGTTATACAATAGGTATACTTAGTACTAAAGATTTAAGTGATCACATATAAATACACGAATGAATACTATGTTACATTTCACCGACTTTCCGCCTACTCGGCAATCGTGATCAGGGCAGCCGAGATGTCATTTTGTCATAGGCATATCTCGTCTGCAGTGATCTGACGAGATATGCCTATGACTCGCGAAAGTCTTAGATCTCATTAGGGCATTTTATTCGTCACTATAAGAGAATTTGAAAGTATTAAGTGTATAGTCCGTTAGATTTAAGCTGAGATTTGCAATTGTGTGAGTGAAAGTAAAAGTAGAGTTAGATAAAAAACTTTTAGAATTAAATTTATTATATTTTAAATAGATACATCATACATACAAGTACACGCTCTATTCTAGATTAAAAATAAATAAGCAAAACTTGTAAAAGGCTAAATGGAAATATTATGGAAAAAAATTATTATGTAATAAAAATTTTGAAAAAACAATACAATTTTTTTTTATGTTTAAAAGGGGGCAACCGAGCAGACAGCCTACCTGATGGAGGTAGTACCGTCGCCCATGGACATCCGCGACATAAGGCATGTTGCAGATGTGTCACCACCCTTGATTTGGGAAGAGGGGAAGAAAAAATGGGAAGGGGAGGAAAAAGGGAAGGAGTAGGAAAGGATGGAAAAGGGGAAAGGGCACCCGGTCTCTCTCACTCATCGAACGAAACGCAGTCATAACAGGCTACTTCACGCCGATCTTCTGTGAGAGGGTGGTACCTCCCTGGTCGTGCCAGAACATGTTCGAGCTGCAATCACTTGACCACAGCTAGGCGCTACCACCTTGAAAGTCTTCACTTGACATTCCGTATTCAAAACATTTGAAGTTGCTACCATTGCAAAGGGTGAAGTGCGGAAGGTGCGAGGCGGAGTAAAAGCAGTATAAGCCGGTTGAAGACTAGGAAAGAACGTGGCATCCAAAATATGACATCACACTTACACTATCCGTGTGCACTCACACAAATTCAAAGCTCAGCTTAAATCAAACGCACTATAACATATTTTAATATTGTCATGGTTTGTTGGATCTGGCCTTTATTTTAAATTTTAATACTTCACAACAACCTGAAGCAAAATTCTTCACGTTACCATATAGAGTAAGATCCAGCAGAAAAAAGAAACCTCTATGTCATGCATTCTTTCTATACTTTTATTTAACATGTATGTACCTTTTTTTTCTAGACTTGAGTTTACTTTCATCGATACTAGATGACCCTGAACAGGTCCCATAACAATTATTATTCATTTTATTAAAGTCGACTTCCGAAACACTTTGGATAAACTGACTGAAATTTAAATAAAAAAGTAAGGATGATTGTGAACAGAATAGACACTTTTTTTCAATGAAATTACTAATAATTAAATATCAAATACGGCTTAAGTCATTACGATACGAAACAAACAAAATTTGTTTTAAATTTTTGTTCATAATCGTAATTTCAATAGTGATACTTTCTAATTGAATGAAATAATATGAGTTTCAAATATTTGGCATCAAACACGTGAAAATGAATTACATCCATATTTCATCACTTCTTGTATTATATAGTGAAATAGTAAAAGTTATTGCGCAACTTCATCATGTAAAGAGACAAAACCTCTTAGTCCATAATTTAAAGATATTAATAAAAAAAAACTTTTTGTAATTTTAGAGCTCCGAATTGACAAAATTTTAAATCCTTTTTAAACTTATATTTTTTCCAAGGAATAACAATTAAAAAATCTATGACTCCTTCCGACACTAGATAGAGCTACTAGCGGTTGATATTTTTTTTTTGTATAAGCTATAAATACAAACTAGAAACATAAAAAGGTTTATGTAAAAATTTATTGCAACTGGTAAAATATTTTTTTAGCTATAAATTGATCAATTACACTTGTTTTCAAGTTTTATTATTTTGTAATAATACAGCTACTACTCAAAAGATGGCGCTGTTTGTAACATATTTCTGTAGTGTGCTAGAATTTTCCCGACAATTCTCGCCGCTTCTTGATAACAGATGACGCCAATACTATCGGTATATAAGGATCGGAGCGCGGAGACGCATCTTAGTCACGAGTAAACAAACAAACGATTACGTTACGAGGCAACGAGAAGAAAAACAACAAACATGTCCCTGATGCCGTATTGGTTGCGACATTTGAGGAATCTGGCGTATCGGGACCCGGTCACCAGGATCCTCGAAGACCCGTTTGCCGTCTTCGCGAGGGACCCCTTCTTCAGAGACCCGGCTAAATACATCAGGCAGGTCACAGCGCCTTTGGAATCGGACCACGCTATCGAAGGAATTTACTCTGATGCCGAGTTAAAGGTCGACAATAAGAAGATGGAAGTTCATCTAGACGTTCAGAACTTCACGCCGGAACAGATCCAGGTGAAGACAGTCGGTAATGAGATCACGGTCGAGGGGAAAAAGGAGATTAAGCGAGAAGATGGCTGGACCAAGAGTCACTTCGAACGACGTTTTCTATTACCCGAAGGTTTCCCACCGGAGAGAGTGGAGTGTCATCTTGATAAAGGGAAATTGAAGTTGGTGGCGTTCAGAGCGGAACCTCTGACAGAGAGGAAGATACCGATTCAAGACAAGTCTGATAGTGATAAGAGTTAGGAAGGTGAACTATAGGTAACTGTTGTGCAATATTTATGTAAACTTTATTTAGACTGATTGGGTTAGTTATTTTAAGCACTTTTATTTGAAATAAATGGTTTTAATAAATTGACTGACGTTTTTTTTTATTTTATAATATCGTATATACAATTGTTCCCCGTTTTAAATAATTTTCATCTAAAGTGTAGCTAAAACAAAGTTTAAGTAAAATTTTATTTGATAGAGTAAACTTGTGGCTATTATACTGAAAGACGGGTGGACCGTGGTCACTCCCACAGATGAACATCAGTATAAGCTATATTTAAAGAAGCAGATTGTATCTGATAAGAAAAATAAGTTTTAATGGAATATTATTATCAGCTGAGTGAGTTCTATATTAACTTAAAATGTTCACATTTCTTGTACATATTGTAAGTTTTTAAATAAAATTATTTGACGTAAAATAATCATATAGTATACTTCTATGAAATCGCAGACTGAAAATAATATAAGAGGTCAGTCAGTACCGCTCTGTTCAACTCATGCGATATCTTCTCAAGTACGAAACATTATCAATAATTATTTTCAGCCGAGTGTATGTTACGCCTACAGACTCTGTCTGTTTTATAATCCTGATCTGACGTTCAACACATTCTGAATTGAGATCGAGTCACGGGTTATTAATGAAAAGCTTCTTACAAATCGTATTTTCAAGTGGAAGAAATGGTTATACGTATATTTAAAATAATCTCTAATCATAATCTATTTGTGAATTTTTAATACACACATACATACATTTTTGCCTACCTTTTTCTTCAGTCTTCGTCTCTAATAGGACTTGAAATTTCGCCAAAATGTCCCCTTATAATTCCTCACCACGGATTACATAATATTTTAATAAGAGGTAACAGACTGAAAGTCAGAGGTAAAGATATAGATGAGATTAATTTAATAGAAATTCAAGACTAGATATAAAGTAATGAATGAAGCGTTCTTTTAACAAAACAGTAATACTACAAGCAATAATTGGCTTTATATTTTACGAGTTGATGAAAATAATAGATGTAAATACAATATCTCGTCTTTAATAATGGTTAAATAGTTTTTATGGAGGTCAGTGATTGACTGTGTGATGTTAATTAACGTTGAGGTGTGGCACAACCCTTCACACATCATGTTTACTGAGGACATTGACCTTTTAACTACCCCCAAATATGTTATATTGTGTCCATTACTATGATACATATTAAAAGCAAGATTTCACTTAAGATTCGAGTATTAAAATAATTCAAAACTATATATATTCGTGACTATTTATTTTTCTTATCGATTTTAATTCGATTTAATAAATATTGTATTAATAAGTATACATGTACATATAATATTTATATATGTTATTGGTAATATAATAACTGGTCAGTTTTAAGTGTAGTAGTGAGCTATTCAGTCTCAGTCGTGAGCGGACCTCCCAGTGAGAGGTTACATTATTTCGGTAATGGTGTGGAAAGGAAAATAATGAAATCGAGTGATTTAAAATTAAGTCCGGTAATAGTTATCACTATTTAAATATATAATAGTTTTTCTATTACAAGTATTATATTGTTCTTATTATTTATTTGTTTTATAAAGGTTATTGTGTTATTGAGAGTCAAAAAGTACCATTAGTATGTGGATCTTGATTTGCCAAGTGAAATGCTTTATTTAAATTAATATACATATTAGTAATTTATTTTACGTCCGTGGAAATGTATAAGTCGTAAGGAATTCATATGTAATGTGTTCTTAAAAAGTCATTTTTCTCGTATTTTTAAGTGACTCGAAATAAATATTTTTTCTCTCTTCATCTTTTGAATTGTTTTCATATTATTGATATGGAAGCCTTAATGTTTCTTTTTTTTATTAAAACTATAAAAAAGTTCTGCATCTTTCATATGAAGGAATATTTTTAAAACAAAATATCTTTCATCGTTAAAGATAATTTACCAACATTATTAGTTCAACTTTGTATTGTACCTGTATTTTGAAGACTCATTTCTTTTGATATATACCTATATACATAAAAATGAATTGCTGTTCGTTAATCTCTCTAAACTAGAGAACGGCTGAACGGATTTATCTGATCTTAGTCTTGAAATATTCGTGGTGACTCAGGGAAGGTTTAAAAGTTGAAAAAAATTGATTCATTTCCTTGAAAACCCTAAAACAGCCCTTTGCTATTTCCCATACAAACGTTTTTTTGACATTAGATTTGACAACTAACTAATATGTCAATCATTCTGTTTGATTGAAAAAGAAAAAAATTAATAAATACCTGGTTATTTATTTCGTAATAGAGTTCGTCCGGTCAGCTATACATAAATTACTAATGACAAAATAACGCGGACGAAGTCGCTGACAAAAGTAGTATTAATATAAAGGTTTGTCTGTGTTCACACTCACACAGTCCCGTGTGATGACAGTCATTCACTCTAAATTATTTCCGTGTGACTGAAACTCTGTAATATTGACTCCATCATGGCTGAACATATATAATACATACACACACACACACATATATATATATATATATATATATATATATATTTCTTATATGTTCTATATATTCTCGTGCAGGTGAAGTTCTCTTGAAATGAATCGGTGAAAGAATTTAAATCGGCCGTCTGCTTGTAGTTGTACGAAGCTTAACAAAGTGATGTCGTCTAAAGATACGAGTACATCTCAAGGTATTGTATTCACTATTCGATTATTATGTAATATTTTCAGTTGCAGTACTGTAAGGAAACATGACCGTCAAGTATTAGTAACTAACGTGTAATAAACTAAGAGATGTTTGTTTATTTACGAGCTTCGTTAAAACGCGTTCAGCTCGATGGACTGTTTATTCGTCCGTCAGATCATAACTCAGGAACCACAAGTCTATGATTCCCGAGCCGTGATCTAGCGGGAGTGATTCCGATTTGTTTTATGACTTTGTTTTCGTTACTGCTCAAGTTTTTTCTATTAATCTGAGAGCCGAGTTCTTGTTAATGAGTAAAAACACTTTCTGCTTTCACTAAATTACGTTTTATCATCAACAGCTGAAAAATATTTCAATGTGATTTAGACTTGTGAAAACAGAAAACTGTAAGTCTGACGGCTGTTGACTTTTAAAATTGTAAATGTTTTACTTCCAAGAAACAAAGTAAAGATTATTACTTTTCGACAAGTAAAAAAATTACCAAAGCATTTTAGCGTTATTTATTTAAAGTTTTTCAGTTCTTTATAATATTGAACATAATTTTTTGTTCCTGAAAAAACAATTTCACTCACGCGATAAACGATAAGTAGCGCTAATAAACAAACGGTTATCTAGATTTATCAGATTATAATTACAATTGTATTTTTAAAATATTGTTAATATTATTTCAGGTATGGAAGTTCTGAAAGGCCTCGACCGTCTTATAGTCCGTGAGAGGAGTGATAGTTCGTGTGGCCGGTACGCGGTGCTGACGAGTGAGGGTGTGGAGGTGATGCAGGCCAGAGAGAACACGGGGCTGCTGCACCAGGTGCTGGCCGGACGGAGCAGGGCCTTCCATATAGATATATATGATATGGACCAGCACGAGGTAAGTTGGCGACTATCAGGTGTTATCTAAAAGGTTCCTGAGTATTGCCGCTACAGTCAGGTGTTGTAGAATATATCCACTAAGAGGTTTCTGAACGTTACATCTCTACCCTTATCTTTTTAACCTGATGTCTTTATATATTTATGGTGAATCCATTGAATGCTAAGAGGTTCGTCTCTTTGTCTTCTTCTTCTTCCTGGCAATTTCCCAGGCTTAGCCAGGGTCTGCCTTCCTATATATATATAAATTTAAAATAATCTTTGTATATATATAAATTATGTAGGGTGGCAACCGGAGGTTCCAGGAAATAATGAAACTTACTTATTGTGTATGTACATATATTATAATAAGAATGACATATTATAACCTTATATAATCTACCCTGCACCTAAGACTACATGATTGCCCCGAGGTTAGGATAGCAATATCATTCCATAGCTATCAGGAATCTTCTGGTTCACACGGCTTCGTGTTCGTTCCGCGGAGTCAGCAGCGTCACTCGTTATATGATATTTTATTTATACAAAGATGTCGCCCCGGCGATGTTCATTTATTTTTTATGTTGCGTTACGTAACAAATAACTTAACTACACTCGTTAACAACATATAAAACAGAACACCTTAAACTTGTATATTAATAGAACTTTCATATAATTTATAAAATACTTCGCATCAGTAACTGTTTTAGATCCTGAAACGAATGTAAATTAATATTCATTGAGGTTAATGTCAAGGTCGCCCTGTAATATAACTGGCGTGACTTTCATTGGAAGTTAAGGGAATAAAACACGCAAACTGATTATATTCATTATTATATGTTAATGGAAAACATAAATCATAACTGAACAATTATATATAAAATATATATGATTGCTGTCGTCATCATCGAAGGAAAGGAAAAATACTTTTACAAGTTTCCCAAATTGTTTTGATATCGGAGACATTTACTCACTTCCCTTTTAAAGTATCATCTATCTGTTGTTTGTTGTGTTTGTGTCGAACCAACAAATTTGTATTATAATATTCTCTCTACTGAAATGTATTATTTGCTGTTTTTCCTACGAAATTTCTCCTTTTTTTGGTTCGGATTGTGACATAAAAATTGTATAATTGATACGTAGATAAAGTTATCGGACTTAGAAGAAATCGTTTGTGGTCAAGAAGTGGTCTAAGTTTTTGTCATTATATTGAGAGTATTTAATTATTATTAAGTGTTCTTTTCAAATTTGCTCAGATAGAGCTTGGACAGTGGAGGTGAGCGTTTAACGTGCGTTAGATAACGGTCCTTTAAACCTACATCTGGGTGGCAAGTCACAGTCACTGTTGAAGCTCCTCTCCCTACAACGATGGACCAGGCACCCGCACGATGAATACATTGAATGAGTAGGTTTTGTCTCATTTCCAGGTGATGAAGCTCCGTCGTCCGTACAGCGTGAGTTCAGACAAGATGGACGTGTGTGTGTGCGGGGAGACGGTCGCCGTGGTCAGGAAGGAGGTGACCTTCTTGAAGCCGGTGCTGGTCATCAATGACTCGTCTGACAAGAACGTCATACGAGTCAAGGGCCCAGTCTCTATAACAGATGACTGCCACTTTGAGGTATCACAACATATGATTATACCTATATACGATGTTACCTAGCTAGACTGATGGAGACTCAAATCTTTATGGACTATAGAACAGACTTTACGAAATAATAATTTGTAAATTATTAAAAGTACACTGTTTAATATAAAACTTTTCATAAATATAATGTAATCATATTATTATATTGTAATGGCATATTATTAAATAAAAAAATGTTACTAAATAAAGATATACTAATAAAAATAACGAGCGGGAAGGTTAGAGTCGAACTGGTATAAGAAACCGTAACATTTATTTTAAAAAATAACGAGAACGACCTAAGAGTTGCGATTGTTAATGAGTTACTCGGATAATGAGTTTAACTGACAGAGTCCTGTTTAATCTTTAAGTATCGTACCTTAAGAAAGCGAAACGTAATCCATAACTAATTTTCACATACCTCCAAGCAATATCTATTATACTATAATATATATAACTTATAATTCGGAAGCTGTTATAAACTAAAACGATGTGGACCTGTAGCATGTAGTCTGTTCCAGTTGTTCACAGCTGACAAGAAGCCCCTGGGCGACATCAGCCGCCGGTGTCGTCGTGTGGGAGCCGAGCGAGACCTCTTCACTATCAACTTCCCTCTTCAACTGGATCCTCGCCACAAGGCTGCTGTTATTGGGACCTGCTTCCTCATTGTGAGTGATCTCGTTTCATATAGAAATGTGATCTAAAATAATTTGTCTAATAACATTAGTTTTAATATAATGTAACATGTTTTCGCAGAATTTCTTGTTCTACGAGAATTGAAGAACGTTCTGGAACTTGCACTCCTGTGATTGGTTTACTCTTATGAAAGTTCACGAAAGTTCACTTTTTTGATGATAAGAAGAGAAACCTGTTTCTTCAGTCTCACAAACCTGTTAAATTATAAAAAATTTTAATTTCAGAGTAAATTTTTATTTTTAGAATTAGTGCCATCTAGTATCGAGAGGCGAAATCTCAAAGAATTTAGTTGTAGTTTCTAGTTTTAATATACACAGATAGATGTCACTTAACTCAATATAATGTATATTGTGTTATTCTTTATTGAGAGTGACTGATTAATTTGACGTTTCATTTTAATGATTTAAATATAGTTTTTAGTGCATAAAATATCACATTCATAAAGATTTTGATTTCAGTAACAGTGTATGATAAAACATTGGTATCGATGTTCAAATATATATTTTTTTCAATCCTTCAGGATAATTTATTACCCTTTTTATTTTAACGTTCGAAAAACATCAGGTCGAACCCTCGCCAAGAGATTAATGAATATAACTACTTTTATTTGAGTTGTGGCTGTAGACTGTGTAAATGTTGGAACATGTAAAGTTGTACTGCGTACATATATTTATTTTATATCTACAATTGATGAAAGAACATAAGACCTTGGACTATAAATTAACAGAAACAGTGCAACAGTAACAGTTTCAAAATGTACAACAGTTGTAAATATTATTTCCTAGTTACCTTTATTATTCACACTTATGTTTGCTTATTGTATTAATCAGTCGAAATTAAGCTCATTATTTTTTCTCGTGAATTCCTTTTTTTAGTTCTCAATTATTGTTAAGATCTCATTGTTACATCCTTGTACTATCTAAATTTATTGATGTTTTCTCATTTCCTTTGTATATTAAAGTTTATCTTAATGTATGTATGTGATTGTTTACCGTAGTTAGTAACATTATGTAAACGGCTCGTCCGGAGATGATTGCACCATAAATGATTCGATTCCTGATAAATCCAACTCCTGTGAGCGGTGATCAAACTCAGTAATTGCGTTCGTCAACTGCGCCGGCTAGATTGAGAGGAAATGAATCTTCCGAATTCCTACATCAAAACTACGGCGATTAAACAAAACTTTTATATTAAGCTTGATTTTATTTGTTATTTAATATATATATTAAGTTATTAACTATGGTACGTGTTTTATTATTCCACTTCGTATGGTATTTATTGAATCTCAGCTAAAGTATTCAGTGACCGGGGACGAAGGAAGGTTCAGAAGAAAAACAAAAATAATACGCTAACTTCAATTAGCGGTGACGGAGGTCGGGCCCGGACACGCTGGACGTCTCATGGATGTAATATAATAAAGAGAAAATAAAACGGAGCTTAGATTTTATGATTAAATAATGAATAGTGGCCTTTAGCCCGGATCGAGTTTATAAGTACATGTTAGATTTATACAGATAATAATAAAGTAATGTATCGTGTTATTTAGAGACTCGTCCGCCATATTTAAACATGGCCGCTCCAAAGTCATCACATGGCAGCCATATTATAAAATATAGTACGGTACAAATTATATACGGATGCAACTTAGGGTTCAAGGAAAACTACGAAACTTATTTATATGTACTTATATTATAATGAGAATTATATATTTAAACTTATAACCTACACCTAAGACTACATGATTGTCCCGATGTTAGGATAGCAATACCATTCCATAGCTTGTGTGGTATCAGGAATCTTCTGGTTCACACGGCTTGGTGTTCGTTCCGCTGAGTCAGCAGCGTCACTCGTTATATATTTTACCCATACAAAGATGTCGCCCCGACGATGTTCATTTATTTCTTTGTATGTAGCGCGTACGTAACAATTAAATATTGACATATTTATGTAGTTTGTAGTACATTATATATTATATAACTTTAATATTTGTATTTCTAATTATAATTATAGCTGTATAAGATTGTTTCCATCACTGGAGATTAGAAAACCTTTATAATTAATAATAGTAAAGTTAGCATGGACTATGACGGATTATCGTTAAGTGTTGCTGGTAAGAGGATCCGTTTGTGTCGGGATGTGGACTTTACTTTACTTTAATGATAAATAGTAACAGTAAGTGAGAAATCACTGTAGTTCATTGGTTAGAGCAATATTTATAATACTATATATTGATTATTTTTACATTTCCAAAATCATTATTTATATTACGTTTCATATTAAAGAAACTCTTATAACTGTTTATAATTTTAATTTCAACTATCTCAAAGCAATGATATAAAAGTATTGTTACGTTTGAAGACATTTAGGTCGTATTTCAAATAGAATGGATGTCACTTATACAATAAATGAAGCTATGTACTGGGTAACCAAAACGTTAGTAATTATAACAATCAACCTTAAATTGATTAAATTATTTCATCATATTTTTTTCCCAATAATAAATAAAACATTTGAAATTAATGTTATTTATGAACGTTCTCAGTTTTTTATTTTTATACGAGATTTATTGAAAGGAGGAGAGAATTTGTAGTGAAAAGAGTTTGAAGAGCGTGGGATTTCATTAATATTAAAACTTTATAATACCAACTATATTTATTTACAGAAACATCTCGTCTTCAGGAATGAAAATAATATTATCAACGTTACTTTTATATTTTACTTTTAAATAAGAGAGAAACGGAATTTCAAGTAGCTTATGTGTTTTAGATGTAAAAATATTTGTACATATATGTAGTTTACTTTATACCTTTTTTAGTTTAAGATATATTAAATATGGGCTGTGTTTTATTATAAATACTGGGACAATAATATTTTGAGGTATGATTTATTTTAATAGAAATTCAATATTATTCAAAAAATAATAGTACCCTGTCCGAAGATTATATTCTATTTTTAAGAGGTTCATAGTTTCTTAAAAATTGTTACATAAGTATATAATACACATATATAACAAGTACATAATATACACGGTCATTAACGTAGGAAATCTTTTTTGAGGGCATTTTAACATTTAAGTTTTATTACATAACTTATGTTTGACGTATACAGTACAATACATTATTTATCTAGATATAGTATCTGTCTATATAAGCACCTGAGAGACTTCTCATCATTCAATGTATTCATCGTGCGTGTGTCGGGTCCATCGTTGTAGAGAGGAGCTTCAACAGTGACTGGGACTTGCGACCCAGGTGTAGGTTTAAGGGGTAGGTCTATCTAACGAGCGTTAAACGATCACTTCCACTATCCAAGCTCCTCTCTGTACCTAACCAAATTTGAAAAGAAACATTTGATAAATGTAAATAAATTTAAAATTTAATTTTAACAAAAAAATCTTTGTATTACTGACTTATTAAATATAATGTATATTGCATCTTTGGTTACAAACCAATCGCATCAGTTAGAGTTTTAATAGCCCTTCCTATTAGTTAAATTTCGAATACTTAAGTTATAACAGTATCCTTTCCATCTACAACGTCGGTACTTCTCTACTCCTGGTGCCTTCTGATAGCTGCTGATGTATTTAGTAAGAGGATGTAAGACTGACGGTAAATATATAAGCTTATTCATATTAATAAAAGATTAGAAGGTTAGTTAATTATTTATATAAATGTGATTTTTTCATTATTTTAAATTAATTTTTTGATGATATTCTACTAATATATTATTTGGTGTTTAATAAATCACAATTCTTATGAATCTGTTAAGACGTTCTATCATTATAATAATGATTACTCAGACTAAGTGGGTCTGTTATATGAAAATGATCATAATAATTTAGAAATAAATAGTTCAATATAAAAAAACATTAACCATTTATTTGTAAACAAAGGTTTGTTGGTTGGTTGAGATAGATGAAAGAATGTTTTAATTATCTTTTAATTATAATCAACGCTAGAATATTCACTTCACGAGGAGCGCATCCACTGAAAGGACTTTGATTTCATTTAAGAAGATTCCTAAAGACGGAAATTATGAAATAAAGTTTATATTTACGGAGACGTTATTCAATATTAGTTTATACAGAATAAACAAATTAAAAGAAAATTATTTTCAACTACAATTGTTCTGAAAATATTAAATGACTTCACTATATATTTATATATTAATGAGCTATTATTTATTTTATGACAGACATTACAGAGAAGGGTCAGAGTAGATAAGCTCTAAAAGTCAGCCAACGAAGTCATTCACCAAGATCGAACTCTTATACTGGATCTAGCTCAAACGTTATCTATCGAATTTATCCTTTCACCGCTCACCAGATATCTCATCATTACCAGATTACTGATTCTGATGTTTTAATGATGATGATAATGATAGTGATGACTCATGAAGGTTTAGTTTGACTTCATATCTTGTCTCCACCAGAGAAACGATGATCCTTCACTGGCTGGTAGGTAACGATCCACTTAATGTATCTTAAAGATCGATTTTGTAAAAGACGCAACTTCATTTTACAAGCACAAGATCAGCACAACGCTTTAAAATTGATAAAAAATATCTACAAAAGATTTAAAATTCAGTTCTTTGTAAGAAAGACCAAAATATATAATTTTTTTAATAAACAGACATTAACATAAAAAAGTTTTAATAGATATTAAAATAAAAAGGCTATTTTAAGCAACATGATTAATAGTACCCTTTATACATATTTATAGCTCATTCTATTATAAGTCTATTTCTAATGAAGGAGTTACATACAGATGCAATTTTAAGAATGATTTAATATCATGTATTTGAAATCAATTCTATACATGAGAGTGTAGGATTGTAATTACATTATGAATGGAAATCATTTGTATGATTGATATAAAAAACTTGGTGAACCTGATGACTGGCGAGGGTCAGCAGTCGTTGTTGTTTCAACGTTAGAGACTAGAAAAGTAATAAATCATTTAGTTTGAATATCATCAAAACAGCCTTGAGTCTGTTTAATGAATTCTTACTGATGTTTAACTATTAAATTTTAAACAATTCAGTTAAGTTTTAAACTATTTTAACTAATAAAGACCATAGAAAGCTTAAGTGACGAACCGTGTAAACTCATTTAAATATTCACATCGGAAATAAAGGTTTTTTTTATTGAATTTTATAAAAAAAATATATTTTAAAGACTTTCACAAAATATTTAAAGGAATAAAGGCAATATCTCATAGTTATGTTTTTGTTTGTCAAAGCCCCCGTTTCTTATTTGAAACATTGCCTATTACTATAACAGCATTACAAGGGAGCCGAGTTACCGGGAACAGAAGCTCGTAATTTTCAAATTTCCCTTAAAAACTTTATTATCTTGTTAATACTTTACACCTATAAGGACATAAATCTAGTCCGGAAACACGCTGACAAGTGCTGCCGCCTGCCGGCGAGCGGCCGCGTGTTTTATTGCTGACAAATACACGACAAAGTTGACAATACCGGCAGGTTATTAAAAAGTTTTTATTTACATTTGTTAGACAACGGCCTGCCACATTAACTGGGAGTTGGTGTTGTGACGTTCACCGAAACACCTCATAAATTATAATTATTGTTTTCATAGAAGTGCGGAAAATATTGCCATCAAGGTAGAGGGCAACAAGTCAAACAAGTGGTTTAAGTTTTCGTTGGGTGTTATCGTGTTCTTGGCACATTATAATTGTTATTGATGTTTAGATGTTTTATTAATGATGTTTTCGGTGATAGTTTATTGTTTCTGAATCTTGTTTCTTGCCGTGTTCTGTCGTGTTTCGTGTTATGTTAACCATCTCTTTGCGACGTGGTAAGAAGGAAATTTCCACCAGAATGTGTTTTAGGCAGTTGATATTTGAATTCACTTGTGTGGCAAACGATGGAAAGACAGCTTCACGTCTATTTTTTTTTAATTTAAGCATATTGACAATTTTAAATAATTTTATAAAAAGAAAACTCTTTAAAGATTTGATGAAAAAATTATTTTGTGACAGTTGACTTGAAAGACTATTGAATTATAATGTGACATGATACTAGTGCCAGTCTTTCTACATTGTTGATTAAAATAAAGTGCTCTCTAGTCGGGTAGAAGAGACGTTGAAAATAATTCATATATGTTACATATAAGGTGATTTATAATTTTTGCAAATGGACCCTAGTAATAGTAGTAGTAGTAGGACAAATAAATAAATATGAATTTTTATTTAAGAAATGCATGAAATATTTTTAATTTCTGTAATTTTGAAATTACAAAGAGACGATTAGTTTTTATTGGAATGCTAATGATTTTTTTTTCTAAGTCTATTTTGTTTTATGAACGGACATAAATATCGGTTTACATTTAACATAAAGATTTAAGACTTTCGCGAGTATTCATATAAATAAAACTAATATTATTCGGACTACTACGCGTATTATTTTAAATTACGTACTCCCGACGTTTCAGTTACTTTTATTTACTTTAAACATGTGCCCGATAGTACCCATAATATATCATTTCGTTGCACTCCTGTTTCTATGGACAATATGTTGTGAGTTTCGTGACTTCAAGAATGAAGTGTCGAGTTGCAGGTTACTTTGTGTTACATTATATTTTATTGGATGAAGTCGGAATTGAAATATATTGTAGTGAGCAGAGTGTCCCGCGGCTCCTGTGATACAAGCACCATCATACCTTGCAAAGTTGTCTATAATGACTTATAGTTGTATTATGAGACGAAACTTCTTAGTATTCAATGTATTCACCGTGCGGGTGTCGGGTCCATCATTACAGGGAGAGGAGCTTCAACAGTGCCTGGGACTTACGACCCAGGTGTAGGTTTAAGGGCCCAACTCCACTGTCCAAGCTCCTTTCTCTACTTAAACAAATTTGAAAAGAACCCACTGGGGCTGCCTTTGAAATACGTTTCAATAAATAATTAATTTGAGTTTAATTAATATTGAGTTTAATTAGTATTTACGAGTAAAGTCACATAAAGTAGCTTATTGATAAACAATGTCGCGTTTTCTGTTTTTCCCTACAAAGTGCCTGCATATATATTATTAATGTAATATAATAATAGCCTTTCTACAACTGAGGACTATTCACTATGTATTTTTTGACATGTAAGAACTTTAACAGTACTCTACAATACATAAGAAATCACAAAACTTAATACTTTCATGATGACACTCAATCAAATATTAATACGTAAAATATAACAAGTTTGTTCAACTTACTCCCGACTACCTGACAGTTGGAAGACGGTTCAATAGTTTTAAATCAGTTTGATGTATGGCAAGTATTATTATTATATTTATTATTCAAAGTTATTTATTATTAACTAATCTGTAACAAAAAAATGATTCAATAAATTAGTTTAAATACATAGTTGTTCCAAATAATTTGTTTGAAATAACTTGAAATTCATAATTTATATCAAATCGGGAAACTTATACTCATAAGATATGAGGAATAGGTCGGTATAATACGTTTGATTTAAGCTGAGCTCTGCATTTGTGTGAGTGTACACTGATAGTGTAGCTGTGATGTCAAATTTTTGAATGCCACGTTTTTTTCTAGTTTGGAACCGGTTTATTCTACCTATTCTCCACCCCGCACCTTCCGCACTTCACCTTTTGTACTGGTAGCAACATCAAATGTTGAAAACGCAATGTCAAGTGAAGAAAAATTTGTATTGGTTTTTCAAAATTTTTATTACTTATTTTTTTTGCATAATATTTCTATTTGGCCTTTTACAAGTACTGCTTATTTCATTTTTAATCTAGAATAGATCTAGCACTTATAAAATGTATCTATTTAAAATATAATAAAATTGAATTCTAAAAATTTTTATCAATCTCTTCTTTTACTTTCACTCACACAAATGCAAAGCTCAGCTTAACTCTGACGGACTATATCGGAACTGTAATATTAAGGTTATTTCTTAACTTGGTTGTCTTTAACTTCTCTTTGAACATTAAGAGACATCAATATTATACAATTAATAGTTTTTTCGATTTGATAGCCTCCGAGCCGGATATTTCTTTTCACAGACCGAGGACATTTTGTTTCTTCTAATGACAGTTTTCTTCCATGTTAAATAAATCCAGGGATAAAAACTTATACGAAAGTTTTAAATGAAACTTTAATAAAAAAACGTTTATTTACCTGTTGGGTTGTATCCTAAAAACGGAATATTTAAATAACGAGTGAGTAATGTTGGATTTGTAAACGTTTTACCTACAATTATACACAGAGCGTGTACATCCGTCCTTACAGTCATAAATCACTTCTATACGACGCCACTCCACGTACAGGAAAGGAAAATTAAAATTACATCTCATATGAATTAATGTTAACGAAAATTAATTGTCACAGATCGATCAACAACAATAAAAAACTTTATTAAAGATAATGAATTTGAATTAAAGTTCAAAGAAACGCTTTGTTCAGTTGCAAATTCAATTATGATAAGAATATTATCTCTGACTTTCTAATTATGTAATTATAAAAATGTTAGAAGATTAATGATTTTACTCGTTTGACCTTCGACCTCGTGACGACACAGTTGTAAGGACTTCGGAAAGTTTTGTCACATGAAGTAGATGTCACTTACAAGTTACAAGAATACAGTCACTTCAAAAGTTACTAAATACTTATATACATACATTGTCATCTTCTTCTTTTTCCTGGCAATTTCCCAGCTTTAGAACCAGAGTCTGCCTTACATGTTGTGAATGGTTTTGACTAATTGTTTTTACGACCGGCCGCCTGCCTGACATCAACAATCTTTGGGAATGCATTAATCAGTAATGTCTAAATACTCTTAGAAAGTACATATGACTCGGAAAAATGGTATTGATACTTGCCATAATCAAACCCGCGCTCTCATGCATGACAGGCCGGCCTTTTAACCACTAGGCCACCACTGACTCTGTGCATGCAGTATAATATTATATTAATTATTTTTTATGTAAAGTAAGGAGTATTCTACTATAATCAAACCCTTGTAAGTATTTCTGTACTGAATCAATATATAACATATTTTTAATACAACGTGTCTAGTATCTGATACACATTCTTCCCATTCATACTCCGAGAATATTAAATAATGTAATAAGTACTCGACACACGTCGCCTTATAAATTAATTTATTACATTCCCCTCCCACACATACATACAAATACAATCTTGGAAGTTTTTGGTATTTTTAGTTTTTCAGTACATTTGTATACATGATGGATTTTTATATTTTTACATATCTGAATATAACTTATCTTCCATTAGTTTCACTCTATTGTTACTTGAATATGTAAAATTATTATGTTTTTCGGATCAAATACCTGTTATATGTAGGGTATGATTATTTATCAAAATTGGTAGAAACTATCACCTGTCACCCGCATGGCCATTTAGTCTAAGTACAGTCACAAAAATAAGCGTAAATTGATATAAATAGACGATTGTAAGCATTGATAACATTTTAATTCGAGCCGTTTCAGCGATAGGACCTCTTCGAAATATATACTAACAAAGTTTTCTTCAAAAGTTTGAGGAATGAAAGATTGTGAAGAACAAGAAATTGATGATGTCATGCTCTTTAATAATTTCGATGAGGACAGTAATTCGTCTTAGTTTAATAGTAGATATTAGTATGTACTCAAACGAGGGTCATACTTCACATAATGTTAAGACTTCCTTACTTTCATATATATACACGTGTATGCTTTACGTTATGTGTAGTCTCAGAACATATGTAGCGAGGATATAAAGGTCAATTTATGTATATTATATACTAGTATCACGTCCTGCAACAGGGCTGGAGATCAGATCTGTGTCATGGTCCTTAATGATCAAAATACTAGGTTGGTTATGAAAGATTTAAACGACTTTAAAACTTATGATTTATTCTATACATGATAATGAGAAAATATTGTTGCATAAATAATATTTCTTCATTATAATACATTTGTATATATTTTACAGTTATTATCAAATACTTATGATCACTTTTTTAACTGATTTCACTTCTCTGTCATATAAGAAAAGACAATTTTCATACTTTATTATAATTTGTGTTCAGTGAGTTGTTTAAGTCACGCGTGTAGGTATATTGTAAGGATGCTACATCTAAACCCCGAGTGAGATATTTAAACTGATATTCAGTGCACGGTCCGTGGGGAACCACTTTTATGTTGTATGTATAATAATATTCAAAGAAATAAGACTTTAAAAACATTGACATTAAACAATAATATTCGATACAATTTCACTATTAATTTAATGACTTTCAACTATCTTGATAAAGCTTATGTTCAATATATGAATATAACACAAACGAAAGATTTAAATACACGTCGAAAGTCTACGATCTATTAATTTATCACAGTAACGCTCGTTAGTAATCAAAAAAATAGCCTTGATCTAATCTGACAACTGCTTATATGTGGTTCGCAACTCTCCTCTAATATTCCAATTACAATATATTAATAAAACTATTCCATATATGAATACAACAATAAAAAATGAACTTGAAATATAAAGAATTCGTTTAAATAGTAAATAACTTCATTAAGAACTTAATATTTTATCTCTCTGTCACTTTCTTCTTACATATCTCCACGGGGCTCTCGAGATTCGTGTGTGCGATATAAGCCAAGTCTTATTTGAACTAACTTGTGTGTTAAACTTAGGGATGGAGTTCTTGCAAACATTCAGTAACGGAGAAGGAAGTTAGCTAAAAGCATAATTAGCTCGGAATTAGATGAGTTATCGAAACGGAAGGCTGTGTTGCGTTGTATTAAAACTATCTCTTCTATATATTTTCCATTTGTTGTTCATTCATACATTACTTGGAGACTACTTAAAAATACACATAACAATAATATGAAGGAAGAGGCTAGGAGATCTTTGTCGAAGAATATTACAGATATAAGTATAACAAAATTTTCAATTAGTCGTAGAAGACCAAGATTTAGAGCAGCAATAATATGTCCACTGAAATATTTTTCAATGAAAATGTCTGTCTTATATTTTAAGCCAGCAACAGACGAAACACAAGAGCTTTTATAAGTTTGAGTACCTTTCTAAGTATTGCATCGTAACTTTAACATTGAAGGACGAACCTCTCTGGCACTTAAGTTTTAAATATGTTACCGGCTCGGCGAAATGTTTTCCGTGTCTTATAATATTTATAGCAAAAAGACATTTTTAATATCTTTACTCATTCAATAAAGAAACAGAAATATGTTAGGTAATTTCTGCTGAGAAATAACGTCAGTAGATATAAATTAATTAATTGAGTTCAACTTTTTGCTGGTCAAGAGGAAATTGAAGTAAATAACGCTACTTGCGAATAGTGGTTTCTAAATGGGTACTTTAGATTTATGTTGTTGTCGTTAAGAATTATAAGTTAATATTTAAAAGAAAATTAACCGTTCAGATTGCTATTAAATATTGGTATTTCATGAAACTACCTTTGTATGGGGTTAATTGAAAAAATAAATTTTACTAACAATACATTAACATCCAAATACAATAGCACTTTTTAAACGTCAGGTCTGGTCATAACACGACGACTGTTCTAATTAAAGTTACCGAACATAGGTAAGTCATTGAGGATCGAAAAATTAAGGTAGCCAAGTCAAGTTAAGGTTTGAAAGCACCCAATACTCACTAAATGAAGGCAGCCGCTGTATCCCAAAGGATAGTGGATACCTTTTGAAAAGTCTCAGTCAAGGTGAAGGAAATTCTCTTGATGATCAAAAGACATGATTGTGTTTTGTTTTACCACATCGGAATTTGGTCTAGTCGAAGCCAACCTCAAGTTTGAAATTAGTCCAATTTGGCCACTGTCTGCTCTTTTCAACTGAATCTGATTTCAATTAGTCCAAGTGCTTTCTTGATACTACTTAATACTTTTTCACTGCTTCCGAACCTCAAAATACGACGAAAGCCTTTCAACTGTCCTGACAACTAATAATATCAACAGGGAGTAAACTCGCCAGTTTTTTCGTTTATGGTTTTTATCGGATCACCACACTGACCAATCACCGAGTATTAGAGCGCTTAGTTGGCATTGTGTCAATGACGTGGATACTTTTATTCTACTCAGATACTCATGAAACACCCAAGTTCGGAGAGTCTCTGTATCAATCTGTAAGAGACAGAACCTCTACTCATGCGTCAGTCAGACAAAGCAGCATGGTTCTAGCTGATATTTGTACCTAAGGTACAGGTTACTATGTAGTATGATGTTTAATATCCTAGTAATGTATGTAACGCCTAGATAAAGAAAGGATGTAAAGTTGGTTACGCTTCCCATAAAAGTAACCGAAACGTAGAATGGAAATGTAAAATCATAGTTTCATTTAATTATATTCTCTTGCTTATCTTAATAAAATTGCATAATATTTACCACAGATTTAAAATAGGTCTCTTGAGGCTAAAGTGAAGTTAATTCTTAATAAAACTTAATATCAGATTTATATTGAATATATGGCAGGAGGAGAAATAAAATACGAAGCACTTGAAATTATTAACGTTTGGTTATTTTATTTAAAAATATGTATTTTATACGTTCTTTATAAAAGAAAATAGTACGTTATTGACATTACAATGTTTTCACAAAAGATGAATTCATTGAGTCTTATTAAAAATACATTGAAGGGGACAGTTGTCTGAATTGTTTTTCTTATTTGAATATTTCAGAGCAAGTTTTGGTAAAATTTATAAAAATATAATCTAAACCGCATACGTTATATTCTTACTTCTCACAAACCAATCATTCAGCGAGCCATCTGAGCTATTACCACGATTTACCTGCTACAGAAGTTAAAATTCCAAAGGTTATTTCATTTATAGAGTAAACATCAAACGACATCAGATCCAAAATATTTTTATTTCATTTCATATCTGTACTGTTTTATTTTGGGTCGGAATACGACATTTTATTTCCTCCTCGCGATACATTTCAGCAAAGCAAAAGTTAAAATACAACATACATAGTAAAAGCAAGTGGAACTGCAGCGTTATAAAATAACAAAGTAAATGTTTGTAAAATATTAGTTTACGTGTTTAACTTTAATACATTGTCGTTGCAACGGATACTTGGAGCCAATTGGTTTTTGACGATCAAACTGCTGCATTTATTTTACGAGCATTTGAATATTCTTTCATCTTCCACTAATTTATTCAATATATAAGTATTGAATAAATTTAACCCTTATATAAAAATGTTCTTAATGTTTTAGAGATAATTTATAACGCAGTTATTAGATCTATAGGCGAACCATGTTAGTTAAAAGATAAATTACGTCTTAGAGTCTTAATCTTTGCACGGGTAAGAGTTTCCTTTGACACGAAACAAAAAAGCCTAACGCTCGTTATTTCTGATCATCATTACGTGAGTTTATTGCTTCAGGTTCTTTATCCAGTGTCATTATCATATAAATTACATGTTTATAAAATATCCAATAAAATGAGGAATAATGTATCGGGGAAATTATTAAAATGACGTGGTTACCGCGAGCGAGACACCGTTCGTTAGACACGGCACTTTCACATCAATTTATTTTATCAATAGGTGTTACATGATTTTATTAATATTAAATATAGTTAAAAAATAAGTTTGATGTATGTGTGTCAAGCTTTTCTTATCTCCTGACCTTCCTCTCAACAGACGAAGCCTTGTGAAGAAAATTCATTACTTAAATTTCTCCTAATGACTTTCACGTGCTTTGTAATTTTGTGTGTCGATTAATGCATACATATTCTTCAGTAATTTTGCTTTTAATAATTATATTTCTTTTAGATACACAACAACATATTACCGTCACGGAGAATTTTAAAAGAATATATATTTGTACGTACATTATTTTATTTAAATATATATAGGATCTTTACTCTTCAGTAAACTTCGTCTATGCTTCTTAAACCCGACAACAATTTGATAATTTTGGGTTTAATATTACCTTCAATTACTTCACAAACGAGTCCGTATACCAACTTTTATCGTAAGCAAGTTTCGCTTTTGACTACTTTGAATAAATATTCTGACATTAAATATAAAAGATGAAATATTAAAATATTATATTTTATTCTATATTATATATTATATCTACTGTGACTTGAGAATTATGGTTATTTTAAATATTCGAATAAAACTTTATAGATTGCTTCATTAATTTAGCATTTAATTTATTTAACCATTATTATTGTTTTTTAAATACAGCTTAATGCTCTTCTTCTACCTGGCAATTTCCCAGCTATAGCCAGATTCTGCCTTACATGTTGTGAATAGTTTTGGCTAATTGTTTTTACGACCGGCCGCCTGCCTGGCATCAACCCTCTTTGGGAATCAGCATTAATCAGTGATGTCTAAATATTCTTAGAAAGTACATATGACTCGGAAAAATCACATTGGTACTTGCCCGGGCCAGGCTCGAACTCGCGTCCTCGTGCATGAGAGGCGGGCCTTTTAACCACTAGGCCACCATTGACTGAATTTAAATACAGCTTAATATTTAACATAATCTAATTATAATGTAATGTTATATCTTCAAGTAGCGATGTAGTCTTATATAAGTTTTGAGTCACTTTTCCTAAAACCTCTTAGCCTTAATCTTATTGTCTCTAGTTAAGTTTGTTTGGCCAATGATATCTCTAATTCACCTTTAATACGAGTAAAAGCGAGAAATACAAATGTAAATAGATACAGTAAATAAACGAGATAAAAGTGTTCTCTATGTAATATTTGTAGGGAATGTGTTGAGGCATCCGATATTTAAATTTTATAACACATTTATATTTTACTGAGACTTTGTAAAATTAAGAGATGACCGTTTTAATTTTAATAAATTTTATATTATCTTAAAACCTTCTCCATGTGAAAAGAGACGTCTTTGATCAATGGGCTCTGATAGGCTGATGATTGTGATTATTATTATAATCCTACAGTAACAAAATTAAAACTTTACAATATTCGTGTTGGCGGAAAAATGTTATGTTTACCGTTTGTCTTCTTTATCTTTTTAGTAATGAGGTTTTTAATTTAAAGTTTACACGGTAGTACTAATTATTTCCTTTTTTAGCATTAAATTTAGGTTGAAATTACTTTGAAAATGAAAAATTTTCTTCATAAGTTTGATCTTTTTTGACTTTGAAATCAGGCTAATAGGTTCCCCAGTGTAAAGTACATACACGTTTATATTGTAAATTGGTGAATAGATGATATAGATGCAAGACGGGCTTACACAGAAAGACAGAAACTCTACTAAGGAATAATATTGTAACAACCAATGGAAAGCTGCAACTCTCACATACGAGTACCGATACACATGCGTCAAACGCATTCAGTTTAACAACCTTTGATATTTACAAGTGTCGGGGAATGGACTACATTATTAAAATGAAATAAAATCTAAATTGTACGGTAAATATATAGTGTGGTTTCGGTAAATGATGAGTACGTATGAAAAATACCCTAGCATATTTGTGCGTCGGCCTCCAGGACAGACATATGTATTTATGTGCTCTTGTGAGATGCTGATGAAAATCCAACGCAGTATAGTAAGTGATAATATTATGACTTTAGATAAGGATTGCATTAAGAAACTAGTAATTTCTACTCTTATTAAACTCGATACAGGCGGAACGTTACTGATACGCAGTTCAAGCAAACCAAAACAAATTAATAGCAATGTAGCCTTTGCAATGAAACTAAATATTAGACAATCGTTTGTTTATTAATCTTATATTTATTATATACAGGAGGAGAACGTTGTTCTAGTATTTGGATATATCAGTATGATGTTTTCGTGATCAACAAATTTAGCTAAATGAAATACATCTTATCTGGTTTAATTTATTTGTATTTCCAGCCGGAGCAAACCGATGAGCGGTTAGTTAATATTTTAACAAAGCTTTAACAGCGGTGCGAAGTCTCGGCTGAATCACCAACAAGGAAATCCAGTGAAGAGCCTTTACTTACCGTCACAAAGGAGTTGTTGCTTAGTGTTATATTATGGTAGTTATAACTATTAACTTATTATGTATAAAGACTCAGTATCTTTAAGATTAATTGAACATAAACAAGCTTTTTTCAAAGGATAAAGTTTTTTTTAAATTTGAAATACAAGATTTATATATTTGTGCGATTCTAGCGATATCAATTTTATAAATATTCAACTTACATTAGTTTATTTCATTTATATTTAAAATAATTTAGTATATTCCAATATCATGAAAATTATTTATCTGAGTAATTTCTACTCTAACACTGAGTAGGCTAGAACTGAGACACTATATTTTTTGGCTTTTTATTGTAGTTATGGACGTTTTGTAGACAACGCTGCAGACTTTTACATCATCATTATCAGCTTATCAGAGCCCACTGCTGATCAAAGACTTCATCTCACATTGAGAAGGTATTGACCACACTACATGTTATAATTATGATTTGACTCTAATAATCAGTATGAAACAATATTGTATCATATGATATTTATTATTATCATATATAAATATTCACGTAACCAATTTTTATATAATTAAAAGCTAAGTTAATTTACAATCTGTATGTATGACAGGTTATAAAAATATTAAAAATGGTCGTACACTTAAATAAAGGAATTAAAATCTGCTACATCGGAACTTTAATTTGATAAATAAAAGTTAGTGGTGGCCTAGTGGTTAAGAGGCTCGCCTCTCATTGCCGAGGGTGCGGGTTCAAACCAAGTACCAATGTGATTTTTCGGAGTCATATGTACTTTCTGCGAGTATTTAGACATCACTGACACACGGTGAAGGAAAACATCGTGAGGAAACCTGGACTTATAGTTTCACAATTATAAGTTTGAAATCACCAACCCGTCTTGAGCAAGCGTGGTGATTAATGCTCAAACCTTCTCCATGTGAGAAAGAGGCCTTGCTCAGCAGTGGGCTCTGATAGGCTGATGATGAAATAAATCAATGTTCATTATGAAACTTCTAAAAATAATGAAAATAATTTTATATTAATACCTAATAAGAAAAACGATGATATTCCTTTAATTCTCTATTTACTATAGTTTTTCATATTATTGTACTCTAAAATGAATAAAATAATAATAATAATTATTTACTACAATAGTTGAGTTACTATCTTATTGTTCATAAAAATTTTATTGAGTACGATTTTCTAAATACTTTTTACAATCATTTTTGCTGGTCGTACATAATACACAAGTGGATTTAAACTAATAAAACGATTAAATTTTCACCTAAATCTACAGTTTATTTTTCGTAAATATCTCTGAAAGTTCTCTATTAATTCATTTTTTTCCTTTTTGTTATTCTTATATCGCAGCGTATGTTCACGAGGGATGTATCAATGTTTTTATTTATTCAGTCTACCTCACGTTATGAACATTGTATTTGTACTCGCTGTATTCACGGACCGACCAGAAAACCTTGGGTGTTATTAAATTCCAATATTAGTTTTGAATAGAGGAAGAGAAATTGAGGTTTAATTTTATTGTTGGTAACCTTACAGGAGTTGATTTGGTTACAGTTTGGTTACAGATATACGTGAAAAAGTTTTACACTAAATTATTACTAAATTTACTAAATGATGTAAATAATATTTTTCGCATTATTATATTTTATAATTCTTGAAAACTACATACATACTCCCGACGTTTCGGTTACTTGAAGCAGACGAGATGTGAATGTCTGTCAGTTGGTCTCGTTATCTTATAAAATAACGCGTAGTAATCCGAAAATATTAGTTTTATTTAAATAATAATATTGCAATTCATTTTATTTCAATAATTGAAAGTCGTAGAAAGGAATAAAAAATTATGGAAATAAGTCGTGATTGCAATATCATAAAAAAACGAGATATTTGATCTAAATGGATGCTTT
Organism: Danaus chrysippus; assembly: GCA_916720795.1. Taxonomy (NCBI): domain Eukaryota; kingdom Metazoa; phylum Arthropoda; class Insecta; order Lepidoptera; family Nymphalidae; genus Danaus; species Danaus chrysippus. Next base: position 1,521,457 of record CAKASE010000080.1, on the reverse strand, counting down.
TTATCAAAATTTGTATGTTATGAGACAAACTGTCTCTTCTATTTCACCTGCCCCTAAAATAAAAGTAGACCAAGTTATTCTTTATTACCTCCGAAATCAGATATTGAAGTTCCATAGAAATCGATCTCGACAGGTATTATTCGGAACAGACAAACAGATAGAATAATTTTTAAAATAGATATAATAAAGAAGCATTTGTTTGAATAATACAAACTTGCCATATATTTGAACATGTCAACCGTAGTAAGAAAATAAATGTGAATACTTATTATTATATATCCTTTTACTTTCAATAGAAACATGTCATCTATAGCTTAACAACATTTATCTTGAACGTATCTTGACACTCTGTATCTGTTATCGAATATTATTTTAATATAAACTTAAATAAAAAAAAAATATTTTTCGGATTATACTACGCGTACTTTATTATTGTAAAAACTATATACTCCCGACGTTTCGATTACTTTTCAGTAAGCGTGATCACAACATGAAAAGTAACCGAAACGTCGGGAGTATGTAGTTTTTACAATCATAAAATATTCGTAGTACAGTCCGAAAAATATGTTTTATTTAAATGAATACTCGCGAAAGTCTTAAATCTCATTTTTAAGAACTTCTTAAAGCTTCTTTATACATTGAACTGAGTTCATCTGCCTGTTTATTTCCTGTAAACCTTTTGAACCTAAGTTATTAAATCAAAGTGTTTTATGTACAGTGATGAACAGTGTTGTAGTGTTCTGTAATCCAACGGTATAATTTCATCCGTTTGGGAATATTTGTGAGGAAATAAAGCAGCTCATGTTCAAACTCAAGTTTAATGTTGAAGAAAACTTTGTAAATTAACAGTTCAATTTTATATGTAGATATCTCAGTAGATTTTTATTATTGAAATATCATGTTTTTATAGACAAAAAACAGGATAATTGACATTAAAACATATGTAGATTGTATGTGAATAAATAATTATATGCCTTTTAATAGCAGCACATTATGAATAGTTACATTATTTTTATAAATCACAAGACATTTGCACGGATTCAGACTCTGTACTATTAAATTCATTTCAATCAGTCGAGTTTAAAATCGTATAATCGTTATCATTTGATAAGAATACTCATAACTTTAAATTCTTAGTTTAACCAAGATATCGTTAAACAGTTAATAATATTAACATAACTCCTCATATGTTACGACGCTTCACATCCATCAGTGATGATTCTCTAAATAATTCTCTTTCTCTCCGCAGCTTGTGTCGTGGAGCTACCAGGTGATAGTCGGCGGCGAGGGAAATCTCGCAGCACTCAATTTACAGAGACTTTCTCATTAAACATTAACTGCAGCTTGTGAGAGACGCGCCTCCCATTGTACACGACTCACTGTGTAAATCGTGTAAGCGTTTTCATCACCTTCACATTATGTCAGTATCTTAAATAACACTTATTTGTAATAAATATTATAACTCCAGTATTTATTGTAGTAAAAATTCTTTACAAAAACGAGTGGTTTTGTAGTAAGTATATCAATTGTTAAATATATTGACATATATTGTAAATTATATGTACTAACAACTACTAGTACATAGTTAACTCCAATTTCTTAGTGTGTTGTGCAAATCAAGATTTTTCGGGATGTTCTACGCTAATATTGGTCGAAAAAAAATGTCACTAAGGCTATATTTGTGACAAGATATTCCACAAATATTATTAAAACCTCCTTGATAGGTAAATTTCAATAGTTGACACTAAAATAACGATATTAAATTCTTGAACTTAGTAGACTTTCAAGAACTTGTGGGAGACGAGTGTTCGTTATCACCTTTTGGCAAATATTCCTGAGCACCATTTGATATAGATATGGTTTTTCAAACGCTTACCTCAATAACTATTATTGTTAATTGTTGATGATTAAAATTCTAAACTTTTTCGTTAAGTGTTAGAATTAGGCATCATATTTGATAAATCTGTTCATTAAAATAGAGCTGGAGATCTTGAATGTGATCCAAAGATGAGCTTATACAGGGTGACTGGTGAATTACTATCAATATTTAAGGAGCATACTCGGTACATGATTCTCATTCGAATTATGTAAAAAAAATAGGTACTTAATTTTTGACCAAATTTCCGTATAAATAAATAAAGTGTGTACACGTTCCAAGTGTTCCTAGTGTGGACGCGCGCGGCGGCGTGCTGATACAACAACACGCCGCCGCGCGCGTATGTGTGAGTGTGTAGTGTAGAGTAATCTGTAGGGTGTTCATACGATGCGTAATTAATTACACAACTTTTGGTTAACTTTACTTAGAAGTTTATTAATATTTATGTTATATTAATTTTTATTTTGTCATATATGATCGTCAAATATCACGTCCTCAAATATCGATAGTAATTCACCAGTCACCCTGTAAAGAAATATCTAATACCTGGGAATAGCTCGTCACTGCCGTCTAGAGGCTGGCACACTTTTATACGGCAATATTTAAGCTTAGCTGTAGCAGCCTAATTATTTTCAATACACTATAAGAAGTTGAACAGAAAATTTTATACGTCTAAATGACGCCTGTTGTTATACAATCTTCGACATTTTTAACCTTGACAGTAAAACAATAAGTTAAAATTATTTATGAATTTTCGCAATCTCAACCTTATTTATAAATATTTTTTTGCTGAAATCACGTCAAAGAGATTAAAAGTCTTTCAAAGACGATATATTTTTTGATTAAGTCTCGAAGTCCATAAAATTATTCAGAATTAAGACTTTTCTCATAACTAATGCCCCCAGTGTTACTGCGAGAGCTGACTGACTCACCATCGACTGAGCGAGGTAAATCCATTCCAATGGCTTCCTTTTCAATACAGAAGCTCACAAAATCGCAATATATTTTGTTTAAAAAATAGGTCAAAAGAGTTCATAACAATATATTCAGATATTAAGTTATTTAAAACATTTCGGTTTCGGTCTCGGTTTTAATGTAATATAATCATAAGTATACAATATTGGATTTAAAAATAATCTTAAACATTTCTGATTTGAGTTATTGCAAAAGGAACCAGCTTCAATTGTAAAAAAAAATTATTTATATAAACTTTAAACTAAATTTTAGTGGAGTATTAGGAGGAAGCACGATTAAAAGTTTTAAGAAAGAGTTTTACAAGATGAAAACACGATAGCTGAAGTAGGAAGTTAGTTAGGACCTCAGTATCAATTTACCTCATCTCTCTGAGCAACGGCTTCACGAAAATATTAATCTGCAGACGAAACTCAAAAAGATAGTTTCCTGATTAGTAGGTGCCATACCCGGTCAGCTCCAAAGATATTCATAAATTTATATACTTAGACCAATTTTTATACATACTAATAGATTTAAGAAAATAATATTTTTCACTTAAGAAGGAATAAAATTTATTTAACTTCATGTTCGATTATTTGGTTAAAAAACTCTTTACGTGCTTAAACTTTTATATTGCTTTAAAATAACACATCTCAATTAAAAAATAATAAATTGTAAAGTCACTAATGATCAATTATAATCATTAATATTACAAGGGACGGGTTCCGACAGCCGCCAGTTTGTAGTGACGTCTGTCAAAACTTATATCATATAATATATAAGGAACGATAATGAAATATTACTATGACTACTACACTTCCTGATGTCCGTCTGTTTGCAAACATATGTCTTTAAAACGTAACCATTGATTTTGTTTTGAATAGTGTTTCAGGAGAAAGTTTTGTCTTTCACACTTAATTCTAGAGAAAACTGATAGTTTTAGAATTTTCCAGAGTGATGTCGTAAATGTACACATATTTTGGGTTCACATCAAAAATTGTGACTGCGTTCTTTCAGATATAATAAAATAATATATTTTATAGGTCTATATAATAGTTTTGGAGGGAGCATATTTGGCTCTTAAGAAAAATAAAGAAAAGAAAAAAATATTTAATTACATTGCGGTACATAATGAAATGCTATTCTATTACTCAAGTACTTCAAGAAGATTATTTTTGTCCTAACACTTTACAAATTAACCCAATACCTTATGTGATATTATAGAATTAAAATAATTCGTATCAAAATTAACTCTATGTCCATGTTTTAAATGGTCGTCTAATGCATGCTGGGGGGTTATGACAGTTTAGGTAGTGGAACAAATTTGATAAAATTGTGTATTACAGGCCTATAGAGAAGTCTATATTATAATTGAGTAGTTTATAAATTCCATGTCAAGTACGTAGCTACATATTAACAAGAAAAGATTACTTTAAATCTAATGAAAGAATTAGAGCACCTTTTCTTAACTTTTAACATTAAATCACTTATATTATTTGACTAGAAACAAAACTCAGCAATCCAATGCAGTAATATATTTTATGATGAAATTTTAAATTTTCTGAAATATGTTTTACTTTATGATCTATAAAATTTTAAACTAAGACACTCACTGAATGTACTCGAATGTTCAGAGTCCAGCAATCTGTCACCGGACACTGAATATAAAATATATAACGATTTTACTCAAATAATACATTAGAATTATATTATACCATTATTGTATAGGTAAAGTGTGACTTTAACGACATAGTTGATTCATAAGAAACTAATGACTTGACTTGAATATGAGATGAAACTTCTCTTCGTTCCATGTATTCACCGTCCAGGTGCCGGGTCCATCGTTGCAGGGAGAGGAGCTTCAACAGTGCCTGGGACTTGCGACCCCGATGTAGGTTTAAGGGAACACATAATATTTCTTAATAAATTAATATACTAAGCTGACCAGATTTGTGTGATAGTTTATAAATATTCAAGTTTGTAGAAGGTTTTCTTTATTTTATATTACAAATTTATTTCGAATAACACCTTTTCTCTTTGTTATATTTATAATTATGTAAATTCTTGTAAATTTTAATTCGTGTAACTTTATTTTTGTCTTTTTTTTGTTTAGTACTAATATATAGTTATCTCCTGTATAATAATTGGCAATCCCGTCATGTTGTGCATGCACCCTTAGGGTTACAATCTGTTCGATACTATTAATGTTTAAGAAATATTCTCTATGTGATTGTGACCTGTTGTGTTTGCCTTAATAAATAAATAAAATCAATATATCATGTGACTGATGAGGTGCTATTGTTACATTAAAAAGTGTAAGTATATTAAAGAAAACAATAAAACTTTTTGAATAATATATTTGTAAGTAGTATGTTATTTAGTTAACTGTTACAGAAACGTCACAAACTTATCGATCGACTCATACTTTACTAATTAAACGATTAATGATTAATGTGAAGTTATTTTTCTTTTTATAAATATTACAATTTCATGATACGTCAGTAACATTTATCACACAAAAGGTTTTTAAACATCAACACTCTTTTTCAATTGAATGAATTCGGTTGATGAGTAGAATATTTAGACAAATAAAGAGGAGTATTATAAAAAGAGTTACGGAATACCTTTTGGTGGATAAGAATGGCAGTGATGTAGTCAGTAATTTAAAGTAATAAAATAGAAAAGATAGATATAATATCTGATTTGAGATCTACGAATAATCATCCTTCACAATACATACATATGTTAAGTTTATAATAAAATCCTTAGTCGAATGTTAAAATCATTGAAACCATTAAGCAGTTTCTACTTGTAACATTATACTTTTATAATCAAATGTGGGTCAGAGTAACGTAAGGTAAGTATGGATCCCAACAATCAATTTATTAATTCATCCCGCCATAGTCGACGGGTCGCTCTCGTTCTGAGCCACTGTTAGAGGACTGTCCTTAATGTAATTACAGTGTCTGATAAATCTTGTTGTGAATTGTTTTCCTTTATCTGTACCCCTCAGTACGAGCTTGATTTACGTTCCTACAAGCAGAAAATAAAGGATTGTTCTGTATTGGTAATGTGAGGGACTCTGTTACTACTGCACTCCTGTTATAACGCTTATATTCCATTGGGTGACTTCAATACACAAGAAATAAAACTAAGAACAGTTTCAATAAAATTATCTTCAGTCCCCGTGCCCTGCGGTTTCACCTGTAATTATAGTTGCCGTAAGACTCTCGATTGAAAAACTATTCTTGGTTCTTAGGTTATAAGTATATGTACATATCACATTTCTTTCCAATCAAATATTAAGGAAAAAACATACATAAATTAGTTCTATCATATTTATGTTACTAAGATCATTTTTATACCCGTCTTAACTTATAAAAAAGGCCGATCCGAATATTTTAAACTTGAATTTACAAGCTGATTGTCACCCTTAATTATTGAAACATTTAAAAGGGTAAATATCCCGATAATAACTTACCGCTTATTATAAAACTTTTTAATTTAAACAAAATCAGTTGCTGTATTTGTCCAATTTTAAAAAATAGGTTAGATTATTTTAAATTTTATGAGGATTTTTTTTAATGTATATCATTTCCCATACTGTATCTATATACATATGCGCCTTTCTAATGGTGAACTAGATTTTGAATTAAATTATGACGAACAAAAGTCTATCTTTTTAAAGAAAATTCTTCTGATATAATTATATTTTATGTTAGCATAGTTAGGATTCAAAAAACATAAAATTTTGATAGAATTTCAACAGCTTTTTTAACAATTTAGAGAAAGTACATTCAATAGAAATAACTACAACGACGTTATCTTTAGGTACCAGCTGTTAAAACCTAATTAGAGCTTGCGATAACTGTCTACAATATTAACACGTTTATATCTCTTACTATTTTCAATTAACAGTTACTTTAAAAACACGAGACAGTTAAAAAACTTCCCTATCACCACAGTAATTGTGTTCACCCATCCAAGTTACCACGCTAAGAGATATGCCTGTACACATATCTACAAACATGCTTACTGAATCTGTAAATTTTTTCACATACATATTTCTGTAATGCTTCTTTCATACATTAAACCTTTTCATACGAAAAATATAAACGGATACCATGTATTTTTTAATTGTATTTTTAAAATCCTTTCGCATTGATCCCTTGTTTTAGTTTTAGCTTCTCAGAATAGTAATGATTGATATCATTATTGTTTCTGTGAAATTGTTCTAAATACTACATTTTTAAGAGATATTTCTTTTAGTTTTTATACTAATAAACTCAATTTGTTTACATTAATTTAATGAGACAACATTTCATTATGTTTTTTTAATTTATTATATAGTTTTGAAAATTTCTTTGGTTATTTGTTTGTCGAGTTAATTTAGTAAAAGTGTTAACATACGTTTAGACCTCCCACTAGTAAGTCAAACCATACCTACTGAATCTTATTTGCTTCTACATACTTTATTAAATACCGAACATGATGTTTAAGAAGTACTTTCAATATTATTTATATTTTTTTTAAATAAATTGAGTAAATGTTCTTAGCTATAAGTGAAAAAGTCACTCGACTTCTCATGTAGTTTGTCACTCACGGCACAGGAACGATACCTTTGACATTTATTCCGTTGGAAACTATTAATCATGCACATGCCCTCCATACTATAAATCTACTTTGGGGATTTCGAAGTTAGGAAATTTCCTCATACTATAGGATTTACTAATTTATAGTTATATTGATTATGCTCATTGAAAATATAATTACAGATAGATGATTCTAATTTTCATCTCATTCTATGATACTGTTTTAAAATACACATATTTTTAATCTTAGTTTAAAGAGATGATTGTATCTATTCACATGTGTTATGTATCTCCCGTCAAATAATTTGTTCAACCAACAATATTTTCTTTTCAAGTGTTCGTAATCTCTAATATATCAACTATGACGTTCTTTTATAGTACTCCAGAGTCTCTATAAGTTATGTTCTCCTGGTACTGGTAGATAGTAACAGTTAATTCACCAATCGAACATTAAAAGTTTGTAGAAGTGGAAATGAATTGAGTCTTATGTAAGTATGTAAATTTTGGTGAATTCGTTCCAGGGAAGTTCCCAAGTCCGGTCACGATCGTCGTGAGCTGATTTATCACATGTTATCTGACTCCTGTATTGTCTCTTCAGTCCGTATGCTAATGTAACGGAATTCAGTTCAGTATCGATGTCTCTCAAAAGTTGTTTGAATATTTTAAAATATTTTATTGAACATATCGTACAGCCACCAGCAACAAAATGTACACGTTCACACGTTCCCTCGAGCTTTTGCCAATAAATATGCATAAATAAATACTAATAAAAATATTTCAATACTGCTTTTATATATTTTTTGCACTCTTTGTATATGGTCGGTAAAATTTTCTGGTATTTATTATATACCAGAATTTACTCATGTATGTGTCTTTATATTTACATGTTATGTTTAAATTCAACTAAATTGTACGTACTGAAACTTTAGTGGATCTTGTTCAATGGCAAGTTCTAAGGGATACTTACTTTTAATATGTTAATATTACACTTCTAATTTTATTTATTATTTTACTACATTTAGTAGGTGTAAGATATATATTGAAATGCTATTTTGAATTAAAAAGCATATTTTAAGTTATGTCACATAATATGGAAGGAACTTCTTCGTATTTCTGACCCCATGGGTAAGTCTACCACCGTTCAAGTTAAATATAGGAATCGGAGAAGATGTATTTGCTTAATAAATTTGAATGTATATCTGTAATTTTTTTAAGTACTTGTAAAATTGATTTATCAGCGTCAACAGACTGACAAAATCTTGATTTTTATACTAATGACTATAAGATAAAATGACTGCAAAGGAATTTTATAATTCGTATATTTATTGTGTCAGTTTAATACAAACTGTATGTTGATGTATAATTTCGATTTTAATACACCGTCTCCTTTGAAGTAGCGAACAATATCAGTGAGCTGAACGCCAGAGACGGCTGCCCTCGTTAAGAAGTCACATATATCCAAAGGTGCTTTATAAATGACAGAGTCTAAACAAAACGCTTATCCTCGCCTGGACCATTAATCATGTCGTTTCGCCGACACCAAGACTGCGGTCTCCGCGACCTATGTCTCACGGACAGTTCTCATAAACACTGGTATAGTTGTCTGTGTGTGTGTGTGTGTGTGTGTGTGTGTGTGTATTTGTGTGTCTCTATGTGTGTGTTACAAGACACATCTGTGTGTTTCTTCTAGTCTTCTTATTACTCATTATATTCAATAATGGATATTTAAGCAAAGTAATTACGGAAACAAATGTGTTTAAAAACTACACAAGCTTTTCAAATTGTTTTCGAATCACACTCTTTTTCTTTTATTTTTGCATACATATTTGGGTTCTACTATTTGATCTATTAACTGAAGAAGTGTGGTTTTATTTTATGGATTATCCTCAATATACGATAAATGCGTGAATTAATTGTTTTTGTCGGTTAAAATCATTGTTGTTGATAGTTTTGTATAAATATGTATCAAGTTAATAAAAGCATAGTGAGAACTAACCTTCAAGACCTTATATCGGTGAAATACTGTGTACAATATATATTAGATGTAAGCCATAACTACAGAATTATATTCAATTATTTAACTCAGAATTTTACTAATTTAACGAGCAAGTGTACCGCACACTTTGCCTTAATTATCACAGTTTATTTTTAACGATATAATGAAGAAAGTGAGGAAAGGCACGTAATAAAGTCTCTTAAAAGATTTTTCTTTATTTCAAAAGATTTTTAAAGAGAGGTCTCCAAATTGCATAATTTCATTAATCCCACCTTAAGACTTCCAATTTCTTTCATTTCCCGGCTTAATAGAAACTTGTGATAAAAACTACATTCGTATTAAATAACTGAAAAACTTCGTTATCGTGTTTTAAAGAACAGTTTTGCTTTTATAAAAACAAACAAAGAATCAAAGATCGCTTAGTAATTATGTATAACAAAAAAATGTTTCTCTCATTGATATCTTTATTCGTATTTAAGTTAATTAAATAAAATAAATTATTGAACCACTGAAACTCTCATGATAAATATTAACCCAATATATATAAAATGCAATCATTACAAATTATAGAAAAGTGTACCTAAGTAAAGTTTATTTAAATTAGCAGAGGCACTGAACGAGGACGCATTCATTAATTATTATTGGATCTACTTATTATATTAATATTAAAATCTTGAGTATCAAGATTTGTTTTTATTATAAAATAAATTATAGAAATAATAAAATTGTGTTGTGGTTTTATGAAACCATATTCAGTCGGCTGATGAAACAGTTTCACTTACTTAACGTACGAAAGGAGTTCGTGCAGTAGATAGTGGTCGTTCTACATTTTAAAAATAAAACTATAGTTAGTAAGATTGAAAAAGTAATACGAACAAAATAAGAAATGCTATAAAAAAGAAAATATATAAATAACCTTAAAAACGTTTGATTTGAATGCAATATAAAAATATTTAAAGAAGCCAGAACACATATGTAGTAATGAGATTTACATCGGAGGACATCGGGACACTGTAAGAGCATTCTGCCGACATCCAAAGCGGTATGTCAGAATATTAAGAAATCGATTTCGGTAGGTGATAAATAACAAGACCAACGGACATACATACATCTCGTCTGACCGTGGTCACATTGATGAAAAGTAACTTAAACGTCGGGTGTATATAGTTTTTCAAAAATAAAATACGCGTAGTAATCCCAATAATATTAGTTTCATTTAAACATTATAGTAGCTGGAACAACAATGATTGGAAGTATAATCTTTCGGAAGAGAAGCTCGAGTTGAAGTCACTCAGATTTAAATTGATCAGTCACTCATCAATATGATCAATATATGTATGAGTTATTAGGCACGTAGTTCATGCCTAGGACATGTTATCACAAACGTTTACCAGTGTCGTGATTAAAATATCCAACAAAAATTCCTTGTTACCGAGGTAGCGGTGTAAAAGATTTGCTCAGATACTTCCTGAACGCGGTATACTAATATACAAATGGAGGCAACATTTCTTTGCAAAACTAAGTGTCTTCAAGATGTTAAAGTGAATAAGCCCGCTATATTTTCATCCTTCCTATTCGTGTAGACACAAGTGTTATTGTGCTCTCTTTATCTTGTTTCCGGGGGTATATTTTTCTTCGCCAGTGAACAAACATCACCTGTACTATGTGCTGTCACTCCCGTATAAGTGTATGTTGTTATTGTTCGCATTATTTTAAATGTTTCCCTTTAATATATAATTACAGTGATCATAATAAAAGTCCTATTCTTAAAAGTATTGCGGGATACTATGGTCACTGTAGTTAATATGTCGATATGAACCCTTTAAAGTATGATTGTTAGGCGGCAGGTTATTGAATAATTTAGTGACAATATGATTGTTTCCCATATGACGGTAAATAAGACTGGTACTATAATTGAACATAAAAAACTTGTTCAATACAAGTACAATACTCGTAGGATTATTAAGTTTACTAATTTATTTTAAATCAATATTCATTTGTGTTAGTTAAAACAAACATTTATATAAGCTGAAACAAAAGGCAATCCTTGTAGTATTGTACAAATAGATGATAGTTACTCAGCCTTCCTCGAGGAACGTAAACAAATAGATCAATTTGACTCCAGTAAGCTGTGATCAAACGCGGTAATTGTATTAGAAGGTAATGTTTATGAGGAAATTAAGCTTCCGAGTTCAAACCGCACCTCTGTGTTTGAATCAGACAATGTAACCGTATATTGTACTGCGATATATATATTGTTTATGGCAAGATATTCAATTGGATTGTTGAGTTTGAATGATATGTTACGAATAACTTTAAGTAAGGTTGAAGAGACCTTAGGAACAATAACTTATTGAAATAAATGTCCGTATATTATTTGGGCTAAATAAGGCTTTTATAGAAGATGAAAATTCCTCTGTGGAAAGTACGATAATATTCGATTACAATAAAATAATTAAATGAAAAATGAACAATAATATTTCCATGTAAGAAATATAAGTGATATTTAATCGCTGAAATAAATAAATGAAATGTCCCAAGTCTTTTAATCTTACAGAAATTTAATTGTGAAACGTTATTGTGTTAGTTGCCTCAACAATTTTATATTTCAATATTTCAATTCAAAAGTACGTCTGAAATACGGCTTCTTAATAAATCTCCTAAGAGCCTTTAGACAAGTTTTTCTGTCGTTTAACACAGTAAGTTTGTTTTTAAATTGGGTCGAATATTAACATAGTTTTTGCTACAGAAGAAAGGTAAGCTGTACTTAACTGAATTAACTCTTTACTATTAAAATACTTACTCTATAAGAATTTCAAGCACTTGTGATATATAAGTTAAAATCTGTAGCACAAAAAGCGAGATTATACTTAGCACTAATAAGTTTTAATTGTTAATAAAAATATCAAATAATTTATGACTAATTATATTAATAAAAACATTGCATCTTTCACACGATTATGTCTTATTCCACGAACATTTTTCCGTAGATGAGAATTTTTTTAAAGAAAATTTCTTTAAAGAAATGATTTATGAATGTTGATATCTTTAAGTATGCATTTTTATCAGAAAAATAGGGGTTATTATAAAAGTTGTAAAAATGATGTTATAAAGATGAATGAACTCATTAGTTCTAAATTTTAGAGCTTAATTTACTGAAATAGTAACACCACTTTGTTACTTGGCCCATAAATAGTAAAGGATAAGTTTCTTTATAATAACTCTTTAATATTTTTTATCGATATTGTACAGTTTCAGAGATATTTTCCAAAAAATTGCTTTCAATATGGAAGTCAAACACCCACCAGGTTCGGTCAGAAATTTGTGTCATTCTGGTCAGTAAGTGAACCAAATAAAAAAAAAGATTGGATAAAATACTGCTATTTCATTATAAGCAAAAAAATACTGCTATTTCACTGCTAATTATCTGATTATATCATTTATTATATGTACTAAAAATATATAAATCTGTCATCTCTTAATGTGATTATAGAGAGAGCGAATATTTTATAGCCATTCATATTGTCGGCTAATTCCAGTTTATAACACACGCCCCTGTGGCCTAATGGATAAGGCATCGGCCTCCTAAGCCGGGGATTGTGGGTTCGAGTCCCACCAGGGGTAGAAACACAATATTTTTAAGGATGCTATATTTAAATGTTAATCAAGTTATTTCAATTATTACACTTTAAATTCATTACTATTTTACTTAAATAAAGTATTTTACTTCTCAAACCCGAGGTATTTCTGGGATAATACCAAGCAAGAGATACTTCTTGTCATACTACATGGGTAGCAACGTAGTAATGTTCGAACAAGAGAAATAAAACATTAATTTAGCTACGATATGCACAATAGCTGTGGAGATGTAAACTAGGATATAATTTGCCCACATAGGATATATGGCTTCCTTAATTATTACAGTACTACTTTATCAAAACAATATCAGGCTTTACGTGAAAGTAAGTACAATCAAAAGTATTTTTTTGTAATCGTCTACAAGGATACACAATTGCAAAGTTAACAATGATAAAGTACTATCAAACCAAGTAGCGACGTCATCATATTTTTCTGTCAGATTTCTCAAGTCGACGATTTGGTAGAACAATTGAACAGATACATCTACGTCATTGTATCATAAATTATAATTACATCAACCCTTCATACAGACAACTTATTAAAGAAACAGAAAAAATCATTTTTGTCTTATTACTAATCAGTTTTTAAATTCAATGAAGCTTCAAAATATGTACCTATCAAAATTACTTGCAGCACAATTCAGTGACTTATAATTATTATAAGATATTTGTAATTCCGTTTACAATTTATAACAGACACACACAATAAGCAATAGTGTCTTTTGTATTGAGATGAATAAGTTTAAAGTTGGTCAATGTATCTATATCTTGTGATATTCTCTTGGGGTTACTGTGTCTTAAGGCTGGAGTTGCGTGCTGTTCGTAGATGGTATCGTTTAAATCTCCGTTCGGCCATTAATCATTGAGCTTCCGCCTTTAGAAACAACGAGGATTCAGTACAATGGATCCCTGTTGAGATAAACATACATACGGACTTGTGGGGATCGACCGCAGCACGACACCACGGTTCAATAATATTTGTTGTGTGAGCTTTTAGTTTAAATATATTTAGGTTTCAGTGATATTATTATAACTGTTACGTACGTGCTACATATAAAAAAATAAATGATCATCGCCGGGGCAACATCACTTTATGGATAAAATATAACGAGAGACGCCGCTGACTCCGCGGAACGAACACGAAGCCGTGTGAACCAGAAGATTCCTGATACCACACAAGCTATGGAATGGTATTGCTATCCTAACCTCGGGGCAATCATGTAGTCTTAGGTATATGTTATAAGTTTTAATAGGTAATTCTTATTATAATATACATATAAATAAGTTCCGTAGTTTCCCTGTAACCTCCGGTTGCCACCCTATATCATTTATATTACTCATAAATAAATAAATTTGCATCCAACATATCTGATAAGCACTATTAACCTTTGAAGTGTATTTGAAGTAAGTATGTACATTTAACGTATTAATATCAATGGTTTTACTGTTATTGATTACTATACTAAAAGAATTTAACCGGTGCCCGTGTGACATTGACAGCCTACCTATTTTATATGATATATTGAAGTAGAAGTTCTAAAATTCGGGTTGTGTATTTTATAATACATAAATGATTGTTTCTAAATTCTATTTATACAATGTATGGCCCGGCAAAACATTTCAGTGTGAATATGCATCGCTACAGAGAAACTATTTGATACACTACATAGTTGAACAATGCGTTTCGTTTGAAAAGACATTTTAATTTTCTTAGTAATTTATTTAATTTCAAACTAAATTCTTCAAATTATTTTAGAATTCCTCGTGACTGTTATTTATATATTCGAAATATATGTATATTCAATATTTACCTATAAATGAAATCTTAAAATAGATGGTGTGTTGATCACAATTTCGAAGTCGTATGTATCATATAAAGTATACACATGTATTTGATTTGCTTAAATATAATCAAATTACGCTTCAAATAGCACCAGTCCGATATTCAAGTCACGATTCCTCCTTGAGTGATTTATACCGAATCGACTTCAGTCCTTTGAGACGCTGCTCCGTATTTGAAAACGACTGTCTTTACGAAACATCAGTGTGCTGTGTGGTGCTTGCATAACATGATTGGATTTATATACATACATACATACATATATATATGTTTAATAATAAACTTAATAGGGAATTCAGTGCTGTTTCATAAAAATTATGTTCTGCACGTGCTGAAGAGAGCAGTCATTGTCACTGATTGTGAGGACGGCCATTATGCTGTGGGCAACCGTCAAACAAAGCGTACAAGCCTAACCTATAGCTCATAATCTATTTTCATCTTATTGTTTAAATATGATTTTAAATACAGTTGTAAAGAAATCGAGTTATTATATATTGAACAGTACAAGTGTGGTTTTATTTATGAGTTCCAATCGTTTAAACGCCCATGATGGATATTAAAAACCATTTAAAAAAACATTTAAACTATTTAAACTACCTGAGCCACAGCAGCAGTGGCTCAGGTAGTGGGACGAATTAGGAGGCTAGGTCTGGAGGTTGCTTTGCACAAGTCCGAGGCCATCTGTTTCCATGGCCCTCGAATGGCACCTCCGGCAGAGGCTCAGCTAGTGATTGGAGGAGTCCAAATAAAAATCGAGTCGACATTGCGATACTTAGGCATTGTCCTCGACTCCCGCTGGTCCTTCAAGACCCACTTCAAGCTCCTGAGGTCGAGATTGCTGGGTGCAGCCACAGCACTTGGGCGTATACTCCCGAACCTGAGAGGGCCCACATCGTCATGTCGACGCCTTTACCTAGGTGTTGTTAAATCTATAGCCATGTACGGAGCACCGGTGTGGGCAAATTCGCTAAAAAACCAGAGTATCGCCCATTTACGTGCTGCGCAAAGAGTGTTAGCTATCCGTATGATACGGGGCTATAAAACTATCTCCGCGGAAGCTGCTTTCGTGTTGGCTGGATCTTTGCCATGGGATCTGGAGGCGAGGTCCCTCGCTTTCCTATATCGGTGGCGTGAAGATCGGAAAGCTCGTGGAGAAATGCCAACCCCAAACGAGGTAGAGGCGCAAAGGAAGGAGTTGCGTGGCGCAATGACGGTGGAGTGGATGACGAGGCTAGCTCAGCCGAAAGCAGGCATCCGTACAGTTGAGGCGATCCGTCCGATTCTGCTTCAGTGGCTAAATCGCGAACACGGAACACTTACTTTCCGACTGACCCAGGTCCTCTCCGGGCATGGATGTTTTGGAAGGTACCTTTGGCGTGTGGCTCGAAGGGAGCCAACTCCAGTATGCCATGGGTGTGGTTGTACTGAAGACACAGCACAACACACCCTTGAAGAGTGTCCATCCTGGGCCTGCGAACGAGCGAACCTCGTCGCTAAAATAGGGGACGACCTATCTCTATCGACCGTAGTTAAATCTATGGTCGATAGTTCTAGGTCGTGGCAGGCGGTCCTCTCCTTTTGCGAAACGGTCATGGTGCAAAAGGAAGCTGCGGAACGGCAGAGGGAAAACGACCCAATGTCGAGCCAAGAACGCCGCAGGAGAGTTGGGCGTAGGCGGCTCGCTCACGACCGTCGCCTTCCCCCTTAAGGAGGACCCGGGATGGCAGACACGGGGAGTCTGCCATCCCGCTACAACAAGGTCCTCGAGTCGGATGACGTGTCGTACCATCCTGGCACGTCTCTGGATGACTCTGCGAACCCATACTACTTTGGGTTCGTGACCGGTAAGCCATACCGGGAGGCCGCGGGCTGGGCGAAACCGTTACCGCGGCCTCTTTCCACCTTATGTGGCGAGGAGTAATTCCGCTGGTTTTTTAGTGGGTAAACTGGGTACTTAAACCTAGGAGTCCCACATAACCACATCTGCCGACCCCGGGTAGAGTGGTATGCGTAAAGCATTTTTCCAGCGACAACAAAAAAAAAAAAAAAAAGGTATATGTTATAAGTTTTAATAGGTAATTCTTATTATAATATACATATAAATAAGTTCCGTAGTTTCCCTGTAACCTCCGGTTGCCACCCTATATCATTTATATTACTCATAAATAAATAAATTTGCATCCAACATATCTGATAAGCACTATTAACCTTTGAAGTGTATTTGAAGTAAGTATGTACATTTAACGTATTAATATCAATGGTTTTACTGTTATTGATTACTATACTAAAAGAATTTAACCGGTGCCCGTGTGACATTGACAGCCTACCTATTTTATATGATATATTGAAGTAGAAGTTCTAAAATTCGGGTTGTGTATTTTATAATACATAAATGATTGTTTCTAAATTCTATTTATACAATGTATGGCCCGGCAAAACATTTCAGTGTGAATATGCATCGCTACAGAGAAACTATTTGATACACTACATAGTTGAACAATGCGTTTCGTTTGAAAAGACATTTTAATTTTCTTAGTAATTTATTTAATTTCAAACTAAATTCTTCAAATTATTTTAGAATTCCTCGTGACTGTTATTTCTATATTCGAAATATATATTCAATATTTACCTATAAATGAAATCTTAAAATAGATGGTGTGTTGATCACAATTTCGAAGTCGTATGTATCATATAAAGTATACACATGTATTTGATTTGCTTAAATATAATCAAATTACGCTTCAAATAGCACCAGTCCGATATTCAAGTCACGATTCCTCCTTGAGTGATTTATACCGAATCGACTTCAGTCCTTTGAGACGCTGCTCCGTATTTGAAAACGACTGTCTTTACGAAACATCAGTGTGCTGTGTGGTGCTTGCATAACATGATTGGATTTATATACATACATACATACATATATATATGTTTAATAATAAACTTAATAGGGAATTCAGTGCTGTTTCATAAAAATTATGTTCTGCACGTGCTGAAGAGAGCAGTCATTGTCACTGATTGTGAGGACGGCCATTATGCTGTGGGCAACCGTCAAACAAAGCGTACAAGCCTAACCTATAGCTCATAATCTATTTTCATCTTATTGTTTAAATATGATTTTAAATACAGTTGTAAAGAAATCGAGTTATTATATATTGAACAGTACAAGTGTGGTTTTATTTATGAGTTCCAATCGTTTAAACGCCCATGATGGATATTAAAAACCATTTAAAAAAACATTTAAACTATTTATTTTTTTACACACATTCATTACGTAGATTATACAGAAGAAAATAATTAAATTTAAAGAATACAGTGTAGGAGCAAGGGGTTCATCTCAGTATAAGCTGCGCTAATTCACAGCACAGATTTTCAGATTATTTATTAAGCCAAGACAGCCATGTAAATATACCAGCATTAATAGTTTTACATATGAGAGATGATTCATTAATCAACAGCGTCCAATATATTTTATACAAATTAATAAAGACTTATTGAACACATATTAATTATCAATTTAAGTGATGTTAGTCTTTACTTACTTTTACTTTTAGTTTAAGTCATATTTACGTATTCTGATAGAAGGGATCGTGTAGAGAGCGGAATAAATCTCTAACAATATCACACAGCTGCTTGCTTTTAGTATAATCATATTTATATCAAATTATCTAACGCTTTTTGTGTGACACATTAAATAATATACGAACATTGAAATAAATTAATCAAATTAGAATGAGATGAAAGATTATATATCTCTTTAGATACTTCTACCTGAAGCCTTATGTATATGAGAGTTTGCAGAAAGAATTAAATTTCCATATAAAGCCAGACACATTTTTCTTGAAAAAAAATAATGAAATTAGTATTAAAATAATGTACATAAATATTTTATAATAGTGATTAGTTAATTTTCAATGTTATAGCTTCTATTACACAAATCAAGCTAAGTTCAGTCAGCGGTGAAGGCAATAATTGCGTCAACCAACATCGCTACCAATATTAGTGAGGAAATGAAGCCTCCGCTCTCCACCGCAGCTTTGTAATACAGAATAAACATTGCTATATACAATTCATTATATAGGAATTGTTGATCCAGGACTATTTGTGATACCCACTTTTAATTATTATTTATAATTTAATCAGTTAAAATATTTCAAAAAGTTTTAATGTTATTATCTAAAAATAAGTATAATATGTTTTTGTTTCGAATAATGAATAGATAAAGGTAGTTCTTTTCGTTTTATTTGGACAATTTTGCAAGTTCAAATTCATATAAATATTTCTTGTCATGATTGTAATAAGACGTTTTTTTTGTTTTCGTTATGTTCTGTAACCTTATGTCTATTGTGTTATTACAATACTTACTATAGAACTGAATTATAATTCAATTCTTATTTGTAACAGTGAATCTTCATAATGAATGTAATGTGAAAGTATTCCAAAGGATATCCGAAGTAAAGGACAAAGAACACAATGACAGTGAGCTCGCTGACACGTCGACATGTCACACAGACTATAAATTGTGCAGCGACTTTTGTTATACTGAACTTATATAAACATATATATAGTTTTTATTCTGTGACATGCTCTCCAGCTCTATGTTTACTACTTTATTCTTTTAATTTAAAAACTTTACACATTTAGAAAAATATATTAATCTAGTGCTAGGGAGTAAAATAACTCTCTATTGATATTTAGAAGTAACAATAGGTATGTTATTTATAATATTTTTCTACGACTTTGTATAAAACATATGATATATATACATAATATTCAAACCAAATCAAAACTAATATTTATAATTGAAAACATTTCTAAGTGGAAATAAAATATACAATTTTCACACCCAAAACTGCAGAAAATTTCAGGTATTTTATAAAAAAAAAATCTTATTCTTTTTGAAATAATATAATTTGATAAAATTATGGATTTTAATTGGGAGCGGGTCCGGGCGGCGAGGGTTGTAGTATTAACGTAATTAGAGTGTCTAATAAATCTTGGCTTGAATTGTTTTCCTTTATCTGGACCTTTCAGTGCGAGCTTGATTTACGTTCGCTTTTAATTCCGTGAAGGAGGAAGTAAACGAATGTTTTAACAACACTTTTTAATATTATTCCAATCTGAAATATATCTAACTATTATAGAAGGCATTGAGCGGACATAAAGATATTTCATCGGGAGGAAGCTTACAAATAATTTATAAACAATACAAATGTTGTTTCTTTGTATGTTATGTAGATGTTTTGTTATATATATACATACATACGAGTAAATCTTCCCTGATATCAGTTGTAAGAGGGTTGGATTAACGTTTTATATCTGATAAAGTACTTGGTAAGAGAAAATTTTCATACATTCTTTTATCTCTCTTTTTTATCATACAGACTTATCTCAAAATATCTCCTTAATTTTTAATTTTTTTGTTTTTAAAAGGTGTCATTTTTAAATCAACTTAAAATAATGAATAACTTAAAAGTTTTATAACAATTAAAGCTATCATTGAGTGATATCTTGAAGTTTGTTCTACTGTTCTACAGATGAAGTGAATCTTAGTTAAAAGTTTTTTTATTGTAATAAATCCATAAACATTCCTGTATCAAATTTATTACACAAAAAAATACGCCCTGATGAAAGTTTAAATCTTAAACAAAAAATCGACGTTAAATTCCAAAGATGAGTTGATAAGAAAAAGTTACTTAAATTATATTCAAATTGATGCGCTTTGTTTGAAACCTCGATCTCAGATAAAAAGAGCATTAAGACTTTTTATTTTCGAGGATTATTGTTTAAGATACGACTTATAGTACGGAAATGTTATTTTCTTTTTAATAAGAAGAAGCTCTTCAAAAGATATGATTAAAACCGTAATTGGAACAAGTGCTAATTATCATTTGCAATCCGTTCAGCACTTAAAGAATTACCAACCGATACAAACTTCACAATAAACAAGTTTTAATTAACAAAAGGAGAGCTAATACTGCTGATCTTATTAGAATAACATGAAATTTGGTATTTACTGGAGGAATTTGAAATGGAAAAGGAGTTTTTATAATTTAAATATAAAAGTTTAATATTCCTTAAAACATTTTTCAAATACAATATTGAAGATTTAGTTTTGGCTGTGATTTCATTCGTGTGGAACTCGATATCGGGTTCGGAGAGAAACGAATAATGTGCGCTTAAAATAATACACTGGACTTCATAGAAAATATAAATGTTATGACGATCTCCCACTGAAGGTAACGAACAAGAACCTTATGAAATAAAGGAATAAAAATATCTACATATAAGTATATTTTAATTTAATGTATGACCTACATCACTTTAAAATTTCATCAAAATCCATTCAGTAGTTGTCTTGAAGAGTAAGAAAGATTTTCGTTTATAACATAAATAAGAAGCAAGAATAATGAGATCTGTGTCCACTTGTACGGTTTATGGTATTCACTAAGCTTAAATGGTTTTTACCACATGTTTTTTAAACATTTCTTAAAAAGATTATATTTTTTTCAGATTTTTGACTTCAATTAGATAGTCTACATTATTTACTAATGAAGTCACTTTCTTTTGACAAACAATTTATTGAAACTCGGTTTAATAATGATGGAATATGTACATATAAAGATTATTTATTTCCTATTTAATAAAGTCCTAAGATTACTTGAGTTTTCTCAAAGATGAAAACTGTATTTTATTTTGTTATTATTTTGGTTATAAATGACTTTTGAAAACTAATAAATCTATTAATGTATGAACCGCTTCCCCCTCCCGTAACGGAATTGTCTGTTTATTTGTTAGCTGCCTTTTAACCTCAGAATGAATTTCGTTACGGAACGAAACAAAATAACATAAAACAAAGAAAGATAAATGAGGAGGTTTTACATTTTTTATACGAAATGTCCGAAGAGTGGCGTTGATTTATCAAAAAAGCTGTGCGGATGTGTGTGTGTGTGTGTGTACAGTGGTGTGTATTAAACTAGGATGTTGCGTAATATTTAGGTATTTTTATATAAAGGAGACGGTTTGATTGTGATCTTCAACTAGTAAGGTAGGATATAAAAAAAGGTATCTCACAAATTATATGTCAATGCTAATCAAACATGCTTATATATAAGGGGATAGATATACTTTGGAATCTACACTTTGGGAGAAAAAGAAAAATCTAACCTTTTGGAAATAGCGTATATAAAAATAAGATATTTAGTCACAAGGACCAAGACTTATATCAATAAAAATGTATAACTTGTTTGTGATACAACATAAAAAGCGGAAAAATGTCAGTTGGTACTTACACAAATATAAGTGACTTAATCGTTATTTTAAAGCATATAGTTCCTTAGTAGAGTTTAAGTCTTTGTATTAAATTATAATGATCCCCAATTTATGGTTAAAAATACAAAAAATTCTAATAATAGATTTTTTACTTACCTTTAGGGGATATTTATGTTGAAATAAATGGAAAAAATTAGAGAACAAATTCAAAAATCAATATACTTTACTCGCTCTTGATCGTTGTTCATTCTACAAATTATTAAATAAGTATGTATATGTATAATGACTGTAATAAGTAATAACTCTATTGTAAATTCAAAAACGTTTTCAATCAAAATATACAGTAGTATAAGACGGTTTCATTATTATGTCTACAACGACGACATGGCGTAATAATTTTTTTCATATGTTTTTATTTCAGTTTCAAATATGATAATTTATTCAAAGAAAAATATAAAATATACATTAAATAGTAGTAAAATAGCATTCACGAATGTAAGATTAACGAGAAGAACTGAAGAGATTACCAAAATATCAATAAGTAATTACTTTTATAAAAGTATATATTGTAATACTTGTATAATATATTTTATAAGTAGTGTCAGCATGACGTAAATGTAAGGAGAGTAGTTTTAGTGTGTTGTGAACCACGCTGAGTAAAATCACCAGCTGATTGACATGAGAATTGTGTTACTGGAAAAGTACTTAATACATATAGTCTATAAGGATTGGAAAGGAAAATATAGTATTTGATAAACAAGCACTATAGTATGTTGAACTTTGTAATTTTTGCCCGCATGCAAGCGACGCTGTAAGCTACAAATCTTTCTCATGTTTGCAGTGTAAATATGAATTTAGAAGTGGGATATAAGGATTTTAAGTTTGTAAAATATTAATCTGTAAGGATCTGGCTACTCCAGCCTCACCTCGCAATATGAATAGATTTCAATAATATGCTTAATATACATATATGTAATTATTAAAGTTAGTGAAATGATTCCACTTTAAGTAGACTCATATTTATTTGTCCTCGTTCATTCTTAATTCAAACATACAAATATTTTCAATCATCTTTCAACAAACTACTTTCCCATTTGACAATTTGCATTCATTACCGTCTTTTTTTTAGTGTGTGTTTATATTAATACGTCGTGTAAAACTCCGTCAGTTTGTCAAACTGTTTTCATAAATCAATATTTCAAGCGGTGAGTTTTTAAAAGCCGACGGACGCCCTTCCAAATCTGATTGTTCTCTAAAATTCAATCCATACGTGACTATTGACTGTTCACTTTTCAATGGAGCTACATTTTTCGTTTCCTTTTTTTCAACAAAATGTATTTTTTTTTATTAGCAGATATAGATTTTTGAAACAGACGTGAATGAAGTGAGGATAAGATTTTTTTATAGTCAAAGTTACTTTATAAGTGGTCATAAATTATTATTTTCTCACTAATATGGTTTTTATCTTATGAAATTTTATTCTCCTAGACAAGAAATACATTATTGTATAAGCCCGTAATTGGAATGATGGGTGAGTACAGGCTGGAATACGAAATAGAAAAATATTGCATGGAATTATTTTTAACATAATAACTATGACTATATTATGTTTAAAGAATACTCACAAATATAGATAACTATAAGTTTCTTTAAATTAATGTAAATTAAAGTGTTTTGTAAGTGTTTATGTGATACTGATTATTGTTTTAAATTATTCACTTTTACTTAAAGATATAAATATTGAATCATTGAAAAATCTAAGATTTGATATTCCTTCTCCTGTGAAAATTTAAGTTTCTTAACAAAATATTAATTGGACCTTATTAGCCAGCGATCACCACTGCTTTGGAAAACACAGATTAGGTTTTAAGCCTATGGTTTTTCTTATTTCACGATGACAGGAACGATTTGAAATCAAACAATCATCAAATATTAAATATTTTATTTTGAAAACAAACTTATTCGATTCATGTATACATAAAGTTTCACGTTTTAAATACTTCATAGATAGTCCCCATATCATATAATATATTACATTTTATGTGTTCTCGTCTACTTACATTAATTTATTGTAAAACCTTTTCTATTAATTATATTTACACATTACGCTATACAAATGTTCACTTTAAATTATCTAGATATTAACTATACAAGACTCTGACGGTCACTGTTGTTGTGACTGTTGCTGTCGCTGGTGATGAACAACAATGGTTATTGAATAAATAATTATAACATTTCTGTGTAGGAGGGTTGAGATGTGTAGATATAGTGTGGGATGAACAACAGAATCTGTTCATAGACATAGCTGACACTAACACTTAATATCTTTTTAACATTATCGATTTCAGATACTTCCTTCTTCATCTAAACCATACCTTCAACAGCACACCAGGCCGAGTGCCAATTATTATTATTCTTTTCAATAAACGCTACGTCAAAGAACCCTTTGAGGATTTATATTACAAAGTTTTATGTCAAGTGATGCTGACGTCTCCTCGACCTATCACTTAGTAGAAATTTTTCTAAAAATCAACAATTCATTAATTTATATTTTAATCATTATATTAATTAATCCTAACGAGATTTAGAAAAGGTATTGGGAATAAAAAAATAATTGAAATTATATGAGTGGCTTTAAATATATCTTATTGTAATAGAAATTATCATATTATAATTAATTAATATTAGCTAAATTAAGTTCAGGACATAAATAATATAAATACAATTAATTATAATAGAAAACTAACATATTTAAAATATACATTCCAATTAGGAACATTTAATCTTTCAATAGAGTAAGAAAACTATTAACGTCTAGAATTCTACTTCTAGCAGGTAGCTTTTAATTCGACATTTATAGTTTCTGTACAATAATGAACATTCTGACCCTGAGGTCAGTTAGAACTGAGCGACCTCTAGCGGTAACACGTTACAACTGTGACGAGCATTCACGGATCAACCACACAATTAAGCACCAAATTCTGCATTTTATTTTGATTCATGCTTCAAATTATATTTGATTATAAATAAATTACAATTTGTGGACATTTCGCATTCCGTATTTGCGAATAGATGACTGTTTAATTAAACATGCTCGTATTGTTATTTGAATAATTCCATTGTACTATTTTTTGCTGTTAAATTAAAATTGCACCTGACGCGTCTGTCACATCGCTAATGATCGTAAAACATATCAAAATCCAATGAGACGTATTAACAACTATTGATAAATAGTAAATAATGTCATCAATTATATTAATTACTTAAATTACACAAAGACGTGGTCTCAACACTGTTTGTTTAGTTATAAACAGTCCTACAATGTACAAGGGACTTTGGAACGAGACTGAGTGAGCCTCGTCTATAGGCGACGGTCGATCGGAATCGTAACATTAACATTTTTTATATTAATTATCAATATAATTACATAAACACGAGTAACCGTTTACTTTGTTCTAAGTTATAAACATACAAATATTTTTCTTGTGTCGTCATCCGTCTAGTCGAGTACTAGGAGTTACAAATCAATTAACGAACCGATCGTCTCCGCCGAACAACGTTTACATCTAATCACTTGCGACGTATTTAATTAAAACTTTGTTTTATTTGAGGATTTAATCTGTCGGAGAAAGTGCCTAGTACTTAACATTTACATAATAATTACAAATACAAATTCGGCCTTATAACAAAATTGTATTTACAGCGTCACCGCCGATGACTGCAGCGGGCGACGAACGTGATGATGGTGATGATGGTGATGAAGGACATGACAGTGATGATGGTGATGACGGTGATGATGGTGACGGCGGCCATTTTATAATATACAAAATATGAGAACAAATCGGAAGCAGTGTCTCTGCTCCGATGACATCCGCATCGAGTTTACCGACAACACAGTGTACTCAATACAATAACAAACATTCTTGAATAGTATCAGAAGAAACGCATACCTTCCATCACCTATCTTATATTTGGCATATGTTATGTCAATATTAGATATCTACTCCTTTGGCGGGACCATCCAAGAGCGAGTCACTGCATCCTGGCAATCAATGAACACAGCGATCCAAGAACACTTGCTCATAAACCTTACAATAATATTTCTAACATAATGAATTATAATATTCAAGTCGCTCGTCGAAGACTGAGTTTTCGTCAGAGGACATGTAAGTGACCGTGGTGTTTTGAGCCTCGTGAGGTGGGCGCGGTGGTCATGGGGCAGGTGTCACTGTGCACTGCGAGTCTGTGCTGGCTGCACATCAGCTGGTGAGCTGTGTGTGCAGCACAGCTGTGTGCAGGGCGACGGCTGCCAGTAACGTGACCACACACACCCACGAGTCCGACAGACCCGCTGAACCCGTCTGCATGGCTGCTGGACGCTCGCCTGGAATCAACAAATATAGAATTAACATACCTACCTAACATAGGAAAGGAGCAGAATATGCGCGACGTTGTTCTCCTAATTGTTGAAAAAATTTTACAATAATATAGTGGACATATGTTACAACTGGGTAAATGTGACACCAAGACGCTATAATGTGTCACGGTCACGACAAGTTCTAAATGTATTTTAAGAAAAAGAATTTATTAACAAAATGAACTAGTTAAATATTAACCCCGCTCAAAAAAAAAAAAAACGACGAGCGAAATAACGGGAATTAAAACGCTAATTAATTATTACTTTAGTAGTAGTGTTCTCCCCCCCCCCTTTCTATTTTGTCTTAGTTGATCCTGACTGATAATAATATGTTTATATTACCGTTAAGTACATGAACCCTCACGGAGGCGAGCTCAGCGTTGGAGGGAGCGCACGAGTAGCGTCCGGAGTCCGCGGGAGTAGCATCCTGCACCAGCAGGTAGGAGGTGGTGGCCGCGCCCTTCTCCGTCACCACCGACACGCCGCCCCTCGACGAGTCATACGATATCACCTGCTTCTCCGAACACAAACACACGGTCACGCACATAACCTAACATAACTAGTATCTATAAAGAGATCATTAAGCTCATCTCGATACATCTCAGTAAGATTAGTGAGTCAAAAAATGTAGACAAAGTTGAGCCGACGTCGAAACTCGAGTTTATACTTGGGAATACTAAAACGTGGCTTATCTCGAAAAACACAAAGTTTCTTATTAAATAAAACAACATATTTTCCGTTCGGAGGACGCAGCAAGTTAAATTAAATTCCCCAAGTTCACTATGAAATACAAACTTTCGTTAATGTACGGCTCGAAATCGTATAAATTTTAATGTAGCCCATAAACATCGCGGACATAGTTTTAATTATAAAGTGTGGCAATTTGGATGTAACTAGTTCAGAGACAAACATGTCGCGGAGAGTCTAAAGTGGTGCGTTTATATTCGTCGCTCGAGCATCCGACGCTAATATGAGGGAGAGCGTACATCGGTACATCGGCACATCGGCTCGCACGTGTTCTTTAATAGCGCTCTTACGAAACAATATCGCACGGAATTAGTACTTATTATCGTTCATATTCAACTTGGGTACGACGCAGCTTGAATACTAATAATGTAACCCTCACCTACTTTACCGTCGAGATGTACGCTGCTTTATATGTCATTTAATTTGAATGTTTCTAAATCATGTGGAAACATTTATAAGATAAGTACTAAGAGTAGATAATAATCGGATAATATTTATATCTTTCTGTAATATGGATGTTTAAAAAATGCTGTCGATTCAACGTTATAGCAGTTTGTAAATGGTTCTAAAATTTTATATCTAATTGTAGTTTAATTTAGTTGTTAAATAGTTTACTGTAAATTTTCACTAGGTATCCTAAAAAGATAAACGGAATATATGACTTCAGATGGACTCAGGTTAAAATGTAATTTTGGAGTAAGTTTTCTTTTATTACTTCTTTATTTATATGTTACTTTTCCGCTATCACTGAATTGTGTATTTGGAAAACTTTGACTATGACTTAATTGAATAAAAGCAAAGTATGTCAGAATGCTATTAGGAAGTGCATTTTCATAGTAGTTTTTGAGTGTTGGTGAATGAAGATGTATAAAAAGGAGCACTCTTCATGCCTCTCTGTGTGTTCCATCAATTAGTATAGATCGTAGTTTTAATGATGTATTCAGTTTGAGTCGTGTCGGAGTCGTATCGTATCCTGAAGCGATTGTTATCGAAAAATATCGTTTCGCTTAATTCTGTAGTGTACCTCAGAAGCCTTGGATTTGTATAATTCTAATGAAGTGTTGTGTCTACGTGAAAATGAGTAATTTGTATGCAGCGCCGCCCAGCCTCCACCCAGCCTCCGCCCGCATTACCTGAGACGCTTATCTGACTTATATTTAAACCCGCCAATTTTGTCTAAGTTACAGTCCGGAATAATTAAAGGGCCCGAACAATAAGAGCTTTCGTAAAGTAATTTACATATTTTTTAAATGCTTTTTGTTGGCTGTATCTTTAGGAACACTTCTGACGTAGTTCTCATGATCGCCTGTTATCGTTCATAGTAATCGTTAAAAGTTTCAAAGGGTAAATGTTACGCCCTCCGTGTCGAAATATAATACGCTCAGTAACATTAATTGTATAATAATGATTTTAGTAATTTCTTGGCGTCAGTTTTGTTTTCAGTATAACGCCTACCCTGTATTACAGTAGGGGAAATTATGTACTTTGTAGAATATTTTATCATTTGTAATTTCAAATAAAGTTTTACTAGTTCTTGTCAACAGAATCGTTTGAGATAAATGTGGTCATGTTAAAATAACATTTATTATATAAGTCATAACAAAAATAATATTTTCTTAAATACTCACAAAACTCGTTCAAGTGAAAAGTGCTTATATATTTAAAATTGATTTTATATTATGTATGTATATAGCTATGAGTTTATTGGTGGAATTTCTGTCAAATGCCTTGTAATCCTAAAAATTGCTCTAGTCGTCAAAAGTTCTAGTAGAAACGAGAGACCTTGCTCTGTTTTTGAAAGATATCATTAAGACCAGGGTGCTGAGAAAGTGATAGAGTTTGTTTTTAAAACCATAAATTTCAATAATAAAGTCTCGTCTGCCCGTGATCACGGTTGCTGAAAAGTAGCCGAAACGTCAGGAGTATGTAGTGTTTTACAAAAATAAACTCAAGTAGTATGTGTGAAAAATACGAGTATCATTTAAATATTTATTTATAGATAATACAACAGTAGTTAAAGTAAAACTGATATATATGTATGTATAACATAATGTCCAAAATATTAGTCAGTAAGTGTGCTCGCGTCTTCTATCTAATACGCCTTATTACAGTGCAGCAAGTTTTCCGTTCATCTATATTCTATCGCATGTCGCATTATAACTGACAGCGGCGTATGGGTAAAGAAAAGACTCTTGTTAAATCGGCTCACTAAGTAGAATTTACATTTTGAGTAATTCTTGCAAGTGCTAAGAGGTATTTGATAAGTGACTTTTATAAAAATATGTAGTCAGTTTTTGACTTTAGACTATAATTTGAATGTATGTATTTCTTTTATCATTCGTTTTTTTAATGTTACTTATAGATTTAAAATAAAAGTCAAGTTCTTGTTTTCAATAAATTTCTCGTTATTGTACATATGTATTTATTAATTAAGTTGAAATTTAATTGTGATTATTAATATTTTGATAAAAAAATAGTGAAAAAATCTTTTACTGATACGAAAAAGTATTACTCGGATCTTAATTTCATGAAATTACATAACTTTTATTTCAATACTACGCAACCTACGTTTCATATGAATACAATATATAAGTACGTATTTTTGTGACAATAGGCTATTTTCGTAGTATTAGAATTTTATTAGAATCTATATATATAATTTCTGAATCAAATAGTTCCATGTAAATTGCTTCGTATCCAGTAGTTTCATTTATTTGCATAGTTGTTTTATAAACTCATATAACTGTTTAAGTTTATGGTCACTAATAAAACACAAAAGTAGTAAAACAAACGAAGGTGCCTCTATTAATTATTATAACCTCTGTAATAAAAGTCAGCTTACTTGTGACATCGATATATGAAGATAAGAACGCCCAAGATAATCATAAAATTAATGTTGTTAAAAATATGTAGTTAATTTGATTCGTTTTCCAAAAAATTGATGAGTTTATTATAGAATACCAAAAGGTTCTAAGGTCCAACTATAGAAATGGGTGGGATTACTAAAAGTATTCGTGAGTAAATAAGATATTAAAGTTATTGTAATTTCCGAAAAATGAACGTTAAGATTTTGAAGTTACGACTGTTTCAGTCCATTTGAATGATTGTCATCTTTGAAGAAAAACTATCTATAATTAATCTTTCTATATTTAGTAATATACTCGTATATTGATTGTGTAAGGATAAAGAAATTGATTGAAACGTGACATAAGTCTCAATATATTATGTAACATACCATTCAAGGTGTTTACCTTTTGTTTCTGTTTCGTTTTTCAATAAATCAAACAAGAATAATAAATTACTCAGGTCATCTTGGTTAAGGCTACAAGGAAACACGTATCTAGGATTCGGAGAATTTATCTCTTTACGATAAATATTTCAGGCCTCACTAGACAAGTAGCTATTGAGAAAGGCTTTTCTGCTTGGGTATACGAAGTGGGCGTATTTTTATCCGTCAAAATAAAACTATTCTGTCTAAACATCTGTGTTCATATATATTTTATTAAAAGTTCAAGCTTCAGTTTTGTCTCAAGAGTGATTATATGAAACCTTATCCAAACATTTGAATAAATTTAAATACATTAATTATTATGGCAAAATGTTTAATAATAACTATTCGACAATACTCTACTAAAAAAAGATGCAGAACTACTTCATTAAAGACACTATTTAACGTTGAACTACCACAATAAAGTTAAGGATAACAATCAAAAGTAAAGCAATATGGTGTTCCTAATAAAAGTGGAATCATAAATCGTTTTGTTCTGTACAACGAATTTTTATTTCAGTAACGTCTATCGAACTGAAAATCTCCCTCAATAACTGACATTCTTTTATGGAAAGCAATTTAGGACAAGGTTTGTTTAAACATTTATAATTGGCAGTGGTTGGCTAGAATATCATCCTATAGATTGATAGATTAGATAATTCGTATTTTCTCTTACTTTTATATAAAACTCTTGTAATAAGATGTTCGATTTAAAGAAAACGACGATTTATACTGATGATTGTAATTTTTTATTCATCATCATCATCAGCCATCAGAGTCCACTTCTGAGCGAAGCCTTCATCTCACATAGAGAAGTTTTTTAAATATGATATCTTCAAAACTAACATTTCTTCAGAACTAATAAACTTAACTGAATTAAAATAGGTTATTTCTGTAGGTATCTTACAAGTTTTTTTTTCTTTATGAGTTCTCTGACATACATTGCTACAGATCGGATTTTAAATATTTATTTCTTGGATAATAATTATAGTTTTGCTTGTTAATATATATAAAACGAAAGAGATAAACGTGTACCGACCGTGACATAAAATCCTTTTTTTTTGTTTATAAGTTTTATAATTTTATTTTTCGATTTTCATCATTATCCATAATAAAGATATAAAATCTATAAAAACCATACAATCTCTTGCTGAAACCTAATTATGGATTTAATTAATAAAAATCACATTGATTTAAAAGAATCAAAATTAAATATAAAATTGGAGCAATTGTTTATATAAATATAACACTGACACAGCTCTTTTCATTTGAAGTATAATGAACAATTGTTTGAAAATGTTGCCCTTGATCTGATTCCTTCTATTTTGATAGAAAACAAGTGATATTTATTTTAACTAGATGACTTTCGCTATGTACATTTTTGTAAACTAGCAAAGTTGTATTGTTTGTCAAAGAACAACAGAATTATGTTGTCGAGTAATCTTCACGAAACAGCGTTTCTCAGGAATGTCAACAACAAGTTATAAAGGGTGAGGTTTATGATCAGGCAGAGGTTCTGAGGGAAACGACGAAAATAATGAGATTAAGGTGTTTAAAATAATAGAGGGTTTTTAATGTTAATTATAAACATAGTATATTATTAGTAACCCCTGGACCTCATGGAAACAATGACTTGTATCGGCAAATTATTGTTACCTCCGATTACATAGTTCAAATAAGTAGTGACATTTTATTTAAGTATATTATAGATTATACTATATGAAGAAAAAGTAACTCTTAAAAGGCGAGAATATTTTAAAATCGGTCCAGTAGTCCTTAAGCTAAATCGTGAGAAACAAACGAAACCGAGAGTTTATCTCTTTTGAAATTAGTTTCAAAAAATTTCTAATCACACATCACATCACAGTTTTGCTATCGAAGTCTTATAGACAGAAAGAAGTTCATAGTAATCATTAAATGACAGAGGGAATAGTTGTCCATCGAAAATATGGAGTATTTTATTTTATCTCTGGCTGATTTCCCCATAGTGACGTCTTCCACTTGATTCACACAACACTGGTTGGTTGTATGCAGCAGACTCACCGTCAGATAGATTGTGTTGATGTCATTTAGAGTTTTCAATCCATCAAAGGAATGTTTTCTGAGAGTCTATCTTAATACTATCCTTACTATATGCGACTGGACACTTCATCATAGGATAACAAATCCTTAACATGAAGTGAATGAATTTCATTTCAACACTATACTTGTATTACGTTCATTTTCTACAACAACTATAACATAAGGTCTACTATTAAACTGTACTAAAACCATCAACTTGAAGATGGTACATGTACGTATATTTCACATCAGACGTGGAGTATTATATTCTTGCAGCAATATCTTAAAAATCATGAAACGCACCCTCTCCGTTCGTGTTCACCAATTTGATTTAGTTTGGTTAATCTGAACTTTTATCTTCAATACTTTTATACTTATCACTATCATAAACTGTGATTCCTTCTTTATATTGAACCAAGATTCCCCAAATGTTAGTTTAAATTGAGACTTCGGTCTTAGTCGTGGAAAATATTTCGAAAATTATATGTATGTCTGAATTATTATGCGAAGAGAAATGATTAATGGGTTACAAAATTAACAAGAAATAAAAGTAATTGTCTGAAGTTAGTGTTGCTTGTATGGTAGTAAAGATTTTTGAGCATGTAAAATTATATATGAATACAAGAAATTCTAAAAACTATTTTTATTTTAAGTTAGCAAATATTATTTTAAAAGGAACATATATTTGATAGGATTACTGTAGTGCATTCGAATTGAATCAGCCTTTTAAAATTCCCTCGAGCGATGAAATAGACTTAAATATCGCAGACGTACAACAGAAGTGCACATTACGAGCTAGTTTAATGTCGTTTACGAACAGCTAGGAGCGAACCGTTCACCGCCGCTAGGACGGGTCGTGGGAGGAAATGTAGTATTGTAAAGTATTTTAAAATCAATACACAATATGTAACTTAATATTAGGAGTATATAATGAATTTATTATAATTAAGCACATACTAACGACATCTAAGACTACCGCGAGTTTTATTCATTTAAATGAAACTTATATTTTTCGGATATACTACGCGGTTATTTTGTGAAAAACTAAACACTCCCGACATTTCGGTTACTTTTTATCAATCGTGATCACGGGCATACGAGAGGTGAATGTCTGTCAGTTGGTCTTGTTAATTATCATCTACCGCTATCGTTTTCTTAACGCCAGCAAATTAAAATGTCAGTATGAAGTTTACAATAAAAAAATTATCCATTACTTCCTCAACTATCTATCGTGTTTTATTAGTAACACACATTCAGCAATCAGATAGATATTTAAATGCATATCATTATAATAAACAATTTAATTATTTCAATATAATGATTACGTTGGTTTGTTATTATAAAGCTATCAAGTTTTAAATGTAAACTGAATACCTCAAATGATTGTTCCATACACACTCGAGTTAGTAAACCATCGATAACATATCAAGTATCTCAATTATTAATTGATTTCTAAAATTGCTTTTCAATCAGTTTTATCTATTGGTATATATATATTAAATTGAACATTTACACACAATATGTTATAATTGAATGTATTGCGTCCAGAATGTGTGTTCTATAATTGATTAAATCTGCATAATTCCCGGGATATTATCCAATAATGTTTCTCAGAGTACAAGTGGACGGTCTCGAGAGAAGTGTTCTCAGACGAGAGGTTGTGTGTTGTGTTATGAGCGTGTCTCACGAGGCTGTGCATCTTCAATGTTATAATAATTAATGTGTGTGTCTATGTGTGTGTGTGTGTGTGTCTCTTCGGTGTACCTTCTGATCAGCTTGTGATGTGATTCCAATATACGGAATTGATATGTTGATAGAGATGCTTTTGTTGGTTCAACATTCAACAAATCATTTTGTGGTTAGAAATGTATAAATTACTACCTTTTAGGAATGTTCAGCTGACAGGTCGAACTATATTCCTCCTTAAAGGATGTAAATAAGAAGATTTTGGATTTTATAAACTTATTTCTTTATTTTTTTCGATCGCATGAAAAGTATCTTATGTATTTTTTCTAGTTCTAAGCTATCTCTTCACCAGTTTTCAGCATAAATTGAAAAGCTGTTCTTGAGTTATAAATAGTGTAACAAACACGACTTTCTTAAGATATGTACAAAAGTATTATATATAAATTTAATTTTGCCAGTCCAGCTTGATCTAAAGCAAAACAGGCTACATATATGTAGTTTCAGTGGATAAGTTAGGATAGAAACGAAGTACTTAAAAGTATCAATGAGATTTATACAAGAAAGAAATAATATGTTTGTGATACGACGAAGTGAATGTTGTAACTAGTCTTGAATAAGTGTCATGAATATTTTAACAGTGACATTGTATGTTGATGAGTTGACTCTCTTTGAACAATATTATATTGTTGCTATAAAATGTACTGGGATATTGACTTATCCCATTTTCGTCGCGTCAAATTTATTTCATTCTGAACACAAACATTGTATAAAGAAAATGCTAGCATAGATATAGAGCTTGATAGGCTTCGTTGGGAGATGAATGATTTAAATTATCACTTAACATATCATTGTAACTATAATAAGGAACACAGTGCTCTATATCTTTGCCGTTTCCTTATGATCTAGTAAAGATTTTGAATCATAATTACTTTTCGTCCGCTCACCTCGTCCTCGTGGTACCAGAAGATGTATGCGGGTGGTTCAGGGCTGAACTGAATGAGGCAGGTGAGGTTTATAGTGGAGCCGATGTCCACGTGGAGGTCCGGCCCGCCCAGGATACGGGCCGATGGTACTACAAACAAAAGACAGAAGATGGTTTAAAATCATTATTACGAGATATTACTTACTTTGATAACTAAGAGAGTATCATTAGTTCTTATTCAAAGATATCTAATTAGTAAAGCTGTCGAGTTGTGACTCCTACTACGTTTAGTGAACACATAACAAATTGCTATGTGACCCACGTGGTACAGATATGGCTGACTATATTAGGAAAAATACTTAATAAAGACTTAATATAAGGCATGTGTTATGATATTTATAGTAGATAAGAAGATTATCTTTTAATTTGTCCCGACTATCGTTGAGTGATTTGAAGTTATTATAAATCATTAGTAACTTAGTTAAGGAAAAAGTATCGGAGAAGTCAATAAAGTTATTGCTTATTATAAAATACTTTACGATCATTGGGGAAATGAAAGAGGCTTGAGTAATGCCCGAGAGACTTAAATAATTAAGAGAGTCGCAAATAAAAACAAAGCCCGCTGTGACTCAGTCAGTGTTGTGATAAACAGTGTTGATCAAAGGAACACTTACCAAGACTAGGAAGCATCTCCTCGGAGACATTCACGGTTTATTGTCTCATTGTTATATTTACTTACTAATCGCTACTTATTGTTTCATTGGGGATTGATAATATTATTAAACCTTTTAACTATACATGACGTAGTTATTGATAAGCTTATATTGGATGAGACGTGTTATTTCAATATTCCTAACAAGCGGAATCCAATTTCAATGAAAATATATTGAGGTAATCTTATTAAGGTAGGATCGAACAGTTAATTTACCGAATTTAGCGAGATTTTCTAAAAATAAGAAAAAGGCTGTGATGGTAAATTGATTAATAGACTCCTCGTACGTCGAAGGTAGATACAAGCAACCATTATATATTTAACCTTATTTACGATACATCACTTAGGTCTACTTATATATAGTAAAAATAAATTCTATTTAAGAAATAAAATAGTAAATTAAATTTATTTTTATGTAGTACGTTAATTGAAAAACAATTTTCGACAATTTATTATCCTTTATTATATTAAAAAATATTTTTTTCTTATATTCACAATAATATCAAAAATGTTTCTTTATTCATACTACAGAATAACATTTAGTGAACGGATATCCAGCGTCGTATTTTTCCACTGTTATCGAGTTTTGTAATTAATTTTATTAAGCGGATTAGAGCTTTAAGTAGAACGTTGATAATAGCGTAAGTTGGCCAATAAATGTAAACGTGGCAACGACACGGCATCCCCTTAATCGAGACTTATGACTACCTCTGTATAGTGTACCTACTGGATATTAATTATTGAAGAAAGAAAAAAAAACTGAGACTATAGCTCCGGGCTCTGAGAGACTAAGTTCCTTAGTAATTTTATTAAAATAAAAACGTATTACGCTTTTTCAAAACAAAAATTATGTTTAACTTAGTTTCCACTTGTATATAAAACTATAAATTAAGTTTTGGCTTTATATTCCTTCAAGTTATTTTTAGAGGCTCTTTGAAGAATTTAGACGAGTGCTACACGATAATTAGTGTTGAGGTGGACAAAACTAATAAATGATATTTGAAATTATTGTTCAATCTATACTGTACGTTTGGTACTGTGTTTGAATTTTAATAAACGTATTATAATCAAGAGCCAAAAGGATTCACTGGTAGATATCGAGTCAGTGAGTATAATGAAGTATATTTTTTATGAAACACAAAAAGCCGTTGGAGGAACAATTAGCGAGCAAGTTAATCTGCATAGTAGGGAGTTGTGTTGGAGTAAGTGTCGCGGCCGTACTCGTAGCTAGACGCTAATGGATGTGCGTTAGGAGTGTAATTTGTTGTTCCGACTGAACGGAGACGCGAGGGAAGTATTTCATTACATTCCTGATAAATTATACCATTTCTTGTGTCTCTACCCAATTAAGCCAGCGAGTATATTAAGGACGTTTTGTCGCTAACGTTATTGCTAATTAATTTGTAATTACGTATTTATTAGATGTGATGAAAGAACTGCCACATCGAAAATTTAATGACGAACTACATAGAAGAAAGAACAAAAGATTTCGAGGAAACAAATTAACGTAAATAAATTGTATTTGAAACACATTTAAATATAATGCAAAAGAAACGTTAATTGAAAAAGTTTTCATTGACAAGAAGTATATTAGATATTGAAAAAAAGAAATTGCTTCTGAAAAATATTAAAAGAAATCGACTTATTTGAAAGAATGTGTTATGTTTTAATGACGATTATCAGCTTAGTTAGTGAGGAGCAAAGAATAGAAGGGACTGGCGGCGTCAGGCGGCGCCAAGGAACAATCGAGATATTGGCTCCAGTACTGTGTTTGTCACGTTCACAGTTGATACGGGGAGGGAACAGTTAAATCGTTCGCGTCAAATTGCTCAAATCACTCGCTCCTTTGTGATATTCGCAAGAACATGTCATAAAGAGTTAGGTTACCGTGGATTGAAATGCGGTCAAGATTATTCAATTTCTTGTAAAACTGTTGCAACAAAGTTCACATATTGAAGTTCTCTTGCAATATTTATTGCTTCGTTTTTTTTCAACTTTTATGAAAATAATAAATCCCTAATATTATTATAAATATGAAAGTAAGTCTGTCTGTCTGTTGGTCTGCTACGTGTATAGAGATAGATGGGACTCTGGAGAAGCATATAGGTTACTTTTTGACCCGATCCCGAAGTTACCCCGGTTAAATTGCGCACCATATTTTTGTATTGTGATACCACATTGAAATAATCAGCTTATAAAATATTTCATCACGATCACGATCCCAATCTCGATCCCGACGTCAATCCTGATTCCGATTCCAATACTAAAACCAAACGGATGGAACCTTCAAGTGCTTTTTACGATTCAGTGGTCGTAGTGTTTTTTAACTTTTATCCCCATACCGATCCCGATCACAATCCCGATCCCGATAACGATCCCGAATCTACACGGGTGGAATCATTAAGTGCAGTTCGGGTTCAGTGGCCGCAGCGACATAGAATAATTCTCATGTTTGCGGACAGAGTCGCGGGTGAAAACAGGTTCTTTATATTAATTTCTTAAGACTTTAATTTTTTTAATTTCATAGCAAACTAATTGAAAAGTCTACACAATGGCCACTCCATTAAATGAAAAAGTGCTTATTTAAAATCTTTTATAGATGTTTAAGTTGTTAATTTTAACGACCGACCGTCATGAAAGTCTAGTGTTGGTTGAAAAATACTCATGAGTGCGTACGGCGTACGGTCGGCGGAGGGTGGCGGGCGGCGGGCAGGTCAACAGCGGCGAAGCAGGTCAACCTCAACGTTCTAATTACACTTATTATTCCTCCACGAACCAGCTAAGCAAACCTTCTGTAACTTTTCTCATTAACGACACACCTGTCACCAACATCCATTTTCTGTCAGCGATCAAACGCTAACAGCTCTCGTTACAGTTTGGATGAGAAATTTATAAATCATATTCATTCATGTATTTTACAGCTGACACTGCAAAAAATCAATATATATGTCTCGTGACTTCTAAGCTGTGAATAAAAATGCATTTGAATGAGACAGAACTGCGAGTAGTCTTAGATAAGCTGTCAAAAAATGTAAGGTGACATAAAACAGAGAAGGGATTGCCTCGTCTTGAACCAGCGATACGAATTTAAATGAAAAAACGCATCGAACGTATCATCTATCATATTGGGAAAGTTTCCTTCCTGAGGGAGGAAGTTGCTCCTGTGTGGAGTTATTGAATTTGGAATATATGTGAACTGTTTCATTTTATTTAGTGAGCGGGTGGCGCCGGGGGTCGGAGCCGTTACCACCAGCTCCGCGACCCCGACCTCGGAGATGTTTTAAAATATATCAGTCACAGAACTTTATAAAATATACTTCACATTATGGGCTGTATCTCAATTCAATAGACGTCTTATTTATAAAAAGAGAATAATTTTTCTATAAAAATATTACTGTAATTTCCAAAAGAGACTGATTTTATATTTAATAACACTATTTTATTATTTTATCATATTATTGATAAAAACCAAAATAATAATTATTTATGAAACAGCAGAACACATATTTTATTATTAGCAATGATAATAATGTATTGTGAATTGATTCGGATTGAATCAAAACGTTAATTCACGGTGCAGATCTCAGTAGGAGAATCGCACACCGCTGATTAAAGAAAATGTTTTAGTATTAATTTAACATATTAACTGAAAAACGATAACATTATATTTACATGACTCCAGGTTCTTTTTCCACCATCTTAGTAAATCCCAACTTTTTAAGGCTGCTTTCGACTTTGTAAGGACACACGAAAATAAGTGGAATGAAGTAGACGTCTCTTTTTGTGCTCTAGATTAGTAAGTTAGTGCTCAAGAAGCTTAATATTATAGATATTTGAAGCCCACTAAAAGTTGTTTATCAACTAGACTATATGTTACCTGTAGTTCCTTCTAGACTGATGAGCTTTATGTAGTTACTGATATGAAGTGTAAGGAGTACAACAATCATCAAGTCATTTCCACTGATCTGATTATCACCATATTTCATGTTAGAACAGTAAACTTTATGCCGCCGGTTTTCACTTGTATTGTTATGAATGACGATATAATTCCATATTGTTCGCAGTAACTCAATACCGCCACACATATCCGTACATATAAAAGTTATACCTTCGTGTTTATGACATCGTTTGTTCGTGCACACATATAAAATATGTCTAAACATATTTTGTGACTTTATATAGCATTCTGATGTATTATAATTAAAAAGTGATCCGTCGTTAAAGTATAGTTATTAATAACATATTCTTTCCTAAACATAACACGAATTGATATTTAATTGTAATTTTATATAGTCGAGAACAAATGAGACCAAGTAATAAAAATAAATGTATTAAAAAAAAGAATTGTATTGAGAGAAAAATATCAAATAATAAGATTTAAGTTCATATATAAATAAGATGCCAACAATGATTGTTTGATTGTTACACACGCCACGATATCGGTTCGTTGGCTAAACGACGTCACTGGAGGATTCATACTAATTGGAAATTATTTGCGCGTAACAGTCGCACTCTAGTGAACTAATTAATTTCATTATCAGATATTTGGATGATGTGTGTGTGTGTGTGTGTGTGTGTGTGTGTGTGTGTGTGTGTGTGTGTGTATGTGTGTGTGTTATAGACAATCGTTGAAGGACATCTACCAAACATTAGATCTACACAAACATTAGTTGATCAAATCTAACGTGTCTGACACGACTTCTCAAATTAACATAATATGAAAATGATATCACAGAGTTCTAAGAAGGGAATATTGTATTAGCTGAGTGAGTTAATAGTTTTATTAGAGTTAATATCCTTAGAGCGACGTGAACCTTATCAAATATGATCCGATATATTTCGGTAACTATGTTATATAGTTAAATTGAATTTGACTCTGAATTTCCTTCCGTTCATAACAAACAAGGTAACGCGCGGGTTCAATGTGTTTGTCTGCTCTCTGAGAGACTGTATTTCAGTTTAATGGTATCGTTATTTCATAATACGTCGTCGTAAATTTTAATACAACACATGATTTAATAAAACTTTAAGTCCGCCTGCACATCCCGAGGTAGATTGCCCGGCACAGAGCAGGAACGCGTCGTGTGATAAATAATGAATGAGTGAGAGGAATGGCGTACAGACGCGATGAAAACGTCCTCCCTACTAAATATATTATAGCACGCTCTGGAGACTCCGACTGATAGTCAACTTAGTGTTCATGACCTGAATATCCACAACTAACAGCGACGTCGTTTAGAAGATATTCAATTCTTCATATATTCACATCTA
Source organism: Danaus chrysippus (assembly GCA_916720795.1). NCBI lineage: Eukaryota > Metazoa > Arthropoda > Insecta > Lepidoptera > Nymphalidae > Danaus > Danaus chrysippus. The sequence goes on along the minus strand of CAKASE010000080.1, from coordinate 1,480,208 downwards.
TTAAGTTATATACTACTTAATAATCTATTTTTATTACTATTTTTTTCGTTTTTAGAATGGTTGTTATATGAATTGTTTAAATTGTAGTATTTATATCATAATAAAACGTTTATTATTCAGGATGATGAACGTCCAAATGCTAAACATATAACTATAAACTATTTTATTTAAAGTCGCATCTTTAATTCATTATTGTGTTTCTAATTTCCCATTCCGTATAATGTACTTGTATTTTATTTCCAGTACCTATTGAGATCAAATATGTTTCAATTATAAAAAATCTTTACTATAATAGAAGTCCTAACGTCGCCTTTTAATTTAGAACTAATGCAACAAGCAATACTCGTAGTATCGTAAAAATGTATGTTGTTACTGAAATTTATTTGTACTTTTTTTTCTAAATATAATGTACGCGCCACATTTCAAAAAAAAAAATTAACATCGCCGAGGAAATATCGTTGTATAAATAAAATATCCTATAACGAGTGAAGCCGCTGACTTTGCGGAATCATCACCAAGCCGTGTGAACCAGAAGATTCCTGATACCACACGAGCTATGGAATGGTATTGCTATCCTAACATCGGTGCAATCATTTAGTCTTAGGTGTAGGTTATAAGTTTTAATATGTAATTCTTATTATAATATTTATACAAATAAATAAATTTTGTACTTTTCCTGGAACCTCCGGTTGCCACCCTATATAATTAACAAGAATTTATTTTATTATAATAATATTTCTATTAACAACTCTAATGTGTTTTAATTATCCAGTCTGTATTTATTATTCGCAACTAAAACTAAGAGTACCAGAGTAAGCATTATGCTCCGTAGATCCACTGAGTCGATATTGTGTTTGCTATTTAAACATGAAAACTTTAAACGCTTAATTAACTAAAACATATTTCATTTGTGTATTAAATTCTGATGTAACACACGTATTAATTCTAATCTCTACGTCGTTCAAAGTAATTTATTTCTATAACAACCTACTATTAGTAGTGTGCGTGATATATTTGAGTTTGTGTAGATCAAAGCTGATGACACTTATAATAGCTCGACAGCTTTATTACCTGTCATGTCATATCATATCAAAACATAACAGGTAAAGTCATGACTTTACACTAGTCTAATGAACGAGACAAACACTTCAAGTTATTGACATATGAATTGATGATACATATATTACTATAGATTTATAACTAGCTGCGGTCAAATTTGGAATAGAGATACGTTTATATGTCACAATAATATGGTAATATGTTTTTACAGTTGTTACGTACGCACTACATATTGAGAAATAAATGTACATCGCCGGGGCTACATCGTTGTATGGATAAAATATCATATAACGAGTGACGATGCTGACTCAGCGGAACGAACACGAAGCCGTGTGAACCAGAAGATTCCTGATACCACACAAGCTATGGGATGGTATTGCTATCGTAATATCGGGGCAATCATGTAGTCTTAGGTATATGTTATAAGTTTTAATAGGTAATTCTTATTATAATATACATATAAATAAGTTTCGTAGTTTTTCTGGAACCTCCAGTTGCCACCCTATATAATTCAGTAAAAGTAATGATAATATTTAAATAGTCAGGGATCAAGAATGTTCAGTGACAGTGCTTGGTAATAGTGTCGATGTGTTCCGGGAGCGAGGAGGTGGTCGCCGGTTCAGCCTGATGAATGAGATCATTACTCAGAGTCAGCTCGCATACGAAGCATATTCCTCTTTCTTGCACTTCCCTCTATTTGCATAATGTGCACTCCGATTGTTCTACTTACATACAATGATCTCATTGTGAACGCGATTGTTATACTTTGAATTCAGATTCTAAAATATTCAATATTTTATAGATTCGTAAAATAAAATCATCATATTATTTTCAATAGAATTATTTTAAGATAAGTATAACTGTGAAACATTTCAAATAAATCCTTACTACCAGCAGCTTGTTACTTTTAGTACAATTATATTATACATTATATCACGAGAATATTAGCCATCGCTTCAATTTTGTTGAAGGTCGTATGGACCCACGGCGGCGGTCTCTGGAACCGAGATTCCAGCCTTGGAATGGAGGGTTCAGTGTGTCGCTGCCGTTATCAAATCTCTCGATGAATGGAATGCTTAACTACCAACCGAATTCCTGAACTCAATCGCAATGCCCTGTTATATCTGTACTATATACGACTTCAAATCAACTGAGAAATCTATTTCATACAACTACCGGACCGGCTGCTGTTTACCTGCTGAAATGTAAACTAAAATATAGCTTTACTTAAATCTGTTTTGTTTACTTTCAAACATATCTTCTCTCTGGAATTTTTAGATAAGTATTGTATTGGTAGTTATTATTTATATTTCTTATTGATGTATAGGATAGGTATATAAATTTCTTATTACATAAAATATTTCTTTGACACAAATTCGTCGAAACTTATCAAAATTAATGAAGAAAATATACACGAACATATTTTACATATATTACTAATGGTGTGACAACGATTATTTCATTAACAATAACGACATATTTTTATCATCTATTCAAATGAATGAAACTAATATTTTAAGATTTACTACGCGGGTTTTTATTTTTGACTATAAACTACATTCTCCCGACATTTCGGTTACTTTACAGCAATCGTGTTAAATGAGTAGGTACTTAAAATCTTAGATCTAAGTATGTGAACCAGTACGATATATTCAAATGATTTTTTCGGAAAGAATAAAGAAATAAACATGACGTACTATGTGTGTAACACGTCATATTTGTGGTATTCTAGGTCATAGTAAAAAATACTGAGGAAAAACAAAACATAACTTGGCTTACCACATGTCAATACTTAAAAGTTATTAAGAAGAAATTTGAAATAGAAAAAAGGTGTTTACAAAGGGATAAATATTTATAAAATTCTCTTTGATGAAAATAACTGGAATCTGGAAGGTCGGGCCAGGAGTTTGTTAGAGTTCCTGCACACGTACGAAGGACCCAACGGATCGATGACATCAGTCGATTAAGATCCCTAATGTCATTGAATTAAGATCACTATTCCCGAAGTCCTGTTTTCGTTGGGGAGGTGCAGCACGGACTTTGACAAGTGACCCGTGAAGTAGCTTCGCTAATAATGTTTTATTATTACCGAGCCAGCGAATTACCGTCACTATGTTGTGACTTGTAGTCCGAGTAATAGAAGATTATTTTATGAAAACACTTAACAATAAATTAGTTTTAAAACATTTAAAACTTTTGATAAAGAAAATAAGAATTATGTTTTTATGACAAAACGAGAATTAGTAGAAAATTCATTAGTTCCATTAATTAACGTTTTTATATGCAAACTATGAGATTTTTTTCTTTCTAAGTCTTTACAGAATGCATTTATTTTAAAAGTAGCAACGCAGCCGTCTCATAAACTTAAACCTTCATCCGTGACATGAAAAAATTTCAATTCAAGTTGTTATTTCATTTAAAGTATCTGGGCTGGATGAACACGGCTGCGAACATATTAAACATCCACGTCGAGCTACAAGTAGAGTAGAGTTATTTAAAGAAAAATGTCCTCTTATTTTAAAATGAGGAAAAACGTGCTATTTGAAGTCGTCGCTGAGGACGGTAGTGTCGTAGTGTCGTAGTGTAGTAAGGTGGGGCGGTGCGGAGTGCCAGGAGTAAGCGTTTTATTGGATCCCATCCACGACAGCGCGCGACACGTAGCGAACGGTCATAATATGATGTAGTATTGAAACATTTCTCTCTCTTATACTGTTATTTATATATTATATATATCATCTCTGCCAACTACGGTAGATAACGTTTAAATAAAATTTAATTGTAGGAAATGCGTTATTTTATTATACGACTACTTTTTATTGACGATGTTTCTCTTCAAGTCCACCTATCATTTGTTAAGGCAGAATAAAATTACATTTTTGATCATGAACGACTTAATGAGTAACCTTTGCTATTTACAGTTACTGATAATAATATTTCAAGATATTAATGACAATAATAAATTAGTCTTCTTTTTAGGATATCATTATATTATTAAAATTGACCTCAATCAGATCGTCAATGTTTGTGTTAATTCATGCATCAAAAAGGATACAATTATGTTGAAATTTTACGTACTTAAATATAATAGTAGTTCGTTAGTGTGACACAGAAAATTACTTACGATGAAGTTATGTTAGAAGGCAGGTAACATTGTTAAATATGACACAACATGCAGCAGAATCTAGAGTTAAATGTTATATGTATATGTGGATATAACTGGATTGTGAAATGAACTGTAATAGGCATCATCTTTATATACGAATATTTATTTAAGGAAATTACCTAAAATAAGGTATTCGGTATCTCCTGCCGTTGCTTGAATCAGTTTGTAGATACTTTTAGGTAAACAATAACTTGAACGAAGTTATAAGCCCTTCGCGCGGGGAAGGTCAATTTATCTCAAAGATAAGAAACGCAAAGTCTAGTTCACGGGATTGTTAGTGAACAATGGACGTACCTAACAGAGAATAACAAAAGGACAAAAACATTTCGTTGTAAAGGATCCCTACGACTATTGTCTTCCTCCCGAATAAAGCTTTTAAAAGTAATCTCTTAGCGAAACTAAATTGGCCGAATCATTCGCTTACTCAGTAGAACAGTTGGGGATATCAAAGACCTATAACACACTTCACTCGAGACAGCTTTAAGGATAACTTTTACTACGATAACATTTGATACGACCAACGAATAGGACACATGAAATGGTAAAAAATGTTTTCATCCTGATTTTAGGTACATACAAGTACCACGGACACGGCAATATTTGTGAAAATTAAAACAAGGCTCTCGGATTGTCTCGTAATCCCCAAAGTAATCAGTCACCGCACCGGTAAGGTCAGATGAATCATGGCGGTTTTGGACCGAATTTGAAATATGTTCATAATATAAATAATAAAAATTAACATCAGTGACAGAGAAAAACGAAATTTTATAAAATGTTGTTCCACGATCCTGAAAATGATATGTCTACAGAAAAAGTTAAAATTGATAGCAATTTGTGAAGAATAGGATTGGAAAGAAGTGGGTGTGGATCGTGAAGATCAATTTAGATTATCAGATGTGGGTTCGAACAGATTGATAGTATTAGGAGAATTGTGAAATGACACGACGCACGTCGCTGCCTCGTTTGACGCTACGTGAGGACTTGATTTGTATGTCATACATATAATATATGTATATATGGATAAGGAGAACAATGGATCGAGTTGTGTTGTTTGAAGGGAGAAGAAAAACATTTATGTTATACTGGAAGAAAACAATTATAAATCGTCAAGAACAATTTACGATTAAAAATATTAATTCCCGGTTGCTCGGGTCGGAAGGTCGAGGCAAGAAAACCGATATTTCGTCAAAGTAATTATCGGACTGTAAAATTCTATTAAAATAATTATATACATTACTACTATAAACGTATAATTGGATTTCCGTTCTAATTTCAGACATTACATTAATTTGTATTAGAATAATAAGAACCAAGAGTTTTCGTCTCAGAATAAAATAAGCGATGTTGCTCTAGTGTTGTGCCTTGAAATTAACCGAAGGAGTTGGGCTTCTGTTCCACTGTTACTGCTGAGAGAGGGGTTGGCTGCAGCAGAGGAGGTAGGAGGAGACGAGAGGAGGGGCAGATTAGCCAAGATGCTCGTATTAAACAAGTCTTAGTGTTTAGTTTAAACCCTACAAGTAATAATATAATACTATGTGAGATTAAACCAGCTTCCCAACATCCAAGTTCCTCAACTTCCTGACTAAGCACTAGAATTTTATTAATCTATTACGCTCAAAGTTTACAGCAAATATTAATTAAAACTGATTTCATAGTTTCAAAACAAGATAAGAATTATCAGCATAATAACTATAAGATAGACGTACTTGTACATACTCGTAGAAATATTAATTACATCTCCCTCAAGAGATGATCGTTCGCGAGGCTCGTGTTATTAAGTCACTTTTATTTTGTTTTGTAATATTTCTTTAATTACAGGATAAATTGTCTGTTGGAACTGGAGTCAGTGAGACGTACATTGTAAAAACTTGCCCAGTTTATAACAGATTATTTTTTATTTCAGCTGTTACTGTATCATATATATGTAGTTACAGGGTTTACCTCATCACATTGTTGTTGCACCCTCCATATTCGTTGATATATGCATATGGGAAACCTGATTAAGTTAGAAACTTTTTACTTAATAAATATATAATTTAAATATCGCTTTATGAAATACTAATTGTAGACAAAAAATGACCGAGGTGCCTGTACATAAACAATATATATATTTTTTACAGAAGGCATACTTATGTCACTAACGATTTATTTAAATATTTTTTTTTAACATTTGTCTGTCTTCATGTTTGAATATCAAAAGTCTTATTCCTGAACAAAAAAAAAAAAATGGCGCTGCAAATATCCATTTTATCTCTATAATTAAGAGCAAAAGGTGAAAAGTAATTTTGAGACTGTCTGCCTCAACACCAGGTTTGTATATCACACTCCTAATGGAATTAAGATTTAAATATTTATTAGAATAAATCTTAACTCTGAGTCTGTGCCTCATACAAGAAACATGGCTATAAAACATAACTTACTTTAATAATAAAGTCAGCCTGTAAGTATGTCTGCGTGTGTGAAAAATACAAAATTTCTGGTTCCATTATTAATAGGTACGTTCTAAAACACACATAATAATAATATATATTATGCCTAGCGTTAAAATTGATAATCAAATTATAAGGCTTAATGAACAAATGAGTGAGTCGTACAAAATTTTAACAATTTCATACGATTATAAAATAGCGAAATGTGCAAATATAATCGTTTGCGTCAGCTGTTGTTATCGTTACGGAACTAATCCCGGCGGCAGGCAGTATGTTAATTGAAACCGCAAATAATCCCGTCAGTCCGTGCCAAGTGAACGCCGGGAGCGGATTTAACATCGGCCGCGGATCTGTGAAAACATCCGCAGAAACCTTAAACCTTTAAACCACACAAGGGTTCAGTGATAGCTCCGGAGAAGAACGACTCTCAGACAGACAGACGATCCATTTCAGCGACGACAGCATTCGAACAGTCGATACTTCAACGTTGATTTTATTTCCAAAGTGATTATAGTAAATGTCGAATATCATAAACGAACTTAATACAAATGATATTTAAACAAACGGATCCATCACACGAATAGTCACTGGCGCCATCGAGCCCCACCTCGAGCTCGCCGTGGGAGCAGCCATTACTGAACTACTCACTATCAACGAACTTTTGATGACTCCATATTATATGTTATTACTTAATCACACCTCATATTTTACTATTATATTAATGAACGCGAAGTTATATAATACGTAACATAGTTATATATGTAGAATACATGTAGCATCAGAAGCCTATTGTGAAATAGAAAAGCGGTTGTGATGTGTACATGTTGAATGGAAAAAGGGTAAAGGGTAAGGGTTGAGGGTTGAAGGGGGTTGAGAGGGGGTGAGGGGTGAGGGGTGAGGGCTGTCAGTGTTGTCGTGTTTACCGATATTGGCTCACCTGATACTTCCAATAGCGGGAATAAGCGACTCTTATTTGCATAGCTTTTGCTCGAGCGTGTTTTAGGGCCATATGAGATTTTTTGTTCTCCTTTGAGAATTTGTGGATATTTACCAATCTTATAGGTCTACTTTTATGTAGTTTTTTGTGTATTTTATTTCCGATATTGTCATTGTTTTTGTATTCATTCCATAAGGAAAAAAATAAGCTTAGTACATTTTCAAATCAATTTACCATTAATCAGATGTTGTCCAAGGAATTGTTTCACATCAAAACTAATCACTGACAGCTACAGGTCGTATATCAAAGAAGAAAAGAAATATACTAATAAATTATTTCTAGCTGGAGATATACAATCCCTCGTGTGTTCATGTTCTCAACAATATGAAAGAGTGTTTAAAGTATTCAATAGTAGAAAAACGGTGGGAAAATATTCTTAGTGCAGTTATAATTTTTCTGAATCATTTGTTAATTAAATAGTTACAAAAATCCTGACATTGTGACTTTCCATAACACTTATCACTCATGATCAGATCATAACGAGTTTATTTATCTATTAATTATATCTTTGACAACTGTCAAAACAAAAAAAAGGGATTTTAATCTAAACATATTTTATGTATGTCGTATGTATATTCGCAATTTTAGTAAAAATTAAGCATTATTGTATTTTGCAGTATTTCTTTCATGGTAAAAATATTAAGACTCATGACAGTTGGAAATAGATCCTATCTATAAGTAGGCATAAAGTCAAAAGATTATTAAGTTTTCAGAATAAATTGAAAATTATTAAACCTAACATTACGTATAATATTAAATCCTATGTTTTGTAGATAGAACAAAAGTCGTGAAAGTGTGAATTATAAAAAGAATGATCATTTAAATGAAACTAATATTTTTCGGATTTTACTTCGCGTTTTATTTTAGAAAAATTACATACTCGTCTCGTCTGCCCGTGATCACGGTTGCTGAAAAGTAGCCGAAACGTCGGGAGTATGTAATATTTCTAAAATAAAACGCGAAGTAAAATCCGAAAAATATTAGTTTCATTTAAATGAGTACTCGCGAAAATCTTAGATCTCATTAAGAATGATCATGATGTATGATCAGGCAAACATAAAGATCAAAATCTAATTAAAATCCGCTGTTTTATCACCAGATGTAATGTCCTTATGTATAAATGTACGTTTTACATAATTGAGTACATTGTATATGACTGTAATTATTTCATATCACTCGTCCACTATTTTATTATACATACGTGTAAGTATTGATTGCCTATAAATATACTCGTAATATTGTTTTACAAGGTTTACTGTTCTGTACTTCCAACTCATGTTTTGAAATATTATAAGATTAAGTCGAGTGGAGTAGGAGGAAGATGTAGGAATACCTACTTCCATATGCAAGTCCTCTGACATATATATGTAGTATTTAAGATGAATACCGTTCACAGGATTGAATTTCAAATAAGTTCTCCTATAATAAGACAATAATCGATTTTTTTTATTTGTTCTTTATCAGAATACCCTGGATTAAATGTGTTCAAGAGAATTGTTCTTTACAGCCTAACGTTGTTCGAGTGTATACTTACAAATTTTATAAAATATTATGGCAATTATGAACTTTATGTATAAAAATGTCGGTAAAATTATTGACTGTAGTTATATTATATATTTTACGAGTAACCGACGCCGCAGTCGCTCGCGCCGAGGCCTAACTTTATGAGACATATTACTTGTCGTTCCACGTTTTATTAATATTTGAAGACATCATAAAATCATAAAAAAACGTAATACTAGAAGTTGCTACATAAATATAATACTTTGTAACTTACGAGATATAAAACTCGTTTTTTTTATATTCATATATAATTTTGATATTTATTAAATTGAACATGGCTTACTAAAAATAATTTATGAAAGAACTTTCTAATAATTTTATTTATATACATATATCAAGTCTCATCGTCATATAATTCATCTGGTAAAGAAGGACCCAAAGCGTAACGATATTCTTATGTGAGGAGATTCGGAACAAATCCCTCGAAATCAATTTCACCGGTTTCTTGAAAGAGATTATTTTCTTAACAACCCAGCGAATACCCTTCGGCAGTACATCAGCCGCATTAACCTGTCGCTGTGACAAATGTAAGGAATTATGACTCTATCCCTCGTTACGAGGCGAAAGGAGGAACGGAACATCCTGAATGAGCCTGTATGTGTCCTGGCCATATCGATTTTCATATATCACTAGCCATTCTGGTGTTATGTTCATTTCGATTTCGTCGAATACTAGGAGTTACACGTACATATTTATATATGTAATATACAAGTCAGTATCTGTCAATACACAATGATCGATGACCTCACGATGATTCCTACAGCTATAGTCAAATAACTGTCTACCATTACACTAGTATAGTGATGGACACAGGACTCGTGTGTGTGTGCGTGTGTGCGTCTGACACTAATTTGTTTAGTGCGAGCGAGCTCCGTCTCACACGTGAATCACCCGCGCCGTAATAATAACTTCGGAACGACTACAATCTACTTGACTAATGACTTAATTAGCTTAATGAACTAATTCCGTTAAATTACGACAGATATTGTTTTCAAGTTTTTGAGCTGTTTTACAATTATTGTGGATAATTAATTTGAAAGGATTGAAGCGACGTAATCCGTTCTCGATCGGGATTTATATTACTTAAAATAAATTAACTGCAATGATTTATAAGTTGTTGCTATTAAAACAAAAAACTTTAAATTTTTACAATATTCTATAAATATAAAAATTTCTTTGAAATTTATCTAAAGAGCAGTTCTTATATTGGAAAACTTACGTTCATAAAATTTGTTGGAGCCATTTGAATATAATTTCTAAGTTATCGGAATAGAAAAAGGTAAATAAAAACTGAAATGAAAAGATCGAGCATTCTGCTCTCGCGAGACTCAACATACAATATAAGTAGAGAATTTTAAAATTTATTAGAAGTAATATATATGTTTATTTCAATAAATATTCTCAAGTAGTTCTACTGAATCACAATGTATAATAATTTTACAATAACCTTAAACGCTATCCGGTTTGCGGCGGCGAGTAATCGTTTCAGTTCAATCTCACAGAAGCAATCGTCTGTCATTGGCTGTACAAGGAAGAGAGTCGGCCCACTTACTCCGCTCTCTGTAGAATATCGTCAAAGGATATTAAGAGATATTCCTTAGCGCTCCACTGTGACCAATCACCGACCAATTTACACACGTCTTCTGATTCATAAGGTCGACCTGACTGGAGGCTCTCAGACTACTCACTCATCTTATACTAAATGAACTGAATCATTTGAATTTCGTTATAATAATAAAACAAATAAAACATATCCTAATTATTTTATCGGAAAGTTAGTTTAATATGTAGTACTCCGGAGTTATATTGATACCAAAATTGGATGAAGTACCGCTTAATGTATGTGTATACTATTAATTATTATAAATGACAGTGTATAGTTTAATATATTATATTATAGTCTCGGTTGAGATCAAAATTAAATAAAGCTCTTTAGCGTTCACGCAATATCGGTTATTGGCTACTGATTAATAATGTAAGTACTTAATATATATTGAAAACATAAAAATATCATATCTTATTATAATAAATTGTAGAAGTAACGAAAAATATTTTTGTATTGATGAATGTAGTATAAACGTTTTAAATTACTGCTTTATAAAATATTGCAGAAATATCTTACAGTAAAATTTTATTGAATAATGGTTACAATATTTATCAACGATTTATTCGTTACAGAGATGTTTTTACATATGGGGTAGCTCCTCGCCGGATACGACGTGACTTGTACAACTTTACGCTCTATTTGTACTCTAATACTATACATAATTGTATTGTTAAACTATGATTACAGAATAACATAACATTCAGGTGGTCGTGTTTAACGTTCTCTAAGAGATCTGAGAACTTGTGTTTCATGTAATACAAAAAACAGTGATTCAACAGACATTTGCTTGGAAGAAAGATTTTAGAATTTTCGAAATATTATTTTAGATCGACATTTAGGTTCTATTATAGCTTTTGATAAGTATTTATGACAAGCCGATACGAAGATCATTTCAAAGCGTCATATAATTGTGACATCCGTTTACTTTTGTACCAAATTTAGAATAATATTTTTTGTATAAGTACAGAAAATGGTTACAATTGCTAACAGAAGTAGTTGTTGTTGTAAATCATAATTTTACATGAAGTGACTGTAAAATCTGCACATGAATGTTAGTATTCTACATGACTATGAGGCCGGAGGACGGTAAAAGCGATCCGCGGTGCTCTAGTGGTCATTCAGTTGCATTTAATGTTTAATTAGGGTAATAGCGAACAGTTCGTGCTTATTTAAAATGGTAATTATGATATTATAAGCCACTGGACACCGCCGTCACTGAACTACGGCCATGTTAGAATATTTATTAAAGTTAAAAGTATTTTAATATCGCTACACGGAGAGCGGGACTTGTGTCGTCTGTCCGCATATTTATAATATCATCGAGATATTACGGTTAAGATTAAATTAATATTCCTCCCGAGAGACTCACTGACGAACATTAATACATGCCTTATAAATATTGTACATACTCGTATGTATATGGATCATGGAAGCGACAATTCTCAGATGTTATTGAATAAATCTTATTGTACTCCTAATTGAATCTCGCGGGTATCGGAGCGACTTTATTGAACGTATTTTAAGTAATTCCTAGCAATATTGATTGATGTATATTAATAAACGTTTCTCGAGATGGCTGTACACTCATTCATGGGGATAAATATATATATTTTAAATTAAATAATCTTGACAGATCTCTTTTATTATTGTCATCTAAATGATTTATATATTTCGAAACAGTGGTAATATGATATTTTCTGGAGGAAAATGAGAACTTTCAGGTTTTATAGAGTTTACTTTAAAACCTTAGATCGTAAGTCGTTTTAACACTGACAACTTGGTTTCATCATTTTTTACGTAGTCTACGATACTGAACTTGATAGCTTCAAAATGACTTAACGAGTTATAGGAATATCGGGAATCAGTCTGCACTGAACTTAAATTATTCATAGAGATAGGTTTCCAACAGTACTAGTAAAGACACGGTGACACGGTATTTCTTAACCTTTTAGAGAGTACTGATTGGTGAACTGTCTTACGCGATAGTAGCATAAAAGCATTTTTCTAGTCAATCTCTGTCTGAAAAAACTTCTGATTGGATTAGGCCTGTATGGCTCTGCCTCAAGTAGTAGAAATTTTGCTTCCTCCAATAATTATGAACTTCGTTTATTCTGGCAGTCAGTTCTAAGAAACCAATTAATGTAGAAATGATTAATCTACAACAAAATTCAATTATTTATTTGTTTACCATTTGTAAATTAATTGAACAACGATTGTAAATTTTACTGAATCAATATGCTGAATCATTCGAAGAGAAGAAAGTTGGTGCGAAATTCAGCAGCAATACTCGCAGCTTGAATAAAGGCAGTTTCGTTAAGCTATTAAACAAGAGAATAGCTTTAGAACTGAACAAAGCGCTATTTGCACTATTCCTGCGATGGAATCTGAACAATTTTAATTTGAAATTAACTCACTTCCTTTATGAAAACATTTTGTGCTGTGATTTGAAAGTGCGCCGTCGCTGGCGAGTCACTTCCAACGGTTTATATGTGTGAGAGGCGACGTAATGACATTAGAGGCAACTAACCCGCATTTAACACTAATAAAGGATTATACTTTTAGATATTTTTATACTATTTAAAACTTTAATAAAATATATTTAAAATATCCGGCAATTAACGTTATCTTTTATTCTTTAATAATAACATTATTAACATTCCTTTGTTGAAGTTAGTTTTCCGATTCCGAAATAAATAAAAGCTTAGTCCTCTGTCAAACAGTATAAAAGGAATTCATATCTTAATAAATGCGATTTACTATAGAAGCATTTCAATATTCTTCATAAACTAATTCAATAACTTAGCCAAAATAATGACTAGATCGAGTTACATTCAAGTTATAAATATGCCTCCCGTGGCCTATTTGCCTTCTAAATTATTCCGCTTTCAGTCTGACCCGAAGGCTCTAAGTTTTTTCATCTTGTAAAATAAAAGGCTTTAACGACATTCACTGAGTTACGGCGCAGTTCTCTTTTTACGGCTAATATTACTTTTTATTATTAAATGTAAGTTTTAATGAAACTTGTCCTATTTTTTGTGTTGGTATGATGTGGTCCCGCGTGCATGACAATCAACGTCGAAATTCACAAACTATACTTTAGTTTTTACTCGTCTATTATATTAAGTTAAAACAACAAGTCAGTAATTATTATAAGACCAATATTAATTCCGCTCACAATCCTTGGTTCACGACTAAATAAGCAGTGTTATGTTAATTCCTCGTAATAAATTTCAGTAAAATGACCTGAAATTGTTGTATGAAAATAAAATGTTGCTGCTTCGTTGTTGCCGAATAAAAGTAAAATATCATAATGATAATAACGTAACAGGCCTTCATATTTCATTTACACTTCAAGTAAAATCAGAAAAGCGTTTATAACATAATTTTATTTTCATGTAAGTGTTCAGCGGAGCCTGTGACGTGTGCGGCGCGGCTCAGTCACGACAACGACGCGGAGCCGACGCGACGGAGTGTGACCTCCTCGATGATCCGTCACGTGTACCTCACTCAGCTGATTCTAAAACAGAATCATACGCTCCCTTCGTATATCATAAATGTACGGTTCAATATTTGTATTTTTTTCTGAAGGAAAAATATTGATAACATTATGAAATAAATTAAGTGATTTTTTTTGGAAGCTCGCAGTGACTTATCAATAGACCTGTGAGAAAATATAAAATAATAACTATACATGATTTCACTAATTTCAGTTTTTTTTAATATTATAATCGTGCAAACGCAAGGAAGTCTGAAAATTAAAACGATATCATCACGTTCTCACACTTTATATATTCTTGAAATATAACTTTTATTACATTTCCTTAAATCTTTTGGTCTATCTGTTGCATGTCGTATTATAACTAGCCGCGGTCTAGGAATAGAGAAGTTCAGTCAAGATTCTTTTCTGTGACAGGTCATGTGAATGATTGTATTTGTGACGTTCATAGTTCAGTTTTAATGTTAAATATTCAGTATTAGTTTTTGCCCGCGACTTCGTCCGCGTTAGTTTCATCATTAGTAATATATGTATAGCTGACCGGGCGAACTCTATTCCGTTTTAGAGGCCATTAATAATCAGGTTTCTCCTGTTCAATCGAACAGAATGATTGACATATTAGTTAGTTGTCAAATCTAATGTCAAAGAAAACGTTTGTATGGGGAATAGAAAAGGGCTGTTTTTAGGGTTTTCCCGGAAATGAATCAATTTTTTTCAGCTTTTTTACCTTCCCTGAACCTCCACGAACATTTCAAGACTAAGATAAGATAAATCCGTCTAGCTGTTCTCGAGTTTTAGCGAGACTAAGGAACAGCAATCCATTTTTATATATATAGAAGATGATAGTTTGTCAACTATTGATTTTATTTTTTAAGATGTTATTTTACATACACAACATTGATAATTAATTATTAATTATATTCCGAAATTAGAAAAAATGCAATTCTAATATAAGAAAAAAAAAAATTGCACAATGAGACATAGAATATTTTCTCATTTCAATTGTTTCTGATAAATTATGTAAAATATCTTTTATGATAGAAATGGCAACAGCGCTATTGAGTTTCAATTTAAAATAGAAGAAAAATACTGAGAAAGCAAATTGTTTGCTCTTTGTAGTTTCAGTGGAACTGCTGATTGTTCCTCAATATTTTCTCATTTAAACTAAACAAAATTATGTATTATATTGTGAGGAAATAAGTTAAAATATATTTTTGCACGATCTCTTCATTGTGCCATAGATCTATTAAAGGTTGCAGCGTCATTTATAATATACAGATACAGTTTCTGGAGCAGATATAAGTTTCTCCTGTCTTGGTCATTTATAACTGAAACCCTTCGTGACGACGGCTGGGAATATATAATCCAGCTTAAAATTTGCTGTCCTCGCTTCTAAATCAAATTCATTTGAATCATTGTCATTGGTTTTAATCGAACAGTTAATAAGCCTTAATGAAATAAAACTAGGATCACACATATTTTCTTGGTTGGTCCTACTTAGATACGAATTCATTAAATAAAAACAATACAAAATACCTTCCTGAAAAGATAAAAAGTCGTGAGAAATGTAATAAATGAGAAAGTTAAAAATCATATATTAAAAGTTACAACATAGTATCTGAAATAATGATAGGGGCATAGTGTGAGGGTCGCGCCTGATGTGGCAGTAATCGTTCGACAATTAATGAAACTAATAGCTTTAATGACCAGCAGTTAGTTAATGACGTGAAGTTTTGATTTCGTGTCCATTAATATCATCAACATTACATACATGTTTATATAAACCTTGACACGAACCACTAAAACTATTTGTATCATCGTGTTTCCGTAACTCAGCCTTTATAATAGTTTGTATATTCGTATAACAAATATAATATCATTTGATATTATCATTCGTTATTTATTTGTCGCTCGCCAGCCTGATACAGAGTCCGCTCGTTTCGCATGAAATAATCAAGTTTTCGAGTTCTGTGGATTACGAATTGTTATACAGATTAGATTTACAGTAAGCGAGTAGTCACTGGCTGCTGGCAAGTCGGAATTATATTTAGAACGTAATATGGATATAGATTTAGTTTGTGTTTAACGTTCACTTTGCGAATTAATTTAGATTACACTTATTTAAGTAAGTGTACTTAATTCCTCATGAATATTATTACAGGGCGTCATTATTTAAAAACATTCAGAGTGAGTGCTCTCCTTCTCCTCTTCTTCAGTTGTTTACCTCAATATTGATTGATAGCTGTTCACAAACATTTACCTTTTCATATCGGTTGTAATTGTTTACTTATTGTATATATAATATGGGCGAGCGCCGAGTACGTGTTGCTTCAGGGAGAGTCAATATTGGTTATCAGAACGGAGAGTAACTCAACTTATATGAACACAAACAACCGAACTCCGGTCAAAGAGGGCTTTACATTAACGACCATTAATTTTAACATCCGCGAGTGACGAACATCGACTTTAGACTTCACACAACTTCCAACGGCGGGGAATGAATCGAAGGAGTTTCAGCCATTTAAAAATATCGCCCTGTCGATAGATAATTCGTCTTCGAACAATTTCTCCTAAGACCCGATGAAATATCAATTATCTTAAAAGAAAATTTACATAAAAAAGTTTTTAAGGTCAAGAGATTACATTGATAGACTTTTATAAAACCCATGATGGAAAAATGGCTGTTTCATGTCGACAATTTATAATGTTTATAACAGTTCGGAACATAAAATGTTATTAGATATTACACTATAAATTTATAAAATGTCCGTGTTTTTTCCGGCGAAGTAACATTATACGTATAAAGTTTACCACAACTATACTTCTAGTCTGTACTAGTGAAAATACACAGTATTGCAATACATCAATCACATATATTTATGTGTATTGATAAAATCATGAAAATGTGAAACGATTCGATACGTTTTTTCAGGTGGGGCGACATAAATGTGACATACTAGCAGCAGACGCGCCTCGTGTACGAGTAGGGCCCCGGCCCCGGCCGGCGCGGCGTGGCGGACGGGTGCGTCATATTGAAACAGTCGGATTCAATGAACAAGATTCATTTTATAAAGCGGGATGTTTTCGATCGCTTCTCCCGGCACCGAGCGCTCGAGAACCCGTTGTTCGCCAAATTATGTAAATATTCATACACTCAACGTGTCCCCGTTCAAACGGATTGCCTCATAAAACAACGTACATTCAATAAATCTGATTTTCTTTCATTAAAGTGCGACACGTGAAGGACTCGGTATTCCTTTTACGTCTTATTATAGATATAGAAAATAATATAGGTATTTTTGAATATAACATAAATGTTTTAACTTATTCACGGTGACTGTGATGTATATAGACGGTCATTCTGACGGGTTGACAGTGTGTGTTGTGTGTACTCACATAGTTGATGTGTCGACGGGCGGGATGTAACATGCACTCTCGATATTTGAACAAGTCCGTTATAAGCCACACGAGTATAGGAACCCATTATTGGTGATTCATTCATTATCGCCCTAATCTATCGACGAAATACATTTACAAAGATTATACTTGAACGTTTTATAACACAGGAAATTAATTATATTTAATTTTTAGATTTTAATGTCAATGAAAACTGATTATATGCTGAAAGTCAACAGAAGAATAATTACAGAGAAGTTAGAGCATAACTGCAAAGACGACCGTCTTGCTTAAAAGACCGGCTCAAATATGTACTGAACCAATTCAACATTTACTATTGACTTTTGTTCTATTAAATATCTTTTAAAATATGTGAGACCTTTAAGGCTTTAACTTATAAGGATGAGATGAGAAATTATGAGATTCAACTTTAATTACTAAAAATAAGATCTACATCACTCTTGAAACAATTGCCGGGTCAATTTTTAATAGTCCACAGTACGCGATGGGTAGTCTTTCTATACCTTGTCCAAAATACGATATTATTTATAAAGAAAAACTACGTTGATCGGATTTATTTCTCAAACTTTTAAACAACTTTTATAATCTTTTAACCATGGTCCACTTCGTATTGTTTCATTAAACGTATAATCTCAAAACTCTGAGATATTATTATGATTAATTTCAATTATCAGTGACAAGTCCGTTAATTACTTATTTTCCCCTTATTCTCTTAATTCCATGAGAAAAACATTTATTTTCTGCAATCCCCGAGAGTTATTACAGTTCCCCAGATATATTCATGGCTTAATTATGATTAAGTGTGACCTCGCCCGGGGCCTTATTGACTTTGTTCTCTTACAATAGATGTCATTTACGCTCATTGCTATATTTTGGATCATATTTTTGGAAAGACGATATTTCAGCGAAATTTTTCTACCTCTGTAAATATAAAGGCAGAAATTTACCTATTAGGTAATTCATTAAATAGCTGGATAGCTTCATAACAGACAATGCAGTAGTTTTTAATATTAATTATTAACAGCACACATTTGGTTAGTTTCGTTAGTTCACACAGACAGACCTCCGTCAGAATACATCCGCTGGTATATCTCGTCACAATCTGTGGGAAGAAATTACTTCTTAGAAACATTAGGCTCGAGACATTATACAGGTTTAAATTATAACGACACAAGTATAGCATGTAAGAGTATTATTTATTAATGGCGTTATTGTGACTTTGAAGATGCCGATCAAGACGAATCCGGTTTTGTATTATTAAGAAAACTCTTTTAAGAAAATGTCATTAGTGTTGGAGTTTGACATCACATATTTTTCAGCAACACAAAAATTTATCACTTTACAAAAAATAAAAGTAATTAGCAATAAAAAATGCATTGACCCGCTTCGCGCGAAAACGATTTCTTGGCAGCAGTTCAATCGACCCAACCCGACTAACACAATCCCACACCTAACCTAGAAACCATGAGAAATTATTTTCCTCCAAGCGAGCGATGAGGACTTGCTAAATACCGTGAGGGAAGTAGCTTTTATGACAACATATTTTGTGTCGATACTTCACAATAACAATAAGGCACAGTCGCTTTTAATGTTCTTCACGCCCTCGCTGTTATATTGCTTTTACTTGAGATTTCGTTCAATACGCCGTGACGCCTGACTTGGATTTCACGTAAAAAAATAAATAAATTGGGGAAACAATATTAGACGTTTTCATGAAACAAAGTGATGGTTGAAATCCATTGTTCATTGTAAAGATTTTTATATAGGGACTTGATTTAAATGAGTTAAATTAAATGTTTTAATGTAGATTTCATATGTATGTTCCTCTGTATAGCTGTTCATACATCTGATAGGCAGCTCCCGGCTCCAGAACAACAAAGGAACACAAGAGGCACATTTTGTTTAGAGTTTAGACATACAATAGAGAATTCGACGATTGCTATTCATCCTTTTATCAAAGGATTTACAACAAATTGGTGTTTTGAGCGCGCAATTCGCCCGATTAATTCCAAGCACGCCCACTCGGTCTAATAAATATGGTAAAATGTTTTGTATCTGAGCTCGGGAAGTGTGAGTACGAGGCTCGCTGTAGCAGCGCGGGGACTCACGAGACATTATCAATATACTTACTGGTTTTAATTGGATTATAAACGAACAAACATTACGGCGATTTGTATGGAAATATAATGTGGGGATAACAGTCGTGGAAAATTAAATATTTCGTCTTTTAATTTATTGATAGGGGTTAATAAAAGTGTGTAACTTTTATATACATGTTTTAATGTATGTATATATCAGATACTTCACAAAGAATAATTGTTTATAAGGAATGCAAAATATAGTGTTATTCAATAGATAGCAAGAGGCGAGGAGCGTCACGCGGCTCGTGTCATGTGTGATCGTGTCGTTGCCGTGTCGTGTGCGTCCCGTGTCGTCTCCCTGTCGTCGTATTATTACAGTACTGTGTTCACGTGCCGCCTTCTCTCGCTCGCTCACCGAACACGCTTTGAGTTCTGCTTAAAATAATAAGCGCAAGCTACTCCCGGAATGTGTGTTGTTTATATGAAGCTTCTAAATTAAATTCATCGTTTGAAGATCCACATATTCTAGCCAGAACACATTTAGGAATATGTAGTCGGTGTCGTACAATAATAATAACGTATGGTTTTATTTAGGGACGCGGATTTAAAACATAAAGAGGTATGACATCGGAAGGAATGTACATATAAAGATAACTTAGTTCTTATATAAATCATGTAATGAGTATTATAACAGTGTACCACTCACCGACAACGTGTAAAGTAACGAAGAAGGATCGTACGGGCTGAGTCGACACCTGGCACTCGTAGACCCCAGCATCTCGTTGTTGAGCCCACTTCACCTGGAGCGTCCAGTCGTCTGTCTGTGGGGAGTGAGAGGCCTGGAACCGCTGGTCGGAGGTGTACGTGTACCCTCCCACCGTCAATATGTGCAGGTCCCGGTGACGGATCCATGACACCTGGAAATAATAACTTCTTAAGTGCACAGCCAATTCTATCACATAGAATCCTCTTTTGGACTGCTCGTAATCAGGCCTGACCATAGCACGATGTTAAGATACATCTTCAGGTTTTCTCCTCCATAATATAATAAATTATTTCATATAACATAAATCATATTATTCTAAACCTACATTTCTAACATACGAATCCCTTTGAGTCTATACTTACAGTGAGACCGATATTTAAAAAATTAAAAAAAATATCAAATTAAAACATGCTCAAATTATTATAATATGTAATTAAAAATGAATAAGTATAATTTTACTCGTCGTCTTTGTTACAAGGCAAAACTAAAGAAGCACTAGGAATTCCAACAATATTTTTAAAGAGTCTTATGCAATGTTACAATTTTTTTAATATTATCTCTACGGTCTTGTAACTGGGAGTTATGACTCGCAAATAAATTTCATTTGTATGTAAATTCTTGTATGTGAGTGTTCATGTACTGCAGCCTCTACAAGTTCTGACTCGAGCCATCAGTAACAGAATATTCTTTTGGTAAACCATAACCTCATTTCAATAATTAATGTTATTGTTATTTGCTCTCAGAAAATTCGTTATTAACTTAAATAATAAACAATAAATTTTACAATTACAATGCGAGAAATATGAGAGTAATGAAATTCAATTTTGCTAATTAAATATTGAAGTTCGCTGTTGATATTTTGTATGGAACATTCACAAACTAAATCAAGCTTTGCGCAAATATAATTAAAAGTTTATAAGTCTACGTAGTTTCTATCGTGCGATGCAATGAACGTTACTCTAACACCAGATAGTTATAGCTTGTTTGTTGAGTCCGCGACACATTTTAAAGCATCACTAACATCGCCGACGCATAAACGTTGTATGGAAAATATATTATCAAGTGAGAGGTTGCTGACTCAGCACTACAGTCATCTGATCACACGAAACAACGAGCAAGCTGTGGGTCTTATCTACATTCATTATATGTGTTGTTAGGTCGGTTTTAATGATAAGATTAGTTTTCATCAGATCTGAGGCCGACACTCTATATAAAAAATTAGATTTAAATTTGTTTTTATTTATTTATTATTTAAACATGATGGTTGGAAACAGGATATATTGATGGAATAGCATAGAATACATATAGTAGTAGACAAGATATCGAACTATAAATTCTAATATATTATTTATGTTCTAAATCTGTAGATTTATTATTACAATGCGGGATACAGCATAAAATAAGATTGTCTATCATTTAGATGATAGATGTATGTTGAAATTTAAACGCAATATTTACTTAAATTTCTGCATTTGCACGAATGATTGGCAATATACTCGTAAATCCTATATGATCGATCGAGATGGTACACGAGTAAGTGGCTTCTATAAGTACCTTTCATTTTACCCCTATTCCGTAACCGTCTGTAATGCGACATGCGATAGTTGGCAAATAAAAATTTAGCGATACAATGATAAATAAAAGAGATTTGTTATTAAATTGTTTCTAAAGACAATAAGTAAGTAATCATTATGTGGTTGAATAGATTATTAAATTGAGGTCGGGGTCTAAAAATATGTGACTGAGCTATTTGTATTCAATTCTTTACACGTTATGACTATGTGCTTCATTATATCTGTGACCATATAAGTAAGCAGTATTCTATTAGACCCTCTTCATCTATGCTTCCTTTAACTTCTCCTTTTGTCTAAACACTTACTTAATAAACTGGGAAAACTGAAGTGATACATCAAATTTAAAAACATTGTCACATAACATAGATTTCGTGGAGTCGATTAGCTGTGACCAGTCCGCCTTACAAGCTTACAATATTATTCTACCGACGGGATAGTTATACAAGGATCTCATCCATGCGATAAAGGATTACACAGCAGTCTGAACCCGGTGGGTATTGTACATATTAAATTCAGTTTATTGATACAGAAATAATTCAAAGTGTTATTTGTGAAGTATTTCGATGAATTATAGCAAAAAGGATGATCATGATAAATGCGCTGCAATTTTACAAATAATACTCCCCTCGAACGATAAAGCTCCGTTGTTTTTATGGAAAATATTTTTATAAAACGCAGTCGTCTTCTGATGTTGAGAGTCTACACAACGAGATATTCAATTTAAAATTAAATAAATATAATAGAATTTTCGCTCGTTCTAATACGATATTATTTTAAAAAAGATTTTGAAATAACTTTGATAAAAACTTCGACTCATGAATATTTGTCAGTGGAGATTTATACAAGAGTTTGTTTCTCGCGTGGATCGAACGAATACAATATATTGGAGATCCTTTGAAATAAAATCTGGATGGCTGTAGGCGGCTCGCGTAAAGCTTTTACCAATATTAAATACATAACTTACGAAAGTAAATAGTGATAAGTTTTTGTATCCGACTGGGATTGTTTCGTTTTGTAAGAAACATTCGGGTGTCATCAATCAAATAGCTCTCAGTGAGCTCCGGGAATACAAAAACGGGAATCTCGATGTTGCCTACAATTACCGATTACTTTATATATACGAGCAAGATGACAACGAACCACATAACATTTGTGGGATGACATGTTTGATGTCAGAGTTGTTTGAAGCAGAAATAAATATAACTGTGGTCTGGATTACACTCGGGTGACATTGAAATATTAGTTTATAAATATATTGATGTACAAAATTAAATATTTAAATGATGTTTTATATTTGATCTGTTCATACCTTACACTACTTATACATATTTCAAGAATTAAATATTGTTTGTGATAGTTTTGAAATGTACAAAAACAGTCTGGTGAATATTAAATTTAAAGTACATTTTATATACAAGACAATAAAAAAGCTAAGATCAAAGTCTTTACCAAAATTATTCTAAGTTTTTGAGAAAACTTTTATAATCGGGTTAAGGCTTCCTCACTTTTCTTTTCTGTCAAAAAATATAAAGGGTCCTTTAAAAACACCAAGAAACTCCTTAGAAATATGAGAATTTTATGCCTACTTTTTCCTCCTTTTGTAGTAAAAACACTTTGAAATTTGAAAATCTCAAGTTGAATATATAATAATATTATACATATAACATAATTACATATTACTTTTTTGGTAGATTATCGAAATAAATAAATGTGGAATATAAGTTTACAATAGGTCGGCAGAAGAATCATATATTTTTTAAGAAAACATTTCCATGCAACAATATTTTGTTCGGATTAAGTTATAAAAATTGTAATATAATTATTTATAAAACTTATCATGGAGGCTTCATAGTAAGATCATATATATTTTTAAGTCGTTCTATTTAATGAAACTATAGCCACACTGTTCAAAGTTTAAGATTTAATGTATTATAAACAGCTATTAGGGTCGGGTCACACTGATTTATGAGTCGAAGCCATTTGTATTGTATCGGTCCACATTGGCAATAATTGTGCAGTCACGGCCTATTATTATTACTATTGTTAAAATATAAAGGAATTCGCAACTATGGCTGTTCAGACAATACGACACACAGAAGTTATGACTTTATTTATCACCTGCCTCCGTAATACATTACCTAATAATATAAAAACAGAACAGTTATTTACAGTAACTGTTTAAAGAATGAAGTACTTTACGATAAAGTCACATTGTAGTATATGAAAGAAAAAAGTTCTCGAGTTCATATTTCAGAATCCGCGCATTGAAACATTAAAGAAGATTCAATAAACAACCTTTATGGTAGCAATCAATCGATTGTAAGTGGCACTTTTATGTTGGTCCGGTCGCACGGAATTTTCCATCCAATATGGATTGTGGATGGGAGGGTGTAGGGTGTAAGTTCAAGGGTGTAGAGTGTAGGGTGTAGGGTGTAGGCTGAGACCCAGTCGGAGCGAGTCTGGTCACGTGCGATGTCTCAGCTCCAATCGAAACATAACGGGGTAAATGGAGTATAATTCAGATTTATGGCCGCTTGCTGCGTTCGGAGGCCGAATAAGAAACTTTCTGGACATACGCGTCCAAACAATGTTTTTATAAAGAATACTGGGTTTTGTTATCTTACGTTACTCTCAAGATGGGACACAATCTCACATGACGGGTAATGTTTTATTTTATTTGTCATCATCGAGCAAGTTAATTGTTCTGTCCAAAAAAAAGGTTTATATTACAGATAAAGAAGGAGGAGAAGTTCAGTGAAAACTAACAAGACCCAACTGAGCATTGGTTGATCGATATTGATCATGAATATCAACGAAACTTTTAATAAATACTCACCCTTCAAATGTTACGAGTGTTAAATAGTATTCATTAAATCCTAATTATCATCAGCCTATCAGAGCCTTAGAAAGGGCCTCTTCTCACATGGAGAAGGTTTGAGCATAATCACCACGCTCGCTCAAGACGGGTTGGTGATTACAAATTTCTAATTTGAAACTATAAGTCGTTTCTAAAATCACAGTTGTACTTGCCAATGAAGGGAATTAGAAAATAAAAATACATTAGCAGAAAGTAACATCTAGACACATAAATAAATGCTTGTTGTGACTAATATTTTAAAGGACAGGAAGACTTGCCAGCATATTCACTGACAGACAGTTCAATAATAAGAAGGTGCGAAGGGATCAATCAATAGATTTTTTTAACATAAATAATAAAAAAATACGATACGCATGTATCAAGTCGCACCATCAGTATTCAAGTAAAATTTTAAATTTTCAAAATCATTTTTACATTACCGAGAGTACTGTACTTATAATACGCTTGCTCATATTAAATTATATTCACATACGCATATTTGGCTTCATCGAAACAAGAACATTAAATATATTTAAAATATTCTGTGGAAATAAATAATAGTAGTGAATGACATGTGATCCTGCTGGAAGCCGATGGACGGTCAGATAGAACCCTCGTCGCACAAACAGGGCTTCACCGTTTTTCCCAAATTCCAACATATTTTTCATGTTTCACATTTTTCGACCGCGCACATTTTTTACATTTAATTTCTAGAACGGCCTTTGTTCGTTGTTACAAAAATATGTATGTACGTGTCTTTGTTTAAAGCTATTCACTGGAATAATGGTCGGCTTAACGTAGTTATAGTCAAGATTATCTCTTCTTTATTGTTCATCAGAATACAATATTTCATGTGGAATTTCACATGAGAGTAAACTTAATAAATGTATTATTCATTTCTGTTTCAGTGTAACGTCATATATAGGTTCATACATATATACTATTGTATATAATAGGGTATGTGCAGCGAATGTCTCGAAACAAGGGTCTCAGAAATGTAAACAGCGTCGATTCACTCTATATGTAAAATAAGATACTCCAGAGTAAACAGCTATCGGCACTGACTCCACTGTCGCTCTAAATAACTAACGTTGGATACTTTACTCTTAGGAAACCGTTCCAGATGAAATGAACCTAAACTATTTATGTTACAGCTACACTCGATTTTTAGAAATTTAAATGTTATGCGAGATTCAGGAGTTCTTTTACCGTATGTAAAGGGAAATAATACTTAAACTGTTCATTGATAGTGGTACATTAAAAATAATAACAAAAGGTATTAAAGCAAATTGGAAATCTCTTTACTATACGTTACGTCTACATCTGGCTACCTATACATTAACATCTTTTAAGGCATTTTATTGAAAATGTAAAAAAAAATGCAAAAAAAATATATCTTTAATTGCTTCTATCGATGAATTTGTGGTTGTATTGATACCTACACCTTGTTCGTTTATGGTGCCTTCGATCTAAACAAGGCTATTTTTAATTTTATTAAATAGTTAAAAACATATTGAATATATCACTATGCACGTTGTTAAAAGTCTAACAATATATTATGTAATACAGTCTTTATATAAATCTCTTGTATTCCAGGTCGGGTGTGACGCGCCTCACGAAACTTTACAATCTAAACACGAGGCGAAATGTTAATTTCAGAAAGCCGATTATTTTAGCATCATTAAAGAGTTGTTGGTGTTAAATTGCATAATTATAATACACTTTCGTTAACTTTAACCTATAAGTTCATGAACCTATGTTATAGATCAGTTATTTTTAAAATATTAATTCTAACATCGATTGTTCATCAATTACCGTCTAGTCCATATCTGACTAATGCTTTTGTTGTAAAGTTTACAGAACTAAATCAGCATATTTCTTCACAGTAGACAGATTACAAACCTGTTTTAGTCGAATGTTGACTGTGTTGTCAAGAGATTTTGTACGACCTACGTACTCAATTAAGTTAACTTACTAAGTATTAAATAATCATTATTTAGGCACGGTTCATGTACAATTAGTTTATGTACAAGTTAGTGAAAAGTTTTACAATTTTCTTTAAAGTTTGTCTAAATGTTATAGTATTCACTCTTCCCGTTTATAGCAGGCTATAACAAACTATAGATAAGCCATCATGCTAATTGTGTCTTCTTGTTTGTGTTATTTGCTTCGGGTATCTTTGTAAGTTGTTCTAAATAAATGAAAACATAATTAAGAACTTCAATTATTAAAAAAAAACCGTTACGAGAAATAAATTAATACGAAATTGATCACAAAATAACATACATAGATATATTGAACATCCATAACTCATAAAGAAATAGGTATTAATTTATATTAATGAGGCTCGATTTGTTGAAAGCAACGAAGCCTTCTTTATTTTTTTGGTAATACATATATCGGGATCCGAGCGCTCTCATCACACGACGAGTTAAATCTTATTAATGTGTTATTGTTTGAGCCGAAATTAATTATTTTCCGAGATCTGCTTTTGTAATTGATTAAATTGTTTTGCTTTCAGTCTGATGAAACGACCGACCGGTGTCTGGAAAAATAACTTTCATAAAAAACAATAACCAATTTAAACGATTAATGGCTTTCAAAAATATATATTTATAGAACCTTTTCAATAATAACGATTTCACTGTTATCTGTTATATATATTTGAAACCTTGTCACAATAAATAGTCTATCAAGTATACATTACTATGTATGTACATATTTATGTATGTGAACAGCATTTCACAGTTGGTGTTGGCTGCGAGTATTCACACTCAGCACATAGCAGCCGCAAATGTTAATATGGAATAGTTCTCATGAAGCCGCAGGAGCCGCTCCCTGAATACCTGCTCCTGTCAAGTGACAACTACACTTGATGAACACAAACACACCTAACGATTTGTTACACGTCCATCAGATATTGAAATAAAGTGTATAATAGTTGTAAGAGGCGAACCAAATATGACTTTTGATGTATTTTTTGCCTATATCTAGAAATAATAATTCTTCTTCTGCCTAATAATGTTGTCAAACGTTCGAGGTATGTTATATATAAATTTACAAGAACAAATTATACACCTATTATAACGTAATATATTTTATGTGACTTTAATTGACTGAGACACGGTTTAAGTAATGAATGAACTAGCTCATAAAGACTGTCTTAAAATTATAATTATATGAATGAGATAATTACGATTATAATTATTAAACTACATTAATAAACTCCTCCCAGTCTACTGAATTTATTTGACTTTATATAAGTAATTATATGATAATTACTTTATTAATTACAATTTTATATTTTTATAACAATATTTTCTTACTTACATACTATCTCTTTTATTTCGTACTTCTCTTCTACTGCTTTAAGTCATCATCATACTACATTTCGTAAGTCACAAACCTGCTGAGCTACCAGTATGAGAATTCAAAACTGATGTAACTTCCAGCACGTTGTATCAAAGCGACGATACATAATATTATTGTTAGTTAGTGATACATATTTCGTAGGTCCCGAACCCATTATTGTTATCGGAGCCAATACGGGAATGCCTTCTGAACGCAGTCGATTCTGTTATTTACACTTGAAACTAATTCAGAGAATAGTTCCTAACTTTAACCGAATCGTACAATTAATGGTTTTGAAACAACGCGCCCGTAAACCTGCTAACTGTCTCAACTATTCCGATGTACTAAATATTCATTAGATTTACATGCCTCCAATTCCTCGCTTCATAACCGGGACCCTTCTAAACTATTTACTTGACATTCTCTTCCAGTGATTACACGGTGACGCGACCTCACGACACGACCCTACTCCCTGACTCCACGACGTGACTCAAGTGGCCCCACGACATTCTAACTTTATATTATTATGATGAGAATTTCAATAATAAATCTAAAAAGATAATGCAAGTGTTAAAGAATAAATAGGATATCGTTCGTAAGAAATAAAACACTTCGCAAATTGTTTGATTTAGTCATAACACAACGTGTGAGCGTTAATGAATTTCAACATTCAATTGTCTCGGTTTATTATCATAATGCAAGTTATTCAGAGAGCTGTTGAGTTTAAAGCAATGTTTCAAATATAAGTGAAACGAGCAGTAACTCATAATTGAACATAATGGATGCAACAGATCACACAAATCAGACATCCCTCCACTAATGCATTTGGTGTGTACACGTTACAGAGACCGTGAGCTACTGCACACACAGAGACGATGGTTAAGTCGCGTGTCGGATGAGGCCGCGTCATATTAGGTCAGTTTTATCAAACAAAATGTTCGGCTATTTATTGTTAATCAGTTATTATATATATTTCATGTGCCTAATCAAAAAAATCAACACATACAAAATCTGAATAAATTGACATGTTTTCTTCCAACGACAAGTATGTGCTTAAGAAAACATATTATCTTTTTAAAAAGCAATTTTGACGTTTTCTCTAATATGTACCTAGGTAAGATTGTTCATTAATTAATATATAACATTTTTAATTATTTGGTTATAAAAGTGATGACGCGTTAGTTGAATGAAACTGACCGTGAGGACGTCTTGTTATTTCTTAACGATTTATTTAATTACACATTAACAATGTTCTTAAAGTACGTGTGGCAATCATTGTCAAGCTGTTTTATATTTTGATGATGAGATGTGAGGTGATCAATATTTGCATAATTTTTTAATAGTGAATTAGGATTTCACTTTGTTTTCATAATGTCACTAGTGGCAATGTGTATGTACTCGTATATATATGGTTATCTGTGCTTTGTTGAGCGAGGATTTCCAAAATAGGAACATTGTGTTAGTTAAAACACCTATTTTCCTCACTATCCTTATTCAAAGCAACTACATTTTAAATGTTTGTACGGATGCCAAACTTTATTTGTCATATATGACAGGTCATAGTCTCTTATACGTACTTATTTTAAGAAAAATATTTCAATGAATTTATTTTTACACATTCATATACTGTTTGCGCCAACTATTGAAACATGGTTTCTTTTAATGTGTTAGCAACAAGTTGTTATTCACAAAATTCTATATTACGTGTAGAGTATCCAAATATTAAACATAATTAAACAAGCATGACCTTAACATCGCGATGTATATAACAGAAAAACTAGTAATACTATAATCTAATGACAGTTTATGATGCTTTAAACTAACGACAAGCTGAAAAACTTCTGAACGACTGGTGATATTAAAGATTGGGAACAAGGATAGGGAGTAATGGAAAGCTTTGACCATGAACGATTGTTTTCAATTGTTACCTGTTTTTTTTATTAATAAGTGATAAATCCAATTTGTTAATATTAAAAAGGTATTAACAATAATCGGAGGCTCCTCACTCGGAAACTCTGGAACGTGATGAACATAATCCATTTTTAATTGGATTAAATTCGCGGGTCCCTTAACGAATATAACGACTTGCTTCACTCACCTGGCTCACCTCGTGTTGAACATACAGTCACTATGAGAACAGATCGACCATCGGTTAATATACATAGTAGCTATGTTGTAAAGTTTATTTTCTTCCTTTCTATATTTATAAATATTATTACTTTTGATGGAACACTTTCATTCAATTGGAGTTCTGATGTAGATTAGTTATTTAATAATAAATATTTTGGAGAAATATTAAATATTTTTTTTCAGCGTGTACCATAATAAAATAAGATGTTCAACATAGGAAGTACATAAATGTAAGAAAGGTTTCTGTTGACAAATAAATTAATATAATAATGTTACCAAGGAAACAAACGAGTCCAAACGGTTTAAACAATTACAAAAGACTTTAGAATCATTTTTAAATATATGATAGCATGTATGAGACGATACAGTATGAGTATTTAGAATGTCAACAAGACAATCAGACCAGCGTGATTTAAAAGTATACAAACTCAGGATACCTCCTGAGTATACCGACTGTTTTCACATTGAAGGAGACATTAATAAAATATAGCATAGAATGTACTGAAATATTACTGAGAAATATGTTCTAATATTAAATCGAAACAGAAAAGTTAACTGCGAACAGGAGGTCCACTGTAGGTTATTAAGTAAAACCGCATCGCTTTGTCATCTCACACAGAGAGAACACAACACACTATACTGTACTTGTATATAATATGTAGTTGTAAACTTTGTGTTATATTCGGAGGTGCGGAGGCTCTCCAGGACCGCCCGCACTACTCCACCACACTAACTAATACCATTGACAACATGCACCTTTGACGGAAAATTACAAACTATATACTTATTACAATAGTTTAGACAACCTTTCATTATCTTTATATATATAATATTTAATATAGAGATCACAATAAATAACTCATTACTAATAATCAAGAAATATTTCGAAGTTCCTTAAAATACTTGTAATTTATTTCTTGGATTTTAATTTAACCGGAAATTACAACTCTATCAACTCTACCTGAATACATCTGTTTCTTTGTATTAAAATTTCATGAAGCCTTATGATAAATGTCAATAATATATTTGTATATTTTTGTCACTATAATAACTATTGTGTGTTAAACCATTTCCGTGAGAGTGTCTGTAGATCGTTAAGCTACGTCAGGCTATGTAATGTCTACGAGATCGCTACGGGTCGTAGCTGCTACGGTGTTGCTACGTCGGTAATGTTCTGCACAAAGTGTGTTCAGATTAAACTATGAATAGGTCGATCAACCCTGCTCCATTTACAGCTTGTATCGTGAGTTATATGTTATATGTCAGGTTTTATTTCTATAAAATATATATGTATAAAGTAACGATATTTTATAAAGCAATATACAGATAAATCTTAAACTGATAAGGAGATCATTACTTTGGGATTACGTCTTGTTTTGTATAA
This sequence comes from Danaus chrysippus, assembly GCA_916720795.1. Classification (NCBI taxonomy): domain Eukaryota; kingdom Metazoa; phylum Arthropoda; class Insecta; order Lepidoptera; family Nymphalidae; genus Danaus; species Danaus chrysippus. The sequence continues at coordinate 1,448,335 of CAKASE010000080.1, read as the reverse complement.
ATAAGGATTTTTTAAAAGTTTATAATATTTGTAAGTATTGGCAAGATAATTATAAATCACGAAGATTAATGTTAAATATTAAAAGTGTTTTTAAAGTTATATATAATTTTTATATGTATAGTAATGTAATACAATAATACAAAGCTATCAGCCGAGAGTATTCATTGACTGAGGGTTATTATTACAACTGACTAAACACCTAAAGACCAGTTACTAGAGTCACTAATCATTTGGCCAATTACTAGATATTAATCTATCAATAATGAGAATGAAATTAGACCAAAAATACTTAATCTCCTGTTCGAATAAACGACAAGTTTGTAGTTATCAGATGAGTGACAGAACCTTCAGACTACATCACAAGTATGAAACTCAACAACCAATAGTTTATTTTGTTTCAATCATTTATTGAATCAATTATTTTTATCATTATAACAGGAGGCGGGCGCGACGGTGAAATAACAAATATATTATTTTTGAAATCCGTCGATTCCTAAAAGAAGCAATCAATTTAATGTTAAAAAATAAATATAAGAGAAATATTTTTTTCGTTTTCGTAGAAACGTTCTAACGAGATTTGAATGAAATGTTTTGTAAACGAAACTCGCTCTTATAGTAATGTATCGTAGGGTCGCTTGTCGTGTGAGGGAGCCCGCCGTCAGTCACCGTACGATGGTTGCCGGTTAACGTCTAGAAATATTTAGCAGTTTGTTGAGAGAAGTGTTATCAGAACACAGATTTACATTTTCTTTAAACTGTTTAACTTTGTTTTTCTGATAACAGCTACGACCTTACAGGAGTTTTAATACGTACATTAATTTTATTTAAATTTTATTTACAATCAATATAACCTGTCATATGACATATTAAATAAATGAATTCTATGTTTTTTATGCACACAATTCATTGTAATATTTTCAATATAATCAATCAAAACCAATCACTAAGACGAGAACGAGTGTCTCTCACTTATTTATTATTAACGAAAAACATTCAACAATTGAGGTCATTTAATTAATGAATTATAACTGTAATAGTATTTCTAATATTCAAGTATCAATTTATTTTCGGTCATTCAAGTCCCACGCATCTTCGTTAAATGATTCATAACAGAACAAGTATTACAGAAGGTGAGCGGTGAGTCTCCGCCAGGTTCACGTTCCGAGGCAGCGACGTCATAAAGCCTTATCTGGAATAAACCATTTACAAGCCAAACTCTGCGAGGCTCCGACGACATTGTAATGTATCCTTCGGCTCACAATCAGGTCGGCTACATCAAAGTACTTCAACAGCTTAAAAATAAAGGACTTTTATAAAAAATATTTCAATATAACACGGGAGGCTATAAATAAATACAAGTATGTATTTGACACAATAGAACAGGCTGTTGATATTCAAATTACAGAACATTTGGGTAAATATAAAAAAGATTTCCATTCAAACGACTCAATTTCCGGACAGTGATATAATTAAATGCTACATGTGTATGTGTGTGTGTGAGAGAGAGAGAGTTCTAACGTATTTTTAGATTTAACAATAGTAGAGGATATATTTTTGATAAGAGTCATAATATTCAAGCACGCTCCGAATGTTCTACGAGTCATATGAAAGTCATTCATGAATACACTCCCAGGAACACTTAATATCCGTAGAATGTTCACTTCAGGTAGAGTTAGAAACATGACATGATACAAGTGAACGTTTATATTACACTAACAAAATAAATAGATTTAAGAATACATTGAAAGGTTTTATATAACAGAGTGCTTCAAATATCTGTTACTAATATACTTGGGATATTTTGAAGAAAGGTGGTTTATATAATGTATAAATATGTTAATGTATTTTGTTCTTGATTTAGTGCTACGACGCTGCTACAGAAGTGCTACATTGCGTAGCGGCTACGAAACTACGGATATACAGTTTTATTGAACTGCTTTTAAAATATTTTTATACTCAGAAAAGTTTATAATTAATTTCTCTTTGGAACTTCTATAATTTAAATCATATTTTTTAAATGGCTATTGTATAAGATATAATATAGTCTCGCCATAAAGCACTACATCATCTTCAACTTGTAACAAGTGTCATGCTCGCTAAAAGATTATTTTTCTTTAATATTTCCAGTTAATAATTAAAATAAGCAACGCCGGGCTCGAGTCGAGTGAAACATAAAGCAGGTGTTATATTACAACAATAATAAAATGATTTTAAGAGCTGGAGGCTATTTAAATTTATATCGTACGTCATTTCGGGCGCACGCTGAAACTTTTTCACGTGAAAGTATATATTAATAGAGTATTTGAGTCAGCGGGACGGTGTATGGACTATAATTAAATCTGACCTTCCATTAAGTTCCTTCGGGAATTTCACATAACCGATGTTTTTTTAACAAAGTCGCGTAACGTGAACCCATAGATGGCGCTGCTGTTTTACAATTGTTTTAATTTTCCTTTTAAACTTAATATAATAATTGGAGACATTCAATATTTAATATTTGGACATTATGACGTATTATCTTATAAACACTATCTATGATCTTACTGCTTCAGTAATTCCCTAGCATCCAATATAAAAATGTCGAATAAAATTGTCGTCTTTTGTTTGAGAGCTCAAAACGTTTAAATCTTCTCCGAACTCTGTAAAGCGTTTTAAAATTTTTGCATGAGCTACTCGTACCTACAACACAGCGATATTAAAAGGAGAGCATCCACAAAAGATAAGAGATACTGAACTGAGCTATTAAATATAAAAAAAAACTGCTGTTGAGAGAAAAAGAACATTGGTTTAATTATATGGAATTTAAATGATACTTTAAATTAAATATTTAAATTTTAATCAATCAAGATATTTGATATATAATAAGTGTTATTAAAAAACTATTCAGGTCTCACCTCATTAGTTAAATTGCATTAAGTAATTTAGTTATCAATACGTTTAATGAATATTGTTTAAGTTAAAAACATAATCAAACAAGAAGAACAAATGATTAAAATTACTAACAAAATTAACCGAGAGGTTTTTTCTGAGATCAAAGACCTTTTAAAATGATTCATTTTATTATAATGAGATTAAGACTGTAATTATTGTATTGTATTGTAACCACTTCTAATGCCGCTGGACCATAACTAAGAACCAATGCAAGGAAACTGACTTTCAAATGAAAAAATAAAACATTAATTAGTTTAACAGCTACGTCACTACAGACAGACATACGTATCATTATGGAAATTACACCTCTTTTTAGTTAGAGTGTTAAAAAATTGAATAATATAGAAGAAATTATGGATTTTGTTTTCTTCAGTTGTATACTAAATGTTTCTTTTCATTTATAATATCAATATTGTGTTATGTGATATCTAAACTGAACACATATTACCTACAGGGTAGTTGTTAGTATAACAATTATGACACCGAAAGAACAAAGAAATGGAGTTTAAAAACACAAATATTAAGCATTACATTCTGACCTTTCAAAACTACATCCTTCAATGTATTCTAACAAGGAATTTTTATAAGCAATTGTTTAAAAGAAAACCAGTTTTAAGAGTAACAATCTTTTCTTGTAACGACAAGGAATTGATGTATGGAGTTTTCTTACACTCAAGTAATAAATTATTTCGATTATTTAAATTGGTTTTAAAAATATCTACCTATTTTTAAATTTCTTCTTTTTGTCAAAGATCATTTAAGGAGCAGAAACATATCTTAAGCGTTGTGTGCCGTGTGACCATCAAGATTTTTTTCATTTCACAATAACAACTAAACTTCCCAACACTTTGATATTAAACTTAACTATTGTATAAAAACAAAATATTTCGAATTTACTTTCATTGACTTAAAAACCTGAAATTAAAGTCATCAGTTATATAATTTAATTTGTAATACGGCTAATTAGTAAATAATGAAGGGAACCATTTCCGATGTGTTCGGTAAATACGGTAACATTAATACATTATTTACAATTAAGTCAATTAATATATAATGTGATTCAGATATTGTTTAGTGAGTGCTGGTCCGCTCTCACTTGTATCACTGTTTTATATCAATAAAATTTTAAATCATATTTAGTAGAGCACTCATCTAGTTACAGTGCATATTGATTGCTAAATATAAATAACAACAGCGTAATAACGTTATCTGCTATTAAATAAAGTTACTGTATTGTTAAAATATATCCACAAATATTATGTACATGTATTAATATAACTTAATTATTTGTATTGTATATACAGTTTTTTATCCTTATATTATGTGACCAGAGAATGATTTTCATCAGACGTCGTGTACCTCATTAATCTTTGTAACATATATATGTTTTTTCTCCTAACCTAATAATATGTATTTATATTAATTAAAAGATACACACACTGTAACCTCGTTAAGTTGATAATTATTTTCAAACTTATTATATACCAAAAATTTAACTTTGAGAAAAAAAGATACATCTTTAGTTTTTTCCTAACAGGAGTGAAAATATTTATTTTTTTCATATTAAACATTACTGTAACTTGGTATAAGGAAACAAAATGACTGTCAGTCAGCACTTGATGAAGCATATTGGCCCAATAACTCTGCACCACATTACCTGACGTAACTCTTCACCAACGAAATTATAAAAACTGGTGGTGACGAGGTGGTAGGGAGGTGGTGTGAGTGTCACGCTCTATTAACAGAATAATTATTTTCTCCCTCACGTGTCATTTATCATCTGAAAAAGTACAGATTTATGTGACACGGCTGCTACTAGTTTTTTACGACCACATTGTTCATAGAATGTTTTTTGCTTTGCAACTAGATTATATCTTCTGATGGACGGCCGTTAATAAGAATATTTTTAGCCAACAATCCTCAGAGATGAAATACAAATTAAATTGTTTAGTAAGTCGGCATATCTGCTCCGGCCGTCGACCAACAGATAACAGTCAAGCATTCTTAAACTTTCAGAACATATTTCAAATTTAAAGAGATCTTCACATTTATTAAAATCTCTACAAGTATACTGTTGAGACAACAGTCACTTATAATATTATTCACATGTTTCTATTAAATGAATGTGATGCGATACTTTGACTTTAAATAACATATTTTGGGAAAATTTTTAACATTTTAATAGTTTTTGTATTGACTTTATCTCTTTTACTTGATGTATATTATTGGAATCACTCAATAGCACTTCGAAAAATACGATTTTCTTCAAGGAGGTCATAAAAATAATCCAGGATTTTAAAGAAATACTATTAAAAATCACAATAACATATAAATATATTAAATGGTAGCTATTTTCAAGTAAATTTGTAAAAAGGATTATTATTCAGGTTGAAGAAACTTATTGTTTTATTTTTTTAAAACCTTAATTGAGATAAAATTTAATCATAACAGTAACCATAATAATAAAAATAGATAGTAAATTATAGTACTGAAGAACTGTAATTATAATTAAAAGTTCAAAAGTATTTAAACCAAATCTACAATTAATTGATAAAAGTAAGGAATAAACACTCAATCAAAACGTGAACTATACCATTATTAATAATTCCGTTGGATGTAATAACTTCAATGATACTAACAACCAGATTTTGTTCTTCTTTCAAGAAGGTTTATTTCACAAAAACTGTTTTAGTTTAATTTAAAACATTTTAACACTGATATACTTAAACATTTTGAAGTCTTATTTAATGTGAATGTATGACTCCTGACGTGGCACGCGATCTGTTAATATTTAAAAAGAAAATAATTTAAATATTAAATAAATGCTTCATTTGAATGGTCAGAAGACTACGTGTGTATAAATGTATTACTGCATTCTATAACTGTGCTTTTTTCAATCAAAAGAAACGGGTAAGTTCCATAGTCACTTAAAACTTTGTAATATACATTGCATAAACTTTAAGTAAAATATGAACAAGTCAATTCTATTCATAAATTAGTACAGTCAAGATAATATTTACCGTTGAGAACTAAAACTATCGCAAGTATTTATTTCACCACTTTCATTTCTTTTAAGCAACCGTAATCACGGAAGCGTCATCAGTATGAAGTTTTTAATCAAAATAAATCTAAGTATGTAGTTTATCCAAAAAATATTAGTTTCATTATAATATTCACCACTCACTGAACATAAAAAACAGACATATAATATATATATTTTAGTATGTGTAATAGTTGTATGTTTGTACATTGATTAGTTTATCAGTTGTTGTGTACTCGCCTGCTCGTGACTACTATGGCTCGGTTGAACGCTATCCTCGTGATCTCTCCTCCCTTCCTTCCTTCCAACATGTTTACAAAAGTAACTTATCTCGGTGCCGCGAAAATTGGTTTCTTTTATCAGTGTAAAATAACCGGAGTCTCCACCACCCACCACCCACCACCCACCACCCATCATCCACAAAGGATATGTATTATAAGCTGGTATCGATGTAACAATAAAATATCATATCCGTGAAATTTACTCTTTATAAACCTTAATTTATTTATATAGTGACTTTTATACATATGTATGTATGTATCTGGATGTGCTTCCCTATCTAAATAACCTTTCCGTATACGACTATGTAAATGCTGCTCTAATATGAATTTCAAACAACTTAATTCTGTAATGAAGACAACGTTCCGTGCGTGCCTCATGTATGTTATAAGACCACAACAGTCTGACTGTAGCGCCTTCGTAACGTCGTGCAACAGGACTTAATGATATGATTGGTTACATAATAATAGGGCCTGATAAAATGAAGTCAAATATCACGAAATATGACTTGGAAAATATTCTTTTGTTCGTTTAAAATAAAATAAATAATTTGTTGTAAAATGACAAATACAAGTTACATATTCTTTTTAAAAAATATATATACATATTAGCTTAACAGAAACTTATATGCAAGTAAATAGAATGATACATTAAGTATTATTATTTACTACCATAGTCTCACAGCACGTACAGCCTTAACATGTCGTGGGTTATATTTATATATATATAGACATGGTGTTTTTAACTATATGTATTACAATAGCACACTTGTCAGTTGTCTTAGTAAGCGGAGCATTATATTGTCACTGTATTGTGTTGATGGGTTATTATTATACTTAGAAATCAAATGAAATGTACATTGATACACAGACGTTAGACGACGTTCATGTCATGCCGGTATAAAAATGTTATATTATAGATTAGGAGAATTAAAATAGATTAGGCTTAACTTGAAACAAAAGTTTGCAATAAAAGACAGGTGAATTCAAAGTGGATGAAGTTTAAAACTGGTAATATATACTATATTAGAAGAAACTACATCTATCATATGTGATTTAGTAGTAGAATTATTGTATTATAAACGAACTACTACATCATACAAAATTATAGTAGTAATAGCATTGGAATCATTAAAGTGAACTAACAATGCTATGAACGTTATCAGGGAACACTCACGACACCCGTCCAACTTTCACACTCCAAATACCGCGAATAATATTCATTTCCGCGATGATACGTGTGTAAAAGTCACACGCCAGCCAGTAAGTCCAACTCACCACCCCCCGACACCCCCAGACACACCCGACACCCCTCGACACCACCTCGCCTAACATCCTTCTGACACCCTTACAATGAGATAATCTATTACGGCATCATTCCAAAAAGCGTCTTTTCAACAGAAAACACCCCAGAATGTTACATGCTACTGTAAAGACTTTATGTACAAATATTTAATATTCCATACAAAATTATTTCAATAAAATATGTTACATATTTGATATCAAAATATATTTGAATATAATTTAGATATATTAATTACGTACACATTATATTATATATTAATAATGAAACATGTATTTCAATATTGGATTATTTTCCATAATTCATATGATGCCCAAGCTTCCTCGTCGTATAGACGACAAAAAATAAATTGCTCTTTCACAATAATACAGGAATTAAACGGAACGTAAATTACGAGCCGATTATACGAGCGTTATATCTTATTTTACATTTTGAGGGAACTTCAAAAGAATGTGCTTACTTCATGACTTCGTATTACTTAACCACAAAGGATACTGAGAAAGGTTAAAGGATCCTAAACTTCACATTTATTAAAATGGTTACATGACCGAGCTCGAGCGGGGGTGTGAGAGGAAAGGTTTGTCTTGGCAGTCTCTGATTAGAACGTGCAACGGACAGTGCATTGTGAACTATACAATTAAAATTATGCTTAAAAAATCTAAACAAAAGTAAATCGCCTGAATCTGATTACATAACAATAGCGGATGCAATGTAATAATTTTGCTTATACGAATCCCGCAGTGTTTAATCCGGACGAAATGAAAAAATGAGGTCAAATGTCACAAAATGTAATGAGAAATGGAATTTTTTGGCTGTGGTCTGTCAGTCGTTCAAAATGACTGTTGATGAAATGTTTTAACGAAATTTTGCGAGTTGTATAAAGTTTCAGAACTTAATCCAATGTATAAGAGCCTTCCTTCGAATGAAACAATGCCTTGGACGTAGAATGGGATTTACTAGAACTTCGTATGCACAGTAAAACAGAATAAGACTCTGTTTTGTTGAGGATCCAGTAAGTAGGGTTCAGCACTGACAGTGTAAATGAACAATAATATTGATGAATGCATATTACACGCGGAAACTTGGCCGTCCAGAGTCGTCGAAGCTGCGGGACAATCAATTATAAGGGGGCTTTTTGTGTAAATACGAGGCTTTGCTTTTATAACATCGGGGACTGGAATTTTTTCCCCAAATTAGAGTTTTTATACAATGCCATTTCGGATTTCTTTCTCAGTTGAATATTTAAATGTAACGAATATTGTGACACTATACCGACGTAATATTTCAGCCTTACAAGTACCGACTTTACATTTACTTCAAAGTTGCTTCACTAACTTATACTAACCCCAGTATTAGTTGCTCCAGCGTTATGTCCAAACTGATATAAATTTGTAGCTTTATAACTAACTGTTCAGCATAGAGCAGTCTTATAAGTTTTAATGAACTTTCATTCTTAGAGTGTAATTCTCACAATTATTCTCTGACTTGTTTCACTCCTCAAATGATTTATTATTTCAATTAAAGACAAACACAAGGGAATGAGATTCATAAGAAAAATATAAAGGATGCGTGGTGTAACAAATACGAGAGTATCTTTAAGGGCGGTCTCCATTTATGAGATTGATGTTTGGAATGACTCGGACGGGAGGAGGACATAAAGAATCGTGGTAATTAAGAGGCTGGGTTATGTGACAAATGGACAATGGAGTCGCCATGCAGCTTATACCTTAAATACATACATACATATATAGAATAATACGACGGTAAACGGTTCTGTAATTTATTGGGATATGAGTTGTTACATATATTATCTCAAATCAGACATTCATATAAATAACTTTGGAACTGAAACTCAGGTTACATTTGTTATAATATAATATTTGTTCATCAGTTCACCTATATTTATATTATCTTTCAAGTTACGTGTATATATGGAAGTGACATGTTCAACTTTTAAATGAAAGTCTTAAGAATACTTAATATTATCGACGTGGAACATCCATTAAAGCAAGACTTTGAAGAAGTTTCCAATTTTATCAAAACCAGAACACGCGGAACATTTGACAAACAACTTACGATGTTTACTTAATGGATTTTTGAAGAATCCTCTTATAACGCATTATCATAAATATGTGCTTTATATATTTATATTACGTTGCTTGACATAATTTTCATTATATATTTTATATCTTTGATGTATATACATGTATGTCGTTCATTGTTTAGTGTTCAGATCTCGTGTTAATTTTTTCACCTTCTTGGTGTATCTTGACCTTTTTCTATTTGGAACATGATAAAGATTAAATTACGAGATTATTTAAAAGAGACTGGATATTATTTAGTTATTATCTCTGCGAGAATAATATAATATCGTACTACAATCTCATTTTCCTTATGAGTTGTGGAGGTAATTAAATATAAGAATAAAATGTTTCTTTGCGATGTTTTCTAAAAATCCGTCTAAGCTATTTAAATGTCATTTATTCTAAATGTTGCGATGATTTGAAGCCCTCTGTTATTGATAAGTAAGGACAGTTATTATCAGCCCTCATGTATTTGTACTCGTTGAAACGACATGTTTATGTATAGGTTAATGAAACTTGTAAGGACTCATCCAAGTTAGACTTTTTGATAGAAACATTTTTACTTCCAATATGTCATATTGATATCTATATTTACCATACATACATATTTCGATTGACAGGTTTTAACTAAGTATAAATAAAATAACTATACTGAAATATAAATCAAAAAAACATCACGTCGCTCAAATGGTGAATACTAATTGTATAATTACTAATGAGTAATCTTAGAAAAGTAATAATCTGTACATCAATACTGGTTATTGATTCATAAACCTATGTTAGCCACACACTAGAAACAATATCAATAAAACTCAGTGACATCATTTATCCATAAAATATATTTTTTTATTGAACACGCCATCCTTTCCCTTTCCCTGTCCCTTCAGAACGCGTTATCAAGCTATTTCAAGACTTCGAAATTATGCAGTCACTATCCAACACAAAAATATTATTGTTTCACAATTAAACTGTATTCGGACTGGTTTTTAAATAAAAAAAATAATTAAATTATTACGGGTCTTACAACATTAAATAAAATTAATTATTAGAAACCGGTTCAAGTACTCTTAGAGTTAATATTTAAATTTTAATATGAGTTTTCCTTTGTGTAGAAACACAATACAAAATATTTCATTGAAAAAAACATGTGCTTATTATAACGGCTTATGAATTATATTGTGTTTTGTAATGAGTTTACTATAATTATCGTTATTATTTGTTAAATCTGAGAAAGTTTTACATCAACCTTTTCTTAATATTTTAAATTAAAAAAAATATATACTCACAGCTCACATCCTAATTTTTTCTAAATGTAGCGACGAATTTTGTTAGTTATGTATATTTAAATAATCTTTATTTGTTTCGCATCGTAAAACTTTACACGCTTCTAATTATAGGCTGGAGAGCAACACCTTTTAATAAAAATCAGAACATATGCGTTTCCGATTCATAGTGACAGCTTCGAATGTGGTCAGTGATTTGAATATGATCCGTAAACAAAGCGAGCTGGACCACGCGCTCCGCTGCACTCACAGACAAACCTTCACTATGAACACGAGCGTGGATGTGGACACCAACACACGCATGGACGTTTACTTTTACTAATAATATAGATCTCTAATAGACTATAAGTAATTAGAATAAATATAACATACCAAATAAAACAATTGAAATGTTTGTGCATATCAGATGCTCGCACGAGGAATAGCTGATGTGTCCACAGACAACACGACTCACTTCTGATAGTTTAGCCCAATTAGAGCCAACCGGTTTGTATTTATTGAAACAATGGTTCAGTGACAAAGAAAATTACTCAGATAAGGGTTAGTGTTACCTAACGCGACTATCGATCATCAATTTAACAATATTTTACGTACATATTTTAATCTCATCATAAAACTGACTTATAAATAGTAAAACAAGTTTAAAAAATTGGAAATTTCGATTAAAAATTAAAATATTATCACGCTTCAAGTGGAAGGCAATGAATGACAAAATTTAATTAAAATCGAGCGGCTGACCACAAGCTGCGCGCTTTTTTGGTTTTAAATTCTGATTACGGCAGCGTGTAAAATGACACTCAGGGCTGAATTATATTTACAACATCGCTCCTCGGTGGAGGAATCTGATGCCGTGAGATGGAGATCGTCGGCCGCACGCGTTCTTACCTACTTTATGATGTCATAAACCTATCGCCAACACTTACCTTTATTTCGCTGATGTAAGATATAGACCGTAAGCCGACTGAAAGATAACACAGATATGTTTATAGAAAGGGCTGCTTGATTTTTTCTTTAGTACTAGCGATTTTACATTATATCTATGATTTTCGCGAGGAAATATTTAAATGAAACTATCATTATCGAGAATACGCGATCTTTTGTTTTATTTTATGTTTTACTTTTACTTTTCGATTACTTTAGGGCAACCATGATTATAATCAGTCGAAATGAAATTGGCGGTACACATTAAACATTTTCTAATTCATTTAATATCAAATAAATAATGTATAAAGTGGCATTTATAAAACATAAAACTTCAAATTGCGCAAGTAAACAATAACTCATCAAGTTTGTTCTTAGCCAGTAAGTTGGAAATGTAAATGATGCCGCCATAAAATCCGACAGAGGGCGCCGCTGCCATTACTGCGACAAAAAATGTTTTTCATTTCACTATTGATTGCCCCTATTTTTCAAAGGCTATTTCAATTTTGAGGAAAAATGTTTGTGCGGTCACATTCTACTTCGGAGGGAAATTCGATAGTTTGTGAAACATTGCCATGATAAAAATATGCAATGAAGGAAAATAATAACAACAACGAATACTTTATAGGGAACGTTATTTAAGATCGATTGTTTTTAAATAAAAGCAAGGTATATAGACCACAAAACGTATCTATGTCTAATGTCTTCAAACTTAGGATATTTTAAAATAAAAGATCTAATAGGAGATAATTTCAATTTTTCCAAAGATTCTAACTCAGCGTCTGTTTGCGCCCCGCCCCGCCACATCACGTCACGTCACGCCACGCCACGGCCGACCCTCTGTCCATCCTTTGCAGGCGAGTATCACGTGCGCTCGGATCATTTGCATTTTCATTTCTAAGATTACGTTTTATACGCCTCTCCTACGTTTGTTGAAATTAAAGTTGATAATACTTAATTTTTCATGTAAAAGAGGCCGTAATTTGTAACTAAATGTTATCATTTCCCCTTTTAATTATAACGTTATCTAAGAATTTAAAAACATATATTGTTAAAATATTGATGATGAATATTTGGTATTAAAATTAAATATGAATATTTTAAGTCATAAAATTTTCGGAGTAAATTGTTTAATATTTCATTTATCTCGTTTGCCAACTTGATTTATTATCTACCTGTAATTACTCAATCTTCATAAACTGACTTCTGTAGTGAAATTTGTCGTCGTTGTAAAACTTTGTTTGTGATCAAGACAGACACTGTTTTTGTAACTAAAATTTACGTCTTTGACAAATAAAACGTAATGAGTAATTTCATAAACCTTTGGTAAAAAAAGTTTATGAAAAAATATAAAAAAACTTTCAGACAATAATTGAACAGTTTTTTTAAAAGCAGTAAAAGCCGGTAAATAAACATTTCATGTTAATAAAGTTGAATCTCGGAATCCTCTCTTACCTTCCAGTCTGGCTAGATTTTCCCAAGTGAATAACATTTCTCCATTAACCGTTAGTCAGGGAATATTACCATTAAAGTGAACTAAAAATGTTCGTGAAAAAGAAAATTTAAAAATTCCGAAACTGCTTTAAAAATACATCCAAATAAATTATTTATAATGAATGTAATTTAAGCACAAAGTCTGCATAGTTCACTTTAAGTATGCAAACGTCTTGGAATTCCACATTGGTGAATAAAAAGAAAAGTGTCTCAGACGTTCAAACTATATGTTATTTTGTAGCTTGTTGTATCCATTATAATGACATCTTTGGGGTATTAGCAATATGTTAAGTTTAAGAAACATGAACTACTTTATTCCAAGATATTCCTGTAACTATTCCTTGAAGTGTTTGTAGTCAATAGAATCTTAGGTAAAGTTATATGTGTCAGGAGTCGTGCATCGTGATATATGTATTTCATGTACAATGCCTCGAACCCTGTTCTGTTTTCTGTGTGATATAATCTTAGTATGACGCAGCGTGACGATCATTACTGAAGATGGGTGTCAGAGCACTAATGGCGCGCCACCAGCTTACGTCACACGACTTTATGAGAGAGGAAATGACGCGAACGGTTTTATATCAATGATTTATAAAGAGAACCTTTTATGGAATATTTACTTAGAATATAAATATACTGTACCTACCTTAAGTAACAGTCTCGCTACAAGATTCTAATTATAATTTTCTTATCAGTCAAATACTTACACGTCATTACATTTTAGTTAAAGAAAGCAGAGATAGCTCAATTTTTATGTAGAAGTATGTGTCAATACAATGTATATGTGAACTAGGGATGTGTAAACAATGAAATTATTCAACCTCTTTTCTCGATCCCTCTCACTACTATTTAAACGGATCTAGGATTTATGATTCAATGCAATTACTACTGTTACAACGATCATCAAACATTTCAACAATTGGAAAGCAGCCGTTGACTTAGATATGATAATTTTATAGTTTTTTACTTTAATTCAGTTCAATTAATACTTTAAATCTATTAATTGAATAATATTTCAAAATATATTGAAAAATGGACTGTAGTTGGATTTATATTTCAACTAAAAATAAAAAAGAATGTACAGCCTTTTGTGCCTGATAACTGTCAACCTCTCCTCCTCCCACTAAACTCATAAAAATCAGACTGTTCTCTGAAGTAACGTTCTGATTCATCACATCAAGCCTTTGACAACCCCCGAATATATTTTAAGAACCTCGATACTAGTCTTCTATTGTGTTAACTCTGTCACAAATTTGAGTTTAAAAAAAAGATTGATATGAGTATATCTTGGAGTATTATATACAATACTTGCTGAATGATATTTTAAATATTTTTTAATAATGTCCATTTCTGCTGGAGTTGATGAATCTTTCTCTTTACATAAATTTCTTTAATTCCTATTCAAAGACAAAGAGCTTCACAAAACCGTTTAGTTTAAGCCAACATCCGTTAGAGCTGTCAGGAGTTGCTAGTTATGTTTATATTCTCTGTAATAAATGTTTAAATTCAAAATGGCTTCAAAACTACTAACCGATTCCATTATCTCACACCCCTGGAATTACAGTAATAAAGTACCTTTGGTTTGTGGAATGAGAAATTTTAAGTGTGTATGTTATGTTATATAAAATTCTGTGCGGTTTCATCGCGGCTTTATTTGTAAAGGTTTATACGGACGCGGACGGCGTAATGAAATGTTGGAATAACAAGAACCAGTTAATAAAGGTCGGATGTTCCGTTTATTGCTTTTATTAAAACGTCCGAACACCTTTTTGAATCACGGACAGAAGGATCGATAGAAAATTAATACCATTGTATAATATTACATTATTTTTATGTTTAAGTAAGGCAGGCGATCGTGAGATCCTAATAGTAGGAGCGTAGTTATAATAGTTCATAGTAACAACACTTAGTCATCAAACATTGAGGTTTGTAAAGTTAGTGCGGCGGGTCTCAGGCGGCGGTCTGGGGCGGACATTGAACGTCAGGTTGTGGCTTTATCTTAACTACATACTTGTACCTTCATATGTATATTAACATGATGTACGTAACGAGTGTAGAGGAACAGATATATAGAACAACTCTTATATGATTACATTATGAACAGTAAAATATTACTAGAAGTTAGTGGATTTATTTTCAAAGTATCTGTATGCAAAATGTTTTAAGATTTTTTGGAGGCATTACTGGAAGAAAGCTCTACTTGTACATTACAGGAATAACACAATAATTCATTGTATATGTCACAAATCATTGTGACAGTAAGTCGTTCTTATATGTTTCAGGAGTTGGACACTTAATTCAGTGACAAACTCATCTAACTAAGCTTCTCCAAGTTCATAACTCGCCGTGTATTATGACCTCTCTAAAGCCGCTGCAAGTTTAAGTTAGACATCCCTTTGTTCATACTTATTCTGACCGTATCAATGTTTTACTTTTGAGGGTTTTATTTCGACGAACACTCTATGAAAGCGAAGCTTAATTTTTTAAAACAACTTTAGTGTACAAAGTGCAGTTGACAACGACTGAAGTTGGTAACATCGTCTAATTCTTTAATTATGTATGGTTATTTCTGCTCTACAAAAACCTTAGTTTAATACAGTGATAAAAAAAGTCTTTCTTATATCATGAAGTTTTCTAAGTATTTTTTTAACTTCGATGAATAAGGATAATTTTGAGATGACGTGAGATAGCCAGTCTTTGTTAAACTTTAATCTATGTGTGTTGGTATTTAGTCGTCAACAGACGCGAATGTTACTGCTAATGTTATAATTCCGAGTTAAAACAATATCTGCTTAAGGAGATGAACGAAAGGATTTTTACCTCAAAAATATACTATCTTCCAGTCCTTTGCTATTAAATAAAGTATGTATACGAATATGGCTTTGTCAGTTATCAATCGAATTCCAGAGAATCTTTTATGTATTCCGATACATATATGTATTTATTTAGCATCTCAATCAATACGATTAATATTATTAGCATTGCTATTCTTAGCGAATGTATATTTTTTGTGAACATCAGAACCTTGGATACAATACATTGTTCCCCGAACTCTCGACAGATCCATCATACTCGTACCTATCTCGAGGGTCGTATTCGTTAAAAATGAAAATAAATTATGCGACAGCCGAGTGCCCGAGTCGGGAACTAAATGTAGCTGAACAAAAAATAACTTAAAGCCTATTTTACAAACAGCTCATTATTATTAAGCGAAGATGTCATATTCTTTTTTATATTTATATTAAAATGTTATAAAACTTTATAAAATTAAACACGGTAAAAATCCTTATGTGTTTTACTTATTGAATTAAATTTAATTGTTCTATATTATAAAGTACTACCTACTGTGTATAAACGGCCTCGTCCGGGAACAGGTTTGATTGACTCATTCAGCCCTCTCCTCTCACTCCCCACTCTTTAGCTAATTACAAATTAGCTTCTAATCTAATTTACTTTTTTCGCCTCATTCAAGCAGATCACAAGCCATCTAAATTAGATCGTTCGCCTCTCAATTAACTTCGTCCTTAAACTTCTCCTGTTGCAATAATTTATCACATTAACGCATAAATAAATCTGAATGATTCTAAAAAGTTGTTGATATATACATTTTATTTGGGGCTCGTGAAAAGTTCGTTTAAAAAAGTGAAGCAAAATTCCATAAAGTAACAATTGGGTCCAGGTAAATCGAGCTTGAGTTGATGCTCGCTCATGTGTGTCGGCGCCGCTCCCACCTCGTCATACATACTCGTACATACATAGTGTTTACAGTCAGCTGACACACCAGATACACTCTCATACAAGCAAATAGACCATTACAAATACAACTTTAAGACTTTAATAGAACTGTGTGAATCAATATTATATTCTTAACACAAATTAAATCATAGTTTTAGTATTTCTTATCAGTATTTGATATTGCATCTTGTTAAAGTATATTGAGCAAAATTTAAATTTGCAACAATTTTAAATCTGTCAGGTAACTGCGCGTTCAAATAAAAAATATAAAATCCATTTCGAGTTTACGATTTGGGAGATCTATGTGTATATTCCTGTGTACGAACGAAATAACCGACCGCCAATCTTTAGCGCATATCACGTGTACACTGTACATAGCTGGTATCATTCTGTGTTTGTTTAAAAGAAATGAAAAATCTAAATTTAGAGTGAAACAATGGTTCATGTGTGTAGAGTGTGTTAGACGGTGCCTCATAATCTCAACTTCGATTGTCTGTTGTGTTGTTGTGTTGTGTGTGTTGTTGTGTACAGTATGCGGGCTCGGCTCGCTAGTCGCTCGACGCTCCAAGCTCGTCCCAGTATTATATTGTTATGTTAACGATGACTCGTTTATAGTTTTAAATAAGCATTCATTACGCCGCTATCAAATATGTTAATTCGGTTCAAACTAAATAGCAGATGAATTATTCATTTCTATAGTTTTAAATGTATTCATTAGCGGGGAACAACTTTTCGAATATTTACTGCTTTTATCTAACTAATACTATTAAATTATTTATATGTAATTAATTAAAGGGTGTGCCCGTTTTTGGTCGTAGACAGCTTTTTGTTTTGATAATTATAAACTGGTTTAAAAACTATATCTTTACGGGCACGGCGTGAAGTTAATTATTTAAAGAACATTACAACTTGGAAACTAACAGTCTTTTCTTAATACATATTCCATATATGTCAATAAAACATCATACAAAAACATATCCTATAATAAATCATAATAAAGTCCAATGTTCTATGTCAGTTAATATGTTATAAGACAAGCCGTAGCCAACATAACACTAAGTAAACTGAAAACAATCTCTGTGATCCAAGTGATCCTGTGATGAATGTGTCACGTGGACATTGAACACGTTACAGACACGATGACGTCACACGGATCACTCCTCGACACATCGACGAATGATGACTAATACTACCATAGGTATGGTTGGGGTCTCTTAGATACGATAACAACGAAGATATTAAATCATGAACCTTTAAAGTTTTTTAACCTTGACATTCTCTCACAATTATACGAAAAATAACACATATTTTTAATAGGGATCCGTTTGAGACTTTTAAGCAGATTTTTTTGCCTATTAACTGTTAGTAGACTATATAGTGTGGAAAACTCATTAACGCGAGCTGGACTCTAATCTGAAACCTCCGGAATTATACTATCTCTTGATACATCAAGTATCCAATACATTTGCAATATTTTATGGCGATTGATCTTACAGTTCAGACGTGAATCTCAACAATAAATAGTTTATTAAAAGAATTCCTCTTGCCTTGTTCCATCGAAGCATAAAGTACGTGAGATGATATCGATTGAGTCATCAGTTCTGTGAGAGCTTTCTTTTGTTTTCTGTTGAGATAAGACGCGATCTACAGCTTCTTATTGTTGAATAACTAATTAAAATAAAAAACCATGAGGTATTCGTTCACTCATTCCGAGAAATTTATAAAGAATTTACTAGTCGGGAATGAAGCGCATTAAAGAACAAATGAACTATAATTTATAAGACTCATTATGAATCACTAGAATGAAATCAAATCATAAAAAATATAAGAATATTGTTTAAGGTAAATAAATTAGTAATTTCAGTAATAGTATTAGAATAAATGAGTTCCAATACTAAAGTTACTGAGTCAAGTGAGCAAATGTAGGTCAGATCAGACTAGCTGTCAATAGTACGTCCCAACATTCAAGGACAGGAGTGTTAGAAATATTTCTATTTAAAAGACTCACTATAATAACATTATCGATTAGACTCCGTACAGACTCCTCAGTTGTTATAGTTGATTATCATACAATTATAAAAGTTTCTACAAACGAAATTGTTTTATATTGTATCACTATCATGCCTTTCCCATATGATTTGGATTTATGTATTTTATCATAAACCCGGTATGCGAGTTCAGATTTTTATTTATACTAACCAATGAGATGTATACTAATCTTTGTCTAAAGTTTTTTTTTTTTATATTCTCATTACATATTCCCGTTTTAACACTAAGTTTAAAGGCTGGATATAAATATATGTATGTTTCATATAAATAAGCCATCATAAAATTGACTTACTGGAAATTTTCCATTTAAGACAAATGTAAATAAAATTAGACTGTATAGAAAAATTGTGAAGTAATTTTTCAATATGGCAAATAACCAAAAGGATTAAAAGCATTTATATGGTATAGAAATAATAGAAATGTGTCTAAAATTGATTGTTTTTAGATATTTGTTATGAGATGGCATCCTATAAGAACCGTTCCCGTTATAGTGGTACACGTTAAACGAACATCAGTATTAAATTCATTGAGTTGAGTGTGTTACATTAATATTCTTAGGTCGTACATGAGTTGTTTGCATTATTTCCTTGAACAGAATGCGAATGTTATTTAAAAGTTCCAGTAAAAAGTTCAACTAACGAACGCGACTCATTCCCCGCCTCGTATTTTAAAAGTTCGTGTCCCTCTCTCACTTTAAATGAGTTTTATTTATATTTGTAAAATAAACAGAGCTCACTTAACGCGACTTGGTACACTTTAAACAAAATATATTATTTCTCTCTTCATAAGTTACTTCATATTTATTACCGTTATTTATTCCTAGTAAATAGGGACCGTTGAAATTTCTCCCTGTAGACGTATGTATGTATATAATCGTACGTCTGGTGCTGAGCTAGTTTTGGAAAGTGAACTGCACGTATTGTACACATTAGAGTAACTCAAACTCTTGTTAATATTATATGATGTAATACATAACATAGTATAATGATGAAAAGAAATACTTACAGGAAGTAAAACAATCGAAATATCTTTTATCTGTCTCTTGAGGAGCAACTTGATACCGGCAAAGTTTTGGTAAAGCTATATAGTTGTTTAGTTTATGTAAAAGTGTCAGGGGTCCCGCGGGTCCACCACAGTTGAACAATCAAAGTTGTTTCAGCGACCGCGCCGGGGGCCGGCGATATCTCCGGCCGACCCCTCAGGGATGACGGTCAATTCATAATCAATAGTCTATTGTTTTAGTATCGTAAAGCGACTGAGCTTGTTAAAATAATATCATTATGTTTTATACTATAATCTCAGTCGTTGTTTCGGAATCTTTTATTTATATAACTCTTTGTAAAGTATTTAAGTGAATATATTTCTAAACTATAGATAGACGTGTTGAATAGATATGTAGATCTAACTTTACAAACAACATGGGACGGTTCAATATTGACATTAAATAAACTGAAGCATTTGACACTGACGGCTGACGGTCGGTGCTTGACAGTTGCTAGGCAGGAGTGTACCACTGATATATTATTAATAATTTTAAACCACTTCATGAATTAACAAGAACTTGGAATAATATTGAGCGAAATAAGTAATTAAGAATAATTTCTTTGTAAACAGACGTATGTAGTGTCATACACTTGAAATTGCAGTTTGAATTCTAGTCCTAAACTTCAAAAGTAGTATAGTAACCGAGAACAATAGAGTAAAACTTTCGTGACCTTAAAGCAATTAGATTATGAGAACCAAAAATATTACAATTAAACACAAGATAAAGTAGAAAAATTCTAGATGTACATAGATATAATTTAGACCAAAATTTATTACAAGATGAAAAATCATTTCCAGTGACACATCAGACTATGTGGCGTGACGGAGTGACAGACACGACTGACGTGACGCCGTGTCACTTCGTGTCACGCTGTGTCACGTCATATCAGGACACGATAGCTTATGATAATTATACAGATCATATACAGACTGTTCAGTAAAGTAAATAACAGTGTCGCGTTGTTATTCCAACTCAATCAGTAAAACAGAAAATAAAAATACAAAGTTTTTTATCAAAATGAAAATACAAACGAAACTTTTTGTCTGATCGAAGTTATAATTAATTTTAACTTAATAACTGGAAATGATAACTGCCGTAGTCAATAAACGAGAAGATGTCCAAATATAAACTTTTAAGTCAATGTTTGATATTACGAAACACAGAGACGACAGACAAATTTTAATAAGTGATCACATTATCGGCTAACTTGCAATAATATTTGAGACTTTAAGTTCTATACACACAACTCCTGCAGGCCATCGGCGCCTTCAAATTGATCATATTGACATAAGATACTCTGACAAGAGTACTTCGCAGTACCCTTTCTTCATGGTCGGCTGTAATGCGACACGCGAAAGATTAAAACAATACACTATAGTAAAAAAATACTTCCTCTATTTAGTGTTTCAGTTATTTGTTTCATTTTTATTCAGATTTACTTTCAAACTAAAGTTACCCCGCTTAAAATAAATCATTTCGTAATTCTTGCTTCCTAATTACACTCAAGTGTCTCAAGTGAAAAAATATTCTATTATGCACCGAGCTCATTGTCAAAAAATATACAAGGAGTGTTTGTTTTAATAATGAAAGCTTTTGTTTAACCTAAATAAAACTGTGCTTGAAACATTTTCAAATTAGCAACATACCGCAGATTGTTAAATAACAAGTAACCCTTTATTACAAACCATAGAGCTGTGAATGGTTAGAAATGAGCAGCCGTTAGTGACCACCGCGGCAATTATCACGACTCAATGGAGGTGGCCAGGCACGTCACAACAATTTCCAAGAGCCGGCAGTTCACTTTTAAATCTAAAGGACACGTGTTCGGGTTGGTGCGACGCCTTTTGACAAATAAATGGTGTAAATGTAGTCTACTACATATAAGATTAAAAAAAAAACTGCAATGAAAGATTAAAATCGAACGATTCAATTTACAAAGGGTTTTCTTTAATACCGAATCACGGCACATAGATCTCTCGCGGGATCAAATCTTTTGTGAATCCATTCGTGTCGTAAAAACCTGTTGTAACCGTATACAATAACTTATGTATTATGTATGTATTGATTATTTTATATAGATTCATACTATGTAACTATAATATTTACTAGCATAAAATACTGCTTTTATATAACAGGGTTACTGTTGTATATGATCCCAATAAGACCTTAAAAATCTAAATCTTAAATCTTATCCCTCTAACATTGAATAATCTATGAAGTAAAAAGAACTGACCGGGCCGCAGCGTGTCCTTGGCCGCTCCATTTGTCACAGCTATCGGTTGGACAAATATCTAGCCTCGGCTGTCACGAGACACGATCTTATACAAGAACGATTCACAATTGAAGAAAATATCATAGAAATGATCTCGTAAGTCTTATCATACGGAATAAAGTCTCTCGATTCACTGGAAACCGATAAATAATAATAATAATAAAAGCCGATAAGCATTTCCATTTTGTAACTAAACGGATGGACCGTTGATGGAACAGGTTACATTTAGATCACGTCTCGTGCACGAGCGTGTCTCTTGAAATGAAACTCGTGACAAATCACCTCAATTCTTCGAAGCACGTCACCTGTCGCGGCGAGGGTGGTTTGAGGTACAACGATCTAGATAACACAGTATGACCATCTTATCAACTCGCCTTTATATGAATGACTCCAAATAAATCAGGTAGTCTTTCAAACGTTACGCCGAAGCCCTTCAGGCAATGTTTGACGGATATAAATATAAGTGACGGGACAGAACAATGTGACACGTTTTTGAGACTCCACGCTCTTTTTATTCAAGCTTGATTCAGGAAGAATTAATTACCATTAATTAAATGTGATATTCCACATGTTTGTATTTAAGAGTGTTTTATGCATAAACTCCATTACTAGTAACCAAAACAACCAATAGTTTGTATAGTTCCGATTGCGTATATGACAGATTTGATAAATATTTCAATATATAAATAATTTATAATGTAGTGATATCCAAGTAGGTAGGAGTGCGTCAAGTGAGCGTATCTTATACATATCCCACGGCACGGGACAGTTAATAAATACAGGCCGGGTCCCGAGCAGAGCAACATTAGTCACTTGAAGAATTCCTCGAAGAATTCACTGGCAAAAGAGAATTACTTAAATATTTATTTTATATTTAAATACTTCGTCCGAGCTTCATATAAACTATTCATTTCGTTTTGAATATTTTCATCTCTCAATATGTAAGTCTCCACTTCAATATATTAACAGGTAAAACACTTAATACGTGGAAATTTGCGAGTTCTGTTTATGACAAGGGTAGCGTTAAACATAAAAATTACAGGAGCCGAAATACATCAATAAAACGTATCACTTTACAAATGGACGTACATCGTAAATAGTTTGCGAAATTCTAGCTACCTTATGAAGCTGCTTTATTGGACATAAATTACACCAACTCCGGCCACGAGTTGGCCCATAGTCGGCCAAAGCGGCACCGATGTCAATAACGCCCGGACATTTGTCGTTTAATTATGTAGGGGGGAATTTATACCGTTTTGTTATTTCCCTGTGGATGAGGCGTTACGGTCGCGAAGGGATTGGTGGATCCGCTCCTGTTGATGTTCGCCGGATCAAACGCCGCCCGCTCTAAACAATCAGTGGTTTGAAAATATAACAGATTCAGAGTCGAGCCTCGGATATGTATACATGAGAGCGGCCAGATGTACTTTAATCCGACGCCATTTAAATATTATTTACATAAAGCTTTTGTTTGTTGTTCGTATTCAGCATAATATATGAAGACCTTCAAATAAACACATAATTTTATAGCGTCTGTATGATGATACGAACGTGGAACGAACCCTCTCTCGTGAGAAGCATTAAGGCAACAAAGCTAATAAAGTTGCCGAGAACTTATAATACGTCAATTTCAGGAAAGGAAGTCCGTTCGGGGATTGACTTCATTCATTCGTGAAGGAGATGCAATAAAATGATATGTAAGGGCGGGCATAAAAATATTATGTTAGGCCGAGCTTACTGTACTCCTATACTCACCTACCTACCTACATAACCTTGTACGAGTATACACAACCACGTTAAACTGATGGTATGCCGGGGTGCTGGTATTGTTTTGAAACTCTATAATACTAACACTATTTATAATAATATACATATGTATTAAATATATCGTGGATTTAGTCTCTAAATAGCCACAATTATTGATTTAAAATAAAATTCATTGTACCGAACTCGTCCCTTCATAGGAGCCATGTAATGAGACGCTGAATTTTATTCTTAAAAATTTTCCTTCAAATAAAAAGTGTATAAGTTAAGGTAATATAGACCGGGTTTTATTGGAGGACGGTTGCAGTATTATTAATGGCAGAAGGTAGACTCGACTCGAGAGAGAGAGAGGAATGGTTCTTGTTACAGAAAGTTAATAAATAAATTTATTCTATTTTTTGGAACATAATAATCATTGACTGTGTTAGTGGTATAACTTTTTTATTCCAAAATAATAATACAGCAAAATGATGTTTATTTTATTTTTAGATTAAAACAAAAAGTCACTTTATAATAGAATAGTTGGTCATTTTCTAAACTGGTAACGTTTTTAATTTGGGGAAGCTTTCAACTTGAAATAGATTTCCGCAGATGTTGACAACTCCATTAGGAGGCAGAAATAGAAAATTTAGAGGAAGAGAAAAATTAAAACCCTTTTTAGAAAATTTTTATGAAACATCAGTAACGTGTTATAAATAGATTATATATAGGAGAGATGACAGACTCAGAACACTACACCAGAGAGTAAAGGTGGGCGAACAACTTGAAATAACTTACTGTTTAAGACATTACATTACATTCGTGTTGAAAAATATACGGAAGAAAATTATAAAATAAAATTTAATGATTAAAGAATCTATAAATAAATTAATTGTCATTTAACGATTATCACGGTACGCGTGAGGCACTTAATCGAGTGGTCATAAATAAAAACCTTCTTACATTATTTTGGAACAGACTTGTCGTCATTCTGTTGGAACGATATTAATACAACATAGTTTATATTTCTTTTGTTATGTTTCCGTTAGTTTCAACTTCATACTAGATGAAACTTGGAAAATTTTAGCTTACTTACAAAATATTTTTCAATTCGCATAAAATATTTTTATTATTTAAAAATGCTTGCTAACATCATCAAATTAGCATAGCTTATGTAACCCTACCTGAGTAACAAAATAACGAGACATTTAAGACATTACGTTGCTACTTTCCACGACTCTGTCCAGATCATTAATGAGAATTTATACTGCAATATCCTTAAAATATTAGAGCTTTTATTTTCAACGGAATGCTAAACATAATATTAACTTTTAAAGTTTTAAGACGCCCACTATCATAGTTATAAACAGGTATGAGTATACGGAGGTCGTTTGGCGTGATCTGAAACGATCCTAGGTAAAACTGTTAAATGAGTTAACGCTGATGCACCCTCACATAAAAAGGAGACGCGTGTCGAGATTCGATTCTCACACTACCTGACGACTGGCGAGTGGTGCCTGGTGCCTGGTGCCTGGTGAGCACAGGAGTCATCCCGGATGTAGGTTAGCAGTGCATGTGTGCGACGGAGGCTGCGGCCTTATCGATTCCACCAACGCGCAGACGCACAAAACGAACACCCCTTACACTTACACGACGTCCATTACTCTTTTACTGCTTCATTCCGACGGGCTTTGGCTAACCGACCGGCGATGTACAGCCAACTCGATAATAATTCCGTCGTATGAGAAGCGAGCCCTCGGCGACATTCAATCTATCTTCCGTAAATGTATAAGTGGTAAAGTTTGTTGGACTAATAACAAAATCGATTGCGATGCGGTCACTGTATACAGAGTTACGATAGACGACCAACTCCTAGGTCAAGGTGGACCGGACACCGAATGACTTCATATAGTCTTACTGATTAATTAAAAAAAAATCATATTTAAGAAAAAATAAAATCTAAATATAAAAAATAAAATTTTCACCTACAAGGTTCTCATAATTAAAATACACATATTTTCAAAAGAGATTGAAAATTAAATAGCTGTCAAAAAATATGTCGAGTAATTCTTTTCTAAAAGTTACTTCAATCGTAGTTTGCCTCGGAGACCGTGTAAGGAATATATGTATATGTTTATATATGTATACATACAACGTGACGGACACAAGACGAGATGAACCTTACAGAAGAATCTCGTACTCAGCTCATTTCTCACTTGGAAAACGTT
Organism: Danaus chrysippus; assembly: GCA_916720795.1. Classification (NCBI taxonomy): domain Eukaryota; kingdom Metazoa; phylum Arthropoda; class Insecta; order Lepidoptera; family Nymphalidae; genus Danaus; species Danaus chrysippus. The sequence goes on along the minus strand of CAKASE010000080.1, from coordinate 1,421,929 downwards.
ACAGAGCAGAGATTAGAATAATTAGAATGTATTAAAAAATTAATTTTTATGCTGGAAATAAAATTGATATATTTGGAAATATCAAATTAAAGTACATTGTATGTATATTATTTAAATGTATACTCTTATTAGAGTTTAGTAGTATTACTACTTTTGTGTACTTTTGTTAATATTTGGTTATTCTTCATTTGTTACTAATGAAATTGATAAAGTAAGAACAATAAAATGTTACGTGTTATGATACTATTCGTAACAAACTATTTGATAAATTCATCACAGAATTTCTACTTTGTCTCCAAAAAAAAACTAAAACTTCCGATGAGTTCTATTGCTTTAAAAATACAAGTCTTGGTGACCTCTTAAAATACCTCTATCATTCATTAATCTGTCACTTATAAAAATAATTAAAATTTCAAATTAAACCAATACAGATAATTATTGATGCGGCGTTCTTTTGTTTTTATAGAATTTTGTACAAATTATTTATATCAAGTGGTTCATATATTTAGTGTCACTTCTCGTTAGTTTATCTATTTGTGTGTCTGTCTGTTGGTTGTCGAACATCTCACAAACAGTATGTTATTTGCTGTGACGTCACGAGGACCGTCTCTCGTCCGAAGCTCCAAATCCCCTGGAACTTGGCCTGATTACTTTACATACGGAGTCTTGCCAGAACACTAACGATTTGTTTAGAATTTAATACTATCAGGTCAGGGAACATCTATTGATTACTTGAGTTTAACATCACACGTGTTATGTGTTTTAAACATATGCTATATACATATATTCATATAATTTTTCAATATCTATATCTATGTACATGTATTGGTAGGTACATTTAGTAATTAGTCGCTGTCACAGCTATTATGAGATTATCATTTGAAATGGATTAACTGACACTTAACTGGATAATGACAGTTAACTAGCTATATATATTATACATATATAATATTTGTCAATATTATCAAAACGTGAGATAGAAGATATTACGACGACTCGAGATAATATAATATATTTATAATATTTATTATTATAATTATTTAATTAATTGTGTGGTTCTATTAATATCATTTTTAGATATTTCTAAAGCGACAACAAAGCTTTTTATAATTCAAAATAAAAATATATTTATGTAATTAATTTGAACAATATTTTAACTATTGGTAAGTTTCCGACGAAAATTGAATCTTCAATTTTAATTAAGTTCAATAATATTATTTATTACACAGCGACATTAATTGAAAGATTTAAATCAATTTATAATGTACAAATTATTTCTAATAACACGATTCTTAAAAAAAATATTATTTAAAATAAATTATAATTTAATAAAGTGTGATAATGATTTTGTTGTTCATCAAATATAATAGTTGTTTGTTTATCAAAGTCGATGCTTCCATCAGGATTTGATAACAGATAATGTAATGTGCAGGTGGGCGGATCAATGCTGTTCGAGATTTTAATTAAAGACCCGACAACTTCCATTAACACTTCCTTAGTTTTTCTAACCGTTAATGTGTCTATCTTTAATGACTACATAATTAATTAATATATTATTAAAGTTTAAATCAATTAAATAATGCTATGCACTTAGAAACAATTTTTATATTTACAAATCAAATCCGTAAAGCTTATATATATTTTTTTAAAGTCGTTAAGTAAGACTGTAGTAATTTATGAGGGCCCAAACAGCAATTTCGTCAAAATCCGAGCGACTCTTTGAAACTTCCGCCGACTTATTGGTTTCGAGCGAAGTTATATTTTAAGGTTGCCTTACAATATTGCTGCGAGGAATATACATCTTATACCATAATACTGTAACACTGACTTCAGATAGTATTGAAGATTAATCAAATATATTTAAAGTTGAATTTGAGATGACTTTAAAATATATGTCGGTGGATGTTATTAAAAATTATATTCGTATATTTTATCAGTTGTCCATAATGGAATTGTTTGTCTCCTGAGAATGACTACCGCATCTGGGAGGGGTTCGGACGACTTCGGAATGGAAGTGTTGAAATATTACGGTCTGCGGAGGAATTCCTACAAGAGAGCAGGCACAAAATTAAATTAACAAATCGAGTTACAAAGCTAACCGAACTCGTGAAACATTTTGTTTTCAGATATTTGAAGTACGAAATCGTCGCTCGTTCATAGGCGGTCTAATTGAGTTGGGAAAGCGAATTTAAAACAAATTAAAGCTTCCTAATTTTAACGCAACCCGCTGATTTAAGGATATGGCTTGATACAATTCTATTGGAAAGTTTCAAGGTCGCATTATTGTTGCCAAATTAAACGAACTGTTCATATTAATGATAACGTTCCTACAATAACAATATTGCAGAGTGAGGGCATTGCAACGAACTGACTGAAGGAGAGTCGTCTTCACACCAAAGATTATTATAATACTAATAACATTATTAATGTAATAAACACAAACTGCGTAGTAAAGTCTAACTAAAGCCAAACGCAATTTCCAAAAACAGGAGCTGCGAAATTAATGAGTCCCACAGGGAGGAAGCAAAATTAACAATAATGAAGCAATTAGATGCGAACACGATGATTTGGGTACATCGGGTGCAGTCTGTTTGTGTCATATACATATATATATGACCGTAAAAGTTCTTTACGAATGAAATTGACAAATAAATGTGACGAGCGGCCAATCATTAGAACCATTGGCCGTCACAGTTTGGTGTGATGGAACCAACTCAGCCAACATCGGTTCCAACTTTCATAGCTCATTTACCGAATTGAGAGCTATTTTATGGCGGCACGCGGAATGGCTGCGCACCTCTTACGACTAATCTTTATGTACGAATAAAACGAAACACTAAATGTTCGTCTTAAATAAACGTGAGTTTCGAAGGTATTTTAGGGCTGACAAAGGATGGGCCGTAAAAGGCCTATCCACATATTGTTATGCATTGAATTTCAACTATCTCGGGACAGGTAGTCGGTAAGATGGGGTATTATGATTATGAGAGCTATTACGTGGTAACATATCGCGTGACTCCAACATTTAGCTCTTTGATTAGCGACTTACAAATACCATTGGAAATGTTACTGTGATAACATTGAGATGTTGTTTATTTACAATCAGAATAAAAGTGAAATTAATATAATGTTTTGTGTACGAAAGAAAAAGGAATGAAAAAAAGCTTTGGCAATAATGTAGAAAATGCGTGGGCATTATCAGCTGAGTGGTGTGATGGATCTCAATGACAGCGTGGACCTTAGGACTTGACCTATCGAATTAAAACACCGGTAATCATTATAATTCTTAAAACTTTTAAGCAAATAACAAACAAAAGTTTACTTTTATTCTGATCGACAAGTTCAACATTCAGAAGGGACTAAGAAATGTATTAATTATGAATTTCAAAATAAAAATACACATCAGTTTTATACAGTAGGCAAATTAGTTAATATTTATAGTAAATTAAAATTATAAAATATTATATGTATTATATGATAGAACAAAAACAATTAGCATCTGAAAAGCTTATAACATTTTGCAAGAAAACGTTTCTACGCTTCATTCACATATGTATAACTCGAGTCTTTTCGGTGTCTTTGAAGAACAGTCAAAGTTAGTCGATCAAGTTTAGTTCTTCTTGTGAATATGACGTGTAGAACTGCTCTATATTTAGTTTCGCTAAAGAAGAAACTATATAATTTATAAAATCTTGATTCCGCATGAGATGTAATAAGGGGCGCCTGTGACGTAGGCTGTAATCATTTTCTTATTCAGTCTCAGTTTTTGGTGCTGAAAGCGCTCGGCCCGGCTCCTCCCGCATGACGTGCTAATTGCCGACATTCCGCCCTCTGATAACCAGTTAATTATGTAAACGAGCAGTCATTATCATTATGATAATATTATCCGGCAGGTTTCATCGGTCAATGCTTACCGATCGATTCTTTTCATTAATAATTACATATTTGTCTGTCGGATAATGGTTGAACTTTTAACCAATAACTTTATTCATTTATTAAGGCACATGATTTGGTGTTAACTTATTTATGTATTTAATTAATATCTTACATATGCTACGGTTGGTAAACTTATCATTTAAATAAGTACAGTTAAAATAGTTCTTTGTGTGACACAATCACAGGTAATTTAAAAGTAGGTAGATAGTACGTGGCCGGTATTTTTTAACAATATATTTTTATAGCAGTATGTAACCGACCCTAAATTTTAACGAAATAAAGTTTTTTGCCGACCGATTCGTTTGGTGGTTAAAACACTAACGATCGGCCTCGAGCTGGGAGAATATATAATATATTTTGTATATCTGTAGATGTATGTAGTATATAAGGGGGGGGGGGTCTTGTTTTAAACCATTTCGGTATACTCGGTAGACGCTCCCAATTCTTTCCATATGTAGCCGGGTTCTGGTTTTTATTACATTTTTATTCCAATATTCCACGTTCCACATCCTCGAAAATAACGCTAAAGTTAAGAACTATTTGAACAGCCGCTGCAATATCGTTTCACTCTTCTTCTTATTAGATTGTGTTAATGATTTTGTTTGTAAAAACCTAATAACCATTTATTTACAATATTTATCAAGTCATATAGTCACATTATATTTACAAGCGTTTATACATATTTACTGAAGCGATCGCACGAGACAGTCTTGTTACCTTATTGCGGGACATGTCTCTGTATAAGCCTTAATTATAACAGCTCTCGTAAGTTCTTAAAGTTCCCGTCTCGTCGTCTTGATGTAGATAAAGATTATCTTGTTAATAACCAACAGTTAGAATTGCTTTTATTATTTCGTGTAGTTAAATATACTTGTTTAAATTTAATGAAACTGAACTTTCTGGAAATAACAATTCAAGGAACGAGGAACACGTAGGTACGACCAATACTCTGCTTACAGACATCGTCTCTTGTTATGAGCTATTTTGAGTTGTTTCGTTTGATTTGAAACTTATTATATTTGTAATGAAGGAACGTAATACAAACTTTATATTCATTTAACTTTATGTAGCTAAAAGTAACGTAATTAAAAAATTCTTCTTTTTTTTTATAAAATCGTTTTAATTTAACCTATACGTATATTTATATCGATAAGCAAATTAAGTCATAAAAATAAAAGAATACATCTTCTAACAGATCCCTCTTAGTGTATCTAATAATAAAATGTTTTTTTTCTAGATCAAATAGCATTAATAATACATAATAACCTTTTTTATTTTCGAAGAGGTTTTTAGCATTTTTCCACAATAATAATATATCGTAAAGTAATGGTAACGATACACAGTCATAATAACACATACGAGGAAATATTAGAAGAAAGTGAAATGGCGCGTGTTGTAAAGCGGAAAACCGAATCCAAATTACAATAAAAAAAAACGTTTGCGAAACGGAGTGAAAACTTGGGCGGTGCATGGCTGAACTACTACTGTGGGTGTTGGGAAAGCAACCTTAACCCTAAGGAATAAGATCCAAAACAGATTAAACTATAAAAGAAACTCGAACAGGGTTGAAATGGGAAAATTCTTTGATGTTATTAATGTAATTTACAACTTGAGTACTCTGGAATGGAATTTATGGTTCGACTCGTGATAGACTTATAGCTTATATTATTATATATTACAAATCCCGGTATGACAGACGGAACAAATTATTGAACGAAATTAGTTACAATCCACCCAAATATATACTTAAATTATTTTACTTATAAATATATAACACAAATAAAACTTTAAACAAAGAAGCTACTACTGGGTCTCCAAATAAATATTCTTAAAAAACAGGAAAGTTTTTTTAAAAGGAAGAAATGAATGCTAACAGTTAATTTTGGTTTTAACATAAATTAGAGAATGTACGTTTTTAAAAGGTCGCGTCGCAAGAAATACGGATGCAATTAAAGAGGGCGGAAACTTACTATCAAGACTACCTTAAAAGACTGCTCACTGACGTTTCCTTTTAAAATAAAACGGCTCGTTTGATCTCATTCTATTCATATTTCATTAATTTATTTAAGAATAGGAGATCTATTATTACATTAATCATCATATTTCGTCAAAGTTTCCAACCTCTGTCATTTATGAGTTAGCATTTTTCTGTGAACAATTCGAAACATTCTAAAAACTGAGGAACTAGTCCGCTTTATCAAAAGTCTTTCATTTAACAGCCACTAAATGTTCGGTAGTTCACAGATGAAAACAATTTAACTTCGCCCGCTTCCCGTTTACATTTCCAAAGTCTCTTGGATCGTGCAACAATGATAGAGACTGTCTGATGATGTAATCACAACTCATGAACATCCATACAACTGTTCATATTACTATTATTATATTTATGAATTATATTCAATGTATTAGAAGTTAATACTATTGTTTCTGACACGAAAATATGATAGAATCTGGCTTGAACGTTTCTGCGTGGTCGTGTTTCGTACATTCAGGGCCATGTTACATAAATTTATCTTTCTAAAAGGTGGTATAAAAATGTAAAAATGGCTTCTGGCAGTCATAAAGTAAATCCGAACATTCGGTTTCCTAACTGCCTAACTGAAGCCTTCGTGTGATTTATATCATTAACATTATAAAGACCTACATTTGTATCCCACTACTTAAATCCCAGCGACTTTTATAACTTTACATTATTTATTACGGCTTCATATTATATTTTTGCTTTAATTTCACTTTCAGTTTTTCATTCGATTATTTTGATGGACGTGTTTTCTCTGAGCTCCGAGAAGATGTCACATAACTTTTATAGCAAAAATGTCAACAAACAAATAGTAGTGCGTGGGATTTGGAAAAAAGTATTTTTAATGAAAAGAGCGCTGTTTGTGTTCTGCGTCGTCTGTTGTCTAGAAACGACCTACATTTTAATAACAAACTCTGTCCCTTTACGACGGATTTACTTTTATTTTTCCGGCGACTCCACTTTTATACCTGATTATATCATCCTGGCCGTCGCTACGCTCGTCATTTCGCTTTTTCCGCCATTTGCACACGAATCCTAAATGTTCAGGCATTATATCCAAAAATATTATACCGTGGGATTTAACAAAGCATCTGAAGATTAAATTCCTAAAAGCTTAACAAATAATTGTTTTGTTTCGATTTGGGTTGAGGATAAAACATAAATTAAAAATATTTATATGCTCGATCTCATTGTGCCGTTTCAGATATGAAAGTAATTTTTCACAAAACCCATTCAAATATAACAGCAGGTTGTTTTGAAACCTAATTAAGAACTGAGGTAGCTCGACTTAATTAAACAAATTCCCAACTTCCACATAAGTTCATTTGTTTGAATCACAATATACGCATTTAATATTCTGCCTCGACTCTTGAATCCTTATAAACAAGAAAAAAAAAACTCAGTGCTCACGACACGACAACTGAAGAAACGTAGCTATACTTAACCATTTCAATATTATTATTTTTTTACTTTTATGTTACTCTTATGATACTTTTAGGGTTGAAATATGACTTTATGATTGACGTAGAAATAGAACATAGAGATGAAAAATAAAAATACATATCCATGCGTTTGTTTTAGAAACTATCAACTATACAAGGTACCGTAAGCGCTCCCGTTCCAAACATACTTAAACGGTAACGCTGTATCTGAGAACGATCAGGGCGATAGACATGAAACATTTGATCCGAGTCGACAGAAGCAATAGATCACGTTGTTTGTCTGGAAAACTTCACTGAACACTGGAACTGAATAGTGTTCGCGGGAACATAACAACAAACAAAATACCCTCTTGTTTATTACATAAATAGTGCGAGCGTTACACCTCACATAGTGGAGAGGGAAGAGAGATGTCAACGTACCCCCTGTTTATTCCTTAGACATACTGATGGCTGTTGTTAAAAGAAATGGCTTGTTATAACGTGCACATAACAGTGTTACAATTTGTAACCGTTTGAAAATGATTGATATCACTTTGATACAATTTTCTCGCTAAAGATTAAACTTAAAAGAAAAAGTCTTCAGTTACATGTAGTTTACATTATCGACGAATCTCTAAACGTTATAATAAATGAATTTGTCTAAAATTTATTTCAACTTCGTCATCTTGCATCAGTTTCATTGAAACTTGATTCCCTAATCCCACATTGTTTATTTAATGTTTCTCATCGTCGTTGTACATATTTATAAGTGAACGTGTATAAGGTTATCTTAGACACCATCTTTTGTTAATTCCACGTCAATACAGAGTATTCGCCGTTAATGGTCTCATTCGTACACCTAACAGTTACAACACATATAGTGCGCTCTTTTATTTAATCAACTCAGATTAACCGTCTAAATTGTTGTTGTTTTTATGTGTGTTGTTAACACGTCTGTTTCACACACGAAACGGCCTCCCCATAGACATTTAGTAGACATATATAGTCAGCAATATTTCTCTGTATGAAACGCTTCGTATTATATAAATGGAATATAAAATATAAGCCAAAATGTTTCATAAAATTCAAACTGCTATTTTGCATGAAATATCAAATTAATTCCGCTAACGTATGGTCTCAACAATAGCGTTGCTGAGGCAGGAGCCAATTTATAGCACATTGAGCTATTTAAACTAACATCTGACTGTGTTACAACAACATCACATAAACATAATGATGTTTAAAAATGGTGAAACAATACGATGCTTCTGTTTGTGTAATATTTCATTGATATTGAATATCGAGTGTAACAATCAGAGGGGTGCTAATGACCTGATCATTGGACTGTTTCGAGGACATCTTGAAACGACTTCCAGCTGGCGAGATCGTGTTCAGCGGTCTGTTAAATGGACCACTCAATATTTTTGATTCTTTGAATTTTTATTAAAACTTCTGTTACGGTATCAACTTTTTTTTGGCATTTAAAGTTCTAAACAACTGAGGTTTTCTTTGTTATAAGAAAGACGGATTCAGAATTTATTAGTCAAAAATATATAATATTTACATTAAGATTATATAAATAATAAAAATATGGTTTATTTTTATATAAACAAACATCGATGATCCATACACTGTGGGAGTTGTTTCTCGGTACCTATGTATACTGTATTACTTTATTCACAATAAATGCTAACATGGAAGTTCGTTTAGCCGTGTCTTAAACAAAGGAGAATTATGAACATAGTTCACGACAGGGTTCAATGTTCTGTTATAATCGTTTTCTAATCCACTCAAGACATTACAGCCCTTAACAGCCCTCCGGGGGACTACTTAGGGAACTTTGCTGACTTGCTTTAATATGTGGTGGATATTCAATTTAATTACACATCTGTAGGCTTTAATATATCCCTTAACATCGGATTATGTTTGAACTTTGTTCAATTACTTTTAAATGAAATAAAACTGATATCATTAATGTGTTAAATATTAAACTAACTCCATGAATGTGGTTATACTTCTTTAGTAGAGACCTACTTCTTGTTGACTCCCTTGAAATTATGGACATAATATACATTTATTACAAGAGTAAATTTTATTGTATTATAAGAATTAGTATGTTTATATATTTTAATATACACTGGGACCAATTTACACATACACACATACATATACAAAAGCAACCTTAGTATTTAATAGATTGGGTCGTCTAACAATAGCTGTCTTCGTGCGAACAACTTGTCCCCAATAAAAACTTGTCATCATTAAACTATAATAAGAGCTTCATGAAATTTCGCTTGAAATATTATTTCTTTGCATAAACTGACTCAGGACATATAAATTCTCAGATATGTTATATGCAGCGTCAATAATTAAAACCAAGAGATGTTCAAAAAGCCGATCCCGTACATGAAAGGTCCACTTAGAACGCTCTCATGTTAGTTTTATCTATTGTAGCATAAAAAAATATTTCTTGTTCAATTTCTCACACCAGACACAAATGAGCTAAACCTTTTCCCTAAGCGCCATTATCCGTGAGTGGCGTAATAATAGGGTGTTACTTACCGAAGAAAAGGAACTACGGAGCGAAATAAGAGAAATTTAATCCTAAAAGAGGTCCGCGTCCAAAGAAAAGTAGAATTTGTTTATGACAGTCCAGTAACCGCTCCAAATAATCAACTTTAACTATTTTTAGAAAGGCAATAAAGAACTTATTATGTTGTCAAAGAAATAACCAGTTCTGTTGAGTACTAATATTAAAAACAAACTATATAAAATATAAAACAATGTACTCTTACAATAATAGGAAGGGTCAGACGGCAAACATCCAACTGGTTAAGACAAATACCGAAAATCTTGTTTTCTTGAGGCTATTAAAGCTAAGTTGTCGATAAAATTGCGTCACGACCATTAAGAAAATCCAGATCGTTGGCAGAACGGCGTTCGGTCAACTGAGCCAAATGTATATGTTTGTCTTTGTAGCTTTATTATGTAAATTGTGTAAACTAGAGAAAATTTTCCAAATTTCCTTCGCATTGCGAGTATAGAGCGCAGTGTCTCTGTAATATCAAAACACTAGCGCTTTAATATAGTCACGAGAACGTTTAAACGCCGAATTATGAAAGCCTACTAGTATTTTTATTACTACTTAACGGTGTGTTCGAGACTTGTGTATTAAGCTTCCTAGTTTAGAAAAATACTTAAAACATTAAAAGAGAAATATTCGTATAAATAAAAGGTTGAATTAAATGAAAATAAATAAAATTATATCCACACATACAAAAAGTCACACTGTTGTTGGTTATCGTAGTCAGAGAGTATTGATGGGTGAACGATGGAGACACATTCATACGCATCCTTTATCCGTAAAACTTGCCTTTTTATAAATGATTAAATTGATATTTCTAGATTCTTATAGATCTTAGAAAAATAAACAAATTTTTGAATAAAATGACTAATTAAATCCAACATAAGTACCTTTTTAACAAACATATCGTTCTGTTGATTCTAAACTAATTACTTACAAAGCATTTATTATGATTTTATATAAAACACATGAAATAACCAAGAAGAAAGAACCTAAACGCAACCAAAGTGATATTCTATATAGTTAACTGAACTGTAATTATATACTCAATACTTAAACAATATCTTACTTTTCCGTCAATATTCATCTTAAGGGATCGTTGTATTGGAATAATAATTAAGGTGCCCCTAAATCCACTTCTCTAAACGAGATATCGGTCTTATAGTATATAGACTTACATCAGTCCAATTCCTTACTATTTGAGAAACGCTCGTTAAATTCAGTGTATTGCAATAAATAAATAACTTCAGAAATCTATATAGAGATAAACTTTTAATGACTTAAATGTTCCTGTTATAACATAAGTCGAGAAATCTCATATAATAGTTGGCTTTCCGTGAAGTACATTATTTACGAGTATAATTTAAAGTATAAATCAAAGCAATTACAATCTTAATTATTTTTAATTTTTTCTTTACCTCATGTCTTATTACAGATGAATGAGAGCAAGCCAGAGAATCAGACATGAATAATATTAATTTGCTAATGGCTCTGACCAATTGACCGTATATTATTAATATTTTTACTTAATGTCATAAATTCTCTGCAATATTTTTGTATGTTAATGAGTTATTCAATAATCGACTGTTTTAAATATTGCATAATTTATAGTGGGATATCTTGTATCTTATATAAATTTTCTGTTTAAATACTATTTTGATGCCGCAACACGAATAATTTTCAATTAAATACCAGCCCCTCGAAATAAAACTCTTGCACCAGAAATTACACTAAATATTTGAAACAATGATGAGTAAATCTCACATTTTCTATTCATATACTTTTATTAATATAAAACACTTTATTTATAAAAGTTAAAGAGTTAAATTTCATTCTCTGTAAATCTAAATATTATTTAAGTAAACAGTGAGATGTCATTTTTCATAATTGTAAAGTTAAAGTTTTCGCCAGATGTTAAATGGAAACTTCCAAAAAGGAAAAACAGGACTCTAAGGCAATCCAACGACCTGTATAAGTCCTTCGATGATTTTTAAAAGTTTTCTTTCCCTTCTTGAGCCGACTTTAACTTATAAGTGATTTTTGCTTTAAACACTCTTTGAATTTTTTGCATATTTATATAACATATTCATTATACGTGATGTATTAGATATTTATTAAATAATTCTTTCATATATCATAACGCCTTCCTGAGGTCATTTAGTTTATAACTTTAATATTTTTAAATTGCATCGTGACCTGATTACTTATGGTCTTATAAGTAGGGTCCGTAAGTCATAAAAACTTGAGGCTATTAAAGTAACAAATGGCTATATAAGAAGCATTTCATTCGCATGTAAAGTTATATTTACTGAAAACAGATGTTTTACGGCAAAACAAACGCAGCCACTGTGACAACTTGACGATAAAAACTCAAAGAAAAATAAAATATGCGCTTGACTCTAAGCACGAGATCATAAAAGCTAAGCACTGTCCCACTTTAAAGAAAAAATAGTGCATTTGTGGTAAAGAAACAACTTACGGAGCAATAAACATGAAAATACACGACAGGTCTTATGATCGTTACTGAATAGAAAACTCATTCAATATTATACAAATTAAAAAAATCAACTATTATCAACCTTAAAAAAAATGTGATTTCACTAGTTGTTTGGTGTCTTTCTAACATTATATTTAGTTAACAGTGATCGCGGTTAAAAAAAATATACGCTTTCTTGTTTAAATTTTATTTCATTAAGGTTATATAGTAGATGTGATACCAGAAAAAGTTTATAACATTCTTAGCTGTAAAGCCTTTTTTATAAAATGTCGGACGTATAAACAGCTGAGGGATGGTAAACAGTGGCGGTAACTAATTTCTATAAATTAATGAGATCTAAGACATTCGCTAGTATTCATTAAAATGAAACTAGTATTTTTCGAATCGTGACACGTATTTTATTATTTTGTAAATCTACATACTCCCGACATTTCAGCTGCTTACAGAAACCGTGATCACAGACAGACGAGATGGACATCTCATGCGGGAGTATGTAGTTTTTTTTAAATAATAAAATGCGCGTAGTAATCCGAAAAATGTTAGTTTCATTCATTATTTTAATTATTAAAAATGCGTTATGTAACTGAGAAGTAGCGATTGGTTAATAAAATATAACATATGAGAGAGAGCATCTCGCTCTAAAAACAAAGCGAACTATTCAGTCACTGTTATTTGACTGATTTTCAACAACGAGATGGTTTTCAGAGTGATCCAATCCATTTAGAACTGCAGTCCTGTCATAAAGGTAGGCTCTAGCATTTGGCTCGAACACAAACATACACATGTATACTAAAGAATGAATAACATAAGTGTCATAAACCATATACAAACTATTTATATGGTATACTTGTTAATAAAGAGAGTCGTGGTATCTGATGAGAGCTATTTCTCTAACAACGGAACATATCGTTGAACCAGTCGCGATTCATTTTGTTATGAAGACCGGGGCAGCCGTTAATGAATAATAATAATCATAATTAATTAGAAAGCTGTTTCAAAAACCCTTTACAAAGAGCTATTCATTTGGTGTTCTAAAGAGATTATATCACACGTTCTCAATTAAGGTTTCTCATTTAATTACGAGGCGGTATTTTGAAATCGACCTTACATTCAAAGGGATCTTATAACTGTATTCAGACTCTCTAAAGTGTGAAGCTCGTCGGTGAAGTTCAATGAAACCTATCGACCATATAAACCTCGTGTTTATCATTTATTATTCAAATTGTGAAATGATTTGATCTTCTTTTTCATGTGTTTTATTCTCAAATGCAGTGACAGAAAGTATCAAGGAACAGAAAACATATATTTATAATGTAATTATTATATTGCTGTAATTGGAAAAGGGAAGCGTTTTTTTTAGTTATTCAATCAATGGTAACGATTTTATTAATGAATTAATATTAAATATCAAAAGATTTCCCCGTTTTTCGACGCTTTTCGAGTCTTTGATAATTTTAAGTTTCGGTGAGGCGTGAGTGATTCTATAATTTTCGCAACTCATTTATTAAAATTTATTCAGACATCTTTGTTTTTATTGATGAATAATTATTTAAATTTGCTGTAGATGTACACAGGGCGCTGGTGAAGTATTATATTAACCTTTTATTGCCATCATATTGATAATAAATATATGAGAGGTGTCGTATAAAAATGTTTTCAGGCGAAAAACATATCGAGAATAGAAATATTTTATTCAACAAGATGCGTCACTTCCATATAAATAGTTGCTGCCAATAATTGTGTCACAAAATATTGAAAAGGAAGTACTTATGAAAGGAAAACTCCTCGTTTATATATCGAGATTTGTAAACTGATTTTTAAGTCGAAGGACGTAGCGTGCTTGTGTCATAGTGGAGCTCGGCTTGTTTCCAACTGTATTCTGGTAAACAGCCAGCGTCACTTTCCTCTTGAGTTCAGTAATTATGAAATTCTAACAGACCTGGTTTAGAAACAGTTGTTACTGTGCATCTTATATATTAATGTAATAAAGAGAACGAGATGTATTATATATATAAACAACGATTTAAATTGATTGTTACTAACAGAAAGGTATGTATGTATGTTGATTGTTTAATTTAAAATTAACATTTATTGACATGGAACATTATATAAAAGTTGCTCCGTCAACTGAGATCATCGGATAAGAACAGAGAAATATCTTACAAAGGAAAGTAAACAAGATAATACAGATGATGTAAAAAGTTTTTATTCATAAAGTAAACTACGTGCCTTTGTTTATTCGATATTTTGGTGTGTCGAAGCGTTTGATTAATATTTCATAATCCGGTTCGTTTACGATTCAAATGAGGTTTAGGAGATTTGTGAAAGATATTTTATCATAATTGACGGAGGTCGGGTTCAGGACGTCTCCACGTTACCGAATAGTTTTAAATAAATCTGGGAACGCTTGCTGGCGCTGCGCTCTCAATGCTTTTTGTACAGAAGCTTCAACCAAAGCTGCAGACAAATTATTGCACGTTGTCTGTTTCGCCTTCCTTCCCATTCCTTAACTTGGTTTAGTTTTGAAATATCGTGCATTTTAAACTAGAGTTTGTGTCAAACAAATACTACTATTTGTTCTGCCAGAATTTTGTTATTCCAATAATAAATGTTTTTGGTATTGTGAAGGTTTTCTTTTATATTTGTAGTCTGTCTGGATACGGGAGCAGTTTGAGATCTATTTTGTTCGCTAGTTCATTTATTTCCAAGTGTTTTTAAATGGCTTCCTATTAAATTCAAGAACTTTCAACATAGATGTCTCCAGTTCTCTCTATTTTTGTCATGTTACTCATAACTTATACGATAAATAAAATTAAGTATAACAAGAATATAATTGTATAAGTTGAAATCATAGTTAAAATATTTCAAAGGATTTGACTTTTGTTTCATGTAAGTTCATAAATGTACAAATGTGTTTATTCGTTTTTCCTGAATAGTTATCAGTGTTTTATACATAAAGTCCATCGTCTGTTATTACGACTGTACATAGAACATGCCATAACATTTATTGTGTAGTGACTCGATGTAAAACTTAGGTTACAAACAATCGAGTATCAAGTTAATTAAAAAGAAACCGAACAGCTCATGTTTATATTCAGAGAATTGAAACAACCGTTACAATAAAAAGGAGTCAGAAATACTTTAAATATTGAAAAACAAATGTTTATTGTTTCTAGGAAACTAGGAGAGATAATTCCCGATAAAATAGTCGTCGCTAGTAAAAGGAAAATCTTCTTGAAGCCTTATTTAGAACTAAAACCATGATTCAACCGTAACAAGATGAAGCAGATTCCCAAATAAGATTACATAGTCTTGCCTTCGAGGCAATATTTTTCAATATTTTATCCAACAATTTAGTGAAAACTTCTTTAGCCCGGAGCCCGGCGCGTCGCGGCGAATAAAGCTCTGACAAACAGATTTTACTTTACAAATAAGGCGACAGACACGCAAAGTCTATTTAAGTGGATGTGAATCGAGTTAGCGTCTCGACTTGTACTGAATAAATGCTCGTTAACATTACTTTACTATAATATGTATAATACTAAGAAACCTTCTGTAATCATGTTTCACCGGTTGATCTGTTTAAGACTCTCTTAAAATATACGGAGATCGTACAGAGTCCTTGAATAAAGTGCCCCTCCTCGCTAACTTTACAAATCGCCAATTCCGAGAACAATTTCAAACGACCTCCATCGAACACGTAACTCGTTTAGGTTTCATTCGCCTTTAAACCTATTACCCGCATGTTAAGCCTTATTATATTATTGTAGGCTTTTTATTCCAAATCCTAATTCTATAAAGTAACATAATACTTTACCTACATAGTTTCTGAAGACCGTTCACAAATTGGGTACGACATAAAACGTTGTATTTATTCTAATAAAGGTAGTTCTGTGTCTTGGTGTCCTTTGTAACGTTTATTCAGTAATGTCGTGGAATGTTTCGAGAACTTAAGATGATCATTATTTCTGCGTCTTATCGGACGGTCAGGACGAATATAAATTGATCTTATGAAACTCTATGTAATGTAACAGATCGTATCGAGGAGGATGCTGTAAACAAATAAAACATTCATAACAAAGTCTGTGTGAAGTAACACACGAGCAGCGAGTCCGCGGAGCAGCAGCCTACTATCAACTTATGAATATTTGATGTCAGCCCCGAGGCCAGTCTGGATTTTTAATGTCATCGCTTCCTTCGCTGAAATATTTTTTTAATAGAATTTAATTTACATAAACCCGGCTCCGGATTCATTGCGTTTGTTTGTAACTGGTTTTAATTATTTATAGAGAGAAACTACTACTCACCTGATGTTTTGATTATACAAAGAGAAATTAACTACGACACAAAATAAACAATAACACGCTCGTCATAGAATAAAGAGAGTCAAAGATTTTTAAAATTAGTCAAGTGACGGTCTGAACGTTTGTGAAGAGCTAAAGAAATATCATCCATTCAATTTTATCACGACTATGAAAATATTGATAGATATGTCTATGTGAATTTTAAATATAAGCTGTATCACATATTTTTATAAAAAGGTTGTATTCTTTTAGATCTGTTCTAACATAAATATTGTATATGTATATATAACATTAGTATGTATCGAGCGAACCGATGCGAAGATTTCGCTTAAATTCAATAAATCCTTATTCGTAATAATGTAACCAGAAGCGAAGCGTTGACCTCCATACTGAATTCAATAATCTCTGAGGTCTGTAGCAAGTCACCGAGTGTCACGATACACTAATGTCTCAACTTTACTATCTGACATAATCTATTTATAGGACGTTTATTTAATGTGTTCGTCGGGTTTTTATCCTACTATTGAAAGTTTTTGGAGTATTGTTTGTAAACTGATTTGTCGAATAGACTTAGAACTATATAAAGAATGTACACGGAAATTTTATAGTCTTTCAATTAATAAAAACAAACCGTAGACATTCTCACCAGGGAATAGAATTAGGATCATACCTGAAACAGAGAAGAATAATTACTAAATTGATAATAAGCATCTACATAAAAACAACCTGAAAATTCTAATTGTATAATTATTTCTATTTCAATATAATGAACATCGGGTGTATGATATAAACGTCACTTAGGTAAATTAATTGCTCGGAATCAAGAGTAAAGCACTAATGTAAAATTCCTTGCGTTGGTCGGCGTGGAGCGGGGTCTTTAAAGGCTGAGGCGGGGGGGGGGGGGAGTGGGCCGCTTGAGGGGGTGGGGGGCTGAGGCAGCTTGTACCTACGTACACTTTTCATTAGTACTCCTCTTGCTATTATTTACTCAACATATTCAGGTTAGCTCGTAATGAAGCTGCATTTCTATGGCGTATTCTTTCGAATCTAGATTATTATTTGATCGTATGAGTACACATAACAGTAAGGTACATTATTAGGTTTTGTAAAACTATTTCATCACCAACTTCAAATTGAAAGGAAACAGGAAACATTTAGTTCAAGGAATCAATGTAATTCAAGCGATTATATCTTCTAGTCTACAGCAAGGTTCAAAAAAATAAAAGCCTCATTACACGCTTGGGAATTCCGTCGAAAGCCTTCCGAATGAAATACTAGTTGGACTAATTAAAGTGGCAAGTTGGAAATAGAATCGTATCGTTGAGTCAGCACCGAGGAAGATATCGTTCGATGGTTGTTTAACACGACACCTCGCATGTCACGCGACAGTGTACCCCGCTTTATACAGACACCATACATACACCATACACCTTACACATGTACACCCCTACATCCTACGACTAGCCGAACTAACGCACCTTGTGAAGACGGACCAGTATAATTACTTAAATAGTTTGCACTCATATCATTTCCATAATTCAAAAGGAACTCTAAACCCACACTTGGATAGCGGCTTGACAGAAGCTTACACGCACCGGACACTAAGATGACGGGCTGTGGATTTGATGTAACCCTACCTTAAGACCTCGGTGATGTTCCTTAGTTTTACATTTCAAAAGGTTAGTGTATGACCGGCTTAAGTTACACACGCATAAAGGGACTTTCATCCCGGCCTGAGAATCTGTCAGGTTACTTCGCACTATCATATGATGTCACTTATATTTAGAGCATTGTTTTAAAACAGACCTGGAAACTCATATAGCCCCAATAATTGATAGTTCTTATTTATAAATAATTTCAGCTTACATTGTCAAGTTGATATTTTTTTTAATTTTTGGGGAAGTAAAAATACACTTTCATTATTATTGGCAGCTATCAACCTGCTAGTAGCAACAATCAACCCACAACCAGCAGACAAAGCCCTCGTCGTAGTGATCGAGCGCGCCACTCCTGCCATTAGATATGCGAGTCACATTACACTTTCACAACAAGCCATTTACTTAACCCTTTCCGCGAGTGGGTCTCCTTCACCCCTGCCTCCTTCCATACTACGTTTTAGAGATAAAATGACTATTAACTTATTTATCATCGATTCTCATGTTTCGTAGTCAATATTGAACTATTCTGTTCACTAATTCGACCTCCATTCCGAACCGTTACCTGACTGTTATTGTAAATGTGAGCGTTACTTTTTATGTTTGGACGTATCTGTGTTCCTTTCTAACATCTGTAATCTACAATAGCCCTAACTGATATCGAAGAAACAAAGCCATAACCCAAAGCTAACTTAAAGTTAGCGTGTCAATAAAAGAGGCGTTGCAGTTTTATTTTAGTAAGTCAATATGTAAGCTTGTTGGAGTCGCGCCTCAAAACCTAATTGCGTTATAAACTAATAACAGCGCTGACGTCAAAGCGCTTTAAATACTACGGAATGATTAATGAATGTAGATGTTTTAAAATGTAAAACTTCCACGACTATCTACATCTTAATTACAACGTTGCATTATTTAAAAATGTTAGCGTGAAAGGTCAACCGAGTTTAAAATAATATTACCTTAATACTTTCAATTATTCATAAATAACGAAAGCATACGTTCGAGATGTTGAGTCGCGATTAAATGTATTTAGAAATTTTAAAAATAAACTAAAAAAATATTATTGACTCACTTTTATAACCTGTTATGTTGTAAAGTCTAAGCAACATTTCTAATGGGATTCGTCTCACAAAGTGTTCGTGTGAGGGTGACTTTATACAGTATTTTTTTATTTTAAAACCTTCGGTATTTTAAATCTATTAATAATTCTCCTTTATGAGATGGCGTGACTTTTATATGATTAAGTACGATTATTTTTAATTAGCAGTAATTTACAGCCGTTTATATGACGCAAGCTAAGTACAGAAATATTTTAGAAAAATATAATAATATGAGTAAGTTAGGTTAATAATAATGTTTATATTTAATTAGCAAGGCTTATATATTAACCTCGTTACCTTCAGTTAATTGGTCGAACAGTTAAAATGATTAAGGGAACGCTGGAGGTAATAGTTCCTTACAACATTTAAACGCCTAATATAATGACACTAAACTAATTAGCTATCTCTTACAAGAACGGAAAAGTGACAAGGAATTTAGTATTTATTAAGAAGCCAACATTATTTCAGGGTTTAATGAAAATGTCATTTTTATAAAATAGATAATGTGTGTATGCGTGTGTGTTTGTGTGAGGGTCTTATTGAGTATGTATATTCTCTTAAACGGCTGGAATATTCGAAGGATTTTTTATTCACATTTGGTTGGCATCCAAGATGGTTTAAATTCACAAATCAGCTCGACGGAATGCGCTGCAGTCGGTACCTAGTTTATTTAAACGGAAAAGGTTGCAACGTGTGCTCTCTACTGTATGTATTGTTTTAAAACACATTATAGATTTTCCTCTGAGCGCAATTCTGATTTTCACACAAAAGAAGTCGTAGGCACGGACTAGTGTTATAGAAATTAAAAATTCCCTCCTGGCCAGTTTTTGGATAAATTTGTATTCAAATTTTGCTAGTAATCCGAAAAAAATTAAGTGAACTAAATTTTAATTAACTATTGTTTTAACTATATTATCTATCCTTTATTATTTTCAAATAAAATCAAAATTAGTAACAACATGAAGTCAATATTAAAGAACTGATTTAAAAAGTAGTTTTGTCTCCAGTTCTATAAGATTTAATTTTCCAGTAGATTTTCTTTCTTAACAAAGTAACAGCACTCATCGGCACATCCTTTAGCGACGTTTATCTTGTTAAATCTCATAGCGCGTGCAGTTGAAGTGGCGTCTGGGAAGCGTCGCGGTAACTCTCCACGACAAAGAATAAAAGTGTAAAGCCAATTCTAACTTCGTTACAAAATAAATTTGACCTAACATAAAACGTTTGGTATGAATTTTATCATTGGGAAATCTTTTTCAATTAAGTTTTGATATAATTGTCTGTATCTGAATTGGACCAAGTTCGTAAAAAAAGTAGGTAAGAAATCAAGAAAAACTTATTTCCCAGTTTTCATTCTCATTCTAATGATGGACTGATCCTGATTGGGCGACAGACTTATCCTGTTTTTTAAAAACACAGCAAGTGTCATCATATCACTTATTCATTAAATATTCCGAAATCAATTATTTGTAAATTATAACAACCTTATATCTAGTGTGTACGAGCTATAATATCGCTTAGATGATATTTCATATAATATTTATGTTTCATATGAATGAGTGTTTTTTGGCGACCCATTAAAAAGTATATTCTATTTGACATCAGCTATATTTTATATAATACAGTAGCGTTAAGGCCGTCGTGTGAATGAGACGCTAAATACATATTTAATGGTATCGTGTACAGTCGCCGGAGACCCGAGTGTTCGGTATACAAACAGATATTCTTTTAAGGAAGTCATTGTAATAAATAAATGTATAAAACTTACATTTGTATTTTCTATACCTATATTTTTCACCTTGATTTATATCATGGTTCAATAGAACTGATCTGTTTTAAGAATATTCACTATACAATTGAATTATAATAATTCATAAAGATGAAATCAAATCCAGTAAAAGCAGCTTGAAAGCAGGATTTTTTTACATAACTCTCTTTATTTTTAACAATTACTAAACCTGTTCAGTACCACTTGTAACTTTTTATAAACATCAACCCACCGCACCTACACATATTATTCATACATCCGATATGTCCCACATCTAAATCCTTCATTCTTAATTTATTTGTCATTTCACTTGTATTCCTAAAGAGGCCCGCACTCCATCATCTCTAGCTAATTTTATCCTGAGACTCGTTTCATCGAATCGGAAACGTTTGTTACTGTGATACATTATTTTCTCAAATACAATATTTGAAGTAAATCGCTCACGGACTTTACAAGACCGGTGTTAAAAGAACTTAAACGTTTAAACGAAAATACTACTTTTAAAACATGATTCGACTTCTTTTGTATACTTTCTTTAACATGGTTTAAAAACGATATCTTATAACAGTTACATATAACATATAAACAATATATTAGAACGCAAAGAAATTAAGTAAACTAGTAAACTTAGTTTTCTTCTTAAACACTGAGTTCTCTTGTAAAGTCTGTTAGCGAAGTATTTCTTACAACTACGGAGCTTACACTTTCAACATCTGAACTGTATTTAGTATCAAAACTTTATATACATTATGAAAGAGAATTAAAAATGTTAACTTCTCCGCTAAAGAGCCAATTGTAAGAAGATATAGTTATGAACATAGTTATATAAATTCAACTACATTTTTCAAATAATAGATTTTTGCCAACTATCTGTGACATGACGTGCTCTAACTTTATATTATATTCCTCAATTACACGAGTTATGGAAATGTGGTTTTGCAAAATATGTTTTCAAAAATATATCTTCAAAGCAATTACTTAATTTCTGAATGGAGGTTTCATAAAAAAATGTGCCAGAAACCTTTTCATTCGTTACGAGAACGAGCACCGGAGAACCCTCGGAGGTCACCGGCTAATTAGATCTTTTGTTACTCTAATAAATAAATACAACTAAATATACACATATAAAGAGAGAAGGGTTTACTGAGAGCCAGTATTCAGTGTTCTATCGGAACTCCGTCAATGAATTGGAATTCTGTAACATATGGAATGTTATGAATCTCCAATTACTGCATAAATAAAAGCTATGCTTTTTGAACTTTTGAATTCATTGCTCTCCAATTGAAATAGTATTCAAAAAGCAATATTCGATAAAAGAGCCGCAAGAAATCCACATGTGCACTGGAACAGCACTTAATATCAGCGACTAGGCATTTACAGGCAGGTAGAGTAGGTGGAGTCAGATTCAATTTAGTTATGTCTGTGAAATATTGAGAACAAAGAGGTTAAATATATGGAAAAGACATAGAGTACATAGTCATATCGAGTGTAGCGGCACGCGGTTCTTTATCAATCCAGCGAGTTAAATCAATTTACTTGTTACCCCTATTCAGTACTGTAAATCAAAGTAAAGTTCATGTTTCCGTGAAGCTGGAACTAGTCCTGTGTGAGCCCGGTGACACCTGCGACCAACTTCATCTACAAAGAGAACTAAACACACGGTCGATCAGGTTCATGAGCTGCGGGCGCTCTGAGTACCGCCGACAATACATACGAGTACCATCACGATCTCTCACTGTTTGATTACTGAAAGACACAACTACAAAAAAAATAAAAATCATTAACATAAAGTCTATATTTAATAAAACTTTTATCCTAATTGTAAGACCAATAGAAAAATAACAGCATGAATTATTAAATATATCACAAGTGGAAGTAAATGCGATGAGACCACACTCGCGCGACTGATATATCATAGTTATTATATTTGTGTTTCAACTCCGCACACACGGAACGAAATATTCACCGGAATTTAATACCCATCAAAGTTTTTGGAAATGTTTGAGTTGTGACGGAGTTTAAGTTGCATATATTTTATTTAAATTGAAATCTGTCTGTTTATTTTTTGTCAGAAATCGTCCTTTGTTCAAACTAGAATTAATATTCAGAAGCATGTTCGTGATGCTGTTCCAGGACAACTAAAACAATTAGTACATTCATTAGAACTCTGGACGTATTTAAAATGTAATTGCGTTGTGTTGTATTCCAGTTTTATAAAATGATATTAATTAGGCAAATTTTCTTTGAAGATCAGGCAGGATGTAATAAAAATAACGACGTACTTACCCAGAACTAACGATTTGAATTGTAAATGTGTTTCAGGCACAAAAAAAACTGAAGCTACAGGAACGTAATCATGGTAATAAGTTTTGTCATTTTTTCTTCAACAATAATCGTGACCAGATCTCATGATCAGAATAGAAAAGAAAATATTTACAAAATAAGTCTGTTATTGCTATAAATTATTTTTCGACATCTTTCCTCTTTTTAATAATAATGTTTTATAAATCTTAATCACAAACTTAATGAGGTACCTTAATCTACATATATCGTATAACGAAGATTCTTCTTCAACATTAAACAATCCGTTATTTATGAAATAGCTGAGTTGTTTCTGTCGTAAAGTTTAGTAGCGAGCGATCCGGCTAACAGTGGTGCGTTCAGAACACGCTAACACAATAACGTTATCATAGTCGTAGGACGAGCAAGCTCGGATGTTTGCCAAATAAATCATCTCACTTCAGAAAATTACTCTTTGGCTAAGTTTTATTTCCAATCCAGATATTACTTCCAGCTATAACAAAGTTGCTCTTCGCTTAAAAACAATAAAGGGTTGAAAGTTTTCATATTATATTTGAAAGAAATTCTTTGAAAGTCTTTTAAATTTCTTACGGATTTATGATTTTGTTAAAAATATAAATACATATCTCGTTGCCTATAAACTTCAAGGTTGTTTTTATAATTTCATTATTCGTGTTTGACAAAAAAATATACATATATATATTGTGTTAGCCATTGTTAGACTACAATAGATTTTAGTATTGTATTATATACTCATGAACAATAACGTCACGAGGGCACGTGAAACAGACGGAATTGACAAAAATTAATAATGCAAAAATTGAGCTACAATTGAAAAAATGGGCCACAGAACTGCATGAGTGTGCATGAACAGTTCCAGCGACGCTATTACAACGACACTGAAACACATTTAGAAATCTGAATTTAGTCGCTTGCTTTTACTCTGAACGTTTCAACATTCCGACCAGCCACCGCTGCGTCATTAAGATTACTCATTTAATTATTTGATTTAATTACAGCTGCGAAATGTTTACAAATTATTATTGTTAGTATTACAGATCGCTGCACTCAATTAGCACACGCTGTGTTTTTAATTCAACTTTCATTATAATGTTATTCAAACGGACATAGCGGGATTAATACTCGTAGCGCTGCAACTAATTAATTCACCCTTCCATCCATCACGTTTGTGCTGTTTATTCTTGAATATGAATTAATGTATTCATCATCTATCGTTAACATTACTATCTGTTGTTGTCATTTTAGTGTATCAAAATCCGCATGGCTAAGGTTTCAAGGTGACTTACATTTAAGAATTACTAGTTTCGACCACGCAATAAATGAAAATCTTTTCTGTGCATCACCTCACAGTCGCCAAGTATCACTTAAGTCGTAGTTGGTGAAACTGCTCAGGACTGATACCGTGGAAGGAAACAATTTTTCGTATTCACTGTGATTAATAGTTGGCATACATGTGAAGCAATCAATCTGTTCACTAAATACCAGTTACGTGAACGTCGGAGGATACGGTGTGAGCGTCGACGACGAACATCGCAACCACAACTACAAGGTTCCGTGTAATTTATTACAACCGACATGCGAAAACAACATATTTTTTAACAAAATAAACGCTATAAACAACAATTTACCGCCTGACTACGTTTAAATAAATGTATAATGAAGTAGGCTTTACAGTAATCGCATTACATAAACATTATTAAACAGAGTAAAACCTGCTAGTTGTGAATTTATACAAATTTGCTCGGGGGAAGCGCAAACTAAACTAAAGTAAATTTTGCTACAGTCAGTGACACCTGCATAATGCAAGTAATACAATTTCAGGCCAAAATGTGCTGTCGCAGCAGCTCCTGCGTCATGCACTTTCAACTGGCAGCATTTGTAGATAATGTACTGTACTATCCGTACGATGGAATGTTCATCTGTTGTAGTGTGCGTGTGAGACGTGTGTGCCTGGCTCACGTCAGCTGTCGTAACTGAGATTGTGTTGTAATACGCAGAGTTTCTTAGACTGCGGTAATTGCTCATAAAGTATTTTAATCAAGGTTGGAATTGTTTGGAAAATAAAGCCCTCACGAGCGGGTGTACCGCACGCAGGGCTTTAGAGCGGCGGTGAGGCGGCGAGGCGGTGAGGCGTGCGTAGGCCATATTAGTATAAATTATGGCTCGTTCATTACAATACATATGTGCAAACAACCGACACAAATAAATTCTACTAGTATAAGCTTTTACGTAGCGCTAATATAAAATTAAATGGAAAAAAAGCATTTACTAGTTGAATGCAATTTGTTGAAATAAGTTTCTAATGAGCATTTTTAAAATCATTCCAATTAGAAGAGGGAGTACCTTTTATACACCACAATATACAACTTTTCATAATACGGTGCGCAAAATCCCTATAATGATGCAGTTCAATGTAACTTGAATCAGCAAAGACCTTTGTAAAGACGTCATGTGCGTCACACTTTTCCTTCCTAACAGACGCTCCCCATTCTCACAATCGTTTCCTTCTATACTGACGTCTGCATATTTCATAAGGAATCTCACTTCGTCACTTTATTTTTCTTTAAACATTCAGTCTGTTTAGAGGAATTGAAGTCAGACAATGAATTGTATCACGTCTACCTCATTGTTATCTATATTAAAGTATGTCTCAGAAATAAAAACGAATAAAATAAAATTTATTTACTATATTTTACCGCCAATATTTTTTTATTCTCCTTTTTATATGTATAATATATACAGTATTTTGAACAGATATTTCAAGAACAATAAGAAAGTTATTGTTGTTCAAATAACTTAAAGAAAAACAATTTTATGAATATAAAACACAATTTTTTTGCTACTGTAAATAATAAATGATTAAATTTTATATATCAGCCTACGTAAATTTTGTATTCTTGAGGTCTTTTATTTGCAGAAATTTTTGTAGGTCACGTTTAGAAATATTCTCAATCCTGACAAAATTATGTTTGAACACTGTATTAGATCGACCTTATTACGTTCATCACTAAACAGCTACTTATACTCTATACAGAAATACTTAAATTTATTATTATTCTTTGGGATCGACCCGGCACTTCTGCGGTGAATGCATGGAATGCTGACACATTTCGTCTGATTATGTGAAGCAACAGTCTGGAGCAGTGTGAACAGTGACATCATGGTAACATTTTTATATTTTCTTAAATTATACAATGCGAAGCTCATGTAAGAACACAACTAGATATAAAAAAATAACTGTAAAATATAATGACATCAGAGAAAAATTGTAAAAAAATACGGACAATATACAATTCAAATCACAAAATCTCAGAGACATGAAATAACTGTTACACTTTTCCCAAAAAAATATAACGTGATTTTTTTTTTTAAATGTTAAAGGGGGCAACCGAGCAGACGGCCTACCTGATGGAGGTAGTACCGTCGACCATAGACATCCGCGACATAAGACATGTTGCGGATGTGTCACCACCCCTGACTTGGGAGGAGGGGAAAGAAAAATGGTAAGGGGAGGAAAATGGAAAGGGCAACCGGCTCTCTCACTCATCGAACGAAACGCAGCAACTAAGTCTACTTCACGCCGACCTTCTGTGAGAGGGTGGTACTTCCCCGGTCGAGCCAGCCCATGTTCGAGCTGTAGTAACTTGACCACAGTTAGGCTCTACCACATCTCAAATGATTAAATTTTGTTCACCCACAATGTTTATGCCTATTTTTAATAAATTATGATTTTCTATTCATACAATGAAGTTTGATTTTCGACTGTGAATATGTGATCATAAAATTTTAAATGAGAAAATATCACAAAAAGGGCAGACAAACTAAATTTACAGCATGAGTAAAAATAAATAGAGATCCAAATATGCACATTGAGAATACATTATACTAATACAAATATATTACGTAACCTTATTCTCTCGCTATCTAGAAAAAAACAAGTTGACCTAAATTTTCTAAGTAAAGATACACTTTAAGTTTCAGACCCTTTGAGTGAACGTTCGTCCTCGGATGTGTACTCAGGGTAGTTTTTACGTTAAAGGACACCCGAGAGAGACCCATAACACAACATTACAAACAATATATTGTCAATAAATTTGTTTTAACTCCTTGAGAGGAACTGAATACAACAGATTCACGTCAAAGCTCGCAATCACTAGCAACTAGTTGACTAAGTTGACATATGAATATAAATAAATGAAAAAGTTGCACGATTACTTGTCAAGTATCCATGCGAATATTCAAATACCGTAATATGACTAACTGAAAAGAAAGGTAAATGTAAAATATCTTGATATATCCATTAAATCTCTATATCCTTGAAATCTTGCGAAATTTAAAGTACCTAGTAAAAGGCATTGGTTTGATCTCATTGACGCAGGGATTGTAGAGAGAGCGAATTCAAAGTGATCAATAATAAGGATGTATTCCTGTGTAACAGTTCCAGCAACATAAGTTGTTTTCTAATTTCTGTCTTTCATAATAAACATTTATATGTATATTGGAGCAAGTTAATAACATATCTGCAAGTTTAATAACCAAATGTATATTCTTTAAATCTCAATAAACCATTTTCTGTATTACTAAATTCTAATTTTAATTTCGTATTAAGCAACAAAATTTCTTTTTAGTTAACACTTATAAAATCATAAATGTTAAAACAGCGCAGCGATCATGCAATTTGTGCCGATGTACAGGACACAGAGATTGAAAAGAACTATTTAATCTTGTTTCTTTGAATTATATAATTTGTGAGAAATACCGCAGCGTTTGTATTTATAGATATATATGGCTAACAAACTTAAAGATTTTCCATGTAAAATCTATTCTAAAATTTTTGTAGATAGAAACAAAATATCTCCAGTTGTATCGAGACTTACATAGCGTAGCTCATTATGACTTCCATGGAAGAAGATAGTGAGTATGGTACGGAGTGGGGAGGAGACTGCAAGAAAATTGTTCTCGTTTCTCAAACAGGCTGTTTCGCAACGCTTGTTAGCAAATTCTTTTCCGGGCGTTTCAAATTTCGTCTCGTCAGAGGCTTAACGAAGCTGCCTTTACGTTGATTTTAAACGTTTTCAGATTAAAATGTTGATTACAAACCTTATTAGAACTCAATTGTCGAGCAACCAAAACAATATTTCATTAATATTATTATTATAACACCAACGTTTCTATATATTTGTTATAAATTTAACTACATATATTTCTTATATAAGTAAAGCAATGTGAGCTCAATATTAAAATAAATATTGAGAAGATTTGAGTGTGTGGTATCGAATGCTACTGACTTAGTGTAACCATAAAGTATTACTCTCCAGTTTTACTTTCAATATCACGAGTGGTTAAGTGATAAAAAATTTAAGATTGTCCTCGATAGTGACCTCAAGTAAATCTTGGGTAATCTCATAAAGGGCAGTAATTGCGCCCTGCAAGGACGGACCAAGGGCCAAACGTGACCGAAATATTAAAGTAAGGATCCCGCAGTAACCATTTTTTATCACTTCAAAACTTTAGCAATATTTTGGTATTGTTTGCTCACTAGACTCACAACACCGTTACCTCATGGTAAACAAACGTTCGTATCATATATGTATTACGTATGAGAGAAGCATTCATTATATATTTCAATTATTAAAATTATATTAATTACTGTAAATTAAATTAAGAAGAAAATAAATAAAACTACTTTCAATTTGTTTTGTATCTCATATATCAAGTATAACATATTATCGAAAGGCGTTAGCAAAAGATCTAATCGGATCAAAATATCCTTCTTCTTGTCTTTTAATATTATTATAGCATTAAAATAAAACAATGTTTTTAAAGACACGTGATCACTCTATCTCTCTGTTTTTCCCTCCCCTCACTCAATATGAAAACTTTCACTAATTCTACTCACTTCAGCGAGAGTGTTTCCCCCTTTCAATTGTTCTTCAATACCGAATCCCGTTTAGTAGCTTTAAACCTTTTAACGAAACGCCTGAATGTTACAATGTTGGCAATATTTAACTTGTAAATTGCAAGTTTGCACTTGCACGAATTATTTTGTAAATAAAATGTGAAAATGTTTTGAACGTCGTATAGTTGGCAACGCTGACAGCACACATCGCCCCACTGACCTAACTCCGATACAAATAGCATCGGTTATATGTTTCATGTATTGCGAAATACTGTATTTTATATGAAAATTTATGTTGAATCAATGTATCACCAATTTTTATATATTTCAATACGAATGGTCCAATTTGAAAGTTTAAAATATGAATCCGACAACAAGTTCACTATATATTAGCAGAGAAGTATTTTGTAAAAATATGGCGAGCAACTTTATACTTTACGTAAATAATAATAAGAAATCCAGTAAGTTCTTTCTCGATACGGAATCGTATTTCTTAATAGTTAAATTGAACAAACCCTCCGCTTCTAAATCTCATTTGAAACCAACGAGTAATACGGTCTAATAAATTGAAACAAACAAAACAATATAAAGGATCGCTACAAAAAACATTACAAAAAGAGTTACGGCATCACGATATCGCATCAATTATATCGCTTTGATGTTTGTTGTTGATGGAGCTCTGAACAGAAACGTTCTCATCTGCGATATAAAACAATTGTTAACGGATCGTTAAAAATAATCATCATTCGTAAATTAATAGACGGTAGCGGAAGAATGAATGATGATGTAATAATGTGAATAATAAATTAGATGTCAGAACTGACTATCGTTTCAGAAGCTGTTCAGAAGCTATTCTGTTTGCCTGTCTGCCGGTGAAAGAAAGAAGTGTTTTGCTGTGTCCAGATGTTAGAAAGAGATACAAGGAAAGTCAAGTGACATTTTACAACACCTGCTCAAATGTGGCAGTAGTGTTCGGGACACACGATGAAATCTGGGCTTTGTAGAGACATAGGAGCTATCTCGGCGTCAAACTACCGCCGTACTATTTGAAGCTTAGCGAGATTCCATACACTAACCTGTCTTATTTTTGAAAGCAATGGTACAACCATATTTAAGGTTTTTAAACATATTAATATTTTATAACTAATGGTTGATTCCATTCAAAGCAATTGAGTCAATGTAATAGTTGAGACTCTGTAGGGAGAAAAGCATACTCATAATTTTGTTTCATAATTTCCTCAAGATTAGAATCGCTCAATTCGGGGACTAGTCGAAGTATCACTCTGCTCCTCTTTCCAACTCTATTTGAATCTAATTCGCCACGGAGCTGGATTGATACCGGCTCACAACTAGGCTGTTAAATTCATTAATAAAAAAAGTCAATATAAATTCAAGTCGTTAATGTGCAGTGAAAATAGATGGCAAAAAGAGAGCAGACCCCCGACCCTTCAGGAATACCTGCATTGACTATCATTATTACCGTCAAGCACTGCTGAACAGCCTTTAAAATCTACTCGCAAAACACGGTCAATCAGAAATGTAGACAATCAGATTACTGTATAGAAGTAGGATATGAATCAGATAAAAAGCTTTCCAATAAAGCTATCTTGCACATCATGGAAAGTTTTGATATATTATCGAGCCCCACACGATTCCCTTAAGCGACTAAGTAAATGTTATATTTGTAGTCGACCCGTTATATTAAAGTTTGTTTTACTTTCACCACAGCTGAATACTTCGTTATACCTGTAATGTATTTCGGTCATTTTGGTCGTCGTGTAATAATTATTTATCATCTCTATCATCCCATTTTACGAACACTAATAAAAACGTATGAGATGTAAATAAAATTTTATTATATACGAGTATATACAATATTTATGGACCTTAAATGTGGGAGAATGTGTTTGGAATAAAGTTAACATTTATTTTTTAACCACAGTACAAATTTCAACTCACCCAAAGTTTTGTATGTAACTACTTAAGATTGACATTTTACGTA
This sequence comes from Danaus chrysippus, assembly GCA_916720795.1. Taxonomy (NCBI): domain Eukaryota; kingdom Metazoa; phylum Arthropoda; class Insecta; order Lepidoptera; family Nymphalidae; genus Danaus; species Danaus chrysippus. The sequence goes on along the minus strand of CAKASE010000080.1, from coordinate 1,390,421 downwards.
CTTTTGCTGAACATTTTAGGAACAAATTATGATCTTTTTGTTCTTCATTTCCTAAATATGATCGTATTATCAAATTGAACAAATTAATTTGTTTTTTAATATTTATATTTATACTAATTTTTTTGATTACAGGTGGAATAAAGATATGTAGTTTGCTAAAAAACTAAATCGAAAATGGAAATAATAAAATGTTTCTATATAAAATAAAAGGTACCCCTTATTTATTAAAATTTATTATTCTATTATTTTTTTTGTTTATCTTTTCAGAATTTGGTTTTGAACTTGCTATGAAGGACATACGTTACAATAGAGGTTTATGAAATTCGACGAACAGAAAATTTTTAATATCTAGCAACGAATCAGTCACAATTGAACCCGAATATGAAGTAAATTAATAAATTCTTTATCGATCTATGTTTCTTTTTTGAAGATAGTTTTTGTTTAATGAAATAAAGATTTTGATTCATTATTAAATTCGATAAAGCGACACGGACTAAAAGAGGATGAACTTTTTCTTCATATCAGATCCCTCACGGACACAATCTAACGGTATTTCATTACATCTCATTTTGTCGTTAATATATACTGTCACGGCAATATGACCAATATAATAACATATTACAAGTGGCATACTAATACTAACATAAAATATAAATTATGAAACCTCTACTAATACTATTAAATAACTATAATTTTAATTTCCTACCAAAACTGCAATGAAAATTTGAGCATAATATTCATTAACCACAATTTCGTATGCTGCTATAATATAACAGTTATTAAATTAGTAATGAGGCTGGAATATTTACCACCTCCTACTTCGTTTAAACCTACCGACGGGTGGAATGACAGCCAAGTATTGTTTAGTCGAAATAAAAAATATAATGTTGAGCCGAAACCTCTTAGCATTCAATGGATTCACCGTGAGGTTGCGGGGCCCACGCGTTGCAGGAAGGGGAGCTTCAACAGTGCCTGGGACTTGTGACTCAGGTGTAGGTTTAAGACCCTATCTAACTCACGTAAAACGCTCACCTCCTCCACAAACAACATTTTTCTATTATTTCTCATAGGTATTCATCATTATAATCCTATCTGAAGCTGCTTTAAGTATAGAGTAAAGCTTGACGTTTAATTTTATAGCCCTAGTGCCTTCTCTGTATGACTTCTTTCTTATTTATTTATTATTCTATTAATATAAATCGTTTTAACCAAAAAAATTGTAGAAACGTAGACTACGGGAATCATTATCTATGTACGGAACACCTTCAATATGTACTAAGCATTAGATTCAAGTGAGACATAGAACAGGAACCAGGAGCCCCTCCCTGTTACAGTGAGAATGAAGATGAAAAAACCTCACAGTTTACAGACGGATGTGAAAAAAATAATTTTGTAAGCGTTCCGCCATTAAAGCGACGCTCGTTATAACCAAAAGTAAACAAAGGTGTGTGCGTAGAGAATAGAGGGGAGGTGTGGATCGTGCGTATGACAATACAAAAGATTTTATACATTATACATTAATATTACACAACATAACGTTTACTGAAAGATACTCACTAAATAAATAATAAAAATGAAACCCACTATACAACTACGGTTCATTCGTTCCGTAATCACTTGAGTGTCTCACATCGAAGTCTTTATTGGACATAAAAAAACTGAAGCATAGAGAGTTTGTGAAATACCAATTAACAATACTTTGGTTTCATTGAAAAGTACGGAAAATATGTTATGTGAACTATTTTATGGTTTAAAAATGTATTTTTAATCACATCTAATTTTATCCATTGTTATAAAGAATCCTTCAAATAATGTTTAACACTGAAGTTTAATCATTTATGTTTCATTGTCTTACAGTTATTTCCTATTCAATGACTATGATGTTGCGGGAACATTATTTTAAAAAGTAGCCTAAATTTATTTCTGGCATTATAATTATGAACATTCAAGACGACATTCTAACTTAATGGTAGTTTCAAAATCGAGACTCACACAAACATACTCCTGCAATAATATTGTTATTGGAAATGAATCGCTTTATTTCCGAACAACAGAACTTTATAATGAATGAGTGAGTATAAGGCGTCGCGTCGCCCGCGTCGGAAAATCAAATTAATAACACTCTTTATTAAATATCGAGAGGTCGTTTTGTTGAAATAATTAAACATTTAAATGGTAATGAATGAGAGAACACTACACGTACCGAGTGCTCATTGTTCAAACAAATTATGAACACTTTCATAAAATTAGAGAAGATTCAATTTAATTTTAAACAGAAAGGAGTGTGAAATTCATTCGCAAAGTAGTAAGAAGAGTTGTGATTGTATAATTAGTTTAATATAACTTCTTTTATAACGAGCTCCTCGATTAAATCAATTTAACCTCGTCTATGCATAATATCGGGTTTGTAAATTTGAAGAATCGTTTCAAGGCGAGTCTCAAATAAAAGCCTCGGTCGAAAGATGTCGTGAACTCCGGACACCTGTTCCAAATTCTTCTCATTCTCATCACCAATTTACATTTTTTACGCAAAAAGTTATCCTCTGACTTTATTACAATAATATCTTTAACATCTCGACGATTTATTTATTTGAATGATGAAATTTTTAATTTTGTTTAATAATTCGATTTAAAATCCATCTGCCAGAAATACAATTAGTGATGTTAATCTGTGGCTTATCTTACTGTTTCAGTGACAAAAGATACTGGAATTAAATGCTCTTCAATTTTATAATTAATATAAACACTTCAAGATTTATTTCAATGATTCATTTAAAAGTTATTGGATACGAAAACGATAACTATTAATGTGATGATCCTTATTGTTACTTATGATTACTGTTCAGTCGATATTCTTAAACATGTCAACCAATGAAAAATATTTACGGCAAACTTCATGTAATTTTTAGTTGAATTATCGTGTGTAATATAGGTACTCAACACATGTTATTTATGTTTTTCTCCGCATTAATAGTGTTAATCGCATCAGTCAAGCGAAACGAAATAATAATATCAAAATTTGATTTATTATTTAATAGCATCGATCAAAACTCGACTTCATATTAAGGAATATTAATGAAGCATTGTATTGATAACTTTGTTTAGTGTTTCAAAAAGAAAATAGTAACATTATATAGAATGTTACCAAAGCGAATAACTCGCATGGCTTACACATTAAGACGCGAGGAAGAACACAGTCTCGGGATTAGTACTGTGTTGGTAACATATCATTATATATAAGAATATATTAAGACTTAAACAATAAGCATGTTATTTATATATATGACATTGGACATCAAACGCTAATTACAGTGAAATTATAATTCCGTTCCAATATGTAGTACAACGACACAAAATCAATTGTAGTGAGTTACAAACAAACTGAACTATCTCAGTCCGCAGACGTACATCTCGCTCCGCCTGTACCCACCAGCCTGTATAAACAACACAACTTGCCTCAATTCCGAATTGATTTGCTCTTTTGTGTTGCTCCACGGCGACTCAATTAACAATCGGCTTTAATTGATGTTGTTTGACAGATTATTGTTTAACTTCATAGTATTCTGGGATAACTTGAATATTGAAATATATTGTTTTAAAATATTTTTTGTATTTAAACTACATACTGTTAGTAATAATTATTTATTATAATTTAAATTATGATGTACTTTATGATAATACACTGATATTTATTGGGAATTCTTATAATAGTTAACTAGTGCCCTCTGTATGATATTATAACTAACCCTTACCTAAATGTGTTACCTTTGAATATTATAAATAGGATGTAAGTCTTAGACTGGGGATTCTGTTACGGGATGTATAGCATTAAATATCTAATTGGAAGTACTTCCTAAATTTATTTCTAACACTACACATTTCAGTTTCTAGATTTTTAGATTATAAGAACTCGTAAAGCTGTTATTTTAATATTTTAAATACAGTAACGCCGCACTTCCTCTATCGCTACAGTCGTGTTATGTTGTTCGTCTATGAAACTATCAATGAACACAACTTAAAGAACTTGTTAAGTTGCTTTCAAACGTTCCGTTCATGCTCCCTTACAATGTTGGCGTTTCTCAATTTATGTTTTATTAATTAACACTAAGTATAAACATACACATAAACATACATCTTTATTTGTATATATATTGATAAACTATTTTCTCTATAATATATTTCCGATTCCCAGCCGATGTAAATATTCATTTCAATTAAAATAATATCATTCATATTTTTATTTCATTTATTAACCGCGTCGTATCGGTAACACATTGCCAATATTTCATTTAGTCGATTAATCTTTTGTTCAAAATTCACAAGCCACCAGAATATTTGGGTGTCGTCGGCGAGAGCAATGTTTTATTTTAATATAATACTTTTGAAAGCTGTTGATGAGAGATCAAATATTTCTCTTAAATTCAACTTTTCTAAGACATGATAATGGGAAATAATGTATGCTTTTTAAAATGTTGTGAACTGAAAGAAGTTTTTGGATGGAACATTCAAATATACATAAACTGGAATCGTCTTAGCTCACATTCATTGGAAGGATTAGTATAATTTCATCGAATTTGTGTCTTACAGCAGCGGTATAAAGTTGAAAATCGCATGTAAACTTCTGTGCGACAGATCGTCACTAAGGTATCAGCATGACAGTTCAGTATTCTGAGGCTCCAGTCATCAGGGTTTCACCGGCGGACTGAATGACATTCGTTAATTTCAAACATAACTAAAATGAACTTTATATAATGATATCTAAGACTTATGAGGGTACACAATTAAAATGAAACAAGTATCGGATACTTTCCCCGTAACCTTTTAATTGAATACAATTGAAATGAAATGTAAAAATAAAATAATAAAATCGCGTAGTCAAATCCGAAAATCATTATATTTTAAATATAAACTCCATAGTTCAACTCTACTATATTTTTTATCATTGAAATAATCCCTAACACTTGTAAACGCTGTAATTATTTTTAAAGACCAACTTCAGTTCCTCTTTCATCATATTTTTTCTGTCATACATAAAACAAGACTGATAACAATATCGTCATAGTATGTTAAAGTTGGAAATAATTTCGCAGCGTCCTTATTTATTTGGGAAAGCCTTTGTACCCTATTCATAGGCTTTTAGAGGATAGCGATAAAAAGAGCCCTTGGAACATGGAGAAAGTGATGATAGGTTTGTTTTCCATTTTGCATAAAATGTTTCAGGGTTATTTTGTTCCGCGAAGAACTAAAAACACATTTTCAAAGAACGGGATAAAAAACTAAAATTTATCAATGAACTTATATACACATTTGAAAAGCAATTTTTATAAACGATCGAAAGGCACACGTATGTATTGGAACATATTGGAAATCGTGAAACATCTCATCGTATTCTATTCAGCATTTCTTATTCCTAATTTCTCTTTATCGATATCCATTTCTCTAACCGAATTATTTAAGGAACTCCGTCTTGGAGACTCACTTACTCACTCCTTTAATATTTATTCCATTCTTTTGGATCATATGTATTTAAAGATTTATTTAAATGTGAGACTTTAAAATATTAGAAACTGATGATAGAAGACTGATGTCCGCCTTAATACGACGAGTTTAATTTTTTAATTAAAACAGTTTACATTTCTAAAATAATCTATATATACAATACATAAATATCTAGAAACATATCGCATATAATAATTCTAATAAAGATATCAATATAGTCTCAGTCGTTGCGTGATCGTGTCGTTGTCGTTAAGTAATGTGAACCTCACGACAGATTTACGATTGCATGTAACATAACATGCATGACGTTACACGACACGCTTCTATTTTAAGTAATAGCATTCATTTAATGCATACAATTCATTAATATAGAAATAAAAATATTCTATTACTAGGAATTTTTCGAAACACCTCGTTAAATTCTAAACTACGTTATTTATGATACATAGAAAACGCTCTCATATTCTAATTATCCATTTTAAAAATGACTGGATAGTGCTTGAATGTACATATTTCCACCCGTTGGTAGGTGAAACTGGAATCGAAGGTGGTCGCACTATCTCAATTGAGCCCTATTAACTGTAGCCTTGAATGAAACAGACAGATAAAAAAGAAAATTTTTTTTTTGGTGCGCATATGAGGAAGAAGGTTGCGATAGAGGAACACGACAAATATGAAAAACTGAATATAAGACGAAAAGAGAAACGAGCATTGTTGCTAAATTCGAGGTCTAGCTGAGAATATTTAGATATCACAAGATAGGATACAGACTTAACCATACGTAGGAGGCCAGACGTCAAAAGAATAAGATATCGATGGTGTATTAATGCGGCTCAGGTCCAAATAGTCATCCACATCCAGAATCGTTGCAGCTTATTTTACATAATGGAATAAACTTACTACGGGTGATATAGAGACAAATTTTAATTATATAACATTTATATATCAGGAACAATAACTATTATCATCACAATCACTAATCTGTTAATTAAATCTATCAGAACTTATTCTCTCCCTTTAAGGAAAACTTGCCTTTGTTTTCGACCTCAAACTAAATATAAGATATTTTTAATTCATGTTTAACTTTGTTACTAAGTTGTTGAGTCACGAAACAGGAATCTCTGGTTTATTTTTATCATTGGCTTATAAATAATAATAACAAATTAAATAAAACAATTTGACCTTAAATTAAAAGATATTAAATAATATTGTTAGTAAAAGGTAAACCAGCCGACAGAACAGAACCTTTAGTGGACCGTAGAAGGTAAAACATAATAAAAATATGATGCCCTCCACTGTTGATTTTAGAAGGTTGTTAATTTATGTAAATTATGTATTTAGGATTCCTCAGCTACACTTTTACTTTATTTGTCACCAAAATTATTTTAAATAAAAAAAATGTCTTTTGCGGTTATATTATGAAGTAGAGAAAAAATGTTTACATCACATTTGAAGGCACTTAAATCCAGTATTTTATTTTTGATAATGAAGTTTGCGCTACAGTAGTAATATGATGATGTACAAGTTATACAAATACTTCCACAGCTTACAAATATTGCTAAAATCTGAAACTGGTTGCGGTCCCTTAGATATTAAAAAAGACAATTAAATATTACACGTGTTTATTGACGAGTTTTAAAAATACTTGTTCTCGCAATCATTTTAATTTTTTATTTATTTTAATGCTGATATCTATTAAGTAATATCAGAACTTAGAGACTGCTGCCTGTCCGAAGACAGATAGATTGCATCAAAGGGTTTAAATTGTTTACTTAAAAACCAACACACGTACAATATTAAATGAACAATTCGACAACATGGCTGATTTAATACTTTAATTACATTTACATACAAGTTAGGTTCAATGAAACTTAATATTATTATAGTAAATGTATGGTACTGCTCATGAAGGATAATTTGTTATTTGTATAATTAATGTAATGAAACAATTGCATATACATATAATTTCTTTTGTTCGAAGAATATATTATTTTTATGTTTAAATGATGATCATTATGAAAACATCCCTTTCCTGTGTTACATACGGGCAACATGTTAAAAAATAAACGAACATAAAATATCATATAACGAGTGACGCTGCCGACTCTAAGAAACGAACACCAAGCCGTGTGAACCAGAAGATTCCTGATACCACACAAGCTATGGAATGGGATTGCTATCCTAACATCGGGGCGATCATGTAGTCTTAGGTGTAGGTTATATATAAGTCTTCATATGTATTTCTTATTATAATATACATATAGTAAGAAAGTAAATTTCGTAGTTTTCCTGAAACCTCTGGTTGCCACAATATATAATTCCTAATTAGCTGATAATGTTCGTACCTTCTATTTGTTTTTTATTATCTAAGCAGATATGTATCCGTGTTGTTATGTGTTGTATAGGAGAGCGTACTATGTGTTAGCCGACCTGTAATACATTGTGTACAGCTGTATCTATAAGAGCCGTTATATTTTACAAGAACAATAAGCCTTTTAAAATTAAACGGATCGTATAATTCGTTTTGTTCTTTACACAAACAGTTCGGGAATCGTACATGTCCTGATTACTCTGTAAATACTGAATTAAACCGCGATGCCGTACTCGCGCGAATAACACACAAATAACACATTTAAATTTGTATTTTAAACGGAATCCATTTTATTTTACGCGTTAACTTTATTTTGATGTTAGTAAAGTGCCTATAATTAATAGAACAGGATGAGAATCTATGGAGTATTTTAAAAAAATATTTGTTTAGAAGTCTACTACATATTTGGACCCTTTAATTTTTTCCATATAATCGGTTTATAACTTTACCTAGAAGTGTACGTTCCTTTGAAGTGTTTCTGAATGAATACTTCTATAAAACTGACAACAGTGGGATCATTCACATCACCTACCAACGTTCGGGGAAACATAGTCGAGCCACAACTGATGACAGATGTCAAGTGTTCCAAGAATATACCATCTAGTGTACACATAGTAGGTTAACAAACAGATACAACTACATTGTTATCTGATACAACACATATACAGTTTAAACAAAGATCAATATTGAAATGATTTACTATCAAATGTTTTAAACAAAGTTAAGCTTAGTAAGTTCGTTTTAGATAAATATAAAATATCAATAAAATAATGAGCGACCTTTACTCGGAACACGATTTATAATAAAGACAGCGTTGTCAAGTTCATTATGATATTTATGAAGTGACTTTATATTAATTAATAAACATCTCCATAGATCCTGTTCAAACACAGTGTCTATGACGGACGCCGGTTGGTTTGGCTTAACAATGTTATTATGAATATGATCAATAACTAACAATATACGAAACGGAAAACTAAACACACGTGGTTAAACTAATGCAGGAAATTTAAGAAGTAAGTTACTTTATGTACATAAATTCATTAAAATATTATATTCAATAAATATAAGATATTTCATAGGAGAAGAATACTATTTACATTTTTTGTAACATTCTTTACTTTAGTGGTGTATAGTAGCAGTATACGAGTATATAGTATGTAACTTAAAAATCTGGATGAAACATGTCAAGCCTACAATAAGTTCCGTTCTTATTAACTCAGTATATTCTCGTTGTTTCTATAATTGATGCAAATTTAATAGTGAATCTTAAATAAAACAAATCAAGTCCGTTTCATGATAACTACAGTTCGTCGCATTTGGCTTGAGGACTATCGCCCGGGGATATTCAAATCCGTGAAGCGAAGAGACCTCAGAGCTTATGCCTGACCCGACAACATCCCAAAGGATAAGCAATTTCATCATACATCAGTCCATCTTAAGTCATGTACTCGCTCCCAAACATTATATTATAGGAAAAAGATAATTGGGTCTCTCTCAAACAAGTGTGACAAAACATTACCAGGCCGGTGCTGGCCGGGGATTGCGGTTGGAGTTTCGAAATTGAAAACGAAATATCAAGAATTCAATTTCAAGAATTTTATTTCCAGTAAATGGTAATAAGAAATGTTCATTTAGCTTCTGGTAACAATTGTCGTGTTCCGATCCCATACACCTTATTATATATTAGATTGCTTTCATGAAAAACGATTTAATTTCATGAAGAAGATGAATACGATACGATTCATATATATTTTTCAAAGTTCTATATTATAACACAAACCAGTGCCAGCGCTCAGTCACATCAAAAATATGAATTATTCTGAGAGTAACAGATTCTAAAATCTCTATGCGAGTGAGAGCGGGCTCCCTGACGTGACGAGTTTAAAGCTGTCGAGTTAAAAGACTTGACACCGAACATAATATTATGATTTATGATATTATTTAAGAATTTAAAATATTTTCTAAAAACGAAACATGTTTATGACATACATACAAAACATCTCTCGCTTTAAACGACACTATAAGTAATGAACTTGTCGACTTTTGCTAAGAAATTTAATTTTGATGGTCACTTAAATGGTTAAACGATATTTGAAAAAATTCTAATCATAAAATATAATTCGTTTCATGAAAATTGTGAGATACGTAAGGATGCCTTTACAGTGGCATGTAATAAAGTTGTTCGGAGTTAATAATTCAACATTACATCACATATTTTTCACTTCACAGATTCAAACATGTCCTAGCACACTCACAGAGATATTTTAAATTAATTTCATTATAAAATTACAGTCAAATAACTTTTGCAGATACTTCAGAAATAGTTATATGTAACAGTTGGTAAAGTTATTTTCACGTTTTAATGTGAGTTATGTATAGAACAATGTTGAATATTTAGAACATACATTAAACATACAAATAACAGACTTATTGACGCTCTTTATAGAATGAGACGAATATTGATCTCCGAGGAACACTAAAGAATTTGATTACATAGACACTAGAAACACAATAAGAACACATTCATTTGAATTATATATTTAAATAAAACGAGACCTCTTCATCGTTGATACATTAACGACCTCACATACAATTCATATAAAATGTATAAATATAGAACATAACATTTGTATACGTCAGTTATTTAATCTAATAATAATCTCATATAAAATTGATATATTGTTAAAAATGATGTTTCACAAAACTTTTTTATACCGTGGTACAATTACTGCTTAATTTATTTGAACGGAAGGTTCGTGTTCATCAATTTAGACTTTATTTATAATAATGAATAGGTTCAATTTGATATAATGCTGTGGATATTGTTTTTAATTTACTGCATACGACTAGGGTTTAGTAAAATATTAAATCATATATGAAAAATATGAGAACGTCATGGTGCAATTAAAATCTGTAAAACCATTCAATAACATGAATAGCAGAAGCTCTTGACCCGCCGCTCTACAGGCTAGTTCAATGTGCTCCTACTAAAAAACAATAGTCACTAGCTTTATTAACGGGGGCGGCTGGCTACTGGCGGACCTCAGCTCCTAACTCAGCGGTACTAACGTGGCTTATATTATGGGTTATAAATAACACGAGCTTCAATTATTATTATTGATCAAGTATTCACACAACTTTTTCTAACTAACCCTCCTCAGTGTATCTCCGCCTGGATCACACTCCGAGCGTTGTTTCGCGTCGCAACAAATTATAAATGTTATATGTCATTCAAAACTGCCGCCGGCGATCCGACAACTCATTATGAACAAAATTAAAAAGTAATAAAAAATTTACTGAGCGATGAAAGTGTTCATTAACATTGATATGAAAAGTTTCCGCGGACGGGGGAATATTTAACAAAAACAATTACAATACAAACGAACGGAAAATTAATCATTAAGCACATACAACTACCGACCTCTCAGGGGGATCGATACGAGAATTATTGTAAAATAATTACAATAAGTGGAAATTTCATTAAACTTTCATCCGTAGGTCTACTTTAGTCATGTTCGATGAAATAAATAATCCAAGTAAGTTATAAACAGTAAGATTTCTCTTACGATAGAAATTTGACGCTGTACAATCAATTATGATAAAGTTGGTCAACACAAACGACCCTCACATCTTAAGAGAAGACATGTCATGTGTCAGTCATATATTACCACTTTGAAAGGTATATAACAGCACACTTTCGGGTAACATTTAAATATCTCTATATTTTTTTTTAATTTGTAAGGACGGGTCGAACGGTACAGATCGATTATAATCAAAACAGTTTGATTCCATTTAAAACTACTTAGAGTCGTGTTACCCTTTTCTTGATAAAACACAAAAAATCTATAATTATTACTGTATATGTATAAATGTGTAGTTGTTGAGTGACGTGACGTGGAATTATTTACATGTGACAAATGTTTTACCTCATTATACGGTTGTATACAGTGTCAAATATAAAATAAAAAACAAAGTCATATCCATGTAACAAGTTCTTTTGTCTCATTACAATGACTTTTTATATATCAACGACATTAAATATTATTATTATTTTAAATATTGCCAAATTAAAATTATTTCTAGGAATTTTTCTAAATAGCGTCACATTTAAATAAATCGTGAAGTCTGAAATTTACGCTTACTTGCTCGGAACTGACAATGAACGTTAAATATCCGAGCCACTGAAGCAAATGCTTTTCAGAAATTGTTAACTCGTTTAAGCTTTATTTTTGAAAAAGGTTTGCTGAAAATATTTGTCGTTTTCAGTAAAACGGACCTACTATTTACAAATGGAATTCACCAAACACTAGGAACAAATATCAGGAGCGGTATTGGAAATAAACTTTGAGATCGGTATCATTTCAGCTTCGAAATTAATAGAGACAGCAAAAAAAAACCTGGATGTCAAATGCAGGGAAGATTTTAATTTGAAACACTACAATCAGTGGCCGGATTAGAGGATAAAAATACAAATAGGGGACAAAACGTGACGAGGGTTGACTCTTATCTGCGCTGCGTTCAATTGTGAGAGTCAGAAACCTGGAACACAGCTTTTTATTTGTCAAACCCTGGCCACGTAAGCAACCCACGGAAAACGCTGCGTTTGGTTTAAATTGTTACACGCTCATGTCTGGAAATATAAGTATATCATAGAAAAGTAACACGTTATATAAAGAGTCTAATTTTTGAAGACTAACTTTCTTCATTTGGGTGATTACAGAGATGACTAGAAACAGATTGAATAGTTTTGATTAAAAGCGAACATTTTACACGTAGGGTTGGCGCTATTAAATAAATGTTTATTTTACAAAATTAATAAACCAATAATGATTTATAAATAATTCGTCATATTTGTGTTTTAAAAATATTATTATTTTTATCAGTAGTCATTTCAAATTGATTCTCGTTAATAAAGTTCGCGAAAGACAAAAGAGCAGGATAAAATTGTTACAGTTTTATGGAGAGCTCTCTGTTTTATAACTGTAGGTATAAATTTGTGTAAGACTTTTCATTTCGTATAATAAGAAATATGAATGCAAATGTCGGTGGTTGCCAAACATAACAGTCCTCAGCGTGTAGCCGGTCGATCTTCTAAGTTGTACAAGTTTGTAATTGAACCAGAAGTCACCCGTTGGCGCGGCTTCCGACTTGTTAGCGACGAATTAAGAGTTGCCTTCTACAACTTTCTACTTATGTGTACTTTTGTTCGACCCACTTCGGAATTACTCACAGAGCGCGATACATACACACTTATATACACGTCACGACTCACAAACATAATGTCTTGTTCGAACCATGACTCGGTCTAAATTAAGGTCATTATTATTGGTAAAGAAAGATTTTTTCATATACTTCTACTGGTTAATAAGTGGAGCAGCTACACTCGTGCGTAGGATGATCAAATACAAATTTAAAGAAATAAAATACGAGCCATTTATCAAATAGTCAAAATGAAATGTCGAAATATTCTGGTAACATTAATATTGTCGTGAATACAATGGTAGGTATAATAGACATGGATTCAGTACAAATCAGATTAGTGGAAACAGAACATAATATATTACGAGCGGTCGGTCCATTGTTAGGAATTATTTTCTAATTCACAGCAATCAGCTATCTGATTGATTGTTATGTTTGTGTTATGAGACCACGGAACGCTAACAAGCTTACCCTAACAAATTATGTTTTGTCATGCTATTTAAAAATGTATCGCCCTTTATAATTAAACATATAACTAAAATTCTATTATGGGAAGTTCGTTTATATTTCAGTTTAAATATTAAATATGATTTACTTTGTGTTGTCATGAAATAAGCGAAACGTTATTTTAATATTACCAGTTGCCAGTACATTACATGAATTCATTAAACTAAACTGTACGATATCTAAAGTACGGGACCGCTTCACTTCAACTAAGATCCTTGTACTATATATAAAAATAAATGACATATTATTTATTAAAGAACGGTTCCCCTACAATGAGTTAGGTTTAATTTAAACATCTAATAGTGTTACAGCATGTCATTAAATGTCTTGAACCGAGTATACACTTTATATTTGATTGCTTTGTTTTCTCTTATAAGACATTTTCTTTGTTGAAGTAAACATTTCACCGTCGATGAACAGACTTGTATTATTTGTGATGTTTATTAAGGTAGCCTGGAGTAGGATCAGAGCTCTCAACTCTCATTGCAATCGGTATCTGAATTCGAAACAAGATAATCAGAAAATACAATTTAAAATTTCCTTTGAACAAACTAATCAGTATTACAATTTAAGACACAAATAAAGAGAATTTCAAGAATCTACTTCGTTAGCTGGAACTCTTTATAATTCTGTTCCCGTATCTAATCGTTTCCTCTCAGAAGTAAACAGTTCCAGTAAGAGCTTCAGAATGATCAGTTCAAATATAATCTCTTTTAAAAATAAAACTTACGTGATATGCATCTCTTAATTTTTGATATGAAAATATTAAATCTTCGAAACGTCGGATAGATCTCTATAGATCTGAATTCATAATAGGTCGTGTCATAAAGATAAAATTCGCCTCCGCTGCCTGATCGTTCCAATTTTTCAGATTCACTTTATTTTTTATAGTTATTGGATTCGTTTGAGTTTGTCAATTTTCCTGTTTTTTTCAAACTCCAACGTTTCTGCCGGTATGAAGTGGCGATCGTTTAAAGCGCTTTCTATTCAATTTGCATGTTGGTTATCATTAGGTTCTAGCGGCGCGTCAGATGTATCAGGAACACTGATCCGACGCGGAATATATTCCAGTTATTTCAAGTCGACGAGTCGCCGGCGAATAATCTAAGGCACAGCGACGACTGACACATAAATGCTTCTACAAAAATAGCTTGTCATCATATTTTATTTACGCCATATTGCCTTGCTTCTTTAAGCGAAAATTGTCTTAAAATCACACGTTTATTATTTAAATATGTTCCTATTACAGTTGTGACGGCGAATAGAAATATTTATTTCCCTAATTTATAGGGACAATAAATATGTTACATCATTATTTGTTTAGGCTCAAACTGATATGCAATATTCCTTATTTGTGAAGACGGTCAGAGATCGTTCGTCTCCGAAGAGCGTTCTATTTGTTGTCACCATTAGCCTCTGCCAGCAAATTAACTAAGCAAATGTGCAAATGGCTGATTCACTAATTGCGATCATAAATTTGCTTCCGAGCTAACTTTAATTCAATTAGAAAAGTTATGTCTTTCCAATTAACACCTGCCCGCTGCGATCGCAATCAATGCAACTTTATATCTGCTTTCAGAATTAAAACTAATTGATTCTCATTCAGGGAAAACGTTTACTATTTTTTTTATCTTATATGTATATGTGATTTTCTTCATGGTACTATTTCTGTTATATTTGTGAAAAAGATTTGCTCAAGCGAATTTTCCCTGACCCAATTAAGCAATTGTAACGACGATTACAAAGGTACGACTATTTCAGAATAACATCAAAAAGATAAAGGAAGTGACAGGTTCGTGTAAATATTGTTTCATTGTATGTGATTGTATTGTTTGGTGTCCGTTTACGATCAGTTAGAGGAATAACGTTACTTGGCCAGCAGACAGAAACATACTATTAATACTTTATGACAACCACGGAACACCTTTAATTTTCACCTGAGATTTAAACGTTTTTTTTTACGTATTTAAGATTGCTTAAAAACTTCTATAAAATATTCAGATCATTTCATTCAGTGTTTAATATATTAGATGGATTTTTTCGGTTGTAATTTATTTTCCCTTGTATCATATCCTTAAATAAATGTTATATATGTATTATTGACTGTCATCTAACTAACCTTGTGTTGATATATGAATAAAGGAAACATTAACATTTTTCACTACAATCCAAAGAGATTCTCAGAAACCTTTAATAACCACTAACACATATTTTAGTAGATCAAAACGTTCTCATCACTACAATCAGTTGAAATATATTATATGTTAAAATTTGTGATTATTAAACAAATTAAAGATTAATATATTTATTTCGTTTTTACCGAATTTAGACCAATAATTATTATTATTTATTTCTTTATAAATACTAAGTAACAAACTTTACATGTAAATCGTCAACTCTTGTTCCAATAGAACACTCAGTTAGTCTTTCTTAATCCCATCACAGTCGTATACTATACGTTTTATATATTTTATAATAATGCAAGCCAATCCGCTGTATCAATAGCTTTGATTTTCTCCGACGCTGTTGACCGAACGCCGGCGGCATGATTGTAGCAAACACCGAGATAAAGACAGGGCCGGCACAATGTAATAAGACTAAACATCTTTGGAGAAACCACCACCAAAAGAAATTATATGAAACAACAAATATATTCGTAGAAAAATATACAAAAACTACTAACAAAAATATTTATATATTCTGCACTGTGAGGACCCAAGACCCATAAGTCGAAAACAAATTGTGTCAATATTATATCATGTAATGGTAAAACAACAGAAATTTTAAGTTATTATAGAAAAAAAAACATTCAACCGTGGATGTTACCAAAACTCAATAGTAACGTGTTGTGTCAGCCCTGGAGCTCGTGAGATGCGACTCTTCGATTGACTCACAAATCCTTGCACGTATTCCAAAACACCAAAATATGAACCAACACTGACTGTGTTTATATTTTGAATATTTAATACGAGTAGCAGCAGTAGTAGCAGTCAGTGAACAAATTACTTCACGGAACAACATGAGATATCGTATGAATATTTGAGTTATGTAGAGGATAACTATAGTATAATACAGAAGTAATCATAATCGAGCACTTCTTACTCATGTCCTACAGTGACGTATTCAAATAAAAAATAAACATAATTAATTACCAAATTTTTTAAACTTAAATTAGGGTATCTTCAATAAAAATGTGTTTTTAATGAACTTCAGATTGAACCTGCTAAAATAACATCTGTTAGTGATGAGGTTATAACAAATATTAATAGCTTTAGGACAACGAATTAATAAGAAATTAATTCACTAAGTAAGAGAATTTGTTTTTAAATTAATAAAATTGAAGATGACAAATTGTTTTCTTAGTAGAGTATTAGATAATCACAAAAAACGCTGCTTAAATTTTGTAAGGAATCACATGAATATATGTTATATAGCCATCCATGCTAAAGTTATGAATCTTTCATGACTGGGATTCTCCTATCATTGGAAAGTCAAGGAATCAATTATCAATTTGTCAATGAATTCTGAAGTTTTAAAGTTAGTATTAAATTCCTTTGTATTGAGGTTTAGTAGACAAACCGTATTATGCTGGGATTGGGTCACGAATTTAAGGAATTGGTACGTAGGAGTATCTTAATATATATGTTTCAATGAAATCTGATATACGTAGATTTGTTTTGTGTTATATGTACTTGTTTCAGACATTGAAATGTAATGTGGACTTAGCGCTGATGGGACGCGCTATAAACGTTCTAGCACCACAAAGAGTAATAAAGGATATGTAACTTTTAACTTTTATCAGGGATTAATTAATTATTATATAAATCGAAATCCCATTGTACTCGAAATCTCGAGGATGTTAAAGAACACTAACAACTGACTGACTGACAGCAGATATCAGTACATTATAAGTACCAGTACATTATAAATACAATTCCGAAGAGACGAAGTCACGGCTCAGAACAAGTTCCTACCATATAAACAGAAATGAATCGCGCTAGAACAAGTATTAAAACATATTGCGGTTTAAATTCAATTAAGATACGATCAAGATATCAATTAGATAAGATCTAAAAGCAGAAACATATTAATATAGAGACTTTAGGTAAGGCGGAGGATAAACCTCAACATGGACTTTCAGATCCTGTATACCGGAGTCGGAGTCCGGTGCAACCGATCCTAAGCTGATTATCCGTGTAAGCTGGAACAGTCCGTAATTAGCTTAATTGCATCGATATCGTGTAGAAGCAAATTGGAAATTAAAGAAATGCAAGCTCATTCTATGTGTTGTGTAGGAACGAGCCAGTTGAAATTATCAATGCGATCAATGGCATGTAAGGATACTCAAAAATAATGAGATCGAAAAGTTTCGTGAGTTTTATTCATTTAAATGAAACTAATATTTTTCGGATTATAAAACTGAATGACTTTCACATCTAGTCTGTCCGGTTGCTAAAAAGTAACCGAAACGTCGGGAGTATGTAGTTTTTACAATAATCAAATATGCGTAGTATATCCGAAAAAAAATATATTTTCATTAAAATACTCAAAAATATATTAAGTTATTGAAATACTCCAGTGACTAAGCTCGTATAATTATATTAAAAAGCGGAACTTGGTATTAAAGTACCGAGGTGAATGATGAATGATACTGACTCACTGACAGACTACTAGCTGCGTTATATGGAATATATTTACTATAGAGAAATGGCAGGGCAGCCAAAGACACTTGAGTGAAACAAAATATAAATGAAAATTAAACAAAGATGCAGAAATTAAAGTATATTTTCGTGTATTCCAAATTATAATTTAAAGTTTATTCTGAAACTGTGTAATTTAATATAAAATTAAATTTAAAAACGGATAATTGTCCAGCAACTTTGTGTTACTATTTGTAGTTTGAGACGAGGGTACGAAGGGTCTGACGTGTCCGAGTTGGATTAAAGCCTCCGAATAAAAATGTTTTAACAACATAATTAACTTAAAACATACACATTTGTTAACACTTTACACTATATCTCGCTAAAAATAAATCTGGCAATTCATATTCAAAAATTTTTGAGAAGATAAAAGTTTTTGATGCTTTTATTTAAGCAATATTTTATGTTTTGGGTTCCAAAAAATATTTACGATATATACTTTTAAAGCAAAACATTAGCAGCAGGCTACAGATAGCTCGTGACACGAGTGACTCCAAATAAATAACACCTTAAACATTTTTCATGGAAGTCAAGTAATACTGAGGTTCTCAATTCGACTATTAAACTTATATAAATATGTAAAAGAAGAAAATTGATAAAAAGATTTAAGAAATAAATGTTAATCATTTTATTTGAATAGTTGAGATATATGTAGGTACTCAGTATGTGCATGAATGTGCTTTTTATATTCAAACACCACAATAAATTGCATTAACCATAAGTAATGTTCCATGAATAAACCTGAATCGTTTAATATTATTAAATGGCCAAGTGTAAAACAATTTCCCCCGTTCGTGTCGACGTACATTTACCGCTTGCATTTTCTATTCGACACGATTTATCGTCTACAGTCCACCTTTCATCGGCGAAATTAACATATACACTACACTCGTACGGCATACTCCCTCACTGACCAACTTTAATCACGCGATTTTAAACCAAACTAGTTGGAGCTCGCAACTATCTCTACGAAGCCGATTATAAGTCTTTCTATTTTATAAACTGCACGAAAAATTATTTTTTCAGGTGAATAATTCACGAATTATAACATTAGCCTCCTATATTATTAGTTTTAGGTATGATACTAATTGATAGATATGTCCGTTTAGAGAGCTCGCTTCAGTACAACCCTTCATGTTAATTACTATTGTTTCCGGATCAAAGACCAAATAAATAGCTGGGTGTCTACAATAATCTCGAATTTAATAATACAACATCAAAGAGTGGAGCCACTCACCGGTCCATCTCTATAACATAACAACAGCCGACCACAACGACTCCCACTGACGTGACCATATACATATTATATTTGACTTCATTCAAATTAGCCTAGGAACTAAATTATTTGATCTAAAAGTGTTTATTTGAACCAATTCAGAACTATTCTAGCGGTTTTACTGTTAATTATTACAAAACTAAATCAATCATAACAAAAAAACGGTATTCTTAATGTTCCATAAAAAGTTAAGTTAACATTTATTCGTACCAATATAAACACTGACTTTAACAATTTGAATTAAACTGAAAGATAAATACTTGTAATTTGTTCAACGGATTTGAGTATTAAGTGTTTTTTATTTTACGTTACATAATGGTGAATATTAAAACATTAATGGTACATACATATTACTACTTTATATTTTAATAGATTGTGGGAAAATGTTATTTTTAGAGTTTAATAACTAATTTAATGATTAAATATAAACTTGGTTTTTACATAGTTTTGAATTTATTTCTCGGTAACCGGAGCACCGACGACCGATAAATTGAAGCCCCAAATAAGTCGGAGATTAATTATTAAATGGTAATTTATTCGACGTGAAGATGACAGAACTTTGATGAGAGATTGCTTTGAAAATAGGAGGAAAGGAAAGTCGAGTGCAAATATAATACTAATACCAGCTTCAAATAGATCGTATCGAGTATCAAATTGTAGTAGTGTGTAACAAGAGTAATGTTTTCGAAAGCAATTGTACGTACACGCCGCTACGCCGCTATTATTCCTGACTCGTCGGTATTCCAAAATGGTAGTATTGTTGGAAATATTTTTCAAGAACAAAGGAAAAGGTTCAGGACATATATCACCCTAAGTGTTAGAGATTATAATGACCCTCTCTGTTGACGCGGACATTTTTATTATCTTTAGAGACTAGTGCTCACGGTGCCTCCGCGTTAACAAGTTAGATAACTTAATGTGTGTGACATGGTTTTATTAAACTATATATAGAATTTCCATTCATTTATATTTCTTACTTTATAAAATATGATTGGTTTCTTATGAGATGGTGGTCGGATGCTTCGGACAACATCCGACCGCGACCGGACCGCTGTATCCCATCTACTTTATACAACATGTTACCTCACGTCACACGTGGAAATAGAAATTTCATCCTCTTCCTTTGATCAACATACGATCGAACAGAAATATAAAATTGTATATGTTTGTATACATACAATTTTATAACGTATTATTTAAAATTTTACGTAACATTTTGAACAGTCAAATTAAATAGCAAAAGTAAAGAAAGCATTAACTTGTTGTCATTTATTTAATTTTTTTGTTGACTTTATCTGATTTTAAAGCTTTCATTAATTTAGTTTTAATTAATTAATCCGTCAACTCAGAGAGACAAATATTGAATTTGAAACTAATAATTCCTTCGAGCGAACTAGTGGAGCGTAAACTTTAATAACGTCAATACTTATTCAAGGAGATCAATGTTCAAAATTAAATTTTGTTGTTTATCTTTCGATATTAAACTTATCTATCATAAGACCTCCAACTCACACAACATCTCCGACAGAGCTCACTCACACTTCAAGTTTTATAACGTTAAGTCTTCTCACGAGGTCTTTTCCCAAATGTTTCGTTCCGGTACCTAAGTACATCAAATTATTACCCTAATATATTTTTCGAGAAGCCTTCCACAGCCTACCACCGCCTCGTTTTTGTCTATAAGGATGTCTGCATCGGAATTAAAATGTTGAAGTGTTTCTATTTAAATGACCGATTGTAAATGATGTTTCGTTTTTATTAATTATTATTATATTTTTAACCGTCACAATATTATTACATTTTTTTAATAAACCGCGTTTTTTGAAGTTATAGTACTGCTTGTAATCGTTTTTAAACATTTGAATAAATTTTCTCACAAACAATCAACACATCTTTCACCTTTAAATTTTCACATTATCTTTGAAGACATATTAAAATTCCGAGACATCATAACCCTGAATCATCACATAAGCGTCGTTCCAGCCTCAGAGCCAGCACCAGGTCTCATAAATAATATATGATGACATTACCATCGAAGGCGATCGATACTACTTTATAATTGAAATTTTATTCGGTAATCCTCTTTACTGTTGTCTTCCTCTTTCTTAAAATATTTTATTTGGCAACGATTCTTTTCACTTAGCGTCGGTGAAATCTGAACGAAATAAATTGATGAAAAAATATATACGTGAAATAGCATTACTGGAAGCTCGCCAGCTACCTGTACTAGATATCTTTAAAATGACTGTGTGTTTGTCTAAGAGGTGATTTACAGTGAACTTGTATCAACTGGAATATTGTAGTTATAAACACTGCCAAAGATTCGTTTTGTATAATAAACAAAGCTTTAAATATTCACTCGGAAACTTTCAAGCTAAAAGGTATGTCACATATTTTTAATCAATATATACACGGTATATATGTACATTTTTACTAATATAGTTCTATTCTACTGATATAAAATTATTATTATTATTATTAATAAACGTTTTTTAAAAGTCTATACTTCATGAAAAACCTGAAAGCATAAATGTATATCCGTAAAACACATTTCACAACTGTACCAAGACTATTGATTCCACTCTGTGTGGTTCCGATACGACTTGGCAGTGAAAGATAAGTCTTAAATTGTGACCTACCATCCTCCTCGGTAATTATAAGCTTTTAATCTTAAAATTTTGAGGTAAAGCATTAACAACATCGAATATAAGTCACAGTCAGAAACTATCCATTAAATAACTACTCACATATAAATTCACTTTATTTTTACATTACCATCAAACTTTAAAATACGTTACTTTCGAAAACCCTTTCAAATATTTTTTGTAATCATAAGGTTTTTTTATTATTTTCAATAACACAAACAACAAAAAATTATTAAAATAACAAAATAAGTTTCTGAATCACTCTTCCTTGGAAATTTGAGCAATTCATATATTAAAAGAAGTTTGATTTAATTTTAAGTTTTCTTACTAAATTCAAGTACAGAATTATTATAACTCTTGCATATTCAGAGATGTTTCATGTTTAAAGTAACTAGCAGGGTGCAGTTTTCATCAAAACCTGCATGTGTTCTAGGTGTGGA
Organism: Danaus chrysippus; assembly: GCA_916720795.1. NCBI lineage: Eukaryota > Metazoa > Arthropoda > Insecta > Lepidoptera > Nymphalidae > Danaus > Danaus chrysippus. The sequence continues at coordinate 1,367,781 of CAKASE010000080.1, read as the reverse complement.
TGTCACCCTCCCCTACGGTAAAGAGCGAGATGGTAGAATTGTGACTCAGTCACTATATCTAACCGTTCTTCAAAACTTTCCCCAAAGTATAGACGATTAAACACACAACAAGAATGCACTCCCCTCCAGAAGAATAAAGTTTTTAAATCGTCTGTCAGATCATGTACAATACGTAGTGTGCGAACTTGTGTACAGTCAAGTGGAAGAAGTTGATAGAGAGCAGAGTGACTCCGGACCAGGGTTGGCCCATATAAAAACGCACCTGTACTTTGTTTAGGTAAATTTAGGATGATAATTTCGTTAGAAGAGCATTGTGTCAGAGTTAATAAAGAACCTTCCCGTCATCAAGGTAGACTGCCTAGTTTGACGCCTTTCCCCGATGACTTGATGCCATCAATGAATTTAATATGTTAGAATTTCACCAGTGCTACTTTCTTAAAATCATATTGAACGAAACTTAAACGCTAAGGATTAGAATACAGTACAGTCTTTACTCTTATGCATATATCTTTGGATATATTTTTACAATATTGATTTTTAATTTTCATGTAGAATAAATAATAACTAGTGTACTTAATACTTTGTTAAAGTTAACTCTAATACTGAGTAGCATCAGTATAGTCGTCTGTTAGTTTGCAACACGAATAAATAACCGAAGCTTCAACAACATCCGCTAACTATAAACGGTTTATAAAGAGCAGAATACATTTAAATACAACTGTATTATCATATTTAACTCAAGTATATTTGTATTACTTCTTGATTCTAACCCGACGACGACGGTTAAATTACTTTGCAGCCATTGTATTCACGAGGAGACTAGATAAAACCATCTCTTATATTATAAGAGAGTTAGAATTAAAATTATTATTTCATTCAATTTATGCAAGGTCTTCATTGTTATATTGAGAAAATTCACGAAATGTATACACGTGCAGACTAGTCCTTTGTTTTATTTAAAGACAAATCTTCTCTCGAGAAATCTTAAAAATTTTGAAGTATTTTTATATTTTGACAAATATCAGTTTTATTGCATTTTTTTGTATATAAAATTTATAATTTCTTTTTTTCTATATTATTTAATAACGATATCAATGAAGGTTTCTTAAAAATATATTTTTAACAAAAAAATAATAAACAAGAACACCAATTACTTATAACAAAAATATGAACATAGAATATAAAGGTTTTAAAACGACAGAATGTAACTAGAACAATGAACTATTCATGTATCACCAGGAAACTTTTATAATTTATCAAAACGAAAAAGTCGCAAAAAAAATGTTCTGGGTCAAAACGACCCAAATAAAATACACATGCGACAAATTTTAAATCACTTCCACAGTAGCGTCAACGCGGTCTAATATACTTTTAGTCTTTTTGATATTTTAAAAAGACAGTTTAAAATATTTTATGAACATTGCATAATTTTAAAAATACCGAGAGTAGTTCAACGTAGCTAGAACAATGTAAGTTGTTGAATAGCTCCCGTAATAAAATATTTCATCAACACATACATATACAATATCCAGGATGCGTTTATTTATTAACATATCATTAACAGTAAGAGTGATCGGTGAACTGTTTACGAGCGCTTCATTTTATACTGAATCGGTTTCAACTCGAATTCTCCGAGACAAAGGTGGAACGGCTCCACGGAACTTTGCTCATAAATAAAGAAAATGAACTGCATCCACAAGTGCATTATGCTCATACAAATTTAAGCTCTATTTTTATAGAAGAAAGTTGAATTCGAAATAACAAGTCTGTAATGGATTACATTTGTTATGGCATTTGTCAGAAGGTTTTATTAGCGGTCCGTGTATTACGTTTTGCTGAAACTTCAATAGTTACGTCAATGTGGACCATTAGAGAAACACGATGGTTTTATTTATGTCAATTATAAACTTAGGTTCCCATTAAATTAATAAATACATACATAGTATTATGATAATCATAATAATTATAAGCTAAATATCTGTATTGTTAAATATTTAATTAAAACAAGTACATACATATATGTTAGCACACACCGGGAGCTGAGGTTCACTTTGTAACGAACGGGTATATAATAAACAAATCATTTAACCGTTGATATTAATGATTCATTGGGCGTACAGAATCTGTCCACAGTGTAAAATGTCTATAATGAACCTCAAAAACTCCAAACAACAATAGATGATAAACAACGCCATAAAACATTCGGGTCTTTTCAAAGCGGATGTAATAAATCAAGGAGTGATGGAAACCGGACCGATATTAAAATGAAACAGGAGATTGGATAATGTGAAACATTTCAATAACTGTAATTAAAGATGAATCGGAAATAAACGAGCATCATTATAACCTATTGAAATATTGACAACCTGGCACCGGTCAGTACGAGTGTCATGCGAGTAGTGAAGTATATTGTAAAGTTGTCTGCAACAAAAACCCACTTTGACATATATGACAGCTGAAATAATATTATGTAACTTTGTATATATATATGACTGGATTATCGACTAAAGGTGGAGTTGATGCAGTGTGAGGGTGGACCAGGTATATACCAAGGTTATACTCCCTCTTTAACATTAGTAATGACCTCATTCCAGATAGCAGTCAATAATGGAAATACTGTTTCAGATAAGCATTTATTCTTCACTCTCATGACTTCACTAATGTGTACAAATAAAACCTAATAACCAATTTGTCAATATTCCTGAATAACTTGTGATAACAGCTGTCAGTAGTAAATCTGAACAAGGGAGCCCTCTGTCAGTGTCTTATTATCCTGGTCACGTTTTAAGGGCCTCCTTATGTAATTAAGGCATCGAACGAATGGCCTTCATATCATACCAAAATCTCAGACTAAAGAAAACGTCAACTAAAAATAGATGAATGTCTTATGATTTTCTCAGATGGTTGTAATTGACACTTTTTATGAGACTTATCGTTCACTTATTCTTTTTCAACATATTTAACTTGTCACAATAAGACGATATTAATTAGACCGCACATGCTTGAGTTTTAGTTCTGTGAGAATATCAGGGTCAGAAGTAACAGCTACAGGCACAAGTACTAAGTTTCATTTACAATCGATACACAAACAAACAGGACTTGATTAATGGAGACTCAGTAATTTAATGGTACAGAACCGGTATTCCCCATTTAATCTTAATAAAATTAAAACTTACTTACTTTGTATTCCAGAGAATCGCAGAACACAAAATCTTTTGTTGTAACTCAGCCTTGAAGTTGAATATATTCAACTATCTTGGTGGACATATTTAGACACAAATATTTTTAATGTAGTGTGGTAATAATAAATACATTATATGGCTACAGGTTCGACTATTTATGATGTTAAGATAAATATACTGTGTTACTTGATAGCTATACATATATTAAATAATAGAAATGTATGTTTGGCATATACGAAATCATAAAAATATTCCAAAAAGCCTTAGTCTTTTTCTAAGTTATGTACTCGTATATAACATGTCATTTATAAATAGGAAAAACGTTTCTTTAACTACTGAATACTTTAAATTTAATTTTGTGGAATCCTTTGACATGCAATTGAGATTTTGTAAAGGGGGTAATTTTAATTTTAAACAATCTAGCATTTGGTTAGGAATTACGGATTAAAATTTATTTTAAGGCCATTGTGTTTGGATTCGAGTGATCCATTTGTTACGATGTCATTTATGTTTTCTCTGAAAGCTTTCTATCAAGGGACACCTTGAAAAATTGCGTTATTTATCTACAAATATGATTTGATGATTTTATTTGTACGTAGTATAACATGAAACGAGAGGTATGACAGTTAAACCTCTCTACAACCTACTAAAAGACTTGGATCTGTCCAAAAACAAAATCTATTCGTTTTTTGAAACACGTAGCCTGAACGGTAGAGGTCAGCGTTTAACACGTGTAAAATAGGGGCCTCTTAAACCTAGAAGAGGTGGATTGCAAGTCCCAGGCACTATTGAGGCTTCTCTCCTAGCGACAATATGGACTGGGTACCCGCACGGTGAACCCATTGAATGCTAAGAAGTTACATCTAGACTGAAAGAGCAACCGCATGACATAAATAAATTAGTTTTTAAGCAAGTATTGTGAAAACCTAACACCTACTCCGTTGAAATTGAAACCACGATAGGCTAATTTATAACAAAGCTCTTCTTTCTATAATGTAGCTACATAAGTGAGTTCAGGGAGCATCTTCACTCGCGGCGTTATATATTCGCTATATTAAATCTTAGACCTTACCTGTTTACCAGATACATAGTATGAGAACGATTATAGTATGTAACAAATTAAAAATTGAGAGTCTCACATATGGTCATTAAATAAAATCTGACAATAAAAATTTTAAATCATTGTTTTAATATACTTAATAATAATTCTTCCAATGATGTTGAGATATTTATTCTCAGGACGTTATTGTGCGGTTTACATATTTGAAGCGAGCAAATGTTTCTGAAGACTTATTCTTAAAGCGGTAACAAGCTTTACAGTTTAGACGCTCATTATGCACACATGAAGTCATTAAATGACCATTAACTAACAGCTCAAGTCATAACAGCAGTAGGGAACAGTTAATGAGAGGCGGTCAGAACCGAGACGCGGTTAAAATATTTGTAGAACTGTACTATAGCCGTCCGCACTTTACATAGATATTGAGATTAAATTACGATGCAACTTATTGATAGCTAAAAAATAGAAATACGAAAGAACAGTTTTCTGATTTGAACAAGGTTAGGAAGGAAAACTACGTCAGTATCATTAAAATATTATCGGCTTGTGTTCCGTGTACATTTGATATATCAGCCGTTGTGTTCAACATATGTATACTCGTAACACAGGCAGGAGCAGTATATTTAGAATGTAGCAATCCAATTAATGTTCATGAATTTATAAAATGAATTCGCCATTAAAATGAAAATATTGCATTCATTTCTAAAGCTTTGCATTCATATGAATTAAATGTGTCGCAGACAAAACTAGTTTAATTTTTGTGCATATTCTGCTGGTAACCAAGTTTAAAATTAAAATATAGAGGAGCGGAGCGTGCGGGAGAAGTAGCTATCTATTATAGTTATGAATTACTGAGACTTTGTCATTCCAACGGAACAATGCAGGTATACATTATAAACGAACAGAGAACACAATAATGATTATACAGTAAGGACATACTCGAGCCTCGGGGTAACAAGTTCGGCTTTTATTTTGACAAATATCAGACAAATATAAATCAAAGATCTCGAGATTAAAAACATCTCGACTGTATGTCCGACGTTTTTTCATAAAACGTTATAAACGTATGACAACTCACTCTACCGAACCATATGGTCGATTCAAATTATTGGTGACACGACGATAATTTACTTAAGAATTCTTCTGATAGTTTAATAGAAAAAAGTCACGAAAATTACAAAGTTAACTATTGTTAACTCGTGTCAGTGAAGAGTGATCAGGGTAATGGAAAAACAACAAGAAACAACCCGGGCACGTGACGTGGATGACGTCGGAAAGGAAGTTTTGTAATGAAGAACAGGTATTAAGTGATAATGACTGTTCTCAACATTTATTACACATTACATTCAGTACACCGTATACTACAATAACTCATTCGCTACATTTAAATATCTTATATTTTTATATAAAATTTCCTCCGCATATATAATTGTTGACGGTCCATTTTTTAACAAATTTAAATTATTTATCAAATATCAAACAGACGTTAAAAGCTTTTTTTTGCAAACGTAATAAAAAATAACAAGTTTGTCACTCTAGTAAATGATAATATTTAAAGTAAATCGCGAATTGTAATGTAATATTACTTACATAACATATATAGTTACAAAATGGTTGAAAATCAAAGAAATTACAAAACATTTTAACCAAACTTGCTGTAATTGTGATTTCCAAAATACCTTGGAAAAATATTTGTGAAAAAATAAATTTGTATTGTTATAATTTTTTTCAGTCGATTGTAACAACAACTATTCAAATATTCAGTCAGAGGAGTCATTTTAATTCGAGTCGTAATATTCTAAATTACAGAAATTAAATTCTTTTCTCTCGTCGGAAGATCCTTTTGTAAAGCATGTCAGAACAGAATAAAACATTTCATAATTTTAAATAAAAATCTCACTTAAATATTTTTCTGCGAGTATTTGCTTCTATGAATTATATCTTAAGACGGCAGATAGTTATACCATAATATGATACCTGACCCACTTGTGCTGTACGGAGCTTAATCACGGAGCCCGACTCTCCCCGCCTCTTGACCCAGCATACACTTACGATATGTAAAATGTTATCCATCAATGATGAACTGGAACTATATTAACTTTACTTTGTTACGTGTTAAAACTCAATGTACAGTTACAACAAATTGTTCGACGTTCTTTATTGTAAACCCGGCTTTATAAACTTTGATATAATCAGTTGAAACATTTAATGTTATAAATACTACTTTTCACACGTAATACTAATGATACGTATCTGAGCTGTTATTCATGCCTTTATTGTTATATCCACGCTATCACCTCCCCCAACCACAACCACCACCCCACACTCCATCTATACAATTCTAATACATTATTTTTACAATTATTCTTTCCCAATGAATACATTACAACATACTCTCGCCTCATTTACATTACAGATACCAAACCGTTCCGTGTTCTCTGTCTAAAGTTCGTGACTCCTTCAACGAAGACTTAATTTATTAAGTTCGATACGATCTCGAGTGAGATCTAATCCCCTTTTCCATTTGAAGAAGGAAATCTAAAAAGAAGCTAATGATTAAATCGATCTCGGATAAAGCAGCAGAGGCAGGTAGAAAATATCTGGACCTAATAGAGAGGTTTTAAAACGGCTTCGCTGGAATGAAGTTGTAATTAATTTCTTAAAAAGTTCCACTGGATATTAGGAGCTCGGCGCATGTGATGCTTTAATTAAAAATAAGGAAAAATAAACATTACTGAAATATTATATCATGAAACTAAAGTAAAGTAGATCGTAAAAAGTTTATGTACCTTCTCTTAACGATACTTTAATGATATCATATTTTATTATGTTTTTATATTTGTTGTTTTTTACATATTTGATAACAAATAAATAGTTTATTTATATAATAAAGGTCTTCAATTTCCATATATCTATTTAAACAGTCAGGTCAATAAAATGACTATAAATTATTTTTATAAATCACGTTTTCATTTTCAATCAGACTTTAGATAATGAGATCCGATATTTTTCTTTCATCATTAAAATTTAAAAGTTGTCGTCATTTGAGATGAATTTTTATTAAAAACAATTTATTTGGCTTCTATAAATAATGTAACATGATATTACACTTTTATTTTACGGATTTAACTCATTGATGACTATTCTTATTTCAGCGTCTGCTTTCAAAATTTATATTTACGTAAAAATGGTTTTTTAAATGTTGATAGTTACTTACACATAGATCTATAAACGAAAACACTTCAAATTAAAAGAATTCGATATCTTATTTAATTCTAATACATTGAAGGGACAAAGGGTAAACTTTATCGAATATTACACAATATCTTATAGCAATTCACTTGACATGATTAATAGTACAATAACTGAGATATACATATCTGGTTGATGAACGACGTGATGCATAATTTGTAACAACAATAGGAACTTGATTCATATGAGGAGCTGGTGCGGGACTCCGCTAGGACGGGAGAGAGAACGAAAACTACGATAGAACAGTAAACAGTTAACATATCCAAATACATAAGATCTTTTAATATCGACTACTAGGTCAGTTAAGAACCCTTTTAAAATCTACTCTACCTAGCCTAAATGTTTTCAATGTAAATGCAAGCCCGCTCCTTAAATATTCTGTAAGGAATGCTATTTACCGTACAAAATAGCCTGTCTGTTGCACCGCGTCTGAGCAAAGCCGTTTTAGCAACGGATCAAACTGTGAAAACGTTGTAAACGTCCCGAGCTCGACTTAAGGAAACTGCGAGCGCGTAATTTCCGTTCAGTCGGCTGCTATTTTATTTTAACATTGGAGAAGGATCTAATTCAGGAGACCATTAATATAACATACAAAGAGAGCGATGTTACCGTTCCTGATAATATAAAAACACCGAGCCCCTTCTATGAAATAGCATTTAATTAAAAAGGGCTGACTGTGACGGAGGGAAGGCGCGTGAAGGTCTTTGTTCGGTTCATTTTTATCTGAGGCCATTGTTTTATTGAGGAGGCAGGACGGATAAGACCTGCTGCGGGCCCGCGGATATTGAACACTCGCCTCACGTCCGCCCTCATAATGAGCCGCGGCGAGGCCTCATATTGTTCATTCAGTCTTCAGCAATTCTTGTTATTTCCAACATTCCCTTTGTATAAATATATTTGTTGATTTGGTCCAGACGTGACGTCTCCGTCGGTTTCGCTAAATCTGATATCATCACCTCCCCCCTCCTCCCACTTTGAACCAGAAACTACAATCTCAACCACGTTTTATCCTATTGTTCTATATAAATCTATCTGTTTATACTTATAACATTTTATCTTGTTTTTGTATTCATTTTATTATACATATTAATGGAATATTTTTGTTTGTATTGTTTGTATCAAACACATCGTATTACCAGTATGTAGACAAAACGAATGAAGACTATCCGATCCCTTTGCTGATTCGTATTTCTAGCATCATTTATTCCTAAGGGCAATGAAATTAATTTAAATACTTTATAATTATAACTCACTTTTAATCAAAAGTTTATATCACATGGGACAAACGAGCAGACGACTCAACTAATATAAAGTCGCCAACATCACCTACCGTCATCAGTCCCATTAAGTGTACGTATCTGACTTCTAAAGGCCTTGAATGGTAGATTTTACATAACAAAACAACCTCTGGTAGAATACACAATAGTTTGCTAATTAGTGACACAGTCAAACGCTTAAATTTAACTTCGGGGGAACAGAAACCTTTTATAGGTACAAATTTTTACTTATATGTATAAAACAGGAATCCCTATAGACATATAAGTGGTAATGAAACAAACTCAAAATGAATGAAGTTTACAGGAAGACGTTTGTATTCAGTTTTTTTTATGATAATGGTAATATGATAACCATCAATCACACTTCAAACACACTAGTCCTACTGTTTTATTTGTTGAGATCTCGTGTATAAAGTTTAAAATGTATATTAAACACTTACACCAACTATACGTTATTTTGATGTATGTATAAATACATTACACCCATCGCTGTGATGAGATGAGTCGTGATCGATTTGAAAGTGGACATCTCATTTACGAAAATGTATGATGATTAACTTTCAACAAGTAATATTATGAGAATACATGCATTATACATAAAAAACACGAATATATAATGTAAATAAATTAGTTTAAAAGTTTAAAACCTCGTTACCTTTCAAAATTTTATAATTATTATAAGTAGTTTACAAGTAAGTTCAGTTTCAAAAACCCATCAAGTTTGCTGGCTCCTTAAGCTGGAATAAAATTAGCTCTGAGTTTTCAAACATTTTAACGTGAAACTTAATTCAATCAGAGGAAAGCTAATAAAATCTGCTACAAGCTGTAACTCTGTCATGGACAACTCTGTATCTAAAAAAAGGATTAAATGCGAGTTATATTAAAGTCTTTGATTAAAAACTAATAAGTGTCGCGATCAGAGGGAATGAATGGGAAGGGATTCCTAATATGAAATACAAGTGTAGCATCACGTGCCGCGGTCAAACACTAAATGCGGTCAGCACTGACAAGTCCGGGCATTAATTAGTGAAATAGCTACGAAATTGTGTTCGCAAACAGTCCACAATGTTGAACATCTAATAGCGACCGGTAACTGACTGCGACTGTACACCCGCGGTATTCATAAACTATTACTAGTTGATGATACTTGTGTATTGTGTTACTGTAATAAAACAAAATATTTTATCCCTAAGTAACGACTTACACAAGATAAGTTACAACATGGATGATGGAAGGAATGAATTCAAAGCCCTTGAGTAGTTTCGAGAGATGAATTTAGTTACCGATCTTTATAATACAAATAAATATTTTTTATTTTAAAATAATTTAAGTATTTGTTTTTTTTTCTTTGTGATCGAGAATTTTAACTGACGGTAACACCAAGTTGATTATACATCTATGCACAATATTACTACGCTAAGTTGATTATACAACTACAGTGAGAAAAGTTATAGTTGACTTCTAATGGTTCTTCAATACAGAAACAACATTGTCCTTGTACACAGATTTCAACATAACTATATGACGTTGGATCAAACTCAATCTTAATGTATTTTATACGTTAAAAAAACTAACCAAAACTTGCTAAATTCAATAGACCTTGCCCTGCATTACATTTTATAAAAAATATGTCGCTCTTTACTCGTGATCTACGATATTTTAAGAATTTTAGTGAAACTTGTCAAACGGCGTGATTCGTGAGTTTTTTTGCGAGCAGCGTTCATCAGTCTCTTTTTTTTCTTTATTTAATGGAAACATCAACCGGATATGTCGTTTACGACTGACGGAGCCATTTATAACCAGGTTTATATTGATCGCTGCACCTTTATAAAATTATCGAAAATACCATGTTTACTATATTAATGGAGGAAAAAAAATATTACATGACCAGTTTATTTTACAACACAACAAATATTTGTAATTTTGTAATATAAAGTAAAATATAATTGATCCAGGGATCGTTTCAGTCATCCGTATCTTTCAGTAGGCAGGTTGGCAGGTAGCTGCGAGTGGCGTGCTCGGCTCGTTTATTTTAAAGGTGCGCTGAACGCATGTTGTCCGGTGAGTCGTTAACTATTTAGAAAGCCATTAATTAACTGAAGCTGGCGCGTCACATCCAGCGACTCTGACGGACATTATCAAAACATTGAACAAAGTTAATCGTTCAAAGACAAAGTTCGCGGTGAGCTTGGACGAATTTAATCTTTTTAAACTCAAAGTGTTCCGCTTGATGGCAGGGCGCGGTGCTGAAGTGTTGTAAATAAAATTTATATCAACTAATAATAACTCGATCGAACGGCTGACGTCGCGGTTATTAACGAAGCAATCATAAAAGAGAAGGTTCTTTGAACGTTACCATTTATCTGAGATATGAAAGATTTATGGTTTATATAAAACCACTCAATGTTTATTCCCTTCAAGTTACATCAGAAACATTCATTTAATGTTTATTCGTCCACACCGACAATAAGAAAATGAAAATTAGTAAAAAACTAACAAGAGACATTTGCAACATACTTTATCATACGTAAAGAGATCTATAGTAGGCCTGATATCTATCGGGACGTTCTATACAGAAAGAGGATTGTTCCGTTCCCAGTGTTGTCCATCACACTGTATATAATTCAGTACATTGTTTTATATATGAGGTGTCGGAATCACTGCGGCTGGCTGCAGCTCGCGAGCGTCGCGTCCACTCACACAATTGAATTACAACGAGCGACGAAAATAGTACACCGATAATAACAAAAAATAACTAACAAAAACATTAATCACTGCATTTATCTAGCCTATCTTGGACCTGTTTTTTTAGTAGCTATATGCTTAAAAGTAGTTTTACTAATAAGATCTCCAAACTCTTTATATTTTAGTGTTTTTTTTTATGGATTACAATAGGAAAATTGTGGAAAGAAAAATATGGATCGACGGCCATAAAAATTATAATACTTTAACTTTACTTATAACTTGTAAGGGACTGACCTGAATAAATTCATAAACAAAATGGAGGAAATGTTTAATTTTATTATATATTATGTTTGAATTCTAAAACAAAGACACATTGTAATACAATTCATTGTAGTTCATGTAATAAACCAATCAGTATACATTCCATTATCTCACTTTGATAAACTTGAATTACATTGATATTAACAGAACTGAGTTTTGTTAATAAGATAACATTGAATTAACATAAGTTTATGTTATTGTATTAAAACTGTTTTGGATTATAACACATTAGTTTAGTTTTGCTTATTCATTATATGTTGTAAATATATATGGATATAAGTTTAATCTAATTTTACATAAGTAATGTTAACATAGGATTACTTTGATACATACTTGTAAGATCTATTCAGCCACAATACTATTGCTAGAATCGCCTAGCGGCGGGAGTTATAATTATTGCAGACATTGTTCATTAGACTATGTTTTCAAAATCTCCTCAGCAAAAAATAGATTTAGAAGTAAATAGTAAAGGCTTTTAATACGTAAGGAGGTAACGAATAAATTTCAATTATGTGAACATCGGCTATAAATCAATTTGAAGTTTAGTGTTGGGTCCAACAAGACCTAGATCAAAATGACTATTACCGAAATACTCACAGTGTTTACTAACCACTCGCCTAATTTATTAAATTAAAATTGTGTTCGTTGCGGAATACGTTTATATAATAATCTAAAGCGACTTCTATATTAAAATAAAAATGATTTGATTGATAATATATCAATATTATAATATATCAATATTATAATATAATACATCTAGGTAATATTTAATTAGTAATATTTAGTAAGATGATTAAATATGTTATTTTTAATATTTCTACAGTATTAATTTTACATAAATGATTGTGTTGTATGGCAAGGATCGTTTATATAAACTTCATTAATCCGATGCCTTTCATTCCAGCTTTATGAAAATGAAATCAATTTTCAAAACTCCGTAAGAAATTGTGATATATAATAAACCTCTCTGAGGAGCAGTAAAGTGTGAGAGCTCTCTAGCCACCTGGAACAGTGGAGCGATAACTTACAGATTGAAAGTCTTCATATAAATACCTCCGCATTGGATGGTTACAAATTGAAATACTCGGAGTAAGCCTGGATGATACTATTTTATTTTCCAGGTTTTAGACTTCCATTTACCTAAAAGGACACATTGAATAGTGACTCCGCTTTACAAAGGACTCACTCTTCTATAACACCTAACTGTGAATAGACTCCGAATACTACGGCGTCCACAGTTTTACAATTTATTATATATAATTTGCTAAGATTATTTTTAAATTATTATATAATTGTGTTATTTGATATGTTTATTATTTCTTTCTTCTCATATTTTATCATATACATAAATAAGTCTTCAACAAAAACATCGTAAATATTTCGAGGAAGAACGGGCATATTTTCCAATTGGAATATTTTATCCAAAAATCCAGTGCGAAGGTTATTCAGTGGAATTGTGAAACTTAATCGGAGGATCGGCAGTTCTCTCCCACTGGGAGGGTTGGAAGGTTTCCAAAAGGATCGTATGCATCGCTATACAGCCATGCAAATATAATCCTTATATGAAGTCAGTGAAAGCTTTTATTGGCTGAACCGGTTTCTTGCTTGGTCGTCTGTTCTGACCACCGATATCCCTAACAGCGCTCAACTTACAGCACTTTTATTTTATGTAACGCAATATTGTACTTTGAATGGTTCATATATGGATTTGGTTTTGAAAATTACGCAGTTATGTTTGTTAGCCAATTAGAAGTATAAGTTCGCAGTTCACCCGGCGTTACTAAATGTAGTTCAAAATATTTACCGGTTTTTCTGAGGGCAGTTAAACTTCGTATTTCAGACGAGTGTAGTTTGTTGCTCGTCGATATCATACATTAAGTTTTTTCCATTCACTAACGTTGAAAGTTACGCACAGATTAGTTTTGGTTACCAAAACTTCATTAGTATATGATATATTCCCAAAATTTTATACAAAATCTTTTCCATATAAGTTTAGAAACAAAAAATTTAAAACTATAAATTATAATGTAATAAACAATAATTAAATTAATAGTTAATATTCAACGTCGGTTTGAACGTATCAGTGTGAGAAAATGATTTTTGAAATGTCGCGGACGAAGAAAGAATATAAGCAGATGCAACAAATGTTACTGAAAAAGCAATTTAATTTAATCCCCGAGTATATTTGTGCGTTGGCCTCCAGACCAAACATATTTATGTATTCGCGAATTTTAAAGTGTGTTGCGATGACAGAGCTTACGGTTCCTTGGGGAACAAACATCCACAAAGACCATGCCATCAAAGTCAATAAATATTACGAGCTCACTAACGAACTCACTCGAAATAGGTTCGTTGTGGATTTATACGCAGAAAAAGTGGGAGCGAGAGGTATAAATCTCTCTACAACCTACTAAAAGACTTGGGCCTGTCAACAAATCACATTATTTCTTTCTTGGAACATACTTTGAAGGCAATCCTAGTAGATTCTTTTAAAATTTGGTTAGGTAGAGGGAGGAGCTTGGACGATGGAGGTGAGCGTTTAACGCATGTAAGATCCCTTTAATCCTACAGCTATGTAGCAAGCCCCAGGCGCTGTTGGAGCTCCTCTCCCTACAACGATGGACCTGGCACCCGCAACGTGAGTCCACTGAATGCTAAGAATTTTCGTCTCAATGGATTTATAAATGTTATCTCACTAACCTAACTACTATCTTTATGAATTATCATCATCTAATCATAATTTTGTTCCTATACAGACAACCGGAAAAACAAGAAAAATTATAAAAATCAACATTTAAAAGTAACGTGGTGAGGGAACGGCCAGCGGCTCGCGGTTTACAAAACGTAAACGAGTTTGAATAAAGCTAACCTTTGATGTGGCCTTGTTTAAGTTCATCATACATTGTAATATACATTCTATTTCATGGTACTAAGTTGTAAATTGCAACACTCGTCCGTATCATTAATCGTCTGTATACACTTCACATATTTATAATCGCTTAAACCTTTAAACATTATATAATAGTAAGTGAGGTAGTCTTTACTTACATCAGCCGTACGAAGAACACAGAGAATAAAACATTATAATTATATGTATGTAAAAAAGATGAGGAATATTATTATTATGATAATAAAAAAAACTCCGTTCAAATATGTCACTATTATAGTAATATGAAATTGTTATCCTCTGATTAATTATTATTGCACTATATCCAGATACATTTATAGATACGATTTTTTTCGTAACTTATCTTGCGTATATGTGTCAATGAAATCGTTTCAACTTGACAATTCGTATTGTATGATTCATTTTAATATTTCCGTGGACAGTTCAGTTTTAGCTTCATCCAGCTGTAATATATGAAAGGTTCTCGGAGCTCGTTCACAACATTCAATTATACAATCGATCATAAAGCAGTCCTCTGGCTTTAACGACCGCCCCAGTGAGCCTTGTCACGTTAGCAGTAAGGTTCACAATGGAACCGCTCGCAACAACACATTATAGAGCTTTCGATAAAGGCGTAATTAAAAGTAATTCGTTTTATTGTTGCTTTTATACTTCACGAGTCCCGACATTAACTCCAATGATCCAATATTTTACAAGTTTACAAGTCCCGATGTCACGGGACTCGGATGTATAATAAAAACGGAAATCTCTTCATACACAAACATACAAACATTGGTTCATTTGTCTTATGAATATTAAAACTGTTCATTTTAAACCTTAAGATTTCCTAAACATGAACCAGTTCTTCCGTGTAAATTTAACAGTCGCAGTAAACTTTCTTGGTGTGATCTTTATACGGGTACTTACTCTTATATTAATAAAACAAACTTTCAACGTGAAACATTAGAACAAGTATAATAATATAGTTTTCAACTTTATTTTATGACCTATAAAATTAAACCGATGGCATTCCACCTCGAAACGTTTTGCTAAACTTTGACTTAATATTTTTAACGTAACAAACCCCTCAAAATTCTCCTCCAAATTCTAAAATATTATGTTATTTCGTGATACCTTTTATTAATCTCCTATGTTATTTATTTCATTACTTTAATATACTTCAATTGATATTCTAAAACTACTTACTATCGGTTTTCAATAAAAAAAAAATAACATAGTTAAGGCACCTTCAACTACAAGGTACGACGGGGGGTCGGAACGCCAATTATATATATATTTGTTTTTCAAAGTTAATTTAAATCTCAAGTTTCCCTTTAAAAAGATGAACGAATTTCGTCGGCAGAATATTCATGTTTTCCGAAGTAGTCGAAACCCAGCGAAATCTAAATAGGTTTATTAAAAACCAAACTAAATAATAAATGAAATCTACTCAAACCGTTTCACTCTCCGTGAAATAATAGTCGGTTAAAGTCTGCTGAACTCAAGAACATTGTTGGTAGCTCAGACGTTAAATGTAGCAACATTTATTATAATGAAATCATTATAAATTCCTTTAATGGCAAATGTACATATTATAAAGTAAATTTGAGTACGGTTCATGGTGTACCTTAAAATACATATTTTGCTCAACATTAGCCGTAACGAAGGAAATTTTGTTGAATATTCATCATGGATTACCATAAACAAACACGCTGTACTCCAAGAAGAACTACACTGTCGCTCCACAACGGACTTGCAATTTTTCTTGGAGACTTTGGAGAACAAACTTTATATATATTTTTAACATGAGTAGGTACCAAACCTAGAAAACTATCGCAATATATGTACCAGAGAATTAAATTAGATAGTACAACGGATCCACATCGTCACTTTAATATGGAAATAAGTTCTAAAATGAGTTACAAATGATGTTATTAATTTGAAGGACATCTATCTCTTCACACGGTGGAGTGGTTGTATTATGCAGTGTCTGAGGAGGAGACGAGACGAACGCCACACCGCATTTAATGAACGACGTTACCGAAACACTTTAGACACGTTTTGTTAATGGTTCGTGTAACATAATATATACAATAACTGAACGAACTCGCTTACCGTCATACTTGCACCTTAATAATGACGATACAGGCTTATAAGAATTGGTATTATTTGACCGTAAATAATTTTATTTCAATTATTTATTGTATATAATAATCCAAGCTAAATATTAAAATATGTAAATAGAGTTTCTGTTTATAAAATTGAATATTATTGTCAAGAAAGAATTAATGTATGTTTATTAATTAATTTGTGTACAGTTTTCAGTGCTTCCAAATAAACTAAACCGTTCTTACTGTTGTAAAAACCTAGGGTAGGGCGAAGTGTTGTCACTTGTATCTTCAAATGTTTTAAGAGCTACCCAAGGTAGATTACGAAACCCTTTACAGAGAACACTGAACTGCACTCTAATAGAAGGACGTAGAGCTCACTCTCGCCGAGTGCTGGGGATAGTAAAATCCGTTTAAAAGCATGGTTTTATGCGTACTGTAATGAATGTCTCAAAGCGGGGAGATTGTAATTATGACGGCACGTCATTTAATAGCGCCTTTGTTAGGCACAACAATCAAACGAGCTAGTGCCGGGGCAACAAATAGACAGGCTTCAGATAATAGGCAACCGCACTTAGCTACACCTAGCCCTATTATTAAAAACTGCGTTCACACTTCTCTTAGATTGCTCAAATACAAAAGAAACTTATTTTTAAATATTTGTACTATAGTTTCAAAAAAAAAAGGAGTTTGTGGTATTTGAAAAATAGAGATAATGACGGCAATGAAGATGGTTAGAGTTTTGCTTTGTATTAAAATCATTACTTTAGTGGATTCCAAAGTCGTGGATGTCAATGTTTATTTAGAGTTAAACCTATTGTAAAATAAAGATCTTTTATAAGTGCAAAACCCAATAGTCATGCATCCAACTTAACTATTACCATAAAGACGAAAGTATATTTTTACAACAAATATATTGAAGAAATTTCAAAGGTAAAATATTGAAGAGTACTCATGGTTAAAAAGAATTTGTTCACGTTAATGAAGTTTTTTGGAGACATGAATTAATTCAAAGAGTACTCTTCAACCGGAGCAGACCTTCGTGCAGATCCAAATTCAATGATACTAAAACAATTAGAACATAGAGAAAATACGATTACTATTATTTTCATTTAAATATATTATTAGATTACAGATTACAGTGAAAGTATTATATTAGTATATATTTTTGTTCAAATGTATTATTATCTTTCTATGATTTTTTTTTCTTTAATTTGGTGTCTATTTTGAACAACTTGAACTTCAAAACTTCACCTCAGAGTATATTATCAGGTAGTCACAACCAAATACGGAATCATTTTTCTCGTTATATGTGTAACGAAATCAATCTTAACCTTAGTGACCCTGCCACCAGAATAGACTGAGTTTTCACAATCGTTACCAACGATATTCTAATTATACATTAGAGTTTAGACAGTAACCTATCCATCGCCCACTTGTGTTATTTGTTACTTACAAGAGACTAAATTGCCTCAATCTTTATCTTCAGAATTGCTAATTGAAATTTTTTTGTTCTATTCCAAGTCTTAACTTGAATGCGTGAATTAGATGCGTGGGTTTTTGATAAGAAGAACAGTTTGTTCAAATATTATAGACGTAACGTTGATATTCACATTAATGCTTTAAAGCAAGGTACTTGATACTTTAACTTCATAATTCGAAATGCTTTACACTTTACAAGTGCAATCTCTAAGTTCCCCTTCGTTTACTATATGAATCATTATTGAAATTAATCTGATTATTTTGAATGTCAATACGTTTCATGTTGTTTCTTCCTACCGTTATAAGCTTCACTTTTTTTTTAACTTTTTACAACTTTAACAGCATATAATCACTTTAAAAATTATTTAAGTTTGCCGTAAAAAGTAGTACAATTAAGTTTTATCAAAATAAGTATACGGAATAAAACATAAATAATATTCTGTTGTTCTAAACGTGCAAAAATAAATGTTGAGTTTAGATAGAATACTTCAGATGATTGGTATTTTATCGCTGGCAATCGGTCGGCTATGTTGAAAGCTCATCTTTTTCTATCGTGACTAAAATGCATAACTATTTTATATCATATTGATGGAATAAAAATGAAACCGTTCAGCTAGATTGGCAACAGACTAAAAAATAGGATTCAACATTTTATTTAAGCCTTAAAATGTAACTTTTACGAGATTTTGCTTACTCTTTGTTGAACCACTATGTTATTCTTAGTTATTCTTATATTAAATTTACTCCTTAAAAGTCCTTGTATTTTAAAATCATAGTCTCACTTTTATCTATTTGACTCCTGACCCTTAAGAGTAGAGGAGAATTATTGAGACAACTTACCTATCGTGAAGGGTGCAAACAGTATATAACAACGTCGTTATATCTGTGTTATAATTCTATTTGCTATTCGAGGGACTATACAACTGGAAAGACATTTTAGAACCGTAAAATCATGATCCCCCCCATTGGCAGTTAAAACCTTCAAATCTTCAAAGTAGTTACTGTATTCTATGTTTACTGTATTCTAAATTATTTATTCTGCATATTAATGACACTTTATGCAGATGACGTTATTCATGATATTTTATACACTAGCTGAGTTTTTTAGAAGTCTGAACAAGTATATATGTTAGTTAGATAGTTAGGAGATATTTAAGTTACAACGTGGCGTAGGGTTAGAGGAAATTTTGAAGATATAATAATAAAGTTTATATGTGTATAATGTAACTATAAAATGAATTTACTACAATATATAATATAACATTAACATTATAATGATATATCAGGCACGCTGCCTCACATAAATTCTCTAACTGGTTGTGCTAAGCCCATTAATGTTTAAAAAGTAGCCAATATGACAATATAGCTTATTATCGCAATAGCTATTTTTCTGCACATTATATCACACTTGCCAAATTTCCTCCAAATCTAATAGCCCGCTGCCAATTTTTGCTTCAAATCTAGGTCGTCCATACACAGCATTGAAGCCGCTCTTTACGATACCATTTTCCATGCATTTGTATTGCAAAGTGTTCGAAACGTTCGATTTTATTGAAACCTGAATATACGAAAAAGCATTATGTTCATTTCCATATATAAGCCCTATCAAAATCATTTGCATGTTTTCACGTATAAAATTCGTAAAGTACTGTAAGTCGATATACCGTCAATTAAATGTGGTTAGTTTTTTTTATATTTTTGCTTCCATAAGTGTTGTAATGTAGTACTCACCGTTCTGTTGCCGAGGTTTCTGACTCTGCAGCTGAGGTAGGCAGACTTGCCGACGAGTGCGGTCACGTTCCGGGGGGTGGCCGCGTCGAAGGAGGGCGCCGCGCGGGAGCCTGTACCTCCGGGGAGAGCGTTCACGGAGCCCGCGCCACCAGCCACATCACAAGCACCTGATACGACACATTCTTTAAGGGTTTCTAGTAAAACTTCGTTGAAGGTCTTACAGTACAAGCTGTATGAGTTCCCACGAGCTTGAGGAGAGCATGTACTCGTCGGTTAAAATAAATTTATTTTTAAGTTATTTATTTATTAATGTTCTAATAATAATATTCTTTTCAGCTCCATAATTTTTGTAAAATAACTTCAAAACTCCAAAGACTTATTTTATAATATCAATAACCGCTATTCAAAGAAGTGAATAAATAAGGAGATTTCGGAGTGAAGTTCGCCGCTAGGCATCAGACAAAGAAATGAATTAAGCAACACTCCAAGACCTACCCATTGTATAAATGAATGTTTAATTAAGACTATGAAGAATGAGCTCGAACACAAACGGAAATAAACTACTTAGCGAGTGTCACCTCAAGAGATAGCTTATATTACCACAATAGAGGATCCTTCACATTGAATCCCTCTTTATTATTATAATACCATATAAGTTGATAAACAAAAACACAGTATTATTGAGGAATGTTCGTTATTCTGAAACGTTTGTATCACGAATCATATCTCTGTTTAATTAGTCATCATCATTATTATCAAATATTATATAAGGGCAACACGTTCCACATCTGTTTCATATCGATTCAATTGTTTTATAATGGTTTTATTATATATTTAATGTCGGCCGCAGGGACTCAGCCATATTAAAATATTAATATGAACCTTCAATATAAATTATGTGCAAAATAAGACAGTTCTTATCTTGTAGCATATTATATAATAACAACGAGGAAAGAACGGAGTTGTGTCCTCTTGTGGAAAGACATAGAAAAACATTAATAATGAATTTTCAGAAACAAGATCAAATGCTATGTTTCTGACCATAGTGCCAGTCTTCGATATATAGTCAGAGAAATCTAGCTGCATCCAGTGCAATACACGAGCAATTAAGAAATCATTGGCAGTAGATGACAAATAGCAAGACATAGTGACATAAACTTTCAGCTCGTCTGCCTGTGATCACGGTTGCCTTGAATAACTTAGTCAAAACGTGAAGTAAAATATAGAAAAATAAAAACAGATAGTAAATATAAAAATCTTAAAGTACACTCATTTAAATTAAACTAGTTTTTCAGATGCTACGCGGTTGTTATATTTTTTTAACTGCATAATCCCGTCGTTTCGGTTCCTTTGCAACGACGACGTGAGGATTACGTAATTAAAATAATAATAAAAAACGGAAACTACATTTTGATTTATTTTTGCCCTCGGGATTGTCTTAAATTATAATTAGAATAATCAGATCAAATGATTTAGGAAGAAGTTAGACTCAGCCATAAGATAAATAAAAGTTGAAAACGATGTGACATCCTTCAAAGTATATGTTTTTATTAATTGAAAGATTAAAGTATTTTCTTATTATGTACTGCTAACATATAGTTGCTTATGCCAAATTTAACGTAAACTAACAGATTTAACTTTTATTCTGAGACCAGTAGGATGATATTTTAAATCAATAAAATATATACCTATCGTATAACGTTGTGGCTTTTTAGTCCGCTAGCAGCAGAATGATAATAATGTATTGTTAGTTACATTTAAGAAGACGTAATGCCGCATCACGCTCTGATTATTATTGATTGATAGTCAAACCATCAATAACGATTATTGAACCGACAACCAACAACCGACTACCGACAACCGGAGACAAGTGTATCGAGCGAGGGTGGTGGTGGTGCACACTGATGCATCTCTATAGTCATTGCCGACTGATTAGCTCCTCGTGTGTACTAGCACGGTATACGGGCTCGAGCTGTGCACCCTCGGCCTCGCCACCAATAACCTACATTTGAATTTTGTTATACAACTGCGACTACTCTTATAACACGACATTTACTTTTGTGTGGATAAATATAATGAAGCAACGATATGTTTAAATAATATTACAATTTTGTCTATTGTATATTTCTATTTTATTTCAATGCTTAATATTCGCCTCCACCGCAACGTTTGCGCCATCATCCAACCTCATCCGTTGTAGGAGATGATTATCTTAATCCGTCATAATGTAGTTTACGATCCACCAGCACTCAGCATCCCGGGTTAACGATATTGATTGGTAAGTTTATGCCCCATCAGAGATAACACCGTGATTTCGTTTATTTCACAAACTTCCTGTTTAAACGTTTTATGAATTTAATACTAACTTTGCTTTTCGTCGATGGATAACATAAAGTTTAGATCACTCTGCTTTAATAGCTACCTCATTACACACAGAATGTGACCAAAAAAACTTTTCAGTTTATAATGAAACTGGTACTGATGATACCTACAATGATAGCGGCATTTGTAACAAATATATGTATTTTAAATTATAAACTGGGACGTTTAAAAATACATTTTGTGTGAGTAATAGAAAGATGAAGTTACTTAGTTGATCATCACAGAGTATAGAGAATACAATGTATTTAATAATTGTATATAACATAGCGACTAATAGTAAATATATTTGAAACAATGAAATTGAAATACCATCGCTATAATTAGCAATCAAATGGCAACCGGAGCACTCGATGAAGAGGCCCTCTCGTTGTATGAGTGATGCGAGAGGTTTATAATACAACACGTGGAAACACTCCGCTGACAAATTATTTGATTTATCAGAACAAAGGATCGCGTCATCGATAAATAATTATCGGCTGAATGTACATTTAACAAACCGTTCAACAGATCTACGTTATATAGCAAATATTAACTAAATATCATATTATTAACACACTCTATACAGAACTAAATCCCAAAATATGTTACAACAGTTGTTAATGTTTTGTTTCGCTACGATTGGTCCTGAAATACCTATTTAGAATACACAGACAACAATGAAGCAAGCTTCAAATATACTTTAAATGCTAAAAACATGTTTAATATGAAGGAACATGCGAGTGTGTGTACTCAACACGACCACTAAGCTCCGCACAACTAATAGTAATTGTACCCTTGTACCGCCCAGGAGACCAGTTGTGTCAGCTCCGCTTCACGTTGCCTTTGTTCTGCTCGACCCACCTCTGTTTTGTTATTCATTATGTTTTGATTACGGAATCTTGGAAAATTTAAAGCTCCGAAACGAATGGATTACGTCGCTTTTAATAAATAAGACGTTGATACCTTTTACTTTATACATAGTTTACTTGAATGTTATACAAATTAGGAATGTCGTTTAATCAGAGATGAAACAAAACCATTATAAGGAAGATTACCTTTGTTATCATTCATTACTTATATAGAAACGCACATATATATGAAAATAATAAAGATCTCGCTAATTTCTTCCATCAATCTCGAACATCCAAATGACACCCCGCTTAATCAATCGTACATCAGAGACGGACACTTCATGGATATTGCCCTAATTGGTCGATACGCTTCTTATTTTTCCACAAAAGATGAAATGAACCTTATCACTATACAAATAAAAGCAATGATTCTGCACATTACTTATATTGATAATTACAAAAATGGTCTTTCAGAATTCGTGAAGGATAATGACACCTATGTGGATTAGAATAAGAGCGATGACACCGTAAAGATACATTCCGTGACTACAGATTGGTTGGGAGAATGGTGGAATGGGAGTGATAAAGCGATCTGTAGAGCTGACGTCCTCAAGGTTGGTCATCGAAAAAACGATTAACCCGGTGTGGACGTTGACAATGAATCCGTCGAGATGTGGAGAAATTGAGAAGTAATTTGATTCGATCAGAACAAAGATTGATCGAAAAGGATCATTAAGATACCATCGAGTAGATCCAGAGGAAATGGAATACTGTGATGTGAGGACCAGATACGTTCAATAATACGAAACATTTGTTACACAGTAATGATACAGATGTCATTGGAAGCTCTTCAGTCTTCTTGAATATAATGAAAGTTTATTCGATAATTCCGTAATAATAATAATACAGCAACAAAAACATATGACTTGTTGAGAGAAAATAATTAAACAAATGGTTTGTTTCAAATTCAATACGTGAAGGGAGTCCTAAATATAATTCCTTAAACACTTTTTTGTTAGTAGAAACTATTTTAGTTAGGACTGTAAAACTGTCAGTGAGATCACTCGGTGTATTTGAGTTTCCAACGACCTGTCAACATATAAAGAATATGGTGTGAAGGATGACACTCCCCTCATTGTCGAGCTCTACTCGTAACTCTACTGATAGTTATTTTGTTTTATATGTAGTTATATTCTTGTTTCTTTAATAATATTTTTAAACTTAATTGTCTATTCAAATATATAAAATAGATACTGCTATTTCATTAATCTACTTTAAATATCAGTTAGACATTTCATAGTGTTAAAAAGATATTTATTAGTGCAATATTCGAAGCCCTTAATTTTCATTCGTTGGCAATAGAGAACAACCTGATTCAAATATTTCTGCCATGGCGTCATTACATGCTGACTGATTTTTATCACGTTTTTGTGGTTTGTACTCACCCACAAACAAACCACACTCCAATGTGAAGTTTATTTTATAGGAGTTGTAGGATACAAACAAGAAACTAGCATATTCTTAATAGGTATTATATTTACTTAAATTTCTTGATAACTTTTTTACTAATACTTTTAATAGTTGAATATATAACGTCAATTTTAAATTTATATCATGTCTAAAGCGATGGTAGTTTTAAATCCAAAGTATTAGCGACCCGACCGATGTTGTAGGTTTATTAGGAAAACTTTATAATCATAGTCCCAGGATGTGTCATGTGTGGGTCCTTCCTGTCCCAGGAAGTTTGTCGCTTAAAGTAAGCAAAACTAATCCCATATTACAGAGCCATTATTACAGCCTCACCTGTTCCACACACAGTACATACATAGCTGACACACATCACACCTCCAATTACATCTATGACCCGACACGATCACATAAAAAGCTTGTATTAACATGTGCGGCCCCCGTTTTGTAAGTGACTGTTGAAGTATGTAATTCTTATAGAGTTATTGTAGCCGGTTGACTTAGTAGTTGTGGCTGTTCAGATGTTTACGTTTGACGAACAATAAACAAACAAACACAAACTATTCCATTAAATAACAGATAACTGTTCACCTCTGATATGCTTATAACAACAATAATATCAAATGTTTCATATACAATAACAAAACATTTTCAGC
Organism: Danaus chrysippus; assembly: GCA_916720795.1. Classification (NCBI taxonomy): domain Eukaryota; kingdom Metazoa; phylum Arthropoda; class Insecta; order Lepidoptera; family Nymphalidae; genus Danaus; species Danaus chrysippus. The sequence goes on along the minus strand of CAKASE010000080.1, from coordinate 1,342,461 downwards.
CACTGGAACACTATCTGTGTTTGTTTGACTTTCCAATAGTGTATTAGAACTATATAATTACACACACATACATTACAAACTACGCATCTAGGAAGTTAAACGTTTTGACAAATTAGTCTTTAATCTAGTCTATATTTATTCTTTCCTAATGCTTAGATTTCCAATACTTTTGTAAATCTTGAAAATTTCATTTACATCATTAAATTTTCGTAAAGAGAATTTATGACATTATTTTTATTACACAAGTTATAATATTTATAATTTATTTGGCACAATGATACTAATTTAAATAAATAAATGACTACATCCTGACTCCTAATACCAGCGTATTTTCTACTTTACATATTAAAAACTCTGTAACACAAATAAACATACATTATTGTCAAAATAAGTTTATTTCGCACAAAAAGTACAAAAATTTACAAGAGGCAAAAGTAATGGCCCGCCGTTAAAAGTGCAGCGCCCACAAAAACATTTAACGGGCTTGGCGACCGCGACTCCACTGTTTTTTACAATTTTCGGTTCTCCGTGGATCGTAACCATTCCAACTAGCTGAATAAATCTGACAACCTCGTACCGTCGATATGTTAATGTTGATGTTAAGATCTCTTTGATTATAATAATAATTGTAACGTTCACATCATGTAGAGATAGTACTTTTATTAAATTTCTTGTATAAAACTCAGAATGTTATACTCATTCATACGAGCAAGATAACGACCCTACAAATTCTACTATATAGACTTCCAGTTACTTGCAAGGCATGTGGCGGTGAATTGTTAACTTTATACTTTATATATTAATTTTAATTAAATTACATTTGAAATCTTTTCAAGTTACAAAAACGTATCTTTTATTTGTATAAAAATGGTCGATGTGAATTGAGTAATACAAATTGAATTCCTTAAATAAACGTTTCGAGATCAAACGTTTTAATCAAAATTGTTTTCAGTCAGCGTTCATCTCTATCAAAAATATTTTTGCTGACTTTTTACTGGAACTTCTATCGCAGTGATCGTCTTACTCGGAAGACCATGTCTAGATAATTGATTAAATATCATTTCTGTCCGCGGAGTGTTCTTCTTCGTTCCACATCAAGTTTTCATCTTAGTTCAGAACACATCCATCACAGTCGAATGTCGGAGCGACGTGACGTAACACGCGACACACGCCGCACCTCGTTACGCCGGTTAGATGAAAAAAGTGTTTAATTATCTGTAAGTCTGCTTTGCTTTACCCTGAGTGTTTATTTGACAGATGTTCAAAACAAGTCGCTGGAGTTCAGATAACGTTTATAAATAATACATTTATTTATTTCCATTTTACTTTAACATATTCTCTTATTATTTATTGGTGTGGTGGAGTCAGTTTTGGAAACTTCTTGCTTACTAATATGCAACGAGATAACTTTCAAAGTATTAAAGACAAAAAGGCGGGTCGGGAATGAGCTCCTAGTGATTTTTTAGACACTCGAATTTTTTATAACATATAGAAAACTTTCATATAGGTCAAATATCTACATTTTGTTTTCTATCGCCTACTTTGTTAACCTGTGTGTCGTTGCTCGTGTTGGTTTATAAATATCAGAAAACAAATTAAACATTCAGCAACACTAATGGACAGACATTAAAAGTTCTTAATATTACATACAATGTAGGTTTTATAGTTGCACAAACAAACATAAGGTTACACTGAATCGTTCATATAAAGATGAAAAAAATAGATTTCATTAAATTGTCATTGTTCCACCAGGATATATAGTTGATATAGTTGAATCATGTTATGTTTTCATTAGTAACTAACAGTCCTGTTTGAACTTTCTTTATGAATCTATGGATACGTTATGTATTTTGGGTAGTATTCAATTCTTTTGAGTATAATAAAAAATGGTTTTGGATGACTATGTAATTTCAAAATACAAAAAAATATTATTTAAATAAATGAATAATTTAGTCAATATACTTTAATAATCGTAATAATATCAAATCTTCATCTCAACTCGCTGACCAGATTTCAAACTGTCCCTCATAGCCAGCGGTCATCTTCTATTTAAGTTACATCCGAGTGTATTACTTAATGTGGATAGTTTGTAACTTACTCACGACAAGAATTATTACTCGGATACTCTTATATCACAATCATCAATATTATAAAGTTGCTTTAATTATTGTTATCAGAATATAACCGAGTGCTGCTGACTGAAATTTTTTTACTTGTTTAAGTTTAATTATTTTTAAACATTTAGTATTCAACCCCGATGCTGCAACCGTAAGCACAATTATGAATAAATTGTTTTCCTTATATTGTTTTGGTTTTGGCCGCTTTTTACTTTTATTGTTATTAGAAATATGAGTTTAGTTAAAATTACATATTTTTGTTGTACGCCGAAAGTTTCGCGGTAAAAAATATCATACTTTATATAACGATTTTGTGAACAATCCTTTATTCTGTAAAGTCCGTAAAGTTCATGTTTAATATTTCTGTTATTTTATCTAAACACCATCTATCCTTCCATCCATCCATCCATCAGTGTGAGTCTGAGTGTTATTAACAAGGTATATAATTACGATACGTTAACTGGTTATTACTCGATACTGAGAGTCAGCACTATAAACTTATTATTGATGGGAAAAGTTAGCGAGTCGGCCGCAGTCCGGAAGGTAGTTCCGAAGACTTCCATGTCTTACGTACGGAGGTGAACTAATGGAATATTATACAATGTTCAAGGAACGAGCTCATCAACATACAAACTTTAGACATCCACTGAGAGTGCAGGGGAATTGGAATCACTGATTTATGGTGATCCTACGGCTCTGTGTGTTATATTTGACTTGTTACTAGAACACTTCTGTAATACTTATATAAACATATTATACATATGGATGGTTCACAGACAGATGTCTACAATCGACCCTGTTAACATCAAGTATAATAAGGCAAACAACTTCAGAGGTAATTTCAGTAAACATCAAACAATGGCCGGTCAGCGGCGCGGCGAGGCGTTGCTCACCTTCTACAGCTACGGGCATGTAATATTGTTTGTCGTTCTCCAAACAAGCCATGATTAAGAACCGACTCCGGTAAGGTCTCACTCATTAATATCACACTGACTCATTGTTCTCAGCCCTTTGATAGAAAACTTCCTAAAATGACATTGTTATTTGTTACTTCGAAAACAGTCTGAAGCATTTAGAAACATTAAAAATATACAATGAAATAATTTTGAATATTATCTGGAAAGTTACATATATCTTTTAATTCTCAATATACGACGAAAAGGATAAACATTTTGCTTTTGAAATGGGTTGTCGGTTGACATTAGTATGGAAAGAAATTACAGAGTGCTAAAAGGTCTATTTAAATGACCGCGCCAGAAGGGTTTCTTAAATTTACTTTAACTGAGGTAGGCAACCATCAAACAAACGAGACCGCCAGCCGCTGGCCTCGCCCGACCTGCAGCAATTGGCAACATACATAAATAGATATATACAGATGAAATAATATACACATGAGAAGACACAAGAGAAGGTGTCAGTGTAACATTATTAAATGGAAGTCTAAATTATTGGGTACCATGTACCTATAAATGAACCTAACGATGGGTAGGTAGATATTAGAAAACACAAAATATATATTCAATGGTAAGAATCGAAAATGACAAAAAAAAATATAAATAAAATCAAAAATCATACAAAACATATTTGATTTTAATATTCGCACAACTTTAATATAATATTTTATGAATGGTAGCAAACGTTAGCTTAGTTACCAAAGTAGTGTTGAAGTAACAATACCTCGGAACAGGAAGCAGACAGTTGAGACGCGAATAGTTCCTCATTACAACAGAGACCAATGAATTTATACCGAGACAATGAAAACTTTACCATGGAAACATAAATCGAGGGCAATTTAACTTCAACAATGATTCATAATAATAGAAATGTAAAAATATCATTTGAAACAACTCCACAACCTAAATAAACCTGACACAAATATATAATGACAGATACAATATGACAGAATTCATAAATGTTTGAACAAATTTTAAATACACAACATTGAACACACGCAGCGGGTTCAAGCGAGCGTTCATTTCACAGCTGTGTAAGTGTGTACTGGAAGATACTAATTCATTGGTTTCTCAATCAAATTAGCCAATTAGACGTTCGTAATTGGGACGAGTAATTGGACAATCGCTTCTATGGCCTACTAGGAGCAATCTCACGAAGTTGATGTTATCTCGTCTTGAACACCTGCCGCCTTTCAATATTTAATACATTATACACTATACAAATATATGTTATAAATGATATTCATCATCAATATATATGAGGCTAGTATTTCAAACTGTAAAGTATTATACAGGTTCCATGTTTATATAGTTTCTGTCCAGATTTATGTAAATAAACATGTACATATCTATTGACATACATTCAACAGACAGGTTTCGACAGTTTCTATTTAGAACCGTCCCAGTATTATAAATACAATATATATATGATCTTTATTAGAAGCTCACTCTAACCTTGTGTAGTGACATTCGCAAGAAACAATGAAATAATTCGTTTGTGTGTCATAAACCTCTCCAATTAGTAACGATCTCTGTCGAGAGCCTGAGGTGTTATGAGGCGTGAAGAGGGTCAACAACGTTATTGTAACCGGGAAGATATAGCATAGCTTTTGTTATAAAAGATATTCATATTTTTTATGTTTATTACTAAAGGATTCTGTGTACTCATCTTATAATAACATTTTACCTCTGCCCGCAGCCAGAGGAGAATGAAGTTAATTTGAAGAACTGAACGCTTATTATTATGAAAGATAATGAAGTCAATAAATAGCCACAAGACTGTAACAAAGGTGCATCCTACTGCCTGATGTTTCAATGAAATACTATTTCTCAAAGATAAAAGAACTTTCTCACAAAAAAAAACAATTTATTTCAGAAAAGTAGCAAGTTATAAAGGACATTTCCTGCCAGTTTTCAACTTGAAAGTACATAATAACCAATGCAGATAATTAATAGCATTCCTATCATTATAAAAAGAATATTGTGAAAGATACTCTGATAATGATCTCGATCGATAAACACAAAGCATTCAGATTTAATGAAAGTCCGTATTGTCTTAGAGGAGAGAGGCGAGGCTAATAGGCTATTAGTACCCGTTGTACCCGCACGACCCGCACGCCACCTGCACAATGCCTGATATGCAATGCAAACTGATCAACTTGATTGCCACCTCTTTATAATATGATATTCTCAGAGTCGCTGTCAGGTCTCCATTTATTTGTGGATCGTTATAAAGTTCGTGTTCGTGTTTTGTTGCCAAGCTATCGTTACCCATAGACATTTACAACGTAGCGACTGTTTCAATAGCTTATGTTGCTTATAAAAAGAACATCGAAATAAATCCACAAAACCATTTCCACAAACATTCAGGAACTGTGATAATCCTTTATCCTGAAAATCCTCAGACAAACTTGGCGAATACAAATGCAAATCAACATATCAAAGTTAAAGCATAATAAGAGGAACAAAATAAACACGAGTCCAAAGTAAACTCACCACAGCCTCGTGATAGCATATCAATTCTGAGAGCTCCGACATAAACCGTAACACATGCGAATATCTTAAGTCGACTTGGATCCCGGCCGATGAATCAATTTGGGTCCGTGCAGCTAACTCCTTATAGTTCACTTCATTGATATCAGCTTCAACATGTTATAATTAGTTGTGTGTTAGACTTGTTGGTCGTATTACAGTGAGACTTCTCTATTATGTCCCTCACAAAACTAAAACAGAATTTCATTTACAGTTATGAAAGATTACAATAATGTATATGGTTTGACGAAAGTGATAATCAAGTTAATATTTTTAAATAATGAACACAATATTCTTTTAATGACGTAACTATATATAAATGTAATAATTTAGAAAAGACTAGGATTTTGGTTTGTATTCTGTGAGGTTTATTAAAATATGTGAAGTCACAGTACAATGAAGACGGTTGCTGCGAAGACATTCTCTCAAGAATAAGCAAGTTACAACTTTTAACGAGCGCACTATACAGTTATTTATTTCAGAGATTCATTACACATATCTCGGAATAATTATTTTCTTAAACTCAAATCCAATACCCATAACTCAATATATATATGTACTTAACTAAACATGTATTTAATTCATCACTTGATGAAGATGTCCTCGTATCATCAAAGTAAAGGTAAAAGTTCAATATCAGTTTGATAAAACCTGTACAAAAGTAAAAAAGTCCACTATAATATTTGTACCTGGATGTTGAATAAGTTTCTTAATTAATTATATAAGACCACATTAATAATAAGACATCATATTAATATACAATGGATGTTAGTAAATGTTTAATACAAATATATTTATAAACGAGGTCTGTTGATCACTTCTACTACTTCATATCTTTATGAGAGGTCTTGAAAATTATATATATGACTAATGGAATCTAAATTTAATCATTTAGTATCATATCCCGCGATAATACAAGAAAAAAGTATTTAGTAATTACAAAGAGTATGGTTGAGAACTGTAGAGAAAATAACAAAAATAAAATAACAAAGATTAATAAGGTTTTAGTTGTTTATAAAGTGTAATAAAGTGTTCGGGAGTTTCCTGATTATGAAACAATCGGAGGAACATTAGCGAGTAGGAACTTGACGGCGATATCATTCACAGAGTAATATCTGGAAAGTATTTCGACAAACTTTATAAACGATATTAATTTGTTTATTTTACGAACGACAGCCAACAGTTGATTTGCATATGAAATAATACAATAAAGGAAAATGTGACGACTGTTCGGAAACTCCAATAACGAGGACTACTTTATACATTACGTGAGTATTGTTATATTATGAATTATGTCAATTTTATAAATAACTTTAAATAGTATAATTGTATTTATGCGACAAGGATCCTAAGACATTATTTTACAAGTAAAGCGGCTCAATGAAGAAATTTTGAAGGATTTCATTTGAGTAAGTACATTTGTAAACAGAAGCTAAGTGAGTGACATAACACACAGCCGCTAGAGATTTTTTAACACATCGTTATCGTTTCCGTCTGTTGCATGTTCACTCTTGTACATGAAAAACATCCTATTATTAAGTTTTCATTCAATCAAAATCAGATATTACTGAAATGTCTCAAATGCGACCAAATTTTCATTTTTTTACAAATTAAATAACTCAAGAGTGTCTCCCGCGGTTTCGAAGTTGGTGCTGTTTAAACACAAAAATAAAATTTTATGAAGCCCAAGCATTTTTGTTTCAATTGTGTGTAACGTGTAAAAAATATATCAATTACAAGTATATTATAAAAGTTATATAATTATATACATAAATATTTATAGTACTAACTTCCACATAAATATATCGAGGATTTATATTTGACTAGCAACAAACAGCCGGTGACGTACTGGGCTGGGCTCGGTGGCCTGAAAGTATTTGTATATATCCATATATATGAATGTATGTGTGTCTGTACTTTGATGTCATCGAATTCCGATTGAAAGTGGGACATAAAATAGGGAGCTATCAAAGGAACTAATTTACATAGGTAAATTGAATTCGCTCGTATTTAAGCCCCACACGTATTTGTCGGCGACAAAGTATAGAGCGGAGGATCCGTTAGTAAGTATTGAACAATAACAGTTATCAAATATTTAATTAAATAATCGTATCATCATCTTCTGTGTCGTCTACACACAGTTTACTGTGTTTACACTAAACAAACTTCTTTCATGAACTTTGTGTACACAGTGTTTATACCGAGGCAAGTTATACGGTAACACAATAGACTTGATGTAAGGGGGTGATACACGAACTACCTACCTATGGATTAACAGCGACTGTTTTAATAATGTTTTAGTCATTATAAATTTTTCTTTTTCAAATGTCTAACATTCTCAAGACACATTTAAGTGGAACGATATTTTTATTTATAGTTTCAATAAAAATGCGATAAATAGCGATGTTACATCGTGTGACACAAACGGTTCGTATTTATTAATAATACAAAAATATTTGTCTGTGTGTATAGTACACTTAATCTATATTCGCGTTCACAAACTGAAACAGTGACACTATTATATTGTATCGTTAACTTGAAATATTAAGATTTAACTTTGTATATTATGTCATATGTAAGTATAAAGTGCATATCGTTCCAGTGTAACTCATTACATTTAATTTATCAAAGCGTCATCAAATCGACATTCAATTAACATAAATCACGATCGCTTCAAGATGCCGCCACCGATGTCGTCTATTAATTATTTGTTTCAACTTCACCTAATAACACTAACTATTAGTAATGAGAGTACAGCTTATAGAATTGTAAGTTTTTTTACTACAAACATTTGATGGATAAAAATGGCTTCAGTATACAGTACAAGCAAATTGTTTGTATGTGTATGTCTGTATGTATTAGATTAAGGTCATGTAGCCGTTAACGTTGCCGAGAGATGCTAGTTCTTCATCAAAAGCAGTATCAAGTCATATCTCACACAAAAGCGTCACTTGCAAACGAGAAATATGTATATATGTGAGTTGTATAGACCGAGTCAAGTTAGGAGACCACCTACTATTGATACTGACCTCTCATCTATTCTCACAGAGAGAGTACAGGAATATTATTAGATGATTGAATGTAGAGATTAATTCAAAGGTAGAATATATTTAGCAAATATAATAACTTCACTTAGGTCTGTATATTTATATGTATGTGGCCGTGACAACATTGATGTAGGACTGAAGAAAAGTTTAAAATACAGTCTTCTTATTTTGAGATACGAATACAATGTAGCTCAAAGTCGCAGCTCTCCACGAAGCTGCGGTGATGACACGAGCTGAAGGAGGGGGCTGAGGGGGTGGGGAGTGGGGGGAGGGGGATAGGTCGCTTCAGTTGAGGTCACAATGGATTTATGGCACTAAGCCGAACTACTGTCTACAGTTACTAATATTAATTTTAGCTTGATATATTGTGCGTACATTCTACTGCAGTGAGCGACGAAAAACATACAATTATTATTAAAAATAACAATTGAGAAAATCAACACAATTGAGTATATAATTATAAAATTAAATTTCCACAAATAGAACGATTTTAGTTGTATATTACTTTTTTTCAACAATCAAATAAAAAATCGAAAACTAACTATTCCGTTTTATGTTCTAAACCAAATCCAATGAGAGCAGTATGTCAGGCGCCGCGCCACCTCGAGGAGCGAGCTGCGGTTTAATTGGATCGACGCATGTGATAGTTACTCTCAAAATCGACTCAGCAGACGACAAGTAACATAGATAAATCATTTATAAAGTGAAACGATACATTTTTAATAAAACATTACATAAAATAAAAAGATTCCGTTTCACGAACAATAAATTAAGATAAGTTATACCATAAGGATTGAACCTCTGAATTTCAAATGATACTTACATGTCTTTTCTTTTTAAAGAACACGAATATCTTTTTCAAATAAAACATAATTTCCGACGTCGTACTGATGAGATCGTGTTCAGACAAACGACAATGATATTATTATTGGAGAACACGTACCTACCAGATACCTACCAGATACCTAACGGATACCGAACAAATCCGATGTCGCATACTAAACTGTACTTTGAGACTTGAGATAGGATTTCGCGAGTTGTTTCAAAAAACGATTCCGCGATTTTAAAAGCGAATGTATAAAACATTTGTAACTTCCGAATACAACAATATTTTTACCATATTGTTCAATTTCGTTTTACTTTAAAACTATTATGTAAAATAAAAAGTAGGATATCTCTCGTCTAGATTCTTTGTAAATTCAATTCGTGGCACGTTCAGCTCCAAATACGATGACACACCAGAGAACCGTTCCTCTAGAACTAACATTTCCATCTGTTTGTATTGTATAGATCGCGACTTAGAGAACATCTAAAGTTCTAGTTCAGGCGGTCGTTTACAAACTCGGCGTCTTATTTGTTACTCAATAATTTATTAACAAACTTTACAAACTAGCATTACATTGTAATATATTCCGGGTTCATTGCATCCACTGTGACATCTCCGACTAACGATCCGTGCGTACATCCGATGTATGTGTACAGGGAAGATCCTTTTGAAACATTCATAACTTAAGAACCGACTGGTTATTTTATAGCACGAGACATCATTACACTGTCTTAATAAAGGTATAATGAATGATATCTACAAACTACTAAACGTTAACTTATTTCTCAAGAAATTTGTCAAAGGTAGTATAAAAGCACATAATCTGTAAAACGGCCTGTATATTAAACAACAAATTCATGTCCTTTAACACAACAAATGTCCTCGTTCCGGGCCGACCGCAGCGCCAGTAGCTAATAGCGTTAATGAATGGCATTCGTTAGCTTCGCCATTAATCGCGCACTAACATCTATTTACTGCGGACGCTATGCCCTACATTTTAGTAATCCGATATTTTATTAAACACATTTAAGGTTTTGGAATTGCACATTACAAAGAATTTAACACAAAGTACTAGGTATTACAGCGTTTGCTATTTACAAACACAGTTGGCTCCGAACTCCTAAGCTTTCATTGTTTTACAAAAAATGTACTACAATTCATATCAAATTAGATGTATGTTGTTGTTTTTTCTAAACTTATAAACATTGTTTTTATAAACTATTCAATGTTTAATAATTTATACATAAGAGGCCATTTAAAAAATGAATGATTATTAAAAGACCGAAATCAAAGTTTTCGAATAGTCTCCGTATTGTGTCGGACTAACCCGAGAGACATTGTAAGCAGTGGCGATAGTAGCCCGCGAATACTATGTGGAGTATTCAACATCCTTTTATGAGTCCGCTCTGGAAAACTTTTGTAATAAAATAGAACATTAAGCAAAGTCGGAACCATTAATATCACACCTGTCTAAGGAGCACTTCAACTATTATTGTAGTGTAGACATCGAATATGTGACTACACGTTACTTCCTACCACTACTATTTAACACACAAGGCACACATGACAATAACCTTTTTCATTATCTAATTAATATAATAATATAAACAAAATAATTTGTTCATCTTGTCATGTTAAGTGGCTCGTCCACTCCGCTCCGAACTATTCAATGAGTTACCTGAATAAAGTGATACTGATTTCTAATTTGTTACAGGCAGCAATATCTGAACTTTTTTTCTATCGTGAAATCCATAAGTTCAGGGTCGTGGAAAAAGTAATTTTAAATACAGATCATAACTTTCATCAATAAATAAGAATATTAGAGTTATACTTCCAGCTGAAGCGACACATGAAGTCCTGAGACAGCTTTACAAACAGTATTGACATGGTGTTAAGGAAGTGTTACTAAGTCGTTTAATTATATATAAAAAAGAATAAGCTAAATTGTCTTAAAAATAAAAAAAAATATCTATGATATACTTGTTTCATTTCAATTTTAAGTCATTATCTTATGTAGATCTGTATTTACAGTTTTATTGACAAATACAATAGTTTTTTTAGTGTTAATATTAATCTACAAGTTATTGGTTCGTTTTCTTTCCCTTCCTCGCCTGTAACCTCCCCGGTGCATTCACATTATTGTCAAAGCAGCCCCCGCTACTGTTCACGTCAATCAATAATTTTCCATATGTACCGACTACCGTTTAAATTACCTTGAACTGAGTCGTTGGCAGTTAATTAAAAATGAAAGAGATTAATCGAGCGTCATCAACTAAATTAACACTAAAATTAAAAGACACAGCACATATAAAGAAAATATAAAATAATATTCTTAGTAACTAAACAGTATCAAAGAAGTAAAAACAAGCAAAAATTGTTATATGAAATTGTTTTAGTAACATATAATATACATATGTACCATGTACTTCAATATATAGTGAATCTGCTGCTAGTGATCCGGTAATCATATTTTTGTATAGTATTAATAAACTTTCTAATGTACTTAAGTGTCAAAGAGCCGATCATGCACCGGCCTGAGTCGACCCTTCTAGTCTAAATCCATCATCATCTTCTAACAGGCCTGTCTGTGTTGACTGTGGAACCTTCCACCGTCTGTATCTTATTTCTGTTTATTTTATTCGTCGTGAAACAAACACTCTGGAAGGTGATATGAGTACGGCGCTCGTTAATTAACGTGCTTTTCATAGGTTTGTTATTGTTCGGATAACGAGCCGGCTGCAATCCAGTTCTCACATGGCCTTAACATGATTATACAAATCTCTTTATGTTTCTCTAACAGAAATATACATTAAAAATAAAAATAAAAACATGTGAAACTGTCATAGCAATGCCGTGTTATTAAGTTTAAATATAAACTTTTACAGAAAAATTTGAGTCGAATCATCACATATGGGAAAGAACTTATATTAAAATGTGATACTTGGTGGTCTCCTGGATAAACAGATATCCGGTTCCTATTTAGGTTATTATAATTACAACTAGTTTTTGCCCGCGACTTCGTCTGCGTTAGTTTCAGAATTACAAATGTATATCTGACTGAGTGAACTCTATTCGTCCTTAAAGATTTTTTCTCGGCGGCATCGTAACGTAATTAATCAAAGTAAGAAAATTTCTCGCTCACTTGAATGATTGACATATTAGTTAGTTGTCAAATTTAATGTCAAAAAAGCCGTTTGTATGGGAAAGATTTAAGACTTATATTAAGATTATAATAATCAAACACAATAACCTATTCAAAAACCTTATCTTCTATATACAGGGTGACTGGTGAATTACTATCGATATTTGAGGACGTGATATTTGACGATCATATATGACGAAATAAAAATTAATATAACATAAATATTAATAAACTTCTAAGTAAAGTTAACCAAAAGTTGTGTAATTAATTACGCATCGTATGAACACCCTACAGATTACTCTACACTACACACTCACACATACGCGCGCGGCGGCGTGTTGTTGTATCAGCACGCCGCCGCACGCGTCCACACTAGGAACACTTGGAACGTGTACACACTTTATTTATTTATACGGAAATTTGGTCAAAAATTAAGTACCTATTTTTTTTACATAATTCGAATGAGAATCATGTACCGAGTATGCTCCTTAAATATTGATAGTAATTCACCAGTCACCCTGTATATATAAAAATGGATTGCTGTTCCTTAGTCTCGCTAAAACTCGAGAACAGCTGAACGGATTTATCTTATCTTAGTCTTGAAATGTTTGTGGAGGTTCAGGGAAGGTATAAAAGGTGAGAAAAATTTGAATAATTGCCGGGCAAACCCTAAAAACAGCCCTTTTCTATTTCCCATACAAACGTTTTTTTTGACATTAGATTTGACAACTAACTAATATGTCAATCATTCTGTTTGATTGAAACAGGAAAAACCTGATTATTTATGGCCTCTAAGACGGAATAGAGTTCGCCTGGTCAGCTACACCTAGATATATTACTCTTGACCAAACTAACGCGGACGAAGTCGCGGGCAAAAACTAGTTATTATTAATTTTTCACAACCTTACAGGGATTGCACAAAACAATAGCCCTAACATAAATATGGAATCTGAAAAATTATGGATCTTGAATTAAAAAAAGAGTTTTTCCTTAAAGAAAAAACAAATCATAATTAACAAATCCTAAACAGCTTCAATAAGAAGCTCGAGTTACTCTTTAAACATTGTTGTGAAGCCTTACGCACCGACAAACTTTTTTCTTTAGAAATAATTTTTCATCACGGAGGACGTCACTAAGCGTTGCTAATTAGAAAAAACACATCCTTTCAGTGGCTTACAAAGTTAAGAAAAGGAGCGGAAGATGTTCTAACTTAGACCCTATTTAATAAAATTCTTTTATATTTAATTTTAAAAATGATTATATTTTATTCTTTAAAATATAAAGTCATCTAACAACATTGAACATTATTATATTTCAAAGTAATCGTCCGAGCTATCTCTAAGAATACCCCTATCTTAGTAACTCCCGAAAGCTTATCAAAAATGATTTTTACATTCAAAGTATCTGTTCTCGATTTCGTCATCCATACTCACTACTCAAGCATATTTGTTTGTTATATTTTTGAATTTACGTCGTGATCATAGAACGTGTCTAAGAAGTTTTACTTCATACACAGAAAATATTAAATTAAAACTTTATAAAAACTGTCAGTCTGCAACAAGAAAAATATAAGTATTTAATCGCAGTTATCTAGAGAAACCTATTTGCTTATTTACATTAATGGATACGTATAATTAAATCAGAATACAAGAACATGAGGAAAAAAGTTTAATTAGATGTTAGTCGTGGGACGCGGTTTTATAAAATAATCGGACAAATAAAACTGTTTTTAATTTATTTAAATTCGAATTTGTTCGAATTTGTTCTCATCGAAGGGTAGATATATATTTGTAAGTTTTTGTAATATTCTATAAACAGGTGAAGTTGGAGAGCTCATCAGTCAAGGAAGGAATGGAGCCAGGTCCCACGGTCTGTGAAAATCCATGCATCAATCTTTGAATGACGAATGTTTCAGTAAGTATAACATGAAAGTGAACAAACTACGTTATTTAAGATAAACGATCGCCAGGAACACAGATATTGTACCGGCTTTAGATCGCAACAAAAGATTCAAATGTTTTGAACAATTCAATACAATACTTTATATAAACATAATTCTTACGTCTCATAATATTCTAGTTGCATTTTTCTATCCGATCCATCGTTAAGTCTCGCGGACTGCGTCATTTCAATCGCTCAAGTTATTCATCTTCGTATCTTATGCTCCAATTTCGCTTTTACAACGCTCTTTTCAATTTATAACTTTTACGATTCATAGTTTCTGAATATTGCCGACTACCAGCTAGCTATAAATCACTCAGTTAACTGATATGACGCTCTATAGGTTTAGTTATATTAAACATTCAAGCTAGTGTAGGTTTAAACTTTAAAGGTTTATATATATGAATTAGATCTATTATAGTAAGTGTTAGTCGCCTGTTTTCTTTTTTCAGTGTCATGAGGTGTTTTATTTAATAAATATATAAAAGGGTCCAATTTAATTCCAAGAGAACGCTCCCGGCGACTGAAGCTTTTCTTTCACAAAATCTAATTTATATGAAAGCTAAGTGCAAATTGGCTTCACAATAATGAAACATAAAACTATTCCCTCCTACTTGATCGTTGTGTTGACTTAGAAACGAAGTTTGAGGAAACTTTTAATAGTCTGTAATGACGACAGACTGGACGATAACATTTCCTCCACACTGGAGCTGTGACTTATATGTAAAGAACAATTATAATTTTATACCATGTGATAGCACGTTTAATCATGAGGTTTTTTCTCCAAGTTGTAACACAATAAGCATTGCCATTTACAAATTTCCGATAACGAGCCTTAAGCCAGGCCTTGTGAGCCGTGTTAAAAAGAAAACTTCATACAAGTTAGAGCTCTCCTCGTGATAAAAGCTGAACCCTGTCATATATTTATAGCACATAGGGGAAAATATTGATTAAAATGTTACTCCTTTGAATGTTCAATACGGACCTATGCATCTATTTTTTTTTTTATAGCTATTTGATGTTATTAAAGAACAGAATATATAAATGTTTCAATAAATTTATTATTAGAAATTAATTTCATACCTGTATATATAACTGTTATATTTTCTACAAAAAACACACGTAAATACAAAATAGTAAAACCGATTGTGAGAGATCTCTGCTTTTATTAAAATTTGCCTGGATTATTATTGGATCAACCTCGTTGTATGTGAAACATAATCAGTTCTAATAACTATGTTCATAATTAGGATGTTCATTATAGCCGAAAGTAGATACTTATCGGTACATAGCCATTTCATGTGTGAATATTTTTTGGGCTTTTTCAGAACTTCAAACGTTTTAACCCATCGTATACAGAACTTCAAAAACCTTTAGCCTAACTCTCTTTAAACTACAGTTAAAGATAAAAATTGAAAAGCACAAAAACAGAATGGAAGTAACACAATTTCATTACCCGAACAAACATTATTAATTAACAGTTTACAGGTTTTCAAAACAAAAGCCTTATTTCATTTCGTTTATGTTTATTTGTAGGTTTTCCGGTGATTGAAACATTTCAATAACAATCAAAATATATTTTAAGGAAATAAAAATTGGCAGAAAAGTTATTTGTTTTGTACTAGAAGGTGGCGTCAGATTTACTTGTTTATGTTTTATTTATATTAATAATGGTTTTTGTTTAATTCTCTTGTCTTTATGTCTCCAGGTGGACATATTTTGTAAATGTTTCACATTTTTAGTTATGGGTTTTAGAATATTTTTTCTTTTTTTAGTAAAAGTGTTTTATCTGATTGATTTTATGTGTTATAAAAAATAATTACCTAGTGATTTTTCATTATAAAACAATAAATATTCTTGTCAATATCTGTTGTTAATAGTTATGAATTCAATCATCACATTCAAATGTACATCAGTTATTTCAAAAATAATTAAAATACGAGCGTTCCTCCATACCCTGCTATTACCATTTATTATTATCGTCATGTATACAAGAAATATTTTTCACAATTACATCAAACACAACGTTTGAGATAGAAATAACAATTTGTGTACAATCGATAAACTAGATCATGTTAAAAGCAGTTTAAATCAACACTAAATAATTTTCAAAGGTGTTTTAGGTTTTACAAAACCTGTGATGAAACAAAGCAGTTCGTAAACTTACAGAGGTTCCTTCTACTGAATATTCATATTATATACATAAATTTCAATTATAGTATTCTAAAAGTATTTCTGGTTATTTGAGTTTATGTTCTTAAAGTGGAACTTTTATTACACGGTCCCATTTTACATCCCTCGTCTATATATCGCATGTCGCATTACAGTCAACAGCAGAGCCTACAACGTAAGAATGAAAGCCACAGTACTTCTGGTTGTCTTGTGATAAAAACTGAATTCAGGAATTTAAGTCTGCAATTCTTGCATACACTCTCACAAATTTATGCTTTAAAACACTAAGAGGCTTCAGCCTATTGGCTGTTTGAATTAGTTTTAATCATGTTGTGATAACCAATAAGTCTATTCTCACTTTTTCCTTCGGAGTCCAAAGCAGGTACATTTAGTAGCGCCCAGCCTGACCAGATGTGACAGATGAGACAAAAAATACGTTCTGTATAGTACTCGACTCTAATTTTAAGGCAACTATTTAAAACCTATACGTTCTCAAGGTTATATGAGACAATCTACTGGAAGCCGACAAGTCGAACCTACTCTTTCGTGTGACAACTACACCGCCGGGGATATGCTCTAGTCATATAACAAAGTTTTAATTACGAATATAGATCTTGTTTATTATTGAAATCACCCAAATAAATAACACTAATAAACTGTATATTTTTATATTTTCATTACTTCTTTTCAGTGTTACAAACAATAGAGTCAGAATTTTCATTAACAGATTCTAGTAAGTGTACGTATTTAAATTGACAAAGCGTATGGAATGCGAGTTTTTCAGAAGACATTTTTATGAAATTTTCACAGTATTGATGAATTTCTCATGTTTATTATTTTTAATAACATTTCATTGGAATATTTTTTGTGTAACTACGATGTATATGTAACAAATACAGATCTGAAATAAACAAATATTAAGTTTCACATTCCTCGAGCATTTACTTATTCATATTATTAGCAGTTCTAATTGTAGAAATAAATTATTCTTTAAAATATTTTAGATAACTTGAATGGAACAATTTCATTGTATTAAAATCGATCATGAGAACGTTGTCATACATCAATCGTATAGATTCAGGATTTTATGTTTGAGATACTCACTAGACTGAGTCGAGACAACATAATACACTATTGAAAATCTCCAACTTTGAAGTTAGTTAGCTGCCATAAGGTCAACGACCTTTACAGAAAAAACTCAGTCCACTTAATTGTACTACAGATATTGGACAACTAAGTTGAGATTAAAGAAAACTACTATACGTTTTAAAAATCTTGCCTTTTATATTGTTTTACCAAACAGGCTTATATTTTTTTATTTTCTTTCACAGTCGATTGATCTGTTTTCTAACGGCCACACTTCAACATTTATCAATTTCTTCAATACACGGTATACAATTCCCTCGGCGATTTAAGCACATGTATTGAATTATATATAATTCTATTTCATTTTAAATGATAATTTTAGTTTTCATTCGTATAAGAATACAAACAATTTTTTTCTGATTACCATCTCGTATTCTATTATTCTAAATGGCAGTCGACGTTTAGACTATCTGCAGTAACCGTGATCAGCAGACGAGATTAGAGTGTCGAGGAAAAATATAAAATAAAATGACGAAATTCACAGTTTACATTTAAACAGTCTAAGACATTATTATTATTAAATTTTAATAACAACCCTATCTTTTTTATTTTCCCTATCATTTCATTATCAAATGTATTTCTACTTCAATTGCCGAGGATTAAGCGAAAATATTCTGTACATCTTTTCTTACCTTTACGTATTAAAAGATCTATATTAAAAATACTATTTTTTTATGCTTGAACTTAATATTTTGTGTAGTTTTATTTAAATTATTTCACTAAAGCTCCTCAAAGCCCCTTTGTTTGCGATACAAATTGAACAAATCCAAAATTCTAGTTGATACAAAATTTAAACGAAACACAACGGAAGCAAAAACAGAAATAGAAATAGTGTTTTGTACGTTTAAAGTCTTGTTAGTTTGTTTATATAGGAACGATGTTCGATAAATAACTATGATAAAAAGTTACTTATGAGGTTGAAGTGGTCAATGGTCAGTGGTGACCTTCAAAAGACACACAAAAAAGTATTTTTAACAGTAATTGTGCTTTTTTATTATCAAAAACATAATTAACAGTTTATAAATATCATTCGTTTAAGTCACTTTATTATGATTTTCAATAAAAAGGCAAATTAAATAAGACATCAAAAAATAAAATAATTAAAGTCATCACAGTGAACGTTTTTTCAAGATTAAGTATTAAAATATCATAACCGACATCAAAGCTTGAATAAAAAATTGTTTATCGAAAGAAACGTTCGATAGAAAACTAATTTTAATAAATTTTTAATATAAATCGTACCTTGACCTGTACAATAACCGTTTGTAATTCGGAGATGATATTACTTATAAATATCATATTAAATATGTTCTATATAACATGTGTATATTGTCAA
Organism: Danaus chrysippus; assembly: GCA_916720795.1. Classification (NCBI taxonomy): domain Eukaryota; kingdom Metazoa; phylum Arthropoda; class Insecta; order Lepidoptera; family Nymphalidae; genus Danaus; species Danaus chrysippus. The sequence continues at coordinate 1,323,249 of CAKASE010000080.1, read as the reverse complement.
AACAGTCGGTCGTAATGTTTAATGTGACATCCCTCAGCGAGTTTGTCCGCGATACACATTGAAGGAGACGAGATAAAAGGGTTCGGCCCGATACTAGAGATACGAAGGGTCATCACGGAATGTACAGTGAGGCTGAAGAGAACATAAAGAGAACTATTACTTTAACTAATGAAATATCTTTAACTCAGCGGTTACAGACAGCTTCAACTTAGATTAAAAACGAACCTATTAATATTAACTACATTATAAGTATCATAACGTCCCCCCCTCCCCCCACCAGCTGTCCACCGCCCCGGCTCGCGTCACTCTCAGCCCTCCATGTTTTTTTTTTTTTTTTTTTTTTTTTTTTTTTTTTTTTTTTTTTTTTTTTGGTGTCGGGTTGGAAAATCCTGTCAGACTCCTACTGACTAAAAACAGCCCCCCATGTTACAAATACTAAACTTTACTAATTTGATCTCGATATGAAATATTTTTATAAAGGTCGACTCAAATTTGTCAATTAATTATTATCAAACTAATTTTGATTTATTATAAGCCAAGAGGGACTAATTTCTCTGATTATATTACTGAAAGCACAAAAACCCAATCTAATCAAATTATTTATAACATTACATTGTCTAGTCGTCTTAATCGAATCTAAACGTAAGATATCGTTAGTGGTAAGTAATTTATCATCACCAATGTCATGATATACAAAATACAGTAAAATATAAGTTTATCAAACTGATCTAAAGGCTCACTGTAAATTCGCATCGACACCCTTCATACGAAATAATAACTAACTGCGAAGATTAACGAACAAAAAACTATTAACGCAGTGTGTGTAGTAACACTCCGTGACGATACCAACTTGTATTAAGGATTTTGGTTTTAAAATCAATATGTTAATATATAATTTCCCGTTATGTTTAAATATATCTATTATATTATGTAACATAAATATTTTAAACAATGCTCATGTATTCCTATTTGTAATAATATTATATATTGAGGTTTATTTAAACACAAGCAACAATTTCATTGGGATGGATTTATACCCGTTCTCTGTTCTCTAACACACGCCGAGCTTACGTTTAACGAACCGATTTTAAACTTCATAGTTAATTATTATTGGTTTATTTCAGAAAACATAAATTTTCATAATGTTTAATTTTACGCAATAAAACATTTTTCTCATCTCTAATAACTAAAAAAATATTATTTGACATCAGTTTTTCATTTTTTTTTTAATTTTCCTATGATAACTAGTTACAGCCCGCTTATTTTCTCGCTTTTGATAGTATTTCAGGTTCTGTTTTATATTAAAAATAGACTTTAATAATATGTGTACTTCATACTTTTATCTAACATATGCAACAGTCTTTGCTGATATATTTTGAAGGAAAATTTGATTTTCTATGTGTCTAATACAGCTTGCTAAATGTTTAATAGTTATATAATGTGTAAAGTGGAATAGCATTTAATGTATTAACAAATATATAATTTTATTTATTCTATTATTAATACTTATAAATTTATAAAATTATTTTAGAAAATATAATAGTCGTTGCTCTACTGCTTCTTTAAATGTTTATAAAATTATTGCTTTGAAATAATCACACTGATTTTACATTTATTAATACGTACCTAAATATAGTTATTATTGATATATATCTATCTATATATATATATATATATATATCTAAGGAATATATTATTGTATACGTCATACATTAACCCGAGGTGTCAGTCAGTAACGTAACCCACCAGGAAACTGACAATACTTAATCTTCAATGGACATCAAAGTTTTACGATCAGGAAAAATATTATCAATTTAGTTATTCATATGAACGGCCCTCGGTTCGGAAATGGGCGGGTTTCAATAAAAACGCTCCTTGCGAAGATAAAAACTTCTACCATGTAACAATATTTGTCTAGACGAGCGTCGCTTCCGACTCTTATCGACGGATTTTGACTCCTCCGACTGTAATAAAGTATATCTGACATACATTTATATTTATTACGTATGTATATAATAAAAAAAAATTGTTAAACACATTAAAATTATTTGATAACTAAAAGATTATCATATATAATATATTAAAAAAATTAATATTGTTTCTTTTATTCAAACTGCTGATGTCTGTCCAAGTTTATATTTATCGTCTCAGACTTATTCCGTATTTGTAACATTATTATTTTAAACCCCATGTGTAAATTCTTTATCATCATTCCACCTATTGGGATACTAAGCCGTAGGTCGTAATTGTACTATCACAGTAAAACTCTATTCACTTTATCCTTGAAGTCTTTCAAGTTGTAAGATGAAGTAAGTTCAAAGACAAATTCATATTCTAAAAACAGTTAGTTCTTAGTATTTAACTATTAATATGGATACATCTCATTTGTATTATGCGACTATTGTCGTCAAGGAAATAATTTGATCAAGAAAAAAGAAAACAGCACAGCTCTCGTTTGACGTACAGACAAATGTCCCATCCTATTTAGCCAGAAGATGGAGTGGTGTGATATAAGTTCTCCCGGACCGTCTAGGCTCCGCATCCGGAAATTAGAAGCCTTTAATTAAATGGTCCTCTAGGTAAAAGGCTGTCTTTTTGGAACTAATATAGGAGCAGCGAGGTTTCGCAAAGATTCGCTGAAATCTTGTTTTTTTTTATTTTGACCATATTCGGCAACAAACCGAGGGTAAAAATTTGAAGTGAGTAATTCACGTGTTTGGAAAATAAAGTGCTTTAGATAAAATGCCTTAAAAGCTTCCAATAAACATAATACATCAAAAGTATCTCTATCCAGCTCTGTGGTCAGTAGAAGATATAGACAATTTGCTATCGCTACTCACCTACCAGCCAATTCATATGACAACAACCGGTCTTGATTGTGTGATTTGTAACTTATTAAATAATTTAACTGACCGTATGATATGAAGCACAGCGCTATCAGTAGAGAGTGCGCCGCGGCGGCGCGCTCGCGAGGCATCGCTCGCCCGACTAGCGCCGCGCCGACACACACATCACACACGGTACACCTGGAACAACAACAACAACAACAACATTAATACAACAACAGTACAACAACACGATGACAACAGACCTTCCACATACATATAAAATACATAACTATTATAAGATCCTCGGTCGAAGATGAGAAACTATTACTGAATATATTTACCAACAGTAATTGACAACTCGGAATACAAATCCCACTTATCACTGAAAATATTTGTTCTTAAACTTTAAGTTCATTCTTTGTTTTTAGCGGGTTGTAGGAGGTGTAAGTGAGACTATTATTTGTAGACTGTTTTGTTTCATAAGTAAAACAGTTTCTTCAGAGCCGATTAATATGAATGTAATCTATTGAAGAGTCCTCTTTTAATAGAACGTTTATTTCGTGAAGCAGCTGATAGTATTAATTAACCTGAACACTTCTGCCAGTCGACAAACTAAAAAGACAACTTTTTCAACAATAGTCGCCCGTTCTATGAACCGGAGTTGACTCCATAATGAAATTCCAGGGCAGAATCGTTGAAGCTGGCCTCCTCCTCCCTCCCCACTACCCCCTCCAGACACACCTGACCCCTCCACTAACCGCTGCAGCGCCCCCTCGATAATTCATATCATAAGTTACTTGTACAAGGAACTAACTACCCGTGTGTCTCTGATACAGTTGAGAAGGATCCGTCACAGTTCACACACGACCCTCTACATGTTGTTTATGTAATTATAATTTATAATCAGAATCTCTTTAATGACCGCGGTATGGTTATACACTTACATTAAATGGTTCACTCATCAAGTAACTCTAAAAATAAAGTCTTCAACAGCATTACGTTGTACGACCATCTGTTGTTTATATTATTATTTGTATTGCTTATTATTATACACTTATTCATGACAGAACAACTTAATCGTAATACTATAACAAACTTAGTGACCAGAATGTCAAGTTTAAACCATCTTTTTTATTTAAATAAATGGCATTATATATTTATTGGTCAATAAAATACATTTTCTTAATTTTACAGACAGTCAAGTCGTACAGACTAGATGACAGAATGCAACGGGTTCGTTAAAATAAATTCTCACGTCGACTTAAAAGACGAAACAGCCGACTCGGGCGAGAGGACTGAGAGGAGAAAGACAGAACAGCGCCGGGGGTTGTCGACCAAACAACGAATGGTTGTACTTGTGCTCCCATTCTCTGAATATCTAACTATTGTTTACTAACGAAAGATTAAAAACTTTACTCCCCGACAACGAAATTGTTTAATGAAAGCGTCGTTTGCTCGACGAAAGTGGGTCGACGGACGGTTGTCAAAATAACGGAGCAGAGACTGAATACCGCCACGAGAATAAATAAAAAACTGAAACGATGACGCGCTTCATAGAACTAGAAGGAACGATACTATATTAAACTAGGTACTCTCAATAGTTTTCATATAATACTTTAATTTAAGGTTTTTATACTGTCCTCGAAATAAACGAAAAATAATTCAAAACGTCTAGATTAAATTATGTTATGTTGAGTCAACCTTAACACGCTTGCAGTGATATGGACTACAATAAATACTAATTGAAGCAAATAACTGTTATGATAGAATAGATAATAAACCACATTAACAATAAAGCTTATATTAATTTGGACATATTGTGAATGTTCTATGTGAAAATAAATTTAAATTTATTTCAAATGTGTAAATTATAACTTTGGAAAACGAAGCACGCAACAGACCACAACCATGAGTGACAGATTAATATTTTAGGCGTTAATAATAACGCGAATTATAAGTATTTTACGAACACATGTTAACATCGTTTGTCATGCATTCTGTAATTGCGGTTAATATTTTAAATACCTTTAATATAATGTAACGTAAATAATTATCATTACTGGATCATTTTAATTATTTGATAGTTTCAGTGACACAGAACGTATCGTATCATTGTACATCGCAAGGAATCACGAATCTAAAATGTAAATGTAATGTTTATATTATGAACGGGACGGAACATACTCGCACTATTAGCCCCACAGTTATCCCATTGTTCCGTTGTAACATGAACACGTAACGTTACTAATAACATGCCGAGACATGCTTGAAATTACTAAAGAAACTCAATTCCCTCAGGTTTCACAGACGTAGAACTTAAGATTTGCTAGGATAAAATCACCCGAGCCAGATGTAATTCCATTACAAAATATTGGGAAAATAACTTGATCACGAGCGTCCCCCGTGGCTTACATCTGGACGATAAAGAATGGCAGCTGATTACAGAAAAAAATGTTTACACAACATTATATAGTAGAAGACATTAAATATAACAATAAGTATATATAAAACAAACAGTGATTTGTTACCCTTATTAGCAGAACAATAATAATCTCAAGTTTAACGACGGAGATATTGTTATCGAGTTTTTCGTACTTTTGTAACAAACCGTTGCAACACATTCGGTCACTGAAATAAAAAGTAATTTACATTTTTATTTGCTTATCAAGTTAATGACTATTTGTTCGGAGCTCGTGTTCAAACTTTCACGATAAGTTTGAAAGTTATTGTAGACGAAATATACGGCTATGAGAGAAGCCATTGACGAAATTATTTTTGACTCTCTGTTCAAAAAAAAATGCTAGAGTTGTGTGATTCCTCAGCAACATGTTATTTACTGTTTGTTTTTTGAATTTTGAAACCTCAACCTATCCCCTGTGACCTTCTCATGCTCAATACAAAGGGTCAAAAGTTGAGGAAGTACTCAAATATGTAATATATGTATAATTCATCAAAAATAGTCCTGATATCTGAACGATGATATTAAATTTAACATTAATTATATGAATGTTTTCCGCCTCGCTGTGAGAAGCTTGGCGGAATATTGTATTTAATATATATATAGATGGAATGGAATCTGAAATAACATTTAGCCATGTATGAATGTAAGTGTAAACCGCGGGAACAGGAATATAATTCAACATCAATAACCTAGTCGAATACGTCTCGTATAGTAAATCAAAGGATTTATAATACATATAGTAATGGAATGTAGTAAAGTCAAATTAAAATTTAAGTTATCTTTTAGGCTAATTTACGTTTAGGCTGATAACTCTCGGATTACAAACGCGTGAAAGAAAACTATTGTAAATAGATTTTTAAAAACCGCTCAGAAGGTTAGTAATATGCAAGAAGTTTATAAGCTTCAGTCATACTTGTCAATAAACTGTTTAATGTAAAGATTCATAATTTACTTCATTATTTTATTCAAGCCCCGATTAATAATCATTTAAGTAGAATATATGCGCGCATGAACCAGATAATCTAGTAATCATATAATGAAAGTTATGTTACACAGCTGGACGGATAGTAACCAAACATAGAGAACAAGTAATAATCTGTCGATTTGTTAAAAAGAAAGGATGTCACAGACAGACACACTCATTGATATCTAACTTATAACACCACATACACACTTTTGGCGTGTAGTTTTGAATAGAAAAATGTGTATTTCCTTTAACCTTTCTATATATATTCGTCGCCGGGCAACCCTAAGTCCATGTACTCACAAAACGTTTGAGGAGTCGTGAGTTTGTTCCGGTCTCTAATGGAGGGAAGGTCGAGGAAGATGCTTCAGTCGGTCACTGGAGCAGACAGCTCGAGTCGAGCCTCGGTAGGACAGGGAGCCTATAGAGGAGCTCGGAACTTTGCCTTTTACAAACAATTCCCTTTATTTTAATGGTTTACAAAGTTCCCCAACTTAATAGAAACTCCCAAAATAAACTTTCCTGAATCCCGTTTGTCGAACGATCACTGTTATGAATTTTGAATCTTTTTACTCCGGAAAATATAAACGAATCGTTGGCACAAACTTTGTAAATCAACGGAGAAATACTTTTAATACTTTTAGTTGCTTTAATTTCAATGTTTGTTTTAAAACATTTTACTGGCATTCGATATTAAAAATTAAACCATGACTTTTTCATTTATTGTTTGAAATAATTTAAATTGTTTAAAAAAATGTCCATGTCACTTCGACTGATAGAATCTTTAGTTTAGAGTAATTGAAATATCTTATTATATTAAATTATTACTCAATACATGTTTTAAATAAGAACATTAAAAATTATATCTGAAAACTAAAGCTACATCACGTAAATCAGTTGAGAACAAGCGAATATTTTACACGAATTATTTCTTTTCTTTGTAAGTAGAATGAAGATATTATATATACATATTATGTTATTTAATTTTACACTGAAATATATTTATGTAACTATTATATCAAATATATTAGCGACCAGCTGTTCATAATTTCATAGGATTCCTGAAGAGTCTGTATATTTAGTATTATAATATTCTATGAGTTTACATCTAAGTCATTACGTCACTGATTTATAAAAAAGCTGGATATATTCTATTATTTCCTTGATAAAGAATGATGTTAATATACAGGGTGACTGGTGAATTACTATCAATATTTAAGGAGGATACTCGGTACATGATTCTCATTCGAATTATGTATAAAAAATAGGTACTTAATTTTTGACAAAATTTCCGTATAAATAAATAAAGTGTTGACACGTTCCAAGTGTTCCAAGCGTGGACGTGTGCGGCGGCGTGCTGATACAACACTACGCCGCCGCCGCGTCTGTGTGAGTGTATGTGTATACCTAATCTGTAGGGTGTTCATACGATGCGTAATTAATTACATAACTTTTGGTTAACTTTACTTAGAAGTTTATTAATATTTATGTTATATTAATTTTTATTTTGTCATATATGATCGTCACAAATCACGTCCTCAAATATCGATAGTAATTCACCAGTCACCCTGTATATACATTTTTACTATTTTTATTGTGTTTTTTCCTTAGTTTTTTACTCTTTAGCAACACCAACTATAATTTTTTTTTCACCATTCCACAAATAGATTTATAATTTTTTATTCATAACTTGTAATTCTGTCTTATTAATAATCTTTTCATTACAGTGTTCACCAGATTTTTTTCTCAGTAACATTAAAAATGTAATTTATTTTTAATCACGTTAACTATTGAATGTCCAGCCTAATTCTTTCATCTCCTCATTTTTTCCGGAAATCTTTTTAAATGCGACATAACAATAATACGTTCGTTATGTTTACTCAATACTTTTATTTTTCTATTTATTAAAAGAAGGGACTTCATAATATATATTTAATGTCTGTTCTGATAGTAACCGCCACCGCTCAAAAGACGAAAGTAAACTTGCTTTATATGGAGGTGGGCTCTTGATGCGGTTGGCTTGACTCGTTCGTAAAGGAAGCGTGCATTTATTTAGTAAGAGAGGGTTTTTCTTTAACGATGTGTAATTAAAACATAAAGAGGATATCCTGTGTGGTGTTAGTACACCGCACGAAAACTACTTTTAAGGTACATTAATATTTGAAACCTGTTCGGTACCTTTTTCTATGACATATTGCGAACTTTGATTTTACATCAAGTTAAATATTGAAGTACCTGCTGCTGAAACCTTAACTTAATATGAACAATGAATTTTAATGAAATATACATTTTTATTTTCACTTTTAAGTATTTTTTACTTTTACATACGTACCTACATATTTAAGAAAAAATTTAAAAGTCATCATCAGTCTAACTCAAAACTAGATTTTCTTTAGTAGCCCAGTCGCCTCCTACCCCGAGATGCAAACAGCGAAGTAACTAAATTGTATTTACAAAGCCTTCTTTATATCTCATTTTAGAACATTAAATGAAGCTGACATTTCCAGTGGCATCTAAGAAATGACAGACTCCGTTTAAGTGTCAAGGAAAAGGCAAATTATGTTTTTATTTTTATTAGAAAATAAGAAAATATAAATTAGCTCTTTCTCGCGGCTCCTTTAATTAAAATCGAAAATAGTAATGATATTTTATTTTTTAATAATATAAATTTATTTCTGAACTGTTAGCTTAAAATGTTAGTTTCATTAATGGTACCAAACACATTTCAATATTATTTGTAAGGCGTCTCTTTTATAATAAAAGTATTAAATGTGACCAACGACTTCTTCACGAGATTGTGAGAAATCCAATGATATCTAATTACAGTGTCGATATTTATTTCAGTTACATTGGATTATATAAGTACATATCTCTATATATATATATATATATATATATATATAAATGGCTACTTATATTACAACTAATATAAATATGGTTTATATTAGATGAAACTGTAACTGATGGTGCTCGAAATCAAAGATCCAGGTGGTGGCGTAGTTCTTACTTACTTTGGTCATTCAAAATATAGAATTTTTAAAAGAGCGCAGGACATTTATTTATGTTCCAATGTACCAAACGAGATCACGGCCTACCTGATGGTAAGTAGTTACCGTCGCCCATAGATATCTGCAACACAAGAGGTGCTGTTGCCAACCACGATTGTTGAGAAATCACCTGAACACTAGATGTTTAAAAGACTCCAAACATGAAATGATTTTTGAGAGAGAGGAAAGAAAAGATACTTCAGTCTTCAGGCGAATTCAGCAATTGTGAAGCTACACAAGCTCGTCTTTTCACTGTCGACTGAGTAAATGAATTTTTTTCGAGCGAATCAATAACATTCATTCGGGGTATTTTACAATTCATAACAACCAAATAAGCATGAATTGTTCGCAGAATGTGTCATGATTGCCACCTTACTTTAATTATAACCTGCGTAGGGACAAAGGGTAATTAATTTTTCTTTGTTTCCGAGTGCGGTAATGAAACCTGGCACTCTTGCTTTGTTACTCAACGTGAAATTAATATATAACCATATATTTTGACGTATAATTTAACCTTAGGTATCTTTTGAACCGCGGCTTTAAATCATAATTGCTTAAGATTCCTCTCTAATGGCCATTCCGTTTCTGTAACTCACAATATCCTCCATATTATGACATTAAAGTTTAAACAGAAACAAACAGTTCTTAGGAACGTAAAAAATAAACTGTTTTTAGATAAATATTATTTTAAACACCAATTGTGAATAAATTAGTACAGTTAATAACAATGGAGCCGTGAAGAGTGAACAATCTGAATGTATTATATGATTCAATTCCAATAGGTACAGTGTTTCTTTAAAGTGCTAGGTGAAGCTGCACGTTAGTGTTTACGGCGCAGGTGTTCGAAGACAAAACAAATACAAGCTAAAAAAGGAACGAGGAGCAGAGTGGCCCGCAGCGGACCATCGATCAATTGGAAGTGCATTTAACTCGCTCCGAAACGCGCAGTTAATTGATAGCACCGCTTTGAACCAACCCTCAGACGCAGCTACCGACCTCCCACCGACGACACCACGCTTTACGACGTTAAAAGAACACAGAAACATTAAACTCTTAATGAAAACTTACACTCAAATTATTGTAGAGAATAATCGTTAATTTCAGTCGGTCGGGAAATCATTCCCAATTCGTGAATCCTTTATACCGTCGCGTGACAGACGACATCGACACTCCACTGACAAAAGAGAGTTCAAGAAATGAGGTCAACTGGGAGAGATAAAAACAGAATATTATATTAAACAACAAACGCAAATAAAAGCAAAAGCTGTAATGAAGGTAATAAATCAGCGACACGCGTGACGGACAGACGCACGCCCTGATTATATTAACAACCAAGTATTTATAGTTGGAGTCGCTGATGATGATGATCACCATTATATTCAGTTGTGAGTTGTACACGTAACTCGGTACGATTCAATACGAACACATAGTAACTCAACTCGTCAGGTTAACATACAAATAATATTATTTTTATTAAGTTTCATGACGATTTTTGTTGCACTGAAATCTTTCAGTACATCAATTTTGGTTTTCTGTATACAAAATCAAAATATAATAACAAAAGTACATTCTTTGAAACGTACACATATACGTATGTATATGTTACAATGTATGATATAGTGATGTCTATCTTTAAATGTGTCTGTCAGTTCGTATAAGGGGTAATGATCGTATTATTTTAAAATGAAACGTAAACCTCGTGAATATTATAAAAGCATCTGAAGCCAGTAATAATTTAAGAGTCCATAACAAACGACACAGACAAACATACAAAACAATGTTCGTAAAATTGTTAAGTGTTGCGTTTAATTTATGATTCATGAAGAATACGAGCAATAAAAAACTATTTTTATTCTATCGGCGGAAACCATTGTTTACACTCAGCGAGGAGAGAGAAGTGTTTCAAAAACAGTTAACTGTGACGACCGACGAAATGTTAACAGACATAAGTGGATCGTGGATACTGAATAGTTTGAATACTCTGAGTAATGTGGTTAAAAATACTTGACTTGAACGGGAGAGGAACACATCAGGTGGAAATTACTAAACTTTGTATAATGAAGAAGACCAGTGAGGACTTAAACAGAAGGTTTAGCAAAAAAGAAATGGGAAAATAAAATTTACAATCAATATCATTAGAGAAGGATGCTGGGTGGTACTGAAATATATTATAACAGATTCAAATAACCATCTCCGGGAACGGGTGACGTTGATGACGTTGAATATTTCAGTAGCGACAGTCGAAGCAGTACTATATATTATAAGGAAAATGAAAAAATGTTACCCACAAAGTAAACAAAACTAACATTGATGACGGTGTGCATGACATCGAATGAGTGCGATGACTTGACAAGCACGAGAACATACGGAGTGAACTCACGACCCGAAGTACGTCGACTGTGAGATAGGGACTGTCGACGATTTGTCTCAGCCCTACGGACTCAAATATATATAACTAATATTGGGGCTGGAGTAAAAATGAAACCAAAAACCGAATTCTTTTTCATGAATTAAAAGCAAATAATGCAGAGAGAAGTATTCCTTTTTCAGTACCTCGCAATTTTGGAAAAATAAGAGTGCTATAGTTGCAAAATTATTTTAATGCTGATTGAACTATAATGATGGATACGTAAGAGAAAACAATCAAAATCCCAGAGGTATCGGCCTCCGGACCAATCATATTTATGTATTCGCGATTTTTTTTTAAAGCTCATTGTGTTGATACAGCTTAAGAAAATAACATACTCAAATACCATACCATCAAGTTTAATAAGTATTTTAATAAGTATAAGCTCATAAGTATTTTAATAAGTATAAGTTCTAAATATTTTAATAAGTATAAGCTCACTAACGAACTCACTAAGAATAGATTCGTGGTAGATTTGTATGCAGTAAAAGTCTAAGGAACTAAATATCTCTCCAACTTACTAAAAGACTTAGGCCTGTCCAGAACTAACATCACTTCGTTCTTGGAATATAGCTGAAGGCAGCCCTAGTAGTCCTTTTCAAAGGTTATGTAGCAAGAGTCGCTTGGACGGTTTAGGTGGGCGTTTAACTCGCGTTAAATAGGGACCCCTTAAACCTTCACTTGGGTCACAAGTCCCAATCAATGTTGAAGTTCCTCTGCCTGCATTGCAATGTACCCAGCACCCGCACCGGGAATACATTTAATGCAACGAATTTCGTATCTTCAGATATTAACACGTTACAATAACAATTGATTTCTTCAAACTTTATATATATGTAGAAAAATAAAATTTCTTCTGTCTCAAGAAGTGTATCGTGACAACGAAAGTTAACTTTGACACGAGTTTAACAAAACCGTAGTTTAAAGTATTTTATAGCATATAAATACCAATATATTAAAATTCCCAAAGCAAACAAGATTTTTTGTTCACAATGAATTAGGTAACATTAATAAAACATCTCTTTTCGGGAATACAAATTAATTTTCTACAGGATGAATACAAAAAAATATTTTCAAATACTGAGTATTGGCAGCATATAGATAGACCATATTAAACAAAAGAACATTAATAATTATGTCAATGTACTATTGAGTTCGATATTAAAAGAAAAAATCTTAAATTAAAAAGTGTAATAAAAATTATTCACATTTCAGTCGAGTGAGTAAAGTTTTTTAAAGCAGTCTAATGTAAGCGAACTAAAAATCAAAACATTCGTGGAATCCTCGACGATCGCTGAGATTTATTGCTGACCTTATGAAAAACAACCGAATCAGGTTTTATTAGTTTTAACGAACGCCCGTCACCTCCCTCCTCCCCCTCCTCCCACAACCCATCCCTACCACCGACCTCCCCAACTCCCTAACTCTCGACCACCTACAATATGAAATTAATGTATTTTTGATCAACTTTCCGATGCGCTTCAATTCGAAGTCAATTCCTGTTTGTTTCACTGAACAGTTATCTTATTTCAAGATCATCGAGGTTGTACAAGACCTGTGGAAACCAAATCCATACCAAGGCCCATATAATTACTTATATGAATAGTTTCTTCCTTTAAAGTTTACATTTTCCCTGATGTGATAAACCAAAATATTATATACTAGAAGACCTGGCGAACTTCGTATCGCCCTATAATCAAGAAATATCTATTACGTTTTTTTATTTATATTTTTGGAGTTTACCTGTAAGCCATAAATCTCCGTGTTTTGAAGTGCGTCAGAATGATTATTAGTTAGTTGTCAAATCTAATGTCAAAAAAACGTTTGTATGGGAAATAGAAAAGGGCTGTTTTTATGGTTATTCTAGTAATGAATCAATTTTTTTCAGCTTTTATACCTTCCCTGAACCTCCACGAACATTTCAAGACTAAGATAAGATAAATCCGTTCAGCTGTTCTCGAGTTTTAGCGAGACTAAGGAACAGCAATCCATTTTTATATATATAGAAGATTAAAACCAGACGTCACTTATTGTTGTTGTTATACAGTTTGTTTTGTAATGATCATTATTCTAAAATAACTAAACAAAGGATCTCGTTATGAGTGACTCCAGAACTGGTCGTGTCTCCAACGACGCGTGCTGTGTGCGTGTGATGGTTACAACTAACTAGAGATCTATTAATATACCGTCTGAGGACGCTTCGAGATGATTAGTTTATAAATAAACTTGAAATTAGCGACGTGCAATTACATTTCACCTGATACGTAAATAACATAAAAAGAGAAGAAACAGATTGTGATGTGTTTATAATTATAAGGAAAATAATTTAAATAAAGGTAGAAATAATTATTTAAAAACTTTAATGAAAGAATAGTAAGTATTACACTTAAATTTAGTACTTTTGTTGGGGACAATAGTTGAAAAATAAGAGATAATAAAAAAATCGAAAATCTAAAACATTTTCATGAGGAGAATTTCAAGAAAGTCGATATTATTTTCGTTCGTGGTACTCATTAAGATTGTGGGAGACTTTTTCCAGCAACAAAAATAAAAAAACAAGCATCAAATTGATTTTTGACTCCTACATGACCATTTTTAACAAAAATACAGCCACTTGAAAAATCGGCTGGAACTTAATTATTTTTTTAACCTCAATTTTTCATGGAAAAAGACCACAAAAAATTTACAGTAAAACATAACTTTCTGTTTTATTTTGTCTTCAAACGGAATACTAACAAGATTTTAATAAATAATAAGGTGTCAATAACACCGAGACAAGTTTTAATATTAATTGTCTAAATTGAATACAGGCTAGCTTTAAAAAAATAGAGTGCTTTTGAGAATTTTACTAGGGCTTGAGGTAAAGAACTGTTTTTAATAAAAGGTTTTAAATTAAATATAAAATTTTTCGAGTAATCCCATATTCATAAGGAAAGAGGAGGAGGCGTTCATCGTGAATAGAGGCATTTAATAGAAAAGCTTAGCACTGACGATCTAACATCAAAACTGATTATAATAAGTGTAACAAATGTTAACTACTACATGTCCTTCTACAGTTATTTAAGATATCATTTAAAAATTCTGACGAGACTTCTCACTTTACTATCCTACTGTAAAGACAAACTAAAATTGTATAGGGAGTGAACTATCGGTGGCGAGAACTAATCCAAGATCTAAAATATATTTAAGATATAACTGATTTCCATATGTAGGACAGAGTTATCTTTAAACTTTATTCTGTGATATCCTCGCTATTCTCACGCGCGGCCTGTATCTATGACATGTTCAAAATAAAATCTATGCAGAAACTGTTTGTCACAACATCAAAACATATTCTCCGATAAATTGTAAATATTGTTTTTCTCAACCTTCGAATGTAATCCGGGAACTAAAATTCTAATTAAAATAATAAACGAATTTTACAATAATTTAGCACATGAATATATTTTAATGACCCTCTGTATTGTAATGTAAAGCTAGTTATATGTATATAATATGGTTCTGATGTTAATTATGATAAAACCGTTTATATCTCGAAGCCTACAACAACCTAACAACAACTTACGACAATAAAGACACAACATAAAATATATAGACGGGAAAATATAGTTTATCCAGAAATTTCTTTTTTGTTCAATTTATTTCCAAATTATACCGAAGCAAAGATTATTATTCATGTTAACAACAGTTATATATGTTTTAAAGTCATATACAGGCATTTTTTTATCTTATATTTTAACTGAGAAACCATGAACCACACTTGCAACAGTTTTATGAGGTGATAACAGAGATCAAACCATAAAAAAGATGTAAGTTTAACTTCACTCTACCAACAAATACAAAACATCTTAAGAGTGTTCATTGGTCATATGATATATTTCGGGCAGACTGAGCGCTGCCTCGCCGTACCTCGCTCAGATAAACAAGTCCTTTCCAACAAATGTTGTCTTATACAAAGCGCAACAACAACGCGACCTGAAATTCAGTTTAAAACACGAAACAGAAGCAACCAACTCACAGAATTCATTCGCTTGTTTTCCTTCACTTTAATTTATTGTGCCCCAGACTACACCTCGGTGCACGGAAAATTGATTTGATGCAACTTGGATTTTTTAGGTAACCTGACATTGATTGGCTCACTTGTTTCCTTGTACCCTAAATGAAAATCAATGTTTTGTTGTTTACATCAAGTTACATCGCATACGGAGTGTGAAAAGTTTTCTTATTTATAAATCTTCAGGCTATTGTAAGTTAAAGACTTGTGCTAACCTGTTTGTGTATTTTAACGTAAACAGCCTTAAAATAACTTACAAACAAAGCTAAGATTTACATTCATATTTGTCAAGGATGTCTGAACAGCTCGTCTCTGGGTCGACGGCCGGAGCTCCGTGTATAAAAGAGTCTACAACATAATGAACAACATTTCAAAAATATTTATTTTGACTTGCCAAACTACTTAACGATCACTGATAATTTCAATAACCTTTTTTCCACGTTTCATAATACTCATTCTCGGCGAGATCAAAATAATCTGCTAATTACATATATTAAAATAACTAGCTTTTTCCCACGACTCCGTCCGCATGAACACCACGGTCATTCGCATGAACACCACGGTCATTATGTTAGTAAAACGCTTTGGCGAATTCTTCATTATTAGGTACAAATTCTAACCGTCTTATACACGTCATACTTCTAAACGCAGAGACGGATTCGGAGGAAACAACGAGTATTTTATTTTTACATAAATGTTCTTCATAACGTAATGCTTAATTTGGATAAGGATTAATATTACGAAACACATTTAACGTGGTTTCTTTCTTCAGGCAATTTAATATTTTTTTAATAGAAAACGGATATTGTGACTAAACCATGACAGTTAGACATATACATATATCCTCTCCCAGATATTTTACAAAACCCGTAGTACATTATTTTGTTGTATTATTAATATTTTTTACACGCTTATGTAATTAGGTTTTCGATTTTACACCTTGTATTATAAAGTAGGAAATATCTTATGAATTTAATTTTTTCTGAAAATAAGTAATGTCATTCTCGATAACTGGACTATCCGACACGGAAATATTTTTTCAAAACGAACCAGTAGATCGTAAGATTAGAGCGTTCAAACAAACAAACAAACTCTGAAACTTTATAATATTCGTATAGATTGTTTCCAGACATGTTTTGAAATAATATTATAGATAATGATTATTAACAAAGGTATAACATTACTATCCGTTGGTTACTCTTCACATGTAAGTATATAGGTACATTTGATAAATTAATGTATGTAATATTTACGAAGCTTATATTTTCCGTGATTTTCCTAAATGTTTACGTAGCCAAAATATCATATTCCCGATTAACAAAAGATTAAAACTTATTTAAACTAATCATTTCCCTCCGCAGATTTCAGGACTATTATAAAAGTCATTATTATAATAATAAAACTTTCGTTTAGTATTTTATATACACGATATTTAGTTGATCGAGTAATGAATAAATATTAGAACGCATTATTTGTGTAATATAAAAATGCGACAATGTATTGAGCACAGTAACTGTTCATTGATATCATCCAATGTATGGATGCCTTTAGTGAACCTCTGTACTCGTAGGTCAACAAGTCATCGGTCACAGGCCTCATGTCTAATTTCTTTACCATATTATATCATTCTATATACATACAATAAGTCGCCGAGCGTGTCTTTGTAGAGATGTAATGTAAGTTGTGGACGATGTTTATTTCGTATGAAGTTCCGTTCAATGTGTTTTTGTTACAATGGCAGTGATTGCAGCAGCGAGACTCAATATCCGCTCGGTTACGTTAAATCAACCCATTCTATTATATAAGATCCTTCAGGCGAGCTATATTCCTGAATAACGTTGTAATAACTGAAGGAAACTATCTGGTCACTCGTTTCATGTTAACTGGATACTGTCGCCCTGGGTCTGTACCAGCTTCTTAACGTTTGATGTAGAAATATCCCGGAATATCTAATTCCCTCCAATTCCCTTTAACTCCAATCATATGCCTGCGTTCCCTTTCTAAATCCCAGCAGTGTCTTCTAACTTTTATCTACTCTAGTAACTCTACCCCCACTCGTATGTATGGAAAGGACTTGAATGTAACTGCTATTTAAAAGAGTACCTCCAAAAAACGAGACAAATCGAATCATGCTTCTCTTTTCTTGAATTTCAATGTATTGTCTAAAACTACAAACATTTTAAATGTAACGTGTTTGTTATCTTTTATATTTTATTTGTTGCACGAAACATTATATTAATAATCCCTACTAATCCCTATTATTAATATTATAAATGCGAAAATAACTCTGTCAGTCTGCCTGTCTGTCTGTCTGTCTGTTACGGTGTCACGTCTAAACCACTAAACTGATTTTAATGAAATTTGGTACAGACATAGAGTTGACCTTGAGAAAGAACATAGGACAGTTTTTATCATAGACTTATGAAAGGTTCTCTTGGAATCGCGTTATAACCGAACACCACGCGGGCGAAGCTGCAGGAAAAAAGCTAGTTAGAAATACTTTCACTATAAGTATTTATTGATATTAAATTACTTTTCTCTTTCATTTCATATATTTATCAAACTAAATTGACATTTATAAATCAATCATTCAAATCGAGCAACTTATTTAAACTCTTGTAAACTAAATGTCAAGATCTCCCCCCTCCCCCTCCCTCCTCCTGCCTCCTCCTTCAATACCCGAACAATACCCGAAAACCGTGTAAGGAAACAATGGGAGTCTCGCATTTGTACCGAACATATTCAGTAATAAGATACGTGACGCGCGAGGGAACCCTTCACACTGCATGCGACTAGCGGCGTCTCTTCTACCATACACCATCCTATTTAGAACGAAAATCTCTTTCTTTTCTTGTTTTTCCTTTCTCAGTACTAAACTTTAAAAGTTCATATGAAAAAACAAATGAATACATCCGCTCAACCGACGCATCCCGTGTGGCAGCACCTTTACAAACATTACTGCTAAACGAATAAGCATTCCTCCACGGTAAATAGCGAAAGAATCTAATATTGATGATCGATTCTATATAACGTCGTAGGAATATCCCGGACATGACGGAAATAAAGGAATACTATGATACATGAATTAAGGAAATAAAACAGATGAAGTGATGAGTAACAAAAATAAACTAAATATTCAGTACAGAAATGTATCCTTGGACTTTGATGCAGGGAGGGACACGTGGGCATTATATGAGTGACTATCACCGAAAAGAACACCAGTACAATACCTTCATATACACGTTAGCCGTAAACAACCATGCAATAAAAACTGTTCAAATGGGAAAGAAACGTCTCCTACAACCTTTAGAACTCAACACATACTTTCTGTTCAGTCTTTCAGAGGCCTCTGAATATCACTATCGTTTCGTTGACTGATAGTTATATTAATTATGGTGACATTAATGACTCGGACAAATGATCATGAAAGATGAAAGTCACACGCTGATACGACCGACCCTCGATTATAAAAGAGACGCAGAACGATCACAATTACTCGCTTCTGACGGTCCTGAATAATACTACATCAGCGATTAACTATTGATAGGATAAAACTTGAAGGCGGACTATATATATAAATATTTAAAAAGTTGACAGTTTAACCTGATATAAAATATTGAAAAGAATGCTTTTGATTATTTCATAAGTAGAACAGTCACGTATCATTGGAATTAATTTAACAAACAAGTCTATCGGGTCCTTAGCGTCACTCACATAACTTTTCATACACTTTATAATATTAATGAGACTGTAATATCTGTTACGATTTTAATTACAGACTTTTCTCTATGAAGTGAATAACTCAGCGAGAGGTCCTGTTACCTGGCATTATAAGGAGACTGTTTGAGACTGAGGCGAAATAAATTGACTTTGAATTGCTTCTTAATTAAATATCAAAATTATCTGCGACAAATAGTGATTCATTATTATTAGTCCCAGCGTGGCCGCGCCCGAACGCATTACGTTTGAATTTATTAATTAGCGCACAATGTACAGAGCTCTCATGAATCCATCCCAAATGTAATATAATTATATTTGGAGTGAGTCGATCCCGCTCGTGCTTCATAACTGCTTCGTTAAGCAATATTGGAAATCCTTTCCGAGTCGGATACAGTTCGTCACGGCCACGGCTCGGGAGTCGGGAGTCGGGAGTCGGGAACGAAGGTGACTAAAACAATAGAACGTTTTAATTTCCTGCCGTTCGGAAAATATGCTTCTAATCCAGAGTTTCTGCCACTTGGAATATCTAATGAAGCGACCTCGTCTTTTAAATTGAAAATTATTTTACACTCTTTCCTATATTTTTAAAGTAATTTTCAGACACGCCGAGATCTCACAACTAGACATTTGCTTGAACGGTAAACGGTTAAAATCATTTTTGTCGCCCCGGCTTTAATGTTACACCTACGCCGTTCTGTCACTTGAGTTTTATTTCTTTGACTTTGACTAAAATGTGAAAACTGACTTGGAATTGGTTCAACATTAAAATGTGTTAGGTACATTTATTTTATTATTATGAATTAATTTTTGAATATCAATCGATCAAATATAGAACCAAGTAAAATTTTGTGTTCAAACATCAACAAAACCGTCACGATCCACACTAAATATGTTTGTTTTTCTAATAAGAAGTTTACTTGTAAATTATTTGAATGGTGAATATTATTTTGAAATGCTTAACTTGTCTCCGGCAATAAAAATAAAAGAACACAATGCATCCCGTACGATAGAAAGTTTTAAGAACACAGTGTGCTACTGGAGACAGAAACGAGAATGAATACAGTATTAGGACCTTCAATTGTAATAAGCATATAATATAAAACATAATAACAATATATTTGTAATATAACTGTGTATCATTATTATATAGACACCTTCTCCATTATATTAGCAGTTCAATGTTTGAGTGGCTCGAAACCTTGGAGCGGGAACGGGAATTTATTTAGTGTGGGAGGGAGGGACTTGTTAAGAACTCAAAATATTCCGAACCAAGATATTCAAACCAAAAGTGCTTCCCTTCATAATAACATCACGTCATTAATCCTTACACTTGTTTTATATTTTTTCATTTCATTTGCTATTTAAATTACATCCATAAATTATACGTCATAGATGATTTTTTTTTTATTAATATCAGAAAAAATTCTAAGAAATAAACAAGTGATGCGATAAACATAAGTTACTAAATTCTAAACACAATCAAACGACTCTATGAATATTTGATATATATTTGATATGTAAATTCCTGATGAATTGTTGTATCCTTTGATAACTTCACACACGAACACCTATTACCGTCAAACAGTAGGTACATAGTTCAATCTCGATATCATGACTGACAAATATTGCATGTTGAACCACCGGCTCGTATAAGAACACGTATAAGAACAGTATAGTAAGAGACCGGGATAAGTTATCTCAGAGGTAGCAGGTTACCATCCAGCTCGTGATAATTAATATCATTTTATTCTTTGTACTCCTGTGACCTGCATATATTTATAATTCAAGTGTTTACTTAAACAACGATTAAAGGTTAGCCTCAGACATAATGTTTTAGTGGCTTTATTTTTTATATAAATCTTCCAAATAACTTATAAGGAGCGATGTTTATTTATAACTTAAAGATAGACTGAAGATTCACTTTATTTTTAGAAAGAACTAATTTAATCATCTATTCAATATATAGAAGAAAATATTTTTCAAATGCAAATGTGAATGAGTCTGGTAACTATCAGACATTTAACATTCATTCCATCGACACAGTACATTCTTCCCTTAAATTTAACAACTTGGTACAATAGAGATTTTGAATCGACTTAATTTATCTACAACTAGAAGACCTGGCGAACTTCGTATCGCCCTTTAATCAAGAAATATCTGTTACGTTTTTTATTTATATTTTTGGACTTTACCTGTAAGCCATAAATCTCCGTGTAGTGAAGTGCGACAGAATGATTGACTTATTAGGTAGTTGTCAAATCTAATGTCAAAAAAAATTTTTGTATGGGAAATAGAAAAGGGCTGTTTTTATGGTTTTCCCAGTAATGAATCAATTTTTTTCAGCTTTTATACCTTCCCTGAACCTCCACGAACATTTCAAGACTAAGATAAAATAAATCCGTTCAGCCGTTCGCGAGTTTTAGTGAGACTAAGGAACAGCAATCCATTTTTATATATATATATAGATTATTTTATATGTACATATTTTTTTTTAATATGATAATAATAAAGAAAGATTGACGCATATAACAATTTTTGTAAAATTATTACAAGCACATTTAAAAATGTAGACAAACAACGATAAATTATCCAGAAGGAAATTCACGGGATCTCTTAGTCGTATATTGTAATACATCTCATACGACTATAACAGTAGTGTGTTGTAACTCCGAGACCTATTCATCGCCACACTGTGACTTACACTCTCGTTAACGCCCCGTCTATGTTGAAAGTTAACTTGATCACGAGCGACACACTATGCTGTTGTGATCTAAGTATACGAGTATAGCAGATATTATATTATCAAAACTTTACCAAAAGACAATATAAATAAAGGGTCTCGGGTCGCACGAGGACTTAACATATAACAGGACACTTCAAGACACGTACTCCTAGAAGAAGAACACACAGACACTCCCATCCCACAGCTAACTGTATTACAGAGCACCTGAACCTGACACACACGGACCGTCCATAAAGTAATGATGTTCATATTAGAATGTAATACTGTATACAGACATCGGGTCTGTGTGTGATTGTAGTAATGAGGTCGCCGAGACGACCTTCCACCACCCTGAATACTGACACATCTGAAGAAACATAACATTGAGTCCGTTCTGATGAGACTTGCTCTGTCTACATCTACATATATACATCTACATATTACATACATATCTTTCTATACACATATATAATATATTTTATATAAATTATGAAATATTATGAAAACTTATTTCTTAGTTATTTCTTGATATTAAATTATAACAAATAAAACATAATATGTTTTTAATTAAATGATTAACATGTGAAGGAAAGAAAAAGGGACGATAATGAAGATTGATTGAGTGTAAGAAATGTATTTTATTTGTTTTAGATATATTTCTCAGTGCGCGATAAAAACAAATATTTCAATATTCTTTTCATTTTCGAGTTGTCTTCATCTTAAAGGCCGTTCAGTTTTTAATTACTCTAAATGTTATTACCATTCACGCTAAACATACTTTGGGAAATCGTGAACACTTTAAATATAAATTTTGCCCTTTTATTTACCAGTGAAATATTTTTCTCAAATTTGTAACAATATTTTTATATTCGAGTTATCGCATGGAACAAAAATAGAAAAGTAGATAAAGTTTCAAGTGGCTGTTGTGACGGAATAGATGGAAATAATTTTTAATTCCTACTTATTCGTTTTACTTAATGTCAATAAAAATATTAAAAAATTTTCGTCATGTTTGTCTGTAACGGTTTTTGAACACTCCTATATAAAGATTTTCTGTATATGTTTAACCTGTTAGCTCATTCCTCGACGGAGAACACGTGACAGATTGAAGACGTATTCATTAAATTACTACTACTTACTACTATTCTACTGTTTGTTTGGATGTGTAAGGATTCATGCTATACGATTCTTATAATGATAAGTTGTAAATAATTAAGTATACATATTTTAAAATGTAAATTATTATATATGTAAATAGTCCTCTTCCTCTAACACCAACTATCTTTCCATATGTTTTATTTCTATCCATTCAACAATCAGTAAACCTATATTTTAAACCAAAGCACCTGTTATCAAATCATTACAATAATCGTCTACATATTATATTTCCATTAAAGAGGCGGCGCTTCAACATCATTCTTAATATAACATATCATTATATATTAAAGTTATTATTTTCTAAATAGCCTATGTTTTAAAGCGATATGGTTGTCTTTATTCCCAATTTCTGTTAGTAACTTTGTCTATTTTAAACAGTTTATCTAACACGTATGATACATTGTAAAACATAGCATCCAGTGACATCCACGCCTGTCCGTGTTCACTTTGAGTGACGTCCCGACGTGTTTTGAGCGACTCAGTTATTTTAGTGTTCGCAGATTAAAGGACTAGGAACAAAGATCGTGCGCCGACACACGGACAAACGTTTACTGAACACATGTACACCGTAGTGTACACAGGAAGTCATGACGTCTCCTGACAACATCTCTAATAAATATCG
Organism: Danaus chrysippus; assembly: GCA_916720795.1. Classification (NCBI taxonomy): domain Eukaryota; kingdom Metazoa; phylum Arthropoda; class Insecta; order Lepidoptera; family Nymphalidae; genus Danaus; species Danaus chrysippus. Next base: position 1,299,266 of record CAKASE010000080.1, on the reverse strand, counting down.
ATGACAGCTTGAGTTATATTGTTAGGTATATGTTATGTGATATTAAGTAGTAAAGAGTAGCGACAATACAAACGTTTTAATTTCGTTTTATTTATTCTTACGTCATTAATGTGAACATCATCGCACATTGTACGTCGAAGTCTCTCGATGAGCGTGCTACATTAAATATCTGTAATAACACTCGACTCGATGTGAGCCAATTACGTTGCCGTCGACGTGCTCTCAAATCAACTTTGTATTGAGACTCGTTTCTCTAAAGTATTCCATTGTTTACATCCAACCAGCAGCCTTTCAACCGGCTGGCGGCAGCACTCATGGAATGAAATCCGAGCCATTATAACACCGCTGTCGAAACTCAAACATTCTGCGCGATGAATTAATTGAATCGTTCCTTCATTCGTTTGACAATGAGAGATGATGTATCGATGGTTAACGATACTGAATAAATACACGACGACAAGAAACTTTGAAGGAACCGCGTCTGAGACATGGCGAATATACGAATCATTGACAACAGGGGTCTTTGATGATGTAAGACGAGTAGAACAAGAATAGAAAATACAAAACAGGGTATTAAGAATTGGTTTGAATTTGAAAACTGCTTCAAAATTAGCGTTGTGTGGAGGGCTTGAAACTACTTTTAGTTCAGGTTTAGTTATGCAAGCTACAATCGTCACTGATCTCAAATAGGCCAGCAATAAGTCTTTAATCAATCAAGTCTACGTAAGTTCAAAATTGCAATCCGTCGAGTTCACAAGATATGGTTTTCCTTTATTAAAAATTCTAATACTTCAAACTTCTCAATGGGAGGACTTGTCATAAATCTCAATGCCACCTCTAGGTATAGTACCTATCATTTTCTTTACATTTTTTTTTGTTCCTTTCCTCTCAACCTTATATTTTAAATATTAAATCCTGTGTTAGTTTTCTATGTATCGTATCGTTCTGTATCTACTGTCTGCCTCGTGTTTATTGTTTAAATTGAATCTAACCTGTCAGGGAACAGTACAAGTTGATAGTTGTCGACCACGCTCGCTCAACATGATTTTCCTTTTATTTTGTCCGAACATTTCAGTGGTTTTTATTTTTAACATCACACTATCACATTATATAAATTGTAAAACTATCGAAGGAAAGCTCCGCAACAGACAACAGACAACAGACAACAACAACACATTAAAGATATTGCACGTTATATAAATATTCAAAATATTGACTTTAGATCTTATTATGAATAAAACATAATGTGAAAAGAAACACAAAGGTTGAAGCAACCCGTACGAAAAGATTACCATTCGTATTCACCATTGTAAGCCTTTGATATAGAACCTCAAATAGAACCTGCATTATTGTTAAATTTGTATTACTCGGTAAGGAATTATTAATGTGACTTATATTACCACAACTTGTACGGAAAATAAACGTCGCGTAGTCAGTTTACCATACACTTATAAAGATTAATTAAATACGACGACCATAAAGAGATTTGTAAAAATCAGATAAAGTATCAAAGAAATGAATTACTGAAATTTAAACAATATAATAATAGTTTAAATAGAAGACATATGTATATTTATGTATATAAATATTATTGTAATTTCTGTTAAATAACATGCGGTTTTGAAATTGATGATTCGAAAAACCGTTATTATAGTGATTTATAAACGTAGAACCGATTACTAAAACAAAGAGGAGTAGATTAAACAATACGAATAGCTCGGTGGCCGTTAAAGAGGAGGGCTCGCTGCTCGGTGCTCGGCGGTGACGGCTCCGGATCAGTCCACATCGACAGCTCGGAATGTAATTGTATATAATTACAGACAGTTAAAATACAACAGAACTACTGACGACACGAACATGCTCGTTTAAATTGAACAGAAATCATATAGGCTTTCCGTATACTAAGCTTGCCTTCATATAAACGATCAACTGACAGTAACAGTGGAGATGTTATGATGTTTCAAATAAAGTCATCACACGAGGGTTGCATCTTATATGATGATGTAATAGTTCCGAGTGAGTTAAATTAAATTTGGAAGTTTCAGTCATAAATAAAGTTTAATTTGAGAACAGAGTGAGTTCATAAAGCATAAAGTCCCAGCAATATGTCGGAGCGGCTCTTAACGTTTATATCAGTATAGTATTGCCGTTTTAAACTAATACGAGCCTGGCTCGGAGGAACTAGCGGAGGGGTTTATTGTCATGAACGAGACACGTGACGTCACACATGACAACGATGACTATCAACAGAAGAAGCGATGGAAACTGGAGAGACGTGTATTCAATATCGACTATGAAGTGTGACATGATATTATATAATTATATATTTAGTAAACAATTTATTAATTCCTTAAAGTTATAAATTCAATAAAATTTACAGAATTATATAAGAATTCGCACATTCTTGAATGATTAAAAGTAGATATATTAAACGTTAAGAATGAGAAGTTTCATTGACATGAACCAACGACTGTTGTGATTACAATTTTAAAATAACACTTGCTCCATTAGAATGGATTCCCAGCTCAAAATAAAACAACATGTAAAAATTTAAATCAATGTCAGTTTGTTATAATGTACACATTCAAAGAGCGTGATAGTCACAGAGTCATTTGGTGCGGCGCCAACGGTTTGAAAAACGACTACCACTGGAATTATAATTATATTACAATATACAACAAAACTCACTATATTAGCTCCCTCACCCTCAATACTTGATACAAGGATATTATGTACACATGTAATGTCAGTCCTCTATACCTCATGAACGTAGTCGAGTTAATCTTTAAATCATATAACTTTTAAACAAGTCATCAAGACGATTTGGAATAATAATAATTGTAAAAGAAATCCCTCGCGTTTGTTTTAGACGATAGTCGACGTGTTTAACGAAGGTGATGCTGCGTGATATATATATATATATATATATATGTATAATATGTATATAACTCATTGTTTATATACAAACACACAGTCAGGTGTAACGTCAAACAGTTAGTTATACATCTCTTCGTAGTTAGTGTTAAAGGATGTTGCGACGAATCAGTAGGAGTCGATCATCATTATTATTATAACGAGAACTGCAAGGTGTTACAAGTACTGAATAATGGAAAAATATTAAATAAAGAATATAGAAGCATTTAATGAGTGATTGTATATTGGAAGTACAATAAAACTAGTCAATGTTATCGTTTTGCTTTTCACAAACTTTATTCCAAGTTAAAATGAAAAGTTTAATTTTCTTTTCACTTACGAACTCAAAGAAGTTGACAATTAATTTGATTTGCAATATTCCGGGTGGTGGTTATGTTGATTCAAATGTAAGATACTTGTTTAACTATAATATTATAGACTACGAGTTGATAGAGTCTATATAGAATTAATTATTATAATATTGTTAAACAAAATATTTAAAATATACATATATAAGACTATTTTACAATAAAAATCATTTTACTAAACCACGGTATTTTTATATTAAATTACATGTATCCCTTGCTGTAATCTCTGAAATGACTTATTTATTAAATACTATAAAAGATCTCCACCGTACCTCTCAGTTTCAGAGCACACAGAGCACAGTATTTAGCACAGAGCACTCACATCTCATTCACGTAACACACACAGCACAGCACAGAGAGACGTGGACTCTATAATACCGACGGTATCGCACTGCCGGAGTCGGCGCCCTGGAACACTCACCCCCCAGCCCCTCCACACCCTCCTGGCCCCCAACCCCTAGTTTTTTAGAAGGCCACATTTTTTCATATTATTTTGGCTTTAGCTAATCGTTGCGTTGTGCTTTTCAGGATTATCAGGATGTTTGTGCTCCAGGAAATGACATGTCAGTTTACAACACGCCACACGGGTAGCTTACACGGAGCGTGCGTGTGCTTGATGTCGGATCAACATCATACTCCCAACATTATTTATCAACAGCTTCGATTTATTACTTATTTAATCTTTAGTAAAAGCACACTGTTTTCAATGCCATTTGTCATAATATATTGAAGAAGACAGACGAATATTTCGTATTAAATTTTATGTTAAGATAATTATATTGTGTTTATTATCGTAAAATTTAAATATCTCAGAAACAATTTCACGGACTGGTTGTTACTATGTTGTTTATTTTGTTTAATGCTAGCTCTTTACCGCGACGGCGCTCGGTTCCTAAGCTTGTCTAAATTAATGAAGGCTTTTCCAGATCAATGCCTTAATTAGAGAACCCAAATATTCTTTTTTAGAATGTTAGGTTAGGTTATGTCAGGTTATTAAACCATTTCAAACGATTTAACTATATCTTAATACAGACCTCGCACTAGACTCGTCTGGAGTCTTCAAAAGAAGATGATCTCCAACGAGGACCTCGTAAAATAAATGATATAACGTTAAAGTTAACATACCTACAGGTCAATAAGTAAACTAACATAGAGAATATATATCGTTGTCTTCACCAAATAATATTTTTATTTACTTAATCTTGTTTATCTTCATTACCTACGCAATCTTCTAATTTAAATATTGATTGAGTATTCAGTTTTAATAACCATAGATTTATGTAAATACTATTTTAATTCTTTTAAATCATTTAGTATTTTTGTTATTTATATATCAATGTATTAGGTATATAAAAATATAATTCCAAAACATCAGAATCCGTTGTTCTTAATATCTAAGGAACAGTATCTCAGCATTCAGATGACAGCGACGAGATAAGTGAAATTTTATGAAGAATAAAATATCTTAGTTATATGAGTCGTTTGAACACTGAACCCTGAACCCTCTGTGAGCTGGGGCTGTATTAAGACAGTGAGATAACACTGAATAATAATTGTGAAATCATTAAATCAGGAGCCGAGTACATATCTACTGTTTTACATTCCCAGTTAAATAACTTCAGTTTGAATTAAGTTAAATAGTAAAAACAAAACATCCTCCACTTTACGGCGGTAATTTCATTAGCGTTGGTCCAAATTAAATAAAATAAGGAGACGGTACAAATGAGAAGTCATTTCACGAGCTTTATTTGAAGTTAGGTGTAGTTTAGAACAACTCGGAGATATTCTTTTGTTTTTGATGACGATTGGCTTTGATACGTTCAATTTTTAAAATAAAACACGCTTACAATTACATACTCGTCATAAAAATAAACAATCCAAAGTAAATTTTCAGATGTGTCTTGAGTGTTTAATTTTAAGTTTTTTCTGTTGTAAACTTTACATTTCTGTTACCTCACAACAACCGTTACTAGAACACTAGTCTTATCAGAAGGTTCAGCTTCATTTAGATTTGTGCAGCTCGTAAATATCTTTTTTATTACTAAACATGACTTTAGATCCGATCCAGGTATTTAAGTAGTTTTTTATGAACTGAACGACTTTTAAAAGTTCGTCATGTCATCAAATCAGTTAATTTTAACAGGAATAATTTACGATTGAACCAGCCACATCCGTCACTCTCCGATAATCACTCTCCGCATCATCGATTGTCATTAGATGAAAAATATTGTCAGGAGGATGGAGATTATGAATATATTAATGTCCTGTAGATGTATTCATATTAAAATATTTATTTAGATCTGGTAGTCAGTCTTAGATTTGTCGTGTTCATTGCTAGAGTTATGTTTCATACATATTTGGAAGAATTTTTAGGCTTTATGTAATTAATTTACTGTGAGATTGAAAAGAAAGAGACACTTATAAGACTTCGTTCGTGTGACGAATGTCCTGAAAGTAAGACCCAGTGACGAGTAACAAGTAATATACTTCTTATGTTTCATGTAATAAACGTTATATTGTGAAATATCAGAATACTGATGTTTCAGAAGTTCCTTAACACTAATTCATTGTATATCCATAAACGGACTTCAATGAAACAATCAAATATGTATATAAAGTTGAAAAATGTTACCAGTTTGGTTTCGTTCCGCGACGTATCTTATTATAAAGTTTTTCTAAACGACCTGTAGTCGTCACGATGCTAACAACAGAATCATCAACAAGCTGATACATGTGTATAAGGTTCATAATATTATATTTATAACATACATTCTAATAAATCATATTACGAAAATGTTCGGCAATAAATTTAAAATTTTACTAAACGTAGAGCAATACCTTTTAATAAAATTAATAACAAAATATTCATTGGATGATATCCAAATATAATTTTATTGTTTTAAATATTCTGCTATAAAACATTTGCTAGCTTTTCATGTTTTCCTCTGTCCTTAAAGGTCAGTATTATGTATGGAGTGTCATATCCCTGGAGTGTCAACTTTTTGTCTTAAATATTTATTAATAGTAGCTTTACATGTTATTTAGATTACTTATATCTATATAATTTACCTGGCAATTTTCCAGCTATAACCTGGGTCTGCCTTACATGTTGTGAATATACTGGCTCATCCACCTACGAAATATGTATATTTGGTAGGTGGATGAGCCTAGCTGTGGTTATGTCACTACAGCTCGAAAATGGACTGCCTCGACCGTGGAAGTACCACCCTCTCACAGAAGATCGGCGTGAAGTAGCTTTATTCGGCTGCGTTTCATCTGATGAATGAGAGAGCCGGTTGCCCTTTTCCCCCTACCCTTTCCTACCCCTTCCTTATTTCCTCCCTTTCCCACATTTTCCTTCCCTTCTTTCCTAATGAGGGCTGGTAACACATCCGCAAAACATTGTCTATGGCCGACGGTACTACCTCCATCATGTAGGCCGTCTGCTCGGTTGCCCCCTTTCGTATAAAAAAAATATGTACATAGTGATGTAACCAAGGTAATAATACGGTCAACAGATGAAGTATAAAACCTTTAGTAACAGAAGCCACCTCGGTGACTGGCAGGTACATATATTCTCGTCAATTTCGGTGGATGTGGGTCTATGCTGTTCCACAGAAGCCACAGAATCACTGTTTTATTCATTTAAACCCACTTTACTAATTTAAAACATAGAATTTACTATTTCATGTTGGAAGACGGAATTAAAATTACATGTAAGTATGTATTATGTGTGGAGCAGTGGCGACTGTACTTTAAGTGCACTCGTGCGCTGAACCACCAATTCAAAAGATTTAAAAATAACAAATTATTACTTCATCTTTATTTTTAAATTACCATTTTAATATTTATTTTTTAAACATTTAAAAACGTATAAAAAATTAAATTTCCTAATTATGGTCAAAAATTTTGAGCGCTTTACTAAACTCATTTCGTGCTCTTCGGCGAGTGCACGAGGACTGCTAATACATCTTGTATGAGATACGCATTAATACGCCTGGCGCGTGAAACAAAACATAGTTCATAGAAATGTACCGAGTAATGAGTCGGTTCTCGAGCGCCGCACGAGCGGCCGAAGATTATCGAGAGCACCCGATGTATGACGAATTGAGCCGTTTTTGACATTTCGTAATGTTTTGTTGCATTTTCTAATTTTAATATTTTAATAAAGTGCACCACCGGTTCGATTACCCAGCGGTCGCCACTGGTGTGGAGAATAGAGGTACAAGATATTCAAAGTCCAATATATGTATTAAAATAATACTTAAAAAAAATTACTCCTGAGTTTTTTTTTGAAGTTAATGTTTATAACATTATTTATCAGTTCCTTATCGCATGTCGTGTTACAGCCGGCCACAGAGTGGGGGTGTCCGGTGTAATGAGATGCTCTTCATCGAACCACCAAGGACCATATGAAGCTGTTCATACAAACAGTCCGTGATTTCATATCTGTCTGATTCATGCGAATATTCCGCATTATTTGTTTGTTTAATTCGTGATTTAAATAAATATTGAGTTCAATATTTATTCAGTATTGAAAATTGAACAAATAGATATTTATAAAAATTTTACTGTGTAATGTAATACATTGTATCATACTTATAATAAAATAGTATTAAATATTAGTTATAACCCTTTCTTTGTAACCATATGGATGAACATCGCGAGGAAAAGAAAAGATCAATATAATTTAATGTCATCAGTAGAAATGTAAAGAGTCGTCGTGATTGTATGTTTAAGAAGCACGTCAGGTTGAAAGGTACCAACGACGCTGGAACATCAAACGGATTACATTTATAGAACCGCGGCAACCACTTCCTAATTAAATTCGTTCCGTGTCACGAAAAACTTGTGTTTTATATAAGAGCGACACACTTTGGACCGCGACCCGCCAGGAAAACACAAACTAAACCAAAAACAATCTCTCCTAAATTAAAACAACAAAGAGAAGCCAACAGCTATTTAACAATCAAATAAATAATAATAAACACAGAACATTTTGTTGTTGTTGTTCAGTGATGTTGTTTTAGAAACATCATGTACGTGTGTCAGTTACCCGCTCCAGTAGTCTGTACTGCCGTAGAAAACTTAAAATAGTCGACTATTGTTCTTGATTCACAAACAATATATTATTTCTATCTTGAGTCCTCGCAGCCTACTTTTCAATCTTTCTAGAATTAGATGTGTATCCATTTCTTACAGCCGAAGTCAAGTTTTATATACCTATCGGCTTATTTTTCAGTAGAATTCCTCAAGAATTTGTCACTAGAAACAAATGAAATAAGTAGTTGAAGGGCACTACGCCGACAAACTGTAGAAGTAACAGATTTAAATAAGAGAAATGTTTTGTTTAGCTGTTACGTTTACTTACTATTAATATTACACTTTTAGAATTGGATTTTTGTGGAAATAAAATATGGCTGTTGTTGACTATGACGTAATATCTATATAATATAAAAATGTATCGCAAAATGTGTCGGTAAGCGCATAACTCAACAACGCCTGGACCAATTTGGTCAATTCTTTTTTTTTAAATGTTCGTTGAAGTCCAAGGATGGTTCTTACGGCGAGAAAAAATCGAATAATTGCCGGGAAAACCTTTAAAACGTAGAATCAATTTGAGCTTTATTGCTATTATATAAAGTTCACATTCAATTACAAGCTCTCACGGTTATCTAAAAAATGCAGGTGTGTTCCTAACGTCAAAAAGTAAATTTGCATTTTCTTACAAAACGTTCAAATTCAATCATATCTATCAAAACAGTGTGCGTGTGTGCGTTGGAGCACAGAATATGTCGTTAGAGGATTTAATGTCGCGTTCAGAAACTAAAAAAAGTGATCGCGGACCCGACCAAATAGCCACAAAATATAATAATAAACATCAGACTTGTTTGTCTATGCGCCATATCGATTGTGACAAATGAATTCTACGAAAAATGACATTACAAGGACTTGAAATAAAAAAAAGACGGAATGTAAAAAAAAACAAGAATTTGACAAAAAAAATATTTTAAATAAAGACATGGCTTCGGCCTTAAAATTAAAAAAAATGATTTAAGAAGAAAATAAAAAAAGACATGGCTTGGAAAGAATAAAAAAAGGAGATTAAGACATTTAAAAATAATTAAGGATACAAAATACAAAGACATGGCTGTATGGGCTTTGTTCTCTTTGCCTGTTCTGAATAACCAAAAAAAATGTCTATGCGCCAGGTAATCAAACAAAAAATATCGTTTATCACAAAGCACTACAATGAAACTAGACTGATTTTTTTTGTTAATAATTATAATTTACATAATTAAAATTACTTACTTTTAAATGCGCGATACATAAGCTGAGCTTGACGTTTGTGTGACTATATTAGTCTATGATAAACTATTGTCTCTGTCTTAAAAGTTCAGTTATTCTTTCAAATTGTTCGCAAACAGTAATTTTTTTTGTGTGGTTTTGTACGAGTACATATTCAGTTTTACTATTTTTGGCCGGAGTTATAATAAAAAAATACCTACTCATTTACCATTTCTTAGAGTAATTTTCACATTGGTTTCTACAGGATAATTTGTACTGTGTGTTTTTTTCTGAAGTGTTTGTTCAACAAGGTAAGTCAAATTATTATAGTGTTGAAAATTTTTGATAGACCATTTTGATACTATTTCAAAAGAATAGGAATAGAATAATAGTATTTTTTATTTTCAGTTGAATTTTTGTTTCAAAACATGCCGGCATGCTATTAGACGTACAAACTTAAATCGCAGAACCCGTAATGCCTCAAGTCAGAAATATAAGAGCAAGTCTAACCGATGAGCAACGTGAAACCAACCAACGATATAGAAGTGTTGCTTTTAACCCCTATAGAGCTGCATTTGATTATAACAGAAATAGACTACAGTACAATAAATTTTATGCCAACTTTTAAGGTAAGTGTATTGAAAAACATTTACCACTATTGTTGACAGTTTTCAATTGTAATGGTGTATCATTTGAAATGGCTTAAAGTGCATTTGTAGCTCTGTGAATTACTTTTAGTAGCCAGAAGGAATTGTGTTAAGTAAGTTGATGGGGGAAATGGTAGTGCTCACAAAGTATTTTGAGTGTCATTTGGTGGTTTGAACAATTCACTTTACAGTATGTATATTTAATACAGGAATGTTTACCTTTGCAGATTCAAGGACAAATATATCATTGAACTTATTAGTTATCACCAGTGCCAGTCAGTGACTATAAATTTTTCCAAATTCATTTCATGGGTGATTCAGGAAGACAAGTTGATCAGCGTTGTGCACACAACTATTCTGTGAAAAGACCAGTTGTGGAACAATTGCAATTATTATTCCATGAACACAAAATGAAAAAGTTAATTCAAGGAATTATTATTCATACAGGCTTATGGTTGGAGAAGTTGAGGTCAATCACATTTTAATATGTTTACGTCTCTGTCACCAATATGCTGTTGATGTGAATGTGAAAGTAGAAACTGAACGATTAATGTTTTTCAGGTTGAACCAGGCAAAAGTCCATTGGGGAATAAGGAAATTAACTACATTCAGATAAAAAGGTTACAGATATTTCTTGATTATAGGGCGATACGAAGTTCGCCGGGCAGCTAGTTAAGAAATAATATTAACAATTATTATTATTCAATAAATTAAAAGTTTAGAAGAATATTAAATAGTTTTGTGAATTTTGATAAGATAAAACACTAATACTAACTTACTCCAATTCTTTTCACAGCAACAAATAAATAAACTTTATTGAAATAGGAATTTTACAAGAATGTTGAAAATATGTTTACCGGTAGGTACAATCTGTTTCTTAATACAATTCCATTTTGAAGAAGCTCAACTGTTGCTCTTATCAATATAATAACGTACTATACGTATTATAATAATAATCAGTTTAGTTGTCCTTCAAAACAAATAAATTAATCTAAAAAATAGAAAAAAAACGTTTGTTATTTAGTGACAGTTGATCTCTTATTTTCTAAACTGCGACACGTATACTAAACACATACCTCCAGATGAAATGAAAGTATAAAAGAAGTCGTTAATTGTCACTTTTAATTTCTGTAAGAACCTCCAGCATCTTCAACATGTGCATCAAACGTTCAAGCGACACACCTCACATCTGCAATTAATATCGTACAGGTGACGGCTCTTCGATGGCGGCCCTTCCTTCACAGTTCAGAGGTCTATTGTTAACCTACAGAAGCACCCTTCCGACCTAACTGTTGTAGTTAGCCCTATTGACTTCGACCTCCTCACCGGAGTTTTTGAGTGAAGTGTATGAAGTCGTATAAATCGTATCCGTAGGTATGGTGACGTCCATCTTCTCCTGGTGTACTCTTTATTTTAAAAGTCCAATAATAACAGGAAAATGTTGTAGCCATCAGATGTAACAGAAACCCGAGAATTTGTTTTTGATAAGTTCTTTTCTTTGTACAATTACCGATTATTTTCAACACTAAAGATCTGTTTTAACAGTTCGTCTAGATCCCGACTCTTCAAAGGAACGATAAACTCTGTCAAAGATATAAGAGCGCCTTAATAGAATAGGATGTTTAAAACAATAGACAAATCGTAATAACCTTAAAACACGTACTCACAAATGTTTAGTGTGTAATAAGCTGATAACAATAAAATATGATCATGAACTAAAGTCACACTAGTTTTCGATGACTCTTTTTATTTAACAATTTCAGACGATTCGTTCCAGATCACATTGAACTATCAGCGGATAGATATGAAAAAAATATATATAACTTTGCTGTTAAAGAAAAATACTTATTATTTACATTCGATATTATTTATACTCAATGTTACCTGCGGCTTTATCCGCATATTAAACAGTCTTTGAGACGCGTGTGTTTGACACGCAACATCATTATGAGGTTTTTTTCTATATCTCGGCGATCCCTTGATCAGATCCTGACTTGGTGACAAGATCTACCTTGGTTAAAGATGTAACCATCCCTCTCTAATAAAATTAAAATAAAGTAGACCTGTAATAGAATTTAAAGTGACCCAGTTGTTCCAGAGATACACCGAAACAAACAAACGGACATACAGAAAGAAAACAATTTAAAGATTTTCCTTCTAATGTAGGTGTCTTATTGACTCTCATGTACGTTTAGTGAAAGGTTGTGAATTTATAACACAAACAGACACTCCAATATTATTTATTACAATATATGTATATACTTACGACTTTACTCGATCACTGCTATTTAAATGAATAGCTATCCGATGTACTAATGTAATATATTTATATAAATATTGATTTCAATTATAATATTTTTTGTTATTTGTGTAACAATGTTGCACAAATTAATGGTAATTATATTTTCAGTTATAATAAAATGTACAATTTAAAAGCGCCATCTGTGTCAATAAATTCTGGTGGTGTTTAACTAGAACGCACCAGAGAGTGAACAATGCAAATAATAAAAGTAACTACTAATTAGGTAATTTCACTCACAATTAAAAAGGATTCGTTGTTTTCTATTATCAGTACATAACTGATTTGTTAATTAAATTCAGTAAATTTTTATTTAACTTTAATATTTGATTATTTAAGAACGTATAACGAACGAGGGAAATCCATTCCAGAATTACCACAATACATGCCGATAATCACTGCACACCCTACCAGTGAAACAAACTTGTTATAATATTTATCATAAGAATCGGTCACTGAAACATTAATCAATTCCAGAGAATTGCACAGATTTTTATTTCATTTGATTTCAAATATTAAAAGTGCCATCTATTGAACATGTATGAAAACATTTCCTACAGCTAGCTTCTAACGCTGCCTTCATGCAAGGACGTCAGGTCTAATCTTATATTTTACTAGCTTTCCGCCCGCAGCTTCGCCCGCGTGGAGTTCGGTTATATCGTGTTTCCAAGAGAATCTTTCACAAGTCTGGGATAAAAACTATCCTATGTTCTTTCTCAAGGTCAACTCTATATCTGTACCAAATTTCCTTAAAATCAGTTCCGTAGTTTAGGCGTGAAAGGGTAACAGACAGACACAGAGTTACTTTCACATTTATAATATTAGTAAGGATTTCAGACAGGTTTTAATTCCTTTTATGTACAAATCACTTAATGTTCTTAATACATACTGACATCTGATTATAATAATCTTGATTGATGTATCAGTTCTGTAGACATGACGCTCCTTAAGAGATGTTCTCTGATAGAAACGATTGTTATATTTATTTATTTATTTTTTTATATGTATCAGTACATTAATATTTTAGTGAATTATTTATATCTTTACTATGTATTTTTAATAAATTTAGTTCTCTGAAGACTCTCTCCTATTTGTTTTCACTCTGCTTCATGGTTTGGCTGTAAGAGATCGTTTTAAAACAGTTATATGGTGTAGAACGTGTATTGATTATTTCTCGTATTAATATTTCACTTACAGACCGATTTCGTTTAACATGTTTTATATATGTAATGTGTATCAATTTATATTTTTTGTTCATTGTTCATCAAAGAAAGTTGTGAATAATAATTTCAAAAATTTAATTTTTATTTTTTATTGTATTCAAAATTCTGTATCATGGTTGTATAAAATGATATATAGATAAATAGATTACAAAGTTTTGTATAATTCACATTGTCGCGGCTTCTGCTACAATTCACAGAGCAATGACGTCAACAACCGTCAACCATCTTATGTACACAGGCGCAACTATTGACATTTTTTCTAATACTACCCCAACACCTAATAGTCCAGTCATTTAAGCTTAAATTAGGTAAGAATCTCGGAATTCGAGATACCCAGCTGTAAGTCTGTAAATAGTTGTATATTGACACCCTAAAAGTTGTCTCAAAACCTACATATGGTAGGGTGTAAGCAACTATTAAATTTCATGGTCAAAGGTCACAAAAGTCGTTTTTTTGCGCTTTTTTTGGAAATATCTCATTTCCTATGGGTTTTTTGCTATTTGTATTTATTATCAATATTGTAGAATATTAAATTCTCTACAAATTTTGTTTGAAAAGATTTTTTATACGGTGTACCGTTTTCGAGATAGAGGGCGGAGAGCGCGCGGTCACCGCATCACTTCAGGCCAACCGGTACCTCCGGTCGAAAACGCGCCATATATAGTTGATGAACTATCAATAAATCAATGATTATAAATATTTGTCAATTTTTATTAACTATTATATTATATTTTATCATTTTTTTCCTAACTTATCCACTTTTTATTCAGTATTAATTTATTTAACAACACTTACCTGTCCATGTAATTGCAGAATTGTTAATGAGAATATAAGAATTATATTTGAATTTTAACCTAATTAATATTAATAACTTCTTACATGATGAAAAACAAACAAATAAATTATGAATTAATCTTTTTATTGAAAAATATCATTGAATAAATTATTTTTTATTGAAAGTAAAAAAATGGAATTAAGGGTACAAAAACTACAATTTATAATTTTAAACATCTTCTTCCTCTTCATCGTCGTCTTCTGACTGCTGGTAAATTTCAAACTGGTCTTCATTATCGTCTTCAACGACATTTGTTTCAAGTTCTTCCATGATTTCGGGATCAAAGGTTCCATCTTCGTTAATGTCGCTCTGATATGGTTGAGCATTGAGACAAGCTTGCCCATTACATTGGCCACAAGCTAAAGAGCATTGCAAGCCCGCTTTCCTGCATCCGCATCGCGAACCACAACCACTTTTGCAGTTGCAGAAAATTGTATTTATCAAATTTTCTGGAGCAGGTGGTAAAATTGTCATGATAGGCTTCAGAAAATCATTTCGCATTGCCCAACCCCATACCTGGGGTTCCAAATCATGTCCTAACCAAGTTTGAAATTTGAAATGTTGATGAGCAGCTGCACTTGTTGGTGGAATATTTGAAAGCTGCACAGGTTTATTAAGTTTTGTAGACTTGACGAAATGCGTATAACGAAGATGATCGAGACTTTTCACAGATTTCGGAGCATTATAGACTGCCAATAAGGTTTGAATAGATATAGATTTAATGCATGAAGAAAATGATAAAATATAATATAATAGTTAATAAAAATTGACAAATATTTATAATCATTGATTTATTGATAGTTCATCAACTATATATGGAGCGTTTTCGACCGGAGGTACCGGTTGACCTGAAGTGATGCGGTGACCGCGCGCTCTCCGCCCTCTATCTCGAAAACGGTACACCGTATAAAAAATCTTTTCAAACAAAATTTGTAGAGAATTTAGTATTCTACAATATTGATACTAAATACAAATAGCAAAAAACCCATAGGAAATGAGATATTTCCAAAAAAAGCGCAAAAAAACGATTTTTGTGACCTTTGACCATGAAATTTAATAGTTGCTTACACCCTACCATATGTAGGTTTTGAGACAACTTTTAGGGTGTCAATATACAACTATTTACAGACTTACAGCTGGGTATCTCGAATTCCGAGGTGAACTTACTATAATGACTGGACTATAATTACAATATCAATCTGTTCTTTGTCTAAGACGTATTCTATAACTCACCTTGGTACTGTGCAACGCAACTGTCTATTGAAACTGAAATTAAATAAGATTTACAAGATTTTCGGGTTTTATACTCTCAGTTATTACTCTCAGTTATTTAAATAGCTGTACTCTTAGAGCACCATACTATTTCACTTTTAGTCATCCTTTCTGCCGAAATTTCCAGGTGCCTGGCAGGACGCTGGTTTTGTGCATCGAGCTATTAGCGACGGTTTCTGTGCTGGGAGTATCGCCGAAGGGAGGAGAATGACGCATTTAATTTACTCCAGTGAGGGTAAGTGGGATAAATTAATAACTTTTCCAATTTTCAATATTATAAATTAACTTAATTTTTATATTCGAAGTCCTGGCCACTGATTCAGAGAAACCTATTATTAAATATAAGGAGTTCAGCTTAAAACGTAGTTCCATAAAAGGCCAGATTACAAAATTTAAAAATTATTTCGCAACATTAGAGTCAATTCAACTATCTAGTACTAGCTTAGCAGAATTATCTTTAAAATTAAATAAATTTGAAACTTTATCTACTAAATTTGAAGATTTACAAACTGAAATGGAAGTATTAAATTATCAAAACTTAGACTCTGAGATCAATGAGAGAGATGGCATCGAAAGCGAAATTATTTCTTGCATAGCAACAGCTGAAATTCTCAATGAAAATGCGAAAATACAGTCAGAAGCGCGACGTAGATCTTTAGCTCCTGCAACCTCGTGCCATCACCATCGTGATCCTGACAGTCTTGGTTTTAAGTTGCCACAAATTCAAACAATTAAATTTGACGACTAATTTACTCGCTATAAATATTGAAAAGACCTCTTTCATGCTTTTTCATGCAAAAAAATAAGAAAATACCAAATTTCACTCCATTAACGGTAAATAACCTGACTATCAAACAATCAAATCAAGAAAAGTATCTAGGCCTGATCCTAGGCCCGAAACTAACATGGCATGCACAGTTAGAGATAGACATATACTGTCGCGAACTGTTTTTTAGATCATTAAAAGAGCTATTATTCTTTAATAAATATTTTTTGTGTATCTTGAACCGTTTTCACGGCGCGCGCAACGGAAGGCTTCAAAGATGAAATAATTTCTCCCGTTTTTTACACATCTACCACTATATCTTTGCTCCTATTGGTCGTAGCGTGCTGTTATATAGCTCACAGCCTTCCTCGATAACTGGACTATCCAACACAAAAAAAATTATTCAATTCGAACCAGTAGTTTCGGAGATTAGCGCTTTCAAACAAACAAACTCTTCAGCTTTATAATATTAGTATAGATAACTAACTTATCAAACCTTTATTAGAATATCTTGTTGAGATTTGGGGAAGTGCATCTAAAACTAATATAAAGGATCTTCAGATTTCACAAAATAAATTACTAAAAACATTGTTCCATCTAGATTATTACATGTCAACTGAAGAATTATATAAACGTAAAAATGTATTATCAATTAACCAGTTATACAAATAGAAAACATGCATATTAATTAGAAAAATACTTACAAAAACAATACACACACAAATAACATTGAAAACTAAAACATAAACATAACTCAAGACCTAAACACAAACTTGAATTACCCAAGACCAGGACCAAATACGGAATTAAAACTATACAGTTTGAGGGAGTGAAACTATATAATGGCTTGCCTGACGAAGTTTTTGATGAAAAAACGTTGGCGATTTTTAGAAGGAAATTATTGTGTTATTGTAGGGAGCACTTGGATTAGCCGCTCTTGTGGTGTATGGGTCGTTGCTACTGTACTGAATTGTTGGTTGAATTGAATTATGTAATACATCTCATTCAAGTGAACATTGCATGTTCATTATGAGAAATAAAGTTCTTTAACCACGACGACGCATATTTCCGCAGGCTGGAATTCCGAGATACTATTCAAACTGTAGTGCACGAAAACGAACATTTATCCGATATTCACAATTATCATTATTTAATTTCGTATCTCGAGGGAGATGCGGCACGAGTAATTGCAAATCTCGAAGTGTCATCTTCTAACTACAAAGCAGCCTGGTCTTTGCTTTGCGAGCGATAGGATAATAAGCGATTGTTAATTAACTATCATTTAACTGAATTATTTAACATACAACCTATAGCTACCGAATCAGAGAGGTCTTTAAGATATTTAGTGGACCACGTAACAAAGAACCTTCGAGCATTAGCTAGTCTAGGACAACCCACTGATAAATGGGATGTTCTTGTTATATTTATGTTGACATCAACACTTTAATGAAGGGGGAAGAATTACGAAATTCAATAAATGAGGTTCCAACACATGACAAATTAAATTAGTTCTTAACTAACAGAGCCGATGTTCTAGAAGCCTTGAATCGTGGTAAATCCGATAATAACAATAAACCTCATAGGACCATGCATATTTCTAATCATAGTACACAATCAAAAAACACTTACACAAAAAATAATCATCATAAAAATCAATATTATAATTTTAAATCGAATTATCGCCAAGAAAAACCTTCTTATGTTAGAGCACTTACTGGTAACAATGAAAATAATAAATTAACTTGCATAATTTGTAAAGAGTCTCATTGAATTTATGAATGTCCTACATTTAAAAATAAAAATGTTAATCAAAGATTGGCTGATGTGAAAAAATATAATTTGTTATCCAATTGTTTACGACAAGGACACAAAGTGCCTGAATGTCAACTAGGTCCATGTAGGGAGTGTAAAGAAACACACAATACGCTGCTACATGTTTTTAATGCTTTAACAAACAACACTGAAAACGTAAGAGCACTTCTTGATTGTGGAAGTCAATCTTCTTTCATATCAAAAAACCTGAAACGAAAAATACAATTACATACAAAACACATTCACTTAATAAATGTAATTATCATTGACAATAATTTATGGAACAAAATTAATGAAACTTGTAATATTTCATTAAAATCTATAAATACTTCTTACAATCTTACCTTATCTTGTTTGGTTCTTGATGAGCTGACGGGAGAACTCTCCCTAAGGCTTTTATAGATATATCTAATATTGTCTTTCAGTCCTGACGATTTTCTTTCCCTTTCTCCAGGACACTTCATCATCGGGAGACCTCTGACATCCTTTCCATCACCAAGACTTGAAGCTTTCGACCCCAACAAATTGAAACGTTACCAGCGTTTGGAACAACTTCGACAGCATTTCTGGCGACGTTGGCAGAAGGAATACATAACTGAATTACAACAGCGACAAAAATGGATGAAGCAAAATGCAAATCTACAAGTTGGCGATTTGGTTCTTATAAAAGAAGGCTATCTACCACCGCGATGCTGGCGTCTTGGAAGAGTTACAAAGTTATTCCCGGGACCAGACGAAATAACTCGCGTAGCGGACATCAACACTTCAACTGGCTGCATACGGTGTTTCCTGGTTCGCTTTGCCCGCTCCCAAAACCTGATGACACTTCTGGTTGAAAGAAGAGTCTTTCAACGGGGCGGAATATGTCGCGGCTCCTGCTACAATTCACAGAGCAATGATGTCAACAACCGTCAACCATCTTATTTACACAGGCGCAACTATTGATTTTTTTTCTGATACGGGTATATAACACAACACATAATTACATTATTAATCTGTTCTTTGTCTAAAACGCATTCTATAACTCGCCTTTGTACTGTGCAACGGAACTGTCTATTGAACTGAAATTAAACAAGATTTACAACATTTTCGGGTTTTATTCCTAAAAATAAGACTCGCAAGTGTCTCATTTGGAGACACACATTTAACTTTAATTTATTTAAATGTTCTAATCATTTACCTGTGAGTGGGTCACGAACAACCAGACTTTCTCGAAAAACTAAAAATACTAATCGCAACATATATAACATGTATAAACTATGATTACTATACTTTTGTATATGTGAGGCTAGACCATTGTCCACTGACCCACCATCCCTCGCACCAAGTCATCAAGTCGCTTCATTCTTCCTAATGTAAGATAGTTCTGAACAGTTGCCTTGACCTCAGAGCCCACGGGACAGTACTATGTGATAAATCTATTCTTTGTGTCAACTGCCATGGAGTAAACGTTGGCTGTTCGCGTCTGATTGTGTTGTTGGTTTATAATTTCAAGAGCTCCTTCAATTTTCTTCATCTGTGCATGTGTATCTGTACTCTTTACATATATTAGTAGGAATTATTTATATAAGTTTAACTTTTCCTGTGTCCTATTAATGTGTTGCTCTCATTTAAGGTTGTCTGTAAGAGATTGCTTGTAGCAATTACACAGCCTTTGCATACATTTGTTTTTCTTGTTTTGGTTTGATTACATTGTGTACATGTATTTGTGTGTGTGTGTGTGTGTGTGTGTGTGTGTGTGTGTGTGTGTGTGTATAAGTCAGTGTTGGCCTAGTGGTTAAAAGGCCCGCCTCTTATGCACGAGGGCGCGGGTTCGATCCTGGCAAGCACCAATGGGATTTTTGGGAGTATTTATATACTACTGACAGACGGTGAAGGAAAACATCTTGAGGAAACCTGGACATTTAATTTCACAATTATAAGTTTGAAATCATCAACCCGCCTTGAGCAAGCGTGGTGATTAATACTCAAACCTTCTACATGTGAGAAGAGGCCTTTGCTCAGCAGTGGGCTCTGATAGGCTGATGACGATGTGTGTATGGTTTAAAGTGAATAAATAAATAAGTTCATATAACAGCAGCACTCTAGAAGTACACAACTGAGTCGCTAATATAACTAATGTACTTTTTTCTTGGAGACTCGGAATCTATGTTACAGACCTGCCGTACCTTACATTCTTCTTCGTGAAGACTAGACACTGTTCAGAATACTTGTACCTATATGTGTTCCTGAGTACACTTATTACAGTTTTCATCTTTATGTTCGGTACAAATCAGCGATGTCGATTTCTTTGAAGGAGATGAACGTGGTGTTATTTAAAATTAATAATAACTATCAATATAGAGTGTACAATTAACATCTGAGGTAGGTTATTTGCATTAACAAATATCAATTAATTCTCTTCAACTGTATCGGCGTGCAGGGAATGCAACAGTTGTCAGCGGGGAATGCAATTAGAAGCGGAGAGCGATGAGCGACGGAATTTTATCGAACTGATGTCGACAGAAACAAAACGATGAATGAAATACTGTATGAATATATGAAGAGAAATGACTTTAATAGACTCTCATTGAACTGAATTGAATTATATCTTAAGTCTGATTTTTTTTGCTAAAAGGGGCATACATACAAACGGCCTACTTGATTGAGGAAGACGGGGAGAAAAAGGTGGGAAAGGGAGGGAAAAGAGAAACGATGGGAAAAGGGAACGGACAACTGGCTAGGCTCTACCACTCTAATTGTACTGTACCTTTGGACTTTTAAAGATGAAACAGATGACAAAATGAAAATAATATGTTTATATTGTAGACATGCTAATGTTTTTGAGTCGTCGAGACTTATAATTAAAACAATACATTGTATGGTAAAAAAATTCAGAATATTTAGAAATAGTATAGGAAGTAACCGGCGACCAGCAGGTCACCACTCACCTGTCACGGGCTCTACAGACGTGTGGAAGTTGAATATAAAACATTGGCGAAAAGATAGGGCAAATAAAAGTAATATTATGATTTGTTTTATATACATAGTACAGGGTATAAATATATACATTTTTTATCATTAGTCACAACTCATCAGTTTGTTTTAAAAGATAATTAAAATAAATTTAGTTACATGAGCAAATTACTACAAAATTCTTTACCATTTTGCAAATATTGCAGCTACTAAATATTTTATATTATGTATAAACGTGTATCATTCCACTGGTCAGCCAATGAAATTTAAATACATAATAATATAATTTACCGCATCGAATATATTAACATTAGTTACTGTCGTTTATTGCGACATTAAGATATCTTTGAAATTATCGTAGAACGTATGAATAAATATAAAAATTTATTATACAATGAGTGTATATATTTCGTTTACTTTATATTGTTAATGATACTACATATATAGAACACGTGTGGTGTGGTTGATGTTATTTTATAGTGTTGACCCGTCATGGTGACTCCTACCAGCAGCCTGTGACTGACTCCACACCCACGTGACTCTTGTGGTCATAATATACATATTTTGTATAATGTAAAATATTTGTTCGATCAAATTGGTATTTGTTTCTGTAACTCACCATTTTCATATTTTAATGACATCATTTATATGTGAGATTAACAAAGTCTAAGAATAGATTCTAAAATAAATAATAATAAGAATAAACATAATGAAAGTAATAAAATATAAATGTGCATAATGTTATAGAATTAAATGATAATAACATAACTTTTTAACATTTTATTTCAGTGAATAGTTGAGTAGATATATAATTAATATAACATACGGTTTTTTATTTCCTTGTATAAGATCTACTCCGAGGCTACTGAAATGAATATCATAATTAATTTTCAAATATAAACTTATATGTGAAATAAATAATATATACCTAATAATAAGTCAACATTGTCATTGTCCCAATGACAGCGACTCTAGAGTTTAATATTCAACTTCTAGAATATTTTTTTTTATCCAGAGAAAACCAATAGATACCGCATATTGAATTGTCTGCGAAAAATTTGATCAGTGTCCCTAAATCAATTTATAAGATCGCGTGGTTCTGGGAGCGAGAGATACACTGAAGACATATGTACGAGGGATGTAGCTCATACATTAAGTAAATCAATATAAAGAATTCTTTAACGGCTATATAAATGATGAGAACTGTTAGAGTTTGTCTGACTGAGTTTATGTGTTTAGGAATGCTTGTGAGTGAAACGATTTAAAAAAGATATAGTTGGTGATCACACAGGTACAGCAAACTGTGACTTGGATATTGAATACACTTCCCAGGAGTTATAAATGACGTTATAAACGAAATAGAACAAAACTACACACCTATAACTACACTACTCTGAAGGCCAATCTAACAAAAGTTACATCTTAAACAAAAGTTAATCCGGGATAATAAGTTACCTAGAACTTTACAGACACTTACAGTGACGTTGTAGAAAATTAAGTGTCATTTATTAATGTAATAGTCAGGAATGAACTTCCTACCTTTACTAATGTAAACATCTACTAACTCACACACATACCTCTACTCGTAGTATGTGTATCGACCTGCACGGGAATGCTTTAAAATTAAATGTAATTATAAAATAATGAACAACAAAACGACAGTTCGCTTCTATTTTCTAAACTTTTTTGTTTAAAATTGTCGTATGAAAAATATAATAAACGGAGATGGACACAATCTTAAAGGTGATATCTATTATCAATATACATATAACATATAAATATAGTTATTATAGTAAACATTTTGTTTCATGATAATTACACAGAGAGTAGTGAGAGACTCACGAGTTGTGACATTATAATATAGATAGATCTTATATTACAGTTTTACATTAAAATGACAATTTGTTCAAGTTACTTCGTGTGTCTGTCGCTCCCTGTGTGCGCTCTTCTCTTAACATATGATACTAACGGACGCCACCTCCAGATTACTAATATAATTATTTAAAACTTCTTCTGCTACATACAATATCTTTTTCTAAATCACGAGGTCTCGTCGCTCTCGTGACCTCGTTAAAGACGAAATTTACAATAAAATAAATTAAGTTCTAACTATTAAATTAACGAGTCATGACTAAGGTCGAGATTTAAATTGTAAATAGAAGAAGAACGGTGCGTTGTTTTAATTAATAATATCTCTACTCATGTTAAGCGAGGACGGTTCCTGGACCCTCGACCAGATACTGACGATAATAATACACGCCCGAGAGTATTTCTAACTACGTCTTTTCTATATTTCTTTCTACGTCTGTCCGTCTCCAACTAGTAAGTCTTCTATATTCAGCGCCCCCCCCTCCCTCCCTCTCTTTCAATCAGTAACCTTCTCTCTGTCTATACTCCTACACACATCTCTCCTCACCTATCATCCTGAACCAGGCCTCACGGACGCTCCAGGTCCTCGTTCTTCCATAATCTCAACAGTTCCGTTTTAAGTTCACTCAAAGCGAATGTGTTTGTATTTTTATAATATTTGTACATTTGAGTATATTTCCATGGAGGATTATATTATTATTTTATTTAACTTACACGTGTAGTTATACAACAACATAACTTTATATTACGTTCCCTTTCCCCCCCCCCCCGGCCATCCCCTCCCAGCCTCTCTCTCACCTGTCATCGTGACGCAGTCAGTGAGACCGGTTCATGTCAGTTATGCACACTTCTATGAACTGTAATATTTTCTAGTAGTAGGTACATACAGCCGTCAGCTGTTTGTAGGTGGTCGTGGAAGCCTCCCGCGGCACCGACTCTAACGAAGGTCATTGGAACGGAAAATTATCATTTAAAAAAGATGCGTAGATTACTAAAGTCTAATGCAATATACATATATGTGTATATGTTTACAAACATATATAAAACCTCTGCTTATACTAGACGGTTCATTTGACGTAACCAATATTAGGGATTCCTTCTGAAGCAGTTTTCATGAATCAGTAAACCGCTCCTGACATGTATCCCTACTCGAAGAAATATCAACAAACACGACACGCTTGCATAACATCATTTTTGAATATATTTAATATACAGTTGATAATACACAAGACACATCTCTAATTCTCATAATGAGGCGCCTCTGTGAGGGTCTGCGCACCTGAGCAGTACTGGAATAAGAATAAAATTGTAGCTGAAAGTCGAAGATCGTATTCAATGGCCATGTTGGCGATGTAACAATTAAATAGCATTAAGGTGGACATCACCGTCAGTGTCTGTGCATTAGTTATAACTTATACAAGTGAGTGAGGTCAAGAGTTCCTGTGAGCGCCCGCGTCATCAGCGGCCGGTGTCGTAACACGTGTAATGATAGTGACTGGCGCCCAGTACACCGCGGACCGAGCTGCAGACATGACGCGCCACTTCACCCGCGAGGAGGTGTCCCGGAGACGCGAGCGCCAGGACGCGGCCATCATCATCGACAACGTGGTGTATGACGTCACGGACTTCCTGGAGCACCATCCCGGCGGCGTGGAGGTGCTGCTGGACAACGCCGGCAAGGACGCCTCCAAATGTTTCGCGGACGTCGGCCACAGCGAGGACGCCAAGCTGTGGCGCGCGCAGTACAAGGTCGGCGAGGTGGTGGCCGAGGAGCGCTGGGAGGTGGTGACGCCGCTCTCCTCCGAGGAGGGCGAGGGCTCCACCGACTACACGCTGAAGGGTCTCCTGGATGTGCTGCTGCCGCCCGTGCTGATGGCCGCCGTCGCCTTCCTCACATATAACTACCTGCTCTCCTAGAACCTATGGTGTTTGGTCCGGAAAATTATATTACTATGTCTGTCCGTGCGGTGATTTGTAGTTAATATATTGATAGTGTAATGAACAGACAAATTTTAAGTACCTCCTGTGAGTTTTTTATAGCAACGTCAGAACCAGAGGTCTCAACCGTATAGACCTTTACCTTGTACCCGCGATGGAATAAAATATATGAAGGTTGAACAGCTTGTTGTTCATTAACTGTTGGCAAAATTATGTTTTAAATTGTTATTTATTGGTTTATTATTTATTTTAAATTTTCAGACTCTTATCTTTTCTTACTTATAATAATAAAATACAAATAAGAAATAATTAAAACTAACATTACAAAACGTGATTAAAGGTGCACCGATCAGACTCAAGGGAAAAAATCTTCAGAACAACAACATTTTTTTATGGCCCTGCTATAACACAAAAAAATAAACCAGATCTCCTTGGAAAAACGCGAAAAAATTGTTTTACATAAGTACTGTTAGTAATAATTATTTATAAGGATTTAAATTGTTGTCTACTTCATAATTCTCAACTTAACGTTATTTGTATTCTAATATTTATTGGGAATTCTTATGAGAGTCAACATGCGCCACCTGTATATTTGTTATAATAATGTAAATTAATGTTAATAATATTTCTGTACAGTAATTTAAGTGTCCAAATACTTAACAATTGGTTTTGTAATTTATAATTAGAGCCTCAGCATGTTTTACATAATGTTAAGTGTTTCATTATATAATGGAAACTCTTACTAGAGGAACTAGCACCCTCTTTAGGCTATTATAATTTACCTTCATCTTAATATGTTACCTTTGAATATTATAAATAAGATGTAAGTGCTAGACTGGGAATTCTGAATCGGGTTGTGGAACAATAAACATATAAGAGGAAGTACTGCCTAAATTATTTCTAACACTAGTTAATACAGAATTAAAATACATTACTACATTAGATTTAAAAATTAAACTTAAACAAGAGTATTTAAACACTGAATCCGAAATTAGTACTAAATTTCAAACAACGTAGTCTAAATGAAATATTTTATAACTTATTTGAGTTTTAATACAAGTTCAAACAGGCCATCCTTCGTGATCCGTATATAAAGCTTCATATTCATTCTACCAAATAAATGTAAACGGTCACCGAGGCAGCTCAACTTGGTATACAGATCAATAAAAAAAAAGAACCATGTATTTGATATAAAATCCAAAAAATTAAATAGTTATTAAACATTTTTGTATTTCAAACAGCATGATCCTTTAAACCCTAGCTCGTAATACTTTGAATAATTACAATTATGTTAAGAAAATTATTTTTTTATTTATTTATATACAACAAATATAAAATAAAATTTAAACTAAATTGAATTCGCAATGCATGGAGTTTTCACTAAAGACATCGCCTGTTGCTGATTCACGGAAACGAAATTAAATACGCGTGTAATACAAATTAATAATACACTATATTTAAATAAATAAAAACAGTATGTTCTATCAATTATGTTATTAACATATTAAATAAAATACGTAATTAAATGGAAAACGTTCCTATATGTAAATTATATTACTTAAACTACTGGTTAAAATGAATGACATTTAAAATATTCCGTGTTGATACACAGCTTGTTTGGTTAGTAATATAAGTTTCTAGTTTAAAGACGAAGTTATCGGGGGTTGAAAATAACACGAACTGATGCGAGAAAAGTGTTGTACAACCTTGCCACTGTCTTATTTATATAAGTAACAGTAAAAGTCAAAGTAACAGTAAGGTTACCGTCTAAAAGCTGATAGTTATATGACTAGGTAAGACATTTCATAACCACTTATTTTGGAAGAATCTGATGTTTTAGGAGAGGACATTAAAAGCTATAACTGGCTGCGTTTCGTCCGATGAGTGAGAGAACCGCTTGCCCTTTACCTATTCCCACCCTCCTACCCCTTTCCTTTTCTCTCCCTTTTTTCTCTTTTCCCACCCTGGCCTACCCCTTCTCTTATCTCTCCCTTTCCCACTTTTTCCTCCTTCTCTTCATGTCATACTCATGTCATGTCATACTAACAAGTCCGTGACCGGTACGACAATGTGTATTCATCGCACACGAATTAAAAAAAACAACAATCATAGCTAATATGATTGTTGTTTTTTTATCGTCGAATGTTGGAGTTATTAGGAATTTACACACAACGAAATATCGCTTTGGAGAGGTCGTTGAGGAAAAGAAAATACTCCGTGACAAGGCAAGGGAGGCTGGAACGACACCAGCGTTCAGAGAGACGATGACCGCTTAGACTTCGACACCTAGGACGTGCTTGTGGTTCTCACTGTACTCATGATTGTAAATTTGTAATATTATAAACAAGACAAAATAATTTAATTTAGCTATGAAGCGCTTGCTCGATGTAAATTTTGTACAATCAATTTTCAATATATTTTGTTAAATGGATTGTGTTTTAACGTTGGGTAAATATATGTCCAAAGTTATTATAAATTCTATTTTGTTATTACAATCTAAAATAGACTGATTTGCTAAAGTTTTTGTAAAGATGACATTCAAATTTCTGTTCATGTCATTTCCGAACAACAAAATTATAAATATAATCTTTCTAATATTAAAGAGGACAATTCAAAAGTTAACGTAACTTGTTTAACAAACCACACAAAGAAAAAGGTTTTATTGTAAAGAGTAAGTAGTAGTTACAGTAAGTTTCGCATGTCATTCAACTAAATAAATACCTACCTAATTACATATTATGCATTGACATTTTACTAAAGAAAATCATGAAATACATTTTTGAAAATTGTTTCATATATTTTATAGGATATCAGATTTATTTTTTATATTTCCACGTCTGTGTCAAACATGGGTATGATCCGTCCCTCGCTATTAAGAAGTCGTCGCAGAGTACCAGGAGTATCCCTTGCACATCGCCGACCCTTACAATACTACTATAAAGTTCTTTGACAATACCCCGACAGGTTGTTTATTCCATAACAGCTCTGTGGACGAGCACTCTGAAATCAGACAGAGAAGCAAGTTCTCTTCTTAAAGTGAATGGTTCATCTGTTTAGTGATCTATATAATGTTTAGGGTTTAAGTTAATCTTTAACAATTGTTCATCTGCCGCCAACTGTGTGAAACTACCAGGTCGTCGCTTCACGAACAACTCCTATTATTTATTATTTGTGAGTGCTAATATTTCAAACAATAGGTACACATATTCATGTTTTTACAAGTGAGAAACATTTACTTAATATTTGATCTAAAATGTCCATTGCTTAAATTATATCTTTAATTTTAAATACATAGTAACAATCTTTGGTTTGTAAAGTTCCCCAGTTTTCGTTAAAGTAATTAGAGAAAATAATAAATATATTATGAGAATGAAAAAGATAGAGATAAAGTTTTGATAGTTTGTTCAGTAACCACATCGAAATTAGGACGTCACCAATTGAATTTTATTTGCAAATGGTTCTTAACATTTTATAAATTAAAATATAGTACATACATTGTACGATTCTTTAACTTTATTCAAAAAAATAGAAAAGTTTCTCCTGATATATTGGTTTAAGTATAACCTTCTAACTTCTTCAACATTTTTCTCGGTATATCAGTTCCTGTTTTGACATAAAAATATTAGATTAAGTTGCGGGTCAACTGGTTTACATTTTTTTACGATATTGTTAAAATAACCATGAATCGAAAGCAAGTTGCTTCTTGGTCCCTTAGTATCCATTATTTCAAGTCTTAAGTAATGTCTTAAAAAAATTACACCAGGAGCTTTAGAAATTATATTGGACCATGTCATTTACAATATCAAAATGGGTCTTTACAACAACTTTGACACTATTTTCCTTTATAACTTCATAGATGGCGGAAGTAGCTCTCAAATTGATTTGACATTGGACAAATTTTAAATTATTAATTATTTGATATTTCAGTTGCTCATTTGCCGTTGTTTACTGTGCTGTACGTTCTTTTTCAAACATTTTAATATATCATTTACTCCTATTTCCACGCTTTTGACGATCGACCCCGGCTTTTCTCAATTGTACTTTGTTTTCTGCGACTACGATCGACCCCGGCTCTTCTCATTTGGATTTTGATTGCAAACTATGAATTTGGATTATCGATAAGTTGAAAAATGCCACGAAAATCGGCTATTAAGTGTTATTTTCGGAGTGCGACTAAACACAGACAGTAACAGTTTATTGACTTTTAATAAAAACATTTCAGGTGCTTTTTATCAATTTCCTAAACCTGAATACCCAATTTTGGAGAAATTCATTCAATGGAAAAATATTTTAAATGAAGACATGAAACAAAAGGAAGATTTTTACATTAATAATAATATAAGAATATATGATCGTCATTTTGAACAGTTTTACCGTTCTTCAAGTACCTAAACGACTCACTCAAAATGCTGTACCAACTCTAGGTATACTTAAGTAAGTTATAACTAAAGTAAGCAACTTCCCAAGTAGTTATAGGCACATAATACATACTACTAATATAAAAAAAAACTATAAATAATAAATTGTATTTTATAACTATAGACAATATTTTAAATTATTATAATTTTACTTTAGAAATTGGTGCTCATAATTAAAAACAAAAAAATTAGATTTAATTAAATATAATGAAATATGTAGATATACAAGTCATCTTAACATTTTAATATACTTACATGTGGTTTGATAGATTTATAATGTGCAGTCTTTATTAGGTACCTTTTTTATCTAAATAAAGGCAAGAGCCTACAAACAGTATCGCAAAATAACTACTTGTGTCACTTCTTTACATAGGTAAAACAAAAACAAAGTGTTCTAAATATGTAGAGATTATAATATCACTGGATAACTACAAACCAAAAAAAGTTGTTTATAGTTTTTTTATGTAATATAAGAATGGCAGTGTTTAATTCAGTAAAAATTACAAGTCTATTTACATTCAATCAGAAACTCTAAAAGAAACAAGGAAGTAAGATACAATCAAGACAATATGTTATCATTAAATTTTAGGATTTTTCATTTAACTTTTCTTTCAATATATTTCTTCTTCTTCTTCTACCTGGCAATTTCCCAGCTATAGCCAGGGTCTGCCTTACATGTTGTGAAAAGTTTTTGGCTATTTGTTTTTACGATCGGCCGCCTGCCTGACATCAACCCTCATTTAGGAATCAACATTAATATCAGTGATATCTAAATACTCTTAGAAAGTACATACGATTCGGAAAAATCACATTGGTACTTGCCCGGGCCAGGATCGAACCCGCGCCGTCGGCGACGAGAGGCGGGCCCATTACCCACTGAGCCACCACTGACTTATATTTCTTTCAATATATTTATTTGTATTAAATAAAATATTTTATTTAGCAGCATCAACATTTGAGACTGTACACTCATCACATTCTGTTGAAACTGAAAAATACATTGATACACAAAAAGAAGACAATGACGCATCTTGTAGTTACCACTTGGATTTAAATATGAATCAAGTTCAGCTACAAAAGAGTTCTTCTAATTCCTCTGAATTATTTTCTAAAGGTAAGTTATGGGCATATAACTAAGCTTAAAATTAAGTTTGATTGCTATATTTACTTTTAAATTATAAAACAGCATAAAGCATTTTAAATACAATATAAATTTAAACCACAGAATCACTAGATTTGCAAGTATCGAGATTTGTTTCATATTTTCTTCTGCAAATATTGATGGTAGGTTTTGTTAGTAGTCATTTATGAATTAAAATTGCAATATATTAAAAATTGTATTCAATAATTATGTCCGTAGGTAATTTGTACACAACAACAAATATGTTTATTTTTTGTCTTTTAATAAACATTAATCCCCGTTTTAGATAACCTACATTTAGACCTAAGATGTTCATCATTTAACTGATTAATTATCTGAAATCTCTTTTGATAACTATTAGTCCCGTCATTAGAGATGCTATTGTATACATAATTAAACATAACTAAATATATCAATATTTATTGTTTGATTTTTTTGATAAATATACATTTTTAATAACCAGATAATGCAATGTCATAGCAATAGTGTTTTTATTAGATAAGATAACAAAAACATTAAGTATTATATATTTTATTATCATGTTACAATAAAACAAATACTTTATTTATTTCAGTTAAAACTCGAACACAAAACTGTTCGAAAGAGTTAAGGCTGCTAAAAGCTCGAATTCTGAAATTAAGGAAAAATGTAAGAGCCAAAAGAAACTTATTCTTCAGGCAAAAAGACTATCACAGGATAAGGCATTTTTAAAAGCCATAGAAAATCTTCCAGAATCAATAAGAATTTTATCAAATTTACAATTGAAAACATCATCTATTTTGCCAAGAGGTAGAAGATTTACTACACAGGAGAAGATACTGTGCTTGACTATATATAAACAAAGTCAAAAGGGTTATAATATATTACAAAAACTATTTTGTTTGCAATCTAAAAGAACCATGCAGAAAGTTTTAAGCTGTATATCCCTTGCCCCAAGTGTAAATGACATCATTATTGAACATATTAAAAAAGCAGTCAGCACGAAGTTAAGTAATAAAAAGAAACTGTGTACTTTAATATTTGATGAGGTGGCATTATCACTGTTCTTATTTTTCCAAAAAACAAATGGACGAAATCATTGGATTTGAAGATTTTGGTTCACATAAAACAAAAAATTAGCAGACCATGCCTTGGTATTTATGTTGAAAGGCCTTAAACGCAAATATAAACAGCCAATTTCGTTTATTTTTTGCCAGAGTGCAACAAAAAGTGTTGATTTGAAAGTTATCATTAAAAATGTAATAACACAAAGCACTGGACTAATTGTAGTATCAACAATTTGCGACCAGTCGCCAACAAATATAAGTGTAATAAATAAGTTTGGGATTTGAAATAAATGAAAAAAAGTCATACCAATTTGGGACCCACCGAATCTCCCTAAAGGCTTAAGGAACAATTTATTAACAAAAAATTTAAGATTTCAACAAAATCAAGAAATTAAAATAGCAAAATGGAGTCATTTGCATATGCTGTTACAGGTTGACGTTGGAGAATGTGTTATGTGCCATATAGTCGGGAGAGAGCCGACAGCGACGTGTCACCACTGCAGTCGCGTGGAAGACACCGCTGACCACACACTGATGGAATGTCCAGCGTGGATATCCGAGCGGAGCCAACTCATCCGCGTGGTTGGCGCAGACCTTTCGTTGCCGGCAGTGGTCCAGGCCATGGTCGGCAGCGAGAGGGCATGGCAGGCGGTGGCCGACTTCAGCGAGAGAGTCATCTTGCAGAAGGAGGCTGCTGAACGAGTGAGGGAAGACGACCCCTCCTCGGCGCCGCTGCGCCGACGAAGGCTGGGTCGAAGGCAGCGGGCTTATGCTCGCGACTTGCCTCCCCAGTGAGGAAGCCTCCGGGCGTCGGTGGGGAACCGGCGTCCGGGTTACATAGGCTAGAGGAAGAGCGGCGTGTTTGGCGTTCCCGGCACGCTGCTCTTGAGTCGGAGGGGTGGTGTGGTCAGCCACTGATACCCCTGCCGATGGCGGAGTCCCTTTCGGGACTCGTGTGTAGTGAGCGGAAGTATGGCTTGCCGTTCCCGCTCACTAGCCTACGCACAGCGCAGAGAACGCCGAGGTGGTTTAGTGGGTGGAAATCCCACATGCCCCTGTCGCGTTTCCCCCGCGGCAGGAAGTCTTTAAAAGATTCCCCTCGTAGAAAAAAAAAAAAAAGGAGAATGTGTTATACGCTTATTAAATAAATTAACAGAAACACATATATATAAAGATAAATTACCGAAAATGAAAGTGAAATATGCGGCCCAATTGTTCAGCCAAAGAGTATCAGCTGCTATGCGGTTCTTAGAAAGTAAGTTTTACTTATTATTATTATGTTGACATAAACTTTCTATGCACTTAACATATTACTAAAATAACAGTTTTTTACTCCTGAGGTTGTCTGTAAGAGATCACTATAAGTGATAAGACCTCCTTTGCATACTTATGTTTTTTCCTTGTCTTTTGCTTTTATTAATTCTCAACTTTACTAGTATGCAATAAAGAAGTTTATCTATCTATCTAATGATAAGGCCTATGTCTAAAATAATTTTAATATATTTTTTATTTCCAGATCATAATATTTTGCCAAAAGAGTGTGTCGCCACAGCTGGCCTGCTGCTTCTTGTAGATAAACTCTTTGAATCGTTCAATGGTCATAGTTATCAGGAAGATGCTAAATTATATAAGAGTGCATTGAAATCGAATTCTGCACATTTCAAACTGTGGGATGAAACATTACCTGTATTAAACTCAATGAGATTTGAAGTAAATAAAAATGGTATAAAAAAAATTATTGTGATACCATCCATTAAAAATTGGATACATGACATTCATGCCACAAGGGAGTTATTTTTTTATTTAAATAAATATCATGGAGTAAGCAGTCTTTTAACAAGAAACTTAAATCAGGATTCCTTAGAGAATTTTTTTTTGAAATATTCGAAGTAATGGGATCCGTAATGTATCTCCAAATTGCTCTCAATTTGTTGGAGCATACAAACTTTACTTGTAAATAATTTAATTTTGCCACATTCCATTGGAGCCACAATAACAAAATTTTGAAACCTTTAAGTTCCCTTATTAATTCGCAATTAAGAGTAAGAGATACATTAAATGATAAAATAAATGTGGATTCTTTACTTAATTTGTTGCAAGAAAATGTTAATTTTAAAACCCAGCAACATAATCAGCATAGAAGCTAAACTTTATGTTGCTGGGTATTTAGTACATAAATGTATGTAAAAATTGTAAGACATGTAAAATGCAGGTGTTAAGCACAACACCTCCTGCTAATGATAACTATATTTTATTTACAGATTACACTAAAAAATCCTGTAAGTATTCATCGGAGGTTGATGATGTTTGTGAGGTCATACAAACACAATTAGGTGAAGAACCACAAACAAAAAATATAAAAGAAAAAATTATTGAAAAAGCTGATTTATATTGTGATTTTTCGTTTCTTTCTTGCGAAACTCAGAAAAACCTTAAAGGAGTTTTATTAAATTATATCACACATTTAATAATTCATAGTTGGTGCACCAATGTTAACAGGCTGCTTACGGGAAACTTTACAAATTGACCAAATAATGAGGATAATGTTAAAGTCCAAGCGATAACATATTATAATACTCACAAAAAGAAAAAATAAATATTTGAATATATGTTCTGCTTTTAAATTTTTCTTATTTTTTTAAGTGTGCTAAGTAAATAATGTAAATAGAGGCAAAACACCAGAAGTTGGATTTTTGAACCTATGCACATTATTTATTCTTATTTTAATTTTATTATTAACTTTAATCAACCTAAGATTAAAGTTAATTGAAATTTGCATTTTCCCTATTAAATTCGAATAATATTAAGCGCCATGTTGTGGTACCACTTCCTGGTTAGTAAATGCAGCGATATCTAGCGTACACGGTTCATAGTAGTTTTCTAAACTGAAACCCACAGGGGCGCATCTATTTCTAATATAGTGTATTATCTATAGGTCTGAAAAAAGAGCGCGGGAATTGAAACGTTGACGCGGGCTTTTTGAAAATTTTAATTATTTTAATTATACTATAACTAGCTTTCCGCCCGCAGCTTCGCCGCGTGGAGTTCGGTTATATCGCGTTTCCAAGAGAACCTTTCAAAAGTCTGGGATAAAAACTATCCTATGTTCTTTCTCAAGGTCAACTCTATCTCTGTACCGAATTTCATTAAAATCAGTTCAGTGGTTTAGGCGTGAAAGCGTAGCAGACAGACAGACAGACAGAGTTACTTTCGCATTTATAATATTAGTAGGGATTTGCAAATTTTTGTTTAGTTTATTGTAAAGAAGTAAAACTTAGTCTGTATATAAGTGTTTATGTGGAGAGATGGTGAAAAAACGTAAAAAGAAGGATTCGGGTGAGTCCTTGCCTTTCAGCACAAGCAGCGATTCCGATTGCGAGGATTCGCCAGTATTGCAGGATGCAAATTCCTTCGCTCCCTTTAGGGTCGCTGATTATTGCCGGCGATACCCTGAAGATGCGGAAGCCAAGTCTGAATTCATAGTATTTGTCGAAAGTACTAATGATGTCCCACTCGGTAATAGGGACATGATGTCGCTTAGTACTAGTTTTATACGCTCTGTGAAAGGTATACAATATTAAAAAAAAATTAATAAATATAAGGTCGGTGTTGTTTTCCAACGTGCGAATTTGGCAAATGCCTTTTTAGAAAATACTACACATCTAAAGGAACAACGACTTAAAGCAATATCAACAACAAAAAAAGTCATTTCTGTCCGACGCATAATGCATAAAGTAAAAGGAGATAATAACACCTTTACACTGCAACCTACTCAGAGCGTAGTAATAACTTTTGCGTCTGCTACGTCACTGCCGGACTATGTTCACATTAAGATGTGGCGCCTGCCTGTCTCCACATATGCCCCACCTATAAAACAGTGTTTTAAATGTTTACGCTATGATCATCTGGCTAAGTTTTGTAAAAATTCACCGCGATGCTCCATATGCACTGCACAGAGGGGCATTCTTTAAAGAATGCAAGGTTAACATTTAAAAAGCTAAGTGCATTAATTGTAATGGCAATCACATTGCCATCTCTAGCCAGTGCCCTGTAAGGCAAAAGAAAATCGCAAACAGTAAACCCAAGTCATATGCTGACACGTTAAAAGATTCATTAAATTTTCCCTCCCTTAATAAAAAATTAAATACCCAAGAAGTAATACAAGCAATACTATCACATTCTGAAACTCTGACTATTAATAGAATCTATAGTAAAAGTTGTAACTTTAAATAAAACTCAAAATATAAGTATTAGTTCACAGTTTATTAGCTCAGCTACAAAGAAACCATCCAAGACAAAAATAGCAAATCGTCACATTCAACCACCAAATCTTAAATATTGTACAGTGGAATGCTCAGACTGTTAAGTAACAGACTTGAGTTTCAAAATATTTTATACCAAAATAATATACATGTAGCTCTTATTTCAGAAACTTGGCTCAAGCCTAGCATTCAATTTAATTTACGTGGTTAACCCATTATTAGGAATGACTGCGGTAATGATCACAGTCTTTTGGTTTTTACAGTCCTGGTAATAGTTTTCCTGCTTTTGAAAAGGCGAAGTTCGATCGTTTATTGTACAGTATTTCAAAACCGTTGATAATTGCAGGTGATTTAAACGCCCATAATACTTTTTGGGGTTGTAGTCGCATAGATTCTCGGTGCAGAGCTATTATGGATTCTATGGATGATCATGACTTAATACTTTTAAATAATGGTCAACCAACAACTATAGGCTCTCATATTTGGAAACCAAACAGTCTATATTTAACTATGGTGTCTTCTTCTTTATTTCTTTCTTGTGACTGGCAAGTTCATCAGGACCCTTTAGGCAGTTATCATCTGCCAACTACCACAAAATTTACTCTCGTAAGAGATTAACATGAACCCTTTATTCCCTTGAACAACATTCCTTTTCTCAGCAATCTGAAATTAGTAAATTGGAATAGTTATGAACAAATTGTTAATAAAATGTTAATGAACTTTAAAGTTGACAATAGTGATCTCCTTGACTCATACAGAAAGTTTGGTGCAATTATTCTATTGGCAATCAAATTCTCCGGGCCCGGCATAAACCATAACACAACTGATAGTAATAATAACCGTCCTATAAAAAGGTGCCAAGTACCTCGGTGGAATGATAAATGTTCAAAAGTAGTAGAAGACTGCAAGAATGCCTACATTAATTTCAAAATTAGTCTTAATAGTAATAATTACATAATTACATAAAAAACAAGGCCGGCAACGCATCTACAACACCCCTTGTGTTGCAGATGTCCATGGGCGACGGTGACTGCTTACCATCAGGCAGGCCGTCTGCTCGCTTGCCCCTTTGGTTAAATAAAAAAAAAAAAAATTCAAAGGCCCACAAGCGTTTAAAAAACGCATTTTAAAAGAAGAACATTGTAAAAGTTAGTTTGAATTCTGCTCATCAATAAATCGTTTGACATCTATATATCGCATTTGGACTAAAATAAGAAAATTCAAAAAAAGCTTTCCGAGTTGTAACTTATTTTCTGACCTCAATTGGGTTCAAACATTTTTATATAAATACACACCGGATACTGTTTCTCAACAGATAAGTATAAATAATGTTCTTGAAGTAAATAGTGATAATTCAAACATGATCGCTTGTTTTACTATGCAAGAGTTAAAATCTGCTTTAGCCTGAAGAAAAGATTCTTCATGTGGCCAACATTCAACTTTTAAATGTTCAAACTCTATCTATTTTTTTAAAATTATTAAATAGTTTATGGTCGTCTTCTATTATCTGAGAGGATTGGAAAACTGACTGTTTGGTACCAATATTAAAACCTGGCAAAGACTTTAATTTGGCTGATTCTTCGATAAGAATCAAATAAGAATAATTAAGAAAGAAAAAAAGAATAATTAGGACGATTCCTATTACACTGAGTTCATGTGTTGGAAAAATTTTCGAACAATTAATAAAACAGATATTAATTTTTCACATAGAAAGTAAATAATCTTTTACCTTACAAACAGTTTGGCTTTTGTTGTGGCCGTTCTCCTTGTGAGAGTCTACGTCATTTCTGTCTGGATATCCACGATGCTTGTTCCGAAAATAAAGTACTGGTTGGTGTTTTTCTTGACATTGTAGGGGCTTTCAATAATGTAAATCTGAACAAATCATTCTCAATATTATCATTACTACAGGCACCTGGAAAAGTTGTAAATTGGATTTTTAATTTTTTTAACTACAGAAAGGTGTTTGTTAAGGTTAACAATCAGTTATTTGGTCCAAGATATTCTTGTAGCATGTATCACAGGGTGGTGTATTGAGCCCATTGCTTTTTATCCTATTCATACATCAGCTAAATTTAACTCTGGGGTGTGAAGTTTCTAATCTGCAGTTAGCAGATGATTTAGTTGTTTATTGCTCTAATACAAATATTTTATATGTACAATCAGTCCTCAATGTTGCTCTCCAAAGACTAAAGAACTATTTTGATAGCCTTGGACTGGAGGTCAGCAATGAAAAAAGTAAAGTTGTTGTCTTTTCAAAAAATGGTCTTAGAAATAGGAATGTAAAAATTTGTTCAATAATAATGTAATGTCTATAGAGAGCTCTGTAAAGTTTTTAGGTATTATTTTTACAAATAATTCTAGATGGAATAAGTATGCTGAAACTCTAGAATCTCGAGCTTTAAATGCTTGTAAGTTGTAATGTTTTAAAATCTTTAACAAGCACATATTGGGGTGCTGATCCAAGGATTCTATTAACATTGTATAAATCATTAGTAAGGAGTCATTTTGAATATGCCTTGTTTTGTTTTGCAGGGGTAAGAACTATAGTAGACAAATTAGAAAAGATACAAAACAAATGTTTCCATATTATAATGGGTGCCATGCGAACTACTCCCATAGTGTCAATGCAGGTTGAATGTAATATACCTCCATTAGCACTTAGGTTTAAATACTTACAATTAAAATTTTTTGCAAGGTTTCTCTCCGTCAGTAATCATCCACTTCTTGTTAAACTACGGGACACTATTAACAGGACTGCCAATATTAATTCATATGTGTTTCACGGTTTTTCTGAAACAGAACAAATTTTTAATAAACACAATATTTTTTCTGGCATGGTATGGCCTTGTTACTCTGGGTTATATGAATTAAAATTTATTCAGATTAAAATTGGAGTCAAAAGTCTTCTAAAGTATAAGGAAGACATTTATCTATACAGATGGGTCTAGGAACAATGAAGCAGTCTCTATAGCTGTCTATGATAGTCAGATCAAAAGTGGATGCGGTCATAGGCTGAATCCACTCACAAGCATATACTCCGCTGAATCCATAGCTGTGTATACAGCTATGGAGCTCAATCAAACACAGACTCATCCAAAGTGGATTATAATAACGGATAGTTTAAGTTTATTAACAGCACTACAAAATCCACAATTAAATACAAAAACGAACTATATTATATATAAAATAAGAGAGTTGTATCACCTGCTGTCTCAAAACAAGCAAATAGTCCTATTCTGGACACCAGCCCACATTGGTGTGCATGGTAATGAGCAAGCAGACTTTTTAGCTAAATTTATTACAAATCCAGCCCACAATCAATTAAGTCATAGCTTTTTAAATTTCCCAATTCCTTATTGAAGTTACAGAAAGAATTGTACAACTTATGGCATCAGGTGGTAAAGCTAAAAGGAAAATGGTTCGTTACAATAAAGAAAAAGGTCTCTTCCCCCTGGTTTACCCGGGGTAGTGACTATAGCCATAGAAAGTATTATACCACAATCTGTCGTTTGCGTCTGGGACATTGTAGTTTTGGTGCTCACCTTTTTAGGATTGGTGTTTTTGACTCTTCAATTTGTAGATATTGCAATAGTGCTGATGAAACCCTCGAACATATATTTTTTGATTGTCCTCAGTTTAGTATACAAAGGATGGTTCTTGTAGACCAACTTTTAAGTATTTTTAAAACTGCTGAAGATATCTCGCGCTCCCTTCAGCAAATACTAAGCATTCAAGAATGCTTCTTGCCAGTTTATGGCTTTATTGTTTCTACTATAAATTAAATCTAATTGTTATTTGTACATATGTATATAATACTAATTTTTTCGTTTTGTCTAAGATATTTGTTTTTCAGCTATTTTCAGAATTTGACCGTTTTATCGATAGTGATAAATGAATTGTACTAAAAATGACATAACAAGGACTTGACATTGAAAAAAGACGGAATATAAAAAAAAACAAGAATTTGACAAAAAAAATTATAAATAAAGATATGGTTTCGGCATTATAATTAAAAAAATATTTAAGAAGAAAAATTAAAAGAAGACATGGCTTCGGCCTTAAAATTAAAAAAAATATTTAAGAAGAAAATTAATAGAAAACATGTCTTAGGCCTGATATAAAAACTTGAGCCAGAATAAAAAAGGAGATTAAGATATTTAAAAATAATTAAAGATACAAAATACAAAAGACATGGCTGTATGGGCTTTGTTCTTCTTGTCTGTTCTGAACGGAACGAACATAACCAAAAAAAAAAATATCTATGGGTCTTTACTGTTTATGGTAAAACATTTTAAAGAGGGATCTAATGACAACACATAAATAGTGTGTTTTTAAAAACAAAAATATGTAAAGATATTTCCATTCATTTCTAATCACATATTTTACTTATTTCTAAAGTTGTCTTATTTTTTATAAACGAAATATTATATCTGGCAAGCCTGCAATGAAATGTCAGTCCCATATTATAACAAGTAACAGACTGAGAACATGTCAATAGATTTGTTTACTTTTTAAAAACTTGAATAATTATTATATTTTTGTACAATCTAAGGTATAATTATTAGAAAATGTTCCTTGTGATCTATATAGATTAATGTTAATTAATGACCTAATACTACATGTAAGAATATTTTAATTCATTCTGTGTAAAATACCCATTGAAAAATAAATTTAAACATTATTAAGTCTATTTCGTGTCTGCGAAAACATGAAACTGGTGAGTCCAACACCACTTTAAACAAACCGGACGTTTAAAACAGCGAACTGAAGGCATGCACTTGAATATTGTTTTAGTATTGTTTAAGTAGCGACGCGGCAAAGCCATGCTTCGTGCTGTCGTTCAAGGAGCTGTTGATCATGTTAGACTGCGGCCTGTCAGCGCACTCCGTGCTGAACTTCCTTCCCCTGCCCCCAGTGCCCAGTACAAGACTCGCCTCGCTGCCCAACTACACTCCGCCACATGTCAACGACCCTCTACTAGAAGGGGTATAACTTTAAAATTTGTTGTATTACTCATATGTACACATTTTAAAGTAATCTTTTAATTCTCCCTAACTCCTGGTCACTTCAGGGAAAAAGTGTAATTAGCTTGTTTAGAAGAAAATAAATTTCTGTAATGTAAGTAATCCCAAAATGAAAAAAATTACCACCTTTCTTTTAGACAAATATTTGATATGGCTACAAATATATTGAGATAATTGTTAATAATTATTGCTAACTATGTTAATACGGTTTTAATAATCTAATGCTTACAGTTCATTGTAGTGTTAAAGCTAAAAAATATGTATTAGGCTTGAAACAAATATTCAATTACTTTCCAGTATTCAACCTATTAGGATGCATTTAGTATATTCAGAGTATAAGGACTCTACATTTTATTTATCTCAATACCTACTACTTAAATAATATATTTTGTTAATGGGAAGATTACTGATAAAATGAAAAAAAATTGGTCATACATTTAACTTTTTATTTCTCTATCAATAATCATTTAAGTAGTCATTAGTACATAGAAAGGTTACATAATCATCTCTTGTATTAGAAATGTTCAGGATTCTGTATATTTTAACTATTGTAATAATCAAAATTTAAAAGGTAAAGGTTTTATTTATATTACAATCATTTCATTTCATTGGTTCATAAAACAGGTTCAGTATCATCATTTATGTTAGAAAAGTTAAAAAAAATTCTTTACATTCAAATTACTCCCATAATCAAAATTAGAAAGGGAAGGTTTTTGTATAGAAAGACAGATTTTTCTGTATATTTAGGAAGTAGGTAGTTTCTTTTTTAATAAAATGTTTTGTATGAGTTTATTAGAACAAACAAGCAAAACAATCAATTCTGTACAAGTTTAGGTTCTAAAATCTGTCCTAATACCTTGCCTAATATTCCGCTATTTGGTTAGGAGATTCACCCTATTATTGGGTATACTGCTGAATATGTTATTTGTTACAAGTGTAATATATATGGTATATGTGAATAATGAAGAATGCAGTCTTAAGCAATGTTCTCAATATTAATTTTTTTAAGATTATTTTCTGTTTATAGTTTTAAAAGCCCAATTTGAAAAGTTTTGGTTCACTAAATTCCACCATACATATCATAGGAACTTAAGGAATGCTGCGGTCGTGTGTTTGTGGACAGTGTACCAGAGTTCTGTCCTCCCCTCGACAAGGTGGTGGACTTCTCTCAGCTGGACGTCATCCTAATATCCAACTACACCTGTATGATGGCTCTGCCCTTCATAACCGAAGACACGGGGTTTAAAGGACAAGTGTACGCCACCGAGCCCACTCTCCAGATAGGCAGGTGAGCCACTCCCACCACACTCAAATATTTAATTGAACTGAAACTGAAAAGAAAAGTGTAACATGGACTAAATGTGTTTTCAGGTTCTACCTCGAGGAGCTGTCGGAGTGGGTGTCGGGGAGCGGCGGCGGCGCGGGCGCGGCCAAGAGGTGGAAGGAGCTCGTGCACCTGTTACCGCCGCCGCTGGCCTCCGCGCTCCGGCCGCGAGCCTGGCGCCGGCTGTTCTCGCCCGCGGCCCTGGCGCGCGCTCTGTCGCGGGTCCGCGTCGTGGGGTACGACGAGCGGGTGGACATCTACGGCGCGCTGGACGCCACCGCCGTCAGCTCGGGGTTCTGCCTCGGCTCCGCGAACTGGGTGCTGCGCTCGGCGCACGAGAAGGTGGCCTACGTGAGCGGCTCGAGCACGCTGACCACCCACCCGCGCCCCATCAACCAGGCGGCCCTGCGCGGCGCCGACCTGCTGGTGCTGGCCGCCCTCACGCAGACGCCGGCGCACAACCCCGACCACATGCTGGGCGACCTGTGCGTGCACGCCACGGTCACGCTGCGGGCGGCTGGCTCTGTGCTGTGCCCCGTGTACCCGAGCGGCGTGCTGTACGACCTGCTGGAGTGTCTGTCGGCGCACCTGGAGGGCGCGGGGCTGGCGCACGTGCCGCTGTACGTGGTGTCGCCGGTGGCCGACTCGTCCCTGGCCTACAGTAACATCCTCGCGGAGTGGGTGTCGGTGGGCAAGCAGGCGCGCGTGTACCTGCCCGAGGAGCCGTTCCCGCACGCGGCGCTGGTCCGCGCCGGCCGCCTCAAGCACGCGCGCTCCCTGCACGACGACGCCTTCAGTGCGGACTTCCGTCAAGTGCGTAACTTCCTCCCCTCTCCCGGAACCTATCTTACCTAGCTCTGCCTCTCTTTGTGATCACAAAATAATTTAATATCAAATA
This sequence comes from Danaus chrysippus, assembly GCA_916720795.1. NCBI lineage: Eukaryota > Metazoa > Arthropoda > Insecta > Lepidoptera > Nymphalidae > Danaus > Danaus chrysippus. Next base: position 1,255,965 of record CAKASE010000080.1, on the reverse strand, counting down.
TAAATTATTATATTGTATCATCGAGCCTCAATAACATTATGTGTGTATTATATTATATGTACAACTTACCTTTAATGATATGGTTAAGTCATATTGTTCCATCAACTTTTCGTTTGTTAGGGAGAGAAAACTGCTGCTAATAACGAAACTTTGGTATCTCAATTTAAATGGTTGGGTAGTCTACAAATAAATATAAATTTGATGCTTTATTTATTTATGCATACATATTTACATTATATAACTTAACATACACTATTTTTTATGTTTATAATATTATCTACTTCCCTTCGGGTTTCAACTATGTATATCCCTCGAACTAGCATTTTTATTACCCGATAAATAAATAATATGACACGTACACGTCTTTCGTTTACCAGAGCACGTGGCTTTCTAGTGACGTTTCTATTGTTGTTTTAATATTTAGGTGAAAATCTGTAGTATTAATTTTTATTGTTTTTATATTTTTATTTATTTACTTATTTATTTATTTAACCGTCACAATAAAACTTAATATTTATAAACTTGTTTACTGCCACATCAGTCAGGGTCAAACGGTACCATTGAAAATCAGCATAAGGTGTGTTAACCTTTTACGCTGAATGGTTTACCTTTTACGGACACGTCATATTATGTATTTTAATGTTTATTTTTTTTTAACCTAAGTTTTAATTTTTTTTTGTTTTGGTGTATATTATAATTATTTAGTCATAATTTTTATTTTATTCTTTATTCCGATGTTTATTTTTTTAATTTGTAATTTTCTTTGTATACCTAACTCCGTGTCTCTAATAAAAACCTTCTTTCTTTTCTTTTTCCTTGTTCGCGTGTTGTCTCACGTCCTCCATGGTTCCAGCCGTGCGTCGTGTTCTGCGGCCACCCGAGCCTTCGTTTCGGAGCGGCCGTCCACCTCGTGGAGCTGTGGGCCAACAACCCCGCGCACGCCATCATATTCACCGGTAGGAGACACCGACCCTCGCTCACATTAACTGACTCCCTCACTCTCGCACACATGACTCTTTCAAACCCGAATACGAGGAAACCTCAATTGATCCCATTAATGAAGATTTAAATAATATCTCAGAATAAAAACTCATTAATATTAAATGCGAGTAAAACAAAATCCATGTTATTGGGTACCAAAATACAACGCAATAAGTAATATCGCAATCGGTTCATATTAAAGTTCACGGTCAGGTGGTCGGTTGCAAAGGGTGGACAGTGGACAGTGGACAGTGCTGTTGATTTAGTGTTAGTTATGGATAATGAACTCGGGTTCGTCGAAAATATAAATTGTTAAATAAGGAATGCACAAACTTAATCGTCTCCTTAACACTGGCATTCGCTTTATCTTCAATTTACGCAAATTCGACCACGTTTCTCGTTTTAGGAAACAGTTACACTGGCTTCCTATACGGGAACGTAGGTACACTCGGATGCTATGTCTTCTTTACTCTATTCTTACCGACCCTAATGCTCCCACTTACTTATCCTCTAAATTTTCTCTTCTCTCCTCTACTCACAATAAGCCCCTACGATCCTCTCAATCCCTTACCCTTTTCATACCTCCCCATAAATCTGGCTTTGTTTCCAACTCTTTCTGTCTAGTCGCAGCCCGGCTTTGGAACACTTTGCCTGACTCTATTCGTAGAGCCCCTTCGCGCGATTCTTTCAAGCGCCAAGTGAAAGAATTTTATCTGTCGTCTGTTAATACTATGTGATGTCTTTTCTTCTTTACTATTATCAATATTGGATTCATATATATGTAATTGTATATATTTGTGTATATATGTTATATATTTATGTACTTGTATATGTATTTGTTTGTGCATATTTATGTATATTATGTATATGTATATTTATGTATTTTATACCATGTATATATTTTAAATGTTTCTTTAACTTCTGTGCACATCCTACTTACTACTCTCCTACACTATTCTGGGTTGGCTGGCAGAAAATGCTGTAATAGCGTTAAGTCCGCCCTTTGTACATTTCTTTCTGTGCAATAAAGAATAATAATAAAAAAAAAGAATGCCTTTTATCGTTTAAAACATTATTTTATTTTTTAAATTTCAAATTTTATTTATTTCAAAAAGTTATTTTACACATTTTATACATCTATTGCTTCAATACCATCGAAGAATGAATTTCATTGCTGTTGTTGTTTTACAAAAAAATATGTATACCTTTGTTAGAGGACATACATATAATATATATTGTTATTACAAGTACCTATTCAAACAAATATTAGCACAGTATTGGAATCTCACTATATGATATTACAACAGCTTATTTCCTTATACTTATTATATTAATAACTTATAATATTTATATTATGCTTATTTATTCTAATGTCACATAAATGTATAAAAAAATAAACTTTAATCTTTTGGCGCGATTTCCAGCGGCGTCCACACTAAGCGAGCTTGTGTCGTGGATGCCTTATTTACGATTAACTATAACAAGCTCAAAAGTATTAAATCTAAATATATAAGGAAAATGATACAAAGACAAATAAATAAAGTGGGTAACATAAATATATAGTAATTAATATTACGATAACAAAATATGTATATACGCCACCAAAAGGCTTTTATATAACATTTCGTTTGGTGATTAAAAGATGAAGAATTTTTTTTTGTTTTAAATTTGAAAAGGAAAATTTTTATTTCATTTCACATCAGTAATGAATTCATTTCGATTACAAAAACAAAGTGTTATTTAGTTGAACTTCTCTAAGTAAATGAAAGTGAATCCAAAGTAGATACCGAATCGAAGCGTTATACGTGTCCGCAAATTATCCGTGTCATTAAAGTGCTCCTTTGTAAACCACATTTTTTATTTTTTGGTCTAACTTTAACACAAATAAAACGGATGGTTTCCAAACTCGTGAACACGCAAAATATAACATCCATGTGAAAAACAATAATTTTCTAAAATCCCGCAAATACTAAATGGTTTTAGGAGTTCAAACTACAAACACAATACCGGTTTGTCACATGAAATTAACTGAGGAGAGAACAATGAGTAGCTGTCAAACAATGTATCAAGCGACGGCACCATCTACTTAAAATATTGATTTGTAGTACATGTTTTACAACGAATACAAAATAGTGGAAATTGGTTCGTTCGTTCTGAACTTATAGCGTTGGGATGGAAAACCGGACTTATTTTTATATTGTAGATCTCTTACAAATAACTAATATTTTTTATTTTTTTTTAATTCAATTGTGTTTCGTTATTCCACGTTTTATAGTGACTGACGTTTCATGTCAAGTCACGGGAATGCTGTCGAACGGGATAAAAAGTATCCTATTGCAATTTCCTATCTCTAAACTACCTCCCTGACAATTTTCAGCCAAATCGATTCAGCCGTTCTTGAGTTATAAGTGGAGTAACTAACACGACTTTCTTTTATATATAGATAAGATATATATACACATACATATATATATGTACATATACATACACATACATAATAAAGTAAATATACAAGATATAAATATAATTATCATGAATCTGAGATCACGTTTGTACGATAAGATTTTTTTTTCTGTATTTTCATGAGACAATGACATTAGCCAATTATGGAGAACTTTTAGCTTCATTTAAAGTGCAACGTTTTATGTCACATAAGCTAGTTACTTTAGATACTATTATATAATATTAGAAAACATCTTTCACAGCCCATTAGGAAAATACTTGTCGAATCCATTGTAGTGTCTCCGTTTAACTATTGTGACGCAGTATACGGGCCACGACTGTATGAAAAAAACAAAAAGGTCATACAGAGTTCAAAATGCGTGCGTTCGTTTCTGTTACCCTGTCTGTCCCAAACGCGCTCACGACACGCCGCTTGTTAACGATACAGACACATTAAAAATAGAAGCTCGAACAAAAATACATGCTGCGTGTCTAGACATACAGTTATTGTTAAGAAAAGGCCGACGAACCTTTACGATAAGCTGGACTGGGTTAGACACGTGCAGCAGGTGTACCCGCAGGAGAGAAGAAATAAATTAGTGGTACCAGCTCACAGACCGGCTCAATATGAAAAATAAAATAAATAAATAAATAAATGAAATATAAATGAAGCTAAAAAGGTTCATCATAATAGGCTAATTTCATTGTCTTATGACAATACAGAAAAAATTCTTATGGTACAAACGTGATCTCAGATTCATGATAATTATATTTATGGCTTGTATATTTACTTTATTATGTACGTGTATGTATATGTGTCTGTATATGTACATATATATACAGGGTGACTGGTGAATTACTATCGATACTTGAGGACGTGATATTTGACGATCATATATGACAAAATAAAAATTAATATAACATAAATATTAATAAACTTCTAAGTAAAGCTAACCAAAAGTTATGTAATTAATTACGCATCGTATGAACACCCTACAGATTAGGTATACACACACACACGCGCGTGCGGCGGCGTGGTGTTGTATCAGCACGCCGCCGCACGCGTTTCACACGATGCGTAATTAATTACATAACTTTTGGTTAACTTTACTTAGAAGTTTATTAATATTTATGTTATATTAATTTTTATTTTGTCATATATGATCGTCAAATATCACGTCCTCAAGTATCGATAGTAATTCACCAGTCACATATATATTTTGTTATCGTAATATTAATTACTATATATTTATACTAGCTTTTGCAGCGACTTCGTCCGCGTGGAATAGTGACTTCCGGTAGATTTTTGGTTCTTCCCACATAGTTCCCGTTCTTGCGGGGTTTTCAGAATGGTCGAGTTCCCGTAAAATTTTCAGGATAAAACCTATGTTTTTTTTTATTCACAATGAAGTACTCTTAATCAACAACATATTTATTTGTTTATTTGAATAACGATTAATGTTATTATGTTGATACAACTTAAACAAATTATTTCGACCAAATTAGGTACCATAAAAACGGTTTTTGTGAGTTAATCTTAAAAGATAGACATATACTGTCGCGGACTGTTTTTTAGATCATTAAAAGAGCTATTATTCTTTAATACATATTTTTTGTGTATCTTGAACCGTTTTCACGGCGCACGCAACGGAAGCCTTCAAAGATGAAATAATTTCTCCCGTTTTTTACACATTTACCACTATATCTTTGCTCCTATTCCTCGATACCTGGACTATCCAACACAAAAAGAATTATTCAATTCGAACCAGTAGTTTCGGAGATAAGCGCTTTCAAACAAACAAACTCTTCAGCTTTATAATATTAGTATAGATTATCCCATTTTATTTATTTGTCTTTGTATCATTTTCCTTATATATTTAGATTTAATACTTTTGAGCTTGTTATAGTTAATCGTAAATAAGGCATCCACGACACAAGCGTGCTTAGTGTGGACGGCCCTGGAAATCGCGCGAAAGGTTTAAAATGCCATGTTCTATATTTTGTGCAATTTTCTGTTTGTTGATAATAAACTTTGTAATGTAAATAAATAAATAAATATAAGGGGGGGTTAAATACTCCGCCACCATATGGAACGAGTTACTCTCCCCCCCCCCTCCTCTGCGTAATAGTACGTCCCAGGTGACTTTGAAAAAACATTTAACGGTATTATTTTTAAATAAACAAAAGTCAGAGTAACAACATCCAAATATAGTTTCAGTCATACTACCTCATAGACTTAGTACTTATCATATTTATTTTTAATGTTTTATCTAAGTCTGCTTGTCTGTCTGTCTATCTTATGTCTAAGTTCCTTTTGGTGTTTTTCTTTTTGTGCGATATGTTTCTTTTTTTTTTCTCAAGGAAAAGGGCTTTTTAGTTTTTTGTTCTTGTAATTTCATTTATTTAATTTCGTGTGCGCGCATTTGTATTTGTTTACCTAATATTCAGGGGCCATCTGAAAATCTGTGCTGTGAATTAGCACAGCTTATACTGAGATGAACTCCTTTGCTCCTACACAGTATTCCTTAAATTTAATTATTTTCTGTATAATCTTTGTAATGTATGCGTGAAGCAAATAAATGGTATGGTATAAATGTTATTAATCGTACGAATCTTTGACTTCAGAGCCGGACTTCCCTCACGCCGAGGCGCTCGCCCCCTTCCAGCCGCTCAGCATGAAGGCCTTCCACTGTCCGATCGACACGTCGCTCAACTACTCGCAGGCCAACAAGCTGGTGCGCGAGCTGCGGCCGCGCGAGCTGGCCCTGCCCGAGCAGTACGCGGCCGCCGCGGGGGGTGGCGGAGGGGGCGCACGGCCGCACATCGGCGCCGACGTGCCCACCGTGGTGGTCCGGCGTGGCGCGGCGCGCTCGCTAGGCGTGCGGCGGCGGGCGGCGCGCGCCACTCTCTGCGGGTCGCTGGCCGCGCGCGCCTCGCCCCGCGAGCTCCGCGCCGGGCTGCGCGCCGCGCCCCTGACGGCCGCCCTGCGCGTGCGTGACGCGCGCCTCGAGCTGGTGTCCCCGGCGGCGTGCGGAGCGCCCGGCGCGGACCCGGCCCCGGCGCCCGTGCTTCACTGGAGCGCGCTGGACGTGGAGGCGCTGGTGCGGGCGCTAGCGCGGGAAGGCGTGTCGGAGGCGCGCGTGGAGGCGGGCGCGGACGGCTGCATCGTGCACCTCCCGCGGCACGACACGCTGCTGCACGTGGAGCGCCACGCCACACACGTGTTCTGTGAGGGCCGCGCGGACGTGCGCCAGGCGCTGAGGCGGGCGCTGGCCGCGTGTCTGCCGCACATATAAACCATTACTTCCCCAATAAAGCCGCCCTTGTACAAAAAATTGGACAATTTTATTATGAGGCTACACCCCCCCCCCCTCCTATTATCTCTCCCAGTGAGACGTAGTAAATAGATTATAATATCAAAATGTATTTTACCATCTAACTTGCAATCAGCACAAGTTGATCCTTTGTACAATTTTGATAATTATCCTTTAGAACTCAAATTTAAATTACAAACGTCACAAAAAGAGGCTAGAGGAAATTTAATAGCTAGTGAGCTTCAATTAAAAAGAAAAAATAAGTATGATCGTAATATAAACCCTATGACTTATAAACAGCATGATTTTATTTTAATGAAAAATGAAAGCGGCAGTAAGTTCCAAAATATATATTCAGATCCATACCAAGTAATAAGGGAATGTTCACCCAATGTAGAAATAATTAAGGATAATAAAAACTATGTTATTCATAAAAACAGAACGAAAATGTATTTCGAACCAATTACCTAACAATTTTGTTAAAAGTTTATGTACTAAATACTTCAAAAGTTTGTAAAGATAGTAATTATAATATGACATTATACTATATTAACATTCGTAATATGTATAAGCTAAAATAAAATAAATTGTATTGTTTATTTTATTTTTTTATTGCGGTGGAGATGAGATGTAGTGAATAGATTATATTAACTGAACATACTTAACTTTATTAACCTTTGCACCATGGATCTCCAATCCAGACCTTATATGTGCGTGTGTGTGTGTGTAGTGTATAATGTACACACATGTATGTAACTTATAAATTAGAACAACGAATACACAGTCAATCAGTATCATTTGAGCATCCGACATGTTTTATTTCGATCTCCAATCCTGACCGTATACAGCAGCCACAATCTCAGCCACCGGGAGCGCCATATCGAGGTAGAACTTTTAAGAAATATTACAGGGGACACAGACCAAAGACACTTTTAATAAATATTATAGGGGACATAGACAAAGGACAGATTCGGACAATAATAACAGATGAGTCACAGCCTCAATCGAGTTTCTTCTTCTTCTACCTGGCAATTTCCCGGCTATAGCCAGGGTCTGCCATACTTGTTGTGAATAGTTTTGGCTATTTGTTTTTTACGACCGGCCCGCTATAATAACTATAAACGGGATAGGTGGAAAGGTACAGGCTATCGGATACGTATGTTTACAGTTGACAGTACACGGGCAGTAAGTATATTAGTCATAAGTTTTATGTATTTGACACGTTACCTTGTTAAAGTCGCCTGGTATTTTAGGACAAGGCTTTTTAGGAAAGTATGGAGCGGTGATTGATATGAAACATAATAGTCTGTCTTTATGGATCAGTGAATGTAAACAAATATATTTGCAATTAATAGACTTGTGTAGTCATTTATTGTCGTTACCTGCCAGATCAGAATCAATTCACTATATTAATACCAGTTTAAAAGAGGAATGTGTGGTATGAACAAAAGAAGTATGTGAGGGAGTACTATAAGTATATTTATAGCGTGTACGTTAGTATATCCAATTAATGGCAAAATACCAGTTCGATTTTTTGAATACGACCTCAAAAGATATAACTTTGTCTGAAATTAAACTTGATATAGAAAATTTAAAGGAATATAATATTTGTAACTTTAATAAGATCGACAAAAGTGCATCGCGAGTTAAAACACTCTTATCAAAAATGAAGTTAAATAATTTAAATAAAGAGGAAAGGATTAATATAAAAAGTTTATGTGCGAAATATCCCGATATCTTTTATTTTAAAGGGGACAAGTTATCAACCACTGATATTTATCAACACTCAATTAAAGTAAAACCGAATATGTATACAACCAATTTTTTCAAAACCTTATAGATTACGTCATGCTTTAAAAAATGAAATTAAAAACCAAAGTGACCAAAATGGAAGTGATTATTCGGAGTCTAATCATTTTATTTTACAAACAGATATATTTTACAAACAGATGCATCAGGATATTGGGTAGGTGCAGTTTTGTGCAACAGCGACGGTAGGCTTGTAGTCTGTGCCAGTCGTAGTCCTTAACAAAGCAGAAAAAAGGTACCCAACGATTGAAATGGAACTGCTTGCAATTGTATGGGCCGTGAAGCATTTTCGTCTAAATTTGTATGGTAGGACATTCAAAATTCAGACTGATCATAAGCCACTTATCTATTTATTTGGAATGCGGGATCCATCTAGCTGTTTAATTAAATTTAGGTTAGTATTAGAAGAATATGATTGTACTTGAATATTTAAAAGAGAAGAATAATTCTGCTGCTGATGCACTTTCACGATTGCATTTAACTTCTGAGGACTTGAAAGAGATGAATCAAACGGTGATGAATGTAATGACGCGTGGCCAGATGGCTAAACAACAACGGGATGCTATTATTTCTAAAAACGATTGGACTGATCAAACAAAAGTTGTAGAAATACATAGCAAACCGAAATATTTCACGGAATTACGTTTCGTAAGCGCTTATGAATTAAATCGATATCGTAAATTGAAAGAGATAACGTATGAGAAGGGATGTTTGAGTTACGTGCCCTTAATGAATACTATTTTTATTTACCTTCTCGATCGGAACTATCGCCAGGCGAATTTGTGAGAGAGCTGGATATATTTTGTGGGAAAATAAATATTAAAGAAATATACTTTATTAAGACAGAAAAATAATAATTTTGTGGAAAAGTTAATAAATGAAGTAAATAACATAAGTAATTGGTCCGGACCACGAACATATATGTATTTTAAGGGGAACAAAGAGAATAACGGATAAAGACGATAAGTGTATAATTTTAAACGATTTTCATATATTACCCACAAGTGGCCATGCCGGCATAAGACGAATGGTAAATAACATAAAGAAATATTATATTTGGCCAAATTAGAAGCTGATATTACAGAATTTATAAAAAGGTGTGACCAATGTCAAAAACAAAAACATTCCTCACATTATAGTAAGGAACCTATGACAATAAGTTCAACGGCAACTTCAGCGTTTGAGAAGGTATATTTAAATATAGTAGGGCCATTAGACAGAGATTACAATAATTATATGTACATTTTAACTATACAATGTGAGTTGAGCAAGAATACATATTGAGGCCTACCCATTAATATCAAAAAGGTCAGATGAGGTAGCCAGGAACTTCGTAAACAATTTTATTCTCAGGTATGGTATCCCGAAGGAGATAGCTACAGACAGGGGAACGGAGTTTATGTCGGACACAATGAAAGAGGTTTGTAAACTTTTGAATATTAACAAGCTGCAGTCTACCGCTTATCATCATGAAAGCATCGGTGCTTTGGAGAGCTTTAAAAATATACAAATTTATCGATTCTCAACTTGACGTAACCTATTTGCAAAAGGACATAAACAACGTAAATGCATGGTGTAAAGACAATCTGATGGATTTAAATGTTAGTAAATGCTCGTATATAACATTCACTAGGAAGAGGTTGCCAATTGTAACATGTTTTAATATTAACGGAATTTCTCTTACAAAGGTTAACGAAATTCGGAATTTTGGTGTTACAATTGATAATAAACTGACATTTGTGCCCCATGTAGATTGCATAACTAAAAAATCTATGCAAATGCTAGGGTTTTTAAAACGCAATACAAAGATGTTTAAAAATCCCCACACCCAAATTATACTGTTTAACGCATTAGTCCGTCGTCAGTTAGAATATGCTTCATTGATTTGGAACCCAACTTATAGTACTTATACACAGTCAGCGCATCGAACGACTCCAGCGAGCGTAACTTACTCGTTACTTAGCATTTCATTCTCATGAAATATCATTCAGATGCCCGTATGAACAACGTTTAATTCATTTTGGCATGAAGAACTTGCATGCTCGACGTTCAATTCATGATTTAATGATTATGTTTAATATCGTAAACGGTAACATTGATAGCAGCCATCTACTAGCTCAGCTTACTATTTCGGTACCTAACAAAATTCCTCGTCAACGCATAACTAAAATTTTTTACCATCCAAGAGTTCGAACAAATCTAGGTGCGCATTCTGCACTTGCTAGGATGTGCAACTTATACAATCTCCTAAATAAAGAGACAACAGATTTGGACATGTTTCACGATTCATTTTCTAAATTCAGACATACTTTGCATAAATATCTCTAAAATTGTAACTGTTTCACTTTTAATTTATGTGTTGTTTTTATTGATTAGTGTTGTTTTTTTTTATTTTTTTATTGTAGAATTAATTTAATTAGATTAAGGTGTTGTTGTTGTTGAAAACTTTTTAGACAGTGCTGTGAATACCTGTAATAGGTGTACATATGAAGACCTATACTTTTGACTATATTTTTGTGTAAATGTTGCATATGTGTACTGTTGGTGTTCCTAAGTAAATAAATAAATAAATAAACTCTCACAAACATCTAGGTAACTATTTGCGAATACAGAGAGGCAATCACTCAGAAGCTTGGAGCATGTGGCTTCCATTTTGGTGTTTTTCCCATAACACTGCAGTACATACGGAGTCTAATTTCACTCCCTATGAGTTGGTGTTCGGTAAGAAATGTATTTTACCATGTAATTTGCAATCAGCACAAGTTGATCCTTTGTACAATTTTGGTAATTATCCTTTAGAACCCAAATTCAGCAGAATGATTTGATTTAAATTGATGTAAGTTCCAAAACATATATTCAGGTCCATACCAAGTAATAAGAGAATGTTCACCCAATGTAGAAATAATTAAGGATAATAAAAACTATGTTATTCACAAAAACAGAACGAAAATGTATTTCGAACCAATTACCTAACAATTTTGTTAAAAGTTTATGTACTAAATACTTCAAAAGTTTGTAAAGATAGTAATTATAATATGACATTATACTATATTAACATTCGTAATATAAGCTAAAATAAAATAAATTGTATTGTTTATTTTATTTTTTTTATTGCGGTGGAGATGAGATGTAGTGAATAGATTATATAGTCCGGTCAAATCAGACATTCGAGGTTACATAAATTCCCACCAAGCTGAAAATCGGTAAGATTGAAATATCATTAAAAACAAAATTTGAAAGTTCCCCATCTTTCTCCTGTAAGGAAAAAAAAATTCAAGGTCAAAGGTAAACAAAATGAGTTTTTCGCGATTTTCAGAAAAACGGTAAGTTTTATCATAAAAATATCTCAGACAAAAATTGGAGATCATAAAATTATCTACAAAGAATTAATTGATACTTTTTGTTCTACGAGCCACCGTTTTTAAGATAGGTATAACGATTCAAAAAGTTGTAATCGTCATAATATGCATGAGTACGCCACGTATATGTATACTCGTACATCTCTATAGTTGTAATATATGTTAAAATATTTTTACACTTTACTTCTACCTGCGCCTGAAAAACTGAACTCGATTTTTTGCAACTGCAAAAACTGCAGTGCTAAATGTGGTTGCAAAAAAGTCGGACTGTCCAATTCTCCGGCATGTACACATTGTCAAGGCCGGTTGTGCTCTAACATTGAATCACAAACACACAACCAACACTAACAGTAGAGGATCCGTTTAATTCCAACGATATCCGTTTAATTCCAACATGCAGTTTCATGCATCGCTATTATATATATATATATATGTGTGTATTATATAATATATAACGCAGTTTACATCCACTCAGGATGAAGATGAAGAAAAAAAAGAAGAAGTATTTAAAAATTACGACATCGGACGATTAAATTTCACTACTTTTTTTTTAACTTAAATTGATTTTATTTTTTCAATCTCTGCTAATATCCATTATTTATCAATAATTTCAAATTAAACAAGATCAAAACTGACCCGTGGAATAAACCTACTGGGGAAAATACAAAAAAAAAGCTAAGTACACTACCTCATAGGTGGCGAGGAAACGTGTGCATATTATGACGATTACAACTTTTTGAATCGTTATATCTCAAAAACGGTGGCTCGTAGAAAAAAAGTATTAGTAAATTCTTGGTAGATAATTTTATGATCTACAATTTTTGTCTCAGATATTTCTATGATAAACTTACTTTTTTGCGGAAAATCGCGAAAAACTAATTTTGTTTACCTTTGACCTGGAATAAATTTTTTTCCTTACAGGGGAAAGATGGGGAATTTTCAAATTTTGTTTTTAATGGTATTTCAAACAATCTTACCGATTTTCAGCTTGGTGGGAATTTATGTAACCTTACTGTTATTATTTGGTCTAATTTGACCGGACTAATATTAACTAAACATACTTATTAACCACTAGCTTTTGCCGCGGCTTCGTCCGCGTGGCACAGTGACTTCCGACAGATTTTTGGTTTTTCCCACATAGTTCCCGTTCTTGCGGGGTTTTCGGAATGGTCGAGTTCCCGTAGAATTTTCAGGATAAAACCTATGTTTTTTTTGTATTAATAATGAAGTACTCTGAACCAACAACATAATTATTTGTTTATATGAATAAAGATTAGTATTATTATGTTGATACAACTTAAACAAAATATTTCGACCAAATTAGGTACCATAAAAACTGTTTTTGTGTGTTAATCTTAAGAGATAGACATATACTGTCGTGGACTGTTTTTTAGATCATTAAAAGAGCTATTATTCTTTAATATATATTTTTTGTGTATCTTGAACCGTTTTCACGGCGCACGCAACGGAAGGCTTCAAAGATGAAATAATTTCTCCCGTTTTTTTACACATTTACCACTATATCTTTGCTCCTATTGGTCGTAGCGTGATGTTATATAGCCTACAGCCTTTCTCGATAACTGGACTATCCAACACAAAAAGAATTATTCAATTCGAACCAGTAGTTTCGGAGATTAGCGCTTTCAAACAAACAAACAAACAAACAAACAAACAAACTCTTCAGCTTTATAATATTAGTATAGATTATATTATACTACGTAAGCTAATTTTGTACCTATTTAATGTATGATCTATTGAAATAACTGCAGTATCTATTCAGCAGTCTCGGCTTTGATTCCTCTCTCAGGGCACCAAATTACACAGCCCTCTCAGCCGCCGGACTCCTTCAATGAAAATTTCGTCATTAATCAGTTTTAGAGATATAATCTTACTAAAACGGAGTCGATGTCGGCGAAGTGGTAAATAAAACGAATCATATTCATATACATCGTTTTTATTAGGTACAATAAATAAATATTTAACACTTATTAATATTGATAAAATTGAGTAAATATTAAGTGGACCGAGGAGAAGTACCGTCCGTGATTCTCTCGCACTCAATACAGAAACGTTTCTAAGAGCGACGCGCGCCTCCCGCCCCCACCACCGGCCGTGTGACGAGCGACATGCGACAACTAACATTACGATAAACATTCATCGATACATCGAAATGGGAAAGTTTAGTAAGCACAAGAAAACGGCACGATACTGACTAAGAAAAATACTCTTCTTTAAAAGGACGAACGGTCATCTCGAACGAGTCGACTCCCGAAGCTCACGAGGATAACATTCTATGATAACACCGAGCGATAGATACCATTAAAACTTGTACGACTAGCCGACGAGGTCGAGGTCCGCGAACAGCTCCCCGCGCGTGGCCACCGTGAGCGCGTAGTGCGTGTTCAGCTGGAGCAGCAGCTCGCGCTCGTCCAGCATCTCGAGCGCGTCCACCCGCGAGCGCTCGTCCTCGGGGAAGGAGCGCCACACGGTCTCCATGTCCCACGAGCGCGCCGCGTCGAAGCCCAGCGACACGAGGCGCTCGGCCTGCGCCGCCGGCTCGCGGCAGTGCTCGGCGCCGGCCAGCGGGCAGCCGCGCGCGCTCAGGTTGCGCAGCATCACCTCGCCGAAGCGGTCGGACAGGTTGCACTGCTCGTACAGCAGCAGCACGCAGCGCGGGAAGGCGGCGGCCAGGTGGCGGAGCAGCGCCAGCGCCGCCTCGGGCCGCAGGTACACCAGCACGCACTCTGCGAGCAGCAGCGCGGGCGCCTCGGCCGTGGCGCCGGCCGCCTGGAGCTTGCGGCGGACCTCCTCCAGACACCGCAGGTCGCAGCCCAGCAGGTGGTAGCCATCGGAGTGGAGGTCACCGGACCTGATCACAACCTCGCCATCTGGAAAAACATTCTATGTTGATTATTTCTAACTATTCAAAAACAATTAAAACCGCGACTGTGGCAGGTTTAAACTTTGGACATGGAATACTATTTGCAAAATGGATACAGCATCAGTCTTTGGACTTAACATATAAAAAACAAAATGTTGGTTATGAGGAGTGAAATGATATTATCTGTATCTATTAGGTCTATTAGCATACCTTCCTTGCAAATCTTCTCCAGTAGCTGCTTGTTACGTTTGATGATGTGACATTTCTTGCTTGTTACCGATGGAAAGTCCAACTCTATGAAGTTGCTGACGGCTTGTGTGGTGTCCTTGAGACGCCAATACAGAGTATCAAAACCACATCCCAGGTTTATGATCTGACACTTAGTACCACATCTCTACAACATACCACAGAGATATTACAATACAATGAAAAAATATTGCCAATTAGAATAGGGAGTCTCTACTTACAATCTAACAATAGGGGTAATTGTAGAACGTATTCTTTTTATTTCGAAACAAATAGAGCAGTTAAGTTACATCTACATACAATTGAATTTAACCCATACCTCTAAAAATTGATGAATAAACATTTCCATGGCTCGAACTCTCGCATAATATCCACGATTTATTTCTGGAGCTTTTCGATCGACATGTTTAGCAAAGTATGAAATGTATTCATCTTTCCAATAACCCAATTCAACTGCACACCGCTTGCATTCAGTAGCATCCGTGTTTGTAGCAATGATAGCCTCGTCTTCGGCACTCCAAGATATTATATTATTCATGATTGCACTTTACTGAATACTCGGTAAATTGGGTACCGGTTAGAAGGACGAAATTTTACTTATCATGGCAAAATATTAAATCTCAACAAAGATGGTGATAATAGATAGTAAATATGTATTGACTTTTGTGGAATATGAAATATTGTTTTCTTTGACAGATACTGAGATTCGGACATTAAAGAGTACAGACTAGATTGAGAAGTGCATATAAAAATAACATGGTACGGATCTATCAACTTAGTGTATTCATTGCAATAAAAATAAGTCGATCTTAAATTCCTTAAGGCTTTTTATTAATTAAATATTATTTAAAAGCCAATCAAAAACAAAATTGTTCCTTTTAATTTTTCCAAAATATATAACGCTTTAACATTTCTTTTTCGTTGTAACAAATAACAACTAATGGCATTTCTGAATTCTGACTATATATCAAAAATTTAATGAATGGAATAAATCTCTTTAAAAGAAGTATTAAAATCTTAATCACACTACAAAAAAAAGTATAAAAGAGCACTATAGACTTCTGGATTTACTTAGTAATGACACTATATGACACTTCTGAACTGTCAATGGTCCAAACTCTGATTATCGATTTTAGATTTGCTAGTTCCTAGTTATAATAAAGGGATACTTCTGAATTAGGTTTCTAATAAATTCGATTAAGAGTAGTTAAAAGATTATCTTATAAATATATATTTTGTTTTTAAGTGCAGCAGCTCTTACTTCTGTTCATAAATTCAAACGAAACTCCAACATAATTATGTTTTCTGTTAAGAAAAATTAATATTCGATGTTTTTTTTCTCACTTACTATACATTTAAAATGGCTTGTCACATATTGCCTATAATATTAGTCAGCGCGGGTGATAGAGCGGATGCTATTAAATTCATAGAAGGTAACTTACATTTATTGTTTCGGCTATCGAAGCATTTTAATTTCTAGAAACGAAGTGATAAGGTATGATGTATCTTTTGTAATAAATATGTTCTTTTAGACGTTACCAAAGGTCAGGTGGTAGAGTTTGAGAATTGGACAGAAGGGAGCAAAGTGTGGGTGATTACGAATAAGTATTACCATGCACAAGTGCAGTTGAAACCATTGGACGATAGTCGTCAGTTGCCAGACGTGTGGGAGCATCGAGTGGAGGCTCATGTGATCTATATTACTGAGGCCGAGGTGTGTGCCCATTTTATTTACATTTTATGGAACTTCATATTGTCACTTTATACTATTTTATAATGTACTTATTGAAACTCATTTCATTATCAGTATATTGTGTATATAAATCACTCTGACTAAAAATATATGGAGCCACACCATGGTGTGTCAATTCATGGTCACACACACACACACACACACATGTAAATGTGATAGATATATAGGTTCACAAAACACAATACATAAAATGGGAGAAATTTGAATTTGGTTCCAGCATAGATAAGTGGAGAAGAAAAAAAGATTATTAGAATGTCAGGTATCAGGAACAATAGTAAATATGAATGTTAAAGTATATGTGGCTGAGGAAAGAATGAAGCTTGGGTGATGAGATAGCTTGAAAGAGAAGTGTTTGTTGACAATTTGTTGTTAGACTTATGAACATGATCCTTGGGGTTTAGAATTAAAAACATGGTAATATATAATAAAAAGGAGAAGGAGCCTCTCGTGGCGGAGCTGGCCGAGGAGCGTCGCTCGCGAGCTCTGCGGGGCGAGGCCCGCGCGCTCGTGAGGCTCGTGGTGTGTGCGGGAGAGGTTTCCGCCACCAGCCTGGGCGGGGACGCGCTGCGCTCCTGGGCGCGCCGACACAGGTACGAACTGGTGTCGCTCACCGAGGAGCCCGAGCCCGACTCACACGGAGCCAGCGACGGACCCTTCCCGGAGACCTACGGGCTAGACCGGGTCCGCGACACGCTACACGCGCACCCCTGGCGCGGCCTGGAGAGGATCGACCGACCCGCGGACGACGAGCCCGGCCCGCCCGCTGAGGTCGCCGCGCAGGGCTCCGACGACGAGGACGATGACCCCGAGGTGGCGGTGGAGCGCGCCGAGAGGTTCGCGGCGGCGCTGGGTGCGCTGGGCGCGGCGGGCGGCGCGGGGGGAGGGCTGGCAGAGCTGCCGGCCGAGGAGCGCCTCCTCGCCGCCGAGCAGCTGGTGGCCGAGTTCTGCCGCGCCCTGGGCGTGGACCTGCCGGCGCTGTGACTCGAGGAGAGGCGGGAGGAATGAAACCATGTTTCGGAGCGTTATATTCGTTTATTTATTAAAAATGATAAAAGTGTGATATGTGCGACTCAGCCGCGCGGTGGAGGCGTTCTCTAACATCACAGACGTCGTATTCATTAATTATTATCTTTTTGGACGAACGCGTTATATGTACTCTTGTAAAAGTATTTTATTTATATTATAATACACATATATATATTCTAATAAAGTTTTCATTTCGATCATCTTTTATTCTTCTCTAACCTTTTTATATATTTATTAAACACATGTAAAATGGGATTTGAAGGTTTGTGCGTTAGTTTCTCTAAATATCTCACAATTGACAATGAACCTCGTGTATACTTCGTATCCTCGAATCCCATTTCCCGCGTGTGGGAGTTCCTTCTCCCTATATATATTATTAATAATGTTACATCACAGTCAACTTGTTCATATTAAGGCCGGTTCACTCGTTCTTTACGTCGATAAGTAATAGACTTAGTAAATTATAATATTTACTAATAGGAATCTGTCTTTATCAAGACTATAAATAATCTCTTATACATATAACAATACAAAGCTAACAATAACATGATCATATAACTCCAGATTAAAACTAATCGTAAAAAAATAAATAATAACAATGATAGGCGACAGGTGTAAAATGTCATGTGTAAGTGGTGAGTATGAAGTATGAACGCTCCTCGACCGGTGTTGCTAGTTAAAGTCGTTGTACTTGTTATTGTGCGGGCGGTTCATTCATTCATTAATAGATTTAATCTCAAACGATTCCGCTAGTGTTGCGTTAGCAAACATTAAATTATATAACGTGCTCGTGCGAAGTGACGACCCTACCGCTCACTACGAAACGATAATACGATACTCTTCGTATTTTATAAAAATCAAAAATTAACAGCGACTTGACTCAATCAAAAGATACGGTCAGAAAATGACGAGGTGACGGTGTCGTCACAAAACTTATCTAATCATGTACACCAAGGAATACTGTGACGGTGCTGGAGGGGGCGGTCTTCAGGCGGGTGTGAGGGGGCGCGGGGAGGACAGCAGCGCCGAGAAGTACTGGTGAGCGAGACGGGCGATGTACTGCGAGTGAGACGAGCGGGAGGGGGGCGCCGGCCACCAACCTTCCAGGAAGCCGATGTGACCGCCGCGAGCTGTCACCGCCAGCGCCACGCACGGACTGCGCTCCACCTCCGCGAGGGGCAGCACTGACGACAACAACACACACAGATGACACGAGACACACACACACAGTCATAGAGGGGCAGGGAGACGCACTTACCGTCCAGAGGCTGGAAGGGGTCGTCGGCCGCGCACAGGCAGAGGAGGGGCACGCGCACGCGGCTCAGCTTGTCACAGAGAGTCGCCGCGCGGTAGTAGTCGTCGACGGAGGGGAAGCCGAAATGTTTGGTAGTGAAGGCCTGGTCGAACTGACGCACGGACCGGCAGCGCTCCACGGCCGCCCAGTCGCCGGGGCCGCTCCGGAGAGGAGAATGAGAGTTGACCGTGTTGCGGAGGTTACGGGCCATGTGCCAGGACAACAACGAGTTGAGAGGAGGACGCTCGATACACTCCGCACCTGAGGACAAGAGGAGCGTCCACAGTCACCGGAGAGGAACCGACCGAAAGAACATCGGGACGGACGGAGGCCGGCTCACCCCGCACCACGTCCAGGGGAGAGGACACCACGAGCGCCGCGTGCAGCGTGTGGGCGGCGCGCTGAGCGTGCTCCGTGAGGTAGTGACCGAGGATGAGGCCTCCCAGAGACACGCCCACGGCGAGCAGCGGCGCGCCGCGGGGATGGACCGCCTCCACCACCTCCGCCAGGTCGGCGTGTGACACGGCGCAGTACAGCCGCGGCGTCTGGAACGAAACAAACACTAAACACTCATTTGTAAAGTCATCATCGCCATTCTCGTATGTATCGTGTGATAGGGTCGTACGGTGAGCGGCAGCCCGCCGAGCCCGCGGTTGTTGAAGACGACCGCGTGCGCGCCGAGCCTGCCCGCGGCCGCCACCAGACACCGCACGTAGTCGGCCTGCGCGCCGCCCGTCAGTCCGGGCAGCACGAGCACCACGGGCCGGCTGCTCCTCTCCCCGGCCTCGTCCGTCAGCTCGGCCCAGTCCAGAGCCACCTGCCCGCCGTCTGACAGTCGCAGCACCTCACTACAAACACACACACATATGTAACGCTACTTGACATATTTTGATGTTTTGAATAACCATTCATTTTTGTTTATGAGTAAGTAAATAAGAAAAATTACAGTCCATTCAATTCGTCTCTGGAACTCTCTTCCACTAGAAGCAAGACATGCACCATCTAAGACTTCTTTTAAAAAAATGATAAAAGAGCACTCACACAATCTTGCTTCATGAAGAAATACTACAATTTCATAAATATTTTATTTATTATGTACATATTGTATGTAAATGTATATATTTATAATGTGTATGTATATTATATAATTATATATTTATGGAATATTTATTTATTTATCATATATATATATTGTATCTATTTTTTAAGTAATTTGTACACCCCTACCATCCCATCTCTCTCCTCTACCAAAAGTTGCCTGGAAGAGATCTCTGTTTTAGCGATAAGGCTGCCTATTGCACATTTTTCTTTTCTTTTTTTCACTCCTATTCTTTTTGTCTATATTGGTGTGCAATAAAGAGTATATAACTAAATAAATAAAAATTATGAACGAGGAAATTTTTCATTGAAATTATCTCTTTTAACAAAATAGTAAACTAAATGTGATTTTGATTTTTGATATGACATATTAGAATATTTTCAAAAAATATTTTGGTAATAGAAAGTTATAAATATTCATTATCTCTTTCTTGGTAGTTTCTCTCTCTCACACAACCATTTATTAAATAATTTTTATACATTACAGTTCATTATGGTCTGGTTTTTATTTTAGGAATTTTAGATGGCAAAATAACTGCATTTAGTTTTTTGAGAATTAACCATACAGTTCCCTAATCAATGTTTTCCAATTTACTCTCATGTATTATTACTAAAATAAAAATTATACTTGTCTATATGAAAAGTCATTTTGTTTTCATAATTCTCATGTATGGAGGTAAATTACCTTCTTTATATGTAAAATTCAAAAATAATTTATCTATGTTGTGAAAGTTTTTTTAATACATTACTGCGGTACACCTTTATAGACTAAAAAATAAAATTATTTCTACAGTACTAAAAAAATATTATTTCTAAATAGTTCTGGTAGATAATTAAATTGAAAACAATACCGTCGATAAGCAACTGGTGGTAGTAAATGTGACCGAAGAACAGAGCCCAGTACAGTTTGCAATCGAGACTCCACGCACCAAGGAGTAGGCCAATAAGGCTCACTCAACAATGGGACATTATCCTCGAGTAATTGACGGAACTCCCCCTTACGACATACCAGCATCGGTTTCTACAAGTTTAAGCGACAAATATAAAATGCACATCCACGAGGAAGATAGCAATGTTTCCACATAATTATAGAACCACGATGATTAATTTCACCTTGACGACTTCCACAAGATAATAGGTTATATACAGCAAAGATAGTGAAAAGCATACTAGAAACTCCTTCTTTACTTCAAAAATATACCAAAACATTCCTAACATTATGAAGGTTTGAAGGTATGCTATGAAACTAAATCTTAATCAGCTCTGAAGAGTCTCATATATCACATTGCTGACAATTGCAATTATTATTGTTCAAAAAGGTCTATCTAATCTCTATCCAACATAAGAATTTAGACATTATTGTCAATTGTCAAGTTTGATGTGTGTGTTTTTTAATTCCTTAAAAAAAAACTAGGCAACACTCTACATGTCTTAAGGAAAGTTTAAAAAAAAGTTTTATAATGGCATATAAGGATTAATTATTTATGTATCATCTCGTTTATGTAAAAGATACGAAATAAAATATTTGTTTAATGTTTTGCCTTGTCTTCTTTCTAAAACTAATGAATTCGCTGGAAATGAAAGTTTATAAAAGTTAATTGAAGAAAACAAAAGTTACTCCAACTAGGTAGATAGAAAAAGTATATTACGGCAGGGACACTGCTAGGGTGGGAGATGTCTATTAAAATGCCCTCGGGTCGTTTCACCGCCCATATTATAAAGTTTGAAAACAATAACTTCCAATTAGTAAGGCCTGCCTGTGATAATGTACAGAGCTGAAATATGACTACTCATATTAAAACTTATCAACTAGTTTCGTGTTACTTAAAATGTTATGGAGTTTTGAAAGGGCTATGTTGGGAGTTTCTCTAGAAGACGAATCTGAAAGTTTTCCGTCAGATACCTAAGGCAAGCGACTGTTGAAACTTTAAAATAAAAGTTCAGATACAGTAATATATTTCATTATTTATGAGTGTACAAAATAAATCTGTGACGACATATAAAAAAAACATCACTGCAACAATTAGTTTTCCATGTAATTAAAAAGAGATGTGTGTGTGATCTCATTACATGGACAGATCAGAGGGTGGAAAGGTAAAGTAGTTGTGGATAGACCAGACATAGGTCAGAACCGATGGCAGTTTTGTTAGAATGGTTTGGTTGTGAGGACTGCGAATAGGAAATTGCTAACTGTAAATGAAGTACAGGACGTAGCTGTAGCTAAGTGAAGGGATGAAGACCGAGCTCGGTGACGTGTTATGGGAGAGACATAGCTACATCCCAATACTTCTCCTCAAAATCTTAAATTTAAAAGGTACAGCTAATTAAGAATATGTCTCAATACTTTCACATTATTTAAGATTGATAATATAACTGCAAATTTTATAATATAAACATGATAATAAAAATAAATAATTTGAACAAATTCTACATTAAGAGCTCTAAGAATCGTTGTTCACGTTTATTAAGAAAGTAATTTTTTAAATTTATTTTGTATCCATTAATATATTTTACTTAAACCAGTACTACTAAAACTGTAACCCACTTAGTTGGGTACCTAATGTAAGTCTATTCTGTCAAGTGTCAAATGAGAACAAACTTCATACTATATACACTAAAGTCTCTGTTTATGTCAATTCTATTTTGTCATTTTTTATATACTTGTTAGTTCCGTAACTTTTTTGTTAATTTGCAATCTACCTTGTCCAAATAAGCAGGCTTATTCTACTGTTATTGGATATTTGACGATTGTATGAAATTAAGGGTTTGAAAAAACCTACAATAAATCGTTTTAGTATACAATGATATAAACCAATAAAGTGCCTTGTATTTATTTTCTTTTTTAATATTAAAAGTAGTGGGTGATAGTGAAGATGAAAGGATCCAAGATGGTAACGTGCGCAAGTCGCTGCTTCGGTGGCAGCAAGCGACTTCTTCCTATGCGGAGGTAAGTCCAAAGTACAGTTACATTTGTCCTACTTTCTAAGCCATCACCTTGGACTTTGATCTGTTTCCCAAATAGATCTTTGATCAAGGACAGTGACGTACTTTAATTTGTTCTATGAGCCAAGGTTCCAAACTGTGACTTATGTACTATGATGTAGATTAATAAATGTAGGTAAGACCTGTTGAACATTACGTCTGAGAGGAGTGAACTGGTTGAGGTGTCATAATAATTATAAAACTAGATCATAGAATATGGTTTAAAATTTATAACATTATGGAACTGTTTTGTACCAAACAAATAGAGCTTTATAATAAGGATACAATACTTGATGGGGTCATAAGAATTGTAAATAAATTTCAGTAATATTTAAAGGAGTTGTTTTGTGTAGTATTAAAATATTTGGCACATAGTTTTTTCTTTCTTTATTAATATATTTAAAACAAGAATTAGGATCTTATAAGATCT
Source organism: Danaus chrysippus (assembly GCA_916720795.1). NCBI lineage: Eukaryota > Metazoa > Arthropoda > Insecta > Lepidoptera > Nymphalidae > Danaus > Danaus chrysippus. The sequence goes on along the minus strand of CAKASE010000080.1, from coordinate 1,232,350 downwards.
TTGATCACATAACAAGACACATTGACATTATTTTATTAATTGGAGTATAATGTATCTGTATGTCTAGTGGGCATAATGTTTTAATTGCACTGACAAGTGTTGATTCTGTTCCTGGTGTTTATAAACCATTCTACATCTTAATTAGTTATGTAATGAAGATGACATTGTATAATTATATTGTAATAGAGTCATAGGTGAAACAAACCAATGACAAATTCTGAAACAAAGTAATTATTGATATTTGGTACATTTTTTTTAATAGTGTTTATTTATAGTCTGACTTAGATAATGTTTGAACACATCACAACAGCATGTGGTGCCTCTCCTTACACTGTCCTTAAATGTCATATAACATTTATAAAATTGATCTGTGGATGATTATTTCTATACACGTCTCTTCATGTGATGTTAAGGCAATAATCAAAGCTATTAATGATAAGTTCCATTATAAACATCAGCAGACAAATGACAATAGTCTACTAATTAGTTCCAATAAATCTCAATTATATGATTATAATTGGAAGTAAGTAAATGGATTATAAAATTAATATCGAACTTTGCCCCGTAGAACTCACAAGTGTCACAATAATGTATCTTGAGAAGGTAAACAACTGAAGTATATTTATAGATAGTCATTTGTCTTGGACAGTCTAAATGTATGAAGTGAGTTGATGAATTCACACTTCCTCATATCCATTTTAAGCATTTGTTATTTAAGTTTAACCTTACCTCAACATGAAAATATTTCCGAATTCCCTCCATGAGATAAATTGTCTACAGTCTGACTTTACTGGAATATGTATGTTTTAACACTAATAAAAAAATATTCCAATATTATCCTTCCCTGTAAATACTTTTGAATGACTCAAACTTTCCTCCCTTAGAGTCATGCCTGAATGCTGCAGTTTTGCACAAAATTCTCATCATATCTCTTAATATTAATTCAATATTCTTTCGTAAATACTCCTCCGACCGAGGTGCGCAGCTTACGCACACACTTTCCGATTTCTATATTATATGTGTATCCTTTCCTTTAAATCTCAACTTAAAAAATATCTTCTTTCATTGTCATTTTCAACTATGTTATTTTTTTTCCCTACTCCGCATATGTCCGTCTTTATGTACAAATAATGTTTAATTGTTGGTAAGCTCATGTATGTACATCTTTTCTCAGTCGCTGCATGGCGACGGCCGCGGCCGCCGAGGCTCCCCGCGGCGCCCGTCAGAGTACTTCCTTCACTCTCAACCTGTTCCGAGGTCAGTTCGAGCCGACGCAGGTGTTCCCGTTCCCGGAGCCGCTGTCCGAGGACCAGCGCCAGACTCTCACTGAACTCGTTCCACCGGTCGAGAAATTCTTTCAGGAGGTTAGGTCTCTTACCGCAGTCTGTTCATCGCTCATTTACCGAATGCTGTTAACGAGATGTCGTTGTAGGTGAACGACCCGGCCAAGAACGACGCGGACGCACAGATCGAGGAGGCCACTCTTTCGGGACTGTGGGACCTGGGCGCCTTCGGTCTCCAGGTGCCCACGGACTTGGGCGGACTGGGACTGTCCAACACACAGTACGCGCGGCTGGTGGAGGTGGTGGGCGCTCATGACCTGGGCGTGGGCATCACGTTGGGTGCTCACCAGTCCATCGGTTTTAAGGGCATATTGCTTTTCGGCACGCCAGAACAGAAGCAGCACTACTTACCGCGCGTCACGGGTGGAGAATATGCAGCTTTCTGCTTGACAGAGCCTTCCTCGGGCTCCGACGCCGGCTCTATTAAGTAAGTCAGTATGTAGTCAGTGTTTATGATCACTCCCCGCTCGGCGCCTGTTGTAAGTGTTATGTTTGAAATATTACAGAACGAGAGCGGAACTGTCTGCCGACGGCAAGCACTTCATTCTAAATGGATCCAAAATTTGGATCAGCAACGGTGGGATCGCCGAGATCATGACCGTGTTTGCTCAAACACCCGTCGAGAAAGACGGAAAAAAAGTAGATAAAGTGAGTACGGAACTATACAAACATGAATTAAAACATGTAGGAACTTAAATTCCTTTGAGGAACCTAAATATAATTCATAACTTTAGAAACAAATACAGAAAAATTCTTCTTGATAAACAACAACAAAATACTATTTGAATTATTCACCTATGTTTATTTTAAATACAATATATTTATATTTTATTGAATATACCTAAATGTATAAATATATATGCTTGGGTGTGTGTTTGTATGTGATTACATATGAGAGTGGTTGTCTTTGTATATACAGGGTGGCTGGTGAATTACTATCGATACTTGAGGACGTGATATTTGACGATCATATATGACAAAATAAAAATTAATATAACACAAATATTAATAAACTTCTAAGTAAAGTTAACCAAAAGTTATGTAATTAATTACGCATCGTGTGAACACCCTACAGGTTAGGTATACACACACACACACGCGTCCACACTTGGAACACTTGGAACGTGTCCACACTTTATTTATTTATACGGAAATTTGGTCAAAAATTAAGTCCCCATTTTTTTTACATAATTCGAATGAGAATCATGTACCGAGTATTCTCCTTAAATATTGATAATAATTCACCAGTCACCCTGTATAGATATATATGACATAACTATGATAATTCTATATAATTTTATATAATATATATATGTGTGTGTATTTAAAATATATAGTCACATCTACTCACCTTACAGAGCATGTTCCATTAGCAAAGTGGAGTATTGACCAGACGTGGTTAGTATAATTAGTGAAGAGATTTTAACTTCTAATTGATTGTTATGATATTTGTTAAACGGTAGGTAATACAGTAGGGAGTAATATTATGGCTTGGATCAACTGGGTGCACGTCCCGACATGCTTGCGACTTTCTGTAATGATATGTTCATTGTAATTAAAATACCTACGATAAATACAAATTCTTAAAAGTAATATTATTACATTTGAGATTATATTAAAATACAATATAAATTAGAATAGTATTTTGATTAGTATATATTACTCACGTAATTTATTTTTACTTTCTTTTTTCTCTCCTCATTGAAGAATGATGTATTTTTTTTTACACGATATAATATTTTAGGCTATCGTCAATGTCGTTCGCTTGACGTACAAAAATAAGGTGATCACTGAAAATCAGCGATGTCGTTCCTGGCAATTTCACATTATATTATTATATTAAGTAAATAAAAAGAAATATAAACCTGTAGTTTTTTTTTTATTATTATTGTTTTTTCTGTGCGTGGAATTCCTAAAACGACAGCATATGCTGAGTGATTCTCCTTTTTGTGATATCATACTGCTGTGTAGGCAGCATTTTGTTTTGATTTATTTATACCTTCTGTTCTATAATTTTCATTAGATATTATTTAATTGTATTGTTATTTTATATTTTTGTTGTTTATTTCTGTTTATGTTAGTGTGCTGTCTCGCGAAGATGTTCACAAATAAAACATTTTCTTTATTTCTGTTTCTTTCTTTCTAATTACGTTGTATGACGTCCGTTGTTGTGTTGTAGGTGACGGCTTTCATTGTGGAACGATCGTTCGGAGGAGTGTCTTCGGGTCCTCCCGAGAACAAGATGGGTATCAAGTGTTCAAACACCACGGAGGTGTACTACGAGGACGTGCGGGTGCCCGTAGAGAACGTGCTGGGCGGAGTGGGGAACGGGTTCAAGGTGGCCATGAACATCCTCAACAACGGCCGCTTCGGCATGGCGGCGGCGCTCGCCGGCACACAGCGCGCCGCCCTCAGGCAGGCCGCGGAGCACGCCGCCACTCGCGTCCAGTTCGGGAAGCGGCTGTGCGAGTTCGGCTCCGTACAAGAGAAGCTGGCTCGGATGGCCATGCTGCAGTACGTGACGGAGTCGCTCGCCTACATGGTCAGCGGCAACATGGACGCCGGCCACCAGGACTACCACCTCGAGGTCCGTCACCCGACCTGCTGCGGCCGACTGACACACAGACAGACGGAGTAACAGGCTCGTGTGTTCACAGGCGGCGGTGTCCAAGGTGTTCGCGTCCGACTCCGCGTGGAAGGTGGTGGACGAGGCGATCCAGATCCTCGGAGGGATGGGCTTCATGAAGGCCACGGGGCTGGAGCGCGTGCTGAGGGACCTGCGCATCTTCCGCATCTTCGAGGGAACCAACGACATCTTGCGGCTCTTCGTCGCTCTCACCGGTGAGGAGCGCTCTACGCCTGCGACGCCCTTTCTGTCATTTTGAACTGAACTTAAAGAAAGTCATCCAATTTTCAGGAATTCAGTTTGCGGGCTCGCACCTCCAGGAAGTGATGCGCGCCTTCAAAAACCCGACGGCACATCTCGGACTCATTTTTAGCGAAGCTGGAAAGCGCGCCGGACGGGCCGTCGGGTTCGCGCGGGGCGCCGACCTCGACCCGCTGGTGGCGCCGGCGCTCCGCCCCGCGGCGAGGGAGCTGGCTCGCCGCGTGCTAGAGTACGGGGCGTGTGTGGAGGCCGCGCTCCGGAAGTACGGGCGCGGCGTGGTGGACGAGCAGCTCGTGTTGAACAGCCTGGCCGCCGGGGCCATCGACGCTTACACCGCGGCCGCCGTCCTGTCGCGAGCCTCGAGGGCGCATCGCCTGGGGCTGCCGGCCGCCGACCACGAGCTGGCCCTGGCCGAGACCTGGACCGAGGAGGCCGTGGACCGCATGGGGGCGCTGGCCGGCGCGCTGGCCCCGCGGGCCCTCAGACACGGCTCGCGGCTCACGGCCCTGGGGCGCGACGTGGCCGCCGCCGGAGGACAACCCTCGCGCTCCCCGCTCGGCCTGTGACCGGCCCCCGGTGTTAGTCTCATCACCGTTAGAGTAAGCGTAAATATTCTGATAGCTATTTAATGTTATACTGTATACATGTAAAATATATTTTTTGAATACATTTCTGTCGTTTTTTTGGTTTACTTTCGGGAGAGTGGTGAATATAGTGTGTATGCTATATTATAGAATTAAGTCTAGTGTAAAGTTTCCTTTATAAAACATCTCATGTATCCATCCAAATATGGTGGACCACCCATTGGCCCAAGCTTTCATTATGCTATATTAAAATCTTCTAATATTATTAAATACGACTTAAAGCTCCAAAGACGTTTCTTTACAAACCCAGTAATTAAGCACATTAGATGGCGACCCTGCCAGTAGTTTCCGTTTTCTGCTCGGTTTTCATTATAATATTACGATATTATTTTAAAATTACAATAATTCAAGTATGTGACAAACATCGCAATCGAAAGAAGATATAATTATTGCACAAAATGCTGCGGGCTCCAGTGGAAACCAAGCTTCTATTGAATAACTCAAAACGAGCATCGGAACAACAAATAATCTCATGGGAATAGTATGTAGTCTTCGTTATATTTCTGGCCACCATCATCGTAGTTTACAAGATTTACAAGCGATGACATAAAAGATGGATCCGAGAAGAAGTAAATTAATTAGTAAGTAAAGGCGCGGGCGCAGTCATAAATCTACCAATGAAGGTAAATAATAAATAAGGTGCGTAAGATTCATTGTACAATTAAAGATGCTACGCGTGTCATCGAAGTGGTATATTAGTATAAAATGAAATTTTTTTTTAAACAAAAATCTTAATTATAATTTTAATATGTTAATGTAGTATAATAATATAATCCCTATTTATCATATCAATTAATTTCATTAAACACTCACGAATATGATACTCGCCGCCCAAAAAGGAAAGATGTAACATTCCGCACAGAGCATGTTGCGTGGCGACATTCTTAAGTGTATAATTATTATAAAATAATTGGTTGTGATATTTTGTAATAAATGTTTTCTTTTATAATTATTAGAAATAAAAAAATACTTAATAAAGACAGGTAAAAAAAGGTTTACTGGAAATATTACAGAAAATAAATCAAACGAGTGCGAAAAACTTGTGTTAAGTAGTAATTTAATTCTGAAAAATATTAAATGTAGTGAAAAGTCGGATGTAGTGAATAAAGCTATTGAGATATATGAAAATATTAATATACTATTTTTAGAAATTAAAAAATTGTGTATTAAGCCAGAAAATAATTCCACAAAAATGGATTTCGATTTAAAAATGTAGTTTGTTGCCAGTCATGGACGGTATCGAAGAGACCACAAAAAGATTAATTGATGGTATCGAAATGATTAATAATAAGCATAAAATAGTTATTTTTGAATTAAATAAACATAAATATTATTTTCTATTATATACTGGTGCTTCTTTGTCAATTATAAAACGCGAAATATTACCGAAAAATACTACAATTTATAAAAGTAATATTGAATATAATGGAATAGGAGGTTGCGTGAAATCTCGTGGTCACGTATATTTAACACTTAAAACTTAACATGATGAATCATTTCATCATAAATTTTATATTTTTAGGAATTTATCTTTAAAAGTAGATGGCATTATTGGATTAGATTTTTTATCTAATTTTGGTTGCGATATATTGTTGAATTCTAATACTTTGAGTCTTAACTCAAATGGAAAACAATGCCTAAATGCCAATTTATGAAACACCGGATTATACTTCGGATTATTTATTAATCCCCGCGCGAAGTGAGTCGATTCACTATGTAGCTGTAGAATCAGGTTTGAAAGGTGATGTAGTGGTTTGCGCGAAAGAGAGAGATTAGAAATTAGAAAGAGATTATGAGAGATCCATCCAGTCTTTAATAAAATTTAGATTGATATTAGAGGAATATGATTTCAAAATTCAGTATATAAAAGGTAAAGAAAACGTAGGAGCTGATGCCTTGTCAAGAATTAATATTACATCAAATGATTTAAAAGGCATGAATGAGCAAGTTATGGCAGTATTAACTAGAAAACAAAAAAAAGAAATGCAAGAAGATAGAGAGAGCGATGTAGAAAAGGATACAACCTTTATTATTAACTCTGGAGACGAAAGGACTGATCACCCTCGAGTCGTGGAGTTAAGAAAGCCATGTGATGAAATGAATTTGATAGAGGCACCTGAGTTAGATAAATTACGAAAGGGCTTAGTAAAGATTATAAATGTTTTTCTTATTGTCCGAGTAGACAAATGTTATACATTAACCTCAGCTTTAAGGCGCAATTCTCGCGAGTCGAATTTGTGACCATGTTGAGTGATTTTTGTAAACAGCTTAGTATCGAAGAGATATGTATAATAAAAGATAAAAGTACTGAAAATTTTATAAAAGATTTAAGAGATGAGATAAAGTCGACTGCATATTGGTCCGGACCATGCATTCATATATTAAAGAATGTACTTAACTAGGATTGAGAATGGTGAAGAAAAATCATTCATATTAAATGATTTTCATCTACTACCCACAAGTGGCCAGGCTGGTGTACGTAGAATGATCAATACTATCAAGAGACGATTTTATTGGCCAAATCTCGAAACTGATGTAAGAGATTTCATTAGAAAATGTTCTAAATGCCAAAAATCTAAACATTATAAATACATAAGAGAGCCTATGGCGATAACAACAACTGCGTCACATGCATTCGAAAAGATATATATGGATATAGTAGGCCCTCTTCCTAAAGATTATGAGGAGAATGTGTATATATTAACCATTCAGTGTGAGTTGAGTAAGTATATAGATGCTTATCCACTTAAGAATAAGGATTCCATTAGCGTCGCTAGGGCGTTAGTTGATAATTTTATTCTAAGATTCGGCATCCCTAAAATAATAACAACTGACCGAGGAACTGAGTTTACTTCTGCCACCATGAAACAGGTATGTAAATAATTAAACATAGATAATATTACATCAACAGCATACCATCATCAGTCAATAGGTTCGTTAGAGAATGCTCATAAAAATTAAGGCGCATTTTTACGAATTTATTGCGACAAAAACAAGCAATCTCGGTCTTATTGGTTACCATACTGGAGTTTTAGTTTTAATACTACTGTTCATACTGTAACAAAATACCAACCGGTTGAACTTGTATTTGGTAGACAATGTAATATACCTAACCGATTATGTAATACAGTAGAACCTATGTATAATCCAGAAAGTTATGTTAGTGAACTTAAATATAGGTTGCAAGTTGCTTATAAAGATGCCCGAAATAATTTGTTACATAGCAAATATATAATAGAAAAACTAAATATGATAAGTATGTTAATACTGTTGTTTACAATAAAGATGATTTAATTTTATTAAAATTAAGAAACAAGTGGAAAATTAGATGAATTGTTCAATGGACTATGTACTCTATTAGAAGATATGGGATTTAATGTTAAAATAATTAAAGATAATAAAATAGACATAGTACATAAGAATAGAACAAAACTTTTTGTTAAGTAGTATACAAAAAAAAATATGTGTAAGCCCATAATGAGATCTAAGATTTCATTTGAATGTGTAAGCCCATTTTTTTTCTTTCACCCCCGGAGGTGAAGTGTAATAAATATAGTGTGTATGCTATATTATAGAATTAAGTCTAGTGTAAAGTTTCCTTTATAAAATATCTCATGTATACATCCAAATATGGTGGACCACCCATTGGCCCAAGCTTTCATTATGCTATGTTAAAATCTTCTATTATTATTAAATACGACTTAAAGCTACAAAGACGTTTTTTTTCAAACCCAGTAATTAAGCACATTAGAGTGGCAGGATGGACTTGGCCCCGTAGTCGTGAGACAAACAATAAGTGCAAATTAAAGTATTTTATTTACATTTGGGTAGTATAAACTCGGCTACTATATCTACAGCACTACAACTAGAAACTTCTCACACGTCGATCTGAATCGAGGAGTCCCAGGCCCGCGCGTTGACGAGTTTGAGAGTAGAGCGTAGCGCCCCGCCCGGACCCAGCGCCAGGGTGAGGGGCTGCGGCGTGTCGGGGGGGCGCGCGTACAACACGTGGAGCACCTGCTCCCAGCGGACCGGGGACGTGGTGAGGCGGACCAGGCGCCGCTTGACGCCCGCCACGGAGCGGGCGGCGCGCGCGTCCACACACGACGGGACGGGCAGCCGCGGCTCACGCACCGAGCACAGGCCCACCGCCTCCCGCACCGCCTGCTCCGCGCGCGCCATCAGGGGCGAGTGGAAGGCGCCCGACACGCGCACGCGAGCCGAGCGCCTCACTCCCCACGACCGACCCTCCGCCTCCACGAACTTCAATGCCTAAAACGAAAAACGAGGCGGTGTACTCGGGGGTTACAAGTCATTTATTTATTTTCGTTTATTGGTAATGCAACAGCGTTACAGTAATTTTATTTACAATATATGTAGCTATAAACAAGGCCAATTTAGGATTTTAAGCAATACAGTATTAATCCTTATCCAATTAAGTATCTTAAATACATTGTGCATTTAATAAAGATCAATATGGCTTTTTACAGCATGTAAATTAAATAAATATTTTCGAAGATATCACAGATTTAAAATGCAGAGTCATAGCAACTTCGGTGATAAATACCGGCAGCGGTGCCAGGCGAACGGGGCGTGGGGGGAGCGGGGTAGGTGCGGTGGGGAAGAAGTGGCTATACATATATTACTAATGACGAAACTAACGCGGACGAAGTCGCGGGCAAAAACTAGTTATGGATAAAAAAGGAAAAAAAAATCAAAGCAAATAGTGTTAAATACAAAAGTGTGTGTGTGAGTGTGTGTGTGAGTGTGTATGTGTGCGCGTGTGTGTGTGTGTGTGTGTGTGTGTTTTTAACACAAAATTACGGGTTACGATGTATATTTATTATTTCTTTTTTAAGTTGGTTTGGTTGGTTCAGGTCCAGATGTGAATAAAATTTATTTTATGTATTTGCTAAACGAATAAGTATGGAATTTTTTTCGTAGTTTGTCTTCATGTTGGGCACGTGCAGCAACGCCGTGTGACTAATTCTGTATCTCGGTACTTGTAGTGATAAGGCTGACACTAGGCAAGGACAATCAAGTTCTCCAGTCAGTATTGCTTGCAATCAGTGGCGGCTGGTGGGTAATAGAACTGGTGGACGGTGGTGCACTTTACTAAAATAGCAAAATTAGAAAATGCAACAAAACATTACGAAATGTCAAAAACGGCTCAATTCGTCATACATCGGGTGCTCTCGGTAATCTTCGGCCGCTCGTGCGGCGCTCGAGAACCGACTCATTACTCGGTACATTTCTATGAACTATCTTTTGTTTCACGCGTCAGGCGTATTAATGCGTATCTCATACAAGATGTATTGGCAGTCCTCGTGCACTCGCCGAAGCGCACTATATTATATTAGTTTAGTAAAGCGCTCAAAATTTTTGACCATAATTAGGAAATTTAATTGTTTATACGTTTTTGTATGTTTAAAACATAAATATTAAAATGTTAATTTAAAAATAAAGATGAAGTAATATTTTGTAATTTTTAAATCTTTTGAATTGGTGGTTCAGCGCACGAGTGCACTTAAGGTACAGCCGCCACTGCTTGCAATAGTAACATATCACTTTGTTTTCGTCTGTCTTCAAGACAATCAATTTTGTAGTTAATATACGCTTCCTGGTAATTATTAAATTGTTTGTATTCTTTGAATGCCAGATATTTCTCCGCCTAATTTCTTTGAGGATGTTCATACTATATACTATATATCACACCTTAATATATCATAACGGTCGTCACAACTTTCGTCTTCGTAGAAACCGTCTGTAAGCCATGACTCCTTCGTCCTTAAATCACGTACATTTTGGTATAATATTTCAATAGGTTTAACTGACATTTATCAAAATACTTTTGTTTGAAAATATCTTTGTCCGTATGAGTAAATATGTAAGGTATGTAGTGTGATGTGTATTTATGATACAAAACAAGGAAAAAAATATGAATATGAATGGAAACAACAACAAAATTACGTTATAACTATCTAGGGAAGGAATAAATTCACGTTATAATTAATTAAGTTTTTTAAGATCTTTTTCTTGAAGAATAGTCAGCGCTGGTGTCTCCTCGTTTTTTCTCGAATAAATAATGCAATTCCTTACCCAAACGAATTTGTAGCCTTTCTCCCTCGCCTGAGTTTTGGTAGCTTTAAGTAGTTGCTTATTTTCGGGAGTCAAGTGTTCATTTACAAAAAGCTTTCTTTCTGGACCCCCCCAAACCAACATCAGACGTCTTAATGCCTTGTTTACGTTTCAGATTTGATAATATTTGATCTTTCAAAATTCGATTCCTTCATTTGACGACAATAGGTTTGTCCTGTCCGGAACGTTTTTTTGAGGCTGAACACGGTGTGCAAATTCTATGTCACCTGGGTTAAGGTCAACCCCCGCATAATGAGCTATTTTAATAACTAAATCAGTTGGGGATTCCTTATTGCTTTGTGGAACGCCAATAATCTCTAGGTTATTCAACCTTGCTTGTTGTTGCTGTCTGCTGAACTGTGTGCGTATTTCAGATACCTCGGTTTCAGTGGCCTTAATACGGTCCTGCAGCTTACTTATATCACTCTTAAGATTTTCATTCTCGAATTGTATGAGATTATATGAGGCTCGTAGTTGTGATATTTCGGCCGTCAGTAACGTAATTTCATTCTTTATTGAACTTAGTTTTGCATCTAACAGTTTTTCAAAGTGGCGGATAAAATCAGTGTTATTAATATTCGAGATATGGGTCGCGGTTTCCTGATCACTAACACACGGTGGTAATAGTTCACTAGTGGTGGTGGTTTATTTGTGTTCGTTTATCACTTGAAGCTGGTGGTGTGTTATTACGGTCACGACCTTTGTGTTCAGTGGCTCCAGTTACGCACTCTTGACACTTCCATTGAGTTCTTATTGATGAGAGATAGCCGACAAGTCCCAAGCATTCCGAGTGATATAGTAGATAGTGACAGATAGTACATTTTAATAATACATTATTAAACTTATAACTCAATTTTACTATTATACATCCTTTACAAACTTCACAATTTCCAGCCATTAGATGTGAGTCTAACAAATCGTGTTTAGGTCGGAAAGATGTTAATAAAAATTAAAAAATAGAATTCTAAAAAATAAAATTTTAAAAGATAAAATTCTAAAAGATGAAATACTTTGTTTCGTATCGTTGGTTACAAGCTAGGATCGATCCCTGGATCCCCTTCGTAATAACTAATAAATAATAATAGTTCGACACTTGCTCGGAACCTCTGCGCCACGAGTGCGATGACGGATAACGCGAATTTTTGAATCAGTAGCTTGACAGATGAATAATAAGTTAATTAGTTCCAGTTTCCACTCATAACGAAGAACACAACTACCCGAAACAAAGAAAATAATAAAAACACTCAACACCAAATACCACAGCAATGTTCACTATTTTAGCTTCAAAAATACGTTGAAACATTATTGTTTCTCGGTTCAATTATCACATTACACTGAGATTAGTCTGTATTATTGGACTAAAAAATTTTGCAATGATTAACGTAGAAAATACTATGCTTTGCTAATTTTTTAACAGGAGCTCTCGAGAAACGTGTAGTTTGACGTTGACTGGTATAAAATATGTGTCATGCGTCGGCTTCACGCCGAGGTCATCATTGATGACGGAATTCTCACCTGTTCGTCTCCCGCCAGGACCTTGCAGCCGGGGAACAGGTAGTTGGCGATGACACAGACCGGTTCCGGCAGGGCGGGGGAGCGCGCGCGGTCTCTCGCCCGAGCCAGCAGCTCCTTGAGCCGGGCGTCGGGCGCGAGCCACACGGTGAGCATGCCGCCGGGCCGCTCGCGCGCCGCCGCCTCCATGGCCGCCGCGCGCAGCTCCACCAGCCGCAGCGCCGGCTCCAAGCTGAGCGCGCCCGCGAACACGAGCGCGGTGATCTCCCCGAGCGAGAACCCGGCGGCGGCGCGCGCTCGCTCCACGGCGGCGGGGCGCGTGTCGCGGGCCAGCTCCAGGGCTCCCAGTGACGTCACCACCACGGCCGTCTGACAGCGGCGCTCCAGCTCCTCGGCCGGCCCCTCGCGACACACGCGGCCCACGTCCCACCTGACGGTATTATCATGGAATAATGTAGCGGCAGATATAATGTTTTACATATTTTAAATATTCTCCATAAAGGCATGAGAAAACCATCCCAGACTATTCTTTTTATAAAACGTAGAAGAGAATCCATGAATCGTTATATTAGGGAACTGTTTATTGTGATTCAATAAAAAATATAAGTTATATCAATAATTATTCAACTGCTGTCAATCTTTAAGCAAATATTATAAATGATAGTTAACAATTATTTTTTTTTGGGCCTCAAAGTGTGTAATGTTGAACAATAAAACCTGTAAAGAATTTGTTACTAATTTAAATTAGAAGTCTATTGGTTGGAGCTCAGGTACTGACAGCAAAACAATAAAGACAAAAAACATTATAAGAAATAAATATATTACATTGTAATAGGAAAATTAAAATTAATATCATGATAGAGATGTTGAAACTAAGTTAAGTCAGTGGTGGTCTAATGGTTAAAAGGCCCGCCTCTCTTCATGAGGGCGTGGTTTCGATCCTGGCCCGCACCAATGTGATTTTTCCGAATCATATGTACTTTCTAAAAAGTATTTGGACATCACTAATTAATGTCGATTCCCAAAAGAGGGTTGATGTCAGGCAGGCGGCCAGTCGTAAAAACAAATAGCCAAAACTATTCACAACATGTAAGGCAGACCCTGGCTATAGCTGGGAAATTGCCAGGCAGAAGAAGAAGAGATGTTGAAAGTATTTAGAGTAGGTCCTTTGAGAGCTACAAAGCCACAGATAATACACACTCACATACCAACATCAAACTTATGAGTCCATTTTAAAATGTGTTTTAATCTGTATTATAGGAAGACCAAGGATCTTGGAAGTCAAAAGAGCAGCTAGTATGTGGATATAAAAGATTTGTTTCATCAATGTTGGTTAAACAAAACATAAGTATTACCCAACAATGCTCGACGCAAGTTCATACAGTTCTTTAGCAGCAGGTACTTCTTGTAATTGACGACCCATGCCTACACGTTGAGAACCCTGTCCAGGGAATAGAATCACGGTAGTTTCTTTAGGATCTACGTAAGGGGCTGGTTCTTGGCCAGGCTGTGTCGCGTAGGGTTGTGTCGCCCACTGCAGCTCCCCTTCTGCCGGTATAGCAGCACCTGCCTCTCCGAAGTTACTCGCATCTTGAAGAAGTCGCCGAAGTGGACTTTCACTATTTTTATTACTTTTCGACCCCACAGCGCGCGCTAAGAAACGCGCTTTACCATAAACTCGACGTATAAGAGATGTCATCGATGCACACAAATAATACTTATAGGTTATTTAATAAAATAAAGTGCGTTTTGTGTGAAACATCTCTAGTCAGTTTATTTTTACTCAAAAATAGAAGAAAGTCTATTGAAAATGAAAACCATATATTTATTTTAAATGTTTTTTACATAAAAATAAACACTATTTACTATCTGTTCCTGTCTAAAACTCTCTCGACACAACTTATAACACTAGTCACTAACAGCTATTAAAATAACACTAATCTGACAAAAGTAATGTCATGTTACAATTTATGTCAAAAAATATTTAGGCCTGATATGGACACCTTAGTCTTTAAAAGTATCTGAATTGAAACGAACTTTTATATATATTTAAATATAAGTAAACGTAAAATCTCATTTAAATTATACTGGTAAATTACAAAATCTTCGGTTAAGACACTCATAATCAAAGCATTAGTTGTGATATATAACAAAAGAAAAACCAAAGATAAAGAATAGTACGGGGTAAATAAAAAGAATTCAGGTCAAACATTATACTAAAAAAATTGAATTTATAATTTTTATTGTTTATTTTAATATTTCTGTTTTTTAATATAGTGTGTACCACGTACGGAGTAGGTGTCTATTAAAAGTAATTTATGATAGACCACAGATAAATTGATATTATCTGCAATTTTGCAAATCAAAATTTTAATCTAGTGATTACTTAAAATTAAAATACACATTTCATATTTTCCAGACAACATATTTCTCTAAATAAATGAATAATAAAACCTATTCCTTAAAGTGGTCATTATAAATAAACTTTTGGCCCTTTCTTGTAAAGTCAAATCATAGTTGCCTGGTAAATATAAGTAAAAGTATTTTTATCAAAAGATATAATCGAGGTTCTTAGGAATTAGAAAGGTATGTAGTAGAAATATAATCTTTTCTGTGTAACAATATCGGTATCTGTTTAATTTAATGTAATAATAATAATTTTTTTCGTTTCATTTCTCATCGATACGTTAAAGCATATGGTATTAGAGATCATATTTTATTTTTAAAGTCAGAATAAGTTTTCAAAGTGCAAGTAAAAACTGCGCTGAAACATTAAAGTGACGACTACTTCAATATTATTAAAGTAGATAAGTACTTGGTCATTGTTAATGAAACAATCAAGTGATCTTGTTTTATGATATTTTTAAAGATGGCCCGGGGACACCAGAAAATACAATCACAGGCCAAAGCAGCTGAGAAACAGTCAAAGTTAAAAAAACAACAAGGGCACAGTGCAACAGAGCAAAAGAAAGCTGCTCAGAAAGCTCTTGTGCATGTTTGCATTATTTGCAAGGTAAGCATTTTAAAACTAAGTCATAATGAGTTATACTATAGGTATAATATTATACAAGTTCTATTATTACTAATATAAGTGTGGTGTACCACAATCAGATCCACCATATATGCAACTAGCTCACTCGTGAACTAAGCATTGATTGATGTCACAAGTAACAAAATAGTATGACACACCATGAGGGGTTCAGAAGAACAACTGACACATGTGTTACATAGGTCCATATATCTGAGAACTCCAATTAATTTTAACTTTTACAAGTGTCTGAAGACTTGGGCCATATCAAACAATCATAATGATTACTATTATTAAGTTGTACTTGTTTTTTTCTGTTTTGCTTACATTCCTTCATTTTTCATAATTTTCTTAGATATATATCATACAGTAGTATGTAGACAGACATATTGCCCCAACTTTAGATTACGATGTAGTTAATTGTGATCCTAGTTTGACCATCTTGTCTTTATTAAATATTAAAGTATGATATTTTAAGTTTATTTTGTATTTGTGTCCCAGTTGGTATGGATGAATGTATCACCAGATATTAGTTTTGATGTTACTCAGTCTGGCTTCTATTATTTGTTTTATATCATTGTGTCACATGTTATATGTTCCAAAAGAAATTAAGTAATGTTGTTAGCTGCCCTTAAAACTTGTATACAGGGTGACTGGTGAATTACTATCGATACTTGAGGACGTGATATTTGACGATCATATATGACAAAATAAAAATTAATATAACATAAATATTAATAAACTTCTAAGTAAAGTTAAGCAAAAGTTATGTAATTAATTACGCATCGTGTGAACACCCTACAGATTAGGTATACACACACACACACACACACACACACACACACACACACACACACACACACACACACGCGTCCACACTTGGAACACTTGGAACGTGTCTACACCTTATTTATTTATACGGAAATTTGGTAAAAAATTAAGTACCTATTTTTTATACATAATTCGAATGAGAATCATGTACCGAGTATTCTCCTTAAATATTGATAGTAATTCACCAGTCACCCTGTATATTTTAAGCACAAAAAGTTGTTTTACATCCCATTTATCAAATTTAGGATGTAGGAAAATTTATCATAATTGATCCCATCATGATTATCTATTTATATATATTTCTACATACATCTGAGATCATAGTCTGAGGTACACATAAGATCAAAAACTCATGTGAAAATAAAATTTTATTGAATGTTGATGGTTGAGATAAACAATGATTTCTGAAAGTAAACATTTTCCTTTTTCAATTATTGATGAGTGATTTCATTTAAAAAGAAAAGCCACATAAAGTAAACAACAATTGTAAACTGTATCTTTACCGTCTTTTACTTAACAAAGTCAGAAGTCTCTGATCTATTTCTTTTTTTTTTTAATTAGAACGGCACATCGATAGTACATACATTAAGCACTTAAAAGTAAACATTTAAAACTGATCACATAACTGATGTGTGTACCAATTATAGATGTACACAGCACTGCTAAAAATTACTGTCTAGATTACACAAATATTATAAAAAAATAAGTTAACAAAGGAAATTTAATAACAAAACTATTAGGAAAAAAATACAAATGAAGAAGAAAGAATATCAAAAAACAATCAAAATAAACTTACTAAACTTACTACAGCTAACTACTACTACTACTACTATTTCTTCATGAATGCATTCTATTTTGTTTCAGGCTCAAATGCCAGACCCGAAAACTTACAAGCAACACTTTGAAAACAAACATCCCAAAAATGATCTACCGGAAGATTTGAAATCTGTCTAAAAGATACAAACCATTCATCAACATGACACCGACTTCGTGGACAAGAATAGAACTCTGAGTTCAGACAAGGAACTATGACTGAGAGAGCCGGGCCCGCGGCCCACCATGAGCCTGCTTACGATAGGTGGACATTATGTTTCAATAGTCATTCCATTGATTTATATTTGTTTGGGAGGCGGTCAGCGACGTCGGCGTCATGACGGTGAATGGTGAACATCTTCTCTTCTTAGATTTAATACTCTATTTATAAGAATAGTAAATACTGTCTTATGTCATCGGACATTCGCATTTGTCACTTTCTGTCGCGTGCGCGGTCTCGTGTACCGCGCTCCATTTAACCGACGGCTCTGAGCACATAATAAACGAATTTATCCAGTCCGATGTTTGATTGCCCTACATCTTCTCGTACGTCTGTTCGTGTCCACACTCACAGCGGCGGCGGTACACGTCCTCGTGGGGGTCGTAGGTCTCCTCGCCGTACTGGTGCTCGTGCGCGGCCCGTGTGCGGTCGAACAGACTGGAGCGCACGTCCATCCTGAGCGCCCTCAGCCGGCGGCGCGCGGCGGTGTCGGCGGCTCGCTCGCGGCGCCGGTCCCGCTCCTCACGCTCCCGCCGCAGCTCCTCCTCCGAGCCCCACACGTCCAGGGCGCGCTGCTCCACCTGCACCCGCAGGTACAGCCTCATCTCGGCGAAGCGCGCTCGGTGCGGGTTGCGGCGCCTCACACACCTCAGCGGCGGCGGCCGAGCGTCCAGGTCGCAGTCCTTGAGCAGGAACTCGCTCTTGGCCTCCGTCCGCGTGATGAGCTCGTGCTTGTCCTCGTCGTCCCTGACCACACGACACACGTTAACGTAACACGATCACCACCACGGACGAGGGAGGCGGAGGACGCACCTGCAGCCGTCACAGGCGCTGTAGTCGAATGTGTCCAACAGATAGGACTGCGGGAAGGGCTGGCCGCAGTGTAGACAGAGCGGCTGGTCGGGTCGGTGCACGATGGGTGCGTGCGGGGCGCGGGGCGCGGGGGGAGACTCCTCCTCCTCGGCCTCCAGGAGGAAGCCCCCGCCGGAGTCCACCGGAGGACGGATAGACTTCTTTTCGATGTGGTCCTTCTTGTCGGCTCTGAGGATGAATTTAGTTAAATTTTTGGCAGAAGAATATTATATAATATCTCATACTTCAAAATAAACAATTATTTATACATATAAAGTTCACTAATTTAGGAAATGTACACTTGTTGTATACATGATAGTAGCCCCACCTACTGATGGTAAGGCGAGTTCAAACTAAATTCATACATCCTGTTTCTGATATATTATATAATAAGTTTGTGTTATGAAATAGTGTAATAGTATTAGTTGTCTAAGAATTAATGAAATCATTCTGACCACTGCTACATACATACAGTAAAAATATGTTCTTAGGTTTCATCAATGATTTCAAGAAACTTATCTGATTTTGATATCTTTGTAATCCGGTCTTGTATTATCCTAAATCCCTTACTTAGTTTATTTATCATACGTTTATTACATTTAGGTGTTTTATACATTTTGAAAAATTACATAAGTCTTTTCACCTCTATGATCATATTTGGCAAATCGCAAGAGATTAAAATTATTTGATAATACTTTTATGTTAACCAATAGACTAGTCTGTTACAAGTGTTATAAAACAATATTTACGAGAGACTGAAGCTAAGAATCTAATAAAGGTATGAATATTAATGTTGCACTTTTGAATGTTAGTTTTTCGTGTCATATATAATCACTGACGCTGGACGTTTGACGAGTCGAGCTTCTCTGAGTGCGAGGGCCCTGCTCCTGTTCCGTTCCAGGCGAGCCTTCTGGGCAGCTGTAAGAGATCCCTCCTTGCTCTCAGAAGTCTCACATTCTTTACTTGATTCCATTTCCAATGCAGAACCTAGACGAGAGTAATATTTTAAAAATGATCATATGAGTTTCAGGTTCTAAATTACTACCTCCCTTCACTTGGCTTTGCGTATTCGCGTATTTGTTGTGTTCGGTCAAATAATACCATGTGTGGAGGATTTATTCGTCTTCATTTGACATATTTGTACAAATAAGCGAAAGCACCGTTTGTCGTTTTTTTATCACACATCAAAAGACGCAAATGTTTCAAATATACCAAATACACAATCCACACATAGATGGCTCATTTGGTGAGCGACAGCAATGTAAAGACGTGTTCACTGCTTGCATATTCTTAATCTGTGCTCAGCAAAATGGATTAGATTAATGATGTTGTATTGAGATTTTTGGAATTGTACCAAATGCATCCGTGTATGTGGCATCCCCAAAATGTGCCCCAGCCCCCACAGAAACAAAACGAAAGTCAACGACGCATGGTGTGTAATAAAGAAGGAATTGGGATTTCCAGGGACAATAAAGGAATTTGAAAAAAAGAGAAAATCATTAATGTCTGCATACACAGGGGCTACAAGGATAAAAAAATATGAAACATCAGGAGCTGGTGTTTCTTATGTTTATAAACCGACGTGGTTTGTATTTGACCTCTTGGATAGTTCCCATAGCAGAGCATATATTTAATTATTAAATTACGGCTAGGTACCGTAAGTTGACCAATTACCTAAAATTCAATGCGTTAAATAGTACATTTCAACTGCCATTTATTATTTTCCGAGAGTTGATCAACTTACGAGTCTTGTTATTTTCCGGTGACATATACTCTCTCTAATTTCTCAGGTACGTACGTATTTAAACAAGTTGTTTCCTTTTGTCTTTGTTTATTTTACTTCAAATACATAAACGACTTAAATCTATATTATAGATACTATTATATCTATACTAATATTATAGATGGGAAAGTTTGTAGTTTGGATGTTTGTTGCTCTTTCACGGCGTAACGACTGAACCGATTTGACTGAAATTTGAAATGGAGATAGATTATACCTTGGATTAAAACATAGGCTATATTATATCCCATAAAATTCAAACAGGAACAACAAATAAGCGAATTCCACTTGAAGGAGCTAAAGCTACAACTATAGGACGCTTGCACCAGCTAGTGTTTAGTATAATCATAGGCAGTTGTAGTCTGTTTCAATAATTACATATTCATTGTCTAGTGTGCAGGTATGTAGCAAATTCATTGCGTATCTGTTCTGCATCCCTCGGTGACCCCCTGGGAATATTCCTCATATCACGCAAAGCTGGATTAATAGGAACATCATCCCTCCATGATCCCCTGCTTACTAAAACATCCCCATCAAATATATCAAATGTGCCTGGGGGATTATATGAAGCCGATGAATGTGGGCTCTTTCTTAAGAAATTATGTAAAACTATGCAGGCCATAACTACATGTTTAGCTGACTCTGGTTCCAGTAGTAGTGGCTGACGAAGTACTCTAAAGACAGAACTAATGACGCCAAACGTATTTTCCACAACAACACGGGCCGATGATAATTTCTTATTAAAAAATATTTCTTTTGTACCTTCTTCGTATTCACCAGGGTACGGTTTCATCAAATTTCTATGCAAATCAAATGCCGTATTCCCTAAAAATACATAAGGCATATCAACATTTCCATTTGGAAGCGGAGTTGGTGTAGGTAGTCCTAACGAGTTGTCGATCATCTTATTCAACAAGATGGAATTATTTAAAACACCACCATCGCTTATTCGGCCCTGGCATCCTACATCAGCAAACAAGAAACAGTAGTTACTATCTACCAACGCCATTAATACGATGCTAAAGAATTTTTTATCGTTAAAATCTTCTGAGCCTCTGTTGATAGTTGCCCTCAATGAGACATGTTTCCCATCTATAGCGCCAATAGCATGTGGAAATCGACTACAGAATCCATGTTCTATGGTAAGCCAGCCTTCTTCCGTGTTAGGCATCTGTAAAAAAAAATATTATTAAATAAATTTATATTTTCAGGGTGACCAGAACCAAGACCTGAATGAAAACTCAAATCAAACAATTGAGTCAGAACCGGTGGCTTATGCTAATACTTCAAACTCAGAATGTCAGCCAGTTTCAAATCTCTCATCTCAGTTTCAGGCTGTTACTCAACACCTCTAACGTCACAACACACAACAGGTAACAATGACTACAATCAGAAGGAGACAGCACAATCCAACTGAACTTATACAAGCTAAACACCAAACGGATAAAGCATTTAAGATTCTCAAAATGGGATCACAATGGAAATTAGAAGATGATGATGAATGCAATATCTTTGGAAAACTAATTGGAAAGAGACTGCGTAGATTACCAGTCAACTTCCAATACTGAAAATTACAATACAGTGTCAGTAGTAGAGGTATCATCTAATCAACTAATATCTCTACCAGTCAAGAAACAATCATAAGTTTTTCAAGCCCTAAATGATAAGCATTATAGTGGTATTTATAATGACTGCCTGTTATCTAATACTACTGAATGAATAATTGATGTGGTAAATTAATGAGAATCTATTCAATTATAGTAGGTAAAAGTATGTGATGATTAATAAAATATTTCCTTACCTTAACACAGTCCTTAAGCACCTGGTATATGGCAACACAAACTTCTAGTACAATTTTTGAGATAATTTGAGTTGACATCTTGAACAACAAATGTAGACTCCGGTAGCTATCGCCAGAAGCCAGGAAGCGTAAAGTTACAGCCAGTCTAATCTTCGGTGGTATACACTCTCTCCATTTAGTATCTTTCTTTGCAATGATTGGCTCAAGTTTTTGTAATAAGAACTCAAAGTCTGTATATGACATTCTGCAAAAATTATTGAATTCATGTGAGGGTTCTACCAACATTTCCTGAAGTTGTTGCTCCATTGTCTCCCTAAAGACAATAAAAAAAGTTAAAGGTTCATTATCTAATACAAAAATAATTATGAATAATTCATTTAATAGGTAACTCCATTGCCTATAATAATTATTATTATTCATCTACAGTGCGAAAAAATGGTAACTTTTATTTTACTGTTAGTAATAATTAGATTTTTCTGTCGTTACCTTGTACGATTTTTGTGCATTTTTAACATCCACCGGTGTCGTCTCTTCCTAGGCTTCTTAACAACTTTGTATTTATGTACTATTTGTATATACTGATAGGATGCACTAAAATATGCTGCTGCAGCGGTAAACACGTCCATTGCTAGGTAAATTCAATTTATTTAAACTACAAACATTTTCGCGAGTATTTCATTAATTTGGCCTTTTTTGCTGTTGCATGCCAAGTGTGGATGTCGAGTTTGCGCTATTTGGACTACGTACAAATATTTGGACAAATGCGGCGAATATACTACGCGAATACGCAACGCCAAGTGAAGTGCCACCTTTATACAAAACAATGGAATTGAAGTAATGTTGTGAAATAATTCCAAAAAAAGTTTCTCACAAAACAATGTTGTTTTCTATATAAATATTATCCTTTTCGAGAATTATTCTTTTTGTTTTGTTGCAAACAATAAATCTAACTAATTTTTACAACGAAAGAAGACACTTACTATTTACAAGATGATTTTTAATTTATTGTAAAATTAATGAAACATGTGGTACGTACCCTCAGATCAAAGTATTAAAAATTTTACTTAGATATCAATTACATGAGATTTAGGAATCAAATAAATTGCTCTTTTAATTCTTAACAACAGCCAGTGTTGTGTTAACTTTATTTTGAATTGACAGGTGGTTATGAGTGATGACAGATCTAAACTTGACTTTATCAGAAATAATCTGTGCTTAGAGAAGTTAGAATAATTCAGGTTAATTATAATTTTATATGAATAGTTATAATATTTAATTAATCATAATGTAGGATTTAAACAACTAGAAAACTTTAAAAAAAGACTAGTAACGATGACTTCATCATGATTTTAAATACTGACATTGGATTTCTCCATTTTTTTTTGGCATGATTAATCAGATCAAGAAGGTGCTGGGCTGAAGTCAAGTCATTCCTCATGAAGGGTGCTTTATTTATTATGGTTTCTTAAGTATGAAAAAAACTCGAATTAAACAAATGTCTTCAACGGCTATTATTAAATGATGGATTCTGAAGCATGATTAAAAAAACCAATATCTCCATACCATATTTTTAAGTTTAAAGCTAGGAACACTTGGAGATTTCTTGTGGTTACAATTATAAAAAATACTTTTCTTACTTGTAGCTCTGTATGAAACATACTCCATACTACTACGCGGACATTGTCTGTACTCTTAGTGGTCCTTCACAATACATATATGATATACAGGGTGACTGGTGAATTACTATCAATATTTAAGGAGCATACTCGGTACATGATTCTCATTCGAATTATGTAAAAAAAATAGGTACTTAATTTTTGACCAAATTTCCGTATAAATAAATAAAGTGTGTACACGTTCCAAGTGTTCCAAGTGTGAACGCGTGCGGCGGCGTGCTGATACAACAACACGCGGCCGCGCGCGTATGTGTGAGTGTGTGTGTATACCTAATTTGTAGGGTGTTCATACGATGCGTAATTAATTACATAACTTTTGGTTAACTTTACTTAGAAGTTTATTAATATTTATGTTATATTAATTTTTATTTTGTCATATATGATCGTCAAATATCACGTCCTCAAATATCGATAGTAATTCACCAGTCACCCTGTATATATATATTTTAATATCGGTAGCCGCCTAAACACTGATGGTGAGGTCCAGTGTTTTATTTGATTTATATAAGATCCATGCAATGAGTTTAGAAATGTAGAACGAGTGGTTAGACATAAGAGATTTTCGCATCTCATTATCACTAAAATGGCGCGCCTTAATTCACTGATATCCAGCATTCCTAAAATTTTATCGCAATGTATATCAAACAACTCTCCCAGATCAGAGTAATTTAGTAAGAAGGGATAAACTTGCTATATCTGTGGGATTAAGACAGAACTGCTAAGCACTTGCTGGTGGGATGCAAGATACTCCTGAACTGCGGCCAATACTGGCGTCGTCACTATAGGGTTCTAGAGATCATACGTGTAGCGGTTAGTCTTTCGGTAGCCAGAGCGCAAAGGTAAATAACCACAAACGAGCGATCAGTAGGTTTTATGAGAGAAGACACTAGGGTTATAAAATCAAACGTCTAGCATTACTCTATCCTTAAGGCGGCTCCGGATTAGACTACAATGATAACAATACAAAATCCCAGAGGATTGTGCCTCGGCCTTATTAACGAACTCACTTGAAATAGGTTCGTCGGGGATTTGTACGCGGTAGAAGTGGGAGCGAGAGGTATATCAGATAAATCTCTCTACAACGAACTAAAATATTTGGACCTGTCCAGAACTAATATCACTGCATTCTTGGAACATACTTCGAAAACAGCCCTAGTAGGTTTTTTTTTAAATTTTGTTAGGTAGAGAGTTTAGCTTAGACGGTGGAGGTGAGCCTTTATCGCAACTTCCCTCCATGCAACGCGATGGATCCGGCACACGTACGGTGAATCCATTGCCTAGAATCATTTGAAATAACTAATAAAACTTATAATCAATATCTGAATTGTTTCAGCTCCCGGACATTTATGAGCAACCATCACGTACATTGGTCTAAACTCTAAAGTAATTTACAACTGGATTTGTAGAGAGCGCTAATGTAAACCACTCTTCCGTTCACATCATTATTATGAATGAACTTTATTTGTAACGTTTTGATGTGATATTCTTTTGTTACTGAATTCTCGGACTTTCTGTCTAAGTCTGTGGACGAGAGACTCTTCGTGATTAGCTATTGGTGATATGTTAGATGTACAGCTTCACTTAAGTGGTGTAACATTTACTATGAGGCTATTTATAAGTCAGTCGCCACTCCACAAACTAATGGTTCTTCGAGTAGGATGTACATATAAGATTGTTTACCTAAATTCTTAATCAGTGAGAAACATAAGTTAACCCTTGGTAAGTAAGCAAAAATTGTTTGAAAAAAAAATTACATTTTTTATTATAATTCCCTCCTCTAAAACATTGATAATAGACCTCAGACCTTCGCGAGTATTCATTCAAATGAAAGTAATATATTCGGATTAGGTATGTACTACGCGCAATTTATTATTTTTAACGGAGAACCGAGATATCGACCGTGATCAAGGTCGCTGCAAAGTAAGTATAAATAACGAAATACGCGAAGTAATCCGTAAATATTAATTTCATTTAAACATTGATAATATTCGCTCTTAAAGTTATAGCAATCCGATCAGAACTAACATCTATTTATATATATATTCTTTATTGTACACCAACATAGATAAATAATAGAAGTAACATAAAGAAAAGAAAATGTACAACAGGCGGCCTTATCGCTAAAACAGCGATCTCTTCCAGGCAACCTTTGGTAGAGGAGAGAGATAGGATGGTAGGGGTGTACAAATTATAAATATAGATACAATATATATATACATCCATATATATGTTTATATACGATACATAAATAAATATACCATAAATATATACTTATATAATAATATAATATACATACACATTATAAATATATACATTTACATACTATAGATAGTTACATATTATGTCACGAAGCAAGATAGTGCTCTTTTATCATTTTTTTAAAAGAAGTCAAGGTTGGTGCACGTCTTGCTTCGAGTGGAAGAGAGTTCCAAAGACGAATAGAATGGACAGTAAAAGAGTGAGTGTAAAAAGAAGTTGTATGAGGTGGTATTTTTAACATCAAATTCTCTTCAGAACGAAGATTATGACTATGTGAAGAACCAAGAAATTGAAAACGTTCTTTTAGATATGAAGGAGAAGACGGATTGAACAGAATACAGTACAGAAGTTGAAGGATGTGAGTATTCCTGCGAAGCCGGATTGGGAGCCACTTGAGCTTTTTACGAAACTCAGAAACGTGATCATATTTACGAAGACCAAATATGAATCGGATGCAAAGATTTTGGAGACGCTCAAGTTTATTAAGTTGCTCCTCTCTTAAATCAAGATAACATGCGTCAGCATAATCGAGAATTGGTAGTAGGAGTGACTGTGCTAACATAACTTTGGTAGGGATGGGTAGAAAGTTGCGTAATCTTCGGAGGGAGCCAAAGGCTGCAAAAATTTTTTTACTTACCTCACTTACCTGTGGTTCCCAAGACAGGTGCTGGTCAAAGGTAATTCCCAAATTTCTAGCTGTGACACTGAACGGTATGTTAACACCGCTAAAGTGTACAACCGGGAGATCCGAAAAAGATATGCGAGAAATTAATTTTGAACTACCAATAATCAGCACCCGTGTTTTATTTGGGTTAACTCGTATTCCAAATGCAGTAGACCACTTAGAAATATTGGATAAATTATTATTAACAAAATGTATAGTTGCAGGAAGGTTCGCAATTTTACATTGTGAATAGATCTGGAGATCATCTGCATACAGGTGATAGAGAGAAGATATATGAGAAGTGATGGTACTTATAAAGACCGAAAACAAGAGAGGAGACAACACGCCACCTTGTGGAACGCCAGCAGTTATAGGAGCCCATTCTGAGAAAGAATCTTGAACTCTTATCCGTTGCCGGCGCCCATACAAGTAAGAATGAAACCAGTCAATTACTTTAAGAGATATGTTAAGAGAACACAAAATAGCAAGAAGAATATCAAAGTCTACAGCGTTGAAAGCATTACTAAAATCTAATAATGTCAACACAGTAACCCGTTGATTATCCATTCCTAATCTAATGTCATCAGTTATTTTGATCAGAGCCGTAGTCGTACTATGACCAGGACGGAAGCCAGATTGTAAAGGATTCAATAGGACATTTTTTGAAAGGTATTGGTTTAATTGATTGTGAATAAGGCGCTCAAGTACTTTAGACAGGAAAGGGAGAATGGATATAGGACGATAATCAGTGTAAGATGAAGGATTTGTTTTTTTGGGGAGGGGGATGACTTGTGCGTCTTTCCAGGATTCAGGGAATTCACAAAGGATAATGGATTGGTTTAAAATATGTGTGACTACAGGAATTATAATATCTAAGATTGGGAGGATCATCTTACGACTAATGCAATCCGAACCAATAGCATCAGAATTTATTGCTAAAATGTTCTTCTTAACATCACTATGAGTAAATTGACTAAAGAAAAAAGGAGAATTTGCAGGAGTTGATTTGGCAGAAATTTCTTTTAAAGTATTAGACTTCACAGAAGTGTCGAAAGTTTGAGAGGTCGAAAAATGATTATTTAATTCATTTAAATTAATATTGTGAGTATTTATGTTACTAGAAGATTTTCCAACTCCTAAGGACTTGAGAAATTTCCAGACTCTAGCCGACTCCTCTTCCTCAGCTATAGATTTATGGATATGGCGTCGTTGACTATCTCTACATAGCCTGTTGCAGCGATTGCGAACCTTCAGATACTTGTCGCGATTTGCGTCAGTCGGATTACACCTATACTTAGCCTTGGCAACATTCTTTCTTACTTGGAGCTTCTTTATTTCTGGGGTGAGCCAAGGTGCAGGAAGGTGTTTTAGCCGGACAGGACGAATTGGTGCATGTAAATCATACAGTTTAGTTAATAGGGAATTAAAAACTGTAACTTGCTCATTAACTGTATCAACATTTAAAATAACACTCCAATCAATGTTGGCAGCATCCTCCCGCAGACTATTCAAATCCATTCCACCAAAATTACGCTGCAGAAGAATTCTCGATTTTGCTTTGGGTGGTTTGATTTTATAGGAGAGATAAAGAAGATCATGATATGAAAAAGCAAGGGCGGGGCACTGCCCATGCTTTTCAACATGATCAACGGAAGAGACCAAAATTAAGTCGAGAAGAGAAGGAATAGAGTTAGGAAAGGAATGAGTAGCAGATAGGGGTAGGATTTGTAAATCTGCACTATTTAGTACAGATTTCAATAGTCTAGAGCGATGGTCATTTTTTAAAAGACATGTATTAAAATCTCCCATAAGAATGGTATGGGCATACAAAGGTTTAAATCGCTCTAGAAGGATTTCAAATGATGAAAAGTAATCGACCGTGAGGTTAGGACTATAGTAAACACCTAATAAAATCTTAATATTACCAAAGATAGCCTCAATAAAAAGGTGTTCAGCCCCCTCATCGGACAGAGGTGTCGATTGACTTATAATTGAAAAAGGAATGTGAGAACGGAGATAGATCGCCACTCCACCACCTGCCCGACCTACACGGTCGTTACGGATCAAATGAAATCCAGGAAGAGAGTAGGAAGTAGAAGGTAAGCAGGGTTTAAGCCAGGACTCTGATACGAGAATAGCATGTATTTTATTGCAATCAAATGATGAAAGCATATCAGGATAATGTGCAGGAATACTCTGAGCATTAATATGGATAACATTAAAACATTTCAGACAGTCTGAGAATAAAGAATTTATAGTTTCACCGAGCGAAGGGATACTATGAAAGCTGTCATTACTGCTCAATCCATCAGAAGAAAGAGAAAGAAAAGTTTCGTCCAAATCGTCATTGTTTCTAGACATTTACGAATTAAATATTCAGCAAATAAAATAAATAAAAATATAAAGATAAATATATACAATATATATATGTAAAATAATAATAATATATATTAATTTTATATTTACAAAATAAAAATAGGTAAATGAATAATTATACGCTAATTAATTTCATAAGAACACTCACCCGCCAGTTGCCTAGGAATAATCACTTAAACACAAACATAACAAAATAGAAACAATAATAACATTAAAAACTAACAATAACAAAGAAAAATAATCATAAATTTATTAGGCAGCCATAACAATTTTTTACTAAAAAGGAATATTATTATATTACATTATATTACATCTATGTATAGAACTAAAAAAACAAACATCCAAAGCAAGAAAACTATGGCGCCTGATTGACAAACGTCAGAATGACGTTAACTTTTACACAACACAAAAATTAAATCGAAAGCAGGTAAACAGAGAAATAATTATAAAATTATACGAAAACAAACAATAATAAGAAGAAAGATAAAATATAAAATAACTATTTCTTAACCACGCGCTTTGACCTCTGCAATGAAACTTTATCGCTAGTGTTTGCGATGGGGATTTTTTGGACTGGGGACTTACGAGTTGAAATCGAGTCAAGATCAGATAAACATTCGGCACGATGTCTAGATCCATCTGGGGCGATAATGTGTATCAAACCGTCTCGTGTCCAACACTTGTTGATGCCGAACCGCTTCCTGGCCTCCATAAACACATTGTGTCGGCTTTTCGTCAGGAACTCTGACTCTGTGACACCGGTGCCCTTCAACTTCGTTTTGGCGAACCAGACCTTATTCCTAATGGCAGTATCGGTAAATTTGACCACTATAGGTCTGGGCTTGCTGTCCAAAGGTCTTCCCAAGCGATGACAAGTTTTGATACTGCTGGTAGAAATATCCGGCAAGTTCAAGTGCTCCGCAACAAGGCTGGTAACGCGAGCAGTGGCATCCTCGGATTTCTCTTCACTAACACCGTGGAAAAGAAGCACTTTTCGACGTCTCTGCATTTCAGTCCGATCCATTTCCCTGGCGAGAAACTCAATTTGTCGCTGAAGTCCACTTAGTGCAGTGAGAACAAAAGACTTAAAAGAATTGAACTCCGATGAAAGAGAAGGCACAGTTGCAGGTGTTGATGTCCTCTGCAAGTCTTGCTGGAATTCATTCATACGGCTGTTGAATAAGTCAGTCATTGCAGCCAGAGACTCCTTGATAGATTCCATTGTTCTTGTGTAGTTTTAAAGTGACAAATAATTCAAGTGATAAGTAATTTTAAAGAGGATTCACTATCTGGTGGGTAGAGTAGGTCACATACACATAATATATTATAAATTAACTTGTTTTAAATAAATATTTACTATAAAACTAAAAAAAAAATCTTTAAGAGCTTTTAAAAGTGGTGTTGCTTGTTTTCACTCCTACCATCTATATAATTTATAAATCTCTAGATTACGTCTGAGCCATAAAAGTATCTTAATACGATTACGATCTATTCAACGGTTTATGGAACGGTCAAATACAGTCGGTAATGTTTGACATGAGTTCATGGTAATGATGGTGGTGATGATGATGATCCATTCATGCATGCATCCGTCCACTCATCATACGCAAGGAGAGCCCGGTCCTTCAACTTCAAAGAAGTGACCAAAATGTGTTCCAGACTACAAAAAATAACATCCGACTTACTTGTAGGTGGAAGAAAACCTTTTGAAGTATTTTCTATATTTTTAAGTGATTAAGTTTAGGAACAGATTGAGATTGTATGTAGGTTTTTCTGAAAAATATGCATGTGATCATAGCCGTCATTTATTATTCTCTCGGTAGCAGAACTCAAAAGATTTATTGGTAGGTAAGTATATTATTATTGTCTTGATATCATTCTTTCCCTGCTACGAAATTATACTGGTCAAAAGATGAAGACAAAAATGTATCAATTGTAAGAAATTGAACGAGTAACAAATTTTTACTCTATAAAGGAAAATATTCATCTATGTTATAATGCTGATCTGGATAAAAAAAATAAAGTTGCTAAATTACCACCCATTTTTAAAATAAAGAAACATTAAAAATGCCGGCCGACCATCTAAAAATCCATTACCTTCATTGGAAGGTTCAAATATTGATTCGCTTCGATAATATTGGTCCTGTCATAGAGGAGCACGTAAATATTTTTTTTTGGTTATGTTCGTTCCGTTCAGAACACGCAAAGAAAACAAAGCCCATACAGCCATGTCTTTTGTATTTTCTATTTTTAATTATTTTTAAATTTCTTAATTAGGGTTGCCAACACTTCATCAGCGAAATATAGTATTTTCCAAAATAAGGTGTAAAAAATATATTACATTTAAAAGAAATACAGTATTTTAATGGAAAAACAAAAAAAGAGAGAAATATTTATTTGTTAATTATTTAATTTATAAAACCTATATTTTTTGCAAAATTGACAAAATTGACTTTGTCAATTTGACATTGACAAGTACGTAACCCAACCGTTCGGACGTTATCGCCTATCGGGTACTTTAAAGGCGCGTTCTTATTTTTTTTAATTTAAGGATTTGGTTGTTAGATTTGTCGGTGTTGAAAATATAGTATTCTTACATACTATATATTTTTTCAAGAGTTTATAGTACGCAGACCCGAAATATAGTACAATACTACATATACGGTTATAGTACGGTTGGCAACCCTAGTCTTAATCTCCTTTTTTATTCTTGACACAATTTTTTATATCAGGCCTAAGCCACGTTTTCTATTAATTTTCTTCTTAAATATTTTTTTTAATTATAAGCCATGTCTTTATCTTCTATATATATAAAAATGGATTGCTGTTCCTTAGTCTCGCTAAAAGTCGAGAACGGCTGAACCGATTTGGCTATTTTTAGTCTTGAAATACTCCTGGAAGTCCAAGGAAAGTTTAAAAGGTGAGAAAAATTGGAATAATTGCCGGGAAAACCCTAAAAACAGCCCTTTTCTATTTCCCATACAAACGATTTTTTGTCATTAGACTTGACAACTAACTAATATGTCAATCATTCTGTTCGATTGAAACAGTAGAAATTTAATAAATACCAATACCGGGTTATTGAAGACGGAATAGAGTTTGCCACGTCAGCTATACCTATATTACTAATGACGAAATTAACGCGGACGAAGTCGCGGGCAAAAACTAGTTTATAATATTTTTTGTCAAATTCTTGTTTTTTTTTACATTCCGTCTTTTTTCAATATCAAGTCCTTGTTATGTCATTTTTAGTACAATTCATTTGTCACAATCGATAAAACGGTCAAATTCTGAAAATAGCTGAGAAACAAATATCTTAAACAAAACGAATAAATTTGTATTATATACATATGTACAAATAACAATTACATTTCATTTATAGTAGAAACAATAAAACCATAAACTGGCAAGTAGCATTCTTCAATGCTTAGTATTTGCTGAAGGGATCGCGGGATATCTTCAGCAGTTTTAAAAATACTTAAAAGTTGGTCTACAAGGACCATCCTTTGAATACTAAACTGTGAACAACCAAAAAATATATGTTTGAGGGTTTCATCATCACTATTGCAATATCGACAAGTTGAAGAGTCAAAAACACCAATCCTAAAAAGGTGAGCACCAAAACGACAATGTCCCAGACGCAAACGACAGATTGTGGTATAATACTTCCTATGGCTATAGTCACTACCCCGGGTAAACCAGGGAGAAGAGACCTTTTTCTTTATTGTAGCGAAAAATTCACCTTTACCACCTGATGCCACAAGTTGTAAAATTCTTTCAGTAACTTGAGTTTGAAAAGGGATAGAGCGTCTGAATAAGGAATTGGGAAATTTAAAAAGTATGACTTAATTGATTGTGGGCCAGATTTGTAATAAATTTAGCAAAATAGTCTGCTTGCTCTAGAATAGGACTATTTGCTTGTTTTGAGACAGCAGGTGATAAAACTCTTATTTTATATATAATATAGTTAGTTTTTGAATTTAATTGTGGATTTTGTAGTGCCGTTAATAAACTTAAACTATCCATTATTATAATCCACTTAGGATGAGTCTGTGTTTGAATGTGCTCCATTTACTCCATATTCAGCGGAGTATATGCTTGTGAGTGGATTCAGCCTATGACCGCATCCACTTTTGATCTGACTATCATAGACAGTTATAGAGACTGCTTCATTGTTCCTAGACCCATCGGTATATATCTGATGATATCCCTGCCACCTATCAAGTTCCCTATAAATGTCTTCCTTATATTATGTCTTCCTTATTATAACCCAGAGTAACAAGGCCATGCTAGAAAATATATTATGTTTATTAAAAATTTGTTCTGTTTCAGAAAAACCTTGAAACAAATATGAATTAATATTGGCAGTCCTGTTAATAGTGTCCCGTAGTTTAACAAGAAGTGGATGGTTACTGACGGAGAGCAACCTTGCAAAAATTTTTGATTGTAAGTATTTAAACCTAAGTGCTAATGGAGGTATATTACATTCAACCTGCATTGACACTATGGGAGTAGTTCGCATGGCACCCATTATAATATGCAAACATTTGTTTTGTATCTTTTCTAATTTATCTACTATAGTTTTTACCCCTCAAAACAAAAAAAAACATATTCAAAATGACTCTTTACTAATGAATTATACAATGTTAATAGAATACTTTTTTCACCACCCCAATATGTGCTTGTTGAAGATTTTAAAACATTACAAGCATTTAAAGCTTAAGATTCTAGAGTTTCAGCATACTTATTCCATCTAGAATTGTTTGTAAAAATAACACCTAAAAACTTTACAGAGCTCTCTACAGACATAACATTATTATTGAACAAAATATTTACATTCCCATTTCTAATTCCATTTTTTGAAAAGACAACAACAACTTTTTTCATTGCTGACCTCCAGCCGAAGGCTATCAAAATAGTTCTTTAGTCTTAGGAGAGTTACATTGAGGACTGATTGTACACTTTGTACATCTTTGTAAATCACCAGCAAACTGTAGATTAGAAACTTCACACCCCAGAGTTAAATTTAGCTAATGTATGATTAGGATAAAAAGCAATGGGCTCAATACACCACCCTGTGATACATCCTACAAGAATATTTTGGACCAAATAACTGATTGTTGACTTTAACAAACACCTTTCTGTAGTTCAAAAAATTAAAAATCCAATTTACAACTTTTCCAGGTGCCTGTAGTAATGATAATATTGAGGATGATTTGTTCAGATTTACATTATTGAAAGCCCCTACAATGTCAAGAGAAACACCAACTAGTACTTTATTCTCGGAACGAGCATCGTGGATATCCAGACCGAAATGACGGAGACTATCACAAACAGAACGGCCACAACAAAAGCCAAACTGATTGTAAGGTAAAAGATTATTACTTTCTATGTGAAAACTTAATCTCTGTTTTATTAATTGTTCAAAAATTTTTCCAACACATGAACTCAGTGTAATAGGATGATAAGAATCAGCCAAATTAAAGTCTTTGCCAGGTTTTAATATTGGTACCAAACAGTCAGTTTTCCAATCCTCTGGGATAATAGAAGATGACCATAAACTATTTAATGCACTTAAAAAAATAGATAGAGTTTGAACATTTAAAAGTTTAAACATTTCGTAGGAAAGCCAATCCAGGCCACATGAAGAATCTTTTCTTGAGGCTAAAGCAGATTTAAACTCTTGCATAATAAAACAACCGATCATGTATGAATTATCACTATTTACTCCAAGAACATTATCTATACTTATCTGTTGTGAAACAGTATCCGGTGTGTATTTATATAAAAATGTTTGAATCCAATTGAGGTCAGAAAATAAGTTAGAACTCGGAAAGCTTTTTTGAATTTTCTTATTTTAATCCAAATGCGATTTATAGATGTACTTGACACCTTTTTCTAAGACGGTTATAATAACTATCAGTTGTGTTATGGTTTAAGCTGGGCCCGGAGAATTTGATTGCCAATAGAATAATAATTGAACAAAACTTTCTGTATGAGTCAAGGAGATCACTATTGTCAACTTTAAAGTTCATTAACATTTTATTAACAATTTGTTCATAACTATCCCAATTTACTAATTTCAGATTGCTGTGAAAAGGAATGTTGTTCAAGGGAATAGAGGGTCCATGTTGATCTTACGAGAGTAAATTTTGTGATAGTTGGCAGATGATAACTGCCTAAAGGGTCCTGATGAACTTGACAGTCACAAGAAAGAAATAAAGAAGAAGATACCATAGTTAAATCTAGACTGTTTGGTTTCCAAATATGAGAGTTGTTGGTTGACCATTATTTAAAAGTATTAAGTCTTGGTCATCCATGGAATCCATAATAGCTTTGCCCCGAGAATCTATGCGACTGCAACCCCAAAAGTGTGATGGGCGTCAAAATCGCCTGCAATTATCAACGGTTTTGGAATACTGTACAATAAACGATTGAACTTCGCCTTTTCAAAAGCAGAAGAACTATTACCAGGACTGTAAAAACTAACCAAAAAATGCATTTATGTTTCAGTTTAATAACAATTACTACATTTTGTAACGAATCATCATAAAAAGTATCTAGTTTAGAGAAATGTATACCATTTTTAATTAATATTGCTACGCCATTATGATCATTACTGCAGTCATTCTTAATAATGGTATAACAACGTAAATTAAATTGAATGTTAGGCTTGAGCCAAGTTTCTAAAATAAGAGCTACATGTATATTATTTTTGTATAAAAATTTTTTAAACTCAAGTCTGTTACTTAACAGACTGAGCGTTCCACTGTACAATATTTAAGATTTGGTGGTTGAATGTGACGATTTGTTATTTTTATACTGTATGGTTTCTTTAATAGCTGAGCTAATAAATAGTGAACTAATACTTATATTTTGAGTTTTATTTAGAGTAATAACTTTTACTATAAAGTCTGTTAATAGGGTCATTGCTTCAGAATTTGATAGTATTGCTTGGATTACTTCTTGCGAATTTAATTTTTTATTAGGGGAGGGAAAATTTAATGAATTTTTTAACGTGTCAGCATATGACTTGGGTTTACTGTTTGCGATTTTCCTTTGCCTTATAGGGCACTGGCTAGAGATGGCAATGTGATTGCCATTACAATTAATGCACTTAGCTTTGTCAATGTTAACCTTGCATTCTTTGAAAGAATGCCCCTCTGTGCATATGGAGTATCGCGGTGAATTTTTACAAAATTTAGCTAGATGATCATAGCGTAAACATTTAAAACACTGTTTTATAGGTGGGACATATGTGGAGACAGGCAGGCGCCACATCTTAATGTGAACATAGTCCGGCAGTGACGTAGCAGACGCAAAAGTTATTACTACGCTCTGATTTTCCCCACCGCACCTACCCCGCTCCCCCCACGAACCGTTCGCCTGGCACCGCTGCCGGTATTTATCACCGAAATTGCTATGACTGCATTTTAAATCTGTGATATCTTCGAAAATATTTATTTAATTTACATGCTGGAAAAAGCCATATTGATCTTTATTAAATGCACAATGTATTTAAGATACTTAATTAAAAATAAGGATTAATGCTGTATTGCTTAAAATCGCTTCGTAAATAAGCCATTATTTCTCGTACAAAGTAAAGGATAAAAAATGGTTATTGTGGGTTATTCCTAAGAAATAAACATTTACCATCACGGACTCTTTTGTAGACCTTTTTAAGTTGTACAATACTGTAGTACATTGTTTTGATCTATCTT
Organism: Danaus chrysippus; assembly: GCA_916720795.1. Taxonomy (NCBI): domain Eukaryota; kingdom Metazoa; phylum Arthropoda; class Insecta; order Lepidoptera; family Nymphalidae; genus Danaus; species Danaus chrysippus. The sequence continues at coordinate 1,195,805 of CAKASE010000080.1, read as the reverse complement.
GTAGGATTCAGTCAGCGTTTGCAATGAAAGCGCAAAAAATGCGATTTTTACGACCTCACATTAGAAACCTCAAAAATTGTAGCCTATATGTTATTCTGATGTATAAGCTATATTGTGGTAAAGTTTCATTCAAATCCATTCTGTAGTTTTTACGTGAAAGAGTAACAAACATCCATACATCCATACTTACAAACTTTCGCCTTTATAATAGTAGTAGGATTATCTTCATTAGAATAACACTAATAATCTATTTGCCCTAGTAAAGTATTATTTTGTTGGTACAGGTCGTCAGGTGACGTGCGAGGCGCGGTTCGTGTGTGGGTGAAGGGTGGTCGGGCGAGAGGAGCTGCCAGCGCTCTGTTACATCACCCCACACTCATGAAAGATGATGAGCTCCTGCAGGCTGTGCACGATCAATTAGTACAGGTGAAGGATGCATTATCAGATACACAAAAAAAATAGGGAAGGAAATGGGTCCATTATCAGATACCTAAATAAAAATGCCAGTGAAGTATGAACCCATTTGTGGGAATACCGCTTGCTGGTCTCACTAAGGATAGTCTTGTTGTAGCAATGAAAAGATCCTGCTCAATTCGTTGTAGGTTTTTATACATACGCAAATGACCAATTAGCGTTTGTTTTTGATTTAGTATTATTGATTATACTATTGAAGAGATAATGTAAGTGTGAATGATGTAAGTTAAAGACGAGGGTTATGCATTTAACTAACAAAGAATAGCAGAAGTATTTTTTTTTTAATATAACTGTCTCAAACATTAATATTTATTCTTATAGTGTAACTCCTGTATATTACTATACATTTTAAAAAGTTAAGATTCACTTATAAGAGACATAGATTATGAACTTTACAATTTGTTTCCTTTGTAGGAGGAATGGTGGGAAATGGCTGGTGAAATATCCGAGCGTAAAGGTGATATCAGAACTGCTGTTGATTACTATTCTAGAGGCAACAACTACGCAAGAGCCGTTCAACTAGTAAGAGAAGTTAGTACTATCTATTTGAAACTTTTGTTTTTAATTTTTATTATATAATTTGTTGTTCTTCAGGCCTGTCCCGGTGAAGTGACCAGGTTGGAAGGAGAGTGGGGCGCGTGGCTTGTATCATCGCGACAGGCGGGCGCCGCTGTACCTCATCTCATAGAGGCTGCTCGAACCGATGATGCTCTCACTGCGGCTCTGAAGGCACATCATTATAAAAAAGCTCTTCAAATTGTGCAGGTATTATTAATAATATCTGGTTACCGAGCTTTGCTGGGTATTTAGGAATTATTAGTATATATTTTGGTTTTTTGTTTTTAATTTCGCTTAGGCATTTTTTATTCAACACGTTAAGAAAACAGAAAACAATATAAATCAACAATTAATTTCTTAGTCTAACCTTAAAACAAACATTCGTTGACTTCCTGGTACTCAACAACGCCATCTGCTGTTGCGTCGTTAAAGCAATTAGTAAAAGCAAGTAGCAAAAAGTAGTATTACTATTCGCCACTAGATGTCAGGGAGTCATATTTTAAACGACAAATTTTTGTTATTCTTTGACAAATTTTTGTTATAACCGTGAGCTCTATTAGCACAACGCACTTTAAAATTGGCGAGCGCATTTTAAAAAAAGCCATTACCCTCTAGGTCCGTTAAATTATGCATGTGAATGAAAAAAAAAATATATTGTAGACATGATGTTGTATGGTATATTGTTTTCATTATTAAAAGTGCCATCCAGATGTATGACACGAGTGGTAAGTGGGTGGTGGCTCGGGCCCACGCTCCGGTTACAGTACAGCAGCAGGTTGCTGTTCAGTGGGCAGGGTCATTGACCGCCCGGGGACTGGCAGCACTCGAACATTAACCTAACACCAACTAACTGACAGCTATTCTATGGAAAACAGTTAAGAAATCGATTATCAATGCTAATGCATTACCTCCGGATACACGATCCCTTTAGAAATATTGCAAATTTGTACTTTTCAATGTCATATTGGCCTTAGTTATTATGTCACAATAACAGTCAGATTCAAATATGTATTTAGATGGGATATTGCAATCGAGTTGAGTGAGATGGGTGGTGGGATCACGAAGCGAGAAGTAGCAAGGCATAAAGCAGCGGTTCTGGCTGAAGAGAACCCGGAGGAGGCTGAGGCGGCTTTCTTTAGAACTTCGGCGGGGTGAGATATTTTTTTGATAAGTGACGTAATTTTAGTTTCAATGTTCATATACTTCATTCTGATTTGAGTAGTTTTATGTGACGTGTATAGACGGAGGAGGTGTTGGTCGAGCGCGGGGACCTGGCACAGTTTGAAGCCCTCATGACAAGAGAAGTGGTGCACTATTACAAAGACTTGGGTTCGTTCGGAAATTACTTTATTGTATCTCTGAAGACTGTCAAAATGCTTTGTTAAGAACGATAGTTTTTATAAAATGGTGATAGCTTGTTACCTTCGTCTATGACGTATTAACATACATGACACTTTCTTGGACAAGATAGAGATCAATAAATTCATAAGCTGGATAACTTACAGCAGCGATAGTTTGTTAAATTTAAACAGCTGTGCGAGTGCAAATTAAACTGTAAGTTTGTTTATGATGTTTAAATTATTGTAAATATTTTGATTCACACCATTTAAACACGCCGACTATGTTTAACTTTGTCGTAGGTATTGTGGTCTCTAATCAAATCACGCGTTATCAGCTGTGTAATAATTCTTATTTACAAATTTAATTTAACAAATCAGTAATTATAAAATATTGGCTTCACATTAAAGAGAAATTTCTTTGTGTCTGTGTGTGTGTGCGTGTGCAGCGGAGTGTTGGTGAATAGCTGACCATATTATAATAAGTGAAGATAAATTGTCAAGTCCTGTTAGTATAAGTAGTAGTAGTAGTAGTTAGCTGTAGTGGTTTGGTTTGATGGTTGTTTGATATTCTTTCTTCTTCATTTGTATTTTTTAAGTAATAGTTTTGTTATTGAGTTTTTATTGTTTTGTTATTTCTTTGTTATCTTGTTTTTTTATAATATTTTTGTTAGCTAGACAGTAATTTTTAGCAGTGCTGTGTACATCCATAATTGGTACATACTTACATCAGTTAGTGTTTTTTAAATGTTTAGTTTTAAGTGCTTATTGTATGTACTGTCGATGTGCCGTTCAAATAAAATAAATAATCACACTCTACAGGTACAGCTGTTAGCTGGCTCATACGACAGATCAACTCGAGCGTTTGAAGAATATATGGTTCCGTGGCAGGGACAACTCACAATGTGTACTCTGATTTCTTTGATGGTGAGGCATTTCTCTTATTTTACCTGAAATTTTGACTAAAACCCATATTGAGACTTAATCCTACTGTGCTTTTTATTTTAATTTAGTGTTATGACACGAATATCTAAATGTATTGCAGTTAAAGGGGAGGGACATGAGTTACTTGTTATGATGTGAGCACTTGTCTTGGAGTGAATAAGACACTCTATATTAGAGGTTGAGGTCTCTGGATCTGGGATAACTTTGTCTTGGAGTGCGTTGGATCGGTTGTCCCAGAAGAGACCCTGGGCTCGGGATATTGGGATGCTTTACAACCACTTTGTGAGGGCTATGTTTATTTAACTGAGTGAAATCAAAACTCGAAACGATTTCTGCCGTTATATTTCTCAATTTCAGAGGGAGCCAATGAAGGAGATGACTTATCTCATGACTCCAACCTGCCTCCTGGTGGTGACCAGCCTATGGAACACAATGAGCCACAAGCAGGCCCTTCTGGGATGACAAGACATACAGAACTGAATACTTCTACTACTAACGAACAGAATTTCATGTCCTCTCTGCCAATAGGGCAGTTGTATTGAATATTATTTTTACTAGATTCAATTCTGTTCTTGTTTTTGAGAATATGTATATTATATTTACTTTTCAGATTCCTTTAAGTATTTCCACTGTTAATATTATTTAATAACTGTTATATATTTATGTACGTGATTTTATTTTACAATTGTACATGTTAATTTTTTACTCTATTCTTTGTACTATATTATTTTGTTAAATTTGTTTGAAAGTATGTAGTTTGTAATGTCTTTGTAAAGTATATTTCGTTTCTATGATATTTATCCATTTCTGTATATTAAAAGTAATTTAATCTTTTTTTTAATATTAAATATATTATGCAACAAGTCTAACTCAATAATAATTTAACATTTAGGTACGGTAGTTAAATGAAATAATTATATCTTTATAGGTACAACTTTATTGAATGATCTTTAAAGTAATATTTGTAACAGAACATATCATACAAAGTTTTTGCGAGTGATAGTGAAATAGCTCCCTAACAAGTAATATACAAACAACAGTAAATGTAACAATTCATTTAATCCTCAGTTTCTGCACAACGACAACTTCATTTAAACAGTTCAGCTTCATTTAAACAGAACTTTTCACTAACATCCATCCGTTGCATACCTTTTTTTAAAGTATAGTTTTTTATTTAAATTTAAAGATGCATAATGTTTAATCTTAAACCTAACTTTCAATGTTAACAATAAATTACATTATAAGAGTAGATAGCATAGATTAGTAGATTTTTTAATTTGATATATTCTTTAAGTCAATCCTAGGCCCTCTAATGTTCTTAATCTACATTAACGATATTGGTTATTTGGGATTACACAGAGAAGTGTCATTATACGCAGATGACACAAGTCTATTCTTTTTTTGAGACTCAATACATGAGATAACATCGAACGCACAAGCTGTAATTTGCTGAGTATAAATGTTACAAAAACCTCCTGTATGCTTTTTTACTGCTAAAAATAAAAAAATCCGTAATTACGAATCCCTAACCATAAATAATATTAAACTCCAAAAATTAGAAACAGAAAAGTATCTTGGTTTACTATTTGATTACAAACTATTATGACAACCTCATTTAGATTACATATTTGCAAACTAAAATAACATCACTGACTGGAGCTTTACGCAGGTGTGTTTGATGTATTCCATATAAAGTTCGAACTATTATTTATAACTCATTAGCTTACTTGAATATTTAATAGAAGTATGGGGATCTGCACACAAAATTAATTTAAAAGATTTACAAAAATCACAAAACAAACTATTAAAAACACTACACCAACTGGACTACCGCTTTCAAACCAAAGAACTTTACAACAAAACTGATACACTATCTATTGGACAATTATACAAATACAAAACATGCATACTTATAAGAAAACTTCTCTCAGGATCTATACACACACAAACTACTTTTAAGACTAAATCACATAAATACTATACAGGTAATATACATCAAATACAAATACCTAAGTCTAGAACTAAACGTTATGGTAACGAAACTACAATTTGAGGGAGCGCTAATGTACAATAATCTACCGAAAGAAATATTTAACGAAAAATCTTTTTTGAAATTTAAGGCTAAATTAAAAACATATTGTCAAACTTTATAATTATATTTGAATGTTTGTATAAATAAGGTCACCATTAACTTCATAAATGTTTATTATTATGTCACTAGTTTAAGTTTCCTATGTAAGCGAACTTTGTTCTTAATGGGAAATAAATTATCTCTAAACCTAAACCTACCAACAGATGGCGGTATATAAAACAACCAACTCAGTACCGTATTTTGAAATTCTTGTTCAGTAAAAATTCTTGTGATCTTTTTGAGTAATAGAAAATATTATTTTATTGCCACATTGATTATTATTCATGTATTTTTTATATCTATGGATTTATTAGTAGCCTTTGAGTTTGTTTCTCACCTGGCTCCTTACTTGGATAAAAGACTAAACATTGCAAAACTTTGTTCTGAATTTGCAGGAATAGATCTTAAATTAAAAAATAGCATTTTGATTGTAAGTTACAGGCTTGGTGTTTTATTGTATACAATTTAATTTAAATTTATCCGGTAATCTCTGATTTTTTTTAAATTCTTATAATTAAATCCCTCATGTATAGTATACTGAAGGTAGTAGTCTAGCTGTGGTCAGTTGCTACAGCTCGAACATGGGCTAGCTCGAGCGGAGAAGTACCAAGATCGACGTGAAGTACTCTTTAATGTCTACGTTTCGTCCGAAGAGTGAGAGAGCCGGCTGTCCTTTCCCTTTTGCCTCCCCTTCCTATCCTCTTCCCCAATCAAGAGCATTAACACTGTCCATGGGAGACCGTTACTACTGTCGGTTACAACTATTCTCATAAAAAAGTATTATTTTAAATAGTACAAATGCAATGATAATGAGATGAAGAAAAAAATTACTGATCAAACCTTCATACAAAACAATATTGACGAAAAGAAAAGTATTTTGTTCCTACAACTGTATAAATAATGAAGAAAACTCATCTTGTACTTATTTGCTTGTTGTCCCTTATTTGATCCTGTCTGTACAAATTTTACAGAAAAGTATCAACATATAATATTTAAATTAGAATAAGAAAACAGTAAAATACTGCTTTTTAGGTAGGTACAGTTTCAGTCTTGATTTTTAATGTTCATTGTTACTTCTAGTCTAGTTTTCGTTTGTATGTATACAAATATTAATAGTATGAAAGATAAGTCACAGAATAATACATCATATGAGTCACATCATGTACACACACATTAGTATTTAATTGATAGCTTAAGACTTTGAGTTTGAAGATTATATTTACTCATGTTATATTATGTTTTGTGTTTATAACAAACTCATTTGAAGGATGTATATACGGAGTCCCAAAGTGTTATTATCTTCATATATATAAGCTTAACAAGTACAAGTATTACTGCTTAATCAAAATCAAAGACAATACAATACATCCACAATAACTATAATTCATTTCAATTCAACAATAATAATTTTCTTTATGATAAATGTGGTTTATATTAATATTATAAATGAAAACAGTTCAAGGTAAATCTGTTATAACAAAAACTTTTAGCCCCCTCTAGTGGCATAACAGATACTATTCTTTTAAAAACTAATTATTCTACAGAAATAAAACATTTAAGATGAGCAATGTTTTATCAGATTATAAATAACAATAAAGTAATTGCATCATATCAGAGAAGTATATCAAGTAGATTGGTTTAAATAAAATATTATGATCCAAAAGAAATTATATATAAAAGTTGTACAGTAACTGTTAAAGATATTGTTTGACAAGTGTTAATTCAATATAAAATAACTAAGTAGCAGACAAGTTGGAGATGTGCTGCTAGGCCGGCTGTGTTCATTGTTAGTTTTCATCTAACACTTGATGATCAGCCGTCATCTCCTGATGGATGAATCTCAAGTACAGTCCAATAACACCATCTGTAATACATAATACAATATTGTTATACTTATATAAAGACATACAAAGACACTTACTTCAATTATTGTCGGTTTAAAATAAATTATAAAATGTTTAAAAAAAATTACAAAAACACGCTTATGAAATAACAAACTAAAAAGTAGCATATTTGTCATTATTATGCATTCACTTGAATATAAATGAATGATTAACAAAATATAAGTGTTTTTATTTTATTAATCATTTATTTATTTTCAACTCATTAATTCTGCTAACTACAGATGGTTTTGTTTTGTAAACCATTATAAATAGCATGATGACTGTTAGTGATTGCAATTATTATCAAATCCCTACAAATATTATAAATACGAAAGTAACTGTCTGTTTGTTTGTTAAGTTTTCATTCCTAACCCGCTGAACCGTTTGTGATGAATTTTAGTATGGATATAAATGAAGGCCAAGAAAAGGACTTAGGCTTCTTTTTATCCCGATTATCCGTTGACCCAATCCCGACCCCAATCCCAATACGCGGGTGGAAGCAATAAGTGGAAGCAGTTCAGGTTCAGTGGCCATAGTGACAGAGAACAACTGTGATGTACACGCAGACGGAGCCGTGGGCAAGAGAAAGTTACTATTATAATTACAATCTTTTATTTAATTATTTAATCATTATGACGTGTCGGAAGCATTCAGTTAATGTAATAAAAATAAAAATATTGAATAAATAAACATAAACAATGATTCAATCTTACTATAAATAATAACAGAATAATATTAAATAATCAACAGTACATACCGTAAAATTACTATCGTACATCAGCTACATACACTTCTCTTCATAGAAAGTTTCCTCTCGTCCGCAGACCACGTCCTAACAGACGCTCCACCAACAGCTTCGACCCTCATCTTGAATTATGTATTCTTACGAGTCCTGGAACGTTACAAATAATACTATTTTTATAAAGACAATACATTAATTGTTAACAAACTTACCAACTTACATTAAGAAGTCGCATTTTAGGGCGTGGCCGAAAATTGTAAAGATAATAGTTAAAATAAAAAAAAGGAAGCCATCAAAACGATAACGTTAAAAAACCCTGCGCCCAATGTATGTAACGCTTAGGAAATAATTCAAAATTCCTACTACATACTACACAATAAAATAAACACTAATATCAAACAAGACTAAAAACGTTACTCAATAAGTATAAGAACTTATAATGTAAGTAATGCCAATAATATAAAATATAATAATTAGATATAAAATATAATATTATTATGTAAAAAAAACACCATGAAGCATCAGCATTAGAAAAAGACATCCATTACGAGGAACTAGGAAGACCACGGCCGGCTGGCAGGAGATGAGGGAGCGAAATGAATGTTTTATAAATATTGATATACCTAGTTAGTTATTAGGGATTTCAGATAATCAATTATTAAATGAAATTATGAATGAATTATTAAATTTTTGAACATCTTAGGTTTAAAACCAGGATTAATGTTTATTAAAAGACAAAAAATATACACATTTGAAGAAAATATGAAATAAATCTCGATGAATCTGTGGTTTAAATTTATATTGTATTTAAAATGCTTTATGCTGTTTTATAATTTAAAAGTTAATATAGCAATCATAGTTAATATTAAGCTTAGTTATATGCTTGTAACTTACCTTTAGGAAATAATTGAGAGGAATTAGGAGAACTCCTTTGTAGCTGAACTTGATTCATATTTAAACCCAAGTTGTGACTACAAGATGCCTCATTGTCTTCTTTTTGTGTATCAACACATTTTTCAGTTTCAACAGAATGTGATGAGTGTACAGTCTCAAATGCTGATGCTGCTAAATAAAATATTTTTTTAATACAAATAAATATATTAAAAGAAAAGTTAAATGAAAAATCTTAAAATAGAATGATAATATATTGTCTTTATTGTATCTTCCTTCCTCGTTTCTTTTAGAGTTTCTGATTGAATGTAAATAGACTTGTAATTTTTACTGAATTAAACACTGCCATTCTTATATTACATAAAAAACTATAAACAACTTTTTTTGGTTTGTAGTTATCCAGTGAAATTATAATCTCTACATATTAAGAACACTTTGTTTTTGTTTTACCTATGTAAAGAAGTGACACAAGTAGTTATTTTGCGATACTGTTTGTAGGAACTTTCCGTTATTTAGATAAAAAAGGTAATAAAGACCGCACATTATAAATCTATCAAACCACATGTAAGTATATTAAAATGTTAAGATGACTTGTATATCTACATATTTCATTATATTTAATTAAATCTAATTTTTGTGTTTTTAATTATGAGCACCAATTTCTAAAGTAAAATAATAATAATTTAAAATATTATCTATAGTTATAAAATACAATTTATTATTTATAGTTTTTTTTTTATATTAGTAGTATGTATTATGTGCCTATAACTACTTGGGAAGTTGCTTACTTTAGTTATAACTTACTTAAGTATACTTAGAGTTGGTACAGCATTTTGAGTGAGTCGTTTAGGTACTTGAAGAACGGTAAAACTGTTCAAAATGACGATCATATATTCTTATATTATTATTATTAATGTAAAAATCTTCCTTTTGTTTCATGTCTTCATTTAAAATATTTTTCCATTGAATGAATTTCTCCAAATTTGGGTATTCAGGTTTAGGAAATTGATGAAAAGCACCTGAAATGTTTTTTATTAGAAGTCAATAAACTGTTACGATTGAAATTGATGTAACAAGAGTAGTAATTGATTGTATATATGACAAATAATAATTTTATAGATTTTACTAAATAAGTATCGTACCTCTAGGAGCACACCGAAAATAACACTTATGAACACTTTTCGTGGCATTTTTTCAACTTATCGATAATCCAAATTCGTAGTTTGCAATCAAAATCCAATTGAGAAAAGCCAGGAACGATCGTCAAAAGCGTTGAAATAGGATTAAATGATATATTAAGCCGGGTCAAATGTTTGAAAAAGAACGTACAGCACAAGAAAAACAGTAAACAACGGCAAAGGAACAACTGAAATAATTTAAAATATGTCCTAATGTCAAATCAATTTGAGAATTGAGAGCTACTTAAGAATTAAGATATTATCTGTGAAGATTGAAGTTATAAAGGAAAATAGTGTCAAAGTTGTTTTACCTTGTTCGTTACATGGCAGCATTTTCTAAACATAATTTTCTTACACGGTAATTATATGACAGTTTCACCCAGTGTTGCCAACCGTACGATTTAAATCGTATTTATACGACCTTTTTGACTCTTGTACGATGTAGGATCGAGTTATCGAAATCGTACGCAAAATATACGATTTTGTAAATGAAGTCTTACGAAAAAATAAATCTCCAATAAAACTATAAGGAATGTGTAAAACTAAACTTTAGTACTATAACTATAACTAACTATATTTAGTACTATACTATAACTATAAGGAATATGTAAACCTAAACTGTATTCCAGAAACGGTAAATAAGAATTTGTTAGCTGCACAACATAATAAAGTATCGTGTATAAACTTCAAGCCATGTGACGATATGCTGAGCAAATTAAATTTAAGTATGTATGTATGAACAAAAAATATAATGCTTTTCAAGCATCTGCTGTGCCTAATAATTCAGATAGTGACTAAAGCACTTTTTTTTTCTTTTTTCAAAATATATGTAATTAATGAATATCTTAATTCCACATATTAATTGATGATTAATGTTAATTGAAAATTAGAATTAAATTACATTAATATTTGATATACTTACGCAGTTTTATTGAAATTTTATCGCGCACGCTTATTTTCTTGAATTTCAAGACCAAAATACTATTTTTTTTAGTCTATAGTACAATCCTCTAAAAAATAAAGTTGGCAACACTGGTTTCATCACCATTCCCCATGATTCTTTGTGTGGCTAACCTGACGACTCGATTATTGTTAGTTTTTAAATTTTATTAATTACCTCTTATGATTTTACTATTAATTGTTTTCAAAATTCATTTCTCAAGTCTCTCCAGTCCTTCCAATCCGGCTCCCTCTGGTGCCTCTGGTGACAGTCGGCCGCGGCTTTCCTTATGATGGATGTGTTTTACGTCGGTTATCTTCATGGTGAGTATTTTTTTTGCACATAGGTACTAATAAATGTTACTTTTTATATTATTGACATAACATTCAAATGCAATTGTTTATTAAGTAACATTTTTAGTTTTGGTTAATATTAGTGTTTATTATCTGTAGTGATAAGAGTACTAGTTTATTTTCATAGTATATTTTGAATTATTCTCTAAGCATAATATTGTCCGCAGGGTTTTTGAACGTTATATCGTTTCAATGGCCTTCTTTATTATTATTTATTACGTTTTTCACTTTTTAAAATGCGACTTCTTGTAAGTCGAATATTTAAGTAAGACATCTATTGTCATAATAAAAACTAGAATCATTCGTTACGTTCCAGGACTCGTAAGAATATATAATTCAAGATGAGGGTCGAAGCTGTTGGTGGAGCGTCTGTTAGGACGTGGTCTGTGGACGAGAGGAAACCTTCTATGAAGAGAAGTGTATGTAGCTGATGTACGATAGTAGTGTGGCGGTATGTTCTGTTAATTTCTCCATAATGTATCTTTTATATTGAGTAAACCGTTATCGACACATTCATTTTCTAATTCATCATGTGCTGTTGATATTATATATGATGAAATCCATATGGCGTCTTTCTAGAATAATCGATTATTATAAAAATGTTTTAATAGTGTTATACTTTTTAAGTAAAATCAATTTATGTGTTTAGTTTAAGTATAAACATTTATAATTTTTGTATGAATCCAATATTTCAAACAGAATAATAATAATAATTCCATACATTTTACATTATGTTATTAATGATGATATTAACTAGACTGATATATAAAGAATTGTTTTATTTGAATAATAAACCTTCTTAGTGATATGAAGTGTAATTAATTTGTGGATATTTTAAGAATAATATAAAATATTATATTTTTATTTTCAAACAATCCTTGATGTAACTGTCTCCGTATGTCTTTATATATGAACAATATTGTTTGTGAACAGTAATAATATATTGTATTATGTATTACAGATGGTGTTGTTGGACTGTACTTGAGATTCATCCATCAGGAGATGACGGCTGATCATCAAGTGTTAGATGAAAACTAACAATGAACCAAGTAGCTATTAATGAAACATGAGTGTGTGATTACACTAGACACAATATATTAAAGACAATGAGCTACACATTATATGGAGAGGGAAGTGACTGAGATTTAAACATATTAGAATGTAAAAGACTTGAAGTATCAAGTGTAGTGTTGAAGGTGTAGTGTTGCAGCGGCTCCAACAGTCAATGTCTTTTAATACAAGCTTTATCCATACATTTGTATGTAGCTCCTGCGGGACTTGCTTCATGTTAAGAATCATTGTTTCAGTAGCTTCTAGATTGTTAACTTACAGTTGTTACATATTATTATTTTATTATACATATATGTAAAGCGCCCTCACAGTATCTATAATATATATAAACTTAATGTATCCACTTGACTATGGCTCTGAGCTTAGAGACTTGGACAGTATCACCAGATCTTTGACATCGCCAGGGGGCGCTGCGGTTTCTTAGTGGTTCAAATGAACTTACTGGGAATTGTGAGTCGAAAACATGTAGCACTGTATGTATAGGTGAGCAGGTTGTACTACAATCACCTCACACGGCTGGTGGAACATTTATTAACACTATCACTACACACACACACATACTGTCCCTCACTAAACGGATGTCTCTGTACAGGTAATACTTGGACACGGAGCTGTGGATTCTGTTGGTGGGGTCGAGATCAGTGTATAAGAAACTAGTTCCTACGAGTGACGGAGAGCGAACCTAAGGACGTGTCGCTTTACGTGGAGCTGACTTGTGAACATTACACACACAGAGACACACGGCCCGGTGAGCAATACACAAGACACAAACTATTCAGATATAAATGTATCGGAGACATTGTTGTATACTTTGAACTTGATGAAATATATGATAGAAATGAACTGGGGATTGTTTAATGTACATATGAAGACGAGACTTGTTAATTTATAATAAACATAATACAATATAATATGTTTGTTTTATTTATAACAGTTATATTCATTAGTGTGTTTTATCCTTAGTACTGGAACTAATAACTGAATGTCCTAGTACAGTACTCACAACTTAGTTTATAATGATTAATGTTACAACATATAGGTGAGGGTGAGTTACTATATCATGACATAGATGGCGCTAGTTTCCTTTTATAAGTTTCTTTTAAATACTTGTGTGTAAAAAGTTTTTCCGCTGTTTGTATGTCATAGAAACAACTCCGAAGTGTGAGGAGTTATGCCGTTTAATGTTACAACTTACAAGTGGCGCAATCTGTGCCGTACTAATTGTTATTTATTTTATTTGTTTATATATTTGAATGGCACATCAACAGTACATACATTAAACACTTTAAACTAAACATTTAAAACAGATACTTATCTGATGGATGTTAATTAAATATTGCTTACCTAAAAAATCAGGTTTCTATTGTTATAAATTACTTTCGATAGATGGCGCTAGCGGTATAATTGAATCGCGATATTGATTTGTCTGCAGTATATATGAATGAAAGTCGATAAGGAATCGATGGTCATTTCTTTCTATTTCTTTCTACACTTACGTCTTGATGTCTTATATGGTTACGATTACGATTAAATGGATCACTGATTTGACTTGCTAGAGGATTAATTTTGATATTGCTTATTGATTGATTACTTATGTGTGTTAAAAGCACAAATTCACTCTATTTCTTTTCTACTATTCATTTACCAACGATGGAAATTGTACATCTTTCGGTGGTTGGCGGAGATATACCCCATAGGGTAATTCCTATGCCATCAGATGGTAGCTGTATGTTACATGCTGTAAGTTATGCATTGTACGGCTGTATAGTACGATTGTATGTACGATTTCTTGAAAAAAAGTATTGAAATCTCACTAAAAACATGCCTGTTAAAAAGGGGGCCAAGTTCCAATCGGCTAATTGTTTGCCTAAAAAAGGGGTGAAATCCAATCTAATGCCAAGTTTAGATGCACTTTGAAATCGATCATAATCATCTTCATCAACAGCATGATCCACTGGTAAACATTTGCCATTCCCAAGACTCGCCACCACACCCAGTCCTCTGCCTTCCACATCCAGCCACTACCCGCCACCTTATTCACGTCAACGGTCCATCTGGCCGAAATTCACTTTACCATACACCCAACTTAAAATATGGTATAGTTAGCCTTTAGTTAATAGTTATGCTTATGGAAGATAAAAGAAGTATCTTCATCATCAGAAATGATGTTTGGTGTCAGCGAAAGATGCAAATAATCAGTTTAACTTATATTTTTTATTAAAGTTAACATTAAAAAAAAAAACTATTTTCATCATAATTTCCTCCTCTAAAACATTGATTATATTAGCACATTAAGTTACAGCGGTCCGAACACAACTAATATCTATAATATATTGTGTACCTTGAAACTATTACGGTCAGTTATCAGCGGGTTATGAAAGTTATTTAAATCGGAATATCCAAACTAATGCAAATTCTTATTTGAAAAAAACAAACAAACAAGAAAAACAAAATAACTTATTCGTGTGTACATAACCTGCTAATTATAACTATCACAATACTTTTAATTAAAAGCAGTTCCTTTCGTCTTTCAACACTATTACTTGTAATAAATAGTAATGTATTTCTGTATGAAATTGTAAAAGTAAAGTAAAAGTCAAGTCACTAGTCCATGAGGAGTAGGAATCATTGTTAGATATAGGTCCAAGTGACATCCCAAGTCTCATCTAAAATTAATTTTATTATTTATCAAACAAATAACGTCTTTCCGTTCAAAGTTCTGTTTATTATAAATCATATTATTTAGCTTTCACAATATCTTTATAATACTTGGCGGAGGCAGTCGGGCGGCGGGTGCGGGCTGGGTTGTTGAAGTCCACCGCGTATAAACCGAATTTAGAACTGAAAAGATTATTATTATTATCAGATTATGAACAGAAGAAAATCTAAAAACATTTTGAAGTCAATATGTCTTTACCGATAGCCATCGCTCCATTCAAAGTTGTCCAACATTGACCAAGCAGTGTACGCCACGACGTTGGCCATATCTTCTTCAACCGCGAGGAGAACCTGGTGGAAGATATTAGTTCAAATAATAACATATATTTTTTATTTGTCCGTCTGGAATTTAACTTTGTTAATATTAATCACCTGTTCCAAATGCTTCTTATGGTAATCTATACGATCTTGATCATCTAAATCCTCGCCGCTGGTTGCGAAACCATTCTCTGTTATGAAGATCTCCATGTTTCCATACTGTTTCTTCAACCAAGATATGAGCTTGCTATTGCTATTTATATGGCTTTCTCATAACTTTAATTATAATTATTAATAGAAATTCCTAGTTTTGTTATTATTTTTCTCACCTCTTATTAGTTTTTTCTTCTTTTGTGAATTCTGGTAATCTGTATTTCGGGAATCCCTGTTGTTTACTCTTTTCTGCTATGAGTTTTTCTATTTTCTTCGGCCATCCGCCTTCCTTTGAGTAGATTGGGTGTGAGTACAGTCCTCCCTGAAATTGTACGACAATAAATGAACATTTTCAATCATTTGAATTAAACTTCAAAAGTATTTAGCAACACTATTATTTTTAGACTCTCTTTGTAATTTTATTCACCACTAGTTTTTGCCCGCGACTTCGTCCGCGTTAGTTTGGTCAAGAGTAATATATGTAGGTATAGCTGACCAGGCGAACTCTTTTCCGTCTTAGAAGCCATAAATAATCAGGTTTTTCCTGTTTCAATCAAACAGAATGATTGACATATTAGTTAGTTGTCAAATCTAATGTCAAAAAAAACGTTTGTATGGGAAATGGAAAAGGGCTGTTTTAGGGTTTTCCCGGCAATTATTTCAATTTTTCTCACCTTTTAAACCGTCCCTGGACTTCCAAGAGTATTTCAAGACTAAAATTAACCAAATCGGTTCAGCCATTCTCGAGTTTTAGCGAGACTAAGGAACAGCAATCCATTTTTATATATATAGAAGAAGAAGATTAACTATAGAGCCAGTTCAGCCGCGTCCCCTTCATTTTCATCTTCTCCCTCAAACCACATGACTTGATTGGTGATAGACACTTCGCCTTTAAAATGTAATATAACACAATAGTATATGCAGAATTAATTCAGAAGAATCTAAAGATTACATTAATTAACAAAAATCAAGTACCTAAAGTATTGTTTATAAATTCGTATAATTCTTTTACCTTTATATTTTCGTCTAAACTCCTTGTCATATATCCGCCATGCTTTAGCGTGTGCCAACATTGTGTTCTTGCTGCAGATGTAATTTCCAACTCCAGTGCTAACTATTCCTGGAGCGTGAAGACCAAAAGTGTAAGCAATGTCACAAAACGTCAGCGGTTCATTGAGAGTGATCCAAGTTTTGACTCGGTCAGCGTTTAGAGTCAACACAACACGAGCCTAGTCCGCAAACCAATCTGATATTAAAGGATTGCTCCAGCCGCCTGTGAATTATAACTTGGGCTAACAAACATTACATATAGTGCTACAAGCTTGTGTAGAATGCACTGAACGGTGAGGATTCTTATTGATGAACATTTAATTTACAAGATTTATTTAAAGTTCCTGCCTGATTAGAAAGATTTGAACTCATTAATATTTATTCATCAATATGATTTGCCGTTCGTTTTCGTTTAAAGAAATCATTTGCAAAGAACATGTTGTTACTGAAAAATATTAATTTAAATGGGTTCTTCAGTTTTATCAGGAAAGATGAACTCTTTGAACTTATATAATTAAAATTTATAAAAATTTATAATGAAGTATTTTGAAAACTATGTAGTGTTTTGTTTAATTATTTATTCTATTTTATATAGTGAAGAAGCAATGTATTTGTAATAAATACTTTTAGCAATCTCTGAAACTCACCAAGATCTTGTAAATTTTGTGGCAATCCCAGTGATATATTGTAACGACAGGCTTGATTCCTCTCTCCAATAAAGTTGGAGTAAAATTTTACTCCGTCTTCACTCGTCTTATTTGCAAAACCATGAGGCAAAATTCTTGGCCAAGAAAGGGAAAATCTATAAAAAATACATATAAAAATAAGATGTCATATTAAAAATTTAGACTAATACTAGTAAACCTGGCGAACTCCGTTTCGCCACCAGAAGGCTTTTATATAGCATTTCGTTTGGTGATTAAAAGATAAAGAGTTTTTTGTTTTATATTTGAAAAGGAAAATTTTTATTTCATTTCACAACAGTAATGAATTCATTTCGATTACAAAAATAAAGTGTTATTTAGTTGAACTTCTCTAAGTAAATGAAAGTGAATCCAAAGTAGATACCGAATCGAATGTTATACGTGTCCACAAATTATCCGTTTCATTGAAGTGCTCCTTTGTAAACCACATTTTTTGTTTTTTGGTCTAACTTTAACACAAATAAAGCGTATGGTTTCCAAACTCGTGAACACGCAAAATATAACTGCCCATGTCAAAAACAATGATTTTCTAAATTTATCCCGCAAATACTAAATGGTTTTAAGAGTTCAAACTACAAACACATTACCTGAATATTTTTATTGTCATCATTACGTCATTACATATCTGTCATTATACGTCAATTACATAGAGCTGTCAGTTGTGTTATTCCACGTTTTATAGTGACTGACGTTTCATGTCAAGTCCCACGGGAATGCTGCCGAACGGGATAAAAAGTATCCTATTGCAAATTCCTGGTTCTAAAGTACCTCCCTGCCAATTTTCAGCTAAATCGGTTCAGCCGTTCTTGGGTTATAAGTCGAATCACTAACACGACTTTCTTTTATATATATAGATTCCGTAAAAAAATATTAACTAACCAACTATAATTATTATTATATATGAAAAATTAATATTAAATCGGACTGAGAGGGATCGCGTGACTATTGGTACATTTTTTTCAAGTTGCTTGGTCAGAAAAGTGATAGTACAATAATTAGTAACAGTGAAATAAATAAAAAATACCAATTTCAATTTCATAGCAACCAATAAATAAGTATTGTAACATCAGAGTCAATGTATCACCTGTAGAAATCTAATCCCAACTCCGAAGCTACTTCCACGTCTTTCATCCATTGGTTGTATTGTAGCTGTCACAGGCGACGTCCCCGTTGGAGCCATCGACTATAATCTCTGGTCTAGTGTGAACGAACGTGTCCCAGATACTTGGAGACTTGTCTGTCGATGAAATGATTATTAGTGTTATATAAATTCATTATTAAAAACACGAACATAAACGTACCACAGACGTTCTGGTAAGCAGCTGTGGCTGCACCGAATTTAAACCTGGGTGGAAATCTTCTACAGAATCCAACACCCACCAGTGCGCTGTAAATACATCCTCCCATTACTCCTCGTCTCACTAATGACATTTTTTTTGTCATCACTTATTCCCATGATATTAATAGTCATGACGTTAAAATGGGAAGTGATTGTGAATCTTAACTGCTTTGTATTAAAAACGAATACAGGTTATCAGACTCACTATCGTTAAAAAAAAAGATTAAAAAAATGTTTCAAAAGGTATATTTATAATTTTATAATTTTGATCCCGTCTGCAAAAGATCACAGTTGCTGTTAAATAATTAACAAGATACAAAATGTAATATAAAATACGCAGTATCCAAAGAACATTTATTTTAAAGGTGTTCATGCGAAAACCTTAAATATCATTAGAAGTACTGACTTCAAACAGCTATCTTTGTTACACTAGCCCAAACTTTATAGTTTTTTTCTGGTTATTTTACAACAAAATCGCATCACATTCTATATTCTAATAACTAATTCTCATACATTATAAACATTTTAATTCAACCTCATTTCCCATTTTACCATAGAAACTATCACAAACTCGCAAATGTGATAAAATAGATATTTTTTTCCAAACTTGTGACAGTGACCAAGGCGATAAACGACATATAATGTATTTGTGCTTACCGTTCTACCTAACCCCCCTAAATCAAAATATTTGAAGATTACAGGAATTACATATTGAATTACAGGAATGACGTATTCAATTTAACCACAAGAATCTAAGGATATGAAGGTTTGTTGTGAATATTGAGAATATCGGTTTATATGAAGAAGAGCGTTGAGGTTTCTAGGGAGTTACTTCCTAACTCACATATGTACATGGACTGTGTACACGACTTGTTCTGTGTACGAATTATTGATATGGAAGAGCAGACATTACTTTCATTAAACCAAATCAAGTCCACATATTTATAATATACTAGCTTTCCGCCCGCAGCTTCGCCCGCGTGGAGTTCGGTTATATCGCGTTTCCAAGAGAACGTTTCAAAAGTCTGGGATAAAAACTATCCTATGTTCTTTCTCAAGGTCAACTCTATCTCAGTACCAAATTTCATTAAAATCAGTTCAGTGGTTTAGGCGTGAAAGAGTAACAGACAGACAGACAGACAGACAGACAGACAGACAGACAGAGTTACTTTCGCATTTATAATATTAGTAGGGATTAATAAAATATTTTTAGTATACACGATACACGCAATTAGTACGAGACTGACTTAATGATGATTATACTCGTACATCAATAAATATTGATTATAAGAAAACTAACGATTATCAAATATGTATATGGAATATTGTGACAAATTATTTAGAAAAGTATATTTTGAATGTATTTTTTTTATATCTTAAAAATGCTCATCGTATTAAAACAAATTATATGAACTCACTCACCTTAGAAGAAATGTCGTTAACAACTACATTTTGGACAGTGAGTAGTTTGTGTTGTGTGAACGTATTTGTTACTAACGAAGAAGATAAAATAAGGCTGACCGCTGATTAATATTAATATTTAATAAGCTTTTATATACACTTCATTATTATTAATAAAACATATCTTTCAGTAATAGAAGAGAGTTACTTCTAAATTTATAAATATTTTTTGTCACAATTAAAACGAAAACTTCGTCAAGAAAACTTGTACATTTCAGTAAACAGTACAATATTAGTTAATTAAATATACAAATAAACGTTTAAGTGTACGTTGGTTTTTAAGCGTCGGTGGTTGCTACCCTTTTTTTTTTTTTTTTTTTTACGAGGAGAATCTTTCGAAGACTTCCCGCCGCGGGGGAAACACGGCGGGGGCGTGTGGGATTTCCACCCACTAAACTCCTCGGCGTTCTCTGCGCTGTGCGTAGACTAGTGAGCGGGAACGGCGAGCCATGCTTCCGCTCACTACGCACAAGTCCCGAAAGGGACTCCGCCATCGGCGGTGGTTGCTACCCTTTTCCGAGTTCTATTAACAACTTCTTTACACTTATATCACTTGTCACGTACCATCGGAACACTTATCCATATCATCTCATTCTATCATATTATTTAACTATAAGTCATCCCGCACCGTTACACTAACCGAGTCATTCTCCTCTTCATATAATTCTATGTTTCATCATTACTTGGTTCATTGTTAGTTTTCATCTAACACTTGATGATCAGCCGTCATCTCCTGATGGATGAATCTCAAGTACAGTCCAACAACACCATCTGTAATACATAATACAATATTGTTCTTATATAAAGCCATACAAAGACACTTACTTCAATTATTGTCGGTTTAAAATAAATTATTAAATGTTTAAAAGAATTACAGACACACTCGCTTATAAAATGACAGACTAAAAGTAGCATATTTTTAATATTTCAAAATGAACTAGAATGATAAAAAAAAGAGATTCATTCAGTGTTTAAGTTCGTGGAGTGCTAGATATTTCTATTCCATTGATTATGTCATACAAGGCGAGTGTGCACTTTGGGTACATGTGAGCAATTCCATTCACTTTCGGCTAAAACACATGGACGTACTCTTTTCCCATCGTGTACACTACACTCGCGTCATATTATGATTAGATATCTGTAAGAATACCGTTATATTAAATAAATCACTTTATTTCCAGAACCATATTCCAATTTTACAAACACTTATAAAAAGGTATGTGGTACTTTTATAATTAGTTTACAGCCCGCAGCTTCGCCCAAGAGAACTTTTTAAAAGTCTGGGAGAAAAACTATCCATTGTTCTTTTTCAAGGTCAACTCCATCTCTGTACCAAATTTCATTAAAATCAGTTCAGTGGTTCAGGTGTGAAAGCGTAACAGACGGACAGACAGAGTTACTTTCGCATTTATAATATTAGTAGGGATAAATTGCTTCCATTTATAACTCTATCCGTTTTTGTGTTATTAAACAAATATCAACTTTATAATTTAGTATTTTATAACAGTGTTTATTTATTATTTTTCAAATCCCTACTAATATTATAAACAGGAAAGTAACTGTCCGTCTGTTAAGTTTTAAATCCTAAGCCGTTGAACCGTTCGTGATGAATTTTAGTATGTATATAAATGAAGACCAGGAAAATGACTTCGGCTACTTTTTATCCCGATTATCCGATTACATAATGCCGATTAGCCGATCCCGAAAATTCACGGGTTGAACCATGATGTAGAAGCAGTTCAGGTTCATAGTTGGCCATAGTGACAGAGAACAACTGTGATGTTCACGCGGACGAAGCCGCGGGCAGCAGCTAGTTATTATTATAATTATTATTATTATTTATTTCTGACAGTAAGTAACAAACATACAAAATAAGTATTTATATTTAATCTATACTAATATTATGAAGCTGAAGAGTTTGTTTGTTTGAAAGCGCTAATCTCCGAAACTACTGGTTCGAATTTAATAATTCTTCTTGTGTTGGATAGTCCAGTTATCGAGGAAGGCTGTGGGCTATATAACATTACGCTACGACCAATAGGAGCAAAGATATAGTGGTAAATATGTAAAAAACGGGAGAAATTATTTCATCTTTGAAGCCTTCCGTTGCGTACGCTTTGAAAACGGTTCAAGATACACAAAAAATATGTGTTAAAGAATAATAGCAGTTTTAATAATCTAAAAAACAGTTAGAGACAATATATGTCTATCTTTTAAGATTAACTCACAAAAACCGTTTTTATGGTACCTAATTTGGTCGAAATAATTTGTTTAAGTACTCATTTAAATGAATCTAATATTTTCAGATTTTACTTCGCGTTTTTTATTTTTGATTACGAACTACATACTCCCGACGTTTCGGCTACTTTTCAGCAACCGTGGTCACGGGCAGACGAGATGTCGTCCGTCTCGAAAAACCGAAAATATTAGTTTCCTTTGTTGTATGTATTAAGTATTGTAGACAGAGTATTAATGTTTATTTTAATTAAAGAGGAAAATATAATTCATTGGTTTTGTTACATGAGAGCTTGTAATACTATGTACAATGTACATTCATTAGTTGTTGATATGATAGCGTATACTATCCGATTAGTTTATTTTTGTTAAAAAATAATTAATAATTATATTTCCGAGCTTAACATAGGGGCAGACAAAATTTATATTCAGTCTGTTCAAATATTATTTTATATTTTTTATTATAAACATTACTGTTAAAAAAACCTTTCAATTAGTAAACTTTATTTTGAACTAGTTTTTGCCCGCGACTTCGTCCGCGTTAGTTTGGTCAGAAGTAATATATGTAGGTATAGCTGACCAAGCAAACTCTATTCCGTCTTAGAGGCCATAAATAATCAGGTTTTTCCTGTTTCAATCAAACAGAATGATTGACATATTAGTTAGTTGTCAAATCTAATGTCAAAAAAAACGTTTGTATGGGAAATAGAAAAGGGCTGTTTTTAGGGTTTTCCCGGCAATTATTCCAATTTTTCTCATCTTTTAAACCTTCCCTGAACCTCCACGAACATTTCAAGACTAAGTTAAGATAAATCCGTTCAGCCGTTCTCTAGTTTTAGCGAGACTAAGGAACAGCAATCCATTTTTATATATATAGAAGATTATAACACCTACCAAGTAAATTTTTAACTCTTATATAATTAGCATTAATCATGGTTAAGTTTTTTTTTTAATTAAATTTATTAATATTACATCCTAGTAAATGAATATTCACTAATTAATGGAAGCATTTTTTAATTTTAATATGACTCTAAGATTACCTACATACGTATAGAAAACGGTACCTACTGTACAAACAATAAAGTGATAACATACGGCTGTTAAAATAACGTTCATTTCCAACGGTTCGATAAATCACATTAACTAATTAAAATATAATACATTAAATTAATGCTTGAATACAGTATGTAATATTGTAACGGAGTAATCAAAGCCTACCTTTCAACAAACTTAAACTAACCAACTTTATATCAAATTTTGGGAGTTTAAATTCGAGTAGTAGTTCGTACAAGGGTCGTCCGTACCCCTCCTCGACCGCTGCTGTGGTCACCCAAGGGGTCTGGTCCGGTCCGATGATGATGACATCACCATCGTCATCGCCGATCAGCTGACTGATAGGATGCGTTGCGCGATGCGTTGACACAAAAGAGTCGACATCGGGGTATCGATTCTTCAAATTCGAATGGTGATCTAGTGAAATGTTCAGTGGACCGTATTTTTACCGTAAATATGAATTTTAGACATAAATTTATTTTGTTTTGCAAAGTTCAAAAGGATAAAATAACTTTTCTAAAATAACACCAATTAACCGTAGCGGGGATATTAGGACAACAATTTCAATTTAGCTCGCCTACAAAATGTCAAGTAAACTGTATGATATCGTGGTCAGGTCAGTTTATATCATATTTTCTAAAATATTCATATTGTGAATATGTCTTTAACACTGAAAAGTTGAGCTGTTTCCAGATATAAGAAATTAATGAGTTACAATTATGGTTACATTCACTATATTATGAACATAAATTTTAAAAAATCTCGAAAGCAAAATTAATATTGTAATGGTAGGTATTAATTATAATTAGAAGCCCATACATAAAGTACATTGATAATTAATTAATAGAACGTCTCAGATGTGTCGCGGCTTGAACACAAAAAACATATTATGATTTATTTGAATGTCACGTGACTGATAGCGACACAACCAAAGAAGACGGATTAATGTAGACCGAGACATATTGTAAGATAACATACAAGAATATTATATTAGAAAAATAAGTAAGGACTTGAAGTTTTATTCTAAAACAATAGGTAAAAAAACTTTTTAAGTCAAACGGTTTTACGTGAAACACACATTGCAATGTTTTAGATAAATGTACTAAAGACCAAAAAATAATAAAATAGATACAGTCGTGAGAATTATAAACATATGCACAGACTAGACTAAAATAAAAGCGTGGGGCACGTCAATTGTCTACAAATTATCGACTTAATGTGTGATAGAAGAATCGTTTAATTCGTCGTTAGGCAGTTGGCCCGCAGACGGTGAGGAAATAACTTACTATTCTTGCTCATGGAAATTACAACTGCCTAATTATAGTGTAACATTACAAAACAAATATTTTAATCAATGATTGTATTTTATTTTGCCCCACGATCGACTTTCAACAAGTAATTAGTAATGACATGACATGGTAATGACTTAAGGATAGGTTAATAAAATAACGATATTTAATCAATAATATTTTTATACGCGACGACGGAATGTGTTCAAAGCTTAATGTTATGTCCGTAATAATGGTGAATCCTAATTTATAATTTATTAATATATACATTCTACGTTGCATTGCTGTGATACATAGAAATCGTTTGAAGCGAGATAACAAAGCGCTTCTCGGCTAAGTGTCTGTGTAATTAACTTCGCTGAAATATAATTTCATTTTGTTGAATCTCTCTCGTCTGCTGGTAACAGTGTTTATTGAAATTAAATGTTATATTTTTATGACTTATTTTTTAAATCAAATTAATGCTATCATTCAAATGTTAACTCATAATGTAGATACGGATAAATGTGGAAATACATTTAAATACTATTTGTGGGATCAAATATACAATCCTCGTTGATACTAACATAAAACACATCAGTATAGTAAGAGAATTAATTCTAATTTGAAACAAAAGATTACCTTCTTGTTGTCATTTAAACTCAGACTTGAGGTTGATGAAATACTGCGCTATTACTTTATATAAATTTTTCATATGTTGTATATGTAGGTATGTATGTAGTTGTAGTATGTATGTAGTTATATTATCTCAATTCTTAATATAATAATACATATGTATTTAAAAATGATTTAGTTTGCTTACAAAAGTATAATGATTAAATTAATTGTTTAAAAAATTATGTATTTTTGTATTGGATTAAATTCTTATCTATATTATAGCCCTTGTATATAATATAAAATTGTTTATTAATATAAAACTAACAACTTGATCACTCATTCATGTGCTTGTTTTTCTCATTACATTTTAATGACTGTAAGAATCATCATACAATTACTTACATTATTTTTTTCTGTAAATAAAAGGAAAGAATATACCTATTATATTTAGTCCACTTTGATTATTGTGACAAGAACGTTCATAAATTACATTTTATAAATTGGGAAGGATCTTGTTATATAGGAAATTTATGGAGAATTGTAATCTTGTACTACATCTATAAAGCTTGAACAAATTAAAATAATTTTGAAATAGAAAAAAAACCACAAAAAATGCTTTTATATTCATGTCTTATAATATCGGTTAACCAATGTAACAAAAATATATTTTCAAGACTTGCGAGTCTTTGTACCCCACACCTTTTAAATATTATTGGTTAATAGTGTCCCGTGTAACAAAATAGTGTAATAATTATTTGATCATCAAGTCATCCCTCCAGCTACTGAGATCATTCAAACATTTTTCCAGTATTGGGTTTCCTCCTAAACGGGCGATATGTAAGAAACCTAGGTTGTATACTTCAATTTAACTTGGCGGGAGGCGCTACCGGGGATAATTTACCACATAGTGCATACTTTCGAAAATATTTATTTTTTTAAGTAATTTTGTGCAGCGCCGTTTTAGATATCTTCGACAGATTTCGACGGTTCGACTTATAAAGAAAATCGTGAGATTACTTGAAGGTGTTGGCTGTGTCTCTTGTATTGCCACAAATTAAGTGTAAGTCTACAATCTTAAACCTGCCTACATACATTTATGAAAAGTAAAATAATACTTTTACTTGGTGGTAATGGCGAGCAAAATAATAATATTCTGAATAAACAACAGGCAAGAGCCCTCCAGCCACACTAGCAAATATTTCGTTTTGTGCACAAAATGACTAAGCTTTTGGGCTATGTTTTAAAATTTCAAATATTACATATTATACCAAGTGTTTATTAGTTTCCAACTGTCTTGTTTAATTGAAAATGTAACACAATATAATATAAAAAATAAAAATTGGTTATATTTAATTATCCATAAAATAACTCTAGTTCTTACATTAATATTATTGTGGTATTTTTTACTCAGTAGCGACAGTCAGTGTTGGTATATGGGGTGCGCCTCCCGCCGAGTTAAAACAACCATACTTCAATGAATACTATGTGCATATACTTGATTCACCTCAGCCCGAGCTTCTCTATCAAGTTCACTGAGTCTGTTCTAGTGTACTGTATGCTGCCCGCCTTCTACAACAAACACATACAGTACTTCTTCAAGTCAATATCACGGGTATGCTGTCGTATGATACCTGAAAATAATAAAAATATAATCACGAAATACTTTACTATCACTGAATTACCATTTACTTATGTTTATACTTATTTCCTAAACACCAAAAATAATGACAAAAATTAACATCAATAAAGTATTAGGAACAGAGGATCAAGGAAGAAACTTCCTAAGCGGCCCTGATCCCATGAAACGAGTAAAAAATACACGAAGTTCTCAAAACTCTAAACTGTACATTGATATGTAACTCATCAAGTTTATGAAATAACCTGCAATAATGAAGAATAATGATTACATATTTATCGAAGGGTTACATAAAACTGTAATGTTTGATCCACATAAATACGTTCTCGTATGTATACAATAAGTAACTGAGTTTTAGTGTACTCACGTAAATCTTTGCTTCCCACTGATGTTTTGGATGCATGTATGATGGGTAACGTGATCTTTCCTTGTGATAAATCTTCACAGAAACTGCCATTGCTGTTTAACTGGAATAGTAATACACATAATGATTCCCTACTAATATTATAAATGCGACAGTAACTCTGTCTGTCTGTCGGTCTGTTACGCTTTTACGCCTTAACCACTGAACTGATTTTCATGAAATTTGGTACAGATACAGAGTTGTCCTTGAGAAAGAACATAGGATACTTTTTATCCTAGACTTTTGAAAGGTTCTCTTATAAACGTGATTTAACCGAACTCCACGCGAGCCGAGCTGCGGGGGGAAAGCTTGTATGATATAATTTTTTTTTCGAAAATAATATATATAAATCAATTATATTAGGAACACAAAAACAACCTCCTCCGCACGAAGATTAGGTACAATAGTCATGTCGAAGCTGAATAAAAATTATAATGATCATCGTTAATTAGAAAAACATTCATATTTCGATTAAATTTCTCTAAAACTGTTATGATAAATTTAAATTTGTTGGAAATATAAAGTCTGTTGAATGTATAATATTATCAGTGAGATATTTGTTCATTTGATAGTAACGATATTTATTTATATAGGACAGATTTGGTAAAACGTAGAGGTTTGAAAGATGTATAAGTTATATATTACTCATATGTGTCGCTATTAGGTGTCGCTCTTTTTGTATTGATCCGCAGTGGGGCAAATGAAGTTTTGCTTCCAATAAATCTCAGTGCCTTGTTCCTGCCACATGTCGTATAATTGATCCGCGAATCCCTTGACTTTCTGTTAAAATATATATTATTCACATAATTATTATACGTAGTCTACATTATTGTATCATAAAAATTTACTACAGTTTTCATCTACACTTTATGAAAGGATTTCGTTCAACAATTTATATTTTAAGTTACTTCTGTTAATTATTAATCACATTAATTAATAGTTATAATAAGACCGAAGCATCTGGTACTAACTCGAGGTCTATTTTCATTGACTCCACCATTACTTGAACAGCGGAGTTTATGGTCAAGGAACACCGTAGACCAAATATTAAAAGAAATATTATAACTATACCTCATTTTAGCAACGAATCATTCATTTTAATGTAAATCATTATTTTATTGTATTATGTGTTTAGCGAATTAAGCAAGGTTTAACAATTTAAACTACTTACGAGCTATTAATACAGAAGGAGATTAATTTTCGTAAGCGAGAGTGCGAGTGTCGCCGTAGCGATAAAGGACAAACGTCACACAACTACAGTCAAAGCGGACTGACCGTCAGTCACTGACGAGTGACGAGTGACGTGCCCGGCGTAGCAGTGTTACCAGAATATTTTTTTTTCGAATCAAGATTTTTTCTTTTTATTGATTGCATTTTGTTTTAAAAAGTATTATTAAATAATTAAGTTTTATAAAATATTATCTTAATAAGTTCTATAAAATAAGAATTTAAATATTTTTTTAAATATGTATTTCTAAAAATATTTTGAGAATCTGCCTGACGTTAGTTGCTAAGAAACGCTTTGTTATTAAACATTCCACATCAAATTTGGCTGGAGTATATATATACATATTGTATATATTGCGAGACAGTTTCCGTTTTAAAATCCATGCTATACCATATACATAAAACTTATTGAAATTGAGTGTTGAATGTTGATATTCTTTTTTTTTCTGCATAAAAATGATTTGTTAATTAAATATTTCAAAAAAATATATATAGCCAGGTCGGCTACCTTTAGCGAGCGATAAAATAATATCGCAGCTCGGTAAGGGAGATAGCCCCGTCTATCAAAACTGAGGCGCAGTGTCCGCTCAGCTGGCTAGCGGCGACATTGCACATCCTCGATATATACAATTTAATAAGAAGTTTGTCCGTCGCAAGAAAGAAAAATAGTAAATAAGTTTTAAACAATAATTAAACAAATATAATTAAAGGAGATGGAAACTGGTTTGCCCAAAATGTTATGAGTTCAAAATCGATTTAATTTTTTTTTGTATGAAATACCAAAAATCTGCATAAATTCTCAATCTCCAAGCGGAGAAATATGCAAATAACTGTTTTTATGAAGGAATCGATTAACGATTAATTAAATAAAAATGATTTTTCGATTATTTATCTACAAAATAAAAACTTCACTCCTAGTTTTAAACTTATAGTAACTTCATTTAAACTACACCATATATGTCTATAATTCAATAAGGATAACTTTTAATAATGTGTATTAATATGATAATAATATTTAACATTCTTTTCGATTTTCGATTCCATATCGATCAAAATCATTCAGTATATAGTCTTTGGCAAAATGCCATTGACAAATGACACTTAAGTCTTAACAATTACCGTGCCAGATGCATTGTTATCTGAGTCTGTCTTGTTTCGTGTTTTTTGATACGTTTCGAGTGCTTTCCCTATCGTTTTACGTTTTCAACGACCACTGCTTTGTTTGTTTTTTACGGACTCTGAACCCGCCTAACGTTTTACGACCCTTGCTTTCAGATTGGACACCGACGATCGCCTGCACGTTTGACTTGCAATTGTTAATTTGGATTATTTCGCCGGCTTATGGATTGGATATTACTGAAACGATGGATCGCTGTGTGAATTTTGGGATAGCAACTAGTAACATTGTACCCCCTGCACAGTTCCTAGACGATATTTTAATTATTATTGAGAGGAATTAAATATTCCATTAAAATTATTTGTTTTATTTTATGACTTTTATCACATTGTTCACTCCTCCTGTTCCTCGTAAAATTCTATACTTGTTAGTTGTTACCGATAACTGTATGTCTTTGAGTCTTTCTTGCCTTGTTATAACTTATCAGATATTCTCGTCTAAATTAAATTATTATTTTTCACATACTTTTAAGTGTATTCATCTTACTCTTAAAGATAATGCAATATAACCTCACTTTTACTAAACCTCCTATAACTCAGCTATCTGATTGTCAATTTCTATAGAATTTTTAATGAAGAAATTCTTAATTTTGAACCTTTTAATTAATACTATTTTCATGTCTTTACATTGAGGGCCCAGAATTGTATTCAATACTTTCGATCTCCTTTATTACAATTGTAGCAGCACGTACACGAAGTAATAACAATAGTTTATTTATTTATAAAGGCGTTCTCGTTGATGGATTTGGCGACGTTTTCATCGTTGAAACGGAAGCACATATTAATAACAATAGTGTATTGATAAAGACGTTCTCATCGCTGGATTTGGTGACGCTTTCATCATTGAAACAGGTACACATATTGATAACAATAGTGTATTTATAAAGACGTTCTCGCCGCTGGATTTGGTGACGCTTTCATCATTGAAACAGGAACACACTGATGACACGATGCGGGCCCCTCGCCACGACGTAGTCTTCTTTTTTCTTCAGTTAGCAGCGTTTTCAAGATGTTGTTACTCCCAGGCGCGCGCGATCCAAAAGACCGATGCGCTCGCTGGAGTGACAGATATAACCACGGTTAACGCATGCGCAGTGATACCGATTAAACGCATGCGCATTAAAGACGAAACCGTATGCGCGGCGACCAATCAAAACGCCTGTTTTAATTTGCTGGTTATTCATATTCTATATGTAATCAATTATCTAGTATAAATAACTGTAAATATTTTCAATAAAACATTCCTTGAACAAGCGAAAAGTCTATTATTCTCTCCATACGTCTCAACGCTTAAAGTGGTGACCCTCGACTGAACAACAAGAAACCTCTGAAGAAAAGGAATCCGGACGAATCCCTGCCCGAAAAACATTCAAAAAATGGAAACCCAGCCACCTCAAGCTCTCGCCAGCTCTCAAGCCGCCGCGGAAGTATCGAGTATAGCGCTGTCAATGCGCATACCTCCCTTCTGGCGTGAGAACCCACGGCTGTGGTATCACAGTTTCGAAGCAGCCACTGACGACCTCAAGAAAAGCTCTGCTCAATTAACGCAGATGGTTCTGGTACAACTAGAGAAGCCGGATATCGAACAAATATCCGACATTTTGTTCAACATACCGAAGGAGCAGCAGTACCAAGCGATCAAAGAGCGTCTTATCTCAGTATACGAGGAGTCCGACAGCCGTCAATTTCAGAAACTATTAGCCGAAATGGAGCTCGGAGATCAAAAGCCGACTCAGCTACTCCGACGCATGAGGAATCTAGCCAGAGATAAGATCTCAGACTCGACGCTGCGAATGATGTGGACGAAATTATTACCCGCTCACGTTCGCTCCGTACTCGCTGTAAGCGAACAATTCAGCTCTAAGACGACACTTGAAGAGCTAGCTATGCTCGCTGACAAAATGATAGAACAAACCCAGGAGGTAGCATCCGTACAATCAGCACCTAGCCCGCCGCAAGCCACTACTTCGAGCCACATCGACACCCAATTTCTTATTAACGAAATAAGAAAGCTATCACTCGAAGTAGCTGAATTAAAGGCACGACCGTCATACAACAATTTCAAACATCGGAGAGATCACTCCCGAAGCCGCCAACGCAGATCGTCAACACATCGCAGTCGTCATAATTCGCCATCTCCACTGTGTTACTATCACCGCCGCTTCGGTAGTCAAGCCCGACGGTGTACTACGCCGTGTAGTTATACTAAAGACCACACGAAGTCGGAAAACTAGACCGAACGTTGGCAGAGGCGGAATCCGGCGTTCACAAATCATACCGCCTGTTCGTTACCGATAAAAAAACGAACTACTCTTTCTTAGTAGACACGGGAGCCAATATCTCCGTACTACCTCGAAAACCAGGCCAGAAATCGACGCCGCTACCTTTCAAATTATATGCCGCCAACAACACGGTAATATCAACGTATGGAGAACGAACGCTCGAACTCGATATAAATCTACGACGACCGTACAAGTGGAAATTTGTAGTTGCCGATGTATCGAAGCCTATATTAGGAGCCGATTTTTTAAACTATCACCAACTCATCGTTGATATCAAAAATCGAAGATTAATCGACGCCGTAACGAATTTACGAGTAAACGTGCCGATTAAATCAACTACTACACCCACCATAAGAAGCATCGACATAAGCGACGCGTACCACGACATACTCGCTGAGTTCCCCGACATAACACGACTTACCGCAATGAAGCTGGGAACTAAAATCAACGTCGAACATTATATCGAAACTACGGGACCTCCGATCCACTGCCGAGCACGACCTATACCGCCGCATCGTTACGAAACCGTTAAGAAAGAATTTGAGAATATGATGCAACAAGGACTCTGTCGTCCTAGTAAAAGCGCATGGTCATCGCCACTTCATATTGTACCTAAAAAGAATGGGGATATAAGAGTGTGCGGTGACTATCGACGACTCAACGCGATAACGAAACCCGATCGCTACCCAGTACCGCGAGTCAAGGACTTCACACATCATCTCTCAGGTAAAACCATATTTTCAACCGCCGATCTCAACCGCGCTTACCAACAACTTGAGGTCCGCGCTGAAGACATTGAGAAGACAGCAATCATAACACCAATGGGTTTATTCGAATTCCCTCGAATGTGTCCCGGTCTGAAGAATGCCGGACAAACTTTTCAGCGATATATTCACGAAGTGCTCCGAGGACTCGATTACGTATTCCCTTTCATTGATGACGTTTTGATAGCTTCAGCTAACGAAACTGAACATCGAGAACACCTCCGAACTGTACTCACACGATTTCAAGAGCACGGCATCACTATAAACCCCGCGAAATGTAATTTCGGAAAACAGCAAGTCAAATTCCTAGGATACATGGTATCGGAACAAGGCATCAAACCACCCGATGATAAAGTCAAGGCTATCGTCAACTATACGAAACCGAAAACAGTTGAAGAACTACGACGCTTCCTAGGAATGTTAAACTTCTATAGAGATCACATTCCAAACGCCGCCACTATACAAGCTCCGCTAAATTCATATCTACACAACGTTAAGAAGCGCGATAAAACTATAATCGAGTGGACCGACGAAGCAACGCAAGCATTCGAAGCAAGTAAAGTTAGCATCAGTAACGCGACTTTACTCGCTCACCCGTCTCACGAAGCAACACTCGCAATATTCAGTGACGCCTCAGACAACGCCGCCGGAGCCGTACTACAACAGTACATACATAATACATGGCAGCCCCTCGGTTATTTCTCAAAGAAATTCTCAGACGCTCAGAAAAAATACTCAACATACGATCGTGAATTACTTGCTATATATATGGCAGTAAAACACTTTAGGAAAATATTTGAAGGCAGACCACTCATAATATTTACCGACCACAAGCCACTCACGTTTGCTATGAACAAAACATCAACAAACAACGAGACGCCGCGACGAACAAGACAATTATTATTCATTAGTGAATTTACAACCGACATACGTCACGTAAGTGGGAAACAAAACATCGTCGTCGACGCTTTAAGTCGTGTCGAAACTATATCCTGCCCGTCTACAATAAATTATGAAGAAATAGCCTCAGCACAACGAAGTGACAACAACATTCAACATTTACTTCAACAAACCAACCTATCATTCAAAAGGGTAAATATTCCTAATACAGATATAGAATTACTTTGTGAAACATCAACATCATTCATACGACCTTACATACCTACCGATCATCGTAAAGAAGTTTTTAACAACATCCATAATATCAGTCATCCCGGAACGCGAACAACAAGGAAATTAATAACAAGAAAATACTTTTGGCCATCGATGAATAAAGACATCGCAACGTGGACTAAAAATTGCATTCAATGTCAGAAGAGCAAAATACAACGTCACACACACAGCAAAATAAATTCGTTCCCGCCAACCGACCGCTTTCAACATGTGCACGTAGATATCGTCGGACCGTTACCTACAACAGCTCAAGGTTACCGATATTTAATAACCATGATCGATCGACATACGAAATGGCCCGAAGCGATACCTACCATCGATATATCCGCCGAAACAGTCGCAGAATGCATATACAACAACTGGATAAGTCGATTCGGATGCCCCGCTACTATAACAAGTGATCAAGGCCGACAGTTTGAAAGTCAAATATTTAAAAACTTAATGAAAATACTCGGAATACAAAGAATACGAACTACGCCTTATCATCCACAAAGCAACGGAATGATTGAACGATGGCATCGTTCATTGAAGAACGCATTACGCGCCAAACTATCCGATACAACGTCATGGATCAATGAGTTACCTACTATACTACTCGGGTTAAGAGCCGTCTTGCGCACCGATAACAACGTAAGCGCAGCCGAACTTACCTACGGTTATAATTTAAGACTCCCAGGTGATTTCCTCGATACAAATAAAACAACAGACTCAGCATCATTAAATTATAATTACGTCGAAAAATTACGAGAAAATATACAGAAATATAAACCATTACCGAACTCGCAACGAAATAATAAACACATTTTCGTCCATCAAGACCTACGAACATGTCCGTACGTGTTTATTCGAGTCGACGCAGTCAAATCACCGCTTCAAACACCCTATGAAGGCCCCTTTCGAGTTGTAAACAGAACAGATAAAGTTTTTACAATTCAATTACCCGATCGTCAAACATGCATCTCAATTGATCGACTGAAGCCTGCATATGTGTTAAATACTGAAAATTCAGATTTACCTCAAACCATGAAAACCATTACAAAGGATACCAGAGTTACCATCAAAACCTTACCAATTGAAAAATCAGCTGATACGAACAACATGACGTCACAGCCTACTCGTATATCAACTCGACTAGGCCGCTCCATCAAGTTGCCGGTACGTTTCACTTGAGGGGGATTACTGTAGCAGCACGTACA
The DNA here is from genome assembly GCA_916720795.1 of Danaus chrysippus. Taxonomy (NCBI): domain Eukaryota; kingdom Metazoa; phylum Arthropoda; class Insecta; order Lepidoptera; family Nymphalidae; genus Danaus; species Danaus chrysippus. Next base: position 1,160,588 of record CAKASE010000080.1, on the reverse strand, counting down.
CGAAGTAATAACAATAGTTTATTTATTTATAAAGGCGTTCTCGTTGATGGATTTGGCGACGTTTTCATCGTTGAAACGGAAGCACATATTAATAACAATAGTGTATTGATAAAGACGTTCTCATCGCTGGATTTGGTGACGCTTTCATCATTGAAACAGGTACACATATTGATAACAATAGTGTATTTATAAAGACGTTCTCGCCGCTGGATTTGGTGACGCTTTCATCATTGAAACAGGAACACACTGATGACACGATGCGGGCCCCTCGCCACGACGTAGTCTTCTTTTTTCTTCAGTTAGCAGCGTTTTCAAGATGTTGTTACTCCCAGGCGCGCGCGATCCAAAAGACCGATGCGCTCGCTGGAGTGACAGATATAACCACGGTTAACGCATGCGCAGTGATACCGATTAAACGCATGCGCATTAAAGACGAAACCGTATGCGCGGCGACCAATCAAAACGCCTGTTTTAATTTGCTGGTTATTCATATTCTATATGTAATCAATTATCTAGTATAAATAACTGTAAATATTTTCAATAAAACATTCCTTGAACAAGCGAAAAGTCTATTATTCTCTCTATACGTCTCAACGCCTAAACAATCAATATTTATAATTCAAAAGAAATTAAAATGTATTTTTATTGTAATTATAACCATATTATGTTGTAGAAAAACAAAAAATTCAAAGTGTGATGGGCTATTTTAACGAAAATGACTAAGTTGTAACACGGAGATTAAATTAAATTTGTCTTTAGAACTTTAATCCTTCAAGTAAGTCATTTAATTAATTAATTTAGTTAGCACTTTGTAAACTGGCAGGACTACGTTTAATACTTGCAATTACTTATATATATTTCTAATTCATATAACTTACTAGAATAATATTATTAAAAATATATGTATGTAATGAAATGACATTTCATTAAACTCAAAGGGCAATGTCTATTTTTGGCCTAGCGTGAACAAGCTGCTATCAAAAAGACAAGTTTATGAAAAAATATATATTTTTTTTAGTTAGCCATTCTATTGTTGTTAGAGTGTACACTTGTATTTTATTGAAAAAATATTTTTAAAGTATCTTCATTGATTTGCTTTATTGATCCACGTTTTGTGTTACCAGCAAGATTAATTAACGATTGCGTCAAATCGAATCATCTCGCAGTACTTAATACAACTATAAGTATTTACTACAAAAAAAATATTGAATTGAAATCAATACGAATTTTGAATGTTTGGATTTGTAATACACGCCTTTACCAACTTGGCACATGAGAATTATTTCATGCATTGTGATTGGTCGCTCGAATCGTAGATTAGAATGCAAGGTTTTGACAAATGAGAGATTTTAATTAGGTATTATAATTCGTTTAAATTTTCGATAAATGATATTCAATCAATTAGAAATAAAATTTCAATTGAAATCAACACTAATTTTAAATGTTTGAATTTGTATTAAGCGCCTTAACCAACTTGACACATGAGAATGGTTTCTTGCATTGTGATTGGTCGCTCCCGTCTCATCTCGAGCGCTGCCAGTCATTCCGTGAAACTTGTCACGCGGAATCCTCACGAGCGGAGGCAGGCATAGCGTTCGAGTGAGTGGACCGATCTTCCGTCTCTCTCTCTCGTTATACCTGCGATCGCGCTCGTGAGGTTTTGGTGTGACACAAGTTTCTGAACAGGTCACCCGACTAAAACGATTTTAAAGACGTTATCACGTCAAAATTAAAAATATTTATTTTTAATTAGTTTCGTCACTTAAAACGTTTTATAAACTGAAATATGAAGAATGTTAAACGTAATCATATCTGTTTTCGATTGAATTTTAAATAATTTTTTTGACATTGACATTGATATGTCACAGACTGATTGTTTACATTCGCTTTGTTTACCTGCATTGAGAGTGTTGATTTATTGTGGATTTTCTTTCAACGATTGTTTATTCATTATGGACGCCGACCTATCTTTACCAATGACCCCTGCACATCTACGGACCCCGAATTTCGCTCAAACGATGACCCTGGCTTTTGTATTATGGACTCCGAACATTGCATTAACGATGACCAACACTCACGTAATATGGACCCCGAAACTAGCTCCATCGCTAACCACGGCTTTAATATGGACATTGAACAAAACCAAAGCGTGTCTCATGATAGTCTGCAGACAGAAGAAGTGACTTCTTACCAATCCGTATCTCTGAGATGCATAAACTGTGGAACTGATTTGATAGAGCGAAGGCGACGTAATCTAGATCTTAATCAGGTTCAGTCTATTATAAGACAGTGGATAGCTCCTCGACGAGTAAGTGTCAATTCAATTAATTATTTAAATTACTCGTTTTTTAATAGATATGTATTGTATATGCTATTCCTATAATGCAAAATAAGGTTTTATTATTTTATATAATTATAATCCTTATATAATGTTGTATTATAATAAATGAAAAGATGTTTACTCTTAACACATAAGCTTTGTTATCGAAAATATATAATTAAAATAGAAGGCGGGCAGATTTTCAACCTATAAATGTAAACATGGACAGTTTCATATTTCCAAGAATAGAATATAATGATCTTATATTAATTACATCTGGAACATACCAACTAAAACAAGCTTGTTTGTATTATGGGCAGCACATAAGAGGTGATGGTTCCTATACTATAGAAATATGTAGAAATATAGCCAGCGACCTATTGGTTGACTACCCAATTCCTTTGGCCAACTGCATATTATTGCGTGGATAAATACAAAGCAGGCATGTAAGTCGAAAAATATATTTTATATATATACCTATTGTGATTATTTTCATATAATATATATAACTATAGTATTTATTAAAATATGGTTAGGAAGCTATAAAAGAAGATTATTGTAATTGCATGGTTGGCCGAAGGACAGTGTGTTGCTGCGCTCATATAATGACTATTTCATTTTTTTTAAGTTGGGCAAGGTATCAGGAACACATTTCACCACCTGTCTAATTTCTTGAACATATATTAATAACATATGATAACTCAGAATAAAAATAAATCATAAAAAATGTTGTTTTATTTCACTTTAACCTGTTTTTCCTCTCATGACAAAAATCTCTTTTTAAACATTTTGATACAAAATTAAGTTTATATTCTCATGATTACTAGTTAGTGCTTTTAAACTAATTACAAAAACTATGATAAAATGTCTGTTCACGTCAGACCAAAGTCCCCATACTAAGTGGACAATCTCCTTTTCCGCGTTTATAAGTTGTCGATAAGAGACGCGTCATTAATGGTAGATTATTTTTAGGTTTTTTTTGTGCATTTTATGATTATTAAAACTTGGCGAGAGATTAAAAAAAAACTTTATTGACTCAAGGATTACATAACAATCAAGTTGCAAGGGCCCCTGTACTAGGTGCAAACCCGTATTACTGGGTGCCCCGCTCATCCACCAAGACAACTAGAAACTCAACAATGATTTTGTTACACAGATTTATAGTAATATCCTATTCAGCAGTGTAAACAATTTTATAAAATAACTAAAAGTTTGTCTATGTGTGTGTGTGTGTGTGTGTGTGTGTGTGTGTATGTATGTGTATGTATGTCCGTGTGTGTGCGCGCGTGCGTGCGTTTAAACATCTATTAATTTTATTATAATTGTGAAAGGTTTAGATTAATTATCAATTTTTCAGTTTCATCATAATTATACGTGAGTAATGTTTCAGTTAGAACACGCTTTACTTAATACTTTGGATTTTGTCAGTCTGTAGAAGTCAAGTCTACGGTTTAGTTTATTATAGGTAAAGATAGGACGATTGATAATTGTATTTTATTTTCTCAAATTTGGTTTTACTAGTTGGGATAGGATAAATAGATTTACGCCTACGGTTTTAGAGAGGGAATAAAAGGTAAATGATGATGAATTTTAAGTATACAATTTAATATATACATTTGACGAGTAGTCAGTAATTTGTACTGATTGTGTAAATCAAAAGTTGGAAAAAGGTACGGTTTGAAAAACATTATATAGACAAAGGGATATAATTGAGGAGGCAATATTAGTGAACTTTAATGTTATTCCTTTGTATTTTCAGGTAAGATAGAAGTATAATTGTTATAGTTAATAATAATTGTTATGATATTATAAAGGCGTACAAATAAAACAAACTTTTAAATTTTTACAGAAGCGAATTGTAATTTATTTTGAAAATCCTCAATGATATACCTTATATAATTTCAACCCACTTCCCGCTCATTCAGCGAATTTATTGACCTCTCCTCGTATGTTTCTTTTTTTTGCAAAAATAATGTAATAACTGGTAAACTATTTATTGACAATATACGGATCTGCTTATATTCTTCAAATCATCCGTCTCCTATCTTAACAAACTAAGTTCTACCCTTTAGATACGATACGTTTTATGATTTTCTTTTCCTTAGTCTTCTTTATTTCATTTGTTTAATTTTGCTATTCGATATTATACGCTTAGTAAATTTTTATATGTATATATTAACCTCTTTTTTTGTCAGTCTTAAGCATACTTTCTAGTTTTGTGTGCTTATTTTAAAGTATAAATTCTCTTCTTGTTAAAGAAAATTCAATGTCTGCAAAACAAAATTGATTTATTTAAATAAGATGTCTTTTTTTACGGGAAAAGGGGGGCAACCGAGTAGACGGCCTACTTGATGGTAGGTAGTTACTGTTACTTACTGCAACGTAGATATGCAGATGCGTTGCCGCCCTTGTTTGGGGAAAATTGGGAGTAAAAGGTTGGAAAGGGAGGGAAAGGAAAGGGTGGGAAAAGGGAAATGGCAACCGGCTCTCTCACTAACCGGACGAAACGCAGCCATTAAAGACTACTTCACGCCGATCTTCTGTGAGAAGGTGGTACTTCCCCGGTCGAGCCAGCCCATGTTCGAGCTGTAGTAACTTGACCAATGACCACAGCTAGGCTCTACCACCTCTAAGAGTCCGTTGTCACCACCACCTGATGTCTGAGCAAATATTTATGGATATAAAATTTCTGCTATCATCGTACTATCGAAAACTATGAAAAACATCAAAACAATATACTTTTCTGTACTAATATTTAAACATATCGATTTTGAAAAATATTTGAAGATACAGAGTATTTATTATAAACACTTTTTTTACCATCTTATTCTGAAATATGATATTTTAATACATACATAGATAATCAAAATGATAGATGTGAATAAAATAGTGCTAATTTAGTTGTTCTATTTCTATTTTAAACATATATTTGTATAAACACTTAGTTTTCTTGTAATATTTCTAGAAATTTATGATTATAAAGTTTCTTGTTTACTATCTAAAATAAGTAACTTGTTCTAATAAAATTAATTATATTTCGATTAACAAAACCCCTTCGATCCTTTGTTTTTAGAATAACCTCTGTCGAAGTTATTTGATAATGTTTATTTATTTATTTAACAATTTTTTAAACATGCCAGAAACATTAAGGACAAAAAAATATGACACAGAAAAAATAAGTTTAAAAGGTATAAGTACTTATCCCTAGAAGAGATTTCTTCCAGTACACCCAGGAAGGAAGAAGTGTAGACAGAGAACATAAGGTAGACAGGTAAAATCGAACAAAAGGAGAAAAGATACAACAACAAAAAAACATAAACTTATACTAAACAAGAAGAAAAAAATAATAATAACAAAAAAAAACATTAAAGTTAATTTTACTTAAAAATATATATTAAAAAATAATTATACATACATATATTGATATATAAATACATAAATAAGTAAATATGTCTATGCCATTTTATCATGAATTAATATTTGGATAGGAAGTATTCTTTCAATTTCTTTTTGAAAGTGTAGACGGACTTACAAGTGCGAATTGTAGCCGGTAGCGAAATCCACAGTCTCGCTGCATTGACAGTGAAATAGTTAGAGTAGAAATTGGAAGTATGGGACGGGATATCGAGTAATAGTTGGACATTGGGGCGAAAAGGGGAACCAGGGGGATGCAAGAATACAAAACGCTCACGAAGGTAAGTGGGGTACAGGGGATTAAAGAGGACGTTGTAAAGAAGACATAAAACGTGAGTAAAACATGTTTATGGGTCATGCTTAAATTAATCAAAAATTAAAACCAAACAGATAATATTATTTTAATAACTTGAAGGATTTAGGTATTTTTAATTTTTTGCAATCATATTTCGAAATCTTCGTAACACATGTAAAAGTTTGGATCTAAATTGTAGTACCAGTTACTCAGGTAGTTTTAAAATTTAAACTTTGGTATTTAATTGTCACGTCCGGTAATAATATAATTTTCTCCTTAAATAAAAGCTTCTTTTTATATTATTCTTACTTTTACGATATAACTGGCCACGTATTTAGATTATTTTTAATTTCAAAACTTTTACCTTATTCTAGAAGTGAATTAAAAAGTAACTTGTCATCGACCTTGAACTCATATAATTGGAAAAAAACGTTAATTATACTTAGATACTTTGATTCCTAAACACTAAGAACTTTTTGTTTCGGGTTGTACTTTATGTGAAGGCTAATGAAGTGACGACTTAAAGTGATCTACGGAGGTTTACACCATAAACATTATTCATTTGTGACAATCTTAATAGTTTTTTAAAGTATGCATACTTTACGTGTTGATTGAATTATGTACATGATTAATAAGTTAAAGATATATTTTGTTACTAGAAACCTGTACCGGCTTCGCACGGGTGCAATGCTGATGCTAAATACATTACAGAAAAACTGTGAACTTTATAATGCTATTTACACAAATATTACAATTTTATGCGTCAAATAAAAAAAATAGGAAAGGAGATCGAAAGTATTTCATACAATTCTGGGCCCTAAATGTAAAGACATGAAAAAAGTATCAATTAAAGCTTTAAAATTAAGCGTTTCAATATTGAAAATTCTATAGAAATTGACAATCAGATAGCCGAGTTATAGGAGGTTTAGTAAAAGTGAGGTTATATTGCATTATCTTTAAGAGTAAGATGAATACACTTAAAAGTAGGTGAAAAATAATTATTTAATTTAGACGAGAATATCTGATAAGTTATAACAAGGCAAGAAAGACTCAAAGACATACAGTTATCGGTAACAAGTATGGAATTCTACGAGGAACAGGTGTCAACTATGTGATAAAAGTCATAAAATAAAAGAAATAATATTAATAGAATATTTTATTCCTCTTCAATAAAAATTAAAATATCGTCTAGGAACTGTGCAGGGAGTACAATATTGTGGTACCTTGCCCAGCTAAGGTACCACTAACAATTCCAAGTCAAACAAGCAGGCGATCGTCGGTGTCAAATGTGAAATCGAGGGTCGTAAAACGTTAGGCGGGTTCGGACTCTGTAAAAAACAAAGCAGTGGTCGTTGAAAACGTAAAATGATCGGGAAAGGACTCGAAACGTATCAAAAAACACGAAACAAGTCAGACTCAGATAACAATGCATCTGGTATGGTAATTGTTAAGCGTCAATGTCATGTTGCCATAGACTATATACTAAATGATTTCGATCTAATCGAATCGAATGGAATCGATAATCGAAAAGGATGTTTTAAAATAGTATTTAATATTATTATTATGTGAATACAAAGTGTATCATTAAAAGTTATTTTTATTGAATTGTAGACATATAAGGTGTAGTTTAAATGAAATTACTATAAGTTTAAAACTAGGAGCGAATTTTTTATTTTGTAGTTAAATAATCGAATAATCATTTTTTATTTAATTAATCGTTCATCGATTACTTCATAAAAACAGTTATTTGCATATTTCTCCCCCTGTAGATTGAGAATTTATTCAGATTTTTGGTATTTCATACAAAAAATAAACTAATTTTTTAAATCAATTTTTAACTCATTACATTTTAGGCCCAAAAGTTTCCATCTCCTTTAATTCTTAGATATTATTTCGTGATCTTAACCCCCCTCCCTTTGCGTAGGGTCCTGTCGAAAATAACTAAAAATATTCATTTAATGGGAAATTTAGAAGTGGTACGATTTAAATGCTAGTACGATATAACCAACTCTCCCCTATATCATACGACAGATATAAGTCATAAATTCCTACAACTTTGGAAACACTGAGGTTTGAAATAGTTTTGAGTTCTATCTACACTGGCTTCGTCTATCTTCTACTGTTCAGTGTCCTTTTTGGTAGTTACGTAACTCTTGTTTTAGTTCTGTCATCTTTCAACACAGGTTATTTCAAAAATATGTATACCATTTTGTTTACGTTTTTACTCTTTAATTTTATAAAATATATCATTAATTGAATAACATGTTACATGTACATATTGACATAATGCACGTCGTTCATTACGTCTACTAGTTTCACCAATTTTTTTTAATTGTCATTATGAATATTACTTAGTTTAAATAACAACATAATATCACCATTATATACCAGTGGCGTGCACACCATAGTTCCAAATAAGCACTACATACCATACGAATATAAAAACGAAACCTATATTGTTTAATTCTTACTTACATAGTTTTAATCATACATTACGAAATACAAATGTCAACAGACATTAAAAATGACATTTGATTCATGATTTGCTAATAAGTGCCATCTTACAATGCTAAAACGAAACATTTTCGATTAGCCGCTGCTAACTGCTAGCGCTGCTATGCAGCCAGAGCGGCGATATGCACAATCACTCTCTGTTTATAGTCTAAGATCCCACTGTGGGATTGGTGCGGTCATCACTTATTTGTTTAAAAACAATTTTTTATATTTATTTATTTATAGTTAGGAGAACATAATATATTTACTAGGTTGCCTATCAAAATTTGGCCGCCATAATTTTTAATTTATTTTTTTGGAAAAATTCCGTTCATTTATTTATTAAATAAAGAAAATTATACATGACAGTAATTTATATGAAGATTCTAAAAAATCATGGTTGCCAATACGTACCTAGCCGCAACTCTTCGCAGCCAGGGTGTGTTCGCAAAAATTAACCTAGTAATTATAATATGTTCTCCTAACTATAAATAAATATAAAAATTTGGTTTTAATCAATTAACCTATGGACGCAGCAATCCTGCAGTGGGATCTCGGACTATTATTATCCATACAAAACGTGTCAAGGACGATCTACAAATCTCGTGTATGTATACAGGAAATGTTTGTATGCGTGTGTGTAAAACTAACACATGCATAGTGTTTGGAAAGCATTGATTTAAATTTTGAATTGTTTGTAGAAAGTCCGTTAATTGTCAAACGAGACGGGGCTCTCTGATTGGTCGGTAATCTGGTTATACTTTTGTCGCCATTTTATTATTATGCAATATTGTCATTTGTTTTTCTAAGCACAAGTGAATACGTTTTAATTAGTAAACAGTGGATTAATTTATTAACGAATTATGGAAAATTATAGCTGTGAGTTCTGTGCTTGTGAAATGTGTTTAATGAAATTAGTAACGAGTGTGTACATTTTCAATATTGACGTTTGGTAATAAAATTAAAATAAGTGTAAAGTCATGGTGTGTGAGCTGTTGTGACCAGTTGAGATTGAACTAAAAGAAAGGTAATGTTATTCGTTTTCATAAAAAGTATTATGATAGTTTTAATTAGTTAGCAGGTTGTGTACACCCAAATAAATTATTTTGTTTGCCTTGTTTGTTTTTTTCAAAAGATTATAATAAGAATGTTTGAAAATGGAACTCCGCTGGATATTCCTATTTAAATAACCTTTATAAAGCTGTGATGAACAGATCATAAAGTATATAGGTACTAGATGTTCGTTCTGATCGGACTGCTGTAACATTATTCGCGAAGATTATAAATGTTTAAATGAGATTAATATTTTCTGATTACTTCGCGTATTTTATTATGTTAAAAACTACATACTCCCGACCTTTCGATGGCTTTGCAGCAACCGTGATCACGGCAGACATCTCGTCTGCCCGTTAAAAAAATAACAATATTAGTTTATTTTGACTAAATAGTTTTCACGACCGTAAGAAGATTAGTTTAATTGTTAATTTAATTGGTCTCTAGTACATATTGTGGACAATGAGATTTTGTTACCATTTATAACAATAACTTCTAATTCAAATATCATTCCGTATAAGGGTCCGAAATATATAAACTGCAATAAATATTTCTAAGGGATTGCTATAAAAATTCAACTGAAACTTGAAATAATAATAAAAAAAACAAACTGAAAACACCGTCCGCCATGTTTTTAAGTCACAATATTGTAAACAACGTAATATCAAACGCTATTTTAGGTTATTCGTGGTCTTTCATTTATACGCCTTGATAATTATTTATACCACGTAAAGAGAATAAATGATTGTTAGATGGAGTATACTCTCTTCTTGACAACATCCTCATCATTTGTTACCAAACGCTTGCGTTTTCTCTCCTTTTGACAACTAAATCGAGTTGGAACACAATTAGTTTTCATTCTGAATCTTTTATCTGAACCCATGATTTTATATTGTTTATAATTTTCCATGTCACTTTCAAGCTAATATAAAAACAGAACCAATGTGAACACGTGGGCAATTGACTACGCATAGTCGCTTACTGAAACTTTATTTAGAAAGAAAAAATATTAATACATTATAGTTTAAAGTGAAAATTACAAAAATTTATTTGTTGTATGTTGCTTTAACTTACATTGAAGTGATCTTCACAGAAATACACTGCGGTTCGATTGGACAGAGTTACAGGATCTGTTTTAGCTAGTTGTAATCAGGTATTACACATATTCTCAACACTGCTTACTTTAATCCACAACTTTTCTGGGTTCTTTATTGATGCATTCTTACATTCCCACTGGATATAATAGTGATAACTACTTTATTTTATCATGTAATCCTTGTGAAGCCATGGTTTTGAATTCGGATAAACAGGTTATGATAGGTAGTCACTTTTATTGTTTACAAGAATATTACGTCACGGCACAGATAATTAGTAGACCATCAAGGCGGACGGCGTTTATGACTGCATAGCGAAAATATATTTGTAAATTTAAAGTTTTTTAGGATAGGTGTTTCAAAAAATATATATATTTTTTTATGGCGTAATATAATCGTAATGAACCGTTCTATGAAATAATAAAAATATTTACTTTCAGATGAATATTGTTCGTCACCACATCGTTTACAACGTAAGTACATTTTTATACACTTATCGCCTGAAGAAAAGTTTTTTCACAGTAAATATTGCATAGTGCATTTATTCGTAGGTTTTCTCGTTAAGGATTTTAGTAGAATTTCATATTGTAGAAGTAATGAAAACAATTAAAAGAACAACCTTCAATGATCGTTTGGTTTAGTTTATGCCAACACAAAAGGCAGAGGTTCTTGAGGATTTATGCTTTTTATGCATTTAACATTTCTTCGTGCTTGTCACACTTTTAATTAAATTTTAATACCTTATCGAATTAATCTTTTGAAAATTCATGAAAAATAATTTTCTGGCCAAATTTTCCATAACTGATGTTATTTATTTAATCCACGTTTACCATTAAATATTGGACACATTCAACTATCCTTACTAATATTATAAATGCGGAAGTAGCTCTGTCTGCCTGTCTGTCTGTTACGCTTCCACGCCTAAACCACAGAACTGATTTTAATGAAATTGGGTACAGAGATGAAGTTGACCTTGAGAAAGAACATAGTATAGTTTTTATCCCAGACTTTTGAAAGGTTCTCTTGTAAACGCGATATAACCGAACTCCACGCGGGCGAATCTGCGGGCGGAAGCTAGTCTTCATATATTTCTGTCGCAACAAAAATTCTTTCATATCAATCGTTTTTCAGTTATAGTAATCATTTATTGCACCACGCTTTATAATGTTACATTTTATTTTAATATCAACATAACATTTAACTATAAAATTTTAATCTAGTATATAATTGTATTAGTTTCGAGAATTCGATGATATTTCACCTAGTTTGTGTGCTTAATAGGACAGGGTATTGAAATTAATTACTACTTTCGGGGAAGGTGATCAAAACATGCAAAACCAAGTGATTCTACGAGCTTTGCACACTTAGTGAATGGAATTGTGATCATCATTTGTTTCAATAGCTAATGTCGATGAATTACTAGTATTCAGTTAATCTGGAGTATTATTACCTTCAGTCTTTGTTACTTTTTTAATTTACTTTAGATTTACGGGTTTAAGCATTCTAACTGAATTTAAAAAGAAAGTCGGCTGATAAAGTGCAGATGACTCAATACATCTTTTTGTATCCTTTTCCGACATTTCACTATTTTTCATTGAAATATATATTTACAAAAATTTGTTTGTGATTAAATGAAAATTGGTAATACTATTATAAAATATTTATCTTAATATTATGTATATCCAATTGTTTTTAATTGTAGAAGTCTGTTCTTCATAACTATGTATATTCGCTGTCTCTGTTATGCTCGTTTATTATTTAAAGAATCCGAAATTATGAAACTACTGAAAAATTTTGCTAAATAAGAATATCACCCACAGCTATAATTATTTCATATTTTATATCTTAATCAATAATCAGTATAATCTATAAAAATAATATAATTTCTTTCAAATATTTTATTTTAATTTATTGATTATAAATTTCAAATAAATAATGCTGAGGTTGCATAAAATATTGTATTGCTACAAATAAAAGATTAGTGCAATAATTATGGAAACGTTTGAAATATTTTAGGGTTAAATTCAGAGACAATCTTTTATAAACATTAGAATTTTGTAAAAATCTGTGAATAATATTTTTTACTTCAACATATTGCTTTATTAAAATATAGTTCCAATAAATAGATCAAAAGCCTACAACGAAGAGTGTATGTTTTTCAAATAGATAGCCACTACCTGTAAAAAGATTTTATAATTTATAAACCATGGCAAAATACGAGGATACATTTAATTAGCTGGAAATCTCCTTTTCTTTTGTTATTTCCAATACTCATCAATTGAAATATTCTAAAAAATCAAACAGGAGTTGATTGATGTCAAAACGGCTCACTTTTCTCCTCGCCGTGTTTCAGTTTAGCACCTAAAACTTCTCCCTTAAAAATCGTTTCATCAACTCTCCCAAATAATCGGTTTACATGAATCTCATACAGTAGACAGCGGATAAAGTCTTGGCACTGTTTACTACAACAACACATAACGACACAACAACAGTTACACACTTTCGAAATATATAGGTATTAATATTAGTTTTATAGTCCAGTCAAAATAGACATATGACTAAGGAAAAATTCGCATAGAGCTGAAAATTGCCAGAGACTTTAAATACATCATTATAAATGAAATATCAAAAATCCCCTTCGATACTACTTCTGCAAAAAAAAATTATTCAAGGTCAAAAGTATAAAATTAAGGTTTTTTCCATTTTTCTCGAAAACAGTAAGTATTATCGTGAAAATAGGTCAGACAAAAGTTGTAGATCATACAATTCTCTACAAAAATGGTCTAGTCATTTTTTCTCTTACAACTCACCATTCATGAGATATCGCGGTTTTAATCATTAGAAAATTCATATTTTACATAATAACACACATTTCCGCACCACCTATGGGTATACACACACGATCTTATGTAATAAAGAAAGTTTGATCAAATCGTATCCTCTTAATTTAAAGAATAGTAATATTGCTAATGATTAAAGTGGAATAGGTTGTTTTTATTTTGTTGTCATCATTATATAAGATAATTGTCTATTTCTACGTCAACAATTATTTCTTCGTCTAATGACACTTTCTTGGGTATTTCTCCCTCGAGCAACACCTCCATCTGTTTTCATACACTTCATCATTGATTGTTCAATCACCATATCCGTCGAAATTCCACAATTTAATTTATCAGAACGTCTAATAGTGAAAAATCCTTCAATAAACCTGTGATAAACACTAGGGTCTATCAAGTTCTCTAATTGCATCATGTAGATATAAATGCGCAGATTTGGCATAATTAAGATGTCCTGACGCATGAAGATAAGGAAACATTTCTTTAACGCAATTCAAATGAGCTCGTCAATCACCCACACGTTCAGCTCTTATGAATTCCTTTGCAATAGACACCATGTGGGTTTCTGTAGGTCCTCGTTCTCCGTGCTCCGGTAGATTTTCATTAAACTGATAAAGTATTGCTTCAGCTATTTCATCGCCTTGTTCAATATCATTATAGGAAATAGTTTTATTTATTATAAGTTCAATTGTATTTGTAAGGTTTTCATCCATCTCACTATCGAGAACAAGCTCTTTGGATATTATTGTTGCTAAAGTAAGATGTAGCAAGGTATGAGCTCGAACAGCTCTCGCGTAAGCATGACCATTGAGCATTTTTTCTAATGAATTAGGTGCATAGATCAGAGAAAGTACTTCTTCTATACCACTTCCTTGCATAATACATACATCCAATCGCTCCAAAAAAAGACATGAGTAAATGAAAACCACCAAGTCTTACTATGATCTTCGATAAATCAGATCCTTCAACCGACGAAGGGAATTAGGGACTGACATTATAGTCTTATATTTTAAAATCCTCATTTAATTTATACAAGTTTTATTGTGTAAGTAACACAAACGAATAGTTTCTTATTTTCATTTATATTGAACGTCCGGTGACGTATACAAGCTGCATTTTAGTGCACATTATGTAAAACTATGAATTTTCTAATGATAAAACCGCAATATCTCACGAATGGTGAGTCGTAAAAGAAAAAGTGACTGGACCATATTTGTAGAGAATTGTATGATCTACAACTTTTGTCTGACCTATTTTTACATTAATACTTACTGTTTTCGAGAAAAATGGAAAAAACCTTAATTTTATACTTTTGACCTTGAATAATTTTTTTTTGCAGAAGTGAGATCGAAGGGGATTTTTGATATTTCATTTATAATGATGTATTTAACGTCTGTGGCAATTGTCAGCTCTATGCGAATTTTTCCTAAGTTATGACTAATTTTTGTCTATTTTGACTGGATTAAATTTGAAATGGAGTCGGTAAAATTTTATCACGAAACGAACTTGTGGCTTGCTGAGGCTTCATCCAATACAATTAAGAAGTTTTAATTGATAAACAAGTTTTATTGGTAAATTTATATTAATTTAAATCAAAAGAATCCTGTGTTGTTACAAAAAAGCAATAGTATGCTCTATAATTTAGAAGATGAACCGTTCTTTCTTCTACGTTTATGAGATGTAATATCGTTTTATGAAGTGAATGAAGTGAACATACATATACTGTTATCGCAGAAAATTTAAGAAGTGTTATATTTAAAACTACTAGCTAGAGACCTTAATTATCTCGGCTGCATGATTTTTAACCACAATTGATAATGATGAACGAACCGATATGTCAGACTTCACTGCAACTAAAACGCCACCACCCATACTATCACTGCGCTTATCATAGTTACGATCATGTCGATACACCGAATATCTGGAATCAAAAAGTTCTTCACTAAAAATACCCTCACAAACAATATCATAATCAACATTAATTATTTTCCTGAAAAAGGAATTAGTCTTAGTACGTAAGCCGCGTACATTTTGATATAAAATTGCAAAGTTTTTAATCACTGTAAACACAAGGAATAATTATCATGTTACTAGTCCTTATAAATACATTCGCAGGAGAGAGCATATTTAGGTATGTGTTAGATATTAATACCAATAATTTTTTATGTCCAAAATCGTGTCCAAAATAGTAACATAAAATAATCTGACGTCCCATAGCTGTGCTCAAAATACTTGATTCCAATAACATAATTATTAACATAAATAAAACAATATAAAATATTTGAGAAAGACATACAAAGCTACTTATACAATTTTTTTTAAATCACTAGACTTCACGAAATGCAAAACCGGACTCGTGTTAGAACGCCGGGCCATAATGCTGCAGTTTTTGACCCACACGAACTCATAACCTTTATCTTTTGCCGCTTTCTTAACAGATTGCAATAAGGCTTTATTTAGACTAGTGAGGTGGTCATTAAAAAATATTGAATTATTGTTACCATTGAAGCCTATATCACAACATTTCAGTTTTAGTTTCCTAACCGCAGACAAAAATTCATCCTTTTTCCATCTACATATAAAACGCACGATAATCAGTTTAGATTTCTTCACATCGTTTTTTTTAGAAGCGACTCTGGTGATGAAGTCAATATCCGTGTTTATATTAAATTGTAAGTGTGTTTTATCAAAAACTGTTTGTAACAACGAGATCAGGTTCTCATTTTTTCTTTCTGGAATTCCATAAACCTCAACATTAGATTTTCGGGCCCACTGTTCTCGGTTATTATTATTAAATTCAATTTCTTCCACAGAACTGCACAGCTTACCGATTTCCATACATTTTTGAGTTAAAACATTCATTTCACCTTCACAGCATTCAATTCGTTTATTAATTTCATCAAATTTTGAATTTATAAAATCCAAACTTACTTTTATTATTTCAAATTCTTTTTTAAATGTTTTTAACTCTTCTTGAATGGGATACATAGAAGTTTTAAAATCACCTTTTAAACTGGCTAATTCTTCTGAGATTATAGATCTAATCAATACAATAAAAGATGTTTTATCAGCAGAATCCAAAACAAAATCCTCATATATACCAGAAGCAGCACCTCTACGCGAGTTTACATTACTTTCATTGGTCTGCACTCGCACTGGTGTACTGTCGTTTCTCGCAGTTCTGGGTTGATTTATTGTGCATTCAGGACAAATCCAGTGTTTTTTTAATTCCAGTGATAATTCTTTACGTTTATCGGTTGGGTGTAGGCATCTAAAGTGATAATTATGACCACACTTTGTACACAACAAGCAGTCACTAGCGACACCTGTCGTCAAATTGCAGCAAGCAAACTTCATTTTAACTTGTCTTACAAATAAGGCGCTCAGAAAATTATTATAATTATTTAAAAACGCATATCGCGGTTCCGGTGGGGTTTGAACTCGGAATCGTCGCGGTAAGTAAGGAAATCAAAAAGCAAGCGTACTATACATTGGACCAAACAAACTTTAAATTATTGTCTCGAAACTAGGCTACTTATAATAATTAAGGCGAAGCATAAAGCCAGGTAGCACATTAAGTTCTTTTGTTCTTCAACGGTCACACTAAAGGTCACTGCAAGGGCGTAGGTCACACTAAAGGTCACTGCGTATTAACTAAATGAAATCACCACTAAAACTGTGAAATAAAACACTCACATATAGGAATACTTGTTAAGATGCAGTTCAAACAAAACTGTACGTCAGGTATTATTATATTAACACTATTTATGCGATTATAAGACGGACTAATTTAACAACGTGTGTGCTCGCGTATGTAACAACTGAGACTGAATATTTATTATATAAATAAATTTTAGTTATTTATTATATAAGTTATTGTGGCATTACTGTGGCAGCAATCACACTCTCCTGAAGACAGACTAGAGTACATAGCAGCGAAACGTGCCAGTAAAAGGGCTGTTGCCAGAGCCCGCAGTGACAGGTTATCACCGTTATATGATACACTTGAAACTGCGGAGGGGCAGAAGCTCATTTACAAATTGGCCCGAGCTCGGGATAAAGCGACGCAAGATATCGCAAAATGTCTTTGCGTCAAAGATTCCCAGGGCACGCTGCTGTGTAATCATGCCTCTGTGAAGGAGAGATGGAGATGCTACTTCAAGGAGTTGCTAAATACTCAGCACCCGTGCAGTCTTCCTACCGAACCACCTCCTAATCTTGGACTTATTGCCCCAATAACACCTGATGAAACTCGGAATTGTCTTCGACGCATGAAGAATCGGAAAGCGGTGGGACCTGACGATATTCCGATCGAAGCGTGGAAATCATTGGGCTCTCTTGGTGTGCTCATACTGACGGACCTTTTCAACCGCATCTTGAACACTGGGACTATGCCACATCAGTGGCGTTATAGCTTCATTACCCCCATTTACAAAGGCAGGGGCAGTGTTCAAGATTGCGGTAGTTATAGAGGCGTTAAGATCATGAGTCACACCATGAAGCTCTTTGAGCGCATGATCGACCTCAGGCTCCGCCGAGAGTGTACTGTCTCGGAGTGTCAATATGGATTTCAGCCTGGATCGGGCACCTTGGACGCCATTTTTGCCATCAGAACCCTGATGGAGGCATACAGGGAAAAAAGGAGAGCTCTGCATGTCGCATTCCTAGATCTGCAGAAGGCCTTTGACTGCGTGCCTCGTCAATGTATCTGGTGGGCTTTGCGAACCAAAGGGATCCCTGAGGCCTATATTGACATCATCAGAGACATGTACCGTGATTCCGTTTCCATGGTTAGGACTGCTGTTGGCGATACAAAACCCTTCCCGATCTCAGTAGGGGTGCACCAAGGCTCGGCTCTTAGCCCGTTCTTATTCAATGTAGTGCTGGACACCGTCTCGGCTAACATCCAGGACCAGCCTCCATGGCTGATGATGTATGCCGATGACATAGCGCTCATTGACGAGGACCGGCTGACGCTGGAGCGGAGAGTGAACCTTTGGAAGGGTGCGCTTGAGAACGGTGGTCTTAAACTAAATGTGTCGAAGACCGAGTACATGGCTTGCGGGAGCCCGGACTCTTGCACCATCCATATAGGTCCTGAACCAGCCGTTAAGTCGGAGAAGTTCAGGTATCTTGGATCAATTCTGCATGAGTCCGGAGGCATCGATCACGATGTCCAAGCCCGGATCAGCGCTGCTTGGGCGAAATGGCGTGAGGTCACAGGTGTGGTCTGCGACCGCAGAATACCGCCCAAGCTCAAGGGACTAATATATAAGAGCATAATCCGACCGGTTCTCTTATATGGCAGCGAATGTTGGCCAGTACTGTCCAGGCACACTCAAGAGCTTCACGTCACGGAGATGAAGATGCTGAGGTGGATGTGTGGCGTTACGCGGGCCGACCGCATACGTAACACATTCATCCGAGGTAGTCTTGGAGTCCGTGACGTAGCGGATAAGCTTGAAGAGAGTCGCCTGAGATGGTATGGCCACGTTGCACGCCGGCCTGAGAACTACGTCGGAAGGATTTGCCTTGATATGTGTGTCCCTGGAGCGAGACCCCCAGGACGCCCAAAGAAGCGATGGCTGGACATCGTGAAGCAGGACATGAGAGCCAATGGATTAACCACCGAGGATGCCCAAGATCGTGCAAAGTGGAGGCGTTTGTGTGGGAAGGCAGACCCTGGCTAAATCTGGGAAATTGCCAGGAAGAAGAAGAAGAAGAAGATTATATAAGTTATTTATTATATAAATAAATTTTAGTCACCTTATTACGATATTATTATATTTGGATATGAAAATGTACTATCATCTTAATTAATAAATGAGAATTGCTTCGTTTCCTTTTTTAGGTCAGATCATACATAATAAATACAAGATTATTTTTAGAAAGTTTACGCAACACTTGTAGAAAATATTTTCTGATATATTTTCGTGTTCAAATATGTATCTACTAATACAATATTTGGCAAAGCAGATTGAAAACCGCACTTCAGCAAAACTTATTAGATTGTTTTGATTGGTAATCTCTATTAATTATACATAACAATGTATAACCTGTTTAGATTAGATCGATCTCTAACCGTAAGATTGAGAATTTTCAATCAAGACTATAACTTCTGACCCTCAGTATCAAGTTATTGACGTCAAGAAGCTGTAATAACTGGTCTAGAATCTCAAATTAAGTTAGGCTCGAGGTGAACTACATCGTCGCTTCTTCTCATGTTAAACTGCGTTGTCTTAAATGTTTTATTCAATCTCTTATAATACAGGAACGTTTCACCACTAGATGATATTCATAAGATACATTTATGCAACATAAATCTGTGTTCGCAGCTTGCAACAAATTATTTTAAAGCTTAATTTGTTTTGTATAAAGTGCAATTTAAATCCATTAAGCTATTCCAGCTAAAAGCGATGACAAGGTATTTATTTTGTACAAATAAATTATAACAAGAATGTGATGTAGTTTTGAGAGTAATTTTATTTAACAACAGCTTAAGTATTGCTTCGTTGTCCTAGAAGTAAATCATGATACCTACTCATTTTGCGTAAAAAGTTTTTAAAAAGAAATTT
Source organism: Danaus chrysippus (assembly GCA_916720795.1). Taxonomy (NCBI): domain Eukaryota; kingdom Metazoa; phylum Arthropoda; class Insecta; order Lepidoptera; family Nymphalidae; genus Danaus; species Danaus chrysippus. The sequence goes on along the minus strand of CAKASE010000080.1, from coordinate 1,140,507 downwards.
AAAAAATAAAAAGAAACTGAATCTTATTGTAGTATTGTAATTGTCTTAAAAAAGAATTTCATCAATGGTTTGTCTCTTATTAAGTAAAAAAAAATATTTTTTTATATTTATAAGTCGGATTCAGAAGTAAACTTAATTATTTCACCTTAATGCACCAATGCTCAGTCAAAATACGTGAAACTCGTCATTCGGAAAAGGGGTCTTCTCTCGCGGGACGTCAAAATGAGTTGCTAATAATAAATATAAAACGAGACGTAATATTTAAGAGTTTAAAATTTCATTTTGAACTCAATTATATTCCTAATGCAAAATATTTTTACTTTAGGCCTGAAGACAGTGGGCAGTACAGATGTCGTGTGGATTAAATTTCGAAAATAAGAACGATCCGAAGCTCTGGTATAAACCGCTGATTACATTGGTTCAGTGAAACTACTAATCGCTTTGTTTTATTCATTTCTCTTCCAATGTCATTTGCCAGATGAATATTTAATTTCGTATTGCCCAAGGCTTAAATTTCAATAAACATTTTCTAACAGAAAATAATTCATCTTAGAAACATTATAATTTGTGTGCAAACAAAGACATCTCATTTTCAGACAGTTGATTGGCCTTCTAATTGATTTTGAAGATATTGCTACATCTAAATTGCTTTTGAAACGAAACAAACGTTTGAAATGTTCAGAAATTGGATACTTCATAGAATTTTGTTTTAATTCTAATTAAATTAATTCATTATGAATTCCATTTACAATTTTGATTATATAAGAATATATAATCTGTACTAATATTATAAAGCTGAAGAGTTTGTTTGTTTGTTTGTTTGTTTGTTTGTTTGTTTGAAAGCGCTAATCTCCGAAACTACTGGTTCGAATTGAATAATTCTTTTTGTGTTGGATAGTCCAGTTATCGAGGAAGGCTGTGGGCTATATAACATCACGCTACGACCAATAGGAGCAAAGATATAGTGGTAAATGTGTAAAAAACGGGAGAAATTATTTCATCATTGAAGCCTTCCGTTGCGTGCGCCGTGAAAACGGATCAAGATACACAAAAAATATGTATCAAAGAATAATAGCTCTTTTAATGATGTAAAAAATAGTCCGCGACAGTATATGTCTATCTTTTAAGATTAACTCACAAAAACCTTTTTTTTGGTACCTAATTTTGTCGAAATAATTTGATTAAGTTGCATCAACATAATAAAATTAATCTTTATTCAAATAAACAAATTAATATATTGTTGGTTAAGGGTACTTCATTATCAATTAAAAAAAACATAGGTTTTATCCTGAAAATTCTACGGGAACTCGACCATTCCGAAAACCCCGCTAGAACGGGAACTATGTGGGAAGAACCAAAAATCTGTCGGAAGTCACTATTCCACGCGCACGAAGCCGCGGCAAAAGCTAGTTTATTTATAAATGTATGCTTAAAGTAATCCTATATTGTATAGTAATACAGTCAAATTTTCAATGACGTATCCTGATAACCAAGTTGGAAAAGCCTTACAAGTTTCTCGTAATCTGAATTTTCTTTATAAATTATTTGAAAGCGCATCAGAATCTCAAAGTTCACAGCTATATTTGATCCGCAGTACCACCGGAACGTTTAATTATTCTAAATCAAGAAGGTGATGAGATCAAAGGCGGAGTACTCGGTCCATATGATGAGGGGACTGAAGTCAATCTAACATGCGTTGCCGTTGGAGGTGAGTAACTTTGATAGATACTGTGGATCAGTTGCCTCACTGGCGATTTGTGTTCGATATGTTAAATCTCAATTTATGATTGGTTCTACATATATCTTCTCTTCAAACTTCGATAATACTGATGTTTTTGTTGCGAAGTTATACAAACTTCTAATTATAATTTTCGTACCAGAACAAACACGACGATAAACCTCAAATATTAATCGCTCCTGATTCTCTGGTGGTAATTAGAAAACAATTCAGGTTGTGGAGCATGCTTACAATAGGGGTCGGAAGAGCCCACCGCTTGCTGAACAATTACCCATATGAATTAAACCCGGGCACCATCGTCTAAATTCGTTTTTACTCCCTTCCAAACGTCACGCACCTTTGTTTTAAGGATTCGTTTGGCGAAAAACGTTATATCTATAGAAGGGAGTTAGGGCCAACTGATAAGAGGTAGCGGTTTTTGATGAAATATTGAAGTCTCTTAAGTTCTACTTCATTAATACGCTAAAACTTCTAAACTGCAGAGATTTGTATACGATACTTTTCGATAAAATTCTTTAATCATTTTATTAGTCTCCTATGAAATAATAATGAAAATTTCTACTGAATTATTGAAAATTGATTCGTGTAATGCGGCGTCCAATCGAATCAAATTACGACGCTCTCTCTCTCTGTTCAGAAATATCATGACACGACAATGAATTCACAGTTTAATTAACATCGAATCAAATTTGCCGTAAATAAATCGAAATATCTTCAATTGTGCCGCTTTTCTAATTGAATGTCGCTTTACTTTCTCTCGCAACCTTAGGGTTTATGTCAATTTTTTGACGCACTTTAAAGCAACCCTTTGTTTTACGGTTTATATCCCTATTCGCAGCTCATTTCCTGTTCCGTGAATTGTTTTAGCTTTTCCCCTTTAAAAATTAGGCAACCGCATGTTTTGAGAGAAGCTTACAGCTTGCTTATTATATTTTTTGGGTGCACCTTGAGTGGACTTCATTTGGATTTGAATTTTGTTTACGATTTGACCGTATAGTTTAGTAGGTTATAACAGAACAGAAAGTATCGACAGAAACTATGTCATAGATAATTAGTGTAGATAATACTTTGTAGTTACTTGTCCGTAGATACCACACACAAAAACAAATAATATCCAGTCTCGTATACTGAGAAAACTTCACCTTTTTTATTTCTGAATATGATCGCTAATAAAGTTAAGTAAAAATTAAGCTTTAGATATTTTAATCACTGCAGAAAGTCTAAAGTTTTAAACAAAATATTTCATATATAAAATAGAGCTATACCTTTTCTTTCAAACTATTATCTAAGCGCAGTCTTCTTAGACCTATCAATTATTTTATAACCAGTTCTCGTATGATTAGGTCGGCCTCCAGCGAGGGTGTCTTGGTGGAAGTCACACGCACTCCTGGCTAATTCAGAGGCAAGAGCCGCTGTTACATTCACGCTACAGAGGTCTGATTATAGAATCGATATCACGTGTCAGGTATGTATAATTAATAAATAGGATTAATATAAGAATATAAATAAGATATGTATGAAAAACAAAAAACAATGAGCTATTTACTATGTTGTGGATGTCAATGGGCGACGGTACTACCTCCATTAGGTAGGCCGTCTGCTCGGTTTCCCCTTTACCATAATAAAATAATATTGACAAATCTTTAGATCGAATACATAATTACGATCAGTTTTTCATACTAAACCTACAAGCTGAATGATATAATCGCAGACTTAGATTTTATTTTTGTTTATTATAAAAAATTCTTGCGATAGTTCTATTGGTACTTATAAACGACAACTTTTAAATGAATATTTATTATTATAAAAATATTTATTAATAATAAATCTTCATCACTTTTCCGATCCTATATTTATATAACTTCATATGTTGTTTAATTCTTATCGATTTTTGGTGATAAATTCAAGCTAAAGCTGTTGAAATCCGAATTTAATGACTGGATTTTATAAATGTTATTCAGAATATATCGAAATATCAACAAAATGAATACGTTTCTCTGTAGCGAATAAAAAAAGTGTTTAAATTACCGTCGCCATGCATTTCCGTGTTTTGAACACATTACTTAATGTTAGTCTCCAATTATTTATGAAAGTTGATGTATTTCGCTGTAGGTAATTTTTTTTGTACAAAAATATGTACCTCATGTTATTTTATAGCGCATCTGTAGATATTAAATATCGATTTGTTTCCTTATTTTTTATATACTCAAAGTAAAAATAACACGTTTATTTTAAGCTTCAAAGGAAGTACATAACATATTTTTCCTTGATTTTGCTTTATACTTGTTTATATTAAAATCTTAGTTAAAATCAAATTATTATATATAATAATTTGAAATTGACCTGCTTCTTTGTAGTAATATGGTTAAGTTTATATAGTTTTAATATTTGAACAAGAAAGGTAAAAATATATGAAACATATCATTAATATTTTCTGTATTCAATGATAATATATTTATTAAAACTTTAATACTATTATTGCTATTTTTTGCAGGCTGTTACTGATCCGACAATAACACCGCTCTCCGAGAATGTGTCCATCGACGTGAATCGTAAGTAAAATCTTTTTATAACATATAATAAACTAGCGATTGCCGCGACTCCGTCCGCATGGAATAGTGACTTACGGCAGATTTTTGGTTCTTCCCACATAGTTCCCGTTCTTGTGGGGTTTTCGGAATGGTCGAGTTCCCGTAGAATTTTCAGGATTAAACCTTGTTTTTTTTTATTCACAATGAAGTACTCTTAACCAACAACATATTTATTTGTTTATTTGAATAAAGATTAATATTATTATGTTGATACAACTTAAACAAATTATTTCGACCAAATTAGGTACCATAAAAACGGTTTTTGTGAGTTAATCTTAAAAGATAGACATATACTGTCGCGGAGTGTTTTTTAGATCATTAAAAGAGCTATTATTCTTTAACACATATTTTTTGTGTATCTTGAACCGTTTTCACGGCGCACGCAACGGAAGGCTTCAAAGATGAAATAATTTCTCCCGTTTTTTACACATTTACCACTATATCTTTGCTCCCATTGAAACAAATGAATCTGAAATAATATTCCGATTGGATAACCATATCGGAGATTAAATAGTAACAAATTTCGTTGCGTTTATATTTATTAATGTAATCAGTATTTTTAGTAATAAATCTTTTGATATAAACACCATAACTATGGACTTCCGATATCAAATCAATGAATAAATCGTTAAATTGGTATAAACAAAGATGTTTCTGAGAAATCTCTAGGCGCGGAATTATTCACCATCATAAATCTAAAGGACAATAATCAGGCCTTTTATAACCCGCAACATGTTAATCTGCGGAACTTTTTAATTGACAACTTGATATAGTTTACTGCTCGTCCCCTTTTCTATTGTGAAATATTGCTTTGGTGTTTTAATTTGGCTTTGTATCGGCGTCTTTAATTTTCTGGTTTGGTGATTTAATAGCGTAGAATTATTTCTAGCGCTACGCTTGATTTAATTGTACCCATTTGTATCGAGTGAAAATATAAGTTAAGTGTGAACTAATTCATATATTTTTACGAGTGTTTATAAGTATGTGGAGAAGTATTTAGTGTAACAATGTGTATAAACTTTATTTTTGTACAAATTCCCAACATTGCGTGTATACAACTCGAACTGAAATTTTATTTATTCACTAGCTTTTGCCGCGGCTTCGTCCGCGTGGAATAGTTACTTCCGACAGATTTTTGGTTCTTCCCACATAGTTCCCGTTCTTGCGGGGTTTTCGGAATGGTCGAGTTCCCGTAGAATTTTCAGGATGAAACCTATGTTTTTTTTTATTAATAATGAAGTACTCTTAACCAACAACATATTTATTTGTTTATATGAATAAAGATTAATATTATTATTTTGATACAACTTAAACAAATTATTTCGACAAAATTAGGTACCATAAAAACGGTTTTTGTGAGTTAATCTTAAAAGATAGACATATACCGTCCTGGACTGGTTTTTAGATCTTTAAAAGAGCTATTATTCTTTAACACATATTTTTTGTGTATCTTGAACCGTTTTCACGGCGTACGCAACGGAAGGCTTAAATGATGAAATAATTTCTCCCGTTTTTTACACATTTACCACTATATCTTTGCTTCTATTGGTCGTAGCGTGATGTTATATAGCCCACAGCCTTCCTCGATAACTGGACTATCCAACACAAAAAGAATTATTCAATTCGAACCAGTAGTTTCGGAGATTAGCGCTTTCAAACAAACAAACAAACAAACTCTTCAGCTTTATATGTAATATTAGTATAGATAAAAAAGTATACAATCTAATTTCAGTAAAATTATGTTATTTTTAAATTAAAAACAACATAATTCGCTTTTTCTATGTTGTCTTTGAAAAATTTCGAGGTTTTTTTTCATATCAAACTTTTTGTATTTTGTTGAAATGAAGGCTATTAAAATGAAGCAGATTTTAAGGTAATTTTTTTTTCAAACAATACACTATTATACCGCGTTCTCAAAGGCTTGTAATATTTCTCACAATGGATTTATTAAGGCATGCATGAAAGAATTTCATATTTAAATAATGTCACATATTAATATAATGAAATACTTTTGTAACTGTGTATCGGATTACAGGAGTTTATTTTATCTGTTGAAATCTTTCGTTGGTTATTATAATAGAAAAACAGAGACTTGTTTGAAAAAATTTTCTTGCAAGAATCTGTTTCTCGTACATTCCGATTCCGATTATTGAGATTCGATTTGAGTCTTAAAGTTCACAAATAAATAAAAAATTATATTTTCTTCAACTTCTTTTTCTGCTTATCTTCTGTATATACAGGGTGACTGGTGAATTACTATCGATACTTGAGGACGTGATATTTGACGATCATATATGACAAAATAAAAATTAATATAACATAAATATTAATAAACTTCTAAGTAAAGTTAACCAAAAGTTATGTAATTAATTACGCATCGTGTGAACACCCTACAGATTAGGTATACACACTCACACACACTGGCGCGCTTCGGCGTGGTGTTGTATCATCACGCCGCCGCACGCGTCCATACTTGGGACACTTGGAACGTATCCACACTTTATTTATTTATACGGAAATTTGGTCAAAAATTAAGTACCTATTTTTTTTACATAATTCGAATGAGAATCATGTACCGAGTATTCTTCTTAAATATTGATAGTAATTCACCAGTCACCCTGTATAAAAATGGATTGCTGTTCCTTAGTCTCGCTAAAATTCGAGAACAGCTGTACGGATTTATCTTATCTTAGTCTTGAAATGTTCGTGGAGGCTCAGGGAAGGTATAAAAGCTGAAAAAATTTATTAATTACTGGGAAAACCAATAAAACAGCCCTTTTCTATTTCCCATACAAACGGTTTTTTTTGACATTAGATTTGACAACTAACTAATATGTCAATAATTCTGTCGCACTTCAAAACACGGAGATTTATGGCTTACAGCCTACAGGTAAACTCCAAAAATATAAATAAAAAAACGTAATTGATATTTCTTTATTATAGGGCGATACGAAGTTCGCCAGGTCTTCTAGTCCACAATATAATTCAAATCCCAGCTGTTTTAAGATAAATTTGTTTGTTAAGGCTGTCCTATTTCTTATACATACAAAACAAGACAAATGACTCTGAGAGTTCTACATATTTTCTTTTGTTTTAGGATTATATACTCTATTGCTAAATAAATAAATACGATTATGCTATCAAAATTTATATTTGTATAGTTCATTTATAATATATATTTTTTATCCAAATGGTGTCTTAAGATTTATGCCAATGCTTTTTGAAGTTATAGTAATATTACCTCATATTTTTTAATCAAGCAGTGTTTATTATGAATATTTTCATATCATGTAATATACTTATGCTTGTGTATGGTCAAAAAAAATATTTCTTACATATTATATACCGTATCAGTATGGAAGTTTATTCAAACATTGAAAGCAGGTACATTCATTTACCGTTTTTCAATATATTAATATTCCCGAACATAGTATTTATTTATTCTGCGATTTGGAATTTGATTTTAGTATTCATGAAGTTCTGGTGAGCGTCATAACATATCATATGTAGTAGATGATTTAATAGAAAACTTTTGTAGTGCACACAATATTAACTTACACCTTGTAACTACCAGAAAAATTCGTGCAAATGGGCATATAGGAGGGTTGTTAACTTAGGACGAAATATATATATATATACGATGAAATATACACACATACACACACATATATATATATATACATATGTGTATGTGTGTGTATTTGTTAACTTCTTAAGTTTCCGCGCATTATAGTAAAGACCATATTATCAATATGCCTAAATGAAACAAATAACCTGTATCAGAATATTCACCATCTAATATTTTTGTTCACTCTTCGTCTTTATTGCAATGAAATAAAAGTATGTACCTATTATGAACACCGCGGAGTTTTTGTCGTTGGAATTTCATATTCCTGTTCTATATAAAGTGTTATAGATATTTTTATAGCATTCCCTTATATACTTTTATCGATGAATAAAGTATTATCACATTTATTTTGTCTTTGTTTTAAGGACTAAGCCATTCATTATTCGTTTATTCGATAGTTCAATGAAGCAACATAATGGCTGAACATGTTTAAATATAAATCTTAGCATTATATTAGTATTTACTACTTTCTTAGTACAATTTCCACATACATTGGTACGTTGAATTTACCAATATGATAACTGTAATTTTTTAATATAAATATTTTTTCTTCATAACAGTATTTTCTATGTTCTTAATAGCATATCCATACACATTTCTTTTCATCTAAATCAGTTACTTTATGAATATTTCCTTGTAATAATAATAGTTCTGTCACCTCAAAGACAATGGAATAAAAGTCCATATTTGTATTTATTAACTCAGCCTTATGAGTCATTATTTAAGATCTCTCCGACGATTGTGAGGTAACTTGAATTATAATGATTGCGGATGTGAGTTATCGTACTTCCTAGTGAACATTTTCACTTATTAAAGATATAAAATTTGAGAATGAGACCTACTCAACTTAATGACATATAGGAAATTGTTGCACCTTTGATAAACCTTGTTCACCCCTAAAAAATGTAATTATACATATATATCGGGTACGAATTTCTGTATTTTAAAGTAATATTTATAAACAATTTACATATATTATTATACTTAATGTTTTAGTTTTTTCGCGTGTTTTAGAGTAATGGATATTTATTATTGATACTAATTACGGAATGAGGACAAATCATTCATTTTTAAATATTTTTAAAACTTATTGATCTTTTGTTATTTGTACTTTTTGATTAATTTATTATTGTTATATTAAACTTTCACAGATTTACGTGTATCGTCTTATTTCATGAATCAAATTAATTTAAGTTGTGTTTTGCAAGTGATAATTTTTTTGTTAGTAATTTATTATACCAATATATAGCTGTATCACACAAAATAACATTATTATTATGATTCCTATAGTAAAATTTTGAAACATGATAAAGATCTACCTTTATATATTTTCATACCAGATATCTCAAAAGAAATAACCAAATCTTAATAAAGTCGGTTTAATTTTTTATTTTTTATATAAACATAATACTACGTAATTAATTTTCATTGATAAAATAAATTATATTTTTTTGATGACATAATATAAAAAAAGTAATTCTACTTTCTAGTATACAGTAATGAATTTTCATTGTTGGTAGGATTTTAAAACAATTTTCAATTTAAAATATTATTTAAAAATAATATAATGAAAGTTTGTTGTGTTCTAATTTGTTATTCAAACAACTGAATTGATTAATATTCTGAAAATATTCCCTATTGTGTGAAAAATAAAAGTTTTTTTCATAAAGTTTATAGGCAATATAAAGTTTATCACTTAATAAGTCTTACATTATACTTAGTCTAGTCCAAGAAGTGACAAAAGAAAGAAAATAAATTAACCAATTAAACCGAGGAATCTTCAGTGTAAGAAAACAGTTTTTTTATTTAACTTCGGATTACTTCGAGAAGCCCCCTATTAAAAGTAAAAATTGTTCTATAAGCTACCTTTTAAGAATACGTTGTCAGAAAAGAAAAGTTTTTTGAGACAAAAGATACGCATTGAATGGTCTTTTAGCCTCGATTAAATCGACTCAACAAAAGATACCTTTAATCCCAGATACAATTAAAGTATTATCCAAAATCTCTATTGTTGGAAGGTGTGAATAATTTTGAGTGATGTTTGAATTTACACTCAGAAGTTTTACTTATTTAAGCTTAATTCCTAAACACTTTCTCCAAACATTTAATTTACATCTACGCAACGCATTTAATTTACATCTACGCAAAAACTACGCCTTTTTTCCTTTTGAATGGATAACCCAAAATAAATTTTTAATATAGATAAATTTATTACAATATTGAATTACAAATATATATCTATGTTATATGTAATCTTACAGAAAATATTTAATAAAACGTCTTCTTCATATTTCTTAATAGCATTGTGTATATTGAAGCATGTCGCCCCCAGTCAACGATCGAATTACATATGTACTTGAATTGTTCTGTTACTTAAGTGGAAAATTTCTGGTTAGCTCCTATTATTGAATGATGATGGCTTTTAGGTAATATTGTTAAAGATCTTGTCAATAATACAATAAAATGTGTCAATATACATATATATATATATATGAAGGTTATTAAGGTTAAACATTTTTCGATTAATTCTTTGTTTCGAAAATCTTAAATGTCCTCAATCTATACTTTTAATTTGTAGTTATATTGAGAGACGTCAACTTAAGTGCTTTTTTAATAGTAACCATTCATTTTTTTAAAAAGCTATCATGCTTATAGGATCGAAAACCATATTTCAGCTGTGAAACGAACCCATTCAGAATAGGCTTACCATCAAATCTTATTGGAATCATTTGCGGTCCAATAACAACCTAAATTGAACTGCAGCTTTTTTTCTCTTTAGGTCGTTATAATCTCCGATGACGTTTTTTGCCTATTAAAATGGTTGTATATTATGTATACTTTTATTTTTCCGTATCAAGGTTCTAATAATACATAAAAATTCTAGTCAGTAGAATTTTATATTTATAAATTTATTTATACACCTTGTTCTCTGTACAAGAATACTTTTTTTGTTGCTATTTTTTTATTCTCATTGATGCTGGACTAAAAATATCGATCATTAAAATTTATACAAACCAAACTTCCTGACGAAATATATGTATTTATAAAACTAGATATCTAATTACATACTTTGCTACTTTTAATTAATTCGTATGATATAAATATTACAATTGATAGTTTTGAACAGCTTATTCGTAACTATTATTTGTTTTAACGTTAAAGCAAAACTGAAACTTTACACTGAAGACTGAAACTAGATAACATACTTTGGAAATTGGAAATGTAGATGAGGGAGTTAACGGCATCTTGGTCTTAAAACTACTTAGAAATTCAGGTTCATTCTCAACTTGTCACTCCTGAAATATAATATCCCAGTAAGACCACTGAAGCCTTAAGTTTTAAAACTTCCCGCATTACTCATTTATATCAAAATCTTCTTGATTGATGCTTTAAATTTTTTTCATTCGCAATATCTTCGTTCTTTTAAATAAAATATCCAACTAAAATGCTATGCAAGCTAGGACTTCACTAACTTAAATGAATTCTGAATGCAATTCACGTAATAAACAAAGTTGTTGATTTGTGTCCACACTCCAACAAAGTTTCAATCAATCCTTCGGGACCACGCTCGTAATAATTGTTTGAGAAGCGATGATTGTAACTGAATAATTCAAATATCTACTTTCCTCACTTTAAATTCTGTAATCCCATGGTATTTTCAATACATTTCTTTTTATTGTTGCGGTTGCTTTGAAAAAAATTTACTTCAACTAAAATTATAAGTATTTATTTTAATTTTGAGTGATAAGTCAGTTTATAAACAATATATAACATTAAAAATATTGTATTAAAAATTTCAAATCTCTTATGTTTATAATAATTTCTTTTATCAACAGTACGACCTCTATGGGTAAAGCTTTTAGGAGGCAAGCGACCTCTAGTGGCGGGGCAGAGTACTGAATTAGTCTGCCAAGCGGTTGGCGCGAGACCAAAACCTAACATATCATGGTGGAAAGGAGCCACAAGATTGAAGAATGTTAGAGAAACAGTAAGCTTACTTCAAGTACTTAAGCTGAAAAATTTGTATTTAGACATAAGACGGTATACTAAACAAGACACAGCATATATATCTCATTTAAAGGAAGTCGTTATTTCCTAGAGATTAAAGGTAAGTCTCTCATGCATGAGGGTGCAAAATCGAAACCTGGCATGTACCAATGTGATTTTTCTCGAGGTATATGTAACTATTTTCTTAGGCAATTTAGACACCATCGACAGACGGTGAAGGAAAATGTTATGAACCTGAATTTATAATTACAACATATAAGTTTGAAATCGCTATTCCTCTTTGAGCAAGCGTGGTGATTAATGCTCTAACCTTCTCCATGTGAGATGAGATCTCAGAAGTGATCACCGATTGGCTGATGATGTTATTATATAAATATTAATTAGTTCTGCTTTTAAATTAACTTTAAATGAAGAGGTTTCATCACTGTGGAATCTTAATAGTCCATGTGCGATCAACCCATGGTTTATTAAACTCTGAAACTTGCTAATTGCTTTTGAGATTAAAAGAACTCTTAATTGTGTCTCCTTAATTAATCCAATAACTTTAGTAAACTTTTCCCTTTCTGTTTGAACAGTATAATATTGAATGTTTCAATTATGGTACTTTATTAAACTAAGAAAATACTTAAGAATTCTCTTATTTGAATTATATTAATTTTTTATATCAAAATGAGGCCCAATTTTAATTATATAAAGTATAACTATAGGGCTATGATACTTTTATTGCAAGTAGCTTTTCTCTCATATTTTTAAGTTTACAATAATAAAATTATTCTATATGAAGTTCTAAATTGACGTAGTGAGAAATTTGTGCGTACAAAATGTTATTGTTGATAGACTTTGAAATTTTCAAACGGAATGTAAAGTGTTGCAGTTTAAAAATTCAAAAAGTCCAAAGTTAACTAGAATTCTGTTGAGATTGTAAACTATTTGGATTGGAAGTAACACGGATGCATTTGCACATTTTTCTGTAACAATTTTTTTTCCAAATCTTTGGAGTGATGATACGTGTGTTCAAATTTCGAGGTTGTGAATATGGCAATTGTTTCTGTTGTGGCTTTAATTTAGTCTCTTTTTGATATTATATGTTTTACGGAATATTTAAAGAATGTCGATATTATACAATTGGTCTACATTTTAATAAGTTTGATGGAATTATTTGACTTTACTTTTCTCCGACCAGATTTCATCTGATGGAAATGTCACCAGCAGTATTCTGACTTTTGTACCCTCAATCGATGATGCTGGACGGGTTTTATCGTGCAGAGCCATACAACCACGTTTACCACACTTTATTCACGAAGATGGATGGAAACTAGAAATACAACGTAAGATAATTAGAGATTTTAAAGCTACAATACATTGTTTCCCATGTATGTGTTTGAATGAATTATTAACATTATTTTTTCAAGTCACGGTACTAAGTATGACTGAAATTATTGATAAAATACTTGTCACTACTCTTAATTTTAATATGACGTGATGTAATTTAGTATGTACTAATATAACAATTTTATTTTTTTTTCATTACACTTAGAAGTTTTTAAATGATAAAACATTTTACAGATTTGCCTGTGGTCAAATTGGAACTAGGTGCTAACTTAGACGCAGATAAAGTGATAGAAGGTTCTGATGTGTATTTAGATTGTATGGTCCGAGCAAACCCGTGGCACAGTCATGTGTATTTCACTCATAATGTAAGTATACATTAATTACACGGAATTTTATTTGGGGTATTTCTTTTTAATTTAACCTAATCAGTAATTTTTATACTTCGCAGAAATTCGATACTGGTTTTAATTCCATTAACAGTACAAAATATATAAAGGGAATATTTATTTGTGATATTCATACATATATTAATTGAAAAATAATCACGATTTTTATATATACAGGGTGACTGGTGAATTACTATCAATATTTAAGGAGCATACTCGGTACATGATTCTCATTCGAATTATGTAAAAAAATAGGTACTTAATTTTTGACCAAATTTCCGTATAAATAAATAAAGTGTTGACACGTTCCAAGTGTTCCAAGTGTGGACGCGTGCGGCGGCGTGCTGATACAAAACCACGCCCCCGCCGCGTGTGTGTGAGTGTGTGTGTATACCTAATCTGTAGGGTGTTCACACGATGCGTAATTAATTACACAACTTTTGGTTAACTTTACTTAGAAGTTTATTAATATTTATGTTATATTAATTTTTATTATGTCATATATGATCGTCAAATATCACGTCCTCAAATATCGATAGTAATTCACCAGTCACCCTGTATAATATATTTTAATGTTATATATTCAAATCTATCTATCTAATCTAATGTATCGATCTATCTAATCTAATATAAATTTATGTCTTTAAAATAAATGAAAAAGAATTTTAAATGTTTTAGAACCTTTATACCAAACTTAAAGTAAAAATTAATTTTTACTTTATTTCTTACTTAATTTAACTTTTTAAACAATTTCGAAGGTTCTTCCAATTATAAGAGACTGATATTAATACAAAGAAAAAAGTATAAAATACGTATTTAGAACCCGACTATTTTTATTTGTATAGAATTTATTTCAATGTTAAAATCTCTTTTTGGTAATAGTTAAAAATTAAAATAATTGAAGAAGTATTCTATTATAAATAGAATTTTGTATTTAGATAAAAAGTGCTCTTAAATTGAGCATGTAAATAAACTGATAAAGTCTTTTAGACCTTATAAGTAATAGGATAATATTTTTGTAGGGTGCAATAATAAAACCCGGTCCAGGAGTTGTTTTGGCCAATCAAAGCCTAGTTCTTCAGCGTATGTCAAGAAAAGCCACGGGCGGTTATGTTTGTGTCGCAAGAAATTCGCTTGGAGAAGGTTATAGTGACCCATTGGTTTTAGAAGTGAAATGTAAGTAATGGAAGTGAAATTTTCATGTGCTTTGGAACACAAATTGATTTATGTACCTTTGTATCTCTCTATATAAATTTAGGTAATACAACTAAGGCCTCGGCCTCGAATCTCGCGGGTAGCGGGGCGGCAGCGGCGGCGGCACGGAAACGCATACTATTCTCCAAACTAGCGGGCAACGGGCACGGAGAAATGTATGCGTTTTCGTGCCGCCGCCGCTGCCGCCCCGCTACCCGCGAGATTCGAGGCCGAGGCCTAAGATATCATGATCATCTATGTGACGAAAAGTTTATTTTTTATTTTTATAAACTGATTTTTTCTGTAATGTTGAGTACAAATATTATTTGTTCTTATGAGTCTTAGGTTCAGACAAATTAAACATATTCTTTAAGTATACAATAAAAATTTTGAAATCCTATTTTTTTTTTCATTATCGCTTTCAAAATCGATAATCTCGTAAGTATTTATGAGATCTTGAAATAAAAGATTTTTTTGCTTTAATCTCCACAATAGATGCTCCTACATGTAAGTCTCATCAAGCCACTATCATCAGAGCAGCCCGTGGTGAGGTCGTCGATATTATGTGTGAAATTGACGCCAATCCTATGGTACGTATTATTACTACAATAACACAACAAAATCACGCGACCATGGTTACTGCAAAGTAACCGAAACGTCGGGAGTATGCACTTAAAATGATAGAAACGCTTCGTAAACCAAAAATACAGGTTTATTTAAATAAATAATCTAATAAATCTTAAAAAAAATTATCAAATTTGAATGAGAATATAACTTTGCGATAATTACGAGTACCTATAAGTGAATTCCCGAATGAGTATTTTTGTATTGTATAGAACAATTTTAGTATTGGAGTGAATAAATTATATTTATTGTTGTAGAAATATAAAAGCATTGATATTATTTCAATATAATCAAAGTTCGGTATATTTTTTTACATCGAAAATAAATATCGAATTGTAAAATGTTTTTCCTTAAACATTAATTTGTGAATATTAATTTATCGTTCGGTTAGAAGAAAAAAATACTTTTGACGTTTTGTTAAAATATTCATTCGTTGTAGATTGAGTTTGAATAAAAAGTCCTTTGAAAGAAAATATATATTTTAACATTTTCTCAGAACTTTTTTGTAATATTTTGTTCGCATAAAACGTATTCAGAGAAATCGTTTATTTATATATTGTATCGTGGGATTTGTTTCGGGGACTTTTTAACGTGAATGAAATAAACTGAATGTTTACTTTTAAGACACTGAGAGTAAAAAGAGATTTACATTTTAGTATTTATTATTAATTTACAGATTTGGATGAATCAATTTCTCTTTAGTTTCACGTAATGTAGGAAAAAAATAGTAGATACATAAATAATTAATCAGTATTCTTCATTACTCATTTGAGAAGTAAATATTAAAAAAGGTAAGCATTTATACGATTATATAAATGATAATATTATTATTTATACAAAAAACGTATGTTTATATTAGGAAAAACCAGAAATAATAAATAATTTCAATACATGAACCAGTACTGGTGAGTGCACAAATACATATTGCTTTTGTAACGATATGATTATCGAATTAGATTTTTGGTTTAAACGGAAAGCTAAACAGATTATAAAATAGATAAATATCTTCTCTCACTCTTATCCCTGATATGTTATATTTTCCACTACTCCGCATTTTTATATAAACCAGCAATTAAATATTCATTTATGTATTTCCCATTCTTTTTCTTCCCTTTTTTATACGTACCTACACCGCAATTTCTGCACTTGATACCTTTAAAAGGGTTTGACCTAGATCTCTTTTAAAAGATAACTTATCTTTGTACATCACATTTCTTTTATGGTTTTGTTGGAACATAAACAAATATATATTTTTTTAACATTTCCTATTTATATTACGAATCTATTTTTGTGTATTTATTGTATAAAAGGATAAATTTTAATATTTTTACGCGATCGTTAATCCCTTTTTCATTGTAATGTTTTCATTGTATTAAAAATGTATCTACACTAACGCTTCTAGTTTTTTGTGAACAACCAAACGGTACAAATTAATTGTTTATTGCGTGTGATATTAATTTGACATCCATACAATGAATTATTAGAGCTCGCAAAAGCTTTTCGTATATAAATTTCACCATTTTATCCAGTCATCAATACTAAAACAGAACAGTTTAATTATATATTAAAACAATACTAAATTTGTTTGATCATGATTTTATTGAAGCCTAATTAAATTAAGCCTCATATTTATGGTCTGTATAAACCATTATTCAACAAAAGTTCCGGCTTTGAAATTAATTCCTTTTTTATTCATGACTTCTATGTGTTATATATGTTTATATAACACATATGTCGTTTGTGTTTTTGGCCGATATAGTTATCTTTAAATAAAATTTAAGTTTTATGCAACGGATTATATATTTTTTTTCGTTTAACTTTGAACAAATATTATAATAGGGCTTAGTTGCGCTTAGTCCTAATAGTATTTTTTTGATATAACACTGAATAAGGATAAGATAAAAGTCTCGGTGGATTTTTAAACAATGTTTTAAAATTTACATAAATAGTTTAGTTTAGATAAAGAAATAACACTTGTAGTGACTATCCCTACTTAATATTATAAATGCGAAAGTAACTCTGTCTGTCTGTTACGCTTTCACGCACTGAACTGATTTTAATGAAATTTGGTACGGAGATAGAGTAGACCTCGAGAAAGATAGGATAGTTTTTATCCCAGACTTTTGAAAGGTTCTCTTGGAAACGCGATATAACCGAACTCCACGTTGGCGAAGCTGCGGGCGGAAAGCTAGTACTATAATAAAATTTTATTCAAACATATCTATTAATATAAAAACATAAAACTAAAGATAGTTATAAATATTTATTCTGATGTTATTAAAACTACGCAAATTTATTTAAAAATTTAAATCTTTTATTACAGACTTCATAGCGATATTAAAATCCTTTTCTAATAAAGGTATTTTTCAAATGTTGTCTTGCAGATTAAAGTCGTAAAATCTTTAAAACTTTCTCCGTGTAAATGGGGCCTTATTTCTAAACTTGGTAAAAGTTTGGTATATCCACCTACGAGTACGTACGTACGTACAATAACTAGCTTTCTTTTCAAGAAATGTTTCCTTCTGTAGGACATCTAAAAGATCTCTTAAATCTCTTCTCTCAAATCTCTTCAATCATATTTGGGAGATAAACATTTTAGATGCAGTATCAGATAGGCACTATGTTATTCTATTCGGCATAGACATACAGTGTGTATATCTGTATAATCGGCTTTTTTTTTATAAGGTGACAATTTATATTAGATATAATTTCTGTTCACAGGAACCGATGATATATCAATGGTGGTTTAATAGCAGTACACAAACTAAATTAGAACTCAATGCGTTTTCAACAAATTCACAGAATAATCTTGGTAAGTTTTAATTTTAGATACGTAATTAGTGAGTCGAATAAATTCCTATATTTACTTATATTTCATTTAATAAGCAATTTATATACAATAAATAAATAAGTAATTTAATTCTATATATTATGTAAAAATAACTCTTAATGCAATATATATCTCAACAACACATCTAAACTTTAATTAATGTTTTTTTAAAATATTATCTAAGCGCACGGTAGTGCGCCGGCCAAGTTCCACAGGCCGGCGCATGCCGTGCACTATATTTACACGAACCGTTTCGACCCACTTTTGACCCCCCCGTAAGTCAGTGCCTATTGCAAGTACAGAGATAAAATTTTACCTACGTAATCATATACTAGAACTAAAGCAGTATGCCAAATTTCATAGATAAAGCTTCAGTAGATCCTGAAATATGACCCTGTGAAAATAGCTAATTTTGGCACTGACTCACTGACAGGTAATCAAAACCTCTAGGCCACTTCCCATTGTTTTAGCATTATGAAATTTGGTACACAGGTTGTGTGTTATATGTAGATTAACAAAAAATTAAGAAATTTAAGAAATCGGTCAAGCGTGAGTTGCCTCAATTCTAAATATCGAATTTTTAATAAATTCGACCCACTTTTGACCCCCTGTAGCTCAGTGTCTATTGCAAGTACAGAGATAAAATTGTACCTACGTAATTATATACTAGTCCTAAAGCAGTATGCCAAATTTCATAGATAAAGCTTCAGTAGATCCTGAAATATGACCCTGTGAAAATAGCTAATTTTGGCACTGACTCACTGACAGGTAATCAAAACCTTTATATAGGCGCTCAGCTCAGCACAATAAAATACATAATAATGAAATATTAATAATTAATAATATGAGTACATCTATCAATCGGTGATAAATGAAACTAAAAAATAAAAAATAATTATAGTTTAAAAAAAATTAAAAAACACGCTTCAATGATGAAAGAAACCGCGTGGAAACTAATTTAACCTTTACAACCTTGGAAATCAATTTAATTTAAATTGTTTAAAAATAAACAATAAATGGTATTATTGAAAAAAAAAAGCGTGGGGCGCTTCTCAAGAAGTGATATATGAAGCTCATCACGCTTTTTTTCACAAAAATACTATTTATTGTTTGTTAATTTATTTTTAAATTAATATTATTTTGAAAAAAGTGTGGGGCGCTTCTTAAGAACTGATATATATATATATATATATATATATATATATAAGGGATATAAAATATTGTCATGTATACATAATGCACACTGTATAACTTAATTAAATATTGCTTACCTAAAAAATCAGGTTTCTATTGTTATAAATTACTTTCGATAGATGGCGCTAGCGGTATAATTGAATCGCGATATTGTTTTGTCTGCAGTATATATGAATGAAAGTCGATAAGGAATCGATGGTCATTTCTTTCTATTTCTTTCTACACTTATGTACGTCTTGATATCTTATATATGGTTACGATTACGATTAAATGGATCACTGATTTGACTTGCTAAAGGATTAATTTTGATATTGCTTATTGATTGATTACGTGTGTGTGTTAAAAGCACAAATTCACTCTATTTCTTTTCTACTATTCATTTACCAACGATGGAAATTGTACATCTTTCGGTGGTTGGCGGAGATATACCACATAGGGTAATTCCTATGCCATCAGATGGTAGCTGTATGTTTCATGCTGTAAGTTATGCATTGTACGGCTGAATAGTACGATTGTATGTACGATTTCTTGAAAAAAAGTATTGAAATCTCACCAAAAACATGCCTGTTAAAAAGGGGGCCAAGTTCCAATCGGCTAATTGTTTGCCTAAAAAAGGGGTGAAATCCAATCTAATGCCAAGTTTAGATGCACTTTGAAATCGATCATAATCATCTTCATCAACAGCATGATCCACTGGTAAACATTTGCCATTCCCAAGACTCGCCACCACACCCAGTCCTCTGCCTTCCACATCCAGCCACTACCCGCCACCTTATTCACGTCAACGGTCCATCTGGCCGAAATTCACTTTACCATACACCCAACTTAAAATATGGTATACATAGTTGTGAAAATACGTAGGTGCTTGGTTAAAAATATCTAAAATTATAATACTTCTAAATTTGAACTTGGCAGGTTAATTTAATTATTTAAATTATATAATATTTAAATTATATAAATATAAATAATTATATAACTAAATAATAAATTAATGATACAATTAATTAAGTGTTACGTACAGCACAAAAACCTGCCAAGTTCAAATTGAGAAGTATTATAATTTTAGATATTTTTAACCAAGCACCTACGTATTTTCACAACTATACCATATTTTAAGTTGGGTGTATGGAAAAGTGAATTTCGGTCAGATGGACCGTTGACGTGAATAAGGTGGCGGGTAGTGGCTGGATGTGGAAGGCAGAGGACTGGGTGTGGTGGCGAGTCTTGGGAATGGCAAACGTTTACCAGTGGATCATGCTGTTGATGAAGATGATTATGATCGATTTCAAAGTGCATCTAAACTTGGCATTAGATTGGATTTCACCCCTTTTTTAGGCAAACAATTAGCCGATTGGAACTTGGCCCCCTTTTTAACAGGCATGTTTTTGGTGAGATTTAGGATTAATTGGCAAAGTAATTTGATTGAAACAAGAACTATTTTCGTTAAGTAATAAATTTTGAAACTTAATACAGCAAAATTTATGATACAGTAAATTTAATTCTATATCTATTTTAAGGTAATATTTAGCTTATAAATGCATATCTCCACAGGTAGATATTTGTATACAGTTAACACTTCATCTGACTACGGCTGGGTTCAATGCACTGGTACGAATTCTGTAGGAAGACAGAACACTCCTTGCCTGTTTCACTTACTACCCGCTGGTAAATATAGATTTTTTTTAATACTAGAATTTAATGTGACTGGACTTGCGTTGATTTCGGCTAGGTATTTTCAAGACAATAACATTTTTTGAAGGAAATCGGATCAAGGGTTGAAGGCTTCACCAACTGTTTACCTAAAATAATCACACAGAGTATAGCAAACACCTAAAAATTAAATTATTTTTTTATGTATATAAAGCCAATTTTCTATCACAAATCTAAGTTATTTTTTTAATCACATCATAATGGACCAATCTTTCGCTGCCCAATATTTTTCTTTGGAAACCCTTTTCAGTTTATTTTCTTAAAGGATTTTGACAAAAAAACATTTCATATTTAAAATCGTATAATCAGATTATTCGGTTTGAATAAAGAAGCTACAATTTCCTTAAGAGCTTAGTAATTATCTTAAAAATAGATAATAAAATTCTTGAATAAAATCCGCTCGACTTATTTTTCTGAGATGCTGTACGAAATGTAATTAAGATCTTTCCTCCCGTGCAGTTTGTCTCACAGTTGGACACCAATTAAGTGTATCTTAAGTTTTACGCCAAGATACACGTTTACTACTTTTTATGTAAAATTCACTAGTTTAAATATGTAAAACTGTCTCTTCGGACGTGATTATTCGTTTTTTATGTTAATTTGTATTTAAAAACTTAACAGAATTTATTTATCGTTAAGTTCACTACCTTAAATATTATTCTTTAAAATTATTTATTTTATAAATAATTTTTATTTAAAATTAATTTTAGCAACGAAAATTTGTTACAGTTTTTTATTATTAAAAAACATAGATCCTATTTCATCAAATGAGTGACATTAGAAGCTTTCAAGAATTATGCTTAAAGAATTTTCCTCTATATAATCATTTTCTTCTATAGAAAAACCATCATCGGTGAAAAACTGTGAAATCACCAACATGACGTATGACTCTCTAACGCTTGGATGTTCACCGGGACACGACGGAGGCATGAAACAATCGTTTCTATTACAAGTGAGAATAAATTTTAATATATAATTCAATAAAAACAAACAAAAATTCCATATTAAAGACTCTATTACTTTTCCAAGAAAATATACAATCATACAAGCTTACATAAATGATGACTGAGTATCAATATCTAAGACAAAAAAAAATGAAGCATTGCTTAATATTTCTTGTGTAATACACATAAACGTGTTTATATATTCATAGGTATATGACATATCAACTGGTATTTTACTTCGTAATATAACAAGCGAGGAACCTCAATTCATAGTGTGGGGTCTATCGGGAAGTACAGCAGTTGGTATATCCGTTAGAGCCTTCAATAAGAAAGGCTTAGGCGAGCCCTTTACGCTTACTTCAAACTTATTAAAACATCCACAACGACATACAGGTCAGTATTTAATTTTAATTTTTGACTGTCAATAATGTGATGTAAATTTCTATTATCTAGTAAAGAATGTAACTTCACTCTTAAGACGAGTTTGTTTCGTCAAACTACTCACATATATAGTAGTAGTATTTACTCATAAACTTACATCAATATTAGTGTTCTAAGTTTAATTAATAAAAAACTAGAATTTATTCATATTTGAAGGTTCAAACTCGTATTACTACGAATATACATGAAGACAATAGACCAGTAAGCATAGCTTCAAATGTATTATTATTATATACTAGCAACATATTTATTTATTTATTTGAATAAACATTAATATTATTATGTTGATACAACTTAAACAAATTATTTCGACTAAATTAGGTACCATAAAAACGGTTTTTGTGAGTTATTCTTTAATACATATTTTTTGTGTATCTTGAACCGTTTTCACGGCGCACGCAACGGAAGACTTCAAAGATGAAATAATTTCTCCCGTTTTTACACATTTACCACTATATCTTTGCTCCTATTGGTCGTAGCGTAATGTTATATAGCCCACAGCCTTCCTCCATAACTGGACTATCCAACACAAAAAGAATTATTCAATTCGAACCAGTAGTTTCGGAGATTAGCGCTTTCAAACAAACAAACTCTTCAGCTTTATAATATTAGTATAGATACAAGTTAAAATCTGTGAGTTATATGAAAATTTATACTTGAATGGATGGAAAAAATATTCATAGACCATTAAAGGGTCGAAATGACCTCGTGGGTACGAGACGGTTTTACAACACCCTCAGCGATAAACGGGTTATCGTTACATGTAATGCGAGCGTTACTTTGATTTATTCAAGTTATCTCAGCTGTTAGAACGATTAGTATGTTCATTTTATTAACAGGTAAATTTGCTGTGCAATAATTTTATATTAACATCCGAATTAATTTTCGGTTTATACGTTTAATATGTGTATTTTTATGTAATTTTCGGAAATAATTTCTTGGAATCTGATAAAAAGCTATTTAAATATTTAATTTGCTTCGTTGTAATTTGAAAATAAAATTAAAGTGAAAATGACGTTTCAAATCAAATACATGAAAAAAATTGCATATTGTCCTTTTATTTTAATACATATTATTTAGAGATATTATGTACATAAATTATGAATCGATTTATTAAAACTAGGTCATTAAAACCTCCCATAAACATATCCAAGGATTATAACTAGTCCACATTTTTATCTATATTATTATGTTAATTTACTATAAACATAACTATTAAGACTGGCTAAATATTTTTCATATGCTTTCAATCCTTTTTATGAGTTAATTTTTTTGTTCGAAACCTCATATTTTATAGCGAAAAAAATATGTCCGTATAATCATACTAACACCAACATTGTTTGTAATAATGAAGTAAATATCTCTATTACTATAACGCTACGACTTGTGAGGGTCTTATTAGTTCACAAGTATATTATTAGTTAAGTTTTAAAGCAGTCTGTTTGTTAATTCGCTTCTAGCCAACGTCCCTGTCCGTGTGGAACTAACAACTGTATTGGTGAGCGTGCTAGTGGCTGTCGCTGTTATAGCAATACTTACAGCAATATCTGCTGTCATTTTCTGTTGGAAATACTGTAATAAAGATGGTGAGTTGTATTTAGTTTGGTTGTAAATTTGAGTTGTTTGTTGGTTATTGTATTATTAATATTAAAAAGTACGACTTTTTAATTATTTATTATAATTAAGGGTAGGATGTAAGAAGAGATAATTACATTTTTAACGTATTTTAATTAGATTTTTAATGAATATAACAAATAAATAGTTTTTCTGTGTTACATTAACAAATGTTTTAATTCACGATGTCTGAAATAAATGAAATATTTAGGGATACATGTTCGATTTTATTGTATTTCATCAGACATACATATATTGCATGAATTTAATCTAGATTCAATGAAAAGAAAAAATCTGATTTAATAGAAATTAAAATTTACAATAAATTAAATACTTAAATTATATTATATTACCAACATAGATAACTTAGTTTAAAGAAGTGGATTACATTAATTAATTATTGTCTTAATGTTTTATGTGCAGATAAAAATGAGAAAATAAATCGAAAACAGGATGAGATATCAAATATACCATTAACCGGTACTAACGAGTGTGAGAGCGTCGATAGCTTGGGTACGTATAAAGAAACCATTAGAATTTCCATACATTTCACATACTATAATATAAGCATTATAATTTCCATAGATAAAAACCCAGACATAATACCGATCGAGGTAAAAATAAGCGATAACTGTTCAAACAAATCCTCCTCGACCGATTACAGTTCTATTAGACCGTTGTTATCAAAATCGGTCGACAAATACGATCATAATCCGTCCGATCGGCATTACGATCACGGCGATCCGTGTAGCCAATATGTTCAAGTCCGACCATTAGACTTCCGAGTACACCAATATCAGCGTGGCTTACAAATGGCCAACGTGGGCCAACCTGTGCCAGGGATTGGAATGCATATGCCAAATATTGGACCAAACGAATGCCGGCCTTACGATAAGGTTTACGCGAATTGGCTGAAGTACAAGAATTCCTTACCGCTAAATACTAGCGGCTTGATAAGTTATAATCTATCTTAAGAAATATATTATTTTGTTCAGTATTTTTTTAATTATCTCGAATGTTTTAAAGTATCTTATTTATGAATATTTAAATGATGATTGCATTTAGTCTTTTTATATTATTTATATTTTGTATTTCAAATGTTTCAATTTACTTTTAATATAAAACAATCCATTTAGTCCAATATAAATTAAAAACATTTAGTCCATTAAAAAACTGCTTCTTACTCCAAAATAATAGTTTTTTTTACAGGATTTCCGGAATGTAAAGTAGCCTATATGTGCCTGGACGTCAGCTTCCTGTATACAAAATTTTATCAAAATCGGTTCAGCCGTTTGAGCGTGAAAAAGTAACAAACATACACCCACACTCACAAACTTTCGCAATTATAATATTAGTAGGATATATACATATGTATGATCTTTTAAGCTGCCAGTTGAACAGCTGATGCCACCGGAACTCTACACTCCATCGATATACACAACCTCGAGCCGAACCCTCTCAACCTGTCTCAGACGCCGGGACTAGAGCCCTTCTGTGACAGAAGGTCACCCTCAGTGAGGGTAAAAGCGGATAATAACAGCGCCTACTATAATGTTGACAGACATACACACACATTGCCTTTAAGGCGACCTGGTAAGTCATACGAGTAGACCTTGGTCATATAACTATGTTATATATACACAGGTGTTTAATGATGAATAGATTGTTAAAAACAGTGGTGGGTTCATTGAGATGTAATTATTATCAGGACTGATATTCCATTGTAAGTAAAAACGGAGCAATCTTAGTTATATGCTTTATTTACAAAATTGCCAACTTCTATTGAAATGGACTATATATGCTTAAAGAAAAATTCTCAGTGTGATACCTTTCTGTCTGTGTGATGGAAATGTTTATATATTATTTTAAGATATAATCATCCTTCATAAAATAATCTGTAAGTAAGACGTGATTAAATATGAGTATTAATCTTATACATATTTGGTCAGGCGGGATTGATCTTTAGACCCAGTTTCACCAATCAATGTTTATTAAATCTAAACAAGGCATTTTCTAACAAACCTTCAAAACTATAAATGTCTGTTAAAATATTTAAATTATTAAACGTCATGTTAAATGACCGACTACCAAATTATTCGTTCTTGTTATAAGATGAGCAAATTGAAACTATAGCGTTTAATACGGCACGTTTGTCACGATGCACCGCTTTATACTTTGATCGTATATATTCCTCGATACGTCACTTGCTAGCTAATGCGACCAAATTTTATATATCGTTGATTGCATACATTTGGCATAAAAAAAGCTTTCTTTTCAATTTACTAGGTATAACTTATCAAAATCGTGCTGTCAATAAATTGTAATATCTATATATTATTCTGTTATAAATATAGCCATAAATTGTGTTCAAATTATAAGAGAGAAAAAGCAAATTTAATTTTGCAATGTCATAGAAAATCTGAAGGCAAAATCATCATACTAAATGAAATTTTAATTCACTTTATTAATAATAACAAGGAAATAGTCGAAACTGACAAAACAGATGACGTTACTATGGTTACAAGAAATCAGGGCTGTGATTGGACAATTGAGTTTTGACAATGCCATTAACATTCGGTTAGCCATTAGACGGAGCTCCAGAGCAGGAATTAATATTAGTGGCTGGTTAAGACATTTGAACGGACATTAATTGTGCGTGGTGGGACGCTCGATACATCTAACAGAGCATCAAACGCCTTAACACGATGTTACTTATTTAACATTGATTGGTGAAACTGGGTCTAAGACTAGACATTGTCCACGGATCGTTAATGAGTACTGGTCACTTATTTAAAGCGTATTAAACGTATTAAACGTGTAAAAGAAAGTTTGAGTAATAAGACGCGATCATATCATAATTTAGTGAAAATGGTCTGAAACTATAAAAATAATATTCGTTATGTAATCTCCGACCCAAAAAGCGGGGTGTTATAAGATTGATGTATGTAGATGCTGCGTGTGTGTCTGTATGTGGAATGGTAGCTCTCAAAGGGATCATCCAATTTCGATGTTTTTTTTAATCTGAAAGCCAATTACTTTGCAGTAGTTCTTATCTATGTTTGGCTAATATCGATCAAATGCAGGAGCACTTTTTCAAAATGATGCAACTTATTTTTGTCCTATGATTACGTGGTCTTGAAATGACAATTGATGTGTGGTCTATTTTTTATTAAATAAATTTTTCAGTTATTTATATTTTGGCAACTATTTTATTAGGTTTATATAAAAACTTTAAATCCTGTTTCCCATATCTAATTACAGAAAATGAAATTACCACGCAGCTTGATACTGAGTGATTCATGGCGATTCATACTACAAGACTGCTGTTTTGCTCCGATACGTTTTTCATCAAATGGAACTGGTTGCTTACTTCCACGTTGTTTCAAAATTTTTAATATCATCGCCGTTACAATAATTGGTTAGTTAATACTGTTATTAAAATTTTTTTCAAGTCACAAAATGAATCCTGGGGGTGTTTAGTATGATCATTGGAAACCTGTTCTTATTCAAAGGATACTGTATACATATACTATGTATAGTCACATTATTTTTAGTAAAGACGAGGATTATATTATGCACAAATACATATAATAGTATGAGGCAATGTATTTTAAAAATGAAGTGATAAAATCTTTGAACATCTATAACGATCAGTAAAGCATAATAAATATTTGTAATAGAATAAATTATTTTATTTAAATGCTGCATATTTAAGATTAAAAACAAAAACATATTATTGATACATAAAATTATTTCAATAAAACACTACAAGGACATTAAACCATATACGAATACTTTCATGTGTAATTGAAACTTTGGAAATAATATACAAATAAGGAATTATATAAATGATCTATTTTATCTTATTTATTAATTTTCAATATATAATACTAATTAGTATTTACATTTTTAGGACTGTTTCTGTCATACAGCGTTCACTATTTCCTAACAATTAGCACGGACAGTGTTTACCAAAGAAGATTCTTATTTTACAGCGTTCAAACAATGTTAAATATGACAATATTTCTTTATGGAGCTTTCAAGAATGAAGTGAGGATTAAAAACTAACTGATGTATGAAAGTAAAATATATAAGGTATGGTATTTACTTTTAAGAATTGTTAAATGACTATCTATTAATATATCAAAACTAATTTCAGACAATAAGATGCTTAAGCACTGGTAAAGAAATGCCAAAATTAGGATGGCAATTTCATCTGGACACATGTTTTTGAGGCATTCTCGCAATGTTTGATGATGTTCCCGTTAATGAGATTTTTGTTATAATGTGTAACCATTTATTATGGCATCATTATTCAATTTACACTGACTGACTGACCGTGGATTGTTAGTTTTAACTTGATCGTTATATTTCAAACAAACAATTTATATATTAAGTATTGTATTGTTAATTTCATGGACTTTAAAGTTAGCATCAAAAGAATTTACGTTCACTAAAAACATTATAATTTCTGTTTCAGGGATTTAAATATAACTTTGGAATCAATCAATGCTGCCATTGATAGGAACGGTGCAGTCGATAACACACCTCAGAGTACGTTAATACGAATATTGTCTCATTAATACATAATTAAGTTTTATGTTATATATTCGACACATATTTATTATTTTTTTAGATGACAACAGTTTTAAAAGGCAGTTAACAGCGCAGAGGATCAGTCAAATCAAAAAGTCCTTCGTATAAACATGTGATGTTTTAAAGGATTTCAATACCTCAGATAACTTTATGTTATTTTTGTTACTTGTGTCGTTTATTTTCAATATTGCATTAACGATATACAGTATTCTTCTTACACTAGAAGGTATAAATTGAAAATTGAACAAAATTGTAATTGTTTTGTATTATAATTTTTGATTTCAATGATGACCAGAATTTACTTATCTTTCATGAACCGGACAAATATGTTATTAAAGGAAAAAAGAAGAGTGTTTTAATTTTGATTAAAATTATATTTAAATATTTTTTTAAATAGAATTTTATGTGTAAATGTCATGTTCTTGCCTATCAGCCTATCAGAAGCTCACTGCATATATTCTTATATAAATATATTTATTTTCTGTTACTTTAATGGCACGATTCAATTCCTATAATGAGTTTATGACCAATGTTGCACTTTGAGAAGCTAAGAAAAAAAATATTTTAGCTACAAAACTCTACGGATCGTTTTGCACTTCTATTAATGTTAAACCTAAAACTTTATATTATTGGATTGTAAGAAAATGTTACTGCTCCAAGTATTTGACTTTAATAAAAAAAAGTATAAGGTATAGCCTTAAGAATCGTTATTGAAATACATGTCTTTAAAATACACAAAACACTGATAAACATATTTGTTATATATTTTTTTATATACATATTAGTCTTTGTAATAAAAATAAAGCATATTATTTGTAATGTGAAGATGATAGCATACATACAGCGTTCATTTTTTTGTCAAGTATCTTAAGTTGCCTATAGAAATCTTCAATATAAGAGTAATTGTGAATGAGGTGCCGGCCTTAAATTTCTGCGAGAAATTTGTTTTTAAACCATATATCCCAAATTTACAGATTGGCGCTATCATAAATAATTAATACTTTTGAAGATTCCTCGTTGAAGGACGACAATTTAAATTGAGTCAAAACAAGTCTAAATTCAGGACAATTGATTTTAATTCAAATTCTTTTTAACTGTATCAAATTAAGTTGATGTAGCAAATTGAGTGACCTCAAGGTAAAGTTGAGAATAGTACTTCAAGCGGGGACAATTCTATACTTTGTAAAATAAGAACAAGTGCAGTGATGTAAAGTGCTGCCTTGTCTTAATCTATTAGAACAGGAGTCTCTAAAATGTTGCTTGAAACTTTTATAGCCTTATCTTCTACATACTAAAAGTTTAAGTACATATAATATAAAAAAAAAAATTTGCTCAATATATATAATAACTAGCTTTTGCCGCGACTTCGTCCGCGTGGAATAGTGACTTCCGGCAGATTTTTGGTTCTTCCCACATAGTTCCCGTTCTTGCGGGGTTTTCAGAATGGTCGAGTTCCCGTAGAATTTTGAGGATAAAACCTATGTTTTTTTTTAATTCACAATGAAGTACTCTTAACTAATAACATATTTATTTGTTTATTTGAATATAGATTAATATTATTATGTTGATACAACTTAAACAAATTATTTCGACCAAATTAGGTACCATAAAAACGGTTTTTGTGAATTAATCTTATAAGATAGACATATACTGTCGCGGACTGTTTTTTAGATCATTAAAAGAGCTATTATTCTTTCATACATATTTTTTCAAAGGAAGGAAGAAAGGCTTCAAAGATGAAATAATTTCTCCCGTTTTTACACATTTACCACTATATCTTTGCTCCTATTGGTTGTAGTGTGATGTTATATAGCCTACAGCCTTCTTCGATAACTGGACTATCCAACACAAAAAGAATTATTCAATTCGAACCAGTAGTTTCGGAGATTAGCGCTTTCAAACAAACAAACTCTTCAGCTTTATAATATTAGTATAGATTACTTAGTTTTGTTCTGAAACCATAAACCAAGTTTTGTGATAATTCATACAGAAATAAATATCTTAAAATCTTCTTAGAACTACACTTAAAACAGTGTTTTTGTAACATATAAAAGCAGACACAATGAGTATTTAAATTCTATCTAGATAATATAATACATGATTGAAGATAATTTGTTGCAAGAAGCGTGAAATGAAGGTATCGCTGAAAGTTGAATACTAAGACTTTTTAAATTTATATTTTTTATTTAAACATTTGTATATGTAAAATTTCAGATTTGAGTTAAAAACGTTCAAAGCTTTATTATTTATAATATTTTAGGGTTTTAAGAGAAAGCACAATGGAGTCTTATCATTCATTCCGATTGTAATTTCATGTATTCACATGGCATCTATTGCATTGAGTCATTTATACTCAACGTTTGGTAACGCACTCGGTGATGAAACATGATGTACATATGTAAATTTAATTACTTCTAAATAAAAAGGAATTCCTATATTTATAATTTAATAATAGGTACTTTTGTGGAACTATAATTTAACTGATTATTAGAAGTATTTATGATCTTGTGGAATTTTAAGAAGCTGTAAGAGAACTTATATAATATATTTTTAACTTCAAAATATCAAATATACTTCAAGTACTTACAATGTCCTTATGTATAGTTTCTGTACTTTACTTTTCAATGTCAACAAACGAGATGGAAACTGGTGGGCCCAAAATGTAATGAGTTCAAAATTGATTCAAAAAATTACTTTTTTTTGTATGAAATACCAAAAATACGCATAAATTCTCAATCTACAAGCGGAGAAATATGTAAATAAGTGTTTTTATGAAGCAATCGATTAACGATTAATTAAATAAAAAATGATTATTCGATTATTTAACCACAAAATAAAAACTTCACTCCTAGTTTAAAACTTAAAGTAACTTCATTTAAACTACACCATAAATGTCTATAATTCAATAAAAATAACTTTTAATAACGTGTTTTAATATAATAATAATATTAAATATTATTTCAAAACATCCTTTTCGATTAATTATCGATTCCATATCGATCGACATCATTCAGTATATAGTCTATGGCAACATGACATTGACACTTAACAATTACTATGCCAGATGTATTGTTATCTCATAATCTGAGTCTCTTGTTTCGTGTATTTCGATGCGTTTCGAGTACTTTCCCGATCATTTTACGTTTTCAACGACCACTGCTTTGTTTTTTACGGACTCTGAACCCGCTTAACGTTTTACAACCCTTGCTTTCATATTGGACACCGACGATCGCCTGCACGTTTGACTTGGAATTGTTAATTTGGATTATTTCGCCGGCTTGTGGATTGGATATTACTGAAACGATGGATCGCTCTGTGACTTGTGGAATAGCAAATAGTAACATTGTACCCCCTGCACAGTTCCGACGATATTTTAATTATTATTGATGAGGAATAAAATATTCCATTAAAATGATTTGTTTTAATTTATGACTTTTATCACATACCTAGTTCACTCCTCCTGTTCCTCGTAAAATTTGCCTTCTTATAACTTATCAGATATTCTCGTCTAAATAAAATTATTATTTTTCACATACTTTTAAGTGTATTCATCTAACTCTTAAAGATAATGTAATATAACCTCACTTTTACTAAACCTCCAATAACTCAGCCATCTGATTGTCAATTTCTATAGAATTTTCAATGAAAAACTCTTAATTTTGAACCTTTTAATTAATACTATTTTCATGTCTTTACATTGAGGGCCCAGAATTGTATGCAATACTTTCGATCTCTTTTGTAATGATAATGTATAAGCAGTGTCCATATTTTTAATACGTTCTTGTAAGCACAATTTTGATTATACATTGCTTCTTTCATATTGCATTGTATATTTTGAGAACTTTCTAAGGAAAAGCAATTTAATTTTGAGATAAAATCAATACACGCAGATTTTTTTACGGTTTTATTGATATAGTTTTCAGAAAGTTTCATTTTTATTTTTCTTATTCAATTTAATATTTTTCCTTAGAACAATACTACATATAATACTTCTAAGTTCAAACAACTTTAATATTAAAGACTTTTTTATTTATAACAACTATTTGAAATAACCTAAATTAAATTTACTTTCAAAGTACGTACATGATGTTTAGGTCCTAAATTGTATACATAAACTGATTTTAAATAGTGTTCAAACAATTCAACAGTACAACATTAAAATTAACATTTTTCGATTGGACTAAAAACAATAAATACTGTGTATATTTTTAATATAATAAATTAACTTCTTTCATTGGACTTTGGAAAGCAATTTGCTTTCTTGATTTATAACTTAGATCTATTTTACTATTATCCAGTTAAACATCTCCTATTCCTCTTTTTATTTTACAGAGAGGCATTCCTGTATCTCTTTGTTATTTATTACGTGTACCATAATTTCGTTTTTATTTTTTAATAAGTCCATAATTAATCATTGTTTCTAAAACAAAGACCTAAAGCTTGTAAAAACTTTGGCATATTTCTAAAATAAGTAATAGACTCAGTAGTTTTTTTATGTTGATTTTTAAGTAAGTTCCGTTTAAGTGTGACTTATTAATTCAGAGAAGATAATACATATAAGGTAGAATCGTCATGAAATGTTACTAGCTCTCATAAATTAATTAATTATTAGTATATTAAATATTTTTTTAATATATTATGAGTGACTTATTAATGTTAAATGGTTCAAAAATTGCTTTATTGAAAATATTAAAATTTATTGAACATTTTGAATGAAAAAAGTTATATGGATAATTTTAATTAGCAGATATTGTGAGGGTAGATGTAATTTATTTGTGATAGGATAAAAACAAAACTATGTAATGTATGGAGTAACTAATGCATTTTAAGTCAGTTCGCTTTTTTAAGGACTGTATTAA
This sequence comes from Danaus chrysippus, assembly GCA_916720795.1. Classification (NCBI taxonomy): domain Eukaryota; kingdom Metazoa; phylum Arthropoda; class Insecta; order Lepidoptera; family Nymphalidae; genus Danaus; species Danaus chrysippus. The sequence continues at coordinate 1,106,818 of CAKASE010000080.1, read as the reverse complement.
TAAAGTGTAATCGATATTCATTTGTAATCAGAACTATAAATTGTGAAATAAGACATTAGTAACAATGTGTTTGTGTAATTTGATGTGGACGCTAGATTGACTATACATACTTTCAGTGAAAAAGTTTCGTAAAACACTGTCACCGCTGCGTTTAACTCCTTGACAAACTTCGAATGAAGATTGACTCGGTATGATTTTTATTTTTTTATTATTTTAACACAATATCGAAATACATATATATTTTATTGATAGACTTCTCCTCGTTCATCACCAATGATTAAATTGATTTAAGTCATCTATCCTATTACTAAAAAAAAAAAACTATTCATAAATTTCTTTCTAAAAATACATTAGCACTACATGATAAAACTGGTGTTTAAGTAGACGAAAATATAGATTATTTCTTTGGTGTATCGGTTGGACGAGTACAACTTTATCACAATTTTACATTTACTAAGTAACAACATTCAATTTTAGATCCGTGATTAAACAAACGCCATGCAATTACTCCTTAGAATTGTTATCAAGTCACTCCTTACATATACAATCGGATCTCTATATATGCTTCTGGCTTGACATAAGTTATTGAGCTGATTAAGGAACCATTAAAAAAAATTGAGGCCATAAATAGTTTTTAAAAGCGTTTGAAAAACTGAAAAACCGATTCACGAAGAAACCAAGAAATTCATTATATTTAGTATTTATTCCATAGATATTATTTTAAATTAAAACCTTATATTTAGTTTGACAACCTTGTGAATTTCTTTTGTTCTAACTTATTTTGATAATATGTAGTTTAATTTTAGTCATAAACATTTGCCCCGGCCTTTGTTCGCCCATATTACTTTTCCATATACCTAATTAACAACATATTGATTACTATAACGCTTACCTACCTATGTATATGTAGCCGTGGGTTTTTTCAGGATAAAATTATTGAATCATCTCACTTATTTTAGACGTAATATAAATAGAAGTAACTTATAATTAAAATATATTTTATTGTTATATTTTATTATAATGTTTTACACAATTTTACAAACAAAATAGGTAAATTATATTATAAAGATACGTGAATCTTATTTCAATGTGTTTAGTGACTTTATTAACAATATTACTATAGTATTATTTTACCTTTGTTAACAGGATGATATGGAAGAGTTTAAACCGTTGATACCAGACATTCAGGCTGTTAGGAATCCTGGAATGAAAGAACGACGCTGGAATGAATTCAAGGAAAAAGCTGGTATGTAAAATTCATACATGAGTCATTTTGTAACGTTTCGTCTCCTAGCTTTTTATTAAAGCAATAGAAATTATCTTCGGTAAAAAATTCACTAATTCTGTTGAAATAAAGCTATAGTTTTAAAAGTAACACCATTTTATTGGTTTAAATGATATATTTTACATACTAGCTAGAAGCACCAGAACCTATGATTGACTTATTTTTTTTATGATATTCTAACTAATATGGTATATTTTTCATAAAAATATGAAATATATAAAATGACTGGTTGAAGTCAAATGAAAATTTTGGACGAAGATGATTATTGTTTTAATAATATGAATATTGAAATATAGGTATGAACGAGAAACAGACATTTGCAATGTGTCTGAAGCAAGGAGTGGCTCAACATGCTGAATTGATAGCTGAGATTGGGGAACTAGCCAGCAAGGAGTACGTGATAGAACAGGCACTCGATAAAATGCTTAACGACTGGGCGGCCAAGACGATGGAAGTGTCTCCATATAAAAAGACTGGTAGAACATTCGAATGTATATAGCCTCATGTCATTATTTTGTGTTGGACTAATTTCTAAGATAGGTAATTAAATAAATTGTTCTAAATTATTTCTTAGCAGAACTGTATAGCACTCCAGTTGAGAATTAATAAAGTTACAATTTATTTAAATAGTTATCAAGCGTCTATAATCTAATTTACAGGCACGTTTATAATGAAGATTGCTTATGAAACTCGCTAACTATTGGATGAACATCTTTTAATTACACAACAATTAGGATTCAGTCCTTTAAAAGCAGCTGTCGAGCTACGAATACAAGAATGGGATGATAAGCTTTGGCTTACACAAAACGTTGTTGAAGAATGGATTGTATGTCAAAAGTATGTTTTAAAGTATTTCTTTATATATATAATTATATTGCATACATTGTGTACCATAATCAATATTATTTAAAGGGAGTGGATGTATTAAGAACCAATATTTATTTCTGAAGATATATCGCGACAATTATCGCTTGAAGGTAAAAAGTAAGGCACTATGGAGAGAATATGGAGACGAATTATGTCATCGGTAGCAGCATGTCCAAAGGTTTATTTTCCTAACTGTATTTGGCAAACTTTCAAACGAGTTTTAAACTTTATACACACGATATTTAGTCACGTGCAGTGCAGTTTAAAAAATAATAGAGTTTTTTAAATCCTAGTTGATAACTTAATATGTGAAATGTTTGAAATATTAGGCTACTGTTACACATGCTTATATCAAGCACGAAAGCATGCTTTAATTGAGCACTCGCTATTTACTAATATGTGTGTCCAAATGTTGCTTAAAATGAGCATGTTTAATTGTAGCCTTAGTTTTATAACTACTCTTAATATATTTAATTTGTTTATAGATAATGATTATTATTATATGTCCGGATAGCCGTCTTCTAGACAGCCTGGTTGAAGCTCGTCATGTACTGGCTGTTGTATCACGAGGTCTGAATGAATATATGGAACTTAAACGAGTACGGTTCCCGAGATTCTTCTTCCTTCGTGATGATGAATTGCTAGAAATATTATCCCAATCTCGCAACCCAAGAGCAGTGCAACCCCATCTTAGAAAATGTTTCGAGAATATTGCTAAGGTACTTAATTATATCTGTCTTCTGATGTGTAATGTATGTGTTTATTTATTATACATAAAGTAAGTACATATTTATTTGTACATTTATGTTTATATCTATAATATCTTAATTTACTGTTATAATTTTTGTATTAGAATTTTGTTTGTATGCTTATAGATATAATTTTAATTTTTTCCTTTCTTCCTTTTTATTATACCTACACCACATTCATCACTTTTTAAGAGAATGATATCCTTTGTGCATCAAATTTCTTTTACAGTAATGCAAATATTTCTACTTCTGATAATAAATAATTAAGTTATAATAATTATAACATTCATGTATAGTATGTTTGTAAGCAGAAATAATTAGTTTTAATATAATGTTTCTTAATTTTTTGTATATAATACCGTCAGGTAACATTTGAACCGGATCTAAAGATAACTCAAATGCATTCAAGTGAAGGTGTAATCGTGGAGTTGAAGTACAAATTTTATCCTACTTCAAATGTCGAACAGTGGCTACTTCTACTAGAAGACACTATGCGACATACGAGTGAGACCAGATTGATTTATTATATCTTTATAGTGTCTTTTTGATATGGGTTAATATATTATTTTATTTAATAGAAAGACAAATAGTTCTACCGATCGTTTTGGATTCTATCTATAGGTAACAATTTAAAAATAAATCAACCATTAAATCTTTGAATTTATTCCATTCAGATTTTATAAATTTATGCAATATATGTATTATATATCACCTGTACAATAAAAATAAACGCTCACATCTCGTCTGTCCGTGATCACGGCTGCTGAAAAGTAGTCGCGTAGTATATCCGAAAAATATTAGTTTCATTTACAATAAAATGAGTTCAATACACACATTAATACGTAAAATATTTTTCAGGTCAACTGAAAGAGCATCAGATTCGAGACCACAACCCGTTCGAGGAGGTTCTACCTCTGTGTTCTACTGAGCACTTGATTAACCTGCCCAAGGTATGTACGTCATATAACTGTACTGCTACTTGTATATACTGCTACTTATTTGTCTACAATTAACAAACTGCAATTATATAATAATATATTATTTTCAGAACAAAGCCCGCCCTCCCATCAAGGACGTCGCGTGTCAGGCCATCAGCGACTCGTATGAAGGTGTCACGTTGGTCATACAAGAGGGTCTTCTGTGCCGCGAGTGTGACACGCCGCTTGACAGTGACAAACACTTCCTGTTAGTATAACCACTTGATAAAACGACGCTGCAAACATTGAATACAATCAGATTTATTGAATGTCAGTAAAGAGACGTAGTTTTTCCTTTATCGTGTTGAAAACACTCATTAACTTTTACAAAAAAAAAAATGTTATTTTAGTAGCCCTTATAATATTGTGATATCATCTTTTTAATATTTCTATATTTTCTAATGAAGAAAGATTAGATAAATAATATACCAAATGTTTAATACATACTGAAGTATAATTTTAATATTCTCAATATACAGCGGTCGCACGTCGTTCAGCAAGTGTCCATATGCTACATCATGTTACCGAGCGATGTTGAGATACAGTCCACTGTATCAATATCCATATTGCGCCGGCTCACTTTCACTGGAGGCCGCTCCTAGACCCGCTCCCACGCTATACTGCGTCTGCGAATACTCTACAGACATAAGTCAGTTTACACTGGTTATAGGATATCAATCAATATAATATATTTTCATTTTCTTTTATAAATTATATATATATGTAACTGTTAGACCAGCAGCATATATAGATCAATATAAAATATACAATTAACCAATGACTATAGTAACTAATAAAATATTAAGATTTTAATCCCTAGACGGCATCGTTAAATTAAACAAGTAGTATTAACAGATTTTATTGCGATGATTTATTATGAGTAATGGGAAAGAAGAAACAATACGTATTAACTTTCGCGACGCAAAAATTGTATACAGTTCGTAAATATTGCAATTCTGTATGAAAAACTTTGTTGTTCTAATATAATATTACTCCAGGCACGGACATTCTATCTCATCTCCTCGTGACACAACACACAAGCGCGTACTTAACTGAGGAACTAGCACGAGCCAACACCGTCAGGGAAGAACCAAAACCTGCTGATGAAGTAGAGCCTGTGAGTATCTACTAGTGATTACTCATACTGTTTTGCGATTATATTATATTATATTATGACATTGTTTATATATTTAATGTTTTAGATTGTGGAGAACATGCCGGCTGTCCCAGATTACGCTCCCCCATCGGTCATCAACACTCAGCTATCTCTAGATGATCTTGCCCCACCTTCAGTTTTACAACCTGATCAGGTGTGTACTTTGTTTCATAGGGGAGAAATATAATTTAAATTAAATAAACAAATAATTTATATTACATATTTTTTAAAGCATGATCAAGAACTCCTGAAAGATGCATATGACCACCCTCTGGCAACACCGAGACACGAAGAACCTCACAACACACTCGGAGACTTTGAACCCTTGCCTCAAGAGCCACCTCCCCTACCAGACTTTGAACAACTGTAATCTTATATATTTAGATAGATCTTTATCAGATAATAGTCTTATGTCAAGTGATACAAATACGAGTATATTGGTTCTAAATAAATGGAAATGAAATGTATGAAAGATTCCAGCTCACAAAGTAAGCAATATTTAGCTGTGTATGACCTATGTAACATATCTAACTGTAAGAACATTGTCAGTTTTGAATTATTTAAGAAATATTATAAAGGAACTTAATGGGGATCAAAAACGGCAAATAGAGTCATAATAATGGAATTTCAAAAGAGTTTGTATCAATCACTATTGAATTAGATTTTGGCGAGGAAATAGAGAAAAGGATAATTTAGTCAACAACATTAATTAATATTTTATATATTTCTCTCTATTATAGAAATGTATTTACATTTTTAATATAGTAAGTAAAACATGTTTAGTGATGTTAAGTTATACTAAATAAAAAGTTACATTCATCTTGGCTTTCTTCTAATTTTTATAAAAGTTTATCACTTTATTGCTATAACTCCATAATCTTCTATCTTGTTGTCATCTTTGTCAAGTGTTAAGCTCAACTCAACTCAACTAAAAGCTGGAACATATCGATAGACAAGTTGTTCTAAGTTCTGTTTCGTGAATTTCTAAAAACTAGCATGGGAAATGAATATAAGTTGTAATGTAATTTGAATTAATATTTCTAGCTTAGGATTACATATTCCGAAAATCGCTGACTGGTGATAGTTTTTTTATGAAAATCTATTACTTTTGGTTTAACCCACAAGAACACGCATACATAAAAAAACAACCATTCCTATACACAAATTGAATGTAATTTATACACATAGTTTAATTTTCTGTCCCCAGCGGGCCGTCACCAGTTCGGCTCTCTGTTCTCCAACAAAAAAAAACAACGATTGTAATCACTCTGCCTTTTTTCTATTTAATTTAAAGTTAGAAAAATATTTAAAAATTTCAAAATCAAATGAGGTAAGTACATCCCACATGACGGTTTATGTAAAAATAAAAAAACCTTTTTAGCTAAATTAAAAGGATCATCTTCACACTAAAATTATTTTACGAGCTCCTCTGAGTTTCTTTCTTGGCTTTGTATACAACAAAACTATTCTTGGAGATCACATTTATTTCATAATATGAAGGACCAGGTGTTCATAAAGCAAAAGCAGCATACTACGATCTGCTACGAAAGAAGAGTACATTGATCTTACATGACGTTACGTACACAAACAGAACTTATTTACACAATATCCACATGTGTGTTTATATGTAATGTATGTGTTTGTGTATATACATATAAAACGAGAAATATATGTTAAACTTATTTTACACTAGCTTTCCGCCCGCGGCTTCGCCCGCGTGGAGTTCGATTATATCGCGTTTCCAAGAGAACCTTTTCAAAAGTCTGCAGTAAAAACTATCCTATGTTCTTTCTCAAGGTCAACTCTATTTCATTAAAATCAGTTCAGTGGTTTAAGCGTGAAAGCGTAACAGACAGACAGACAGAGTTACTTTCGCATTTATAATATTAGTAATACTTTCAAGTAATGTGGCGTTGAATAATGAATTGTACTGGGCCAAAATAACACCATTGAACATGAGTTAACTTTGATGCCTTTTAATATACTTATATTATGGTTTGCAAAAAATAATTAAAAAAATATAGAAAAGAAAGCTTATTTATAAGACTAAATTAATTAATTAATTTTACTCCATAACAACGACTTTCATGTATGGGGCCTTGTATGGGGCTTTCCCACTGTGCGGCGACGACGACCGACGGCAGCGGTGGCGATGCAGATTACCTATTCGTTTAAAGGAACTTTAACTTCAAAAGCCAATTTTTTTTTAACTTGATACACCTAAACTTCTAAATATGATGTTCTTAGGTTCCGTGGTTAAAATTTTGTATACAAAAAGTTTAGCTTCGTAGTTCCTGTTCCGTTCTGTTCGAATTTCGGGAATTCCGTGTGTAGAATTTCACTCCCACGGTGGTAAAAATAACAAACGATTTTAAATTTCAAAAACGCTAGAACAAATGTTTAAATAGGTCTTATCAAGTGCTTAAATATAAAGTTTCATGGTTTTATCTTTTAAAATTAAGAAATCCCATACAATCTTTCAACCCTTATTTCACCTCCTCACTGGTCGAAATTTTAAAAACGCTAGAACAAATGTTTAAATATATCTTATCAAGTGCTTAAATAAAAATTTTCATGGTTATATCTTTTAAAATTAAGAAATTCCATACAAACTTTCAACCCTTATTTCACCCCCTCACTGGTCGAAATTTCAAAAACGCTAGAACAAATGTTTAAATATATCTTATACAATGCCTTAATATAAAGTTTCATGGTTTTATCTTTTAAAATTAAGAAATCCCATACAATCTTTCAACCCTTATTTCACCTCCTCACTGGTCGAAATTTTAAAAACGCTAGAACAAATGTTTAAATATATCTTATCAAGTGCTTAAATAAAAATTTTCATGGTTATATCTTTTAAAATTAAGAAATTCCATACAAACTTTCAACCCTTATTTCACCCCCTCACTGGTCGAAATTTCAAAAACGCTAGAACAAATGTTTAAATATATCTTATTTTATGCCTTAATATAAAGTTTCATGATTTTATCTTTTAAAATTACGAAATGCCATACAAACTTTCAACCTCTTCATCCCCTTTTTCGCAATAAAGGGTAGCATATGTTATTTCTCAGGGTCTAAAGATTGTCTGTGCCAAATTTCATCAAAATCGGTTGAGAGGTTAAAGCGGGAAAGCTTAACAGACAGACAGACAGACAGACTTTATTTCGCATTTATAATATTAGTTGTGATTGACTCCCCCCTCGTACCCCAGTGACGCTTATATGGAGCCTACATCGCATGCTGGCTAGCTGAGCGTGGTGAGCGGCAACCACGCGACTTTTTTCTAATACTTGCATTTTTAAACTCGTGATATCTTCCGAATGAAATGTCCGAATTGAATAATTCAAAGAGTTATAAAAAGATATTGAAGCAGTCTTGAATATAAAGTAATTTATTGTGATAAGGATTAATACCAAGGTACAAATAAAGAGCCTTTTCAAGCGGCGGCATATAAATTAAATTTTTAGAATAAAAAACCGCACATTGTGACATAACTATAACATTTTGACATATGCTGTCGCGACACTTTTTGTAGATGATGATGAGTTCTGCAAAGTCGTAGTAAATGATTTGGTTCTATCATCAATAGTTTTCGCAGCGCACGCGACGTAAGGAATTTTTCAGATCATTTTTTTACACCTTGGGTCACATTATTGGAGTTTTAGTAAGGATCCCTAATTTTTATTTAAATATAATATAGCTTATATTACTCGGGAATAATGTAGCTTTCCACAGGTGAAAGAATTTTTGAAATCAGTTCAGTAGTTTCGGAGCCTATTCATAACAAATAAACAAACAAATCTTTCCTCTTTATTAATATAGATAAAATAATTATTTTAAGTGATCCAGTTTTTATACAACCTACAGATTTGCCCATGACGATTTATATTTTTCAGTATTATAATATTTCAGTGATATTGAATAATATAAATATTCATACAATACAAGATTGGACGTATAATAATAGGATATATGTGGATAATATACCAACATGTTGAAATATCTAACAACATGATATTCTAAATTGTAATATGTACAATGTCTTTTGTACGCGACCATGTTATTAACTCACAAAAGATAAATATTCTTGGTACACTTAAATAAGCCTCTGGATGTAGATTCTGGGATCTATATACATCATAAACTATGTTATGAAAATGGATTTAATTCAAAGAAATATCTACCATAGAGTGAATTTATAATAAAGAAAACAGTTTTCATTTTACTGATGAATAAAATATGTAGATGTGGTAAGAATTATGTATCAGACAGGCTTCTTTAAATGGTCATAAACTCATAATTGCCCAAAACCTTTCACAGTCGATTTTACTATAATAAAAAGCACCTACAAACACATATGTATTATGCTTTACTTTCAATTTCATCCTTCAGTCTAACATCACCCGCTAGGCTTTATGTTCTCCTCGTAAGATGTTATGAGTTGTGGCGGCGTTACTTCCTGGTGTTCAATGCTACCTTAAACATTTTACTACTTTTCCATAACTCTCCACTCATAGATGCCAATAGAATAATTGCATTTATTACCTTTAATATGTCAAGCACCCCACGCTTCTAACTCTGAATGTAATAATTCTGTTCGTAACTTAAATTCTATTATAATTTTATTTTGAAGTAATTAACTAGGATTGATTGTTTAACCTTCTGCTACGGTAATATAAACTCTTTGTTATTAAAAATTATTTTTAAGTTTTTCGGTCTGCTATAAAAGCGTGTTTTTTTAACTATTATTAATTATTTTTATTTACTACAGAATACATCGAACTTTCAACAACTGCAATGGATATTGTCTCAAGAATCTGTATAATTTATGTGATCTTAGTACAGTTGTTTCTGTTCGAGCCTTCAAGGCACAGAGTCGATGGGTATCGTGTACGTTTGTGTAGGTTCCGCAATATTCAACAGTGAGGCAACTAAAGAGAGATATTGAAAAACACTTTGAATTATATCAACAAAGGATGGGTAACAGAATGAAGATATCTTAGAGGTATATATGAAAGAGTTGAAATTACGACAGCTTAATACTGGACAAAGATGACAGCAAGATAGAAGATTGTGGAGTTAGCAATAGAGTGATAAACTTTTATAAAAATTAGAAGAAAGCCAAGATGAATGTAACTTTTTATTTAGTATAACTTAACATCACTAAACATGTTTTACTTACTATATTAAAAATGTAAAAACATTTCTATAATGGAGAGAAATATATAAAATATTAATAAATGTTGTTGACTAAATTATCCTTTTCTCTGTTTCCTCAACAAAATCTAATTTAATAGTGATTGATACATACTCTTTTGAAATTCCATTATTATGACACTATTTGCCGTTTTTGATCTCCAGTAAGTTCATTATAATATTTCTTAAATAATTCAAAACTGACAATGTTCTTACAGTTAGATATGTTACATAGGACATACACAGCTAAATATTGCTTACTTTATGAGCTGGAATCTTTCATACATTTCATTTCCATTTATTTAGAACCAATATACTCGTATTTGTATCACTTGACATAAGACTATTATCTGATAAAGATCTATCTAAATATATAAGATTACAGTTGTTCAAAGTCTGGTAGGGGAGGTGGCTCTTGAGGCAAGGGTTCAAAGTCTCCGAGTGTGTTGTGAGGTTCTTCGTGTCTCGGTGTTGCCAGAGGGTGGTCATATGCATCTTTCAGGAGTTCTTGATCATGCTTTAAAAAATATGTAATATAAATTATTTGTTTATTTAATTTAAATTATATTTCTCCCCTATGAAACAAAGTACACACCTGATCAGGTTGTAAAACTGAAGGTGGGGCAAGATCATCTAGAGATAGCTGAGTGTTGATGACCGATGGGGGAGCGTAATCTGGGACAGCCGGCATGTTCTCCACAATCTAAAACATTAAATATATAAACAATGTCATAATATAATATAATATAATCGCAAAACAGTATGAGTAATCACTAGTAGATACTCACAGGCTCTACTTCATCAGCAGGTTTTGGTTCTTCCCTGACGGTGTTGGCTCGTGCTAGTTCCTCAGTTAAGTACGCGCTTGTGTGTTGTGTCACGAGGAGATGAGATAGAATGTCCGTGCCTGGAGTAATATTATATTAGAACAACAAAGTTTTTCATACAGAATTGCAATATTTACGAACTGTATACAATTTTTGCGTCGTGAAAATGAAATCTGTTAATACTACATACTTGTTTCATTTAATGATGCCTTCTGGGGATTAAAATATTAATATTTTATTAGTTACTATAGTAATTGGGTATTTGTATATTTTATATTGATCTATATATGCTGCTGGTCTAACGGTTACATAAATAGTTATAAAATTTATAAAAGAAAATGAAACTATGTATATTATATTAATTGATATCCTATAACCAGTGTAAACTGACTTATGTCTGTAGAGTATTCGCAGACGCAGTATAGCGTGGGAGCGGGTCTAGGAGCGGCCTCCAGTGAAAGTGAGCCGGCGCAATATCCACTGTATCTCAACATCGCTCGGTAACATGATGTAGCATATGGACACTTGCTGCGCGACGTGCGACCGCTGTATATTGAGAATATTAAAATTATACTTTAGTATGTATCATTATTTATCGAATCCTTCTACATTAGAAAATATAGAAATATTAAAAAGATGATATCACAATATAATAAGGGCTACTAAAATAACATTTTTTTTGTAAAAGTTAATGAGTGTTTTCAACACGATAAAGGAAGAACTACGTCTCTTTACTGACATTCAATAAATCTGATTGTATTCAATGTTTGCAGCGTCGTTTTATCAAGTGGTTATACTAACAGGAAGTGTTTGTCACTGTCAAGCGGCGTGTCACACTCGCGACACAGAAGACCCTCTTGTATGACCAACGTGACACCTTCATACGAGTCGCTGATGGCCTGACACGCGACGTCCTTGATGGGAGGGCGGGCTTTGTTCTGAAAATAATATATTATTATATAATTGCAGTTTGTTAATTGTAGACAAATAAGTAGCAGTATATACAAGTAGCAGTACAGTTATATGACGTACATACCTTGGGCAGGTTAATCAAGTGCTCAGTAGAACACAGAGGTAGAACCTCCTCGAACGGGTTGTGGTCTCGAATCTGATGCTCTTTCAGTTGACCTGAAAAATATTATACGTATTAATGTGTGTATTGAACTCATTTTATTGTAAATGAAACTAATATTTTTCGGATATACTACGCTACTTCATTTTTGATAAAACTACATACTCCCGACGTTTCGGCTACTTTTCAGCAACCGTGATCATGGACAGACGAGATGTGAGCGTTTATTTTTATTGTATAATGAGAGTAGTAAACCCGGCGAACTCCGTTTCGCCACCAGGCTTTGTTTTATTTAACATTTCGTTTGGTGATTAAAAGATGACGAATTTTTTTATTGTTTTATATTTGAAAAGGAAAATTTTAATATCGTTTTACAACAGTAATGAATTCATTTCGATTACAGAAATGTAGTGTTATTTAGTTGAACTTCTCTAAGTAAATAAAAGTGAATCCAAAGTAGATACCGAATCGAAGCGTTATACATGTCCGCAAATTATCCGTTTCATTGAAGTGCTCCTTTGTAAACCACATTTTTGTTTTTTGGTCTAACTTTAACACAAATAAAGCGGATGGTTTCCGAACTCCTGAACACGCAAAGTATAACTGCCCATGTGAAAATCAATGATTTTCTAAATTTATCCCGCAAATACTAAATGGTTTTAAGAGTTTAAACAACAAACACAATACCGGTTTGTCACATGAAATTAACTGAGCAGAGAACAATGAGTAGCCTTCAAACAATGTATCATACACCGGCACCATCTACTTAAAATATTGATTTGTTGTACTGTTACGTATCAGAGATGGCGCTGTATGTGAAAAAAGATAGTCCCGCTTTTCTGTTGAACATTTTCCTGAATTTTTTTTGTTATAAACCTCACGGAGTCAGAGACCTTTCCAACGAATGCAAAACCCTGGAAATCGGTTCGGTCGTTCTGGAGTTGCGTCAGGAAGAAAGAACGGACTTATTTTTATATAGTAGATTTAAGACTTGCGAGTATTAATTTAAATGAAAGTAATATTTTCGGAATACTTTGCGTATTTTATTTTTTAAAAACACCACACTCCCGACAACTCGTCTGCCTTAATCATGGTTGCTGACAAGTAACCGAAACGTCGGGTGTATATACAACAGTCGGGTTTATATACAAACGCAATGCATACACCAAATATTATTTATATGTGCGTTTGCATTTTTTATTTGTGAAATTAGTTATCCCAATTTCGTGCAAATAATATGGTCAGCTATTCACCAACACTGCTACTGCTACACGCACACACAGACAGACACAATGTACTCGCCGCGCCCGCGCCCCTCTCTCCGAGTGCCGTCCGACAATAATAAGAAGTAGGTAATAATAAGAACACGAAATAACTACATTATGGTTTATGATTCTTCTTTCCATCACACTTTTCAGGCTTTAGATTGTCGACATTGGTTTTTTTTTTATGTCAAGCCAATATTTTATAATTACTGATTTGTTAAATTAAATTTTTAAATGAGAATTATTAAACAGCTGATAACGCGTGATTTGATTAGACACCACAATACCTACGACAAAGTCGGCGTGTTTAAATGATATGAATCAAAATATTAACAATAACTTAAAGATCATAAACAAACTTAGTTTAATTTGCACGGCGTTGTCGTTTTTAAACATTTTCAAAATGTCCACCGCCTTGTTCAATGCACTTTAATGACCGTTTTCGCAATTGTGGTTTTATTTTAGATAATACTGCAATATCACTTTATACTTTTACAAAGGCGGTTATTTTTTTAGTTCCTCTGCACTTGTTGTCTCTCTCTTATAAACTAGTGATTTAATTTACCCCCACAAAAAAAGTCGAGTGGCGTCAAATCAGCTGATCTAGGCGGTCAATGGACACGTGCGTAGGTATTTGATGTGTGCCGACTGTCGCTGTTGGTGTTGCGTGCGTAGGATGACTATAATTTACTTAGTTCTATCTAAATTTGAGAAAAAAAATGACCTAAATAAAAAACTATAAAAATCGATCCAGATACCGATTCTGAACACCAATTTTCAGGGTGTGCGTTAATTATGTTACACGTTGTATAATAGTTTTTAAAATAATAAAATACGCGAAACAATCCGAAAATATTAGTTTCATCTGTTTATATAGTACTTGCAGTTGTATTATTCACCGAGACGTACGAATCTCAGCACACATCTCGTACATTTAATCTCCAGCTCCTTGTCCTGGTGTTGTTTGAGATGGTCCATGTAGAGGAGCACGTTGGCCGTCAGCTCACAGCCTTCAGCGTACACTGGAATCATCTGAAGACAGATATACGATGATTTTAATTTCTTCTACGTAGTATATACTATTTGATGTGACTTCTTAAAATTAATATTGAAACTGAAATAAATGAATTCCTCCTTACGAAACGCATGTTTATTTAAGCCGTTTTTAAATTACTTTAAGAGTTTTGAATAAAGAGCAAATATGTTCTATAAAATTGTTATTAAGACGAAAATTTTATTTTGATTTTATGTGACATGAAAATTTGGTTTATTTTGTTAAATCTAGGCACTATTTAAGCTTATTGAGCTATCGTGCCTCGCGCCTGAGCGGCAAATGTCATAATATATTATAATATAATCTCAAAACAGTATGAGTAATCACTAGTAGATACTCACAGGCTCTACTTCATCAGCAGGTTTTGGTTCTTCCCTGACGGTGTTGGCTCGTGCTAGTTCCTCAGTTAAGTACGCGCTTGTGTGTTGTGTCACGAGGAGATGAGATAGAATGTCCGTGCCTGAAGTAATATTATATTAGAACAACAAAGTTTTTCATACAGAATTGCAATATTTACGAACTGTATACAATTTTTGCGTCGTGAAAATGAAATCTGTTAATACTACATACTTGTTTCATGTAATGATGCCGTCTGGGGATTAAAATATTAATATTTTATTAGTTACTATAGTCATTGGGTATTTGTATATTTTATATTGATCTATATATGCTGCTGGTCTAACGGTTACATAAATAGTTATAAAATTTATAAAAGAAAATGAAACTATATTATATTAATTGATATCCTATAACCAGTGTAAACTGACTTATGTCTGTAGAGTATTCGCAGACGCAGTATAGCGTGGGAGCGGGTCTAGGAGCGGCCTCCAGTGAAAGTGAGCCGGCGCAATATGGATATTGATACAGTGGACTGTATCTCAACATCGCTCGGTAACATGATGTAGCATATGGACACTTGCTGCGCGACGTGCGACCGCTGTATATTGAGAATATTAAAATTATACTTTAGTATGTATTAAACATTTGGTATATTATTTATCTAATCTTTCTTCATTAGTAAATATAGATATATTAAAAATATGATATCACAATTATTATAAGGGCTACTAAAATAACATTTTTTTTTTGTAAAAGTTAATGAGTGTTTTCAACACGATAAAGGAAAAACTACGTCTCTTTACTGACATTCAATAAATCTGATTGTATTCAATGTTTGCAGCGTCGTTTTATCAAGTGGTTATACTAACAGGAAGTGTTTGTCACTGTCAAGCGGCGTGTCACACTCGCGACACAGAAGACCCTCTTGTATGACCAACGTGACACCTTCATACGAGTCGCTGATGGCGTGACACGCGACGTCCTTGATGGGAGGGCGGGCTTTGTTCTGAAAATAATATATTATTATATAATTGCAGTTTGTTAATTGTAGATAAATAAGTAGCAGTATATATAAGTAGCAGTACAGTTATATGACGTACTAGCTCTCCGCCCGCGGCTTCGACCGCGTGGAGTTCGGTTATATCGCTTTTCCAAGAGAATCTTTTCAAGTCTGCGATAAAAACTATTCTATGTTCTTTCTCAAGGTCAACTCTATCTTTGTACCAAATTTCATTAAAATCAGTTCAGTGGTTTAACTTCAAAAGCCAATTTTCTTAACCTGATACACCTAACACTTCTAAATATGATGTTCCTAGGTTCAGTGGTTAAAATTTTGCATACAAAAAGTTTAGCTTCGTATGTAGTTCCTGTTCCGTTCTGTTCGAATTTCGGGAATTCCGTGTATAGAATTTCACCCCCACGGTGGTAAAAATAACAAACGATTTTAAATTTCAAAAACGCTAGAACAAATGTTTAAATGTATCTTATCAAGTGCTTAAATAAAAATTTTCATGGTTATATCTTTTAAAATTAAGAAATCCCATACAATCTTTCAACCCTTATTTCACCTCCTCACTGGTCGAAATTTCAAAGACGCTAGAACAAATGTTTAAATGTATCTTATCAAGTGCTTAAATAAAAATTTTCATGGTTATATCTTTTAAAATTAAGAAATCCCATACAATCTTTCAACCCTTATTTCACCTCCTCACTGGTCGAAATTTCAAAGACGCTAGAACAAATGTTTAAATGTATCTTATCAAGTGCTTAAATAAAAATTTTCATGGTTATATCTTTTAAAATTAAGAAATCCCATACAATCTTTCAACCCTTATTTCACCTCCTCACTGGTCGAAATTTCAAAGACGCTAGAACAAATGTTTAAATGTATCTTATCAAGTGCTTAAATAAAAATTTTCATGGTTATATCTTTTAAAATTAAGAAATCCCATACAATCTTTCAACCCTTATTTCACCTCCTCACTGGTCGAAATTTCAAAGACGCTAGAACAAATGTTTAAATGTATCTTATCTAGTGCTTAAATAAAAATTTTCATGGTTATATCTTTTAAAATTAAGAAATCCCATACAATCTTTCAACCCTTATTTCACCTCCTCACTGGTCGAAATTTCAAAGACGCTAGAACAAATGTTTAAATGTATCTTATCAAGTGCTTAAATAAAAATTTTCATGGTTATATCTTTTAAAATTAAGAAATCCCATACAATCTTTCAACCCTTATTTCACCTCCTCACTGGTCGAAATTTCAAAGACGCTAGAACAAATGTTTAAATGTATCTTATCAAGTGCTTAAATAAAAATTTTCATGGTTATATCTTTTAAAATTAAGAAATCCCATACAATCTTTCAACCCTTATTTCACCTCCTCACTGGTCGAAATTTCAAAGACGCTAGAACAAATGTTTAAATGTATCTTATCAAGTGCTTAAATAAAAATTTTCATGGTTATATCTTTTAAAATTAAGAAATCCCATACAATCTTTCAACCCTTATTTCACCTCCTCACTGGTCGAAATTTCAAAGACGCTAGAACAAATGTTTAAATGTATCTTATCAAGTGCTTAAATAAAAATTTTCATGGTTATATCTTTTAAAATTAAGAAATCCCATACAATCTTTCAACCCTTATGTCACCTCCTCACTGGTCGAAATTTCAAAGACGCTAGAACAAATGTTTAAAAGTATCTTATCAAGTGCTTAAATAAAAATTTTCAAGGTTATATCTTTTAAAATTAAGAAATCCCATACAATCTTTCAACCCTTATTTCACCCCCTCACTGGTCGAAATTTCAAAAACGCTAGAACAAATGTTTAAATGTATCTTATCAAGTGCTTAAATAAAAATTTTCATGGTTATATCTTTTAAAATTAAGAAATTCCATACAAACTTTCAACCCTTATTTCACCCCCTCACTGGTCAAAATTTCAAAAACGCTAGAACAAATGTTTAAATATATCTTATACAATGCCTTAATATAAAGTTTCATGGTTTTATCTTTTAAAATTAAGAAATCCCATACAAACTTTTAACCTCTTCATCCCCTTTTCGCAATAAAGGGTAGCCTATGTTATTTCTCAGGGTCTAAAGATTGTCTGTGCCAAATTTCATCAAAATCGGTTGAGAGGTTAAAGCGGGAAAGCGTAACAGACAGACAGAGAGACAGACTTACTTTCGCATTTATAATATTAGTTGGGATTGACTCCTCGTACCCCAGTGACGCTTACATGGAGTCTGTAGGCGATGTATCGCATGCTGGCTAGCTGAGAACGATGAGCGGCAACCACGCGACTTTTTTCTAATACTTGCATTTTTAAACTCGTAATATCTTCCGAATGAAATGTCCGAATTGAATAATTCAAAGAGTTATAAAAAGGTATTGAAGCCGTCTTGAATATAAAGTAATTTATTTTGATAAGGAATAATACCAAGGTACAAATAAAGAGCCTTTTCAAGCGGCGGCATATAAATTAAATTTTTAGAATAAAAAACCGCTTACTGTGACATAACTATAATATTTAGACATATGCTGTCGCGACACTTTTTGTACCTACATGATGATGAGTTCTGCAAAGTCGTAGTAAATGATTTGGTTCTATCATCAATAGTTTTCGCAGCGCACGCGACGTAAGGAATTTTTCAGATCATTGTTTTACACCTTGGGTTACATTATTGGAGTTTTAGTAAGGATCCCTAATTTTTATTTAAATATAATATAGCTTACTCGGGAATAATGTAGCTTTCCAAAGGTGAAAGAATTTTTGAAATCGGTTTAGTAGTTTCGGAGCCCATTCATAACAAATAAACAAATAAATCTTTCCTCTTTATTAATATAGATATAGCTTATATTACTCGGGAATAATGTAGCTTTCCAAAGGTGAAAGAATTTTTGAAATCGGTTTAGTAGTTTCGGAGCCTATTCATAACAAATAAACAAACAAATCTTTCCTCTTTATTAATATAGACATACCTTGGGCAGGTTAATCAAGTGCTCAGTAGAACACAGAGGTAGAACCTCCTCGAACGGGTTGTGGTCTCGAATCTGATGCTCTTTCAGTTGACCTGAAAAATATTATACGTATTAATGTGTGTATTGAACTCATTTTATTGTAAATTAAACTTATATTTTTCGGATATACTACGCTACTAGATTTTTGATAAAAACTACATACCCCCGACGTTTCGGCTACTTTTCAGCAAACGTGATCACGGGCAGACGAGATGTGAGCGTTTATTTATATTGTATAATGAGACTAGTAAACCCGGCGGACTCCGTTTCGCCACCAGGCTTCGTTTTATGTAGCATTTCGTTTGGTGATTAAAAGATGAAGAATTTTTTATTGTTTTATATTTGAAAAGGAAAATTTTAATTTCGTTTCACAACAGTAATGAATTCATTTCGATTACAGAAATGTATTGTTATTTAGTTGAACTTCTCTAAGTAAATAAAAGTGAATCCAAAGTAGATACCGTAGAATCGAAGCGTTATACGTGTCAGCAAATTATCCGTTACATTGAAGTGGTCCTTTGTAAACCACATTTTTTGTTTTTTGGTCTAACGTTAACACAAATAAAGCGGATGGTTTCCAAACTCCTGAACACGCAAAGTATAACTGCCCATGTGAAAAACAATGACTTTCTAAATTTATACCGCAAATACTAAATGGCTTTAAGAGTTTAAACTACAAACACAATGCCGGTTTGTCACATGAAATTAACTGGGCAGAGAACAATGAGTAGCCTTCAAACAATGTATCATGCACCGGCACCATCTACTTAAAATATGCAAACGAATGCAAAACCGTGGACATCGGTTCGTTCGTTCTGGAGTTATAGCGTCAGGAAGGAAAACCGGACTTATTTTTATATAGTAGATTTAAGACTTGCGAGTATTAATTTAAATGAAAGTAATATTTTCGGAATACTTTGCGTATTTTATTATTTTTAAAAACACCACACTCCCGACAACTCGTCTGCCTTAATCATGGTTGCTGACAAGTAACCGAAACGTCGGGTGTATATATAATAGTTTTTAAAATAATAAAATACGCGAAACAGTCCGAAAATATTAGTTTCATCTGTTTATATAGTACTTACAGTTGTATTATTCACCGAGACGTACGAATCTCAGCACACATCTCGTACATTTCATCTCCAGCTAGCTCCTTGTCCTGGTGTTGTTTGAGATGGTCCATGCAGAGGAGCACGTTGGCCGTCAGCTCACAGCCTTCAGCGTACACTGGAATCATCTGAAGACAGATATACGATGATTTTAATTTCTTCTACGTAGTATATACTATTTGATGTGACCTCTTAAAATCAATATTGAAGCTGAAATAAATGAATTCCTCCTTACGAAACGCATGTTTATTTAAGCCGTTTTTAAATTACTTTAAGAGTTTTGAATAAAGATCAAATATGTTCTATAAAATTGTTATTAAGACATGAAAATTTTATTTTGATTTTATGTGACATGAAAATTTGGTTTATTTTGTTAAAACTAGGCACTATTTAAGCTTATTGAGCTATCGTGCTTCGCGCCTGAGCGGCAAATGTCATAATATATTATAATATAATCGCAAAACAGTATGAGTAATCACTAGTAGATACTCACAGGCTCTACTTCATCAGCAGGTTTTGGTTCTTCCCTGACGGTGTTGGCTCGAGCTAGTTCCTCAGTTAAGTACGCGCTTGTGTGTTGTGTCACGAGGAGATGAGACAGAATGTCCGTGCCTGGAGTAATATTATATTAGAACAACAAAGTTTTTCATACAGAATTGCAAATATTTACGAACTGTATACAATTTTTGCGTCGTGAAAATAAAATCCGTTAATAGTACATACTTGTTTAATTTAACGATGCCGTCTGGGGATTAAAATATTAATATTTTATTAGTTACTATAGTCATTGGGTATTTGTATATTTTATATTGATCTATATATGTTGCTGGTCTAACGGTTACATAAATAGTTATAAAATTTATAAAAGAAAATGAAACTATGTATATTATATTAATTGATATCCTATAACCAGTGTAAACTGACTTATGTCTGTAGAGTATTCGCAGACGCAGTATAGCGTGGGAGCGGGTCTAGGAGCGGCCTCCAGTGAAAGTGAGCCGGCGCAATATCCACTGTATCTCAACATCGCTCGGTAACATGATGTAGCATATGGACACTTGCTGCGCGACGTGCGACCGCTGTATATGGAGAACAGTGGCGGCTGTACATTAAGTGCACTCGTGCGCTGAACCACCAATTCAAAAGATTTGAAAATTACAAAATGTTACTTCATCTTTATTTTTAAATTACCATTTTAATATTTATTTTCTAAACATACAAAAACGTATAAAAAGTAAATTTCTAATTATAGTCAAAAAGTTTGAGCGCTTTAATACATTAATATCTCGTGCGCTTCGGCGAGTGCACGAGGACTGCTAGTACTTACATCTTGTATGAGACACGCATTAAAACGCCTGGCGCGTGAAACAAAAGATAGTTCATAGAAATGTACCGAGTAATGAGTCGGTTCTCGAGCGCCGCACGAGCGGCCGAAGATTACCGAGACCACCCGATGACGAATTGGAATTGAAAAGAATCAAAACTTTTTTCCGATATACCATGCACTAGCAAAATGCACTTTCTGTGCTTAGTATTGAAAAAAATAATTATACAAACAATATCCGATTTTAATAAAAATTTGATTGAATATTTCGCTTCAGAAAAATGTGGTCGCATTGATTTAATCTATACTAATATTATAAAGTTGAAGAGTTTGTTTGTTTGTTTGTTTGTTTGTTTGTTTGAAAGCGCTAATCTCCGAAACTACTGGTTCGAATTGAATAATTCTTTTTGTGTTGGATAGTCCAGCTATTGAGGAAGACTGTGAGCTATATAACATCACGCTGCGACCGAAAGGAGCAAAGATATAGTGGTAAATGTGTAAAAAACGGGAGAAATTATTTCATCTTTGAAGCCTTCCGTTGCGTGCGCCGTGAAAACGGTTCAAGATACACAAAAAATATGTATTAAAGAATAATAGCTCTTTTAATGATCTAAAAAACAGTCCGCGACAGTATATGTCTATCTTTTAAGATGAACTCACAAAAACCGTTTTTATGGTACCTAATTTGGGCGAAATAATTTGTTTAAGTTGTATCAACATAATAATATTAATCTTTATTCATATAAACAAATAAATATGTTGTTGGTTAAGAGTACTTAATTGTGAATAAAAAAAACATAGGTTTTATCCTGAAAATTCTACGGGAACTCAACCACTCCGAAAACCCCGAAAGAACGGGAACTGTGTGGGAAGAACCAAAAATTTGCCGGAAGTCACTATTCCAGGCGGACGAAGTCGCGGCAAAAGCTAGTGTATAATAAATAAACATAGTTTATGTCAATTGGTTTTTTGTTACATTTTCTAATTTAATATTTTAGTAAAGTGCACCACCAGTTCGATAACCCACCAGCCGCCACTGATGGAGAATATTAAAATTATACTTAAGTATGTATTAAATATTTGGTATATTATTTATCTAATCTTTCTTCATAAGAAAATATAGAAATATTAAAATAATTATATCACAATATAATAACTGCTACTAAAATAACATTTTTTTTGTAAAAGTTAATGAGTGTTTTCAACACGATAAAGGAAAAACTACGTCTCTTTACTGACATTCAATAAATCTGATTGTATTCAATGTTTGCAGCGTCGTTTTATCAAGTGGTTATACTAACAGGAAGTGTTTGTCACTGTCAAGCGGCGTGTCACACTCGCGACACAGAAGACCCTTTTGTGTGTATTGAACTCATTTTATTGTAAATTAAACTTATATTTTTCGGATATACTACGCTACTTGATTTTTGATAAAAACTACATACTCCCGACGTTTCGACTACTTTTCAGCAACCGTGATCACGGGCAGATGAGATGTGAGCGTTTATTTATATTGTATAATGAGACTAGTAAACCCGGCGGACTCTGTTTCGTCACCAGGCTTCGTTTTATGTAGCATTTCGTTTGGTGATTAAAAGATGAAGAATTTTTTATTGTTTTATATTTGAAAAGGAAAATTTTAATTTCGTTTCACAACAGTAATGAATTCATTTTGATTACAGAAATGTAGTGTTATTTAGTTGAACTTCTGTAAGACTTTTAGTGAGACTAACGAACAGCAATTCATTTATATATATAGAAAGATATCAATATATAAATAGATAAAGATTGAGTAAAATATGAATATCTCATTTAATATTTAAAAGTAAAGAAAAGTATTAAGAAAAACATTTTTAAAACGGACGTGGCAGTCAGATTCCAAGGCCATAAATTGAAACGGTTCAGTTAACGTGAACATCGAGAAGTACATAGTACCCTTCTTTATAGCCTTCAATATAGTGTCTTTCGCGTAAATTGAGAAGCTTAGAAATGTCCCCTTAACGTCGACTAACTATTTATTAAACTTACTCACTTATTAAAAGATAAGATTAACAGTTTCTTTTCTCGTCCCAAACGTATTATTGTGTAATGTAAATTGAAACTCAGATTATTTAGGTTCTATCACATATGTATAACCATAAGTTTGAATTTCAAATGATAAATTAAAATATTTTGAAAATAATCATGATTAATGTTAATGTTAGAAATAAAATACAATATTATATATGTTAAAGTGATAAAAATCTAAATAATATTCCGAAAAAATATATATTACTTGTTTACATTAAAAAAATGGTGGTTTCGAATATGGGTTTTTAAAAAAGTAGGTGTAATTAATTTTGACCTGTTTTTTTATTAACTAGGGTAAGATTTTTCATTTTTATACAATAATGTTATAATTAAAATAGAAATTTTAAATAATTCATGAAAAATTTATTGGCCAAAGTCACATGTATGAAACTACGTAATATAGCTTTGGAATGATATTCAAAAATTGGAAATGTCAGCGAAAAATTGATTACAAACAAATGGAATTAAATGTTATGAAAAATAAGAAATAAGCTTAATTGAATTAAAATCAAAAGTATGTTGTAGTTCTCCCTTCAAAAGTTAAACAACTTGGTTATTAAATTTCGTAAAAAAAAACAATTGGATGCAGAAATAAAAATTATGTATAATTTGTTTCAATACTATAACAAATATTTTAAAGGTTGATTTATTATTGAGAAAGTATTTTAAAAATGAATTTTAATAAAAAGTTATTTATTCTATAAAATCAGACTACATAAGCGAACGTGACTAAAGAGCATAAAACATAAAAGGTAATTCAGCGGATCCTTAAAAAACTATCTCATTAAAGTAGTATCTCAAACGAAATGGCATTTTTATTATAATAAATTTGTGATTCAGAACTCTATGTAATTTAACGATGAATATATTGAGAATTTTTGTTAAAAAAAAAAAATTATAAAAAGGATTTCTATGGCTTTTTGCCTATTTGTTTCTGTTTAAATTACAAAATATCAATTCAAATAAGTAAATAATAGATTTTATAATACAACTAGCTTTCCGCCCGCAGCTTCGCCCGCTTGGAGTTCCCTTATATCGTGTTTTCAAGAGAACCTTTCAAAAGTCTGGGATAAAAACTACCCATGTTCTTTCTCAAAGTCAACTCTATCTCTGTACCAAATTTCATGAAAATCAGTTCAGTGGTTTAGGCGTGAAAGCGTAACAGAGAGACAGACAGACAGAGCTACTTTAACATTTATAATATTAGTAGGGATACTTAATGTCCGAATTCTTTAAACAAGCTTTCATATGACAACATAATTAAGTAGCAACAATTTTAGGACTGTAGTGACTTCCTCGGCTTTGTAAACCAGATCGTCCGCAAATCTGACAGGAGTGGGAAAAGACTGAACTCTTAAAATCAACTATTACAGTTCCTTAATATAATTACAATGATTAATTAAATAATTGTATCATGAACAATAGTTAATTTTAAATGTAATTTAACAGTAGAAAAGTTTATGTCTTATATATTTCTTATATTAACGATGTAATTCTTTTCGCCGTATAAAATGAATGACTTGAAACTAACGGCTTGAACCCAATACTTCTATTGAATAATTATCACTCAAGTCTTAAAATAACAAGAGTTACGAAAAATTTTTTTACGATATAGTTTGTATTGAAAAATATCGAATAAACAGAAGTTTTTATAAATTAAAATTATGAAAATTTTCAGAATCTTCTAAAGATGGAACTAACAATGTATCTTGCCTTCTTTTATCGTGCCCAAGGACATGTGTCGCGTATAACATTAAAGGCGTTATTTCATTTTAATATTTCTAACAAAGGACGTGTCACTGACTTGTGTACTCAATTTTATCCTGATTTCGTTTTTGACATAGGAAAAGAAAAACATACTTTCTCTAAAGTAATAGGGGAGAGTCGGATATATCGTACCACTTTTCACTTTAGCTCAAATATTTCGACTATAACACGTCTTATAATAATTAATACATATTTAAAATAAAGTTTCATATTTTAGCTTCCTAAGAAGAAGAGAACAGATCCTTGCGATTATTCTAACATTGTTAAAAATGCTTTTTTGTAGAGGCTTGCCATCGGTACGATTTAGCCGACTAGTCGTTTTAATCGTACCACTAAGTCTTTAAATCGTACCACGGGTGTTTAAGTCGTACCACTGAATGAAAGACATTAAAATTCTCAATCAAATTATTTATTTTTTACTGTTAGGTAAGTAATAAAACAACATTATTTATATCTTTTAGGTAATAGAAACATAATTTTTAACCCTCAGGTTATATAAAGGAACTATAAGCTTTCTCAGTAAAGTAACATGATTATACTATGATAATGAGATCAATCAACATAACTAATAAAAATGAGACAAAAAAAAACAGTAAACTATAATAATAAAGTAACAGTTAACATGAATGTTATTTGTAATATAATTATTGTGCATATTTCTTAATGGAAACAATCATGACAAATGTCTGGATTCGAAGTACATGTCTCATGTAGCCACCGTTTACAGCGAACGCATTGAATCGAATCAACTTTTGGACCCTTCTTATCGTAGTAAGAACAATTGCACTTTCGACATATATTTTCAAGATAATCATCGCTGTCATCATCATCATCTAGTTCTACAACAAGTGTCTCTCCTGAATCATCGCTACTGGTGATGGAATGAGATCGTTTCCTCTTATAACTTTTGTTCTTGGCCTTGGGTAGTACTTACTATAGGTACTTGCGGTGGGTAGTCGGGTAAATCGTACCAGTACAATTTAACAAACTGCAAGTGGTACGATTAAACCAACTAAGGCATTTCTAAAACAAAAGCAAATATCCGGCATAAACTCAAAACTTAGACACGCAACAAAAACCCCCAATAATCTAGTATACAATTGTGGAATAATAAAAAAAAAACTGAATTACTATAGCTTACCTTGATTACGAGTTATCTCCTTACGAATGTACGACAATATTTATATTAATTCCTACAAAAAATGTTTTTTTTTTATTACGTGCACAGTTGTTAACTCACGTCGATTTAAACTAGTGGGTGAAGAGGGATGGTACAGGGCCACGATTTGGAGTTGTCAATGTAGAAAAAAATATTCATTAAATGGGAAATTTAGAGGTGGTACGATTTAAATACTAGTACGATATAACCAACTCTCCCCTACAACGAAAACGAAACATTGCATTAGTTTTGAATTAAAGAATCGAATTTTGTCCAACAATCTTAATTGATTAAAAAGATTTTTAAGAATGATGTGATTAAAGAGATTACATTAAGTATTCTATGAAACGTTTTTAATTACTGTGATATAATTGACAATGTATAGAAAAAGTGTTACTTATGTTGTTCGATTAACCGTTTACTTCTAAGTAGGCATCAAACATATTTTTATTTTATTTTATTTATATTGAGACTCACTCATTAAACTTCTCGTTTTGTTTCCCTTTGTTTAACCAGGACGCTTAAGATATTCATCGAAATAATTTATTTCGCCTATTGAAAGATCTTATTTAAAATAAAAATTACTATACGAACTTTTCTATCACATTAGCTTCGAAATTTTAATTAAAAGAAATAAAAATAATCTACATAATTTACTTGAATTGTACTTGAACCTATCACGTCCATACATCATAGTGATAGTGGTTCAAAGCAATTTCTTAACGTCGCACTTTATTAATATTGTAAAGATATCTTGAACAAGAACGGAGTTTTCCTATGGCAATCAAGTTCAAGTGACTTGTTTTTACTTTATAACAAATAGCAACATGTAAAGAAGAACACAATAACTAACGATCAGTTATGAAATAAACTATTGAAGACACAGTTCTTTTCTTAAATGTTATCATAAGAACCTGACAATGTTATAAAGTATTTAATGAAAAGAACAATAGTATTAACTCAAATATCAATAACTCGTTAATAATAAAGTACCATGTTGTATTTTATATTATAACGTATGTATATATAAAAATATGAAACCATATAATATTATGGAATTCATTAATATTAGATTTAACAATACGAGTATGGATTTAAGACTATGAAGGGAGATAATTTTAAAGATTTTTTTTTTTATAGTACCCAAAGGGTCAAACCGTCGACGTACGAGTATGTTTATTTATTTATTTACTCTTTAATGTACACCAATATAGACAGAAATAACAAGAGAAAAACAAAGAAAGGAAAATGTACAAATAGGCGGCCTTATCGCTAAAACAGCGATCTCTTCCAGGCAACCTTTATAAATATTTTTTATCATGAACATACGTAAAAATTTACAAAAATAGTTCTCGGTATTTCTTCTCCATTTAATCTTTATATTTTAACCAATCATTCGCTTTAGCAAAGGGCATGCATGACTTTACATATAAATATGTCCTCAGTGACATTCATAATGTTAAGAATACCTTATAAAAGTACTGTCTTTACTCACAACAATAACTTCTAGCATTATTTAAAACGACCATGAATAGAAGAAAATTCCATACACATTTAGGGAATTCACAAACACGTTAATTATATGAAAATTCTATAAAATATGTGTTATTATTTTTTAGATATTTGAAGATTGTTTGCATTAATATTGTTGTAATACCTACCTAAGTCTAATTAATGCCCATGTAATAATTAAATTTTTATTGTAGTTTAAATGTTAAATATCATGAAACTTGATTGTTTTTGTAAAACTTTACTTACAATGTATATTTATTTTATATGAGCACTAAACAGTATGAACTCTTATTTAGAGTAATGTTTATGTGCAGGCAACTAACGTAACGTGTGGCTCGCCATGATATACGACTGTTTAAATTTTATACAAATTATACAAATTTAAACCTTTTATTTATAAAGTCCCGTCATTCTTACTTGTATTAAATGTTTTATATCATCAACAGTGTAAATTAAGGTTTAACAAATTAATGTCTTGCCGATTTTCATTTAACCACTCTACAGTTATGTGAATATATGCATCTTAACATAATTTAATACATATTTACGTAGTTTTAAGGAAAATCTATTTTACAGCCGGTGTGAGTTTGCAATTTTTTGAAATTGTGTTGTTGTTGTCGAATATAATTATCTTGAAAATATTTATTTAATTTGTAAAAAGTATTAAATGATAAAACTATAATATTGTAGGAATATTGGAGAGTATAAGAGGGGCGAGCCATATATGTATAAGAATTTGTCAAAGAATATCAGGGTTCCTTTCTCGTTCAAAACGCGAGTTGGAATGATAGTTTTATCAATCGTAGATTTTCGAAGTGTGTTTAAATCTTTCTTTTGGGATATATTCAAAATATGTTTTCAAGATAGCTTTAAATCAAGAAAATTTAATGTTATTACTTAATTTTTTAGCTTACCACTGCGGTTCTCCTAAAACTAATATTAATACCTATATATTTCGAAAGTGTGCAACTGTTGTTGTGTCGTTATGTGTTGTTGCAGAAAACAGTGCCAAGACTTTATCCGCTGTCTACTGTATGAGATTCATGTAAACCGATTATTCGGGAGAGTTGATGAAACGATTTTTAAGGGAGAAGTTTTAGGTGCTAAACTGAAACACGGCGAGGAGAAAAGTGAGCCGTTTTGACATCAATCAACTCCTGTTTAATTTTTTAGAATATCTCAATTGATGAGTATTGGAAATAACAAAAGAAAAGGAGATTTCCAGCTAATTAATTATATCCTCGTATTTTGCTATGGTTTATAAATTATAAAATCTTTTTACAGGTAGTGGCTATCTATTTGCAAAACATATACTCTTCGTTGTAGGCTTTTGATCTATTTATTGGAACTATATTTTAATAAAGCAATATGTTGAAGTAAAAAATATTATTCACAGATTTTTACAAAATTCTAATGTTTATTAAAGATTGTCTCTGAATTTAACTCTAAAATATTTCAAACGTTTCCATAATTATTGCACTAATCTTCTATTTGTAGCAATACAATATTTCATACAACCTCAGCATTATTTATTTGAAATTTATAATCAATAAATTAAAATAAAATATTTGAAAGAAATTATATTATTTTTATAGATTATACTGATTATTGATTAAGATATAAAATAAGAAATAATTATAGCTGTGGGTGATATTCTTATTTAGCAAAATTTTTCAGTAGTTTCATAATTTCGGATTCTTTAAATAATAAACGAGCATAACAGAGACAGCGAATATACATAGTTATGAAGAACAGACTTCTACAATTAAAAACAATTGGATAGACATAATATTAAGATAAATATTTTATAATAGTATTACCAATTTTCATTTAATCACAAACAAATTTTTGTAAATATATATTTCAATGAAAAATAGTGAAATGTCGGAAAAGGATACAAAAAGCTGTATTGAGTCATCTGCACTTTATCAGCCGACTTTCTTTTTAAATTCAGTTTGAATGCTTAAACCCATAAATCTAAAGTAAATTAAAAAAGTAACAAAGACTGAAGGTAATAATACTCCAGATTAACTGAATACTAGTAATTCATCGACATTAGCTATTGAAACAAATGATGATCACAATTCCGTTCACTAAGTGTGCAAAGCTCTTAGAACCACTTGGTTTTGCATGTTTTGATCACCTTCCCCGAAAGTAGTAACTAATTTCAATACGCTGTCCTATTAAGCACACAAACTAGGTGAAATATCATCGAATTCTCGAAACTAATACAATTATACTAGATTAAAATTTTATAGTTAAATGTTATGTTGATATTAAAATAAAATGTAACATTATAAAGCGTGGTGCAATAAATGGTTACCATAACTGAAAAACGATTGATATGAAAGAATTTTTGTTCCGACAGAAATATATGAAGACTAGCTTCCGCCCGCAGATTCGCCCGCGTGGAGTTCGGTTATATCGCGTTTCCGAGAGAACCTTTCAAAAGTCTGGGATAATAACTATCCTATGTTCTTTCTCAAGGTCAAATCCATCTCTGTACCAAATTTCATTAAAATCAGTTCAGTGGTTTAGGCGTGAAAGCGTAACAGACAGACAGACAGACAGAGCTACTTAGGCATTCATAATATTAGTAGGGATAGTTGAATGTGTTCAATATTTAATGGTAAACGTGGATTAAATAAATAACATCAGTTATGGAAAATTTGGCCAGAAAAATATTTTTCATGAATTTTCAAAAGAATAATTCGATAAGGTATTAAAATTTAATTAAAAGTGTGACAAGCACGAAGAAATGTTAAATGCATAAAAAGTATAAATCCTCAAGAACCTCTGCCTCTTGTGTTGGCATAAATTAAACCGAACGATCATTAAAGGTAATCTCTTAATTGTTTTCATTACTTCTACAATATAAATCCTACTAAAATCCTTAACGAGAAAACCTACGAATAAATGCACTATGCAATAATTACTGTGAAAAAACTTTTCTTCAATCTTCAGGCGATAAGTGTATAAAAATGTACTTACGTTGTAAACGATGTCGTGACGAACAATATTCATCTGAAAGTAAATACTTTTATTATTTCATAGAACGGTTCATTACTATTATATTACGCCATAAAAAAAAAATATTTTTTTGAAACACTTATCCTAATAAACTTTAAATTTTAAAATATATTTTCGCTATGCAGTCATAAACGCCGTCCGCCATGATGGTCTACTAATTATCTGTGCCGTGACGTAATATTCTTGTAAACAATACGAGTGACTATCATAACCTGTTTATCGGAATTCAAAACCATGGCTTCGAAAGTATAACATGATAAAATATAGTAGTCATCACTATTGTATCCAGCGGAAATGTAAGAATGCATCAATAAAGAACCCGGAAAAGTTGTGGATTAACAACAACACAATCTTTTATTCTTTTTACGTGGTATAAATAATTATCAAGGCGTATAAATGAAGGACCACAAATAACCTGAAATAGAGTTTGATATTAATCAAACGCTATTTAACAAGTTTTATTTAACAACGTAATCGTTGTTTACAATATAGTGACTTAGAAACATGGCGGACGGTGTTTTCAATTTTCAGTTTCAGTTTGTTTTTTTTTAATTATTTCAAGTTTCAGTTGAATTTTTATAGCAATCCCTTATGTGACATATTATAATAAAATATAGTACACATATCAACTGTGGCGCGTCACTTGCACTTCGATCTGTCATCGGAGGCGGGAGAACGTTCTCTTGAGTTGTGTATTTACTTACTGATAATTTGGTGGTTTTATTTATAATTCTGAGATATAAATACAGAACATCACACCTTAGAAATATTTATTGAAGTTTATATATTTCGGACCCTTATACGGAATGATATTTGAATTAGAAGTTATTATTATAAATGGTAACAAAATCTCATTTTCCACAATATGTACTAGAGACCAATTAAATTAATAATTAAACTAATCTTCTTACGGTCGTGAAAACTATTTAGTCAAAATAAACTAATATTGTTATTTTTTTAACGGGCAGACGAGATGTCTGCCGTGATCACGGTTGCTGCAAAGTCATCGAAACGTCGGGAGTATGTAGTTTTTAACATAATAAAATACGCGAAGTAATCAGAAAATATTAATCTCATTTAAACATTTATAATCTTCGCGAATAATGTTACAACAGTCCGATCAGAACGAACATCTAGTATATACTTTATGATCTGTTCATCACAGCTTTATAAAAGTTATTTAAATAGAAATATCCAGCGGAGTTCCATTTTCAAACATTCTTATTATAATCTTTTGAAAAAAACAAACAAGGCAAACAAAATAACTTATTTGTGTGTACACAACCTGCTAACTAATTAAAACTATCATAATACTTATTTTAAAAAGAATAACATTACCTTTCTTTTAGTTCAATCTCAACTGGTCACAACAGCTCACACACCATGACTTTACACTTATTTTAATTTTATTTTTATTACCAAACGACAATATTGAAAATGAACACACTCGTTACTAATTTCATTAAACACATTTCACAAGCACAGAACTCACAGCTATAATTTTCCATAATTCGTTAATAAATTAATCCACTGTTTACTCATTAAAAATTATTCACTTGTGCTTAGAGAAACAAATGACAATATTGCATAATAATAAAATGGCGACAAAAGTATAACCAGATTACCGACCAATCAGAGAGCCCCGTCTCGTTTGACAATTAACGGACTTTCTACAAACAATTCAAAATTTAAATCAGTGCTATCGAACACTATGAAAATAGTAGTCCAAGATCCTACTACAGTATTTTTGCGTTCATATGTTATTTTTTTTAAATCAATTTTTTATTTATATATTGTAGTTAGGAGAACATATTATAATTACTAGGTTAATTTTTGCGAACACACCCTGGCTGCGAAGAGTTGCGGCTAGGTGCGTAATGGCAACCGTGATTTTTTAGAATCTTCATATAAATTACTGTCATATATAGTTTTCTTTATTTAAAAAATAAATGAACGTAATTTTTCCAAAAAAAATAAATTAAAAATAATTTAATTAAAAATTATGGCGGCCAAATTTTGATAGGTAACTAAGTAAATATACTATCTTCTCCTAACTATAAATAAACTTCAAAATTTGTTTTTAAACAAATAACTGATGACCGCACCAATCCTGCAGTGGGATCTTAGACTATAAACAGAGAGTGATTGTGCATATCGCCGCTCTGGCTGCATAGCGGCGCTAGCAGTTAGCAGCGGCCGATCGAAAATGTTTCGTTTTTACTTTGTTAGATGGGACTTATTAACAAATCATGAATCAAATGTCATTTTAAATGTCTGTTGACATTTGTATTTCAAAATGTATGATTAAAAGTAGGTATGTACCTAAGTAAGAATTAAACAATATAGGTTTAGTTTTTATATGCGTAGGGGGTGCAGTGCTTATTTGCATCAATGGTGTGCACGCCACTGGTACATAATGGTGATATGTTGTTATTTATGCTAATTAATATTCATAATGACAAGTTAAAAAAATAGGTGATACTAGTAGACGTAATGAACGACGTGCATTATGTCAATATGTACATGTAACATGTTATTCAATTACTGATATATTTTACAAAATTAAAGAGTAAAAACGTAAACAAAATGGTATAAATATTTTTGAAATAACCTGTGTTGAAGGATGACAGAACTAAAACAAGAGTTACGTAACTACCAAAAAGGACAGTGAACAGTAGAAAATAGACGAAGCCAGTGTAGATAGAACTCAAAACTATTTCAAACCTCAAAGTGTTTGCAAAGTTGTAGGAATTTATGACTAATATCTAGGTAACTTAATCTAGATAAGAATTAACTTTGTCGTATGATATAGGGGAGAGTTGATTATATCGTACTAGCATTTAAATCGTACCACTTCTAAATTTCCCATTTAATGAATATTTTTAGTTATTTTTCGACAGGACCCTACGCAAAGGGGGTTAAGATCACGAAATAATATCTAAGAATTAAAGGAGATGGAAACTTGTGAGCCTAAAATGTAATGAGTTGAAAATTGATTTAAAAAATTAGTTTATTTTTTTGTACGAAATACCAAAAATCTGAATAAATTCTCAATCTACAGAGGGATAAATGCAAATAACTGTTTTTATGAAGTAATCGATGAACGATTAATTAAATAAAAAAAATATTATTCGATTATTTAACTACAAAATAAAAAATTCACTCCTAGTTTTAAACTTATAGTAACTTCATTTACACTACACCATATATGTCTACAATTCAATAAAAATAACTTTTAATAACGTGTATTAACATAATAATAATATCAAATATTATTTTAAAACATCCTTTTCGATTATCGATTCCATTCGATTCGATTAGATCGAAATCATTTAGTATATAGCCTATGGCAACATGACATTGACGCTTAACGATTACCATACCAGATGCATTGTTATCTGAGTCTGACTAGTGACTTGTTTCGTGTTTTTAAATGCGTTTCGAGTGCTTCCCCGATCATTTTACGTTTTTAACGACCACTGCTTTGTTTTTTACGGACTCCCAACCCGCCTACGTTTTACGACCCTTGATTTCACATTTGACACCGACGATCGCCTGCTTGTTTGACTTGGAATTGTTAGTGGTACCTTAGCTGGGCAAGGTACCACAATATTGTACCCCTGCACAGTTCCTAGACGATATTTTAATTATTATTGAAGAGGAATAAAATATTCTATTAAAATTATTTCTTTTATTTTATGACTTTTATCACATAGTTCACACCTCCTGTTCCTCGTAGAATTCCATACTTGTTACCTATATCTGTATGTCTTTGAGATTTTATTGCTTTGTTATGACTTATCAGATATTCTCTTCTAAATGAAATAATTATTTTAACCTATTTTTACGTGTATTAATCTAACTCTTAAAGATAATGCAATATAACCTCAATTTTACTAAACCTCCAATAACTCGGCTATCTAAATGTCAATTTCTATAGAATTTTCAATATAGAAACGCTGATTTTTAAAGCTTTAATTGATTTTTTTTCATGTCTTTACATTTAGGGCCCAGATTTGTATGAAATACTTTCGATCTCCTTTCCTATTTTTTTTATTTGACGCATAAAATTGTGAATATTTGTGTAAATAGCATGTTAAGTGCCCGTGCGAAGCCGCTATATGTTTAATAACATCCATTATAAAGTTCACAGTTTTTCTGTAATGTATTTACAGAAAAACTGTGAACTTTATATCAGCGTTGCACCCGTGCGAAGCCGGTACAGGTTTCTATTAACAAAATATATCTTTAACTTATTAATAATGTACATAATTCAGTCAACACGTAAAGTATGCATACTTTAAAAAACTATTAAGATTGTCACAAATGAATAATGTTTATGGTGTAAACCTCCGTAGATCACTTTAAGTCGTCACTTCATTAGCCTTCACATAAAGTACAACCCGAAACAAAAAGTTCTTAGTGTTTAGGAATCAAAGTATCTAAGTATAATTAACCTTTTTCTCCAATTATATGAGTTCAAGGTCGATGACAAGTTACTTTTTAATTCACTTCTAGAATAAGGTTTAAGTTTTGAAATTAAAAATAATCTAAATACGTGGCCAGTTATATCGTAAAAGTAAGAATAATATAAAAAGAAGCTTTATTTAAGGCGAAAATTATATTATTATCGGACGTGACAATTAAATACCAAAGTTTAAATTTTAAAACTACCTGAGTAACTGGTACTACAATTTAGATCCAAACTTTTATATGTGTTACGAAGATTTCGAAATATGATTGCAAAAAATAAAAATAAATCCTTCAAGTTATTAAAATAATAGTATCTGTTTGGTTTTAATTTTTGATTAATTTAAGCATGACCCATAAACATGTTTTACTCACGTTTTATGTCTTCTTTACAACGTCCTCTTTAATCCCCTGTACCCCACTTACCTTCGTGAGCGTTTTGTATTCTTGCATCCCCCTGGTTCCCCTTGTCGCCCCAATGTCCAACTATTACTCGATATCCCATCCCATACTTCCAATTTCTACTCTAACTATGTATTTCACTGTCAATGCAGCGAGACTGTGGAATTCGCTGCCGGTTACAATTCGCACTTGTAAGTCCGTCTACACTTTCAAAAAGAAATTGAAAGAGTACTTCCTATCCAAATATTAATTCGTGATAAAGTGGCATAGACATATTTACTTATTTATGTATTTATATATCAATATATGTATGTATAATTATTTTTTAATATATATTTTTAAGTAAAATTAACTTTAATGTTTTTTTTTGTTATTATTATTTTTTCTTCCGGTTTAGTATAAGTTTATGTTTTTTTTTGTTGTTGTATCTTTTCTCCTTTTGTTCGATTTTGCCTGTCTACCTTAAGTTCTCTGTCTACACTTACTTCCTGGGTATACTGGAAGAAATCTCTTCTAGGGATAAGGTCATAAGGTTACCTTTTAAACTTATTTTTCCTGTGTCATATTTTTTTGTCCTTAATGTTTCTGGCATGTTTAAAAAATTGTTAAATAAATAAATAAATAAACATTATCAAATAACTTCGACAGAGGTTATTCTAAAAACAAAGGATCGAAGGGGTTTTGTTAATCGAAATATAATTAATTTTATTAGAACAAGTTACTTATTTTAGATTGTAAACAAGAAACTTTATAATCATAAATTTCTAGAAATATTACAAGAAAACTAAGTGTTTATACAAATTATACAAATATTCACATCTATCATTTTGATTATCTATGTATTAAAATATCATATTTCAGAATAAGATGGTAAAAAAAGTGTTTATAATACTCTGTATCTTCAAATATTTTTCAAAATCGATATCTTTAAATATTAGTACAGAAAAGTATATGAAAAACATCGAAACAATATTGTTTTGATGTTTTTCATAGTTTTCGATAGTACAATGATAGCAGAAATTTTATATTCATAAATATTTGCTCAGACATCAGGTGGTGGTGACAACACACTCTTAGAGGTGGTAGAGCCTAGCTGTGGTCATTGGTCAGTTACTACAGCTCGAACATGGGCTGGCTCGACCGGGGAAGTACCACCCTCTCACAGTCTTTAATGGCTGCGTTTCGTCCGGTTAGTGAGACAGCCGGTTGCCCTTTCCCTTTTCCCACCCTTTCTTGTCCTTTCCTTTCCCTCCCTTTCCCACCTTTTACTCCCCATTTTCCCCAAACAAGGGCGGCAACACATCTGCATATCTACGTTGCAGTTAGTAACAGTAACTACCTACCATCAAGTAGGCCGTCTACTCGGTTGCCCCCCTTTCACATAAAAAAAAGACATCTTATTTAAATAAATCAATTTTGTTTTGCAGACATTGAATTTTCTTTAACAAGAAGAGAATTTATACATAAGGCGGCCAACCGTCCCGCATTTTGCGGGACCGTCCCGCAATTCTAGACGAAATCCCACTTTGAAATTATCAGTAAAATAGTCCCGCAAAACGTTGTATGCGTCCCGCATCCCTATTTTACTACCACACTTCTACACAACACCTATACCACGGTAAACAGTGCAGGAACACAGATTAGTGATTACTGATTACCTATAATAAGGACAAGCGTATCGCGGGCGCGCTAATCTCGTTTTCTGTCTTTTTTCTGAACTCATGACGCGTAAGAGAGTACTTAAATTTAATATGGGCAGTTGCGAAGATTTTTATGACATTCCCAAACCCTACCCCCCCCCCCCCGCCATTCACGAAAGGTCCCGCATTCAGTTTTCGGAAAGTTGGCCGCCTTATTTATACATTAAAATAAGCGCACAAAACTAGAAAGTATGCTTAAGACTGACAAAAAAAGAGGTTAATATATACATATAAAAATTTACTAAGCGTACATATCGAATAGCGAAATCAAATAAATGAATTAAAAAAGAGGAAGGAAAAGAAAATCATAAAACGTATCGTATCTAGAGAGTAGAACTTAGTTTGTTAAGAGGAGACGGATAATTTGAAGAATATAAGCAGATCAATAAATTCGCGGAATGAGCGGGAAGTGGGTTGAAATTATATAAGGTATATCATTGAGGATTTTCAAAATAAATTACAATTCGCTTTTGTAAAAATATAAAAGTTTGTTTTATTTGTACGCCTTTACAATATGATAACAATTATACTTCTATCTTACCTGAAAATACAAAGGAATACCAGTAAAGTTCACTAATATTGCCTCCTCAATTATATCCCTTTGTCTATCTTTCGCCAAGTTTTAATAATCATAAAATGCACAAAAAACCTAAAAATAATCTACCATTAATGACGCGTCTCTTATCGTCAACTTATAAACGCGGAAAAGGAGATTGTCCACTTAGTATGGGGACTTTGTCCTGACGTGAACAGACATTTTATCATAGTTTTTATAATTAGTTTAAAAGCACTAACTAGTAATAATGAGAATATAAACTTAATTTTGTATCAAAATGTTTAAAAAGAGATTTTTGTCATGTGAGGAAAAACAGGTTAAAGCGAAATAAAACAACATTTTTTATGATTTATTTTTATTCTGAGTTATCCTATGTTATTAATATATGTTCAAGAAATTAGACAGGTGGTGAATTGTGTTCCTGATACCTTGCCCAACTTAAAAACCATAAAATAGTCATTATATAGGCACAGCAACGCACTGTCCTTCGGCCAACCATGCAATTACAATAATATTCTTTTATAGCTTCCTAACCATTGTGATGTTATATGAAAATAATCACAATATATATATACAATATAAAATATATTTTTCGATTTACATGCCTGCTATGTATTTTTCCACGCAATAATCTGAAGTTGGCCAAAGGAATCAGGTAGTCAACCAATAGGTCGCTGGCTATATTTCTACATATTTCTATAGTATAGGAACCATCGCCTCTTATGTGCTGCCCATAATACAAACAGGCTTGTTTTAGTTGTTATGTCCCACATGCAATTTTTATAATATCATTATATTCTATTCTTGGAAATATGAAACTGTCCATGTTTACATTTATAGGTTGAAAATCTGCCCGCCTTCTATTTTAATTATATATTTTCGATAACAAAGCTTATGTGTTAAGAGTAAACATCTTTTCATTTATTACAATACAACAGTATATAAGGATTATAATTATATAAAACAATAATACCTTATTTTGCATTATAGGAATAGCATATACAATACATATCTATTAAAAAAAGAGTAATTTAAATAATTAATTGAATTGACACTTACTCGTCGAGGAGCTATCCACTGTCTTATAATAGACTGAACCTGATTAAGATCTAGACTATGTCGCCTTCGCTCTATCAAATCAGTTCCACAGTTTATGCATCTCAGAGATACGGATTGGTAAGAAGTCACTTCTTCTGTCTGCAGACTATCATGAGACACGCTTTGGTTTTGTTCAATGTCCATATTAAAGCCGTGGTTAGCGATGGAGCTAGTTTCGGGGTCCATATTACGTGAGTGTTGGTCATCGTTAATGCAATGTTCGGAGTCCATAATACAAAAGCCAGGGTCATCGTTTGAGCGAAATTCGGGGTCCGTAGATGTGCAGGGGTCATTGGTAAAGATAGGTCGGCGTCCATAATGAATAAACAATCGTTGAAAGAAAATCCACAATAAATCAACACTCTCAATGTAGGTAAACAAAGCGAATGTAAACAATCAGTCTGTGACATATCAATGTCAATGTCAAAAAAATTATTTAAAATTCAATCGAAAACAGATATGATTACGTTTAACATTCTTCATATTTCAGTTTATAAAACGTTTTAAGTGACGAAACTAATTAAAAATAAATATTTTTAATTTTGACGTGATAACGTCTTTAAAATCGTTTTAGTCGGATGACCTGTTCAGAAACTTGTGTCACACCAAAACCTCACGAGCGCGATCGCAGGTATAACGAGAGAGAGAGAGAGACGGAAGATCGGTCCACTCACTCGAACGCTATGCCTGCCTCCGCTCGTGAGGATTCCGCGTGACAAGTTTCACGGAATGACTGGCAGCGCTCGAGATGAGACGGGAGCGACCAATCACAATGCAAGAAACCATTCTCATGTGTCAAGTTGGTTAAGGCGCTTAATACAAATTCAAACATTTAAAATTAGTGTTGATTTCAATTCAAATTTTATTTCTAATTGATTGAATATCATTTATCGACAATTTAAACGAATTATAATACCTAATTAAAATCTCTCATTTGTCAAAACCTTGCATTCTAATCTACGATTCGAGCGACCAATCACAATGCATGAAATAATTCTCATGTGCCAAGTTGGTAAAGGCGCGTATTACAAATCCAAACATTCAAAATTCGTATTGATTTCAATTCAATATTTTTTTTGTAGTAAATACTTATACCTAGTTGTATTAAGTACTGCAAGATGATTCGATTTGACGCAATCGTTAATTAATCTTGCTGGTAACAAAAAACGTGGATCAATAAAGCAAATCAATGAAGATACTTTAAAAATATTTTTTCAATAAAATACAAATGTACACTCAAACAACAATAGAATGGCTAACAAAAATTTTTTTTTTCCATATACTTGTCTTTTTGATAGCAGCTTGTTCACGCTAGGCCAAAAATGGACATTGCCCTTTGAGTTTCATGAAATGTCATTTCATTACATACATATATTTTAAATAATACTAGTAAGTTATATGAATTAGAAATATATATAAGTAATTGCAAGTATTAAACGTAGTCCTGCAAGTTTACTAAGTGCTAACTAAATTAATTAATTAAATGACTTACTTGAAGGATTACAGTTCTAAAGACAAATTTAATTTAATCTCCGTGTTACAACTTAGTCATTTTCGTTAAAATAGCCCATCAAACTTTGAATTTTTTGTTTTTCTACAACAAAATATGGTTATAATTACAATAAAAATACTGTATATTAATTTCTTTTGAATTATAAATATTGATTGTAATAAAGGAGATCGAAAGTATTGCATACAATTCTGGGCCCTCAATGTAAAGACATGAAAATAGTTTTAATTAAAAGGTTCAAATTTAAGAATTTCTTCATTAAAAATTCTATAGAAATTGATAATCAGATAGCTGAGTTATAGGAGGTTTAGAAAAGTGAGGTTATATAGCATTATCTTTAAGAGTAAGATGAATACACTTAAAAGTATGTGAAAAATAATAATTTTATTTAGACGAGAATATCTGATAAGTTATAAGAAGGCAAGAAAGACTCAAAGACATACAGTTATCGGTAACAAGTATGGAATTTTACGAGGAACAGGAGGTGTGAACTATGTGATAAAAGTCATAAAATAAAAGAAATAATATTAATGGAATATTTTATTCCTCTTC
This sequence comes from Danaus chrysippus, assembly GCA_916720795.1. Classification (NCBI taxonomy): domain Eukaryota; kingdom Metazoa; phylum Arthropoda; class Insecta; order Lepidoptera; family Nymphalidae; genus Danaus; species Danaus chrysippus. The sequence goes on along the minus strand of CAKASE010000080.1, from coordinate 1,065,734 downwards.
AATAATAATTAAAATATCGTCTAGGTACTATGCAGGGGGTACAATGTTACTAGTTGCTATCCCAAAATTCACACAGCGATCCATCGTTTCAGTAATATCCAATCCATAAGCCGGCGAAATAATCCAAATTAACAATTGCAAGTCAAACGTGCAGGCGATCGTCGGTGTCCAATGTGAAAGCAAGGGTCGTAAAACGTTAGGCGGGTTCAGAGTCCCTAAAAAACAAAGCAGTGGTCGTTGAAAACGTAAAACGATCGGGAAAGCACTCGAAACGTATCAAAAAACACGAAACAAGACAGACTCAGATAACAATGCATCTGGCATGGTAATTGTTAAGACTTAAGTGTCATTTGTCAATGGCATGTTGCCAAAGACTATATACTGAATGATTTCGATCGATATGGAATCGATAATAATCGAAAAGGATGTTTTGAAATAATATTTAATATTATTATTATATTAATACACATTATTACAAGTTATCTTTATTGAATTATAGACATATATGGTGTAGTTCAAATGAAGTTACTATAAGCTTAAAACTAAGAGTGAAGTTTTTATTTTGTAAATAAATAATCGAATAATCATTTTTATTTAATTAATCGTTAATCGATTGCTTCATAAAAACAGTTATTTGCATATTTCTCCGCTTGGAGATTGAGAATTTATGCAGATTCTTGGTATTTCATACAAAAAAAAATAATAAATCAATTTTGAAATCATAACATTTTGGGCAAACCAGTTTCCATCTAATTTAATTATATTTGTTTAATTATTGCTTCAAATTTATTTAATATTTTTCTTTCTTGCGACGGACAAACTTCTTATTAAATTGTTTATATCGAGGATGTGCAATGTCGCCGCTAGCCAGCTGAGCGGACACTGAGCCTCAGTTTTGCTAGACGGGGTTATCTCCCTTACCGAGCTGCGATATTATTTTATTCGCTGGCTAAAGGTAGCCGAATTGGCTATATATATATATTTCTGAAATATTTAATTAACAAATCATTTTTATGCAGAAAAAAAAGATTATCGACATTCAACACTCAATTTCCATAAGTTTTATGTATATGGTATAGCATGGATTTTAAAACGTAAACTGTCTCGCAATATATACAATATGTATATAATTATACTCCAGCCAAATTCGATGTGGAATGTTTAATAACAAAGCGTTGCTTAGCAACCAACGTCAGGCAGATTCTCAAAATATTTTTAGAAATACATATTTAAAAAAATACTTAAATTCTTATTTTATAGTACTTATTAAGATAATATTTTATAATACTTAATTATTTAATGTTACTTTTTAAAACAAAATGCAATCAATAAAAAGAAAAAATCTTGATTCGAAAAAAAAATATTCTGGTAACACTGCTACGCCGGGCACGTCACTCGTCACTCGTCAGTGACTGACGGTCAGTCCGCTTTGACTGTAGTTGTGTGACGTTTGTCCTTTATCGCTACGGCGACACTCGCACGCGCACTGTCGCTTACGAAAATTAATCTCCTGTATTAATAGCTTGTAAGTAGTTTAAGTTGTTAAACCTTGCTTAATTCGCTAAACACATAATACAATAAAATTATGATTTACAATAAAATAAATGATTCATTGCTAAAATGAGGTATATTTATAATATGTATTTCTTTTAATATTTGGTCTACGGTGTTCCCTTGACCATAAACTCCGCTGTTCAAGTAATGGTGGAGTCAATGAAAATAGACCTCGAGTTAGTACCAGATGCTTCGGTCTTATTATAACTATTTATTAATGTAATTAATAATTAACAGAAGTAACTTAAAATATAAATTGTAGAACGAAATCCTTTCATAAAGTGTAGTTGAAAACTGTAGAAAATTTTTATGATACAATAATGTAGACTACGTATAATAATTATGTGAATAATATATATTTTTACAGAAAGTCAAGGGATTTGCGGATCAATTATACGACATGTGGCAGGAACAAGGCACTGAGATTTATTGGGAGCAAAACTTCATTTGCCCCACTGAGGATCAATACAAAAAGAGCGACACATATGAGTAATATATAACTTATACATTTTTCTAACCTCTACGTTTTTACAAATCTGTCCTATATAAATATTGTTACTATCAAATGAACAAATATCTCACTGATAATATTATAGATTAAACAGACTTTATACTTCCAACAAATATAAATTTATCATAACAGTTTTAGAGAAATTTAATTTAAATGTGAATGTTTTTAAACGGTTTTATTTAGCTCACACTGTTTGTTTTATTTCAATTAACGATGATCATTATATTTTCTTCGAAAAAAAATTATATCATATTAATTATGTGTATTACTATTCCAGTTAAACAGCAATGGCAGTTTCTGTGTAGATTTATCAGAAGGAAAGTTCACGTTACCCATCATACACGCATCCAAAACATCAGTGAGAAGCGAAGTTTTACGTGAGTAAAACTCAGTTACTTATTGTAAACATACGAGAACGTATTTGTATTGGTCAAATATAGCTGTTTTTACTGTAACTCTTCGATAAATACGGAATCATTACCCCTACTAATATTATAAATGCGAAAGTAACTCTGTCTGTCTATCTGTTACGCTTTCACGCCTAAACCACTGAACAGATTTTAATGAAATTTGGTACAGACATAAAGTTGACCTTGAGAAAGAACATAGGATAGTTTTTATCCCAGACTTAAAAGGTTCTCTTGGAAACGCGATATAACCGAACTCCACGCGGGCGAAGCTGCGGGCGGAAAGCTGGTTCTTCATAATTGCATCAGGTTATTTCATAAACTTGATGAGTTACATATCAATTTAAAATTTAGAGTTGTAAGAACTTCGTGTGATTTTTTTACTCGTTTCATGAGATCAGGTCCGCCTACGAAGTTTCTTCCTTGATCCTCTGTTTCTAATACTTTATTGATGTTAATTTTTTTCATCGTTTTTTGTGTTTAGTAAATAAGTATACACATAACTAACTGGTATTTCAGTGATAGTAAAGTATTTCGTGATTATATTTTTATTATTTTCAGGTATCTTACGACAGCATACTCATGATATTGACTTGAAGAAATACTGTATGTGTTTGTTGTAGAGGGCGGGCAGCATACAGTACACGAGAAACAGACTCAGTGAACTTGATCGAGAAGCTCGGGCTGAGGTGAATCAAGTATATACACATAGTATTCATTGAAGTATAGTTGTTTTAAATTGAAGTATTTAACCTAGGTTTCTTACAGGTCGCCCGTTTAGGAGGAAACCCACTACTGAAAAAATGTTTGGATGATCTCAGTAGCTTAAAGGATGACGTAATGATTAAATAATTATTACACTATTTTGTTACACGGGACACTATTAACCAATAATATTTAAAAGGTGTGGGGTACAAAGACTCGCAAGTCTTCAAAATATATTTTTGTTATATTGTTTATCCGATATTATAAGACATGAATATAAAAGCATTTTTTGTGTTTTTTCTATTTCAACCAATTATTTTAATTTATTCACGCTTTATAGATGTACAAGATTACAATTCTCCATAAATTTCCTATATAACAAGATCCTTCCCAATTTATAAAATATAATTTATGAACATTCTTGTCGCAATAATCAAAGTGGACTAAACATATATTACTTCCTTTTATTTACAGAAAAAAATAATGTAAGTAATAGTGCGATGATTCTTACAGTCATTAAAATCTAATGAGAAAAACAACCACATGAATAAGTGAGTAAGTTGTTAAAGTTTTGTTAACTTAGCAAATATACAAGGGCTGTTATATACAAGATAAGAAATTAATCCAATTAATTAAACAATTTATTCGAACATTTAACTTTTGTTAACAAAGTCCATCATTTTTTAATATGCACTATTATACTGACAATAGAGATAATATTACCATTTTATGACTGAAATTTATATAAAGTAATGGCATAGTATTTCGTCAACCTCAAGTCTGAGTATAAATGACAACAAAAAGGTAATCTTTTGTTTCAAATTAGAATTAGGTAATTCTCTTACTATTCTGATGTGTTTTATGTTAGTATCAACGAGGATTGTATATTTAATCCCACAAATAGTATTTAAATGTATTTTCACATTTATCCGTACCTACATTATGAGTTAACATTTGAATGATAACAAAAAAAAAATATTTCATAAAAATAGAACATTTAATTTGAAAAAAAAAAACAAATGAAATCATATTTCAGAGAAGCTAATTTCACAGAAACTTAGCCAAGGAATGCTTTGTTATCTCGCTTGAAACGACTTCAATGTATCACAGCAATGCAACGTAGAATGTAATATATTATAATAAATCGTTAACTAGGATTAACCGTTATTACGATACATAACAAGTTGTGAACACATTCCTTTCCTCAAGTCATTACCATGTCAATACTAATTTCTTGTTGATATCTATTACTTTATTATCTACTTTACTTATACCCAGTATGGGGTTACACTAAGGTTCTGTATGAAAGGCTTCAGTAATTTCCAGTATTATTCTGTTCTGCTTCATTAGTATCCGTAATAGATATCAATTAGTTCCTTTCATAAACACAAACACTCCTCCACGTCGTGTCTACTGTCACTAATACTGTTATCTAAGCGCACGGTAGTGCGCCGGCCAAGTTCCACAGGCCGGCGCATGCCGTGCACTATATTTACACGAACCGTTTCGACCCACTTTTGACCCCCCCGTAAGTCAGTGCCTATTGCAAGTACAGAGATAAAATTTTACCTACGTAATCATATACTAGAACTAAAGCAGTATGCCAAATTTCATAGATAAAGCTTCAGTAGATCCTGAAATATGACCCTGTGAAAATAGCTAATTTTGGCACTGACTCACTGACAGGTAATCAAAACCTCTAGGCCACTTCCCATTGTTTTAGCATTATGAAATTTGGTACACAGGTTGTGTGTTATATGTAGATTAACAAAAAATTAAGAAATTTAAGAAATCGGTCAAGCGTGAGTTGCCTCAATTCTAAATATCGAATTTTTAATAAATTCGACCCACTTTTGACCCCCTGTAGCTCAGTGTCTATTGCAAGTACAGAGATAAAATTGTACCTACGTAATTATATACTAGTCCTAAAGCAGTATGCCAAATTTCATAGATAAAGCTTCAGTAGATCCTGAAATATGACCCTGTGAAAATAGCTAATTTTGGCACTGACTCACTGACAGGTAATCAAAACCTTTATATAGGCGCTCAGCTCAGCACAATAAAATACATAATAATGAAATATTAATAATTAATAATATGAGTACATCTATCAATCGGTGATAAATGAAACTAAAAAATTAAAAATAAATATAGTTTAAAAAAAAACTAAAAAACACGCTCCAATGATGAAAGAAACCGCGTGGAAACTAATTTTACCTTTACACCCTTGGAAATCAATTTAATTTAAATTGTTTAAAATAAACAACAAATGGTATTATTGAAAAAAAAGCGTGGGGCGCTTCTCAAGAAGTGATATATGAAGCTCCCCACGCTTTTTTTCACAAGAATACCATTTATTGTTTGTTAATTTATTTTTAAATTAATATTATTGTGAAAAAAGTGTGGGGCGCTTCTTAAGAACTGATATATATATATATATATATATATATATATATATATATATATATATATATATATATATATAAGGGATATAAAATATTGTCATGTATACATAATGCACACTGTATAACTTAATTAAATATTGCTTACCTAAAAAATCAGGTTTCTATTGTTATAAATTACTTTCGATAGATGGCGCTAGCGGTATAATTGAATCGCGATATTGTTTTGTCTGCAGTATATATAAATGAAAGTCGATAAGGAATCGATGGTCATTTCTTTCTGTTTCTTTCTACACTTATGTCTTGATATCTTATATATGGTTACGATTACGATTAAATGGATCACTGATTTGACTTGCTAAAGGATTAATTTTGATATTGCTTATTGATTGATTACTTGTGTGTGTTAAAAGCACAAATTCACTCTATTTCTTTTCTACTATTCATTTACCAACGATGGAAATTGTACATCTTTCGGTGGTTGGCGGAGATATACCACATATGGTAATTCCTATGCCATCAGATGGTAGCTGTATGTTTCATGCTGTAAGTTATGCATTGTACGGCTGTATAGTACGATTGTATGTACGATTTCCTGAAAAAAAAGTATTGAAATCTCACCAAAAACATGCCTGTTAAAAAGGGGGCCAAGTTCCAATCGGCTAATTGTTTGCCTAAAAAAGGGGTGAAATCCAATCTAATGCCAAGTTTAGATGCACTTTGAAATCGATCATAATCATCTTCATCAACAGCATGATCCACTGGTAAACATTTGCCATTCCCAAGACTCGCCACCACACCCAGTCCTCTGCCTTCCACATCCAGCCACTACCCGCCACCTTATTCACGTCAACGGTCCATCTGGCCGAAATTCACTTTACCATACACCCAACTTAAAATATGGTATAGTTGTGAAAATACGTAGGTGCTTGGTTAAAGATATCTAAAATTATAATACTTCTCAATTTGAACTTGGCAGGTATTTGTGCTGTACGTAACACTTAATTAATTGTATCATTAATTTATTATTTAGTTATATAATTATTTATATTTATATAATTTAAATATTATATAATTTAAATAATTAAATTAACCTGCCAAGTTCAAATTTAGAAGTATTATAATTTTAGATATTTTTAACCAAGCACCTACGTATTTTCACAACTATACCATATTTTAAGTTGGGTGTATGGTAAAGTGAATTTCGGTCAGATGGACCGTTGACGTGAATAAGGTGGCGGGTAGTGGCTGGATGTGGAGGGCAGAGGACTGGGTGTGGTGGCGAGTCTTGGGAATGGCAAATATTTACCAGTGGATCATGCTGTTGATGAAGATGATTATGATCGATTTCAAAGTGCATCTAAACTTGGCATTAGATTGGATTTCACCCCTTTTTTAGGCAAACAATTAGCCGATTGGAACTTGGCCCCCTTTTTAACAGGCATGTTTTTGGTGAGATTGTTTATACTTTACACTTGAGTTGCACTAAAGAAGCCAATACAAATGTATTCTTATTTAACAACAAGTTTTATAATGAAATTATTAAGGGACGTATGTTGTTTAAGGGGTTTATTCCTTTTATAAAATTATACCGATTTTCATATGAGTATATATTGTTCTTCTCTTGTTGTACTGCTGATTCATGATATTTAATTTGGAAGTCAATACATAAAGAACAAATTTCTCAGGTTTATAAACTTACATCCAATGTACTGTTGTTTTGTATTTTTTAAGTTTCCTTTTTAAATATGTATATGTATTTCTCAAATTTCATACACGATTCAGTTTACGCGGACCGTATCTGAAACTAATAAATAATATCTGAATAAAGTTTAATTGGTCAAGCAGATTTTAACGTCCAATATCTGCATTGTAAGTCAAATGTAACAATTATGTTGCATATTTTTGGTTTACTAATCTTTTATAACGTTTAAATGAAACTAATTTTTCGGATTTACTACGCGTTTTTTTTTGACTATTAACTACAAACTCCCGATGTTTCGGCTACTTTACAGCAACCGTGATAACGGGCAGACGAGATGTGTGTATGTGTTATTAGTTTAATTTAAATGAGTACTCGCGAAAATCTTAGATCTCATTATATAACGTTTACAATAAGCCAAACATTGGTAATAAAAAATTTGATAAATTACTCTTCTTCTTTTCACTTTAATTTTTAATGTGAAACAAAAACGACAAAAGGTCACGTTCTTTATTTCTAGCAAGACTTGTGAAAGATAAAAATATTAGTGTATATTATTTTATCAAAAATATTAAAAAAAAATTATATTACATATAGAAAGAAGTCTTTCTTTATTTTATTAAATACTGTAAATAACGTTGTACAAATTGTAAAACATTTAAATAATATATATATCAACTGTGACCATTCGTAGGTGAAAGTTGTGGTCAAAGTAATTCCCGGTTTTAGGAGTACAGAGGGTCGTATAATGAATCTGAAACCTTTAATTAAGTCGTGTAATTTAAAAGCAGTCGCATGAGCTTGGAGATACGTTAATAAAAGAATTTCTTGGTCCGATGAAACAATTGGAATTTTGGGTCAATCTGAAATTACTTAGAATTTGCCAGTCCAGGACAAAAGTAAATTTAAAGAGTCGATAATTATTAATTTTTATAGCTTAAAGTACGGACTAGAGACGTGTGTAGTAAAATAATACTATGTTCTATATAGTTTTGTTTGTATGTTCGTGATATATACAAAATCAATAATACAATATCCTATATCAACGAACGTAAATATATAAAAATAGCAACGTACCATTTGATAAAATTGTTTTTTCTAAGTTGAGTAATAAATAGGATTTATTTGAAGGTATTATGATTCTAATCTTTTTTTTTAAAACTCTACTAGAATTGATAATAATAGTAGTTGTCGTTTTAACTTAAGATTGTTCTCATTATTCTAATAAATTATACTAATATACAAGACGTCAGTAATTTAAAAAAATGATTTTTAGTGCAAGTTTTTCAGTGCTTGTAAAATGAGGTTAATACTTAATATCCTAAATTGTTCACATTGTTCAATAAAAGCAAAATATTTTGCTCCTAGTTAAAAAAAACTCCGTTCTGATTAGGTATGTGTCATTCACACTCTCCCGAATTCCGACACAGAGGTTAAAGTTCGCTTAGCATTTCATTCTTTTATTAAAATTTTAATTTCCTTAACTCTTATATACCATAACTTGTATTCCTTACAAAAAGTGGGTGTTACAATATCGGTGTCGATATTTGTATGCTCGTGGGTGTGCATGTGTGTGTGCATCATCTGTGTCTCGTCTGTGTGTATGTTTGTTTATCTGTTGGCGTCTCATGTCTTTAACAGATTTACCAATTTCGATGCGGTTCTTTTCATTTGACACGATTGGATTTTTCCCAAAATTATACTACATGGATTTGCATTAATGAGTTGAAAATATCAAATTGTTAAGAAAAACTGAAATAAACTGCTATTATACTCACGGGGAACATCTAATATTAATGTCATATATTATTACATTCTAGAGGACTGTTACTGTTAAACTCAATACCAAAGTCATATCATATAAAGTAATGCATGTACCAGATATTTCCTTTTCATGTTAATAGTTCCAAAACACCACTACGACAACTGTAGGCTTAATCTGAACTTGACTCGGGTAAAAACTTTAATCTACGTAATTAAAACTTTAAATAGAGCGTGTTCTAAAAACGGTGTCATCATCATCATCATCAGCCTATCCGACGCCCACTGCTGAGCAAAGGCCTCTTTCTCACATGGAGAAGGTTTGAGCATTAATCACCACGCTTGCTCAAGACGGGTTGGTGATTTCAAACTTATAATTGTGAAACTATAAGTCCAGGTTTCCTCACGATGTGTCCTCCCTTAAAGGCATGTATACATATACATAAGCATAAGCTTATTATTAAAAATAGTATAACTTAAAAAAATATCAAGCAGAGGTCATTTACAGTGCGTGAAGCATGGCGCAACGCGTCTTTTGTTAGTTTTTTGAATAGAGATTTGCAAGTTTAAAAATTAGGCATATCGAAAAATATTCTATCGATATTTTCAATATTGATACAAATAGTTATGCTTTTCACATTAAAATAATTTCATTTAAAATAACTTTTATTAATAATAAATATTTGGGATTTCTTCAGTTAAATTACTTATGTTGTATTATTAGGATAAATCGTTAATCTACTTCTGTAAAAAATGGTGTTATACAATCCAAAATAATATTAATGTTTGATATATCAAAATAAGTATCGAAATAATATGAATATTGAATATTTATTAATTGTCATGATTTTTTAAATATCGATATTTTCATTTATCGATATTTTTTATTCGAGCCTATGCCGCCTTTTTAATAAAAAATTTTTTAGTTGGTTCCTCGTGGAAATTTCTTCCCGGTGGATTACACTTTGGTTACGGTTTTATAAAATTGTGTTGTTTTATAAAATGTACTCCAACCAGGAATATTTCAATATGTTAATGTGTCTAGGGAAAAGTGATTGTAATTATGTGGAATCGCGTAGACTTTATGACGAACTGTTTGCTTCTCCAAGAAACATACCATTACCGTCACTTAAGGCATTTGAGCGTCTTCATATACGCATGTACAATTTCTGAAATGTCGATGGCCGTGAACAACAACGTGCAAATGCGTTAATAATATTTGAAAAAAGTGGTATCAGTGAATCGTTAAAGTGACTAAACAATCAAAATATATATTTTTTATTTTATTTACTTATTTCACATATAATAACATTAACAAACTTACATAAAATCGCCAAACTGCAGAACAGTTTGTTGACGAACGAGGCGCTCTTACTTAACGTTTATGTTATTATACAACTACTAGCTTTCTACCCGCGGCTTCGCCCGCGTGGAGTTCGGTTATATCGCGTTTCCAAGAGAACCTTCAAAAGTCTGGGATAAAAACTATCCTATGTTCTTTCTCAAGGTCAACTCTATTTCATTAAAATCAGTTCAGTGGTTTAGGCGTGAAAGCGTAACAGACAGACACACAGAGTTACTTTCGCATTTATAATATTAGTAATACTTTCAAGTAATGTGGCGTTGAATAATGAATTGTACTGGGCCAAAATAACACCATTGAACATGAGTTAACTTTGATGCCTTTTAATATACTTATATTATGGATTGCAAAAAATAATTAAAAAAGTATAGAAAAGAAAGCTTATTTATAAGACTAAATTAATTAATTAGTTTTACTCCATAACAACGACTTTCATGTATGGGGCCTTGTATGGGGCTTTCCCACTGTGCGGCGACGACCGACGGCAGCGGCGGCGATGCAGATTACCTATTCGTTGCGAGGAACTTTAACTTCAAAAGCCAATTTTTTTTAACTTGATACACCTAAACTTCTAAATATGATGTTTCTAGGTTCAGTGGTTAAAATTTTGTATACAAAAAAAGTTTAGCTTCGTAGTTCCTGTTCCGTTCTGTTCGAATTTCGGGAATTCCGTGTGTAGAATTTCACCCCCACGGTGGTAAAAATAACAAACGATTTTAAATTTCAAAAACGCTAGAACAAATGTTTAAATATGTCTTATCAAGTGCTTAAATATAAAGTTTCATGATTTTATCTTTTAAAATTAAGAAATCCCATACAATCTTTCAACCCTTATTTCACCTCCTCACTGGTCGAAATTTTAAAAACGCTAGAACAAATGTTTAAATATATCTTATCAAGTGCTTAAATAAAAATTTTCATGGTTATATCTTTTAAAATTAAGAAATGCCATACAAACTTTCAACCTCTTCATCCCCTTTTTCGCAATAAAAGGTATGTTTTATCTTAGGATCTAAAGATTGTCTGTGCCAAATTTCATCAAAATCGGTCGAGAGGTTAAAGCGGGAAAGAGTAACAGACAGACAGACTTAATTTCGCATTTATAATATTAGTTGTGATTGACTCCCCCCTCGTACCCCAGTGACGCTTACATGGAGCCTACATCGCATGCTGGCTAGCTGAGCGTGGTGAGCGGCAACCACGCGACTTTTTTCTAATACTTGCATTTTTAAACTCATGATATCTTCCGAATGAAATGTCCGAATTGAATAATTCAAAGAGTTATAAAAAGGTATTGAAGCCGTCTTGAATATAAAGTAATTTATTTTGATAAGGATTAATACCAAGGTACAAATAAAGAGCCTTTTCAAGCAGCGGCATATAAATTAAATTTTTAGAATAAAAAACCGCTTACTGTGACATAACTATAATATTTAGACATATACTGTCGCGACACTTTTTGTAGATGATAATGAGTTCTGCAAAGTCGTAGTAAATGATTTGGTTCTATCATCAATAGTTTTCGCAGCGCACGCGACGTAAGGAATTTTTCAGATATTTTTTTTACACCTTGGGTTACATTATTGGAGTTTTAGTAAGGATTCCTAATTTTTATTTAAATATTATATAGCTTATATTACTCGGGAATAATGTAGCTTTCCAAAGGTGAAAGAATTTTTGAAATCGGTTCAGTAGTTTCGGAGCCTATTCATAACAAATAAACAAACAAATCTTTCCTCTTTATTAATATAGATAACACATATGTACATATGTACCGCTTTGTTTTAAGTTTACTTATTTTTAACAATGTTATAATAATGTATACACACATACTTACTTACTCACACTCACGCATATATACATTCACACAAATAATTCTTTTAATACATTTTTTTAATATCCTTTTTATAGGTACAATTTTTTTTAACTTACACATAATATGTATCTAAAGTATTTCAAATATCTGTTTTACTTTAAATTTTCTAAGAGTTTACATTTTAGTTTTCTTTTTAATGATGCTATGCTCGTGTCTTCAGCAATGCTTCTTAACATATCTATCTTATTAGTTATTATATGTATATGACCGGTGTCAAGTATTGTCTTGTCCGTTTGCCGTAGTAGTTTGTTATGGATGGAATTACGTATTTTCCCTTCTTAGCAAGTGTAGTGAAATATTTGTGTGATCTTGTTTCTTTGTATTTATTTATATAAAATTGCTCTATAGCAATAAGATATTCGACTTTCATGTGTACAGGAATTATTTTACAAATGTTAAATAATAATTTGTCACAGTGTGGTTTACATTTTAATTTTGTATTTTTCGTAACTAAATACTTTAGTAACCTTATTTGTAATTGTTTTATACGATCAAGATAAGTTTTGAATGTAAGGCCTTAACTGCTTATACAATAGGTAATTATTGAGTTAGCGAGTAAGAATCAACAATAAGAACATTTTTTACAAGTTACAAATGAAAGTAGTAATGTATGTAGGTAATTTATTAAATAATTTAAAGCCAAATCTTTGTCTTGATAAAATAACGTAATATAACTGCGTGAACCAGGAGAATGTTGTTACCACACAAACACACGGGCGGTCATCGCTGCTGTAACGTCGAGAGAATTAAATATGTAGTTATAAGTTTAAGTTGTGTAACTCTCACTACAATATGTGCACATGTGTGTGTAGCCTTCCTTTCAACTCTGCCTGGTCGTGGTCCTCAGTGTAAGTAAGAACTTCATGATGCTCGTATATTGTTCAAACTCTCAATGACATCAAGTTATATTTTATGCGTTGCCACGAACTGCATCTTTAAATAAAACTTGTCAAATAAGTATTATCTTTACTGATATGTTACACATTATAATTCATTCGCATCATATTATAATATTAATTTGAACATCGTGTTTGTATATCTAATAATCCCCTGTCTGTTATCCGTCCATTCCTTCACACACGTAATATTTCCAGTATGAATCTTCACAAACAACGTTCATTGATCATTCAAATTAGTTTTGTATCCTTCAGTATAACGTGTTAATTCAATGTTTACACCTCCTGAGTCTGTTCTTCATTAAGTCATTAGTGTGAGAACATTCATCAAACCTCACTTGTATTTAATATATCAATGGATATTTAAAAAGGCACCGGGGAACTTATGTACATACTCGTATATTAAAGTATTATTATATGTAAGTTAATTTACTCTAAACATACACGAGATATGTAATTGAACTAAAAGCTGATGTTAATTATTATATTCATTTACTAACCTTGGATATATATTTACCAAATAAAAGAACTGTACCTTTTTAGTGAAAATAAATAATGTTCAAGAAGATTTATCTAACAATCATATTATTGTAATACATAGACATACACATAGAACGTTATGTGTTGTGAACATAAAACTGTTACATCTGTCACAGATAGTTCTTTCTTATACTAAAGTATTAATATTTATTATTCAAACTCTAACGAGGAGCCAATTACATAATCATTAAAATAATGAGTAAGGCATTCCAGAAGAAACTAAGATCATTAAGTGTATAAAATACAAGTATTGATTATAATAAAGCTTTTATTATAAGATGCGTAATATTTTAACAACGTCACTTGTTTCAGTAATTGTTGTTGTTGTTGGTTAGTGATGGTATGTAGACTCCGATATATACAAATACTATGTACATGACTACCTGTATCTTATAAATACGTCTCCACTCTCCTTTAGGTGCTTCTAATGTGAATCCTTTCAGATTATTTCTTATCATGGCAATGTGGAGATTTTTATAATATTTTTTTTATTTCTAACTATAAATTGAAGTTCCTATGTACACACAGTGATAACACATTGCTGTGATATTAAAGTATATTTAACTCGGCGGGAGGCGCGCCTCATATACCAACACTGACTGTCGCTACTGGGTAAAAAATACCACAATAATATTAATGTAAGAACTAGCGTTATTTTATGGATAATTAAATATAACCAATTTTTATATTATATTGTGTTACATTTTCAATTAAACAAGACAGTTGGAAACTAATAACGCTTAATATGTAATATTTGAAATTTTAAAACATAGTCCAAAAGTTCAGCCATTTTGTGCACAAAACGAAATATTTGCTAGTGTGGCTGGAGGGCTCTTTCCTGTTGTTTATTCGGAATATTATTATTTTGCTCACCATTACCACCAAGTAAAAGTATTATTTTACCTTTCATAAATGTATGTAGGCAGGTTTAATATAATACGAGACAATACGAGAGACACAGCCAACACCTTCAAGTAATCTCACGATTTTCTTTATTAGTCGAACATCTGTCGAAAGGTATCTAAAACGGCGCTGCACAATATTACTTACAAAAATAAATATTTTCGAAAGTATGCACTATGTGGTAAGTTTTACCCGGTAGCGCCTCCCGCCGAGTTAATAATGTGAATGTATGTGTATTGTAACAAACACAATACTATATTATAATATGTATTGTGCTGGTGTAACGTCTTCTCTCTCCTCGCGTATTATAAATATATTTAATATTATATCTTTGAGCAGACATTCACGAGTTCTCCTTTCATGAGCTGTAATGCGTTCGGTTCAAAGTGACTTTCAATATATAAATATATCTCAAGTTTAACATCAACTCTCATCTAATATACTTGTAGTCGTTCAAGTCAAATTATCGCTTTATGTTTATTATATGTGGTAACTGTCTTTTTTTATTTCTATAATATATTGTCAGCTGTAACCCAAACCCAACTCTATACAACCCACGTCATCTTCTTTATAACCTTAACTAGTAATCCCGGGGAACTCCGTTTCGCTACCGGAAGGCTTTTATATAACATTTCGTTTGGTGATTAAAAGATGAAGAATTTTTTTTGTTTTATATTTGAAAAGGAAAATTTTTATTTCATTTCATAACAGAAACGAATTCATTTCGATTAGAAAAATGAAGTGTTATTTAGTTGAACTTCTCTAAGTAAATGAAAGTGTATCCAAAGTAGATACCGAATCGAAGCGTTATACGTGTCCGCAAATTATCCGTTTCATTGAAGTGGTCCTTTGTAAACCACATTTTTTGTTTTTTGGTCTAACTTTAACACAAATAAAGCGGATGGTTTCCAAACTCGTGAACACGCAAATATAACGACCATGTGAAAAACAATGATTTTCTAAAGTTATAGCGTCAAGATGGAAAACCGGACTTATTTTTATATAGTAGATCTCTTACAAATATCAAATTGTCATCCATACGTCATTACATATCTACCATTATACGTTAATTGCATAGCTGTCAATTGTGTTTCGTTATTCCACGTTTTATAGTGACTGACGTTTCATGTCAAGTCCTACGGGAATGCTGTCGAACGGGATGAAAAGTATCCTATTGCAATTTCCTGGCTCTAAACTACCTCCCTACCAATTTTCAGCTAAATCGGTTCAGCCGTGCTCGAGTTATAAGTGGAGTAACTAACACGACTTTCTTTTATATATATATATATAGATATGAACATTTCTTCCAATAACTTTCAAATAATTTGTCTTCGACGATAACTTGATATAAATAGTATTAGATTCATTTACAACAGTTTGATTTACAAACAACTGTAATCTGTACGGAACATGTTTTTTTTCGCGGCGCACTGGGTAAAAATGCCTTGCGCATCCCCTTTCCGTCGAGGGACGGAGAGGGGTATGTGGGACTCCCCGGGAAAAGGATTCCCGGTATACCCACTAAAAGAACCCAGTGGCGCTCCGACTTCGCCTGACTGACAGGGGGCTGACTGACAGGGGGAGGGCTCTGTTGTGGCCGTCGCAGGGACGGGTGAAGGTGGACGCTGTGTGCGCCGCCTTCCGCCCCCTCTTCTTTTGGCGCTGAGGGAATATCCTCGCGCTCTCGATCCGCCCCTTCCTTTTGTGATGAACAACAGTATGAGTAGGATTGATGTGAAGTGTGAATGTGAAGACTGTTTGATACATTTATATAGACATGGGAAACATTCACGTCTTTAATATACTTAGAACTTATAACTTCCGAGTTCCGGGCCGAAGCCGAAACGTCGGGTGTATGTAGTTTGTAATCAAAAAAATAAAAACGCGAAGTAAAATCTGAAAATATTAGTTTCATTTAAACTTACAACTTGATTAAAAATACATTTAAAGACTTTGAAGGAAACTGGAGATGCAAATGATCTTAATTCTCCGAACTCCGAGGAAGTTTGATTTTGATTACTGTTTGTGTTCCATAAATACTTCAGTTCGACCTTCAAGGACAGCGAAATATTTTACAAAATTGACAAGGAATATTATAATTTTATAATACTTTTTTTTTAACAGCCTTTGTATTTTATGCATCGTATTTTAAACTCATGTCACGTCCTCATCTCAATGAACGACATCTCCAAAAGAACTTTAGTTTCAACTTGACTGTAGCTGATAGCCCTGATGTCTTTGAACATCAAAATAGAAAATAGTTTTTATATGTATAAGGTTTATTTCGTTTGCTTTACTTAATAAACCTAATAAAATAACGCGTAGTAATCAGATAATATTAGTTTCATTTAAATGAATATTGGCGAAAATCTTGGATCTCATTTTATAAGTACAAGTCTTGTATTTATTCTGAGCTCACTGGTACATCTGTCAACATAGTGGCGTAAGACATATTTTATTTATGATATATATTTATTTTCTATATCCGAATAAATATGTAGTTGTCTTTTTTATACAGTTCAATGTCCATATTCTCTTAGTTGTGAAGGAAATTACTCTTAAGAGCGCTTTAAGTTAACTTTTAACTCTTTGCAAGTGTTTGTAATTCATTTACTTTACAACACAACACGTTTTATCATTTTTAATAACAATTAATTACGTAAAGAGTGTAAGTTAATAATATAATAAGACTTTGTATGAAAAAAACAAATCATTAGTAATTCCTATTTTATATAATATAAGTATATTATATTATATGTAAAGTTTGTGTATATAATCTTATACTGAATATAAATAGTGTGGTGTCACGGTTCTGTATTAGTTGTTAATATCTTCCGCCCGGAGCTTCCACAAACTTCTTCAATATTCAGCTCGAGAGAAGGTTTTTAAAATACTGCTGATATCTGCCGGCTCTTATGGAAATTAGAACGGATACTGTGTGTTTATGGGATATATATAAATCCAATTCATCATTAACATTTCTATTTGTGATTTCTATTTCTAAAATAATTTATTCACCAGACATGGAAAACCGTTCATATGTATTTTAACGAGACAAATCTGTATTAAACAGGCTGACGTTCAGTTTCTGAAAACCTGTAAAGATGACTACAATGCATCATTTGTATACATTAAAATAACAAAATATATTTAAGGGTAACATCATACAAAGATGTCATAGTGTAGCGCACTTTGGGCGATTTCCAGTTCAACTAGGGTACAAATCAATTTTTTTTCTTAAATATATTACATCGGGCTGTGGTTTGATGTTGTTATACAAATATTTTCAGAGTTTTATATTCATAGGATTGATATTAATGATATTATTTGTTGATAAGGTGCTTATATTTCAACTAGCTTTTGCCGCGACTCCGTCCGCGTGGAATAGTGACTTCCGGCAGATTTTTGGTTCTTCCCACATAGTTCCCGTTCTTGCGGGGTTTTCGGAATGGTCGAGTTCCCGTAGAATTTTCAGGATAAAATCTATTTTTTTTTATTCACAATGAATTGCTCTTAACCAACAATATATTTATATGTTTATTTGAATAAAGATTAATATTATTATGTTGGTACAACTTAAACAAATTATTTCGACCAAATTAGGTACCATAAAAACGGTTTTTGAGAGTTAATCTTAAAAGATAGACATATACTGTCCCGGAGTGTTTTTTAGATCATTAAAAGAGCTATTATTCTTTAAAACATATTTTTTGTGTATCTTGAACCGTTTTCACGGCGCACGCAACGGAAGGCTTCAAAGATGAAATAATTTCTCCCGTTTTTTACATATTTACCACTATATCTTTGCTTCTATTGGTCGTAGCGTGATGTTATATAGCCCAAAGCCTTCCTCGATAACTGGACTATCCAACACAAAAAGAATTATTCAATTCCAAACAGTAGTTTCGGAGACTAGCGCTTTCAAACAAACAAACAAACAAAGAAACAAACTCTTCAGCTTTATAATATTAGTATAGATTAATATTCAAATTGAAAAAAAAAAATGAATCAAATCAAAGATAGTAGCAAATAATAATAAATAAGTATTTATTTAGTCAATCACTCTATACAATTATAATAAAAGTATTTTGAACTTCTCCATCCCCTGCATGTAATATATTACCATCAGTGACACTATGGTACTCGTTGTATCGTTCCAAAAGCTTTTAGTCTTCGGATAATACAGAAAATCCCGATGTTGCTTTGAGAAAATATATGAGATAATTAGTTTACGAAGCCTATATATTAACAGGGAACTATTTTTTAATGTAACAGTGATTTCTTTGATAGTAGTAAACATCTGCAGGTGTATCATAATTTATAAAGTATTGTAGGTTAGTGAGGTGGAGCAGCCGGTCTGCTCGTGGTAATTATTCTTTCTAATGTACAGTCTAGTTGATTTAAGATCCCAATTTCAGTTCACAAAATCTTTAATCTGGCAACTACCAGAATTCATTTACATAATATACATGTTAGAAGAAACGAACTGACTGATCAAACTGAATTACATAATACATAGGTTGTATAAAAAACGTAAAATTAATTAATATAGTATTAAATGAAAGTAATGTATTTAGGAAAAAAATAAATAAGAATATATTTTTAATTCAAGATAACGTTCTCTCGAACTATTCATGATAATAGTAAGTAGCGGTGAAGTGAGTAATTAAGGCGGTACATAAGAAGCTCACGTCGACAACTTAACGTGTTGTGAAATATTGAACGATTTACTCTTATATCAAAAAGACAAAAATGAGGTCTAAAACCTCTAATCTCATGTAGACAATCAACCGATAAGCAAATGATATGAATCGTTAGAGTGACACCCTATGGTCAGATTAGTTTGAACATTCATACCTGAGTAATTAGCACTATATTAAAATTTTCTAAATCCGATTAACCAGTAAAAAGTTATATTGTGCGTGTGATTCTCGCAAGAGATACAATTTTCATTTTATTAATTATGTTCTCTGTCTTATCGAGTCACACTGTTCAGAGTACATGTAAAACTTTATAGTACATATAAACTGAAACACGGGTAATATTTTTGATGAATTTAAATATTGCTTACCTATTTTACTATGAAACCCGTTGTGGTCTTGCAAAAATATTTTGAATAACTTCTTGAGTATTCATTTTTTCGGAATAAGATACTTCTGGTCGTTTTGATATTAATTGATTTGCGCGATAGTAGGATCGATTCCTGTGGTACATTTCACATATTTCTAATGCAGTAGCTCATTATAATCTGGTTTATATCTATAGAACATCAGAAGAACAATCCATTATGTCTTATTTTTAAGCCTGTATTTAATTTAATCTTGTGTTGGACAAAAAGCAAAGGTAATTTTAAACACATCATATAAATTGCGCAGGTTACGTCACTTCCTTTATAAAATCTATAAATGGATCTATGTCTTTCACTATTTACTATTAATAAAATAAAAATCGGTGTCCTATAACTACTATATTTAGTTGTGGCCCGCCTGTTTGTATTGTGATGTCATCATATATTGTTTCAGTTTCAGATACAATTTTCATAAAGTGGATGCACATTAATACGATTGTTTTTTCTTTTATTTGTGAATAGGCATTCAAGATATCTGTATAAAGTTTCATGAATACAAAATGTAGAAAAAGAGATTTCAATGGCTCAATAGGCCTTTGTTATTCAGTATATAATTATTCCTTTAGATACTACAAATCATTAATACTATGTATATCGTCACATAACATAAATTACTATAACAACAGTTATTTATAAGACGTTATCTTTAAATCTAGACTATTATTTATGATCTTAGAAGAAATGTAGTTTCAACAAGAACTTATGATCAGAGTGTTATAAATAATATTAAAGCTTGATACAAAATATATGGAAGGTATTGTTAGTGCGAGGTGGTACATTATGTTTAATATCATCTGCTGTGAAAATATATACGGTAATGAAGATACTCGTATAATAAATCCAACTAGCACAGTCGTCCACACAACGGTGAGCTCTCACCACAGTTTATACCCATCGATGCTTTTATAGTCATTTCACTTCACGTCTGTGTGAACAACAGTTTAGAGTTTAAATAAGCAACAGCTCAACGACTCTCGCTCCTCCTTGGCTGCAGTATTAATGATATCTCTGACAGTATATTATTTGTAAGAAGTCTTATAGTTCATGTCTTGAGATTGAACTTCTGATGTGTAGCCAGTGTTGGCAGACTGCCATCCTCGGTCGAGGTTTATGTTGGCTAATTAAAATCATTTAGACTGTACACCGTTACAATATCAAGGTGCTGATTTTAGTACAAGCGTTTATAGATCCTTATATATAAAGTTATAACTTGAGGTGATATAAGTTGCTTGTTTAAACTGTAAATCATCAAAACCACAACACATTTCATATGTTAAACTACATCCTTGAGAGTGTTCTGTGAGCGGTCGGTCAGAGTGTCGGAGTGCGACAAAGTTTCTTATTGAAATAACTTTCAGACTTAAGATGACAAGATTGCTCCAGTCATTAGGCAAGGACTCAAAGTGATCAAATACTTAAAAACTCACAACAAACTCTGAGTCCACGTATAGTTCTTTTTATAAAATTATATATATCGACTAAGTAGAGAAATTATATAATTGGGCAAAATTTGTTAGTAATTTTGACTTGATATATAAATCATAAGTTTAGATATGTTGTGTCTTGTTTCTTGGACGTCGGTGTCTTTCTGAATGTGTTATTGTGAGTCTGGTGGCAGATAAGAAATTGAAAAGTATAAATAATGTCAGTATGGACTGAAAAGATAAGGTAGCATTATGTCGACCCCAGGTTAATGTGAGATATGTAGGGAGATGAACGTCTTTGAAAACATAAAAGGCAATTTAAACGTTGCCTAAAAATAAAGAACAAAGAATGATCAAATATTATGAGCATATTGTTTGTGTATAAAATCTCTTTGACCGTCAAGATTAGGTATTTTCAATTTCCCGACAAGAATTGAGTTTGTTTTGTCAAACAGTGTTTATAATGTCTGTCAAAAACCTTAATAAATAGTTAAATAACAAACAGAAAGCAGTGAATTAATAGGGAACTCGTAATAATTTCGTTTTAAGTTTATTTCATTTAAAATACTTAAGAATCTAAAATTTAGATAACATTTTTTTTTGTTTCTTTTTCAAATATTAAAAAAAATTAACGAAAATATTTAGTTTTATGATTATAAAAAGTAAATAAAAAATAAAAACCCCATTAAAGCAAGCAAATTTATTTATTTCCTTAACCTCATTTTATTACAACATTAACAGATATCAAGCAAAATAATAAAGGAGCGCGATCACAAATTACTGACGACTGAAAGAAAGAGAAAAGAGAAAATGGAGAGAATGAAATGTATATACATACATTTGATAATAAGTTAGTATAATATATATTTGCTATAAATTATACTAATTTCTTATCTTATCGAAACTGATCTCTAGTAAAAAAGTATAATGAAGATCATTTATATGTATGGGTATATCTATCCTTCGCAAGGCGGTAATACATGTACAACACTCTTTAGGAGTTTCCTCTTGACTTGTTATTATATAAATTTATATGAAATAATTCCAGAAATAATATTTGAATCATATTCATTTTTCTTTGAAAATCCACAATGTAATATATGTATGTATGGCGGACACGATGTTAAATTCTTTTACAACAGTATCAAGCTTCATTCTTTATAGTACAGCATTGTGTTGTGTTGTGTTAACATTTATTACGACGAAGGAGTTATGGTGATTGTAAATGATTTCATTCAATCACTTATAACATAATGAATACTGGGACTGGTTGAAATAGTTACAGATTATGTTACTTTAATTTGAAAGGAAAGACATTAAAATATAAAAATGATTCCATGTTATATTGACAAAAGTACTAATTATTGAAAGTTATACGAAGACGTAATTTTATTCGAAATTTTCAGAAAAACCTTATTAAAGGTTACGCCACCGATGATTTGGTAGACTCAATCAAACGTCTCCCTATTTTAGATGCTATGGAGTAGCAAGATGACGATACTTGTCGTGTACACCGTTCAATGAATTAAAAATATATTTGAGAAATAAGTTTTAGGGCTTTAAAATGTATTATTGAAATTGAGTTGTGAGAAATAACTGATACTACAATAATAATGAAAAGATTATAGGACTTAGGCTAGAATAAAATTATCAATAATATTTATAATATATTGTAAATGGAAGTGCATCGCATAAGGCGGCGGAGTATTGCCATATGCTAAGAGTGAGTACCGTTATGTTCATATATTAAGTTATACCTATTAGGCTTGAGTATTAAATTAAAATTTCCACGGGAATATTAAGTTGGCTCTGGAGGGAATGTAAAGGATTATAATACGACTTAAAAGTTAAACGAAAACATTTTCATATATTAATGTGTTTTTTTAAGTGACATGCATAGTAGATCATTATAATAAGATAAAATAGTTTTAAAACGACAAAAAATCGATTTCATAAAAGTAACATAGGAACTCGGCAACTAGAAAGAAAAGAGTAATTTAAGACTTTATTACTAATTTAACGTTCTAATAATAAATTCTACTTCTATTTTGGAAGTCGGTTATAAAATTAACTTTTTTTGGAACTTATTGTGGTGAAATTGATACGATAATTTTTTCTTTTATTTCTCATCTCTTTTTCCTTAAGTAATACAAAATATCAGTTCACCAAAGATTTATAATTTTGGGAAGAGTTACAAATTGACTAGAAGGGTCCAAATAGAAAATATAAATGAGTAGTTATTTATTAATTTTTTTTTGTTCTTTAATTATTCTACTACACATATTTAAATAACTTTTAGAACAGTGAACTGTACGCAGTACTTGGTACTTGGTACTTGTACTGAATACTCGGTACTCGGTACACTAAACTGTATACTCATACTCCTCTGTTTAGTTTAACTTGCGAATTTATTAACCATAGTGTAAAGTTAGTAAAAGGGCCTGTATTGAAAATTAATATTTTTTACACGCGGTTATCTTTTTTGTATTAAATTTTTAAATATCAGTTTATTAAATGTAAATACACGAATAGCGCTCTTCCAAAGATCAAAAAAACAGAATAAATATGAAAAAAAAGTGCACATAAAATAAAAGATGAAAGATCCTATATGAACTACTGACAGATTTTTTAATAAATGGAAACAAAATTACTGAAAAGAAGAAGTTTCACTGTCGGTTTATTCTAACCTCGAGTTAAAATAAATACATTATATAAAACAAGTGATTAAGACCCGAGTTAGATCGTTAATGATTTGTATACCAGTCGAGTGAGTTATTGATGGTGATTGGATCACGGGGCCTGGGACACAGGTGGACATTGAAATTAAATTCTTTGTATCGTTAAATTGTAAGAACACAGGTGATTGCTCCAATAGAATTTAAAGATATTGTCAATTTCTGGAGGTCAGTATGAACTATCATCACTCACTCCGGGGATATCCCTATAATGATATATCATTTATGTTGTTTTAAGGGTTCACTACTCTATAGGGTCCGCTATCTCGGTCGGATTTCGACGTATTGGTCGGCACCATAACTTTGTCTGAGACGTGTTAAGTACCTACATACATATGTATGTTCTGGCTGAGAATATGATGTTTAAAAGAGAAACAAATTAATGCTGCTAACAATCTTATTAAATAAATAAAAATAAAACTCATATACTAAAATACTGAAAACATTAAAAAAAGATACTTTAAAATTCAATATCCTTTTACTGTTTACAAATTATTAAATGTATGTATTAAATTAAATATATTGTGATGAAAATTTCTAATGAAAAAGACAAATATTATTTGTAAGGAATTCTTTAGGAAATTAATATAAAACAAGCGTTAATTCTACACGAAGCATGTGGAATTGACGCTTGAAACAATGATAACCATTGCCTTGATGAGTCTTAAAATTAATTAAGGGTCTTAAGATGCCAGTTTAAAGATTCTGAGGATTTATTATTGAATACACTGAGAGCTAACTTTTCATAACCAATTTTATTTTTGTGAGAAATATCAACGTGAATTTTAACTCTTGCATTAATTTTTGTTATGAAATTAAAAATAAATATAATATAATATAATATTCATAAATATATGTAGGGAAACTTTTTATCACTGTCACATTTTAATGTTAGGTGGATGTCATTATAAAAGTAGTTGAAAAATTATGAAAGAGAATATTATTAAAATAAAACCTGTTAGTTTATTTTTACTTTAAACAAACTGTAGCACATTTTCATTGAAAACGCACAAAGAATTGAGTGACATAGTTTCTTGAATGTCTGGATTATAGGATAATACTGTCAGGGACCATTTAGATAAAAGCTTATTGATTGGATGACAGCGAGGACGTGAGATGAATCAACTTGGTTTGACGAGAGATTTATAAAACGTGTTAGGATATATTATGAAATATAAATCTTTATTTTTGGAACACAGATATAATACAAATAAGTAATCAGTAGGTACTACTAGTAAATTATATAAAATTGTTAAATGCATACGTTAAAATAAGAAACCGTAAGAAAATAAACTATTTTTCGTTGATAATGCTCTACGACTGATAGATTTATAAAATTTATAAAACAGTTATATTTTTGTTATAACTTAGCTATTAATTGATGTTCGAAGTTTGATACAACATCTGTTGGAGAACAAAAGTAATGAAAGAGATCGAAATATGTTTCAGACAATTTTATATTTGAAGTTAAATAATGAATTATATATTTAATAAAAAACTTTTGAAGAGACGCTCGTAGAGATGCTCATCGAGGAATATAAAATGTTTATCATACGGCGTAGTGTTGTGTCAGCACGCCGCCACACGCGTCCACGCTTGGAACACTTGGAACGTGTACACACTTTATTTATTTATACGGAAATTTGGTCAAAAATTAAGTACCTATTTTTTTTACATAATTCGAATGAGAATCATGTACCGAGTATTCTCCTTAAATATTGATAGTAATTCACCAGTCACCCTGTATACGTTTTGAGAAATAAATGTAGACAGTTGTTTCAATTCCATATTTATAACTAGACAACTCAACACAGAATTCCCAGTTCAGTATTTCCTTTTATAATATTCAATGTTACAAGATTAAGTTCATGATAAGTTACAATATCATACAAAGATCGTAATTTGTTCCTCATAACATAATAACAGATTGTTCCTCAAAATATAATAAAAAAATACAAATTATAATTTCAATATTTTAGTATTTGGGCATTTAAATTATATAAAGAAATATTATATTAACAATTATTATTATCATTAGTTTTCACTATTATAACTAATATACAGATGACGCTAGTACACTATTATAAAGTATTTAATAATTTCCATTATTTTTAAGTATTTATTGTTATGACTATTAAAATTTCAAAAGTGATGTAGATATTTCTATTTATAGTGAGTATCTATGACTGACTATTTTGTGTTTATTAGAAACACAAGATACTAGTGGTGCCCTGCAAAATAAACAAGAACACATGAAAACATTTCTATATAAAATTAATATTAAAATAATCAAATGTTCTTAACGATGGGTTGCAAGTTTCAGTCATGAGATTGATTTTTCTAAGTTACTACAGACTTATTTAAAAATAATTATCATTTAGAGAAATGCAAGTCAAATAGTAATATGTGTATCAGTTCGAGAAGAGACCGAGCGGTAACAAGTGACGAACCTGTTATAAGCAACTCTTTTTATACTTTATATAAAGTCTTTTGAACCACAATATTATATATTCGGCTTTGAAAATATTTCACAAATTATATAAATTCCCAGGACGAATGTTTCTTCTGATTTATAAATATGAGATCTTTACAAGTACTTGAACCTCGGTGGAAAATTATGATTTCTCAGCAGAGAGAAAGTATAGTCAAGAAAATAAGAAACGATTCAGTTTAGTAAATTTATTATTTGTAGAAAACATTTATTTACCACTTATTTACATACATACGGTCGGTACACTTCTAGTATCTAAGATATCTCTAGTATTTCTGTACATATGTATGTTGTACGTTAAGTGATCTTCAATTTAAAGTTTTACTTGAGTATTTAGTATTTAGTTTTCCCTCTGCCAACACTTCGATGACGGAGAGGCTTCAATAAGGTTTACAGTTGATCAGAGTTTAAGACCGACAGTGTACTCCTGTCTTATTTTATTAACTAAACTATTTAGACGTAATAATTACAATATTTAAATAATATTCTGACACAATATCACGATGACTTAGTATAACTGTACTATCGTAATTGTTAAGTATTCTTTCTTTGATTGATTGAAAATTCAATTTAAGTACAAGATGGCTTGAGTGTTAATGTCGTGATCAAAATATGTTAATAGAGTAGGCGGATCACGATGTTTATTAAATGCAGTGAACTTATGGAATATTGATCAGTATTTTAATAAGAAAATCAAATAGATGCCACCTCAGCTCCGTCCACATATTGAAAGTCACAGGTTCAAACCCTAGTCGTGACGATTTATTTTTATTCGATATTTTTTTATTTGAATATTAATTATATAACTGATAATAATATGTTGTTGACTGTTGTTAGTTACGTTTGTCCTCATCAATAATACTGTTATAATAATCCAAATATAAAGGATTACTGAACAAACAGCTGGCAATATCTTTAGGAAAGATCTTATATAGTTCTGAGGAAACGAATTAGTTAAAAACCAAATACAAACTTTTTTAAATATTTAATGAGCTTCTAGAAAAAAATAAGAATCTAAACTCTTTTAGTGTCTCAATAAACATATTGAGAGGTCACGGTTTACTAAAAGACGCAACAAATATTTAGTTAATATATTTTGTAACTGCCAGGTATACGATGCACTTGTGTCATTATGACCCGACCAGTAAAACAAACTCGAAACATTATTCATTATTGTTAGTAAATTGTTAATTTCCTAAATTTATTTCGTTCGCAACCATATTGCAACATCTTTCTTTGTCATATAATATACGTAGCTGATTGTAAACAAAGTTGAAACATTTTCATTGAATACATTTCATTTATGAAGGGACTCGAGGTATTATCAGTTATCTTTCTGTCTCACATGTGACTACTATGAACTGAGTAACTTAGTACTAAGAAGGTAATAGATTTAATGAAATGTTTCTTGAAGAGATGTGCTCTGGTCGGAGACTACAGTGTGGAGGCATAGCTGATTCTTTTGTTGGAAAATAGTAATCACACAATTTAAAGTGAATTCATCATTTGATTCGTCTGAATGAACCGCGTGTTTCTTAACATACATATAAAACTCTTTAATACTGTAACTGACACATTATATGTATTTGTTCTGTCATACATGTGAGGGTCGACATGTGCCTCGGCTCCTCTCTAACACGATACAACCCTCCAGAGAAATGAACACACAACAGAATCACATAACAGATTTGATCACTTTAAATCACTTGTTTTCAAACCGTTAAAACAAATATGTGAAATATTTACTTGCGCTTTAAGAACAAAAAAATAATATTTTCACATTATAGATATAACCTCAATGTGAATTGTAAGTATATTATATTGTGTCCAGTTTTCAAGACTCTTCAGTAGAATTGTTTATGTAAATTTCACGTATTTTTCATTTGATTCGTATTTTCTTATTCACATTTACATTTTATATTTCTCAAGGTTCATAAAACCTTTTCTACATTATTGTTACCATGGTTCATTATTGTCACCACGCTCGACATGGTTGTGGTAGAACTTACATTTTATATTACGACAAAACTATTCCACTTCAATATCTTATTTATTTTAGAGTCTTGTAATTTTTTCTTTTTGTTCAAACGGAGCTATATATGTTTAAAGCAGTGTTTCTTTTTTATTTCGCTTCATATTCACGATCTCATATTAAAAATAATATTCTAAACTATATATAGACCACTACAAACTGTTCACAGTAATCCGTAGGTACTACATGAGACTCATTTTATAATACATATAATATACGAGCCGAATGGTTAGAGAAACTCTTAGACTCGGTGAAATTATGTTGTCTCTTACATTGTACTGTAATATTTATATATATATATATATACGTAGTTTATTAAAAAACTTTCATATTTATACCCATATGGTCTATACAATGGTCTATACTGGTCTATTTTTACGAGTTGCAATTTTATAAATCCCTCAAAATTGAAGGAAAATTACTATATGAGAGTTGTATCATTAAAACTTGTTAATACACGAGTTTTCATTAATAACAACACCGAAGCTTTATTTAATATAAAAACAGTTTCCAAAACAATTAAAACTTGTATTGTTTGTTCTCCCGTTTTTTTATTAGACATGAAAGAACATCACGAGAATTGAAACATTGAAGAGTGTTCCTTTATATGAAGAGGAGTGTGTTATGAACAGAGAGAGGGATACGAAGAATCATTATTATGGTTTTATTTCTTAATAAACATGAAGAGAAAACCTTTCAATGATAAATAATTCTAATAATAATGTCTTATCAACAAACCTACATTATATAACTGATAATGGACGCTCCTCTTTCTTTTCTGCATTTATTTGTCTTTGTTCGATGAATAAATTGTATATCGAAATAGCGGGAACAGTGATTTATAAGTTAGAATTATTAATTTTTGTGTTTCATATTATTATATGTCAACACTTAAACAGTTCCGATATGTTTTGTATGAGTTCAGGAAATAAAAAAAATACTTCAACTATCCTTAAATATTGAGAATTTTAATGAAAAACTTAGAAAAACAGCAGCTCTGAATAATAAGGATCAATGAATCGATGTCACTATCAACCGACAACTTAACCTAAGAATGTTTCATCTGTAACGTGTGTGTTGTAACTACATATAAGTCATATGTCTGGTTGTTCACTGTAAGTACACGAGAACTCCTAGCGACCTGTTACAACAATCCGTTCAATCCTACATCTCATAATTTTTAATCCTTTGTTGCTCTTTCCTTTCTCTCGAGTCTAGTGTGGATGTGTCATCTATAGCTACAGTGAAGAACACGGAATAAACTCTCTTTAATATTTCTCCTGTATTGTATAACCCAGTAATACATTGATGTATTTATAAATATTTAAGGCAGCTTTTTTTCACGTTTAATTATTTTTGCATATGCTGTTTTGTAAAGGAAAAAACAACTTTACTAATGCAACAGTTACTGAAAAACGGATAAAATTATTTATCACTCGTTGTTGCAACATTCTGTTGACAATAAAGAAAAAAGAATTTAAAAAAGTTACCTTACATTGAAAATATAGTAATCCAAAATAAAACTGAAGCAAACTGAATGACACTAGTTGTTGCCCACGACTCTGTCCGTTGGTTCTGAAGCTACGTTTTTCTATTAAGTTATTTTTGTATTTTAGTGAATAAAAATCTTTCATCACTCTGAGCATCATGTGACTCCAACAATCTTTTGTATTGTTTTTTTTTTCTTATAACTTTCAGTAATTTGGATGTGAAGAAGGTTTGGCTGACTACTAAAAACTGTATGATTTTTACAAGTTTATGCGATAAACCTATTTTTATTTATAATCCAAATAATATAAACAAGATAAATTATAAAACATGTTTAAACTTTTTAGAACATCATTACAGTTTTATCTTTTTATTCTGAGTCCAGCATTGTTCGATATTATTTAATATTTATGAATTTGGTTTTTAGTCACGTTTTAAATACATTTTAAATTATTTTATGGCTCAATATCTCCGCTATGACTGAAGTTGCCAACAATGTTCGCTTATTATAATGTTTATCACATTATGGAGCCCTCGTTCCTACCTCTACTTATCTATCACGAGCTCACAGAGGAATGTTTTTATTACTGGAAATAAATAGACTTTATGTTTCTGTAGACTTTATCAAAGACGTCTTTTTAATATTCTACTAAACATATTCCAAGCTATTAAAAGTTGTTTTAATATTTACCGCAGAACTATGTAGCTGCATTAATTAATTAACAGCAGTCCGAGTCGTTTTAACTCATACAAATCAGATCTCTGCGTACATGAAGTGGTAAATTTATTTGCATAAATTAAAACGTTTTGAATCGCTAATATAATTTTTTATAACTTTTAGATTAATTATTTAATATCTGTATATGACATTGCTATCCTAAGCTAATTATTTCATCTCCGTGTCCTCATAACACTAATTTCCCTTGAGTTTTCTTGAGCTACATTTAGTTATTCCTCATTGTTCAATATTAACAATGACCACATCTTTACCTAACATAAAACTTTTTATTGAACTCTGAAGGAGTAGTAGACCCTATTATCTTATTAAAATTCTATTCTAGTCTGCAGTCTGCATAATTTTTATTTAAATTATTTTATATATGTTTTTTTTTAACGTGAACCGTTTTCAACTTCAAGTGTCAAACTTTTACTGTTTATTATAATGTTAAATGCCTGTAAAGTTTTTGTAGTATTTTTTGGTACAACGAACATCTCTCAAATCAGCAATTCAACGCTTTTAATGAATACATACATTTCTTAACTTTATTCTACTTATAAAGTAGGTATAAATGTAAAAAGTCTCGAGTCTTCTATGTCTGAAGAGAATAATTCTTATGAAACATTACACAGCTTATGAAACAGTGACATACCTCAGAGTATTTCATCCGGATCGTTCATTTGCCTCTTATTGTCATTAATTATAATATTCAGGTTTTTGTCTCGTATTTCGTTTCAGTACTCCACGTAGTTCTCGTTCTATTATTTACAGACCATTTGTTCTCCAAAACGCGTTCTATTTATGATTGTTTCATTTGCATTAGAAGGTTCATTAAAAAAAACTGAATTTATTAATCGTGGTCAAAATAAAAAGTAACTGTAGTTTTAATTTTGACTCATTAGTTTATGTTCATGGACGCTTTCCAAAGTGACTCAAATAATCAGACCCGAGTCTGTCTGGGACACAGCATAATTTTATTAAATAATATAAAAAATAATTTTGTACCACTCCTATAAGTCGTTGCTTTTGGTGAAAATGTATTTAATATAATTTCGAAATAAAATATATCATTAATTGGCTATTCTGTTGCTGATTTTCCGTTAGTATATTTTTAAGTTTTTCAAGTCTTAAGTAAACATAATAATGATTTATTCAGTACGTGTAATATAAGAATACATCGTCATAATAAAAAGCTCAGTACAAAATAGTTTAATAACCAACCATAACCAAAACCGAACTAATGAACTGTTTACATGATAGAAGCCGCGGGTCAAAAGGAAGTTGAATAAACTGTATTACTAAATATGTATACACAGTCCTTATTCATATACACATATAAACAACATATACAATATGACATAAATAAATTAAATTCATAATGTAAGTAATAATGCTTGCGTGTAACAAAAGCTGAATTTTCTGACTGAATCAAAAAGTAAAGTAAATATTTCTCCCTGAATAATATATAATTATATATTATTCAAGGAGAAATATTTACTTCCCTGTAATATAAAGATGATAATTATTATTTTTATTTCAAAGGTGGCAAACGAACAGACGGGCTACTTGATTGCAGGTAGTCACCGTCGCCCGTGGACCTGTACAACATAAAGGATGTTACAGATGTGGCTCCAGTCACAGTTGTTGGAGAGAGAGAGGAAGGAGTAAGATAAGAAAAAGCACAACTGGCTCTCTCACTCGTTGAACTAAGTGCACCCATTGAAAACTAGTTCACGCCAATCTTCTGTGAGGGAGCGATACTTCCCCGGTCGAGCCTGCCCATATAAGAGCTGTAG
This sequence comes from Danaus chrysippus, assembly GCA_916720795.1. Classification (NCBI taxonomy): domain Eukaryota; kingdom Metazoa; phylum Arthropoda; class Insecta; order Lepidoptera; family Nymphalidae; genus Danaus; species Danaus chrysippus. The sequence continues at coordinate 1,033,302 of CAKASE010000080.1, read as the reverse complement.
TAACTTAACCACAGCTAGGATCTACTTGTAGATTAACCCCGAGGTTGATAATGAATCTTTGTAAACATAAAATGAGTTTCATATGAATGTCATCAGCCTATTAACGCCCACTGCTGAGCATAGCCTCTTCTCACATGGAGAAGGTTTTTGAGCATTAATCACCAGGCTTGCTCAAGACGGGTTGGTGATTTCAAACTTATAATTGTGACATTATAAGTCCAGGTTTCCTCACGATGTTTTCCTTCACCGTATGTCAGTGGTGTCTAAATACTCTCAGAAAGAATATGAATATTCTTATCAAAATATAAAACATGTTCGATACTATTGTAAATAAGTACTATATTAAGTAGTTACAAATGAGTCAACAACCAACATAATTCATGTTATAATGTTTCTGTCAGCGACATGTGTCATTAACTAACTGTAGTTCAGTTTGTTCTTTTTGTTATTTCAAATCTTAATAATGTTTCCTCTCTAGTGATGCTGGCGAGGATCATCGTCAACTTAAGGTATCGTTATATTAGAATTTTGTCAAATTATTTTCTATAGGATGTCATGAAACGTAAAACGTAAAACGTCATGGTAATACGTCATTTTCTATCCTTACAGGAGTGTTTGTGAATCGTTTTATTATGCATACTTTAAACGGTTACAATTACTTTTACTACTCACTCATAACCACAAGTCTGAAGAAAAGAAAAGTCATTCGAAATTCGAAAGACTTATTGGAAAATCTGTGACCTACTAGAGGTCATTGTGTGACGTCAGTTATAAGTTGACTCAAAATGTTTTCTTGTCTCAGAGTTTGGAACATTTTGGGAATTATGGTACAAGATTTCAGTTATAGCGATTTACTCACTCAATATTATATTAATGATAATTCTAATTTAATCAAAGTCCATGTCGTGTATTAATTATAAGTTCTCTGATAAGTTTACAAGTTCCTCGAGCCTATCTTTGGTCGCCTTATTTATTAACAGGATATATTTTGCCCGGTACATTTAAAAACTTGATATCAGATCGACGGCTGTCACGGACATGCTTACAAACATAAAGCAACTAAAAGTGTCGAGTGGATTCTTAAAAGTTTGAGTAAAAATTAGAATAAGTTGTAAGTAAAGAAGATAAAGAAATGAAAATAACACTAACATATGAGAAAAACATTAATCGCGTGGTGTGTTGGTATAACAGTTAAAGTAAATGAAGTAAAATAGTTTCACCAAAATTATTATACTTGTAAGCGTGTTGCAGAACATTATTTACCTGCGTTATATATATATATATATATATAATGAAAAATAGAATTTGTTTATTCCTGTAACTTATACATATACAACAGATACAGCTAGGGAGCTCCTTTTAAGTAATAGAATTAACTTGTGTTAGGAGTCCCCGCTCTTCCACAAACGGAATCAAGTACATCAAGGTAAACACAATGAAAAGGTAACATTATTATACAAATTAAGAAACGTTTAAACAGGTAACATATAACTTCAATGTAGTTTTATTCATATAAAGCGCATGTATGTTTGTGTGTGTGTGTGTGTGTGTGTGTGTGAGTGACTGTGTGTGATAGTCAGTTGAAGTGTTTTAAATAATTAGATCTAAGTTTTTAAATAATTATGTAATTATTTCCATTAATTTTTCAGTTTCATAGTAATCCAATTTTTTTAACCAGTCTTTTAACGTCTTTTTTGCGATTATATGTGTTCATACTATAGATATTCACTTTACGGTTTATTTTTAGTATATAGATAAGTAGCTTGTCTTCTAAATTATTTTCTAGTCAAACTAGTATTTGTCGGGGGAAATGTGCAGGGTAATTTAATATCCTTACGTCTTTTAGTTGATACTTTAGGGTCAAATTTAATATTAATAATTTATAATATTATTAATTTAAAAATATTAATATATTATTAATTTAAAAATATGTGAGTTAATCATTCTATAAAATAAGACAAATAGATATGACAATTCGCTAAAACGTTATTTTTTCTATTTCTTTCGATACTTATCACACAGCATTAGAAACGATCAAGTTTGTTCCCTCTCTGTCGCAGCTAAAGTCTCCATATTTTTCTTGAACCCTAGTAGTGCGTAATTGATACATATTTATCGTTTATAAATTTTTGATGTTTTCCTCTTCATGTATATCATCATGTCATGGATTTGTGAAGGTTTTAGAAAACTTTAAACTATTTGAAAAAAAAAAAATGTCCCACACGACGTACTTCATGACCGTTTGAACCAGAGACGTCAAAACTCAGAGAATAATTAATGTAATTAATGATCTTCTAAACTTCAAGAATTAATATATAATGTAGTGTTATCGTTACTTAGTATTTCATGGAGCAACGAATTATACAATCTTAGCATTATATACATAATTTATATGTATATAAATACATTCAAATTTGTATAAAAACGAGGATGGAAACTCACGAATATACGAATTCGAATATTTGTAAGTGAAAAGAACTTGAAAAACGACATCAAATGACCGTCTCTCTGAATTTATATATTAATATCAAATATAATATTTACGGCACGGAGATGATGCCTTGTATGTATAAGGTAGGAGCGATACAGAATAAGTGTGTATGTTGTAGTCATATTTCCAACATTCATGAAAATTATTACCTCTGTGGAAGAAATATAACCTTGAATGTTTAATCTCAGCACTGTAATCATTACTAAGTTTGTCACATAATACTTTATTGGCTTTTGCAACAATGTTGTTACTCTTACATCAAACAGACACACATATCATATGTGTGTGTGTTGCTATTGACAGCACAAGAATACGTCCTTTAGGGTTTGTTAATGTAAGAGTCACTACTAACGAGAGACTCCAAAATCTTATATCTTGCTTGAAGTTCTATATTGAGTTGCTTGAAAGACTCGTTTTCCATCCAGTAAGTATGTAGTTAATTCCTCAACATCAGCTTCTTCACTTGTATCAGACTGAGTTTTTGATTGTTTTAGAGACATGTTATTGCATTACTCAATGCCTAGTTAGGTTAGGTCGTTCTGATATTGAGTCGGCATTATATATCGAAGATATCATTTTATAACAACCTTTTGTATATTCATTAAAATTCATAAAAAATAGCAGTCTCATAATAAAAAAATGTTTGACCTCAAAACCCAAAATAGGGTGCTATTAACTACTTGTGATAAATCTTCTATGTATATAAAAATGGATTGCTGTTCCTTAGTCTCGCTAAAACTCGAGAACAGCAGAACGGAATTATCTTATCTTAGTCTTGAAATATTTAGGGGGGTTCAGGGAAGGTATAAAAGCTAAAAAAAATTGATTCATCACTGGGAAAGCCATAAAAACAGCCCTTTTCTATTTCCCACACAAACGTTTTTTTTGACATTAGATTTGACAACTAACTAATGTGTCAATCATTCTGTCGCACTTCAAAACACGGAGATTTATGGCTTACAGGTAAACTCCAAAAATATAAATAAAAAAACACGTAATAGATATTTCTTGATTATAGGGCGATACGAAGTTCGCCAGGTCTTCTAGTCTTTAATACTTTTTTAACAACTTTTTTTAACTAAGGTACTGTCATTTACCGAAAATCAAAAACGTAATCGAGATTCGTACAACGGTTGAATATCACTTGTATTTGTATACAGATCTATACAGATCAGTTAATGTTATGTGATGATTCGGTAACATTAGAGTTGAAAAAACTTTTACTCCCTTTACAACAAGAGAGAAAGGTTTTATGTAATGTAATCAACTGTTTTTAAGATAGCTTTTTGTCAGATCAATTTGGAAGGTTTAATATACATATATGACTATAATCTAATATTGGTGGTTAGTATCTGTTTAAAAATTATTAATTTTGAAATTACCTTCCTATGTACCTCTAAATCTGTTTAAACCTCCCTATTTTATTTTAAGTCTGTCTGTCTGTTAGTTTGTCCAACTCTATATCTGTTTCCATAATATATTTCATATAAATAGTTTCAGTGATGTTTGTTTGATTCAGTAAACAGTCCCAACATTCAGACTTGTACATACACAATTACTAATGTCAGTATATCTGTATGTACGTAACGCTCACACATACCACGCACACATACATGTACGAGTATACTTTGAAGCTGTTTCATTTTAGCTTCAGAGTTACTTTTGAATTTGTAGTAACTTGATTATTAATAGTAATAATATTACACAATTACATTAAAATATTATTAAAGTAACATCAAAAATAAATTAATAGTTAAAATAAACACAATAGTATTCTTTTGTTGTAATAAACATGTTGTCATCGACATAACACTAGAATTGTAATGGAAATTATTATAAAGGATTGAAAATATTCTCTTCAAAATGTTAATGTATTTCAAATAAATATCTATGTACATGAGGCCATTACATATACATATACAAGTATGTATACAGTGTCTAATGTATCATGTGTATACATGATACAATGAGACGAACACAATAAATTTTACTTTAGTTAATGTTATAGCTAGCTAGAGTTAATAATTATTAGTGAACCAAATTTATTTTCATCATTAATATGTCAAGACCTGTTTTATTTTTAAAACCTTATCGTCACTGTTTATATAATTAATTTATTTCCTTATCAGTGATTTTCAATGTTGGTGAAACATCAACTACATCAGAGGACTCGTTCTTCAATGTGAAAAGGTTTGAGTAATTATAATATTTACTTAAGTTTAGATTATCTTTTGAATTACTTTCATTTAAATAAATTACAATATTTTTTTATAACGTGATAAATAAAAAAATATTTTTTAGTATGTATTACAGTAGTTTGATATAATTCTATAAGACATAGAAAATATTAATATCCAGAAGAATATCTACAGAAATAACATTTGTAATAATTATACAATAAACAGCTTCTTTTCTGTATTTCTATTATTATTCTCTATATAATTTTTTTTTTAAAATATATTAATTGAGTTTATATAAAAAAATTTACATGCAACTGTTTTGGTTACTTTAGATACATGAAGCTTTATGTAGTCAGAATAATTACAACTGATTTTGATTGAAACCACATTGAATTGGATAACAAATAATTTAATAAGAATAAAAAACCTCAAAAATTGTGACATCTGAATGATTATGTTTACATACAATATAATGTTTAAGAAAAATAAATTTACTAGAAATTGTTAAGACACTTTATAGAGAAAAGGTCATCTGAATATAGAAAGTAATAGAAGAAATTCCAAAATCAAGAATAAAACTTCAATTTAAAAAATAAATTTAAACAATAAATTGTAAACAGTTAAATAGTAAAGTTGAATAAAGTTCAGAAACAGAACGAAAGTTTAATACAATCTTTGATTTTGATTTTAGTGTAACTAGTTTATGTTTTGTAACTTGTGTGAACTGAAGTGTCATATAAATAACTCAACTTTATCAATTAATGCTGCAAAGATTTAAGTCATGAAATTTACGACTTTAATTAAAGTTGGTATAACGTTCTCATGACTTAGAATTTATTAAATATTTAACATTTGTTGTTGTGAAAATTAATATCATAAGTTTGTTGCTGAACACAAGCTGTTTTTTCTTAACGACTGCAGTGCAATTAAAGGTGCTGTTGGTGCAATCACAGAACAAACATTTTGAAAATATGATCCTTGGAAACTGTTAAAATTAAAGCTTATTGTCACTATACAACGTGATCATATTTTTAAGATATGCTTGAGTTTTTCAAACGCCAAGTTGTTTCTTTGTATACATTAACAATCCTTTGACACGTCCTTGTTTATTATATCTCCTCTCAGCTTACTATCCTTCACTATTCAAGCACTGACTGTTCCCCAAAGGACTGGATGCTAATGTGTCGAACGCTAGTACTGACACTTTAAGTCCGGTAGCGACAACACGAAAGTGGCTGAAATGTAAAAAACAATATCGACGTTAATACAAAAAAAAGTTTTGCTCATTTATAAATTAATAAAGTACAATATTTTATTAATTTTATTAATTAACTTTTGGTTCAAAAAAGTAACAAACAAATTACATTGGTCATTCAAATAAGTTTCTGTTAATTATAATTTTTTACAATACTTTAATAGATATCGTAATCCATATACATTTTCTTCAGGTTCGAGAACGTGGACTTAGTTGCTGCTTTATATTATAAGGAATATAGACACGTGAAGATTCTTTTTTTTATTGGCTCATAAAACTGGTTACAATCCTTAACATTTTAAACTTAATATAAATATGGACTTAATATAAACATGAACTTAGATTGAAACTTTCTGGAAAAGAACACAGTATGCGTATAAATATATGTATATAAGTATCATGTGGTGTACAATCTAAATTTTACATATCTATAGCGAAACTAGTTATTTATGTAAAAATATATAACTAAAAATAATAAAACGACTTCAATAAAATTAAAGGAAAAATAAAAAAAAAACTGCTTAGCTAGATATTTACAATTTACTTTAATTTACTTCTAAATGAATTTATAAACCGTTCTCAAAAAGTGAACTTCAAAAGAGTTAAGTGGATGCACTGAATAAAATATGTCAGTTCTTTGTAAAACAAAGAAAAGAGGAAAGATTAATGCCCGAGTCTAAGCCCTTACTGGAGGACTTTCACTTTAACAAAAATGATATAACAATTATTAATCTATTTGTTTTATACTTTTTTATACTTGGGAGGATTTAAATAAAGGTTTTAATAAATTTTCACAGGAATAAAATGTTTACATGAATTTGTTTCTCTTCATTTTTAAAATGGAAATAAAGAAGCAAGTATTAAGTACGTATTTTTTAAGAATATAGTACAGTGTAAGAGAAATATCATAAAAAAATACTATGTTTGTTTAGTATTAGAGCCATTGAAAATATAAGTAAAAAACATATTAGAGTTTATAAGTATGTTTGTTGCTCCCAAAAACTATTGAATGTATTGTGAGGAAAGTCGTATTTTGTGTCAAGTCACGTGTTACAGATTCAAGATGGCGCTGTCAGTTGATAAAAATAAATATTTTATCTAAGTATATAATTTTGTCTCGCAACCAAATTTTTAGCTAACCTTAGCTTGGAATGGTTCCAGTGATAGAAGTCGGATGATTCATGATATAAAATATAATTAAAAGAATTTTAACATCCTCAAAACAGACATATACTACTTATAAATACAATATTGATTCATTAATTTATATGAATTGCTAAAAATAGTGTATTATTTTTGAGAGTAACAATAATAAATATATTAAATTCGTTGAAACTACTACGGCTACTAATCAATATATAACATGACTGAAACTCTCTTGTCTAGTGTAACCTTGTGGAAGTACAGTGTTCTGATCTCCTGCCAGAGAGGTTGAGACAAACTACTATCAGTTCTCACTATCAGCTCTGAATACATCTGACGGTACATTCACGTATACATTACAGGAGATAGTTAAGTAGCGTAGATTAAATTCAGTTTAAATATCCACATGTCCATTGGAATAGAACACTTTAATATGCATATTTATAATTTAATGAGAGATATTCGAATAAATAGTAGCTTGAAACGTATAACAACATTTGTAAATAAAAATAAAATTACAAACTATTTCTGAGAAAAAGAAATTCTTTTCAAAAACAGAATTTTTAAATACTCTTTTATAATTTGAGCTATTTTCAACATAACAAAAGCAGTTTCGTACAAAATGAGAGAAATTTCTGTTTAATGATGGCCATTGTGTTTCCTTTCAAGAAGCTAAAGAAACAATGTACATACTAAAGAACAAACGTTTGATGACACAGCGTGTGAAGACCTGACTCCGGACTCTGTTTATTGTATGTTAAATGAAAAGATAAAACTTTGAATGTATTTTTTGTAATATATATAATATATGTAGTACAGAATGTTTAAGTTGATGTTATATTATAATTTACAACTATTATATTGGCTACGTTCCAGTAGTTTCAAATAACGTTATTCAAGCTTTTATTAAAGATGCAATGTCCCTTATCAGTATATATGTATAGAAATTCAGTATAGATGTCAACGCATAGTGAGGTAATGTTAAGATTTCATTTTTAATACGACACGGATCAACATGTGAGGCGTAATGTTTAATACATTCCGAAAGCATGTATATGAAAGGAAAATACTTGCAAAGAAGAAACCAAGAATAATGTGAGACTAAAGTATGAGTTTGGAATGAAAGAGTTTACTGAGAATAAGACTAAGTTTCAAAATGACATGGCACAGATTACGGACAGCACAAATGTGCATACGACATACCATCCATCCGTATAGAAGTTATAAAGAAGGTGTTTATTTCAATTAAGATAAGCTGTGTTTAATTTTCACAAAATATCATTTCGCTGCAAAACGAAGAATGCTTACAATTATATTGTGTTGAGCTTACAGAGTACGTGGAACACAAAATACAGAGTAGTAGCGGCCACCAGGCGAATGTATTCTTAGGGTCAGAGCTCTTTGCTACTGGTCAGGGAATAGACTGTTTCAAATTAACGTGTAGAGGAATGTGTTTAGTAGAACGACTACACTGAGACACGCGTCCATATGCAGCATTAACCTAAGAAATTGAAAATAAATTAAAAGTGAAAGACCTCTTTAAAGAGAATCCTATTGTTTTAATGCACTAAAATGGATAATTAATAAATAGTTTTTATATTAAAACTTCTATAACCTTTTTTTTAAACTTCTTTATAAAATTTACGTCGCGGGAATCTTCTGGATGCGGGTGTCACAAGACCGGTCGTCATGGAGATCCTTGGAGGAGGAATAACAAACAACAATACTTAAGATTAAATGATTTTTATTTACTGATCAAACTGTCATCAAAAATTATTTTGAACAAAGACAAAAGTGAGAATACTTAATACAAAGATTAATATACAAATATATCGTGAGGTCAGAAGTCACACTAAAAACACATAGGTTCAATTGATATCTAACGTAATCTATTTCATAAAAATAGGTTTTGCAGTTCCATTGGACAAAAATACAGCCAATTAGCTAAGACAAAGTTATCATCACATTTTTGTTAATATACATAGAACGGATATATCATACATATTTGGTATCTTTGAGAGTTAATCTTTAATTAATTTATTTGAATTGTGATTAAAGCATTCTTTTAAATTTGTTTTATATTCATTATGAAAAACACTTAAGCCATGCTGTAAGTTATATTTCGAATGATTCAAAAAAACGAATATACATTAGTATTGAAAGAAAATGTAAAACTTTACCTGAAAAATTTAAGTTATAAAAAATTACTATAAACACTTATTAAATACAATAAATATAACTTTTAATCCCATATAGTATTGCTAACATGTTTTTCATAGTATAATATTGTTCCAGGGTGTAGTAACCTCTGAGCCCTCTGAGCCTGTGCCGCTGCTGCTGAGCGTGCGGCAGCTGGGGATGACGACCACGAGATGACGTCACGGAGCTGGGGAACGATATTCATGATATATATAACTTATAAAAAACATTCTCGTGTCACAATGTTCGTTCCCATACTCCTCCGAAACGGCTTGACCGATTCTCGGAAAATTTTGTAAGCATATTGAGTAGGTCTGAGAATCGGCCAACATCTATTTTTCCTTCCCCTAAGTGATAGGGGCTGTTCACCCCTAATTTTTGTTTTGATTTGGATGAAAGGTTTTGTTTTTATTTTTTTATCAAGTGGCATAAGAAAATACATAAAATCCTAAATATTTTTTTTTTATCATCACCAACCCCTACTTTTTTATATATGACAAAACAACGTTTGCGGGACAGATAGTATATATTAAATAATAAATAATCAAAACCAAGACAACCATTAAATTAGTGCTTAATATAGAAAAATATCTCTTAATTAAACGTTATTTCATTTAATTTTTGTTATAAGTGCGATGTCGAACTGTATATTCATAAATGTTTTAAATAAAATATCATAAAGGACACGTTATTTATAGGCGTAAAATCGTTAATAATTAATTAGTATATAAAGAAAATATATATAAATTAGATAGATTAATCAAATGTAGCAATATATTAAAACACTATCAGATCATAAAGGTTTTGTATAATAGTGAAATCCCACAGTAATACCTCGAATAGGAAGGGAGTTGGTGCAGCAGTTTCCTCCTAAGGTCTGCAGCTCAGCGCTATCTGCTGGGAGTTACCGCCGGGGCGTAACCGCTGGAGGCGAGAACCTTCCTCCTGGAGCACCTGGAAATAGATTTAATATCACTACAACTCTCTCTTCTACCTGGCAACTTAGCAGCTTTAGCCAGGGTCTACCTTACATGTTGTGAATAGTTTTGGCTAATTGTTTTTACGACCGGCCGCCTGCCTGACATCAACCCTCTTTGGGAATGCATTAATCAGTGATGTCTAAATATTCTTAGAAAGTACATATGACTCGGAAAAATCACATTGGTACTTGCCCGGGCCAGGATATATATTACTACAACTATAAAATACTGCAAAAATCTGTTAAAATCTTATTTAGGCAGAATTAGGCTACATTAAATGAGGAGCTATGATATTATGAAATAGATTTTGACAAGTATTCATTTAAATGAAACTAATATTTATCATAGCGTCTGCCCGTGATCATGATTCTGTAAAGTAAACGAAACGTCGGAAATATGTATTTTTTTATCAAAACGTTCATCCAAGAAATATTAGTTTCATTTAAATCAATGGTTCCCAACCAGTGGTCCGTGGACCACCAATGGTCCACAGAAGCCAAAATATGGTCCGCGAATGATTTTAAATTTAGCGGGCGGTGGGTCTTGAGTCGTTTTGGTGTAAAAAAGCAATTTCTTATGGTAAACTTCGAGAAATGGCCCCGCGCTATTTTATGATTTTTTCAACAACTTATTTATGTGAACAAGAATTTTCTGCTTTATTGGTAATTAAAAACAAAGCGAGGATTCGTTTGAAAGTAAGTGAAGTAAGCTTTGAGTAACAATATTAGTCCTAGGATAGCCGAACTCATGAAGAAAATGCAAGCTCAGAAATCACATTAATACAAAATTGCAGAAGTTTATCCTAAAAATATTATTATTTCTTGTTTTGTAATATCCTATTGATTTGTTAATTAAAGTTTCAGTTTGATTATTACAGTTTATTTTTATTATACTTACATAGTGGTCCCTGCTAACAAGAATAATATAAAAGTGGCCCAGAACTAAAAAAAGGTTGGGAACCCCTGATTTAAATGAATACTAGCGAAAATCTTAGATTTCATTATAAGTCAATCTTAATAGTTACTCTGTGTCTAATTGTCTATTAGTTTGCATTTCTTATCACTATTTTGTACACAATTATTGTTGCTTCGAGGGTGTATATTTTAAATTTCATGTTTAAAGCAAAATTTATTGTAAGAATATGTTAAACTACCTAGTGATACATTTATTATGATTGTCGAAGTTTTAATTTAAAATACATAATATGTTTAAAGTCATAATTTTCTCAAGTCTGCGCGTCTATAGCGACCATATCGTTCTCGGCTGCGTCGTGGTCCCTCAAGAGGGCGGTGGTCGCGCTCCCCGGCCCGCGCCAGCAGGTCCCCGGCGTCGCGATGGATCTCGCCAGGAGCAGCCAGGCGCTGGTTGCGGGACTGGATCTTTTCTACCAGACGCTGCCAGGTCTTGCTGGAATATATGAACTGTATTTGAGTTGCGGATTATGTAAATTAGATCTTATATATATATATATATATATATATATATATATATATATATATATATATATATTATATACAGGGTGTATGAAAAACTGTGTCAACCCTTGAAGGCATGTATACATATAAGTATAAGCTTATTATAAAAAATAGTATAACTTAAAAAATATCAAGCAGAGGTCAGTTACAGTGCATGGGCTAAATAAGTTTTAAATCGACATTATTCGAAAAAATGTACCAAACATCTGACTCATACAAGGTCAAGACACCGTATAGTCGCGACGGCGCATGCGTGACCATTGACCGCAGGCGACGGGCCGCCGGCGTTATTATTACTATTCTGTTAGTTGTTCGAATAGAGATTTGAAAGTGTAAAAAATTGTTATATCGATAAATATTCTATCGACATTTTCAATATTGCTATAAATAGTTATGCTTTTCACATTAAAATAATTTCATTTAAAATAACTTTTATTAATAATAAATATTATAATTTGACACTTGTTCAGGTAAATTAACTACATATGTTGTATTATTAGGATAAATCGTTAATCTATTTCTGTTAAAAATGGTGTTTTACAATCAAACATAATATTAATGTTTGATATATCAAAATAAGTATCGAAATAATATTAATATTAAATATTTATTTATTGTTATGATTTTTTAAATATCGATATTTACATGTGAAAGTAACTTCAAGGTCGTCACTAGTAGCGCAGCAGCTGTGATGACGTCATTGCGTGTCATCGTGTTATACCAGTGGGTACAAACATTTTGTTACTCTACATATAATAATCATTTAATATTTAATTTTATTATTTTTATTGAAGAGTTTGTAAATGTAAGTTGTTTTATTGTGTTACATTATCGATACTGATAACGTAGTTAAGAGGGTTGACACAGTTTTTCATACACCCTGTATATATATAGTATCTCTCACCTGCACACACTCTCCATGAGCGCGGCCTGCCTGCTCGCTGCCAGTCTCTGCAGCCTAGCCAGACTACCAGCCAGCTGGTCATGTCTAGTGACCAGCGCGCCACCCTCAGGATGACCACCAGAAGCCATGGATTGCGCCACGTGACCCATTTCCGCTATGATCGCCGCGTATGTGTCCAACTCGAGTTCTACGGCCTGTTGGTAGGTCAAAAAGGAATTGTAAGATAATGCTGAATATATTCTGTATTATTATATTTCTGTTAATTGAAAGTCTTAGAAATTTAAATAATGACAACTTCTTCTGATTTAAGTCCATATATATATGTTAGATGTCATACTCCTGCCAAACGGCTTAACCGATTTTTATGAAACTTTATATGCATATTCAATAATTTTAACAATTGGCTACTATCTATATTTCATACCCCTAAGTATAAGGGCGGCCCACTTTTAACACTTTATTTAATTTTTTTGGACAACATTTTCATAATGTGGCATTATAAAATACATACAACCCTAAATTATCACTCTTCTATCACCAACCCCTATTTTTAATACATGTTTTATAAATATTTGATCATACTCAATAACTGATAAATTTTCACTTCATAAGTCACTTGAAGACTTACATATATATATAGTGATTTATCATACATTTCTTGTAGCTCAAAAATTGTGTGATATGACGAAAATCTAATTCTTAGCTATGTATATATTTGTATATTACCTTTTGCCGTGTGAGTAGTTGCGTCGCTCTATGCCTATCATTGCCGACGTCACCGGAAGCCAGTGCGGCGGCCTTGTCAGCCAGACAGGAGTCGACTTCCGCTGCATCATGCTGGAACTACTGGGCCTTGAGCGCCGCCTCGCGCCGGGCCGCGCGCTCCTCCGCCGCTGATGACACTGAGGAGTACGCCTCTTCAAGCTCCAGGCACAGCTGCTTGATCTGGAATGTGATCGTTATAGTTAGTGAGTGGAGTAGGGAAATAAATTATATGTATATGCATAAACTAATCTTCTTCCTCCTGGCAATTTCCCAGCTTTTAGCCAGGGTCTGCCTAAGATGTGTGAATAGTTTTGCCTCATTGTTTTTACGACCGGACGCACGTGTCCACACTTGGAACACTTGGAACGGGTCCACACTTTATTTATTTATACGGAAATTTGGTCAAAAATTAAGTACCTATTTTTTTTACATAATTCGAATGAGAATCGTGTACCGAGTATATTCCTTAAATATTGATAGTAATTCACCAGTCACCCTGTATATTGTTCCATCAACCGTTAATCATTTCTTATATAATGTTGTATTGAATCATATTTTGTTTTAGTTATATCTTATACTGACTGTAGACTAGTTTCCAGCGCCTGTCTCCTCTCGGCCGCTCGAGGGCGGAGCGCCCGGGCGGCCTGTAGCAGCGCAGCGGAGTCTCTCTCGATGGCCGCGCCGTCAAAGAGACCACTGGAGACCAGGTCGGAGCCCTGGGCTGCAAGGGACTCCGCTCGTTGTTCGCATTGACTCAACTCTTGTTCCAGAGCCTGTAGACATTTATGTTACTATTGAATATTATATAAATATAGATACAAATAAATTGTAGTAAATACAACAAGGACGAAATCGCATTTTTCTGTAAACAATAATTGTTTTTAATTTTTATCAATACACATTCCTAAACAATATAATTCTACTTGTTTTACTTTAAAACAAATTGTTTTCTCGCCTGAGGAGCCCTTAGTTTAAATCTATGTAGTTATTAAAGCACCAGCAATTAGCTCTTTACACTTTGATTTTATAAAAATAATCTCAGCAAAAAAAGAAATCTTTAAAACCACATCATCACTCTCACACTGACAGTTACTTCAAATTATATCAGTTAGCTGGCATAACTACGACAGATAATAATTTGAAAAGCAATACTATATATCTATACTAATATTATAAAGCTGAAGAGTTTTTTTTGTTTGTTTGTTTGTTTGAAAGCGGTAATCTCCGAAACTACTGGTTCGAATTGAATAATTCTTTTTGTGTTGGATAGTCCAGTTATCGAGGAAGGCTGTGGGCTATATAACATCACGCTACGACCAATAGGAGCAAAGATATAGTGGTAAATGTGTAAAAAACGGGAGAAATTATTTCATCTTTGAAGCCTTCCGTTGCGGGCTCCGTGAAAACGGTTCAAGATACACAAAAAATATGTATTAAAGAATAATAGCTCTTTTAATGATCAAAAAACAGTCCGCGACAGTATGTCTCTCTTTTAAGATTAACTCACAAAAACCGTTTTTATGGTGCCTAATTTGGTCGAAATAATTTGTTTAAGTTGTATCCACATCAATAATATTAATCTTTATTCAAATAAACAAATAAATATGTTGATGGTTAAGAGTACTTCATTATGAATTAAATAAAAACATAGGTTTTATCCTGAAAATTCTACGGGAACTTGACCATTCCGAAAACCCCGCAAGAACGGGAACTATGTGGGAAGAACCAAAAATCTGCCGGAAGTCACTATTCCACGCGGACGAAGTCCCGGCAAAGGCTAGTATGTATATATATATGTATATAGTATATCTAGTAGGTATGTATGGATATATGTTGGTCCTACAAGTAAATTATCCTAACTGATTTTGATAAAACTCTTCTATAAAGCAATTTAGACCTCATAATGACATCCATTATATTAGATACACATTAATCACCATCTGAGTAAATACCTAATACACGCATGAAGTCGCAGTAAACAGCTAGTATGTGATGTTCCCACCTGGTGTAGTAGCAGCAGTCTCTTGCAGGATCTCAAGTCTGAACCCAGCTCGGTGCTGTTCAGAGCTCGCTCCATCTCCGCCAACCTCGCTTTGGTGTCTTCCACCGACCTGGGAAATCATAATTATATGAATATATCCAATGCATATTCATAATATAGGAGATTATATGAGATGTTTCCATCATCATCAGCCTATCAGAGCCCACTGCTGAGCCTCTTCTCACATGGAGAAGGTTAGAACATTAATCACCACGCTCGCTCAAGACGGGTTGGTGATGTCAAACTTATTATATGATATTATTGAATGTATAACCACGCTAAGGGTGATAGATGTATCACATACATTTAACAAGATTAGAACTTACAATCTGTACATAACGCGGTCCAGATTTTATGTTTTACTGAGAGATCATAAGGTATTTAGTGCAAGTTCGCACTTGGGTTGCTACGAAATTAAATTCAGAAATTTATTATCAATATGTGCCTAAATATATTTTATATCATACACTTCTCGTCTGCCCGTCATGACTGTTTCTTATATGTACAATGAATGCAAAAACTTTTACAAGTTATTATTTCACTTGCAATGTATGTATGTTATTTTAGGGAAACAAACAATAAGATAAACTTATGGGATATAATTATACAAAATTACATATCATATCACTTATCAGCTAAGTTTCCACTGGTAATTAGACACATATTATTAAAATTAAAAAAAGCCTAATTAACATTAAAAACGTATACTGACGACTTTCTTCGGCAGTTATGAATAAAATCTAACATAAATATAATTAAACGAAACAAATTTAAAAAAAAAGAAGCAACAAAACACATAAAATTGAAGGCATCAATGGCTACATCGGTTAGTTAAATTACAGGCAAAACATTTAGAGTAAGATCCCAGAGCGATAAGACACAACTTATTTTCTAAAGCATAGAACTTTCGGTTCTAAGTAGTCTCTCATGTACTTTTTAATACCTGTACGCTTGTGGTGTTGGCTCAGTGACACCTGCGCAGGTACCAAGTGAGAAAGGTAACTAAAAATCAGAATTACTTAAGTTAAATTTAAATTACTGATTTTTATAAATATTTTGTAGAATAATACTCTGAAGTAATATCAAAAAATCTGACGCTTTCCATGGGCCAGAACTTTTGTCAGACGCTTTAAAGCTCTACAAAAAATAAATGAACTTAATTTATTTTTAAATGTCTGATTTTTATATTTCAAATAAATATTACAAAGTTATATTTAATCAGTCAGACAAATGGTAATGACCAAACATCCCCTAAACTCAAAAATGACTCAACCATGAGTATGAGCGCGAGAGCACTATACATGCGTTCCAGAGCGAGTGAGACATGGTCTCGGAAGAGAGTTTTCGGAATGGTCGAGTTCCCGTAGAATTTTCAAGATAAATCCTATGTTTTTATTTAATTCATAATGAAGTACTCTTAACCAACAACATATTTATTTGTTTATTTGAATAAAGATAAATATTATTATGTGGATACAACTTAAACAAATTATTTCGACCAAATTAGGTCGCGGACTCTTTTTTAGATCATTAAAAGAGCTATTATTCTTTGCTACATATTTTTTGTGTATCTTGAACCGTTTTCACGGCGCACGCAACGGAAGGCTTCAAAGATGAAATAATTTCTCCCGTTTTTTACACATTTACCACTATATCCTTGCTCCTATTGGTCGTAGCGTGATGTTATATAGCCCACAGCCTTCCTCGATAACTGGACTATCCAACACAAAAAGAATTATTCAATTCGAACCAGTAGTTTCGGAGATTAGCACTTTCAAACAAACAAACTCTTCAGCTTCATAATATTAGTATAGATATCAGTTAACCTTTTTAATGTTCATGAAATCCGCGTTGGTATTAGATAGAAAAAATAAATATATAATGAGAGATTTTAGTGATTACGAAAATTCAAAGCTAGATACTCTTTTAAATATTTCATATCTAAAAAGTACTTGATGTAAAAACTGCTCTGGGATCAAGCGGAGCTTGATATCTCTACCAGGTAAGGAACGACAGCTCAGTGGCGTGCCTAGTACAGATTTAAGGTACGGTAAACAGAATATGTTTGAAAAATAAAATAACAATTTTCATCATTTCTTCTTCTAATTATTGATAATAATGATATCTTTCGCAAGTATTGATTTGAATTTAGAAATGAAACTAATATTTTTATTGTTTTTAACGGGCAGACGAGAGTCGCGTCGGAAGTATACTACCCGGCACGAAACCTGACCTAACATGGCGTCCTCTGCGCAGGTATAGTCGTTGCGAAAATCACATAGGTACTATCTAAAAATAAATATTTAATATATTAAAGGGAAGGAGCGTAAAAAACACAACCGGTTAATTATTTTATCTTTAGCATTATTAAAAAAAGGTAAACATCGTAAATCATTTTTCGAGCTTGTCTTTTTAGAACTATATTATTTTTTCTTGGCATTTTAGTAAAATTGTGTCACTGCTTGGGGCCACGCATCCACCCGTTGCAATGGTTACTACTTACTAGTAATGGCGGCCTTGTTTCATGTTTGCTGTAGTAATGAGCTCCTCGCCTCAGACCGCACATCAAACGACATCTAATATTTATTACTGCGCAGGGTCAAGATTCGTCCCGGATATTATATGTAGTTTTTAAACATAATAAAATATGTACGCGAAGAAATCAGAAAATATTAATTTCATTTAAATATTGATAAAATTCGCGCATAATGTTACTACTTACAGCAGTCCGATCAGAACGAACATCTATATACTTTATGAATCTCTCAACTAGGTACCTCTGAGCTACGAAAGTACCTTAAAACGATTACGATCTGTTCCTCACAACTTTATTAAAGTTATTTAAATAGGAATATCCAGTGGAGATTCAAACATTCTTATTATTATCATTTGAAAAAAAAAACAAACAAGGCAAACAAAGTAACTTGTTTCTGTGTACACAACCTGCTAACTAATTAAAACTATCATAATACTTTTTATTAAAATGAATAACATTACCTTTCTTTTAGTTCAATCTTAACTGGTCACAAGTCACAACTCACACGCCTTCACTTTACACTTATTTTAATTTTATTACCAAACGACAATATTGAAAATCTACTCGTACCTAACTAATTTCATTAAACACATATCACAAGCACAGAACTCACAGCCATAATTTTCCATAATTCGTTAATAAATTAATTCACTGTTCACTAATAAAAAACTTATTCACTTGTGATTAGAAAAACAAATGACAATGTAACAATATTCAACAATAATAAAATGGCGAAAAAAATATATGAACAGTTTACCGACCAATCAGAGAGCTCCATTTCATTTGACAATTAACGGACATTAAACAATACAAAATAATCAGTGCTTCCAGTGTTACCAGAATATTTTTTTGCGAGTGTAGTTAAGGCGGGAAAGTTGAAATAAATTCATGAGCTTATTATTGGTTTTATATTCATTAAATTCGTACTATTATTTAACAATAATTTAGTTTAAATAGAAATGAAATTCAATTATTGAAGTACAAATGGTCAAGATTTTTTTAATGTTTATTGATTGCACTTTGTTTTAAAAAGTATTATTAAATAATTAAGTACTATGAAATCTTATCTTAATAAGTACTATAAAATAACAGTATTTAAATAAATTTTAAATATTACATATTTTTTATAGATAAACCTTTGACAGAACTGAGCCAATTTTTTTTAACATACTAAATTTTCGTTTCCTTCCGTTTTTATTTGATATACTTAAGCAGTTTTATTGAAATTTCATCGCGTACGATTATTTCCTTGAATTTCAAGACAAAATACTAATTTTTTTTAGTGTATAGTACGATCCTCTAAAAAATAAAGTTGGCAACACTGGTGCACTGCGCAGTGCGCCGTAGTCCGTACTCGTCAATCGTCAGTCAACATAGACTTTAGCTGTGTAATGCTTGTCATACATCGCTACGGCGACACTCGCACGCGCACCCTCGCTTACGAAAGATAATCTCCTTCTGTATTAACAGCTTTTAAGTAGTTTAAATTGCTAAACTTTGTTTAATTCGCTAAAAATATAAATTTATACAGCAAAGAAATATAAAGAAAAAAGACTATTTTAATATTGATAGAATAATCGCTTAACTCAATTACCAGATTAAGACACTATCATTTAGCTCATAATAAAGAATGTACGTGAATAATTGTTCAATATTAATTTAATCCATAATGTGAAAAAAGATTTAAACATTATTAAACTAAATTTGTATTATAATAACTATAATGAAACTTGAATAATTTTTATATCCTATAAAATAAATTTCTAGTTCAACTTTTTATAAATAGAA
The DNA here is from genome assembly GCA_916720795.1 of Danaus chrysippus. Lineage (NCBI taxonomy): Eukaryota > Metazoa > Arthropoda > Insecta > Lepidoptera > Nymphalidae > Danaus > Danaus chrysippus. The sequence continues at coordinate 1,013,545 of CAKASE010000080.1, read as the reverse complement.
TAGTTTTTTAATACATAATTAACGCAGAATAAAAATGCTGTGTGTTATATTATATTTATAGTAAAACAAAAGCTTCAAAAATATTATAACTGCTTATTATTATTTCAATTAATATTACCGTATATTGTTCTCTTGATAGTTACCTTCTATTTAAATAAATATTTTTTAATTTAAAACTTTTCTCAAAAACTATCCTAGATATCTTAAACCGTATACCTATGATCCGGTGGACTTCGTACCGCCCTATAATCAAGAAATATCTGTTAAATTTTACCTCAATGAAGTTAATTTCTTAATTATGTACACATGACAATGATCTGTCTTCTTCTTATATATTATATGTTTATATTAATACTACATATAATAGTAAGCATATCTGTTGGCGCAAGCGCCTGTGAAAATTGTGAAGCAATTTAGTATATGGAGGTTACGGAACGATTTAGATGTAAGGCGCTTTGTTTATTGTAATTTAAATTTTTTACTTACCCTGTCATAAAAATATGTAACACAATAAAACTATCATTGCAACTAATCTACGCCTTTTAATATCTCCTCATTAAATACAATCAAAATCCGCAACAATATCTAACAAAATTAAGTTCCTATTCCCTCTCGTGATAATAGTCAGTATAAATAGTGTTTAACAACGTGTTTTGCACAAAAAAAAAGAAATCAAGCCATAAGGCTTGGCTTATTATATAATTATAAAATACATTAAAAAATATTTTTGTTTGTTTATAACGTTAAAAGTGTCAAATTATACGAAGTGCGGTTCACGTCGTAACAGAAGTTGAAGAAAAATTACGAAACTCACTAAAACGGAATAACAAATGCAGAACTAAACTGAGATCCTATATCTAAGAGTACATAATTTTCCCGAAGTTTCTTAAAAATATCACGATTTTTGTTTTATTTTATTAATTTTTGATACACACGAACACGCGTTTGTTTCGTAGAGTAAGCAGCGCTCTAAATGCTAACCCGGAACTCTTAAAATTTTAATATGTGTTTCGCATACTTGATAAATTATGAAATATAAATGAATTCTTTTTTATTTTTTTTTCCGAATTTGCAGTGTTGTTGTTAATGCACCATGAGATATATTTTGTTGGAAATATGTAATAAATTAAATAATGATTTTATGAAAAACATTCTTTTTTTTGTTTAAGAAAAGGCATGTTAGGCCCTACGTGTATGTATATATAGGTATATCTTATTTTACAATGATTGTATTTCATAAAATGTATTTGGCATTTTCCCATTATAACCACACCTTAATATCTTGTACATCAATTTGATAATAACTTTATTTGAAAAGGGTTTCATAGCAAGTGACACGTAGATGTGGAATCATCCCATGGCAACCCTTTGAACTTACGGACTATATCTGCGGACTTAGTGAAGCATAATAACTAATGTTTTTGATCGAGTGTTAAATGAAATAGATATAATATATAGGCACGTACCTACCTATACTTCACTTTGATGTGATCAATCAATGACTTCTGTTCTCTGGAAATGTTTTATTTGTTATTATTTAATATTATATTTTAGTATATTTAAATTTAACATCAAGTTTACTAGAATATTTAAAAGGGTTCACTAAATCTCGATAGCTTTTAAAATTCAAATCACTAAAAGTAGAAAATTTCTATGAAATAAATGTTCTTTCTCAGATACGAGTCTTTTTGGTGTCACATAAAGGAGGTCGAAAGTATTGCATACAATTCTGGGCCCACAATGTAAAAACATAAAATTAGTATTAATTGAAAGGTTCAAAATTAAGAGTTTCTTCATTGAAAATTCTATAGAAATTGGCAATCAGATAGCTGAGTTATTGGAGATTCAGTAAAAGTGAGGTTATATTGCATTACCTTTAAGAGTTAGACGAATTCACTTAAAAGTATGTGAAAAATAATAATTTTATTTAGAAGAGAATATATAACAAGGCAAGAAAGACTCAGAGACATACAAATATCGTTAACAAGTATGAAATTTTTCGAGGAACAGGAGTAGTGAACTATGTGATAAAAGTCATAAAATAAAACAAATAATTTTAATGGAATATGTATTTTATTCCTCTTCAATAATAATTACAATATCGTCTAGAAACTATGCAGGGGGTACAATGTTACTAGTTGCTATCCCACAATTCACACAGCGATCCATCGTTTCAGTAATATCCAATCCATAAGCCGACGAAATAATCCAAATTAACAATTCCAAGTCAAACGTGCAGGCGATCGTCGGTGTCCAATGTGAAAGCAAGGGTCGTAAAACGTTAGGCGGGTTCGGAGTCCGTAAAAAAAAAGCAGTGGTCGTTGAAAACGTAAAACGATAGGGAAAGCACTCGAAACGTATCAAAAAACACGAAACAAGTGAGACTCATAACAATGCATCTGGCATGGTGATTGTTAAGTGTCAATGTCATGTTGCTAAAGACTATATACTGAATGATTTCGATCGATATGGAATCGATAATCGAAAAGAATGTTTTAAAATAATATTTAATATTATTATTATATTAATACACGTTATTAAAAGTTATTTTTAGACATATATGGTGTAGTTTAAATGAAGTTACTACATATAAGTTTAAAACTAGGAGTAAAGTTTTATTTTGTAGTTAAATAATCGAATAATCATTTTTATTTAATTAATCGTTAATCAATTGCTTCATTTGTGCATCCTAAAAACAGTTATTTGCATATTTCTCCGCTTGTAGATTCAGAATTTATTCAGATTTTTGGAATTTCATACAGAAAAAAAATTAAATCAATTTTGAACTCATTACAAACATTTTGGGCCCACCAGTTTCCATCCCCTTTAATTATATTTGCTTAATTATTGCTTAAAATTTAAAATTTATTTAATATTTTTATTTCTTGCAAGTTGCGACGGACAAACTTCTTAATAAATTGTATATATCGAGGATGCGTGCTGCGTCTATTGTTTGCGTCGTCCGGGCCCGCGCACCTCTAGCCCCGCTAGCCCCCGCTAGTCGCCGCTGGCCAGCTGAGCGGGCACTGCGCCGGGCTCGTCAGTTCACATAGACTGTAGATGCGTAATGCTTGTCCGTCATCGCTACGGCGACACTCGCTAGCGCACCCTCGCTTACGAAAATTAATCTCCTTCTGTATTAATAGCTTGTAAGTAGTTTAAATTGTTAAACCGTAATTCGTTAAACACATAATGCCATTTGTGTATCTTAATAATATCTTTAATAGTGATAAGTATATTATAATCAGTCTGCCGACTTTATTAGTTTAATATCTCCGAAAAAGACTTACTGACTTGACGAAGGTAAAATTTACAATAAAATAATTATTTATTATTCGTTTGTAAAATGAGGTATATCTAATTATAATATTTCTTAGTAAGTATACATTCGTATTAAAAAAAGAAGATAGTAATATTAATAATTATTAGTTAAAATAATGAATTCCAAAGATTTTTCTTGCAAGGATACACTTTTGTAGTATTATATATATGTATATAGATAGATATATGTGAAAGTTATGTCCATTTTATTATTGTCAATAGGAAATATTTTATTGCATTTCATTTGTTATTTTCTATAATATAATAAATTGTCTAGTGGTTCGACATGGAAATCAAGCAAGGCATACGTTAACGACGATCTGGCGGCAGGCTGCGAACAGACGGCAAGAAAGTGGACGACCGATCTAACAGTGGGACAAAACAGAGATTTGAGGTAAAGAAGAAGTCATTGTTAAGTGATACTTTACAGAAGACACTCGCTGGAATTGAAATTTGCCATGGATAGAAATAATAAAGATGAAAAACAATACTTGGAGAAGGTCAGTGTCTAAAATCTAAATTATTAAATGTTTAAGAGACAAATTCATACTTATTTCTTTTCAGTTTAAGAATAAGCGATTGTTAATTAGCTACAAGTTTTACTCTAGAATAAAAGTCTTATATTCTTCACAGGAGCTTCTTGCCCCTACAACACACTTTACAGAATTTAACGAAGTACTCCTTCGTGGCAGAATAACATGGTCTTTCAATTACCGGTATAAAGTTCCCGATGATTTATTAAAAAAACTACAAGACGCTTGAGTGAAAATTATCACTGAAATTTTTTTGTCCCTTCCTACCTAATTTTCGTGGCTGTTAAGTTATTATTTAAGTATTTATTTAATACTTTTTTTTTCACTTAAAGGATCGATGATATCCAGGACAACTCTTTAGTTCGTCGAGGAAAACCAACAGCACATTTGGTCTACTGTGTTCCCTTGACCATCAACTGTGCTGTTCAAGTAATGGTGGAGTCAATGAAAATAGACCTCGAGTTAGCAACAGATGCTTCGGTCTGATTATAACTATTTATTGATGTAACGTAGAATTAACAGAAGTAACTTAAAATATAAATTGTAGAACGAAATCCTTTCATAAAATGTAGTTGAAAACTGTAGATTTTTTTTATGATACAATAAAGTAGACTAAGTACGTATAATAATTATATGAATAAGATATATTTTTTTTACAGAAAGTCAAGGGATTCGCGGATCAAATACACGAAATGTGGCAGGGACAAGGCACTGAGATTTATTGGGAACAATACTTTGCCCCACTGAGGATCAATACAAAAAGGTGACACGTATGAGTAATCTAAGACTTATTTATACATCTTTCTAACCTCTACGTTTTTACAAATCTGTTCTATATAAATATCGTTACTATCAGATGAACGAACATCTCACAGTATAATACATTAAACAGACTTTATATTTCCAACAAATTTTAAATTTATCATAACAGTTTTAGAGAAATTTAATTTAAATGTGAATGTTTTTCCAATTAACGATCATTATATTTTTTACTTTGTTTTTAATAATTGTTTATTATATGAATTTAGTCAAACCTTAAACGGTAATCGGTAGAAACGAGAATATACATAAAAAATATTGAAAAAAACCTTTTTCCTCAGAAACCGCTACAATTATATTACTTGGAGTCAGATTACTACAAGTGGCCAGTGATCATGACAAAACCTATGACGATCTAGTGCGACTTCTGGGACACTACTCTTAGCTTCGAGATGACTATTGTAATCTTCATATGAAGGAGGTTTGTTTTGTGTTCCTAATATAATTATTTTATATGATCTTCGAAAAAATATTATATCATATTCATTATGTGTATTCCAGTTAAACAGCAATGGCAGTTTCTGTGAAGATTTATCAGAAGGAAGGTTCACGTTACCCATCATACATGCATCCAAAACATCAGTGAGAAGCGAAGTTTTACGTGAGTATACTAAACCTCAGTTACTATTTGTATACATACGAGAACGTATTTGTGTGGGTCAAACATAGTAGTTTTTACTGTAACCCTTCGATAAATATGGAATCATTATCCCTACTAATATTATAAATGCGAAAGGAACTCTGTCTGTCTGTTACGCTTTCACGCCTAAACCACTGAACTGATTTTAATGAAATTTGGTACAGACGTAGAGTTGACTTTAAGAAAGAACATAGAATAGTTTTTATCCCGGACCATTGAAAGGTTCTTTTGGAAACGCGATATAACCGAACTACACGCGGGCGAAGCTGCGGGCGGACAGCTAGTTCTTCATAATTGCATCAGGTTATTTCATAAACTTGATGAGTTACATATCAATTTAAAATTTAGAGTTTGAAGAACTTCGTGTGTTTTTTTTACTCGTTTCATGAGATCAGGTCCCTTACGAAGTTGCTTCCTTGATCCTCTGTTTCCAATAAAGACTGGTGTTAATTTTTGTCATTATTTATGGTGTTTGGTAAATAAGTATAACAGAACCAGATTTTAATTCAGTGATAGTAAAGTTTTTTGTGATCATATTTTTATTATTATCAGGTATCTTACCACAGCGCACCCGTGATGTTGACCTGAAGAAATACTGTATGTGTTTGTTGTAGAAGGCGGGCAGCATACAGTACACGAGAAACAGACTCAGTGAACTGGATCGAGAAGCTCGGGCTGAGGTGCATCAAGTATATACACATAGTATTCATTTAAGTACGGTTGTTTTAAATTGAAGTATACAACCTAGGTTTCTTACAGGTCGCCCGTTTAGGAGGAAACCCAATACTGGAAAAATGTTTGGATGATCTCAGTAGCTGGAAGGATGAAATAATTATCAAATAATTGTTAATTTGTTACACTATTTTGTTACACGGGACACTGTTAGCCAATAATATTTAAAAGGTGTGGGGTACAAAGGCTCGCAAGTCTTTAAAATATATTTTTGTTGTATTGTTTATCCGATATTATAAAACATGAATTTAAAATAATTTTTTGTGTGTTATCTGTTATAATAAATAATTTAAATTATTCATGCTTTTTAATTCCTTTTAACAATAAGCCAATATTCGATTAAAAAGATGTAGATAAATTACTTTTCTTCTTTTCACTTTATTCTTAAAAACTGAAACAAAAACGATAAAGGGTCACGTTCGTTATTTCAAGCACGACTTGAGAAATATAAAAATATTAGTAATTATTATAAATTTTATATCAAAATAAAGTTAAAAAGAAAAATTACATTACAGGAAGAGGTCTTTATTTTAATAGTGTAATTACCTTGGTACAAATTGTAAGAACATAAATCAACTGTGGCGATTTGTAGGTGAAAGTTGTGGTCAAAGTATTCGTAGTTTTACGAGTACAGAGGGTCGTATAATGAAACTGAAACCTTTAATTAAGTCGTGTAATTTAAAAACAGCCGCGTGAGCTTGGAAATTCGTTAATAAGGGACTGTAATGGTCCGGTGAAAAATTATTTTGCTAAAATAGTTATTCGTCTAGTAACTAGTTCAAGACAAAGGTAAAGTTCAAAAGACTATATCTATTACTTTTAGTCGACTAGAGACGTATGTTGTATGTTTGTGAAATAATACTATGTTCTATATAATTTTGTTTGTATGTTCGTGATGTACAAAATCTATAATACACTTTCCTATATCAACGAATGTAAATATATAACATTTGATAAGATTGTTTTTGTTTTATATAAGGATTATTCTAATCTTTTCTTTTTAATACCATACTAGAACTCTAAATTTTAATTGTCTTTTTAATTTAACGTTGTCTTCATTATTCTAATAAATTTTGCTGATATACCAGACGACAGTCTATAAAAAAACATTTTTTTTAGTGCGTTCAAAGTTATTATCCTGAATTATTCTAATTTTTTCACTGAAAGTAAAAAATTTGCTTGCTATGGAAAAAAATCTTAGATTTTATTATGTATCATTCACACTCTTTCGAACTCCAACACTATGTAAAGTTTGCTTACCCATTTATTCTTTTATTAAAATTTAATTTTCCTTACCTCATATTAAATACCTTAAATTGTATTCCTTACAAAAAGTGGGTGTTACAATATTGGTGTCTATGTGTCTTTATGCTTGTTTATCTATTGGCATCTAATCTCTTAAACAGATCGACCAATTTCGATGCGGTTCTTTTCATTTGACCCTATCGGATTTTTACCAAAATTATTTTACATGGATTTGAATTAATGAGTTGAAAATATCAAATTGTTAAGGAAAAAATCAAATAAACTGCTATTAAATACTTTTAAAAGCGAAAAGTGTAATAAACAGAACCCAAGATAGATTGTTCCATTGTAACTTCACATTTTAAAAATATTCTCTGGCAGCCTTCAAAGCTCTTTGTACTTCAAAACTTTTTCTTTTGTAAAAATTCTCTGAAGTCATAAAAGCCATATAAAATATTTTTTTAATTTACCATTCATAAAACATTAACATGAGAGTCTGATACTAGACGAATAGAATTGGTGTTCAGTGTTTTATTTTACATAATATGTCATTAAATCTATATTATAACCCTGCTCACTAACTTAAATATATTAAATATCAAATTATCTTTTACACTAAAAGAATAAAACAAAAGTTTGAGAAAACAACACAGTAGAACAAACTAGAGTGGCGACTCCGAACGGTAGTTCAGTTCAGTTCAGTTGTTCTTATTCTGGTATTAATATGACAGTTTATTATTCATATTATAATTATTTGATTACAATTAAGATGGCACGAAGTGCTGTTTCATAAGAATATTGCTTTTAAATAGAAATGAAAACTTTTATGGAACCTAAAAAATGTAATTAAATATTTTGGTTATAATCCCACTCTTCCTTTATAATACAAGACTTTTAATTACATACAATTTGTTTTTAATAAAAACTGAAAGAATAAAAGTAGTAAATATTGCTGGATCGCAAGCACATAGCAAATTTGAATGAAAATTTTAGGTACTAGTGGAACTTGTTTAGCACTAAATTATATAATTATCTGTTACTTTAATAAAGCGGCTATAACCTAATGATGAGGTATTAAATATTTCTGTGTGTATTATATTTCTTTATACTGAAAGAAATAAACGATAGAAACCTTATTTAAATATTAATGTAAAAGTTATTTACATGATTTTTTAATTCAATATACAAAAATCTTTTAGAATCAGTACAAGGAAGCAAAAATATCAAAGCAATATATTTGAAATAAGTATGTATAAAATAAGATTGTTCACATAATATAACATTAGAGCTCCCGACTCAGTGAGTCAATCGACCCGCTAATTAAGTTGCGGAGTGTGATATTAATGTATTGTATTGATTTCTTTTTTACAACTAAACAGAGAGCATGTTAATGTGAGCATTACGTGGGCTTTTACTTGTTAAATATTAATGAACATCCGCGGCTGTATACACTAGAACCTGCTCGATGTTGTACATATGTATAAGAGATCTTAATAATGATAACAGACAAACACAAACCAACAGATTAAAATGACGAGTGACAGAGTGATGGTTCAGAATTTGACTTCAATTATAAAATGGGAGGGTAAAAGATGAACATGAATGAAAGTGATTGTAAAGTTAACAGAGAAAATATTTATATTTGTAGTCAATATTAAAACACAATATGATGAAATCATGCCTAAAGATTGTAGTGATTGTATGTATATAATATTTAAATACTTTTCATTTGAAATTGATTTTTCCGTTTAAATTAGGCCCGGGTAAATAATTCGCTAAGTTAAATTTCATTTGTTGTTAGTTAATATAACAAAGATAATAATCATGATATATTTGTTTAATTGCATTGGCTTCCAGATTATATAATTTTTTATGCCAAAAGATAGCGAAGTAAAAAATATGTATACAAAATATGTTTGTGAGATTGAAATGCTATAATTACTCCCATATTAAAAAATATAACTGAAAAACGTTATTATTCGAATTTTGCACATATGTATGTAGGTCTTATAAATAAATTAAAGGTTTCTGAAAATCAAAATAATTTGTTGTCATTAAAATATTATTAATATAAAATTTTGGTCCAAGCTACATGTCAGCTCTTTTTTTTTTAAGTTTACAAAACTGACTTACAACTAATGGATTCAAAATAAGATCTAAACCAAACAGAGTGTCATTAAGTTGCAGTCTTCTGGATGTAACCCTAGTATGCTTTAAAAAACATATACCTTCCTTAGTTAACATGAAAAGTACTTGTGTAATTACTGACTAGTTAGTTATTTGATTATTACATAAAATAATGTGATTTTGTTTTAAGTTTATTTTTAAGAGAACCAACAGATTCACTGAAGACATCTAGGTGTTTACGACTACAATTCGCAAGCGAGCAAATACGGATAATTGGCGAATGTTGACCAAGATTTGATTTGACATCAGGCAGGCTAAATATTTTACGATTTTGTAAACGGCTACCTTGACGCGGAATGTAGAAACTAATTTTAGCAAGTAGATCAGGTGCATCAATATATCCATGCAATAATTTGTATAAAAAAAGCAAGTCGGCAGCTTCTCTTCTATATTTAAGAGTTTGCACTTTATAATTAATTAGGCGTGCGTAGTAAGAATTAAAATTCTTTGCATTTAGATCTGTGTACGCTAAGTAATATAGAAAACGTTTTTGTATACGTTCTATTCTATCAGAGTGCACCTCATACCCAGGACAGGTCATAGTCAAAGTACATAATAAACGATCTTCATAAACTTGCTATCGACATCTAACTGACCACCATTATTTGTATACAACTTCCTAATTTATTATTTATTGTTCCTTATTTTACATATCCATTTTAGTATCGTTCACGTTCATAAAAATTTTATCATTTTTATAAAATAATAAAAATTTTCAATTAGTACAATAAAATGAAAATCATCATTATAAAATCAAAATTGGATTTATTTTTCAAACTAATTCAATAGATCTAAATTAAAACACAAATAATAATTAAAACACAGTACATAAATAGATCAAAAAATATTGCTAGCTTCTATAAATGAATTTTATCTTTCTTTCTCTCTAGGGACCTGAACGTTTATTGACATTAATTGATCAGTTAATACACTGTTAAACAAATTTTATTTCAAGATCGGAAAAAGGGAACTCAGTTACTATTCTTAAGCAATGTTGAGGTTTTCCTAGTTTATTACTCAGATCATTACTATTTACTTTGACAATGATAAAAAAATTATTCCTCAAATAATACCTAAATTTATGTTAGCCTAATAAATTTTTCGACTCTCCACCTCACCTTGAATAATTTGCTGTAACTGGTTTTTAAGCAAGATATCAGAGGGACAGTAAACATAACCAAAATAATTATTAAGACAGGTTTGGTTGATTAAGATGATGATTTAAAGAGATATACGGATAAGTTCTTAGATATTTGAGATACCGTCACTAAGTACATTAAATTATATGTTTTTTTGTCTTGTAAAATACATTTGAACAAGTATCTGTCTATTTGTGTATATAGTCACCGATGACCGTTAATATTTGCCATAGGTGAGGAATTATTTTCATAAAGTATTTTGTTATACTGCAATCCCACATAACATTGAAAAATGTACATATATAACGATCATTTAATGTTAAAAGAATATTCAATATATATTGGCGTATACTTTGTTTTTCTTTTTTATATATAGGACGACATCGGACTTTTTATATTTAGTATTTTTATAGACGGGGTCATGTCGCCTCAATAATAATATAGACTAAGGTAAAGTCATATTTTTTCATAAAAAACACTGATCTCGAAGGACAGACAGATATTCTCTTTGAGCTCCTTTGACATGTTTTTTATTAAAATTTATATTTTTATGCTACTTATTTTTTGTTCACACTTTTTTAATGACTAATATTATTTTCCTTCAAGGATAACTAAATTTTAAGGTGTCATTCTAAAAAATAACACAGCCAGATAAACGACTCAAAACATCACGTTATTATTAACGGTGTAAAAGTTCGGCGTTTGTTTTTATAACTTTTGTTATGTATAAAGATTAAATGTGTTTTTTAAGTACTAGTAGTAAAAATTGGAAGGTTTTCTTAGATTTATTTCTATGCAATAATTAAATTGAGATCGATGATATACAAAACTGATAATTTCAACAACAATTAATAACACTAAGTCATATTTGTCAGTGATTTCGATAGATGTAACATATGACTTCACTGACATAAATATTAAACTTCAATACTAACCTTTGGAAAAAGTGTCAATGATAATAACATATTCTATATATATAAAAATGGATTGCTGTTCCTTAGTCTCGCTAAAACTCGAGAACAGGTGAACGGATTTATCTTATCTTAGTCTTGAAATGTTCGTGGAGGTTCAGGGAAGGCATAAAAGCTGAAAAAAATTGATTCATTACTGGGAAAACCATAAAAACAGCCCTTTTCTATTTCCTATACAAACGTTTTTTTTGACATTAGATTTGACAACTAACTAATATGTCAATCATTCTGTCGCACTTCAAAACACAGAGATTTATGGCTTACAGGTAAACTCCAAAAATATAAATATAAAAACGTAATAGATATTTGTTGGTTATAGGGCGATACGAAGTTCGCCAAGTCTACTAGTTAGTAATAAATTATTAAGTGCTAAAATATTCCAAACGAAAAAAATATATTTTAAACAAGATGAATTTAAATTTAATTTTTAAAAATTCTTTATAAAACTTTAGGTAAATAGTTGTAATCATTTATGTACATATGTGATGCTTTCATTAATTGTATAAGTTATTGCCAATTGCAGCTTTATATAAGAACAATATATATTAAGTTTAATAACCAGAGCCACAACAACACCAATTATATACATTTTATTTTTAAAACGCGTTGCCTCGATAAAGTTGTTACTAGGCATTTATTTAAACAGCGGTTTGTAAGTGAAATGCAACGTTTATTATTTTTAATTAATTAAAAAACTTGACTTTTATGAATATAAAAAGAAATATTATATTACATAAATAACATATTAATAAAGAGGAGGTCATAGCGGTTCTGAACAGTATTGTTCTCGCTCGAAATAAAAGATAAATTCAGACTAGAATGTTTAATGTCCTTCATTATGTATATAAATAATAATAGGTCTCAGTAAGTCATTTCTTTATATAAGTCTCAGGAATCAAATATCTAGTTTGATCCTGTTCCCGCGTCAATTTGTACATTGTGATCAGCGAACAAGAGACATGATGTGTTACCGGCATTATATGTAGTATATATTAAGTACTACCCGTATAAAATACAATAATATAAAAGTGATTTTTTTATAAAACAACTCTATTGTCTATTATATTAAAATATATGAAATAGAAATTTAATAACATATGCAATACAAGTCACATCAAAATGGTCTAATTACGAAAATGAGTTTTTTATTGAGGTCTAAATATATTTTCTGTTAAAAAAGAATATTTTTTGACAGAAGCCAATAATAATAGTTTAAGCATTTAAGCATGAATTTCTTTAACAGTTAATTTTTATAATAACATTTAAAGTTATTTTCAGCCTTTTGACTGTCGGGTGGTTCTCATCATAATCTACATCGGAACATACTTACATGGAACTGCTAATAGTCCAGTCATTTAAGCATAAATTAGGTAAGAATCTCGGAATTCGAGATACCCAGCTGTAAGTCTGTAAATAGTTGTATATTGACACCCTAAAAGTTGTCTCAAAACCTACATATGGTAGGGTGTAAGCAACTATTAAATTTCATGGTCAAAGGTCACAAAAATCGTTTTTTTGCGCTTTTTTTGGAAATATCTCATTTCCTATGGGTTTTTTGCTATTTGTATTTATTATCAATATTGTAGAATACTAAAATCTCTACAAATTTTGTTTGAAAAATTTTTTTATACGGTGTACCGTTTTCGAGATAGAGGGCAGAGAGCGCGCGGTCACCGCATCACTTCAGGTCAACCGGTACCTCCGGTCGAAAACGCGCCATATATAGTTGATGAACTATCAATAAATCAATGATTATAAATATTTGTCAATTTTTATTAACTATTATATTATATTTTATCATTTTTTTCCTAACTTATCCACTTTTTATTCAGTATTAATTTATTTAACAACACTTACCTGTCCATGTAATTGCAGAATTGTTAATGAGAATATAAGAATTATATTTGAATTTTAACCTAATTAATATTAATAACTTCTTACATGATTAAAAAAAAAAACAAATAATTTATGAATTAATCTTTATTGAAAAATATCATTGAATAAATTATTTTTTATTGAAAGTAAAAAAATGGAATAAAGGGTACCAAATCTACAATTTATAATTTTAAACATCTTCTTCCTCTTCATCGTCGTCTTCTGGCTGCTGGTAAATTTCAAACTAGTCTTCATTATCGACTTCAACGACATTTGTTTCAAGTTCTTCCATGATTTCGGGATCAAAGGTTTCATCTTCGTTAATGTCGCTCTGATATGGTTGAGCATTGAGAAAAGCTTGCCCATTACATTGGCCACAAGCTAAAGAGCATTGCAAGCCCGCTTTCCTGCATCCGCATCGCGAACCACAACCACTTTTGCAGTTGCAGAAAATTGTATTTAGCAAATTTTCTGGAGCAGGTGGTAAAATTGTCATGATAGGCTTCAGAAAATCATTTCGCATTGCCCAACCCCATACCTGGGGTTCCAAATCATGTCCTAACCAAGTTTGAACTTGATAATATACACGGTTGAAATGTTGATGAGCAGCTGCACTTGTTGATGGAATATTTGAAAGCTGCACAGGTTTATTAAGTTTTGTAGACTTGACGAAATGCGTATAACGAAGATGATCGAGACTTTTCACAGATTTCGGAGCATTATAGACTGCCAATAAGGTTTGAATAGATATAGATTTAATGCATGAAGAAAATGATAAAATATAATATAATAGTTAATAAAAATTGACAAATATTTATAATTATTGATTTATTGATAGTTCATCAACTATATATGGCGCGTTTTCGACCGGAGGCACCGGTTGACCTGAAGTGATGCGGTGACCGCGCGCTCTCCGCCCTCTATCTCGAAAACAGTACACCGTATAAAAAAATTTTTCAAACAAAATTTGTAGAGATTTTAGTATTCTACAATATTGATAATAAATACAAATAGCAAAAAACCCATAGGAAATGAGATATTTCCAAAAAAAGCGCAAAAAACCGATTTTTGTGACCTTTGACCATGAAATTTAATAGTTGCTTACACCCTACCATATGTAGGTTTTGAGACAACTTTTAGGGTGTCAATATACAACTATTTACAGACTTACAGCTGGGTATCTCGAATTCCGAGGTGAACTTACTATAATGACTGGACTATAATACATATGATTAAGAAAACACATGAAGTTACTGGTTTTTATTAACCAACTTTCTGTTTCTTTGTGACCTATTCATTTGATAACTTCTGGTATTAGCAAATTGTATTAAAATTTGTTTAATTAACATTAATTATTCTATTGTTTCTATCTTAGTATAAATTCATTGTGTTTGAGCTAGAAACGGGAATATATACAAGATTATATCTAACAGTTAATAATCCCCCTGAGTCAAAGATGTTTGTAACACAAGAGAAGCTATATAAACTCAGACTTCTGTGTTCATTATATATTTTGTAATACATATTCATTGACATTTAAATTCTTGTATGATATTCAAATTAATTTCACAACAAGATTAAATTAAAATAGTATAGAGTTACAATTAAATTGTTTACACAAATTGGAGCTTTTATTTTTGTGTAATTTTCATAAATTGAAAACCACAATACTGAAATCATTTACTATTGTTATATATAAAATGTCAACATAACACCAACTCATATGAAAGGAAAAATCACATTTTTTCATAAAGGAACACTGTCATCGACGGACAGACATTCCTTTGAACTCCTTTGACATGTTTCTTATTATAACAAATATTTTTTTGATACTTTTGTTTTATTTGTACTGTTTATATTCAGTTATTAATAACTTTGAGTTTTACCAAATTATAGAGATTATAATTACAACTTCACAATTTAGAACTATTCTGTTGCATTAATGATGTTAAACTCTTTTATTTTAGATACACAATTTTAAACTTCTATAATTTTAATACACACAAACTACATTTTTTATTATAGTAGATGTCGATTTAATGCAGTGATTCCCAAAGTGGTCCAGGTGGACCCCCAGGGGTCCACGGGAGACTTGCTGGGGGTCTACGTAGGCGTGAACAAAAAATGGGGGTCCACGAAAATTTATCTACTTTTGATAGTAAAGAGCAAAAATGTAAGCATAGTTTTTATAAGGGCCTACCTACATTGTTTTAAGTACCTAACTAAGCAGATAATATTTTAATAAGGCAAGCGACTGTTACTTGACCAAACTTCCGTATTCGATATTACATACAATTTCGTGTACAGACTTGCAAAGCGCTATCCGCCCGACAATGCTTAATGATTGTTCAGACATGAACTTGATCACCACTATAAATACTTGATGCCAAAGGCAAACACTCATTCATTTGTTTCCAAAATTTCTAAAATTTTATTTTACCTATCGGAATATAGAGACAGAACTCAGAAGTGACACAATTTTTATTTTTTGGCGACTTTAAGAATGTGGCAGAAATGTAGCAGCAGGGGGTCCACCGAAACCAGTAAAATTTTGAAAGTGGTCCACGAGAAAAATAAGTTTGGGGACTACTGATTTAATGTAAAGTGTAGGTTACTTCTACAGGTTACAAAACAGCAAATTAAATTTGCTGCCATTAGTGACTCAGTTCTGTTTCAGTGCATTACTTTACTCGATGGTAGAAGCATGTTTTCAGAATCTCATTATATTATATTTCTTTAAGGAAAAATAAACAAGCATCCTTATATTTCACCACACAAATGAACCAGACAATTTATATTATTATAATAATAATTTAGCAGCTGTTAATTTTTCATCCAATTCGAACTGTTAATTGCGTATTACAATACACTTATTGTTGTCAAATAACTTGTCTTTGTGAATAATATAATAAGAATAAATAATAACTTGCCATAACAATCTATCAATTACAAATATGATTCAGCTCAGACATTCATATAATCAAACTTAAATTAATCATACAATTTCATGTTAAATTAAACGTAATATGTAGTAACATTTTTATAACCCGTAGTCTCGTACACAGGAGGAGGCAATTATGCTTGTAACAAATTAAATTAGAAATCTCAAATATATATTTTGTTTCGATTTGTAATATTACCTACGGACCTGAAGCTAGCTGCATTGTTTTTTTTATTGATTGTTTCTAAATCTTCTGTTTAACCTCTGATGCAAATTAAAGGTATGTGAGTATGAGTGTGTGTGTGCTATCTGAAGTAAATCTAATCTCACCAAAAACATGCCTGTTAAAAAGGGGGCCAAGTTCCAATCGGCTAAGGCTACAATATTACATAATAATCCAAATGTAATTTCTTTTGCGAAAAATATATATTTTTCTAAGTTTCCTAGTATTCTGTATATTGTGATTTATATACATATATCATATTGGTTATAAATGTGAAGTTTTAATTTTATTCTAGTTTTAATAAATAAGACTCTTAACAACGATTAGCAACTAAATATTCAATAACCGAACGTAATATTAATAATTAATTTAAAACCCACAGCGGATGATAGCGGTGAGTGACGATATTAAAAATTTCTCTTGTACTAATTAATCCTTCTATAAAATTAACAAATCTGTTCGTTGGATAGAGATTTAATTTATTATTTGTATTAACTCTATTTAGAGGTTTTAGATTAATTTCTCTTGTTACCTATAAAATTTTGAACAAGTTCTATAATACTATGGGTAAATGATCTGTTCTGGTTCACTTCTTAACAATTTCCATCATTTTTAACACCGTTAAGATCTTTCAATAACGTCTTAATCATATAAAAGGTCGGAAATATTTCTTTAAAACTCTTGAAGATATGACAAATATAAAAATACTTAAAATAATAAATATTCTAAACATAAATAATAATTTCTCTTTCGGTCTTAACATTGAAGCAATCTAAATTATATAATTTTTTGCGATTAATTCGGATGTTCAGTTTTAATTAAGATATAATATTCCTAATTTAGAATTACTTCACAAAATTTGTCAATTTTCTCTCATCAATGATAATTTTTCGATCGGTTACCTTTATATGGGTAATAATTAGTTCTCAATGCAACTAGTTGATTAATATAATGAGGTTTTCGATAACAACTGATACCTAGAACTACAAAATAGTACTTTCCCCGTCGTCTGAACTAAATAACCGTCTAGTAAAATTATCTAAGTAATCGATGATATCGGATTGTGATCTCTGTGAAAAACTGTCGGATAATATCTAAAATACTTGTAGTTATATCGCACTTACTTAGCAGAAGAATGTTGTAGCAAAGGTTATATTAAAAAAGTTTTATTATAAGGGCAGTTAGTAAGTTTAAAAATATCTGCAAATTTTTCCTATATTTTTCTTAACTAAAATCGTGTTCGATTTTTTATAACAAATATATAAAAAACGACTCATTTAAAGTCATAGCAATTCATAATGTCGTAATAAAGTATAATATAGAGGCAATATGTCTACGGAAAAGCATTTGTATTCGTTAATAAAGGAATGTTATTTATTGAGTATTTTATTTTGAAGGTACATGTTAACATCATGGTATCATTCCGTATCGGTAGTATCACAAATCATTGAAATGCCACGAAAATCAATATAATAAAATTAAGAATAATTGGGAATACCTTTTCTGGGTTATCCCACTTTCAAACTCACGCTAAAGTTATAATAGGATATAGGAGGAAAACCCATTTTAAATTTTAGTCTCCGTTACTAATTAAAGAAATAAAATTATTGTAATAAAGGTTTATCAAAATAAAATTATTCTGAAAGACCTTTCTGATAAATACACTTTTATTTCAAAGTTAAACAACTTAGTGCTAAAAACATAATGAGTCATAAAAGTTTAATAATGTGTTGTCATAAAACTTTAATCTTTGCATTTATGATTTATTAATTTTATTTACCCTTTTTATGCATTTTGATACTGATAAAGACAGTTCTGGAATAAATATTTGATACAAATATATGAATAGAATAAATCATACTGGAAAAGAGAATTAAATGATATAAATGTTATATTAATTTTAAAGTAATATCATCATTCAACAGCTTCATTTATTACTTTCAACTATTTTAGTTTAAAAAGTATTTCTTTTTAACCAAGGATCTTTCTGAAAATGAAACAAAAACGCCAACGTTGAAGGTTGAAATAAATTGGTCCTCTAAGACATAGATGAGGATATTTTAGAGGGTTAACAAAATTGTATATAGGTATTATACTAATAGGTACTTATTGCTTGGTGTTGTTTTGGGATGACTGGAATGTAATTAAAATTAATTCCTCCACTCTCATTATATGTAGCGATATTAGTAGTATTGTAGGTAGTGATATTTTATTTTACTTAATTTATTTATTTATTTTATTGCGGGTATTGAAGTTAATCTGATTACGGCTCTCCACCCTTTTCGTCTTTCAATGGTCCACAAATCTATACAAGTTTCAAATAATCGTTTGGAGTTGAAAATGCAACCTGGTTCACACAAGATACTTCTCGCTGCACTCAATCCTCATCTCGGCAAAAACTGCATCCTTGCTCGATAAAAGCAAAGCATCAAATTTCAAAGTACGAAACAGAATTCTCTATTTTGCCTTTTGTTTTGATTAAAATTAAGCTGAATATATGTTTTATTATATAATTCCCTTTTTAAACGTATCAAATAGCCCTTCATTTGCTACTTTTCATTAAAGATCTCCCACTGTCTATCTCATTCCTTCGTTTTTAAAAGAAAAACATTCCATAACATTTTATTAATAATTGGTAACCTTTTGTGAATACTTCTTTTATTGAAAAGATTTTATAAATTGAATAATACAAATCAGTTGTTAAAATTACATTTTTTTATTACTTTAGTTCCATTATATGTATTTTAGTAAGTGGTCAGTAATTCTTCTTCTGTAATAGACTAAATTACAATTACTGTTATAATTATATTTTTTTCATTTAGATAAGTTTTTCTACCTTTCGATGTTTATCTTATTTTCAATTCCCTGTCATTTACTCTGACCTGTGTCGCACCTAATCTCGGTCGGTCAATATTTGTAATACTCGAGTGGAGAGTGTTTAATGATATTAGAGACTTAGAGTGAAAACTACTTTTAAAGATGCGGACTTGATATTAATTGAAGTTTAATCTAATTATTGTACATGATTTAAATCTACAGCAAATATTCGATCTTTATAACTATGCTTCCGCGATATACTACGGAAAAAACACTATCCCCTAGTCGGTTAACTTCTGTTCGTAAATTTTACTTTCAGACGCTCAAATATTTATATTGCGAAACATCCATATACCGAGCTGCAGTATGTAAAATATTATTTCTAGAACCATTTGTAGCCATCCCCAGTTGAGAAACAACCTGCCATATTACTTACGTAACCACTGATAGTCGTATAGAAAGATTACAACAGGTACAAATATTAATATCAAATAATAAGAACATCCATTAGAATTGCATTAAATATTAAGTCTAAGTCAGATTGAAAAGAAATATTGTTTCAGAAAAATATCACTTTTCTCTAAACATAAATACTATATCCGAAGGGAAACGAAGCAGTAACATAATAAGAAAATGAATGCAAGGAATAAGTTAAAAGCATGTTATGTTTTTATTATTCCCAAAGTTTTCAAATTGATTTCTTGTTTAGTTTTCTGATATAATAATAAAGATTTTAATTTAGGTACACGTTATTGTTTAAATTTATTGAAACAAAACACATAGATATATGGATATGCGTAGACAATCACAAATGTTTCATCAACTTATTAAATGCGTTTTGATAGTTGAAACTACAATTTTATTTGATTCTGATTTGTGATTTGATCTGAAATTAGAGCAAAACAAACTAGAGAAGAAGAGGTAGACGCAGCACAGACATATTTAAATAAAAATATTGTTTTAATACGATTATATAAAAAAGTAACAGCAAATTTTACTACATCTTATTTTGTTGTATACTGAGCCTAAAATTTGTTAAAAATTAATATTAGTTAGATGATGTTTGCTTTAATTTTATAGTAATGATGAACTCGATTCTGATCGATGCGGCGTGTAACTATGTACATCAGACACTACTGCCATGAATATTAATTATGAACTACGATATATTCGTTACTGAACATTTGCAGCAAAGACATCTAATAGTAAAGTTACATAAATACAGCTACAAAGACTTTATGAGAAATGTTACATAGTCATTGCTATCCGTGACAACAATTCCGAATTATATTCTATTTTCTAATAACAGTTTAAGCAAATATGTATTTGATCATACGCAAATATTAGGTATATGTGCATTTTAGATGTAAATATTATATGTACAAGGCAGACCCTAGCTAAAGATGGAAAATTGCCAGGAAGAAGAAGATTATATGTACATTTTACATATTTAATACCTTTACTTCTTATTAATTATATAATTTCATAAACTTTTCAGATAGTCCTTTGTTATTAAAAGTTTTTATTCAATATCAACTGAAAACTTAACGTGCTGCATGCATGACGCACGTATTAATTAAGATATTTCCCTTCCATTCACGATACATCTGCGTACAAATAATATGCATATCAGTCTTAAATACCTTTAGATTTATTTGGCGACTTTTACCATTGTAACTTTGGTATTTGAGTCCAGGTGAACACCAAACTAGTGAGATTGAAGGACTTATAGTGGATTGGAAAATATTACTGAAATATATTTAATATAAATATTTGTTTTGAATCTTATTTTTATGCTCGTCTTATATTCTTAATCTTTTTCTGACACTATTTAACATGTAGGTTAGAGCAAATCATAAATTTAGTTAACTGTCGGAATCAAGATAAATAGCTTTAATAATAATTTTATTTAAAATATGAATAAACTTTTATTCTCAAGACTATAATTTTTAAGGATTTGTAACGGCACAAATAACAATGTTATATACGCATTATTTTTTATATATTTGTACTAGAATATTTGTTATATAATAATCACAGTGTTTTAAATGTATTATACTCATTCTATAATAAATTATCAAATGTTAAATGTAGATAAAATCTTTTAATATTCGAGTTACTAATCCAAGCATCTAGTGACGGCACACAGTAATATTTCTATTTGCTTGTTTTCAGTCGCAGTTTGCTTACTAAATGTATCTTGAATTTTCAAACATTTTCTTTTGATATTTCTCTTTATTTCAGCTTTGAGATATTTTGGTAATAACGGCTTCAATACCTGTGATACTATAGGGCACCAGGGCTATAAAATCAAACGTCAAGCCTTACTCTATCCTTAAAGCGGCTTCGGATTGGACTATCATGATGGATACGTATGAGAAACAATACAAAATCCCCGAGGATATTTGTGCGTCGGCCTCCAGACCAGACATATTTCTATATTCGCGTATTTTAAAGCGCGTTGTGATGATAGAGCTTACGGTGCCTTGGGAAACCAACATCCCCAAAGACCATGCCATCAAGGTCAATAAGTATTACGAGCTCACTAACGAACTAACTCGAAATAGGTTTGTCGTTGATTTGTACGCGGTAGAGGTGGGAGCGAGAGTTATAACAGCTAAGTCTCTCTATAACCTACTAACCAACTAGACTTGGGCCTGTCCAGAACTAACATTAATTCATTCTTGGAACGTACGTCGAAGGCAGCCCTAGTAGGTTCTTTTCAATTTGGTTAGGTAGAGAGAGGAGCTTGGACAGTGGAGGTGAGCGTATAATGCGTGTTAGATAGGGGCCCCTTAAACCTACACCTGGGTCGCAAGTCCCAGGCACTGTCGAAGCTCCTCTCCCTGCAACGCGATGGTCCCGACACACGCACCGTGAATACATGGAATGATGAGAGGTGTCTCTCAGGTAAGGAATAATTATTTAAAAAAAATTCGCTTTTGTAAGCAAAGTAAGTTAATCCGTTCTATTATTCATTGCTTATTAACACTGAAACATTGTTTTTTATGTAAAATGTTTATCTATTATATTTAATGAAACTAAAATTTTACAGCAACTACTTATAAATTGTTAGGTTAAGTTAATATATCAAACAGTATAAAATTATCTCTTTTTCAATTATGTAGGAGCGCGTGATGGTGATTTATTGAAGTAGACAAAAGAAAAACTTTTATTTTCGGTAATTCGGTGAAATTTAGAGTGAAACAAAAGACATCTTTATCACGTCAATCTACGACATGCAATTTCAATCTCAATCTACGACATGCAATTTCCACAAGTATTTATTAGCAGTGGATCTGGATAATATGTTTTATGAAGTAAATATATACTTTTTTTAAGTTCTTATATTTTTGATCATAGTTAATAACTGCTACTGTGAGGCCAGATCATTTTAAATATTAAAAAATATACATGACGCACTAATAATAATGCTGATTGATATTTATATTACATGTTACATAGCGCCATATTCAATTATTTTACTGTAATCAAACCACATAACTGAGTTCTCGGCCGAGTTGTGAGAGAGGTTCGGGTAAGAGAGACTGAAGGGGCCGAGGGGAGGCTGGAGGCGGGCGCTGTACATATATTGTATATTACACAACACGCATTAAATAAATATTAGAGAACATTAATTTAACTCGTATTTATTTTTTGTTCTAAAGTTTTTCAATGACCCTTTTTAATTTGAAAGTTTAAAATGTATTTTATTGTCTTATATGAGTATTTTTGAGTTCTTTTTACTAAATTATTATATTTATATATAAAAAAATATCTAAAAACAAACTAACAAATGAATATAAGTATTTAATGTAATCACAGTTTTTTTTGTTAGTATTTCTATAATACATATATACTAGTGTAAACATTAAGAGTTAGTGAACATCAGAAAACGTTATTGTCATAGCGCTTCCTAAATTTAGTAGATATTGGCTAACTAAATATAGTACGTAACATTTGAGGAAACTTAATTATAATTAATTCGTGTTAATTTGTTTAGTACACGAAAATACATTATCATGGTAACATTATAAGTTCCTACTTAGAAATCACAGCTGCATTATAAATAAGATAAAAATGCTACAGTCTTCTAAACTTGCTTCCTTTAGTGAATAAAAACTTGCCGCAAGCTATTACGTATGAAATAAAATCCGTCCACAAACCGAGCAGACCAAGCGTAGTGACATGCACGATAGAGTATATCAGAACACAGATCTCATGTGTAGCGTGATACAAATGTTTATAAGAAAACAGCTTAGAAATGACTGTTGTAATAATATCCACTAAGAAAATAATACAGTTTTAAAACGTTATTTCAGACAACGATGCTGAAAAGTATAAAAAGAGCACTTAACGTACTGAACTTTCAATCAGTTAAACCTTGATCGGGACCTTAATATAATGATTATACCTTAGATTTATAAAACATTTTAAAGACCGGCTTACAATTAAAGTACAACAACACTAGTGAATTTTATTTACTATCGTAAACGTTATCTTAATATTGACTAACTATTTTTCACAAGATTTTGATTAACTGCCTATTTAAACTTTTAGAAATACCTACGATACTACGGTTCTGAAAGGTTAGTCTTTATTCTGACAGAGGTTGTGGTAAGAGACTCACTCATAGGGGACATGTGGTATCTAGGGACGGTTTATAAATAGTTATTAGCATTTTATGAGTATCACCTTTTAAAATTTCAGAGATATTTGGAGTCTTCTAAACTGTTAAAAGAGAGAAGGATCTTCATCAATCAGTGTATAACTAAAAAGTGATCTTTTAAGTAAATATTGATAACAAAATGTAATACTTCCTTTTATAAGTATAAATAATATAACAAAACTATTTGTATAGTCACTTACTATTTCTATTTTATATATTTCACTTAGATGGACTGAAATATCCAATGAATGTTATCGCGAAAAACAATGATTTTAAAGTTTTATTGTAATTGTATTTCAATAAAGCTAAATTAAAGAGACAGTTCCCCGAGGTCGTCTCAGTGAATGCTCGGTGCCTGCTGACGTGTTGATGAAAGACTCCACTTCACTACTTTTCCACTGCACGGTTACTAGTTACAATATGTTATGTTTTTATATTCTAGGAATATCTTTGTATATTCGTCTTTATTATTCATTTTATCTGTGATATTTTTACAAAAAACAAAAATGTACACTTAGTACTTTATATGGGGAGCCTCCCCATATAAAGTACTAAGTGTACATTGGCACTACTAAGAACTGCTACCTACTAAAAGACTGTTTCCTATCTAGAACTAACACAAATTCATTCTTAGAAGGTACTTAGAAGGCAGACCTAGTAGGACCATTTCAAATTTTGTTAGCTAGAGAGGGGAGCTTGGACAGTTGAGGTGAGCGTATAACGTGCGTTAGATAGGGGCTCCTTAAACCTACACCTGGGTCGCAAGTCCCAGTCACTACTGAAGCTCCTCTCCCTGCAACCCAATCACCCGGCACACGAAAGGTGTTTAGCTTAGATTTTATTTTGTATTCATTAGTTGTAAGTCAGTTTTGTAAACTTAAAAAAAAAGAGCTGGCATTTCTCTTGGACCAAAATTTTATATTAATAATATTTTAATGACAACAAATTACTTTAATTTTCAGAAACCTTTGATTTATTTATAAGACCTATGTGCAAAATTTCGAAAAATATCGTTTTTCAGTTATATTTTTTAATATGGGAGTAATTATAGCATTTCAATCTCACAAACATATTTTATATATAAATTTTTACTTTGCTATCTTTTGGCATTAAAAATTATATAATCTGGAAGCCAATGCATTTATACAAATATATCATGATTATTATCTTAGTTAAATTAACTAACAATAAATGAAATTTAACTTACCGAATTATTTGCCCGGGCCTAATTTAAACGGAAAAATCAATTTCAAATGAAAAGTATTTAAATATGATATACATACAATGACTAGAATCTTTATGCATGATGTCATCATATTGTGTTTTAATATTGACTACAAATATAAATATTTTCTCTGTTAACTTTACAATCACTTTCATTCATGTTCATCTTTTACCCTCCCATTTTATAATTGAAGTCAAATTCTGAACCATCACTCTGTCACTCGTCATTTTAATCTGTTGGTTTGTGTTTGTCTGTTATCATTATTAAGATCTCTTATACATATGTACAACATCGTGCAGGTTCTAGTGTATACAGCCGCGGATGTTCATTAATATTAACAAGTCTAAAGCCCACGTAACGCTCACATTAACATGCTCTCTATCATACACCACGTAAATGAGGACCTAAAAATAAAATCTTACCGAGGACCAACTTAATTATCTTGAGCGATTACAAAATCTAGCTATTCGGTTTATTTTCGGTCTCCGAAAGTATGACCACGTTTCAGAGTTTCGTTCAAAGCTCAAGTGGCTCCCTATACGCCGTCGCCGGAACCTGCATACTCTTTCTCTTCTGTACTGTGTGTTATTTAATCCAAATGCTCCTCAATATCTGAAGGAGAAGTTCGAATTTGTAGGAGATCTGTCCAGAATGCGACCAGCACGTAGGCTCATTCTGAAATTGCCTGCTCACAACAGTAAATATTACAGAAAGTCGTTCACTGTTCAGGCAATAACTCTCTGGAATGACCTACCATTGAGCATTCGACAGTCTAAAACCCTATATGCTTTTAAAAAATCCTTGAAGAACCTATATCTCTCATCAGAGTAATGATGACGACATGATTATGACAAATGTATGTATTATGTATATATATATGTATTTATATGTTTGTATGTATGTATATATTTATATGTATTTGTATGTATGAATGTAAGTACATACTTATGTATGTGTGTATGTATGTATGTATGTATTTATTGATATATGTACGTATGTATATTATTGAATATTTATTACTGTTATTTATTTTTGTATGTGTTTAGGTTATATATTTATTTTAAGAATATCTATGTACCACCCTATACTGTCTCCAAACACAATCCTCTGACCCCAGGTTGCCTGGAGGAAATGGCTAATAAGCCATAAGGCCGCCTTTTGTTACACTGTTAGTTTTAAGTTTGTATTTTTTTTTGTAATTGTCTGTATTGAGAGTATGGTGTGCAAAAAAGTATTAAATAAATAAATAAATAAATAAATAATAAATGGGACGACAGATATCAAGGAATACATTTAACATTATAATGGAGAATTTTTTTTTATAATATGTTCTCTCATGAAACATAAATCTTCTTTATTAAATCAATTTAACAACTTCAAACTCAATGAAAAATATAATAATTTCATTTATTTAGTTTAGTTGTAAAAGAGAAATCAATACAATACATTAATATCACACTCCGCAACATAATTAGTGGATCGATTGACTCACTGAGTCGGGAGCTCTAATGTTATATTATGTGAACAATTTTATTTTATACATACTTATTTCAAATATATTGCTTTGATATTTTTGCTTCCTTGTACTGATTCTAAAAGATTTTTGTATATTGAATTCAAAAATCATGTAAATAACTTTTACATTAATATTTAAGAAAGGTTTCTATCGTTTATTTCTTTCAATATAAGAATATAATACACACAGAAATATTTAATACCTCATCATTAGTTTATAGCCGCCTTGTTAAAGTAACAGATAATTATATAATTTAGTGCTAAACAAGTTCCACTTGTACCTAAAATTTTCATTCAATTTTGCTATGTGCTTGGGATCCAGCAATATTTACTACTTTTATTCTTTCAGTTTTTATTAAAAACAAATTGTATGAAATTAAAAGTCTTGTATTATAAAGGAAGAGTGGGATTGTAACCAAAATATTTAATTACATTTTTTAGGTTCCATAAAAGTTTTCATTTCTATTTAAAAGCAATATTCTTATGAAACAGCACTTCGTGCCATCTTAATTGTAATCAAATAATTATAATATGAATAATAAACTGTCATATTAATACCAGAATAAGAACAACTGAACTGAACTGAACTACCGTTCGGAGTCGCCACTCTAGTTTGTTCTACTGTGTTGTTTTCTCAAACTTTTGTTTTATTCTTTTAGTGTAAAAGATAATTTGATATTTAATATATTTAAGTTAGTGAGCAGGGTTATAATATAGATTTAACGACATATTATGTAAAATAAAACACTGAACACCAATTCTATTCGTCTTGTATCAGACTCTCATGTTAATGTTCTATAAATGGTACCTAAATGAAAAAAATATTTTATATTGCTTTTATGACTTCAGAGAAATTTTAAGTTTTGAAGTACAAAGAGATTTGAAGGCTGCCAGAGAATATTTTTAAAATGTGAAGTTACAATGGAGCAATCTATCTTGGCTTCCGTTTGTTACACTTTTCGCTTTTAGAAGTATTTCATAGCAGTTTATTTGATTTTTTCCTTAACAATTTGATATTTTCAACTCATTAATCCATGCAAATCCATGTCATATATAATTATATTTAATGTAAAAATCCATGTAATATATAATTATATGTAATATATAATTAATTATAATTTTGGGAAAAATCCGATAGTGTGAAATGAAAAGAACCGCATCGAAATCGGTCGATCTGTTTAAGAGATTATATGCCAATAGATAAACAAACATACAGACACATAGACACCAATATTTTTTTTTTTTAATGCCTACTTCCTCTAACTTGGTCAGAGTCTTTTGCTGCTATCTACATTCATACTAGTTCTCGCTACTGTAAGGGCCTATCATTCTGCTTTCTTTTATACGTCTCATTCATGCCTGGGATCTATCTAACCGTGTGTTACATTTCTATTTTATTTAAGACTAAAGGGTGCTGTTTCATTTAATAAAATCGGAGTCAGTTTTTTATTTCGATACATTTTTTGTTCCTATTCCATTTTTAAAATTATTAAAATTTCTTTATTCTTACTAAAACATTTACATTAACTAACATAATTACTGTCATTATTAACATCATTATTATCTATACTACATATTATTTATTTATGCTAGACACCAATATTGTAACACCCAGTTTTTGTAAGGTATACAATTTAAGGTATATAAGAGGTAAGGAAAATTAAATTTTAATAAAAGAATAAATGGGTAAGCAAACTTTACACAGTGTTGGAATTCAAAAGAGTGTGAATGACACATAATAAAAGATAAGGTTTTTTTTCCATAGAAAGCAAATATATTACTTTCAGTGAAAAAATTTTAATAATTCAGGATAATAACTTTGAAAGCACTAAAAAAAATCTTTTTTATAGACTGTTGTCTAGTATATCAGCAAAATTTATTAGAATAATGAGGACAACGTTAAACTAAAACGACAATTAAAATTTAGAGTTCTAGTATGGTATTAATAAAAAATATTAGAATAATCCTTATTTAAAACAAAAACAATCTTATCAAATTTTATATATTTACATTTGTTGATATAGGAAAGTGTATTATAGATTTTGTAAATCACGAACATACAAACAAAATTATATAGAACATAGTATTATTTCACAAACATACGACATACGTCTCTAGTCTACTAAAAGTAATAGATATAGTCTTTTTAACTTTACCTTTGTCCTGAACTAGACGAATTCTAGCAAAATAATTTCCGTTTAACCCAAAAATACAATTTTTCACCGGACCAGGACAGTCGTTTATTAACGAATCTCCAAGCTCACGCGGCTGTTTTTAAATTACACGACTTAATTAAAGGTTTTCGTTTCATTATAGGACCCTCTGTACTCGTAATACTACGCATTACTTTGACCACTACTTTTACCTACGAATTGCCACAGTTGATTTATGTTCTTCCAATTTGTACCAAGCTAATTACACTATTAAAATAAAGACCTCTTCCTATAATGTAATTTTTCTTTTTAACTTTATTTTGATATAAAATTTATAATAATTAATAATATTTTTATATTTCTCAAGTCGTGCTGGAAATAACGAACGTGACCCTTTATCGTTTTTGTTTCAGTTTTTAAGAATAAAGTGAAAAGAAGAAAAGTTATTTATCTACATCTTTTTAATCGAATATTGGCTTATTGTTAAAAGGAATTAATAAGCATGAATAATTTAAATTATTTATTATAACAGATAACACACAAAAAAAATATTTTATGTTCATGTTTTATAATATCGGATAAACAATGTAACAAAAATATATTTTAAAGACTTGCGAGTCTTTGTACCCCACACCTTTTAAATATTATTGGCTAACAGTGTCCCGTGTAACAAAATAGTATAACAATTATTTGATAATTATTTCATCCTTCCAGCTACTGAGATCATCCAAACATTTTTCCAGTATTGGGTTTCCTCCTAAACGGGCGACCTGTAAGAAACCTAGGTTGTATACTTCAATTTAAAAAAACCGTACTTCAATGAATACTATGTGTATATACTTGATGCACCTCAGCCCGAGCTTCTCTATCAAGTTCACTGAGTCTGTTTCTCGTGTACTGTATGCTACCCGCCTTCTACAACAAACACATACAGTATTTCTTCAGGTCAACATCACGGGTACGCTGCCGTAAGATGATAGTAATAAAAATATGATCACAAAAAACTTTACTACCACTGAATTAAAATCTAGTTATGTTTATACTTATTTACCAAACACCATAAATAATGACAAAAATTAGCACCAATCTTTATTGTAAACAGAGGATCAAGGAAGCAACTTCGTAAGCGGACCTGATCTCATGAAACGAGTAAAAAAAACACACGAAGTTCTCAAAACTCTTAATTTTAAATTGATATGTAACTCATCAAGTTTATGAAATAACCTGATGCAATTATGAAGAACAAGCTGTCCGCCCGCAGCTTCGCCCGCGTGGAGTTCGGTTATATCGCGTTTCCAAAAGAACCTTTCAATAGGACATAACTTTTATATCTATCTATATCTATATACATATATATAATACTACAAAAGTGGATCCTTGCAAGAAAAATCGTCGGAATTCATTATTTTAAGTAATAATTAATATTACTATCTTCTTTTTTTAATACGAATGTATACTTACTAAGAAATATTATAATTATTAATTAGATATACCTCATTTTACAAAGGAATAATAAATAATTGTTTTATTGTAAATTTGGCCTTCGTCAAGTCAGTAAGTCTTATTCGGAGATATTAAACTAAAAAAGTCGGCAGACTAATTATAATATACTTATCACTATTAAAGATATTATTAAGATATACAATATATGACACAAAGGGTATTAGCCTCTAAAGTCACAGTATAAGGATCACATTGTTATATCTCATTAAATATACCAATTGACCACACGCTGAGATTGTGTTTTTGTAACAAATATTGAGTAGATAATGTGATCATGAACATAAAATATTCTACAAGGACTTGGTTTATTAAACGAAGCATATTAATTTAGTAATGAGAAGATATCATCGTCTGTTGATGAGTTAATTATTACAGTATAATAAACATTATATTCTTGAACATGTTCATATAAATACCATAAGCAGTTACTGCTAATGAAGTTTGTTCTGTATAAGGTTTGAGTGGTTCCTGAGGTCGCTGACGTTTAGGGTGTTAAGATCCCGATATATAAAGAACTTCACTGAGATGCTTATTTGATGAAATATATTTTATATTCAATATATGACAATAATTATATTGCATATTGAGATCTGACATTTTCGCGAGTCATATAAATGAAACTAATATTTTGCAGATATACTACGCGATCTTATCTATAATATAAAAAGGAATCGCAAAATGTGTTGGTAAGCGCATAACTCAACAACGCCTGGACCAATTTGGCCAATTTTTTTTTTAATGTTCGTTAAAGTCCAAGGATGGTTTTTACGGCAAGAAAAAATCGAATAATTGCCGGGAAAACCCTAAAAACAACCCTTTTCTTTTACACATACAAACATTTTCTAACTAAAACGCAGAAACAATTTGAACTTTATTATTGTATAAAGTTCATAATCAATTACAAGCACTAACTTGTAAAAAATAAAACAAACAGGGTGAGCTAAATAAAACCGTTTAAAAAGTAACTTCATTGAGATAAAAAGGTAACAGATATTTCTTGATTATAGGGCGGTACGAAGTCCGCCGAGTCAGCTAGTTTTTGATAAAAACTATACATACTTTAGAGCAACCGAAACGTCGCACTATGGAAAAATCGCGTATGTTTCGTCTCAAACCTCCGTATCTCAGTTATTTCAAAACTGAATGATCTGTAATTTTGCACACATATACGTGAAAGTATAAGGCTTAATATAAAAAATAATAATTTTGAAAATTATGTTTATTAATTTATTTAAAAAATAAAAATATATAAAATTATGTTTAAATATGTTTTGGCACCGTATCAGAATAGGCGCAAGTGTAAAAAGTGTATAAAAGTAACACAACTATTACATTCAAACTAGTTTATGTACCTACAGTTAAGTTATCCTTTAATTATTTATAAATCTATTAAGTCTTGATTAAAAATTATCCTATCGTAAGAAATAATGGAAATTGAATACCTCAAAACTACAAAATTAATTAATATTTAAATAATAAATTAAGAAGTCAGTTTTTAGTTCTCACTTAGTTCAAATGTTTCTTTTTTCTCAGTCGCACTATAGCTCAGAACTTTCATCTTTCTTTTAAGATTTTTTAAACTTATGTTTTATATTACTTAATAAATATTAAAAAAACATTTTTTCAATCTATATTATTGTTGCTCTCCGTCGATCAGGCTGTAAAGTTAGTAGAAAGCGGCGCCTGGTAAACAATAATAAAAGCTTCTTATACATTGACAATTCTTTATTAAATGTAGTAAATATACCTTAACTTGTAACACTTATAATACTAGAACCAATTAAACTAAAACTTTATATCATTTTCACAGTTAAATAACAAACTCTTTGATTTCAACGAGAAAAGTTTAGGTTGAAGTTAAACAAGACTAGAGTTATCATAAACATTAAAAATAAAAAAATCCGCGGAGTAATAAGTGTTGTGAAGGAAACTATTACGAGCGGATGATAATAATTAATAATTAATATAATAAACGAAGATTCAAAAATACTTAATTATTGTTGTGATACTGCTAGGAGTTTGTCATAGATACCTATATCTAAAATATATAAAGTAATTTTTCTTTTTCGAATAATTGAATATGTTTTACTTTTTAATATATCGTAATATTCTTTGGCCACCAAATTTTTGTTAGTAGATATTATTACGAAACTTTTCTAGAATGTTCTGAGAGTAAGTGCTAGTATTACTAGCATTTTTATATATTTACAGCGCAATAACTAACAAACTACTGAGAACAAATAGTTATTTGTACTCAACAAAAGGCAAAACTAAGAAATTTTGAACCTTGAAAAG
This sequence comes from Danaus chrysippus, assembly GCA_916720795.1. Taxonomy (NCBI): domain Eukaryota; kingdom Metazoa; phylum Arthropoda; class Insecta; order Lepidoptera; family Nymphalidae; genus Danaus; species Danaus chrysippus. The sequence goes on along the minus strand of CAKASE010000080.1, from coordinate 980,742 downwards.
TAAGTTCTTTTTAGAAGCTATTTCATAATATTTACAGTATTCTTAAAATAACGAATTGTTAACTACATTCTAAAATAAATTGGACCAGCTATTTGATACAGATAAGGAAAACATTTTCAAACAGCTTATGAATTATAATTGTTTAGGTATGATTGGTCATCTATACTTATAATAAATCTGTAGAGAGGTCAATTCTGTACATAAAATATAGGTATTTAAAAATAACTATCAAGGGGTGGTTAGGGATCGCTACTGATGCCAAAAATGCAATCAGTAAAATGTTGTCTGTCTGTATGTTCGTTATAGAAACAAAAACTACTTGGCGGATTTTAACGAAATTTAGCACAGTTATTCTTCATATTTTTAGGCAGGTTATAGTATACTTTTATTATCGTACGGTTAATAGGAGCAGAGCAGAGAAAGGAAATATTGGAAAAACGGGAGAAGTTACTTCATTTTTTAAGTTTCTGTCGCGTGTGCAGTCTTATAACTTAAAGCTACTTAGAAATCATGTATGACGGAAAAATTCTCCTTAAAATTATATAAAAAGTATTCCTGGACAGCATATGTCTATCCTTTATGGTTGACTCACAATACCACTTGAAACTCACGATAGCTTAGCATTTCGGAGATTTGTGATTGTATTTGTCTACTCTAACGTTTACAACACTATCACTCATTCCTTATTAAAAAAAAGTTAACATTATTACCTATTCAATAATAAAGAATCATGTAAATCGGTGTAGAAACACCAAAGTTATACATACAATAATAAGTCATCGCACATGAATACAGACTCATGCTATGAGTATAAGGATTATTTTTGTGTATCGGTTGCCGGTTGTATTGACTATTTCCGCTAATTAAACAAATATTGAGTGAAAATCAAGTCAAGTCAAATCAAAAAGTCAAGGAAATATATAATATTTAAAAGTTTCAGTGTAAAACTAACAAAAAGTGCTTTAAAACAACAATAATACGAAACCACATTACCTACATCAAAAATTACCGACTTTCTTAGTGTTAACTAGGAGTCTTAATAACTGACAGTGAAGTGAAACCTAAGTTTTTAATTCTGCATTCCACTAATTGTGCCTTTTCTACTTTAATAAATTATTGATTTCGACATAAACTAAAAAGAAAGAAATCCACAATACGTTAAGTCGTATTCGATTATAATTTTACCAAAAATCGCCATCTCACGGCCACTGTCTAAAACAAATCGTCAGTCGCTTAGTACAAATCGATCATCGGATTCAACCAACATCAATACCTAACCAAGTAATTTCACCAACAACCACAAGAGGGCATCACGAATATCGAAACAATATGATCTAACAAACATGAAGGAAATTTTAGGCGCACTAAAAACAATAAAAAATGACTTGGAAAGTTTTCAGGAAATCCGGGAGTCAGAGAAAGATTTTAACATAAATTTTTACCATTAACGGTAATAAAATGTTTTAATCTACAAATACAATGTCTGGGTAAATATAATATTAAAGTACGTAGCATTAAGAATCAAGCATGACACGAGAAAATTTTTCATACGTAGTGTATAATGGGTCTCGTATTCGAAATAATGACCCCGGCAGCAAATGCATTTAAACTTAATATTTCCTATTATTAGGAAAAATTCAAATAAAAATTAAGATAATATAAAAAAAAAAGTCATTGATACAATGAGTTGAAATTCTGTTTTTACTACATATAACGTTAAATGTGATCGATCGTATTTACTTCATGTATACAGTTAACTCTTATAATATGTAGATAAATTGTAAAGAAATGGAACAGTTTATCAGTTAGCAAAAGCGAGAAAGACATACTGTAAATTATAATTTAGCAAATATCTCGTAAAACCTACAACTAGTATATAATTTAGAAAAGAAATTTCAGTATTCGGTTAACCTTTTAAGTTTATTACAAGAGAGTGAGCAAGGTATTGATGGACAAAATTAAGCTTTGACCAATGATTCCTCCTTGTACACTTATCTTTTGACACCATTACTTGTATCAATGCTATTGTCATTAAACAAAATAGGACTTAATTGACATTCTATGAATTGATACTATCAGTTGACTTAAAAGCACTTAGTTGCCGACACTGTGAGAATAATTATTGATACATTTATAATACCAACTGTCCAACAGTCTTTTATTTTATTTTAATAAGCGATTTCTGAAATGCACGGAGGTCTATTGGCATTTTCTATTCCAAAGACGTATGTTAATTAAAAATATCTTTTAATTTTAAACTAAGTAATATTCGACTATTATTAAAATTTTTACGTAAAATACATTGATTGTGTAAAACTCCAAGACTCTAAACAAATAAACGATTTTACACATTTTATCAACTGAAGAAGATTTATAATGGCAAATTTTTTAAGTTACAAATACACTGTGTTGCAGGGAATATTGTATATATATATATAAGTTCAGTTCAGTTTATATATGTAAGGTATGTATATACCAAACCTTACGGAGGTCAGATGTATAAATGTATCTATATCATCCAGTATACTTTACATATTTTGTCTGATTAATAAGTGGTTCTGCACTTGATAACTTAACTTATTTAGACGGTGCATACCCAAATAGTTTTTTTTTTGGATTTTGTTGGTTTAATAGTTTTTCTTAACGGATCTTACCCATCGTTTCGTTCCCAAACTCTTGAGTTATACACATATAAAGTTATTTGCATATTAGAAATAAGTAATAATAAGTAATAAAGTAATAAATAACATTCCAATTAAATCTTGTCCATAAGTTTCCCGTGTTCAAGTGTTTTGAGTGTTCTACATATTTATCTTACAAATAAACTAGCTTGCAGTATTTGAAACACGTTAGTTAGTTGCAACGTTGCTTGAGGCACATACAATGGATCATAAATCGAATTTTTCACATAACTTTTGTCAACATATCAATGCTAAGATTTTTATTAATTATATTTTACATAAGAATATAAAATAATATTTTTAGATGAAATCTAAACGTTTTAAAATGAGAACATATTCAACTAGCCATTGCGCTTGGAATAAATTAAGGATTTAATTGAAAAATTACGAGAAAATATTCACATAATCCGGGTTAAGGATAGTCCGACCCATTCTTTTGGATAAATAACATACCATACAACGTTAAACGCAAACATAAGGAATACATTGTAAGTATGTCGTAGAAATTATTAGCTAGTGAAGGATATTAGAAGCAAAAAATAATAATATGGTACATGAAGTATTGTTTTTTTTTTTCATTAACGTATAAGAAAAAAGGATTTTATTATTTCACCGATCTTTTGTACAAATACTTCTCTGTTCTCATTAATAAATGGGTAATATAAAAAAATTGGTATTTCCCTGTCAAGATTTTAACAACTGATATAAAAAGCTACAAAAATTACCAATCACCATTCTGCTTTGTGCACTTAACTTTTTATAGACATACTTCTTGCTTAAGTACAATAAGATATGATATTGTCTTACATATATGATCCATTAATTTAGTAGATATCATAATGTGGATGAGAGAGGTCGATATTTCATCCAGTCGTAGTGGAATGAAGTGAAGTGATAACTACTTATTTCTAATATGAAAAAAACTATTTCATTACATTTAAGGTAGACATTTAAGATATTATTATGTATCACTTCGTTTCAATATCAACCTCAGTAACAAAGCCAAATGCAAGGAGTGAATACTAACAAGATTCTAAAGAAAAGGAAGTTAAAAATAAGATTTCTAGTTCGTAGATTTTCACGCTGGAGCCCTGTAATTAAAATCCGATTGTTTAAAGCTTATTGACAGAAGTACTTTATTGACATCTCACGGACTTTTCAGAAATAGTTACTTGCTAAATAAGATACAAAGAAGAAACAAAAAAAAAAAATATATATTGATAGATGAATCTTCTCAGTATTCCAAAATCAATGTAAATAAGTACTAAGTAATATTTTTAAGGTACAACAACCTAGACAGTAATATATATTAAATAAAAGAATTTCTTTAAATTTCCATTTTGTATTGTATATTATATGTGTAGTGTCCATGTTATTAATTTATATAGTTATACTATGATATATTTACATATAAAAAACAGATCTTAATGAAGCACCAACTACAAAATTTTCAAGACGATTAAAAGAAAGAAACTAAAAATATTTATCATTCACTCATCTAAATACAAAGAAAAAGAATATAAATTTGAAAACTTTATTCCATAATAAATTAAAACTTATGTAACATAAAATAATTATATTCTAAGACAGTGTAACAATAACAAAATTATCAAACGATGATTAAATAAGTCAAGATGAAAAAATGATATCGTCGGGGATAGTGCGAATCTGCCTAACTATCATTGGATAATTCCACGTATCTACATACATTGGAAGCAGATTATCATAAGAAAGTTAAGGCTGAAATATTAACTAAATTAACGACTTTTAAGGTGATTTTTTTACAATTAGAAACAAATTGAACACTAAATAATTATGTACTAATCGTGAAAAAATTATTTTCAAATTCCTTAATTTGGAAAATATTTCATTGAAATTATCCAATGGTAGTCCCGCGGATTAGGGTGATTAGGGATAGTGCAATACGCCGAAACTTCGGCATATGCCGAATCGTTCAATGATCCAAAGCACAGAACAAAGCGACGCCACGCTTTATCCTGTGAGATTGTGGCTTATGAGTCGCCAGATCAATAGTCATAACATAGTTGGTCGAGTGTCCCGGCTCTAACGAGTGTCTTGTATGTCGGACATTCGTATAAATCTTGCGCTAGACGATGATTTTGTTCCGGTTTCATATATTATATGATTGCCAATTCTGGAATTGAATATTTTAAATATTTTAGTTTTTATCACCTCATTAACATGAACTGCTGATAAAGTAGTGAAGTTTTGAAATACCAACCGGTATGTAGTTCCTTTGGCCTGCTTTCTTCTAATGTCATATCACCAGTATTATATCTAGCACCTTCTAATAATAGACCTCGGATGCAGCAACCATCATCTGGTTTCTTCGCTGGCGGAGCGTTAAGAGCCTGGAAATATAACTTAGTTTATATAAAATAAGTGCATATATTCCTTTCACATCTGTTCTTGTAACCATTGTTCTAAACTGTTCATTTAAATAAACGTCTATTTTCATTTATTTTTTATTTTTAATAAAATAAAGATTACATTTCATAGACTGACCAGCTTCGCTGGTATGCTAGTTTTGAGACCTGACGATATAATTACTTATAGAATTAATCGCGAGTCCTATAACCACTTTTCTATCTTATTTTCGACTACTAATCACTACTGATACTTAAACAACAAATATTTTCCAACCCGACACCAAAAAAAATATATACAAACCCGCAATGGAACTTCATGTTATTCAGTCAGAAACATGTGAAGTTGAGAAATACAAATACGAAGATCACCATCCGTGAATTCGTATGGTATATTATAACCACGAGGCCCAAACTTCCGTCTTTCTAGAACTACACCATGGAATAGGCATAGTGAAAATAGGAGCCACTGAAAATTACACAAGTTTTGTTACTAATAATTCAACAGTCCTAAAACCTGAAGAAATAAAATAAAATAGCTTCTTCATAAAGTCAACTGAGAAAATAACATGTCTTTGTTTCGAAGTCATATAACAAATTTAATAAACAGATACATTTTATACTTGTTTTTCTAAATATAAATAATATGGAGAACCTTAAAATTAGAAACTTTGCTGTCTGATGAATTAAAATATTCAAGAAAATCAGGGACTTGATTCATATATGCTTTTAATAAGTTCACTTTAATTCCTCTAGGTGGTCCCACTGTCATTTTATATCCTGAAAAATTCATATGTATTTTTAAAACCTTGATGTATAATTAAATATGATAATAATATATAATTATTATTATAATTAGAATTGTACGTATTATTTATATTTACAACTTTAAGAAAATAAGGTATAACTTAAATACTTGTTTCTTGTATGGTTTTAATTAACTTTATATACAAATAATATTTAAAATACCGTTCTGTATTAATGCCACAGGAAAGAAGGGTGAAGGTGTTGATGTGAGTCACAGCCGAAAGTCCTTATGAACTACTTCTGGGACTATTTGCTCCACATTTAACTCCAAGACTGGCATCCATGATGGAGACAAATGGCAATTCTGAAATTTACATTTAAAAATATATATATATCGTGAGGTCAGAAGTCACACTAAAAAGGTATCTACACATATGTAGGTTCGAGTTAACATCTAAGGCAATAAATTTCATTAAAATAGATTTTGCTGTCTACTGAATAAAAATACAGCCAATTAGCCTAGACAAAATTATTTATCACATTTTATTAATATATGTACATAAAACGGATATATCATACATATTTGGAATCTTTAAGAGTTAACCTTAAATTAGTTTCTTTGAATTGTGATATAGCATTTTCTTAAAATTGTTTTATATTCATTATGAAAAACACTTAAGCCGTGCTATAAGTTATATTCGAATGATTCAAAAAAAACGAATATACATTAGTATTGAAAGAAAATGTAAAACTTTACTTGAAAAATTTAAATTATAAAAAAATTACTTTAAACACTTATTAAATACAAAAAATATCACTTTTAATCGAATATAGTATTGCTAACATGTTTTTCATAGTATAATATTGTTCCAGTGTGTACTAACAGCTATCTCCGCCCTCAGCGCGTCGTGGTGCGCCCTCTGAGCGTGCGGCAGCTGGGGACGACATCTCGCTGCGGAGGGACGACGACCACGAGATGACGTCACGGAGCTGGGGAACGATATTCATGATATATATAACTTATAAAAAACATTCTCGTGTCACAATGTTCGTTCCCATACTCCTCCGAAACGGCTTGACCGATTCTCGGAAAATTTTGTAAGCATATTGAGTAGGTCTGAGAATCGGCCAACATCTATTTTTCCTTCCCCTAAGTGATAGGGGCTGTTCACCCCTAATTTTTGTTTTGATTTGGATGAAAGGTTTTGTTTTTATTTTTTTTTTATCAAGTGGCATAAGAAAAAACATAAAATCCTAAATTTTTTTTTTTTATCACCAATCCCTACTTTTGATATGACAAAACAACGTTTGCGGGGCAGATAGTATATATTAAATAATAAATAATCAAAACCAAGACAACCATTAAATTAGTGCTTAATATAGAAAAATATCTCTTAATTAAAAGTTATTTCATTTAATATTTGTTACAAGTGCGATGTCGAACTGTGTATTCATAAATGTTTTTGTTATAAGTGTAATTCTCATATAAGTGAAAATAATGTCTTAATGGAAATAAAATATCATAAAGGATACATTATTTATAGGCGTACAATCGTTAATAATTAATTAGTATATAAAGAAAATATATATAAATTAGATAGATTAATCAAATGTAGCAATATATTAAAACACTATCAAATCATAAAGGTTTTGTATAATAGTGAAATCCCACAGTAATACCTCGGATGGGAAGGTGTGTAATTCCAGGTGTTGGTGCAGCAGTTTCCTCCTAAGATCTGCAGCTCAGCGCTATCTGCTGGGAGTTACCGCCGGGGCATAACCGCTGGAGGCGAGATCCTTCCCCTGGAGCACCTGGAAATAGATTTAATATCACTACAACTATCTCTTCTACCTGGCAACTTCTCAGCTTTAGCCAGGGTTTACCTTACATGTTATGAATAGTTTTGGCTAATTGTTTTTACGACCGGCCGCCTGCCTGACATCAACCCTCATTGGGAATGCATTAATCAGTGATGTCTAAATATTCTTAGAAAGTACATATGACTCGGAAAAATCACATTGGTACTTGCCCGGGCCAGGATATATATTACTACAACTATAAAATACTGCAAAAATCAGTTAAAATCTTATTTAGGCAGAATTAGGCTACATTAAGTGAGGAGCTATGATATTATGCAATAGATTTTCACAAGTATTCATTTAAATGAAACTAATATTTATCATATCGTCTGCCCGTAAACAAAACGTCGAAAATATGTAGTTTTTTTATCAAAACGTTCATCCAAAAAATATTAGTTTCATTTAAATGAATACTCGCGAAAATCTTAGATTTCATTATAAGTCAATCTTAATAGTTAATCTGTGTCTATGAGTTTGCATTTCTTATCACTGTTTTGTACACAATTGTTGTTGCTTTGAGGGTGTATATTTTAAATTTCATGTTTAAAGCAAACTTTATTGTAAGAATATGCTACCTAGTGATACATTTATTATGATTGTCGAAGTTTTAATTTAAAATAAATAATATATTTATCGTCATAATTTTCTCAAGTAAGGGAAATGTAATTTCTTTTTGAGAAAAATAAAGTATCTTTAACCATAATAATTGTTTTGTAGTACCTGCATCTGCGCGTCTATAGATCTTATATGCAGTGGCGGCTGTACCTTAAGTGCGCCCGTGCGCTGAACCACCAATTCAAAATATTTAAAAATTACAAAATATTATGTCATCTTAATTTTTAAATTACCATTTTAATATTTATTTTTTAAACATACAAAAAGGTATAAAAAATTTAATTTCCAATTATGGTCAAAAAGTTTGAGCGCTTTACTAAACTCATATCGTGCGCTCCGGCGAGTGCACGAGGACTGCTAATACATCTTGTATGAGACACGCATCAATACGCCTGGCGCGTGAGACAAAAGATAGTTCATAGAAATGTACCGAGTAAGGAGTCGGTTCTCGAGCGCCGCACGAAGCGGCCGAAGGTTACCGAGAGCACCCGATGTATGACGTTTGAGCCGGCCGGCGTGACGCGTTAATTCGTTATTGTTTATAATTATTTCCGTAATTCGTTTTAGTTTTTATTTCGTTTCTATAATAGAACTTTTATTCTGTACTGTGTTTTTTTATTAGTTGAAAATGAGTATAAATATTGATTATATTAAAGAAAATAACAAAATTTTTCAAAGTAAAGTGAACATAAAATTGGCCGGGCCGCCACGGCCCTTTTTAAATTTAAAACAAGAGTGTAAATCGAAAAATAAAGCATTTATACGAAGTTTTAAAAGTGAAATGTATAATAGAAAGAAATGGTTGTGTGGTTGTGAGCGTCTCAATACATTCTTTTGTTTTCCTTGCATTATTTTTGGCGGAGAATCGATTTGGACAGAAACTGGAATCAGATTTTAATAAAAAGGTGATAGAACATTTCGCTACAGAAAAATGTCATCGCATTGATTTAATGTACAAAAAATAAACATATTTTATGTCAATTGTTGTTTTTGTCAATATTTTAGTAAAGTGAACCACCAGTTTGATAACCCACCAGCCGCCACTGCTTATATGTATAGAATTAAGTCTCACTCTGCCTTGTTTTAAATGACATGTGGATTTTTTGAATTAGATTCTATGTGTATGTAATTAAGTCTCATTTTTCTTTGTCTAAATTAAATTCTATATCTAGTCATTAAGTCTCATTTTAACTTGTACAAATTTATTTGCATTTGTGGAATGTCTTATTTAGATTATACATATATCTGTATCTTCTTCCTGGCAAAGTAAAGTAAGTAAATCTGTATGTATGGTTAAAACTAATTTTGTTTGGTATAAGTTTATGTGGACATATTGGATATCTGAATAAGATCCTATATGTTATGTAATTAAGGGTCATCGTCCAAGTTCCCCTCACCCGAGCACTTCCTGTCTCTTTTCAATGTCAGCGATGTATGGGCTGTCTGAGGCGACCAGCTTCTTGGCCAGCTCCTCACACTAGTTGAACCTCTCCGCCCCACTCTCTACACGGTGATGGAGCTCTTCGAACTTGGACCTAAGGATCTGTGGTTGGGGAAATATGATGTCTTAGATTATAGAAATAATTAAATGGTTTTGGAGGATATTTTAATTAAGCTGTAAACATTTAGGTACATTTAATATTATGACATGCTAATCTTTGCACATCCTTCTGAGATACAAAAAAAAAAACACTAAATTACGTACTAAATGCTCAAATTGACTTAAATTTCAACGAAATTTAGCATTCATTCGTTAGTTTCTAAAAATACGATTGTTGAACGGATATCCGTGAAGTTTCAAGCTTAGTACTTGAAGATATAACGGAATAATGTCTCCATCACCAAGTGTGATGGCTGGAGCACCCTCTCATCATCATCATCATCATCATCATCTACATATCGTTACTCACCAGTAAGTGTTCATAGTCCTGTCCGTAGTCTTCACTGGAGGCGGCTGCTTGCTGCTCCGCAACCCATTCCTCCAACTCAGCGCTCTCAGCCAGATATTCATGTCTAAGGATAGACACACATATTTTTTAGAGGATATCCTATTTATATATTCCTATAACACACATATACTAGTCTTTGTCAGCAACTTCTTCATAATCAACTTCAGGAATAGAAAGGCGTTACTGTGTAACGCTTAAGAAGCAGTAAATAACAAGTCTTTGTTAAGTAGTTATTTATTTAAATTTCGACCTGGCTTAATGAAAAGTATGCTACGTCAGTCTCCTGTTTCTAAACTACCTCGAAACAAATTTACAAATTCTTATAGCCCTTCTTGATTATAACTAGTGCGACGAATATGATATGTATATATGTATATAGTATCTCTCACCTGCATACACTCTCCATGAGCGCGGCCTGCCTGCTCGATGCCAGTCTCTGCAGCCTAGCCAGACTGCCAGCCAGCTGGTCATGTCTGGTGACCAGCGCGGCGCCCTCAGGATGACCACCGGAAGCCATGGATTGCGCCACGTGACCCATTTCCGTTATGATCGCCGCGTATGTGTCCAACTCGAGTTCTACGGCCTGTTGGTAGGTTAAAGAGGAATTGTAAGATAATGCTGAATATACTCTGTATTATTATATTTCTGTTAATTGAAAGTGTTAGAAATTGAAATAATGACAACTTCTTCTGATTTAAGTCCATATATACAGGGTGACTGGTGAATTACTATCGATATTTGAGGACGTGATATTTGACGATCATATATGACACAATAAAAATTAATATAACATAAATATTAATAAACTGCTAAGTAAAGTTAACCAAAAGTTTTGTAATTAATTACGCATCGTATGAACACCCTACAGATTAGGTACACACACACACACACACACACACACACACACACACACACACACACTCGCGCGCGGCGGCGTGTTGTTGTATCAGCACGTCGCCGCACGCGTCCACACTAGGAACACTTGGAACGTGTACACACTTTATTTATTTATACGGAAATTTGGTCAAAAATTAAGTACCTATTTTTTTTACATAATTCGAATGACAATCATGTACCGAGTATGCTCCTTAAATATTGATAGTAATTCACCAGTCACCCTGTATATATATAGTCCACCTTCCCAGCCTGTGGATGCGTGTCCAGCTCCTTGCCCCGCTGGAGCACCCTCTCCACGACAGGCCTCCGCCCCTCGAGCTCCGCCCTCAGCTTGGCGTGTTTCTTCTGCGCGTGGCAGATGAAGCGGCGGCCTGGCGCTCCGACACCCAAGCTACGAGTAGCTCTCCTGAAACCTCGGCAGGGAACTTGTGTGGTCTGTGGAGGATTTGGATAAATAAAATTAGTCCTCAAATTGATTATGTACTATTACTATCCTACTAATATTATAATTGCGAAAGTTTGTGAGTGTGTATGTATTTATTTATTTATTTAGGCACACAAACAGAATATAAGCCGGATTACATATGAGTTACAGTCTAAAATTATTTTTAGTTTGATTATATTCTTAAGTATGTGTACACGGCATAATCATTACAAAAACAATATTTTTGTCAGGTGCTACATTATTTAGGTACAATTTAAGACTAACGAATAAACAGGAAAATGTACGTTTGTTACTTCTTTACGCTCAAACAGCTGAACCGATTTTGATAAAATTTTGTGTACAGGAAGCTGACGTCCAGGAATAACACATAGGCTACTTTACATCCCGGAAATCTCGGAAATCCGCGGGTAAAATCTCGGGGCGCAGCTAATATGGTATAAATTATAAAATAGTTGCTTTTCTTGTCCCTATATCCGTATGCATTCTTAATAACTTAAAACTACGCAGTGGATTTTGGTGCAGTTTTTTTTGAAAGATAGATTGTTTGAAGATGAAGGTTTGTATGTATAATGATATCCATAAATAAGTGGAGAACCCTTATCCAGTTAAATAACTTTCATACATTTTTGATTTAAAATAGATCTACGTCCCGGCTCAATTGTATATATGTATTACATACATATATATTGTTCCGTCATCCGTTAATCATTTCTTATATAATATTGTATTGAATCATATTTTAGTTATATCGTATACTGACTGTAGACTAGTTTCCAGCGCCTGTCTCCTCTCGGCCGCTCGAGGGCGGAGCGCCCGGGCGGCCTGCAGCAGCGCAGCGGAGTCTCTCTCGATGGCCGCGCCGTCGAAGTGACCACTAGAGACCAGGTCGGAGCCCTGGGCTGCAAGGGACTCCGCTCGTTGTTCGCATTGACTCAACTCTTGTTGCAGAGCCTGTAGACATTTATGTTACTATTGAATATTATATAAATATACATAAACATATATTATGTTCTAGTAAATACAACAAGGACGAAATCGCATTTTTCTGTAAACAATAATTGTTTTTATCAATACACATTTCTAAACAATATAATTCTACTTGTTTTACTTTAAAACAAATTGTTTTCTCGTCTGAGGAGCCCTTAGTTACCACAAATTATATCAGTTAGCTGGCATAACTACGACAGATAATAATTTGAAAAGCAATCTATACTAATATTATAAAGCTGAAGAGTTCGTTTGTTTGTTTGTTTGAAAGCGCTAATCTCCGAAACTACTGGTTCGAATTGAATAATTCTTTTTGTGTTGGATAGTCCAGTTATCGAGGAAGGCTGTAAGCTATATAACATCACGCTACGACCAATAGGAGCAAAGATATAGTGGTAAATGTGTAAAAAACGGGAGAAATTATTTCATCTTTGAAGCCTTCCGTTTGTGCGCCGTGAAAACGGTTCAAGATACACAAAAGTATGTATTAAAGGATAATAGCTCTTTTAATGATCTAAAAATCAGTCCGCGACAGTATATGTCTATCTTTTAAGATTAACTCACAAAAACCGTTTTTATGGTACCTAATTTGGTCGAAATAATTTGTTTAAGTTGTATCAACATAATAATATTAATCTTTATTCAAATAAACAAATAAATATGTTGTTGGTTAAGAGTACTTCATTATTAATAAAAAAAACATAGGTTTCATCCTGAAAATTCTACGGGAACTCGACCATTCCGAAAACCCCGCAAGAACGGGAACTATGTGGGAAAAACCAAAAATCTGTCGGAAGTAACTATTCCACGCGGACGAAGCCGCGGTAAAAGCTAGTACTATATATATGTATTTGTATAGTATATCTAGTAGGTATGTTATATGTTGGTATATGTTGGTATGATATATGTTGGTCTTACAAGTAAATTATCCTAACTGATTTTGATAAAACTCTTCTATAAAGCAATTTAGACCTCATAATGACATCCATTATATTAGATACACATTAATCACCATCTGAGTAAATACCTAATACACGCATGAAGTCGCAGTAAACAGCTAGTATGTGATGTTCCCACCTGGTGTAGTAGCAGCAGTCTCTTGCAGGATCTCAAGTCTGAACCCAGCTCGGTGCTGTTCAGAGCTCGCTCCATCTCCGCCAACCTCGCTTTGGTGTCTTCCACCGACCTGGGAAATCATAATTATATGAATATTGAATACATATATTCAATGCATATTCATAATATAGGAGATTATATGAGATGTTTCCATCATCATCAGCCTATCAGAGCCCACTGCTGAGCCTCTTCTCACATGGAGAAGGTTTGAACATTAATCACCACGCTCGCTCAAGAAGGGTTGGTGATGTCAAACTTATTATATGATATTATTGAATGTATAACCACGCTAAGGGTGATAGATGTATCACATACATTTAATAGGATTAGAACTTACAATCTGTACATAACGCGGTCCAGATTTCATGTTTTACTGAGAGATCATAAAGTATTTAGTGCAAGTTCGCACTTGGGTTGCTACGAAATTAAATTCAAAAATTTATTATCAATATGTGCCTAAATATATTTTATATCATACACTTCTCGTCTGCCCGTCGTGACTGTTTCTTAAACAATGAATGCAAAAACTTTTAATAGTTATTATTTCACTTGCAATGTATGTATGTTATTTTATTTTATTTTAGGGAAACAAACAATAAGATAAAATTATGGGATATAATTATACAAAATTACATATATCAGCTAAGTTTCCACTATATTATTAAAATTAAAAAAAGACTAACATTAAAAACGTATACTGACGACTTATTATTCTAAAGTTTAAACAAAAAATACTATTCCGATATACCTACACTATTAGGTTAATATTATGAAGATAACAATTTGACGTCAAACACCCAAAATCACCAAGTTAACCACCTACAAACGGTAATAGCGAATAATTGTACAATAATTTGACCGATAATCACTTGATAGTGGCAAGAAAACAAATATTTACAATTTTATTGATCTTTATGTACGGAGCCAATGTTTACGCTACCGGTAGCGACACCTAATTGATATTCTAACCTAATTTATGTTCACTTAAAAATTACATATTATGTATGAAAATTTATATTTTCATTTTATTGTTTTAAAATGCTAATCACTACTTGGTCTGTATATGTAATGAACATTGCTATTATCTGGTATTTAGAGATTACCAGCTGGAAAGATTTATAAACCACAGAGGTCATTTCAATGGAATATATAATTTAAATATAATATCAAACTAATTGTAATAGACAGCACCTGCGGGCAATTATCATATATGGTCATACAATTAATTATAAAGAGAATATCTGATAAGTTATAACAAGGCAAGAAAGACTCAAAGATATACAAATATTGGTAACAAGTATGGAATTTTACGAGGAACAGGAGTAGTGAACTATGTGATAAAAGTCATAAAATAAAACAAATAATTTTAATGGAATATGAATTTTATTCCTCTTCAATAATAATTACAATATCGTCTAGAAACTATGCTGGGGGTACAATGTTACTAGTTGCTATCCCACAATTCCCACAGCGATCCATCGTTTCAGTAATATCCAAAGCACAAGCCTGTGAAATAATCCAAATGAACAATTCCAAGTCAAACGTGCAGGAGATCGTCGGTGTCCAATGTGAAAGCAAGGGTCGTAAAACGTTAGGCGGGTTGGGAGTCCGTAAAAAACAAAGCAGTGGTCGTTGAAACCGTTAAAACCGATCGGGAAAGCACTCGAAACTTATCAAAAAACACGAAACAAGTGAGACTCAGATAACAATGCATCTGGCATGGTAATTGTTAAGTGTCAATGTTATGTTGCCATAGACTATATACTGAATGATTTCGATCGACATGGAATCTATAATCGAAAAGGATGTTTAAAAATAATATTTAATACTAGTTTTTGCCCGCGACTTCGTCCGCGTTAGTTTCGTCATTAGTAATATATGTATAGCTGACCAGGCGAACTCTATTCCGTCTTAGAGGCCATAAATAATCAGGTTTTTCCTGTTTCAATCAAACAGAATGATTGACATATTAGTTAGTTGTCAAATCTAATGTCAAAAAAAGCGTTTGTATGGGAAATAGAAAAGGGCTGTTTTTAGGGTTTTCCCGGCAATTATTCCAATTTTTCTCACCTTTTATACTTTCCCTGAACCTCCACGAACATTTCAAGACTAAGATAAGACAAATCCGTTCAGCTGTTCTCGAGTTTTAGCGAGACTAAGGAACAGCAATCCATTTTTATATATATAGAAGATTATTTTTATATTAATACACCACCTTATTGAAAGTTATTTTTATTGAACTGTAGACACATATGGTGTAGTTTAAATGAAGTTACTATAAGGTGAAAACTAGGAGTGAAGTTTTTATTTTAAGTAAATAATCGAATCTTCATAAAAACAGTTATTTGCATATTTCTCCGCTTATATATTGAGAATTTATGCAGATTTTTGGTATTTCATACAAAAAAAAAAATTAAATCAATTTTGAACTCATAACATTTTGGGCAAACCAGTTTCCATCTAATTTAATTATATTTGTTTAATTATTGCTTAAAACTTATTTAATATTTTTCTTTCTTGCGTCGGACAATCTTCTTATTAAATTGTATATATCGAGGATGTGCACTCCGTCTATTGTTCTCGTCGTCCAGGCCCGCGCACCTCTAGCCCCGCTGGCCCCCGCTAGTCGCCGCTGACCAGCTGAGTGAGCACTGCGCCTCAGTGTTGCTAGATGGGGCTATATCCCTTACCGAGCTGATATATTATTTTATCCGCTGGCTAAAGGTAGCCAACTTGGCTATACATATTTTTTCAGATATATTTAATTAACAAATCATTTATATGCAGAAAAAAAAAAGAATTTCAACACTCAACACTCAGTTTCAATAAGTTTTATGTATATGGTATAGCATGGATTTTAAAACTTTAACTGTCTCTGTACATATAGGTACATAATTTTAAATCAAATCCTAGTGGCTTCACTACTAATATGGGTTCGATGGTATGTTACTGTGTACTGGAAAAGGACCGGCTTACCTTTGTTCGTGTTGATTGTAATTTTTAATTTAATTTTGATTGTAATTATCTTATCGTATTCTTACAAAATAAGAAAATGGGTACTTATTACTTCTAAATTAAGTACTTTAACCTATTTTAGTATGTAAATTTTTTTTTAATCAGTTCTATCAAAGGTTTATCTATTTAAAAATATGTAATACATATTTAAAGAATATTTAAATACTCTTATTTTAAAGTAATTATTACGATAATATTTTATAAACTTAATTATTTAATAATACTTTTTAAAACAAAATGCAATTAATAAAAAGAAAAAAATCTTGATTCGAAAAAAAATATATCTGGTAACACTGCTACGCCTGTCACGACAGTGACAGTCGGTCAGTCCACATAGTCTTTAGCTGTGTGACGCTTGTCCGTCATCGCTACGGCGACACTCGCACGCGTACAATCGCTTACGAAAAGTAATCTCCCTCTGTATTAATAGCTTGTAAGTAGTTTAAATTGTTAAACCGTAATTCGCTAAACACATAATACCATTTGTGTTATATATTGTATATCTTAATAATATCTTTAATAGTATATTATAATTAGTCTGCCGACTTTATTAGTTTAATATCTCCGAAAAAGACTTACTGACTTGACGAATGTAAAATTTACAATAAAATAATTATTTATTATTCGTTTGTAAAATGAGGTATATCTAATTATAATATTTCTTAGTAAGTATACATTCGTATTAAGAAAAGAAGATAATAATATTAACTATTACTTAAAATAATGAATTCCAAAGATTTTTCTTGCAAGGATACTTTTTTGTAGTATTATATACATATATGTACATATATAGATAGTTAAAAAATTTATGTCCCTTTTATTATTGACAATGGGAAATAATTTTATTGCATTAAATATGTTATTTTCTATAATATTAGAATGAATCGTCTAGTGGTTCGACATGGAAATCGAGCAATCGGCCAACGACGATCTGGCGGCAGGCTGCGAACAGACGGCAATTATGTGGACGACCGGCCTAACAAGGGGACAAAACAGAGATTTGAGGTAAAGAAGAAGTCATTGTTAAGTGATACTTTACAGAAGACACTCGGTGGAATTGAAATTTTGCAATGGATAAGCATAATAAAGATGAAAAACAATACTTGGAGAAGGTCAGTGTCTAAAATCTAAATTATTAAATGTTTAAGAGACTTTAATAATTAGCGATTGTTAATTAGATATAAGTTTTAGTATAGAATAAAGGTCTTGTATTCTTCACAGGAGCTTCTTGCCCCTTCAACACATTTTACAGAATTTAACGAAGTACTCCTTCTTGGCAGAATAACATGGTCTTTCAGTTACAGGTATAAAGTTCCCGATGATTTATTAAAAAAAGTACAAGACGCTTGAGTGAAAATTATCACTGAAATTTTTTTGTGAGTGTCTACCTAATTTTTTGTATCTGTTATTTTCCAAGCATTTATTTAATCCTTTTTTTATTCGCTTAAAGGATCGATGATATCCAGGACAACTCTTTAGTTCGTTGAGGAAAACCAACAGCACATTTGGTCTACTGTGTTCCCTTGACCATCAACTGTGCTGTTCAAGTAATGGTGGAATCAATGAAAATAGACCTCGAGTTAGCACCAGATGCTTCGGTTTGATTATAAAATATAAATTGTAGAACGAAACCCTTTCATAAAGTGTTGCTGAAAACTGTAAAAAAAAATGATACAATAATGTAGACTATGTATAGAAATTTAGTGAATAAGATATATTTTTTTTACAGAAAGTCATTGGATTCGTGGATCAAATACACGAAATGTGGCAGGGACAAGGCACTGAGATTTATTGGGAGCAAAACTCCACTTGTCCCACTGAGGATCAATACAAAAAGATGACACATATGAGTAATCTATAACTTATACATTTTTCTAACCTCTACGTTTTTACAAATCTGTCCTATATAAATATTGTTACTATCAAATGAACAAATATCTCACTGATAATATTATAGATTTTATAGACTTTATATTTCCAATAAATTTAAATTTATCATAACAGTTTTAGAGAAATTTAATTTAAATGTGAATGTTTTTCCAATGAATGATGATCATTATATTTTCTTCGAAAAAAAATTATATCATATTAATAATGTGTTTTACTATTCCAGTTAAACAGCAATGGCAGTTTCTGTGAAGATTTATCAGAAGGAAGGTTCACGTTACCCATCATACATGCATCCAAAACATCAGTGAGAAGCGAAGTTTTACGTGAGTACACTAAAACTCAGTTACTAATTGTATACATACGAGAACGTATTTGTGTGGGTCAAACATAGTAGTTTTTACTGTAACCCTTCGATAATTACGGAATCATTATTCTTCATTATTTCATCAGGTTATTTCATAAACTTGTTGAGTTACATATCAATTTAAAATTAAGAGTTTTGAGAACTTCGTGTGATTTTTTTACTCGTTTCATGAGATCAGGTCCGCCTACGAAGTTTCTTCCTTGATCCTCTGTTTCTAATACTTTATTGATGTTAATTTTTGTCATCATTTTTGGTGTTTAGGAAATAAGTATAAACATAACTAGATGGTAATTCAGTAATAGTAAAGTTTTTCGTGATCATATTTTTATTACTGTCAGGTATCTTACGACAGCGTACCCGTTATATTAACCTGAAGATATACTGTATGTCTTTGTTGGAGAAACAGACTCAGTGAACTTGATCGAGAAGCTCGGGCTGAGGTGAATCAATTATTTTAACATAGTATTCATTGAAGTGTGATTGTTTTAAATTGAAGTATACAACCTAGGTTTCTTACAGGTCGCCCGTTTAGGCGGAAACCCACTACTGGAAAAATGTTTGAATGATCTTAGTAGCTGAAAGGATGATGTAAAGATCAAATAATTATTACACTATTTTGTTACACGGAACACTATTAACCAATAATATTTAGAAGGTGTGGGGTACAAAGACTCGCAAGTCTTCAAAATTTATTTGTGTTATATTGTTTATCCGATATTTTAAGACATGAATATAAAAGCATTTTTTGTGTTTTTTCTATTTCAACAAATTATTTTAATTTATTCAAGCTTTATAGATGTACAAGATTACAATTCTCCATAAATTTTCTATATAACAAGATTCTTCCCAATTTATAAAATGTAATTTATGAACGTTCTTGTTACAATAATAATCAAGTGTTATAGATAAGAATTATATAAATAAGAATTTGATATAACACAAAAATACATTATTTTTTAAACAATTTATTCAAACATTTAACTTTTGTTAACAAAGTCCATAATTTTTAAATATGTATTATTATATTAAGAATAGAGATAATGTTACCATTTTATATCATGAGTCTCAATATCCTAAGAAATTAATAAGTGAGTGTCTTATAACTTTAGAATCATAGTGAGTGATCACTTTTAGTCAAAATATATGAGTTAGCTCTACGTTTTTCTTTTAATCGTTTTGTTTATTTTTACCGTGTATGTGTTTAAACTTTATTTTTTCCTTTCAGTGTGATATGTAATATTTGTTTTATGTATGGTATAGATTGTTATATATGTATTGAAATTGTTATGTATGTAATTGTACAATGTAGTTTACTTAGTGATGGTCAACCAAAATCGTATCTGACTAGGATCATAGGATAGAACAATATCCCGAAATAATTTTTTTAAATCAAATTATAAAAATTTCGTTTTGAATCACATTTTGGAATTATTTATATTAAAACGTTTGCTATTTTTTGTTTTACTGGAGCAAAACTTTCATTGACAAATGAATAATAAAAAAGTTTTCAATAACATTCTGTTTTAAAAAGTAACGAACAAATATTTGTGTAAAACATAACAATATTTATGTTTTTCAAATGGATATCAGTTACAACATGTTTATGAGAAAACATTTGCATTATTTGAAGTCGTTCTGGTTTGAAACAGAAATTGTGACTGATTATAATTTTCTATATATGTAGATCTTAGCTAAAATATAAATTATTGAACATTTTTTCTAACAATTCGAGAACTATGTTACTCATATTTTGGTAAACATATTTTACTTTGCTAAGTATGTAATGCAGACAACTTGATACACATAATGAAACAGTAACCGATTATCAGAATAGATATTATCTGACATGTAAAAACAATAAAATGAATCAATAAAAATAGTTTGATAGGTTTCATGTGCTATTTGTAAAGACTGACATTGAAAATCACTGTTAAAAATATACCTTTACGTACATTTCGTCTTTTTTGGCATTCAAAGTACAAGAGGTCAGAAATAATAACATTGTAGAATGGGTCATCCTTGTACAATGATATTGCTACACCCATATACGTCGAATGCTTGGGTAATCATGAAATATCTTGTAATAGGTATTCATGATTGTTTCGTTCGTCATTGCTGTGAATTGACATACCTTTACGAACAGTAACTAAATTGTACTTGTACTTTTGTTACATAATGGTTAAATAAATAAAAAGAGTGTTTAAAAATGGCTATAGAATGGAAACGGGCTTAACCATTTATAATATATAATTATGAAAATTAATCGTTTGTTATAAGAAAACTATATATATATTTCAAAGACCTTGTTCCCTTTTACATGCTAACAGTTGTCAATAATTCAATTTCTTCTTTGTAGAAACTTCTAGGTGGACATATTCATTAATACTTAAACTATTTTTAAGAGCATATTAATATAATTTATATGATATCAAGTGAACATTTTCTATCAAATTGTGTTATACTTTAGAAAATAGCTTACAACGCTTATTGTATAAGTATTCGTGTTTTAATCTTTCTTCTGTAGTTTAAATTTTTGAAAGTGTTTACCTTATTACCTTACCTTATATTTGGTTACATTTGTAACAAAATGTTTGTACGTTTTTAGCATCAGTAGTTCCGCTAATTTCAAATTTATCTCCTGTGACATACGATTAACGTTTATGAAAACAGTCAAACCTTACAGCTCTTGATCAGTACCGCCTCCACTAACCACTAGCGACCATTTGATGTCAAAAGACATCTTATTACTAGTAGATATATTTATGTTTAAGTCCACCTTTATTTAACTCCACATTCAAAAACACTGACACAAACTAGTCTAATACTTTTGTTGTGCTTGAAAAAGGAGAAAAGCGAATCGTTTAGTTTGTATTCTAGGAAGATCCAAAACAAAAAGATGGATATCCACTTAACGTCTAATTAAATATTCTAGTGAAGTATTCTACCGTAAAGTTGTAAAGAACTATAAGTGATAATAAATTTTTAATATTCGTTTTTTTTCAAAACCACACACTTTATAAAAGCTAGAAGGATTTTCCCTACAAAGTGAGAAGAATTTCTGAAAACCCAATGAATCATTTAAAGTGCGTTAAACTAGTACTCGTTCGTGGTATACAACAAAACATTGTGTTTCTTTTTCTCTCCAAGTAAAATAACGTTCATAATATTTATCAAAAAAAAAGAAGTAAAGTTTACACTCGCAGTGAAACAGTTTGTCCAGCAAAATAAACAACGAAATCCTTAAACTTTTTTAACATCTCCACTTAAGCTTAAACAAAACAAATTATATATTGAAAGAAGTAAACTTAAAAGTTTAAATGGTCATCTTAAATCTTTTTAGTTTGTATTTATACATTACCTTTGTATATTTGTTCTGATATTATTTTTTTGTGTATACATATATTACGTCTATTGTAGTCGTCAAAGCCTGGTAAGGACGTTTATCACTCAAATTTATTAAACATTTTAAATATCAAATTGAAAGTATATTTGTATGCATTAAATTGTATTAAAATAATATAAAGTCTGACGCTAATTCTTTCTTGGCCATATTTTAAAATAATATGATTTTTTTGTTATATTAAGTGATTCAGAAGCCATTTCTCGCCGTTATACTTCTATATAAGAATTCAATGTAGCCCGCATCGGCTTTTATGAATCAATCTGTAATCAATTATTCTGTGACGTCGAATACTTCGCGTTACTTGTTACAATACAGTGAAACTATTTTAATTTACGAAACAATATAACCGTTTATTATTAATTTTACATTTTGTGGATAATAATTGTGAAGTTCATGATGAAACAGTACATATATAGTTAAATTTGTATGAAATTATAAAGACGCAAGTGAAGTTACATGAATACACGTATACTTTCTGTTTTACTTTTATAAGTAGCGGTAAATGTTTAATAAGGAAATATAATTAATCCAACAGCATAGTAACTACAAGTTCACGTCGGCTTCTATATACATTGAATCACTTGCCTTAATATTATAATGTGTGATAATTTATGAATTAAAAACTCTTAATACTTCGTATGGATAGTCATGCTCTCAGGCTTAAGTAAGGATGCTAATTAATTAAATGCAAATATTCAATGACTGTAATGAGATTTGTATGTCTAATAAATGTGAAGCAGAATAAACACAGCGCTAAGTTACATTCATACATTAATTCTGTCGTTTCTTATGATCTTGTTTTCATCCGACCACAGTACATTGATTCAATGTTAACGACGTCATAAAACAACAGAAACGAGCCACAGCCATATTCAGTTATAATAAAATATACTGGACTGTGATCCTTATATAGGAATTCATTAATGATAGCTTATGATAACAAAATAAAAACCGTCATGTAATAATAAAAAAGGCTCGAGGGTAGCTCTAAGATTAATTAGTTGTATAATAATATGTAGTAAAATGATGATATAGTTAATTACAAGTTATTTAAAATAAAAGAAATTACTTGCGTTTTTTATTTTAAATAAAATCTTGGTTAAAGTTATGCTACTGTAAGTGTCACTATAAAGAAATACTAAGATCTCTTTCAGAGATAGCTACGATAAAGATACGGTATACCTGAATAATCCAAATAGTATTTTTCTTTAAGAGATTCGAAAAATTATTACTTATATGTCATTGCAATACGAAAACAAGTATTTTCAACCACGTAAAATGACCAGGACAGATTTCTAAATAGGTTTTTTTGGGGTATAATTAATGGTGTTTAAATTTGTACTTTAATTTATCATCATTATTGAAAACGCTGGATTGAAATACTTATCAATAATTATTAATAGTTGAAAGATAATGTTACAACAAGAATTATTCATTAAAATCTGTCTGTCACCGTCACATATATTTGCAATCAGAGATTTTTTTAAATGTAAATTTTTAATTTAATTCTTTCTTCTTACTCAGATGCTAATATTTTGTGAGTAACATCCATATAACCAATTCAATTGAGGACATTTCTTCTTATTACATGTACAGGGTGACTGGTGAATTACTATCAATATTTAAGGAGAATACTCGGTACATGATTCTCATTCGAATTATGTAAATAAAATAGGTACTTAATTTTTGACCAATTTTCCGTATAAATAAATAAAGTGTGTACACGTTCCAAGTGTTCCAAGTGTGGACGCGTGCGGCGGCGTGCTGATACAACAACACGCCGCCAAACGCGTATGTGTGTGTGTGTTTATACCTAATCTGTAGGGTGTTCACACGATGCGTAATTAATTACACAACTTTTGGTTAACTTTACTTAGAAGTTTATTAATATTTATGTTATATTAATTTTTATTTTGTCATATATGATCGTCAAATATCATTTCCTCAAGTATTGATAGTAATTCACCAGTCACCCTGCATAATTATTTTGCAAACAATTCAATCAAATATCTCATTTTACTAAAAAGACACTGATAAGAAAAAGTATGGTTATTCAATTTTAGTATGTATGACTTTTAAAATTTCAATAAACGATATAACACAGTTGTAATTTAATAGTAATAACTAATATTATTTCCACACATGGCTTCATTTTAACCCGAGGAAGTAGACAGCGGATATATTACTCAGTGTGTCTATTATAAATAAATATAAATTAAATTCTGCTGAATAAGAACTGCGATTATGAGATTGGATAAAATTTGATAGAAAACGAAGAGAAATCATTTAATATTTCTACATAGTATGAAGAAAACCGCTTTCTCTGTTTCTATATCCCCTTGTGTGGTTAAATCTTTTAAACTACGCAACGATTTTGATGTGGCTTTTTAAAAGATTGAGTAATTAAAGAGGAAGGTATATATAATTTTATATCACTACATAGTATAAAACAAAGTCGCTTTCATATTCCAATATGATGCTATATAATGTATGCTTAAATATGTAAAACTACACGAAATATTTTAATGCGATTTTTTTAAATAGATAGGGTAATTGAAGAGGAAGGTTTATTTTATTTATTTATTTATTTATTACTTTACAGCGTCAATCTTTATTCAATAAGTACTTAAATACACTGTTGATTCAATATAGATCTATATGGCTCCTCACAGTATATAATGTAGATTTTTTGCCCGTGCAAAACCGGAGCGGGTCGCTATGTTTTTATATACAATGTTCACAGTTTTTGTTTAGTGTATTAAATATAAGCATTAAACGCGTGCGAAGCCGGGGCGCGTTGCTAGAAGATAATAAAATATAGGTAAAGACAAATATATTAATTAAGAATGAAGTATAACTAAAAAACCAGACAGTAAAATTGTTACGTACAATCCTGCATTTAAAATGATTGTAATATTTTTTCAAAATCCGTTCCTATTTTCATTCGTTTAATTTTAATAACATTCGGAAATTCACACAACAGCGCGACTCGTACAGAATGTAATTTAAGTCATCCCAAAGGCTTGCTTATTCAAACAGAAGTAAACCAATACTCCTTAAAACTTTATCCACATTTACAAAATGAAATGTGCTGGCTTTGGTTCTTTAAAAAACAAGCTTCCACACAAAATAATAGACTTCCTTAACAGTGATTATTACATTTTTACATAATTATTTACGAATTAGAAATTTAGATTACCTAATGAAGAACGACATTATTTTTTCCTTTTTTAACAAATACGTCTGTCTGTCTGTTTCTGTTTGTCTATATACATATATGTTTTCAAAGAACAAGAAATACCTGACGGAAATAGATATAAGATTGTTTTATCTTGTGTTTTTTTATTTAAAATAATTGCAAGTGATTCTTATTACGAAACTAAACTAAACTAATACTAAATGTTACAATGCATCCATCTCTTAATGAAATAACAAAAAATACGAGGAAATAAACACGACATTTTATTTGAGATTGTGTCACAATATTGATATGGGCCTGAAATCAATTTTAGCAATCTTTTATCCAGATTTACTCACACTTATACGTAGTACATATATTCCTAATC
This sequence comes from Danaus chrysippus, assembly GCA_916720795.1. NCBI lineage: Eukaryota > Metazoa > Arthropoda > Insecta > Lepidoptera > Nymphalidae > Danaus > Danaus chrysippus. The sequence goes on along the minus strand of CAKASE010000080.1, from coordinate 954,820 downwards.
TAAGCCTTTTATGTGCTCCATGAAAAACCACAACTAAAAAGAAAAGAAAAGTTTGCGCAAAAGGAATAATTAATACTAAGGTTATCTTTTATTTGATAGAGTTATGAATATATACATACATATATACCTACAATCTACATATTTAAATACTTATACTGCATTTGGTGTATAAATTAATAATTATTAACGCCATGTGGTGTATTTTTTTGTGAAAGTCCAGTTAAATAAATTCTCATTTAATAATGAAATGTCAAAAAGACTGAGGTTATAATTTTAGAAATTAATATTGATGGATGGAAGAAGTCCTTTATATTTCATGATAAAAATATATTGTATTCTAACTTTCTTAAAAGAATTGTCAAGTTCTTCAAAGTTCTAATATAATTAAAACTATTAAACACTTCTTAATTGAAAGAGTTCAGATATTATAAACGATTATTTCATTATTATATGAAGATACAACGTTGGCACCTATGTAGAACAACTGCAAATGCAATTATCCACAATATCTAAAACGTTCTGGCTTACTGTTCTAGAGTCTAGATGCAAGCATAATGCGCTGACTGTATTTTGAGTTTTACCCGTGATCACTGCTGCTGTAAAATAAACTAAACGTGGGATGAAATGTAATTAAACAATACATACTCGTAGTATATCCAAAAACATTGTTTAATTTTAAAATAATAAAGTCAGTAGATTAAATACTATAAAAGTATTTTTAATATAATCAATATTTATTCATAACTTATTTTTTATTGGAACTTACGAATAATATGGCAGTGTGAAACGGAAAGAAAATATTAAATCTCTCAATCTCATTAAAACCAAACGACCCGAAGTATTCAACAGACCGATTAAATTAGTTATACAATATGATAAGAATCGCTTTATTAGAATACAAATTATATGTACATAGAAATAAGAACATTAATTGAATGAGCAACTTTCTTTTCAAAATAATGCCGTTTGAATTATAAGTGACAAATTGGGTATTTTTTGCTTCACTGATAATAGCGAAGCTTTTAGATTATGAGAATATTAAAATTAATTACTGGAAAAAAATAAAATAAAGCATTCGAAAAGTTACTTATAATTAAAATGTTGTATTTTGTTAATACATATCAATGATGCATATGTATGTACCTTAACTTAATCAGAATTCGTACAATTTTACTATTTCCATTATATTAAAGTACATAAAATCCTATTTAATCTACAACATTTGGTGAATATTATTATCACATTTTACTTTAGTTACAGTGTTCTGAATTTGCCTTGTTTAACAATTTACAGGAAACATACAAAGTTAGTGATAAACTGGGGAATTTAATTTTAACTTGGTGTTCACGGCGTCTTACTTCAACGTTGATGGTACTTATATAATAAGAAATCCTAATTAAGGCTAGAATCAAATGAAATAATATCAATTCATTAATATTAATAGGAACAATTTTATATGAATTCTCAAAAAAGTTGCAATAGGTGAAACAAGGGTCATATAAAAATTCTTTTTTTCCTTATTTACTTCATGGTTCCGATAGAAACTTCTCAGCATGCCATGGATACACCTTACGTGTGCCGGGTGATTGGGTTGCAGGGAGAAAATAGAATACATATATGTAATTCGGAATTGTTGTCACGGATAGCAATGACTATGTAACATTTCTCATAAAGTCTTTGTAGCTGTATTTATGTAACTTTACTATTAGATGTCTTTGCTGCAAATGTTCAGTAACGAATATATCGTAGTTCATAATTAATATTCATGGCAGTAGTGTCTGATGTACATAGTTACACGCCGCATCGATCAGAATCGAGTTCATCATTACTATAAAATTAAAGCAAACATCATCTAACTAATATTAATTTTTAACAAATTTTAGGCTCAGTATACAACAAAATAAGATGTAGTAAAATTTGCTGTTACTTTTTTATATAATCGTATTAAAACAATATTTTTATTTAAATATGTCTGTGCTGCGTCTACCTCTTCTTCTCTAGTTTGTTTTGCTCTAATATTATTATAATAATGAATTCACAAATCAGAATCAAATATAATTGTAGTTTAAACGATCAAAACACATATAATAAGTTGGTGAAACATTTGTGATTATCTACGCATATTCAATCAATTTTTGGACCCTTCTTATCGTAGTAAGAACAATTGCACTTTCATCATGTCATCATCATCATCATCTAGTTCTACAACAAGTGTCTCTCCTGAATCATCGCTACTGGTGATGGAATGAGATCGTTTCCTCTTATAACTTTTGTTCTTGGCCTTGGGTAGTACTTACTATACGTACTTGCGGTAGAACTATAGGTACTTACGGTTGGTAGTCGGGTAAATCGTACCAGTACAATTTAACCAACTGCAAGTGGTACGATTAAACCAACGAAGGCGTTTCTAAAACAAAAGCAAATATCCGGCATAAACTCAAAACTTAGACACGCAACAAAAACCTCCAATAATCTAGTATACAATTGTGGAATAATAAAAAAAACTGAATAACTATAGCTTGCCTTGATTACGAGTTATCTCCTTACGAATGTACGACAATATTTATATTAATTCCTACAAAAAATGTTTTTCTTTTATTACGTGCCCAGTTGTTAACTCACGTCGATTTAAACTAGTGGGTGAAGAGGGATGGTACAGGGCCACGATTTGGCGTTGTCAATGTAGAAAAAAATATTCATTAAATGGGAAATTTAGAAGTGGTACGATTTAAATGCTAGTACGATATAACCAACTCTCTCCTATATGATGTCTCTACCTTCCCTTATACATAATTTCACTATATTATGACCATTAATCATTCTTATACAAAAATTATAACATCCGTGATATTAGAAAGATAATTTTAAGTTTAAACGGAAATAAACTTTTATTTAAGAAATATTATTTATATAAAAGCAGTCTGTATGTTTTTAAATATTATGTACACATTTAAACTGCAGCCTTTTATACTGCTATGTATACTTATATGTAATACAAAAATGAAATTTAGGAGAAAATATATTTATATTACATATGAAGTTTAATTACTACAAAAGATATATACATTTATAACAATTTGGAATTAAATAATTTAACAATTTCATGTAGTAAGTTTTAAAATACGTTTTCAACAATACTAGTAATAATTGTATAGTGAATGATAAACAGTGTTGTAGTCTCCAACAGGTTCGTTCAATCAAGTTTAGATTACATTCAGTAGTCCGTCTGTTCGTCGCTAACAGTTTACTAACTACTGTTAAAATACAATACAAACATATACATCGTAGTTTTAACGGCTGCAGTTTAAATGTGTGGCTTTATAATATTGTCTTCGGTATTTAAAAAACAAGAGCCGTTAAATTTTAGATGAGTTGAAGGAGAGTGTTGTGATAGGTAAAACTAGTTTATATTATAAGTGTTAAAAGGATACCAAGTTCCTTAATTTCCATCATAATAAAATATAAAATATTGTGGTGGACGTATAAAATTCCTTTTATTGGATCACTGCGCAGGTAATAAACTGTCCACATAATCATTTGTTCATATATTAATACTGTCATGTAAGAATTATAATTCAATTTATTACATCGATGACAATTTTTTAACTAATAATAATTAATTAACGCATACAATTTCAATGATACATATCATTGCATAGAACACTTTTAATCTCCTGATTGATAAAGTTCAAAATAAAAGAAGACAGAAATCACATTGAAATGTTACTTTACTCTTACAAGTGTTTAATGTGGAGTTTTAATATTAAATTTGTTAAGTCTGTATACTGAAATTAAATATCGAAAGAATTGTTTTAAGGAATTAGATGACTGAAATCTGTTCAAGCGTCTAGATATCCATCAACATGACGTAATATGATAGGTACTGTTGAGGATATTGCTACTTTAATCATTTAAAGAGTTTCTTATATATTAATATTTTTTTTGCATGACATCTGACGTGAACTTTGCTGGCTATTGAAACACATTAAACGTAGCCACATATTTATTGACCGTTCATTTTTTTATCGTTTTCAATGCACTAATATCCGGAACAAAGTCTGATCCGGTTTGTGGCTCGGTTTAATTAGTAAATAATATATCTTTTATATAAAAATCTTAATTCTTTTCAACAAAAATAAGTGTTTCATTTCATTTGGTCTGTCAAATGTCATCGCCAGTCTTCAGACCGTAAACAAGAGAAAATAAAAGTTATTCAAGTTATTTGTAATACAAATGTCATAAAATATAAGAACAAGAATGATGATGAGTTGACGTTTATAAGATGTTAAAAATAATAAAGAATTAATTATTATAAGACGTGTTATAGTCGAAATATTTGAGTTAAAGTGAAAAGTGGTACGATATATCCGACTCTCCCCTATTAGGAAAATGATTATTATTTGAATACTCATTTTGATTTGTATGCAGTCTTTACATGACAATTCATGATTCATTGTACAAGTCAAACACTAAAAATAGTTAACCATTTTATGTAGGTACATTTAATTCTGGTTTTAATATAATCAATACATTACCTTCATAATTAAATCAAATATATGGGGGGGGGCTGGTTATAGACATGTTGTATGTAGCGAGCAGACTGGAGACAGGCTTGTTGATGTCGTCAACTCAGTTAGGTATAGAAACTTGTATAACAGAAAATAAAAGAATAATTATTGTTAGGTTATACCTATATAATATGTTATTACTTAAATTATGTCTAGGTAGAGTAGTTATTATTTAAGATTAATTAATTATACAAAATATTTTTACAATTTAAATGTATTATTAAACGATATTTATCGTTTTCTGATACTTAAATTTTTTTAATATAAGTTTGGAAACGATTTGTTCGGTTGGCCAATCAGTGATGTGCATCGATCGCGGGCGTCCGTTAACGAACCGTACCTTCTCTGTAGGCGCCTTTTATACGAGAAGTAAGTACGAGCGAGTTATGAACTAGAAGAATAAATAAAACTCATGGCACAATTTTATTATTTTATAGGACTTGTGTGTGCTATGAAATGATTTAAACCTTGTCTTAAGTCATATTTGGTTGCATTTTACATTTACGTTTTATAAATCAAAAAGCCATTAAAATGTTTTATGTTCTATAATAAAAAAAAGGTTTGAAAAAAAACACACTAAATGTGAGAAGTAGAAGAATATACAAACAGAACAAACAAAAATCTATATTCAAAAATTCAACGATAAAGCACGGCAACTCTAATAGAAAAATAAACTGATTAAATTGTAATAACAATTTGTTATAATTAATTACCTACTAGAATAATGAGACAAAACATCAATATAATTAAATTTTCGAGAATTTTGTTACATTCTAATGATGCTAACAGACCATTCTCAGTCACGATAACACCCTTACTAAAATTTAAAGTTATATTTAAAACAATGATTAAAATAATACTCATTGTTATAGATTTGTTGCCAAATTATTTTTTTTACAAAAAACTACATTTTAGAGTTTACTTTCGAAGACATTATAATTAATTATTCAGATTTTAAAAGATCACCATGAAAACGACGACTATGTGTGAGACGACGTCACTACTATAACGTCATGAAACAACTTGCTAGTCACGTTTATTTCACTGGACCGGAGACCAGGAATTCAGAAAAATCAAGTGGTGCACATGAAAGAGATGAAGGATGAATATATACTGAGAGGAGGGAAACGGGTGAAAACATGAACATGTTTGTTTTACACGATCATAATTTAATTAATAGAATTATATTATAAGTAATGATACATCTACCTTTCAACGATTGTTATATTTTTCTATTTAACGTTTAACAAAAAATAATTAACATAAATCTTTACATTAACTTCATATTCATTTTATTGAAGTTTACATTTTTGAAAAAAACTTCTTTATGCAAGCTTGACTTGGGAATAAGCTCGTGAATGCGAAACGACAGCATTATGAACAGTACGATCGGGCGAGGGGAACGAAAGTGAAAGATATGTACTCGTATAAGTAAGTGAAGACGAAGAGAGAGAGAGAGTATTACGGTTCGTACATATATTACTGTAGGGGCGAGGGAGAAAGCAGTGTGTTGACTAGACTGATGACGCTTTGTCTGTGACTGTGATTATTAAATTCTAATTGGTACATTAATAAATCAAAAATATTCCAAAAAATACCTATAGATACAAACTCCGTTCAGAAGAATAAGGAAATTAACTTCATTCAGATAAAACCTTAACAGATATTTCTTGATTATAGAGCGATACGTATTTCGCCGGGTCGGCTAGCTTTGTATCTATAATATCCTAGATTATTAATATTATAATAGAATAAGTCTTTGGTATTTCGATAATCTATGCAGATCTCAACTAATAATATTCAAAAACAATTTAAAATGTAACATTTATATTTTTATGTATTTCAAATCAAGGCCTGTATTTATTAAACTGCTAGCGCCATCTGTTATATTTTTATGTGAGTTAATTAGATGAAAACAAAATATTTATATCTTACTAGAAGACCCGGCAAACTTCGTATAGCTATATAATCAAGAAATATCCGTTACATTTGTTAATTTATATTTATGGAGTTTACCTTTAAGCCATAAATCTCCGTGTTCTGAAGTGGGACAGAATGATTGACATATTATTTCTCTATTAAATCCATGTCAATTTATGTTCTCCAGGTTAGCAATGTATGATGTGACTGTGTTACGTAATGCTCTGAGCTAACTCAAAGCATCTTAACCAGGAGAACATGAAGCTGTGAAGGTGTAGAATACTCCGACGAGAATGATATCACCTACTTGTATCATACTATACTGGATATGGTCATGTTTATATGAGTATATTTTTAAATTTAAATATATTTTAGTGATTTATAAAGTATATGAGGTAATGATGAACTGTGAACTGGAAAAAAAAAATACATTACAGTTTTGAATTTCTCTTACCTGACTACTAAGAAAGTATATTTCTGAATACGGTCACCTCTATCGTTTCATGTTCTCCTGGTAAAAAGTGTTGAGTTTTGTCGGTGATAGAAGCTTCCTGCTTCACATACAAAAAAGCTGTTTTGTTTTTCGGTTAAATGGAACTGTTTGAAAGCTTTTCGATCCGGTGTGTGGAAATATCACGTTTTTTGTCATTTGAAATATATATTAGATAAATTTTACGATACCCAAAAAGACAATTTAACTTAATAATAAAATAATATCAAATATGGAGAGGCGCTACTGTGCGACTGTTCACTTCGGCTCTATGTTTCTAACTTTTAAATCTATATATATCCTTTATTGCACAAAAAAAAAGAGACAGAAAATAACATAATAGAAAAGAAAACATACAAAGGCGGACTTATCTCTAAAAGAGATCTATACTAATATTATAAAGCTGAAGAGTTTGTTTGTTTGTTTGAAAGCGCTAATCTCCGAAACTACTGGTTCGAATTGAATAATTCTTTTTGTGTTTGATAGTCCAGTTATCGAGGAAGGCTGTAGGCTATATTTTATGTTCCTTATTGTACGTTGGAATGCTCTAAAATTACTGTATTGCTTTTTTAACAAGTCGTCCGTTTTGCTATTAACACCCTGATGTTTTTGAGGTGTCGAATAATATTCAACCAACGTACCAGGCCTTTCTGATATACCCTTATAGTTAATAATCATTTGCTTAGTATTTTTATAGAGATTTTCAGTTTTATCATAATGAAATTCAGTGAAATAATGATCACTCCTATCTCCCTTTTCGATTAATATTAAATGATTGTTTTGGTATTGAACCCAATATGAATCAAGGCTTTCGATTCTTCTTTTAATGTACTCATCTGTTTTACGCTCTGCGCTATCCTTTTTGAAATTAGACGCAAATTTTTGAATGGATATTTGTATCTCATTCTGCTTTGCTATGATATCCTCCATGTTGAGGAAAAATTAAAATGAAATTGAAATAAAAGGAAAGATCTCATTTGTAGCTCAAATTACGCTGAGGCGGCGATACCGGTTGCTGTGACCGATGCTATCCTCGATGCTGCGCTGAACACTGTGTTCGATGACGCTATGCTCACTGCTGTGCTGGCTGCTATGCCCGAATCCCGATGACAGTACATTTACTTTTGTTCTGGATGCTGTGATTGATGATTGTATGCTTGCTGCTATGCTTGATGCTGTGCTGAATAACTCTCAGCTCTGATAATATGCTTGCTGTTATGCTGGATGATATGCTGAATATTTTTCAGCTCTGATAATATGCTTGCTGTTATGCTGTTTACTGTACTGGCTCCTTATGATGTTATGATATTATGCTCGATGTAAAAGTGCTATGCTTGATGCTGAATGATTGTCACATAAAAGTGGATATAAATCGCCTGACGGTCACTGTTCCACACGTTAAAGTCAATCGCCGTGCGATACGTGACCTTAGTCTCGCACTTTGACCAACCCGTGCGTATGGTCAATGTACTCGGAGGATGGATAATCCGCGAGTGAAATGGCTCGAAGGACCAAAACGATGTATGGGTTTGGTACCACACACCATTTAGATTTGATAGTTTTATGGAGACCAGCAAGTTTGTGAGTATCGCGTCTAGGTAATGAGAACGACCTGTTTATTTGAACGCTTTATTGATACTGACTAAATTATGACAATGCTTACATTTATATTTGCTTATGAATGTGTACGTACTATGAAATTATGTTAATGTATGGGTGAACCCATACATATACAAATGGATCCAAATTTTGTTTATCCCCCAATTGAAATAGTAGCCTAATAAGAAAAAATCAAAAACATTCGTCTTATTAATAGTAATGATATTTATGTTGGTCCTTGGTACCTTCCTTACCGTTTACTTTCTAAAAAAAGGAAGTTGTTATTTCATGATTAATCGGAATTATTAGACTTGTTGGAAAATTACAAACTTGCTAAACGTCTTCAATCCCTAAACTTTAAGATACTTTTATAGCTACGATGTGCATTTTTGAATCTATGCTGTTTCTATTTTTTTAATGAAATAAATAAATATTTATAACTTATAAACAATAAATGAAGAATTATACAATACAGAAAAATTGTAATACACAAGGTAAAAGCTCCTTTTACTCCCAATACAGTCTTACCGTAAATTCATGTCACTAAAGAGAAAGATTTATCAGACCGCTCTATCGTAAATGTCAACTTAGTATTGTGTAGGAGAACTATCAAAGGGAAATTGCAATTGTGTAGAGATAACTTGTCAATATCATCGTGCCATAAACGTAAACTAGTTCTGCCTTTGTATAAAGATATTATAAACTTCAATTACATACTAACAATGTAGATATGTGTCACGTTAGTGTTTCATTTATTTTACTTTCAAATTTTCTATAATAAGTTTGAACAGGTATGACATAATATATTTGGTTTCAAAGGGCAAATTTCGTCTCGGTTCGTCCGTAGAAGTTAAAAAAAAATCATGTTTAATCACTTATAGCATTTCAGAAAATTTATTAGTTGTGATAACACTCTATAATGTGTACTTATAAATACCAAATTAAACATCTTTATAAAGCTATTTTTAAATGTGAATTAGGAAATTATAACGAAAATTTAAAGCTCAAATATTATAATAATCAATGTGCAATTGATTTTTCTTTGTGTTTTAAAATAACTTATTCAAAACTCTAGTGTTTTTATTTTATTAGAAGACTCAATACTTTTTATAACGACAATATCTTTCGAGCCAATTTCTTTCTATTTTCCCTTCAGTGATAAAAGGCTATATATATATTATATATAAACTAGAAGACCCGGCGAACTTCGTATCGCTCTATAATCAAGAAATATCTGTTACGTTTTTTTATTTATATATTTGGAGTTTATCTTTAAGCTATAAATCTCCGTGTTTTGAAGTGCTACAGAAAGATTGACATATTAATTAGTTGTCAATTCTAAATATTCTTAAACAGCTTATTGTTTTACTTATAAATAAATAAATTGATTAAAAATTATATAAATATAAGATAAATGTAATATTTCATTGACTGAATGAAATGTATAAAATTTTTTGGTACTTAAAAAATAAGAAATCGAAGTACTTGATACAGTATTCTACATATATTATTATTTTTAGTGCGTTTTCTTGTATTTTTGAAAGTTAAGAAAAAGTTCAAGTGTACCCGTTGTTACTCAGAAGTCTAAAAATGGTATTTGTTGTGCATTGTAATTTATAAATAGTGAAATTATTCAACTTTTTTTGTCTTCACCTACATTAGGTATTAAAAATATTAAGATTAGGTGTTATCTTAAAAAAAAACACTTATACATATGTATATATCGTAAAAATTCAAAAAATAAAGTGATTTGACACAATAACTTATAACATATGTCATTTAAATGAGCATACAATTTATGTCTTCAAATACGAAGAGCAGTAAATGACAAATTTTGAGCAAGATGTTGTTAAGTTATAAAATTTGTAATATAAGTTATTAAAGAAGTCTAAATTATATATCCTTTATATTTATGATAATAAATCGAAATCGATTTGTTTTAATGTGCCTGGTTTTTAAAAATATCCTCTAATTAAAATATCTGTCAGTTAAAATAAATATTAAATAAAAATGAACATAGATTGTAGAGTGGATCCTATCTCAAATGGAGTGAATTTTAATAATATGTAAGGCTTTTGTGACAACTCATTTAAATAAAACTGTTATTTTCTATATGTTAATGTACTACGCACTTTCTTTTATTTTAAAATATATACTTCCAACGTTTCGGTTGTTTAACAGCAACCACGATAACCGTGAAAATATTAGTTTTATTTAAAGTGGTATACTTTACAAATCTTGGAATAGACTGATCATATATGTTTTATGTAAAAACTATTGAGTAAAAGGTTCTTTAATTTTTTATATATATTTCATTCAATTCTATAAAAACTGTAGACGAATAATATACGATCAGAAACTGTTTTCACAATTGTTTGTTGTGACATATAATCCTGAAATCCTTATTTCATTACATAACAAAAAAAAATATCAGTAATCGGATATTATTATCTTCTTAGTTTAGTAAATTAATTTTTACGTATACATATGTTTTTCAGAAAATTAAGCTTTGCAAAATGTATTTTGTGTTTCTGATTCTTTCTGTTTACTACGCGGTGACTTTAGATTAAATTAATAAAGCCTAAAATTATATTTATTCTTACACTCATGTTGCAATCTTTTTATTACAAACAAATTACTATTGACCTCTGTTTTAAATAATTATATTTTTAGATACTTTTTTTCTGTAATATATACAAACATCATCAATCGTAATATGTTCGAGTATACTCGTAACTAATACTGAACTGTATCTGAGATCATTAGGGGCTCGTCTGTTATATAAGACATTGTAATAGATGTGCCCAATGAAACACGAGTGATAGAAAACGGTACAAGGAAATCAAACATCTGTCATTTACAAGCGATGCTTACTTATTAAGAGGATATCCTCTTAGTCAAATATACGTTTGTACAATCAGTATTATCTTTACTTGTACATATAAATTATATTAAGAATATATTTAAGACTTGTTCTTCATAGTACAACCGTTTCCATTATTTGTTTGCAGTGTGACACACAGGCCAACTTTATCAACATTTCATCCTTTTGGTGTCTTCTATACAATAAACTTTGTTTGTGGATAAACAAAGGGCATACGAATAAAGCTTATAGGGGAGAGTCGGATATATCGTACCACTTTTCACTTTAACTCAAATATTTCGACTATAACACGTCTTATAATAATTAATACATATGTAAAATAAAGTTTCATATTTTAGTTTCCTAAGAAGAAGAGACCAGATCCTTGCGATTATTCTAACATTGTTAAAAATGCTTTTTTATAGAGGCTTGCCATCGGTACGATTTAGCCGACTAGTCGTTTTAATCGTACCACTAAGTCTTTAAATCGTACCATGGGTGTTTAAGTCGTACCACTGAATGAAAGACATTAAAATTCTCAATCAAATTATTTATTTTTAACTGTTAGGTAAGTAATAAAACAACATTATTAATATCTTTTAGGTAATAGAAACTTAATTTTTAACTCTTAGGTTATATAAAGGAACTAGGTATAAGCTTTCTCAGTAAAATAACTGATTATACTCTGATAATGAGATCAATCAACATAACTAATAAAAATGAGACAAAAAAAAAACAGTAAACTATAATAATAAAGTACTTAATAGTTAACAAGAACGTTATTTGTAATATAATTATTGTGCATATTTCTTAATGGAAACAACCATGACAAATGTCTGGATTCGAAGTACATGTCTCATGTAGCCACCGTTTACAGCGAACGCATTGAATCCAATCAACTTTTGGACCCTTCTTATCGTAGTAAGAACAATTGCACTTTCGACATATATTTTCAAGATAATCATCGCTGTCATCATCATCATCTAGTTCTACAACAAGTGTCTCTCCTGAATCATCGTTACTGGTGATGGAATGAGATCGTTTCCTCTTATAACTTTTGTTTTTGGCCTTAGGTAGTACTTACTATATGTACTTGCGGTAGTACTATAGGTACTTGCGGTTGGTAGTCGGGTAAATCGTACCAGTACAATTTAACCAACTGTAAGTGGTACGATTAAACCAACTAAGGCATTTCTAAAACATAAGCAAATATCCGGCATAAACTCAAAACTTAGACACGCAACAAAAACCCCCAATAATCTAGTATACAATTGTGGAATAATAAAAAAAAACTGAATAACTATAACTTACCTTGATTACGAGTTATCTCCTTACGAATGTACGACAATATTTATATTAATTCCTACAAAAAATGTTTTTTTCTTTTATTACTTGCACAGTTGTTAACTCACGTCGATTTAAACTAGTGGGTGAAGAGGGATGGTACAGGGCCACGATTTGTTGTTGTCAGTGTAGAAAAAAATATTCATTAAATGGGAAATTTAGAAGTGGTACGATTTAAATGCTACTACGATATAACCAACTCTCCCCTAATATAAACGAGACCTTTACTTTTGCTTCAATATTCACAGTCAACACTTGGTCCACTTTGAGTTAAGCCTGTGATCCCTATTATTTCCAATTACGAAAAGTAGTCATTGCAAACAAAAAGTTGGATATGAACGAAATATAAGGTTTCTTGTAATATTTACCTTATCTAAGAAAACTGGTTTATACTGGTTATTGTGTAGATAACTTTAAACATAACAGAGTTTAACATTATCATCTAGACTGAGGTCATAAACATACTAGCATATAGTCAATATTTTTTATAAAAATGTGTTTCCTGAAGTAATCTTAAGTTAAGTTATTTCATTTTAAAATCGTCTAAAATTAATACTACGAACCTGAAAATATCAATTCATAAATAAATGATTCACTCATTTTCTGATAAATGAAAATCTCGACATTTTTGGTATTTATAGCATTACAGACGTCTATTACTCTCCTCTTCTTCTTCTACCTGGCAATTTCCCAGCTATAGCCAGGGTCTGCCTTACATGTTGTGAATAGTTTTTGGCTATTTGTTTTTACGACCGGCTGCCTGCCTGACATCAACCCACTTTTGGGAATCAACATTAATCAGTGATGTCTAAATACTCTTAGAAAGTACATATGATTCGGAAAAATCACATTGGTACTTGCCCGGGCCAGGATCGAACCCGCGCCCTCGGCAACGAGAGGCGGGCCCTTTAACCACTGAGCCACCACTGACTTATAAACGTCTATTACTCTATTATATTCAATTTATTTCTGAAATTCGGAAAAGCTACTGTTTTTACCGGTTTTTTATAAGGTTACATTTTTGAGAACAAAAAAAATTGCGAAAGTTTACACCGAAACTGTTTTCAAAAGGGACCAATAACGAAAACGGTAATATCACGTCTGTGCGTACGGTCGGCCAGTAGTTAAGTCTACTGTAGCCTTCGGACGAGCGAAATTATAACCAGAGGAATCACTTGCACGCTGCCGACCTTTCATACCACGTTATTTAAATTTTAAGTAAAAGTACTTTTACATTTCCAAAGTTGAAATATATATAAAAAATAATATTTAGAATCTCAATTTTACCGATTCATTGAAAGCATTATTTTGTTATAAAATCTATTTTCTAATTTAATATACACTCATAATATGACATAATAAAATGATTAGATAATTAATGATTTGTTATTACAATTTCATGGAATCCCATCAAAAATTTATTTATTTTTCCCCAAAACACAGGGTTGAAGTGCGTACAGCGTGATACAGGTGTAAAAGGTATCTAAAGGGGCGATTTATTTGGTATGGTTAAATTGAAAAAATGTAATGAACGGGAAAGTATCAAGTGTTATTGTATGTCATTAATTGTTTACCAATTTTTTCTTTTCATTTTTCGGTCATTATTTCAAAGTATTATTATCAGTTTATTTTAGGTATGTTCTATTATATTTTAAATGTAAAAATCAAATTTATAATCGTTTTTTAGAAATTTGAATAATTATAAATTCATTTATTAGACAATTATATTTGTTGTGTATCATTACTGTCACACGTCAGTGAATTTGAGTAGTTTTTGAGATTCTCTTTAAATATAGGGAAGGGAGGAAAACTTTTCTTCTGCTTTTTTTTCCAAATTGTTTTTATCAAATTATTATCTACATATATAATTTAGTTTACGATGGAAATAAATAAGGTCCACGAAAAGTCAGGTATTAGATCATATTTTTGGATTTATGGTCACTACATACATCAGATTCTTATTTTCGTTCTTATATGTATTGCACCGGTTCTGTTTCTGAGGTAGTCCGCATAAACCATTATAATATATTTATTTATAACACTGCAACTTATAAACTTATTTTAATAAAATCAAAAGCTTTATCAAGGTTAGCCTTTGAACAAGTAGTTCCCTGATATACAATGTCCATGGCATACTCTTAACATCACACAGGTCGTAGATTTATTTGTCACTGACGGAAATTCTCTCACTGTTTATACCAATAAAGAAAAAATAAAATTGTTTGTAACATTAAACCGTAGCAATGCTTCCCTTTTTCGTTACTACTCTGTTGATTATTTTATATCAATAGTAAAGATAAGTGTATTATAACTATTTTAAATAAACATAAGACAATTAATTATATAATTTATTAAGAATTTGCATAGAAAAAATGTGAATAATTATTTTAAAAGATAGGTCTGTAGTTGTTCGAATAATTTGTGGTCACGTAGTAACTTAATTTAGTTAGTTACATAGTGCTAAATCTGCGGTTACTATTGAAATCCCCTTCATTATTTGCTAAAATTATTAACAAGACCAAATACGAGTATGTGTACAACCTTTACCTTTTCATTTATATAGGCATGTGTGTATTTGTGTGTTATTAGACACATGCACCATTTACAAGGATTATACATATAAGAATTAATTGTTCTATTTACCAGGAATTTACTTAGTCTAAAATGAACAAATTTAAATTTATCCTGAAATCAAATCTGAATATAATCCAAACGAAAGATTTAAAAGCACTTAAGAAATCTAGGACCGATTGAATTATTACACCAACGCGTGTTATAAACGAAAAAAGAGCTTTGATCTTCGTTGACAAATGCTTACATGTGGTTCGCCCCTCTCCTACCCTGTCATATTACTACAATGTCATATTTTTATAGTTTAAGATTTTTTCTTACAAATGAAGCATATATATTAAAGAAAATTATATTCGATAAAACAACATAATATCGAAAATTTAAACTTCTGACTGGTTGTACAATCGATTTTCTTTAAAACTACATAAATATTTATTAAATTATATTAATGTGTGCATAATTGTAGGATGGTTAATTGAAAATTGGCAAAACATTCATTTGTTAAATTGACTGTTGATGATATCAAACATTTAATAATAGTAAAAATGATTTGACTATATAAAAGTTTAAATTTAGTTTATTTTCAGGAATCTTTCATTTTTATAAATTTAAACAGTCGTAAATCATAGCAAGCCACACGTCACGTTATTTTCCTGCACATAAACATTACCCTAAATAAGAGTTCATACTGTTTAGTGCTCATTTAAAATAAGTATACATGGTAATGTATTACAAAAATAAACAAGTTTCATGATATGTAACATTTAAATTATTATAAGTATTTAATTATTACCAGGGCATACATTAGACTTAGGTATTAAAATAATGTTATTGCACACATTCTTCAAAAATCTAAAAAAAATAATATTATTACCTATAGATTATATATTTATATAGTTCATGTGTTTATGAATAAACTAAATGTGTATGAAATGTTCTTCTATTTATGGTTGTTTTAAATAATACCATAAGTTATTATTATGAAGATATAAAATTTATTAAGTAAAATATTACATACCCTTTGCCAAAGCGAATGGTTAGTGAAAAAATAAAAATTAAGTGGACAAGAAATACCAAGATCTATAATACAATAACTAGAATACATGAATACGTGAGAACTATTATTAAAAAAAATATTTATGTTCAAGATCGTGAGATAACATCGTGAGGAAACCTGGACTTATAATTTCGCAATTATAAGTTTGAAATCACCAACCCGTCTTGAGCAAGCGTGGTGATTAATGCTCACACTTTCTCCATGTGAGAAAGAGGCCTTTGCTCAGCAGTGGGCGCTGATAGGTTGGTGACGACGTACAAGATTAAGTATATTTTTTTTAAATTAATCCACGATTAGTTAATTACTATCAAAATAAAATAAGAGATTAAATTTAAAATACTTGTAATCTTAAGTAATATCTTTAGTATCATTTATGAAAATAGCTGTTGTCATAAATCATTCAATGAATCAGGTGAGTTGTAAGAGGGGACGGCTTTGATATTTAAGTAGGATATATCTTTAGTGATACAGTTAGAAGTTTAGTGAGCCGTCCTGATCACATCTCGTAATTGTGATTAAGTAACCACTTGAATCATAAACTTTTTAAAAAAAATCTATCTTTCTTTAAACATCATAAACAATTATTAAACCCATTAGTGACATATTGGTCAATTATTCAAAAAATAATCAGATTTCAGTACTACATAGCTCATCCATACACCAATCTCGTGACTATATACATATAAATTAATGTAGAAATCATCATCATACATAACAAAACGATTACAATCTGTGATTAAAATTTAAAGTTTATGTTGTAAAAAAATAAAAGAATTACAATAGGAAAGTTGTGATAGCAGTTTCATAAGCCTCTACATTTTATGTTTTTATAATAGCATCTCTTAGTTATTTAACACCTAATTCCTTTTATGTTAGACTTTATGCGATGTGACTGTTTAATCCATTCATTATTAAGTGCCTCATGTAAAGTAAACTACACATTTAAATTATATTTTTCGTTTACTAATACATATTACTTGCTAATTAATATATTCTGTTATAGCTTATCATGAAAAATATTAGTGGGATTACACGATAAACAACTTAAGCTTCCTCTGACATAAAATAACCATTGACCAGTGTTCCATATTTAGAGAATTATTAATAGTTTATGAAATTGCAGGGAAATTGAGGCTATTACAAAGGTAAGAGAACTTCATGCAGGTCAACACATTACTTATTACTTTATTATATTATTACTTATTCAATTATTTCGTTACTAATGGTTATTAATAGCAAAACATAAATACAATTCGTATACGAACTGGATCCGTTATCGCATATTGGAATATATTCCTGTTTGGACAAAACTCATCATGACAGTATTTTCATACTAATTAAATAAACCTAAAACCGTTTCTTTATCTGTGAGTTAACCTTCTTTGTCGTCTTCTACCCCAACGATTCCATAATTTTCTCGGATATCTTTGCTTTTGAAAATTTATTTTTGCTATTGAAAACAATGAATATTAAAATTATTGAGCGATGAATAATTATATCATTATTGTTATGAAACAGTGTTATATTCTTTAATATAACTTTTTATTTTACATTTGTTCATGCCTATCATTAATTGCATTGAACGAATTAACACGTAAAAAGAATAACGCAATGAAACCTAATGGGTCTTATAATTTGAAATGCTTTCAGACTATTTGCACGACGTAATGCATTTGCCTGCATGAAGTGCTCTTACCATGTTAATAGCCTCAATTTCCCTACAATATCATAACCTATTGATAATTCTCTAAATATGGAACACCTCGTAAATGTGTATTATGTTAAAGGGAGCTTACGTTCAGAATCGTATAATCCTCCTAATGTTTTCATACAAAGCTGTAGCTTGATATAACACAACATATTAATTTGCAAGTAATATGTATTAATAAAAAAGTAATACAATTTATTCGTTTTCTTTATTTTACACGAAGTATTAAATACTTAAGTAAACAAAATAATCATGTCATAGAAAAAAAAATACCACCCTTAGTTACAAGATACTATTACATATAAAAAAACTTAAGAAGATGCTTACTAAGCTATCAAAACAATTATCTTATTGAAATTTCATCATATACAAGTCAATCGACAAAAATCCTAATCATTCAACAATGAAACTGCTTTCTTAACCACTTGTTTTAACGTTAATGTAGTTTTAATTTAATAAAAGTAAATGAACTCCGGTAAATGTATTTTTCTGCAAATTTTGAGGAGAAAATGTAATTGACACCATGAAATGGAATAGCCTGTGCAAATATTTTGTGCTCGTCACAAGGGATTCTCTCTATTGTTATTAATAGATGTAGAGACCAACGCTTTAACAAAAACTCGGGAAGTGTGAAAGCTAAGCCAAATTATTTGGGTTTTGACACACTTAATACAGACAAGCCTCAAAGGTTTACTAAGCCAGACGTTCAACAACTCACATGAGTAAAAATAGTGTTTCAATGATTTTTAGCATTATTGAAATCTATGTATATTATGCTTTGACCTTAAAGTATACGAAAGAAAACAGAAAAAACCGACCGTGTAGTATCTATTTTCTTAACCAACATTGTTATAATTTCAACCAAGCAAGGAGGCTATTAGATACTAAGTGCTAAAATGCCACATGAATATACATATGTACATATATGAGCCTCTCAAATCAAATGATTTTTTTTTTTAAGGTATAAAACAAATTCTGTAAATCATTATTCAAAGTCTAATTTCAACAAAAAAGCTTTGCTATGTCCAGCAAAAATTTATGCCCTTAGTATCCTTTTCTTAAAGTAGTTCAGTCCATTTTCAAGGCCCGATAATTTCGATGTAGGTAATAATAATAATCTAAATTTTCAGTAACCAAGCAAGCATTAAATAAATGGCGCATTAATATTTTCTTTCGATTTGTAGTAGAGTGTCGATTTGTTTAGAGTAGTATACAAATTACATATAATAAATCAAAAATTATGAAAATTGTCTCATATAGACTCAACAATCATTATAAGTTGACAACAATTGTAGCAAGCGCAGAAGCCGAAAATTTCGAATTCAATCACTATTAAGTACATAAATCAAGAAAAACTATAATATTTTATTATATTGGTCCAATTCATTTGATATATACATTTCTTAGCAATACAATTAAAAATCTAGGTATAAATATAATAATACTATAAATATGTAGGATAATATAAATATGTGCCACGAAAAGAAACACACATAAATATAATCAAAGTGGTTTGTCCGCGTTGCGGCTTTCATGTTTTCAACTCTTATAAAAAGGCGACCAATTAATTCCAGGCAACCTGTGGATCTTACGGTCATATCAAGCATGCACATACAAACTCCGTAGAATTATGTTTGTTACAGATAGAGTCAATTAGTATACGTAAGAAAAATTGAGTGAATTATGCAAATCTAACTCTTTAGGAAGAATAGTGGTTAAGTTATTTAACTAAACTTTAAGTAGGGTAGTGAATGCCATAAATTCGGGTTAATTTGATGTATATTCTTTGCAAAGCTAGATATAAATTTCTGTATTAAATTCGGATCTCTGAGTTTGTCTTTTATTTTTTGTTTCTTCTCAGAAAAAGTAACATTAAGAAACTGCAACATCGAAATAAACCATAATAAGAATATTATATTTCCAAGAAATAACATTTTACTCTGCAACTTTACAATAACATTTTATTAAGTCACAGTTGCATGTTGCAAAATTATTTTCTCTTATTCTTTTAGAAATTTATTGATACCTACGAGATTTTGTTATATAGTGATCAATATAAATCAAAATGATTTATTTTTTACTTTATATAAATATTAGGTATAGAGAGGAGCTTGGACAGTGGAGGTGAGCGTTTAACGAGCGTTGGATAAGAACCCAATGAACCTACAACTGAGTCGCAAGTCCCAGGCACTGTTGAAGCTCCTCTCCCTGCAACGTGACGGACCCATCACCCACACGGTGAACCTAAGAGGTTTCGTGGATCGATTAATAGATGAGAAAGTTTAATACATGTTTAGATTTGTTTCATGCATGGCTAGATGGGTATAACAATCTAGATGAAATAAATTTGTTTTTAAATGATTTGATTATAGATAAACCATTTTTTTCTGATTTAACTACCGATTTCAGGTAAAGACTGTGAGACTTTGTAAATATGTAAAATTATCAAATTACCAAGTTAAATCTACTACTGAGATTTTTATATAAATATGTACTTAATGGCGTATTTATAAAACTAATAAATTAACTGTTTTACAATGTATAGAATTATTATTATATAATTTATCATAAATCTCGTTGTACTCTCTCATTGCAAATATTAGCATAGTAATTTATAACCAAAACACAAATGGGTCCTTTAATTTCTATCGAAAATAGTTAACCTAGGCATATATATACATAGTTTATACTTAAAATGTATATAATTCTTAATTCTCATATGTTATAGAGTATCACTGCTCAGAATACATATATGACGTAAAGAGAATGTGGACTACTTATTTTAATATTTTATTTCCTAAAGAAAGTATTATTAATTTAAAGTTTAAAGAACTAATAGAAACTAAATCAAAATATAATTTAAAAAATTACTCATTACTTAAATATTTTAAAAATGTCCTATATATTAAATATCTGTATCTAAAAATATTATATTAATTCTTAATTTTCTACATTTATTAGTATTTTCGTAATTACATAATTTTTTTACTGGTATAATTTCATCAACCAAATCAATACATGAAGTGTCCTAAACAGTCGAGCGAATCAAATCACTGTAAGGGGATATAGGAAATGAAATAAGATTTTTCTGTTATTATAACAGAATAAAAAGAATTATAGTCGCTGATATAGTTCAAGCTTATTTTTATTATTATTTAAGGAAATATGTCGTAGCTACAGACAGCCCTTTTAAAAAAATGTTCCTGACTACAAAATATTTCTAGCTCGGCCAATATAACAACGAACTCATGTATTTTTCATTTAATAAAAAGAAATTGTTATCTTAGAACTACTTTTCATTTATTTTGTAACGAGTAAACGATGCCATTTTTTGTGGAACAAATATTGAGGACAATTACAGTCAATAATATTTGCAACATATGTATATTTATTTAAACACAAAAATGTTTTCAAGATTTTTAAATAGCAGTTATTCATCGTTAGGATATAGTTAGGTATTATACGAGTGCATAGTATACATAGTTTGAAATCCATACTTGGATTGTTAAATCTAATATTAGTGAATCTCATAATGGTTGGATTCATATTTTTAAATATACGTTATAATACAAAATACAACAATGGTTCATTTCATTCCAGTCTATTTTATAACATTGTCAGGTTCTTATGATAACATTCATAAAAATAACTTTGTCCTCAATAGTTTATTTCATAATTGATCGTTAGTTATTATATTCTTATGTACATGTTTCTGTTTGTTATAATTTAAAAATAAGTCACTTAAAATTGATTGGGATACGAATACGTAGTTCTTGTAAAAGATGTAGGTTCAGGTACAAACATTATGTTGTTTTTTTTTTATTTCTTTAATTGTTTTCAAAGCTAGTGTGATAGAAAAGTTCGTATAGTAATTTTTATTTTAAATAAGGTCTTTGAATAGGCGAAATAAATTATTTCGATGAAAATTTTAGCGTTCTGGTTAAATAAAGGAAGAAAAAGGAGAATTTTAATGTCTGAGTCTCAATATCGTTTCGTAAAATATGTATGTTTGATGCCTACTTAAAGGTAAATGGTAAGTGACTAACACTTTTTCAATAAATTTCCAATTATATCATAATAATTAAAAACATCCCATAGAGTACTTAATGAAATCGCTTCAATTGAGTCATTCTTAAAAAGTATTTTTATCCATTGAAATTATTGGTCAAAATATTATTCTTTAATTAAAAACTAATGAAATGTTTCATTTCTTTTGTATTACTTCAGAGAAAAAATATTTTATTCAATGATAAAGACGAAATAAGGATAAACTGAGTAGACAGGTCAGTGACACTTCCTTTATTAGAAATATTAAAATGAAATAACGCCTTTAATGTTAAACGCGACACATGTTCTTCGTCACAATAAAAGGTAACAATAATATATCTTCAGAAGATTCTGAAAAGTTTTTATGATTTTATATTATAAAAAAACTTGTTTATTCGATATATTTTTGATACAAACTATATTCAGAAAAACATTCTTTGCAAAACTTGTTATTTTAAGACTTGAAACCACAGTACGTAAATGTGGATGTTTAAATGATTCATTTAAATGAGTACTCGCGAAAATCTTAGATCTCATTAAGTGAATGTTTTATTTATTTCAGAACTAGACATGACACTACTATATTTTTAATAAGTCAGTCATTTTGTGTACTTTGTTTATTATTACATAAATATCAGATCTTTATCATTTTCATCAGAATGTATGAAGTAAATTCACAGTATTAAACGAGATAAGGTTTTTTGTGTGATTGCTCTGATAGGCTGATGATGATGATGATACATATAATATGTGAGTGTAAGCTACAATAATTAATTAAACATGTTATCTATTGTATTCACCTATACTTATGTTTAATATGGGTTTTGGGAAAATGATGAAACTATAGAGTTGAGTTTAATTGAACTCTTCGAAGAGTAAGCAAATCAGTTCGATATATTCGTTTGATATTACTTATTTGATGGTTTGAGAGATGATTAATAAACGTTTTACTAGGTATAGTAAGGACTGTATAGTGGAATTCATCTAAACTAAACTAATAGTTTCACAACGGTTGTCTTCCACAAATAAATCGTTTTACTAGTTTCTGAATTAAACCAATGTACATATTACTTACTATTTCGTATCTTTAAGCAACAACGACCTCAACTCTCAGAGTAGTCTTATTTTAAGTGAAAAATAAATCATTAAATGTGTAATACTTGAAAAGCAATACTTAGTGTTGTATAAAAATTCTTTACTGACAAGTTTCTTTCAAAAATCATATACTGTTTTTTATAAGTGTTTGCTCGTCACTTAACATATTCGATATACAATTTTAATATAAAAGTATCCACGTTACAAGTAAGTTTTTCAATTCTTACTGAAAGCTTAAAAACCGAACGTAATACTTCTAAAACTAAAACGTCTCTCAACCACTGAATAGCAAAAAAGTACAGAGCCACAAAAATACAGCGATTGCAGGCTTAAACCGAAACTTAAAAGCGAGTTTGCAAAGCGGTGACTTCAGTATTTGCCTGTTTTTTAAATCCCATGGCGTTAAATAAACTTAGTCTCGTTGTTTTTTTACATTAAAATTACCACGAGCTATTAAATAAATTTATTCTTAAGCAAGTTTTGTTTCATAACAACTAGTAATAAGATTATTTACGTAATACTGCACCTGACAGCATAGTTTCATTTTTTGTTACTATTTATATTATAAACCGTTAATGGGATGGAACAAGCATGTTAGAGTAGCTCACGCGGAGGCGCGGTCTGCTTTTCAACTTTGGTGTGTATATAATAAACCACGATCAGGATTATTATTTCAAAGCATGTGTAATACGCGTACTATATTTAAAAACAAATTGAAATGGTGTAGGAATAATCAAACACAAATAAAAATGGACATTATTGCTGAAAATCACAAATGTAAAGACTTTGGAAAATTTTGGAAAAACACGAATAAGTTGAACTACAAACCGAGCCTCCCAGTGAGTGTAGCTGGTGAATCTGACCCCTTTACTATAGCTAGTCTGTTTAAAGAGTATTTTAATGTGGAGACCCCACAACAACCAGATGTTCGTAGACCATCGCTGGTGCACAATGCTGAGGAGACATACCTGGAGCGTAAGGTAAGCTTCTCAGCTAAAGAGGTGACTTTCATAATTAAAAATATGGAACGAGGCAAATCTCCAGGACATGATCATCTCAGCATTGAGCATCTGCGATATGCAGGTGTACATTTGCCGAGAGTACTTTCCATGTTTTATACGCTATGTTTGGGTCATTCCCATTTACCTAATGATCTAATGAAAACGCTAGTCGTACCTGTACTGAAAAATAGAACAGGGGACACAGCTGATCTCGCCAATTACAGGCCGATTTCTCTCGCCACTGTAATGGCTAAGATACTGGATAGTCTGCTTGATACACATATGTCATCTCGAATTGAATTGCATGATGCGCAATTTGGATTTAGGCCTGGATTATCAACTGAAAATGCAATTATGTGTCTCAAGCAGACTGTGCAGTATTATACCAAGAGAAAAACTTCAGTAAATGCTTGTTTCTTAGACCTATCAAAAGCCTTTGATTGTGTATCTTATGATATATTATTTAGTAAATTGCAAAATGAGAGTACTGTTGATAACTCAGTCATATCGCTATTTAAATATTGGTATAGTAATCAAACGAATTATGTTAAGTGGGGTGGATCTCTGTCTAGTATGTATAAATTGGAGTGTGGAGTAAGACGGGGGGGATTAGTTCTCCTCGTCTCTTTAATTTATACATTAATCAGTTGCTCGTGGAGCTCAGCAACACACATGTCGGCTGCCATGTCAATGGTGTTTGTATAAATAATATTAGCTACGCAGACGATATGGTGTTGCTGAGCCCGACGATTAGTGCTCTTAGGCAATTGTTAAATATATGTGTGAAATATTCGAAGACCCATGGACTGAAGTATAATTCTGTTAAGAGTGAAATATTAATATTTAAAGCCGGCACTAAGAGTTACTCAGTACCACCAGTCATATTGAATGATGCACCGCTTAAACGTGTAACGCAATTTAAATACTTGGGACACTGGGTCACGGAAGATCTATGTGACAACCTAGATATCGAAAGGGAACGCAGGGCGCTGTCTGTTCGATGCAATATGATTGCTAGAAGATTTGCGAGATGTACTGAACAAGTTAAGATAACGTTATTTAGAGCCTACTGTCAATCATTTTATACTTGCAATCTTTGGGTAAGCTATACACAGAGGGCATACAGTGCGCTGCGTGTCCAATACAACAATGCTTTCAGCGTGATATTGGGGCTGCCACCATTCTGTAGCGCTTCTGCGATGTTCTCGGAAGCAAGAGTTGACGGCTTCCATGCTTTAATAAGAAAGCGCGTCGCCTCTTTACTAAGCAGAACGCGAGCCAGCACCAATAGCATCCTGAGGGCATTGTGCGATAGATGGGATTGTCCTATGTTGTTGCATTGGATCGGTCTCCATACATAAATATGGGTGAACGCATTCCAGTGAATTAATATTTATTTAGTAAGATTTAGTATTTATTTGTTTGTTTTAATTTGGTACATTTAATTTTATTTCAATTTATGTATGTAATTTTGATATGGATTTATGTCTGAAATAAATATTATTATTATTATATTATTATTATATTGAATACTTACATATGTCCTTGTATTGAATATATATAAAATTCACTCATATTAACATAAGATTTGTGTATATATTTGATTGGCTAGCACCAATATCTATTAAAGATCCCTCCTAAAATATTGATTCCATTGGAAGTCTCAAAGTCCCAATGCTGGGAATCTTATTTCTATTTTCAAGGTATTGGCGTCTCTATAAAGGCAAATGATTATTTGTTCTGGGACCCTAGAATTTCCATCGACGAGGAAAACTAAATTAATTGGAGATAGCATAAAAATTTTTCGAATACCTTTATCGAGTTGCAGCTGGTATATGCTTATTTACTATACTTATGTTGAGTATAGTAAATATCTTCATATCAAGAATATACTTATTCACACAGATTCTTCAATATCGTGATTAGATTTATTTTGGTAAAATCGGTTTTCATGTATAGATATACATATATTAAAAGAATTTATTGAAGATGCGTAGTGCGTTATTTGGCTTTGAATCAATTGCGAATTATAAAGTTAGCAGCATTGGACCATATACATAAGTATTTGGATGTAAGTATTAAGTATAGCGCTTCTAGCATGGATATGGTGGAACAAATAAATTATAAATACTATTTTAAAAAAGTGAAATATTAGAATCGTTTGTTAAAGAAACATACTTTAATTCCCGAATGCTTTACAGAATCAAAACTGATACTGAAAGTTATTGCTGAATGGTTAAAGTTATTCCAGAACCTTTTAGAGTTAATTTAACCTCTATGTTTTCATTATTGGAATTATAAACTTAAATTCTTGCCTATATGTCCATAATTTTGTATACCTTTGAATATAGAATATAATCTCATTAAAATTGATAGTAGGTTCGTATATCTAAAATTCTATATTTTTAATAAACAAAGCAAGGGCATAAGTATTCCTTATATATAAGTACTATTGCAAAGATCATATTACAACAAAAGCGGTGAAAAGGGTTTTCAAAATAATTTTGATTAATTATAAGTAATGAAACTATCTTGAGACTTCAGAAAACATTATATATTTAAATTAGAAATTCATTAAGCAATATGATTAAAGTTGTAACATTAGGAAGGGAAACTAACCGTGTACATGAATGATATTATGTGTCATTAAACAGAACCCATGTAAAGGGTCTGAGACTATACAGCGTTACAAACTTGTGGTTGAATTGTTACAATACATACACATTAAATACATATAATTGTATATTTTAATTTCCAATGAATTCATATAATTTCTATAATCGCGTGAACGAAAACATTGTATTTTCTAAAAAATGTTTAAGTGGTTAACAGATGCTGTCAATTAAAACGAAATTTAGTTTCTCTGTTAAAAACGATTTTTTTGTTAGCTTCGACAAGGTTACAAATAAATATTAACCTAATAAAGTATAACAAAACTGTATTTGACTAAAACTTGAAGGAATATGTAAATCATAGAAAATTATATATTTCATTGTTAAATATAGGGTGCGCCAGAGAAACTTACTTATTTAAAAAAATTACCGCGCGGTGAGTTGGGCGGGTAGAGGGGCAAGAGGGGGCGCATCTGGAGGGGGAAGTTCCCAAGTTTGTTTCTCCCTCCAGTCAGCTGCCATCATGCTCTGGTTTAGAGAGCAGCGGTCCTTCGCAGTTGAGAGCTTCTTTTCTAACGGTCGCTCACTTGTTACTACGCAACGTGCCTTCCGCGCTCGCTTTGAAATTCCTCCTCACAGACTCGTTCCTGGCCGTAATTCGATTCTGTCGTGGTTTAACTCATTTCGGGAGTGTGGAAGTGTCGCTAAACCCAGAAATGGACTTCAACGGACCATCAGAACTCCGGAAAATATCGAAAGAGTGAGGCAGTCAGTTGTGCGTTCTCCCCGGCGTTCGGCTCGCAAACACGCAGCTGCTATGGGAATTTCTGATACCACTGTTCGACGAATTCTCCATGAAGACCTTCAATTTCATCCCTATAAATTGGCTGTTGTGCAAGAATTAACTGAACGCGATTTTGTTGCCCGTCAAAATGCATGTGAAATGCTGATTGACAACCTGCCTGAAGACGCGGTCGTTTTTTTCAGTGACCAGGCTCACTTCCACATTTCCCTGGTTTATGTCGATCGACCACGGACCATAGCTCACCTCAAGAACAACATTCGCGACGCCATTACCAACATACCGATTAATATGCTGCGAAGAGTGGATACGAATTTCAAAAATCGACTTCATCAGTGTATGCGCAATGGGGGTCACCATTTATCCGATGTCATTTTTAAGACTGCATGAAAAAAAATTGGGATATTGTATTCTCAAATAAAAAAAAAATTAAAACAATAACTGAAGTACTTTTTTTTTTATTGACCTTTCAAATAAGTAAGTTTCTCTGGCGCACCCTGTACATATATGTAAATGAGTGTTTTGATCTATGAAAAAATATTACAAGAATGAAATAAAAATAAAGATATTTATTTTATACGATTATATTTGTCATCAAAAGTTAAAAGCATTCACAGAATGTGATTAATAAAATAGAACTTTCTTTAAAGTTAACTTATACTCTTGCAGTACTTTTCTAAATGAGCAGCAACAAAATATATAATATAAATAGAAATAAATAACGTACAGGCAAGGATAATAAATACTAAACCTTGTCATCAGACCACAGAAACTACAATAAAGTATGACCGCTAGGCACAAGTTATGTTAACATTTTAGAAATTAGATAACATAGTAGATTAGATAATATTCAGTTATATTTAATATTCCGTATGTTATGTATTTTTTACTAAAATTTATATACTAAAAGAACTTACACCCGTTTTAATTAATTTAACTAAAATTAAGTCATATCTTTAAGTATATTGAAAATAACATTAAACGCCGTGTCATAAAGAAAACTGAAGTGTATCGCGTCGTCTAGATGTGGAAGGTCTTTAACTAAAGGATTGAGCCCAACCGTGTCTCTGATGTTCGATAATAGAAATTGAATGCAGCCATTAATGCGTGTCATCCTTGCGACAACTCTCCAGAGTGTATACCGTATATTTAATTACGATAATAAATAATAATTTTCCTTAAACATTTCTGTTTTCTGGTAGATAAAAAAATATTTAATACACCGTTCAGTATACCTTTAAAACTTTTGTGTAAATAGAAAATTAATAATAGCTTTCAATAGAAATAAACATCATATAAAATGTTTGTTGTAATTATGAAATTATTGTAAATTGGTAATATTTTATTTTACAGACTCATAAATCTACAATGGTGAATATTTATTTTGTACCTATTAGAATTAAAACTTGTAAGTAAAATGGTCATCTAATTTTTTTTACTAGAAAAGTCACTTAATCGACTATAGAATTTAGCTTGAGACATATTTCTAAGCTTATTTTAAGGAAAAAAAATAATACATATAATTTCAGCAAACAAAACAAAATTTATTTTACTTATAAGGGTTGAAATGGGTAATGCTTACTCGTAGGTTTCATTTCTGCATACATTAAAAGGTTTTAAAGGAAGTAGAAATAAAGATCCAATTTCCCCACAGTTGTCGTAAAACGCTCAGAATAGTTATAATTTTTGGTAGTTTCAAAAATCACTGCTAAATGAGACGAAATTCCTAAGTTTTATTACAATTTATAGATAGTATCATTACAGTGTAATATCAGTGTGAAATAACAATAATGCCTCAACTATGTTTAAGTACTATTGCAAGTCTTTCAATTACTTTGTATTCCCACGGTTGAATTTAATTCGAAGACAGACGAAAAGACTCAGCACATAAAAATATTATTTAATTGGCTATGGTTAATTTAAGAAGTACTGAAATATCGGGCATTTCACTATTATTACAGTATTGATTCATTTAATAGTTACCTATGCAAAATGAATTGAATTTTATGATTAAAGGAACTGCAACGAATTTAATTAAAATGTACTATTAAGCTACACAAGATAAGGGATTATCTTAATTATTGTTTTAATAACGCTTTAAAAAAATCAAGCTTTTGAAATTGATTTAAGTGCGATATTTATTTTGATCGGTTTCATTGATAATAATAATTATCACAAGATTTATACATTCCCTTTAATTCGTCACCACAGTTATAATTTAATCATCCTTTTGATTGGATATTTACTTGCTAATTGGATCCATAATTGTATTTCGTATTTAATACAGTATGATAAGTAGTAAAAATTATGTTTAATTGATATAATATGGTAATAATTAAAACTGTAAATATGTTAATAATTATATGGAAAAAACATGTAGAAAAAATTAGAAGATCAGTTATGTTGGAATATAAACCTGCATTGTAATATTTAAATAATGGATAACAACTATCAAACGAGCTTATTGGGTATTATTGATTCAATATGAAGCCGAAAGTTTTATATTTTTGCGACATTTCTAAGTCCTCTTACTTTAACTGTTATGTGTTTTACAAAGCTATATTTTCACAAATTTTGTTCGAAATACTCTTATATTACGGCGCTGCATAAGGAAAATATCGGTACGAAATTATCTGGTAACTATACTTCATTTGGTGTTGTTCCTTTCGGATTCATAAAGATAATGGCTCCAGAACGTGCTAGCGTTTTTAAGATATTATTCTCTATTTACTTTCTCTAGCTAAACTTAAATTATCTAAGACACAATGGCCGGTTATTAAAGTAATATTGTGCGGAACTTTCCTCAGATTATTTAATAAGTATAAATACATTTTACTCCTAAAGAAATGTGCTCGTCCTTTTTATTTAAAACAACTAATTTATTTATAAATTCCAAATATATAAAATTGCCTCTTCAGTAATATTATGTCTTATATACACACATTAACTCGTCATAATATATTAATTTTAGTTTAAATTCTTATTAAAAGGGAAACTCGAAATTATAACATTTCGATTGTCGAAACAATTTAACTTCTTTTTATGTTTCACTTCCTATCTATTGTTCCTTAATTAGTAACTAGTTCCAAAGTCCATATATCCAGATGAATCTGTAAATCAAATTTAGCCATAAGCAAATTTTATAGCATCTATATTTGTTATTTTAAACTGATACGACATATTAAATTAATCAAGATTACATCTCAAATTGTATGTCTATAGATAAAAATTAAATAGATATGTTATTGAAAACATGCTTAAGGTCACAAGAAAGTTTTATTTACTATTCGTGTTCTGAATAATAGGTGTCACCCGCATTTAATCGGATGAAAATACTACCAGTCAAAAACGAATGTGTGAATAAATTTATATGAGGCCGAATTCTATTCATCGAAATTGAAATAACGAGCACAAAGAGATTTTTAATTTAATCCACTCCGTCACGTCAGTCATTCCTTACAGAAATAACAGAGTATGTAACTAAAATGTATTTTAAATATAACAATATATAATGAATAAAAAAGTACTGGAACAAATAAACAAATATTTACTTTTAAGTCTAACTTAAGTGACTATACATATGTACATATAAGTAGGGATGAATATTTGAAATTATTAACATGTTTATATGTAGTACTTACATATATACATAATTTTCTGAACATACAGTAAGATCGTAAATATCTAAAAAAGAGACGAGCAAAACATAAAGAATACGTCTTAAAAAAAGAATGAAAAAACAATCGTCCTGTTCGTGAAAAGTTGTATGATGTATTACTTTCTGAGTTGTCTTATTAAACGACTTCTTTATAAAATAGATATATATATATATATATATATATATATATATATATATATATATATATATATATATATATATATATATAAGAAGTCTTCTCTTTAGAAGTCACAATATCTGCCCAACAGTAAAAATTAAATGTGGCAACAAAGTAATGAAAGAAAGCACAGCTTTTTGGTCATATATCTTCTTTTTAGTATCGTATGTTACAAAATAAAGATTCTTTTATTGTGTGTCTGCTCAGTAAATTGAATATAATTTAGACTTTAGAACAAAAATCACCACTATAATTTCTGTGTTCTTTATAGTCCCTTTAAAATGTAAACACTTCATTTCTTTTGTATACATAAGATCCTTAAAATATAATTCATAAACTTTCTTTTGAGGTTTTAAAAGCTTTTGTAGTAAACTAAAACCTAAAATGATAACTATAATAATTAATTAAAGTTTTAAATATCTTTAAGCAATCTGGGACTTAATTTTGTAATATTCTATTTTCTCTCCTTATTTTTCGTCAGATATTGTTAAATTTTATTTTGATTGTGCTCTGCGCTTCATAGTTAAAAAAGTGTGTTTAATGATACTAGGAATATGAGAGAGAGATAGAGAGAGAAAAAGGGAGAAGGAAGAACATATACGCAATTGTCAGAAGTGCCGGGACTTTTTTTCGTTGGTAGCTCGTTGGTGTGATAAATTAATCAATCTTAGATTTTCTGAGTGTGTTTATCTTTCGTTTATCTTATATTCAGATTCATAAGTTTCAACCGAGATACTTGAAAATTATTATTTATTTAAATTGTTTTTCTTATTTTTCTGTACAATAAAAAAATCCATAGTTGAACAGTACCGAATCTTACTATTAAGATAGATATTTCTGCTCTTGTTTCCAAGAATATATTTTTTACTTTACTCCTTAAATCATGCAAAATAACTGTAGTTTTGTTCAGTGAATCATTTCACTAAACCTAAAAAAAGCTTGCGAAACTAAATATTTATAATTGAATGCTCTTTGTAATATATGTTGCCAATTGTTTTAGTTCTGTTTTTGACAACTAACTTTAAAGTGCAATTGAATGGAAATTCCACAAAATTACTTCAAAAATAATGTTTTTATTTTATTGAAATTTATTTTATAGGAAATATGGAGTAAATATTGTTTTAGATCAAATGGCGATTAAAAGTATTTTACAAAGTTTAAATAAAAATAAGATTTTCGGATATTACAACGGCACGAAGTTTTGATATATGTATTTTTACAACTACATACTCCCAAGTTTATAGTGGCTTGGTATGTATATTATGTGTTTACACACTAAAGACATCGAAGCATACCTCAAAAATAGTCGTCTTAGTTTTATTAAAATGCGAAAATCATAGATATCATTGTTTTTTCACGTTGTTTAAATAATGCTAACTATTTATATATCTTAAATATTCAGCGAAGTTAGTGGAAATGTGACAACAATCAGGGGTTTTAAAATGTAGTATACGGGAAAAATTGTCTCATGTTACATACATACATTTTCAACTTAATAATACTTACTCCTTCCAATCAAGATACTGTGCTCTAAAAAATTACTTTCCAATCATCACATTAATTTGGTAAGATATTAAACGTGATACTATACGTCACCTGATTCCTTACACTTCAATACAATAAGTTTGTTTAAGACTGATCTGCTTTCTTTAGATAAAATTTTAATTAAGATGAGACATAATTATGATGAAAGTGTTAAGTGCATTTACAAATAAAAATCTATTATATACAGTTGAATAGCTTAGTTTGAAACTGTCAAATGTAAGTGGTACTGTATGGTATATTTTAATTCAGGTTGAAGAATTAGAACGTGATATTACTCGTTCTGCCAACTAGATGGGCAATTAGCATTCGGGTCATAAATACGGCTTGTCAACAGTACACAAATTTCACCGAGTACAGACTCAGTCTTTAGTAAAAAAGTCTCCATTGTCTAATTGTAGCTGTTATAAATATAAACGCCTTCAGACTAACTCTTTTGTAAAGTACCGTATTTTATATTGTAATGTTAAAGTATTTTAATGAGACCGGCCAGTCGCTGGTGTGCCCTGTCGCTGACAGATCCGGGTTACATCAACATAGCGGCCGATGGCTTTCGCAGTGGTTTTAATGAGTAGGGGCCTGCCCAGGTCGAGTCTCACACATCTCTTCCGGCCCCACCACGGCGGGTTGGACGGCTCGTAAAAAGAGTTTCCCTGGGACATCAAAAAAAAAAAAGAGTGCTAATGATCATAATGATTAATATTATATACCTACATGCAATACAACTCCGTATAACAGTTTATTAATGCAAACTAAAAATTAATAACCTTATTTAAAAAATCTTATAAACTTTTACACAATTATAATTGTTTTAACATGTTAGTGATAAAAAAATTGTGCAATAACTATTTTTGAATACGAAGTAGTGAAATTTCTAATCTTATTTATTTTAATTTTTATATGAAATATAATAACAAAAACTTTGTAAATATTTGTAAATTTTTTGTTGTAAGACAAATTGCTAAGCTTCAAGCAGAGCGTATGTTATTTAAAAAAAAAACCACGTGGTAGACAAAAACACATTATCATCTACTCAGGAATTAACTGTGTCATAAATGTAGCGTCATATTCAATTAAAGTGAGTTTATCATCATTGCAATGCACCAGAGAGTCGTGTTATATTTCAGGGTTGACACAGTGGATGATTATAAATTAACGGAAAAAATATGTTAATGTTCGTGAGGATGTAAGTATGTAAGTATTTTTGTTGGTCTTACACGGAGAAACTACTAGATGGATTTCGATAAAACCTCGCAATAATATAGACTACGTATCAGAATAATACATAAGGTATAATTTATCGTGGACTACCATTTAGTTTCCGCAGAGCAAAGCATAATAGTTGTTTTGTGTACTCGTATGATGTCAAATAACCCAGAAAATGGGTGTCGTTGGCATTTGGTTACGTTATCTATAGTTTTAACACGCTATAGACTTCTCTCTAAAGTAACTCCGCTGGTCTCCTGGACCAAAACTAGTAAATAATAAACTTTAATTTAAATTTGATTCCATTTGAATTTATATTTGCATTATACTCGTATTGCCATCTTAAATAATAATTCGTGACAACAGTTTTATGTCTATATAAATTTAAAATGAAGAAGAAAACATATAATTAATGATTCAAGTGAAACAACCAAGATTCTTTTAAACAACCTTCAGAACAATGCACTCCAGTTGCTTTACTAATTGGTACACCGACTCTTATTTGACTTTGTTGTTTATATGTACACATATGTATATTTAACCACCATGCGGAGCCCGTTTGGTTACCTATTAGGTTTTCTTGGGAAAATCCTAATCAAATATTTCTTACCTCCCAGCATAGAAAAAAACATAGTGAAGAAGCCACCACCTATATTCTATTCTTATTAAAATAGCTTTAATTTTGTAGCAAAGTTAACCTTATACTTTGTGAGCTCGATGACGTAGTTGGTTAAGCACTTAGAATGCGATAATTCTGATTCTGGAGATTCTAATTCATCTCGTACCGACAAATCTTTTATTCTATATTTCCTATATGAATTTTTATTCATGTGTAAGCTTAAAATAGCTGTAATTTAAGTAAATATGTTCATAGACAGTTACATAAATCTGTATGTATTCATATGTAATGTACAACCCTGTATAATATGCAGAAGCACGCTTCATTACAGTGAACTATGTGTGAACATCCGTGATTATTTTCTGCTCTGTCGTCGGTGTGTACGTTGATGTGTGGCGCGCGTTGCTTCATTATTTTATTAGTGAAAGAATTTAATTAAGCGGAACATCTGTATCTTTTATTGTTCGAAAATAAAGCCCATAGTAATTTTATTACGAGTTGCATTACAGAATTACTCTTTGTGATTCAGTTGTTGAGGTTCTGTGTTCTTTTCACTGATGTAAAACTTCAGGAAATATATATATATAAAAAAAAGCGAACGTCACCAACGGAAGGAAGTGACAGTCCGCTTGACGTAACTCGGGGAACTGGATGTATGGTACTAAGATCAGCGAATTGATCCGCCGTGTGTGGCATGCACCACGTTGTCCGCGGAACGTCGTGTGATTTCGATTAATACTGAATACGAACGTTGTAATTGAACCATGGTTATTGAGTGTAGTTAATTGTAGTATGTGCTAATTAATAGTTTGAATTATAACGTCGGTTACCTATTCGTCAAATGTCAATTATTTTCCTATTGCCCATCAACCTACGCCACTATAGATCAAGGAAATAATCATGATAAAGGTCAAGTTTCTATATATAAATAGCAAAACATATTTTTTGCAGTAAGATTAGTAAGAAATTGGTTTATATTTTCATAATAGTCAAATAACTTTTCAGAAAATTCATTTTATGTTTTATATAATATGTAATCTTTTAACCTAACGACACGGCCATTGGTATATTGTAGAATAGGAATGTCGGCGCTTTAATAAGGGAGACTACGTGAAACGTTTGCCCTCTGGCTACCCAACCTAAATTTTGGTTTCAGACCCAGGAATAACCGAAATTATCAACCGCTTGCTCTAACCGAAGTAGTAGCTTTGGCGGAGTAGTAGGAAATAAAACTGCTTCATTTGTGATAACATAACATTATACACTGCAAAAGTTTAACGTATGCCCCCGTTAAGGCAGATTTTCCTTACAACAGAAAAACCCTGAGCAGTCGCTGCCAATGATGGTTCCCGTATGTTCAAGCCCTGTGTGGTTTCATCCGAATTTCCTTCCGCAAACACTCTTGTTTCCTAAGGGGTTTTAACTAAATTAGTGAACAGATTTTTGAGGATTCGGTGACTCAGAAGAGATACTTCTGATAGTCTGCGGTTATCACAATAAACTTAGAGTGCCTTAAATTCATTTTAATGGTATATAAAAAAGTTATAACAATCATAAAGGACAAATACAATGATGAATTGCATCTATCGGTCTTTTTAACGTCACTGATTTAAAAAGTAATATAATAAGATAAAAAATATCGTGAAATAAAATAATTGTGTTTTCTTTGTTATAAATGAGAGAGAAAACTGCATTTTAAAGTTTTGAGACTTTATGAAAGGAATTAAGACGGTAAACCAAAAATGCCACAAGCAATTTAATTAATTTCCTATCTTAGTTCATCGAATTCCCAAGTTATTGAGAAGTTTATAGATTTTTACACTTTAAACAAATATGTATGTTTATTAACATTTAAAGTGTAACCACGGCTATATAACTTGAAGTAACGGTGTAAAGTAAAGTACACTTGGCGTTCTTTGCAAAAATAAAGTAAATGGGCCGCATTTTGTTGTATTCAATTTCCATTTTGTTTTTCGATACCAGACAAGCCCACTATCTGCCAGTAAATGTGAATTAACTCTGGCTCCAATTTATCAAGGTATTCGTTGTTTTTGTGGACATACAACAAAACCCTAAAGAAATGGTTTCGAAGCTTTCATTTTGCTTTTAATGGACCACATGCTGTTAGTTTATTGCAGTTTTCTTTCTTAAGTCGCTAGTTTTATTACGTAGACACTATATATGGAATCAGAAACATGTGTTTTCATAATTTTTATCAATAACGAAAAGTAGTTAAAATTTGAAAACGATTTTTAATAAAATTATGAATAATTAATTGATGTCATGTCAGTATTCCTATAAACCATGTTTTATAGCAAAATCATAATATATTAATTATTTAACATAGACAACAATTGAAAACAATTTTTAAACTTTTCAAAGGAAAGTGTAGCTATAGTGATCTCTGATATAAAACTTACTTTAGATGCATCTTATTTTTCGACAAAATTTACTTATTCAAACAAAGTCAAGAAGAGCGTTTTAACCATGTTTAACAGTCAATTTTAATTAAGTTTATTACAAAACGTTTTGTATTTAAAACATAAGTTTGGCTTAAACATTGAAATGAAAATGAGTAAGGAAACAATATAAAAACCGTTTTTTAGGTATAGTCACGTGTATAATGTTATTATGTTTTCTTTTATTCAATACAGTTTCTAGGGTTTCATAATAAACGTCATCTATCCATCGGATTAAAAATGTTTTTCATTTGAGTTATTATTATTCATTCGAATTTCAGTAATTTATTTATATATATTACAATGAATATTATCATATATGTACATAAGTGTTTTCACGATTTTAATATAATTCTTAGATTTAAAAACTACTAAAAGACCATAAAACGAAACCCATTCTTAATTCTTTATTGTACGTGACGCTATTATTCAGATTGATATAATATAAAAAGCCCATTAATACACATGTTACACTCGCAGTTTTATTTTTAATTTTTCTACCTCTTTTTTGCTTATACTAGATCAATAAATGTGTTATTCCTAACTGGATATGTCTGTTTTGTTCTATAAAATTTAAATATACATTATTGATATACAACTATCACTAGTTTGTCGTCAGATGTGATAACAAGAAATAGTAAAAGACATTGAAATTACTAAAAATTTATCCATCTTATTCACGTGATTATACAATTAATTACTAACTAGAGGTTATCTTTATTTATAAATATACATTTCAAAACTTTCATCAAGACAAAAACCACATAATAATAAGATTAATATTATTAAGAAGGGAATCAAACTCAGTCAATATTATTGATAAACTGGGCACTGTTAAAATATAAAAATCTACTTGTACAAATAACACCTTAAATCGTAAATATTGTAAAAACTGAGAGCTCTGATCAACACGCAGTAGTCCGTCCAGAAGGAGTTACAGTAATTATTAGTCCAGTAATATTTAAGTTTTTTTTCTTCTTTTCAAAGCGTATATTTCAATTTTCTTCTTAGAAGAAACTGTAAATCGACTCTTGCGCTTGGTCATTTATAATTATCTCGCATTGTTATACTAAAGTTATGTAATACCTTTTCAAATTATATTCAAAATGAATATTTATTTTTCAGATTAACTAACCGTTTTTATTAGTTTCTTTTACAATTTTTTATTACAAAAAATCACTTCCAACTCATCTGCCCGTGAACACAGTTAACGAAAAATCGAAACGTCAGGGAAATATACAATATTAAAATGCGTAGTATATTCTAGAAACGTAGAAGTACTATTATATTAAAACTTTGTTTTATTTTAAATATATAGTGGCGATGAACTTCGATAACGTTTTTATAATTTTTAAGTTTGTTTTTAAATGATATAATATAATAATAACAATCCATTATTCATTATATATTTATAATAAAAAATAATCCTTATTCTAAAAATAATTTATTGGAACAAGCCTTATTAAAATTCCTAATTGCTAAAACAAATAGTATCATACTTAATTCTATTAAAAAAGTTTATTATATGTGACCGATTATTAAATAATTAGAATTATATTACATAATAAATAAAATAGACGAAATTGAGATAAACTAAAATAAACTTTTATCTTTTTAAATATCATTAATAATTAATTAGATCTGGTAGCAGATGAGGATGCAAGGATGAAAAATAAGTATTACTATATAATAACTATATTCAAGTTATTATGAAGACTTATCAGTAAATACATTCTAAACAGATGTCTGTAAGTCAGCGGTCCATTTAAGATTAAATATATTATTAAGATACAGGAAATAAAAATATATATCAGCGCAAGATTGGGTCCGACGAATAGATAAGAGGTAAAAGAATAAAAAGTAATTGTTATGTAAAAAATAATCTATGTTTATTACAAAGGATAACTGCATAATACATTTTCTAAATTTAACAATGATTCCGTACCAACTTATGATTTATATCTTCCATAATACTATATTTCTTAATTTTATTTCAATATGAATTTAATCAAATGTTGTAGCAAATCTGTCAGTTTAACATTTTGTACTATGTTTGAAAACATTTTCAAAATAGTCATGTTATAATGATAATTACTATAAAGCATCAATGAATGAACACTTATTTGATAATTATTTTTGATTTTCTATTTATCCATCTTTATACTATTTATAAATGAAAAAACTGTTGCACGGGTTTGGTAAAATTTTGATGGAATGATAGTGTAGACGAGGAAAAAGAGATAGGATAATTTTTATCTGATCTATAAAGAAACAATAATGAAGTTGAAAATAAAGTAGTGTTTTACATGAGATAAATGTTTAATATTCTTAAAGTATAACATAAATTATAGATTGAATAAAGACATGAAAAATGTTTGAAATCAAAGTAGAATCGAATTTCATATAATACATTCGTTGAAAACGTTAGTCATCACAACAAATAACCTATATTTTCTCTTTCTACAAGCTTAAAATCGTCATTCAAATGTAAATCACGAGTAAGCAGAATTCTAATAAAGTGAAACGAAACGAACACTACTATATGTAATTTGTATATATGTGGATTGGTGTTTGTATTTCGCTAATTAAATTACGTAATTTCGTCTTTGTGTGGATTTTAACTAACTAATGTTAACTAAAACTCTCTTATGCTTGAGGCATTATTAAATACGTGATAATAGAATTTCTATAACAAATACGTGTTTGAAGTTATTATTTTTTAATGAATTTTTATAATTAAAGGTTCATACATTATTGTTACATTAGGATTAGGAACAACAGTAATAAATCTTGATTTTATTAGCAGAATTAAGAGAGACCGATTTGTATCAAAAGAAATAAATTTCATAGAGAAACTAAATCTTGAGAGGTGTCTAAGATATTATCACCAAAATATTCTAGTTACTTTTACCAATATTAGCTTATGAAATTCAAAGGTATCGAAAAAATTGCCAAATCTAATTCTAGGTTAATGATATGTACAACTTTTAAATGTTACTTGTTGCTCGCTTTGTTCATAAAAAAATAATTACGAAATACCTCTTTGAATATGTTTCACACCTTTAGTCTCACTAAGGTATTTTGGTATTCATGATGTCAAAATTGTGTTATAATACAAAAACTTATAAAAGAAAATTAATGTTGACACAAATGATATTCCTTGGCTGCAATATTAGAATGTAATAAGATATTCCTTATGTGAGATGCTTATGGTATAAGACTTCTAAAGTATAGTCATAAATGATAAGACCGTTGAAACCGTAGGGAAATGTCCTAGCAGCATTTTACCCATCTCTTAGGAAATATACACGTCAAAAGTATTGTTATCACATAAAAATATAGTATCAAAATGTTAACGACAGATTAAACGTAAGGGCTTGGTTACTTTATAGAGGCAGATTAATTTAATACAGGACCCTCTACAATTTTAGAAACAGAATATCTCTTTATAATGATTTTCTGAACTGCGTTCTTTGATATATCACGAATAATACTATTGTGTACATATAAATATTCACACTGAAATAAATAAAGCGCTGTATACCCAATCCTAAGAATAAATTACCATTTGTATGAGTTTGCTTTGTATTAACAATTCTCAAATCGATTTTTTTTTTATATTATCTGTATGTTAGACCACAAAAGAAACGAGAAATTAATTTTTTCATCAATATTTAGGCAATACTTCTACTAAGATGTTTAATACTCTGCAACTCGTAACTGAATCTCCAGTCTACCACTTGCATCCTATTCATAATATTAAAAGGTAAGTTATTTAGACGAAGATAAGTTATCATATCATACAGAGGGCGCTAGTTCTCCTCATAAGAGTTTCCATTAAACGTTAAAACACTAAAAATTATGAAAAACATGCTAAATGTAAACAATAAAGTGTAAAACCAATTGCTTAGTATTTGGACATTTAAATTACTGTACAGAAATATTGTTAACAAATTTTATACAGATGGCGCTAGTTGACTATCATTAGAATTCCCAATAAATATTAGAATATAAATAACGTTAAACTTAGAATTGTGAAGTAGACAACAATTTAAATCATTATAAATAATTATTACTAACATTAATAAATTTTGAGAAAACATACTAAAACAAACAAATATAGCAAGAACATTAACAACAAGGAGTTTCAAACATACATTTTAAACATATATTTTAAAAAGTACGTCTGAATGTCAATGTTACCATATAAATGATTATAAATATTACAGGATATGACAATAAAACGCATGTTGATATATGTATATAGGATTATAACAAAAAAACATTAAAAAATACAGTTTGTTTTTTTAAGCCAGTACTTTTAAATAATAAATAATAAATTCTGAATTTTTTGGCAGTCGAAATTCTTGAAAAAAAATTGGCCATATCTCTTGACCACTGGGCAATAAATTTAGTAAACGTAATAATGTAGTGTAAGACGACCTACAGTTGCTGCAGTTTATTGACCGTGGTAAATCAATTAATAACAAATTAACATTTTGTAAGTACCTATATCTTTTAAATTTGTTTGAAAAGTAGAAGACTCATAAAACAACTTGGAGAAAATATAGTACAGCCTGGAAATACTTAAAAAATATGTTAGATAGTTTTGCTTTCTTACTTTACGTTAAAAATAAGGTAGATTTTTTTATACGTTAGGCCTTTGCAAGATAATATTAAGTTATGAAGTTGATGTTTATTTTTTATTAAGTCTTTATTTTTATAATAAACACCAAGCTTATCGTATTTTAAATCGAAAAAAAAAAAACAAACAATGATTATTTCGAATCTATTGAGATGTCTTAGTATTTTTATATTCTATTTTTAGTTATGAAATATGTCATTATCAGATTCCTTGTGGAAAAAATAAAAACGATATTTTAGTAGAATTACATAATTTAACGGGAATCTCTAAAAAAATCTGTATAGCATGGACTGTTTTCGATTGATACGTACATTTTCTTTGTGTAGTTACTTACTTTAGAAACTGTTGGTTATTATAATTTCCATCATTTTGTATGCTTAGTAAGAAAAATTATACAACATTACGTATAAAAAATAATATTTTATTTTCGGACAACTCCGTTACACGTGAGAGTAAGGACAATTTGTAGAAAATAGGAAGCAATTCACAGCCGTCTGTTACAAAGGGTTGCTTAAGATAAAAATAGTCGATTTAGGTTCTCGCCTCTCGAAATTGAAACAAATGGTCTCCCTGAACAGAACCCAATAACTGTAAATTAAAGCTAGCATAGTGTTTAATGCACAAGTTAGGAATGTAATTTATGGGTTTTTATCATTCTTTATTTACCATATTTAATATCAACTTCATTTTAGAATGAATTAATTTACAAAGTAGAATAAATAATTACTTTTAAAAATATAAATATTGTGTTGTGAAAATAAACTAAATTGTTGTGAAAATAAAACTTTAAACAAGATAAAAAATGAATAAATTACATGTATTACAAAAATTAAACTGTGAGTACTATGAAAATACTCTTTCAAAAAGAACAAACTTTATGACTAAACGACAGTAATGAATGCAAAAATTTGTACCAGTTTTTAGAGGATAATGTAGAGTATATTTGTAACAGTTATCGAGTGAAGATACTATTAGTTATCTTGTTGAACTTTAAGGAGCTCTCAGTGATCTTAGATTACCACTTTAGAAAATAGTTTTAAAAGTTAGCGTCCCCATAACATGTCTAAGAAACGAGCTCAGAGAGTGCGTTCGTAACCGAGGAAGACCTACTCAATACTAAAGATACGACTGTGTAACCAACCATATTCGTTTTAGTAATGAAAATCAAAATTGTCAAGATCACTTTCTTAAGAGTGAATTTTAATTTTAAATGATTATTTGATTTTTAAGGAAATGTAAGTTTTTTTTCATGATTTGATTAGTTTACACAAGTTACACACTTTACCCTCAACACATCTATCCATACATAATACATTTTTTCGTCAGTTTTCATTTTCCATTTTTAAAACGAATTGGCCCTATTTTATTTTGACTAGTTGACAATAAGTCACTTTTCTACTCAGAGGTTCATTTAGATTAAAATATAGCTTGTTCTGTATGTAACATTAAGCATTGTACATTATGAAATGTTATGTGTAAATTAAAATTAATCCAAATAAATTGTTTATTTTCAAAAATTAATACTTGTACTACATCCTAAAACTCCTTATTAGCGACGTTTTAAATAAGTTATTTATATATTTTATCATATTTATATTATAATACATCATTTTAGCAATTTTGTTTAAATATAAAAGCACCATACTTCAGTCAGGATAATGTAAGTATTTTAATAACAGTTTACGACCCTTATGATAAAAGATTTATGAGAGACATTTTGGACAAGACCTTTAATGAGACGAAACTACTAAGCATTCCATGGATTCACCGTGCGGGTGCCGGGTCCATCGCGTTGCAGGGAGAGGAGCTTCAACAGTGCCTGGGACTTGCGACCCAAGTGTAGGTTTAAGGGGCCCCTTAACTAACGCGCGTTATACGCTCACCTCCACTGTCCACTTGCTTACAAATGACGTAAAAAGCTTGTACCACACTTTCGTAATAACGTCCATTTATTAATCTTACATAATATTATTTCAATTTTATGAAAACTATACTTCAACAAACTTTACTGACATTTAATCTAAACTTGAACTCATTACGTATACATATTTAAAAATGGAGAGAAAAGCAGAACTAAATAACTGTAAATGTAAATTGTAAAATTCTTTTGGCTTGATGCCATGTCGTAAAAATCATTAAAATTTATTACATGATCTTTAAATGGATTTCAGCTGTATTTTATTGTAAGTTTTTCTATTATTTGTAAAATTAAAAATGTTTATTTCTTATCAAAATCGTTTCTCATTTTAATATCTCTTAAACTTCCCTTTATGAATTTCATGTCAAGACAATAAATATTTTTTACCTTTTTCTTTCTCGTGTTGAAGACAATACATTGAACTGTGCCTTTAGTGACCATTTAAAGTCAAAAAAAGTTTACTTATTTAATATTTTATAACACTATTTACAAAAAACAAGGATTTGTATATTACATATATGCAAAAAAAAAAATATGGTCAAAAACGTTGTTCAGATGAACGACTGTAAATAGGAATAAAATCATCTTGAAAATTTAACCGTTATCTTTGAGTAAGGAAACTAAGACGGAATAATGAATTCAAAGTTATAGACCGGTGCGATTGTGGGGTGTGAATTTCGATGTGAAGTTTAACAATGCAAAGGGAAAAATATAAATATAAAGTTTAAAAACTATTGTAGTAATAAATGTTTAGTTTCTATTAAGCAAAATGTAATTGTTTACTTAAATAATAGTGTTCCATAAAACGAATTTATTTAAAAAATCTAATAATTAAATTCTCTCTCTGAGATAGTTATAATAATGAATAATGTCATTTATTTTTTAACGTTTAAATACTGAATTTAATTTTATGTAATCTGATATCCCTTAAGAGAAATAACAAATGTGAGAGCATCATCAAAACGCATTAATATTTGAATTTTTGTTCATTA
Source organism: Danaus chrysippus (assembly GCA_916720795.1). NCBI lineage: Eukaryota > Metazoa > Arthropoda > Insecta > Lepidoptera > Nymphalidae > Danaus > Danaus chrysippus. The sequence continues at coordinate 909,926 of CAKASE010000080.1, read as the reverse complement.
TGAAATATTAAATAATCTTTATCATACAAACTATATTGAGATTAACTATTTTAATTTCGTATCTATAGTTTAAAATAAAAACAAAATATACGAAGACTTACTTAAGTAAGAAACTATATTTTTCGTGCCTTTATTTCTTTAACTTTAGACTTCAATATTCATCGTGTCATAGTTTTCATAACTATTGACTGTAACTTTTTATCATTGTTAGTACAGCTCGCTTTGAAATTTTGAATTTTTTTTCTCGTTAAGTTCCCTCAACAATAACTTATCCAGTAGCAAACGGTGCTAAAACCTAATTTGTGTGGTATGTTTTGTAAGAAAATGATATGGTGTGCGATTGATTTTTTTTTTGACTTAAATTTTTTCTTGAACTCATTTCTTTATCTGTATGTATGTATATTAGATCATGTAAGGAGCTCCATGTTAAAGATTTATTCATGAAGATTTATGAATTTGCCCAATACCAATAATTTGTACAGTATGAGTACATAAAATTATAAAACAAGAAAAGATTATAAAACGAAAGTTGTAAAAGCATTTTTATTTATAAAGGAAAACTTCTGTGCATCATAACCTTACAGATATAAAACTGTATATTTATAAGTGTACAAGTTTGCGTTGATATATGAATGTGATAATTATATAAGTATAAATAATATATTAAGTAAATAGAATCATGAACCAAATGTATGAAGAAAACTCCTCTCATATAAATAACAGTTCCATATAATTCATAGATAGTGAAATTGTATGGAAATTGAAGATATTATCAAAGTTATGAGAAATATTACACATGAAAATGCGCTACGTGCAAGCAGTTTAAAGGGTTGCAAGATATGTGAACCAATTTTTATGATAAATCACATCTTTTGAGAGTTTAAATCGAGGAATAAAAAAGGCATTAAATAAACACAAGGAATATGTATAACTCAAAATCTTTTAAGTATAATAAGGGCAACAACTAGTACTCTTTAGTCATCGTTCATATTATTTTTGCAACTAATGTCTTTTTATTAAAAAAGACTAAAAGGCTCAACCCCAACATGAGATAAAACTTAGCTTTTTTACAGAAGTTAGTTATTTTATCAGAAATGATGACGAGTGAGTAACAATAGTTGTTTAAAGTAAAATAAAAAAATTAAAGTAAGTATAAAAATTGTATATTATTGAAGTTAAGATATAAAAACCCCTTACATTTAATATATAATTAGAACAGACAATGTCTGCTTTTCATGAATTCTATATTATCCCCCAGGCATTAAGTCCTTTCTAAACTGTTTTAATTTATTTTATCCTGTTCATTATATGGTTCATATGGTTCACTTCCTTTTCAGAAATAAAAGAAATATTGTATTTAGGAAAAAAGATTAAATATAAATTTAAACTGCAAGTAATAATTGCAGGACAATTTTTTCTTTTCTGTCAGCGCAATAGGTTATGGGATACATAATAAATGTTCAAATGATGAACATTTTAATCCGACTGCAATATTTATTTCATCACTGTTTAATATACACACTTTTATTTATATATTATGAAAACATAAATTCTCTACGATAGTAAAAGGTAAACCACGCGGCTTACTGACCTTGAATACTCTATCATGGCACATTTCCTTTTTAATATGACATATGTACTAGATGATACTTGGATTAAAATATTTAAAACTATTTATTTAAAAACAATCAGATTAAAAGAGTGAACTGATAAGTTTCAGGAATGTACAAATACATTATTATGTATATTAGTATGTATAAAGTGATCAATTTCGTCTTGATTCTTGGTGACTTTTATTTAAAGAAACGTAGAAATGCCATCCACCGTAGTAAGTGTACTGTTCAAATGTGGACGTATATAGAAAAAGAAAATAACTGGCTGGCTAAGTGGTCCAAAACTATTATTTCTGCCAGCATACGATCTATAGAAATTTAAATTTAAACGGTTAAAGTGGGTGGTGCGACACTGATTTAATAAATAATCACACAAATGTATAGGTCAGATAGATCACTATCTGTTGTAACAGAAAAAACAAAAACACAAAACACACAAAAAAACAAACACTAGATTATGGATTAGCGTGAAAGAGACTTCTATTTGAATATACATATTATTTATTATAGTCATGAGTAATTTTGATGTAAAAATGTTTTTTTTTAGATATGTGGGAAATTTAATTATTTGTTTATTGAATACACTTACCACGTACGTACGTACGTACGTACCGACAAAATATTAATAAATATTTATATTATATTAAAATAAGACGGATATCGTTATATTTAATCATTTAGACATTGAATAAGATTCGTAAAACAATTTAACGATGTAAGATTTTCTTTAATAATTAAAGGATTATTCAAAAACTTCTCTTCACAAATGGTCTCACGATAATTGTAATGAGACTTAATTAAGGGATCACGAGAAAATTTAAAAAAAAAACCTTAAAATTTGTACGAATCCATAATACACTTTGGAGCATGGCATTACTTAAGGTATATTATGCGTTACGTCCATTGTAGGGAGACAGATTTTGCTATCTTGTTATTAATCAACTTCAAAAGAGGAGAAAGTTCTCTTTGTTTATGTATGCAATCATATTTCTCAAATACAACAAGAAAGATATAAGAAACTCGTTTATAAATACAATCTTCTAACCTTACCTATCTTTTAATAATAAATTCTAAATATCTATACAAATATCGGCTACACAAGTAATGTAGATAAACGAAAACTATTTTATTTACGTTCCAACGATCTAATTTAATACCCAAATAAATATACACAATTATGTACTATTTATAATTTTATTACTTTATTGGACGTTAGTAATGAAAAAAATCTTCAAAGAAGGAATGACGCGTAATTTGCCTTCCACGAAATTTTGAGTTCATGTCATTGTGATCGTTGTACATGAATGGCCATAACAGTTAGTTCGGTTTAGTTATTACGAGTGAATATCTTGTTTATTTCCACGAACATTTTTGTGTCTTATTTTAATATTTTAAGACTCCATAATCACATATCAAATCACACTTAACGTATTAAAACTTATAGTTTTCATGATCTGTCCAAAATAAAATCTAAATACATAAAAATTTCAACTTATTATCAAGTTTGGATTTAATAATATTAATTCATTATTTAGTAGGTTATGTTTTTTAAAACATGAATTACAGAAATAAATCACAGTTCAAGAAATTAAATTTTTTACCATAACATTATAAAAACTTAATTAGTTTCATTGTTTTATAAAAAAAAGCGTAAGGCGAAAAACGAAGTTATTATTGGATTTTTTGTATGCAAATTCTTTAATAAATTCATCTAGTTAAATACACATAATTCTTGTGATTCAGCCTTTAAGAAATCCATATCGTCTTTTATAGCTAAATTTACGATATTTGCTACAGTTTATACTTTTTTATCTTGTCTTTTATGAATGACAACAACTTTATGTACTGACTTTACGTTTGCCAACTAGTTTAGCGGTAGCTTTTATATCAGTGCAAAGCCTAACTTATAAAAGTATTCCGTGCCAGAAATGTATTCGATGAGAAAAAGATAAAAATTAGTCATTTTTCTGTGGTTCTGGATTATTTATGAAATTATTTTGGATAATTTCCAATTTAAGATTTGCAAACAAAAACTTTTAGTAGCACGAAATCTCATTTAAATTGCTGTAACTATAGTTATTTTTTATTGAAGATATAGCTTTATTTAGGAACTACGTAACATAAAAATGTAATGCATCACAGTAAGGAAATTCGCATAAAGTGTATGAGGATGAATTGTGAGTCAAATTTGAATATTGTAACATTTTTTTGTAGTCACACAAGGGAATATGAAATCATATGTTAGAAAGCCTAGATTTAAAAATCTAATACATGATACTCTCGACGATAAAATTTAAATGGTTATTAAATCTCTGGGGTACACATATTTGCTTATTTATTTTAGCTTATAGGTACACTATACCTAAAAAAACTTTATGAGTACGACGTATTAATTTTGATTTAAAATTTTTGGGTATATCGGTATTCTAAATCCGATCATACTACACAGCTCCACAGATTTTTACTTCTATATACATAAACTTAGCTAGTAGAAATTCCACCTGAACATTAAGCTCAACTTTTGTGAAACATTTATATATATATGTGCAAAGGAGAAAATATATATGAATCAATTAAAAAATAAAATAAATTAAATATTTTATTTACATATTATGTAAGTATCTATAGTATGTAAATGTATATATTTATAATGAGTATGTATATTATATTATTATATAAGTATATATTTATGGTATATTTATTTATGTATCGTATATATATATATGGATGTATATATATATATATATATATATATTTTATCTATATTTATAATTTGTACACCCCTACCATCCTATCTCTCTCCTCTACCAAAGGTTGCCTGGAAGAGATCGCTGTTTTAGCGATAAGGCCGCCTATTGTACATTTTTCTTTCTTTATTTTACTCCTATTATTTGTCTATATTGATGTACAATAAAGAGTATATAAATAAAATAAATAAATGAATCTTTAAGTAAAACTGCATTTTCTACGATACTTTTTAGTCCCCAAGATAACACTCTCAGCATATTTTATATTTCCAGCTACGAGATTACAATTGTCTATCTAAAATTATATTACAAATTGATAAGATATGTGTAACATTCAATATTAACAGAAGGGTATAATAAGTCAAAAACTTTGAAGTTTTTACACAACTCAAATAATTATGTTTAACTATTAAACCAAAAACTAAGTTTTACAAAAGCTTGAAGGCCTTTCATAAAAAACAAAGCGTTGCCAGTAAAGTTCCGTCATAGCGATTTACTAACGACGTACAAGTCCTTTGGGAGAAAAATGCTCAGCGCTGTTGTTTACATCCACTTTGACGTTATAAATGACTTCGGTATAGAAGGTTTTTATGGCTGGTGTGATTTTAGTTGGTTCATGTTGGTGCAATAACATTTAATGAACAATTTCTTTTATTTTTCTATAAATTAAATTCGACTAAATGAGAAAAATATTAATTTAGTCGCGTGATTGTGGTTGATGATAAAAATGGTATCATATTAACATATAAGAAATTTCTTTATAAAATTAGAATACGCTTGAAAAAGTTATATGTTTCGTGACCATTTTTCTGCACGAAATACATATAATAAAAACATCAACCCTCTAACTCTCGACGACTGCCTAGATTTTGAGGACAAGAAATACACATAATATTTATTGGTCTTAACTTTAGAAATTATTTCTAACGACTCTAAGTTTTTCCTTCCATCTGGTTTTAAATAAATTGAAGTAAAAATAAAGTTAATTATTATTAAATTGTCATGATCCGTTGTTTTTTATAAAATATGAATTAATTATTGATGCCCAAAACCATATTAAATTCAAAAATCAATTACAAACATATTAAAATTACTACTACAAGATGTGGTATTGTGAGGAACCGTGTAACGGTGGTAGTTAACTATTCCTAATTAATTATTTAATAAAATAACTAACGTAATGGTTGCTGAATACAAGATTGCATCAAAGAAGAATTTATGTACTCTTAGTCTTTTGGGTGTTTAAACAATTTTACCCAATATATGTATATTATTGCTCTAATGTGAAAGTTTCATTATAGTAGCATATAATGAAAGTCGTATTTTTTATCAATTTAAAAAGATTTAATTACTAATTCATAAATATATTGTCATTAATTTACATATATGTATAATAAAATATACATAAAATACAAATATTATTGCTTATAATTACAAATATATGTATGTATAATCTTTGTAATACTTTGAGCAAAATAAAATTAAGGAAATATAATAATATTGTATAATAAGACCATACAATAAAAATGTATCACACCAACTCCGCATTTTGTAACTAATGAAACTTGAGTTTGTCTTAAGACGTTGATGTAGTTTTGTTGAGTTCATTTCATCTTAAAGAGTTTGTTCCCAGAAAAAACTTTTATCAAACAAAACGTCATAAAATAAGGTTAATGGTTAAGAGAGACTTTGCTATTCTAGTACTAAAAGTTATTCCTCACAAATAATTCATTAATATATAATAAGAAATGAAGTTTTATCTTCTTTTTCACATTTCTTGGTGTACACAGTCATATATTACATATATAAGCAACCATAGACCTACATATAAGTGTACGTACACGCACAAACATATAAAGACATACGTACACATTCTTTCATTATAGACAAGAAAATACAATTATATTTTGTACTTGTATTCTTAAAAGTCACCATAAAATTTTTGTTTCATTTTTTTGAGAAGAATTTTTCATCACAATTTTCTTCAGTTATTTGCTCATTACCGAATGATCATCTCATTCTTGAACTACCCGATTTTTGTATTACCTCTTCTTTTTTAAAGGTGGACGTACATGCATGGGAAATAAAATTCGGTATTAGATATAACTATTTTAACTTTTAAAAAGAGCCATACACTTACCAGCTACAAGAAAAGAAACATGATTAGGCAGGGGATATAGATGCGATTTAAACATTAACTAAAAAAGAACATACGAATCTTTGTTACTAAAGAAATGTAATTACATAAATAAGTTTAAAAACTATCATGTTTTTATTATTAAATTTGACTATTTAAAAGTATTGTTTAAACTTTGACGACCCTTTTAAAATGTTATATTCCTAAAAATATAATGTTTCAATGGATGAGAATATATTTTTAGGATTGTATTGTATAAAATAATGGAGTCTTAGAAGACAGTCTTACGTTTATTTCAATAATCTAATAAATGTACTATAATATAATTACTAATTATTTGCCTTTCAATAAAACCTTGTGTTTCCAAAAAAAAAATATATAAATTTCAAAGAGAGATTTCTTTTTCAAAAGTTTGTTTTATTCTATTAAGTAAGCATAAGTGTCTAGGCCTGATAAACCGAATCATAATACCTTTATTACAATTCCTTTCAATCCTTTTTCTGAGCCAAGCTTAGATAAAGTTTTTGTAAAATGTATACCGGACACGTCTTCATCTATTCAATTTAACATTTGTTTTTCATATACATGATTTAGTTATAAATTCGGTGAGATTTTTTTATACTGAAAAATCTTTAAAAACTGTACTTGAAGTGATAGTCGTGAAACTACATACTAAGAGATTTGTATAAGTCTTTGTAAATGAACAATATAGGTTTTAAAGAATAAATTTTTGAGTTCTAGCGTAAATAAATATGAACAGATTTCGTTTTGTATCAATTTTTTGATACGATAAGAATCATGATATGAATGATATGTAATTATAATAATTTAAATTTTTGACTGCATCCATGTTTATTACTAAATTTACTTAGAAATATATTAATAACTTTGGTTTATTACGTACGTTACTACTTTTATTTCTGTTAAAACCTACTTTGAATTTCGTTTTAGTTACTACAAATAATGAGTATAACTTTTGTAAGCTAAACTTTAATATTAATCAAAATCTTAAGTTATTTAGTAATTCATTGTATTAATAAATAATAATTTTTAATTAATTGTTTAAGTCAATATGAAAATACCTTTAACTTATGTAAGTTATTTAAACCCTTTAAAATTAATTTCTGATATAAACCCTTTTTTTTTTAACCCGGGGGAATGTGCTCTACACATACCCGACCTAGCGGGGACTGGGCCGGGTTATGTGGGGATGGTAGTCCAACCCTGAAGGGGGAGGACGGACGCCCCTGAAGGGGACGCCCCGACCCACTAAACCTAACCGGGGTATTCCACTCCTCTCCGCTGAGGCGTCACGGGTTCGCTATAGCGCACCGCAACGCAACGGCTGTCAGATGTCCTGACTCACTTCAAAATATGAGAGACGCGCATCACCCTAACCCCCTAATATGGGCGACGGAAATCCCCGTCCGCCACCCATAGGCTCCTTTCTGATATAAACCCGCCATAAGCCGAGATTGTGAAAATGAATTTGATCAACATTTACTATGTTGATCAAAAATTTGTAGGACAAACATTTTTGGTAAAAGTGAAATAAGTGTTAACGATTTCATCGAAAATTTTAAATTACATACCTTTTTATGTTTTGTTTTAGTGCTTAAATAAATATATTATTTTTTACTCTTTTTATTCTTATAATGCATATTTTTAAGGGTTACAGGACAGCATGTTCTAGATGTTTTAAAACTCAAAAAACACTATTAAATAATTACCAGTTACGCATTTCAAATAAAAAAGAAAGAGAAAAGGAGATCCAATTAAAATATGTAACAGTTATTTAAATAAAATTTAATTGTGTCTGTTTTATCAATTTAATTTTGTTATTATATTTAAAAAATTAGCCCTTAACAAAAATAAAGATATGTAGGTATGTTTAAAATAACTATTTATATATTAATAGCTTAACCAGAAATGCTAAAAAACTTTATACTTATTTACTTTGCTTAAGCAAGAAACAGCTATTTTAAGCTTACAGCTGGATAAACCTGTCCTGTCTGTCTGTCCTGAAATACCCGGTACCAAACTGTAAACAGTTTAGTTTATATTAAAAAGACTGTTTAAAAAAAAATCACAGAACCGGCTCAAAGGATTTAAAAGACCGAGTAAAAGAGAAAAAATACCATACCATATAAATACGCACCAAAGGCAGCTGATTAGAAATTGACGACAAATAATACAACTACGAGGTTGGGAACTCTAAGCATTGAATATTTCAAATTAAATTGCTTAATATTTATTTGAAGTTAATATTGATTCGATTGATTGATCGATTTCGGAGAGAAAGGGTTTAGTATTTATAATTTTTTGTATAAGTAGGTACAAATGATAATGGATACGTTGTAATTAATTAAAATCGTAACATTCACTGGCCGTGAAGTTTAATATATACCCAAATGTTATAAGAAGTGGTTGTATATAAAAATGCTTTAACAAATCAAAACCCCATCGGCTTATTGGTTACATTACATTAACAATGACGGTCATCATCATCTTATACCTAATCACTCTTTATGAGATATAACGAACTTATGTCTATTTATAAATCTAGCATGGAATTGGATAGAAGTTTTAATGATCGATTTCTCATATAAATAACTTTTAGATGTATGTACGAGTGTAATATTTCAAAAAGAACGATCTACAACTTAATTAGAAATAAAATAAAAAAAGGAATAACGTATTTTTCTTAAATTTCTTTGCAAACTATGATATATTTATTTATTTTACGGAGCACTAAGAATTTATAACGAATAATAATAATAATATTTCAATATAACTTTCAAACTTTCTTGAAATTATTTACTTGTTAGTATCTTTAAGTAGTTACATCCATAATAAATATCTTAAATTATATAACGTATTTACCAATTACTTTATTTTATCGATTTAGAACAATTCATTTCATAATAGAAATCTTGTGACTTATAATATTTAAGATAATAAATACATTTCAAGAGCTCACAACTATTTAAACTTTTTCTTTCCTACTTGAAAATTTTACTAACCATACTATGACTAGTGACTATTAAGATTGCAATTTTGAGAATCTTGTAATTTTATTTATTTATCTTACATTCAGTTTCTGATTATATATTTCCATTCATTGTTATTTATAACGTAGTTACTTTTTAAAATATTATTTTGCATTAATTAATAATGAATTCTTTAATTAAAAACCAGGATCAAAAACCAAGAAAGCTGTTTTCCTTTTCTATTTATTTGTATTTCGTTTTACGACTATAACTTAAGTAAAAAAGCAGCTTTGCAGTATTGTCGGTAAAATAATGTATCACAGTGACCACTGCCACTTTGAAATATGATGTGGGTTACTCTATAACGTTTCATTAGGATTATTAAACAAAAAGTAATAAAAATAAGATGTGTAAAAATGTATTTTGTAAAAGTAATTGCCTTTATATAATAAATTGAATCAATAATAATTTATTTAGATAATTGCTTTCTAATTTTTTTTCTATTTTAAGTATAATTATTTGATATCTCAAACAAAAAAACAGCTATTCTATTAAATGGTTGTATTCATATATTACACATAGAAAGTAATTAAAATATATCTACACTGGTCTTTTTGTTACAGAACACACCACAAGCTAAGTCTGGATTCTTCCTTAAAAGGTAAATAAATATTTTATAACAATACCTACCTTAAACATAAAAAACTAGAAAAGGTAATAAAAATATATATTTTTTATTGAATATTATTTTTAACCGGGTAAAAACATATTGTTTTCTTTATACTCTTCACATTATTCAAATTCTCTCTAATTAAAGACTTTAACAGTTAAAATTTCGACATTAATACTCAATTTTTCCCTTATTTAACGGAGCTAATATCACCGATTCTTTACATACACTTTATGTTAATGAATTATACCCGCACTGTACTATCAAAATAAATTGATTGTTATTATTCACACACCAAATACATATGTATATTCATATCATAATTGCAAAATAACAGCACAAAAGTAATGTTTTTTTATAATTGATATTACTGCACTTTTACTAAAAACGATTGTGTTAAATCAAGATACAACTCGGGTGCACAAGTTCACAATACAATGGCTACGTTAAAAGGTGTACTTAAATGGTTTAACAAAATATTGAAATCATTTACTAGATATTATTACAATTCAAATATTTTCAAATGGTAATTCGTGTCTCACTATCTTATTATACAGTAATAATTAAAATAATACAAGCATAATAAATATTCCTACGATGATGGCTTTAAAGATGTTTGCTTATATTCTGAATAATGTTGCCTTGTATTAACTTCCAATAAAAAAAATGATTTAAATAAACTATAACCTTTAAAAACACTTTCAAAATCCTTTATTTATATATAATTTAATTCGATTAATGAGTTTCTAACAAATTACACAAATTACTGAACGTTTAACTAAATATAAAGTTTTAAAGATCTTAATTATTGTTTGATAAAATAAATAAGACTAACAGAGTTTCAAGTCTGTAGGCGATGTTGGAAAACTGTTTGTGCCTGGGATTACATATCTCTTCTACCTGGCAATTTCCCAGCCATAGCCAGGGTCTGCCTTACATGTTCTGAATAGTTTTGGCTATTTGTTTTTACGACCGGCCGGCCGCCTGCCTGACATCAACCCTCTTTTGGGAATCAGCATTAATCAGTGATGTCTAAATATTCTTAGAAAGTACATATTGACTCGGAAAAATCACATTGCTACTTGTCTGGGTCAGGATCGAACCCGCGCCCTCGGCAACGAGAGGCGGGCCCTCTAACCATTAGGCCACCTGGGGCTACATAGACAAATCGAAATAGATGAAACTCTTTAATTTGGAATAAATAAAAATAACACTAATATAAAAAAATTCCAGTTTACTACATAAGATAACTTTGGTATGGTATAAAGTTCGGAATGCTGACTCTGTGCCATCAGTGGGAATGGGAAAGAGAAGACGACACCGACGCCTTGCACCATCAGAGGGAATGCAGAATGTGATTTACCAAATATTCAGTCTGTAGTCAACCGCTGACTTACAGACACCCCTTTAGTATGTAGTTAGTTATAACTTAATTATAGATCCCTCCCTAGCTAGTAGTTAAATATAGGTCTATAAATGTTAAATTGAATATATTTTATAAGTAAAACGGATTTTTCTTGCATCCTTCGCTGCCACCAAACGTAATTTAGACTAAAACAGATAAAGTAAAATAAACACATTGTTATTGTGAAATAAATAAATATTTTTACGAAAAAAGTAATGGAACTTATATTCGTTTATTACGCCATAAATTGAAATAATAGAAACATTGATAAAACTCAATTTTATTTATATGTTATTATGCCTAAATGTCATTAAGTCCGAACCACTTCTTAATACTTGTACTTTTATACCAATATAGCTCCTTTTATATTAACATTATAATATGATTTAATAGTTTACTGAATTAGTCAGTGATGGCCAAGTGGTTAAAAGGCCCGGCTCTCATGCACGAGGGCGCAGGTTCGATCCTGGGCCTGGCAAAAGTACCAATGTGATTTTTCCGAGGCATATGTACTTTCTAAGAGTATTTACACATCACTGATTAATGCATTCCCAAAGAGGGTTGATGTCAGGCAGGCGGCTGGTCGTAAAAACAAAATAGCCAAAACTATATACAACATGTAAGGCAGACCCTGGCTATAGCTGGGAAATTGCCAGGTAGAAGAAGAAGAAGTGTCTACGTAATAAAACTAGCTACTTAAGAAAGAAAACTTCAATAAACAAACAGCATGTGGCCCATTAAACGCAAAGTGAAAGTGTCGAAAGCATTTCTTTAGGGTTTTGTTGTCTGTTCACAAAAACAACGAATATCTTGCTACATTTACTGGCAGATAGTGGGCTTGCCTGGTATCGAAAAACAGAACGAAAATTTAACACCACTAAATGTGGCCCATTTACTTTATTTTTGCGGGGAACACCAAGTATCATGAGGTGGTGTTAGATTTGTTAATTCTAAAGTTATTCAAATAACTAAGTGCTGTTATTTTAGTTTTACCGACATTTCCATTACTTCACTGCACCTAGACTTTGATACCTAGTATCTATCACCTACATAAACTAAAAAATATCATTCAGAAATAATATGTACACAACAGGGATTCGTTTTCATTTATCATTTTATAGAAAGTCGCAGCATTCCATACTATATAGCCGTGATTTCACTTTAAATATTGATAAACATATTTGCTTGCACTGTAAAAAACTACATATAAACTTCCTAATAACTTGGATATTCGATGAACACACACACACAAGTAGTTAATAGCACCCTATCTTGGGTTTTGAGGTCAAACATTTTTTATTATGAGACTGCTATTTTTTATGAATTTTAATGAATATACAAAAGGTTGTTATAAAATGATATCTTCGATATATAATGCCGACTCACTATCAGAACGACCTAACCTAACTAGGCATTGAGTAATGCAATAACATGTCTCTAAAGCAATCAAAAACTCAGTCTGATACAAGTGAAGATGCTGATGTTGAGGAATTAACTACATATTTACTGGATGGAAAACGAGTCACTCAAGTAACTTAATATAGAACTTCAAGCAAGATATAAGATTTTGGACGCTCTCGTTAGTAGTTACTCTTACATTAACAAACCCTAAAGCACTTATTTTTGTGTTGTCAAAAGCAACAAACACACACACACACACACACACACACACACACGCGCGCGCATACATACACACAATATTGATGTAAGAAGAACAACATTGTTGCAAAAGCCAATAAAGTATTATGTAACAAACTTAGTTATGATTATAGTGTTGAGATTAAACATTCAAGATTATATGTATTACTTCAATAGAGGTGGTAATTTTCATGAAAATTGGAGATACGATTACCACATACACATTTATTCTGTATCGCTCCTCAGTTATACATACAACGGATCATCTCCGTGCCGTAAATATTATATTATATTATATTAATATATATACATAAATATATTCAGAGAGACGGTCATTTGATGTCGTTTTTCAAGTTCTTTTCACTTACAAATATTTGAATTCGTATATTCGTGAGTGTCCATCCACGTTTTTATACAAATTTGAATGTATTTATTCTTGAAGAAGCTTTCATTAATTACATTAAGAGGAAAACATCAAAAATTTATAAACGATAAATATGTATCAATTACGCACTACTCGGGTTCAAGAAAAATATGGAGACTTTAGCGGGAACAAACTTGATCGTTTCTAATGCTGTGTGATAAGTATCGAAAGAAATAGAAAAAATAACGTTTGAGCGAATTGTCATATCTATTTGTATTATTTTATAGAATGATTAACTCACATATTTTTAAATTAATAATGTATTAATATTTTTAAATTAATAATATTATAAATTATTAATATTAAATTTGACCCTAAAGTATCAACTAAAAGACGTAAGGATAATAAATTACCGTGCACATTTCCCCCCGGCAAAAACTAGTTTTACTAGAAAATAATTTAGAAGACAAGCTACCTACTTATCTATATACTAAAATGAACAGTAAAGTGAACATCTATGGTATGAACACATATAATTGCAAAAAAACGTTAAAAGACAGGTTGTAGCAGCCAGGAGAAATAATTAAACATAAAAGTTAAGTTAGGAGAATTTTCTGAAAACTTTACGAACTTTCCGAAGTGATTTGAACATTTTCTCATCCGCAGTATTATATACGTAGACTAAAATGACGTTGTTTTGTTTATAAAGTGGTATTACTGCAGTAACTTTATAAAAAATGTGTACGTATCTTATTTTAATTATAACCCCATGCCACCCTACCCACCACAATGTATAGTATTTTTCACATACAGTGTGAAATACTTGTCATACTTGCTTAGCTACAAAGACGATTTTTAAAAGCGTTCTGCAGTTCATATTTTTCTTTATGTAGAAAATTGTCTGTATTCAAAAACGTTTAATAACTTTTTTGATGTAATGTACGAATCTTTTGATGTAATAAAATAGTTTGTTAGGTAAAATATGCTTTAGAACTTCTTAATCTGTTCAAACTGGGAAAAGACCTTAATAAAAGGAATTCTTTGATAAAGTGAAAGTTTTAGAAGATATCTTTAATATTTTAGTGTGAAAATCAAGAAAGTATTTTAGTATAGACAAAACAATATAATAGAATTTTATCTATAGTAACAAAATCTTTGACCATTTTGTGTTCGTTGTATTGATTTCAGAGTTAATTAGATAAGATTTGTTCAAAAAAGCAGTTCCTTTAAAACGTTTATAACATTAACTTAGCGATGAATTATGTATTGATAGGCTTTCTGACATTTTGGGGTTTTAAGTAAGTGCTTATGGCAGAATGGACGAAAAATCAAGTTATATTTAATTCTTGTTATTTTCTGCAAACGATTAAACTTAATTTGAAAATAATGAGAAAGATTTCATATTAAAATCCATATTATTTAAGCGAAGTAAAAAATATTGTTGTCTTTGGAATCGGCTTTCGAACTACGTCCGTTATCCTCGAATATCCAGTTTGAAAAACTACAAAACTTCGTTATGATATCTAAGATTTTCATTAGTGCACATTTAAATGAAACTAAGTTTTACGGAAACTGTGATCTCCTTATACTGACGAAATGAATGTTGACTTACATCTGAGCTGTCCGTGATCACGGTTACTGTATACTATATAGGGACGGGACACGTATTATGTAGTAGATAAGGTGAAAAATATTTTCTTTTTTGAAATTGGATAGCGATCAATACTAGCGTCGTCACGATAGGGTTCTCGACATCATAAGCGAAGCGGTTAGTCTTTCTATTTATATACGGGCCCCTTAAACTTACATCTATATCATAAGTCCTAGGAACTGTTGAAGCTCCCCTACGAACAACGTTATGTAACCGCAATCCGCACGGTGAATTTATAGACTGCTGAGAAGTTTCATCGCAAAATAATACGTTTGTGCAAATATATAGTTTAAATTACCGAATAAAATATTTCCATGTTTTTTTATTTTTTTGATTGTATTTTTTTAAATAATATCACTTGATAATAGTTAATCTATATAGCGATAGACCTCTTTGCAAAGAGTACAGTTTTATCTGCAAGTGAAGATAAAGCTTAGAGATAAAATGAATCTGAAACGGCTTTTGTATTTTATTAAGGACTTAACACTTTTTCCCGAAATAAGCCAATACAGTTACAATAAATAATACAGTTTCAATAAATTAATCAAAATTTGAAAGCAAGTAACAAAGTTCTCTATTTTTACTTTTGTCTTGATAAATAATAAGCTGAATATAATATGTTTTATTATATAATTTCTTTTTTAATCGCATCAAGTAGCCCTTCTTTTGCTACTTTTCATCCAAGATCTCCCAATATCTCATTCCTTTGTTTTTAACATAAATACTTCTTATAACATGAATACTTCTTATATTAAAAAGAATTTATAAATTAAATAATACAAATCATTTGAAATTATTACAATTTTTATATTTCATTACTTCAATTATATTTGCCTCAATGGTTATCAATTCTTATAATATAAAAAACGAAATTATAATAACAATATATTTTTTCATTTACATAAGTATTTCCACCTGTAGATGTTTATCTAATTTTCAATTCCCTGTCATTTACTCTGACCTGTGTCGCTCCTAAACTCAGTCGGTCAATATTTGTAATACTCGAGTGGAGAGTGTTTAATGATATTGGAGACGTAGAGTGGAAACTACTTTTAAAATACGGACTTGATATTACTTATAATAATTTTCTTTTTAATGTCTTATTTAAGTTTAATCCAATTATTGTTCATTATTTAAATCTTCAGCAAATATTCGATCTTTATAACTATGTTTCAGCGATATACTACGGAAATCATACTATCGCCCTAGCCGGTTAACTTCTGTACGCAAATTTTTCTTTCAGACGCTTAAATATTTATAATGCTAAACATCCACAGACCGAGCCGCTCCAAGTAAAACATGATCTTATCATCGACAAACTATAATTGCCTCAACAGCATTTCTAAAACCATCTGAAGCTACCCTTAGTTGAGTGACAACCTGCCATAATACTTACGTGACGACTGATAGTCGTATAGAAAGATTACAACAAATATAAATATTGACATCAATAGACCAGAATATTCATAAGAATTGAATGAAATATCAAGTCCGAGTCAGATTAAAGATAAATATTGTTTCAGAAAAATATCATTTTGTACTGCCCGCTCTGAACATAAATACTATATATACCCTAAGGGAAACGAAGCAGTAACATAATAAGAAATTTAATGAAAAGAATAAGTTAATAGCATGTTTTGTTTTTATTATTCCCAAAGGTTGCAAATTGATTTCTTGTTTAGTTATCTGATATAATGATAAAGATTTTAATTGAGATACATGTTATTGTTTAAATTTATTGAAACAAAACACACAGATATAGGTATGTACCAGTGGCGGCTGGTGGGTTATCGAACTGGTGGTTCACTTTACTAAAATATTGACAAAAACAACAATTGACATAAAATATGTTTATTTTTTGTACATTAATTCATAACTATATCCAACTCTGATACAAAGTCCATTAATCCACGAAACACTCCAGCATTACTGGACTCAATAGTTTCATCGTGACCTCGCAAAGCTAACTCAAATGCACCACAAAACTTGACACAATCGATAAGACGTGATAAAATGTATCTGTTTTTATCAACTTGTTTATTATACTTTTGGATATTACTTCTATACACAGAATCTAGCTGATTACGAATATCGACTGTGCCTAACACAGACAAACTCATTACATTTTGTAGGTGTACTTGTGAAGAATCGTGTTTTTTATTTTTTCACTTAAATGCGTCAAATCCTTGATTCCAGTTTCTGTCCAAATCGATTCTCCGCCAAAAATAATGCAAGGAAAACAAAAGAATGCATTAAGACGCTCACATCCACACAACCATTTCTTTCTATTATACATTTCACTTTTAAAACTTCGTATAAATGCTTTATTTTTCGATTTACACTCTTGTTTTAAATTTAAAAAGGGCCGTGGCGGCCCGGCCAATTTTATGTTCACTTTACTTTGAAAAATTTTGTTATTTTCTTTAATATAATCAATATTTATACTCATTTTCAACTACGATATGAGTTTAGTAAAGCGCTCAAACTTTTTGACCATAATTGGAAATTAAATTTTTTATACCTTTTTGTATGTTTAAAAAATAAATATTAAAATGGTAATTTAAAAATTAAGATGACATAATATTTTGTAATTTTTAAATATTTTGAATTGGTGGTTCAGCGCACGAGCGCACTTAAGGTACAGCCGCCACTGGTATGTACATATATGCGTAGACAATCACAAATGTTTCACCAACTTATTATATACGTTTTGATCGTTTAAACTACAATTTTATTTGATTCTGATTTGTGAATTCATTATTATAATAATATTAGAGCAAAACAAACTAGAGAAGAAGAGGTAGACGCAGCACAGACATATTTAAATAAAAATATTGTTTTAATACGATTATATTAAAAAGTAACAGCAAATTTTACTACATCTTATTTTGTTGTATACTGAGCTTAAAATTTGTTAAAAATTATTATTCGTTAGATGATATTAGCTCTTAGTTTTATTGTAATGATGAACTTAATTCTGATCGATGTGGCGTGTAACTACATCAGACACTACTGCCATGAATACTAATTATGAACAACGATATATTCGTTACTGAACATTTGCAGCAAAGACATCTAATAGTAAAGTTACATAAATACAGCTACAAAGACTTTATGAGAAATGTTACATAGTCATTGCTATCCGTGACAACAATTCCGAATTATATTCTATTTTCTAATAACAGTTTAAGAATATATGTGTTTGATTATACGCAAATATTAGGTATATGTGCATTTTAGATGTAAATATTATATGTACAAGGCAGACCTTGGCTAAAGCTGGAAAATTGCCAGGAAGAAGAAGAAGGTTATATGTACATTTTACATATTTAATACCTTTACTTCTTATTAATTATATAATTTCATAATCTTTTCAGATAGTCCTTTGTTATTAAAAGTTTTTATTCAATATCAACTGAAAACTTCACGTGCTGCATGCATGACGCACGTATTAATTAAGATATTTCCCTTCCATACACGATACATCTGCGTACAAATAATATGCATATCAGACTTAAATACCTTTAGATTTATTTGGGGACTTTTACCATTGTAACTTTGGTATTTGAGTCCAGGTGAACACCAAACTAGTGAAATTGAAGGACTTATAGTGGATTGGAAAATATTACTGAAATATATTTAATATAAATGTTTGTTTTGAATTCTTATTTTTATGCTCGTCTTATATTCTTAATCTTTGTCTGACACAATTTAACATGTAGGTTAGAACAAATCATAAATTTAGTTAACTGTCGGAATCAAGATAAATAGCTTTAATAATAATTTTATTTAAAATATGAATAAACTTTTATTCTCAAGACTATAATTTTTAAGGATTTGTAACGGCACAAATAACAATGTTATATACGCATTATTTTTTATATATTTGTACTAGAATATTTGTTATATAATAATCACAGTGTTTTAAATGTATTATACTCATTCTATAATAAATTATCAAATGTTAAATGTAGATAAAATCTTTTAATATTCGAGTTACTAATCCAAGCATCTAGTGACGGCACACAGTAATATTTCTATTTGCTTGTTTTCAGTCGCAGTTTGCTTACTAAATGTATCTTGAATTTTCAAACATTTTCTTTTGATATTTCTCTTTATTTCAGCTTTGAGATATTTTGGTAATAACGGCTTCAATACCTGTGATACTATAGGGCACCAGGGCTATAAAATCAAACGTCAAGCCTTACTCTATCCTTAAAGCGGCTTCGGATTGGACTATCATGATGGATACGTATGAGAAACAATACAAAATCCCCGAGGATATTTGTGCGTCGGCCTCCAGACCAGACATATTTCTATATTCGCGTATTTTAAAGCGCGTTGTGATGATAGAGCTTACGGTGCCTTGGGAAACCAACATCCCCAAAGACCATGCCATCAAGGTCAATAAGTATTACGAGCTCACTAACGAACTAACTCGAAATAGGTTTGTCGTTGATTTGTACGCGGTAGAGGTGGGAGCGAGAGTTATAACAGCTAAGTCTCTCTATAACCTACTAACCAACTAGACTTGGGCCTGTCCAGAACTAACATTAATTCATTCTTGGAACGTACGTCGAAGGCAGCCCTAGTAGGTTCTTTTCAATTTGGTTAGGTAGAGAGAGGAGCTTGGACAGTGGAGGTGAGCGTATAATGCGTGTTAGATAGGGGCCCCTTAAACCTACACCTGGGTCGCAAGTCCCAGGCACTGTCGAAGCTCCTCTCCCTGCAACGCGATGGTCCCGACACACGCACCGTGAATACATGGAATGATGAGAGGTGTCTCTCAGGTAAGGAATAATTATTTAAAAAAAATTCGCTTTTGTAAGCAAAGTAAGTTAATCCGTTCTATTATTCATTGCTTATTAACACTGAAACATTGTTTTTTATGTAAAATGTTTATCTATTATATTTAATGAAACTAAAATTTTACAGCAACTACTTATAAATTGTTAGGTTAAGTTAATATATCAAACAGTATAAAATTATCTCTTTTTCAATTATGTAGGAGCGCGTGATGGTGATTTATTGAAGTAGACAAAAGAAAAACTTTTATTTTCGGTAATTCGGTGAAATTTAGAGTGAAACAAAAGACATCTTTATCACGTCAATCTACGACATGCAATTTCAATCTCAATCTACGACATGCAATTTCCACAAGTATTTATTAGCAGTGGATCTGGATAATATGTTTTATGAAGTAAATATATACTTTTTTTAAGTTCTTATATTTTTGATCATAGTTAATAACTGCTACTGTGAGGCCAGATCATTTTAAATATTAAAAAATATACATGACGCACTAATAATAATGCTGATTGATATTTATATTACATGTTACATAGCGCCATATTCAATTATTTTACTGTAATCAAACCACATAACTGAGTTCTCGGCCGAGTTGTGAGAGAGGTTCGGGTAAGAGAGACTGAAGGGGCCGAGGGGAGGCTGGAGGCGGGCGCTGTACATATATTGTATATTACACAACACGCATTAAATAAATATTAGAGAACATTAATTTAACTCGTATTTATTTTTTGTTCTAAAGTTTTTCAATGACCCTTTTTAATTTGAAAGTTTAAAATGTATTTTATTGTCTTATATGAGTATTTTTGAGTTCTTTTTACTAAATTATTATATTTATATATAAAAAAATATCTAAAAACAAACTAACAAATGAATATAAGTATTTAATGTAATCACAGTTTTTTTTGTTAGTATTTCTATAATACATATATACTAGTGTAAACATTAAGAGTTAGTGAACATCAGAAAACGTTATTGTCATAGCGCTTCCTAAATTTAGTAGATATTGGCTAACTAAATATAGTACGTAACATTTGAGGAAACTTAATTATAATTAATTCGTGTTAATTTGTTTAGTACACGAAAATACATTATCATGGTAACATTATAAGTTCCTACTTAGAAATCACAGCTGCATTATAAATAAGATAAAAATGCTACAGTCTTCTAAACTTGCTTCCTTTAGTGAATAAAAAACTTGCCGCAAGCTATTACGTATGAAATAAAATCCGTCCACAAACCGAGCAGACCAAGCGTAGTGACATGCACGATAGAGTATATCAGAACACAGATCTCATGTGTAGCGTGATACAAATGTTTATAAGAAAACAGCTTAGAAATGACTGTTGTAATAATATCCACTAAGAAAATAATACAGTTTTAAAACGTTATTTCAGACAACGATGCTGAAAAGTATAAAAAGAGCACTTAACGTACTGAACTTTCAATCAGTTAAACCTTGATCGGGACCTTAATATAATGATTATACCTTAGATTTATAAAACATTTTAAAGACCGGCTTACAATTAAAGTACAACAACACTAGTGAATTTTATTTACTATCGTAA
The DNA here is from genome assembly GCA_916720795.1 of Danaus chrysippus. NCBI lineage: Eukaryota > Metazoa > Arthropoda > Insecta > Lepidoptera > Nymphalidae > Danaus > Danaus chrysippus. Next base: position 888,337 of record CAKASE010000080.1, on the reverse strand, counting down.
ACGTTATCTTAATATTGACTAACTATTTTTCACAAGATTTTGATTAACTGCCTATTTAAACTTTTAGAAATACCTACGATACTACGGTTCTGAAAGGTTAGTCTTTATTCTGACAGAGGTTGTGGTAAGAGACTCACTCATAGGGGACATGTGGTATCTAGGGACGGTTTATAAATAGTTATTAGCATTTTATGAGTATCACCTTTTAAAATTTCAGAGATATTTGGAGTCTTCTAAACTGTTAAAAGAGAGAAGGATCTTCATCAATCAGTGTATAACTAAAAAGTGATCTTTTAAGTAAATATTGATAACAAAATGTAATACTTCCTTTTATAAGTATAAATAATATAACAAAACTATTTGTATAGTCACTTACTATTTCTATTTTATATATTTCACTTAGATGGACTGAAATATCCAATGAATGTTATCGCGAAAAACAATGATTTTAAAGTTTTATTGTAATTGTATTTCAATAAAGCTAAATTAAAGAGACAGTTCCCCGAGGTCGTCTCAGTGAATGCTCGGTGCCTGCTGACGTGTTGATGAAAGACTCCACTTCACTACTTTTCCACTGCACGGTTACTAGTTACAATATGTTATGTTTTTATATTCTAGGAATATCTTTGTATATTCGTCTTTATTATTCATTTTATCTGTGATATTTTTACAAAAAACAAAAAATGTACACTTAGTACTTTATATGGGGAGCCTCCCCATATAAAGTACTAAGTGTACATTGGCACTACTAAGAACTGCTACCTACTAAAAGACTGTTTCCTATCTAGAACTAACACAAATTCATTCTTAGAAGGTACTTAGAAGGCAGACCTAGTAGGACCATTTCAAATTTTGTTAGCTAGAGAGGGGAGCTTGGACAGTTGAGGTGAGCGTATAACGTGCGTTAGATAGGGGCTCCTTAAACCTACACCTGGGTCGCAAGTCCCAGTCACTACTGAAGCTCCTCTCCCTGCAACCCAATCACCCGGCACACGAAAGGTGTTTAGCTTAGATTTTATTTTGTATTCATTAGTTGTAAGTCAGTTTTGTAAACTTAAAAAAAAAGAGCTGGCATTTCTCTTGGACCAAAATTTTATATTAATAATATTTTAATGACAACAAATTACTTTAATTTTCAGAAACCTTTGATTTATTTATAAGACCTATGTGCAAAATTTCGAAAAATATCGTTTTTCAGTTATATTTTTTAATATGGGAGTAATTATAGCATTTCAATCTCACAAACATATTTTATATATAAATTTTTACTTTGCTATCTTTTGGCATTAAAAATTATATAATCTGGAAGCCAATGCATTTATACAAATATATCATGATTATTATCTTAGTTAAATTAACTAACAATAAATGAAATTTAACTTACCGAATTATTTGCCCGGGCCTAATTTAAACGGAAAAATCAATTTCAAATGAAAAGTATTTAAATATGATATACATACAATGACTAGAATCTTTATGCATGATGTCATCATATTGTGTTTTAATATTGACTACAAATATAAATATTTTCTCTGTTAACTTTACAATCACTTTCATTCATGTTCATCTTTTACCCTCCCATTTTATAATTGAAGTCAAATTCTGAACCATCACTCTGTCACTCGTCATTTTAATCTGTTGGTTTGTGTTTGTCTGTTATCATTATTAAGATCTCTTATACATATGTACAACATCGTGCAGGTTCTAGTGTATACAGCCGCGGATGTTCATTAATATTAACAAGTCTAAAGCCCACGTAACGCTCACATTAACATGCTCTCTATCATACACCACGTAAATGAGGACCTAAAAATAAAATCTTACCGAGGACCAACTTAATTATCTTGAGCGATTACAAAATCTAGCTATTCGGTTTATTTTCGGTCTCCGAAAGTATGACCACGTTTCAGAGTTTCGTTCAAAGCTCAAGTGGCTCCCTATACGCCGTCGCCGGAACCTGCATACTCTTTCTCTTCTGTACTGTGTGTTATTTAATCCAAATGCTCCTCAATATCTGAAGGAGAAGTTCGAATTTGTAGGAGATCTGTCCAGAATGCGACCAGCACGTAGGCTCATTCTGAAATTGCCTGCTCACAACAGTAAATATTACAGAAAGTCGTTCACTGTTCAGGCAATAACTCTCTGGAATGACCTACCATTGAGCATTCGACAGTCTAAAACCCTATATGCTTTTAAAAAATCCTTGAAGAACCTATATCTCTCATCAGAGTAATGATGACGACATGATTATGACAAATGTATGTATTATGTATATATATATGTATTTATATGTTTGTATGTATGTATATATTTATATGTATTTGTATGTATGAATGTAAGTACATACTTATGTATGTGTGTATGTATGTATGTATGTATTTATTGATATATGTACGTATGTATATTATTGAATATTTATTACTGTTATTTATTTTTGTATGTGTTTAGGTTATATATTTATTTTAAGAATATCTATGTACCACCCTATACTGTCTCCAAACACAATCCTCTGACCCCAGGTTGCCTGGAGGAAATGGCTAATAAGCCATAAGGCCGCCTTTTGTTACACTGTTAGTTTTAAGTTTGTATTTTTTTTTGTAATTGTCTGTATTGAGAGTATGGTGTGCAAAAAAGTATTAAATAAATAAATAAATAAATAAATAATAAATGGGACGACAGATATCAAGGAATACATTTAACATTATAATGGAGAATTTTTTTTTATAATATGTTCTCTCATGAAACATAAATCTTCTTTATTAAATCAATTTAACAACTTCAAACTCAATGAAAAATATAATAATTTCATTTATTTAGTTTAGTTGTAAAAGAGAAATCAATACAATACATTAATATCACACTCCGCAACATAATTAGTGGATCGATTGACTCACTGAGTCGGGAGCTCTAATGTTATATTATGTGAACAATTTTATTTTATACATACTTATTTTCAAATATATTGCTTTGATATTTTTGCTTCCTTGTACTGATTCTAAAAGATTTTTGTATATTGAATTCAAAAATCATGTAAATAACTTTTACATTAATATTTAAGAAAGGTTTCTATCGTTTATTTCTTTCAATATAAGAATATAATACACACAGAAATATTTAATACCTCATCATTAGTTTATAGCCGCCTTGTTAAAGTAACAGATAATTATATAATTTAGTGCTAAACAAGTTCCACTTGTACCTAAAATTTTCATTCAATTTTGCTATGTGCTTGGGATCCAGCAATATTTACTACTTTTATTCTTTCAGTTTTTATTAAAAACAAATTGTATGAAATTAAAAGTCTTGTATTATAAAGGAAGAGTGGGATTGTAACCAAAATATTTAATTACATTTTTTAGGTTCCATAAAAGTTTTCATTTCTATTTAAAAGCAATATTCTTATGAAACAGCACTTCGTGCCATCTTAATTGTAATCAAATAATTATAATATGAATAATAAACTGTCATATTAATACCAGAATAAGAACAACTGAACTGAACTGAACTACCGTTCGGAGTCGCCACTCTAGTTTGTTCTACTGTGTTGTTTTCTCAAACTTTTGTTTTATTCTTTTAGTGTAAAAGATAATTTGATATTTAATATATTTAAGTTAGTGAGCAGGGTTATAATATAGATTTAACGACATATTATGTAAAATAAAACACTGAACACCAATTCTATTCGTCTTGTATCAGACTCTCATGTTAATGTTCTATAAATGGTACCTAAATGAAAAAAATATTTTATATTGCTTTTATGACTTCAGAGAAATTTTAAGTTTTGAAGTACAAAGAGATTTGAAGGCTGCCAGAGAATATTTTTAAAATGTGAAGTTACAATGGAGCAATCTATCTTGGCTTCCGTTTGTTACACTTTTCGCTTTTAGAAGTATTTCATAGCAGTTTATTTGATTTTTTCCTTAACAATTTGATATTTTCAACTCATTAATCCATGCAAATCCATGTCATATATAATTATATTTAATGTAAAAATCCATGTAATATATAATTATATGTAATATATAATTAATTATAATTTTGGGAAAAATCCGATAGTGTGAAATGAAAAGAACCGCATCGAAATCGGTCGATCTGTTTAAGAGATTATATGCCAATAGATAAACAAACATACAGACACATAGACACCAATATTTTTTTTTTTTTTAATGCCTACTTCCTCTAACTTGGTCAGAGTCTTTTGCTGCTATCTACATTCATACTAGTTCTCGCTACTGTAAGGGCCTATCATTCTGCTTTCTTTTATACGTCTCATTCATGCCTGGGATCTATCTAACCGTGTGTTACATTTCTATTTTATTTAAGACTAAAGGGTGCTGTTTCATTTAATAAAATCGGAGTCAGTTTTTTATTTCGATACATTTTTTGTTCCTATTCCATTTTTAAAATTATTAAAATTTCTTTATTCTTACTAAAACATTTACATTAACTAACATAATTACTGTCATTATTAACATCATTATTATCTATACTACATATTATTTATTTATGCTAGACACCAATATTGTAACACCCAGTTTTTGTAAGGTATACAATTTAAGGTATATAAGAGGTAAGGAAAATTAAATTTTAATAAAAGAATAAATGGGTAAGCAAACTTTACACAGTGTTGGAATTCAAAAGAGTGTGAATGACACATAATAAAAGATAAGGTTTTTTTTCCATAGAAAGCAAATATATTACTTTCAGTGAAAAAATTTTAATAATTCAGGATAATAACTTTGAAAGCACTAAAAAAAAATCTTTTTTATAGACTGTTGTCTAGTATATCAGCAAAATTTATTAGAATAATGAGGACAACGTTAAACTAAAACGACAATTAAAATTTAGAGTTCTAGTATGGTATTAATAAAAAATATTAGAATAATCCTTATTTAAAACAAAAACAATCTTATCAAATTTTATATATTTACATTTGTTGATATAGGAAAGTGTATTATAGATTTTGTAAATCACGAACATACAAACAAAATTATATAGAACATAGTATTATTTCACAAACATACGACATACGTCTCTAGTCTACTAAAAGTAATAGATATAGTCTTTTTAACTTTACCTTTGTCCTGAACTAGACGAATTCTAGCAAAATAATTTCCGTTTAACCCAAAAAATACAATTTTTCACCGGACCAGGACAGTCGTTTATTAACGAATCTCCAAGCTCACGCGGCTGTTTTTAAATTACACGACTTAATTAAAGGTTTTCGTTTCATTATAGGACCCTCTGTACTCGTAATACTACGCATTACTTTGACCACTACTTTTACCTACGAATTGCCACAGTTGATTTATGTTCTTCCAATTTGTACCAAGCTAATTACACTATTAAAATAAAGACCTCTTCCTATAATGTAATTTTTCTTTTTAACTTTATTTTGATATAAAATTTATAATAATTAATAATATTTTTATATTTCTCAAGTCGTGCTGGAAATAACGAACGTGACCCTTTATCGTTTTTGTTTCAGTTTTTAAGAATAAAGTGAAAAGAAGAAAAGTTATTTATCTACATCTTTTTAATCGAATATTGGCTTATTGTTAAAAGGAATTAATAAGCATGAATAATTTAAATTATTTATTATAACAGATAACACACAAAAAAATATTTTATGTTCATGTTTTATAATATCGGATAAACAATGTAACAAAAATATATTTTAAAGACTTGCGAGTCTTTGTACCCCACACCTTTTAAATATTATTGGCTAACAGTGTCCCGTGTAACAAAATAGTATAACAATTATTTGATAATTATTTCATCCTTCCAGCTACTGAGATCATCCAAACATTTTTCCAGTATTGGGTTTCCTCCTAAACGGGCGACCTGTAAGAAACCTAGGTTGTATACTTCAATTTAAAACAACCGTACTTCAATGAATACTATGTGTATATACTTGATGCACCTCAGCCCGAGCTTCTCTATCAAGTTCACTGAGTCTGTTTCTCGTGTACTGTATGCTACCCGCCTTCTACAACAAACACATACAGTATTTCTTCAGGTCAACATCACGGGTACGCTGCCGTAAGATGATAGTAATAAAAATATGATCACAAAAAACTTTACTACCACTGAATTAAAATCTAGTTATGTTTATACTTATTTACCAAACACCATAAATAATGACAAAAATTAGCACCAATCTTTATTGTAAACAGAGGATCAAGGAAGCAACTTCGTAAGCGGACCTGATCTCATGAAACGAGTAAAAAAAACACACGAAGTTCTCAAAACTCTTAATTTTAAATTGATATGTAACTCATCAAGTTTATGAAATAACCTGATGCAATTATGAAGAACAAGCTGTCCGCCCGCAGCTTCGCCCGCGTGGAGTTCGGTTATATCGCGTTTCCAAAAGAACCTTTCAATAGGACATAACTTTTATATCTATCTATATCTATATACATATATATAATACTACAAAAGTGGATCCTTGCAAGAAAAATCGTCGGAATTCATTATTTTAAGTAATAATTAATATTACTATCTTCTTTTTTTAATACGAATGTATACTTACTAAGAAATATTATAATTATTAATTAGATATACCTCATTTTACAAAGGAATAATAAATAATTGTTTTATTGTAAATTTGGCCTTCGTCAAGTCAGTAAGTCTTATTCGGAGATATTAAACTAAAAAAGTCGGCAGACTAATTATAATATACTTATCACTATTAAAGATATTATTAAGATATACAATATATGACACAAAGGGTATTAGCCTCTAAAGTCACAGTATAAGGATCACATTGTTATATCTCATTAAATATACCAATTGACCACACGCTGAGATTGTGTTTTTGTAACAAATATTGAGTAGATAATGTGATCATGAACATAAAATATTCTACAAGGACTTGGTTTATTAAACGAAGCATATTAATTTAGTAATGAGAAGATATCATCGTCTGTTGATGAGTTAATTATTACAGTATAATAAACATTATATTCTTGAACATGTTCATATAAATACCATAAGCAGTTACTGCTAATGAAGTTTGTTCTGTATAAGGTTTGAGTGGTTCCTGAGGTCGCTGACGTTTAGGGTGTTAAGATCCCGATATATAAAGAACTTCACTGAGATGCTTATTTGATGAAATATATTTTATATTCAATATATGACAATAATTATATTGCATATTGAGATCTGACATTTTCGCGAGTCATATAAATGAAACTAATATTTTGCAGATATACTACGCGATCTTATCTATAATATAAAAAGGAATCGCAAAATGTGTTGGTAAGCGCATAACTCAACAACGCCTGGACCAATTTGGCCAATTTTTTTTTTAATGTTCGTTAAAGTCCAAGGATGGTTTTTACGGCAAGAAAAAATCGAATAATTGCCGGGAAAACCCTAAAAACAACCCTTTTCTTTTACACATACAAACATTTTCTAACTAAAACGCAGAAACAATTTGAACTTTATTATTGTATAAAGTTCATAATCAATTACAAGCACTAACTTGTAAAAAATAAAACAAACAGGGTGAGCTAAATAAAACCGTTTAAAAAGTAACTTCATTGAGATAAAAAGGTAACAGATATTTCTTGATTATAGGGCGGTACGAAGTCCGCCGAGTCAGCTAGTTTTTGATAAAAACTATACATACTTTAGAGCAACCGAAACGTCGCACTATGGAAAAATCGCGTATGTTTCGTCTCAAACCTCCGTATCTCAGTTATTTCAAAACTGAATGATCTGTAATTTTGCACACATATACGTGAAAGTATAAGGCTTAATATAAAAAATAATAATTTTGAAAATTATGTTTATTAATTTATTTAAAAAATAAAAATATATAAAATTATGTTTAAATATGTTTTGGCACCGTATCAGAATAGGCGCAAGTGTAAAAAGTGTATAAAAGTAACACAACTATTACATTCAAACTAGTTTATGTACCTACAGTTAAGTTATCCTTTAATTATTTATAAATCTATTAAGTCTTGATTAAAAATTATCCTATCGTAAGAAATAATGGAAATTGAATACCTCAAAACTACAAAATTAATTAATATTTAAATAATAAATTAAGAAGTCAGTTTTTAGTTCTCACTTAGTTCAAATGTTTCTTTTTTCTCAGTCGCACTATAGCTCAGAACTTTCATCTTTCTTTTAAGATTTTTTAAACTTATGTTTTATATTACTTAATAAATATTAAAAAAAAACATTTTTTCAATCTATATTATTGTTGCTCTCCGTCGATCAGGCTGTAAAGTTAGTAGAAAGCGGCGCCTGGTAAACAATAATAAAAGCTTCTTATACATTGACAATTCTTTATTAAATGTAGTAAATATACCTTAACTTGTAACACTTATAATACTAGAACCAATTAAACTAAAACTTTATATCATTTTCACAGTTAAATAACAAACTCTTTGATTTCAACGAGAAAAGTTTAGGTTGAAGTTAAACAAGACTAGAGTTATCATAAACATTAAAAATAAAAAATCCGCGGAGTAATAAGTGTTGTGAAGGAAACTATTACGAGCGGATGATAATAATTAATAATTAATATAATAAACGAAGATTCAAAAATACTTAATTATTGTTGTGATACTGCTAGGAGTTTGTCATAGATACCTATATCTAAAATATATAAAGTAATTTTTCTTTTTCGAATAATTGAATATGTTTTACTTTTTAATATATCGTAATATTCTTTGGCCACCAAATTTTTGTTAGTAGATATTATTACGAAACTTTTCTAGAATGTTCTGAGAGTAAGTGCTAGTATTACTAGCATTTTTATATATTTACAGCGCAATAACTAACAAACTACTGAGAACAAATAGTTATTTGTACTCAACAAAAGGCAAAACTAAGAAATTTTGAACCTTGAAAAGTAAGTTCTTTTTAGAAGCTATTTCATAATATTTACAGTATTCTTAAAATAACGAATTGTTAACTACATTCTAAAATAAATTGGACCAGCTATTTGATACAGATAAGGAAAACATTTTCAAACAGCTTATGAATTATAATTGTTTAGGTATGATTGGTCATCTATACTTATAATAAATCTGTAGAGAGGTCAATTCTGTACATAAAATATAGGTATTTAAAAATAACTATCAAGGGGTGGTTAGGGATCGCTACTGATGCCAAAAATGCAATCAGTAAAATGTTGTCTGTCTGTATGTTCGTTATAGAAACAAAAACTACTTGGCGGATTTTAACGAAATTTAGCACAGTTATTCTTCATATTTTTAGGCAGGTTATAGTATACTTTTATTATCGTACGGTTAATAGGAGCAGAGCAGAGAAAGGAAATATTGGAAAAACGGGAGAAGTTACTTCATTTTTTTAAGTTTCTGTCGCGTGTGCAGTCTTATAACTTAAAGCTACTTAGAAATCATGTATGACGGAAAAATTCTCCTTAAAATTATATAAAAAGTATTCCTGGACAGCATATGTCTATCCTTTATGGTTGACTCACAATACCACTTGAAACTCACGATAGCTTAGCATTTCGGAGATTTGTGATTGTATTTGTCTACTCTAACGTTTACAACACTATCACTCATTCCTTATTAAAAAAAAGTTAACATTATTACCTATTCAATAATAAAGAATCATGTAAATCGGTGTAGAAACACCAAAGTTATACATACAATAATAAGTCATCGCACATGAATACAGACTCATGCTATGAGTATAAGGATTATTTTTGTGTATCGGTTGCCGGTTGTATTGACTATTTCCGCTAATTAAACAAATATTGAGTGAAAATCAAGTCAAGTCAAATCAAAAAGTCAAGGAAATATATAATATTTAAAAGTTTCAGTGTAAAACTAACAAAAAGTGCTTTAAAACAACAATAATACGAAACCACATTACCTACATCAAAAATTACCGACTTTCTTAGTGTTAACTAGGAGTCTTAATAACTGACAGTGAAGTGAAACCTAAGTTTTTAATTCTGCATTCCACTAATTGTGCCTTTTCTACTTTAATAAATTATTGATTTCGACATAAACTAAAAAGAAAGAAATCCACAATACGTTAAGTCGTATTCGATTATAATTTTACCAAAAATCGCCATCTCACGGCCACTGTCTAAAACAAATCGTCAGTCGCTTAGTACAAATCGATCATCGGATTCAACCAACATCAATACCTAACCAAGTAATTTCACCAACAACCACAAGAGGGCATCACGAATATCGAAACAATATGATCTAACAAACATGAAGGAAATTTTAGGCGCACTAAAAACAATAAAAAATGACTTGGAAAGTTTTCAGGAAATCCGGGAGTCAGAGAAAGATTTTAACATAAATTTTTACCATTAACGGTAATAAAATGTTTTAATCTACAAATACAATGTCTGGGTAAATATAATATTAAAGTACGTAGCATTAAGAATCAAGCATGACACGAGAAAATTTTTCATACGTAGTGTATAATGGGTCTCGTATTCGAAATAATGACCCCGGCAGCAAATGCATTTAAACTTAATATTTCCTATTATTAGGAAAAATTCAAATAAAAATTAAGATAATATAAAAAAAAAAGTCATTGATACAATGAGTTGAAATTCTGTTTTTACTACATATAACGTTAAATGTGATCGATCGTATTTACTTCATGTATACAGTTAACTCTTATAATATGTAGATAAATTGTAAAGAAATGGAACAGTTTATCAGTTAGCAAAAGCGAGAAAGACATACTGTAAATTATAATTTAGCAAATATCTCGTAAAACCTACAACTAGTATATAATTTAGAAAAGAAATTTCAGTATTCGGTTAACCTTTTAAGTTTATTACAAGAGAGTGAGCAAGGTATTGATGGACAAAATTAAGCTTTGACCAATGATTCCTCCTTGTACACTTATCTTTTGACACCATTACTTGTATCAATGCTATTGTCATTAAACAAAATAGGACTTAATTGACATTCTATGAATTGATACTATCAGTTGACTTAAAAGCACTTAGTTGCCGACACTGTGAGAATAATTATTGATACATTTATAATACCAACTGTCCAACAGTCTTTTATTTTATTTTAATAAGCGATTTCTGAAATGCACGGAGGTCTATTGGCATTTTCTATTCCAAAGACGTATGTTAATTAAAAATATCTTTTAATTTTAAACTAAGTAATATTCGACTATTATTAAAATTTTTACGTAAAATACATTGATTGTGTAAAACTCCAAGACTCTAAACAAATAAACGATTTTACACATTTTATCAACTGAAGAAGATTTATAATGGCAAATTTTTTAAGTTACAAATACACTGTGTTGCAGGGAATATTGTATATATATATATAAGTTCAGTTCAGTTTATATATGTAAGGTATGTATATACCAAACCTTACGGAGGTCAGATGTATAAATGTATCTATATCATCCAGTATACTTTACATATTTTGTCTGATTAATAAGTGGTTCTGCACTTGATAACTTAACTTATTTAGACGGTGCATACCCAAATAGTTTTTTTTTTGGATTTTGTTGGTTTAATAGTTTTTCTTAACGGATCTTACCCATCGTTTCGTTCCCAAACTCTTGAGTTATACACATATAAAGTTATTTGCATATTAGAAATAAGTAATAATAAGTAATAAAGTAATAAATAACATTCCAATTAAATCTTGTCCATAAGTTTCCCGTGTTCAAGTGTTTTGAGTGTTCTACATATTTATCTTACAAATAAACTAGCTTGCAGTATTTGAAACACGTTAGTTAGTTGCAACGTTGCTTGAGGCACATACAATGGATCATAAATCGAATTTTTCACATAACTTTTGTCAACATATCAATGCTAAGATTTTTATTAATTATATTTTACATAAGAATATAAAATAATATTTTTAGATGAAATCTAAACGTTTTAAAATGAGAACATATTCAACTAGCCATTGCGCTTGGAATAAATTAAGGATTTAATTGAAAAATTACGAGAAAATATTCACATAATCCGGGTTAAGGATAGTCCGACCCATTCTTTTGGATAAATAACATACCATACAACGTTAAACGCAAACATAAGGAATACATTGTAAGTATGTCGTAGAAATTATTAGCTAGTGAAGGATATTAGAAGCAAAAAATAATAATATGGTACATGAAGTATTGTTTTTTTTTTCATTAACGTATAAGAAAAAAGGATTTTATTATTTCACCGATCTTTTGTACAAATACTTCTCTGTTCTCATTAATAAATGGGTAATATAAAAAAATTGGTATTTCCCTGTCAAGATTTTAACAACTGATATAAAAAGCTACAAAAATTACCAATCACCATTCTGCTTTGTGCACTTAACTTTTTATAGACATACTTCTTGCTTAAGTACAATAAGATATGATATTGTCTTACATATATGATCCATTAATTTAGTAGATATCATAATGTGGATGAGAGAGGTCGATATTTCATCCAGTCGTAGTGGAATGAAGTGAAGTGATAACTACTTATTTCTAATATGAAAAAAACTATTTCATTACATTTAAGGTAGACATTTAAGATATTATTATGTATCACTTCGTTTCAATATCAACCTCAGTAACAAAGCCAAATGCAAGGAGTGAATACTAACAAGATTCTAAAGAAAAGGAAGTTAAAAATAAGATTTCTAGTTCGTAGATTTTCACGCTGGAGCCCTGTAATTAAAATCCGATTGTTTAAAGCTTATTGACAGAAGTACTTTATTGACATCTCACGGACTTTTCAGAAATAGTTACTTGCTAAATAAGATACAAAGAAGAAACAAAAAAAAAAAAATATATATTGATAGATGAATCTTCTCAGTATTCCAAAATCAATGTAAATAAGTACTAAGTAATATTTTTAAGGTACAACAACCTAGACAGTAATATATATTAAATAAAAGAATTTCTTTAAATTTCCATTTTGTATTGTATATTATATGTGTAGTGTCCATGTTATTAATTTATATAGTTATACTATGATATATTTACATATAAAAAACAGATCTTAATGAAGCACCAACTACAAAATTTTCAAGACGATTAAAAGAAAGAAACTAAAAATATTTATCATTCACTCATCTAAATACAAAGAAAAAGAATATAAATTTGAAAACTTTATTCCATAATAAATTAAAACTTATGTAACATAAAATAATTATATTCTAAGACAGTGTAACAATAACAAAATTATCAAACGATGATTAAATAAGTCAAGATGAAAAAATGATATCGTCGGGGATAGTGCGAATCTGCCTAACTATCATTGGATAATTCCACGTATCTACATACATTGGAAGCAGATTATCATAAGAAAGTTAAGGCTGAAATATTAACTAAATTAACGACTTTTAAGGTGATTTTTTTACAATTAGAAACAAATTGAACACTAAATAATTATGTACTAATCGTGAAAAAATTATTTTCAAATTCCTTAATTTGGAAAATATTTTCATTGAAATTATCCAATGGTAGTCCCGCGGATTAGGGTGATTAGGGATAGTGCAATACGCCGAAACTTCGGCATATGCCGAATCGTTCAATGATCCAAAGCACAGAACAAAGCGACGCCACGCTTTATCCTGTGAGATTGTGGCTTATGAGTCGCCAGATCAATAGTCATAACATAGTTGGTCGAGTGTCCCGGCTCTAACGAGTGTCTTGTATGTCGGACATTCGTATAAATCTTGCGCTAGACGATGATTTTGTTCCGGTTTCATATATTATATGATTGCCAATTCTGGAATTGAATATTTTAAATATTTTAGTTTTTATCACCTCATTAACATGAACTGCTGATAAAGTAGTGAAGTTTTGAAATACCAACCGGTATGTAGTTCCTTTGGCCTGCTTTCTTCTAATGTCATATCACCAGTATTATATCTAGCACCTTCTAATAATAGACCTCGGATGCAGCAACCATCATCTGGTTTCTTCGCTGGCGGAGCGTTAAGAGCCTGGAAATATAACTTAGTTTATATAAAATAAGTGCATATATTCCTTTCACATCTGTTCTTGTAACCATTGTTCTAAACTGTTCATTTAAATAAACGTCTATTTTCATTTATTTTTTATTTTTAATAAAATAAAGATTACATTTCATAGACTGACCAGCTTCGCTGGTATGCTAGTTTTGAGACCTGACGATATAATTACTTATAGAAATTAATCGCGAGTCCTATAACCACTTTTCTATCTTATTTTCGACTACTAATCACTACTGATACTTAAACAACAAATATTTTCCAACCCGACACCAAAAAAAATATATACAAACCCGCAATGGAACTTCATGTTATTCAGTCAGAAACATGTGAAGTTGAGAAATACAAATACGAAGATCACCATCCGTGAATTCGTATGGTATATTATAACCACGAGGCCCAAACTTCCGTCTTTCTAGAACTACACCATGGAATAGGCATAGTGAAAATAGGAGCCACTGAAAATTACACAAGTTTTGTTACTAATAATTCAACAGTCCTAAAACCTGAAGAAATAAAATAAAATAGCTTCTTCATAAAGTCAACTGAGAAAATAACATGTCTTTGTTTCGAAGTCATATAACAAATTTAATAAACAGATACATTTTATACTTGTTTTTCTAAATATAAATAATATGGAGAACCTTAAAATTAGAAACTTTGCTGTCTGATGAATTAAAATATTCAAGAAAATCAGGGACTTGATTCATATATGCTTTTAATAAGTTCACTTTAATTCCTCTAGGTGGTCCCACTGTCATTTTATATCCTGAAAAATTCATATGTATTTTTAAAACCTTGATGTATAATTAAATATGATAATAATATATAATTATTATTATAATTAGAATTGTACGTATTATTTATATTTACAACTTTAAGAAAATAAGGTATAACTTAAATACTTGTTTCTTGTATGGTTTTAATTAACTTTATATACAAATAATATTTAAAATACCGTTCTGTATTAATGCCACAGGAAAGAAGGGTGAAGGTGTTGATGTGAGTCACAGCCGAAAGTCCTTATGAACTACTTCTGGGACTATTTGCTCCACATTTAACTCCAAGACTGGCATCCATGATGGAGACAAATGGCAATTCTGAAATTTACATTTAAAAATATATATATATCGTGAGGTCAGAAGTCACACTAAAAAGGTATCTACACATATGTAGGTTCGAGTTAACATCTAAGGCAATAAATTTCATTAAAATAGATTTTGCTGTCTACTGAATAAAAATACAGCCAATTAGCCTAGACAAAATTATTTATCACATTTTATTAATATATGTACATAAAACGGATATATCATACATATTTGGAATCTTTAAGAGTTAACCTTAAATTAGTTTCTTTGAATTGTGATATAGCATTTTCTTAAAATTGTTTTATATTCATTATGAAAAACACTTAAGCCGTGCTATAAGTTATATTCGAATGATTCAAAAAAACGAATATACATTAGTATTGAAAGAAAATGTAAAACTTTACTTGAAAAATTTAAATTATAAAAAAATTACTTTAAACACTTATTAAATACAAAAAATATCACTTTTAATCGAATATAGTATTGCTAACATGTTTTTCATAGTATAATATTGTTCCAGTGTGTACTAACAGCTATCTCCGCCCTCAGCGCGTCGTGGTGCGCCCTCTGAGCGTGCGGCAGCTGGGGACGACATCTCGCTGCGGAGGGACGACGACCACGAGATGACGTCACGGAGCTGGGGAACGATATTCATGATATATATAACTTATAAAAAACATTCTCGTGTCACAATGTTCGTTCCCATACTCCTCCGAAACGGCTTGACCGATTCTCGGAAAATTTTGTAAGCATATTGAGTAGGTCTGAGAATCGGCCAACATCTATTTTTCCTTCCCCTAAGTGATAGGGGCTGTTCACCCCTAATTTTTGTTTTGATTTGGATGAAAGGTTTTGTTTTTATTTTTTTATCAAGTGGCATAAGAAAAAACATAAAATCCTAAATTTTTTTTTTTTATCACCAATCCCTACTTTTGATATGACAAAACAACGTTTGCGGGGCAGATAGTATATATTAAATAATAAATAATCAAAACCAAGACAACCATTAAATTAGTGCTTAATATAGAAAAATATCTCTTAATTAAAAGTTATTTCATTTAATATTTGTTACAAGTGCGATGTCGAACTGTGTATTCATAAATGTTTTTGTTATAAGTGTAATTCTCATATAAGTGAAAATAATGTCTTAATGGAAATAAAATATCATAAAGGATACATTATTTATAGGCGTACAATCGTTAATAATTAATTAGTATATAAAGAAAATATATATAAATTAGATAGATTAATCAAATGTAGCAATATATTAAAACACTATCAAATCATAAAGGTTTTGTATAATAGTGAAATCCCACAGTAATACCTCGGATGGGAAGGTGTGTAATTCCAGGTGTTGGTGCAGCAGTTTCCTCCTAAGATCTGCAGCTCAGCGCTATCTGCTGGGAGTTACCGCCGGGGCATAACCGCTGGAGGCGAGATCCTTCCCCTGGAGCACCTGGAAATAGATTTAATATCACTACAACTATCTCTTCTACCTGGCAACTTCTCAGCTTTAGCCAGGGTTTACCTTACATGTTATGAATAGTTTTGGCTAATTGTTTTTACGACCGGCCGCCTGCCTGACATCAACCCTCATTGGGAATGCATTAATCAGTGATGTCTAAATATTCTTAGAAAGTACATATGACTCGGAAAAATCACATTGGTACTTGCCCGGGCCAGGATATATATTACTACAACTATAAAATACTGCAAAAATCAGTTAAAATCTTATTTAGGCAGAATTAGGCTACATTAAGTGAGGAGCTATGATATTATGCAATAGATTTTCACAAGTATTCATTTAAATGAAACTAATATTTATCATATCGTCTGCCCGTAAACAAAACGTCGAAAATATGTAGTTTTTTATCAAAACGTTCATCCAAAAAATATTAGTTTCATTTAAATGAATACTCGCGAAAATCTTAGATTTCATTATAAGTCAATCTTAATAGTTAATCTGTGTCTATGAGTTTGCATTTCTTATCACTGTTTTGTACACAATTGTTGTTGCTTTGAGGGTGTATATTTTAAATTTCATGTTTAAAGCAAACTTTATTGTAAGAATATGCTACCTAGTGATACATTTATTATGATTGTCGAAGTTTTAATTTAAAATAAATAATATATTTATCGTCATAATTTTCTCAAGTAAGGGAAATGTAATTTCTTTTTGAGAAAAATAAAGTATCTTTAACCATAATAATTGTTTTGTAGTACCTGCATCTGCGCGTCTATAGATCTTATATGCAGTGGCGGCTGTACCTTAAGTGCGCCCGTGCGCTGAACCACCAATTCAAAATATTTAAAAATTACAAAATATTATGTCATCTTAATTTTTAAATTACCATTTTAATATTTATTTTTTAAACATACAAAAAGGTATAAAAAATTTAATTTCCAATTATGGTCAAAAAGTTTGAGCGCTTTACTAAACTCATATCGTGCGCTCCGGCGAGTGCACGAGGACTGCTAATACATCTTGTATGAGACACGCATCAATACGCCTGGCGCGTGAGACAAAAGATAGTTCATAGAAATGTACCGAGTAAGGAGTCGGTTCTCGAGCGCCGCACGAAGCGGCCGAAGGTTACCGAGAGCACCCGATGTATGACGTTTGAGCCGGCCGGCGTGACGCGTTAATTCGTTATTGTTTATAATTATTTCCGTAATTCGTTTTAGTTTTTATTTCGTTTCTATAATAGAACTTTTATTCTGTACTGTGTTTTTTATTAGTTGAAAATGAGTATAAATATTGATTATATTAAAGAAAATAACAAAATTTTTCAAAGTAAAGTGAACATAAAATTGGCCGGGCCGCCACGGCCCTTTTTAAATTTAAAACAAGAGTGTAAATCGAAAAATAAAGCATTTATACGAAGTTTTAAAAGTGAAATGTATAATAGAAAGAAATGGTTGTGTGGTTGTGAGCGTCTCAATACATTCTTTTGTTTTCCTTGCATTATTTTTGGCGGAGAATCGATTTGGACAGAAACTGGAATCAGATTTTAATAAAAAGGTGATAGAACATTTCGCTACAGAAAAATGTCATCGCATTGATTTAATGTACAAAAAATAAACATATTTTATGTCAATTGTTGTTTTTGTCAATATTTTAGTAAAGTGAACCACCAGTTTGATAACCCACCAGCCGCCACTGCTTATATGTATAGAATTAAGTCTCACTCTGCCTTGTTTTAAATGACATGTGGATTTTTTGAATTAGATTCTATGTGTATGTAATTAAGTCTCATTTTTCTTTGTCTAAATTAAATTCTATATCTAGTCATTAAGTCTCATTTTAACTTGTACAAATTTATTTGCATTTGTGGAATGTCTTATTTAGATTATACATATATCTGTATCTTCTTCCTGGCAAAGTAAAGTAAGTAAATCTGTATGTATGGTTAAAACTAATTTTGTTTGGTATAAGTTTATGTGGACATATTGGATATCTGAATAAGATCCTATATGTTATGTAATTAAGGGTCATCGTCCAAGTTCCCCTCACCCGAGCACTTCCTGTCTCTTTTCAATGTCAGCGATGTATGGGCTGTCTGAGGCGACCAGCTTCTTGGCCAGCTCCTCACACTAGTTGAACCTCTCCGCCCCACTCTCTACACGGTGATGGAGCTCTTCGAACTTGGACCTAAGGATCTGTGGTTGGGGAAATATGATGTCTTAGATTATAGAAATAATTAAATGGTTTTGGAGGATATTTTAATTAAGCTGTAAACATTTAGGTACATTTAATATTATGACATGCTAATCTTTGCACATCCTTCTGAGATACAAAAAAAAAAACACTAAATTACGTACTAAATGCTCAAATTGACTTAAATTTCAACGAAATTTAGCATTCATTCGTTAGTTTCTAAAAATACGATTGTTGAACGGATATCCGTGAAGTTTCAAGCTTAGTACTTGAAGATATAACGGAATAATGTCTCCATCACCAAGTGTGATGGCTGGAGCACCCTCTCATCATCATCATCATCATCATCTACATATCGTTACTCACCAGTAAGTGTTCATAGTCCTGTCCGTAGTCTTCACTGGAGGCGGCTGCTTGCTGCTCCGCAACCCATTCCTCCAACTCAGCGCTCTCAGCCAGATATTCATGTCTAAGGATAGACACACATATTTTTAGAGGATATCCTATTTATATATTCCTATAACACACATATACTAGTCTTTGTCAGCAACTTCTTCATAATCAACTTCAGGAATAGAAAGGCGTTACTGTGTAACGCTTAAGAAGCAGTAAATAACAAGTCTTTGTTAAGTAGTTATTTATTTAAATTTCGACCTGGCTTAATGAAAAGTATGCTACGTCAGTCTCCTGTTTCTAAACTACCTCGAAACAAATTTACAAATTCTTATAGCCCTTCTTGATTATAACTAGTGCGACGAATATGATATGTATATATGTATATAGTATCTCTCACCTGCATACACTCTCCATGAGCGCGGCCTGCCTGCTCGATGCCAGTCTCTGCAGCCTAGCCAGACTGCCAGCCAGCTGGTCATGTCTGGTGACCAGCGCGGCGCCCTCAGGATGACCACCGGAAGCCATGGATTGCGCCACGTGACCCATTTCCGTTATGATCGCCGCGTATGTGTCCAACTCGAGTTCTACGGCCTGTTGGTAGGTTAAAGAGGAATTGTAAGATAATGCTGAATATACTCTGTATTATTATATTTCTGTTAATTGAAAGTGTTAGAAATTGAAATAATGACAACTTCTTCTGATTTAAGTCCATATATACAGGGTGACTGGTGAATTACTATCGATATTTGAGGACGTGATATTTGACGATCATATATGACACAATAAAAATTAATATAACATAAATATTAATAAACTGCTAAGTAAAGTTAACCAAAAGTTTTGTAATTAATTACGCATCGTATGAACACCCTACAGATTAGGTACACACACACACACACACACACACACACACACACACACACACACACACTCGCGCGCGGCGGCGTGTTGTTGTATCAGCACGTCGCCGCACGCGTCCACACTAGGAACACTTGGAACGTGTACACACTTTATTTATTTATACGGAAATTTGGTCAAAAATTAAGTACCTATTTTTTTTTTTACATAATAATTCGAATGACAATCATGTACCGAGTATGCTCCTTAAATATTGATAGTAATTCACCAGTCACCCTGTATATATATAGTCCACCTTCCCAGCCTGTGGATGCGTGTCCAGCTCCTTGCCCCGCTGGAGCACCCTCTCCACGACAGGCCTCCGCCCCTCGAGCTCCGCCCTCAGCTTGGCGTGTTTCTTCTGCGCGTGGCAGATGAAGCGGCGGCCTGGCGCTCCGACACCCAAGCTACGAGTAGCTCTCCTGAAACCTCGGCAGGGAACTTGTGTGGTCTGTGGAGGATTTGGATAAATAAAATTAGTCCTCAAATTGATTATGTACTATTACTATCCTACTAATATTATAATTGCGAAAGTTTGTGAGTGTGTATGTATTTATTTATTTATTTAGGCACACAAACAGAATATAAGCCGGATTACATATGAGTTACAGTCTAAAATTATTTTTAGTTTGATTATATTCTTAAGTATGTGTACACGGCATAATCATTACAAAAACAATATTTTTGTCAGGTGCTACATTATTTAGGTACAATTTAAGACTAACGAATAAACAGGAAAATGTACGTTTGTTACTTCTTTACGCTCAAACAGCTGAACCGATTTTGATAAAATTTTGTGTACAGGAAGCTGACGTCCAGGAATAACACATAGGCTACTTTACATCCCGGAAATCTCGGAAATCCGCGGGTAAAATCTCGGGGCGCAGCTAATATGGTATAAATTATAAAATAGTTGCTTTTCTTGTCCCTATATCCGTATGCATTCTTAATAACTTAAAACTACGCAGTGGATTTTGGTGCAGTTTTTTTTGAAAGATAGATTGTTTGAAGATGAAGGTTTGTATGTATAATGATATCCATAAATAAGTGGAGAACCCTTATCCAGTTAAATAACTTTCATACATTTTTGATTTAAAATAGATCTACGTCCCGGCTCAATTGTATATATGTATTACATACATATATATTGTTCCGTCATCCGTTAATCATTTCTTATATAATATTGTATTGAATCATATTTTAGTTATATCGTATACTGACTGTAGACTAGTTTCCAGCGCCTGTCTCCTCTCGGCCGCTCGAGGGCGGAGCGCCCGGGCGGCCTGCAGCAGCGCAGCGGAGTCTCTCTCGATGGCCGCGCCGTCGAAGTGACCACTAGAGACCAGGTCGGAGCCCTGGGCTGCAAGGGACTCCGCTCGTTGTTCGCATTGACTCAACTCTTGTTGCAGAGCCTGTAGACATTTATGTTACTATTGAATATTATATAAATATACATAAACATATATTATGTTCTAGTAAATACAACAAGGACGAAATCGCATTTTTCTGTAAACAATAATTGTTTTTATCAATACACATTTCTAAACAATATAATTCTACTTGTTTTACTTTAAAACAAATTGTTTTCTCGTCTGAGGAGCCCTTAGTTACCACAAATTATATCAGTTAGCTGGCATAACTACGACAGATAATAATTTGAAAAGCAATCTATACTAATATTATAAAGCTGAAGAGTTCGTTTGTTTGTTTGTTTGAAAGCGCTAATCTCCGAAACTACTGGTTCGAATTGAATAATTCTTTTTGTGTTGGATAGTCCAGTTATCGAGGAAGGCTGTAAGCTATATAACATCACGCTACGACCAATAGGAGCAAAGATATAGTGGTAAATGTGTAAAAAACGGGAGAAATTATTTCATCTTTGAAGCCTTCCGTTTGTGCGCCGTGAAAACGGTTCAAGATACACAAAAGTATGTATTAAAGGATAATAGCTCTTTTAATGATCTAAAAATCAGTCCGCGACAGTATATGTCTATCTTTTAAGATTAACTCACAAAAACCGTTTTTATGGTACCTAATTTGGTCGAAATAATTTGTTTAAGTTGTATCAACATAATAATATTAATCTTTATTCAAATAAACAAATAAATATGTTGTTGGTTAAGAGTACTTCATTATTAATAAAAAAAACATAGGTTTCATCCTGAAAATTCTACGGGAACTCGACCATTCCGAAAACCCCGCAAGAACGGGAACTATGTGGGAAAAACCAAAAATCTGTCGGAAGTAACTATTCCACGCGGACGAAGCCGCGGTAAAAGCTAGTACTATATATATGTATTTGTATAGTATATCTAGTAGGTATGTTATATGTTGGTATATGTTGGTATGATATATGTTGGTCTTACAAGTAAATTATCCTAACTGATTTTGATAAAACTCTTCTATAAAGCAATTTAGACCTCATAATGACATCCATTATATTAGATACACATTAATCACCATCTGAGTAAATACCTAATACACGCATGAAGTCGCAGTAAACAGCTAGTATGTGATGTTCCCACCTGGTGTAGTAGCAGCAGTCTCTTGCAGGATCTCAAGTCTGAACCCAGCTCGGTGCTGTTCAGAGCTCGCTCCATCTCCGCCAACCTCGCTTTGGTGTCTTCCACCGACCTGGGAAATCATAATTATATGAATATTGAATACATATATTCAATGCATATTCATAATATAGGAGATTATATGAGATGTTTCCATCATCATCAGCCTATCAGAGCCCACTGCTGAGCCTCTTCTCACATGGAGAAGGTTTGAACATTAATCACCACGCTCGCTCAAGAAGGGTTGGTGATGTCAAACTTATTATATGATATTATTGAATGTATAACCACGCTAAGGGTGATAGATGTATCACATACATTTAATAGGATTAGAACTTACAATCTGTACATAACGCGGTCCAGATTTCATGTTTTACTGAGAGATCATAAAGTATTTAGTGCAAGTTCGCACTTGGGTTGCTACGAAATTAAATTCAAAAATTTATTATCAATATGTGCCTAAATATATTTTATATCATACACTTCTCGTCTGCCCGTCGTGACTGTTTCTTAAACAATGAATGCAAAAACTTTTAATAGTTATTATTTCACTTGCAATGTATGTATGTTATTTTATTTTATTTTAGGGAAACAAACAATAAGATAAAATTATGGGATATAATTATACAAAATTACATATATCAGCTAAGTTTCCACTATATTATTAAAATTAAAAAAAGACTAACATTAAAAACGTATACTGACGACTTATTATTCTAAAGTTTAAACAAAAAATACTATTCCGATATACCTACACTATTAGGTTAATATTATGAAGATAACAATTTGACGTCAAACACCCAAAATCACCAAGTTAACCACCTACAAACGGTAATAGCGAATAATTGTACAATAATTTGACCGATAATCACTTGATAGTGGCAAGAAAACAAATATTTACAATTTTATTGATCTTTATGTACGGAGCCAATGTTTACGCTACCGGTAGCGACACCTAATTGATATTCTAACCTAATTTATGTTCACTTAAAAATTACATATTATGTATGAAAATTTATATTTTCATTTTATTGTTTTAAAATGCTAATCACTACTTGGTCTGTATATGTAATGAACATTGCTATTATCTGGTATTTAGAGATTACCAGCTGGAAAGATTTATAAACCACAGAGGTCATTTCAATGGAATATATAATTTAAATATAATATCAAACTAATTGTAATAGACAGCACCTGCGGGCAATTATCATATATGGTCATACAATTAATTATAAAGAGAATATCTGATAAGTTATAACAAGGCAAGAAAGACTCAAAGATATACAAATATTGGTAACAAGTATGGAATTTTACGAGGAACAGGAGTAGTGAACTATGTGATAAAAGTCATAAAATAAAACAAATAATTTTAATGGAATATGAATTTTATTCCTCTTCAATAATAATTACAATATCGTCTAGAAACTATGCTGGGGGTACAATGTTACTAGTTGCTATCCCACAATTCCCACAGCGATCCATCGTTTCAGTAATATCCAAAGCACAAGCCTGTGAAATAATCCAAATGAACAATTCCAAGTCAAACGTGCAGGAGATCGTCGGTGTCCAATGTGAAAGCAAGGGTCGTAAAACGTTAGGCGGGTTGGGAGTCCGTAAAAAACAAAGCAGTGGTCGTTGAAACCGTTAAAACCGATCGGGAAAGCACTCGAAACTTATCAAAAAACACGAAACAAGTGAGACTCAGATAACAATGCATCTGGCATGGTAATTGTTAAGTGTCAATGTTATGTTGCCATAGACTATATACTGAATGATTTCGATCGACATGGAATCTATAATCGAAAAGGATGTTTAAAAAATAATATTTAATACTAGTTTTTTGCCCGCGACTTCGTCCGCGTTAGTTTCGTCATTAGTAATATATGTATAGCTGACCAGGCGAACTCTATTCCGTCTTAGAGGCCATAAATAATCAGGTTTTTCCTGTTTCAATCAAACAGAATGATTGACATATTAGTTAGTTGTCAAATCTAATGTCAAAAAAAGCGTTTGTATGGGAAATAGAAAAGGGCTGTTTTTAGGGTTTTCCCGGCAATTATTCCAATTTTTCTCACCTTTTATACTTTCCCTGAACCTCCACGAACATTTCAAGACTAAGATAAGACAAATCCGTTCAGCTGTTCTCGAGTTTTAGCGAGACTAAGGAACAGCAATCCATTTTTATATATATAGAAGATTATTTTTATATTAATACACCACCTTATTGAAAGTTATTTTTATTGAACTGTAGACACATATGGTGTAGTTTAAATGAAGTTACTATAAGGTGAAAACTAGGAGTGAAGTTTTTATTTTAAGTAAATAATCGAATCTTCATAAAAACAGTTATTTGCATATTTCTCCGCTTATATATTGAGAATTTATGCAGATTTTTGGTATTTCATACAAAAAAAAAAATTAAATCAATTTTGAACTCATAACATTTTGGGCAAACCAGTTTCACTCTAATTTAATTATATTTGTTTAATTATTGCTTAAAACTTATTTAATATTTTTCTTTCTTGCGTCGGACAATCTTCTTATTAAATTGTATATATCGAGGATGCGCGCTGCGTCTATTGTTCTCGTCGTCCGGGCCCGCGCACCTCTAGCCCCGCTGGCCCCCGCTAGTCGCCGCTGACCAGCTGAGTGAGCACTGCGCCTCAGTGTTGCTAGATGGGGCTATTTCACTTACCGAGCTGATATATTATTTTATCCGCTGGCTAAAGGTAGCCAACTTGGCTATACATATTTTTTCAGATATATTTAATTAACAAATCATTTATATGCAGAAAAAAAAAGAATTTCAACACTCAACACTCAGTTTCAATAAGTTTTATGTATATGGTATAGCATGGATTTTAAAACTTTAACTGTCTCTGTACATATAGGTACATAATTTTAAATCAAATCCTAGTGGCTTCACTACTAATATGGGTTCGATGGTATGTTACTGTGTACTGGAAAAGGACCGGCTTACCTTTGTTCGTGTTGATTGTAATTTTTAATTTAATTTTGATTGTAATTATCTTATCGTATTCTTACAAAATAAGAAAATGGGTACTTATTACTTCTAAATTAAGTACTTTAACCTATTTTAGTATGTAAATTTTTTTTTTTAATCAGTTCTATCAAAGGTTTATCTATTTAAAAATATGTAATACATATTTAAAGAATATTTAAATACTCTTATTTTAAAGTAATTATTACGATAATATTTTATAAACTTAATTATTTAATAATACTTTTTAAAACAAAATGCAATTAATAAAAAGAAAAAAATCTTGATTCGAAAAAAAATATATCTGGTAACACTGCTACGCCTGTCACGACAGTGACAGTCGGTCAGTCCACATAGTCTTTAGCTGTGTGACGCTTGTCCGTCATCGCTACGGCGACACTCGCACGCGTACAATCGCTTACGAAAAGTAATCTCCCTCTGTATTAATAGCTTGTAAGTAGTTTAAATTGTTAAACCGTAATTCGCTAAACACATAATACCATTTGTGTTATATATTGTATATCTTAATAATATCTTTAATAGTATATTATAATTAGTCTGCCGACTTTATTAGTTTAATATCTCCGAAAAAGACTTACTGACTTGACGAATGTAAAATTTACAATAAAATAATTATTTATTATTCGTTTGTAAAATGAGGTATATCTAATTATAATATTTCTTAGTAAGTATACATTCGTATTAAGAAAAGAAGATAATAATATTAACTATTACTTAAAATAATGAATTCCAAAGATTTTTCTTGCAAGGATACTTTTTTGTAGTATTATATACATATATGTACATATATAGATAGTTAAAAAATTTATGTCCCTTTTATTATTGACAATGGGAAATAATTTTATTGCATTAAATATGTTATTTTCTATAATATTAGAATGAATCGTCTAGTGGTTCGACATGGAAATCGAGCAATCGGCCAACGACGATCTGGCGGCAGGCTGCGAACAGACGGCAATTATGTGGACGACCGGCCTAACAAGGGGACAAAACAGAGATTTGAGGTAAAGAAGAAGTCATTGTTAAGTGATACTTTACAGAAGACACTCGGTGGAATTGAAATTTTGCAATGGATAAGCATAATAAAGATGAAAAACAATACTTGGAGAAGGTCAGTGTCTAAAATCTAAATTATTAAATGTTTAAGAGACTTTAATAATTAGCGATTGTTAATTAGATATAAGTTTTAGTATAGAATAAAGGTCTTGTATTCTTCACAGGAGCTTCTTGCCCCTTCAACACATTTTACAGAATTTAACGAAGTACTCCTTCTTGGCAGAATAACATGGTCTTTCAGTTACAGGTATAAAGTTCCCGATGATTTATTAAAAAAAAGTACAAGACGCTTGAGTGAAAATTATCACTGAAATTTTTTTGTGAGTGTCTACCTAATTTTTTGTATCTGTTATTTTCCAAGCATTTATTTTTAATCCTTTTTTTATTCGCTTAAAGGATCGATGATATCCAGGACAACTCTTTAGTTCGTTGAGGAAAACCAACAGCACATTTGGTCTACTGTGTTCCCTTGACCATCAACTGTGCTGTTCAAGTAATGGTGGAATCAATGAAAATAGACCTCGAGTTAGCACCAGATGCTTCGGTTTGATTATAAAATATAAATTGTAGAACGAAACCCTTTCATAAAGTGTTGCTGAAAACTGTAAAAAAAAAATGATACAATAATGTAGACTATGTATAGAAATTTAGTGAATAAGATATATTTTTTTTACAGAAAGTCATTGGATTCGTGGATCAAATACACGAAATGTGGCAGGGACAAGGCACTGAGATTTATTGGGAGCAAAACTCCACTTGTCCCACTGAGGATCAATACAAAAAGATGACACATATGAGTAATCTATAACTTATACATTTTTCTAACCTCTACGTTTTTACAAATCTGTCCTATATAAATATTGTTACTATCAAATGAACAAATATCTCACTGATAATATTATAGATTTTATAGACTTTATATTTCCAATAAATTTAAATTTATCATAACAGTTTTAGAGAAATTTAATTTAAATGTGAATGTTTTTCCAATGAATGATGATCATTATATTTTCTTCGAAAAAAAATTATATCATATTAATAATGTGTTTTACTATTCCAGTTAAACAGCAATGGCAGTTTCTGTGAAGATTTATCAGAAGGAAGGTTCACGTTACCCATCATACATGCATCCAAAACATCAGTGAGAAGCGAAGTTTTACGTGAGTACACTAAAACTCAGTTACTAATTGTATACATACGAGAACGTATTTGTGTGGGTCAAACATAGTAGTTTTTACTGTAACCCTTCGATAATTACGGAATCATTATTCTTCATTATTTCATCAGGTTATTTCATAAACTTGTTGAGTTACATATCAATTTAAAATTAAGAGTTTTGAGAACTTCGTGTGATTTTTTTACTCGTTTCATGAGATCAGGTCCGCCTACGAAGTTTCTTCCTTGATCCTCTGTTTCTAATACTTTATTGATGTTAATTTTTGTCATCATTTTTGGTGTTTAGGAAATAAGTATAAACATAACTAGATGGTAATTCAGTAATAGTAAAGTTTTTCGTGATCATATTTTTATTACTGTCAGGTATCTTACGACAGCGTACCCGTTATATTAACCTGAAGATATACTGTATGTCTTTGTTGGAGAAACAGACTCAGTGAACTTGATCGAGAAGCTCGGGCTGAGGTGAATCAATTATTTTAACATAGTATTCATTGAAGTGTGATTGTTTTAAATTGAAGTATACAACCTAGGTTTCTTACAGGTCGCCCGTTTAGGCGGAAACCCACTACTGGAAAAATGTTTGAATGATCTTAGTAGCTGAAAGGATGATGTAAAGATCAAATAATTATTACACTATTTTGTTACACGGAACACTATTAACCAATAATATTTAGAAGGTGTGGGGTACAAAGACTCGCAAGTCTTCAAAATTTATTTGTGTTATATTGTTTATCCGATATTTTAAGACATGAATATAAAAGCATTTTTTGTGTTTTTTCTATTTCAACAAATTATTTTAATTTATTCAAGCTTTATAGATGTACAAGATTACAATTCTCCATAAATTTTCTATATAACAAGATTCTTCCCAATTTATAAAATGTAATTTATGAACGTTCTTGTTACAATAATAATCAAGTGTTATAGATAAGAATTATATAAATAAGAATTTGATATAACACAAAAATACATTATTTTTTAAAAACAATTTATTCAAACATTTAACTTTTGTTAACAAAGTCCATAATTTTTAAATATGTATTATTATATTAAGAATAGAGATAATGTTACCATTTTATATCATGAGTCTCAATATCCTAAGAAATTAATAAGTGAGTGTCTTATAACTTTAGAATCATAGTGAGTGATCACTTTTAGTCAAAATATATGAGTTAGCTCTACGTTTTTCTTTTAATCGTTTTGTTTATTTTTACCGTGTATGTGTTTAAACTTTATTTTTTCCTTTCAGTGTGATATGTAATATTTGTTTTATGTATGGTATAGATTGTTATATATGTATTGAAATTGTTATGTATGTAATTGTACAATGTAGTTTACTTAGTGATGGTCAACCAAAATCGTATCTGACTAGGATCATAGGATAGAACAATATCCCGAAATAATTTTTTTAAATCAAATTATAAAAATTTCGTTTTGAATCACATTTTGGAATTATTTATATTAAAACGTTTGCTATTTTTTGTTTACTGGAGCAAAACTTTCATTGACAAATGAATAATAAAAAAGTTTTCAATAACATTCTGTTTTAAAAAGTAACGAACAAATATTTGTGTAAAACATAACAATATTTATGTTTTTCAAATGGATATCAGTTACAACATGTTTATGAGAAAACATTTGCATTATTTGAAGTCGTTCTGGTTTGAAACAGAAATTGTGAC
Organism: Danaus chrysippus; assembly: GCA_916720795.1. NCBI lineage: Eukaryota > Metazoa > Arthropoda > Insecta > Lepidoptera > Nymphalidae > Danaus > Danaus chrysippus. The sequence goes on along the minus strand of CAKASE010000080.1, from coordinate 858,843 downwards.
TGATTATAATTTTCTATATATGTAGATCTTAGCTAAAATATAAATTATTGAACATTTTTTCTAACAATTCGAGAACTATGTTACTCATATTTTGGTAAACATATTTTACTTTGCTAAGTATGTAATGCAGACAACTTGATACACATAATGAAACAGTAACCGATTATCAGAATAGATATTATCTGACATGTAAAAACAATAAAATGAATCAATAAAAATAGTTTGATAGGTTTCATGTGCTATTTGTAAAGACTGACATTGAAAATCACTGTTAAAAATATACCTTTACGTACATTTCGTCTTTTTTGGCATTCAAAGTACAAGAGGTCAGAAATAATAACATTGTAGAATGGGTCATCCTTGTACAATGATATTGCTACACCCATATACGTCGAATGCTTGGGTAATCATGAAATATCTTGTAATAGGTATTCATGATTGTTTCGTTCGTCATTGCTGTGAATTGACATACCTTTACGAACAGTAACTAAATTGTACTTGTACTTTTGTTACATAATGGTTAAATAAATAAAAAGAGTGTTTAAAAATGGCTATAGAATGGAAACGGGCTTAACCATTTATAATATATAATTATGAAAATTAATCGTTTGTTATAAGAAAACTATATATATATTTCAAAGACCTTGTTCCCTTTTACATGCTAACAGTTGTCAATAATTCAATTTCTTCTTTGTAGAAACTTCTAGGTGGACATATTCATTAATACTTAAACTATTTTTAAGAGCATATTAATATAATTTATATGATATCAAGTGAACATTTTCTATCAAATTGTGTTATACTTTAGAAAATAGCTTACAACGCTTATTGTATAAGTATTCGTGTTTTAATCTTTCTTCTGTAGTTTAAATTTTTGAAAGTGTTTACCTTATTACCTTACCTTATATTTGGTTACATTTGTAACAAAATGTTTGTACGTTTTTAGCATCAGTAGTTCCGCTAATTTCAAATTTATCTCCTGTGACATACGATTAACGTTTATGAAAACAGTCAAACCTTACAGCTCTTGATCAGTACCGCCTCCACTAACCACTAGCGACCATTTGATGTCAAAAGACATCTTATTACTAGTAGATATATTTATGTTTAAGTCCACCTTTATTTAACTCCACATTCAAAAACACTGACACAAACTAGTCTAATACTTTTGTTGTGCTTGAAAAAGGAGAAAAGCGAATCGTTTAGTTTGTATTCTAGGAAGATCCAAAACAAAAAGATGGATATCCACTTAACGTCTAATTAAATATTCTAGTGAAGTATTCTACCGTAAAGTTGTAAAGAACTATAAGTGATAATAAATTTTTAATATTCGTTTTTTTCAAACCACACACTTTATAAAAGCTAGAAGGATTTTCCCTACAAAGTGAGAAGAATTTCTGAAAACCCAATGAATCATTTAAAGTGCGTTAAACTAGTACTCGTTCGTGGTATACAACAAAACATTGTGTTTCTTTTTCTCTCCAAGTAAAATAACGTTCATAATATTATCAAAAAAAAAGAAGTAAAGTTTACACTCGCAGTGAAACAGTTTGTCCAGCAAAATAAACAACGAAATCCTTAAACTTTTTTAACATCTCCACTTAAGCTTAAACAAAACAAATTATATATTGAAAGAAGTAAACTTAAAAGTTTAAATGGTCATCTTAAATCTTTTTAGTTTGTATTTATACATTACCTTTGTATATTTGTTCTGATATTATTTTTTTGTGTATACATATATTACGTCTATTGTAGTCGTCAAAGCCTGGTAAGGACGTTTATCACTCAAATTTATTAAACATTTTAAATATCAAATTGAAAGTATATTTGTATGCATTAAATTGTATTAAAATAATATAAAGTCTGACGCTAATTCTTTCTTGGCCATATTTTAAAATAATATGATTTTTTTGTTATATTAAGTGATTCAGAAGCCATTTCTCGCCGTTATACTTCTATATAAGAATTCAATGTAGCCCGCATCGGCTTTTATGAATCAATCTGTAATCAATTATTCTGTGACGTCGAATACTTCGCGTTACTTGTTACAATACAGTGAAACTATTTTAATTTACGAAACAATATAACCGTTTATTATTAATTTTACATTTTGTGGATAATAATTGTGAAGTTCATGATGAAACAGTACATATATAGTTAAATTTGTATGAAATTATAAAGACGCAAGTGAAGTTACATGAATACACGTATACTTTCTGTTTTACTTTTATAAGTAGCGGTAAATGTTTAATAAGGAAATATAATTAATCCAACAGCATAGTAACTACAAGTTCACGTCGGCTTCTATATACATTGAATCACTTGCCTTAATATTATAATGTGTGATAATTTATGAATTAAAAACTCTTAATACTTCGTATGGATAGTCATGCTCTCAGGCTTAAGTAAGGATGCTAATTAATTAAATGCAAATATTCAATGACTGTAATGAGATTTGTATGTCTAATAAATGTGAAGCAGAATAAACACAGCGCTAAGTTACATTCATACATTAATTCTGTCGTTTCTTATGATCTTGTTTTCATCCGACCACAGTACATTGATTCAATGTTAACGACGTCATAAAACAACAGAAACGAGCCACAGCCATATTCAGTTATAATAAAATATACTGGACTGTGATCCTTATATAGGAATTCATTAATGATAGCTTATGATAACAAAATAAAAACCGTCATGTAATAATAAAAAAGGCTCGAGGGTAGCTCTAAGATTAATTAGTTGTATAATAATATGTAGTAAAATGATGATATAGTTAATTACAAGTTATTTAAAATAAAAGAAATTACTTGCGTTTTTTATTTTAAATAAAATCTTGGTTAAAGTTATGCTACTGTAAGTGTCACTATAAAGAAATACTAAGATCTCTTTCAGAGATAGCTACGATAAAGATACGGTATACCTGAATAATCCAAATAGTATTTTTCTTTAAGAGATTCGAAAAATTATTACTTATATGTCATTGCAATACGAAAACAAGTATTTTCAACCACGTAAAATGACCAGGACAGATTTCTAAATAGGTTTTTTTGGGGTATAATTAATGGTGTTTAAATTTGTACTTTAATTTATCATCATTATTGAAAACGCTGGATTGAAATACTTATCAATAATTATTAATAGTTGAAAGATAATGTTACAACAAGAATTATTCATTAAAATCTGTCTGTCACCGTCACATATATTTGCAATCAGAGATTTTTTTAAATGTAAATTTTTAATTTAATTCTTTCTTCTTACTCAGATGCTAATATTTTGTGAGTAACATCCATATAACCAATTCAATTGAGGACATTTCTTCTTATTACATGTACAGGGTGACTGGTGAATTACTATCAATATTTAAGGAGAATACTCGGTACATGATTCTCATTCGAATTATGTAAATAAAATAGGTACTTAATTTTTGACCAATTTTCCGTATAAATAAATAAAGTGTGTACACGTTCCAAGTGTTCCAAGTGTGGACGCGTGCGGCGGCGTGCTGATACAACAACACGCCGCCAAACGCGTATGTGTGTGTGTGTTTATACCTAATCTGTAGGGTGTTCACACGATGCGTAATTAATTACACAACTTTTGGTTAACTTTACTTAGAAGTTTATTAATATTTATGTTATATTAATTTTTATTTTGTCATATATGATCGTCAAATATCATTTCCTCAAGTATTGATAGTAATTCACCAGTCACCCTGCATAATTATTTTGCAAACAATTCAATCAAATATCTCATTTTACTAAAAAGACACTGATAAGAAAAAGTATGGTTATTCAATTTTAGTATGTATGACTTTTAAAATTTCAATAAACGATATAACACAGTTGTAATTTAATAGTAATAACTAATATTATTTCCACACATGGCTTCATTTTAACCCGAGGAAGTAGACAGCGGATATATTACTCAGTGTGTCTATTATAAATAAATATAAATTAAATTCTGCTGAATAAGAACTGCGATTATGAGATTGGATAAAATTTGATAGAAAACGAAGAGAAATCATTTAATATTTCTACATAGTATGAAGAAAACCGCTTTCTCTGTTTTTCTATATCCCCTTGTGTGGTTAAATCTTTTAAACTACGCAACGATTTTGATGTGGCTTTTTAAAAGATTGAGTAATTAAAGAGGAAGGTATATATAATTTTATATCACTACATAGTATAAAACAAAGTCGCTTTCATATTCCAATATGATGCTATATAATGTATGCTTAAATATGTAAAACTACACGAAATATTTTAATGCGATTTTTTTAAATAGATAGGGTAATTGAAGAGGAAGGTTTATTTTATTTATTTATTTATTTATTACTTTACAGCGTCAATCTTTATTCAATAAGTACTTAAATACACTGTTGATTCAATATAGATCTATATGGCTCCTCACAGTATATAATGTAGATTTTTTGCCCGTGCAAAACCGGAGCGGGTCGCTATGTTTTTATATACAATGTTCACAGTTTTTGTTTAGTGTATTAAATATAAGCATTAAACGCGTGCGAAGCCGGGGCGCGTTGCTAGAAGATAATAAAATATAGGTAAAGACAAATATATTAATTAAGAATGAAGTATAACTAAAAAACCAGACAGTAAAATTGTTACGTACAATCCTGCATTTAAAATGATTGTAATATTTTTTCAAAATCCGTTCCTATTTTCATTCGTTTAATTTTAATAACATTCGGAAATTCACACAACAGCGCGACTCGTACAGAATGTAATTTAAGTCATCCCAAAGGCTTGCTTATTCAAACAGAAGTAAACCAATACTCCTTAAAACTTTATCCACATTTACAAAATGAAATGTGCTGGCTTTGGTTCTTTAAAAAACAAGCTTCCACACAAAATAATAGACTTCCTTAACAGTGATTATTACATTTTTACATAATTATTTACGAATTAGAAATTTAGATTACCTAATGAAGAACGACATTATTTTTTCCTTTTTTAACAAATACGTCTGTCTGTCTGTTTCTGTTTGTCTATATACATATATGTTTTCAAAGAACAAGAAATACCTGACGGAAATAGATATAAGATTGTTTTATCTTGTGTTTTTTTATTTAAAATAATTGCAAGTGATTCTTATTACGAAACTAAACTAAACTAATACTAAATGTTACAATGCATCCATCTCTTAATGAAATAACAAAAAATACGAGGAAATAAACACGACATTTTATTTGAGATTGTGTCACAATATTGATATGGGCCTGAAATCAATTTTAGCAATCTTTTATCCAGATTTACTCACACTTATACGTAGTACATATATTCCTAATCTAAGCCTTTTATGTGCTCCATGAAAAACCACAACTAAAAAGAAAAGAAAAGTTTGCGCAAAAGGAATAATTAATACTAAGGTTATCTTTTATTTGATAGAGTTATGAATATATACATACATATATACCTACAATCTACATATTTAAATACTTATACTGCATTTGGTGTATAAATTAATAATTATTAACGCCATGTGGTGTATTTTTTTGTGAAAGTCCAGTTAAATAAATTCTCATTTAATAATGAAATGTCAAAAAGACTGAGGTTATAATTTTAGAAATTAATATTGATGGATGGAAGAAGTCCTTTATATTTCATGATAAAAATATATTGTATTCTAACTTTCTTAAAAGAATTGTCAAGTTCTTCAAAGTTCTAATATAATTAAAACTATTAAACACTTCTTAATTGAAAGAGTTCAGATATTATAAACGATTATTTCATTATTATATGAAGATACAACGTTGGCACCTATGTAGAACAACTGCAAATGCAATTATCCACAATATCTAAAACGTTCTGGCTTACTGTTCTAGAGTCTAGATGCAAGCATAATGCGCTGACTGTATTTTGAGTTTTACCCGTGATCACTGCTGCTGTAAAATAAACTAAACGTGGGATGAAATGTAATTAAACAATACATACTCGTAGTATATCCAAAAACATTGTTTAATTTTAAAATAATAAAGTCAGTAGATTAAATACTATAAAAGTATTTTTAATATAATCAATATTTATTCATAACTTATTTTTTATTGGAACTTACGAATAATATGGCAGTGTGAAACGGAAAGAAAATATTAAATCTCTCAATCTCATTAAAACCAAACGACCCGAAGTATTCAACAGACCGATTAAATTAGTTATACAATATGATAAGAATCGCTTTATTAGAATACAAATTATATGTACATAGAAATAAGAACATTAATTGAATGAGCAACTTTCTTTTCAAAATAATGCCGTTTGAATTATAAGTGACAAATTGGGTATTTTTTGCTTCACTGATAATAGCGAAGCTTTTAGATTATGAGAATATTAAAATTAATTACTGGAAAAAAATAAAATAAAGCATTCGAAAAGTTACTTATAATTAAAATGTTGTATTTTGTTAATACATATCAATGATGCATATGTATGTACCTTAACTTAATCAGAATTCGTACAATTTTACTATTTCCATTATATTAAAGTACATAAAATCCTATTTAATCTACAACATTTGGTGAATATTATTATCACATTTTACTTTAGTTACAGTGTTCTGAATTTGCCTTGTTTAACAATTTACAGGAAACATACAAAGTTAGTGATAAACTGGGGAATTTAATTTTAACTTGGTGTTCACGGCGTCTTACTTCAACGTTGATGGTACTTATATAATAAGAAATCCTAATTAAGGCTAGAATCAAATGAAATAATATCAATTCATTAATATTAATAGGAACAATTTTATATGAATTCTCAAAAAAGTTGCAATAGGTGAAACAAGGGTCATATAAAAATTCTTTTTTTCCTTATTTACTTCATGGTTCCGATAGAAACTTCTCAGCATGCCATGGATACACCTTACGTGTGCCGGGTGATTGGGTTGCAGGGAGAAAATAGAATACATATATGTAATTCGGAATTGTTGTCACGGATAGCAATGACTATGTAACATTTCTCATAAAGTCTTTGTAGCTGTATTTATGTAACTTTACTATTAGATGTCTTTGCTGCAAATGTTCAGTAACGAATATATCGTAGTTCATAATTAATATTCATGGCAGTAGTGTCTGATGTACATAGTTACACGCCGCATCGATCAGAATCGAGTTCATCATTACTATAAAATTAAAGCAAACATCATCTAACTAATATTAATTTTTAACAAATTTTAGGCTCAGTATACAACAAAATAAGATGTAGTAAAATTTGCTGTTACTTTTTTATATAATCGTATTAAAACAATATTTTTATTTAAATATGTCTGTGCTGCGTCTACCTCTTCTTCTCTAGTTTGTTTTGCTCTAATATTATTATAATAATGAATTCACAAATCAGAATCAAATATAATTGTAGTTTAAACGATCAAAACACATATAATAAGTTGGTGAAACATTTGTGATTATCTACGCATATTCAATCAATTTTTGGACCCTTCTTATCGTAGTAAGAACAATTGCACTTTCATCATGTCATCATCATCATCATCTAGTTCTACAACAAGTGTCTCTCCTGAATCATCGCTACTGGTGATGGAATGAGATCGTTTCCTCTTATAACTTTTGTTCTTGGCCTTGGGTAGTACTTACTATACGTACTTGCGGTAGAACTATAGGTACTTACGGTTGGTAGTCGGGTAAATCGTACCAGTACAATTTAACCAACTGCAAGTGGTACGATTAAACCAACGAAGGCGTTTCTAAAACAAAAGCAAATATCCGGCATAAACTCAAAACTTAGACACGCAACAAAAACCTCCAATAATCTAGTATACAATTGTGGAATAATAAAAAAAAACTGAATAACTATAGCTTGCCTTGATTACGAGTTATCTCCTTACGAATGTACGACAATATTTATATTAATTCCTACAAAAAATGTTTTTCTTTTATTACGTGCCCAGTTGTTAACTCACGTCGATTTAAACTAGTGGGTGAAGAGGGATGGTACAGGGCCACGATTTGGCGTTGTCAATGTAGAAAAAAATATTCATTAAATGGGAAATTTAGAAGTGGTACGATTTAAATGCTAGTACGATATAACCAACTCTCTCCTATATGATGTCTCTACCTTCCCTTATACATAATTTCACTATATTATGACCATTAATCATTCTTATACAAAAATTATAACATCCGTGATATTAGAAAGATAATTTTAAGTTTAAACGGAAATAAACTTTTATTTAAGAAATATTATTTATATAAAAGCAGTCTGTATGTTTTTAAATATTATGTACACATTTAAACTGCAGCCTTTTATACTGCTATGTATACTTATATGTAATACAAAAATGAAATTTAGGAGAAAATATATTTATATTACATATGAAGTTTAATTACTACAAAAGATATATACATTTATAACAATTTGGAATTAAATAATTTAACAATTTCATGTAGTAAGTTTTAAAATACGTTTTCAACAATACTAGTAATAATTGTATAGTGAATGATAAACAGTGTTGTAGTCTCCAACAGGTTCGTTCAATCAAGTTTAGATTACATTCAGTAGTCCGTCTGTTCGTCGCTAACAGTTTACTAACTACTGTTAAAATACAATACAAACATATACATCGTAGTTTTAACGGCTGCAGTTTAAATGTGTGGCTTTATAATATTGTCTTCGGTATTTAAAAAACAAGAGCCGTTAAATTTTAGATGAGTTGAAGGAGAGTGTTGTGATAGGTAAAACTAGTTTATATTATAAGTGTTAAAAGGATACCAAGTTCCTTAATTTCCATCATAATAAAATATAAAATATTGTGGTGGACGTATAAAATTCCTTTTATTGGATCACTGCGCAGGTAATAAACTGTCCACATAATCATTTGTTCATATATTAATACTGTCATGTAAGAATTATAATTCAATTTATTACATCGATGACAATTTTTTAACTAATAATAATTAATTAACGCATACAATTTCAATGATACATATCATTGCATAGAACACTTTTAATCTCCTGATTGATAAAGTTCAAAATAAAAGAAGACAGAAATCACATTGAAATGTTACTTTACTCTTACAAGTGTTTAATGTGGAGTTTTAATATTAAATTTGTTAAGTCTGTATACTGAAATTAAATATCGAAAGAATTGTTTTAAGGAATTAGATGACTGAAATCTGTTCAAGCGTCTAGATATCCATCAACATGACGTAATATGATAGGTACTGTTGAGGATATTGCTACTTTAATCATTTAAAGAGTTTCTTATATATTAATATTTTTTTTTTGCATGACATCTGACGTGAACTTTGCTGGCTATTGAAACACATTAAACGTAGCCACATATTTATTGACCGTTCATTTTTTTATCGTTTTCAATGCACTAATATCCGGAACAAAGTCTGATCCGGTTTGTGGCTCGGTTTAATTAGTAAATAATATATCTTTTATATAAAAATCTTAATTCTTTTCAACAAAAATAAGTGTTTCATTTCATTTGGTCTGTCAAATGTCATCGCCAGTCTTCAGACCGTAAACAAGAGAAAATAAAAGTTATTCAAGTTATTTGTAATACAAATGTCATAAAATATAAGAACAAGAATGATGATGAGTTGACGTTTATAAGATGTTAAAAATAATAAAGAATTAATTATTATAAGACGTGTTATAGTCGAAATATTTGAGTTAAAGTGAAAAGTGGTACGATATATCCGACTCTCCCCTATTAGGAAAATGATTATTATTTGAATACTCATTTTGATTTGTATGCAGTCTTTACATGACAATTCATGATTCATTGTACAAGTCAAACACTAAAAATAGTTAACCATTTTATGTAGGTACATTTAATTCTGGTTTTAATATAATCAATACATTACCTTCATAATTAAATCAAATATATGGGGGGGGGCTGGTTATAGACATGTTGTATGTAGCGAGCAGACTGGAGACAGGCTTGTTGATGTCGTCAACTCAGTTAGGTATAGAAACTTGTATAACAGAAAATAAAAGAATAATTATTGTTAGGTTATACCTATATAATATGTTATTACTTAAATTATGTCTAGGTAGAGTAGTTATTATTTAAGATTAATTAATTATACAAAATATTTTTACAATTTAAATGTATTATTAAACGATATTTATCGTTTTCTGATACTTAAATTTTTTTAATATAAGTTTGGAAACGATTTGTTCGGTTGGCCAATCAGTGATGTGCATCGATCGCGGGCGTCGATCAATCACGAGCCACCTCAGTGGTAGGAGTCGGATCGACGCCTTTTTTTTTTGTGGCGCACTGGGAAAAAATGCCTTACGCATCCCCTCCCCGTCGAGGGACGGAGAGGGGTATGTGGGACTCCTCGGGAAAGGATTCCCGGTATACCCATTAAAACAACCCAGTGGCGCTCCGACCTCGCCTGACTGACAGGGGGCTGGGAATCCTGTTTGCATCCAGCCCCCTGCTGGTGATTGCCCGCCTATTGGCGGACCCCTCGCGCCCCCCCCCCCGGGTGGGGGAGGGAGTCGGATCGACGGCTGCGATCAAGCAAACATTCATGGCGACAAATTGGAATAGTAAAGACGATTGTGATCTTAAGTGCGATGAGAAAAAAGTGCGATAAAGTCTTTGTTTAAATTCCCACTGACCTAGAAGCCCTTTATTATAAATAATACCATATATAGGTACATGTCTTCTGGAATGTCGTTTATTAAATAATTTTAACAAAGAACAACTCTTTATAGGAACTTTAAAATATATAAATTACAATTAGTTTTCTTAAAGTAGACATTATTTTCAGACCCTTAGTAAATTCGTGAATGATTTATATAACATAAGACTAACACAACATATTGTTTCATAATTGGAAAGACATATTAATATCTTAATTGGAGTTGTAATTTTTAAAACGTCCTTTGTAAGCGAACTTTGTTCTTTTTGGAAATAAACTTCTTTAAACCTATATCATTTAGTATTTTCAATGTTACTACTAGACTAAGAGAAAAGTTTCAACACAAGTGTTATAGTTATTTTAGAAAATTGAGATAAATTTATGAAAAACTCCTAGCAGTATAACTACAACAATAATTAATTATGTTTAAAACTTCGTTTATTATATTAATTATTATCATCCGCTCGTAATAGTTTCCTTCACAACACTTATTACTCCGCGGATTTTTTATTTTTAATGTTTATGATAACTCTAGTCTTGTTTAACTTCAACCTAAACTTTTCTCGTTGAAATCAAACCATTTTGTTGTTTAACTGTGAAAATGATATATAGTTTTACTTTTTAGTTTTATTGCTTTTAATAAAGTGAACTTAACAAGTTAAAGGATACTTACTGTACCTATATAGTAAACAGTTTTCAATGTGTAGGTAGCGTTTATTAATGTTTAGAGCCTGCGCGACGGACGATAATAATATACTTATAATATGGATTCAAAAAACGTTAAAGTTTAGATTTCAAAAAATCATAAAACCTTTTAATGTCTTTTATAAATTTTTGTACTGACAGAGTTTTGTAACGGAATAAAAGTAACATTGATTAATATTTATCAACTAATATACAATAAACCGATAATGAAAAAGTTTAAAACGTCACTTCAGAAAATATACCTATACCTAGACGAAAGATGAAAGGTTCAAGTATAGTGCGACTGAAAAAACCTTATTTGGAACTGAGTGCCAGGTCAAAACTGATTTTTAATATAAAATTTAATCATTTGTTTATTTTGAAGTTCTGAACTTATCATTATTTGTTGAGATAAAATTATTAATGTATAAAACTTACTATCAAGATTTAATAAATACATAAAATTGCTAATATTAATGGGTAACTTAACTATACATTAACTACATAGTTTGAATATCTATCTTTATGCAGAATATCAACATCGGTCTCCACATACATATACATACAGGTGTATGGAATAAAAGTAACTCTTAACGAAAAACCCTTCAATATATTTTATAACTTTATACAGAAGTATTTATATAGAAATACTCAAAATTATCAAAAATTTAGGAAACAAATTACAGAAACTTTGTTTTATTGTTTACTTTATACATATTATGAAGATCAAGGACAAAAAGAACTTTAAGCGACGCAAAACTATGTTATAGTTTATTGTATGAAAAGCAATTTAAATTTATGAGCAGTTTTATATCACCTATTTTATTATAAGTTGTACTCTGGTGTCACTTCCGATGAATAGATTTTTCCCTTTTTTTATGTCAAAGGAGGCCAACGAGCAGACTTCCTACCTGGTGTAAGGTAGTACCGTCGCCCATGGACATCCGCAACATGTTTGTTATGGATGCGGTGCCACAAGCTTGTTTTGTAGGGATAGGGAGGGGTGGGAATAAGGAAATGGTAGGAAAGGATGGGAATAGGGAAAGGGCAACATTACCTTTCTACTTCCACATACATAGTATCGTCTGCTAACGGTATGTTAAATTTGTGTATTTTTATTTTATTGTTCATTTTCTTTTTTAACGACACAGATATTTTTACCATATTTATAAAGGTTTTAATTGGTCCTTTAGGAGTATATATGTGCTAATAAATATACTTCTAAGATTGAAAAGGTAAACAAGTATATTAATGTTAGTTTCCGTGTATATTTGTGTACTTTAAATCCATGTAACATAAAAATATTTTACGAATTTTTTATAATTGATAAAAAACTCAAAACATTCTTCAGAAGGCGTATATTCAATCTGGATGTTCATTCAATATAAATAGTTCTTAGAAAATAATTGGAGTCTACAGACTGTATTGGAAGTAAATAATATTTAAAATTGGAAATAAATAATATTTGGTTATCCAAATTCCTCTTGACGTATTACACTGGAAAGCAGTTTTTAAATAAATAAAAATACTTTTTTTCTGCTGAAAACTACTGACTTGTAAAAAGGAATGAATATTAATTTTTTATTGTAAGAATTTAAACTAATACCTTAAAAAATAAAACAGACCTACTAAGTTTCAGGAAGAAAGATTATTTCATATATTTATTATAATCGATATAAATGAAAAAGACATACGAAAACGTGTTACTATAGTAAAACACAAATATTATATATAAATTTTAAACTAACGAAATTGCTCAAGGGCAGCACAGTCCCTGTTAAATAATTCATGATTTGTTCGGGTCCATGAGCCTGACTAGAAACCAAACAAAAGATCTACTAGCTATAAAAGAAGGAGTAAAATATTTTAGCATATCCTTTAGGATGTAATTTTTAATTTTTACCTTGTTTTAAAAAGTCAGTGGTGGCCTAGTGGTTAAAGGGTCCGCCTCTCGTTGCCGCGGGCGCGGGTTCAAACCTGGCAAGTACCAATGTGATTTTTGGGAGTCATATGTACATACTTTCGGAGATTATTTAGACAACACTGATCTACGGTGGAGGAAAACATCGTGAGAAAACCTGGACTTATAGTTTCACAATTATAAGTTTGAACTCACCAACCCGTGTTGAGCAAGCGTGGTGATTAATGCTCAAACCTTCTCCATGTGAGAAAGAGGCCTTCGCTCAGCAGTGGGCGTCTGATAGGATGATGACGACGAATAAAGTAACAATCAATTAACTTATTATTTATTAATAGCTGTTACCCCCATCTTCACATGCATAAAAAAAGAAATAAAAAAACCTTTTAAACGCCGCCTGCGCCTCCCGCTGGCGAGTGATAACGCTTAATTTTAAAATCGGAATTCGGGATCGGTATAGACTATAAAAAAGATACGTCAAAATGCAACTATTTCAGAGATTAGTCGGAACAAGCAAACAATGAGACGAAAATTGTAAAATATATTATGTTATTATTATTATTATTCGGATTCGCCTAAAAAGTCAGTTTCAGGAAATAGAGATTAGATTGAGGCTTTCCTTTTGACACTTTCCTTAAATAGTATTTAACTTTCCTCAATTCGCTCTACATGATAACTTACGAGTGCATATGCTCATTTCGCAATAAACTGAGTAATACTTGATTTGCAAGATTTACATTCCAAATTCATAAAATATGTATGTACAATAAAAGTGAGCTATCGGTAAAACTAGAAAAATATGTGAAAAATTCCGATGTGTAGAATCAGGTTCAATAAATTCTAAACTTTATTCCGAAGACTGAAAGGTTTATTTTCGAATTGATACATACGATGCTCAAAATATACACTGAAGTATTACCGAAATGCACGGAAAAAGTTTAAAAGTACTCAGTAAATTATACTTAGGAGACAAATCAAAATACTTTTAGAAAAAAAATCGTAAAATATTAGAGACCTATCAGGCTATGTTAAATAAAAAAAAAACAATTGCTGGTTCGTTTAATTCAAGTATACATACTTAGAATTTATTGTCATTGTTTATCATTGTAGAGCTTAAGAGACAAGAATTATAAAGCACATAATTAGCAAAGTGAGGTCTCGAAAAAAGCAAATAAATGAATTTATCTTTGTTTAGGAAATATGTAGTGGCTAAGTGAAATACAAAAAACTTAAACTCACTCAACTAATACAAAATATATCCGTTGACGAGAAAATACTTTCCTTAAAAATCAAATCCAAGTTTGGAAAGTACATTAACTATTGTCATCAGGCATAATGAATAAACTCTATAAAATATAATATACATATAGCGTATTAAATTCTGACTTGTATCACAGGTCACTATAAATTGTTGTTATGAATAGTTAGGTATCATTTTTTGGGATAAAGTAATAAACACTTGTTTGTGTTCTGAAAGTCATAGATTTAAATAAAATTTCAGAACGAAATGCTATGCCGAATATACTTTTTTATTTTTTCAATGGTTCCCCAAAAAATTAATGAAGGTGCAACTATTAGTGAAAACTAAGGGGAAGTACTAAAAGCAGATTGCAAATACCATTAAACTTTTATTTGTCCTGATATTTAAATGATAGACTTGTACTTTCATAATACTTAAGAGCAAACTAAATGAAGCAATTGCTATTTTAAACATACATTTGTCAACAATTGTTAAAGGAATATAAACCAGAATGTTTTAAATTAATAATATCACGTAGTGTGGAGTTGATATGGTGGGTCAATTGGCTGGAAATACATAGTTTTCAGAAATGTATCCTCCAAATATTTTGTAATATTTTGATTCGCGATTCATGTAATAGCTATTAATTTTTGGACTCTTTGAAGAAAATAAACGATACTAATAAAAATACATCCTGAAATATATTTAATACAGAATCAAACTAACTACCTTCAAAACTATGCCTAAAAGTTCAAAATTAAATTGAAAACTTGAAGTTATATTTTAATACCTAAAAATAAACTAAACGATCAATCAAACTGGTGAATTCAGACACAACGATTAAAATAGTCTGCCTTCAGCGTCATTCGACGGCCTGCGTTTGATAGGTCGTGTCAAAATTCGATATAAAAATCTATACTTATAATAAATCTGTAGAGCAATTAATTCTGTACATAAAATATATTTAAAAAATAACTATCAGGGGGTGCTTAGGGATCGCTACTGAGGCCAAAAATGCAATTAGTACAATTTTTTTAACATGCGTCTCACTGTTGACTGTGAACGGCATACAGTATCTCGCGAATTAGAAACCTACACTGACAGGGAATTACGTCTCACTGCTGACCGTGAACGAAGCTTTGCACTGAAGTATTTTCGTTCTGTAGGTACCTTTACCTTACCTTTACAAGGAGTTACACGCTGACGGAGTCGCAGGCACAGCTATCTATACTTTTCTGCCGGAAGTCACTATTCCACGCAGACGAAGTGCGGGCAAAAGCTAGTAGCTGTAATAAATATGAAATAGGTATCTAAGTAATAAAATCAGTGGTGGCTCAGTGGTTAAGAACCCGCCTCTCGTCGCCGAGGGCGCGGGTTCGATCCTAGCCCGGGCAAGTACCAATGTCATTTTTCAAAATCATATTTACTTTCTAAGAGTATTTAGACATCACTGATTAATGTTGTTTCCCAAAAAGAGGGGTGGGGTGGATGTCAGGCAGGCAGCCGGTCGTAAAAACAAAAAGCTAAAAACTATTCACATCATGTACGGCAGACCCTGGCTATAGCCGGGAAATTGCCAGGTAGATGAAGAAGGTATCTAACTAATAATAATTTATTGACTTTTGACAACAAATTCTAAGAGTAACATATATCAATTGCCTTCTATTTTGATGTCGGTTAAAAAAACATTCGTCCCATTCACTTCTACTTACAAGTCAGTTCAAGTGAACAATTCTCAAGGGACAACAAAATAAGCTTTCGTCGTTCTAAAAGCAAAACATTTTAACTTCAGGATCTTTTCAAAGTAAACTAAGTTTATCTTAAAAAACATTTTAGTTAGAAAGTTTGGATAAATTGAAGATAAATCTACTGTTTCAAACAATGATAATTAAACATTATAGACTCTTAGGCCTCGGCCTCGAATTTTGCGGGCAGCGGAGCGGCGGCGGGAGCGGGAGGATCTTACGCGTATAATCAAATGGACCGACCCTCGAAAACTATAAGTAAGAAAATATGATAATATTTTCTTAACTTCTTTAACGTGGAAAATAAAAGGCAAAACTCGTTTTACAGATTTTTGCAAATGCTAGATGCATCTAGATGCATCAGCTTTATGTGGAAAACTTCTAACGATTACACGAATATCAAAATATCATGATTTAAAAGAATGTTTCATATTTACAAATATATCTTTTCATGTTTCTAATACACTCTCATTTGTAAAAAAGTTGACCTAATTCTGTTTGTATCATTTTAAAAGTTACAAAATAATTATGTAAACATGTGAAAGGACGCTATATGAATGACATACTTAATAAATCGATTTACAACTTTTACAATCAAAACTTTAATAAGAAATGTTTACGTTCTAGCATTTTTTATTAAATACAACTAACAAATATATAGTACCTTCTTGTTTCTTCTGTCTTATACATAATTATGTAAGTTATCTTGATTGTTTATGTAAACAAAATATATTTGTAAGATCTACTTTCTACATCACTAGTTCCGCAAATAGTCTGATGCTTGATATGCTGTTTTGCTTCGCTATCCTCGTAGTTACGACCCGTCATGTCCATACCGCGTTTTAATTCAGTTATAAAGTCTTAACGTCTAAATCTATAGTACAAAAAGTATAATTCTTATATATTTTGTCTCAAGATATAACATTATTTATTTATTACTCAAAAAAAGTGTATATTCATTAAAGAAGAATAAGTTTCTATGTAATTATTTAAGATTCTTAACATATTATTTCGCTATGACTATTATACTTTTCATTAAAATTATGTAATCTAGTCAGATGACCAAATAAAATACAACACTAAGGGTCCATGGGATTATTTTTGAAAAAGTAATAAACAATATTGAGTGAAACTATTACAAAAAAATAAATGAATGTTGGTCCTGTTGTCTATCACCTATTGCCATCGACTTCTTAATCGAACTTGAGCGGGACGCCAGAAAACTAACGGTTGCTGAAAAGAAGCAAAACAGCTCAGTAAGATCAATTTTGTAAGTAACAGTAAGATTAATTTATATTCAATTGAATAGTATTTATTATGTTTTCATTCGGCTCCATTCCAGTCTTTCAGACAGAGCGGAAATGTTACATTCTTTATTTCAGTTTTAAATTAAATTAGGTTAAAATTATATTACTTATTAATATTTCCTATTCACTATGTAAGCAATATATGATTCTAAATTCCTCTTTATTTATATGTATGTTTCAAATTCCTATTGAGATTCAAGTATTCCGATTCATGTGAACGATCTTTCTCAATGCGAGTAATCTCCAACAGATAACGAATCATGCAAAAATCTAATCAGCATATGACAGTACCGGGAGCACTTGTGGAAAGGAAAAAGGACTGTCATTTGAACAACTTTACTATGAAGAAGGTTCACATTGCAACCATCTAATATTCAAGCTGTTTAAAAAAATATTCATCTCTAATTTGGTTACTTGTTAGATAAATTGGTTCTAAAATGACTTATCCAACTCTTTCATAATAATTAGATCTAAGACTTTCGCGAGATTTATTCATTCAAATGAAACCAATATTTTTTGGATATACTATTTTTTGCTTTATTTTTGCGAAAAACTACATACCCCCGACGTTTCGGCTCCTTTTCAGTAACAGTAATCACGGGCAGACGAGATGTGAATGTCTGTCAGTTGGTCTTGTCATTTATCATCTATCGCCATAGGTTTCTTAATTTTCTAGCGTACCGCTCTGGATGCCGGCAGAATGCGCTTAAGGTATCCCGATGTCCTGGGGTGTGGTCATGGACATGGGATTTGAATGTTTAAGCAATATCCGAGTATCTATTTAATTTGAAATATAATATTTTTTTCTATGCCTGAGACAGGAATTAATACAATCATTATAAGATTTAAGAACAATGACAATCTATTCTTAAAGAGATTTTGTTAACAGTTTTGCGGAGGTGAAATGTTTTTGCTATGATAGTGAAAGATAAATAAGACCAGTGAAGATAATCAGTGTAAAACTATTATTATCTCTATATCCAGATACTATCATTCTAACAACATGTTCTGTACTTCAATAAACAAAACATTTATGTTTGATGTATGTGATTAAATAATTGTATTATTAACACTACATTAGTGTTACATTGCAAAAAACGACGTCGTAAAGCTGATATTACTACATACTATTTTGTTACATGTTATAAGTTATGAATTTAGTTTCAAAAACTCTCGAGTCCTTGTGATAAACATTACATCACCCTATATTTTATTTTTTTGCTTAAAACATTTAAAAGAATTGGTAGACTTTCTACCAAAATTATAAGACTCCTAGTAGGTAATTTTCTCTCCTTCACATAAAACACATTACGTGCCGTCAAACAGAGGTCGGTACACATATTGATAATATGAAACCTCTTTGAAAATTTTACTAACAGCTACATTCAGACATATGTTAATACAGCATCTGATGGAACACTTATCATGTCATAAATTTTCTTACTAAAGACACTCGGCCTATTCACTAAACGTTCCCCTTAAAAAACATAATCTAAACATACCTGAAGGAAAACTCTTAATATCACATAATGTTTAAATCAGATATAATAAGAAATAAACCAATAGAAAAGAAACCCTTATATGTATATAAATTTGACTTTAGCTATAGAAACAAAGTACCACATGTATATTATGTTTGTTATTTTCTTTATCTCTCACTGTAATCCGTAAGCTATATAGCAGATCACATGAGAATACGAACAGAAGAGAATGACAACTGACAAGTGATTGATTGATGGAACATTTCTATATTACAAGTACAAGTTGGTGTGTTGTTATAGTTTAAATATAATTATTATTTGTAATTATATAAATATTTTTAATACTTGTGGTTATATACAGTTGTTATTAAAAATAATAAGTTGACAATATTGCAATGTTATGAATTCAAGCTAAGAGTCACTTGAATGAAGCCTAGAGATATAAATCTGATTGATTAGATAATAATGAGCAAGGATATATGTGGGTCTAGACTATGTTAATAATAAAATGAGAGGCATTAAGGGGGAAATAAATTTTTATAGCCTTTTTGTAACTTTTTAGAAGATACTATACTTGATGCTTTTTTATTAAACAATACTTAAAAACGATTTTCCTAACATGTGATCTAAGTTTTTATTATATAGCTCCTCCTTTTGATTTCCATGAAGTAAAGTATGCAATACAACAATATTATTTTTATTATGTACCCCTAACACTTAAAATTAATTCATCATAAAAATATTTGTGATAGAAATTGCTTAACATAAATTTCTTTTGGGACTTCAAAATATGTGTAAAATTGTGTGTTTTGTTTGGAGTTCGGGACATTGAATCTTTTTACTGTTATTATTAATTTCATACATTTTCAAGTGCGATTTAATACTGAATAGAAAATATTAAATCATTTTTATGTTATACTACTTTTTCCCGCGGCTTCAACTCTGTTTGTTTCAGTATCATAATGTACTCGTATAGCTGATCGGAGGAACTCTCATCCTTAAAAGCAATAAATAAAATTATTTTGAATTTTATCATCTTACTTTTTCTTTTTCGATCAGATGATAAGTTTCATGTGTCCTTTTCCTGGTTCTAATCTATCTCTCCACCAATTTTCAGACAAAGTCGTACGGCTGTCCTACAATTATAAATAGTGTGACTAACTAACTAACACAGCTTTTTTTATAAGTGAAAAATTATAAGTTACCCTTATAATATTGAAGTTAACTTCATTTTAATATGTTCAGTTTTATAATATTTTGTCAGACGGCTTATATTTAAAGCATTATTATCGTGTGGAGAAAAGACCCTATTATTTGTCACACTTTTAACATGAATTAGACTTAAGAATGATTATAATATTAAGGCATTAGAATGTAAATTGAGGGGATATTGAAATTATCCTTAATTATAAATTAAATATAGTGTTGTGGTTTAATGTTATAAGTTGACTAATTATTATTAGTAGTTGCGGCTTTGAACTGACCTTTACGTGTACCTACTAATTTGAAATTAAGTGAATGAATGTACTTGGATGATTAAATTTACAGTTTTATTATTGTCGTTACAAATTTACTGAAGAAAAATTAATTTCTCTTATGTTTTACCCAAAACCATGTAAACCTTTTTTATTTGAGGCATTTAAGAGATAAAATTCTTATTATTTTGTACTTTAGGGTATCATAATTATTTTTTAATATTGACGTTATCGTAAAGTAGTACCTAATGATGATAGGAAATAAGTAGTCGATCAAATATATATCAATGGTAGACCTTTTTCTTTCAATCTGCCTATCAGCCTTACCTATCAGAATTGACTGATAGTAGACTTAAACTTTGAAACTTAGCATAACATGAAATTATTCACTGATGAAAATTTATAAATACTGCAGGGAATTTCGTCAATAGTGATGAAACTTTGTGTTTTAATCATCTGTAAGTCGTAAATATAGTACTTAACCTAAACGCTCCACGGCTTAATGTATCCACTAAGCTACTAAGTGGAACATGTGTTACTACAGGGTGACTGGTGAATTACTATCGATACTTAAGGACGTGATATTTGACGATCATATATGAGAAAATATAAATTAATATAACGTAAATATTAATAAACTTCTGAGTAAAGTTAACCAAAAGTTATGTAATTAATTACGCATCGTGTGCACACCCTACAGATTAGGTATACTCACACACACACACACATACGCGTGCGGCGGCGTGATGATACAACACCACGCTGCCGTCCACACTTGGAACGTATCCACACTTTATTTATTTATACGGAAATTTGGCCAAAAATTAAGTACCTATTTTTTTTACATAATTCGAATGAGAATCATGTACCGAGTATGCTCCTTAAATATTGATAGTAATTCACCAGTCACCTTGTAATATAACAGTTTTAAACTCTGTTGCGGAGAACATACTCGTATAAGGTATATGTCATTGACTATGCAAATTTAAGTACGTATTAAAATTTTAGTTACCTAATTATCCTAGATGAATAAAAGTACATCGAGTATGCTTGTCGCAAAGTGGTGTTCCAAATTTATAATTGTTTTTAAAACCTGAAGATTATAAGAACATTCTCTTTACTAAAAATTAAATGGTGTATTCTTGAAAACATCCTATATATGTATATACTATTGAACGTGTGTATGTAGTGACGTTCAGTGGAACAGCTCCTTATCGGCCGGACTGATTAGAATGTTTTATTTTTTGTATGTATATTTGTGACGCTCCAGATGATTTAGATTCAGAAATCAAGCCGGCGGATGGTGCTGCAGTCAATATGTGTTACTGGAATTACTATGTGTATTGTTATAACTTATAACGTACTTTATACATTTTTCTTTGAGAGTAAGCTATGGAATATAAACATTGTCTTATTTAACTTTTGGGACCTAAATTTTCCATTAACACTTATCTCCAAGGTAGGTACTACATATTTAAATTATCAAATCGCATGAACATTAAGCAGTTACTCGTACATAATAAGGCTAATATTATTTTTAGATAAATCCCGGGTAATAATTAGATTTATAATTTATATTTTTTGATATGTTAACAATAGGTTTGTTTATATTAGCTATGGCAAGGATACGTGTATTTTGAAAAAAATCCTTTAATTTTTATTATTATACATCTCCGATTAAATAATTTTTAAAATTTTAACTATAATTCTAGCACTTAAACCTGCAAAAGTAAACTTTATTCTAATAACTATGACTGTAATAAAAAGTTATTAAAACAAGTTAATTGATTTAATTCAATTAATCAATTGGCTCATTGTCAAATGATCTTATCCATCATGCAAATTCTCATAGGCTTCTTGTGTTATTGCCGTCTTTTCTCAAATCCCCTGACCGAAAAAAAACTTTAAATCGGCGTTCAGTTTATAATTTCTTCATACACATGAATAAGGTAACTACTTGAGATTGATTTTTTAAATACAACAATCATGAAAAGTTAAATAACATATAGCTTTTGAGTTATTTGATTCACGATATTTCAGTTACAATTTTATAGTGACACTGGTATGTAAATACAAAAAACTTTGACGTTCGGTTTCTTCTGAAAATATCTCATTAGTATCCTACCGACCTCGACTAAGTTCATAATCATTAAAGATTCAATGTATTAAAAATTAGAAGAGACGTATTTTCCTAGTTCTTACTTCTTGTTCGCTACCTTCCTGATATTAAATTTCCTCTCTGAATGCATTTATAAAGATAAGATGCTCAGGTAAAAGGTTCAAAAAGTACTAAAAGTCATATTACGTAATTATATTACAAATAAAAGTACAATTTTGTTATTTAAAAATAATTTATGATCATAATATATTTACAACTATTCTTATCAGTCAATAATGAACAGTATCACCACCTCTAGTTAAAGCTACCCAGACCGCCGTATTCTCTGCGCATGCCGGCCTGTTTACCGTACGTTCCCTGGAGAGAGAAGTCACCATTCTTACCGACCGGCCATCTGCCACCAGCTGCTGCTTGATACTGGAATTATGTATTTAGCTGTGATACAATATTAATACATCATCATACTGTTTCAATATAAATTGTTGTATTAAATGTAGATGTACTCACTGAAGGGCCACCATGTATCTGTTTGCTGATGTCAAAGGAGGCGGCTGCGTTAGGGTTCTTCCAGTTGAGTGCTCCTCCGAGGTGCGAGGAGTCCCCGGCTGGTCCAAGGACGCGGGTTCCGTACGCCTGTGCGTTTAGAGTTCCGCGGTGATCATTGAACATCTGATGCTCGTAGCCCCCGTCACCCTACATTATAAACAAATACAATTAATATCACTACTCTATGGACCATCCCTTGTACTAGAAAGTTTAAAGAGTATACAGTTTATTATTATATAATACTCAATATTGTTACATACAAAGAGTCCCTTATCGTTTTGTCCGAGTGTTCCGAACATTTTTCCGTCACCGATCTGTTTATCAAAAGTGACGTCACGGCGAACTCGTTGACCCACGTACCATTCAGGGTAACTAGAACATAAAATGAAGAGTCAGTAATAAATTGAACCTTAATACATTGTATTAGAGTTCATTAATTCAGTCATATTAAATAAACATTATTTTGTTAATGTAACAACTTTAAACCTTTTGTAATACCATGTCGTCATCAGCCTATCAGCGCCCACTGCTGAGCAAAGGCCTCTTTCTCACATGGAAAGGGTTTGAGCATTAATCACTACGTTTGCTCAAGACGGGTTGGTGATTTCAAACTTATAATTGTGAAACTACAACGTGTAACGTAATTAACGCACACCCTCAAACACCCCAATTAGAATATAATAATATAAACGCAATGCATACACCAAATATTATTTATATATGTGCGGTAGCATTTTTTATTTGTGAAATTAGTTATCCCAATTTCGTGCAAATAATATGGTCAGCTATTCACCAACACTCCGCTGCACACGCACACACAGAAAGACACAATGTACTCGCCGCGCCCGCGCCCCTCTCTCCGAGTGCCGTCCGACATTAATAAGAAGTAGGTAATAATAAGAACACGAAATAACTACATTATGATTTATGATTCTTCTTTCCATCACACTTTTCAGGCTTAAGATTTTCGACATTGAATTTTTTTTTAATGTGAAGCCAATATTTTATAATTACTGATTTGTTAAATTAAATTTGTAAATAAGAATTATTAAACAGCTGATAACGCGTGATTTGATTAGACACCACAATACCTACGACAAAGTCGGCGTGTTTAAATGGTGTGAATCAAAATATTAACAATAATTTAAAGATCATAAACAAACTTATAGTTTAATTAGCACTCGCACGCAGTGGCGTAACTATACCGTTCGAGGCCCGTGGCAAATTCATCGGATGGGCCCCTCCCCCCAATACAAAAAAAATGAACCAACAATAATAATATTTTTTTATTTTATAATACTTATTTATACACTTTTACTTGCAAGAGTACAAATAATAAATCACTACGTTAAGTAGGTACATACAAACTTTATAATTATACTTTGGTACTTGATTTTCTAATAATTCACTTTAAAATTAATATACCTAATTATAACCCTGGGTGTTTCAAAAGTAACGTGAATAAGCATCTTCTGGGTAAGCTCGCTCCATCGTAGGCCACATCATACCTTAGACATGATTGTGGTCAGAGCAAGCCCATTTCAAATGATAAAAAAAAAGTACAGTCAGCATCTTATTGATATAGACACATAGAGTAGTCAAAATGATTTGAACAACAAAAAAAGCAATTTGATATACGCAGTCCGAATAATCATATTGTTAAAAGCACACAAGTTGTTCAAAATATAAAATGTTAATTATTAAAATTCCTTCCTTCGGACTTTCTGTTCAGCAAAGGTGGTAATGATATCATCAAAGTTCAAATTTCGGGCCATAGAATTTTCGATGTATAGAATAGCTAAGTTGCTTAACCTGTCTTGTCCCATAGAATTTCTTAAATAAGTTTTTATCAATTTCAGTTTTGAAAACGATCGCTCGGCACTAGCCGTAGTCACAGGAATGGTGAGAAATAATAGAGATGCAGTGCACACTTCAGGAAAGCTTGAAGATATAAAATGATTTTTTTTATTATTAATAAGTCAGCAAGTTCTCTTATAGAAGATGATGTTTCTATTTTCGTGTCTAAAAGAGGATCGAAAACTGAGAATTTCTTTGCAAAACGAGATGGATATATCTTCTTTATATAGATGGACAAATGCTAAAGCCTTCTCCAACAAATCAGTATGTTCAAATTTTGTAAAGTGGCAGGTTGCAAGACACTGAAATTGGAAACAATTTCATTCATTCCAAGGAAACGCGATCTCAGTTGATTAATGATTATGTCTAATACATGATAGAATACGTTCACGTTAAACAAGCTTTCAGGATCTTGGAGACGTTCATCCTCACAAATTTCATCAAAATGACGTTTCACTTTTCTCTGATGAGTTTTAGGAGATTCAGGGTTTATAGACCATTTCGTTGCAATACTATTTGCCTCCATTTTTAAATCTTCAAATTCATTTCGATACTTTTCAAGTTGTTCTAGACAAAACTTTTTTTACTAAACATGTATGATAATTAATAAATGCTGGGAGTTGGGGTTCTCCTCTGACCGGGGGCCCCCGGGGGACCGGGGGCTGGGGGCCCGTGGCATTTTGCCGACTTGCCACCCTGTAGTTACGCCACTGCTCGCACGGCGTTGTCGTTTTAAAACATTTTCAAAATGTCCACCGCCTTGTTCAATGCACTTTAATGACCGTTTTCGCAATTGCGGTTTTATTTTAGATAATACTGCAATGTCACTTTTCACTTTTACAAAGGCGGTTATTATCTTATTTTTTAGTTCCTCGGCACTTGTTGTCTCTGAGTTATAAACTAGCGATTTAATTCAACCCCACAAAAAAGTCGAGTGGCCTCAAATCAGCTGATCTAGGAGGTCAATGGACACGTGCGTAGGTATTTTATGTGTGCCGGCTGTCGCGGTGCGTGCGTAGATATTTGTAAAATACTATTTTAGCCTTGAAACAAGTATCAGTTTTCTTTAATTGAATGATGATTACTAATTTAATATTTCATTTTAAAAGTCTTAATACTCTTACTTACGATCCATTTTCGTTTCAACGAAGTGTTTAGATAACTGTGTGTAGGATGACTGTAATTTACTTAGTTCTATCTAAATTTGAGAAAAAAAATGACCAACATAAAAAACTATAAAAATCGATCCAGATACCGCTTCTAAACGAACTACTTTCAGGGTGTGCGTTAATTATGTTACACGTTGTATAAATCCAGGTTTCCTCACGATGTTTTCCTTCACCGTATGTCAATAGTGTCTAAATACTCTCAGAAAGTACATATGACTCCGAAAAATCACTTTGTTACTTGCTAGGTTTGAACCCGCGCCCTCGGCAACGAGGCGGACCCTTTAACCACTAGGCCACCACTGACTTTTTGTAATACCATGTAAATACTTTAAAAAAATCATCATTTATTTTGAGTTTCTCGTTTTAGATATAATTTATAATTATATTCAATGTCCTCGCAATATGAAACGGCAATTCCTAAATCATTTTCCTCTATTTAATTTCACTATGTCACTCGTTCTAAATGCTTGAAGTCACTTTGATGTGATCCATTAGCGATGTTCGTCTGTTACATACAAGGGAACATGTAAAATATTTATAGACATTATCTATATTGTGTTGTCCTATAGACAGTTTAATTCATGCGAAGAAAGGAAAACACGTAGTCTTTAAACTTTTAAAAATATTTAAAGTTTTAAGAAGACTTTATAAAAAAAACTTTCCAAATCTTGAGAACACGAAGTTATGAAAATACCTTCTGTTGATAAATTTTAATATTGAATCATTGTATGTCCTTATCAATATACACAAATGGTTTGTCATTTACCATAGTATACTTATCTTAATTTTAAATAAGCTATATAATATTCAATATGAAAAGAATTTAAAAAGATATATACT
Source organism: Danaus chrysippus (assembly GCA_916720795.1). NCBI lineage: Eukaryota > Metazoa > Arthropoda > Insecta > Lepidoptera > Nymphalidae > Danaus > Danaus chrysippus. Next base: position 831,823 of record CAKASE010000080.1, on the reverse strand, counting down.
TTTAATTCACACTTTCTTCCCTTCCATGTGAACATATCAAAACTTAATGAAGCTACATTCAATCAAGATTCTGAGCACTTATCTAAAGATACATTTATTTGCTTTACAAGGTAGAATTAGATTGAGGTTCTATTATTTAATACATTTTTAATATTTTAATAATTTAAAGGACTTTTCTGCACTTATATAAATTTATTTTTATATTCATTATACAAATTTATAAGACTTCCTAAATTATTTATGCATGCCAAAAATAAAAGCTAGTAAATATGTAGTTCATTATATAAACTCTTACTAGACTTATTTCATTAACTTCATAATATTTTCTTTTTATAAAATAAATCTCTTTTATTTGTAACTACTGTCTTTTTTTTTAATTTTAGTAGTAGATAGACAATTAAGTTAATGAATACATATTATACATGTTTTAATTTATTTACTCTTCAGCTTCGCGAATATTCATAAAAATATCTTATAATCACTATGTAAAACATATTTAAACAAACCTTTACAACAATAGCAGTTTTTTTTACATGTAACATAATAAGTCCTATACGAGTTCATAAAATTATATCTAATTTGAAATAAATTATGATTTATGTTTTAACTTAATAGGTAATGCAAAATTGAATATTATATTCTATATTAATGTTGCAAAACCACAAACATGGATACATTAAACAAAATATTTGAAATATTACATTACAAGTATATATGTATGTATATTTGTCAAATAATATAAAAGTGTGAGTGATGTTTGTAATATAATTTAAAGTTTTTTTAACAAAACACTAATTTAATCTATTCATACCCGAGTTTTTGAAATTAGAATTTAAAATTTGTATATATACAATACATGGTATTTCCATTTCTTGCTAGCTTTTAAGAATGGTACTCAAAACATTACTTATTTTTAAAAATTTTAATAGTGCAACATCTAGTTTTTCTCGTCTTTAATTCTGCAGTGTAATATCGTTTCAAGCATTTTGCTATGCTGTCATTGTTGAGTCGACTTGTCCGGTTTACACGACGATTTAGTACTCTGGAAAATAAGTATAAAGATTTATTAATAAATGGGTTACACTAAAGATGTTACGAATTGGCCAGTTAGAGACATTGCTAATGTAATTTTTTTTTATTTCAGGTTTAGAAGTCTTTAGTAACAAAAAGTATATTGTATAATAAGTACATTCATATGTCCTATGTTTTTGTGGATTGGCGAGAAATCTAAAACTCTTGTTGAACCTTACTGAAAAATAATTTTCGGTAACAGATTTATAAAGACTTTCGTTGTAGACTTAGTCAACAACAAAGCTATGATTGCAATGCAAATTGATAAACCCAGAATAGTATCAATTAATATATTAAAGCTATAATAGTCTTAATTATTATATAACCTTGATAAGATGGCATTTACCATATTTTTTTCTTTTATATAATTATAATATAATATTGACTTAGTCATTATAATATTGACTTGATAAATTTCTTTTAGAAAGAGAATTTAATTTTTTAATCCCATATTTCTATGTATGTTTCATCGAACTAAAGCAGCTTCAGCATACTATTGCAATAGCAATGCGTTCTAGAGGTATTTCTTTTTTATCAAAAGAATTGTTGTACAAATAGACTCCCAGGATCCATATACAGTACAAATGTACTTTAAGCCATTTCAAATGATACACCACTACAATTGAAAACTGTCAACAATAGTGGTAAATGTTTTTCCATACATTTACCTTAAAAGTTGGCCTATAATTTATTGTACTATAGTCCATTTCTTTGTTGTTCTCTAGGGTTTAAAAACAACACTTCTATATTGTTGGTTCCGGTTCCATCGATTCCGTTCAACTTCATTTCGCGTTTCACGTTGCTCATCAGTTAGACTTGCTGTTCTATATCTTTGACCTGAGGCATTACGGGTTCTGCGACGTAAGCCGGCATTGCCGGCATTTTTTGAAACAAAAATGCAACTGAAAATAAAAAATACTTTTCTTATTCTATTGCTATTTTGTAATAGTATCAAAATATTCTATCAAAACTTTCTAACACTATATTAATTTGATTTACCTTGTAGAACAAACACTTCAGAAAAGAACATAGTACAAATTATCCTACTAAGAAATGGTAAATGTATTATGTAGGTATTATTTTATTATAACTCCGGCTAGAAACAGTAAAACTGAATATGTACTCGTATATAACCAGACAAAACAAAAAATATACTCTTTGCAAACAATTTGAATTTTGAAACAATAGTTAACTGAACTTTTAAGACAGAGACAACAGTTTATCATAGACTAATATAGTCACACAAATGCCAAGCTCGGCTTAAAGCATTATAATAAATCTTTAAAAATTATAGACAACATAACGAGACTTTTACGTTTTCGTTTATGTATTAAATATCTTAGAAATTGTTTTATAGAATATAATCTTTAATTTACACACAATAAATTATTTCTGAACTCATGTCAACCATTACTTATAGTATTTGACAGGATGAACTACAAATGTTTGACAAATGACAGGCACAAAGGAAAAATGATTCATCTTTTTATAATTATGTTTTCGTCGAGTTTTCTTTATTTTTTCGGGGCGGAGACAAATCCAACGAAACAAAGACCATGAAAATTGATCTATCTCAAGTTATAAGTGTTGTGACAAACACGACTTTTGTATGTATAATATATAAGATAGATTCATGATTTTTTTACCTGCGGTAACCAAATAATCTTAGATTTTATGTTTTATTACAAGTAAAATTCACAGATGATAAAATAGCTCTTTTATTCTAGGCTATCAGAAAATGACATTTTTATTTTGAAATTTTTAGCAACAACGAAAAAAGTTTAAAATAGTCTCAAAAACAAAATTATATATTTTAATTTATGTTTAAGTAAAAAAGTAAACTAGGATATCGAAAACTTAATTTGACTTTCTTATACAAGAAGTTAGATGAATTTACTATTGCTCACCCAGCACCCAATGTACCCTAATCTCATTAAACAGCTCGCTTATGATTGCTCTAACTTTATCTACTAACTAGAAGACCCGGCGAACTTCGTATCGCCCTATAATCCAGAAATATCTGTTACGTTTTTTATTTATATTTTTGGACTTTACCTGTAAGCCATAAATCTCCGTGTAGTGAAGTGCGACAGAATGATTGACATATTAGTTAGTTGTCAAATCTAATGTCAAAAAAAAACGTTTGTATGGGAAATAGAAAAGGGCTGTTTTTATGGTTTCCCAGTAATAATAAAGTACAGTGAAATACTGAACGTCAACTAGGAAACCTCAAATTAAAATAAACTTTAACCGAAATCATTAGGAATTAAGATTAAATGTGAAAACAAAAGGACAACTAAGTACAAAATCCTTACAGTCTATATGAGGACCCTCAGTAAATAGGATTATGAGAATCCGAGTGACTCCCGGGATAATATATTTGTGTGGAGATTTAGTATATAACAGACTTAAAAGATTTACTTTTGGAGTAACTTTGGATCCGATGGAAATAAATGTTAACAAAGTACTTATAGTAAGATATTGAGTTATGTGTGTGCAAATCATTTTGAAAAAGAAAACAATTCTATTCATGTGAGGTTTCATCATCATCATTTGAGCCCTGTGAGTCTGCTGCTAGACACAAGCCTCATTCATGTACTCCTATTTGTTTAACTGAGTCGTTCATCCATCTCGTTGGTGTACGTACAACGTTGTATTTAATAGGAGAGTGTGATACGATAATAATATTTATTTAAGTTCACCTCCTTATCATTTTACCTATGTATATTTTAATTTAGTTAAATTATAAATCAAGCCCCTGCACCATATATAAATTAATGTTAACCCTTTATTCTGTAACTCATAATATTTTATTGCTAACATAATTTTTAACGAACCAATCAATTTTCTGGCATAATTTAGGATCACACTCATTATGTTCCAAAAATTAATCTTAAAATTAAATAATTTTGCGGATTAAACAAGGCTTAGCAATTTAAACTGCTTAAAAGCTATTAATACAGAAGGAGATTAATTTTCGTAAGCGAGCGTGCGCGTGCGAGTGTCGCTGTAACGATGACGGACAAGCATCGCACAGCTAAAGTCTATGCCTATTGACGGAGCCCGGCGAAGTGCCCGCTCAGCTGGCCAGCGGACCGCTAGCGGGGGCCAGCGGGGCTACAGGAGCGCGGGGGGGGGGGCCGCGAACAATAGACGCAGCGTGCATCCTCGCTATATACAATTTAATAAGAAGTTTGTCCGTTGCAAGAAACAAAAATATTACATAAATTTTATACAATTAATAAACAAATATAGAAATGAATAAAATTTAAAGTTACAATACAAAACATAATCTAAGTAGCTCCGCTACAATAATGCTTAAATCATTTCACATTATTTGATTTCAATATGTCATACTTACTAAGTTCTTGCAGTCTCTTTAATTTGATGTAATTGTATGGTTTGTAAAGGTTCTTCCAGATTCTGAGTTCTATTAGGGAAATTCGTGTTTTAAAATTACTTTAATATTTATAGTATTTTTTTATGGTTTAGAATTGGGAAGATTTTAGGATTTAAGGAATTTCATTTTAATTTTAAACATCTATTCATAAAGGTCAGTCAAGCTTGTCTAAGTTTAGAGAAAAATAAGGTATACAGGTAGGTAGGTACTTATACATATAGCCTTAAAACTAACTGGTCTTTCCAAGAATATTTTTACATTTAAAATTAAAAATAATATAAATATTTTGCTTTAATTAAACTATCTATAGTATAAAAGAAGAATAAAAAAGCTTAGGTAAATTCTGTTAAAAAGTCCATAATCACTATAAATTAGCTCAGCATTCATTATAAAATTTTAAAGAACAAAGATCAATGCAAGTGCTGTCAGAGGTATAAGTAGCATATAAATAATGTTTATAGATATAGTTTTGCAAAAAAGGAGTTGGCAAATGGTGGGCCCAAAATGTAATGAGTTCAAATTTGTTTAAAAAAATTGGTTTAATTTTTTTTTATGAAATACCAAAAATCTACTTAAATTCTCAATTTACAAGCGGAGAAATATGCAAATAACTGTTTTTATAAAGTAATCGATTAACGATTAATTAAATAAAAAAATGATTATTCGATTAACTACAATATAAAAAATTCACTCCTAGTTTTAAACTTTTAGTAACTTCATTTAAACTACACCATATATGTCTACACATCATTAAAAATAACTTTTAATACCGTGTATTAATATAATAATAATATTAAGTATTATTTTAAAACATTCTTTTCGAATTTCGATTATCGATTCCATTCGATTTGATTCGATCGAAATCATTCAGTATCATTCAAATCATAGACTATCTATGGCAACATGATATTTTTGATTGACGCTTAACAAATAACAGTTACCATACCAGATGCATTATTATCTGAGTCTCACTTGTTTCGTGTTTTTTGATAAGTTTCGAGTGCTTTCCCGATCATTTAACGTTTTCAACGACCACTGCTTTGTTTTTTACGGACTCCGAACCCGCCTAACGTTTTACGACCCTTGCTTTCACATTGGAAACCGACGATCTCCTCCACGTGTGACTTGGAATTGTTAATTTGGATTATTTCACAGGCTTGTGGATTGGATATTACTGAAACGATGGATCGCTGTGGGTATTGTGGGATAGCAACTAGTAACATTGTACCCCCTGCATAGTTTCTAGACGATATTGTAATTATTATTGAAGAGGAATAAAATATTCCATTAAAATTATTTGTTTTATTTTATGACTTTTATCACATAGTTTACTCCTCCTGTTCCTCGTAGAATTCCATACTTGTTACCTATATCTGTACGTCTTTGAGTCTTTATTGCCTTGTTTTGACTTATCAGATATTCTCTTCTAAATAAAATTATTATTTTTCACATATTTTTACGTGTATTCGTCTAACTCTTAAAGAAAATGCAATATAACCTCACTTTTACTTAACCTCCACTAACTCAACGATTTGATTGTCAATTTCTATAGAATTTTCAATGAAGTAACTCTTAATTTTAAACCTTTAATTGATACTTTTTTCATATCTTTACATTTAGGGCCCAGAATTGTATGAAATACTTTTGATCTCCTTTCCTTCTAAATTAGAATATTTTTTTAGTTATTTTTATTTATATTACTTTGTTTTCGTGACAGAATTTATTAAATTATAACTATTATAAGAACATGCATTTATTTAAGTTGCATGATAAAATTATATTTGAAAGACAACTTTTTTTTCTTTTACGAAGTAGAAGTTATTCTTGAGGTCGTATCGTAAGGATTACCTTAGCATTAGCTTTAAGTTGTTCAAAAAATAAAAAGGTTTAGTTGTTAATAATATTAAAACATATTTTTTCATCTGTATCATTGTAATATAAAGGTTCACACTGATTTCTGACCTTGTAGTATATACTTTTAAGAAATATACATCTATTCTCTTTTGGGATATACTTACTTCATCAGAATAGAAATACATTTATATAATACTATTCATAATATCAATACGCATGAAATTAATACACTTTAATATATACATAATATATACACAGTATGTTAACTAACAGAGTGCGTTTTCGTTAATCCGCAATAATATAACATCCATAGATGCTAAAAAATATATTTCCAATCGAAAACAAAATGTCTTTTATTTTTTTAATTAAAAGAAAACAATATAAATGTAAAATTGACACGTAAAAGGAACACCCGTACACGCATAGTTGACGAACAGCATCGTCGCAATTTATTTATGAATGATGATTGATCGATTGATCTACAATATTAAAGTGTCGCCCCGCCCCCGCCCCCCTTCCCCCGAACGTCCGCATAGGTAATTATATTCGGTAGTAATCTCACGCGCTGACCGGGATTTGACGTCCATTATTTTCGCATTGCTACATATTGCGTCCTCCTCGTGTGAAAGATGCCGCGTTATCAGTTTAGTGCGCAGGAGTATGTAAATGTCTATTTCTGCTGAGTGTAATTATGACGGCGCACGTGCTCTGAGGATGTATGCTGAGATACCTCTCAGATGCACACCAACCGCGGAATTCTAATGTAATTGTGAGGGCCCTGGTGCGTATGAGTAACAATGAGCCGGTAGTGCCGCGTCGTTCTGGTGGCCCGCGACCCGTGATTTCAGTGCGGCAGGAAGAGAATGTGCTAAGGCATTTTGAGGAGGAGCCCAGGTTTCCGTGAGTAGAACTTCTGTATTAACTAGTATTTGTTTATTTTGTGACCACGAGCGCGCGAAAACGGCGATGCGTCGCCATAGTGTCGCGACATGTCGGCAGAACTCAAAGGCGCTGCCGCCCCACCACCACGCATTCAATACTTGGCCCCTGTCAAATTCTCTGTATTTTAATTGAAATGTTATTGAAACGTGGCTTAGATATGTAGTTACAAAAATTTAGTTTTTTTTTAAATTACTGTTTGCGAATAGGTACCTCAGGGACACGTTTCTTTGTAAGCGATACATTTGAGACGGGTTAAGTGTTATTGCTAACTTATTTATTTATTTCTATTTTCAAGTTAATGTTAAACGTTATTACTCAATTAATGATTACCTAATGGACGAAACATAATATTGTAATAAATTGATGAATAAAAAATAAATAAAATATACAACTTAATCATGTATCTATCTATCATTGTTAATTTTGATTAATATGAATTTATAATTAATTGCATTGTTTAATTTTAATTTCTAATTTTAATTTAATGGTTAATTTGAATTTATAATTTAAGCCTAACATTTGCATGCCTTAAGGTAGAATGTACTGGAACTTATACTAGATTCTATTATATACACCTATATTCTGTACCTGCATTCGGAGCAAATAAATAATATTATTATTATTATTTAGTAACAATGACTCATTTAAAAAATAATACATAGATTGTTAATAAAAAATTAATAATACATAAATTGTTAAAATATAATAATTAATCAATTAAAAAAACAAAACTAAACATAGGTACATTTAAAATGTTTATTTTTACTGATAACAGTCCGACTACGTGTCTTTATAATTCATTATGCCGCCATTATAAAAGTCGTGCGTATTGAGAAGTTGCCAGTTTGGGCAATGTTACTACCCTAGATTCCTACCTACTATTCCACGCCATTATTTTGTTTTTGCACAGCTTTAAAATTTATTGTGAATTAATTATTTTTTTAATTCAGATTATTTTATGCTTATTTTTCTATGCTGATATATTTATTTTAATCTATTAGTGATATATTAACGAGTTCAACGGAACCTGTGTTACATAACATACTGTATATATAAACACTGTTGTACCTACAACTACTATTTACAAATGTAAATTCATAAATACGAATCACTGTAAAGTATTCGTTTTTTATAGCATTTTTAAAATCTCTTAGTAATATTGAATGCGCATAGATGAGACGCGCAGTTAATGTAGAGAAAAGATTTTCGTCTGGAGGTTTACTCTAAATAATAATAAATTATTTGGAAGTAAAGGAAGGAACATAAAATATTGATTAAAAGATTGAAGATATGAACCAATGCAATCAATGAGATCAAAGTAATTTCATGCCGGATATATATTTTTGGCCGTATTTTTAGTAACCAATGGGATATAACTGTCCTAGGAATAAATTATTCCACCTATAATTCAATATTCTTCAAAATAACTAATTTGATATACATAAATTGTACAGTTTGAAGAGTAATAAAATTAACGAATGGACTTTGTGACAAAATGCATTTTTTTATATAGTATTGCACAGTATTATTTGTATTACGATAAAATAATGTGATTATAATTTAGTCTTCATTCAATGATACATTTACTATTATCGATTGCAAAATATATTTAATTCACATATAAAATAAAATCCGTGCAGGTAATATTAGTATTAATGAGATCAAAGATTTTCGCGAGTCTTCATTTAAATGAAACTAATATTTTTTCATTCTATGAGCAGCGTTTTTTTTTTTTAATATATACTTATTTTTATTTTGGATCATAATCACAGTCATTTTGGGTAGCTAAAAAACCTACTTTACTGTAATGCTTCTCTATATACAATATTAAACGTAATACATATTAAATTACATGTTTCTTTAATTTGACATAACTTTTTTATTTATGAACCGATTGACATGAAACAGATACTAAAGCATAACTGAAGCATACCACAATATATTCGTGAAAAACGCATCCAACTCGGATCAGCCGTTTCTGAGATTAGCGCGAACAGACAAACAGACAAAAAAAAATACATATCAATAACCCCTTGCTGTTTTTTTTATTTTTATTTTCAATGTACAGACAGCACTTTTCTACAATCTTATTATATGTATAGATTGTTATTGTTTTAAACGACAGTTTCTGGATTCACTGAGCGTTTTAGATACGGATAGTTCTACGTTAAGAGGTACTATCGACGGCTACATGAAAAAATCATACATAATTTGAAAATTCGCGGACATCCTCAGTCATATTTAATAATAAATAAAGCATACTTTTTTACCAATGAATTACAGTATCTGAATTAACTTAGTTTAGCTATAATTTCATGTTGACCTAGAAAAAAGTATCTACCCTGGCCTGTCTCTTTACTATTCTGTAACAAACTCTTCCAAATTTAACATATTACTAATTCATTTAAAATCTAAGCGTTATTTATTACAAAAAACAGTATAATTAACAATGATGAATATGTAAAAAAACTCTCAAATTACTTTAATTTTCTATTTAAAAAAAAATATCAGTTTTTGTCCCTCATATATTAAGTAAAATAGGCAGGGGAGGAGCCCCTGCCTATTTTTCGTCCGTTATAAATGCCGCAAAAATACGTTGACGCTTCAAATTCACATTCATCATCATCATCAGCCTATCAGAGCCCACTGCTGAGCAAAGGCCTTTGTCTCACGTAAAGAAGGTTTGAGCATTAATCACCACGCTTGCTCAAGACGTTGGCGAATTCAAACTTATAATTGTAAAATTATAAGTCCAGGTTTCCTTACGATGTTTTCCTTCACCTTATGTCAGTGGTGTCTAAATACTCTTAGAAAGTACATATAACTCGGAAAAATCACACTGGTACTTGCCCGGGCCAGTATCGAACCCGCGCCCTCGGCAATGAGAGGCGGGCCCTTTAACCACTAGGCCGCCATCGACTTATATACATTCACCTCATCAATATTCATACATCGTATTTCAATTTTCCATCATCATGTAATATACGAAGAGTTTCCTTGTACTTTTTTTAATAAACTTAGTCATTACAAATAATTATGGAAGACTTATGAATACAATACTGCCCTTAATCAATAAGGTGTCCAAATATATTCCTATTAATTTGTCTCTGTTATTCAGTTTTCTAACATTAATTAAAAATAATGCAATCTAAATACTTAAAAGAGCTTTAAACAGCTGCCATATAGGTTAAAATAATTTAATGGCACAAATGTAGCGAATTGAAAACTTGTATGAAGATGACTTAAAAGTATAAATTTTCCCCAAGTAAGTTAAGAAACTTGAACGCTTTAAGACAGATAAGGGAAGTACACAATATGTTCACTTAGTGCCTATTAGCAAAATTTTATATGAAAATATCTCTTTCCTATTTAAATAAACAAAGAGTATTCTTATTAGCTATATCTGATAACTTCGATGGATCTAAAGCAAATCCAACAGATTTACGAAAATTTTTCAAGTTCAAAATAATACAAAGCTGGAATATAAGCTGGAAAACAGATAACACATCGAAACTCTTCGGTATCCGAAATAGTATCTTTGATAAATCCCCTGCTTCATTCACTTGTAGAAAAGATCAAGTTGTTATCACAAGATTACGTATTGGTCATACAAATATGACTCGTATTCATTTAATTACAAAAAATAATAGAACTAAATTTAAATGTGGCTTAAACTTGACAGTGCTTCATCTTTTCGAAAGTTGTACCGCTTATAATAATGAAAAACATTTTTGTGATGTACCCACTAATTTAAAAGATTGTCTTAATAGTATACATGGATGTAAATGTACTTTAAAGTTTCTTAAAATGATAAAATTGTATAAATTAATTTAAATTGTATAACTGTGATCGTTAATGACCTTGTTGTTAAAAAGCGACCGTATATAAATAAACTAGCTTTTGCCGCGACTCCGTCCGCGTGGAAATGTGACTTACGGCAGATTTTTGGTTCTTCCCACATAGTTCCCGTTCTTGTGGGGTTTTCGGAATGGTCGAGTTCCCGTAGAATTTTCAGGATAAAACCTATGTTTTTTTTTTATTCACAATGAAGTACTCCTAACCAACAACATATTTATTTGTTTATTTGAATAAAGATTAATATTATTATGTTGATCCAACACAAATTATTTCGACCAAATTAGGTACCATAAAAACGGTTTTTATGAGTTAATCTTAAAAGATAGACATATACTGTCGTGAACTGTTTTTTAGATCATTAAAAGAGCTATTATTCTTTAATACATATTTTTTGTGTATCTTTAACCGTTTTCACGGCGCACCCAACGGAAGGCTTCAAAGATGAAATAATTTCTCCCGTTTTTTACACATTTACCACTATATATTTGCTCCTATTGGTCGTAGCGTGATGTTATATAGCCTAAAGCCTTCCTCGATAACTGGACTATCCAACACAAAAAGAATTATTCAATTCAAACCAGTAGTTTCGGAGATTAGCGCTTTCAAACAAACAAACAAACAAACTCTTCAGCTTTATAATATTAGTATAGATTTAAAAAAAAGTATTCTTATTATTAATAGAACATATTATATTCAAGCATTTCAATTTAGCTCCAAATGTCTTTTAAATCTGAAATAATATGATATAATAACAACTTCACTCTAAACATAATGTTCGAGACGGACTCATTAATACTGAATAAATAGGTATTACTGAATTAAAATATAGTCAAGTACAAGGAAATGTTCGATGTAAATTATATTTAAGACAGAAATATCTCGCTGGGAATCATTTACTATAAATTATTGGTCACGGATCATATCACATATTAACAACGGATACTGTAAAATAAACAATGTTCTTGCGCAAATATGTTTGAATATTCAGAAATATATATGATCAAAAATAATAAAAATTGTGACGTCAAAATTCTTTTTTCTTTTCCGTTAAAAGTCGACAGTAAATATTTTTAACTAGTCAAAACGTTGTCAACTTATATGTTATAATGAAATCTAGGACTTTCGCGAGTATTTATTGAAATAAACAAATATTTTTGGGCTTTACTAGGCGTTTATAATTATTTTTAACGACATACTTAATCCCGACTTTTGGTTACTTTGCAGCAACCATGATCCCAAGCAGACGAGATGCATATGTGTCTGAATGCCTGCAGAGCTCGCAAACTGTTTCTCAAGGTCTTCACGGACATGGGATTTTATATTTTTAATGAGCTCAATATATTTTACAGGCATATTGTTATCCTTTAACTCACCTCCTACAATCTCAATGCAGTCAAGAACAGAGAAACAAGGAAATAATGACTTTAAATCAAAACTTACCATTATGTTATTGTTTCTAAATTTTACATGTTTTATATCATTGACAAAGTGATAGGAATCCCTAACAAATAATTGTTAGTGACCGCGGAGTGCCGACTGGTGATAATATATTTGAAAGAAATTTAGCCAGATTAAGAGTCAGTAAATTAATAGGGCAATAGTTAATTCTTTTTTATGGACTTTGGGTAACTAATACAATTTTAATGGTTTTACACACGATAGTATGAATGATTTGATATCTAAATATATATTTTTAACATCTTTATTTATTAAGATATTGGTTTCTATAAGTACTTTACTAGTCGGGTCTTTACTAACTTTTTTATAAATGGAATTATCTGCAAGAATTTCAGTTATTTTTTATCATACTCAATATTAACAATTATTACGGTTGCTTTCCCTTTATTTATTTTTAGTAGTGTTCATAATATTTTCATATAATTCTTGTTTTATTATTATTATATATCCATTACAATAAATATTGTCACAGGTTACATCTAATGTAACTTAAATAATTAATCAGATTTTCGAGTACTAGTTCTTAAGAAGCACAAAAATGTGTTTTCTACAGAACACTCTTAACGCATTAAACGTTCACCTCCACTAGCCAAGCTCCTCTCTATACCTAACCAAATTGGAAAAGTTCGTACTAGGGCTGAAGTCGAAGGACGTTTCAAGAATGAATTAATGTGAGTTCTGGACAGGCCCAAGTCTTTAAGTAGTTTATAAATACAGTTCAATAGTGTAGTCAACTAAAAATATCACTAAGACCATTACATATCGGTTCTATGTAAAATGTTAAAACATGTCGTTATTTATGCTTGAAGGAATATTAATTTGCAATAACAATAAAAAATATCTAAAACAAGAATTTATGTACTACATTTGTAAAAGATTCTGTTAGCTCGTTGTAAAACGAAATAATTGAAAAATATATTTATTCTCTCTAGGTAACTTAAGTTACTTTTAGGATAATTTAAATATGATGGTGCAGTTTTCGTTAACAGATATTATAAATTGCAAATTACTTCAGTCACTTCAAAATAAATCAAGCCGTTTCTGAGAATAAGCGAAACAAACAGGTAGGTTTTAGAAAAAATGCTATTTTAGCATAATATGTGCGGCTCATATATCGAAATATCAGCCTATCAGAGCCCACAGCTGAGCAAAAGGCCTCTTTCTCACATGGAGAAGGTTTGAGCATTAATCACCACGCTTTTGCTCAAGACGGGTTGGTGATTTCAAACTTATAATTGTGAAACTATAAGTCCAGGTTTCCACACGATGTTTTCGTGCACCGTATGTCAGTGGTGTCTAAATACTCTTAGAAAGTACATATGACTCCGAAAAATCACATTGGTACTTGCCAGGTTTGAACCCGCGCCCTCGACAACGAGAGGCGGACCCTTTAACCACTAGGCCACCACTGACTTAGTATAATCGTATGTCCGAATTAGTGAGCATTGTGAGGCTACTGTTACACATGCTTATTTCAATCACGAAAGCATGCTTTAATTGAGCATTCGCTGAGATCTAAAATTATTGCGAGTACTCATTTAAATGAAACTAATATTTACGGATTTTCTACGACTATTTTATTACTTTACTAGTATTTTATTGTAATAAAATAACAAGACCGACTGACAGACACTCACATCTCGTCTGCCCGTGATCACGGTTGCTGAAAAGTAGCTAAAACGTGTATTCATTGTTGCTTAAAATAAGCATGCTACTAGCGGCGCGGGTGCAAGGGTGCATGCTTTAAGCATGTCTAAACACGTTTGCTTATTAAGCATGCTAGTACCGATCAGTTAATTACAACAGATGAAACGTCGTCTCCTCGTATTTCTGTAAGTAAATTAGCACTTGATCCCAAGTCCTGTCTTCTCGATATTTAATTTAATTTAAGCTTCTGACCGCATTGCATAGCCAGCAAATGGATGGTCTTATCTTTGTTTGAACGGACAGAGAGCGAGAAAAGTATGCTTTAAAAAATCATATGTATCTGGAAAGTTTGTTTTAAGATTGCTTATTGCCCGCAAATATAAACGGCTGCCAGGTATGCTTGTTTAAAGTATGTGTAACTGTAGCCTAATGTATGTATATATATTTGTTCCAGATGTCTGTCACAATGCCTAAACGATGGTATCGATCGAGAAGGAACCAAATCGTTATTTTAGTTTTCTTAGCCGCCTCTATAATATACTACATAAGTCTCTCTGCTAGCTTACAAAGGGAGCACAAACTCGGTATTACCAGGAGGTATGTACATAGTTTTAGAAGCTTCTTGGATTAATTATTAAAGGGTTATTCAAGCAATTGTGACAGAATTTCTCGACTGTAGCCCCGTGTTCCTCATCTACCCGTGTGCCGGAATATATTTAATCACCTTGTAATTAAAGAAACGAAAAAGATTCTGATGCTACGTCATAGATACTTTATGTTAGAAAAAAAAAATGGGTTACTTTAATTTTACAAACAACAAATGGATTTGTAATAACAGCCGTATAAACGGTCCTAATTTGTAGTTAGTTTTAATAATCTACCATTCATATTTTATTCTATTAAATAAGTTAATAATGACGCTGTTCGTATTATATTTTCTATTATTTGAATCTTTGTTTTTATTATGTTGGTGATTGATAAATCATATATATTTCAGGCAGCCTGTTATTGAGTAAGGAGACCTATTTATTTTGACGTATTTCTGTAGCGTTCAATATACTTTTTAATTGTATTGTATAGTTATAAAACTTTTCATATACATGGGAGGTGTTAATAAAATTGGAATTTCATGCAGCGATGAACATAATTTTATCAATATCAGTTAGGTTATCACCTATACCTATAACAGATATCTCTGTTTTATTTTATTATAATATACACTAAATATATAAATAAATCTTGATTATTTTCTAGTGTAAAATCCTATATTTTATTCGTAAATATTTTGAATTTATGATTTAATTCGAAGAAACCGTTTGATATTTCTAATCCAGGTCCATGGAAAGACGATTAGAACAATCTCAGAAACAGGACAAAGGCTCCGGGTGTGAGATACCCCGGTTGGATCCATTCTCTAAAGAAGTCACGCAGTTTGATAAGGACATACCCAAGGTTATGTGTTTAGGAACGGATTGGGTTAAATGTTATGTGAGTTAATATGATTTGGATACTGGTTTTGTAATAAACCCTGATATTAAACACGAAAGATAACATACATACATATGTATGTTATCTTTCGTGTTTAATATACATATATTCTATGTATTCATATAATTTTTTTCAGCATTCTAAATGTAGGGTAGTTCCGAAAATATTAAATACCACCGATAACATAGTATGTTCATACCAAGACATAATATATGAGAGTGATCAAAAATATACAATCGGTCCTCCCACAGAGGTCAGAGGTGATAACGAGTATGTTCTTACTAAGAGCGATCATGTAAAGGTTAAGTGTTCAGGGAAACATAGGGACAGGTGAGATTATGTGTTAAAGGCAATAGAAAGTGTAGTGAAAAATACTTTTCAATAATCATGATAACAGAAACATTATCGATTAGTCTTAGTTTTTATAATCTATTACTGCTGTTTCTTGAGATCTTTCACTGTGGTCAAGTTTTTTTTGATTAGTAATTTTTCAGATATGTTACTTGCTACTCATATTTTTAACAGTCTTGATTATTTTCCCTAGTATAGACGTCACGTTACAATTTTGAATAATTGTGACTAATGGAAATCTGAACAAAATGTTTCTAATGTTTTCATGATTTTCCAGTATACTCCCATCCAAATGGATCGGCCACTCTCTTGGCTTCCGTTCCACTGTTCTTGCAAAACTCAATCAGAAAGGAAGAGGTGACTCCTTGAACGTTCTCATCCTGGGATTCGACTCCACCTCCAAAAACGGATTCATACGAAAAATTCCGAAGAGTTATAAAGTTTTAGAGGAAACATTGGGCGCTACGATTTTGAATGGGTATGTAACAACCAACATGATATTTTGAATGATATATTACGGGGTAAATTTTCTTTGTTGTTTTTCTTAAATTTATCTGCATCTTTTTAATGAGAAACTTTATAAGAAAACAATATCTAAAATAGTAAACAACTTTACATTTCGTTACTTTATGTTTCTCTTGAGGAATTCTAATCTAAATACCGACACCAATAGTCTTAGTAATATTAGAAAATTTCAATAATATTTTATGATAGGTACAATATAGTAGGCGATGGGACGCCCGCCGCCCTGTTCCCGATCCTGACGGGGAAGACGGAGTTGGAACTGCCTGACGTGAGGAAGAAGATGAAGAACAACAGAACCTTGGACGACATGCCCTTCATATTCTATAAGCTGGAGGAAGAAGGGTGAGACTTGGTGGATAGGGTGGACTTAATTTTGGGGTAATATAATAAGCGTCAGTCTTTTTAATCTTTATTTTAATGTAATCATTCACTCTTCATGAATCACTTCAAAAACGATAATGTTCATTTTCAATACTAAGAAAAATTAAGACAGATATTATTAAGAGAAATTTAAATGATTTTGGATTTTCAAAATGATATTATTTACTTAATCATACATTAAATCTTCTTTATTTTGTAGTTCGTTTCTTGACAATTGATTAATCTATAGCTTTATTCCATATGACTAGTGCAAATTATTTTTAGCTACAAACGAGCAAAATGCATCACAAACTTACTGATGCTTAAAGATCTGTTTGATGTAAGCATAATACGTATGATTTCAGTTACCGAACAGCATTCTTCGAAGACATGCCCTGGATAGGAACATTCCAGTACAGATTCAATGGTTTCAAGAAGCAACCCGCGGATCATTACTTGATTTCGTTTTATATGGAGGAGTCAAACGGTGGCAAGAAATGGTGGACGAGCAACTTGAACAAATACTGCGAGGGAGATACTCCGCAGTATAAACTCATGTTGGATATTACTGATCAGGTGCAAGGAAATTATTCTTTAAGTCATCTTTAATAAGGCATATTTTTGATTGAACCTATCATTATTTTTCAATCAAGTATATAGAATATTGAAATACTTACTACAATTATACGTTTTAGATTTTATCTGATACAATAACTCAGTTATTTATAAGTCAAATATTATTTTCCTGTTTTATCTTTTCATTCGTCTTCTTTTCAGTTTCTCCGTCTGGATGGAAAACGTTTTGCGTTCACGTTTATAGTTGACATATCCCACGATGACTTCAACATGATATCTATAGCTGATGAAGACACTGCGGAGTATCTTACAAGATTCCATGACCGATGTAGAGAGGACACCTTGATAATTGTCATGGGGGACCACGGAACGAGGTTAATATTATAATTAAATCAAATAAACAAAAAGCAAATGATATATGTAATGTTATTATATTTAATTTTTTACAATTGTATTAATTGTAGTACTCATAAATAATAATCATCGAATTGCCTCTACCTTTCATTTTTTCGTTATGGGTTAATGTTTAAGAGATTTATTCAAGAAAGTATCATATGTTTTAATATTGCCATTCATTCTTTGATATATAATTTTGATTTAATTTGTTTGCTAATAATATAATACGATTTAGCAACTAAACTGATAAACCTAAAAATAAATTAAAACTTGACTCGTAAAAGAGATCCTCAAGAATTATCAATAAATAAGCTTGTCAAATAATGTTTTTACCATAAAATGAGGTACGCAAACGTTCGAGATACTCTCCAAGGGAAACTGGAAGAGAGATTACCTCTCATGGCGATCAGACTTCCAGACAAACTGAAGAAGAGGAGAACAGAGGCGGAGAAGAATCTGAAGGAGAACGTGGAAGTATTGACGACACCTCACGACATATACGCTACGGTGTTAGATGTACTGGACCTGACGCAGTTCACTAACACATATAGAGTTAAAGGAGCCGATCTGAACAGGGGACTCAGTCTGTTGGAACCGGTCAGTAACATTATAATATCATTGATCAACTCGAGTTAACATGATAGTTCAGTTTGAGAAACAGTTGGAATGCGATATTTTGGATGCAGGTTCAAATCCTACTTAGTCCGTGCCAATGAAGTTTTAGGCCAATAGGATTTTTATTTGACGTATTTTGTTATAAACTGCTTTTAATTTATATTATGATAATATTTTAGACCCGCTCACAACTCTTGTGGATGTCTTATTATATGTTAAAATCAATTGTTGAGCTAAAATTATCCAAACTAATGTTTTACGTTTTGAAATTAAAGCATATATAGCCTAAATACCCTGATCTTGTAATAATAATATCAACCATTGAAACAATATGTCTCTTATGGTAGAAGCGAGTGTAACATTGTGTTAAATTTCGGTGTAGAAGTTTTAATTACAGTTTGTACTATTTTAAGAGCTCTTTACCAGAAACTAGGAGATCGCAATACATATGTTTTTTGAGCTGGTACATCCAAATTTTTGACAGAAACTAAAACTTTACACGCGATAATTATCCACCTTCAACATAATCTTAATAAGTTTAATGTTTAGCTTAGATATATTATTAATGAGAACTTGATATTATACTTGAGCACATGTCCTTCTCCAGATACCAAAGAACAGATCGTGTAGCGAGGCGGGTGTGGAGGCTCACTGGTGTTCGTGTCTGTCGTGGCAGAACGTGACGCACGATGACGTCATGTGCAGGAGGACGGCCGCCGCGCTCGTGGACTTTATCAATGATCTCACTGAGGAGAAACGGCCCGTATATATAATAGGAGAACAAAAACACTTATTGATATAGCACTTACTTCACTATAGGGTTTGAAGGAAAGTAGTTCTGTGTATTATGAGACGAAACCTCTTAGCATTCAATGAATGCATTGTGTAGGTACCGGGTCCATGGCGTTACAGGGAGAGGATCTTCAACAGTGTCTATGACTTGCGACCCTTGTTTAAGGTTGCCCTATCTAACGGGCGTTAATCGCTCACATCCACCGTCCAAGCTGCTCACTCCAAACCAAATTTGAAAATATAAATTTAATGTTATAATGTACGTTTATCTCCAGGTCGGTGTGTGCCGTCCGCTCCCTCAAGTCAGTGTCGTGGGTGATGCGAGCGAGGCCCAACAGCGGCGTCTTAACGTTCGTGGAGGCTCGCGATCAAGACGGATTCATTGGACGGTTTGGTGACAGAGTGAAACAGACCAGGGAGAACTATCAGCTTAAGGTAGGAAGAAGTTAAAGACCTGAAGTTCTTTACTATTAAAATAGTTTTTTGCACGCTTTTAATAACCCCTTTCCAACTATTAGCAGCTTTGTTACATCCGATAGGTCGAATTGTAAAAAATATTAGTATACTTACTTTGGATTGCGGGTGGATAATTTAATGTAAAAGAATCCGTACCGATAGGATGGAGATCAAACGTTAAACGCTACTTCTTAATCTATATCCCTTAGCTGGTTTCGTGGGGTTGGCGCGGCCTCCAAGCGTCTTATTTTTTTTCATTTCTTTAAAACTATTTAACTTGCGTGGGAGCCATTTTGAGTAATCTCATTACGTCGTGTCTTGCCACGGGTGACGGACTTTCGGCGTTTTATTATTTACCTGAGTGGAGGTACGTGCGTTATGGGGATCACGCGGCCCCCACTATACCATTTACGTCAATTTTTAGTTAATATTTTATTTCATTTGTTCGTATGTTTTAGAGTTATTTCGTTAAGATGGAGAAACTGTTAAGTGTAAAAACGATAGAAGACATATTGGCTTCGGATTCCGACTCCGAATTAACGTTAAGTGACTATCTCGAAGAAGATGTAAGTGACAACGATGAATTAAGCGATCTGGAGCAGTCATCAACACACGATTCAGAAAGCGGTGAAGATCTAAGTACAGATATTGAAGAATGTTTTTCAGAGAGTGAAGGTGAACCTACTGCAGGACCGAGTCAAAGAAGTTATTATGGAAAAAACAAATACAAATGGTCTAAAAACCCACCAGCACCTTCACGTACTCGTCAACCTAATATAATAAAACAAATAACTCGATTGATTGGAACAGGAACGACTAAAAATCAGATGTCTACCAAAGAAACATTTGAGCTGCTCATAGACGATAATATTATAAGAATATTAAAAAATATATACCAACGAAAAAATTACAAAGAGCTTAGAAAAGAATTCTACGGTCGCATTTAGTCAAACCACGTTTCTGAAACGGAGATGAAGGCTTTTATTGGTCTTTTGTTTTGTTTTCAAATCTGGACTTGAAGATATAGAAGATTTGTAGCACACAGCACAGTACAGTAGCACAAAAATACTATGTACTAGTTGTCAAGATTGATCTTAGTTTACTTGTAATTTTCCTGAGCCCTTAGTATTATATTTGTGTTGATTTCTTTTAGAAAACGCTAATCAGTGATTTATTTCTTTATATTTCCAGAGTTTCTTGTATAAAGAATAAGAAAACATATACATGTATAATACAGCCTAAGATTTTGAAAATTATTTTTTTTTCAAGTTAATATTATGTAAGAAAAAGAAAATGCCAAAAATTTTAATGTTTTTGTGATCACTTGTAATAATTAAGAAAAAAGCATTACAGTAATAAAAATTTATTGCATCAATTAAAGAAGCTTATTATTTATCTTTTCTTAATTAAAACTTAAATAAAATTTCGATCATTTATACCCTAGGTGTAGTTTAGTGATGGTTGATTCCAAGTGCCGTTTAAAAAAAATCTGGATATAATATTAGAAATTTATTAAGGTTCTAAGTTTTATTTGTTGCGAATGTACTGGTCATTGTGAAGAAGACTATACTGTTATCAATTATCTCAATCATCGACATAAATGAAAAAACGTAAAAATAGTTTCAATAAAGTTTAATTGAATCTACTGTCCATATATTCATATACAGTTTATTAGATGATTTAAGTGATAACTAGTGATAGTCATTGGTGGTTGAACACTAAATGACTGAAAGGCTGAAAGTTCTATGTTTATAACAGAAAACAGATTTGAGATAAATTCAAGAGACATATCAAGGACTAACGCGTAAGTAACAGAATTATTAATATCTATTAGTCTATACTGGGAGCAATACATTATATGTAACGAACACAGTTATTTTTAAAATGTATATATCGGATTTATTACAAATTCGTTGTTTTTAAAGAGATTTTAGAGAGAGTTTTTAGAGAGACGCCAGCCTCGCTGACGTTACTCATGTCACTTCTTCTAGAGCGTTCCATAATATTTTAAAATGATACTTCAATTGTTCTTAATGCTCCATTGTTTCTCGAAGGTTCTTCTTAATCACATACTTCAATGATGCGCACTCACTGAACTCTGAATTCTGCCGTCGTGCGTCCAGACGTCATATTTTTAACAAGATTCAAACATAGTTCTATTCTCCTTTTAAACAATCGTTGATTTCGTTTTACTTTTTACAATAATCATAAATACTAATGAGTTTTAATAAGAATTGATGACAGCCTCAAATTATTTTCACAACGCATCCGTCATTAAAGCTGATAGCGCCGATATATACAGGGTGACTGGTGAATTACTATCAATATTTAAGGAGTATACTCGGTACATTCGGTACATTCTCATTCGAATTATGTAAAAAAAATAGGTACTTAAATTTTGACCAAATTTCCGTATAAATAAATAAAGTGTGTACACGTTCCAACTGTACCAAGTGTGGACGCGTGCGGCGGCGTGCTGATACAACACTACGCCGCCGCACGCGAGTGTGTGTGTGTGTGTATACCTAATCTGTAGGGTGTTCATACGATGCGTAATTAATTACATAACTTTTGGTTAACTTTACTTAGAAGTTTATTAATATTTATGTTATATTAATTTTTATTTTGTCATATATGATCGTCAAATATCACGTCCTCAAATATCGATAGTAATTCACCAGTCACCCTGTATATATAATACAAGATAATATACTAATAATATATTATACATATTACAGTTACAACAATGAGCCGAGCTGTATAAGCGACACCCGCCCTCACCTCAACATGTACTGCTACTGTAACCAATAGACATTAACAATATATGTACATATAGTATGGAAATGAAACATTATACGCATGTGTTTTATATTATATATGAATAGAATTATATATACAATAATATAATACAACATCAATATATGTTATTCTGTAGGTGAATATAATGTTCTACTGTGATTGTTAATACACATGTCTTTCCTTATATATTATATTATATAATTGGCACAAACTATTGTTTTAGTACCTATAAATGAAGATATGTTTATACTGGATATGTATTCAGTTCAAGTTGTTTGTAGCGGGGAGATGTGTTAGTGTTCCTGAGTTACCTGTAACGTTAGTATTATCTGTATATTTAACCCTCTCATAATTATTAATATGAATATAATAACTCGGTGATAATAATTAGTTTTTATTTTTATTATGTACAAAAGACATACCAAACATTATAATATTTTTTGTAATCTACTTTGATTTTTAACTTTCTACTTTTATATGTTATCTTTTACTTTTGAGATAATTTATTGCTTGATTGTTATAATCTTACAAAAATCGTTTTTCTATAATACTAAGTACATTTTTTATTTTAAAATACATAAAAACTTATGTTACCACTACAATTTTGATATTTCCACATTTTAAATGTCATTCTATAGGCATTACTAAGTACAAATGAAAATAGTGTATTTGGATACTATGCGTTAATCTTTATTTTATTACTACATAATACCCAAGCTACGGGATCCTTTGCATTAACCGTGATCACGGGCACACGAGATAAAAGTGTCTGTCAGTTAGTCTTTTTATTTGTCACTATGTCTCCTAAGGTATTCTGGTATGATTACGGACATAATACATATTTTATATATTTTTTAATTAAGGGGTCCCAGGTGTTAAATAAATTCCAGCCTTCTCTAATGAAATTCAAAAAACATCCGCTTTTCAATACAGAAAATGAGTGGACTGGTAAGGGGCTGAAACGTCAGAATTGTTTAGTTGAAAAATAATAAAAAAAAGAACGTTGCAGTATCCGAAAACCTTAGTTTCATATAAATGAATACACTCGAAAATCGTACATATTATGTTTAAGTAATATACAAAATGAAACAATGATATGTACATATTTTTATTAAGATCTAGATTGTTATGACTATTTTAAATATTAATATTACAAGTACGGAAAAATAGATTTATTATTAAATATTAATTTTAATCTAATAAAGAAGTACCTTATAATAAAGTTCCTTAGTAGGGGTTCATCTTTTTCATTTCATTACATCTAGTCATAAGTTTATAAAGAAACCTTTTTCTGTTATATTTCTGATACTCCGTTGTGATATTGGTCATAAACTTGAAATTATAAAATGGAGAAAAGGGACACGAGCTTTGTTTTTATTTGATTTCTCTACCAGAAACCGATTGTATTTCGGTATAACAAACTTATACAGGAGAATGCTTGTAGGATTCTTGCACCGACAAGACACCGAGACCTGAGTCGTCGTTTCTTTGATTCCCTTTGAAGTAATGCCAGTGAAATATAGTATACAACCACTCAGAAGGGACTCAGACAAAAACAGGACATTAAATCACTGCACTTTATATAATCTTTAAAAAAATGTTTGGACAAACAAAAAAGGCAATAACTTAAAAAAATTAGCATTGAAAATATACAACTACTACAACAAAAAAAAAAAACTAGGAGATTCTAGAATGTACTTAACGAAAAATTTGTAATTAAAAAAGAATTTGTGAATAGGTTTTGAGATATTCACACTGAGATAAACTAAAAATAAATGCTTCTAGACAAAATAGGATTTAATGAACATACAACGTTTTGATTTCCTTAAATGGCTTAAAAGCACGAAAAGCTAACTTTTATTTACTTTTGATATTAATATAATAAAAAAAAATTAATAAATGTCACTTCAATCAAAAGATATAGGTACATATTTTTGACAATTTGGTCAAGTAAACGACATCTCTAGCTTTTAAATTATTATTATGTAATACTAGCTGCTTCCCGCGGTGTTAAACACGGATTTCCGGGATGTAAAGTAGCCTATATGTTATTCCTGGACGTCAGCTTCCCGTATACAAAACTGAATCAAAATCGGTTCAGCCGTTTGAGCGTCAAGAAGTAACAAACATACACACACACTCACAAACTTTCACAATTAAAATATTAGTAGGATGTTATATAATCGATAAATTGCATGAACTGTTAGCGAGCTTATTTATTATTGAAAAAAGTTATTTATAATAACTCTTAATTGTTATAACGAAAAAAGTTTAAATTTTTTCATACTAATTTATTTACGAAAATACATTACGCAATCTTTAAAAAAAATAAAGACTGTAACATAACAATATTTTGATATATAACTGGGACTCTTAAAAGTCTTCTAAATATAAATTAATGTATTCACATGCGGTTATAAGAGTTTTCATTGTAACATTTAAATACAGCCCCACATAATACTGTATATTTTGTATAAATAAAATAAAATCGATGAGTTATATATACATATATGAAATATATTTGAGATCAGAAAAAAATTTGATTTCCTTGTAGTAACGTTTATTTACAAAAAACATTACGCAATCTTTAACAATAATAAAGACAGTAACAAAGAAC
Source organism: Danaus chrysippus (assembly GCA_916720795.1). Taxonomy (NCBI): domain Eukaryota; kingdom Metazoa; phylum Arthropoda; class Insecta; order Lepidoptera; family Nymphalidae; genus Danaus; species Danaus chrysippus. Next base: position 806,618 of record CAKASE010000080.1, on the reverse strand, counting down.
TATTTTGGTATAACCGGACTCCACCAAATCCTTAAAAGTAAGGCACAGATAGAATTAAAGTTAAATATACACACACTCAGCATCCATTAACACTGCTTGTCGTCATTTAGAATAAGGACTATTTACAGATCAGTTAGAGGAAGGGAAGAAGATCCTTCTCTCTATCAAATAAAGATAAACAATCATCTTAAACAAGCCTTCTTTATATTAAATCTTCTAATAAGGTCCGTTGTTATAATCGTTGTTGTAATCCGCTTGTCTGTTACTGTCGTAGCCTGATCCGGCGCCGACGTCCTCGTATGAGATTCTGGGCTTGAAACCGTCCTGGTCGGCTTCATATTCAACGTTCTGGTGACAAATAATTCATTTCATAAGTCATCCTCATGGTCTCTATTGTGTTCATAACAACAACCCACCCTCCTATTATATATTACCTGTTTCCTTCCATCAGGTTAGACGACGTAGTAGACTCCCTCAGTCCCCTTCGGTCCCCTCGTCGTGACTCTCGGTGACCGAAGTTGTTGTCGGAGGGAGCTTCCTGGACCATGTATTCAAAGTCGTAGTTCGCAGGCTCCTGTTAGTGAAGGTTGTTATTAAAATGACTTAAAAATAATACTTGAAAGAAGAGTAATTATTATGATACTAAGAGATAAAAAGATATGTGGCCATACAAAACAATAGTATGGGACATTTATGAACTTTAGCAGTTATAATGAGTATTCTAGTATTCCAAGTCTTGATTGAATCCATCCCTAATTCTCTAATATTAAACTCACTCCATTGCTTCCATCATCATATCCTCGAGCACTGGGAGGGAGGTACTGTCTGCTTTGTTGGTTGTCATATTTGTTGTCACTACCACCTTGAAATAATTGAATAATATTAGAATTGAAATGTAGTAGGGAACACAGGCATGCGTTCAAACTGTGAAAAAGATATAAGTTCTGGGATCTAATATTTTCGCGAGTATTACTACGCATTCTTTTTATTTTTTACTGTCAGCTACACACTCCCGACGTTTCGTTTACTTTACAGCAACCGTGATCATGGTAAAAAACGCGTAGTTAATCCGAAAATATAAGTTTTATTTATATGAGTACTGGATTTTTAATTTTTGTTCAGTAAATATTATTATAAATACAACATACTTCGTTCAAATCCAGGGGCTCCATACTCTTGAGAGGGACCATTGGATCCAGCCTGATCTGGTGCACCGTATTGAGTGGAAGGTGCTTGGTATTGGTTTACAGGTGGCAAGTATTGTGCCTTTGGTGCTTGGTATTGGCTCGGAGCTGAGAGTTGATTCCCAGAAGCTTGATACTGGTTTGTTGATGGCAAGTATTGGCCGGTGGGTGCTTGCTTTTGTCCTTGATATTGGTTGTTCGGTGCTCCATACTGAGAGGAAGGAGTTTTGGGTAGTGCGTATTGAGAGTTTGGTTTCCGGATACTTGCAGGTGGTCCGTAGGCAGATGTAGGACTTCCTCTGTTATATTTTGTCAAATTCGATCTATGTTTTTATATAATACTTAATAGTTTTTTGCAACCACAAGGAATTTTTAATATTTAATTCATGTTATGGAAACAATTAGAAAATAAATTGATATATTATATTATTATGATTTGTTTATTAACCTAAAGATAGCTTCAGTCTGTCTCTGATTGAATCCGGGAACACCATAACTCTGAGAGGGAGACGCGTTCCTCGCTTGTGGAGGAAGATACCTGGAGATTATACTTTCACTAGTGAAGGTAGTGAGGAAAAGAAATATTCATATAGAAGAATAATTTGAATTCTTTTATTATAATTATTATTAGCTCAATGTTTGTTACCTTTTATTAACTAGTGGCTCAGCCAAACACGACGCCACAAGTAACGAACACACTATGAAACACTGAAAACAATATGGTATTAGAATGAATGAATGAATGAAATATATTACAAATAAAATCTATACTAATATTATGAAGCTGAAGAGTTTGTTTGTTTGAAAGCGCTAATCTCCGAAACTACTGGTTCCAATTAAATAATTCTTTTTGTGTTGGATAGTCCAGTTATCGAGAAAGGCTTAATAAAATAACTTAATAAATTTAAATAAAAAGATAATTTACGGCCTCTAGGACGGAATAGAGTTCGCCCGATCATCTACACATATATTACTAATAGCGAAATTATGATCGAAGACGTCGCGGGCAAAAACTAGTTAATTTATAATGTGATTCAATTACTAGTACACGTATGATCTGTATCTAAATTGCTTCCAATAATGATCACTATCTCATTATTAAACAGTTTGTAGTCATCACTTTGACACAAGCTAATATTAATTAGCACTCAGCCCTTGTTCCGACGCGTTAAATCTATTATCGCCTTCACAGTATTAACCTGTCATTATTGTAATCATGCAAATATTGTAGGACGTCATCTGGGAACAAGGCTAGTGATCAATTATAGATAGGTTAAAAGATATTCTTGTACGAGTTGCTTATGGTTATAGTATTATTAAGGGTTTTGACGGAGATTAATGCTGAAGCAAGTGGAAGGAACAGTCGTAACGAATTTTCAAGCTTTATAATTAAAAAGGCCTTTTATGAAGTCCCTATTGAGCAATCTTGTCTCATGTGAATTTGATACATTCGTTGTAATACAATTGTCAAAATGATTGCAGAATTGTTTGAACTAAAGACTTATTTAGAGTGATAAAATTACTTCAGAGTATGTTATTAAAGGAAAATTTTTATAAACGAGAATGTTCGTTAATTTCCTACTATAAATATAAACCTAGGCCCCGAGTCGCACTGAATGGTCCAACATATAATATTTATTCTTTTACATTGTCACGGCTTGTGTCGTAAGTCTGAAAATTAATTATTTGTCAACTCCATTTGCACGAGGGTTCATATTCAAGTTGGCAGTATTGTGTCTGTTCTACATCACTCTTAATGTTCTGTATTGACAGATCTTGAATGTATATATTATTTAATAAAGCCTACACTCATCGCAGCCTTTGTGCTTATTATAAATGTATTTATAAATCCCAACTATTTACTAAAATATCTAATACTCTTATTATACAATTTTTATAAAATTTTAAAGTATTTCCGTAAAATAAATACTTCTATAAGTCATTCTTTTCATAGGTTGTCGTATAAGAATAAAGACTGAACAATCGGAAAGAAAGAGAAACGGAATTGTAAGAATTGTAAATGGTTAATACAGAGACATGATAATTTTATTTTATTTTGTATAAATAACATTAGAACTAATAAATTATATAATGTGTAAGTTTTGTTATCAATATATAATAAATATAAATGTGCATAAGTGTATTATTGATGTTCGCCCGGTGGTATGTAACACGCCCGTCGTATCTATGTAAGTGAATTCCCGAACTCTGTTATTACAATCTCCACCGTTTCCAGAATATTACTTCTGAGTTATTTTCTGTTCCGACAGTTGTTGAGATGTGAATATTGTATTCGTATTTTAACACTATTTTATTTCAGAGTTTATGAGAAAATTTATAGTTTTATTATATTAGAAACATTATAAAATAATACCCGGAAATTAAAAATAAAATTTTATTTGAAGTAAATAAAAATACTGAAGGATATATCTTCTTTTTATGATTTTCTAAACATATTCTCTATTTTGTTTTTAATCCGAAGAGAAAGGAATGTCTCAATATTCGTTACTAAGACCGAACCTTTCGTATATGTTTATGAACAAAACTTGAATCAGTATCATTTAAACAATAAAAAAGTTACTTCAGCAAAACGAATCAAAACAAATAAATATGTATTCTTATAGAGCTTTGATTGTTATCATTAATTTATTATATTTGTTCAAAATAAAATAAAGTGAATTCCAAATTGAATTCATCAATATTGATAATATATGTTTTCTATTACTTATAGTTGCATTATTCGTTGTTTATTAAAATGATTACACAACAACAAACTATGTTATAAATATAAGTCAGTACATAATATATAACATATGTGTTAAGATAGTGGCCTTCACAACAAGAGCTTGCTAAGGTACAATATATCAGAACTATTTCAGCTGATCTATCCCTCACGAGTGTATGAGGAGGGTGAGTGTCTCGAGCCTCTGTGACTCGTCCTAACTATGTTTCTAATCTGCCTATCATTGTATATTAATATCTCACACAGAGCTGTTCACATCTACACTAATATACTAATATAAGATTTGTTTTACAAGTCCGTGGACTGAAGTGAAGGGACACGTTCGTGACGAGGGTGAGACTCATTCAGATGTTGTGTAACGATTGTGTGGTTGTATGAAAAGGATTTTTAATATCGAGCAGAGAACACATTCCAATATATAAAACAGATTTTTTATGAAATTAACACAAGTACATATAAGTAGTAGAATATTATTTCATTACATTTGAAATAATTTCTAGATTATAATTTCTGAAAATTATATCATAAGTATTTTATTTTCTTCAATAATTTGATTTAGAAATTTCAAACAAATATAATATAAGCTTATATAAATGCGGGTTATATTTTCTGGTACTCTGATAAAATGTGTTCATGAATCTGTATAATTCGTATGGTATTTTATTTTATATGAAGCTGGTCAGATGTCAGTCAGCTCGTGATCATCCTCATCCGCCTAAATCCAATAAACAGTTTTAATTAATTCCACCAATAAACTGGCGTCTGATTGCGTACAATGAAACACAGCCTTCGACGAATGTGGTCGAACGGATGTATGATCGAATAAGCTCAGAAGATTTTAATTTAGCACAAATCATAGACAAGGATACATTTTAATTTATAAAATAGTTTTCACCAAACACACTCATATCATAGGCAGCTCTAGTTTCTTTTAAATTTGGTTAGATATAGAGAGGAGCTTGGACGGTGGAGGTGAACTTTTAACGCGCGTTAGATAGGGTCCCTTAAACCTACACCTGGGTCACAAGTCACAGTCACTGTTGAAGCTCCTCTCACTACAACGATGGACCCGACACACGCACCGTGAATACATTGAATGATGAGAGGTTTTGTCTCACTAAACTAATTGCTTTATTTTTATATAAGCCACTACATTAGTCGTATTCTTCCAACGTTATATATGTATATATACTAGTATATGTATATGAGTCAAAGTTCATCTCCTCGTAAATGAGTTTGGGTTAAAGTATTCATAGTTCTCAGTTGTTTCTTTCTCCGCAGCTAATGACGCGTCACTCGGACCGGATTACTTTAATGTCATATAAAAGTTACTCGTGATATTTAAAGATCCTTATTAAAGGAAACTAAACTCTATCTTTATAATGATACACTTTAATTTACAATGTGTGGATCTGCTTTGTTTTATGTCACGCATTGTGATCATGACACATGTATTCGGCTGGATTTAGTACAAAATATATTTTTTTTATTAAAAGAACAGTCAATGAAAGGGAAATAAAGTGAAACCTTTAACTGTTGGTATTCATTCTATAAGGTAAATGAGGTTCTAGACAAACAGAACCTCGAGCCGTTTATATTACAATCATTATAAACGAACTCTATTTATATAAGAATAAAGACACCATGAAGAAAGGTTGTGAAGGAAATTAAAATATAATAAATGATCATTGGCTCATTTGAGGGAGGCCGCGGGGCGCCGGGCGGAGCCGCGGGTCGCCGCTAGTCACAGACACACACAGTTATATATTATATATTTATATTATTATTATAGGAATATTATCATATGTTTTATAACTCGCGAGTCTACACGAGACGAGACTCACACGAGGGACGTGCGACCGCGACGAAACGGAGACTATGACTGGCGTAGAGGCTCCGTAGAGGCTACGTAGAGACCGCGTAAACCCTCTACGAGAATTATCCCGCGCATACAATACATTGTTACATTTAATAAAGTTTTAGCCTAGCTTCATCACGCGGGCTTACATCATGTATTTTATCATTAATTATTAACTTTAATAGTACTAGTAAAATAAAGTGGTGATTAGGCTAATTTCAAATGTAATTGTTTCATAGAAGGTATTAATATATTTTTTATATTAATTTCATTTTTTACTGGATCTAAAAGGAATAATTCAATAATTTTGACGACGAATTTTGTAATTTTATTTATTTTACTAACTCACTTATTTTCGTTCCGTTTCTTAGATGTATATATTATTGTCATGTTTTTAAGTTTGCCAAGTACATGCATATGTTTTGCCAACACGAGCGCTATCTGGTGACAGAATGTAACATTCTATCTGTTACTTATCAAAATGATTTATAAAGACATTCTGTAAAGTGTCACAAATATAAGGTGTTTTAGGTTTCATTCATATGAAATAAATTAATTCAAGTATATTTATATTTAATAAATTGATTACTAGTTAGTATTATCCAATAGATTATTTTTATGTGAAAGGTGTCAAACCAGCAGACCGACCACAACCGGGCAACCGGCTCTCTCACTCACCGGACGAAACGCATGCATTAAAGGCTACTTCACGCCGATCTTCTGTGAGAGGGTGGTACTTACTGCAGTGACTGACCATAGCTGGCCTCTACCACCTATTATTAATATATTTTGGGGCTTGTAGATTGTAATAGAAAGAATTTTGTTTAATTTTTATAAATCTAGATTAAGAGACGAGAAAAAGTATGAAGACATTTAAATATTTTATACAAAAATACAACAAATATCTCATCAACCTTTTAAAATGAAAACAAATATTCTGTTTGATATAATTGAAACATGAGTCAGGTAAATGAAGTTACAATACGCTGAAGGATTATAATAATGAATTACAATCGATCGGCTTAGAGGAGATTCCCTTCGAGCCTTATTGTGGAACCTTACAGACTCCTCACGAACCTTCACTTGATAGTTGATACACTTCAACATACTACACATGTATTAAGAATTAGGTTAGTGAAGACGATCATTTTACTATTAATCTCTCAATAATCGTAATAACATATTTAAAATATTCATAAAACTGTAAATTTCTTATGTTTTTATATTTTTTTGGCCATTTAAATTGTTGTTAAGTTAATTGAGAAGATATATGACTTACAATAAAGGTATTATTGTCCAGTAACAGTGTCAGTACTTCATCCTCGCCCCGAGTCTTGTGTGAACCGATCCTAATGAGGAGGTCAAACTTACTGAATATTGTATTACACTGTAACAATATTTTAAATGTTTTTTTGTTGAAACTTCACTGCTTTCGATGAATAAAGCTGTGGTTATAACGTATCTCCTATTTCTTTGTTAAATTATTTTATGTTTTGCTGGAGCCATGGGAAAAATCATTCTCGATACAAAAATCAATAAATGTCATATTAAATACCAGTTATTATTAATAAGTGTAATGACTATAAATTATTGAATATTAAACATACCATTTATAATTAATAGATATAACAAGTAGGACTAGAGTGATATATAGTTGTATTAACTAGTATCTGTAGTTCAAAAACATTTAAAATATATTTTAGCAATAAATAACAAATACCAACTTTATTACAAGTTGTAAAATATTTTTTCTAACCAAATTTTAATAAGTAAAATGATATTTCATCAAACATAGCATCCTTTTAAAACATTACATTATCTTGTTCAGTACTTGTAGGAAGCGTGTTTTAGTTGTATAAACAGTGTATTTTTACGCGTGGAACGTGCACCATCATAACTCGACTCTCCTTAATATATTCTTTATATGTAGAACATATTTTGGTCAAAATTTAATTATATTTGACAAACTTTTTAAAGAAGATTAGAAGTTACAAACATAGAGAAAAGTAGAAATATTTACATTTAAAAATAAGTCTTTTAAGTCCTTGTTTTGGGATAATTTTCTTTAACTTTTTTTATCATTACACAGTTACACATGTTAAGTTGCTTTTAACTATTTTTTTATTCTTGACTTTTAGAAGTGAACATTTATTAATTGACACTTTATATAATTTCTTTAACTTTAAGTTCCACAAATCAAACCAATCTTTAACTAGGATCTTGGACAAGATGTATGGATTGCACTCGGATAACTCAAAAGTGTCATATAAAACCGTAATGTCTCAATGACGTCATTATTTTTCAACTCATAAAAGTATACCACTAATGCTTTTTAAGAATTTAATAAGATATATGTAAATGTAACGTTAGGTTATAAATATGTAACAAGATGATTAAAAGCCAAAGAGTCAAAGATCCAGAATATTTCCCGATATAATAAACAAAATCCATGATACTTCTAATAAAAAATATATTTATCGCCCACGAGAAATAGACGGCGTTAAAGAATGTAAAAGATTGTGACGAGTTTTTAGATATAGTTGTAGAAACAAAAAAAAACTTCCGTGAACATATTATAAACAAAAGAACTATATTAGTTACATTTCAATGAATACTCTTGAAGTCTTAGATGTTATTATTATAAACAACTTAAGAAATGTGGAACAAAATATTTATGACTCTGCTCTGGTTGTAGTATTTTTTAGAGAACGTTTTCTGGAAATCATATACTGACTATCACATGCTGGATTTGCCAAAAACCCTCAGTACTGAATCGATTTGTGAAACAGATTTTACACGAGAAATTATTCTTAAAATATACTAAGAGGAAATCCTATACTAACTATCTTTTTGAGTAAGTCTCGTGTATGCAATGCCATAACTTTTTAGCTAATTAATGAAATTAATGAATTGAAATTGAATGAACACGATAAAGATTATCGTGTCATCTGCCAATCCTCGGGAATTTATTTTTTATTTCTTGTTTATGTTTTACCTGCGCAGACGCTCCATAAACGCACAATTTCGATAGCAGCTACTCATCTCAAAAATTAAACTAAATGAAATTGAATTAAAATAAATAAACTAATATTTTCAGAGATAGTAGTCCTTATTTATTATACTCCCGTCGTTTCATCTCACGTGTCCGTGATCACAGTTGGTACAAAGGAAACAAAACGATGGTATTATATAGTTCATAAAATAAAAAAGCGTATTATCCTAAAATTTAAGCTTTATTCAAATGAGAACAAAACTAAATGTTAGATTTCATAATTGAATGTAAACTTTATATTATAACATTTACTTGTTTATTCCAACTTTTTTTTTATTTCTACTTTACAATATATTTGTAAAGTGTAATCTCATTTTGGTCCTATTTCATATCTCATACTCGTATGTTTTTATCGTTAAGAAATCCACGTTCAATTATAATAAATTTAAGTATCGAACAAAACGGTCTTTATCAACCAATCAATATTTCTGCTTCAAGTGAATAAAAGAAGTAACATATGTATTGCGATACTATAATAAATAAAATTTTAATAGTATTTTTTATGACATGAAACCATATTTTAGTTGTACGTGAAAGTAAAACATGCATTTAGTTATTACGCTAAAAATCTGTCTGGAAGTCATTACAGAATAAAAAGTTGTAAAGAACATTGAAAGGATGTGCTTTTGTTACACTGAAGAAAGAATTTTAAGATTTGTACAGAATTTTAAGACTGGAGTATTTATTAAATTAGTCTTTATCGATCTCATATCACTATTTCCAGTGGAATAAAATTTTATGGTAATTGATTTTGATGTTTTTTAAGTAAATAGTCGAACATACAAAGATGCAATCATAACAATAAACAAAGAATTAAAACTTTTAAGTAAGTCAATTTGTGTGCTTGTATTCGTTTCGTTATCTTTGTTCAGATATTTACAATATTCAAGTAGACAAAAATAAAGTCAAGGCGGACTAACTATCGTTTCTTTAAATGCTTCGGTATTTTTATAAATTTTCGTTAAACTGTTTAACAAGTCAACTTATCAAATTGTCGAGAAAATCTTAGATCACATTAGAAATGTAGTGGTAAGTAGTGCAACTCACAGGCTATGTTACGATGAACCAAGAATGAATATAAAATAGAATTTAAATATATTATAAACTAGGTGCCCGCTCAGCCTCGCAGGGATACTTTACAACAAAATATAAAATAGCCTATGTTGCGTATAATGCCTTGAGTACTTACTATTTGAGTTGTGTTTGAACTTATAAAAACGGTTTATATATAATATTTTTATGTTAATAATAGTTTTTTAATACGATAAAATATCAAAAATTATATATACAACATTAATAAAGTGATAATGTGAAAAAGTGAGTTATCGCGTGGATTTAATTTTGAGAATTATTAAACTTATAATAACTTTCAAATGATATATCCGAATTAAATAATTCAACAAGTTACTTATAGATACTGATGTAAGCTGTATTGTGAAGTAATTTATTTTGATAAGACTTTATACCGTAATTATGTAAATAGCTTTCCTATAAATGCTTCATGGATGCTCATTTTTTTTTAAAAACTTTTGTTGAAAAATGGATATAATATGTTATCCTTAAGAGATAGACATGTAGCGCTAAAGAAATATGTCACTGTGGATATTTCTGTAGACCTACATATATGAAATACATAATTCCTCCATACATGGTGTTTTTATATCTCTAAAGGTTTTGGCAGCGTTTTCCGTTAAAAGCTGACAGACGGCTCATTTTTCTGAACATCTTCAACAAATATCGTTAATGTAGACAAATCAATACAAAACCTTATCAAATTATATATTAAAACGTTCCTCGAGAACCACGATATAGAATAGTAAATCTGCTTGATAATTGGTGAAGTAGTTTTTCTGTTTGTTACAAACAGACAGACAGATGTAACGGGTGACTTTGTTTTATAATATGCATTGATGACTTAAATATGACGAATAACAGTTCTAACTTATCGCTCGGTTCGCTTCTAGGAAGGATATAAAAATTCAAAATAAATTTAATCCAGAGATCTGCAAAATAGTATTTAATTTTTTGACATTACTTCATCTTATACTACTATAAAATACTAGATAGACATTTAGAGACTTTTTCCACATTGAACAATCTTCAAAGTATGTGTTCCCGAAGAAAATAAAATCAACATAATATATTGAAGGTAAAAACTGTTGGAAGTAATTTAATATTCAGCTGCTAATTTAAATATTAAATAACAGATGCCATTCAACCATTTAAGAAGGGAAATAGCACGAACGTGCGGCGGTCACTGGAGAGACCACGAAAACCTTTGATCCCAGATTAATTTGTTTTTAATTTTGATTGCATTTTCTGTTAAATACAATTGGATTAGAGACAGATTTAATTGGTGGCGGAATGTCGTTCCAGCATTTGCACGATATTTACAACTAACACTGAATATTCGGCAACTACAACAACAAAAATTTCAATTAAGCTCAATAGCTTCATTCTAATTTTTCATGATTAGAATATTGAATTTAGATGGGAGGGTTAGAGGGGGGGGATCTTGATTAAGAAAATTAACAGCCCAACTGTTATCTAATAAAACTAAAATGGAAGCAAGTTATTGTTCAAAGTATTCAGTATATCATCAACGACATTAAGTAACGTCGTAGTTGTTAATCCAGAATATTGAGGAGTTATTAAATTATGGTTTTCAAAGTAAAAGGACATCTGGTAGTTAACAACTTCTTCAATAATCTTGAACAAAAGTGGGAGAACACCAACAGGTCTCGGTTTTTTTATATTATCTAGCATCGGCTTCTTAGGTATTGGTTTGATGTGAGCTGTTTTCCAACACAGTGGATATTTACCTATATTCCTGAATGACGGCAGTTAATTCACATCAAGTGGAGCTACTCCCTTTTTTGTGCTTAAATATTTTGCTTATAAAAATATTACAAGCAATATAAAATAAATACTCACTGACTAAACCATAACGCTATTGTAATTGTTATAATGAATTATGAATATCGAAACAAACATTGTTTTTGAAAATAAATAACATAATATTAAGTTTGAAATAAAATGACTGTCCGTTTTATATAATTTTTAAATGGCTGCCTTTATGTTTTCCTTTTTGTGAATTTTTAGATTTGAGTTTTGCGAATTATATGTACGTCCATATTGTAGTTGATTTCATAAAAAGTGGTCGAAAAAATTTGTCTGGAAATATTATAAGCATAATCTATGTATTATATACTTTCTATGCAGTCTTTACAAACGAAACAAGAATTAAAAATTATTTGAAATATGACAAGAAACTCAAAAAGGTATGTATGAATTTTATCTGTCTGAATATACTAATAAAAAAATACATGAATTCAATTCTTGATAGATCATCCGAAGTTTACGCAGTGATAAAGTATCGAACATAACAAAGACACATGTTGGGCTGTTGATGTTTATATTCATTGGAGGTTTCGGTTCACTGGTTCTTGTGGATTTAGTTTTAAATTTTGACAGTAAGATTATTCTTGATATTTTATTATTGTATCTAACGTTTTTTCGGATTGAGAGTTTATAATGTCTTTAAATATTTATTTAGTAAATAGCTTCTCATTTTGTTCAATATCAACCCTACTAGGTACAGGGTTGATATTTTTTAAATCTTAGTTAAAGTAGTCTCATAAATTATCATCTAAATGGGAAACTTTTTCTACAGAATCGAACTTATGGCATGGGCCCTTTTTATTGGAAACGATTGTAATAGATATTCTTGAGATACAATTTATGTATGTCGCTTATTCCATCGGTATCACATTTAAAGTTATCAAAGAAGAACTTCAAATACTACTCCGTGAATTGACTGATTTACCGTCTGTATTTATTTTCCAGTATTAATAATTACGGTAACGGTAAAAGATCTTTTATCTTATTATTTTATGGCTCTAAAGAGTTGTTGTGATGATTTTTAATCTAAAAACAAAAATTGGTCACCATTTTTATATAAAAATTTAGAGAGGTTATAAGGTTTAATAAAGTGTAAAAGTTAAAAAATTACATTTTTAATGGCAGATAAAATCTAAAAATATTGTCATATAACAGTGGAGCCCTAAAATAAATATTTTTTTCTAATTCGTTCAGATGACTTAACTTTTCACACTGATAGCAGTTTTTAGTACAATTCTGTCTAATTATATTTTTTATTCTTCATACACGATAAAAAGGTTTATTTGGCGTTATAATTATCTTTAGCACTTTATTCTAGTGACATTATCTTACCTTTGGAATCGAATAATGTTCACAATCATATCATAGGTAAGTTTAAACCCTTTATTTTTAATAAAGAGAAAAGAAAAAAATAAACAGTACACTTGAAACTATTATATTTGAACATATATTAATAAATTTAATGTTTAATTTGTAAATTTTCGTAGACACCATCGGTTTGAGGAGATAAAACATAGCAGAAAGGATCCATCAAATTCAATCCTCCTTTGTATCAACTTGTGATGTTTTAAGAGATTTGAATAACTCTGATAATGTTTTGTTATTTTTACAACTAATATCATTCACCTTCAATATTGGTTCTACGTTATTCAACATTTATGCTTTACAAGACGGTAATACTAAATATAATTTATTTTTACTGTTAATAATTAATTTTTATAATACTTAAACTCATATGACTAGGAATAAGTGAGTAAGTTTTAAATTACTATAATTCGCAAGAATAGTAACACTATCACGTTGTTTTTCGAATGAAACAAAATATTCAATAGGAAAACTAAAACATTATACTATGTAGAATTAAGATACAACCATAAGAACCAGATAATTAGAAATATGAATCGCTTGGGAACCTCTTGTTATTTTTGTAAGTCGATTAATGGTAGAAGCAGATTCATCGCAACTTGAGAATGAATCTAGAACGATCTGTGTTGTTGTGTAATTGACATTACGTGAACAATTTTATGAATTAATATAATAATTAGATATTATCTTTTGGCAGACGAGTCGAAAATGTATGTGAACTTCTTTCTTCAATGTTTATGGCTTGTGTACCATAGGTACGTCTAAATCGATGTTGCTTATACCAATAATAGCTACTTTTCGAAAGAGTCAATGTGTTTGTTAATCAGTTCACTTGTGTAAGAACTAGAACTTTATTTCTATTAATTATTTTAACAATCTTTATTTTTATAAAATCAATGAAGTACTAAGTAATATTTTTGAAGATACAGTGGCCTAGACAGTAATATAGATTAAATAATAGAATTTTTCTTAAATTTCAATTATGTATTGTATATTATACTTGTAGTGTCCATGTTATTAATTTATATAGTTATACTATGATATATTTGAATATAAAAACAGATCTTAATGGAACACCAACCACAAAATTTTCGAGACGGTTAAAAGAAAGAAACTAAAAATATTTATCCTTCACTCATCTAAATACAAAGAAAAAGAATATAAATTTGAAAACTTTATTCAATAATAAATTAAAACTTATGTAACATAAAATAATTATATTCTAAGACAGTGTGACAATAACAAAATTATCAAACGATGATTAAATAAGTCAAGATGAAAAATGATATCGTCGGGGATAGTGCGAATCCCCGTAACTAATAATTGGATAATTCCACGTATCTACATTGGAAGCAGATTTTCAGAAGAAAGTTAAGGTTGAAATATTAACTAAGTTAACAACTTTTAAGGTGATTTTTTCACAATTAGAAATAAATTTAACACTAAATAATTATGTACTAATCATGAAAAAATTATTTTAAAATTCGTTAATTTGGAAAAAATTTCATCGAAATTATCCAATGGTAGTCCCGCGGATTAGGGTGATTAGGGATAGTCCAATATGCCGAAACGTCGGCATATGCCCGAATCCTTCAATAATCCAAAGCACAGAACAAAGCGATGCCACGCTTTATCCTGTGAGAGTGTGGCTTATGAGTCGCCAGTTCAATAGTCATTACATAGTTGGTCGAGTGTCCAGTGGTCGAGAGTGTCCCGGCTCTAACGAGTGTCTTGTACCTATGTCAGACATTCGTATAAACCTTGCGCTAGACGATGATTTTGTTCCGGTTTCATATATATGATTGCCATTTCTGGAATTGAATATTTTAAATATTTTAGTTTTTATCACCTCATTAACATGAATTACTAATAAAGTTTATAAGTAGTGAAGTTTTGAAATACCAACCGGTATGTAGTTCCTTTGGCCTGCTTTCTTCTAATGTCATATCACCAGTATTAAATCTAGCACCTTCTAGTAATAGGCCTCGGACGCAGCAACCATCATCTGGTTTCTTCGCTGACGGAGCGTTAAGAACCTGGAGATATAACTTAGTTTGTAATAGAATATGCATTTATATTTTTTCACATCTATTCTGGTATAATTTTTTTAACTGATTTGGCATTGAATCTATACTAATATTATAAAGCTGCAGAGTTTGTTTGTTTGTTTGAAAGCGCTAATCTCCGAAACTACTGCTTCGGATTGAATAATTATTTTTGTGTTGGATAGTCCAGTTATCGAGGAAGACTGTGGGCTATATAACATCACGCTACGACCAAAAGGAGCAAGGATATAGTGGTAAATGTGTAAAAAACGGGAGAAATTATTTCATCTTTGCAGCCTTCCGTTGCGTGTGTTAGAAAATGTATTAAAATATTAAAATAATATATAAGAAAAGGTAGATTTATATACATATTTCGAATAAAACAATTCATTAAACAATCTAATAACATTTTATTTACTGGACATATTATAATTTTACAAAATATCGTCTTTCGTAAAGGGAAGCTATACAATACAATATACTTATCTCGTCTATATAGTCTTTAGGTAATTGTTTCTTCAAGAGTCACTGTTCAATAGTTTCACTATAACCACAGGGTTTCAATCGAAGTTCTGGCCCAGGCTGCTGTCCGATGTCAAGTCCCTTGCCTCGGCGAAGAGCAATGTTTTATAGGTCCTCCGAACACCACACGATATTTAAGATATTTACTTTTTAATTGTAACAAAATATATATTGAAAATATAAATCTTATATATAATGAAAACATAACTCTTAAATAATAGAAAATATTTTAGTACATAATATTTAGAAAGCGGGTTCCAATTTAACAGTATACTAAACACACATTTGACATGTTACCGCTTTTGTACCTAAGTCTTATCCCTACTTTTTAATAATAATTCCTTAATTATAAATCAAATAATATTCTTAATACAATAAAATATTATTTTAAAGATTTAACAGTTTTTAAACAAAGCTGACTCCAATATAATTATATTATAATAGTATATTAGACATTCGTTTGACAAATAATTGACGACACAACACTTTTGTAAGTCAAATCCTAACTATTCGATTATTTAAACTGTAAATGATCAAGATATATATTTAAATACAAATAGAATATTTAATAAACATTGTATAATTATAGAACATATATCCTTATACACTCGTTCATATAAAACACTTTGATGGAGTGATCACTGGGGACTACATGTTATTAGTACATAGTTACACTCTTATTATATAACGTCTAGTGCTGCTCGTACCGCTCCATATAATAAGTAGTGTCTGTTTATCATGACTGGCAGCACACGCCTCTATAGATTAACCTCACCTCACACAGTAGCAGCGGCTGAATCATATATGTATATGTAATTTGTTATATCCTACAACCTGAATCAAATAATTTCATTGCGCCAGGATATAGACGCTGAGAACCACCACCAACTGTGATGGTACTTGTTCTGAGAAATCGTCTTGATATTTATGATTTACTGATCAATATATCTCTTGGAAAGGTAGACTACAGCTTGCTAAGGTAGACTAATTAAAATTGTTATTCAGTGTTTATTATTCTATTTTTAATTAAATAACCATAATTATTAGTATTTTCTAACCTAACCAGATAAATCTAGTTTTTTTTTTCTGCAGATGTAATTGTGCTACACTGTTTCTTAGTATATATATTCGTATGTGTTTCTCGGCGCAACAATATTTAAAACCCTTGTAAGGGGTAGTTGTTTCATAAGTATTTTATTTTAGAGGGTAGATGTGACATAAACAAATCACTAACGTCATTTTGTCAGTGATTTGTTTAACATAATTATTTATTCTAGAAATCGTTGTGTGATTTGTATTAAAGAACAGTAAAAGTTAATTCGTCCCGTGATTTATAATATGTGACGATTAATCATTCTGTAACTTTAAGTAAAAAGGGTAAGTACTTAATAAGTAATTACTTCGTATTCAATGTTAATCAATTATGTTTTCTATAAATTATTAAGTGGCAATATTAAGATTGAATGTCTTAATAATTAATAACTTATACTAATGTAATGTTTTGTGTTCATTTGAATAACTAAGACTAATCGTCATAGTTTAATACTAAAATTTATATTCGCAAATATTGGCGGAAGCGACACAGTGTACTGCGAGCCATTCAGGAGAAAGATTATCTAATTACAAGTGCTAGTTAAAGTCTGAAATAAAGTAGTGACAGTGTTTGTGAGTGTATTAAAAGTTAAATCAAAATGGAACTTAGATAAGCTGAATGTTGTAAACAGTGATTGTGACTGCAGCATCGCCCAGATCGGCTCCGTACCAACCTCTCAGACATCCGACACACTCTGACCTCTCATGGGGATGATACACGTCTCATTGCCGCTGCTCTCTTATCTATTTTTATCAAAAGTCTATTTGGTCTTGACTTCGTTACACAATGTATTTTATTAACGTTAATTTAATTTTGTTTTCAAAATGAGTTTCAATAAAAAGAGTACCTTTATATATATGTAGGTACATATATAACGAATACTCATACATGTGTGAATTGACTTAGTGTATTTAAACTCGGGCTTTATTTTGTTGAACCTTTATTTTAAATAGATTTTGTCAATGAACATGGAGTGTACAGTAAAGTTAATATATAAAAAAGGTTTTCAGGATCACACATGTGATCTTCTGTTTATTCTCTCTTAACATTGATGCTGATATAACAATGTATGTCTTCAGGAAGGCAGTAAGTTGTCATCATCTGACCCTCATCCTGCACCACTCACCTGCTGGTCCTCGAGAACAGACCACGACCTCCCCACAAGAGACGGCGCCCTCCATCCAACTGAGAGGATAGTACGGGTATGTAGTCTGACATTTAATTTTTTCACGACACAAATTGTTTATAACAAAACGAATGCTCATCTAGACATGTGTAAAACGTTACATATATCTAAAAACATTTTAAAACATTTACAGAGTAATCTTACGATAGTACGAGTATACCTCGAACATCATATCTCAACGTAATAACTATAATATAGTCATGTATATGAAATTCTATGATATTTAAATCTTATTTTTTTTTATTATGTAACTTTAAAAAGTTCGGAAATACATGAAAGTTATTTTAGGTCCGCGTTTGTGTGTGGTCCTCGAAATTGTCATTTAACATCTTGTAATTCTCTTTTTATATTTTTTAATTGTCCATAATTTTTGTGTAGAAACTGTAATTTCTTAAAAAGTATGAAGTTAACATGACGGTGTTTTTTTTTTTTTATGTGAATGGTGGCAATCGAGCAGACGGCCCACTTGATGGAAGGTGGTTACCGTCGCCCATGGACATCCGCAACATCTCTGTTTCGGATGCGTTGCCAACCTTGTTTTTTAAGGATAGGAAGGGGTGGGAATAAGGAAATGGTAGAAAAGGGTAGGAATAGGGAAAGGGCAACCGGCTCTCTCACTCATCGGACGAAACGCAGCCATTAAAGGCTACTTCACGCCGATCTTCTGTGAGAGGGTGGTACGTCCCCGGTCGAGTCAGCCCATGTTCGAGCTGTAGTTACATGACTACAACTAGACTCTACGACTTACAGATAGAGGAAGGTAGAAGGTTCTTATCATAGAAGTGTTTTTAAATAAAGACAACGCTCTGCCCTGCCTTAACATCAGCATTTCATTTACATATCTTTGTCGATTTACATTGGATGATATTAAAACTAAAGGATAATGCAATTTTCAAAGCGGTCTTATCAATGTTTTAATGATTTGATTGATGATATTAAATATGTATAAAACTTTGAACGCACGTCCATACACTAAATTATTGACTTACAGTAATGTAGATATTTATCTTGATGTTGCGGACAATAAAATATTTGTGTTTTTACGATTAATAGATAGATAATTTGTTCATAGGTAAAGCGATACAGTTCGAATCTTACGTACATTGTATGTATATGTGTCAGTTCAACATTCTGATTGTCTTCACAATGTATACTTCCTAAAAATTTCAAATACTCTGGTCTTAATATTTACTCTCGTAAACAGAGAAGTAATACCTTGATTATATTATATTATACATATGTAGGATAACTTTATTATTAATTCATTATTTAATTTAAACAATGCATTATTTCTCTTTAGTAGTTCAGTACGTTAATGAAGAATAATGGTTCGAGGAGCACTCGGTGTAATTCTGTATTTGACTCGTATGGCAGGTGTTTGTCCATTATACCTCGAGGGAACTAAGTATCGCTTGTCATTACCAAGGATATTTTGTGCGATACTTTTTGCTATTACTGTTGGTAAGTTTCTTTTTCTTTTATATTCAATCAAATTACTTAAATGATTTAAAAATTATCTTTATTTTTATGGATTTTCTTGTGATATTTATATTTTAGATTTTTTTCTTTCTTAAACCAGATTTTTTTTTTGAAGTATCGATAATGGTAAAGATTAATATTAGGTATCTGTCAAGTCAAATACTATAAAATATATCATAATTTTATTTTCTTTCATATTTCAGCTCTAGTCTTTCTCGCTACAGTTAAAAGAAAATACTTTAATCAAAAAGTCGACCATCAGAATCAGCGATTCATTTTCTTCGGGAATTAGCTGATTTAATAACTGTTATTGCATTATTGATCGTTGTGTTAACTTCACCTCAGAGAACAATGTGGTTCATACGGATCCTTGATGAGGTAAATATTTAAGACATATTAAATTTAGAGTAGATGGTCGTATAAAAATGCAAAAAGTAGCCATTAAAGACTACTTCTCGCCTATTTTCTGTGATAGGGTACTTGCCCGGTCGAGCCAGCCCATGTTCGAGCTGCAGTAATTTAACCACAGCGAAGCTCTACCATCTTAAAAATTGTGAACATGTATGAAAATCCATACATCCAGATTTTTGTTTACTTTACGTATTTTAATGAAAACTTATACTTGAAAATAGTATAGTTTCTGAAGAAACCCTTTTAGTTTCTTTGGGCTTACGGCAAAACAAGTGTATTTTAATATGAAAGCATGTGACAGGCTATACATGTCGTTGTGGACTGGTTTCCGTATCTATTGTTGATGCACTTGATTCATTTACAGTTTTATTACAAGTTTCGCGTACAGAGTTAAGAGTTAAGGGTAAAAGCTAGTAATATAATAAAATAAATAAAAAAAATAAATAATTTATCAAGTTTAGACGCGATTCAATTATACGAAATAAAGATCAAATTAAATAAGTTGGAATGTTTATCGAGCGTGTTATGTTTCTGACAAATTCTCTATGCAATATATTTAAACAAACAGATTATTTACTAATTGTTTTTCTTGTCTATACTAGTGGTTTAGCAGAACAATTATTGTCTATAGTAGTAGTACAAGAACGACCAGATTTGGAAGAATTAAGAGGTCAACTCATCGTGTCTCGAGCTCAGCTAGCAACACAATTAGCAGAAATTCAATCTGATATTTTGTATGGCCTGTCTAACAGCGAAGGATCTCCAGTAGATGATTTGTCTCATATATTAACTTTGGAGGCTATTAAAATCAAGAGTGCTGAAATTTTGGTATTTATATGAATATTTTGTCAAATTAATTTAAATTTCCGTTCAATTACTGTGGCAAAATACATATTTTATGTATGCAGATTTTAAACTAGAATTACTCATAGATCAGATGCTTTTCTTTGTTCATGAAAACCAAAAAGACACTTTGAAATTTTAATCATACGAATAGAACTTGTAGCACGGCTTAAGTGTTTTTCATAATGAATCTAAAACAATTTTAAAAAATACTATATCACAATTCAAAGAAATTAATTTAAGATTAACTCTTAAGGATTCCAAATATGTATGATATACGTACGTATATTACGTACATATATTACGTACGTACGTATATTACGTACATATATTAATAAAAATGTGATAATAACTTTGTCTAGGCTAATTAGCTGTATTTTTATTCAGTAGACAGCAAAATCTATTTTAAAAATTTATTGCGTTAGATGTTAACTCGAACCTGCATATGTGTAGATACCTTTTTAGTGCGACTTCTGACCTCACGATATATATATTTTTAAATGTAAATTTCAGAATTGCCATTTGTCTCCATCATGGATGCCAGTCTTGGAGTTAAATGTGGAGCAAATAGTCCCAGAAGTAGTTCATAAGGACTTTCGGCTGTGGCTCACATCAACACCTTCACCCTTCTTTCCTGTGGCGTTATTACAGAACGGTATTTTAAATATTATTCGTACATAAAGTTAATTATAACCATACGATACACAAGTATTTAAACTATACTTTATTTACTTAAAGTTGTAAATATAAATAAGACGTTAAATACATATAATTTTAATTATAATAATAATTATCATGATCAAATTTAATTATAAGTCAAGGTTTTAAAAATACATATGAATTTTTCAGGATATAAAATGACAGTGGAACCACCTAGAGGAATTAAAGCGAACTTTTTAAAAGCATATATGAATCAAGTCCCTGATTTTTTTGAATAATTTAATTCATCAGACAGCAAAGTTTCTAATTTTAAGTTTCTCCATATTATTTATATTAAGAAAAACAAGTATAAAATGTATCTGTTTATTAAATTTGTTATATGACTTCGAAACAAAGACATGTTATTTTCTCAGTTGACGTTATGAAGAAGCTATTTTATTTTATTTCTTCAGGTTTTAGAACTGTTGAATTATTTATTAGCAACAAACTTTTGTAATTTTCAGTGGCTCCTATTTTCACTATGCCTATTCCATGGTGTAGTTCTAGAAAGACGGAAGTTTGGGCCTCTCGGTTTTAATATACCATACGAATTCACGGATGGTGATCTTCGTATTTGTATTTCCCAGCTTCACATGTTTTTGACTGAATACCATGAAGTTCCATTGCGGGTTTGTTAATTAATTTTACCGTAAATTAATACATTTAATTTGAAAAAGACTGCTTTTTATTAACTAGTTAACATGGAAGAACCTATGGGTTTGTTATAATTAGTTGTAGATTACTATGTAACTGTTATTATTTGTATTGTTGGGTTGTATGATATTCTGGGAGAACAATAGAACTAACGTTGAGGTTCGTTACTAAGTCTCTAATTGAAATAGGGTTCACGAAAGCAATAACTTGAACAATGCTTGCATTATGGACAAGATTTAATTGGAATATTATTATAATAGATAGGATACATTTTAATGTTTACATACTTTTAATTGGTATTTTAAATCATTTTGTTCAGATGTTAACGTATACAGCGGGTCATATTAACTATGGTGGACGAGTCACTGATGATTGGGATCGTCGGTGTCTGTTGTGTTTGTTGGCCGATTACTACACTACTGCTGTACTCAATGATAGATGGATATTCGATGAGAGTGGTGCTTATAAACAGGTATATAAATTCCTTATGATGTATTATGATTTCGAAGATATAGTTAAAATAAAACTAGGAGAACGCACCGTTAATATCATTAAATTCAGACACCAATGATTTCTCTTCATACTTCTAGACCGTTTTATTGTATAATTTGTTTGAAGTTATAATAACTGTTTTAACAGCAACAATCTTCATTGCTTGATCGTTATATACGCCCCTTACCGCTGAGCTATGACCCGTCGTTATTCGGATTGCACGCTAATGCCAACATCAGTTACGCTATGTGTGAGACGAGCTCTTGTATAAGTAAGTCATATATCATTTTAAATATAAATATTACTAATGGATAGGCTGTTTATATATATTTACTAAGTTAATGTATATAATATATAAATAAAGTTAATTTAATATATTTTTTTATCCTAACAGCTACCCTGTGTTTTAGAAAAAGTCCCTAAATACAGTACTTATTCAAGAAGTCAGACGATATAATAAGCTTTTGGCCGTTATGAGCAGTTCTCTTCAGTCAGTGTATAAATCAAATGGCAATTAACAGTTTATTCTTTTACTAATATTTTATTTCTGCTCGTGACCTACAAAAAGCACTCAAAGGTTTAGTTGTTATGTCGGAAGCCCTAGAAAGTATGTCCGGAAGTTTGGCTAAAAACGCTGTTCCAAATATGTGGAGCGCTAAGGCGTATCCTTCGCTTAAACAACTAGGTATTGGAATTTTTATCACAAAAAAAAATGGCCAAAAATAAGCTGCATAATAAATTTAGAAAGGGTTCATTACTTATTTTTGTCTTTTTACCAGCGGCTTGGGTGAAAGATTTATGTCTCCGAGTACAATTTATGCAGCCGTGGGCTGATGGTGGGATTCCTAAGGTGTTTTGGATTTCTGGGTTCTACTTCCCCCAGGCATTCCTTACTGGTGCATTACAAAACTATGCTAGATAACATGTTATTGTAATTGTGGCTTACGCTTTTGAGGTAAGACAAATAACGTAATAAAGATAGTGGTACAGTTTAAATTAAAAGAATTTGTATAAGTTTCCACAGTTTCGCTTGCTTATATATCATTAGTAATAGGAATTGGAAAAGATGGAAAAGAGAATTATTTTCATATAATTCAATAAGTAATTATATCCTCGGGATCCAAAACTCTCGCAGACCGCCCTCGGAACAGTCTCCGAAATCTTTATTCTAAATATATATTATTCAATGCCAAATCAGTTAAAAAATTTATGCCAGAATAGATGTGAAAAAATATAAATGCATATTCTATTACAAACTAAGTTATATCTCCAGGTTCTTAACGCTCCGTCAGCGAAGAAACCAGATGATGGTTGCTGCGTCCGAGGCCTATTTTTAGAAGGTGCTAGATTTAATACTGGTGATATGACATTAGAAGAAAGCAGGCCAAAGGAACTACATACCGGTTGGTATTTCAAAACTTCACTACTTATAAACTTTATCAGTAATTCATGTTAATGAGGTGATAAAAACTAAAATATTTAAAATATTCAATTCCAGAATTGGCCATCATATATATGAAACCGGAACAAAATCATCGTCTAGCGCAAGGTTTATACGAATGTGAATGAATGTTGAACGATTCGGCATATTGCACTATCCCTAATCACCCTAATCTGCGGGACTACCATTGGATAATTTCAATGAAATATTTTCCTAATTAACGAATTTTAAAATATTTTTTTCACGATTAGTAGATAATTATTTAGTGTTCAATTTATTTCTAATTATGAAAAAATCACCTTAAAAGTCGTTAATTTAGTTAATATTTCAGCCTTAACTTTCTTCTAGTAATCTGCTTCTAATATAGATACGTGGAATTATCCAATGATAGTTACGCGGATTCGCACTATCCCCGACGATATCATTTTTTCATCTTGACTTATTTAATCATCGTTTGATAATTTTGTTATTGTTACACTGTCTCAGAATATAATTATTTTATGTTACATAAGTTTTAATTTATTATTGAATAAAGTTTTCAAATTTATATTCTTTTTCTTTGTATTTAGATGAGTGAAGGATAAATATTTTGAGTTTCTTTCTTTTAATCGTCTCGAAAATGTTGTAGTTGGTGCTCCATTAAGATCTGTTTTTTATATGTAAATATATCATAGTATAACTATATAAATTAATAACATGGACACTACACATATAATATACAATACATAATTGAAATTTAAAGAAATTCTTTTATTTAATATATATTACTGTCTAGGCTGTTGTACCTTAAAAATATTACTAAGTACTTATTTACATTGTTTTTGGAATACTGGGAAGATTCATCTTATTAATATACATATTTAATTTTTTTTTGTTTCTTCTTTGTATCTTATTTAACAAGTAACTATTTCTGAAAAGTCCATGAGATGTCAATAAAGTACTTCTGACAGTAAGCTTTAAAGAATCGGATTTTAATTACAGGGCTCCAGCGTGAAAATCTACGAACTAGAAATCTTATTTTTAACTTCATTTTCGTTAGAATCTTATTAGTATTCACTCCTTGCATTTGGCTTTGTTACTGAGGTTGATATTGAAACGAAGTGATACATAGTAATATCTTAAATGTCTACCTTAAATATAATGAAAGAGTTTTTTTCATATGAGAAATAAGTAGTTATCACTTGACTTCATTTATTGCATTATAAAGTTTCCTAAAGCATCTTAAAGTAGAAAACAGGAACTTTGAGTTGTACATCACAATAATTATATGTATGTGTGAAGAATAGTATTATAGTATAATAGTAGTATAGTAGTATAGTTGAATATTACTTATTTTTAAATTAAAAGATATTTTTAATTTATATACCAATATAGAAAATGCCAATAGACCTCAGTGCACTTCAAAAACCGCTTATTAAAATAAATTTAAAGGACGGTTGGACAGGTATTATAAATGTATCAATAATGATTGTCACAGTGTCGGGCAATTATGTACTTTTAATTCAACTGATAGTATCAATTCATAGAATCTCAATTAAGTTCTATTTTGTTTAATGACAATAGCATTGATTCAAGTAATGGTGTCAAAAGGTAAGTGTACAAGGAGGAATCATTGGTCAAAGCTTAATTTTGTCCTTCAATACCTTTCTCACTCTCTTGTAATCAACTTAAAAGACTAGCCAACCATTTCTTTTCTAAAATTATACTAGTAGTAGATTTCACGAGATATTTGCTAAATTATAATCACAGTATGTCTTTCTCGCTTTTGCTAACTGATAAACTGTACCATTTCTTTAAAATTTATCTACATATTATAAAAGTTAACTGTATACAGGAAGCAAAACCGATCACATTTAACGTTATAGTAAAAATAGAATTTCAACTCAATGAATCAATGACTTTATATGTAATTGGAATTTTTATTTGAATTTTTCCTAATAGGTATATACTTTTTCAAGATAAGATCTTTAGGTTAAACGATTACAAAGTACTACTGTTAATATTACTTATTAATATCATGTTCTCTAATAATTTGAAAGTTCAATAGGTATTTATGTTCCAAGCCAGTCGCTGGAGGATTGCTTTAAAAGTTTTCTTTGTTTTATCGTTTAAAGAAAATGCTCAGTGATAGTTTATATACGAACAAGGATTTACTGAAAATATTATATTAGGAGACTTATTTTTAATACTGTCTGAATAGAACTCGTGACGAGTTCTTTGTGTCTGAGAAACTATATTTTGATTAATGTGTATTTATCATTTAAATAAGTATTTGTATTTTAATGTTGTCGTCGTTCCGAAAATATCTACCATAAACTCATAAAAATTACTATAAATATTTGTAAAAATCAGCTATATTTTTAGAAAAAGTTTCTACTTTTTATTCTATAGGTGCTATTTTTAAAAAGTTGGTTTCGAGTGATGCTCGGAGCAAAAGCTACAGAGTATCATAATCAACAGAAGTCAAATCGTAATGTTTTAATTAATGACAAAAAACAATGAATCTACATTATTCGAATATTCTACGCGATTTATTTCACGTTTAATCCGACGTGTCGGTTATTTTACAAAACTCGTGTTGACGGACACATGAGATGAAAATGTCAGAAAAAGGTAATATCGTACAGGTACTAATATTGCGAAAGTTTTTGGGTGTGATTATGTTTGTTACTTCTTCATGCTCAAACGGCTGAACCGATTTTGATAAAATTTTGTATACAGGAAGCTGACGTCCAGAAGTAACATATAGGCTACTTTACATTCCGGAAAATGTTCGACTTTTCCTCATATAAGCGAAAAACCATATATACTTACTCGAGAACTCAACTCCTAGCCAAAACGACACTATCGCTATGTACCTTTTACCGGTCTATGTAGGCACGATCGACAGCCAATAAGCATTCCTTTCGATAAAAAAAAAAGAGTTATGATAGACAATATCTATAGACAACAGTTTCTTTCCGTATTTAATTTGTTAAATACTGCCAAACTATTCATGTTAACGTAATTCTTAATTTTTATAACATTTCTGTAGTTTTGTAGTTGTTGTGTATTGCCCCATTTGTGGGCTTTATTTAATATATTAATTACCAATGCCAAAAATTAACGCGGACGAAGTCGCGGGCAAATTTAGTTTTACATAATAGAAGGATAACCAAAAATCATACGTTTATTTGATGCGTATTCAAGATAATTTAAGACATTATTATGAACAAATGAAGTTCAGAGAGTGTCATGTAGACTGTCAATGCAGAGTTTGACGAGACTAAAGAAGTTTTAAGTAATGTTTACTTTAGGTTTTAAGAATAGTTGGATATTTAAATTTAGTTGCCTTATAAAATAACTTATAACAGTAAAACCACGAGTAAACCGTAGTGACAGTGTGTAGGCTAACGAGATTAGAGCTTTATATGTGTTCTGTATTACAGATAATATTTATGGTCAATACAATATGGAGATCTCTTATATGTTTATATTATTTCTTAAAAGAATTAATGAATGTAACTAACATCTAAAAATGGTTATTTTATCATTTAACTTTCCCATTTGCTTTGAAAAATAGTTGTATATTTTACTTTCATTTTGAAGAAAGCATTGAAGTTATATGTAGGAGTAATATTCATAACTTTTCCAAATAGTTTTTGCAAAACTTATTGATGTTATCCGTACTATATACTATCCATTTGAGTTTGATCGATTTTGTAGGTATTTCTCAAATGCTCACAATTGTTCAAATTGCATGAAATAGATTCCTTTCTGATGTTTGTCGTGATGGTTCCAATCAATCCTGCCACTCCGTTTCTGTTTCACGTTGACTCCTGGAACAGCCTGTATATTGAGCGCTTGATTTATGTATTGATGGACTAAATCTACTGCAATTGAGTATGATCCTCGAAGAAAATCTCAAATTTATCTTAAGTGCTGCTATTAGGGAGCGTTCTTATTATGGAATATTAAACGATTGATCTATATTACAAAACAATAAATTGTTATATTTATAAGATAAATCTAATTTACCTTTTAATGGTCGTTATAGATTCTTGGAAATTAAATTCAAGAAGATCACTTCGTTAAATACTGTACGGAGATGTTAGTTATATGTATTTACTCACTCATGTATATAAATTATAAAATAAACTTCTGCTACAAATAATATTTATTAATTGATATTTGATTTTAGTGTCATAACTTTGTCAGGACAGAATATAGAGAAGATTCACGTCAAATACTTACAATATCTAGTTGATGTACCTATTGAAGAAAATTTCACAAACTTATTAGATTAAAACTAAGAAGTTAAGAATGTAAGATTCCTGTTGCCATTCTAAGTTTCAATATTTTTATATTTAAGGCTATGGTTATATACTAATTTTATTTTTTCAAAGAAAAAGAAGTCGCTTTAGGAGAACATCGAGAATATATTTTTTACAATGAATCAGAGATATTTTTTATAAAAGATTGTTACCATATTCGTTTACAGAAGTGTTCATACAATATTCATTTTAGAAGGTACGACACTGCTTCAGTGTGTTGTGCAAAGTTTTAATTACATCATTGATAGTAACATAATGAATTTATGTAACATTTTAATAACAATAATGTATAAACTTAAAGATCATTCATTTTAACTACAGTACAATTGTATATTTACGAGGCTTTCCATTATTTATACATAATTTGAATCCATTTAAAGTTCAACGTCTGTTTCTAATTGTGCTCATAAAATAACTATGTTAAACTCAGACAACGGTTTTCGTTCCTCAGTAAAGTGCGTCAAAAAGCATTTGACGGTACCTAACTAAAAACTAAACACTGCATATTAATTCAATATAACTACTGTTTTAGTATAATTTTGTTAATTTTAGAATTTCTATCTGTATTACTTATCAATAAAATTAATATACATAGGTATGTTCTATTCACATTGAAAAGAACTGTCTTTTGCTTTAGTTTTTTTCATTAATTGCATTGTATGTTAAGAAAATGTTAAAAGTTATAACGTACGTGTTGGGATTTTGGATTGATGATATTATCTTGCAGTTAATATAAAAATAGCACACAATAAAAACCCGCACATAAAAAACATACCTAAAAAATACAACACACACAAATAAAAACAAATAAAATAAAATCAAATAACTTAAGTGTGTCTTTTCAAAAGTACATAGAGACTGATGTTTTAATGTATACATTAATTTATCTTCTGCTAAATTCGTATCGTTAACAATTTACTTCATAAAAACATTGAGTATGCCAGTTTAAACAGACGATGCAAATTTACCTGAAGGGTAAAATATGTACATGATTATGATAAATATCAGATGTCTGATATTGCTTTGGAATCAATTCTTTAATCAACAATGTGTCATATTTATATTATAAAAACACAATACGCAAGTAGCGGAGTTACTTAATTTTAAGATTAAGATTTCAATCTTTTATATTGTAAATTTAAATTTATATTCATTTCTATATTTATATGTTAATTGTTTAAAATTTATGTAATATTTTTTATTTCTTGCGACGGACAAACTTCTTATTAAATTGTATATAGCGAGGATACATGATGCATCTATAGTTCGCGTCGTCCGGGCCCGCGCACCTCTAGCCCCGCTGGCCCCCGCTAGCGGCCGCTGGCCAGCTGAGCGGGCACTTCGCCGGGCTCGTCAGTCCGCATAGACTTTAGCTGTGCGTTGCTTGTCCGTCATCACTACGGCGACACTCGGAGGCGCATCCACGCTTACGAAAAATAATCTCCTTCTGTATTAATAGCTTTTAAGTAGTTTAAATTGCTAAACCTTGCTGAAAGTATGTACATATTAATTGTTCTACGGGTTCAAAGAGATTAAATTCCAAACAATTTCGTTATAATATTAATGAGATTTTAATCAACTGAACAGGAAAATCTATTTCTATTAATTCTTTTCGGTTACTATGATTGACTATTATTATTATTTTATCCAATTCTCATCCATCGAAAATCAATTCTTTTGTGAGAAACATCAAACAGTTCGCATTCTGCTTTGTCATCGTAATATAAATAAAAGAAATTTTCGTATTTTGATGAAATAAAAATAATTCAAATGTGAATATTTAATTTTATTTAATTAAACTAAACAATGGTTTATACTTTAAAAGGAATTACTAAGTTTGCTTACTGGTTGTAACAAGTTAAAGTAATTTAGATAATTTAATGGTTTTATGTTAAGATCGCAGGCGCCGGGCTGCCGGCGGGGCGCCACTCGTCTTTAGTTAGTGTTTCGAAAAGAAATTTGCAAGTTTAAAAATTAGGTATATCGATAAATATTCTATCGATATTTTCAATATTGCTATAAATAGTTATACTTTTCACATTAAAATCATTTCATTTAAAACAACTTTTATTAATAATAAATATTATTAGTCAAAATTATAATTTGAAACTCCTGCACGTAAATTAACTATGTTGTATTAATTATTATTAGGATAAATCGTTAATCTACTTCTGTTAAAAATGGTGTTTTACGATCAAAAATAATATGTATTAATGTATGATATATAAAAATAAATATCGAAATAATATGAATATTACATACTTATTTATTGTTATGATTATCGATATTTGATTTATCGATATTTTTTAGTCAAGCCTATGCCGCCATTTTATAAGAAAAAATTATTAGTTCCTCGTGGAAATTTCTTCCGAGTGGATTACTTTTTGGTTACGGTTTTATAAAATTGTGTTGTTTTATAAAATGTACTCCAACCAGGAATATTTCAATACGGTAATGTGTCTAGGGAAATATGATTGTAATTATGTGGAATCGCGTAGACTTTATGACGAACTGTTTGCTTCTTCAAGAAAAGTACCATTACGAAAACGATGAAAACAGTGAATTCTCGAGCCGTAAACTTTTTAGTTA
Source organism: Danaus chrysippus (assembly GCA_916720795.1). Classification (NCBI taxonomy): domain Eukaryota; kingdom Metazoa; phylum Arthropoda; class Insecta; order Lepidoptera; family Nymphalidae; genus Danaus; species Danaus chrysippus. Next base: position 775,748 of record CAKASE010000080.1, on the reverse strand, counting down.
ACTAAGTGTTATTTTAAATGGATTCGTAACATAGTGAAACGTATCGATATTTGAAAAAAAGTGGTATCAGTGAATCGTTAAAGTGATTAAACAATCAAAATAATGTGATGTACGTTCGAGTTCGTCACTGGTAGCGCAGCAGGTGTGATGGCGGTAAATTATTTAATAATTAATTTAATTATTTTTATTGATAATTATGTAAATGTAAGTTGTTTCGATACTGATTACGCAGTTAAGAGGGTTACACAATTTTTCATGCACACTGTATAATGTATAATGCACATTTAAAATAAAATAAATTATATTCGTTATTTCAATGAGGGAGACGCCAGCCTCGCTGACGTTAGTCGTTACTAATGTCACTTCTTCTACCACCTTCCATGATATTTTAAAATGAAACTTCAATTCTTCTAAATGCTCCTGTATTTCTCGAAAGTTCTTCATAATCACTAGGACCCGGATAAATAAGTATTAAAAATTTTTAAATATTTACATAAAATATGGACGAAAAAATCAAAAATTAGGAAAAAATATGGAGTATAAAATAAAATACTGTCATAATGAAACATTGTTTTACTATGAGGGTCACTCGTGAGTCGTGACGTACGTCGTTAAGTTACATTTAAAAACCGATGAAAAAAAGTAGCGAAATATTTATTTCAACAAAAAATAACAGTTTTATTCAACATCCATTACTAGCCTTATCAAGTTGGTTGCAATACACAATGACGTGCTTCTTTAAATTATCAAAATTAAAACTGACGATTTGGTCAAAATATAGCCTTATATCTGCTGATTGGTCTCATCTCAAGTCACATGACGTGATTGGTGCATACTTAAACATGCTTAATTCAGTAATTTTGTAAGCCATATGTACAGCCCTCGAAACTTTGTTAATTTTTGAATTTTGATAGTTTTTTTAGCGTATTTAATCCTTTATTTAAATCCAAAGCATTAGTGGCGGGAACGTAAATTTTATGTATTTTTGTGAATATATGGATGATTGTGACATTTTCTTGTAAAATATTCATTTAACTTTGAAATATAGTAAAATATGGAGAATAAAAGTTGGTTTTTCAGTCTAAATATGACAGTCCATGTAAAAAACACATTCTAGACCGAAAATCGCGTAAATTAAAAATATGTGTTTACATATTAATCTGGGCCCTATTTATAAAACATTCATTTCGCTCCCTCGTCTCCTGCCAGCCGGCCGCGGTCTTCCTAGTTCCTCGTAATGGATGTCTTTTTTTAATGCTGATGCTTCATGGTGTTTTTTACATAATATATCTAATTATTATATTTTATATTATTGGCATTACTTATATTATAAGTTCTTATACTTATTGAGTAACGTTTTTAGTTTTGTTTGATATTAGTGTTTATTTTATTGTGTAGTATGTGGTAGGAATTTTGAATTATTTCCTAAGCGTTACATACATTGGGCGCAGGGTTTTTTAACGTTATCGTTTTGATGGCTTCCTTTTTTTATTTTAACTATTATCTTTACAATTTTCGGCTCCCTAAAATGCGACTTCTTAATGTAAGTTGGTAAGTTTGTTAACAATTAATGTATTGTCTTTATAAAAATAGTATTATTTGTAACGTTTCAGGACTCGTGAGAATATATAATTCAAGATGAGGGTCGAAGCTGTTGGTGGAGCGTCTGTTAGGACGTGGTCTGCGGATGAGAGGAACCCTTCTATGAAGAGAAGTGTATGTAGCTGATGTACGATAGTAGTGTGACGGTATGTACTGTTGATTATTTAATATTATTCTGTTATTATTTATAGTAAGATTGAATCATTCTTTATGTTCATTTATTCAATATTTTTATTTTTATTACATTAACTGAATGCTTCCGACACGTCATAATGATTAAATAAATAAATAAAAGATTGTAATTATAATATTAACTATCTCATGCCCGCATCTCCGTCTGCGTGTACATCACAGTTGTTCTCTGTCACTATGGCCACTGAACCTGAACTGCTTCCACTTCATGGTTCCACAAGCGTAGTATTGGGATTGGGGTCGGGATTGTGTCAACGGATAATCGGGATAAACAAAGCCCAAGTCCTTTTCCTGGCCTTCATTTATATCCATACTAAAATTTATCACAAACGGTTCAGCGGGTTAGGAATGAAAACTTAACAAACAAACAGACAGTTACTTTCGTATTTATAATATTAGTTGGGATTTGATAATAATTGCAATCACTAACAGTCATCATGCTATTAATAATGGTTTACAAAACAAAACCATCTGTAGTTAGCAGAATTAATGAGTTGAAAATAAATAAATGATTAATAAAACAAAAACACTTATATTTTGTTAAACATTCATTTATATTCAAGTGAATGCATAATAATGACAAATATGCTACTTTTTAGTTTGTTATTTTATAAGAGTGTTTCTGTAATTTTTTTTAGACATTTTATAATTTATTTTAAACCGACAATAATTGAAGTAAGTGTCTTTGTATGTCTTTATATAAGAACAATATTGTATTATGTATTACAGATGGTGTTGTTGGACTGTACTTGAGATTCATCCATCAGGAGATGACGGCTGATCATCAAGTGTTAGATGTAAACTAACAATGAACACAGCCGGCCTAGCAGCACATCTCCAACTTGTCTGCTACTTAGTTATTTTATATTGAATTAACACTTGACAAACAATATCTTTAACAGTTACTGTACAACTTTTATATATAATTTCTTTTGGATCATAATATTTTATTTAATCCAATCTACTTGATATACTTCTCTGATACAATGCAATTACTTTATTGTTATTTATAATCTGATAAAACATTGCTCATCTTAAATGTTTTATTTCTGTAGAATAATTAGTTTTTAAAAGAATAGTATCTGTTATGCCACTAGAGGGGGCTAAAAGTTTTTGTTATAAAAGATTTACCTTGAACTGTTTTCATTTATAATATTTATGTAAACCGCATTTATCATAAAGAAAATTATTACTGTTGAATTGAAATGAATTATAGTTATTGTGGATGTATTGTATTGTCTTTGATTTTTATTAATACTTGTACTTGTTAAGCTTATATATATGAAGATAATAACACTTTGGGACTCCGTTTATACATCCTTCAAATGAGTTTGTTATAAACACAAAACATAATATAACATGAGTAAATATAATCTTCAAATTCAAAGTCTTAAGCTATCAATTAAATACTAATGAGTGTGTACATGATGTGACTCATATGATGTATTATACTGTGACTTATCTCTCATACTACATATTAATATTTGTATACATACAAACGTAGAAAATGTCGGATTGTTTAGAAAATTTATTAAAGGTATTTTATTTAATACATTATTATGGTTGTAGAACTGAAACATGTAAATAACAAGAATAGTGTTACAAGTGGCGTCATCTGTGCCATTCTAATTGTATTATACTATAATTCTTAGAATTAATTTTGACTGATTATAAATAATAATAAATTAATGTAGATATTGGCGTGAAGAAATTGTTCAAACCTGATACTTAATTTATGTTAGGTATATAGCAGTTATATAAATAAATATTTGTTATATATTGTAAGCAATATTTGTAATTATTTATTATTAACTATAAAACCCCTTTAATATAATTTGATGATGACAAGGTTTGAGTATCAGCTTGTACATATTTGTGATATAAATACTGGCTTCAGCCATTTTGTACGACATTACTAGAAGTAACAATGAACATTAAGAATCAAGACTGAAACTGTACCTACCTAAAAAGTAGTATTTTACTGTTTTCTTATTCTAATTTAAATATTGTATGTTGATACTTTTCTGTAACATTTGTACAGACAGGATCAACTGAGGGACAACAAGCAAATAAGTACAAGATGGGTTTTCTTCATTATTTATACAGTTGTAGGAACAAAATATTTTTCTTTTTGTCAATATTGTTTTGTATGAAGGTTTGATCAGTAATTTTTTTCTTCATCATTGCATTTGTACTATTTAAAATAATACTTCTTTATGAGAATAGTTGTAATCGACAGTAGTCACCGTCTCCCATGGACAGTGTTAATGCTCTTGATTGGAGAAGAGGATAGGAAGGGGAGGCAAAAGGGAAAGGACAGCCGGCTCTCTCACTCTTTGGACGAAACGTAGACATTAAAGAGTACTTCACGTCGATCTTGGTACTTCTCCGCTCGAGCCAGCCCATGTTCGAGCTATAGCAACTGACCACAGCTAGACTCTACTACCTTCAGTATACTATACATGAGGGATTTAATTATAATTATTATATAAGAATTTAAAAAAAAATCAGAGACTACTGGATAAATTTAAATTAAATTGTATACAATAAAACACTAAGCCTGTAACTTACAATCAAAATGTTATTTTTTAATTTAAGATTTATTCCTGCAAATTCAGAACAAAGTTTGCAATGTTTAGTCTTTTATCCAAGTAAGGAGCCAGGTGAGAAACAAACTCAAAAGCTACTAATAAATCCATAGATATAAAAAATACATGAATAATAATCAATGTGGCAATAAAATAATATTTTCTATTACTCAAAAAGATCACAAGAATTTTTACTGAATCATAACAAGAATTTCAAAATACGGTACTGAGTTGGTTGTTTTATATACCGCCATCTATTGGTAGGCTTAGGTTTAGAGATAATTTATTTCCCATTAAGAACAAAGTTCACTTACATAGGAAACTTAAACTAGTAACATAATAATAAACATTTATGAAGTTAATGGTTACCTTATTTATTTATACAAACATTCAAATATAATTATAAAGTTTGACAGTATGTTTTTAATTTAGCCTTAAATTTCAAAAAAGATTTTTCGTTAAATATTTCTTTCGGTAGATTATTGTACATTAGCGCTCCCTCAAATTGTATAGTTTCGTTACCATAATGTTTAGTTCTAGACTTAGGTATTTGTATTTGATGTATATTTCGTGTATAGTATTTATGTGATTCAGTCTTAAAAGTAGTTTGTGTGTGTATAGATCTTGAGAGAAGTTTTCTTATAAGTATGCATGTTTTGTATTTGTATAATTGTGCCATAGATAGTGTATCAGTTGTAAAGTTCTTTGGTTGGAAAGCGGTAGTCCAGCTGGTGTAGTGTTTTTAATAGTTTGTTTTGTGATATTAGTAAATCTTTTAAATTAGTTTTGGTGCAGATCCCCATATTTCTATTAAATATTCAAGTAACGGTTTAGCTAATGCGTTATAAATAATAGTTCGAACTTTATATGGAATACATCGAACAGACCTGCGTAAAGCTAATATGTACCTAATCTAAAAGAGGTTGTCATAATAGTTTGTAATCTAATAGTAAACCAAGATTCTTTTCTGTTTCTGATTTTTGGAGTTTAATATTATTTATGGTTAGGGATTCGTAATTACAGATTTTTTTATTTTTAGCAGTAAAAAGCATACAGGAGGTTTTTGTAACATTTATACTCAGCAAATTACAGCTTGTGCGTTCGATGTTATCTCATGTATTGAGTCTCCAAAAAAGAATAGACTTGTGTCATCTGCGTATAATGACACTTCTCTGTGTAATCCCAAATAACCAATATCGTTAATGTAGATTAAGAATAATAGAGGACCTAGGATTGACTTAAAGAATATATCAAATTAAAACATCTACTAATCTATGCTATCACTCTTATAATGTAATGTATTGTTAACATTGAAAGTTAGGTTTAAGATTAAACATTATGCATCTTTAAATTTAAATAAAAAATATATTTTAAAAAAAGGTATGAAACGGATGGATGTTAGTGAAAAGTTCTGTTTAAATGAAGCTGAACTATTTAAATGAAGTTGTCGTTGTGCAGAAACTGAGGAATAAATGAATTGTTACATTTACTGTTGTTTGTATATTACTTGTTAGGGAGCTATTTCACTATCACTCGCAAAAACGTTGTATGATATGTTACAAATATTACTTTAAAGATCATTCAATAAAGTTGTACCTATAAAGATATTATTATTTCATTTAACTACCGTACCTAAATGTTAAATTATTATTGAGGTAGACTTGTTGCATAATATATTTAATATTAAAAAAAAGATTAACTTATGGATCAAAATTACTTTTAATATAAATATATATTAATATAAATTAGAATTGGGTAAATATCATAGAAACGAAATATACTTTACAAAGACATTACAAACTACTTTCAAACAAATTTAACAAAATAATATAAGTACAAAGAATAGTGTAAAAAATTAACATGTACAATTGTAAAATAAAATCACGTACATAAATATATAACAGTTATTAAATAATATTAACAGTGGAAATACTTAAAGGACTCTGAAAAGATAGTATAATATACATATTCTTGAAAACAAGAACAGAATTGAATCTAGTAAAAATAATATTCAATACAACTGCCCTATTGGCAGAGAGGACATGAAATTCTCTTCGTTGGTAGTAGAAGTATTCAGTTCTGTATGCCTTGTGATCCCAGAAGGGCCTGCTTGTGGCTCATTGTCTTCCATAGGCTGGTCAACACCAGGAGGCAGGATGGAGTCATGAGATAAGTCATCTCCTTCATTGGCTGCGTCTGAAATTGAGAAATATAACGGCAGAAATGTTTTCGATTTTTGATTTCACTCAGTTAAATAAACATAGCCCTCACAAAGTGGTTGTAAAGCATCCCAATATCCCGAGCCTAGGGCCTCTTCTGGGACAACCGATCCAACGCACTCCAAAACAAAGTTATCCCAGACCCAGAGACCTCAACCTCTAATATAGTGTCTGATTAACTCCAAGACAAGTGCTCACATCATAACGAGTAACTCATGTCCCTCCCCTTTTAACTGCAATACATTTAGATATTCGTGTCATAACACTAAATTAAAATAAAAAGCACAATAGGATTAAGTCTCAATATGGGTTTTAGTCAAAATTTCAGGTAAAATAAGAGAAATGCCTCACCATCAAAGAAATCAGAGTACACATCGTAAGTCCATTGTCCCTGCCACGGAACCATATATTCTTCAAACGCTTGAGTTGATCTGTCGTATGAGCCAGCTAACAGCTGTACCTGTAGAGTGTGATTATCTTCACTTATTATAATATGGTCAGCTATTCACCAACACTCCGCTGCACACGCACACACAGACAGAGACAATGTACTCTACGCCCCGCGCCCCTCTCTCCGAGTGCCGTCCGACAATAATAAATAGTAGGTAAATAATAAGTACACGAAATAACTACATTATGATTCTTCTTTCCATCACACTCTTCAGGGTTTAGACACCACAATACCTACGACAAAGTTAAACACAGTCGGCGTGTTTAAATGGTGTGAATCAAAATATTTACAATAATTTAAAGATCATAAACAAACTTACAGTTTAATTTGCACTCGCACAGCTGTTTAAATTTAACAAACTACCGCTGCTGTAAGTTATCCAGCTTATGAATTTATTGATCTCTATCTTGTCCAAGAAAGTGTCATGTATGTTAATACGTCATAGACGAAGGTAACAAGCTATCACCATTTTATAAAAACTATCGTTCTTAACAAAGCATTTTGACATTCTTCAAAAGGAATTCTTCAGAGATACAATAAAGTCATTTCCGAACGAACCCAAGTGTTTGTAGTGCTGCACCACTTCTCTTGTCATGAGAGCTTCAGACTGTGCCAGGTCCCCGCGCTCGACCAACACCTCCTCCGTCTATACACGTCACATAAAACTACACTTACTACACTGCTATAATCATTAGTATAGCCAATGCAAGCAGAACTCAAAAAAAAATTTAACGACAAAAACTCTTCTATTGTCAACTTATTACCAAATCTTATCGTTTAAGAGTTCTATAAAGTAAATCAGAATAAAGTATATGAACATTGAAACTAAAATTACGTCACTTATCAAACAAAATATCTCACCGTATGTGTGGCATGCTGTTCGGCCAAGGCCAAGCTCTTTGGTGATTCCCTTCAGACAGCCACATCCGGATCGCATCCTCAGCCGCCGAAGCTCTAAGGAAAGCCGCCTCAGCCTCCTCCGGGTTCTCTTCAGCCAGAACCGCTGCTTCATGCCTTGCTACTTCTCGCTTCGTATATTTGAATCTGACTGTTATTTTGACATAATAAGTAAGGCCAATATGACATTTAAAAGTACAATTTTGCAATATTACTAAAGGGGTCCTGTATCCGGAGGTAAAACATTAGCATTGATAATCGATTTCTTAACTGAATTTGCTTGAATTGATGGGTTCCTAAGAATTTGATTTCCATAGATAGGAGGCAGTTAGTCGGTGGTAGGTTAATGTTTGTGAACCCCTACCTGTGCGCCTGGAGGGCCCGCCTCGCCCCGAGTGCTGCCAGTCCCCGGGCGGTCAATGACCCCGCCCACTGAACAGCAACCTGCTGCTGTACTGTAACCGGAGCGTGGGCCCGAGCCACCACCCACTGACCACTCGTGTCATACAACTGGATGGCACTTTTCCACTCACCTGGACGATATATATACATATAAAATTATTTCTTGAATATAATAATGGAAACAATATACCATACAACATCATGTCTACAATATATTTATTTTCATTCACATGCATAATTTAACGGACCTAGAGGGCTTTTTTCTAAATTTTTTAAAATTTTAAAGTGCGTTGTGCTAATAGAGATCACGGTTCCTTCGGAAACCAAAATTTCGAAAGACCATGTGATCAAGGTCAACAAGTGTTACAAGCTCACTAACGAACTCACTAAGAATAGGTTCGTGGTTAATTTGTACGCTATAGAAGTGGGAGGAGCGGTATGACAGCCAAATCTCTCTACAACCTACTAAAAGACTTGAGCCTGTCCAGAACTAATATCAGGTCATCGGAACGTGCGTCGTAGGCAGCCCTAGTAGGTTCGTTTCAATTTTGGTTAGGTTTTCAGAGGAGCTTAGAGCATTTAACGCGCGTTAGATAGGGTCTCTTGAAGCTCCTCTCCCTGCAACGCGATAGACCTAATGGCCACACAGCGAATCTATGGAACACTAAGAAGTTTGTTTTCATATCAATAGACGCATCGTTTTCCCTCGTGGGCTCACCGGCTTGTATGTAGTAGGTCTCAGCTCCCCCGCGGCTCGGAGGTCGCTGGCCGCCACCAACCGCAGCATCGACTCATACTGACACGCTTCCTGAACGATGTTTAACAGCGATTTAGGAAAACCATATATTCGTTCTATGCATATAATTAAACAATGTATATTTCAATATTTTAGAGTACAGTAGGACCCCGATTATCCGGACCTCGGTTATCCGAATTCGCGATTATCCGGATTGCCAATCGCGACGAGTTTATTCTAACACTAGCTTTTGCCGCGACTTCGTTCGCGTGGAATAGTGACTATGAGTAGCGTGTTTTTTTTAAATATATACTTATTTTTATTTTGGATCATAATCACAGTCATTTTGGGTAGTTCATTTAGTTATGTATGAATAAGCATAAAATAGTGTTCGACGTGATTCTTTAATTTGACATAACTTTTTTATTTATGAACCGATTGACATGAAACAAACACTACAGCATAACTGAAGCATATGATTAGCGTGAACAGACAAACAGACAAAAAAAAATTAATTACATTTTTGGGTTCGATATCGACATAACAATAACCCCTGCTATTTTTTTTATTTTTATTTAAATGTACAGACAGCACTTTTCTACAATTTTATTATATGTATAGATTAACATGTCAGAACTTGCATAACGCCACGCCACTTATAACACTTATACGTACATTATGTACAATTTCTTAATAAACGTTGATTTTCGCTCATATGTATTTGTTGTTTTAAATAAACACCTAACATTACATATGTATGGTACAGACTACATATGTACTTATGCAAAAAGCCCGTTTTTCTTCATATATTGGATTATCCGGACTTTCAATTATCCGGATGCCTACCGACAATAATTAGTCCGGATAATCGAGGTCCTACTGTATTACCTTATACATAGACATAGCTTCACCTGTATCTCCTAGTCCTATATAAATTTGTTCAGCCTTTCTAAAGTGCCCTTCCTGTCGTAATTGTTGAGCGAGTGGTCAGTAAATATCTCTCGTGTCTTCTTCTGCCAGATGTGTAGCGGCAACACGTAGACCTTCCGACACTTTGCCCGCGGCGTTGTACGCTCCTACACATTTCTCCGCCATACCACAGGATATGAGAACTCGTTCCACTGTATCCCATTCCTGTGAATGTTTGCAAAAAAGATATTAATTGACATATGAAACCTACTAGAATAAAATAAAAATCGACCCAAACTTTGAATTCTTAAAACTTAATAAATTGATCGTGAAGTTAAATCCGTGTGTAAAAGAAGAAATGAATAATTGAAAACATATTCGTTTACACCCGTATTGGATGTTTACATTTATATTTTTGTAACTATACACAATAACTAATACGGAATGAACAAAATCGAATTACGTTAATAACAATTATAAAAAAATAATAACTTATTCCTTTCGTTCATTATTAATATGAGAAGATATAAAATGATCCCCCAACTGTTCACATTGCTCCCGAATTGATTCTATATCTTCTATAACCTAAAGATATCAATGGATTGATCTACAATATATATATTTATACTAGAAGACCTGGCGAACTTCGTATCGCCCTATAATCAAGAAATCTCTATGTATTACGTTTTTTTATTTATATTTTTGGAGTTTACCTGTAAAACATAAATCTCCGTGTTTTGAAGTGCGACAGAATGATTGACATATTAGTTAGTTGTCAAATCTAATGTCAAAAAAAACGTATGTATGGGAAATAAAAACGGGCTGTTTTTATGGTTTTCCCAGTAATGAATCAATTTTTTTCAGCTTTTATACCTTCCCTGAACCTCCACAAACATTTCAAGACTAAGATAAGATAAATCCGTTCAGCTGTTCTCGAGTTTTAGCGAGACTAAGGAACAGCAATCCATTTTTATATATATAGAAGATATATTTACATATATATGTATATATATATATAAAAAACAAGACCTATAGTAATATCTTATATCTTTAAATGAGCAATTCTTGTATATATATTTATATATTATGGGAATCTCGATATCGGCTTAAACGATGGCGATAAATCGATCTAGCTAGGAATCATTATCATCATTAATCATTTAGAAAATGTTATTTTACGTAAAAAAGAATAACAAAAATTAATCGTTTAAAATATGACTCTCCCTGACATCTAGTGGCGAATAGTAATACTACTTTTTGCTACTTGCTTTTACTAATTGCTTTAACGACACAACAGCAGATGGCGTTGTGGATTACCAGGAAGTCAAGAATGTTTGTTTAAAGGTTAGATTAAGAGATTAATTGTTCATTTATATTATTTTCTGTTTTCTTAACGTGTTGAATTAAAATTCCTAAACGAAATTAAAAAAAAACACAAAATAAATACTAATGATTAATACCCAGCAAAGCTCAGTAACCAGTTATTATTAATAATAGCTGTACAATTTGAAGAGCTTTTTTTATAATGATGTGCCTTCAGAGCCGCAGTGAGAGCATCAACGGTTCGAGCAGCCTCTATGAGATGAGGTACAGCGGCGCCCGCCTGTCGCGATGATACAAGCCACGCGCCCCACTCTCCTTCCAACCTGGCCTGAAGAACAACAAATGATATAATAAAAATTAAAAACAAAAGTTTCAAAAAGATAGTACTAACTTCTCTTGCTAGTTGAACGGCTCTTGCGTAGTTGCTGCCTCTAGAATAGTAATCAACAGCAGTTCTGATATCACCTTTACGCTCGGATATTTCACCAGCCCTTTCCCACCATTCCTCCTACAAAGGAAACAAATTGTAAAGTTCATAATCTATGTCTCTAATAAGTGAATCTTAACTTTTTAAAATGAACAGTAATATGCAGGAATTACAGTATAAGAATAAATATTAATGTTTGAGACAGTTATATTAAAAAAATATACTTCTACTATTCTTTTTTAGTTAAATGCATAACCCTCGTCTTTAACTTGCATCATTCACACTTACATTATCTCTTCAATAGTATAATCAATAATACTAAATCAAAAACAAACGCTCATTGGTCATTTACGTATGTATTAAGACCTACAACGAATTGAGCAGGATCTTTTCATTACTACAACAAGACTATCCTTAGTGAGACCAACAAGCGGTATTCCCACAAATGGGTCCACACTTAACTGGCATTTTTATTTAGCTATCTGATAATGGACCCATTTCCTTCCCTATTTTTTGTGTATCTGATAATGCACCCTTCACCTATCCTAGTTGATCGTGCACAGCCTGCAGGAGCTCATCATCTGTCATGAGTGTGGGGTGATGTAACAGAGCGCTGGCAGCTCGTCTCGCCGACCACCCTTCACCCACACACGACCCGCGCCTCGCACGTCACCTGAGGACCTGTACCAACAAAATAATACTTTACTAGGGCAAATAGATTATTAGTGTTATTCTAACGAAGATATAAGATTTTATTAATATTTTTTTGCAGCTCGTAAAAATTTTATCAATCTTAAATTATATTCTGAACAGTTATAATTTTTGCACCTGTTGACGTGAGATAGTCCATGTATTGCTGCCTGAGTGATGTCACCGCTTGTCTATCGACTCTTCCAGCGAGGGCGATGTCATCTGCCCATCTATTGAACTGCTTGTACATATTAATGGCCAATTCTGGCTGAGCGGCTCCACGTACGTAGTATTCTTCGGCGGTGGTTAAGTCCCCCACAAATATTGCTAGACGTGCACGAACCTCGAGACTCTTTAAACCTATGCATTATATTATAATCACGATTAATAAAATAAATACTATTAATACAATAAGTGCATACTTAAAGAAACAGATATATGAGGTGTACCCGAAACGTTTAAATGCAAAAAATAACTTCATCAATATTCCCGTTCCCTTTGGTTGAAGCCAACTCGACAGTTTTCTCTATATAAAATGTTGTAGCCTCATCACCCACTGCTTTATAGCATTTCGTCGCCAACTGAAAAAAATATATATGTTATGAGGTACTAAAACGTTTAAATGTTATAATATATATTAGTCTTTCTATAATTTGAGCAGTGAGGAATATACCACCACAGCGGAATAGCTAACAATTAACCAAACATAACTGATTTCGGTATCAGGGTTGTCCAATCTACTTGAACCTAACATTAATGTAATTAAACCAATAATAAATTGAAGTAGTTATTCTAAAACCATTGGACAATCTTTATTTCTATCATATATACATGGTGACTCATAGGTAATGTCGATTCAAATGTAAGAATTTCAACGAATCAATTTAAATATGTTGGGACTTCTTAAATTTATCTCTAGCTCTACACACAGTACAGTAATTTTACTTTCTTTGAATAATTTTCTGTTTGTTTGTTGATGAAGGACAAGGTTTTGATAAAATAGTGGACAGGAGATGCGAATGTATGAGGTTTTGTTGAAGAAATATCCATGTTACCAAACCGTTTTTTTTTCAAGACAATTCTAAACCATAAATGACGAAAGTAACGCGGAATACGATCAAAGAACTTGGTGATGCTAAACTCCTACCACATGCGAAATTCAGTTCAGACTTTACACTTGAGATCTATGGCGAGATTCTTTTGTACAAAATAATTTGAATCTAACAGCTGTTAATAAAGCAGTGCGAATTTTTTTTTTGCATTTAAGGCCAAAAATGGTTTAACCTAAGAGCTTACTGCTCTTTGGGATAAAAACCATTAAATACGAGGAGCTATACATCTCATAGTAAGTCTATTTCTTTGCATTGTATATTATAAAGTGAACACTGAAAATCGACATTATTTATGAGACATCCATTGTACTTATATCCTCTGTACTTGAATACAAATTTACATAAAGCAAATATCGTGAAATACTTACTAAAAATTAGTAGAATGTTTTCAATGTGTTTGGCAACGAGGCCTTAACAAACTTCTGTTTATATTTAATCTAACTGTAATGCCATACATATTAACCTCAACATCGTATCCTGTTAGCGCCTGTTCAGCCAGTTGACACCACAACGACCCGACGTCCGCAGACCTCGACACAGCGTCCAAGTATTGAGCACAATCCTTTAAGTCCCCGCTACGTAACGCGGAATCTATTCAAAATAAATAGTACATTCCATTTAATATTCCATATAAATTAACAATATAGTGATCGATGAAAAGAAATTCAAATAGCGCTTAGAACATTAAACCAATCCTGTTATAATAAAACCGTTCATTTATTGTCTTATATAAAAAAAATGGCTTAAAAGTACTCTGTATTATTCTATAAGTTAATCTGTCCAAAAAGTTACTTCAGCAACATACTGAATCTTGCTGTGTTGATAGTGTGCACCAGATTAACATTACCCTACTATGAACTTTAAATTTAAACGTCGTCTATATAAAAATTTCATAGTAATCATTTCAAACAATATAAAAATAAATGAAAAGAATGTTTTCGATCATTTTTTAAAAAACGACATACTGCCGACGTTTCGGTTACTTTACAGCAACCATGATCACGGGCAGACTAGATGTATTTCATTTAAATGAATACTCAAGGAAGTCTTAGATCTCATTAATCCTACTAATATCATAATTGCGAAAGTTTGTGAGTGTGTGTATGTTTGTTACTTCTTCACGCTCAAACGATTGAACCGATTTTGATAAAATTTTGTATACAGGAAGCTGACGTCCAGGAATTACACATAGGCTACTTTACATCCCGGAAATCCCGGAAGTCCGCGGGTAAAACCGCGGGGCGCAGCTAGTATAAAAATAATGTCAATACTGTAAAGGGTTCATACTGAAAGCCAGTCGATGTTCATCCAATACAATGGCCTGGATCTGACCTCCTTCCAGTAGGACTCGTCGCTCTGATACTGATACAGCCGAGACTGATACACACTCAGACATGACAACACACGGAGGCTCCCACACACTGTACCTATAACACATACAAACACACATATATATACAGGGTGACTGGTGAATTACTATCAATATTTAAGGAGCATACTCGGTACATGATTCTCATTCGAATTATGTAAAAAAAATAGGTACTTAATTTTTGACCAAATTTCCGTATAAATAAATAAAGTGTTGACACGTTCCAAGTGTTCCAAGTGTGAAAGCGTGCGGCGACGTGCTGATACAAAACCACGCCCCCGCCGCGTGTGTGTGAGTGTATGTGTATACCTAATCTGTAGGGTGTTCATACGATGCGTAATTAATTACACAACTTTTGGTTAACTTTACTTAGAAGTTTATTAATATTTATGTTATATTAATTTTTATTTTGTCATATATGATCGTCAAATATCACGTCCTCAAATATCGATAGTAATTCACCAGTCACCCTGTATATGTAGGAACAACCTTATGACCCATGTATATCTTACTGTATGTAAGATATAAACATAATGAGTAAAAACTAGGATTAATTTACAGGAATATTTTGACATGTTCTCACCCAAAATATTAAATTAATATTGACCATTTAAACATTGCCAACGATACATTATTTTAAGTTAGAAGATTTATTATATTCAGATAAATGTTGTACACATAATAAGTTACTTTTATCTACATGGAGTACGTTTTTTCAAAAGTGCTAATACAATCATTAATCTCCACATCACAATCCCACAATTAATAATGAAAAAGATATTTCAACACGACGTTATAATTTGGGTATCTTCAAGAAAAGACGTGAATAGGATGATACTGAGATAGTGCGTTCAGTATCTAACACTTCATTTCCATCTTCCAACAGTCAAGCACTTTCCAGTAGAATTAAAAAATATATTATTAAATCTTACCAAATCAGCAAATGTGTTGGGGTTTGGGCTACAACAGCGACACTGTTTTTTTATCCATTGCACGAAACTAACTCCGCTCGCGATAATTTCCTAAAAAAATGAAATACCAGACAATGAAATTTCATATTTATTTGATTCAATTTATTCATCTATGTCGTTTACGCTAGATATATGAGTGCTACCTTTTCACCGGTATCAATACGGAGAAGTGCAAGTCGTCGTCTAGTATGACGGAACAGAAGCAGATGTCCGCTCTCAGTCAGCTCCAACCAATCCACCCGAGCTTCGTGCCACCATGGCCCTAACTGAACTCCTACAACATTCACATCATTGATATTAATAAATATTTTTTTCATAACAAAGGAACTCTAACATCTATCCTGTGTATGTTCCGTACCTGTAACAAGATCAATAACAGCAGTCGTCTGTCTGTCAGCAGATAGGCGAAGTGTTTTCGTTCTTCCTCCGTCTTCCTGCCTTCATTGATACGGACACTGAGCACGTGAGGATTCACACGCTCAGTACGAACCTCCATAAGATACGAAACTCACAGTTTGTAGTACTCTATCGAGGCCGTACTCCACCACACTAAGTTCGCCAGCACGCTGCAACAGACAGGCTCCACCCACAGCTGCATATCTACGCTATCCTCCACCACATGGTGTCTGGAGTATTCATGACTGTAAACTTTTAATACTATATACAAGTTCGATAGAAAATATAACTCACTTCGCTAGTGAGACCACGAGCTATATCGCACAGGATCAGACTATTACTGGTACGACAGACAGCGTACTAATCGTTACCTGTTACAGTCGACGTTGGTTAAATTATTTATAAAATAAAAAGTATTCATTGTTTTACTATAAAAAAAATAATCTCAAACCGTATCACAAGACAAGAATATGTCAACGACGCGTGTACCGATCACGCCACCGAGAGCGTCATTCGATACCTCCACTCTCCCCACTAGGTACTAGTTGTGCCAGTATAAAATACGTGCACGATTATTCTACGAATTAATTATAATTCCGGTGTTATAATTCCGTCCCCAGACTAATTATACCCTATTATTACCGATTAAAACTATTATTAGGTTTAAAGGAACTTCATTCTTTTAACTATGGCCCCTCCGTTTTCTTCTCTTTCTACAAATATTTTGCTGTAGTAAAATAATACCAAAGGTTAGTATGTAAACAAAAAATGTTTGTCAATTGAGGTGCTATTAACGTGCTTCAAAAGAAAAATAAAACATTATACAGATTTACGAATGTTGAAGGGAGTTTGACTTGAGTTAGACATAAAAATTCTATTTCAAGTAGGACTCGACTAGCAGACACATTCCATCTTTTCCGTTTCTTCTGTTTCCATCTTTCATCTTTGGCCATTTACAACCAATTATACCTACTCACCAATAAATCTAACATTGAATATATCGGGGGCTTGTTTGGCGGTAACAGTGAGAGGCGTAGTATCAGAACCACGACGTCGAAGCAGCAACTGACGTGTGCTGACATGTTGCACCTCTATAAGGTCCCGCCACACACAGCGTCTTGAAACAGAGGGGTAGGAGAAAAACAGGTTACTGTATATGTATAAATAATACTACACAAAGAACCATTTATAATTAAATATAAGCATCACTTTGTTGTGTGACGGTGTCATAAGTGGTCGTTTAATTAAAATATAATTATCTTTATAGGGTATAATCAGAGGACGCCTCAGCTTGTGGGTAAACTCGTCTATTCTACACGGGTCTGACTCAACAGTTAAGTGTGAAGACAGTTTTTGGTTTTATATTTCTTTTATGTTTTTAGAATTTTCAGATATATTATTATTGTGAATCATTATGTACGGTTCCTCCTAGCCGTTTTAAATATATATTAATATTGATTCTATACATATATTTTAATTGGTGTTAGATACAAATTACATATCGACGGAATTAGGGAGCGTTCAAGTATTACGTAACGCAATTTTTGAAGATTTTAAAAATCCGTCTACGCTCATATATCTGTATACCAGTTTAATCAGACCACAACTTGAATATGCATTACAAATCTGGAACCCCATTTACAATAAATATGTTGATCAGATACAAAATGTGCAACGTCGGTATTTGCGCTCATTACATTACAAATTTTTTCATTCTTACCTGTCATACTCTAAGTTGCTCGATAAATATAAACTGGGGAGTCTTGCATCGAGAAGAAAACTTTTGAGTGCAATGTCCTTATATAATATTTGTAATTCTAATTTAAATTGTCCTCAATTGTTAGGCTACATATATTTCTTGGTACCCAACCGAGTTTTATTGCGTAATACACGAACACCTAGATTATTGAAATTGAAAAAATGTCGAACTAATGCTGGCAAGCGAGCACCATTGTACCAAATGACCCAAACGTACAATGCTCAATTTTATAATGCTGACATTTTTGGGTTAACAATAGGTGCATATAAAAAAATAAATAAATCCATTACCGAAAAAGCAAATAATAATAATAGTTAACAGTAATAATATAAATCAAATAATATATTTATTATGTGAGTATGTGTGTAATTATGTATGTGTATTTATATTTGTTATGTATATATTTAATATTGTTATGTATATATTTAATATCTCTTTTATTTCTATTTTTTAATGTAAGTAGTGGATAACGGTGTGGTTTGTACATATATTAAGTTTAAAAAATTGTATAAAATATATTTTCACAGATGTACAAATGTTTGTTGTCCCAAATAAATAAAAAAAAAAATATATATTTTTGACCCCCCCTTCCCCCCTCGTAACGCACAATAACGTTTTCTGTAGCTTATCAAAACGTTATGTAACACTCAAGTGATCAATTTCATCCAAAGTCGTAAAACAATATGTAATAATACTGTATAGTTTTAATCTATTAAATGAAAAAAGATCATTGACACAAATCTCCCTCTTCTGAAGAAATTACACTATAAACAATAATATGAACTCACGGATAAACACCAACGAATACTGACCACGGAAGCAACATTAAAAGACTTACAATGCAATCTAGGTATTCCCAGTAAAATATCAATTAAGAGATTTGCAAACTTGGAATAACAAATAAAAATATCGACCAGACTAATACAATCTGGTGAACATAATGTAACGTATATGAAAAGAGTTGCCAGTTTGGGGGTTTTTATTAAAATATTTTTTTAGAAACAATGCTACGTAACGTTTTGTTAGAGACACCCCCTCCCGCCCCTGTAACGGATCGTAACGTTATACGAGAACCCCAAAATAGCTTTACGTAATACTTGAACGCTCCCAAAGCAGACTGAAGGAAGTTATAGAGAAATATCTACGGAATAATGATTATAGTCTTGGTGGAACAGAAATTTATGCATATGAAGAATTTATTGAGAGCCTTAATGTCAGTTGTAAGTGAACACTCTCAAGTCAGTTAATTGTAAATACAGAAAATTTACAACAAACACTACTTTGGCTGTCTTATTACTCAGTGGCGTGTATTAGGATATATGTTCTATAATTATACAATGTTTATTAAATATACTATTTGTATTTAAATATATATCTTGTCATTTACAGTTTAAATAATCGAATAGTGTGGATTTGACTTACGAAAGTGTTGCGTCGTCAATTATTTGTCAAAAGAATGTCTAATATACTATTATTATATAATTATATTGGAGTCAGCTTTGTTTAAAAACTGTTAAAACTTTAAAAACATATATTTTATTGTATTTAGATTATTATCTGATTATAACTAAGGAATTATTATTAAAAAGTAAGAATAAGACTTAGGTACAAAAGCGGTAACATGTCAAATATGTGTTTAATATACTGTTAAATTGGAACCCGCTTTCAAAATGTAATTTACTAAAATATTTTCTATAATTTAAGAGTTATGTTTTCAATATGTATAAGACTTTTTTTTTGTAATATATATTAATATTTTAATACATTTTCAAACATGTGCATACCATAGATGCAAATAAGCACTGCATATCCTACGCATATAACAACTAAACCTATATTTTTAAATTCTTACTTACATATTTTTAATCATACATTACGAATTACAAATATTAACAGATATTTAAAACGATATTTGATTTATGATTTGTTAATAAGTGCCATCTATCTCCATTCGTTCGTTAATTGTCAAATGATACGGGACGCTCTGATTGGTCGGTAAACTGTTCATATATTTTTTCGCCATTTTGTTGTTTTTGAATATTGTTATTGGTCTTTCTAAGCAGTAAGCGCAAGTGAAGTAAGTTTTAATTAGTAAACAGTGGATTAATTTATTAACGAATTGTGTAAAATTATAGCTGTGAGCTCTGTGCTGGTGATATGTGTTTATTGAAATTAGTTACGAGTAGATTTTCATTATTATCATTTGGTAATAAAATTAAAATAAGTTTAAAGTCAAGGTGTGTGACCAGTTGAGATTGAACTAGAAGAAAGGTAATGTTATTCGTTTTAAAAAAAAGTATTATGATAGTTTTAATTAGTTAGCAGTTTGTGTACACACAAATAAGTTATTTTGTTTGCCTTGTTTTTTATTTTCAAAAGGTCATAATAAGAATATTTGTGATTATTTTTGATATTACTATTTAAATAACTTTTATAAAGCTGTGGTGAACAGATCGTAATCGTTTTAAGGTACTTTCGCGGCTCAAAAATAGTTGAGAGATTCATAAAGTATAATATAGATGTTCGTTCTGATCGCACTGCTGTACCTAACATTTTAAGCGAAAATTATCAATGTTTAAATGAAATTATATTTTCTGATTACTTCTCAGATTACTTTATGATTACTTTCTGATTACTTCTTCACGCCACTGTTACTAATATACTATAAAAATCTAAGAATCATTTTAATTTTTTCAGATTTCGACGAATGCACGAGTAGTCAGTTCAATGACTGATCCGAACACTCACGCTGTTTCAACCTTCGTGGAACTTACACTTGTAGTTGTTTAGAAGGTTTTACTGACCTTAGCGTCAACACTCTATACCCTGGAAGGATATGTTCTTGTAAGTCGATTTCATCTGTTACTCTGTCGCACGAAATATATGAGGTATTTTAGACATCAAAACATAACCCTTATATATAATTTGACTTTAAAAGCGTTGTAAGATTTCCAACGATAATAAAACTTGTACAAATATGACATGATTATGTTTTAAATTGTAATTTTCAATAAAAACTTTCAGCTGACGCAATAGGCTGTGCGGGCTGCAACTATCATTGTACCTGCTTCGATCGTGAGAACGCGATGATATGTGAATATTTCAAATGGTACGCGGGACGAACTGGTCAAGTCAATCTGAAAGGTAAATAGAGACATATGAGACTTGAGTAATTTGGAACGACCAAACTATAAAATGTACTACAGGCTTCCATATCTGAACCACTACTATTCACTATCTCTAAAATATGTTGCTTAATTAAATAAAATATGACGAGATTAACATAAATTGTTCTTAATTTGAATTTAATATTACCTATCCATAAAGGAATAATTTGATCTACGCCAGCATTTAGATCTGAATGGTACGAGGGTCAAACTGAAAGTTCTTAGAAAATCAAAAACTGATTATATTAGCCAGTTATTAGTTTTATTATATTATCTTTTCAAAATATTGTCCATTCACGTCAATACACCGCTGCATGCGATGGGACCACTGGGAAAAGCACTTTGCCCACTCGTCCTTAGGGGTCTCTTCAATGGCATCGCCGTACGCAGCCACCGCTTCTTCAGCATTCATAAACCGCTTTCCTTTAAGTTTTTCTTTAATTTTCGGAAATATATAAAAATCACAAGGCGCGAGGTCGGGGCTATACGGCGGGTGACCCAGTAATTCAACGTTTGATGTCGCCAAATAGTCGATGGTTCGCTTGGCGGTGTGCGACGAGGTGTTGTGGTGGTGAAGGAGGATCCTACTGCGAGGTCGTTTCTCTCGAACTTTTTCCAAGACAAGTGGCAAACAATTGGTAGTGTACCATTCTGCAGAAACTGTTTTTTGATCCTCTAACACAATTGTTGCGAAATGACCTATCCTTCCAAAGAACGAGGCCACCATTTTTTTTCCGCACTTCGATCTCTCTTCACTTTAGTTGGCAACTCCTCGAAAGCACACACCCACTGAGCAGATTGTCTTTTGGTTTCAGGATCATAACAATAAATCCAGCTTTCGTCACGTTGTTAGTATGTCGACCACAGCATTTGAGTCACCTCCATTAAATCTTTCAATCATTTTACGGCACCAATCCACACGATGGAGTTTTTGAGCCTCAGTCAAATTATAAGGTATCCACCGGGCGCAAAGCTTCCTGACCGCTAAATGTTCGTGGAGGATTTTGTGCACTTGACTCATACCGATGCCTAAGCTTGTCCGAATCTGCTGATAGGTCACTCTTATGTCAGTCTCTATCATACGCCGCACAACACAGATGTTATCTTCAGTCGTCCCCGTAGAAGGCCGTCCCTCACGTAAATCATCATTGAGATTAGTGCGACCACGTTTAAACTCATTAAACCAGTTGTATACAGTCGCACGAGATGGGGCCTCATCGTGAAAGGCCAAACGTAGTCTATCATAACTTTCTTGTTGACTTAAATGACATCTAAAGTCATAAAAAATCATTGCACGAAAGTTTTCTCGTGTTAAATTCAGGTTGACGTGACACAGACAATTTTCAATTTGCCGCCAAATCGTAAAACAAATGACAAATATATGAAATATATACTCAGTAATATTGGTAAAGAGTTCTATTTTCAAATTTTAGAATTATTTTTTTATTATATTGTTTATAAGTGGCCAGTTCTAAGAGCTTTCAGTTTGACCCTCGTATTATAGTATTTTAGGAATACTAAATATCTGTTGTTGACAATTGGATTCTTTTAAGTAACAGTGAAAATACCATACATAGCATTCACACAATTTATATATATTTTTTAACTTTCTACTTCCTTATAAGCTCCTAAAGTACTTTAAAGAAGTCATTAATTCACTTAACAAGGAGTAAAACAGTCCGACGCTATAGATGCTTCACCTAATATAATTAATTAAACGCGTATTGATAAACTAAAGTAACAATAATTTCTATGAATTTATTAATAATAAATACCTATGTCGGTGTCTCGACAATCTCGAGCTGTTCTCGAACATGTGTCTCAACAGACAGTTCCTGGCATTGAACAGTCTATCACATTGATCTTATACTCGAGTAAGTTAAATCATTCCTTTAGAAATATGTATGTTCATATGGTTTAGAATTATTGATAGTAATGTTTAGTTTCTGATAAAGAGCTGATTTACTCAAACAAAATATAGTTTTTGTCATAAACGTCGTAAGCATATCGAAAACTACGAAGTATCTCTAAAATGTAGAAATATCTTTCAAATCAATTATCGCATTATGTCCAAATGAAAAAAATATTAAAATTATTACCTATTCAGATTTCAGATAACAAAATGAAGAATAAAAAGTCACACTCGTTGTGATCCATGTGCTAATAGTCCACGATGCTAACTAATATAACATTTAAATGAAACGTCGAGATAACATAAAATACGTTTAGTACATCCGAAAATATTAGTACCATTTAAATGAATACTCTCTAAAGCCTCAGATATCATGAACAACTATAACATGATCTCCAGATGCATGTCCAACCCGGTGTTATCCCACGAGGTCCGCGCGTCCTTCTGCCGCCTCATGCTGCACCTGCACGTGGACCGCGACCCTCAGGAGCCCGTCACACCCGTCAAGTACGCGAGGCTGTGGGCAGAGGTCGCCGCCACCATACGAGTGAACGAGTCGGTACACACACACATACACACACGCACATCAACATTAACACATACATGCAAACACCCCGCGTGTTAAAAGACCAGTGATGTTGTGCTAATTTGTCTTTTACTGGAATGCATATATATAAAAGGGGGAGGAGGAGGATTTCTCCTAATTTTAGTCCGTGGCCAGGATCGGCCCCATATAAAGAAAAGGAAACGAAAATCCTTACGAAACCCATTATGTATGTACAAAAACCTGCATTTTTTTTAATAAGTTAGCTAATTCAACCATCTGAACTGTCATCTTTAATTCCGGAATGCGTTCCTGTCCAAAAAGGAAGTACCGGATTATGTTCTGGAGCGTTCCAGCTCAACAACACCACTGAGAAAGACACTCACACATACACACATACACGGCACACACAATGACACTACGATAAAATATAAATACATGTATGATATCAATTATTTTCATTACATTAATCATTAATTAATTCTGCCACAGCTATCAATGCGTGAAAGGCGGTCAGGACGCGACCAGGAAAAAAGTGAAGAAGCAGTTCGAGTCCACCATAGACTTCGTTGAGGACTACTTGTGTAAAGACGTGACTAGGACGTGGTACTTGAGCGACCACGACCAGAACAAGCTGACCTTTGAGGTCGTTAAACTGGCTGGAGAATTAACTTACTTTGGGTTTTATAGGTAAGATATTGATTTGTAGTTAAACAAATTCATATAAATATTCTTTTTCAATAAACTGACTTCTACTTCATATATATGTTTTAGTCTCCGTGATGATAGTACTGACGCTAAAATATACTAGCGATATGTTAAAATACGTATTGATATCGAAAAACTATTACTTTGCTTATATAGAGCAAGATAATGTTAGTGAAAACACAATTAAGAGAGGCTATAGTTTGTGAGCTGTTAATATTGTGCAGATGATTATATTAAAGAATTATAATACCATGATTTCTCTAGTTCACTTCATTTGTCTATAAATGTATATTTTTCAATAAATAATATAAATTTGTCCATAATTTTCTAATTTAACACAGCTTCAGCGATCTTCTTCGGCTGACAAAACCTTATTGTCTTCTTGACTGTGTGACTGCAATCGATCTACTGAACGAAACGAACGCCCTCGCCGGAGAAGTGGAATGTGAGTTACATTAAATATAAACTAAACAAGATATACAGGGTGACTGGTGAATTACTATCAATATTTAAGGAGAATACTCGGTACATGATTCTCATTCGAAATATGTAAAAAAAATAGGTACTTAATTTTTGACCAAATTTCCGTATAAATAAATAAAGTGTGGACACGTTCCAAGTGTTCCAAGTGTGGATACTGTGCTGATACAACACCACGCCGCCGCACGCGTGTGTGTGTGTGTGTATACCTAATCTGTAGGGTGTTCACACGATGCGTAATTAATTACATAACTTTTGATTAACTTTACTTAGAAGTTTATTAATATTTATGTTATATTAATTTTTATTTTGTCATATATGATCGTCAAATATCACGTCCTCAAGTATCGATAGTAATTCACCAGTCACCCTGTATATACATAGGTTATTTATAAACATGTACGTACATCCTAAAAGATATATGTAAAACATTAAAAAAGTTAATTAATATATTTATTGTATAATATTCAATTTATGTTTATTTTAAAAACCTAATGTTACACGCAGTTGAGGAAAATGAAAAGAAAATATGTGAGTAGTATAGTGCAGAATAACTTTAGAAAATTATTACACATACTTGCCCTGGCCAAAAATAATGTTATATTTTAAATTTGGAGTCTGTCATCTTTTTCCCGCCAATTTATGTAAAATATTTTTTAATATTAAAATAAGGATATACAGAATACTGAATGACTGTTAGTTTTATATAAAGTAGCCATGGAATCAAATACATTTTGTTAAAATCTAACTTCTAATAAGGAAGAACATATAAATGTATATATTTGTGTCTGACCAAGATTCATATATTTGTTGCAGCGGAGGGGGAAGTTCTCCGGAGTATTGGCGATATGGGAGCAGTCATGACCTCCATCACACTCGGACTTGGAGCATTAAATGTAAATGTAACAGAAAACACATAAAAACTATATTAAGGTCAGAACCAATTACTAATATATAACTCCAATAATATTCACTTAGTTTGAAACCACTGTAAGAACAAAAAATATCTGCATTTTTGACCACAATACTCCCTAAAAAACTTGTTTCTTACTGAGATTTACAATTATTTAGTCGATTTATATATAGGAATGTATGTTGTTATTTAGAAAAAATATGTTTTTAAGTGTTGATTATACTATAAAGGATAAATCAAGACTCAGTATTTGCAATCGAAATAACCAAAATGTGTGTTCTATTAGCAGGTGGTGGGCGGAGGGGCCCGTCAGCCTTGGCCCTGGCCCGGAAACATCCACTAGTGATGGAGACCAAGCTGAAGATTATAGAAATACTGCAGGTACGATACTGATAACAGTTCTGGAGATGTTACAACAACCGACACACATACTCAAAGCAAACGCACTCTTAACTATTTATTTATTTTCTTTGAAAAACACTTAACTATGCAATTTACAGTAAACGTTGACGTCCACACTAGGCTAGGCCTGTATCGTGGAAAGTTATACTCTAATTCTTAATTATATTTATATAGATACTGATCTAAATGTTTGAATGAAACTAACTTTTTTTATGATAAAATCAAGTGTAGTAAAACGAAAATATTGGTTTATTTAAATGAATATTCACGAAAGTCTTAGATCTCAGTATGATTAAAAGGTTCTTCAAAAATTTGTATTGTACTTCTTATTCTTATTATATACTTATATTCGTATACTTATTTGTATTCTAAACTAACAATTCTTGGAAAGTATGTACTGTTTTACAAGTTTAAGAAAAACGTTTCTTCAGCTTGATACTACTATTATACTGACCAAAATAATACATTACTATGAAAGTGACCAAATATATACAAGAAATATTCTCCACAGTTTATCCTGGACGTTCGTTTGGACTACCGCATCAGCTGTCTGCTGTCGATCTTCAAGAAGGCCTTCGAGACCTCCTCGCCGGACGCTCTCGGTCGAGTGGACGTGGAGGCCATAGGACTACAGGCCGAGGGGATCTTCAGCTATCGGTATGACACACACACACATACATACATACCAACACCGACTAGACGAGATACAAATACAAAGATCATTGTATAAGAAAGTCATTCAACTTAAATTTTTACTCGAACATGTATAAATTTAATCACATACATGTGTGATTTTATTCAGTTCAGTATTATTATATTAAAATGTTTATAAAATTTATCTCGTTTCGTTGGCAATGTTCACACGTGGTGTTATATTGTATTGTATAATTTCATGTAGATGTCGGTTGTACTATTGTAACTAATCGGTGGCGGGTTGATAGTAACATGCGGTCTGTAGAATTTTTTTTCAACTATTTCTTATTGGTACTACTTTTATAAGTATTTATTACGAACACTTCTTGCTTCTATTAAACAATTACAAATTAATCAGTAAATTTCTTTCTATTAGATTCATTTGAAAACATCAAATTTTTACTATTTTTCTTTTTCACACTAGATAAATTACCATTAGCTCTAAATTATCTTTCATAGGTTTATCTATAATTGGGAATTAAAATCGTAGGAAGCACTTTGAGATAAGAAAAACCATTTAATTCTTATTTCGTCATACTGGCGATCGGTATTAATAAATTAACAATTATTTCAGAGCAATTCAGACTGTGCCTGACAACTGTCTTCCAAAAAATGTAGATTTGTTAGTAAGATTGAAATCTATTGCATGATGCATGATGAAAGTACCGCTATTAACCGCATGTATGATGCAATGATTTCTTTGCTTATATGTGGACATCTGATATTTCTGTATTTCCTTAACTTAATTATTCGAATAAAAAGGTATTGAATAATTTCCATTACAAGATTCTGAAATGGACTTAGTACAATTAAGGAAATGTTAGAATAAAATAGTTTGTATGTTACGCATGTTTTGTCCCAAGAAGCTTTAATATTTTTTTGCGAGAAATAAAATCCTCATTACTAGGACTAACTAGTGTTACCTCTCCAACCGCAGCAAGCGATATTATACTTTACAGCTATTACAATAAAATCTACATCCTATTATCGGAAAGATTTAAGTTATTGTGAAGTGTTTTCTGTATAATTCTAACCTTTGTTTATTTTGATTTAGAAAAACCCGTTACCCGAAAAGAGATTCTTTTTTAGGCATAACGCTTATAATCCTATTGTGATTTGTGCGTTTCTCATATGATATTATATTTTAAATCTTAATATTGATACAATAGGTTTAAATTTCAGAGACGGTTTAGACCTGGATGCTTGCGGCGGTCGTATGGTGTTGAGAGTTCTGCTGCAGCTGTGTTCCCAGGGTGCTTCGGCCAGTCTCGTTTCAGGAGCCCTAGCGCTGTTATTCCGTCATTTCAGTCAGAGACAAGAAGTTTTGGAGGCTTTTAAGCAGGTCCGCTTTATAAATTAACTAGCTGCGCTCCGCGGTATTACCCGCAGATTTCCGGGATGTAAAGTATCCTATGTGTTATTCCTGGACGTCAGTTTTCTGTATACAAAATTTTATCAAAATCGGTTCAGCTGTTTTAGCGTGAAGAAGTAACAAACATACACACACACACACTCACACACTCACAAACTTTCGCAATTATAATATTAGTAGGATTAGTATTATATCAACATACCTTAGCATATTAAATATTTTACAAGATAACTCATAAATGCAAGTAATGAAGTCAACAAAAAGAGATCCTACGTAGTTTCTCATCATATGTGTGAGATTTTAATGTAATCTTTGTAGACTATAATATATTTATCGTTATATTCCGTTCAGGTCCAACTGTTAGTGTCTGACGCGGACGTGGAGTCCTACAAACAGATCAAGGCCGACCTGGACATACTGAGACAGAGCGTTGAGAAGTCGGAGCTGTGGGTGTTCAATAAGGGACGCGCCGGGATTATAGATGATCACAGCGGTGAGAATTTAATATAGTTATCAAATTAATAAATTCAAAATTTCAACTTTTTCGAATTGTCCTGCATATACCGGCAAAAATTATTCCATATACATATATGATCTGCAGTTCTAAGATATTTTATAAATTTTCTATACCTAAAACATAACATAAAAAACAAACATTCATTCATACATCATGAAATAGTGGTATCTACATACTTAGGACTGTATAACTTGTAGATAATTATTAGTATCACCTGTAGATGATGAAAGAATATTGTTAAAAAAATATATAAATATTATTAAACATATATAAATCAATACTTTTCTAGATATAAAAGGCGCCGTATGTCCTGGCGGGGCGGTGTTGGAGCGAAACGCGTCCTTAGACAACGTGCGAGCACCGAGAGGAGATCGACAGGACTACGATAAGATTAAAGAGGTACAAAATAAATATTGCATTTATATCAATCTTCTACCCGGCAATTTCCCAGCTTTTAGCCAGGGTCTGCCTTACATGTTGTGAATAGTTTTGGCTAATTGTTCTTACGACCGGCCGCCTGCCTGACATCAACTCTATTTTGGGAATGCATTAATCAGTGATGTCTAAATACTCTTAGAAAGTATATATGACTCGGAAAAATCACATTGGTACTTGCCAGGATCGAACCCGCGCCCTCGTGCACGAGAGGCGGGCCTTTTAACCACTAGGCCACTTAAGTCAGTAGTTGACTTAAGTTGCATTTATATTAATGTTTCATCTAAATTGGCGCTTCAATCTCTGATAGTCACTACAAATGATAAGTTGATGTAAAAATTTATTCGTCAACTTTAATAAATACTCAGTAGCACAGTCGACATAGTGACTTGGATACCGTATCGAACAAGTTATAAGTTCAAATTTGATGGATCCCAGTAATTTTATTATAACATAATATCGTTAATTCATAATTGGTAATACAGAACTTCCAAGTTGTTTTTGTTGATAATACATAAGATATTAAATAATTTATTTAAAATTTTTATTTAATTATCACCTAAATTCAACAGGTAGACAATAAGATTAATTTTTTTGCTTTGCGTGAATGTTGTGTACATCTGTAATTGTCACTCATATCAGGTCCTAGATTTTTTTTCTATTTTATCTTTGTTTATGTGTGCTGAATATGTGTGATGTTGATGTACCTTTTAAATAAATAAATTTAAACATTGTATAAAACAGATCCTGGAACGTATGATCAAGTACTGTACCCAGGGCAACACGGCGAGGGAGGGGGGCGACTCGAGACCGCGGAGACACGAACAGAGGCTACTGAGGAATATAGGAGTACATAATGTAGTGCTGGACCTGCTGCAGGTGGGTGGCGGAGCAGTTAAAACAATATATCGATACGAGCAGGATTTAAACCCTATATATGTGTATGTATGTATTTATATATATCACAAATGTAAAACAGTATTCTCAAGGGTGGCAGGTTTCATTACTAGTCACGTCAATAATTAATAGTTCTTTCTATTTGGACTTCAATACAAGTCTTAGCTCCTTGCTGTAATAATAAAACCAATAGTACTAAATACTAAAATGCTGAAGTGCAGGAAAAGTAAATGTTACTGCTTTTTTAAGTTTTTTCTTTATCTTCTCACTTAAAAGCCATTGTTGCTTTTACAAAACTGTTTCCGGAAATATGCTATACCTACACTCATGATATAGGTGTAAATCATTTAAGATCTACGTTTATTTTCTACAAAGCAAAAAAAGGAAAGAATAATTTTCTGCTGTATGTTATAAATATATTCTGTAATCAATTATTTCCAGGTGCCACACGATGAGGACGACGCTGCTATGGACGAGCTGCTGGGCCTGGCGCACGAGTTCCTCCAGCACTTCTGTCACGGGAACACACAGAACCAGGCCATACTACACAAACACCTGGATCTGTTCCTCAACGCTGGAGTAAGAACAGGCTATTGAATATAAACAATTGTACTGTTATTTTGTTAAATATCGTATTTTATTATAATTATTATTACAATTAGTTGGTATTTTTTACATATATGTCTAAGTTTTCACAGTGTCTCATAAACCAATATTAGTTTTTCCGTACACTGGAATTCATCGTCGTTAACTCACAGTTACTTTGACATCTCAAGACATTTATATTTTATACTTCATGTATTAAACAATAAGAGAAATAAAAGAAATCAAGTCAATAATATACGTGTATGATAAAATAGAGTAATAAAATTAACTAAAGATATAGAAATAATATAAAGTGCACAATCTAACAAATAAGTAACATATGCAAGGTAAATGTAACCTGATTATTATTATTTTATATATACCATAGCGCTAAAATTATTGTTTTACAATTATAGTATAGCCAGCGATCAAAGCATCAAAACGATAGTTTTATTCAGATAACTTTTTACATCAGATCCGCGAAGCCCAGACCGTGTGCTCGATATTGGAAGAGAACGCAGTTCTGTGCGCTCACGAAGGGAACGAGAAGGTCGCCGCGCACTTCGTACACTGCATCGAATCCCGCGGACGGAGGCCCGCCTGCCTCAAGTTTCTGAGAACTATAGTACGAGCGGGACCTCACCATATACGGAGGAGCCAGGACCTGGTCATGCAAGAAGTAAGTTCCTCTCCCTTCACCCATCATAGCATGCATGGTTTTAAGAGACGAAACCTCTTAAAATTCCATGATTTCCCGTGGTAGCGAGTCTATCGTTGTAGTGAGAGGAGCTTCAATAGCTCTTAGGACTTGTGACCCAGGAGTAGGTTTAAGAGGTCCCTATCTAAGGCGCATTAAACGCTCACCTCCATTTTTAAAGCTCCTCTATCAAATATTACCTAACATAAATTTCTATTTTCAGTAATATAGTTATGTTATATCACATGCTTATGTCGTCAATGTATTATGTAAACACGATTTTTTCTCTGTTGTTCAATAATAAATCTATCTTCGTTAATAAATATCTATTCTATCATTTGAGTTCATGAATGGAAACTCGGAAACGCTCAGTATTTAGTTAAACGACGCATACCTGTACTAAGGTACATATAATACATATATTTAATCGTACTTCATGTTTCATTATAGATGCTGAATGCCGGCGAGGACGTGCTGGTGTTCTACAATGATAAAGTACTCTTCAACTACTTCATCAAAATGATGAGGGAGTACAAACAGACGGGAGAGATGCCTGAAGCTCTCACGTAATATATATCCCATTATATGATCATTTCAAAATTTATATTCTTGCTCTGGCATTTAATAAGGATTTAAAATAATTATGCATTAATTACGAAAAGTTTGAAAACAAAATTAACCAACCCAATTTTCATTACTTTAATGGTCGAATTTGTATACATTATTAAGGTACAACAGCGTGAGATATATATGCAAGAAAGGTTTATCGATAGCTTCTTTGACAATCTAATATAGATATGCACTTAATATTACATATAATTAATAATATTTATGTATATATTTCTTGCAGGTACCACATAGACCTCATAAAGCTGTTAACATGCTGTACCCTCGGGAAGAACGTGTACACGGAGATCAAGTGTCACAGTCTGCTGCCACTAGACGACATAGTGGCCATGATCACACACCCTGACTGTATACCAGAGGTCAATCACACTTATACATATGTAACATACATCCATGTAGCTGAAATCGTGGTAGTAATTAATACTATCGCAACTTAGCCACAAAAATATTAATCAAGACCGAATGTTGGATAATTATTTATTGAAATATCAAATTGAATTAATTTTATTATTTAACTCAATTGGCTTGCACAAACTAAGCTTAATATTATAAAATGAATGAGAATGCTAAGAAGTTATTGTAAACAATATGTACATGATATCAATAGGGCCCGGATTAATATTTAAATACATATTTTTAATTTACGCGATTTTTGGTCTAGAATGTGTTTTTTACATGGATTGTCATATTTAGACTGAACAACCAACTTTTATTTTCCATATTTTACCATATTTCAAAGTTAAGTCCATATTTTACAAGAAAATGTCACAATCATCCATATATTCACAAAATACATAAAATTTACGTTCCCGCCACTAATGTTTTGGATAAAAGTAAAGGATTTTAGACGCTAAAAAATTAACAAAATTCTGTGCGAAAGTTCCGAGTTTAATTATGAAAGTATTTTATTTTATACTGCATATTTTTTCCATATTTTTGATTTTTTTCGTCCATATTTTATGTACATATTTTAGATTTTTTAATACATACTTATCCGGGCCCTAGTTATGATACATATGTAATTGTATTATTCTTAAATTATTTCTGTATTCTTATGACAATTATAATTTATTCTTGCTATTTCTAAATAAAAAATATTAAATAAACATATCTTTCTTTATTTGTTTTTTTACAGATTATAATATGGGTTAAGTAAATGAAACAACCAATTAAATATGAGACATAGCGTTTTTATTCAATAATCAATAATATTGTTGTTTATCGATAGAATATTTAGCATTAATAATACAAGGAAACAATAGCAACTAAATAGATCTTAAAACTTAATACCGCGATGATTTATTTAAAATTATGTAATATTATAATCAAGCACACATATATCTTAATCAATTTTAACTATTTAATTTATCCTAGCGTTCTTCTTGGCTCTAACGCCAGCGAATGTTCAAGCTTGTTATTCTAACAATTCTAGGTCTTACGTGCTTCAGTCTCAAACCTTTTTTTATTACATTCCTCATGATACCATTCTTTATACATACATTTATATATATCTGAAAAACGATGTGAGCAAGCGTTGCCGTACATAGTATTTCGACGATCAAATCAACTTAATTTTATCTAAACATAAAACGTATATAAAATTATAATGTGTTAGTTTTTAATGAAGTTTCATTTAAAAATATTTATATTTTAAATGGTATTAATTTAGATTGATTTTATACTGTCCGTCAGTGATACTGAACGTGAAAACCAATATATAATAATACATTTTGTACCTATCTATCTAATTTTATCAGAAGTTGTGCAAATATCGAAACCAATTTTTATTGACCCATAAAAAGACGAGCCAACATATTTCTTCATAGCGAGAATGTTAGTTTCATTAACCGATCATTATGCTTCTAATATAACAATATCAAAACTGTTAGTATCAGATACTTGTACTTAATTTAAATCTTAATATTATTTGATATTTCTACAGTGTTAACATCATGTAAGCGGTTATTTTCAAGACTATAAAGCTAAGCTATCTATAGAGGTTAACGGGTCAAGTAATATGGACCGATGTGGAATATACGACGGTACAATTATAAGAAAATACATAGAAATTTTTCACCGGATAGATTACATGTTAGATCCGGGAAAGAGAATTGTAAAATCCTTTATATGTACGAGTATTGTCTTTTCATTTTTATGGTTTACGTAAATATCCTGAATCGTCACATTTCAAGTATTGTTTAGATTTTTCTTTAACATTTTTTAATAGCAAATACCTAGTGTGCATTTGCTAAGCCTAAGCCGATAATAGTAAAAATGCATTATTATAAAGAGAATATGTATGCATCAGTATTTATTTCTTCGTTTTGCTAGAACTTGACGTCGGTTTTGGATTCATAGAAAGAGATCTGAAAAGAAAAATTTTTTCAGAACTACATCAACACACTATTAAATTATATGCATTTTCTAAGCGCACGGTAGTGCGCCGGCCAAGTTCCACAGGCCGCGCGCATGCCGTGCACTATTTACACGAACCGTTTCGACCCACTTTTGAACCCCCTGTAGCTCAGTGCCTATTGCAAGTACAGAGATAAAATTTTACCTACGTAATCATATACTAGTACTAAAGCAGTAAGCCAAATTTCATAGATAAAGCTTCAGTAGATCCTGAAATATGACCCTGTGAAAGTAGCTAATTTTGGCACTGACTCACTGACAGGTAATCAAAATCTCTAGGCCACTTCCCATTGTTTTGGCATTATGAAATTTGGTACACAGGTTGTGTGTTATATGTAGATTAACAAGAAATTAAGAAATTTAAGAAATCGGTCAAGCGTGAGTTGCCTCAATTCTAAATATCGAATTTTTAATAAATTCGACCCACTCTTGACCCCCCTGTAGCTCAGTGCCTATTGCAAGTACAGAGATAAAATTGTACCTACGTAATCATATACTAGTACTAAAGCAGTATGCCAAATTTCATAGATAAAGCTTCAGTAGATCCTGAAATATGACCCTGTGAAAGTAGCTAATTTTGGCACTGACTCACTGACAGGTAATCAAAACCTTTATATAGGCGCTCAGCTCAGCACAATAAAATACATAATAATGAAATATTAATAATTAATAATATGAGTACATCTATCAATCGGTGATAAATGAAACTAAAAAATAAATATAGTTTAAAAAAACTAAAAAACACGCTACAATGATGAAAGAAACCGCGTGAAAACTAATTTAACCTTTACAACCTTGGAAATCAATTTAATTTAAATTGTTTAAAATAAACAATAAATGGTATTATTGAAAAAAAAGCGTGCGGCGCTTCTCAAGAAGTGATATATGAAGCTCATCACGCTTTTTTTCACAAAAATACCATTTATTGTTTGTTAATTTATTTTTAAATTAATATTATTGTGAAAAAAATGTGGGGCGCTTCTTAAGAACTGATATATACAGGGTGACTGGTGAATTACTATCGATACTTGAGGACGTGATATTTGCCGATCATATATGACAAAATAAAAATTAATATAACATAAATATTAAAAACTTCTAAGTAAAGTTAACCAAAAGTTATGTAATTAATTACGCATCGTGTGAACACCCTACAGATTAGGTATACACACACACACACACATTTGCGGTGGCGTGGTGTTGTATCAGCACGCCGCCGCACGCGTCCACACTTGGAACGTGTCCACACTTTATTTATTTATACGGAAATTTGGTCAAAAATTAAGTACCTATTTTGTTTACATAATTCGAATGAGAATCATGTACCGAGTATTCTCCTTAAATATTGATAGTAATGTAAAAATATTGTCATGTATTCATAATGCACACTGTATAACTTAATTAAATATTGCTTACCTAAAAAATCAGGTTTCTATTGTTTAGGTACGATTTCTTGAAAAAAAGTATTGAAATCTCACCAAAAACGTGCCTGTTAAAAAGGGGGCCAAGTACCAATCGGCTAATTGTTTGCCTAAAAAAGGGTTGAAATCCAATCTAATGCCAAGTTTAGATGCACTTTGAAATCGATCATAATCATCTTCATCAACAGCATGATCCACTGGTAAACATTTGCCATTCCCAAGACTCGCCACCACACCCAGTCCTCTGCCTTCCACATCCAGCCACTACCCGCCACCTTATTCACGTCAACGGTCCATCTGGCCGAAATTCACTTTACCATACACCCAACTTAAAATATGGTATAGTTGTGAAAATACGTAGGTGCTTGGTTAAAAATATCTAAAATTGGTACGAGAGCTAGCAACGTCAAAAAAACAAGCATTTCAGGTAGGCTAGTTTTTAGATATGCTATCTCTCACACTCCCCTGGACGTCCTACGGGCTATCTGGCTGCCGGTAGTGGTTGCGTTCATCAGTGCGCATCGTACTTGTGGAGGTAAACAAATTATTATTTCAAATCATTTTAAGAAGGTTTTTATTATTATTATTATTATTGAACTATTCACAACATAAATTTATTATTGCCAGGTATTTTTATTGTTGTTTAAACGGTGCCAAGCGGCAATTTTGAATTAAAAAATTATTTTTTTCAAACTATTTTAGTATAGCTGAAATTT
Organism: Danaus chrysippus; assembly: GCA_916720795.1. Taxonomy (NCBI): domain Eukaryota; kingdom Metazoa; phylum Arthropoda; class Insecta; order Lepidoptera; family Nymphalidae; genus Danaus; species Danaus chrysippus. The sequence continues at coordinate 739,204 of CAKASE010000080.1, read as the reverse complement.
TAATAGCATGTTATTTAACTATCTAAAAGCTCAGAATTAATTTGCCAGGAAAAAAATCGGTTGTTAAACTTTTGCCAGATCGAAATAAAGTGTAAAGAGATGTAGTATCATTTAGCTTGGTCTAGAAAATTAATCGTCTAATAAATGATGGAAGAAGGATTAAAAACTATTGAATGTATTTATAGATGAATACGGTATAAAAATAATACTTTATTGTTGTACAAAATTGAGATAATGATCAATGTTAAGTTTGAAAAAGATCATCATCTTCATCACTGCTGTCATTTCCATTGTCATCATCGTCCTTAAAATTATTATCATTTTGTAATAAGCTGTTATCTGTTATAGAATCAAAAATTTTAATATCTTTCGAGAAATATTTTTTTTTGTATTTTAGTTCAAATTTTTACCTTTAATAATAATATCAGCAACTAATGTTGGTAATTGCTCCCCAACAAACCAGATAAAATCATATTTATCATCATTAATGGTCCAGCCAGAAGCTTGAGGTGATAGAGATGTTGGGTATTTTAAATAAGCATTTCTCAAAAACGTTGTGACATAACGAACTCGTAGTAAGTGTTGATATAACTCAGCTTTACTCGGTGGTAGACTTGATGGATTAAAATTACGGAACTTTTTTTCAAAATTATACGATAGGGTTTTAGAAATCATACGTGAAGCGGTTAGTCTTTCGGTAGCCAGAGCGCTTTTTCAAACTTAACATTGATCATTATCTCAATTTTGTGCAACAATAAAGTATTATTTTTATACCGTATTCATCTATAAATAAATTCAATAGTTTTTTAATCCTTCTTCCATCATTTATTAGACGATTAATTTTCTAGACCAAGCTAAATGATACTACATCTCTTTACACTTTATTTCGATCTGGCAAAAGTTTAACAACCGATTTTTTTCCTGGCAAATTAATTCTGAGCTTTTAGATAGTTAAATATCATGCTATTTAAATTTCAGCTATACTAAAATAGTTTGAAAAAAATAAATTTTTTAATTCAAAATTGCCGCTTGGCACCGTTTAAACAACAATAAAAATACCTGGCAATAATAAATTTATGTTGTGAATAGTTCAATAATAATAATAATAATAATAAAAACCCTTCTTAAAATGATTTGAAATAATAATTTGTTTACCTCCACAAGTACGATGCGCACTGATGAACGTTACCACTACCGGCAGCCAGATAGCCCGTAGGACGTCCAGGGGAGTGTGAGAGATAGCATATCTAAAAACTAGCCTACCTGAAATGCTTGTTCAAAAACGTTGCTAGCTCTTAGAATAAATTATAATACTTCTAAATTTGAACTTGGCAGGTTAATTTAATTATTTAAATTATATAATTATTTAAATTATATAAATATAAATAATTATATAATATTTAATTAATTAATATGCAATAATTTTGTGACCATAGTTAATTATTTTTAGCTAATACAAAATTAAATTTCTACAAAATAAAGACAATGACACATTCTTTGTAGTGATGAATAAATCACAAAATGGTGGTAAGTCACCCCCTATTAACACTGATACAGTGGCTGGTGATTATGACGGGGTCACGAGGAACGAACAAGTGACTAATAATGGAGTATCACAGGTGTTGTTCGGTGAAATATTGCTCGCGGGAACGCCATACCTAGAAACGACTAATGTTGTTCATCCAACAGGCAAGTATTAACTGATCAAATATAAATTGCTTTAGAACTAGTCTACTAGTTGTCGCTTTAATTTTATACTATATTCTATTTAAATGAATAAATTTTCACTGGTATAGGATATGGTAAAGAATGTCAACCAGATTGTAAAGCTTCGAGAAATGAAAGATGCCAGAGGATCGATAGTGTTATGAAGTGCGTGTGTAGACCAGGTTTCGATAGAATGTTCCAGATCGACCGTGTAAACGTAAGATATTATTATTTTTTATTATACTAAAAATACAAAACCAGTTAGTATTTTAACTATTTTAACATAATATTTTAAATATGCTCAATTTTAGCCACATGCACGTACTCAGTAAGATTTGGACTAGGATCTAGAGACAACAATCAAATTCCATAAGAATTTATCGGACAAAAGAATATGAGAGATTGTCATTGGCTAGTCATGAAGGAATGTTGTTTGCAGCTTAACTTAAATGAATTTTTCTTTAGCTTTCCGATAACGCTCATGAAATACGTTATATGTAATTATAAACCTAGATTAAAAAATATATATTATTCTGATTTATGACTGAAGATTGACATCGTTTAATCAATTTACGCTTACAATTTCGATATATTAGTATGTACCTATGACAGATAATATTCTACATAACATAAGAGATATATAAATTTATTAACTTTCATTATTACGTGCCTACTGAATCCCATTCCCACCGTCTCAGCACCAGCATATATAACCAGACGGCGACTTCGTACTGCATTATCTACACTTACTTACTTCTATTCTACTTTAGTGTTGTCGCGTCTTCATAGATACAATATTTCAATATTCCGTTTTCGCGATGTCCAACCTCCAGAAATGCTCGTCATTGGAGTAGAACATCCGATACTTTGTAACAAGATTTAAAACCATTGCGAAAACGGATGGAAATACAATACTAGTACGTAACAATATGTGTGTCAAAATATATTATTAAAATAAATGTGATCACAAATGAGTTTACTACAGCAGTATAAACACAAGCCTGATGTTTTATTGATATCCCCTTTAAACATATCACAGGTTTTGTTACTATAAAACATACTTTACCGCAATTAAAATTTGGACTAAGTTCCTATACATAATTGAATGAAAAGCATCAGTGTAAGCCGTAAGGTTTACAAATTGATATTGTAAACATATAATTTTTGTAAAAATTTCCAGATATCCAAAATCTTGAGCCTTTATGCTTGACGACATATCTTTTCACAAATACAATCCGATCCTTAAATGTTTTCATCTATATTAATAAAGAGGAAAGATTTGTTTGTTTGTTTATTTGTAATGAATAGGCTCCGAAACTACTGGACCGATTTCAAAAAGTCTTTCACCTTTGGAAAGCTACATTATTCCTGAGTAATAAAGGCTATATTATATTTAAAAAAAAATTAGGGATCCTTACTAAAACTCCGATAATGTAACCCAAGGTGTAACAAAATGATCTGAAAAATTCCTTACGTCGCGTGCGCTGCGAAAACTATTGATGACAGAACAAAATCATTTACTACAACTTTGCAGAAATCATCATTATCTACAAAAAGTGTTTCGACAGCATATGTCTAAATATTATAGTTATGTTGCAATAAGCGGTTTTTTATTCTAAAAAATTAACTTATATGCCGCCGCTTGAAAAGGCTCTTTATTTGTACCTTTATATTAAACAATATCAAAATAAATTACTTTATATTCAAGACGACTTAATGCCTTTTTATAACTTTTTGAATTATTCAATTCGGACATTTCATTCGGAAGATATCACAAGTTTAAAAATGCAAGTATTAGAAAAAAGTCGCGTGGTTGACGCTCACCTAGTCAGCATGCGATGTAGGCTCCATGTAAGCGTCACTGGGGTACGGGGGGGGGAGGCAATCCCAACTAATATTATAAATGCGAAAGTAACTCTGTCTGTCTGTCTGTTATACTTTCCCTCTTAAACCTCTCAACCGATATTGATGAAATTTGACACAGACAAACTTTAGACCCTGAGAAAAAATATAGGCTACCTTTTATTGCGAAAAAGGGGATGAAGAGGTTGAAAGTTTGTATGGGATTTTTAATTTTAAAAGATAAAAATCATGAAACTTTATATTTAAGTACTTGACAGGATATATTTAAACAATTGTTCTAGCGTTTTTGAAATTTCGACCAGTGAGGGGGTCAAATAAGGGTTGAAAGTTTGTATGGGATTTCTTAATTTTAAAAACATAAAACCATCAAACTCTATATTTAAGCACTTGATAGGATATATTTGTACATTTGTTTTTTAGCGTTTTTGAAATTTCGACCAGTGAGGGGATGAAATAAGGGTTGAAAGTTTGTATGGGATTTTGTCATTTTTGGGGATAAAAACATGAAACTTTATATTTAGGAACTTGATGAGAAAAAACAATTTGTTCTAGCGTTTTCAAAATTTAAAATCGTTTGTTATCTTTACCACCGTGGGGGTGAAATTCTACACACGGAATTCTCGAAATTCGAACGGAATAGAACGGGAACTACGAAGTTAAACTTTTTGTATACAAAAATTTAACCACTCAACCTAGGAACATCATGTTTAGAAGTTTTGGGTGTATCAAGTTAAAAAAAATTGGCTTTTGAAGTTAAAGTTGCTTTTAACGAATAAATATCTAAAATAAATAACGAAGAGTACCTACTCTGCATCGCCGCCGCTGCCGTCGGTCGTCGTCGCCGCACAGTGGGAAAGCCCCATACAAGGCCGTCTCAAAACCCCTTCACATGAAAGTCGTTGCTATGCAGTAAAACTAATTAATTAATATAGTCTTATAAATAAGCTTTCTTTTCTTTATTTCTTTTAATTATTTTTTGCAAACCATAATATACAGGGTGACTGGTGAATTACTATCGATATTTGAGGACGTGATATTTGACGATCATATATGACAAAATAAAAATTAATATAACATAAATATTCATAAACTTCTAAGTAAAGTTAACCAAAAGTTATGTAATTAATTACGCATCGTATGAACACCCTACAGATTAGGTATACACACACACTCACACATACGCGCGCGGCGGCGTGTTGTTGTATCAGCACGCCGCCGCACGCGTCCACACTTGGAACAGTTGGAACGTGTACACACTTTATTTATTTATACGGAAATTTGGTCAAAAATTAAGTACCTATTTTTTTTACATAATTCGAATGAGAATCATGTACCGAGTATGCTCCTTAAATATTGATAGTAATTCACCAGTCACCCTGTATATTAAAAGGCATCAAAGGTAACTCATGTCCAATGATGTTATTTTAGCCCAGTACATTACTACAATTCAACGACACATTAGTTGAAAGTATTACTAATATTATAAATGCGAAAGTAACTCTGTCTGTCTGTTACGCTTTCACGCCTAAACCACTGAACTGATTTTAATGAAATTTAGTACAGAGATAGAGTTGACCTTGAGAAAGAACATAGGATAGTTTTTATCTCAGACTTTTAAAAGGTTCTCTTGGAAACGCGATATAACCGAACTTCAAGCGGGCGAAGCCGCGGGCGGAAAGCAAGTTAGGAAAATGAAAACAATCAGTCATAAATACAAATTTTAATATTGATCATATTAATTTAACCAATGTGAAGAAAATTCTCTAGCGCTTACCACTTCATAAACGTATACCGCTCCATAATTTTGAAAGTAATGTAAGCTAAAGTTGGTAATGAAGACTTGACGATTTTTTTTCCATATAATTTAATAAACACAATATAATTCTTAAGCTTCAATGGAAATAGTTCAACACTTAAATATTAAGTATTCTTTTCAACACAAAACGAAACTAATATCCAGTTATTCCTTGTATCCAGTTCGGTCAAAAAAATATTCGATTCGAAAGTTTAATAATGGAATGAAACTCAATAACTTTTTGGATCTTTATTATATAGTAACACACATATTACCTACTATAGTTATTATAAACAAATCAATTACTGAATAATTTATAAATAAAAAGTTAAAACATCGCACTTTGTTACAACTATTTAAAAGACATTTCAAGTTATATTTGACAAATAAAAAGAATAATAGTATTGAAGGACTGTTAATAAAACATAAACACACATTCAATAAATTATAATCAGTAGTATGCCTCTTAATTAATAATATGTAGTGTGTGGCCACTAAACGTGCGAGTAGTCAGCGCGCCACGTCACGTGATGAGCACGCTCGCCGACACGTCCGGGGACGAGTTACGGGCGGCTTGGAACACAATTAGTACCAAATAATTACGTAGATTTGCACTATCCCCGACGATATGTACTCCATTCAATACATTTAAGTACTTGCTTAAAACGTTCTGACAGCATACGTTTTATGATTAATAGATTCAATTTAATAATGTGTATATAATTTTTCAGTGATTTTTTTTTTGTGAAAACATTTTTTTTATTAGAAAAATACTAATTAACTCGCCTTAATTTTAACACAAATATCAATTAAATGTTCATCTCAATGTTTCATGTCTGGGTTACGAAGTTTAAGTAATAATTGATTCGTATAATAATGTGTGCTTATAATAGTTTACCATTCGTAAATGTAACCAATCGCGATGACAACGGATATCCGGTGATGACACAGCACTGCTCGTCTGGCCCCACGTACGAGATGTATTTACCACGGTTGTCCAATGGCAGAGTCTGAAATTACACAATAATATTCCAATAGACACAAAATTGACATTATTATAATATACATGTATACATTATGAGGCTTATATTGAACGCTTACAATACATGTACTTTCAAATCTTGCTCCTACAGTAAAGTGACGATGGTTTCTTTGCAATGAGCATAAATATAAAACAATTTCTTTTAAGCAGCTAGTTGTCGACGAATATATGTATACCTTTGAATTTATTAAATATCGATATTATGTTAATTGACAAAGAATCGAGAAGGCTTTCGATAATTTCATAAAGTAACTACATAACTAGTTATATAACTGTAATATTAATGATGTCGATATTTCAAATCCTCGCTTTCTTTATACAGATTGGATAATGCTCGACTGAAATGATTCGGCCTCATATGTCCACCTAGATATTCTAGTTACTCCTTGTACGTATATCAAAGTTATGTTAATAAGTCTGTGTGTACACGCACCTGCACGACCAGTCCCTCAACTCAGAGAGAGTGGTCCCTCGGACACAAGAGCCCGACAACAGTAGCGGACTCTGAGACCAATCCGTGCACTTGATTAGAAATATACATACCTAATGTAATAATAATAATATACTTTATTAATATAACAATAAAAATAAAATATATACAAAATAAAAGTAGATGCACAATAAGGAGTTTTTTAGCACTAGGTCTAACCATCCATTCTCTAATGAATAATCGAGTACTTAAATAGGATAAATCGATTTTGCATCGAATATTAAATTAGGAAAACGATCTTGCATCAAATTTTGTCCTCAAAAATTGTACAGAAGTAAGTGTACAGTGTACTAAGTGGTGCTCTAAATGCTTCAAAAGTCTATCTTTAATTTTTATATATTAAAAAAATATTATCTCAAATATTTAAAAACAATAATTATGTTAAATAAAAATATATATAACCAATATATGATATATGTCAACATAAAATGAACATTCACCCAATATTTATGACAATTATTACATAAAATATTAAATAACAATTAATTATATTTGTTGAATGGTTAATTAAATTTGTTGAATTAATTATATTTGGTGTATATTTAAAACTATAGTACAGTTAAATCAAATAACAATCTTAGAGTAGAATAATGTAGCACAGGGGAAAGTCTCATGATAGTGTATGCCAGCTTTCTGTGAAAACCATATTGCTATTAATCTTGAAACATAATGCACCTTACCAACATTATCATACTTTGTTTTTCAACACCCATTTGTACTGAGCTACCGTAGAGTCACAAGAGTTATCCACAAGTTCTCATTGATCATCATTCAAAGTAGGAACTTGCTAACCGTCGGAAACTATTAAGCCAAAGAGTGAGACTATATTAGAAACCATGAAGTTAACCAGCCCTATATGGTTACGAATTGAATATAGCAAATAAAACTTTCCAAATGCGTGTACTATTAATAAAACAAATTCTGTACCTGTTAGACTCATGCCTTAATTTGAATTGCTTGTTTGTTTTGTTTTGGGTAGCGTTAAATTTCCAATGCATTGATACGTGGTAGGGTGGCCTGAAAAAGAATTTGTCCTTCTCGATCGTAATCCAAACTTATATTCTTACATCGAGTTCTGTTCCAAAATTAAATGGTCCTTGTCTTGTCAACGCGACTTGTTGCGAGACTAATGTTATTTATCAGTCGTCTGCTTACTCAATCAACCAGTCACCTATAACACACGCAAGTAATAGTTAAAATAGATTTTAAAACATAATTGGTGTTTTATTTTATTTATAACTCTTTATGTAATCAAAAACGTTTTACATAAATGTAACTGTGAACGTGAATAGTATCCCATTTCTGAATTTAGGATTCTAAAAAATACTCACAAAAGTATAGTTTTCTTATAAAGCCAGTACTTTTAAATAACAAATAAAACCTTAACTAGAACCAACTAATAATAATCCTAACTCAATACACCTTAAATAAGTTAAATTCAATTTACAAAAATAAAAGTCGTGTTCACAAAGTACTTTCCCGCGTAAAATTAACAAACAAAGCGACATCAGTGATCGATGTCAGAATATTTTTTCTCGAATCGCCCCGAGATAGCCCCATCATGGTGCACAGGTTGTGCACAGTTAAGGCTTGAAAGTTGAAATAAATTCATGAGCTTATTATTGGTTTTATGGAAATTAAATTCGTTCTATTATTTTACAATAATAAATAATATTTTAAATACAAATTAAAGTCAATTATAATACAAATGGTCAAGATTTTTTTTTTTTATTGATTGCACTTTGTTTTTAAAATAATTTACCTGTTTCAGTTAACTTTTTCTGTTTTTTACTAGTTAAACTTGTTGGCTTGTGTTGATGAGTTTTTCTGCTGCAATGAACTTTTAAATCATGCTTATGAGCACGTCACTTCACCCGGCACCATTTGCAATATGCCTCTCCTTGACCTGCTAATATCAAATCAAATCGGCTACCTGATTTCAGCGGATAAAATAATATCGCCACTCGGTAAGGGAGATAGCCCCATTGGCGCTATATAGCCTCACCTGGCAACACTGAGCGTCAGCGTTTCAATATCACTTTGGATGCGTTGAGAATTTAAAGGTTCGGTTCAATTTATAATTGTGTTTCCTAAATATATTATATAAGTTTTCTATCAACAATATAAAAACAAAACATTAGCGTTTACACAAAACAGCCGATGTCGTCTATACAACACTCATTTGATCTGTCAAATAAATATCAATAAATTTGTCGATTGTCTTTCAATGATCTTACTTTAAATTATTTACTGTTTCGGTTCTATTGGTAGTTATGATAAATTTTTGGATTAGTAATTTTTTTGTTGAAGAAAAACTAGAAAATCTTTTCCCGTTATTGCGGGGTTTTCGGAATGGTCGAGTTCCCGTAGAATTTTCAGGATAAAACCTATGTTTTTTTTTTAATTCACAATGAAGTACTCTTAACCAACAACATATTTATTTATTTATTTGAATAAGGATTAATATTATTATGTTGATACAACTTAAACAAATTATTTCGACCAAATTAGGTACCATAAAAAACAGTTTTTGGGAGTTGATCTTAAAAGATAGACATATACTGTCCCGGACTGTTTTTTAGATCAGTAAAAGAGCTATTATTCTTTAATACATACATATTTTTTTTTGTATTTGAACCGTTTTCACGGCGCACGCAACGAAAGGCTTCAAAGATGAAATAATTTCTCCCGTTTTTTTACACATTTACCACTATATCTTTGCTCCTATTGGTCGTAGCGTGATGTTATATAGCCCACAGCCTTCCTCGATAACTGGACTATCCAACACAAAAAGAATTATTTAATTCGAACTAGTAGTTTCGGAGATTAGCGCTTTCAAACAAACAAACTCTTCAGCTTTATAATATTAGTATAAATTCGCTAAGACAATAGTACATTTAATATTTCATTTTAGTCAAGTGCTTTCAGATCTCAGATGATACTACTATATATTATATAACTATATATTCCTACTAAATATATCTATTTTTTAGATCGAATTCCTTGAAGTAGTTAAAGTTCAGTTATGTTCGACTAAATTAACTCAATTAAAGAAAATTTTAAGTTTCATAAATACAGTTCTTCTATATATTTTTCCAAGGTATTTATTACTATAGATTCTTGTAACTGATCTATTACAAACAATTCTTACAACACCAGGGGTCCTTTAACGCTAATTTTAAACTTAAAATAATACTCATCTATATTTTAAATAAGCTTTTACCTGGTACGTATTGAACTATATATTATTGAAATATATACGTATTGGACTATATATTGCTTAATTCGTCGTTAATTTGAGTAGATTGATTAATGCCGAAATTCTCGGATATTTAGCATAAAAGTAAAAGAATCGTTTAAACTTTTGTTTTTATTTATATTTAGATATAATTTTCTTCGAATATATCGACAACACGTCGTTTTGCCTTTTTCTTAAATATTCGTATAATGTACCTATAATGTCATGTTAAACGACATATAACTAGTATATAAACAGCATAAAATAATGAAACAACTAGCTATGACTAACCACCTAAATTTTTTTTTTTATGGAAAAGGGGGCAACCGAGTAGACGGCCTACCTGATGGAGGTAGTACAGTCGCCCATGGACATCCGCTACATAAGACATGTTGCGGATGTGTCACCACCCTTGATTTGGGAAGAAGGGGAGGAAAAATGGGAAGGGGAGGGAAAAGGGAAGGGTTAGGAAAGGATGGGAAAAGGGAAAGGGCAACCGGCTCTCTCACTCATAGAACGAAACGCAGCCATTAAAGGCTACTTCACGCCGATCTTCTGTGAGAGGGTGGTACTTCCCCGGTCGAGCCAGCCCACGTTCGAGCTGCAATCACTTGACCACAGCTAGGCTCTACCACCTAAAAATTAGAAATTTCTAAAAAAATAACAGCAAAAACTGAACGTTATTTAAAATAACGCAGGATAAAAGCTAAAACATAATAAAATACATAGTTTCTTCAAAACTTCATTGACATAAGTTAACTCCGTCTCTTTGTGCCTTTTATAACATAATATTGTCGCACAAAAACTAAATACAGATAGATTGGGAGTAGATTCTTTTTACTTTTTCCTATATGAACTGTGTGACCTTCGTCAATAAAGTGTTGATAAATATCGGGACATTGTTTAAAACTCTTTACATTGTTACCCAGCTTTTGAGAGCTTACTTTTTTAAACCATTACTTTATTGGTTGTAATTTTCTATATACTCGATAAAGTAAGGAACATGTGCCGTTTTCGATTAAGTTAAATAAAAGTATGCATCATGGGGATGAAAAACTGTCATATAATAACTTTGACACCATTTTCCTTTATAACTTTATAGATGGCGTAAGTAGCTCTGAAATTGGTTTGACAATTGACATTAGGACAAATTTTAAATTATTTCAGTTGTTCATTTGCCATTGTTTACTGTGCTGTACGTTCTTTTTCAAACATTTGACCCGGCTTAATATATCATTGACTCCTAAGTCCTATTTCCACGCTTTTGACGATCGAGTATCGACCCCGTTTTTTCTCAATTGGACTTTGTTTTCTGCGAGTACGATCGACCCCGGCTCTTCTCATTTGGATTTTGATTGCAAACCACGAATTTGGATTATCGATAAGTTGAAAAAATGCCACGAAAATCGGCTATTAAGTGTTACTTTCGGTGTGCGACTAAAGGTACTTATTTAGTAAAATCTAAAAAAATATTATTTGTCGTATATATGTATATACAATCAATTACTACTCTTGTTACATCAATTTCAACCGTTACAGTTTATTGACTTCTAATAAAAAACATTTCAGGTCCTTTTCATCAATTTCCTAAACCTGAATACCCAAATTTGGAGAAAATAATTCAATGGAAAAATATTTTAAATGAAGACATGATACAAAAGGAAGATTCTTACATTTATAACTATATAAGAATATGTGATGATTATTTTGAACAGTTTTACCATTCTTCAAGTAAACGACTCACTCAAAATGCTGTATCAACACTATACTTAAGTAAGTATCTAAAGTAAGCAACTTCCCAAGTAGTTATAGGCACACAATACATACTATTAATATAAAAAAACTATAAATAATTAATTATATTTTATAACTATAGATGATAATATACATTATTATTATTTTACTTTACAAATTGGTATTCATAATTAAAAATTAAAAACAAAAAAAAATGATTTAATTGAATATAATGAAATAGGTATACAAGTCATCTTAACATTTTTATATACTTACATGTGGTTTGATAGATTTATAATGTGAGGTCTTTATTACCTTTTTTATCTAAATAAGGGAAAGTTCCTACAAACAGTATTGAAAAATAACTACTTGTGTCACTTCTTTACATCGGTAAAACAAAAACAAAGTGTTCTAAATATGCAGAGATTATAATTTCACTGGATAACTACAAACCAAAAAAAGTTGTTTATAGTTTTTTATGTAATATAATAATGGCAGTGTTTAATTCAGTAAAAATTACAAGTCTATTTACATTCAATCAGAAACTCTAAAAGAAACGAGGAAGAAAGATACTTGATTGTGGGCCGGATTTGTAAAAATTTAGCAAAAAAGTCTGCTTGCTCTAGAATAGGACTATTTGCTTTTATTTGAGACAGCAGGTTATAAGACTCTCTTATTTTATATATAATATAGTTAGTTTTTGAATTTAATTGTGGATTTTGTAGTGCTGTTAATAAACTTAAACTATCTGTTATTATAATCCACTTTGGATGAGTCTGTTTTTGAATGTGCTCCATAGTTGTATACACAACTATAGATTCAGCGGAGTATATGCTTGTGAGTGAATTCAGCCTATGACCAAATCCACCCTTGATCTGACCATCATAGACAGTTATAGAGACTGCTTCATTGTTCCTAGACCCATCTGTATATATCTGATGATATCCCTGCCACCTATCAAGTTCCCTATAAATGTCTTCCTTATACTTTACAAGACTTTTGACTGCAATTTTAATCTGAATAAATTTTGATTCTTATAACCCAGAGTAACAAGGCCATACCTTGCTAGAAAATATATTGTGTTTATTAGAAATTTGTTCTGTTTCAGAAAAGCCTTGAAACACATGAATTAATATTGGCAGTCCTGTTAATAGTGTCCCTCAGTTTAACAAGAAGTGGATGGTTACCAATGGAGAGCAACCTTGCAAAAAATGTTGATTGTAAGTATTTAAACCTAAGTGCTAATGGAGGTATATTACATTCCACCTGCATTGACACTATGGGAGTAGTTCCCATGGCACCCATTATAATACGCAAACATTTATTCTGTATCTTTTCTAATTTATCTACTATAGTTCTTACCCCTGCAAAACAAAAAAAAAGCATATTCAAATTGACTCTTTACTAATGAATTATACAATGTTAATAGAATCCTTGGATCAGCACCCCAATATGTGCCTGTTAAAGATTTTAAAACATTGCAAGCATTTAAGGCTCGAGATTCTAGAGTTTCAGCATACTTATTGCATCTAAAATTGTTTGTAAAAATAACACCTAAAAACTTTACAGAGCTCTCTACAGACATTACATTATTATTGAACAAAATATTTACATTCCCATTTCTAATTCCATTTTTTGAAAAGACAACACCTTTACTTTTTTTGTTGCCGACCTCCAGCCCAAGGCTATCAAAATAGTTCTTTAGTCTTTGGAGAGCAACATTGAGGACTGATTGTACATTTAAAAAATTAGCAGTATCAGAGCAATAAACAACTAAATTAGTATCAGAGCAATAAACAACTAAATCATCTGCAAACTGCAGATTAGAAACTTCACACCCCAGAGTTAAATTTAGCTGATGTATGAATAGGATCAAAAGCGATGGGCTCAATACACCACCCTGTGATACACACCTACAAGAATATCTTGGACCAAATAACTGATTGTTGACCTTAACAAACACCTTTCTGTAGTGCAAAAAATTAAAAATCCAATTTACAACTTTTCCAGGTACCCGAAGTAATAATAATATTGGGGATAATTTGTTCAGATCTACATTATTGAAAGCCCCTACAATGTCAAGAAAAAACACCAACTAGTACTTTATTCTCGGAATGAGCATCGTGGATATCAAGACAGAAATGACATAGACTCTCACAAGCAGAACGGCCACAATGAAAGCCAAACTGATAGTAAGGTAAAACATTATTACTTTCTATGTGAAAAATTAGTCTCTGTTTTATTAATTGTTGGAATTTTTTTCCAACACATGAACTCAGTGTAATAAGGACGTAAGAATCAGTCAAATTAAAGTCTTTGTTAGGTTTTAATATTGGTACCAAACAGTCAGTTTTCCAATCCTCTGGGACAATAGAAGACGTCCATAAACTATTTAATAAACTTAAAAAAATAGATAGAGTTTGAACATTTAAAAGTTTAAACATCCTGTAGGAAAGCCAATCCAGGCCACATGAAGAATCTTTCTTGAGGCTAAAGCAGATTTTAACTCTTGCATAATAAAACAACCGATCCTGTATGAATTATCACTATTTACTCCAAGAACATTATCTATACTTATCTGTTGTGAAACAGGATCCGGTGTGTATTTATATAAAAATGTTTGAACCCAATTGAGGTCAGAAAATAAGTTAGAAGTCGGAAAGCTTTTTTTGAATTTACTTATTTTAGTCCAAATGCGATTTATAGATATCAAACGATTTATTGATGAGCAGAATGCAGACCAACTTTTACAACGTTCTTCTTTTAAAGTGCGTTTTTTAAAGGCTTGTGCGCGTTTGATATTAATGTAATTTTTACTATTAAGACTAGTTTTGAAATTAATGTAGGCGTTCTTGCAGTCTTCTACTACTTTTGAACATTTATCATTCCACCAAGGTACTTGGCACCTTTTTCTAGGACGGTTATTATTACTATCAGTTGTGTTATGGTTTAAGCTGGGCCTGGAGTATTTGATTGCCAATAGAATAATTGAACAAAACTTTCTGTATGAGTCATGGAGATCACTATTGTCAACTTTAAAGTTCATTAACATTTTATTAACAATTTGTCATAACTATCCCAATTTACTAATTTCAGATTGCTGTGAAGAGGAATGTTGTTCAAGGGAATAGAGGGTTCATGTTGATCTCTTACGAGATTGAATTTTGTGATAGTTGGCAGATGATAACTGCCTAAAGGGTCCTGATGAACTTGCCAGTCACAAGAAAGAAATAAAGAAGAAGACACCATAGTTAAATATAGACTGTTTGGTTTCCAAATATGAGAGCCTATAGTTGTTGGTTGACCATTATTTAAAAGTATTAAGTCATATATGACCCATGTAATCCATAATAGCTCTGCCCCGAGAATCTATGCGACTACAACCCCAAAAAGTATGATGGGCGTTAAAATCACCTGCAATTATCAACGGTTTTGGAATACTGTACAATAAACGATCGAACTTCGCCCTTTCAAAAGCAGGAAAACTATTACCAGAATTGTAAACACTAACCAAAGAAATGCATTAATGTTTCACTTTAATAATAATTACTACATTTTGTAACGAATCATCATAAAAAGTATCTTGTTTAGAGAAATGTATACCGTTTTTAATTAATATTGCTACGCCATTATGATCATTACTGCAGTCATTCCTAATAACGGTATAACAACATAAATTAAATTGAATGTTAGGCTTGAGCCAAGTTTCTGAAATAAGAGCCACATGTATATTATTTTTGTATAAAATTTTTTTAAACTCAAGTCTGTTACTTAACAGACTGAGCGTTCCACTGTACAATATTTAAGATTTGGTGGTTGAATGTGACGATTTGTTATTTTTATCCTGTATGGTTTCTTTAATAGTTGAGCTAATAAATTGTGAACTAATACTTATATTTTGAGTTTTATTTAAAGTTATAACTTTTACTATAGATTCTGTTAATAATCATAGTTTCAGAATTTGATAGTATTGCTTGGATTACTTCTTGGGTATTTAATTTTTTATTAAGGGAGGGAAAATTTAATGAATCTTTTAACGTGTCAGCATATGACTTGGGTTTACTGTTTGCGATTTTCTTTTGTCTTATCCCTATAAGCACTGGCTAGAGATGGCAATGTGATTGCCATTACAATTAATGCACTTAGCTTTTTCAATGTTAACCTTGCATTCTTTGAAAGAATGCCCCTCTGTGCATATGGAGCATCGCGGTGAATTTTTACAAAACTTAGCCAGTTGATCATAGCGTAAACATTTAAAACACTGTTTTATAGGTGGGACATATGTGGAGACAGGCAGGCGCCACATCTTAATGTGAACATAGTTATTATTACGCTCTGAGTAGGTTGCAGTGTGAAGGTGTTATTTTCTCCTTTTACTTTACGCATTATGCGTCGGACAGAAATGACTTTTTTTGTTGTTAATATTACTTTTTATATTTTGTGATTGGATAGAAGAGTGGGAATCGAAGAGATAACTCCCGATAGTTCGGTGGCCCCTGCTGGTATTGAAGCTTTAAGTCGTTGTTCCTTTAGATATGTAGTATTTTCTAAAAAGGCATTTGCCAAATTCGCAAGTTGGAAAACAACACCGACCTTATATTTATTTATTTTTTTTAAATATTGTATACCTTTCACAGAGCGTATAAAACTAGTACTAAGCGACATCATGTCCCTATTATCGAGTGGGACATCATTAGTACTTTCGACAAATACTATGAATTCAGACTTGGCTTCCGCATCTTCAGGGTGTCGCCGACAATAATCAGCGACCCTAAAGGGAGCGAAGGCATTTGCATCCTGCAATACTGGCGAATCCTCGCAATCGAAATCACTGCTTGTGCTGAAAGGCAAGGACTCACCCGAATCCTTCTTTTTACGTTTTTTCACCATCTCTCCATATATACAATTACATATATACATATTAAGTTTTACTTCTTTACAATAAACTTAACAAAAAATTGCAAATTATAGTATAAAACTATTTAAAATAATTAAAATTTTCAAAAAGCCCGCGTCAACGTTTCAATTCCCGCGCTCTTTTCTAACCATCATAAACCATACATAATACACTATCTTAGAAAATATATAAACTTAACATCTGTCATTTGTCACCTGTCAAGATGACAGATGTCATAAATATAATACTTACTCTTGGTACTTTAAATTAAGTGAAAATGTATATTTTTAATATCTACATATTCTTAAGAACATATTTGAGTCTTAACACAAAAAAAATCTAAAAAATCCTCTGTCACAGAGGCCGCTAACACTTGCGAATAAATAAAAGTACTTATTAAAAAAACAATTAATTCGTAATTAAAGACTATTTTATATGTACTATGGACTTTCATTTGAGTATAGTGTAGGTATATCTGAGTAAGTGAATTTCAAAATTATTTGATAATCCACAAGTATTCCTAGAGCAGCACACCGCGGCACCGGTGTAATTGATACTTTTGAGGATTGGAGTAAGATTGAATAATTAGATTTATGTGAAATGTAATAAAAATATTAATTAAAAATTCATAAAATTATGCTGTTGGTTCCTGAAGTCCGTGTTCTATTGAAAAATATATTTTATTTCTCGAAAACAAAAATGGTGAAATATCAAATTAATTAAATAATTATATATATCGATAAATGTAAATGTTTATTATCAGAATTGAAAATGTGTTCATTATTACATATAGTTGATGCCTGATACAACATAATACCGTATAATGCATTGACTACTGTTTGTGGTTACAGATGTATGAGGTACACGCGTGCTATTCTAACATTTATTTTCATAAAATACTATACAATACTAGATGCTGTCAACTGTCAGGTCGTAGAACTGTTCAATAATAGTATTTTTTGATATCGTATTCAAACAGGGAATCTATTTTAATAAAACGTGTATTTATAAGTAGTGATGGTATGTTCTGAACGTACTCGTAAGTTCAACGGAACAGGAAGACATAAAGTGGGTGATTTTCTCCTCTGAAGATGGTATTAATCTCATACGACTTTATCGCTTTACCTAACAATTAGCAACCAGAGATGAAACTTCTCAGCATACCATGTATTAAACGTGCGGGTGCCGGGTTCATGGCATGGCTTTATTTGTATGTGTAATATGATTTACAATATATGTTTATTAAACGGTTTTATTTAGCTCACTCTTTGTTTTATTATTTATTCTTTTTTCATTTTTCATTTTTCTTGGGTCAAATTTAGTAATTCAAATTTCACCCTCTTCCTGTCAACCGATTAATCTGATTCTAATTTTGTATTTAATCAGATCTAATTTTGGATACACTTTGAATTTTGGTGACAATACAATTATGTTTATTCATTACTATTATAAATTCAAGATTGCGGCCTCTACAAAATGGCGGATAACGTAGGTTTTATCAATCCCATCAATATGGGTATCAATTGAAAGTGATCAACCAGTAGAATACAATTTACTATATAAAATTGAAATCTAAGATGGCCGCCGCTACCGAATGGCTGATAACATTTTTTAGAGGAGTTGGACTGCAATAAACTAACGGGCCAGAAACCTTGCAATAATGAAGCACAAATGAATTAAACAGAATGCGTAATAAAAACTAAAAACTAGAAAATAAAAATAGGTAAAAAAAACTTTTTAAGTTAAACGGTTTTACGTAAAACATACATTGCAATGTTTAAGATAAATGTACTAAAAACCCAAAAATAATAAAATAGATACAGTCGTGGGAATTATAAACATATGCACAGACTAGACTAAAATAAAAGCGTGGGGCATGGGTAGTTCCTAGACAAGATTTTAGATAGATAGATATTTCCAGTGTAAGTAGAATAAACACTCTCTGTTTTATACCTATACATAATATACTGTACTGTATTTTGAGCCTTAGCTTAAAATACAGTACAGTGCTAAACGTTAAGAACCTATCAAAAAACAATAACAGTTAGTAAAACACACTTTGGGCGTTTCTGTGTGTGTGGAAGAGAATTCAAGTGAAAAATTTATAGACATTATTTAGGTTAACTATAGAAAAACTGCTAGTCATCTCCCAAGAAATTGACTTACCAGCGACATCTGTTAGCGGATAGCTAAACTCAAAGCGGTAGTTCAATCGACAAAATCGACCAAGTAATAGTAGTACCACCACTCGCCACAAGAGGGCACTAATATTAAATATTATCAAAATCAAGAAACTTTGTTTACTATTATATTTTTAAGCGAAATGGAAGATATAAAAAACTAGTTAAAAGTTATTAAGTACTAACACTAGAATTATTACTAACAGTAATAGAAATATTAACAAATAGCGATAAATAATATACTCGTACTTACTGCTAACAATGATTCATATAATACTCAAAATTTGTGAGAAGTACAGGCTTTTTTTATTTCATTTTTATTTATTTATTTATTTATTAAAAACATTAACGCTGAACGCTGAAATGTAACTTTGGAACCTAAACAAAAGTACTTAGGAATGGAAATGATCAAGTAAGTATGTAGAAATAAGGGACATAAAAGAAAGTTTATTATTCTCAAAAACACAAAGCAAATCCAATACCCATTATATTTTCTTAACATGTATGTTTATCGATATTGGATACCATCAAACTGTGTTTGAAAGATCCCAAACAATGAATATGTAACCTGAGAGGAGAAAAACGTTCGAGGAATTTAAACCCACGGTCCTTGTGTATAAGGTGTTATATTGAATGAATTATTATTATGTTCATTCAATAAGGAGATCGTGCCATTTATATAACTTTACCACAGTAAGTAGTATTATTATTTAAATGTTTCGTATGTTTTGCAGATTAATGATAATATGGAAAGGACACAACTAAACAAATGTTGAGGCCAGAAAGTCTGTGTCATGATTATGAATAATAGAAAAATATCTCCTGAAAGTTACTTGAGAAATAAACAGAAAATCGGTGTTTCATTAAACCATATAAAACTCAAAGACTTATTTTATTTTACAGACCTATTATGTTTTATAAAATACAGGAAGACGGTACTTACAATAACTGATGTTGTTAATCAAAAACTGTATAGAGATATGCCATTATAGAATATTTGACGTTTATTTGAAAAAAATCTCAAATTGTTTATTGTTCAATAATGAACATGCAATTTAATTATTTCTTTGTGAACTGCTATAATTTTTCAATAAAAATGATGACTGAAGTTTGAATGAGAAGTATGATCCAGAAAACCAGATATTCTTACGACTCTTGCTATTAAAACAAATATTTTAATTTAGATGTTAAATTGATATACATATATAATTCATTATCTTGAACAAATTTGTTAAGATTAATGCTAAAGAGGCCCTATAACAGTGCAGTGACAAAATGCACGAATACATCTATTAACCCACAGGATAACATACTCGTGAGCATCCCATGGAACACTAAGATTCAGATAAAGTGGTTATTGTTCACAAATATTTAAACTTTTTTAAAAGCGGAACGTATAAACGAGAATGAAAAACTACAAATCCATTAAAAATCGTAACGAAAATATGCAAGATTTTGAAAACCTAAGTCTGAGTAAACCAAGGACTCAGTAAACGGCGCAGAAAAATTTAAAAAAGACACGCTTAACGTTGCGTTGGATAAGATAATTATGGATATAAATAAAGAAGCCAAACTTATAAAACCTAAAAAAAAAAAAAATTTAATGTAATTGCAAAAAAGAAATCTAGAACACATACATATACACTATTTTCCTATTTTCTTCCTGTACTTAACATATAACTACATCACTACAGAAAATAGTTTCTTGTCAAAATGGAAATTAGTTAAGTAATTAGTTAGGGCCCCTAAGCAGTATTAGCCCAGGGCCCCAGACATCTAAGATCCGCCCCTGGTGATAAACATGAATTCACGTCGAAGAGAACTATTGGAGCCCAGTCTAATGAGAGAAATTTTATTACCTAGAGATGATATTTAATTTTCTACACTATTACGAGCTACGTTGTCATTCAAGAAAGTTCTACAATTACACAAGAATGAGTATAGAGACATTCGATAATGTTTTACAGAAAATAAGAAGCATTCTGGCATCAAACATTTTCGGAAATCGTTTAAAATAAACGATATTAACTCTTCATTGTCAATTTCCATATTATTTTTTTGGTTTTCATAAGTAGTCTTATAGAATATAATTCACAGATTTCAGATTGGAAGGTAATTGGGAAATTTTTTAACCCAAAAGGTATTGTAATAAATTCGTATTGTCCAAACATGATTGAATTAGAAGCCTGTTATCAGAGCGTTTTGTTTAGACAACAAAAGTTGTTTTAAACCACTGTCAAGATTGGATAGGAGTACTAAACGTACGAATCGTATAATGTTGTAAAATTTTACAGTAAGCTTTTTCATTGTTACATTCGGAAAAGCGACAAGATTTTAGATAGATAGATATTTCCAGTGTAAGTAGAATGTTCTACGGCATTAGTAAAAGATAGAGTTTAGTCTTGTACCTACATGTACTTAACATGACATACAACCTTATAGTCGATAGCAATCAAGACGCTATTCCTCTTCCTCTTTATTCAAGTTAGAATATTGAATTAGATTAAATACGAATTTTGATCGATTAGAATTGAAAAAATAAGTAGAATGAACTTTGTGACAATATTCAGATATTTTGACTTTCTTATTTAAAAAGTGTAGATTTCTTTGCAATGAAATCTAATTACTAATTATCAAAAAACCAGCTGAATCTCATCCAGATAAACTGAAAAACATCAAATCCACCGGGACAAAGTGAAGTACACAAGTGAAATTGGAAAACTAGTGAAAAACTCATGAAATACTTTGCGACGTGTTAACGGCTCAAAATACATTACAGTGCTAAACGTTAAGAACCGATCAAATACAAACAATGAAAAACAATAACAGTCAGTAAAAGACACTTTGGGCGATTCTGTGTGTGTGGAACTGAATTCAAGTGAAAAATTCATAAAAATAAATAAAATAATAATTTGTTTATTTCTGTAACTTAAACCTAAAAACAAACAGATACAGCTAGGGAGCTCCTTTTAAGAAATGAAATTACCTTATGTTAGGAGTCCCCGCTCTTCCACAAAAGGAATCAAGAACATAAAGGTAAAAGTTAACATTATTTTACAAATTAAGAATAGTTTAAATAGGTCATATATAACTTAAATGTAGTTTGGTTCATATAACGCGCATGTGTGTGTGTGTGTGCGTGTGCGCGTGCGCGTGTGTGTGTGATAGTCAGTTGTAGTATTTAAATAATTAGATATAAGTCTTCAAATATTTATGCAATTATCTTCTATATATATAAAAATGAATTGCTATTCCTTAGTCTCACTCGAGAACGGCTGAACGGATTTATCTTATCTTAGTCTTAAAATGTTCGTGGAGGTTCAGGGAAGGTATAAAAGTTGAAAAAAATTGATTCACTTCTGGGAAAACACTATAAACAACCCTTTTCTATTTCCCATACAAAAGTTTTTTTTTGACATTAGATTTGACAACTAACTAATATGTCAATCATTCTGTTCGGTTGAAACCGGAAAAATTTAATAAATACCTATCAATACCTGGTTATTTAAGATGGAATAGAGTTCGCCCGGTTAGCTATACATATGTATATTACTCATGACGAAATTAACACGGACGAAGTCGCGGGCAAAAACTAGTTTCCAATAATTTTTCAGTTTCACTGCAATCCAATTCCTTTAAGTAGTCCTTTAACGTTTTTTTACAATTATACGTGTTCATACCAAAGATGTTAGCTTTAAGGTTCATTTTAGCATACAAATAAGTAGCTTGTCTTTTAAATTGATTTCATGAATTGAATTGAATTCATGCAGACATTATTTAGGTTAACTATAGAAAAACATCATCTTCCAAGAAATTGACCTACTAGCGACATCTGTTAGCGGATAGCTAACAGATGAAACCACGTCATAGTAGTACTACAACTCGCCACAAGAGGGCACTAATATTAAATATTATTTAAATGAAAACACTTTACTATTATATTTTTATGCGAAATGGAAGATATAAAAAACTAGTTAAAAGTTATTAAGTACTAACACTAGAATTATTACTAACAGTAATAGAAATATTAACAAATAGCGATAAATAATATACTCGTACTTAGGGAGCGTTCAAGTATTACGTAACGCAATTTTCGAAGATTTCTGACCCCCCTTCACCCCTCGAATAAATAGAGTTATAAATAGTAACAGGACTTTCTTTTATATACATATATAAATGACTTAGATTAAAACGTAAGAAATAAATTTGGCGTTAATTTCCATTTTCAATAATAAGTTTCATTGTAGAGTTGTTTTTCTCCTTGCGAAGGTCAAAATAAAGATGATTCATATTGAACATAATTTAATTATAATTTATTCAATAATACAAGTTTAGGAATATAGTCTTATGGTACATACATCACAATGATACAGTCAAAAAATATAAAAATGACTATACATAGTACAACCTCAGTGAAGCACCGTTTAAATAAAATATTATAAATTAGGTAAAAATGTTCTCCATTTCTTAAAATAACTTAGAGTACAGTTTTTTTGTAATTTTTTATACAAATTTTCAGTCCCACGTAGGTCTTGTTTTTTTTGCTAAGCATAGTGTCTTCCGGTGATATGTGTATCGGATTTGTAAAATCAATTTCTATATTCTCTGGTATCGTTTGAAAGTATGCGCTCCCTCTTGTGTTATCTGAAAAGTGTTTTTATTTATTAGATATTTATTGACCATTACAGTTCTTATATTTGTTTCTATAGAAAAAGTAAAATTGACATTTTGAAAAGGCTGAGGGATAAAAATTCTTCAAATTATTGGAGTAAAAAAGGACTACATGAATTTTATGCAAGCCTTGGAAATACCTCCCTTAATTTCAAAATAACAAAGTTATTTATTTAATAATTATGTATTTTGTTATTAATTTTTGAATTTCCCCCCATTTTTGTCAGCCCGCCATATTTAGTTCACAAGATGTCACCAAAATAATGTTAAACCAAATCTTGTTAATAGTTACATAAAAGACCAATAAAAGAATCATTTACGAATTACACAAAAATCTTCTAAATTTTGTATATTTTAATGATCCTATTAAAAAGTGCCCATTCATTTAAAGGTATAGCAAAATGCATAATAAAACCAAATAAATACGTTAGAGTTCCTATTTTGTAATTGATACTGTTCTAAGACTTATTCATATTACTGTAAAAGTTCAAAGTTTGTTGGACGATGTAAACTTGTAATACTCGTATTAATAGTCAATGTTATATAGTTACCAGTTAAGTTGAGCCTAGCTATGATATCCTCCAGGTGTTGTCTGTGTAGGGTCGTGCTGACTGTGAGCCGATCACGATAAAGACTGCGACGATGACGGACGGAGCCGCGCTTCAAGAGAGGCAGAGTGAACACCGTCTCGGATGAAGGAGTTAGATCCGAACCGAATTCCTATAGAACATATATTAATATAAATATAGTAGTTGTGGAATGTTATGCCAATGTCATACGAAGTTATTATACAGTGTGTGTACGATATACAATAATTATATGGATTGAATTTAAAATGTTATTAAAACTCTGAAGTCGTGATCTAGCCGAAGATGGATTGCGCTGTTTGGATTTACATTGAAAGGTTCACTTGGTAGGAAAATATATTTTTTTGCGTATAATTTGTAATGTTTGTAGTTTTCATGTCTCTTTTATAAGAAATGTTAATATTTGAAAGTTTTAGTCGTATATCTCTTTTTAGACAACTTTTTTTATACATTTTACTATAATGTGCCTTACCGTTCAGAAACACGAATGCTTATAATGAAATGGCTTAGAAGGGAATTTAGAAAGAAATGGTCAGAATAGACCGTAATTTATTCCCCATATATATCTTACCAGACACTTCCCACTGACGCAGTACGAGTTGTTCCCGCCGCACGAGGTGCCAGGTAGAAGCGATGAGACACACGCTCGTCTTGACACGGCACGCGGCACGGACGGTCCGGCTCCTCTGTGAACACATAATATATATATAATAGTAGGGGAGACAGATAATCAGTGGTGGCTCAGTGGTTAAAGGGCCCGCCTCTCGTCGCCGAGGGCGCGGGTTCGATCCTGGCCCGGGCAAGTACCAATGTGATTTTTCCGAATTATATGTACTTTCTAAGAGTATTTAGACATCACTGATTAATGTTGATTCCCAAAAGTGGGTTGATGTCAGGCAGGCGGCCGGTCGTAAAAACAAATAGCCAAAAACTATTCACAACATGTAAGGCAGACCCTGGCTATAGCTGGGAAATTGCTAGGTAGAAGAAGAAGGAGAGTAGGGGAGACTGGGTAACAGTGAAAGAAGTGTTACTCCGTAGTTTATGACAAAGTGATACATCTTTGAAATTAAATGCTAATGCAAATATCTAATGTCTAAAATACATTTCATTGCCTGTGTTATACATATTTACAAGGTATATTTATTGATAAAGTGAATTAAAATTCAATTTCCTATGATGATTTTGCCTCCATATTTTTTATAACATTGCAAATAAAATTTTCTTTATATCTCTTATAATTTGAACACAATTTATGCCTATATTTATAATATAATAATATACAGGGTGACTGGTGAATTACTATCAATATTTAAGGACGTGGTAGTTGACGATCATATATGACAAAATAAAAATTAATATAACATAAATATTAATAAACTTCTAAGTAAAGTTAACCAAAAGTTATGTAATTAATTACGGATCGCGTGGATACCCTAGCTGCGTTATCGACACAAAACAGTTATGTACGTAGGTATATGTAGTTATCGCGCGGTAGTTTACCTACATCCAAACGCCGCGCGCCGCCGCGTGTTAGACCTTAGATAAACAAAAATGATCCAATTCCCTTCATACTTTAATCCTGGCTTAGGACAGGCAAAAATACCAAGATATTTCTTTCGTTTAAGCAACCAATTTATTGACTAGGTAAATGGTGTGACCTTGACACGAAAAATAATATGAACTGTTTACCTATCTTGGTATTTCCGGCGTATTTAAAAATGGAATCATTCTTATTTACAACAATTGTCAATCATTAAACTACCTATTTACCTACATAACTACACTAACCTTAACAAATGTTCAAAGCGAGCTCCTTCTCGTGTGATACACAGTTCGGCACGTTTACACATATTGTCTTTCACACGATTTAATACGAATGGGTCACTTTTAATAGTTTCGAAAGCACTATTGATTTTTAATTTCAACTCCTCTCTGTTGACATACATTGTAGCATACACAAGACGTTTCCTTGGGCATGTGTTGGAACACGGAACTGTCCGAAGTCTCGTAATCTTTGATTAGCGTTTAAGATGACGCTGGCCGTAGGTACTCGACGATTGGGGAACATCTCCCGGTACAAATTGATTGCGCCCGGCAAGCTTTCATTTGCACGCGCATACGCATGAACCATGTCCAGGTATTCTGCATTTGTGTATTGAAAAGCCATATTTAATTACTAATAAGTAATAACGGGTCACACGCACACACGACAGATTATTATTAGGTATACGCGTAAGATCGATCGCTAGGCGCGCGCGCGGGAAGAAGACGAACGTACGGACCTTACGGCGGCGCTCGCGCGACTAATAGCCGACTAATGGCCCGCTAGCCACGGGGCGGGGGTTGGGGAGTAGCGACACACTGGCGCCGGCAAGGATGAGTACGTATCCAAACTTTATTTATTTATACGGAAATTTGGTCAAAAATTAAGTACCTATTTTTTTTACATAATTCGAATGAGAATCATGTACCGAGTATGCTCCTTAAATATTGATAGTAACTCACCAGTCACCCTGTATAACACAATTTATTGACAACCCCATTTTGACAGGTTACATCTAGTAAATTGAAAAAAAAAGCTTTATGTGTGCCAAATGTATGCAACCAAGGATATATAAAATTTGGTCGCATTACCTTACAAGTGACGTATCGAGGGATATATACGATCAAAGTATAAAGTGGTGCATCGTGGCAAACGTGCCGTATTAAACGCTATAGTTTCCATTTGGTCGTCTTATAACAAGAACGAATAATTTGGTAGTCGGTCATTTGACATGACGTTTAATAATGCGTTGTTAATTTGTCATCTTGGGACGTAAACATTTTATCAAACATTTATAATTTTGTAGGTTGGTTAGTAAATGCTGTGTTTAGATTAAACAAACATTGATTGGTGAAACTGGGTCTTAGAGTATTCTTATTATCTTTTGAATTAACAACTTTAATGATTAAATATTTGTCGAACATATCAATAAATATTACCTTTGGTGAAGCTTGTCTCCCAACCCACACATAGATGGAGCCACTGACTGTGTCAAGAGTATAGGTGTCCTGAAAATATTATTAAGTAATTAGACATCAGTCGAGATTTTAAACGTTAAACATTCTACGCTCCTGGAGAGGGAATAGAAATAGACGGATCGAGAGTAAATGAGTGGGTCAATTAATTATTAATCCTAAGCAATGTTTATAAAGTTTTTCTTAAAACAATATAAATTCACTAACAATTTGTTTCTACGCATTCCTGCTTCGAGCTTTGATTCCGACATTACGAAGTTTCACTTTTTCCACTTAGAGGGACTCCACGCTCTATTTTTTTCACTTCATTTTTGTATATATCGAGATTGTCGACAAGGGAGCGTTCAAGTATTACGATATTCAATTTTTGCACATTTTTGACCCCTCTTCCCCCCTTCCATCGTTTTTCTGTACCCCCCTCTGCCCTTCTCTAAACGTTACGTAACAGTCAAGTGATCAATGTCATCCTACAGTCGTAAAAAACGATGTTATAGTTTGGTACAGTTTTAATCTACCAAATGAAACAAGATCATTGATATAAATGTCTTTGAAGAAATCACAGTATGAACTCTAGGAATATTGAGCACTGAACCAATATTAAATGACGTACAATGCAATCTAGGTATTCCCCGTAAAATACAAACTAAGAGGTTTACAAACTTGCGAGAACAAATTAAAAATGTGTACATAATGTAACGTATATGAAAAGGGTTGGCTGTTTGGGGATTTCAATTAATTATTTTATTTAGAACGAATGCTACGTATAACGTAACCTCTTGTAAGAGAGAGAGACCTCCCGCCCCTGTTTTACGTAATACTTGAACGCTCCCTTATCAACTAAGTTTTAATTTAATACTATATATAACTTACTTGGTGTTTCAACTGGTCCGACAGGTAGGGACCAGTGAGAGGTGTTGTTTTAAATTTGCCAGAACTATCTGACACCTCCGATAAAACAACTGAACGCTCTTCATTTTTCTCGAATGTCTGAAAATATGTTCAAATTTTTTAAAAACCACTATATAATATACAATCATATACATAATGTAATAGTTATCAGTTTATTATAAAATAATTAAACAAAACAAACATTTTATTTTAGGAGAAAAGAAAAAACAAACGCCTTATAATTTTTTAAGCGTATAACGACGATAACTGCTATTGCTATTAAAATCTATCAGACGCTTCCAAAATAATAATATCCCTACTAATATTATAAATGAGAAAGTAACTCTGTCTGTCTGTTAGGCTTTCACGCCTTAACCATTGAACTGATTTTAATGAAATTTGGTACAGAGATAGAGTTGACCTTGAGAAAGAACGTAGGACAGTTTTTATCCCAGACTTTTGAAAGGCTCTGTTGGAAACGCAATATAACAGAGTTCCACGCGGGCGAAGCTATAGGCGGAAAGCTAGTTACTTGTATAATGTATAATATATCTTGCTCATGTGTATTTGATTTAGTTGTAATATGCAGTTCTATTACCTGATCATCTCCACCCACAGTTTCATCAGGAACCAGATTTTTAGATCCAGAACCCAGTGTGGTAAAGAATTTGTCGACATCTACGTCACTTGAATATTGATCTGAAAGGTAAGAGTAAATTTAAACTATTTTATTTAATTTACATAAGTGTTTTTTGTTTATTAGAAGTTATGGGACGGAATCATGGTTTTATGGGAACATTTTTTTATGCTATGTCTTCATTCGCACTGGAATCGTTGAATATTTACCAATGACAACGTTTTTTATTTGTTGGACCAATTATAATCTTGATTACTGTGTGGAAACATGACGGAGTTTGTCGAATGGAACAAAGGTGTTTATATTATTATTATTTTAAAGAAGACTCAAGTCATAATCTTTTCGACACTTTGTATGGTATAGTTGAAATAGATCTTGACCTAGGTAACATTTTCAACCTACATATTAAATTAACAGTGTTTTATTAATAAATCTTGTTTAGAGATTTTTAAAGATTGTTATTGATAGTATATTTACGATGTATGTGTGTTTGTCATTATAGCTATGTAACAGATCAACCGATTTCGATGTGGTTTTTGTCATTTTAAAGCCTTTTTTTTGGTTAACCTCGGTTTAGTTGTGCAATGTATAATGTTGATTGTAGATGTAGAATAGATTTTAGAATAGTAACATAGAATGTAGATTATCTTTACCAAGTGATGTAAAACATTTTTGACGTATGATTAGTTCATTAAGTCATTCGTGACAGTGTCATTGTGAAATGATAAATTAGGTCTCTATGTTTATTTTTTGTTGTTTTATAATACTTACTCTGACCACTATTTAATATATGGTATATATATATGTACACCCTATATGTACATACCTATACATATATTAAAGCGATGACGTTTGGTTTGTTCTACGAGGGAAAGTATTTGTTGACGCGACTTGTGTGTTTGTAAAATGAATTCAACTTATTTAAGGTGTTTTGGTTTAAGATAATTAGGTAGTTTGTTCTAGTTGAAGTTTGATTTGTTATTTTATAGTACTGGCTTTATAAGACATCTATATCTTTTAATTCTTTTGTACTGCTGCAATAATAACCTTCTTCTCTCACCTGTCTAACTCTTATGTTCTTCTTTCCTTGGACCTGGAACAGTTGTTTCTGGCCTCCAGGGTTAGTGATCACGTGGTTAAACCCAGAGTCGTGACCTCCGTCCAGATAACGAACAGCTGGAAGGTCAAGGGCAAGTTCAGGTTAAAAAACACTAACAATTGGTCATAATTTCGCAAGTATTCAAGCTAGGAATGGTATATAGCTGGTATATATTTTTCGGTGCCATTTTCAGCTTGTAGCCAGAGTTTTTCTTATACATAATGTTCATAATTTCAATAATCGTGAACTTATTGATATTGGGAAGCCGTTTTTTGTATAAATCATGTATTTTGTATTAACCAATAATCATGTTTTATATAGAAAAAATAGGTAAAATAGGCAATCTTGGCTTCGATTGAACTTTTCTGAATATAAAGATATATATGTATTTTAATTAATTTCATTGTTGTTAGTACTATTTAAACCAAAAACCGTACATTGTTTAGTTGCCTCAATATCTCACTAGATGAAGTTACTGTCTATGCAACTATCTGTCATTACATTTGTCCTCTTCGCTGTGTTTTCATTTAAACTAAATCACATTTTATTTAATAAATCATATATTATTGCCTAATAAAATTAATAGTTCGCTGTTCTTTCATTTTAAGACATTAATTAACATATAGGTATATAATGTTCAAATAAAACTAATATTTTGTTATACTTCGCGTATTTTATTATTTTAACTACATACTATAGACGTTTCGGTTACTTTGCAACAACCGTGAACATTAGGACGAGATGAGAATTGAATGAGAATAATAATAATAAAATACGCGTAGTAATCCGAAAATATTAGTTCCATTTAAATGAATACTCAAAAGTCTTAAATCTGAAATATATCATCATCATCAGCCTATCAGAGCCCACTTCTGAGTAAAGGCCTCTTCTCATATGGAGACAGAGTATTAATCACCATTCACCACACTTGCTTCAAACTCATAATTTGATACAAGTCCATGTTTCCTCACGATGTTTTCTTTCATCAGTCAGTGATGTCTAAATACTCTTAGAAAGTACATATGACTCGGGACATCACATTGGTAATTGCCAGGTTTCGAACCCGCGCTCTCGTGCATGAGATGAGGGCATTAACCTCTAGGCCACCACGACTTTCATGTTATATAGTAATCATCTCTATAACTAACTGACCTCCATTCTTAAAGTATCCCAGGAACTGTTGGCTCTCATAACCCATGGACTCTCTGTGTTGTATAGCTTTACCGTTGAATTTATCATCAGGACGAACAGAGAGTATAGCGGCTGCACCAGACTCATCTTGAGACGACTGGCTGCCGATCCAGTAATGGATATCAAAGGATAGATTCTTCTTTTTATCTGATGTAGTCTGAAATATATATACATGTATTATATAGTATATATATAAAAGAAAAGTCGTGTTAGTTACACTATTTATAACTCAATAACATATACGTATATGGATGAACATTGGTGGAGAGATAGATTAGAACATAGAAAGGACATAGGATATTTAATATTGTTCGATCGAAAAAAAAAACTTAATAAATTCCACTATCTGGTTATTGACGGACTCTAGAGCGGAATAGAGTTCTCCCGGTCAGCTATACATATGTATATTACTAATGAAGACATTAACACGGACGAAGTCCCGGGCGAAAACTAGTATATATTATAGAAGATTACTTTAAAGATAATACATGAATCTCCTTTGTAGAATTTTTCATGTTCTGAGTCTGGTACGGCGACTGGGTCGAAGTTCTGAAATCAAAGAATATTATATATTACTAGCTGACCTTGCAAACATTGTTATGCCATATAAAAAAATATAGGTTGGTGATAAAAAAGTAAAAATTTTGGGTTGTTTGTACTTTTTATAGCTACATTAAAAAATAAAAATAATAAAATTCGTCGAAAGTAAAAAAAAATCAAGGATGAATAACCCTTATGACTTAGAGGTATGAAAAATAGATGTTGGCCGATTCTCAGAGCTATTCAATATGCTCTCAAAATTAGTATCTCATATTGGACTTTAAAGAATAAGTAATACAAAATATCCAAACTTTAATTTCTTATATATTACATTGGAATAAAGTATCTTATCTAGTTTTTACATGAGAGGCTACTTAGAACCGAAAGTTCTATGCTTTAGAAAATAAGTTGTGTCTTATCGCTCTGGGATCTTACTCTATTATATAGAAATGAATTTTTAGTTCGAATTATCAAGTGCATAAAAATGTATTGATTTAGTGCAAAATATAAAGAGATTTTGAAAGGAACTCGTGATGACCTTGAATTATAAAGAAGTTCAAATTATCACAGTTTGGAACTGTATATATGTTTGTGTTACACATAAACATTCGCTTATATATATTACATATAGATGGAGCAAAACAAGTTTTACTTCAGCCATGAGGTCTTAAACACATTGTTTTTAATTTGTTTTTTAATAAATTAGTATTTGTATTACATGAAAATGCTGGCCGATAATTATAAAAGCTAAATGCTAAAACTACATTTAATAGAATTTTTGAGTGTACATACCATAGAATGATAACTATACAAAGGAAATCATTCTTTTTGGGCCTTTTTTAAAAGTGCCGGCCAACAAAAAAAAATGGTACATATTTGTAGAACTAACCATTTGGAACAATAGTTAATATGGCGCAAAAGTTGTAGGATCCAAGATATAGAAGTCATTCAAGTTTCAAGATTCATCATTTTGGTACTTTATTTTTTTCTGAAAGTGCCAGGAAACATAAAATAATGATTGATATTGCTAGAGTTAAGCTTCTCAAGCAAATCATAGCCATAATCTGTTAGAAACCTGTCGTTTTTATGTAATACTAGCGAACCCGACACACGTTGTTCCGCCGAGTATCTGAACGCATGCAACACATTTCTTGATGATTTTATTATTTGTCTAACCTAATATGTATATCGGGGTGCCATTTTTATATATTAAAAAAATGGGCCTAGAAGCACTTTTAACTGATTTTGTACCATTTCATGTCGGATTTGATCATATGACGCGAGAGCAAGTGGCGCAGAGGAACCTCATAGTGCCAGAGCGATAATTTGGTAATCCTGATAGTCCGATTGAAGAAAGAAAGGCCATCTCTATACTTGATGGCACTTACATATATTTACGGAAGAGCACTAATTTCTTTTTTCAAAGAAAATCTTATAACAACCATAACTTTCGAAATCTTTTAAAGCCTTTTTTAAATATTTGTTGCAATGGAACCATAATAGCGGTAGATGGCCCATCGTTGCAACAACCTCCGATGCCCAGATTTTAAATGATGCACTGAATAATGTATTTCACTGGTTTTACCGGCCTGGTGACATTTTTATATTAGACCGTGGTTTTAGAGATGCTATAGAAAATCTGGAGTCATGCGGTTATGTACATGCTCTGCGCCACTTGCTCTCGCGTCATATGATCAAATCCGACATGAAATGGTACAAAATCAGTTAAAAGTGCTTCTAGGCCCATTTTTTTAATATATAAAAATGGCACCCCGATATACATATTAGGTTAGACAAATAATAAAATCATCAAGAAATGTGTTGCATGCGTTCAGATACTCGGCGGAACAACGTCTGTCGGGTTCGCTAGTATTACATAAAAACGACAGGTTTCTAACAGATTATGGCTATGATTTGCTTGAGAAGCTTAACTCTAGCAATATCAATCATTATTTTATGTTTCCTGGCACTTTCAGAAAAAAATAAAGTACCAAAATGATGAATCTTGAAACTTGTATAACTTCTATATCTTGGATCCTACAACTTTTGCGCCATATTAACTATTGTTCCAAATGGTTAGTTCTACAAATATGTACCATTTTTTTTTTGTTGGCCGGCACTTTCAAAAAAGGCCCAAAAAGAATGATCTCCTTTGCCTTTTTAACATCGATTATGCGAATTTACGAAAAAAAAAAATGAGACTAATTTTGAATTCACATAATAATTACCGTATAAAAATCTTAAGACTTTTAAACAATATTCGGGGGCTAATGTACAAATATAAATTACTATAGATACTTCGCAAATTACGTCAATTTATATTTAGAACGTTGTAGTTCCTCTGTAACCAATGTAATTTAAAACAATTATCATGTAAAAAAATTACCAAAAATGCCGTTACAAGAACGACAACAAATTGCTAACGAAATTAGAATATTCATTTTGTCAGTACATAATTTGTTTTCGTTGATGTAGTCACGAAATAATATGTTCAAAACAAGAAATACAAACAAGTGGGCTGTATGTAATTTAAATTGAGTAAACAAAAGAATGTATTTGATAACGGCAGACACTTAAAAAGAAAACATAAGATTTATAAGATACTTTGTAGGCTTTCTTTTAATAATAAAGATATTCGTATTTGGAAAATACAAAACACTCACTGGGTAGCTCTTCTTTTAGAAAAACTTTCACAAAACGCACAAAAAGATCTAACCGCGGCTAGTTGATAGGATCATACGAATTAGTGATGAAATTGTCACTTCGCTAGAACTTCCATACTTTATAATTTATATCTAAAAAACACTGCGCGCTATAACACTATTATTAATTAACTCATTTAACATACATTAACAATTACATACTTAAATAGCGTACACATTTTGAGTTGTTGCGAAAACAAAAGCAAGGTAATTTTGTCAATGCCAGTAAGTAAAGTAGTAAGTAGTTATATAACGACACCTAGTGAGTAATCCTATTTAAATTTGGGTGTACAAAAAAGGTTAGCAATACGTATAAGATGCATGTTGAAAAGAGATGGGTAAAGGAAGTTATCATCAATTTGAAGTCGAATAATATTTTTTATTTTTTTACGTTTAAACTGTAATGCATATTATTTATTTTAAAACCATAATTTTAAGGGATCTTTAAACTGCTTTAATTTTTCACAACTAGTTACAGCGCTTTATGTAGGTAATAATAATATTTGGGTGTTCAACGTAATATTGACAAAGTTATGTCATAAGGTGTCTACTTTGCATTCAATATTTTCATTCTCTATGTTCATACTTTTTAAGAAAAAATAATATAATAGTATTGACAATTATCCTCAACGAATTTAAAGCGTCTAAAAAAATAATGTTAAATTAATTACTAATTGATAGGAAATTATTATATGTAGTTATAAATCTAAGGTTATCTGTGCAATATATGTTTTTTTTCTTATTTTTAATTTTAGTCTTTCGGTCGGTTTATCTTAATATTTTTTTTGTGGATAAAAATGAATAATGGCTCTTGATAATACCTCAGGACCGCTTCGAAAACTAAAACTGCACCAGTTTGCGATGCTACTGCCAATTTGGTTCCATCTCCACTCCAGGCTAAAGATCGCGCAGCATACAAATTAGATATATTTAAATTTTAACGTGGATAATTCCATACTTCCGGATTCCTTTATTTCACCGATCAAATAACTATCAAATACACCGAATGCTACTGTCTAAAACAAAGGTCTTCGTCACTTGTAGGTCCCAAAAACATTATAGTGAATTGTTTTTATTTTGATTAATGATTATGATTATAATAACTGACCTGACCAGAAGGACTAAGAGCATCTGATATGATATCCCTTCTATCAGGAGGTAAGTAATGTTGGTTCTAAACTTCGCACTTGTGCTCCTCTCTACATTCTTGATTCTATAGTGTCCAAGCTTTGAATGATAAACGACTTCCTATCCAATTTTAAAACTATCTTTTTTTTTTTTAAATTTAAAACTGCAATTTTAAAATTAGGCAAGCGAGGCCTTAGGTCGTACGCTGGTAGTGATGCTGTGGCAGCGATGCGGAGGATTTGAACACAACCTCGCCCTGGGAGGAGCGTCTATATGTAATGTATGTGTCTATATGTAAAAGGTTGACGTGTTTAATCCTACCTAAGTATAATGTTTTAAGTCATTTTGTTATAATGATTCACTAATTCTTATGTGTTCTACTTTATATTGTTTCTATTTAAGTAAAGAATGTATTTTATTATAAGGGAGCCGTCGCCGGAGCGCCACGAGTACTAGCACTCCACGCCGGCTCAACACAGCAAGTCCTGATATTACAAGGCCTAGTTATTGACGTTCTGATGATGCATGGCCTAAACAAGATCGTGTCCATGCTATGCCCCATAACGATGGTACAAAGACTATTCGTTTCTTATTGTGCTCATCTAATGTGTATTGAAAGTCGTTACTTTACGTATTATAAATGAAAATTATTTTAGAAATATTATAATATCGATGCAGTTACAATAATTAACCGATTTTATTAAAATGTTATTGCTTAAATATATATTTGCTTTCAACAGAGTTTATAGAATTATATGAGGAACTACTAATTGACGTTCTGCTCGTATATGGCCTATCTATTCGCATTTTCAAAATATTAGAAAAAAATGTAGTTTAACATATCCATATATGTATATGTATAAAATATATTTATATAAACAAATATTAAATATATCAGCAGCCAGTGAGCTCCCTGATTATAGTACACACAGTGAGGATTCAATATACAAGGGAAATAAGGTGACACAAACACATCAGTTACTACAGATGACGCTAGTCACATATATATTTATGGTTTGTCATTATAATACTAACACCTTTGCTTAACAAAATGATAAAAAGTTTGAAATAGCTAGTTTACCAAGTTTTTTAGTAAAATATTTATTCTTTAAAGAACCTTAACTTTTTGTTAAAATATCATCTGGCATTTTAGCAGTTTATAAATAATCAATTTTAACAAACTTATCTGCTACTGCCTGTCTCACAAAATGGTATCTAACATCTATATGTATAGATCTCCTGTGGTATACTGGATCCAAAACAAGTTTTTGTGCACTTTGATCATTATACAAAGTCATTGTTTCGGAATTACCTCCAATTGCAAAATTAAATAGTTTTTTTAATTACATAGCCTCCTTACTGGCTTCTCACATGGAAATATACTGTGCTTCTGTTGAAGACAAAGCTATATTTCTGTTTTCTACATTCAAGAGAAATTACTTAACCAAATGACTTAAAACAAAATGTAGAAAAAGATTTTCTATCATTTGAATCTGAACCCCAACCTGCATCAACATATCCTTGTCTATAAGAATTATCCTTTCGTAAAAACAAAGCTAACATTTTTAGTACCTTTTAAGTTATTTAAAATTCTTTTTAAATGTTTCCAATGAGTTCCATCACATGAATTCTTAAACTAACTCAAATAACATACACTGTAAGCTAAGTCTGGTCTGGTCAAGACAGTTAATACATGCCGAAGGCGGAGTCCCTTTCGGGACTCGTGCGTAGTGAGCGCAAGTATGGCTTGCCGTTCCCGCTCACTGGTCTACGCACAGCGCAGAGAACGCCGAGGAGTTTAGTGGGTGAAAATCCCACACGCCCCCGTCGTGTTTTCCCCCGCGGCGGGAAGTCTTTGAAAGATTCTCCTCGTTAAAAAAAAAAAAAAAAAGACAGTTAATACATAAAATTCCCTACCAGTTGTCTACATGGAATTTTCTTATCATAACAACTGATCTTAGATTTTTCTAGCCTTACATTAACCTCCATAGGAGTTTCCAGTTTTACAATGTAACATATTAAATCATTTCAGAAAGCTTTCTACATATTGTTCTTGATCAACAGTTATAACATTTTCATACATATTTACTCTTAAGCCTAAACATTGCTTTATTTGTCCTAGATCTTTCATTTTAAATTACTGCTTAAATCTTATATTAACTGGTTAGTTGTCATTGTACATTTAGAGAATACAAAAAAGTTATCAACGAACAACGCTATTATCACTTTAACATTTCTTTCAAACTTTATAAATAAACAAGGTTCATACTTAGATTTTAAAAGATTTAAGTGATCATTGTCTTTCTCAAACCATGCATGTGAGGGCTGCTCAAGTCCATAGATGGCATGTTTATTATTATCATCTTTATACAATACAGGTTTTTGAATATACACAGAATCATTCAAAAATATCATAGGTGATGGAGCCTAGCTGTGGTCAAGTAATTGCAGCTCGAACATGGGCTGCCTCGACCGGGGAAGTACCACCCTCTCACAGAAGATCGGCGTGAAGTAGACTTAGTGGCTGCGTTTCGTTTGATGAGTGAGAGGGCCGGTTGCCCTTTTATTTTCCCCATCCTTTCCTACTCCTTCCCATTTTTCCTCTCCCTCTTCCTAAATCAAGGGTGACACATCCTCAACATGTCTTATGTCGCGGATGTCCATGGGTG
The DNA here is from genome assembly GCA_916720795.1 of Danaus chrysippus. Taxonomy (NCBI): domain Eukaryota; kingdom Metazoa; phylum Arthropoda; class Insecta; order Lepidoptera; family Nymphalidae; genus Danaus; species Danaus chrysippus. The sequence continues at coordinate 701,125 of CAKASE010000080.1, read as the reverse complement.
ATGGTACTATCTCCATCATGTAGGCCGTCTGCTTGGTTGCCCCCTTTAACATAAAAAAAACATTCAGGAAAGCTGATGTTGTTGGTGTATATTTAAAACTAATTTTACAGTTAAATAAAATAACAATCTTAGAGTGGAATAATGTAGCACAGGGGAAAGTCTCGTGATAGTCAATGCCGGTTTCTGTGAAAAACCCTTTGCCACTAATCTTGAATGATAACACACATTACCAACATTATCATACTTTGTTTTTAAACACCCATTTGTACTGAGCTACCATAGTACCACAAGAGTTATCCACAAGTTCTCATTCATCATTTATCTTAAACAATTCTAATTCTTCCTCCATACTTGCTGTCCAAAATTTACTCTCAGTTCCATTTAAAACTCCCTCATGTGTAAATTGTAATATTCATTTTAATCTGATCATATGATTTGAAGAAGCTTCTGCAATATATGTGACAAATTATATCACATTCAGTATGTGTGCTATCTGCATTACCTTTTCTTCTTTTTCACTCTGTTCCTACACTTAAACCTTACTCAATAGGAATATTAACTGTATTTTAGGTTGGTTACATTATAATGATGTCTCAACTAGTTTTAACTGAGTTATTATTACAGGATTATAAACCCTATAGCCTTTCAAAATAAGTTCTTTATGTTTCATAATCCAATTTTTAACGATTTTCTTTACACCTGAAAACTTGCATTATGCATTTTGTGTATTATTAAATAAATAATGTTACCAAATTCGGTAAGTAAAGTAGAAAACTCGAAAAAGCCAAAGAGTGAGACGATATTAGAAAACATAAAGTTAACCACCCCTATATGGTTACAAATTGAATATAGCAAATAAAACTTTCCAAATGCGTGTACTATTAATAAAACAAGTTCTGTACCTGTTAGACTCATACTCATGCCTTAATTTGAATTGCTTGTTTGTTTTGTTTTAGGTAGCGTTTAATTTCTAATGCATTGATACGTGGTAGGGTGGCCTGAAAAAGAATTTGTCCTACTTCTCGATCGTAATCCAAACTTATATTCTTACATCGAGTTCTGTTCCAAAACCAAACGGTCCTTGTCTTGTCGACGCGACTTGTTGCGAGACTAATGTTATTTATCAGTCGTCTGCTTACTCAATCAACCAGTCACCTATAACACACGGAAGTAATAGTTAAAATAGATTTTAAAACATAATTGGTGTTTTATTTTATTTATAACTCTTTATGTAATCAAAAACGTAATACATAAATGTAACTGTGAACAGTGAACGTGAATAGTATCCCATTTCTGATTTTAGTATTCTAAAAAAATACTCACAAAAATATAGTTTTCTTATAAAGCCAGTACTTTTAAATAACAAATAAAACCTTAACTAGAACCAACTAAAAATATTCCTAACTCAATACACCTTAAATAAGTTAAATTCAATTTACAAAAATAAAAGTGTTCACAAAGTACTTTCCCGCGTAAAATTAACAAACAAATCGTCATCAGTGATCAGTGTTACCAGAATATTTTTCTCGAATCGCCCCGCCGCACTGGAGCGCGCATGTAACCCCGAGATCATGGCGCACAGGTAATTGAGGCGGGAAAGTTTAAATAAATTCATGAGCTTATTATTGGTTTTATGTTAATTAAATTCGTTCTATTATTTTACATTAAGAAATAATATTTTAAATACAAATAAAATTCAATTATAATACAAATGGTCAAGATTTTTTTATTTTTATTGATTGCACTTTTTTAAAATAATTTACCTATTTTAATTAACTTTTTCTGTTTTTTACTAGTTAAACTTGTTGCCTTGTGTTGATGAGTTTTTTGCTGCAATGAACTTTTAAATCATGCTTATGAGCACGTAAATTCACCCGGCACCATTTACAATATGCCTCTCCTTGACCTGCTAATATCAAATCAAATCGGCTACCTAATTTCAGCGGATAAAATAATATCGCCACTCGGTAAGGGAGATAGCCCCATTGGCGCTATATAGCCTCACCTGGCAACACTGAGCGTCAGCGTTTCAACATCGCTATGGATGCGTTGGGAATTTAAAGGTTCGGTTCAATTTAAAAGTGTGTTTCCTAAATATCTTCTATATATATAAAAATGGATTGCTGTTCCTTAGTCTCGCTAAAACTCGAGAACAGCTGAACGGATTTATCTTATCTTAGTCTCGAAACGTTTGTAGAGGTTCAGGGAAGGCATAAAAGCTGAAAAAAATTGATTCATTACTGGGAAAACCATAAAACAGCCCTTTTCTATTTCCCATACAAACGTTTTCTTTGACATTAGATTTGACAACTAATATGTCAAACATTCTGTTCGATTGAAACAGGAAAAACCTAACTATTTGTGGTCTCTAAGACGGTATAGAGTTCGCCCGGTTCAATACATATGTTACTATATATGACGAAACTAGCGCGGACGAAGTCGCGGGCAAAAACTAGTATTATATAAGTTTTCCATCAACAATATAAAAACAAAACATTAGCGTTTAGACAAAACAGCCGATGTCGTCTATACAACACTCATTTGATCTGTCAAATAAATATCAATTTTGTCGATTGTCTTTCAATGATCTTACTTTAAATTATTTACTGTTTCGGTTCTATTGGTAGTTATGATAAATTTTTGGATTAGTAAATTTTTTGTTGAAGAAAAACTAGTAAATCTTAATTTGTTCATGTTACACTACTATCATATTCAGTTGGTGTTTTTCTGTGGCTCCTGAGTTGTATCACCACGTCGTCAGTCGTGGTCAAAATGAATGAAATCCATTGCCTAGGTCTCAGGTCAACTCATTTATGAATTTCGTCAATTGAAGTTTGCTTTTGATGCACAGAACCAGTCTTCTGGACCCAGGAACATATGATGTTAGAACTTGTCCTGTAATGTTACAGTATATTTTAATACTAGCTTTTGCCGCGACTTCGTCCGCGTGGAATAGTGACTTCCGACAGATTTTTGGTTCTTCCCACATAGTTCCCGTTATTGCCTGGTTTTCGGAATGGTCGAGTTCCCGTAGAATGTTCAGGATAAAACCTATGTTTTTTTTTATTCACAATGAAGTACTCTTAGCCAACAACATATTTATTTGTTTATTTGAATATTTCGACCAAATTAGGTACCATAAAAACGGTTTTTTAGTTGATCTTAAAAGATAGACATATACTGTCCCGGACTGTTTTTTAGATCAGTAAAAGAGCTATTATTCTTTAATACATATTTTTTTTGTATCTTGAACCGTTTTCACGTCGCACGCAACGGAAGGCTTCAAAGATGAAATAATTTCTCCCGTTTTTTTACACATTTACCACTAAATCTTTGCTCCTATTGGCCGTAGCGTGATGTTATGTAGCCAACAGCCTTCCTCGATAACTGGACTATCCAACACAAAAAGAATTATTTAATTTGAACTGGTAGTTTCGGAGATTAGCGCTTTCAAACAAAAAAACTCTTCAGCTTTATAATATTAGTATAGATTCGCTAAGACAATAGTACATTTAATATTTCATTTTAGTCACGTGCTTTCAGATCTCAGATGATACACTCAAAACCACAGGGATTGCGTTTCTAGCCTCTTTTGGAGAACCCGTCCCAAACCTAACGCTTTTATCTTCAATTCCTACTAAATATATTTATTTTTTAGATCGAATTCCTTGAAATAGTTAAAGTTCAGTTATGTTCGACGAAATTAACTCAATTTAAGAAAATTTTAAGTTTCATAAATACAGTTCTTCTATATATTTTTCCAAGGTATTTTTTACTATAGATTCTTGTTCTCGATCTATTTCAATCAAATCTTACAACACCAGGGGTCCTTTAATGCTAATTTTAAACTTAAAATAATACTCATCTATATTTTAAATAAGCTTTTACCTGGTACGTATTGAACTATATATTATTGAAATATATACGTATTGGACTATATATTGCTTAATTCGTCGTTAATTTGAGTAGATTGATTAATGCGGAAATTCTCGGATATTTAGGATAAAAGTAAAAGAATCGTTTAAACTTTTGTTTTTATTTATATTTAGATATAATTTTCTTCGAATATATCGACAACACGTCGTTTTGCCTTTTTCTTAAATATTCGTATAATGTATCTATAATGTCATGTTAAACGACATATAACTAGTATATAAACAGCATAAGATGAAACAACTAGCTATGACTCACCACCTAATTTTTTTTTTTTTATGGAAAAGGGGGCAACCGAGTAGACGGCCTACCTGATAGAGGTAGTACCGTCGCCCATGGACATCCGCTACATAAGACATGTTGCGGATGTGTCACCACCAGTGGCGGCTGGTGGGTTATCGAACTGGTGGTTCACTTTACTAAAATATTGACAAAAACAACAATTGACATAAAATATGTTTATTTTTTGTACATTAATTCATAACTATATCCAACTCTGATACAAAGTCTATTAATCCACGAAACACTCCAGCATTACTGGACTCAATAGTTTCATCGTGACCTCGCAAAGCTAACTCAAATGCACCACAAAACTTGACACAATCGATAAGACGTGATAAAATGTATCTGTTTTTATCAACTTGTTTATTATACTTTTGGATATTACTTCTATACACAGAATCTAGCTGATTACGAATATCGACAGTGCCTAACACAGACAAACTCATTACATTTTGTAGGTGTACTTGTGAAGAATCGTGTTTTTTTTTTTTTTTCACTTAAATGCGTCAAATCCTTGATTCCAGTTTCTGTCCAAATCGATTCTCCGCCAAAAATAATGCAAGGAAAACAAAAGAATGCATTAAGACGCTCACATCCACACAACCATTTCTTTCTATTATACATTTCACTTTTAAAACTTCGTATAAATGCTTTATTTTTCGATTTACACTCTTGTTTTAAATTTAAAAAGGGCCGTGGCGGCCCGGCCAATTTAATGTTCACTTTACTTTGAAAAATTTTGTATTTTCTTTAATATAATCAATATTTATACTCATTTTCAACTAAAAAAAAACACAGTACAGAATAAAAGTTCTATTATAGAAACGAAATAAAAACTAAAACGAATTACGGAAATAATTATAAACAATAACGAATTAACGCGTCACGCATACAGTGAAAGTTGAAACAATACCAATAACGATTAACGAAATGTCAATCATAGCACCCATCCTTTCGGCCGGCCCCTTGCCGGCCGGCTCAATTCGTCATACATCGGGTGCTCTCGGTAATCTTCGGCCGCTTCGTGCGGCGCTCGAGAACCGACTCATTACTCGGTACATTTCTATGAACTATCTTTTGTCTCACGCGTCAGGCGTATTAATGCGTGTCTCATACAAGATGTATTAGCAGTCCTCGTGCACTCGCCGGAGCGCACGATATGAGTTTAGTAAAGCGCTCAAACTTTTTGACCATAACTGGAAATTAAATTTTTTATACCTTTTTGTATGTTTAAAAAATAAATATTAAAATGGTAATTTAAAAATTAAGATGACATAATATTTTGTAATTTTTAAATATTTTGAATTGGTGGTTCAGCGCACGGGCGCACTTAAGGTACAGCCGCCACTGGTCACCACCCTTGATTTGGGAAGAAGGGGAGGAAAAATGGGAAGGAGAGGAAAAAGGGAAGGCGTAGGAAAGGATGGGAAAAGGGAAAGGGCAACCGGCTCTTTCACTCATCGAACGAAACGCAGCCATTAAAGGCTACTTCACGCCGATCTTCTGTGAGAGGGTGGTACTTCCCCGGTCGAGCCAGCCCACGTTCGAGCTGCAATCACTTGACCACAGCTAGGCTCTACCACCTAAAAATTAGAAATTTAAAATAACGCAGGATAAAAGCTAAAACAAAATAAAATACATAGTTTCTTCAAAACTTCATTGACATAAGTTAACTCCGTCTCTTTGTGCCTTTTATATAATAATATTGTCGCACAAAAACTAAATACAGATAGATTGGGAGCAGATTCTTTTTACTTTTTCCTATATGAACTGTGTCACCTTCGTCAATAAAGTGTTGATAAATATCGGGACATTGTTTAAAACTCGTTACATTGTTACCCAGCTTTTGAGAGCTTACTTTTTTAAACTATTACTTTATTGGTTGTAATTTTCTATATACTCGATAAAGTAAGGAACATGTGCCGTTTTCGATTAAGTTAAATAAAAGTATGCATCATGGGGATGAAAAACTGTCATATAATAACTTTGACACCATTTTCCTTTATAACTTTATAGATGGCGTAAGTAGCTCTGAAATTGGTTTGACAATTGACATTAGGACAAATTTTAAATTATTTCAGTTGTTCATTTGCCATTGTTTACTGTGCTGTACGTTCTTTTTCAAACATTTGACCCGGCTTAATATATCATTGACTCCTAAGTCCTATTTCCACGCTTTTGACGATCGAGTATCGACCCCGTTTTTTCTCAATTGGACTTTGTTTTCTGCGAGTACGATCGACCCCGGCTCTTCTCATTTGGATTTTGATTGCAAACTACGAATTTGGATTATCGATAAGTTGAAAAAATGCCACGAAAATCGGCTATTAAGTGTTACTTTCGGTGTGCGACTAAAGGTACGATACTTATTTAGTAAAATCTATAAAATTATTATTTGTCATATATACAATCAATTACTACTCTTGTTACATCAATTTCAATCGTAACAGTTTATTGACTTCTAATAAAAACATTTCAGGTGCTTTTCATCAATTTCCTAAACCTGAATACCCAAATTTGGAGAAAATAATTCAATGGAAAAATATTTTAAATGAAGACATGATACAAAAGGAAGATTCTTACATTTCTAACTATATAAGAATATGTGATGATTATTTTGAACAGTTTTACTATTCTTCAAGTAAACGACTCACTCAAAATGCTGTATCAACACTAAAGACACTAAGTAAGTATCTAAAGTAAGCAACTTCCCAAGTAGTTATAGGCACACAATACATACTATTAATATAAAAAAAAACTATAAATAATTAATTATATTTTATAACTATAGATGATAATATACATTCTTATTATTTTACTTTACAAATTGGTATTCATAATTAAAAATTAAAAACAAAAAAATTTGATTTAATTGAATATAATGAAATAGGTATACAAGTCATTTTAACATTTTTATATACTTACATGTGGTTTGATAGATTTATAATGTGAGGTCTTTATTACCTTTTTTATCTAAATAAGGGAAAGTTCCTACAAACTGCAAACAGTATTGAAAAATAACTACTTGTGTTATTTCTTTACATAGGTAAAACAAAAACAGTGTTCTTAATATGTAGAGATTATAATTTCACTTGATAACTACAAACCAAAAAAAGTTGTTTATAGTTTTTTTATGTAATATAAGAATGGCAGTGTTTAATTCAGTAAAAATTACAAGTCTATTAACATTCAATCAGAAACTCTAAAAGAAACGAGGAAGAAAGATACTTGATTGTGGGCCAGATTTGTAATAAATTTAGCAAAAAAGTCTGCTTGCTCTAGAATAGGACTATTTGCTTTTATTTGAGACAGCAGGTTATAAGACTCTCTTATTTTATATATAATATAGTTAGTTTTTGAATTTAATTGTGGATTTTGTAGTGCTGTTAATAAACTTAAACTATCTGTTATTATAATCCACTTTGGATGAGTCTGTTTTTGAATGTGCTCCATAGTTGTATACACAACTATAGATTCAGCGGAGTATATGCTTGTGAGTGAATTCAGCCTATGACCAAATCCACCCTTGATCTGACCATCATAGACAGTTATAGAGACTGCTTCATTGTTCCTAGACCCATCTGTATATATCTGATGATATCCCTGCCACCTATCAAGTTCCCTATAAATGTCTTCCTTATACATACTTTACAAGACTCTTGACTACAATTTATATCTGAATAAATTTTGATTCATATAACCCAGACTAACAAGGCTATACCATGCTAGAAAATATATTGTGTTTATTAGAAATTTGTTCTGTTTCAGAAAAACCTTGAAACACATGAATTAAGATTGGCAGTCCTGTTAATAGTGTCCCGCAGTTTAACAAGAAGTGAATGATTACTAATGGAGAGCAACCTTGCAAAACATTTTGATTGTAAGTATTTAAACCTAAGTGCTAATGGAGGTATATTACATTCCACCTGTATTGAAACTATGGGAGTAGTTCCCATGGCACCCAATATAATATGCAAACATTTGTTTTGTATCTTTTCTAATTTATCTACTATAGTTCTTACCCCTGCAAAACAAAAAAAAGCATATTCAAAATGACTCTTTACTAATGAATTATACAATGTTATGTTAATAGAATACTTGGTTCAGCACCCCAATATGTGCTAGTTAAAGATTTTAAAACATTACAAGCATTTAAAGCTTGAGATTCTAGAGTTTCAGCATACTTATTCATCTAGAATTGTTTGTAAAAATAACACCTAAACACTTTACAGAGCTCTCTACAGACATTACATTATTATTGAACAAAATATTTACATTCCTATTTCTAATTCCATTTTTTCAAAAGACAAAAACTTTTTTCATTGCTGACCTCCAGCCGAAGGCTATCAAAATAGTTCTTTAGTCTTAGGAGAGCTACATTGAGCACTGATTGTACACTTTGTACATCTTTGTAAATCATCTGCAAACTGCAGATTAGAAACTTCACACCCCAGAGTTAAATTTAGCTGATGTATGAATAGGATAAAAAGCAATGGGCTCAATACACCACCCTGTGATACACACCTACAAGAATATCTTGGACCAAATAACTGATTGTTGACCTTAACAAACACCTTTCTGTAGTTCAACAAATTAAAAATACAATTTACAACTTTTCCAGGTATCCGCAGTAATAATAATATTGAGGATAATTTGTTCAGATCTACATTATTGAAAGCCCCTACAATGTCAACAAAAACACCAACTAGTACTTTATTCTCGGAACGAGCATCGTGGATATCCAGACAGAAATGATGTAGACTCTCACAAGCAGAACGGCCACCATGAAAGCCAAACTGATTGTGAGGTAAAAGATTATTACTTTCTATGTGAAAAATTAATCTCTGTTTTATTAATTGTTGGAAAGTTTTTCCAACACATGAACTCCTATTACAGGACGATAAGAATCAGCCAAATTAAAGTCTTTGCCAGGTTTTAATATTGGTACCAAACAGTCAGATTTCCAATCCTCTGGGATAATAGAAGACGACCATAAACTATTTAATAAACTTAAAAAATAGATAGAGTTTGAACATTTAAAAGTTTAAACATTCTGTAGGAAAGCCAATCCAGGCCACATGAAGAATCTTTTCTTGAGGCTAAAGCAGATTTTAACTCTTGCATAATAAAACAACCGATCATGTATGAATTATCTCTATTTACTCCAAGAACATTATCTATACTTATCTGTTGTGAAACAGTATCCGATGTGTATTTATATAAAAATGTTTGAACCCAATTGAGGTCAGAAAATAAGTTAGAACTCAGAAAGGTTTTTGAATTTTCTTATTTTAGTCCAAATGCGATTTATAGATGTCAAACGATTTATTGATGAGCAGAATTCAGACCAACTTTTACGACGTTCTTAATGTAATTTTTACTATTAAGAATAGTTTTGAAATTAATGTAGGCGTTCTTGCAATCTTCTACTACTTTTGAACATTTATCATTCCACCAAGGTACTTGGCACCTTTTTCTAGGACGGTTATTATTACTATCAGTTGTGTTATGGTTTAAGCTGGGCCCGGAGAATTTGATTGCCAATAGAATAATTGAACAAAACTTTCTGTATGAGTCATGGAGATCACTATTGTCAACTTTAAAGTTCATTAACATTTTATTAACAATTTGTTCATAACTATCCCAATTTACTAATTTCAGATTGCTGTGAAAAGGAATGTTGTTCAAGGGAATAAAGGGTTCATGTTAATCTCTTACGAGAATAAATTTTGTGATAGTTGGCAGATGATAACTGCCTAAAGGGTCCTGATGAACTTGACAGTCACAAGAAAGAAATAAAGAAGAAGACACCATAGTTAAATCTAGACTGTTTGGTTTCCAAATATGAGAGCCTATAGTTGTTGGTTGACCATTATTTAGAAGTATTAAGTCATGGTCATCCATGGAATCCATAATAGCTCTGCCCCGAGAATCTATGCGACTACAACCCCAAAAAGTATGATGGGCGTTAAAATCACCTGCAATTATCAACGGTTTTGGAATACTGTACAATAAACGATCGAACTTCGCCTTTTCAAAAGCAGGAAAACTATTACCAGGACTGTAAAAACTAACCAAAGAAATGCATTTATGTTTCAGTTTAATAACAATTACTACATTTTGTAACGAATCATCATAAAAAGTATCTAGTTTAGAGAAATGTATACCATTTTTAATTAATATTGCTACGCCATTATGATCATTACCGCAGTCATTACTAATCATGGTATAACAACGTAAATTAAATTGAATGTTAGGTTTGAGCCAAGTTTCTGAAATAAGAGCTACATGTATATTATTTTTGTATAAAAAATGTTTAAACTCAAGTCTGTTACTTAACAGACTGAGCGTTCCACTGTACAATATTTAAGATTTGGTGGTTGAATGTGACGATTTGCTATTTTTATCCTGTATGGTTTCTTTAATAGCTGAGCTAATAAATTGTGAACTAATACTTATATTTTGAGTTTTATTTAAAGTTATAACTTTTACTACAGATTCTGTTAATAGTCATAGTTTCAGAATTTGATAGTATTGCTTGTATTATAGTATTGTATTACTTCTTGGGTATTTAATTTTTTATTAAGGGAGGGAAAATTTAATGAACCTTTTAACGTGTCAGCATATGACTTGGGTTTACTGTTTGCGATTTTCTTTTGCCTTATAGGGCACTGGCTAGGGGTTGTCCATTAATCACGTGATCTTTTTTTAGCATTTTTTAACCCCCCGCCCCCATTGGTGATACGTAGTGAGGTTCAAGACCACCCCCCCTCCCCCTTCTCAACATCACGTATATTTTTAGTACCTACAACGAATCTTAAAATTTTCTGAATATTATCTTAATTTAAATACAGGTATAAACTATAATCTTATTTTATTTTGAAATTAAGGACCATAATAAAAATGTCTACACCAGGTTGCAAGTTTTTTTTTATTGCCATAACAATAATAATAAACGAAGAGTGTAATCAAAAATCGCGCGTAAGACAAAAAAATAAATACACGAGATATCTTACTACACCCCCCCTCCCCCTTGTGTTATTTTCGTGATTTTTATCAAACCCCTCCCCCCCCCCTTTCAAGCCTCACGTGATTAATGGACAGCCCCCTAGAGATGGCAATGTGATTGCCATTACAATTAATGCACTTAGCTTTTTCAATGTTAACCTTGCATTCTTTGAAAGAATGCTCCTCTGTGCATATGGAGCGTCGCGGTGAATTTTTACAAAACTTAGCCAGATGATCATAGCGTAAACATTTAAAACACTGTTTTATAGGTGGGACATATATGGAGACAGGCAGGCGCCACATCTTAATGTGAACATAGTCCGGCAGTGACGTAGCAGACGCAAAAGTTATTACTACGCTCTGAGTAGGTTGCAGTGTGAGGTGTTATTTTCTCCTTTTACTTTACGCATTATGCGTCGGACAGAAATGACTTTTTTTGTTGTTGATATTTCTTTATATATTTTGTGATTGGATAGATGAGTGGGAACCGAAGAGATAACTCCTGATAGTTCCCGATTAGTAGATATTGAAGCTAAAGCTTCAATACCAGCAGGGGCCACCGAACGTGGCCGTTTAAGTCGTTGTTCCTTTAGATATGTAGTATTTTCTAAAAAGGCATTTGCCAAATTCGCAAGTTGGAAAACAACACCGACCTTATATTTATTTATTTTTTTTAAATATTGTATATGTACCTTTCACAGAGCGTATAAAACTAGTACTAAGCGACATCATGTCCCTATTACCGAGTGGGACATCATTAGTACTTTCGACAAATACTATGAATTCAGACTTGGCTTCCGCATCTTCAGAGTATCGCCGACAATAATCAGCGACCCTAAAGGGAGCGAAGGCATTTGCATCATTTGCATCATACTGGCCAATCCTCGCAATCGGAATCGCTGCTTGTGCTGAAATTCAAGGACTCACCCGAATCCTTCTTTTTAGGTTTTTTTACCATCTCTCCATATAAACACTTACATATACAGGGTGACTGGTGAATTACTATTAATATTTAAGGAGAATACGCGGTACATGATTCTCATTCGAATTATGTAAAAAAATAGGTACTTAATTTTTGATCAAATTTCCGTATAAATAAATAAAGTGTGGACGTTCCAAGTGTTCCAAGTGTGGACAACATCACGTGCTATCAACGTGCTGATACAACACCACGCCGCCGCACGCGTGTGTGTGTGTGTTTACCTAATCTGTAGGGTGATCACACGATGCGTAATTAGTTACATAACTTTTGGTTAACTTTACTTAGAAGTTTAATAATATTTTAGTTTAATATTTATGTTATATTAATTTTTATTTTATCATATATGACCGTCAAATATCACGTCCTCAAGTATCGATAGTAATTATATTATATAACTATTTAAAATAATTAAAATTTTCAAAAAGCCCGCGTCAACGTTTCAATTCCCGCGCTCTTTTCTAACAATCATAAACCATAGATATTTTTTTTTGGTTATGTTCGTTCCGTTCAGAACAGGCAAAGAGAACAAAGCCCATACAGCCATGTCTTTTGTTAAACCATAGATAATAATAATACACTATCTTAGAAAATATATAAACTTAACATCTGTCACTTGTCATCTAGATGTCAGATATCATAAATATAATACTTACTCTTGATACTTTACATGAATTGGAACGTAAAAAAAGTGAAAATTTATATTTTTAATATCTACATATTCTTAAGAACATATTTGAGTCTTAACACGAAAAAAATCTAAAAAATCCTGTCACGGAGGCCGCTAACACTTTCGAATAAATAAAAGTACATATTAAAAAAATAAAAGTACTTATACATATAATATTATAATTATAGCTTTACACTTAATTATTCATTTTGTGTACATCCCAGTAGTAACAATTTTATTAGCCAATTCTCTTCTATTACGTTTTGTCGCAGAGTTTATAGTTTCCATTTATAATATTAAATATAGTGTAATAGGTATGAAGCCTCTTCAAACACACCGATAGAGTGTAAGCATGTAGTATGTACCGTACAGAGCGCGTAATATTTACATGCACGTAATGGCCGCACATTAACAGCTCAGCTTCACATGAGCTCTTATCAAAAGTCACCGGATGGTTTATAACTTCCGTTTCCGAACATGGCGGCGGCGCCCGTGGCTACTCCGCTAAAATGCACCTGTTGATTAGCACTTTTATATACACTGAGAGAGTAAAACGTTTTACAGTTTAGCTTAAATTTTCATCTCAACAATTCTGTTCCAAAATTATTAAGCTTTTATTGGTTACAATTTTTAAAGCACAATGTCCTACTTTTAGTCATATCCTATCTTCCGCTAGCTAAAGTAAAATATAGTATCGATAGATGTAAGAAATTTATTTACTACAATTTACTGTTAGATCTATAGTTAATTAGCTTAGTTATATATATTTGGGATTCTAACAAAATTATGAAAAAATGTAGTTGTTTTATAAAGCCTCCTTTTAAATAACAAATTAAACCTTTACCGCGTAAAAATGAAAAAACCAAACGTCATCGCATTAACGTCACTTCGGGTGCGTTCGGGAATTTAAAGGTTCGGTTCAAATTAAATGTGTGTTCCCTAAATACATCGTATATTTAGTTTCACGTAATAAGTGTAGACACATTAACGTTATGATATAATTGTCAGTTTGTTGTCTTGTCTTTATTTTATTGCCCAGTAGTTATCTACCACGCTTCAAGATGGCCGCTCCTCTTATAACTTGACTGCATGCCCTTGGACTTTTAATTTTACTATTTTCGTGGATAAGACGTAATTACATTGTGTGAGGTTTTTTTATATCGATATGTAGGTTTATCGATCACTGCCTCATCTTAATATTCATAATTAAAGACTATTTTATATATACTATGGACTTTCATTTGAGTATAGTGTAGGTGTATCTGAGTAAGTGAATTTCAAAATTATTTGATAATCCACAATCCACCGGTGTAATTGATACTTTTGAGGATTGGAGTAAGATTGAATAATTAGATTTATGTGAAATGTAATAAAAATATTAATTAAAAATTCATAAAATTATGCTGTTGGTTCCTGAAGTCCGTGTTCTATTGAAAAATATATTTTATTTCTCGAAAACAAAAATGGTGAAATATCAAATTAATTAAATAATTATATATATCGATAAATGTAAATGTTTATTATCAGAATTGAAAATGTGTTCATTATTACATATAGTTGATGCCTGATACAACATAATACCGTATAATGCATTGACTACTGTTTGTGGTTACAGATGTATGAGGTACACGCGTGCTATTCTAACATTTATTTTCATAAAATACTATACAATACTAGATGCTGTCAACTGTCAGGTCGTAGAACTGTTCAATAATAGTATTTTTTGATATCGTATTCAAACAGGGAATCTATTTTAATAAAACGTGTATTTATAAGTAGTGATGGTATGTTCTGAACGTACTCGTAAGTTCAACGGAACAGGAAGACATAAAGTGGGTGATTTTCTCCTCTGAAGATGGTATTAATCTCATACGACTTTATCGCTTTACCTAACAATTAGCAACCAGAGATGAAACTTCTCAGCATACCATGTATTAAACGTGCGGGTGCCGGGTTCATGGCATGGCTTTATTTATATGTATGTGTAATATGATTTACAATATATGTTTATTAAACGGTTTTACTTAGCTCACTCTGTTTGTTTTATTATTTATTCATTTTTCATTTTTCTTGGGTCAAATTTAGTAATTCAAATTTCACCCTCTTCCTGTCAACCGATTAATCTGATTCTAATTTTGTATTTAATCAGATCTAATTTTGGATACACTTTGAATTTTGGTGACAATACAATTATGTTTATTCATTACTATTATAAATTCAAGATGGCGGCCTCTACAAAATGGCGGATAACGTAGGTTTTATCAATCCCATCAATATGGGTATCAATTGAAAGTGATCAACCAGTAGAATACAATTTACTATATAAAATTGAAATCTAAGATGGCCGCCGCTGCCGAATGGCTGATAACAGTTTTTTAGAGGAGTTGGACTGCAATAAACTAACGGGCCAGAAACCTTGCAATAATGAAGCACAAATGAATTAAACAGAATGCGTAATAAAAACTAAAAACTAGAAAATAAAAATAGGTGAAAAAACTTTTTAAGTTAAACGGTTTAACGTAAAACATACATTGCAATGTTTAAGATAAATGTACTAAAAACCAAAAAATAATAAAATAGATACAGTCGTGGGAATTATAAACATATGCACAGACTTGACTAAAATAAAAGCGTGGGGCATGGGTAGTTCTTAGACAAGATTTTAGATAGATAGATATTTCCAGTGTAAGTAGAATAAACACTCTCTGTTTTATACTTATATTATGGCTCAAAATACAGTACAGTGCTAAACGTTAAGAACCTATCAAAAAACAATAACAGTTAGTAAAACACACTTTGGGCGTTTCTGTGTGTGTGGAAGAGAATTCAAGTGAAAAATTTATAGACATTAGTTAACTATAGAAAAACTGCTAATCTCCCAAGAAATTGACTTACCAGCGACATCTCTTAGCGGATAGCTAAACTAAAAGCGGTAGTTCAATCGACAAAATCGACCAAGTCGTAGTAGTACCGCCCCTCGCCACAAGATGGCACTAATATTAAATATTATCAAAACCAAGAAACTATTTACTATTATATTTTTAAGCGAAATGGAAGATATAAAAAAACTAGTTAAAAGTTATTAAGTACTAACACTAGAATTATTACTAACAGTAATAGAAATATTAACAAATAGCGATAAATAATATACTCGTAGTTACTGCTAACAATCATTCATGTAATACTCAAAATTTGTGAGAAATACAGGCTTTTTTATTTCATTTTTATTTATTTATTTATTAAAAACATTAACGCTGAACGCTGAAATGTAACTTTGGAACCTAAACAAAAGTACTTAGGAATGGAAATGATCAAGTAAGTATGTAATGTATTTAAACACTACCACTTTCCATACCTAATTTATTTAGGATTTCCACTTTTCAAATGAAATAACAACATGTAATTGAAAACAATTCTGCCGATAAATAAATAAAGCAGACCAAAATCCAGTGTTTCCACTAGAACGATTTCTTTTTCCCACACCTATAAAACAGTGTTTTAAATGTTTACGCTATGATCAACTGGCTAAGTTTTGTAAAAATTCACCGCGATGCTCCATATGCACAGAGGGGCATTCTTTCAAAGAATGCAAGGTTAACATTGAAAAAGCTAAGTGCATTAATTGTAATGGCAATCACATTGCCATCTCTAGCCAGTGCCCTATAAGGCAAAAGAAAATCTCAAACAGTAAACCCAAGTCATATGCTGACACGTTAAAAGGTTCATTAAATTTTTCCTCTCTTAATAAAAAATTAAATACCCAACAAGTAATACAAGCAATACTATCAAATTCTGAAACTATGACTATTAACAGAATCTATAGTAAAAGTTATAACTTTAAATAAAATTCAAAATATAAGTATTAGTTCACAATTTATTAGCTCAGCTATTAAATAAACCATCCAAGACAAATATAGCAAATCGTCACATTCAACCACCAAATTTTAAATATTGTACAGTGGAATGCTCAAAGTCTGTTAAATAACAGACTTGAGTTTCAAAATTTTCTATACATAAATAATATACATGTAGCTCTTATTTCAGAAACTTGGCTCAAGCCTAGCATTCAATTTAATTTACGTTGTTATACCATTATTAGGAATGACTTCGGTAATGATCATAATGGCGTAGCAATATTAATTAAAAATGGTATACATTTCTCTAAACTAGATACTTTTTATGATGATTCGTTACAAAATGTAGTAATTGTTATTAAACTGAAACATAAATGCATTTCTTTGGTTAGTTTTTACAGTCCTGGTAATAGTTTTCCTGCTTTTGAAAAGGCGAAGTTCGATCGTTTATTGTACAGTATTCCAAAACCGTTGATAATTGCAGGTGATTTTAACGCCCATCATACTTTTTGGGGTTATAGTCGCATAGCTTCTCGGGGCAGAGCTATTATGGATTCTATGGATGACCATGACTTAATACTTCTAAATAATGGTCAACCAACAACTATAGGCTCTCATATTTGGAAACCAAACAGTCTATATTTAACTATGGTGTCTTCTTCTTTATTTCTTTCTTGTGACTGGCAAGTTCATCAGGACCCTTTAGGCAGTTATCATCTGCCAACTATCACAAAATTCAATCTCGTAAGAGATCAACATGAACCCTCTATTCCCTTGAACAACATTTCTCTTCACAGCAATCTGAAATTAGTAAATTGGGATAGTTATGACCAAACTGTGAATAAAATGTTAATGAACTTTAAAGTTGACAATAGTGATTTCCAAGACTCATACAGAAAGTTTTGTTCAATTATTCTATTGGCAATCAAATTCTCCGGGCCCAGCTAAACCATAACATAACTGATAGTAATAATAACCATCCTATAAAAAGGTGTCAAGTACCTTGGTGGAATGATAAATGTTCAAAAGTAGTAGAAGACTGCAAGAACGCCTACATTAATTTCAAAACTAGTCTTAATAGTAAAAATTACATTAATTTCAAACGCGCACAAGCCGTTAAAAAGCTTTCCGAGTTCTAACTTATTTTCTGACCTCAATTGGGTTCAAACATTTTCATGTGTTGGAAAAACTTTCCAACAATTAATAAAACAGAGATTAATTTTTCACATAGAAAGTAATAATCTTTTACCTTACAATCAGTTTGGCTTTCATTGTGGCCGTTCTGCTTGTGAGAGTCTACATCATTTCTGTCTGGATATCCATGATGCTCGTTCTGAGAATAAAGTACTAGTTGGTGTTTTTGTTGACATTGTAAGGGCTTTCAATAATGTAGATCTGAACAAATTATCCTCAATATTATTATTACTGCGGGTACCTGGAAAAGTTGTAAATTGTATTTTTAATTTGTTGAACTACAGAAAGGTGTTTGTTAAGGTTAACAATCAGTTATTTGGTCCAAGATATTCTTGTAGGTGTGTATCACAGGGTGGTGTATTGAGCCCATTGCTTTTTATCCTATTCATACATCAGCTAAATTTAACTCTGGGGTGTGAAGTTTCTAATCTGCAGTTTGCAGATGATTTACAAAGATGTACAAAGTGTACAATCAGTCCTCAATGTAGCTCTCCTAAGACTAAAGAACTATTTTGATAGCCTTCGGCTGGAGGTCAGCAATGAAAAAAGTTTTTGTATTTTGAAAAAATGGAATTAGAAATAGGAATGTAAATATTTTGTTCAATAATAATGTAATGTCTGTAGAGAGCTCTGTAAAGTTTTTAGGTGTTATTTTTACAAACAATTCTAGATGGAATAAGTATGCTGAAAATCTAGAATCTCAAGCTTTAAATGCTTGTAATGTTTTAAAATCTTTAACAAGCACATACTGGGGTGCTGATTCAAGTATTCTATTAACATTGTATAATTCATTAGTAAAGAGTCATTTTGAATATGCTTTTTTTTTGTTTTGCAGGGGTAAGAACTATAGTAGACAAATTAGAAAAGATACAAAACAAATGTTTGCATATTATAATGGGTGCCATGGGAACTACTCCCATAGTTTCAAAACAGGTGGAATGTAATATACCTCCATTAGCACTTAGGTTTAAATACTTACAATCAAAATGTTTTGCAAGGTTGCTCTCCATTAGTAATCATTCACTTCTTGTTAAACTGCAGGACACTGTTAACAGGACTGCCAATATTAATTCATATTTGTTTCACGGTTTTTCTGAAACAGAACAAATTGTTAATAAACACAATATTTTTTCTAGCATGGTATGGCCTTGTTACTTTGGGTTATATGAATCAAAATTTATGTAGATTAAAATTGTAGTCAAAAGTCTTGTAAAGTATAAGGAAGACATTTATAGGGAACTTGATATATACAGATGGGTCTAGGAACAATGAAGCAGTCTCTATAGCTGTCTATGATAGTCTGATCAAAAGTGGACTCGGTCATAGGCTGAATTCACTAACAAGCATATACTCCGCTGAATCCATAGCTGTATACACAGCACATTCAAACACAGACTCATCAAAAGTGGATTATAATAACGGATAGTTTAAGTTTATTAACGGCACTACAAAATCCACAATTAAATTCAAAAACTAACTATATTATATATAAAATAAGAGAGTTGTATCACCTGCTGTCTCAAAACAAGCAAATAGTCCTATTCTGGACACCAGCCCACATTTGTATGCATGGTAATGAGCACGCAGACTATTTAGCTAAATTTATTACAAATCCGGCCCACAATTAATTAAGTCATAGCTTTTTAAATTTCCCAATTCCTTATTCAGACGCTCTATCCCTTTTCAAACTCACGTTACAGAAAGAATTTTACAACTTGTGGCATCAGGTGGTAAAGGTAAAAGGAAAATGGTTCGCTACAATAAAGAAAAAGGTCTCTTCCCAGGTTTACCTGGGGTAGTGACTATAGCCATAGAAAGTATTATACCACAATCTGTCGTTTGCGTCTGGGACATTGTAGTTTTGGTGCTCACCTTTTTAGGGTTGGTGTTTTTGACTCTTCAACTTGTAGATATTGCATTAATGCTGATGAAACCCTCGAACATATATTTTTTGATTGTCCACAGTTTAGTATTCAAAGGATGGTCCTTGTAGATCAACTTTTAAGTATTTTTAAAACTGCTGAAGATATCCCGCGCTCCCTTCAGCAATTACTAAGCATTCAAGAATGCTTCTTGCCAGTTTATGGCTTTATTGTATCTACTATAAATGAAATCTAATTGTTATATGTACATATGTATATACTAATAACTTTTTCGTTTTGTTTAAGATATTTGTTTTTCAGCTATTTCAGCTATTTTCAGAATTTGACCGTTTCATCGATTGTGACAAATGAATTGTACTAAAAATGACATTACAAGGACTTGACAAAAAGGCATAAAAAACAGGCATAAAAAATATTTTAAATAAAGACATGGCCCAGGCCTTATAATTAAAAAATGATTCAAGAAGAAAATTAAAAATGTAATTAATGATACAAAATACAAAAGACATGGCTGTAAAATTATTTACGTGCTCCTCTATGACAGGACCAATATTATCGAAGCAAATCAATATTAGAACCTTTCAATGAAGGTAATGCATTTTAGATGGTCTGCTGGCATTTTTAATGTTTCATTATTTTAAAAATTAGTGGTAATTTAGCAATTTTATCTTTTTTATCCAGGTCAGCATTATAACATAGATGAATATTTTCCTTTATAGAGTAAAAAGTGCAATGTCCATTTTTGGCCTAGTATGAACAAGCTGGTATAAATAAAATAAGTTAAAAAAAAATATTATTTTTAGCTAGCCATTCTGTTGTTCTTCGAGTGTAAAATTGTGTTTTATTGAAAAAATATTTTTAAAATATCTTCATATATTTGCTTTATTGATCCACGTTTTGTGTTACCAGCAAGATCAATGAACGATTGCGTCAAATCGATTCATCTCGCAGAACATAATACAACTATAAATAATTAATACAAAAAAAAATATTAAAAATATTTGTTGTAATAAGTTTCGTCATTTAAAACGTTTTATGAACTGAAATATGAAGAATGTTAAACATAATCATATTTGTTTTCGATCGATTTTTTAATGATTTTTTTCTATTGCAACACTAATAAAACAATTAATACAAATTGACATTGATATGTCACAGACTGATTGTTTACATTCGCTTTGTTTACCTACATTGAGAGTGTTGATTTATTGTGGATTTTCTTTCAACGATTGTTTATTCATTATGGACTCCGACCTATCATTAACCAATGACTCCGGCACATCTACGGACCCCGAATTTCGCTCAAACGATGACCCTGGCTTTTGTGTTATGGACTCCGAACATAGCATAAACGATGAACAACACTCACGTAATATGGACCCCGAAACTAACTCCATCGCTAACCTCGGCTTGAATATGGACATTGAACAAAACCAAAGCGTATCTCATGATAGTCTGCACACAGAAGAAGTGACTTCTTACCAATCCGTATCTCTGAGATGCATAAACTGTGGAACTGATTTGATAGAGAGAAGGCGACATAGGCCACCCAGAAGTCCAGATCTATCCACAGCTGACTTCTTTTTATGGGGTTATTTAAAGAGTCGTGTCTACATCAATAAACCAAATACACTACATCAACTAAAAGAAAAAATTAGCGAAGAGATATCGACAATCTCACGGTCTGTGTGCGGACGAGTATTCGAAAATTTCGTTACTCGCTTAGAAGAGTGTAAAAATCGAAATGGTGGTCATTTAGATGATATGATTCTTAAAAAATAATTTCCAACTCATTAGCTTTCTTTTAATAAAACAATTTTTAAAATATGTCAAATACTTTTTTTTAAATGATTATTTCAAATGTTAACTAATTCATGGCCCACCCTGTATTAATATACAGGGTGACTGGTGAATTACTATCGATATTTGAGGACGTGATATTTGACGATCATATATGACAAAATAAAAATTAATATAACATTTAATTTAAATTTAATTTTATATTAATAAACTTCTAAGTAAAGTTAACCAAAAGTTATGTAATTAATTACGCATCGTGTGAACACCCTACAGATTAGGTATACACTCACACTCACACATACGCGTGTCGCGACGTGGTGTTGTATCACCACGCCGCCGCACGCGTCCACACTTGGAACACTTGGAACGTGTCAACAATTTATTTATTTATACGGAAATTTTGTCAAAAATTAAGTGCCTATTTTTTTCACATAATTCGAATGAGAATCATGTACCGAGTATTCTCCTTAAATATTGATAATAATTCACCAGTCACCCTGTATATTTTTTGTATTAAGGACCAAAGGCGTTAAGGTCATAACATTTCAGTGATCAGTAAAATAAGTTGTGTATAAGTCTTGATTATTGACTTTTGGGTGGGTAGTTGGTGGTGTATGTGACAAGTCAAAAGAAATTTGCTCCTATTAAAATAAATTGTAAATCATTTATTAAGCACTGAAGGCAAGAGTGGTATGTACGTATAAAATCACAAACCTCCCAGCTGTCCTCTCATGTAATTAGTTTACAAACATTCTAAAATACTATATACAACACGAGTGCCACATCACAACATAACCTAATACATATAAATTACTATAGAGGAACACTATGGATTCACTTAAAAAGTCCTTACTGGAATTAACTGGGACTTTTAACACACGCATGGCAGAATTTCAGAAAGATCTGAAAGCAGTTTCACCCGCTACAAGTCCAACGTCAAATATAAATGCACAGTTCATGACATTCCGAACATTCGTCTTGTCTGCCCTCGAGAGTCTCCAGGTACAGGTTGAGTTGCTTACAAGGCAGCAAGATGAATTTGAGATGAGATCCCGGAGAAAAATTATTTTAATTCACGGTGTACCAGAAGAAAAGAAGGAAAATACCTCTTCGCTTGTAACAAAAATACTGTCAGAGCATTTAAAATTTTCTCAGTTTTCTCTTTCTGACTACACCCGCTGCCATCGTCTCGGATCCTCTGCTGGAAACAAACCACGTGCAATTCTTGTCAGGTTTAAGGATGTGTTACTGCGGGATAAGATTTCGTCCAGTGGAAGATACTTCTGAACCATCCACGGTACCGGCGAACTCAGCAACTATTCCAAAAGGAAGTAAAGTGCCTTCATATACTACGAGACCCAAAAGAGTCGTCAAGAAGTAAGGCTCTTCACACTACATAGTTTTATAACATAGGTTTTCTTCATTGTCTTTTAACGTTTATTAGTTATAAACTATTTCACAATAGTTAATTAATTAGTTCAGTTCAATTCAGTTCAGTTCTTCATTTAGATAGTTAAATTATAGTATTTATGTTTAAACGTCGAAAACAATTTTTTTTTTATGTATAAATGTCTAATTGACGCTGAGCGTTGACAGTTGACATATGACAGATGGTCATAGACTATGTAATGTTCAACTACTACAATATTGTCACTATGGTCATTTAGTGTTGATATCTAGATAAGGTTTTTGTTTCTGTCTGTTTTTATTTTATTTTTTTTTTTTGCTTTTTAATTTATTTTGCTGAAAAATAAAGTAAGCTCACTTAGTTAATAGATATAAATTTATTTAGATATCTTTGTTTAGTATAGAATTTTATAAGTCATTTTTTTTTTATTATACATTTTTCTTAGATAAATAATTAACTTTTCTTTTTGTTTTTGTTCTATATTTTGTATACTATATATTTTTTAATTTTTTTATTTTTATAAAGAAGTTGTGTGTGGATTTTCGTTGTGTTTGTAAACAAATATTGTTAAGAATTTATATTAACTTGACTTTGTTGCTGGTGGGACATTGTAAACTTTATTATTATTATTAATTTTTTTATATTTTTTATTTATTGTAATTATTATTTTTAGTTATTATATATAAATATATTTGTTTCTTTTTTACTATGACATGTCAAGATATAAGCCTCGATGATTCTTTTTTCTCACTGTCTTCTAATGAATTGAGCACAAACTGCAGCTTTCACAGTCTTCCCACTCTTAATGAAACACTTGACTCTGTTTTCTCCGGTGTAATGAAAAACTTTAATATTATACACATCAATGCTCAGAGTATTCCTGCACATTATCCAGATATGTTGACTTCTTTTGATAACAGGAATATCCATGCTATTCTGATATCTGAATCATGGCTTAAACCATGTTTGTCCTCTTCATCTTATGTTCTCCCTGGTTTCCAACTTATTCGGAATGATCGTCCTAATCGTACTGGTGGAGGCGTTGCTATTTACCTTCGCTCCCACCTGTCCTTTACGATCATTGACACGTCTAGTGTTCAAGCAACACCAGGAGTAGAATATTTAATGATTGAACTAGCTTTTTCGAAAGTTAAGATTTTACTCGGTGTGTTTTATAGCCCCAACTCAATGATTTACTATTTTACTACCTTTGAATCCCTTCTAGACCAGTATATTCCACTGTATCAACATGCCATTATAATGGGAGATTTTAATACGTGCCTTTTAAAATCTGACTCTCGCTCTTCTCGGCTAAGATCACTAGTCCAATCTGCCAATATTCATATACTCCCTCTTTCTGCAACTCACTGTTTCCCTAACTGTACCCCGTCTCTTCTAGATCTTATTATTGTTTCTTCCACAGATTATGTCGCTAAGCATGGCCAATGCTCTGCTGAAGCCTTCTCCTATCATGATTTGATTTATCTTTCCTACAGAATACGCCCCCCTAAAGCCAAATCGAGAATCCTTCTGCAGCGCAATTTTAGTGGTATGAATTTAGAGCATTTAAGGGTGGATGCTTTAAAAATTGATTGGAATGAGGTTGTCACTGATACTAATATTGACAACCGAGTGGCAAATTTCAACACACTTCTAGTACAATTATATGACAAACATGCCCCTATTCGACCTGTTCGGCTCAGGCATCTTCCTGCTCCCTGGCTTACGCAGGATATTAAAACATTGCAGCACAAAAAAAAACATTGCAAAATCAAAATACAAGGCCGACAGTTCTGACGAAAATAGAATCAGGTATAAAAATATTCGTAACCGTTGCAACAGGTTGTGTAGAGATAAACAACGACGCCACATTCATAAATCAATACTCGACGAAGAAGATACTGGGCGAGTTTGGAAATTTCTTAAATCTATTGGAGTTGGGAAAGCACGTCATAATAACCATCCTAGTAATATTGATTTGAATCAGCTTAATCTGCACTTCTCGTCTTCTTGCTCTATCGATGATGCCACGAAATTAAATACTAAAAATCAAATTCTAGCTTTACCCACTTCTAATGATCCAGCTTTCATTTTTTGTCATATCACTGATAGTGATGTTGAGAGAGGTATTGTAGAGGTGAACTCTGATGCTATCGGTACTGACTCCATTAGTCGTAAGATGATCACCCCAATCATGGACATCCTAGTTCCTATTATTAAAAATTTATTCAATTACTCCATTTCTACTGGATCATTTCCTTCTTCCTGGAAAGATGCCCAAGTTATTCCCTTACCTAAAAAATCAAATCCCTCCCGCTTTTCCGATTACCGTCCTATTTCCATACTTCCTTTCCTATCTAAAGTATTTGAACGTATTGTGCATCGACAATTAAACCTTTTCCTATCTAGACAAAACCTCCTTAACCCTTTTCAATCTGGTTTCCGAATAGGTCATAGTACGACTACTGCGTTAGTGAAAATTACCGAAGATATACGCCTTGCTATGGATAATCAATGTCTAACAGCGTTGATCTTACTAGATTTCAGCAATGCCTTTAATAATGTTGACCACGAGCTCTTACTAGCTACATTATGCTCTCTTAACATATCTCCTGCAGTGATTGACTGGTTTCAAAATTATCTTTGCGGTCGCCGGCAACGAATTCGTGTTGATGATTCCTTTTCCAATTGGTGCACGATCAAGGCCGGTGTGCCGCAAGGTGGCGTGTTGTCTCCTCTCCTTTTTTCTATTTTCATTAATCGCATTACTTCTCAATTATCTTCTCTCTATCACCTGTATGCCGACGATCTCCAATTATATAAACATTCTAAATTAATCGATTTGCCTAGTACAATTCAAACATTAAATAAAGACCTAGAATCAATTGTACTTTGGAGTAAATCCCATGGACTTAAAGTTAATCCTTTGAAAACACAAGCAATTATAATCGGCAGTCAAAAACTAGTTTCCCGCATCGATTGGCCCCATTTGCCTGGTATAATTGTTGATGGAACACTTGTTCCATACAGTGAAACTGTAAAAAATCTAGGTGTTGTTTTTGATAGATTTCTGACCTGGACCCCCCAAGTAAGCGAGGTGAGCAGGAAGGTGTTTGCATCTATCGGGTCTCTTCGCAGATTGCGAAATTTTCTACCGATACCAACTAAAATTGTGCTTGCACAATCTCTCCTGCTACCGATTCTCGATTATGCTGATACCTGTTATCTCAATTTAAGTGAGGAATTGCTTAATAAACTTGAACGCATCCAGAATCTTTGTATACGGTTCATATTTGGACTTCGTAAATATGACCATGTTTCAGAATTTCGCGAAAAACTCAAGTGGCCCTCAATCCGCCTTCGCAGGAATACTCACATTCTTTCCCTATTATACAATATCCTATTTAATCCTACCTCTCCCTCATACCTTAAAAAGCGCTTTGAATTCCTGAGTGATTCTCATTGTCGCTCTCTTCGGTCTGAAGATAAGTTGATTTTAAAAATCCCCTCCCACAATACATCCTTCTATTCTAAATCCTTTTCTGTGGAAGCTGTACGGCTCTGGAATTCCTTACCACTTTCCATACGGCGTGCTCAATCCCTAGCAATATTCAAACGCCTTTTAAAAGCAAACTTCTTCCCCCCTTAAATCTTGTCTACCTGTTTCCTTAATATTTATGATTTTTATTTTTCTATTTATTCTAAACTCCTACTCTGCAATGAATCTGGCTTGTATTTTTTAAATTTATTATAAATATATGTATATATATGTGTATGTATATGTATGTTTGTATATATATATGTATGTGTGTATGTGTATGTGTATATATATATATATATATATATATATATATATATATATATATATATATATATATATATGTGTATATATATATATATATATATGTATTTATGTATAAATTATATATATAGATTGTTGTATATTGAATGTAGTATATATATGTTTTATTACATATATGTATATAGTTTCGTATATGTATATTTTTCTCTCACATACATATGTACACCTCTAATGTTTTATTCTGTTTACTGTGTCCTACGTAACATGGTTCCCTGCAGAGATCGCTGCTTAGCGATAAGGCCGCCAATTGTACATTTTGATTAAGTTTTGTACTGTTTAATTTATTTATTCTTTGGTGTACAATAAAGAATACTTACTTACTTTAATTTAAAAAAACTATTTGCTTTGTGAATTTTTTTTTGTCTGTATAGGTCATACATATTACTAGTTTTTTAGACTTTTCGATTATAAACATGTTTGGTTTTTATCGCTATCTTGCAAGCAAAAGTTTTAACACAAATATGCAAAATATAATTAAAAATAATTGTTGATTAATTATAAATTTCTCATTACTAAGCAATATATAATGTAATTTGCTTATCTTCGTTCACAAATGCATAAAGACAAATTAAATAATTATCATTTGTTTTATTTATATTGTAAATTTGAATAATACTCATCATATATATTGAATGTTGTTCCATCATTTGTCTTGTGGCAGAGTGTCTCGTTATATTAAAACAAATAATTTCTAAATACTGTTGAAGTGTTTTTTATTGTACGTAAATAGTTATTCTGGTAAACAAGGTAAGTTTTGAAAAATAAAGGAAAAGTTATTTTCTTCAATTTTACCACAAAATTTGATTATTCTTTAGTAATATCTATTACTTTAGTGTATTTTAACCTCACAAAAGATTTTTATTTAAACGAAGTTTCCGATATATATCATAGTATATATAGGTATAAGTTACTAGGTATCCTTCCGATTTCTTATGTTTTTATTTTATTGGCAGCACAAGACGGCATAGAATGTTTGTTTTCCTGAGATGATTGTGGTCATAGCACCGAAGATTATTATCATATAAAAATTAGAAATGAATTTATATTTAATATTCACAACGTGACTAAAAAAAATACCAAAAACGAGATTAATAGAATGAAAAAGTTGGATATTTTTTAAATGTAACTTCCTTTGTCTATCTTTGGATACTGTTTAAAAGCTTTTTTGTTAAGACCTACACAGTTAACTGTTGATGGCACAGGAGACTGTTTGTCGGGGCTACGAGGTAGAATGCGCAAGCGACCCCTTGTAGCCCCTTAGAGCGGCTGAGGGTAACGGGGTGGGTTTTAGCCGGTAGGAGTCCGGCATAAACCAAAAAGGAGACTGTTTGTGATTTCAATAACCGTTACATACTATTATAACGGTGTTCCTGCTGCTATTTTATAACAAAGTAGATCGCTGTAAAGGATGTTTTAATATATGTACAGGATGAGGGTGGTGTTAGTGTGTGTGTGTGTTGCTGGTGGCGACGTCAGCTCAGGGTCAATACGACTGGATCAACAGCACAAGGAATGGATACGAGTACATTAACTGTTTGTTCAACAGGACCTGTGGACCCTGAGGCAGGAGTACCGTGTGAGTACAACCAGCTCTTATGATAAAGTTATTTACAGAATACCCTAACCGTTACCTATGATATTACATTTTCGTTTCTTATATTTTATAAAGTCACTGTCTGAGGGTCTGTTATTTAAAATAATATTCATTTATATTATAACTTAAAAACTTATATATTTTTTGATTAAGCTTATTTTAATATTGTAATGTGTAATTTTTTTAGAACTGACAACGGACCCGGAACAAGCCCAAGCGATGAATCCGGCTGAAATTTTGCATTGACTAAATAATTTATTTCATTGTTTTTTCTTTCTGGTTTGGGTCATTTTATGATGAAATATGGTATTTTAATTTAAAAAAAAAATAATCTTATTTTACATTACATACTGTCAACAAAATTTATTAGTCGTAAAGGAAAAATATGTCTCTTGTTTCGGCAATACTATTAGTGTTACAAAAAAGTAAATAAATGTGAGAATTAAAAAATGGTTGTTTTTTTTAAATAATAATGATTTATTGGTCTCAAAAATACAATATATACATATATTTAGCCTTTAGGATTCCAACAAAGTCCTTAAAAAATATAGTTTTCTTATAAAGCCAGTAATTTTGAATAACAAATAAAACCTTAACTAGAGTCTAGAACAAACTAGTTATTATCCTAACCGAATACACCTTAAATAAGTTAAATTCAATTTACAACAATATGTACAAGTCTTGTTCACAAAATACTTTCCCGCGTAAAAGTCGAACAAGCCAAGCGTCATCGCTTTAAAATTACTTCGGAAATGTTCGGGAATTTAAAGTTTTGGTTCAAATTATGAGTGTGTTTCCTAAGTATATATATTAAACATAAGAAAAACTCCATATTTTTTGAGCATTTGTAACATAGGAGCATATGTTTACAACAAATTTAGTAAAACACATAATACTTTATATGTAACTAGTTTTTGCCCGCGACTTCGTCCGCGTTAGTTTCGTCATTAGTAATATATGTAGGTATAGCTGACCGGGCGAACTCTATTCCGTTTTAGATGCCATTAATAATCAGGTTTCTCCTGTTTCAATCGAACAGAATGATTGACATATTAGTTAGTTGTCAAATCTAATGTCAAAAAAAAACGTTTGTATGGGAAATAGAAAAGGGCTGTTTTTATGGTTTTCCCAGTAATGAATCAATTTTTTTCAGCTTTTATACCTTCCCTGAACCTCCACGAACATTTCAAGACTAAGATGAGATAAATCCGTTCAGCTGTTCTCGAGTTTTAGCGAGACTAAGGAACAGCAATCCATTTTTATATATATAGAAGATTATAAATCTAGATTAAAAAATATATATTATTCTGACAGAAGATTGACATCGTTCAATCAATTTACGTTTACTATTTACTAATCCATGGAATGCTGAGAAGTTTCGTCTCATGTATGACAGATAATATTCTACATAACATAAGAGATATATAAATTTATTAACTTTCATTATTACGTGTCTAATGAATCCCATTCCCACCGTCTCAGCACCAGCATATATAACCAGACGGCGACTTCGTACTGCATTATCTACACTTACTTCTATTCTACTTTAGTGTTGTCGTTTCTTCATAGATACAATATTTCAATATTCCGTTTTCGCGATGTCGAACCTCCAGAAATGCTCGTCATTGGAGTAGAACATCCGATACTTTGTAACAAGATTTAAAACCATTGCGAAAACGGATGGAAATACAATACTAGTACGTAACAATATGTGTGTCAAGATATATTATTAAAATAAATGTGATAACAAATGAGTTTACTACAGCAGTATAAACACAAGCCTGATGTTTTATTGATACCCCCTTTAAACATTTCACAGGTTTTGTTCATATAAAATATACTTTACTGCAATTATAATTTGGACTAAGTACCTATACATAATTGAATGTAAGCCGTAAGGTTTACAAATTGATATTGTAAGCATATAATTTTGGTAAAAATTACCAGATATCCAAAATCTTGAGAATTTATGCTTGACGACCATATCTTTTCACTAATACAATCCGATCCTTAAATGTTTTCATCTATATACAGGGTGACTGGTGAATTACTATCAATATTTAAGGAGAATACTCGGTACATGATTCTCATTCGAATTATGTAAAAAAAATAGGCACTTAATTTTTGACAAAATTTCCGTATAAATAAGTAAAGTGTTGACACGTTCCAAATGTTCAAGTGTGGACGCGTGCGGCGGCGTGCTGATACAACACTACGTCACGACACGCGTATGTGTGAGTGTCAGTGTATACCTAATCTGTAGGGTGTTCATACGATGCGTAATTAATTAGATAACTTTTGGTTAACTTTACTTAGAAGTTTATTAATATTTATGTTATATTATTTTTTATTTTGTCATATATGATCGTCAAATATCACGTCCTCAAATATCGATAGTAATTCACCAGTCACCCTGTATATTAATAAAGAGGAAATATTTGTTTGTTTGTTTATTTGTAATGAATAGGCTCCGAAACTACTGGACCGATTTTAAAAATTCTTTCACCTTTGGAAAGCTACATTATTCCCGAGTAATATAGGCTATACTATATTTAAAAAAAATAGGGATCCTTACTAAAACTCCGAAAATGTAACCCAAGGTGTAACAAAATGATCTGAAAAATTCCTTACTTCGCGTGCTCTGCGAAAACTATTGATGATAGAACAAATTCATTTACTACGACTTTGCAGAACTCATCATTATCTACAAAAAGTGTCGCGACAGCATATGTCTAAATATTATAGTTATGTTGCAATAAGCGGCTTTTTATTCTAAAAAATTAATTTATATGCCGCCGCTTGAAAAGGCTCTTTATTTGTACCTTGGTATTAAACCTTATCAAAATAAATTACTTTATATTCAAGACGGCTTCAATATCTTTTTATAACTTTTTGAATTATTCAATTCGAACATTTCATTCGGAAGATATCACGAGTTTAAAAATGCAAGTATTAGAAAAAAGTCGCGTGGTTGCCGCTCAAGCCGTGTATCGACTATGCGCTCCTGGCACGCGCGCCATGAATGACCGCCCCGAGAGTACGTTCCGTGGAACGCATTCCAAACATTCGAACTGTAACGACTAAGCGCGTCTGGCGCGCGTGACAGCCGTTCCAGTGTATGACCCGTCGTCATGGAAGGTAGTCGTGTACGAGCAGCAGCAGCTTTTCTAATTATTCACAGTATTGAAAACAAGAAAAAGCAGAAACGTAAAGTGCGTTGGTGGATAAAAGAGCTGTACCGAAAAAGAATGCAGTATGGTGTAACACTTATTAACGATATGCAATTCGAAGTAGTAGTAGTTTACTATTCCACAGTAGTTCTTTTGTACCATAGAGTTGTATTAATTTACGGCATCTTTGATTATCCATAATTATATATAATTAGGAGCGCAACAAACACGAACAAAATACAACGTGACCGTCTCAATTGGCGCGCGCGCCGCGATTGATGCGTTGCTAAAAACCGACAACCGTCGGAACGGTCCGCTCCGCGTTCGTGCGTTCCAACGAACACATTGGCGCGCGTTCCAAAGTGGTATCCATTTCGCGCGGCTGGAGCGCGCGCCAATGTTCGAACTGTTGGAGCGCATAATCGATACACAGCTTCACCGCGCTCAGCTAGCCAGCATGCGATGTAGACTCCATGTAAGCGTCACTGGGGTAGGGGGGGGGGGGAGAGTCAATCCCAACTAATATTATAAATGCGAAAGTAACTCTGTCTGTCTGTCTGTTATACTGTCCCTCTTAAACCTCTCAACCGATATTGATGAAATTTGACACAGACAAACTTTAGACCCTGAGAAAAAATATAGGCTACCTATATTTACCTACCTTTTATTGCGAAAAAGGGGATGAAGAGGTTGAAATAGGGGTTGAAAGTTTGTATGGGATTTTAATTTTAAAAGATTAAACCATGAAACTTTATATTTAAGAACTTGATACGATATATTTAAACATTTGTTCTAGTGTTTTTGAAATTTCGACCAGTGAGGGGGTCAAATAAGGGTTGAAAGTTTGTATGGCATTTCTTAATTTTAGAAGATAAAACCATGAAACTTTATATTTAAGCACTTGATAGGATATATTTATACAATTGTTTTAGCGTTTTTGAAATTTCGACCAGTGAGGGGATGAAATAAGGGTTGAAAGTTTGTATAGGATTTTGTCATTTTTGGGGATAAAAATATGAAACTTTATATTTAGGAACTTGATGAGAAAAAACAATTTGTTCTAGCGTTTTCAAAATTTAAAATCGTTTGTTATTTTTACCACCGTGGGGGTGAAATTCTACACACGGAATTCTCGAAATTCGAACGGAATAGAACGGGAACTACGAAGTTAAACTTTTTGTATAC
This sequence comes from Danaus chrysippus, assembly GCA_916720795.1. Taxonomy (NCBI): domain Eukaryota; kingdom Metazoa; phylum Arthropoda; class Insecta; order Lepidoptera; family Nymphalidae; genus Danaus; species Danaus chrysippus. Next base: position 668,303 of record CAKASE010000080.1, on the reverse strand, counting down.
AAAAATTTAACCACTCAACCTAGGAACATTATGTTTAGAAGTTTTGGGTGTATCAAGTTAAAAAAATTGGCTTTTGAAGTTAAAGTTGCTTTTAACGAATAAATATCTAAAATAAATAACGAAGAGTACCTACTCTGCATCGCCGCCGCTGCCGTCGGTCGTCGTCGCCGCACAGTGGGAAAGCCCCATACAAGGCCGTCTCAAAACCCCTTCACATGAATGTCGTTGTTATGCAGTAAAACTAATTAATTAATATAGTCTTATAAATAAGCTTTCTTTTCTTTATTTTTTTAAATTATTTTTTGCAAACCATAATATATATTAAAAGGCATCAAAGTTAATTACTCATGTCCAATGGTATTATTTTAGCCCAGTACATTACTACAATTCAACGACACATTAGTTGAAAGTATTACTAATATTATAAATGCGAAAGTAACTCTGTCTGTTACGCTTTCACGCCTAAACCACTGAACTGATTTTAATGAAATTTGGTACAGAGATAGAGTTGACCTTGAGAAAGAACATAGGATAGTTTTTATCTCAGACTTTTGAAAAGTTCTCCAAGCGGGCGAAGCCGCGGGCAGAAAGCTAGTTAGGAAAATGAAAACAATCAATCATAAATACAAATTTTAATATTGATCATATTAATTTAACCAATGTGAAGAAAATTCTGTAGAGCTTACCACTTCATAAACGTATACCGCTCTATAATTTTGAAAATAATGTAAGCTAAAGTTGGTAATGAAGACGTGACGAATTTTTTTCATATAATTTAATAAACACAATATAATTATTAAGCTTCAATGAAAATAGTTCAACACTTAAATATTAAGTATTCTTTACAACACAAAACGAAACTAATAAAGTTATTCCTTGTATCCAGTTCGGTCAAAAAAATATTCGATATTAAAGTTTAATATGTAATGGAATGAAACTCAATAACTTTATGGATCTTTAGTGTAACACACATATTACCTACTATAGTTATTATAAACAAATCAATTATTGAATTTTAAAAATAATATTTAAGTTACCTTACCACAGTAAATAAATAATATAAATAAAAAGTTAAAACATCGCACTTTGCTACAACTATTTAAAAGACATTTCAAGTTATATTTGACAAATAAAAAGAATAATAGTATTGAAGGACTGTTAATAAAACACAAACACACATTCAATAAATTTTAATCAGTAGTATGCCTCTTAATTAATAATATTATGTGGTGTGTGGCCACTAAACGTGCGAGTAGTCAGCGCGTCACGTCACGTGATGAGCTCGCTCGCCGACACGTCCGGGGACGAGTGACGAGCGGCGGAACACATCTACCTGCAGGTGATATATAAATATATACATATATATACGTTGGAAACAGATTGTCAGAACAAAGTTTAAGCTGAAATATTTTCTAATTAACGACTTTTTCGCAATTAGTACCAAATAATTACGTTGATTAGCACTATCCCCGACGATATGTAATCCATTCAATACATTTAAGTACTTACTTAAAACGTTCTGACAGCATACGTTTTATGATTAATAGATTCAATTTAATAATGTGTATATAATTTGTCAGTGATTATTTTTTTTGTGAAAACATTTTTTTTATTAGACAAATACTAATTAACTCGCCTTAATTTTAACACAAATATCAATTAAATGTTCATATCAATGTTTCATGTATGGGTTACGAAGTTTAAGTAATAATTGATTCGTATAATAATGTGTAAATGTAATCAATCGCGATGACAACGGATATCCGGTGATGACGCAGCACTGCTCGTCTGGCCCCACGTACGAGATGTATTTAATACGGTTGTCCAATGGCAGAGTCTGAAATTAAACAATAATATGTATTACAATAGACAGAAAATTGAAATTATTATAATATACATGTATATATTATGAGGCTTATATTGAACGCTTACAATACATGTACTTTCAAATCTTGCTCCAACAGTTAAGTGACGATGGTTTCTTTGCAATGAGCATAAATATAAAACAATTTCTTTTAAGCAGCTAGTTGTCGACGAATATATGTATACCTTTGAATTTATTAAATATTTAATACATGATAAAATAACTACATAACTAGTTATATAACTATAATATTAATGATGTCGATATTTCAAATCCTCGCTTTCTTTATACAGATTGGATAATGCTCGACTGAAATGATTCGGCCTCAAATGTCCACCTAGATATTCTAGTTACTCCTTGTACGTATATCAAAGTTATGTTAATAAGTCTGTGTGTACACGCACCTGGTCGACCAGTCCCTCAACTCAGAGAGAGTGGTCCCTCGGACACACGAGCTCGACAACAGTAGCGGACTCTGAGACCAATCCGTGCACTCGATTAGAAATATACATACCTAATGTAATAATAATAATGTACTTTATTAATATAACAATAAAAATAAAATATATACAAAATAAAAGTTAATGCACAATAAGGCGTTCTTATCGCTAGGTCTAACCATCCATTCTCTAATGAACTTACGTAACTACAGTAGGGAGATAATCGAGTACTTAAATAGGATAAATCGATTTTGCATCGAATATTAAATTAGGAAAACGATCTTGCATCAAATTTTGTCCTCAAAAATTGTACAGAAGTAAGTGTACAGTGTACTAAGTGGTGCTCCTAAATGCTTCAAAAGTCTATCTTTAGTTTTTATATATTAAAAAAATATTATCTCAAATATTTAAAAACAATAATTATGTCAAATCTATACTAATATTATAAAGCTGAATGGTTGGTTTGTTTGTTTGAAAGAGCTAATCTCCGAAACTACTGATTCGAATTGAATAATTCTTTTTGTGTTGGATAGTCCAGTTATCGAGGAAGACTGTGGGCTATATAACATCACGCTACGACCAATAGGAGCAAAGATATAGTGGTAAATGTGTAAAAAACGGGAGAAATTATTTCATCTTTGAAGCCTTCCGTTGCGTGCGCCGTGAAAACGGTTCAAGATACACAAAAAATATGTATTAAAGAATAATAGCTCTTTTAATGATCTAAAAAACAGTCCAGTCCAGTCCAGTCCAGTCCAGTCCAGTATATGTCTATCTTTTAAGATTAACTCACAAAAACCGTTTTTATGGTACCTAATTTTGTCGAAATAATTTGTTTAAGTTGTATCAACATAATAATATTAATCTTTATTCAAATAAACAAATAAATATGTCGTTGGTTAAGAGTACTTCATTGTGAATAAAAAAAAACATAGGTTTTATCCTGAAAATTCTACGGGAACTCAACCATTCCGAAAACCCCGCAAGAACGGGAACTATGTGGGAAGAACCAAAAATCTGCCGGAAGTCACTATTCCACGCAGACGAAGTCGCGGCAAAAGCTAGTAAAAATATATATAACAAATACATGATATATGTCTACATAAAATGAACATTCGCCCAATATTTATAACAATTACACAAAATATTAAATAACAATTAATTATGTTTCTTGGATAGAATAAACGCCTTTATTTCATTCAACAAACTCTGTGTTTCCTACACCCCGTACTCAAGAATATGACTCATCCAACAAATAAAAACGATGACATTAGCAAAATATTCCACGATTCCAATGCAAGGGAAGCCATAGCATAACAAAAATATATAAAATACTTTAATAAATTGGAAAATCGATCTTGCATAAATATTGTAGTCGATAATTATACAGAACCTCAGTGTACTAATTGATGTTAAAATTACTCCAAAAAGCGTTAAATTTTATACATTTTAAAATAATTATCTCAAAGTTTTTAAAAACAAAACTCCTCCTAGTTTTCTTCACACAATACTCAAGATATATAATTCGTCCAACAATAAAATATTCCACGATTCCAGTGCAAAAGACGCCATAGAATAAAAAAAATATATAAAATATTTATCTAGATATAAAATAAGTTCAATATAATCATAATAGAGGTCCAATAGTTATACCAAAGTCGGCGTAGTCCAACATTAGGTCCCATCATCATCAGCGGCCTCCAGCAGCTCCACGAAACTGTGGTTCAGCAACACGAAGGACTCCCTGCCTCACCGCCCATCACCTCGCCACGTAAGTATACGCTGCAATGGAAAAGTATACATACATACAATGGAATTATTATTAGTACTCTTCTAATAACTTTAAAGACATTTACATGAACATGTTATAGTCATTTCATATAAACATTGTGAGCAACTTGTGCATTATTTATATTTACGGCATAAGTAACATTAATTGAAGATCATTTCTTAGCACTTAGCAAATCTATCCTGCTATCATTTGTAAAAAATGTGACACCTGTCATGGCATTATATTATATTAAATCTTTCACGAAAATTACTAAGTTATGAGTAAACAAAATATGGTTTTCATAGGCCTCTTCAGATAAAAGCTGTTAAAAGATTCGTGATAAAATTATAGATACGGTCACGTAAACAAAAGCTTTAATTAGGCACAATAATTATTGTAATAAGAATAACTTCCAAAACAACTATTAGGTATGTCATAATTACTTATTTATGTTTGTCTGGACTGAAATAAAACTGATATTTTCAGATTTACGACGGGTTTTTTAATATTTTTTCTGTATACTCCCGACCTTTCTTTTACTTAGCAGCAACCGAAAATATTAGTTCTAATTCAATGAATACTGTCAGTCTTGAACTCATGCTTGTCTGGACCATTCTTGAGACTTTATTGATAAAAAAAAGAAAATTAATACTTATAATATAGAATAGAGTATTAATACTTGCCAACACCAGCAACAATGATGTCAGCGTATCGAGGCAGGGCTCGAGCCTGCCTGCCTGCCTGCCTGCCTCGACCCGTCAGTTGTGTGATAGCCTAAACACATTAACATTCTATTTTAATTTACATACGAGTACCTTTATATCCATAACATAAGAATTTTTCTTTGTAAGCTAAACAACAACTAAACGACATTACAATTAATATTATAATTGCGAAAGTTGGCGAGTGTGTGTGTATGTTTGTTACTTCTTCACGCTCAAACGGCTCAACCGATTTTGATAAAATTTTGTATACAGGAAGCTGACATCCAGGAATAACACATAGGCTACTTTACATCCCGAAAATCCCGGAAATCCGCTGGTAACACCGCGGGGCGCAGTTAGTATTATATATTATTTGAGTTTTCTTTTCAAATCTAATTTGATCATTATATAAAAACCTGTATGCTCCTTTCATCGGCTCCAGCTATCACCATAATGGCGGCTGCTTCCTTCATGGCAGGAAGGGCTTTGGGGGCAGCGGATATCCTAACAAGGATCTCACTGCATACAGCCTTGGATAAAGCACTGTCACTACTAGACACTATCACTACACCGGCGTCATCTGTCAGATATTGTCGAAGTACTTCCAGAACTTGGGAAAGAACTTCTGGTATGTCTTCGCTCATAATATCTACGCCTTCCATACTCTGGAACATAGATTGGTTAGTAAACACATGCACCTATAATGTAATGGAAAAAGGTTTTTTTATTATCTCGAATGGATAGCGCTTGACTGTCATTCCACGAGTGGGAACGTGGAAATTAAATCGTTGATGGTAATGCACTATACTGTTTAAATGTGATAAAAAATTATAATACACTTTTAAGCTAGCTTAAGTTTCAGTTAAATAAACAGTCGTTATAATTATAAGTTAAAAGATAAATAAATTAATATTGTTATTAAAATTGTGAAACAAGGCAAAAATTGCAATTTCAGCCAATCAAAACTATTAAACAATTCAATAGGTTGTGTTCATATTATTAATAATGAGTTATGCTTACTGCATTTTTCGTGAACAGGTGAGCAGCGTATCTGAGCCGTAATGTGCTGCCTTGTCCAAAGCTCGTGCCACTCAGCGCTGCCACTGGCCAGCCTTCACTAACTTCTCCAGCGCTTCACTTTCTGAATGTGATTCTTTTGTTTCTTGTTGCATCTCTTCCCCCTCCTCTTCATAGTCAGCTCATGTACCTGGAATATTTAGAATAATATGTCACATCAACTAGCCTTCGTACAAACAACTTGATCCGAACTATACCAACTATCTTTGTATATACATCGTGTTAGTTACACTATTTATACGTCAAGAACCTCTGTACGGTTTGGCTGAAAATTTGTGGAGAGATAACTTAGAACAAGAGAAAGGACGTAGGATAGTTTTCATCTGATCGAAAAAGAAATAAATTGATAAAATACAAAATGCTCTTATTTACTGTCTTTAAGGTTGAATAGTTTTAGTCCGGTCAGCTATACATTTCTAATTCTGACACAAACGCAAACGAACAGAAACTAGTATTTAAATAAACATATAGAGTGTTCTATATTTTACAATATATTACTTATACATACAAACTATCAATGAATCACTTTCAGCATTATCTTCATCCATTCCATCGACAAGTACCGCCCGAAGCTGTTCACCCACATCGCTCTGACCGATGGAAGCAAAACTGTAACAAATACGTATACATAAGGTTTACAAATTAAATATTTAAAAGGATTTTAAAACTATTTATTCAAAAGAAAATTATTGTATGTTAATAAAGAAAAAATAAGTGTCTATTTGCAAGTTACCAATACTTAAAAACCAGTGTATTTAGGTTTTATCTATCTGTCTGTTTATCTGTCAGTTTATGCTGAAAATTCCAAGAGGGTATACCTATTTTAATAATATTGAATTACCAGGCAACTTTGATACAAGGTACAATTAAGATTTTTATGACTCTCATAAACCTTTCAATAACCCTACTGCACTTGTGTACTGCATGTGTGTCATATTATTCAGTGAGCCAGCAGGTTTTCACTGTCAATCATGAATAAAAAACAACCAGTCATGTCTAGTTACATAATGTCAGTGTTCATTTATTTTTATTTTATTTTTTTATTTTATTTATTTATGTACCAAGAACACGTAAGACAGAAAAAAAAGAATAAGAAAGAAACAAAGTGATACAAAGGAAAGCTTATCTCTATGAGAGATCTCTTCCAGCCACCCTGGAGTGTGAGTAATATTATATTAAAATTACAGGAAGGTAGGTACAATTTGAATTTTAGTGACAAAGAATAATTATTACTTTTTTACTTTACATAAACATACTTAAATATACATAAATACAAATAATATATACATACATATACAAAATAAAAGACATATATATATATATATACATACATATATACACATATACATATATATACACACATACATACATATACACATACATATACATACATATATATCTAATTTCTAATGTGATGAAACTGAAAGATAATATTTTTTTAATCTAAATTTAAAGGTAGGTACAGAATTACAATTTTTTATAATATTTAAGTTCATCTCACGTGTCGGCCAGTAGGTCGGCGGCCCTCCTCCTCTTGCTGCCCGTCAGCTGGTCCCGGGCCAGTCGCGCCGCCCTGAGTGCCGCTCGCTCCGCCAGCCCAGCAGCACCTGTACTGCCTCCCACCACTCACCCCTAAAAACAAACATTCCACTTGATATCCAGTCCATACTGATTCATATAAAGATACTAGCTGCGCCCCGCGGTGTTACCCGCGGATTTCCGGGATTGGAAGATGTAAAGTAGCCTATGTGTTATTCCTGGATGTCAGCTTCCTGTATACAAAATTTTATCAAAATCGGTTCAGCCGTTTGAGCGTGAAGAAGTAACAAACATACACACACACTCTCAAACTTTCGCAATTATAATATTAGTAGGATGTATCTAAGACTATCCCGTGTATTCAGTTAACATCTCGCCTGCCCATGATCACGGTTCCTGTAATGTAACCGAAACGTCGGGAATATGTAGTTTTAAAAATATTATATAATGCGTAATAGTCGGTAAATATTAGCTTCATTTAAAAGAATACTCGCAAGAATCTTAGATCTCATTATAATATATCTAATAATTTATTTTTTAATTATCTTTTTAATTTTGCTCATATCCAGAACATTTGTCAATAATAATACTTGACTAATAGGATTCTTAGCCAGCATTCTATGAATTTGATATATATATCGGCGCTACCAGCTTTAATAACGGATGCGACTTGAAAATAATTTGAGGCTGTCATCAATTCTTATTAGTATTTATGATTATTGTTAAAAGTAAAACGAAATCAAAAGAGAATAGAACTATGTTTGAATCTTGTTATAAATATGACGACTGGACGCACGACGGCGGACTCCAGATTTGAGAATTCAGAATTGATACTCGTAATTCAGAGTTCAGTGAGTGTGTATCATTGAAGTATGTTATTATGAAGAATCTTTGAGAAATACAGGACCATTAAGATCAATTGAAGTTTCATTTTAAAATATCATGGACCGTACTTTAAGAAGTGACATTTGCAACGTCAGCGAGGCTGGCGTCTCTCTTTAAAATCAACGAATGATAGCTTCACCTGTATCTCCTAGTCCTATATCAATTTGTTCAGCCTCTCTAAAGTGCCCTTCCTGTCGTAATTGTTGAGCGAGTGGTCAGTAAATATCTCTCGTGTCTTCTTCTGCCAGATGTGTAGCGGCAACACGTAGACCTTCCGACACTTTGCCCGCGGCGTTGTACGCTCCTACACATTTCTCCGCCATACCACGGGATGTGAGAACTCGTTCCGCTGTATCCCATTCCTGTAAATGTTTGCAAAAAAGATATTAAAGATATTAATTGACATATGAAACCTACTAGAATAGAATAAAAATCGACCCAAACATTGAATTCTAAAAATTTAATAAATTGATCGTGACGTTAAATCCGTGTGTAAAAGAACTTAATAATAATAATAACTTTATTGAAAAAAAAAAACACAATGATTACACAATAATACATCAAGGTTGAGGTGCGTTATGTTTTCAGCAGATTTTAAATTTCGATTGTCTTAGGACCCCACACTAGGAGACCTGTATCGTGGGGTCCGAAGGTCGTGTGTAAAAGAAGAAATGAATAATTGAAAACATATTCGTTTACACCCGTATTGGATGTTTACATTTATATTTTTGTACCTAGACACAATAACTAATACGGAATGAACAAAATCGAATTACGTTAATAACAATTATAAAAAATAATAACAACATATTTCTTTTGTTCATTATTTAAAATAACTTACTTGAGAAGATATAAAATGATCCCCCAACTGTTCACATTGCTCCCGAATTGATTCTATATCTTCTATAACATAAAGATATCAATGGATTGATTTACAATATATATATATATATCAAAACAAGACCTATAGCAATATCTTATATCTTTAAATGAGCAATTCTTGTATCTATATTTATATATTATGGGAATCTCGGTATCGGCTCAAACGATGGCGATAAATCGATATAGCTAGGAATCATTATCATCATTAATCATTTATAAAATGTTATTTTACGTAAAAAAGAATAACAAAAATTAGTCGTTTAAAATATGACGCTCCCTGACATCTAGTGGCGAATAGTAATACTACTTTTTGCTACTTGCTTTTATAAATTGCTTTAACGACACAACAGCAGATGGCGTTGTTGAGTACCAGGAAGTCAACGAATGTTTGTTTTAAGGTTAGACTAAGAAATTAATTGTTGATTTATATTGTTTTCTGTCTTCTTAACGTGTTGAATATAAAATGCCTAAACGAAATTAATAACAAAAAACCAAAATATATACTAATAATTCCTTAATACCCAGCAAAGCTCACTAACCAGTTATTATTAATAATAGCTGTACAATTTGAAGAGCTTTTTTTATAATGATGTGCCTTCAGAGCCGCAGTGAGAGCATCAACGGGTCGAGCAGCCTCTATGAGATGAGGTACAGCGGCGCCCGCCTGTCGCGATGATACAAGCCACGCGCCCCACTCTCCTTCCAACCTGGCCTGAAGAACAACAAATGATATAATAAAAATTAAAAACAAAAGTTTCAAAAAGATAGTACTAACTTCTCTTGCTAGTTGAACGGCTCTTGCGTAGTTGCTGCCTCTAGAATAGTAATCAACAGCAGTTCTGATATCACCTTTACGCTCGGATATTTCACCAGCCCTTTCCCACCATTCCTCCTACAAAGGAAACAAATTGTAAAGTTCATAATCTATGTCTCTAATAAGTGAATCTTAACTTTTTAAAATGTACAGTAATATGCAGGAATTACAGTATAAGAATAAATATTATTGTTTGAGACAGTTATATTAAAAAAATATACTTCTGCTATTCTTTTTTAGTTAAATGCATAACCCTCGTCTTTAACTTGCATCATTCACACTTACATTATCTCTTCAATAGTATAATCAATAATACTAAATCAAAAACAAACGCTCATTGGTCATTTACGTATGTATTAAGACCTACAACGAATTGAGTAGGATCTTTTCATTACTACAACAAGACTATCCTTAGAGAGACCAACAAGCGGTATTCCTACAAATGGCTTCATACTTCAGTAGCATTTTTATTTAGCTATCTGATAATGGACCCATTTCCTTCCCTATTTTTTTTGTCTATCTGATAATGCAACCTTCACCTGTACTAGTTGATCGCTGGCAGCTCGTCTCGCCGACCACCCTTCACCCACACACGAACCGCGCCTCGCACGTCACCTGACGACCTGTACCAACAAAATAATACTTTACTAGGGCAAATAGATTATTAGTGTTATTCTAACGAAGATGATGTATAAGATTTTTCTAATATTTTTTTGCAGCGCGTAAAAATTTTATCAATCTTAAATTATATACTGAACAGTTATCATTTTTGCACCTGTTGACGTGAGATAGTCCATGTATTGCTGCCTGAGTAATGTCACCGCTTGTCTATCGACTTGTTCAGCGAGGCCGATGTCATCTGCCCATCTATTGAACTGCTTATACATATTAATGGCCAATTCTGGCTGAGCGGCTCCACGTACGTAGTATTCTTCGGCGGTGGTTAAGTCCCCCACAAATATTGCTAGACGTGCACGAACCTCGAGACTCTTTAAACCTATGCATTATATTATAATCACAGTTAATAAAATAATTACTATTAATACAATAAGCGGGTACAAAAAGAAATGCATGAGGTGTACCCAAAACGTGTAAATGCAAAAAATACCTTCATCAATATTCCCGTCCCCTTTGGCTGAAGCCAACTTTTCTCTAGATAAAATGTTCTAGCCTTATCACCCACTGCTTTATAGCATTTCGTCGCCAACTGAAAAAAATATATATGTTATGAGGTACTAAAACGTTCAAATGTTATAATATATATATATATACAGGGTGACTGGTGAATTACTATCAATATTTAAGGAGCATACTCGGTACATGATTCTCATTCGAATTATGTAAAAAAAATAGGCACTTAATTTTTGACAAAATTTCCGTATAAATAAATAAAGTGTTGACACGTTCCAAGTGTTCAAGTGTGGACGCGTGCGGCGGCGTGCTGATACAACACTACGTCACGACACGCGTATGTGTGAGTGTCAGTGTATACCTAATCTGTAGGGTGTTCACACGATGCGTAATTAATTACATAACTTTTGGTTAACTTTACTTAGAAGTTTATTAATATCTATGTTATGTTAATTTTTATTTTGTCATATATGATCGAGTATCGAGTGTCGAGTATCGATAGTAATTCACCAGTCACCCTGTATATTAGTCTTTCTCTAATTTGAGCAGTGAGGAATATACCACCACAACTGAATGGCTAACAATTAACCAAACATAACTGTTTTTCGGTATCAGGGTGGTCCAATCTACTTGAACCTAACGTTAATGTAATTAAACCAATAATAAATTGAAGTAGTTACTCTAAAACCATTGGACAATCTTTATTTCTATCATATATACATGGTGGCTCATAGGTAATGTCGATTCATATGTAAAAATTTCAACGCATCGATTTAAATATGTTGGAACTTCTTAAATTTATCTCTAGCTCGTAGGAACGGTACAGTAATTTTATATTCTGTGAATAATTTTCTGTTTGTTTGTTGATGAAGGACTACGTCTTTATAAAATAGTGGACAGGAGATGCGAATGTATGAGGTTTTGTTGAAGAAATATTCATGTTACCGAAACCGGTTTTTTTTTTCAAGACAATTCTAAACCATAAGTGTCGAAAGTAACGCGGAATACGATCAAAGAACTTGGTAATATTAAACTCCTACCACATCCGAAATTCAGTTCAGACTTTACACTTGAGATCTATGGCGAAATTCTTTTGTACAAAATAATTTGTATCCAACAGATGTTATTAAAGCAGTGCGAATTTTTTTTTTTGCATTTAAGGCCAAAAAATGGCTAAACCTAAGAGCTTACTGCTCTTTGGGATTAAAACCATTAAAAACGAGGAGCTATACCTCTCATAGTTAGTCTATTTCATTGCATTATATATTAAAAAGTGAACACTGAAAATCGACATTATTTATGAGTCATCCACTGTACTTATATCCTCTGTACTTGAATACAAATTCACATAAAGCAAATATCGTGAAAAACTTACTAAAAATTAGTAGAATGTTTTCAATGTGTTTGGCAAAGCCTTTACAAACTTCTGTTTATATTTAATCTAACTGTAATGCCATACATATTAACCTCAACATCGTATCCTGTTAGCGCCTGTTCAGCCAGTTGACACCACAACGACCCGATGTCCGCAGACCTCGACACAGCGTCCAAGTATTGAGCACAATCCTTTAAGTCCCCGCTACGTAACGCCGAATCTGTTCAAAATAAATAGTAATTTCCATTTAATATTCCATATAAATTAACAATATAGCGATTGATGAAAATAAATTCAAATAGCGCTTAGAACATTAAATCAATCCTGTTATTATAAAATCGTTCATTTATTGATACCAAATTATTATACCAAAAAAAAATGGCTTAAAAGTACTCTGTATTATTCTATAACTAAATCTTTCCAAAAAGTTACTATAGCAACATACTGAATCTTGCTGTGTTGATAGTGTGTACCAGATTAACATTACCCTACTATGAACTTTAAATTTAAACGTCGTCTATATAAAAACATCATAGTTATCATTTCAAACAATATAAAAATAAATGAAAAGAATGTTTCGGTTACTTTACAGCAACCATGATCACGAGCAGACTAGATGTATTTCATTTAAATGAATACTCGAGGAAGTCTTAGATCTCATTAATCCTACTAATATCATAATTGCGAAAGTTTGTGAGTGTGTGTGTATGTTTGTTACTTCTTCACGCTCAAACGGTTGAACTGATTTTGATAAAATTTTGTATACAAGAAGCTGACGTCCAGGAATAACACACAGGCTACTTTACATCTCGGAAATCCCGAAAATCCGCTGGTAAAACCGCGGGTCGCAGCTAGTAGAAAAATAATGTAAATATTGTAATGGGTTCATACTGAAAGCCAGTCGATGTTCATCCAATACAAAGGCCTGGATCTGACCTCCTTCCAGTAGGACTCGTCGCTCTGATACTGATACAGCCGAGACTGATACACACTCAGACATGACAACACACTGAGGCTCCCACACACTGTACCTATAACACATACAAACACACATATACATATATGTAGGAACAACCTTATGATCCATGTATATCTTACTGTATGTAACATATAGACATCATGAGGAAAAACTAAGATTAATTTACAGGACTATTTTGACATGTTCTCACCCAAAATAAGAAATCAATATGGATCATTTAAACATTGAAAACGATACATTATTTTAAATTAGAAAATTTATTATTTTCAAATAAATGTTGTACACATAATAAGTTACTTTTATCTACATGGAGTACGTTTTTTCAAAAGTGCTAATACAATCATTAATCTCCACATCACAATCCCACAATTAATAATGAAAAAGATATTTCAACATGACGTTATAATTTGGGTATCCTCAAGAAAAGGCGTGAATAGGATGATACTGAGATAGTGCGTTCAGTATATAACACTTCATTTCCATCTTCCAACAGTCAAGCACTTTCCAGTTGAATTAAAAAATATATTATTAAATCTTACCAAATCAGCAAATGTGTTGGGGTTTGGGCTACAACAGCGTCACTGTTTTCTATCCATTGCACGAAACTAACTCCGCTCGATAATTTCCTAAAAAAATGAAATACCAGACAATGAAATATCATATTTATTTGACTCAATTTATCCAGCTATGTCGTGTACGCTATATATATGAATGTGCTACCTTTTCACCGGTATCAATACGGAGAAGTGCAAGTCGTCGTCTAGTATGACGGAACAGAAGCAGATGTCCGCTCTCAGTCAGCTCCAACCAATCCACCCGAGCTTCGTGCCACCATGGCCCTAACTGAACTCCTACAACATTCACATCATTGATATTAATATATATAATGCAACGTATCAATCTTTTTTTTCATAACAAAGGAACTCTAACATCTATCCTATGTATGTTCCGTACCTGTAACAAGATCAATAACAGCAATCGTCTGTCTGTCAGCAGATAGGCGAAGTGTTTTCGTTCTTCCTCCGTCTTCCTGCCCTCATATATACGGACACTGAGCACGTGAGGATTCACACGCTCAGTACGAACCTCCATAAGATATGAATCATTTTAGTATAAATTAAATTACTTGACATTGTGTAGATCTTGATCTATACTCACGGTTTGTAGTACTCTATCGAGGCCGTACTCCACCACACTAAGTTCGCCAGCACGCTGCAACAGACAGGCTCCACCCACAGCTGCATATATACGCTCCCCTCCACCGGACCATGGTATCTGGAGTATTCATGACTATAAACTTTTAACTAACCATAACTTTTTGTTAAAATATCAGCTGGCATTTTAGCAGTTTATAAATAATCAATTTTAACAAACTTATCTGCTACTGCCTGTCTCACAGAATGGTATCTAACATCTATATGTATAGATCTCCTGTGGTATACTGGATTCAAAACAAGTTTTTATACACTTTGATAATCATTATACAAAATCATTGTTTCTGAATTAACTCCAATTTCAAAAATAAATAGCCTCCTTACTGGCTTCTCACATGGAAATATACTGTGCTTCTGTTGAAAACAAAGCTATATTTCTGTTTTCTACATTCAAAAGAAATTACTAAACCAGACAACTTAAAACAAAATCTAGAAAAAGATTTTTTATCATTTGAACCTGAACCCCAACTTGCATCAACATATACTTGTCTATAACAATTATCCTTTCGTAAAACAAGGCCAAAGATTTTAGTAACTTTTGAGTACTTTAAAATTCGTTTTAAATGTTTCCAATGAGTTTCATCATATGAGTTCTAAAACTGACTCAAATAACATACACTGTAAGCTAAGTCGGGTCTGGTTAAGACAGATAAATACATAAAATTACCTACCACTTGCCTATATGGAATTTTCTAACCACAAAAACTGTTCTTAGATTTTTCTAGCCTTACATTAACCTCCATAGGAGTTTCCAGTTTTACAATGTAACATATTAAATCATTTCAGAAAGCTTTCTACATATTGTTCTTGATCAACAGTTATAACATTTTCATACATATTTACTCTTAAGCCTAAACAATGCTTTATTTGATCTAGATCTTTTATTTAAAATTTACTGCTTAAATCTTGTATTAACTGATTAGTTGTCATTTTACAATTAGAGAATACAAAAAAGTCATCAACAAACAAATCTATTATCACTTTAACATTTCTTTCAAACTTTATAAATAAACAAGGTTCATACTTAGATTTTAAATGACCTTAAGAATTTAAGTGATCATTGCCTCTCTCATACCATGCATGTGAGGACTGCTCAAGTTCATAGATGGCATGTTTATTATTATCATCCTCATACAATACAGGTTTTTCAATATACACAGAATCATTCAAAAATATCATAGGTGGTAGAGCCTAGCTGTGGTCAAGTGAAGGCAGCTCGAACATGAGCTGTCTCGACCGGGGAAGTACCACCCTCTCACAGAAGATTGGTGTGAAGTAGTCTTTAATGGCTGCGTTTCGTCCGATGAGTAGGAGTGCCGTTTGTCCTTTTCCTTCTCCCATCCTTTCCTCCCCTTCCCATTTTTCCTCCCCCTCTTCCCTAATCAAGCTTGGTGACACATCCACAACATGTCTTATGTATCATGTAGGCCGTCTGCTCGGTTGCCCCCTTTAACATAAAAAAAAACCATTCAGGAAAGCTGATGTTGTTGGTGTATATTTAAAACTAATTTTACAGTTAAAGAAAATAACAATCTTAGAGTAGAATAATGTAGCACAGGGGAAGGTCTCATGATAGTCTATGCTGGCTTTCTGTAAAAAACATATTGCCATTAATCTTGAATGATAATGCACCTTACCAACATTATCATACTTTGTTTTTAAACACCCATTTGTACTGAGCCACCATAGAATCACAAGAGTTATCCACAAGTTCTCATTCATCATTTATCTTAAACAATTCTTATTCTTCCTCCATACTTGCTCTCCAATTTACTCTCTTTTCCATGTAAAGCTCCCTCATGTGTAATATTCATTTTAATCTGATCATATGATTTGAAGAAGCTTCTGGAATATATGTGACATAAATTATATCACATTCAGTATGTGTGCTATCTACATTACCTTTTCTTCTTTTTCACTCTGTTCCTATGCTTAAACCTTACACTCAATAGGAATATTAACTGTATTTTAGGTTGGTTACATTATAATGATGTCTCCACTAGTTTTAACTGAGTTTTCTTTACAGGATTGTAAACCCTATAGCCTTTCAAAATAAGTTCTTTATGTTTCATATCCAATTTCTAACGATTTTCTTTACACCTGACAACTTGCATTATGCATTTTGTGTATTATTAAATAAATAATGTTACCAAATTCGGTAAGTAAAGTAGAAAACTCGAAAAATTAAGCCAAAGAGTGAGACTATATTAGAAAACATGAAGTTAACCACCCCTATATGGTTACGAATTGAATATAGCAAATAAAACTTACCAAATGCGTGTACTATTAATAAAACAAATTCTGTACCTGTTAGACTCATGCCTTAATTTGAATTGCTTGTTTGTTTTAGGTAGCATTAAATTTCTAATGCATTGATTCGTAGTAGGGTGGCCTGAAAAAGAATTTGTCCTACTTCTCGATCGTAATCCAAACTTATATTCTTACATCGAGTTCTGTTCCAAAACCAAACAGTCCTTGTCTTGTCGACGCGATTTGTTGCGAGACTAATGTTATTTATCAGTCATCTCATCATCTGCTTACTCAATCAACCAGTCACCTATAACACACGCAAGTAATAGTTAAAATAGATTTTAAAACATAATTATTGTTTAATTTTATTTATAACTCTTTATGTAATCAAAAACGTATTACATAAATGTAACTGTGAACGTGAATAGTATCCCATTTCTGAATTTAGGATTCTAAAAAATACTCACAAAAGTATAGTTTTCTTATAAAGCCAGTACTTTTAAATAACAAATAAAACCTTAACTAGAACCAACTAATAATAATCCTAACTCAATACACCTTAAATAAGTTAAATTCAATTTACAAAAATAAAAGTCGTGTTTACAAAGTACTTTCCCGCGTAAAATTCACAAACAAAGCGATATTAGTGATCAGTGTTACCAGAATATTTTTTTCTCGAATCGCCCCGCCGCACTGGAGCGCGCGTGTAACCCCGAGGTAGCCCCATCATGGTGCACAGGTAGTTAGGCGGGAAAGTTGAAATAAATTCATGAGCTTATTATTGGTTTTATGTTAATTAAATTCTTTCTATTATTTTACAATAATAAATAATATTTTAAATACAAATAAAATTCAATTATAATACAAATGGTCAAGATTTTTTTATTTTTATTGATTCCACTTTGTTTTTAAAATAATTTACCTGTTTCGATCAACTTTTTCTGTTTTTTACTAGTTAAACTTGTTGCCTTGTGTTGATGAGTTTTTCTGCTGCAATGAACTTTTAAATCATGCTTATGAGCACGTAAATTCACCCGGCACCATTTACAATATGCCTCTCCTTGACCTGTTAATATCAAATCAAATCGGCTACCTGATTTCAGCAGATAAAATAATATCGCCACTCGGTATTAGGGAGATAGCCCCATTGGCGCTAAATAGCATCTGGCAACACTGAGCGTCACCGCTTCAACATCACTTTGGATGCGTTGGGAATTTAAAGGTTCGGTTCAATTTATAAGTGTGTTTCCTAAATATATTATATAAGTTTTCCATCAACAAAATAAAAACAAAACATTAGCGTTTAGACAAAACAGCCGATGTCGTCTATACAACACTCATTTGATCTGTCAAATAAATATCAATTTTGTCGATTGTCTTTCAATGATCTTACTTTAAATTATTTACTGTTTCGGTTCTATTGGTAGTTATGATAAATTTTTGGATTAGTAAATTTTTTGTTGAAGAAAAACTAGTAAATCTTAATTTGTTCATGTTACACTACTATCATATTCAGTTGGTGTTTTTCTGTGGCTCCTGAGTTGTATCACCACGTCGTCAGTCGTGGTCAAAATGAATGAAATCCATTGCCTAGGTCTCAGGTCAACTCATTTTGGGAGCGTTCAAGTATTACGTAACGCAATTTTCGAAGATTTTTGACCCCCCCTTCCCTCGTCGTAACGCACAGTAACGTTTTTCTGTAGTCCCCCCCCCCTCTCAAAACGTTACGTAATACTCAAGTCATCAATTTCATCAAAAGACTTACAGTGCAATCTAGGTATTCCCCGTAAAATATCAATGAAGAGGTTTGCAAACTTGGAATAACAAATAAAAATATCGACCAGACTAATACAATCTGGTCAACAATGTAATGTATATGAAAAGAGTTGCCAGTTTGGGGGTTTTTATTAATATATTTTTTTAGAAACAATGCTACGTAACGTTTTTTAAGAGACACCCCCTCCCGCCCCAGTAACGCATCGTAACGTTTTACGAGACCCCCCCTCCGCCAAAATTGCGTTACGTAATACTTGAACGCTCCCTTATGAATTTCGTCACTTGAAGTTTGCTTTTGATACACAGAACCAGTCTTCTGGACCCAGGAACATATGATGTTAGAACTTGTCCTGTAATTTTACAGTATATTTTAATACTAGCTTTTGCCGCGACTTCGTCGGTGTGGAATAGTGACTTCCGGCAGATTTTTGGTTCTTCCCACATAGTTCCCGTTCTTGCGGGGTTTTCGGAATGGTCGAGTTCCCGTAGAATTTTCAGGATAAAACCTATATTTTTTATTTAATTCACAATGAAGTACCAACAACATATTTATTTGTTTATTTGAATAAAGATTAATATTATTATGTTGATACAACTTAAACAAATTGTTTCGACCAAATTAGGTACCATAAAAACGATTTTTGTGAGTTAATCTTAAAAGATAGACATACATTGTCCCGGACTGTTTTTTAGATCAGTAAAAGAGCTATTATTCTTTAATACATATTTTTTGTGTATCTTGAACCGTTTTCACGGCGCACGCAACGGAAGACTTCAAAGATGAAATAATTTCTCCCGTTTTTTTACACATTTACCACTACATATATCTTTGCTCCTATTGGTTGTAGCGTGATGTCAGGGATTGCGTTTCTAGCCTCTTTTGGAGAACCCGTCCCAAACCTTACGCTTTTATCTTCAATTCCTACTAAATATATATATTTTTTTTAGATCGAATTCCTTGAAGTAGTTAAAGTTCAGTTATGTTCGACTAAATTAACTCAATTTAAGAAAATTTTAAGTTTCATAAATACAGTTCTTCTATATATTTTTCCAAGGTATTTATTACTAATTACTATAGATTCTTGTTACTGATCTATTTCTATCAAATCTTACAACACCAGGGGTCCTTTAATGCTAATTTTAAATTTAAAATAATACTCATCTATATTTTAAATAAGCTTTTACCTGGTACGTATTGAACTATATATTATTGAAATATATACGTATTGGACTATATATTGTTTAATTCGTCGTTAATTTGAGTAAATTGATTAATGCGGAAATTCTCGGATATTTAGTATAAAAGTAAAAGAATCGTTTAAACTTTTGTTTTTATTTATATCTAGATATAATTTTCTCCGAATATATCGACAACACGTCGTTTTGCCTTTTTCTTAAATATTCGTATAATGTATGTACCTATAATGTCATGTTAAACTACATATATCTAGTATATAAACAGCATAAGATGCAACAACTAGCTATGACTAATCACATAAATTAGAAATTTCTAAAAAAATAACAGCAAAAAAACTGAACGTTATTTAAAATAACGCAGGATAAAACCTAAAACATAATAAAACACATAGTTACTTCACTGACATAAGTTAACTCCGTCTCTTTGTGCCTTTTATATCATAATATTGTCGCACAAAAACTAAATACAGATAGATTGGGAGCAGATTCTTTTTACTTTTTCCTATATGAACTGTGTCAGCTTCGTCAATAAAGTGTTGATAAATATCGGGACATTGTTTAAAACTCGTTACATTGTTACCCAGCTTTTGAGAGCTTACTTTTTTTTAACTATTACTTTATTGGTTTTAATTTTCTATATACTCGATAAAGTAAGGAACATGTGCCGTTTTCGATTAAGTTAAATAAAAGTATGCATCATGGGGATGAAAAACTGTCATATAATAACTTTGACACTATTTTCCTTTATAACTTTATAGATGGCGTAAGTAGCTCTGAAATTGGTTTGACAATTGACATTAGGACAAATTTTAAATTATTTCAGTTGTTCATTTGCCGTTGTTTACTGTTGTTTTTGTGCTGTACGTTCTTTTTCAAACATTTGACCCGGCTTAATATATCATTGACTCCTATTTCCACGCTTTTGACGATCGAGTATCGACCCCGTTTTTTCTCAATTGGACTTTGTTTTCTGCGAGTACGATCGACCCCAGCTCTTCTCATTTGGATTTTGATTGCAAACCACGAATTTGGATTATCGATAAGTTGAAAAAATGTCACGAAAATCGGCTATTAAGTGTTACTTTCGGTGTGCGACTAAAGGTACTTATTTAGTAAAATCTAAAAAAATATTATTTGTCGTATATATGTATATACAATCAATTACTACTCTTGTTACATCAATTTCAACCGTAACAGTTTATTGACTTCTAATAAAAACATTTCAGGTCCTTTTCATCAATTTCCTAAACCTGAATACCCAAAATTGGAGAAAATAATTCAATGGAAAAATATTTTAAATGAAGACATGATACAAAAGGAAGATTCTTACATTTATAACAATATAAGAATATGTGATGATTATTTTGAACAGTTTTACCATTCTTCAAGTAAACAACTCACTCAAAATGCTGTACCAACACTATACTTAAGTAAGTATCTAAAGTAAGCAACTTCCCAAGTAGTTATAGGCACACAATACATACTATTAATATAAAAAGAAAACTATAAATATTTTATAACTATAGATGATAATATACATTATTATTATTTTACTTTAGAAATTGGTGCTCATAATTAAAAATTATAAACAAAAAATAATGATTTAATTGAATATAATGAAATAGGTATACAAGTCATCTTAACATTTTTATATACTTACATGTGGTTTGATAGATTTATAATGTGCCCTCTTTATTACCTTTTTTATATAAATAAGAGAAAGTTCCTACAAACAGTATTGAAAAATAACTACTTTTGTCACTTCTTTACATAGGTAAAACAAAAACAAAGTGTTCTAAATATGCAGAGATTATAATTTCATTGCATAACTACAAACCAAAAAAAGTTGTTTATAGTTTTTTATGTAATATAAGAATGGCAGTGTTTAATTCAGTAAAAATTACAAGTCTATTAACATTCAATCAGAAACTCTAAAAGAAACGAGGAAGAATGGTACTTGATTGTGGGCCGGATTTGTAATAAATTTAACAAAATGGTCTGCTTGCTCTAGAATAGGACTATTTGCTTGTTTTGAGACAGCAGATGATAAAACTCTCTTATTTTATATATAATATAGTTAGTTTTTGAATTTAATTGTGGATTTTGTTGTGCTGTCAATAAACTTAAACTATCCGTTATTATAATCCACTTTTGATGAGTCTGTGTTTGAATGTGCTCCATAGCAGTATATACATACATATGCTGGATTCAGCGGAGTATATGCTTGTGAGTGAATTCAGCCTATGACCAAATCCACCCTTGATCTGACTATCATAGACAGTTATAGAGACTGCTTCATTGTTCCTAGACCCATCTGTATATATCTGATGATATCCCTGCCACCTATCAAGTTCCCTATAAATGTCTTCCTTATACTTTACAAGACTCTTGACTACAATTTTTATCTGAATAAATTTTGATTCTTATAACCCAGAGTAACAAGGCTATACCATGCTAGAAAATATATTGTGTTTATTAAAAATTTGTTCTGTTTCAGAAAAACCTTGAAACAAATATGAATTAATATTGGCAGTCCTGTTAATAGTGTCCCGCAGTTTAACAAGAAGTGGATGATTACTGACGGAGAGCAACCTTGCAATAAATTTTGATTGTAAGTATTTAAACCTAAGTGCTAATGGAGGTATATTACATTCCACCTGCATTGACACTATGGGAGTAGTTCGCTTGGAACCCATTATAATATGCAAACATTTGTTTTGTATCTTTTCTAATTTATCTACTATAGTTCTTACCCCTGCAAAACAAAAAAAAGCATATTCAAAATGACTCTTTACTAATGAATTATACAATGTTATGTTAATAGAATACTTGGTTCAGCACCCCAATATGTGCTAGTTAAAGATTTTAAAACATTACAAGCATTTAAAGCTTGAGATTCTAGAGTTTCAGCATACTTATTCATCTAGAATTGTTTGTAAAAATAACACCTAAACACTTTACAGAGCTCTCTACAGACATTACATTATTATTGAACAAAATATTTACATTCCTATTTCTAATTCCATTTTTTCAAAAGACAAAAACTTTTTTCATTGCTGACCTCCAGCCGAAGGCTATCAAAATAGTTTTTTAGTCTTAGGAGAGCTACATTGAGGACTGATTGTACACTTTGTAAATCATCTGCAAACTGCAGATTAGAAACTTCACACCCCAGAGTTAAATTTAGCTGATGTATGAATAGGATAAAAAGCAATGGGCTCAATACACCACCCTGTGATACACACCTACAAGAATATCTTGGACCAAATAACTGATTGTTGACCTTAACAAACACCTTTCTGTAGTTCAACAAATTAAAAATACAATTTACAACTTTTCCAGGTACCCGCAGTAATAATAATATTGAGGATAATTTGTCCAGATCTACATTATTGAAAGCCCCTACAATGTCAACAAAACACCAACTAGTACTTTATTCTCGGAACGAGCATCGTGGATATCCAGACAGAAATGACATAGACTCTCACAAGCAGAACGGCCACAATGAAAGCCAAACTGATAGTAAGGTAAAAGATTATTACTTTTTATGTGAAAAATTAATCTCTGTTTTATTAATTGTTGGAATTTTTTTCCAACACATGAACTCAGTGTAATAAGGACGTAAGAATCAGTCAAATTAAAGTCTTTGCTAGGTTTTAATATTGGTACCAAACAGTCAGTTTTCCAATCCTCTGGGATAATAGAAGACGTCCATAAACTATTTAATAACTTAAAAAAATACAGTTTGAGCATTTAAAAGTTTAAACATCCTGTAGGAAAGCCAATCCAGGCCACATGAAGAATCTTTTCTTGAGGCTAAAGCAGATTTTAACTCTTGCATAGTAAAACAACCGATCATGTATGAATTATCACTATTTACTCCAAGAACATTATCTATACTTATCTGTTGTGAAACAGTATCTGGCGTGTATTTATATAAAAATGTTTGAACCCAATTGAGGTCAGAAAATAAGTTAGAAGTCGGAAAGCTTTTTTTGAATTTTCTTATTTTAGTCCAAATGCGATTTATAGATGTCAAACGATTTATTGATTAGCAGATTTCAGACCAACTTTTACAACGTTCTTCTTTTAAAGTGCGTTTTTTAAAGCTTGTGCGCGTTTGAAATTAATGTAATTTTTACTATTAAGACTAGTTTTGAGATTAATGTAGGCGTTCTTGCAGTCTTCTACTACTTTTGAACATTTATCATTCCACCAAGGTACTTGACACCTTTTTCTAAGACGGTTTTTATTACTATCAGTTGTGTTATGGTTTAAGCTGGGCCCGGAGAATTTGATTGACAATAGAATAATTGCACAAAACTTTCTGTATGAGTCAAGGAGATCACTATTGTCAACTTTAAAGTTCATTAACATTTTATTAACAATTTGTTCATAACTATCCCAATTTACTAATTTCAGATTGCTGTGAAAAGGAATGTTGTTCAAGGAAATAGAGGGTTCATGTTGATCTCTTACGAGAGTAAATTTTGTGATAGTTGGCAGATGATAACTGCCTAATGGGTCCTGATGAACTTGCCAGTCACAAGAAAGAAATAAAGAAGAAGACTCCATAGTTAAATCTAGACTGTTTGGTTTCCAAATATGAGAGCCTATAGTTGTTGGTTGACCATTATTTAAAAGTATTAAGTCATGGTCATCCATGGAATCCATATAAGCTCTGCCCCGAGAATCTATGCGACTGCAACCCCAAAAAGTGTGATGGGCGTTAAAATCACCTGCAATTATCAACGGTTTTGGAATACTGTACAATAAACGATCGAACTTCGCCTTTTCAAAAGCAGGAGAACTATTACCAGGACTGTAAAAACTAACCAAAGAAATGCATTTATGTTTCAGTTTAATAACAATTACTACATTTTGTAACGAATCATCATAAAAAGTATCTAGTTTAGAGAAATGTATACCGTTTTTAATTAATATTGCTACGCCATTATGATCATTACCGCAGTCATTCCTAATAATGGTATAACAACGTAAATTAAATTGAATGCTAGGCTTGAGCCAAGTTTCTGAAATAAGAGCTACATGTATATTATTTTTGTATAAAAAAAATTTTAAACTCAAGTCTGTTACTTAACAGACTGAGCGTTCCACTGTACAATATTTAAGATTTGGTGGTTGAATGTGAGGATTTGCTTTTTTTATCCTGTATGGTTTCTTTAATAGTTGAGCTAATAAAATGTGAACTAATACTTATATTTTGAGTTTTATTTAGAGTTATAACTTTTACTATAGATTCTGTTAATAGGGTCATTGCTTCGGAATTTGATAGTATTGCTTGGATTACTTCTTGGGTATTTAATTTTTTATTAAGGGAGGGAAAATTTAATGAATTTTTTAACGTGTCAGCATATGACTTGGGTTTACTGTTTGCGATTTTCTTTTTCTTATAGGGCACTGGCTAGAGATGGCAATGTGATTGCCATTACAATTAATGCACTTAGTTTTTTTCATGTTAACCTTGCATTCTTTGAAAGAATGTCCCTCTGTGCATATGGAGCATCGCGGTGAATTTTTACAAAACTTAGCCAGATGATCATAGCGTAAACATTTAAAACACTGTTTTATAGGTGGGACATATGTGGAGACAGGCAGGCGCCACATCTTAATGTGAACATAGTCCGGCAGTGACGTAGCAGACGCAAAAGTTATTACTACGCTCTGAGTAGCTTGCAGTGGGAAGGTGTTATTTTCTCCTTTTACTTTACGCATTATGCGTCGGACAGAAATGACTTTTTTTGTTGTTGATATTACTTTATATATTTTGTGATTGGATAGATGAGTGGGAACCGAAGAGATAACTCCCGATAGTTCGGTGGCCCCTGCTGGTATTGAAGCTTTAAGTCGTTGTTCTTTTAGATATGTAGGATTTTCTAAAATGGCATTTGCCAAATTCGCACGCTGGAAAACAACACTGACCGATTTATAATTTTTTTTAAATATTGTATACCTTTCACAGAGCGTGTAAAACTAGTACTAAGCGACATCATGTCCCTATTACCGAGTTGGACATCATTAGTACTTTCGACAAATACTATGAATTCAGACTTGGCTTCCGCATCTTCAGGGTATCGCCAACAATAATCAGCGACCCTAAAGGGAGCGAAGGCATTTGCATCCTGCAATACTGGCGAATCCTCGCAATCGGAATCGCTGCTTGTGCTGAAAGGCAAGGACTCACCCGAATCCTTCTTTTTACGTTTTTTCACAATCTCTCCATATAAACACTTACATATATATATATTAAGTTTTACTTCTTTACAATTAAAGTAAACAAAAATTTGCAAATTATAGTATAAAAACTATTTAAAATAATTAAAATTTTCAAAAAGCCCGCGTCAACGTTTCAATTCCCGCGCTCTTTTCTAAACATCATAAACCATACATAATACACTGTCTTAGAAAATATATAATCTTAACATCTGTCACTTGTCATCTGTCAAGATGACAGATGTCATAAATATAATACTCTTGATACTTTAAATGAATTGGATCGTAAAAAAAGTGAAAATTTATATTTTTAATATCTACATATTTTTAAGAACATATTTAAGTCCTAACACAAAATGAAAATCTCAAAAATCCTCTGTTACAGAGGCCGCTAACATTTTCGAATAAATAATAGTACTTATTAAAAAAATAAAAGTACTTATACAAATAATATAATTAAAGCTTTACACTTAATTATTCATTTTGTGTACATCCCAGTAGTAACAATTTTATTAGCCAACTCTCTTCTATTACGTTTGGTCGCAGAGTTTATAGTTTCCATTTATAATATTAAATATAGTGTAATAGGTATGAAGCTTCTTCAAACACACCGATAGAGTGTAAGCATGTAGTATGTTCCGTACAGAGCGCGTAATATTTACATGCACGTAATGGCCGCACATTAACAGCTCAGCTTCACATGAGCTCTTATCAAAAGTCACCGGATGGTTTATAACTTCCGTTTCCGAACATGGCGGCGGCGCCCGTGGCTACACCGCTAAAATGCACCTGTTGATTAGCACTTTTATATACACTGAGAGAGTAAAACGTTTTACAATTTAGCTTAAATTTTCGTCTCAACAATTCTATGTTCCTAAAATTATTAAGATTTTATTGGTTACAATTTTTAAAGCACAATGTCCTCCTTATAGTCATATCCTATCTTTCGCTAGCTAAAGTAAAATATAGTATCGATAGATGTAAGAAAATTATTTACTACAATTTAATGTTAGATCTATAGTTAATTAGCTTAGTTATATATATTTCGGATTCTAACAAAATCATGAAAAAATGTAGTTGTTTTATAAAGCCTCCTTTTAAAGGTGCAGTTCAAATTAAATGTGTGTTCCCTAAATGCATCGTATATTTAGTTTCACGTAATAAGTGTAGACACATTAACGTTATAATTGTCAGTTTGTTGTCTTTATTTTATTGGCCAGTATTTATCTACCACGCTTCAAGATGGCCGCTCCTCTTATAACTTGACTGCATGCCCTTGGACTTTTAATTTACTATTTTCGTGGATAAGACGTAATTACATTGTGTGAGGTTTTTTATATCTATATGTAGGTTTATCGATCACTGCCTCATCTTAATATTCATAATTAAAGACTATTTTATATATACTTTCATTTGAGTATAGTGTAGGTATAGAGTAAGTGAATTTCAAAATTATTTGATAATCCACAAGTATTCCTAGAGCAGCACACCGCGGCACCGGTGTAATTGATACTTTTGAGGATTGGAGTAAGATTGAATAATTAGATTTATGTGAAATGTAATAAAAATATTAATTAAAAATTCATAAAATTATGCTGTTGGTTTCTGAAGTCCGTGTTCTATTGAAGAAGATTTTTTATTTCTCGAAAACAAAAATGGTTAAATATCAAATTAATTAAATAATTATATCCATCGATAAATGTAAATGTTTATTATCAGAATTGAAAATGTGTTCATTATTGCATATAGTTGATGCCTGATACAACATAATACCGTATAATGCATTGGCTACTGTTTGTGGTTACAGATGTATGAGGTACACGCGTGCTATTCTAAGATTTATTTTCATAAAATACTATACAATACTAGATGCTGTCAACTGTCAGGTCGTAGAACTGTTCAGTAATAGTATTTTCTGATATCGTATTCAAACAGAATCTATTTTAATAAAACGTGTATTTATAAGTAGTGATGGTATGTACTAAACGTACTCGTAAGTTCAACGGAACAGGAAGACATAAAGTGGGTGATTTTCTCCTCTCAAGACGGTATTAATGTCATACGACTTTATCGCTTTACCTAACAATTAGCAACCAGAGATGAAACTTCTCAGCATACCATGTATTAAACGTGCGGGTGCCGGGTTCATGGCATGGCTTTATTTATATGTATGTGTAATATGATTTACAATATTTGTTTATTAAACGGTTTTACTTAGCTCACTCTGTTTGTTTTATTATTTATTCATTTTTCATTTTTCTTGGGTCAAATTTAGTAATTCAAATTTCACCCTCTTCCTGTCAACCGATTAATCTGATTCTAATTTTGTATTTAATCAGATCTAATTTTGTATACACTTTGGATTTTGGTAACAATACAATTATGTTTATTTATTATCATTATAAATTCAAGATGGCCGCCGCTACAAAATGGCAGATAATTTATGTTTTATCAATCCCATCAATATGGGTATCAAATGAAAGGTCTCAACAAGTAGAATACAATTTACTATGCTAAATTGAAATCTAATATGGCCGCCGCTACCAAATGGCTGATAATAATTTTTTAGAGGAGTTGGACTGCAATAAACTAACGGGCAATAATGAAGCACAAATGAATTAAACAGAATGCGTAATAAAAACTAAAAACTAGAAAATAAAAATAGATAAAAAAACTTTATAAGTTAAACGGTTTTACGTGAAACATACATTGCAATGTTTAAGATAAATGTACTAAAAACCAAAAAATAATAAAATAGATACAGTCATGGGAATTATAAACATATGCACAGACTAGACTAAAATAAAAGCGTGGGGCATGGGTACTTCCTAGACAAGATATTAGATAGATAGATATTTCCAGTGTAAGTAGAATAAACACTCTCTGTTTAATCCCTATATTATGGCTCAAAATACAGTACAGTGCTAAACGTTAATAACCTATCAAAAAACAAGAACAGTTAGTAAAAGATACTTTGGGCGTTTCTGTGGGTGTGGAACTGAATTCAAGTGAAAAATTCATAGACATTATTTAGGCTAACTATAGAAAAACTGCTAGTCATCTCCCTAGAAATTGACTTACCAGCGACATCTGTTAGCGGATAGCTAAACTCAAAGCGGTAGTTCAATCGACAAAATCGACCAAGTCGTAGTAGTACCACCACTCGCCACAAGAGGGCACTAATATTAAATATTATCAAAATCAAGAAACTACTATTATATCCTATGTAACATTTATTTTCACCGTAAGTGGTTGTATCCACACATATAACGTTTGTTTCGTATAGTTAACACTTCGTTGTCAAATGTTGTATTCAAAAATTTTCGTAAGTTGTATTCAAAAAAAAAGAAAACGATAAATACAATATATTCTATATAAAGATGTGATGTTATGGTTAACAACACTTTTTTTCATTCAAATATTTTAAGCTAGGTAAACGTTTTGTAACAGAACGTCGTCTTTATATGGAGAAAGTCACAGGTAAAGGTAGTGCATATTAAGTTCTACAAAAATATTGTTGGATTCCTTTTTTAATTACATATTTTGCTTTTATGAATTACACTATATAAACTAGGATAAAACATTTTAGTATGTTTAAGTCTTATTATTTTATAAAGTTACATATTTTTTTATATCTGCTTTTTAAGATCTCAAATACAGTAGAGATCTTTTTGTGTAAAAGTTTTGTGTTTCAACTCTGGTTTGGCATAGTGCCATTCATAATCAATTTATTTATAAGGTTTTATTTGAAAAGCTTTACAACACAGACAACAGTTTGTGTACTAATATGATTGAAAAGTTTAGCGACCACTTACAATTTTAATTTTATCATGTATCATCATCTCTGTTCTCGACTTGTTTGTCATTGTAATAAAATGTGGTGGTTTCATGCGTCATTGTCGGAGTCTTGATGTTGCAAATCGTGTTTTAAAGAAGACAGGTAGAAACTACTCCGTGAGAAAGGAAACAAGAAATATGCACAAATTTGGTATATGTATCATGAAGAATGTGGACTACGACCATCATTAGAAAAACCCCCTTTATTATTTCGTCTCAAATATAACAACCAATCCACACGTCTAGAAAAAGATATATGCAGAGATTAAACTGCGAGGCTATTAAAATTAGGAAATATTCTAACCGCAATAAATAAAATGGCTGGAAATTATCTAAACTATGTATCCTCCTATAAAACATGGAAAATGTCTTTAATCACGTCCCGAGAACTTAGGATTCAGTCAAAGTATTCTAAGCTAAATCTAGGGAACAAGTAATGATGATAGACTTGGTCAACAAATTAAATTGACTCTTGATATATCCGTATAACAAGCTTGTATCGACACACTACATACAGACCGTTTACAGTTTTGTATTCGTGTACTCTGGTGGTTGTTGTTGTTACTACCATGTGCAATTATTAATTTTTATTGCATTTCATTCGGTTCCGTACCAATATACAGGGTGACTGGTGAATTACTATCGATACTTGAGGACGTGATATTTGACGATCATATATGACAAAATAAAAATTAATGTAACATAAATATTAATAAACTTCTAAGTAAAGTTAACCAAAAGTTATGTAATTAATTACGCATCGTGTGAACACCCTACAGATTAGGTATACACACACACACACACACGCGCGTGTCCGGCGGCGTGGTGTTGTATCAGCACGCCGCCGCACGCGTCCACACTTGGAACACTTGGAACGTGTCCACACTTTATTTATTTATACGGAAATTTGGTCTAAAATTAAGTACCTATTTTTTTTTACATAATTCGAATGAGAATCATGTACCGAGTATTCTCCTTAAATATTGATAGTAATTCACCAGTCACCCTGTATATGCGACATCTATCTGGTTGTCTTGGGTTCATGAGTTGTATGTATTTATAGGATTTATGAGTCTGCGGGTACGAAACTTGCGATGGCCGGAGAAGCGGCGGAGCGGGGCGTGCGGCGCGGGGCGAAAAGACAGCGGTGTCTTGAGAGTGTGCGAAACAAACATCCGCTCACGTAGTGTTGTGATTAACATGAATTCACGTCGAAGAGAACTATTGGAGCCCAGTCTAATGACAGAAATTTTATTACCTAGAGATGATATTTAATTTTCTACACTATTACGAGCTACGTTGTCATTCAAGAAAGTTCTACAATTACACAAGAATGAGTATAGAGACATTCGATAATGTTTTACAGAAAATAAGAAGCAATCTGGCATCAAACATTTTCGGAAATCGTTTAAAATAAACGATATTAACTCTTCATTGTCAATTTCTATATATTTTTTTTTTGGTTTTCATAAGTAGTCTTATAGAATATAATTCACAGATTTCAGATTGGAAGGTAATTGGGAAATTTTTTAACCCAAAAGGTATTGTAATAAATCCGTATTGTCCAAACATGATTGAATTAGAAGCCTGTTATCAGAGCGTTTTGTTTAGGCCCGATTTTTCAATCCTTTGATAAGTCCCTAGATAACTAACTGACGTGTAAAAATAACTGGCTGTTTAACAAGGGAGTAAATATTTTCAATTTTTCATACCAAAGATGTTAGCTTTAAGGTTCATTTTAGCATACAAATAAGTAGCTTGTCTTTTAAATTGATTTCATGAATTGAATTGAATTCATGCAGACATTATTTAGGTTAACTATAGAAAAACATCATCTTCCAAGAAATTGACCTACTAGCGACATCTGTTAGCGGATAGCTAACAGATGAAACTCAAAGCGTAGTTCAATCGACCAAATCGACCACGTCATAGTAGTACCACAACTCGCCACAAGAGGGCACTAATATTAAATATTATTTAAATGAAAACACTGTTTACTATTATATTTTTAAGCGAAATGGAAGATATAAAAAACTAGTTAAAAGTTATTAAGTACTAACACTAGAATTATTACTAACAGTAATAGAAATATTAACAAATAGCGATAAATAATATACTCGTACTTAGGGAGCGTTCAAGTATTACGTAACGCAATTTTCGAAGATTTCTGACCCCCCTTCACCCCTCGAATAAATAGAGTTATAAATAGTAACAGGACTTTCTTTTATATACATATATAAATGACTTAGATTAAAACGTAAGAAATAAATTTGGCGTTAATTTCCATTTTCAAAAATAAGTTTCATTGTAGAGTTGTTTTTTCTCCTTGCGAAGGTCAAAATAAAGATGATTCATATTGAACATAATTTAATTATAATTTATTCAATAATACAAGTTTAGGAATATAGTCTTATGGTACATACATCACAATGATACAGTCAAAAAATATAAAAATGACTATACATAGTACAACCTCAGTGAAGCACCGTTTAAATAAAATATTATAAATTAGGTAAAAATGTTCTCCATTTCTTAAAATAACTTAGAGTACAGTTTTTTTGTAATTTTTTATACAAATTTTCAGTCCCACGTAGGTCTTGTTTTTTTGCTAAGCATAGTGTCTTCCGGTGATATGTGTATCGGATTTGTAAAATCAATTTCTATATTCTCTGGTATCGTTTGAAAGTATGCGCTCCCTCTTGTGTTATCTGAAAAGTGTTTTTATTTATTAGATATTTATTGACCATTACAGTTCTTATATTTGTTTCTATAGAAAAAGTAAAATTGACATTTTGAAAAGGCTGAGGGATAAAAATTTTTCAAATTATTGGAGTAAAAAAGGACTGCATGAATTTTATGCAAGCCTTGGAAATACCTCCCTTAATTTCAAAATAACAAAGTTATTCATTTAATAATTATCTATTTTGTTATTAATTTTTGAATTTCCCCCCATTTTTGTCAGCCCGCTATATTTAGTTCACAAGACGTCACTAAAATGTTAAACCAAATCTTTGTAATAGTTACATAAAAGACCAATAAAAGTATCATTTACGAATTACACAAAAATCTAAGTTATGTGTATATATTTTAATGATCCATTAAAAATTGCCCATTCATTTAAAGGTATAGCAAAATGCATAATAAAACCAAATAAATACGTTAGAGTTCCTATTTTGTAATTGATACTGTTCCAAGACTTATTCATATTACTGTAAAAGTTCAAAGTTTGTTGGACGATGTAAACTTGTAATACTCGTATTAATAGTCAATGTTATATAGTTACCAGTTAAGTTGAGCCTAGCTATGATATCCTCCAGGTGTTGTTGTGTAGGGTCGTGCTGACTGTGAGCCGATCACGATAAAGACTGCGACGATGACGGACGGAGCCGCGCTTCAAGAGAGGCAGAGTGAACACTAACTCGGATAAAGGAGTTAGATCCGAACCGATTTCCTATAGAACATATATTAATATAAATATACAGTTTTTTTAAGCTATGGCTGCATTTGCACTGTAGTTGTGGAATATTATGCCAATATCATACGAAGTTATCATACAGTGTGTGTACGATATACAATAATTATATGGATTGAATTTAAAATGTTATTAAAACTCTGAAGTCGTGATCTAGCCGAAGATGGACTGCACTGAGTTAGGATTTACATTGAAAGGATCACTTGGTAGGAAAATATAATTTTTTGCGTATAATTTGTAATGTTTGTAGTTTTCATGTCTCTTTTATAAGAAATGTTAATATTTGAAAGTTTTAGTCGTATATCTCTTTTAAGACAACTTTTTTTATACATTTTACTGTAATGTGCCCTACCGTTCAGAAACACGAATGCTTATAATGAAATGGCTTAGAAGGGAATTTATGATTTTATGATGATTTTGCCTCCATATTTTTTATAACATTGCAAATAAAATTTTCTTTATATCTCTTATAATTTGAACACAATTTATGCCTATAATTTTATAACATAATAATATATAACACAATTTAAGTAAGTGGTGGCTCAGTGGTTAAAGGGCCCGCCTCTCGTTGCCGAGGGCGCGAGTTCGATCCTGGCCCGGGCAAGTACCAATGTGATTTTTCCGAATCATATGTACTTTCTAAGAATATTTAGACATCACTGATTAATGTTGATTCCCAAAAAGAGGGTTGATGTCAGGCAGGCGGCCGGTCGTAAAAACAAATAGCCAAAACCATTCACAACATGTTAGGCAGACCCTGGCTATAGCTGGGAAAAATTGCCAGGTAGAAGAATAATATATAACACAATTTATTGACAACCCCATTTTGACAGGTTACACCTAGTAAATTGAAAAAAAAGCTTTATGTGTGCCAAATGTATGCAACCAAGGATATATAAAATTTGGTCGCATTACCTTACAAGTGACGTATCGAGGGATATATACGATCAAAGTATAAAGTGGTGCATCGTGGCAAACGTGCCGTATTAAACGCTATAGTTTCCATTTGGTCGTCTTATAACAAGAACGAATAATTTGGTAGTCGGTCATTTGACATGACGTTTAATAATGCGTTGTTAATTTGTCATCTTGGGACGTAAACATTTTATCAAACATTTATAATTTTGTAGGTTGGTTAGTAAATGCTGTGTTTAGATTAAACAAACATTGATTGGTGAAACTGGGTCTTAGAGTATTCTTATTATCTTTTGAATTAACAACTTTAATGATTAAATATTTGTCGAACATATCAATAAATATTACCTTTGGTGAAGCTTGTCTCCCAACCCACACATAGATGGAGCCACTGACTGTGTCAAGAGTATAGGTGTCCTGAAAATATTATTAAGTAATTAGACATCAGTCGAGATTTTAAACGTTAAACATTCTACGCTCCTGGAGAGGGAATAGAAATAGACGGATCGAGAGTAAATGAGTGGGTCAATTAATTATTAATCCTAAGCAATGTTTATAAAGTTTTTCTTAAAACAATATAAATTCACTAACAATTTGTTTCTACGCATTCCTGCTTCGAGCTTTGATTCCGACATTACGAAGTTTCACTTTTTCCACTTAGAGGGACTCCACGCTCTATTTTTTTTCACTTCATTTTTGTATATATCGAGATTGTCGACAAGGGAGCGTTCAAGTATTACGATATTCAATTTTTGCACATTTTTGACCCCTCTTCCCCCCTTCCATCGTTTTTCTGTACCCCCCTCTGCCCTTTTCTAAACGTTACGTAACAGTCAAGTGATCAATGTCATCCTACAGTCGTAAAAAACGATGTTATAGTTTGGTATAGTTTTAATCTACCAAATGAAACAAGATCATTGATATAAATGTCTTTGAAGAAATCACAGTATGAACTCTAGGAATATTGAGCACTGAACCAATATTAAATGACGTACAATGCAATCTAGGTATTCCCCGTAAAATACAAACTAAGAGGTTTGCAAACTTGCGAGAACAAATTAAAAATGTGTACATAATGTAACGTATATGAAAAGGGTTGACTGTTTGGGGATTTCAATTAATTATTTTATTTAGAACGAATGCTACGTATAACGTAACCTCTTGTAAGAGAGAGAGACCTCCCGCCCCTGTTTTACGTAATACTTAAACGCTCCCTAATCAACTAAGTTTTAATTTAATACTACAGCTGCGTGCAAAAGTATTAGGCACCCCTATTGTTAGTCAATATCTCATTAGATAGCGGTCAAGTGTGTGTTTTATGGTTTAGCTATTGTATTAGCGGCAATTTTTAACCAAATTAAGGTAAAAGAAACTATTTATGACCTCCAGGTGTGCTCCTAAGCGGTGTTTCTTCGAATTTGCTTTTTTTTCGTTTCGGGTTATAGTGTGTTATCAGTGCTTGCAGTGAACATACACGTCTTCTACGCAACAATTTCTATCACAATTCTAAAGACTAACATTTAACGTGTTAATCATGCCGAAAAAATCTGAACTTAGTGCTGAACAGCGTCTAAGAATTAAGATTTTACATGAACAAGGCATGTCTCAGGTTAAAATAGCCCAAGAAGTGACGTGCTCGCGATGTGCAGTTCAATATGCTATAAATCGCTTCAAAGAGACTGGCACCCATGAAAATAGACCAAGAACAGGCAGAAGAAAAGTTACTACTGAACGGGAAGATCGATTGTTGATTAGGCAGTCTCTACAAAACAGGAAAAAAACTGCTTTAGAGCTCGCTGCAGCATTATCTGAGGCAAAAGGCAGCTCAGTGAGTGTTTATACTGTGAGAAGAAGACTTCTTAAAGCTGGATTAAAAGGATGTAAAGCAAGGAAGAAGCCGTGGCTGTCAGAACACAATAAGAAAAATCGGTTGGAGTGGGCACTCAAACATAGAGATTGGTCAGTAGAAGATTGGTCCAACATACTGTGGTCAGACGAATCTAACTTTGAGGTAATGTTATTTATTTTATGTACAATATTAAAACACATAAATGTTTTTAAAATAACGTACTGCAAGAAAAATAATAACTTTGAAAATAAATGGTTTTTTTTCGTTTGGCATAGGTGTTTGGAACACCCGGTGTGACTTATATTAGGCGAAGGGTTGGCGAAGAATACAACCCAGAATGTGTGGTTCCCACTGTTAAGCATGGTAGAGGCTCAATAATGATCTGGGGCTGCATGGCTGCCGACGGAGTGGGTGAGATGGTGTTGTGTGAGGGACGAATGAATAGTGTTAAATACACTGAAGTTCTGGAAACAGCACTAGCAACGTCGATAACGCAAATTTTCGGTGATACAAACACCGATGGCCTGAAATTTCAGCAAGACAACGCCACTTGCCACAAGTCCGCGCATACCATGAAGTGGTTTGCTGAAAATCATATTGATCTTTTGGACTGGCCACCACAATCACCAGACCTCAACCCGATTGAGCATATTTGGTCCATTTTAAAGAAAAATATCCGCAGGCACTCGATTAGCAATAAACAAGCTCTATTGGCCGCGTTACAGCAGGAATGGAAAAATATATCAAGAGAAGAATGTTTCAGTCTGGTAGAGTCAATGACAAAAAGAGTGGCTGCGGTTATTAAGTCAAAAGGTGGACCTACAAAATATTAATTATTTTCTTAAAATAAACCATTGTAATCATAAATGCAGTTTTATTTACACTCGCTATGCTAAAACACCCTAAAACTTGTCTTACTGTAGGGTGCCTAATACTTTTGCCCGTGGCTGTATATATAACTTACTTGGTGTTTCAACTGGTCCGACAGGTAGGGACCAGTGAGAGGTGTTGTTTTAAATTTGCCAGAACTATCTGACACCTCCGATAAAACAACTGAACGCTCTTCATTTTTCTCGAATGTCTGAAAATATTTTCAAATTTTTTAAAAACCACTACGTAATATACAATCATATACATAATGTAATAGTTATCAGTTTATTATAAAATAATTAAATAAAGCAAACATTTTATTTTAGGAGAAAAGAAAAAACAAACGCCTTATAATTTTTTAAGCGTATAACGACGATAACTGCTATTGCTATTAAAATCTATCAGACGCTTCCAAAATAATAATATCCCTACTAATATTATAAATGCGAAAGTAACTCTGTCTGTCTGTTAGGCTTTCACGCCTTAACCATTGAACTGATTTTAATGAAATTTGGTACAGAGATAGAGTTGACCTTGAGAAAGAACGTAGGACAGTTTTTATCCCAGACTTTTGAAAGGCTCTGTTGGAAACGCAATATAACAGAGTTCCACGCGGGCGAAGCTATAGGCGGAAAGCTAGTTACTTGTATAATGTATAATATATCTTGCTCATGTGTATTTGATTTAGTTGTAATATGCAGTTCTATTACCTGATCATCTCCACCCACAGTTTCATCAGGAACCAGATTTTTAGATCCAGAACCCAGTGTGGTAAAGAATTTGTCGACATCTACGTCACTTGAATATTGATCTGAAAGGTAAGAGTAAATTTAAACTATTTTATTTAATTTACATAAGTGTTTTTTGTTTATTAGAAGTTATGGGACGGAATCATGGTTTAAAGGGAACATTTTTTTATGCTATGTCTTCATTCGCACTGGAATCGTTGAATATTTACCAATGACAACGTTTTTATTTGTTGGACCAATTATAATCTTGATTACTGTGTGGAAACATGACGGAGTTTGTCGAATGAAACAAAGGTGTTTATATTATTATTATTTTAAAGAAGACTCAAGTCATAATCTTTTCGACACTTTGTATGATATAGTTGAAATAGATCTTGACCTAGGTAACATTTTCAAGCTACATATTAAATTAACAGTGTTTTATTAATAAATCTTGTTTAGAGATTTTTAAACATTGTTATTGATAGTATATTTACGATGTATGTGTGTTTGTCATCATAGCTATGTAACAGATCAACCGATTTCGATGTGGTTTTTGTCATTTTGAAGCCTTTTTTTGGTTAACCTCGGTTTAGTTGTGCAATGTATAATGTAGATTGTAGATGTAGAATAGATTGTAGAATAGTAACATAGAATGTAGATTATCTTTACCAAGTGATGTAAAACATTTTTGACGTATGATTAGTTCATTAAGTCATTCGTGACAGTGTCATTGTGAAATGATAAATTAGGTCTCTATGTTTATTTTTTGTTGTTTTATAATACTTACTCTGACCACTATTTAATATATGGTATATATATATATGTACATATATATACCCTATATGTACATACCGATACATATATTAAAGCGATGACGTTTGGTTTGTTCACTTCTACGAGGGAAAGTATTTGTTGACGCGACTTGTGTGTTTGTAAAATGAATTCAACTTATTTAAGGTGTTTTGGTTTAAGATAATTAGGTAGTTTGTTCTAGTTGAAGTTTGATTTATAATTTTATAATACTGGCTTTATAAGACATCTATATCTTTTAATTCTTTTGTACTGCTGCAATAATAACCTTCTTCTCTCACCTGTCTAACTCTTATGTTCTTCTTTCCTTGGACCTGGAACAGTTTTTTCTGGGCTCCAGGGTTAGTGATCACGTGGTTAAACCCAGAGTCGTGACCTCCGTCCAGATAACGAACAGCTGGAAGGTCAAGGGCAAGTTCAGGTTAAAAAACACTAACAATTGGTCATAATTTCGCAAGTATTCAAGCTAGGAATGGTATATAGCTGGTATATATTTTTCGGTGCCATTTTCAGCTTGTAGCCAGAGTTTTTCTTATACATAATGTTCATGATTTCAATAATCGTGAACTTATTGATATTGGGAAGCCGTTTTTTGTATAAATCATGTATTTTGAAATATATATTTATATTATTTTGTATATTGTATTTTGAAATATTTATATATATTTAATCATGTGAAATAGGCAATCTTGGCTTCGATTGAACTTTTCTG
Source organism: Danaus chrysippus (assembly GCA_916720795.1). NCBI lineage: Eukaryota > Metazoa > Arthropoda > Insecta > Lepidoptera > Nymphalidae > Danaus > Danaus chrysippus. Next base: position 628,975 of record CAKASE010000080.1, on the reverse strand, counting down.
ACATAAAAATTCGTTTAACATAAACCGTATAAAGATATATATTTTAATTAATTTCATTGTTGTTAGTACTATTTAAACCAAAAAACCGTACATTGTTTAGTTGCCTCAATATCTCACTAGATGAAGTTACTGTCTATGCAACTATCTGTCATTACATTTGTCCTCTTCGCTGTGTTTTCATTTAAACTAAATCACATTTTATTTAATAAATCCTATATTATTGCCTAATAAAATTAATAGTTCGCTGTTCTTTCATTTTAAGACATTAATTAACATATAGGTATATAATGTTCAAATAAAACTAATATTTTGTTATACTTCGCGTATTTTATTATTTTAACTACATACTATAGACGTTTCGGTTACTTTGCAACAACCGTGAACATTAGGACGAGATGAGAATTGAATGAGAATAATAATAATAAAATACGCGTAGTAATCCGAAAATATTAGTTCCATTTAAATGAATACTCAAAAGTCTTAAATCTGAAATATATCATCATCATCAGCCTATCAGAGCCCACTTCTGAGTAAAGGCCTCTTCTCATATGGAGACAGAGTATTAATCACCATTCACCACACTTGCTTCAAACTCATAATTTGATACAAGTCCATGTTTCCTCACGATGTTTTCTTTCATCAGTCAGTGATGTCTAAATACTCTTAGAAAGTACATATGACTCGGGACATCACATTGGTAATTGCCAGGTTTCGAACCCGCGCTCTCGTGCATGAGATGAGGGCATTAACCTCTAGGCCACCACGACTTTCATGTTATATAGTAATCATCTCTATAACTAACTGACCTCCATTCTTAAAGTATCCCAGGAACTGTTGGCTCTCATAACCCATGGACTCTCTGTGTTGTATAGCTTTACCGTTGAATTTATCATCAGGACGAACAGAGAGTATAGCGGCTGCACCAGACTCATCTTGAGACGACTGGCTGCCGATCCAGTAATGGATATCAAAGGATAGATTCTTCTTTTTATCTGATGTAGTCTGAAATATATATACATGTATTATATAGTATATATATAAAAGAAAAGTCGTGTTAGTTACACTATTTATAACTCAATAACATATACGTATATGGATGAACATTGGTGGAGAGATAGATTAGAACATAGAAAGGACATAGGATATTTAATATTGTTCGATCGAAAAAAAATACTTAATAAAATCCACTATCTGGTTATTGACGGACTCTAGAGCGGAATAGAGTTCTCCCGGTCAGCTATACATATGTATATTACTAATGAAGACATTAACACGGACGAAGTCCCGGGCGAAAACTAGTATATATTATAGAAGATTACTTTAAAGATAATACATGAATCTCCTTTGTAGAATTTTTCATGTTCTGAGTCTGGTACGGCGACTGGGTCGAAGTTCTGAAATCAAAGAATATTATATATTACTAGCTGACCTTGCAAACATTGTTATGCCATATAAAAAAATATAGGTTGGTGATAAAAAAGTAAAAATTTTGGGTTGTTTGTACTTTTTATAGCTACATTAAAAAATAAAAAATAATAAAATTCGTCGAAAGTAAAAAAAAATCAAGGATGAATAACCCTTATGACTTAGAGGTATGAAAAATAGATGTTGGCGGATTCTCAGAGCTATTCAATATGCTCTCAAAATTAGTATCTCATATTGGACTTTAAAGAAGAAGTAATACAAAATATCCAAACTTTAATTTCTTATATATTATATTGGAATAAAGTATCTTATCTAGTTTTTACATGAGAGACTACTTAGAACCGAAAGTTCTATGCTTTAGAATATAAGTTGTGTCTTATCGCTCTGGGATCTTACTCTATTATATAGAAATGAATTTTTAGTTCGAATTATTAACCCTAGAGTGGGCGCGCTATGAGCATTTTGCCGCCCGCGCTAAAAAACCGTTAATAATAATTAAAACAACTAGCCTTTAGACTTGTGCTTCTTAGTAGCTGCTCCCAATCTCATTAGCAAAGTTTGCCTTAAATCTGGACACCGTCAGTGCACGGGGGACCGCAGGAGAAGAAGTTATCTACTATCAGGTGTCGCCGGGCGGCAAATCGCTCACCGCGCGCCCACTCACGTAAGTAATATTGTATAATGTAATTTTTTCAAACTCGAAATGTTGACTATATTTTATGGTGCATTAATAACTTTTGCAACTAAAAATATATTTGTTTTAGGATTTCAAAGAATTGATTGATAATAATAAATAAAAATGGATAAAATAGAAGATTAAAAGATTTGGTGGGATACCAAATCTTGAACACCAAAGATCGAGCGAAACCATCTTCAATGTTTGGATTTGGCGACAGGAAAGTGTTACTATCTTATGTTCCAAATAAAAAGCAAAAGAAAATAGTATTGCTATTATCAACTTTGACCTGAAATGATGACATGTGCAAAACCTGAAATGATAACATTTTATAATAGTACTAAAGGTGGTGTTGACATGGTTGACTAAATGAAGGAAAAATATTCTGTTGGGAGGATGACTCGCAGATGGCTAATGAGATTATTTTTTTAATGTTGAATAGTGCCGGTATAAACAGTCAAATTGTATACAAAGCCAATACTCAACATTTGATGCTACGTCGAGAATATTTGAAACAAATTGCCATGGTACTTGTCAAGCAATATATGACCACAAGGACTTCTATAGGCACTTTAAATATTTCTTTGAGGAATCAAATTGCTCGCTTTGTCCCAGTAGAACAAGCATCTTCTTAGAAAAAGGAGGGCAAATGCAATATATGTCCCTCAAAGAAAAACAGGCCCACGAAAAAAGGGTGTTCCAGATGCCAAAAGTTACTGTGCTATGAACATTGTACATGTCTTTGTGAAGACTGTTTTGATAAAGCGTATTCTGTAGATTAAGAAAATATATAATTTTGTTATTTTTGTTTTATTTTTTAAGTATTAAAAAGTATTATGTAGCTTAAGAGAAAAAAAGTCATTTAAAATATTAAGTTTTCTAAAGTCCTTTGTAAACCAAAGTTTATAGAACAAAGTTGAATAAATATGTTGATTTATTATAACTTACTGTTTATTTATTTAAATCCTAAAAGAAAAAATATTAAATTGCAATATTAGTAGTCAAAATAGTCAAAGAAAATGAGGCGGCAAAATGCTCCCCACGCGCCTACTGACGTTACGCAAAGAGACGCGCCCACTCTAGGGTTAAGTGCATAAAAATGTATTGATTTAGTGCAAAATATAAAGAGATTTTGAAAGGAACTCGTGATGACCTTGAATTATAAAGAAGTTCAAATTATCACAGTTTGGAACTGTATATACCTATGTTTGTATTACACATAAACATTCTCTTATATATATTACATATAGATGGAGCAAAACAAGTTTTACTTCAGCCGTGAGGTCTTAAACACATTGTTTTTAATTTTTTTTTAATAAATTAGTATTTGTATTACATGAAAATGCTGGCCGATAATTATAAAAGCTAAATGCTAAAACTACATTTAATAGAATTTTAGAGTGTACATAGAATGATAACTATACAAATTAGTTACAGAAATGCAACATACCTTATACTGTCTATAAAAATTATGTTCAGTAGCCAACATAGGATTAATAGAAAATTTAATAAAAACATTTTTTTATTGACATTAACTATTATGTTAATAAAAATTTTACTATTTACATATTTTTCAATGCCAAAGCTTAATAGTATGGTTGCAATGATTACGGTTTTATAAATGAGATAAAAGAATATCCAATACAAAAAAAAAATAATATCATTCATTATTATAAGAACAAATATTTGAAGAAAAAATCATGCATGTTATTCAGACACCTACACTTCAGTGCATATTTCGAAGAGGAATTTTTTCGTAAAATTATCTACTAAAATTAATCTTTAAAACCAATAATATAAATCTGATAACGTAAAAATATTGTTTAAAATGTGATAAAAACTTTTTATTACATATTCCTGCATTGTTTTCTTGTAAAACATACGTCTTTTTCATTTAATATGTTGTAATTTTATTGTAGTAATTTCGTCAAGAATATATAGTTAATGGTTTATATAGATTATTTTACAAATATGGTCAATACTTACCTTGTAATTACGATATTAAACACACAGCACTAAAACCAATCAATACAAAAAGCAGATTCTAACCTATTTGAGCCCGTTCGGTATGTTAAAGTCGGTGAAAAGCTATGAAAACCTATCAGCAACAATCTTCTAGATGCTAGCTTGAATAATTTATTTCAATTTTTATTTAAATTTTATTAATTATAACAAATAAAGTGTATTTTGTGTATCGTCACTAAAGAAAGAATCACTGTTATTGTGCAAGTAGACTTTGACAATGACACTGTCAAAGTATGAATCAAGAATAATGGGTTTATTATTTAGTCTTTGAACTTATAAAATTCTGTTATAAATAGTTATTAAAAAGAAATTCATATTAGAAATATGAGATTTTAAGTTATCTGGTAAATTAAAATACCAATTCTTATACTATACTTTTGACTATTTATAAGAAATTAAAATATAAAGTTATATACAGAATTTATAAAATTTACCTACCAGTTTTTGCCCGCGACTTCGTCCGCGTTAATTTCGTCATTAGTAATATAGGTATAGCTGACCGGGCGAACTCTATTCCGTCTTCAATAACCCGGTATTGGTATTTATTAAATTTCTACTGTTTCAATCGAACAGAATGATTGACATATTAGTTAGTTGTCAAGTCTAATGTCAAAAAATCGTTTGTATGGGAAATAGAGAAGGGCTGTTTTTAGGGTTTTTTCGGCAATCATTCCAATTTTTCTCACCTTTTAAACCTTCCCTGGACTTCCAGGAGTATTTCAAGACTAAAATTAGCCAAATCGGTTCAGCCGTTCTCGAGTTTTAGCGAGACTAAGGAACAGCAATCCATTTTTATATATATAGAAGACTAGTAAACCTGGCGAGTTTCGCCACCAGAAGGCTTTTATTTCGTTTGGTGATTAAAAGATGAAGAGTTTTTTGTTTTATATTTGAAAAGGAAAATTTTTATTTCATTTCACAACAGTAATGAATTCATTTCGATTACAAAAATGAAGTGTTATTTAGTTGAACTTCTCTAAGTAAATGAAAGTGAATCCAAAGTAGATACCGAATCGAAGCGTTATACGTGTCCGCAAATTACCCGTTTCATTGAAGTGGTCCTTTGTAAACCAGATTTTTTGTTTTTTGGTCTAACTTTAACACAAATAAAGCGGATGGTTTCCAAACTCGTGAACACGCAAAATATAACGCCCATGTGAAAAACAATGTTTTCTAAATTTACCCCGCAAATATTAAATGGTTTTAAGAGTTCAAACTACAAACACAATACCGGTTTGTCACATCAAATTAACTGAGCAGAGAACAATGAGTAGCTGTCAAACAATGTATATTATGCACCGGCACCATTTATTTAAAATATTGATTAGTAGTACATGTTATGTGTGATGGCGCTGTATGTGAAAAAAGATTTTCCCGCTTTTCTGTTGAAATTTTTTGTTATATACCTCACGGAATCCGAGACCTTTCCAACGAATGCAAAACCGTGGAAATTAGTTCGTTCCGGACCGGACTTATTTTTATATAGTAGATCTCTTACAAATATCTAATTGTCATCATTACGTCATTACATATCTGTCATTATACGTCAATTGCATAGCTGTCAATTGTGTTTCGTTATTCCACGTTTTATAGTGACTGACGTTTAATGTCAAGTCCCACGGGAATGCTGTCGAACGGGATAAAAAGTATCCTATTGCAATTTCCTGGTTCTACACTACCTCCCTGCCAATTTTCAGCAAAATCGGTTCCGCCGTTCTTGGGTTATAAGTGGAATCACTAACACGACTTTACTCCGTGCTGTTTACTGGGTCAGAAGTGACACCTGTAGATATCTGGCGGGGATAACTTATTAAATGACGATTGATCAGTTATCGACCGGAGATGAAAAATGATTAAATTACTAAAATAGCTATTAAAAAATAAGGGTTGATCGTAGAAGGGTGAAAATTTAGGATTGTATGTATTTTTGTACGTTGTATCATAAAAAAATAGTAATTAAAAATTTTGTCTAAAAAATAAAAAAAAAAAATTTAGGGGTGGACTACCCCTAACATTTAGGGGGATGAAAAATAGATGTTGGCCGATTCTCATAGCTACCGAATAAGCACAAAAAATTTCATCAAAATTGGTCAGGTTGTTTCGGAGGAGTATGGGCACGAAAACTGTGACACGAGAATTTTATATATTAGATTTCGACCAAATTAGGTACCATAAAAACGGTTTTTGTGAGTTAATCTTAAAAGATAGACATATACCGCCGCGGACTGTTTTTTAGATCATTAAAAGAGCTATTATTCTTTAATACATATTTTTTGTGTATCTTGAACCGTTTTCACGGCGTACGCAACGGAAGGCTTCAAAGATGAAATAATTTCTCCCGTTTTTTACACATTTACCACTATATCTTTGCTCCTATTGGTCATAGCGTGATGTTATATAGCCCAAAGCCTTCCTCGATAACTGGACCATTATCCAACACAAAAAGAATTATTCAATTCGAACCAGCAGTTTCGGAGATTAGCGCTTTCAAACAAACAAACAAACAAACAAACAAACAAACTCTTCAGCTTTATAATATTAGTATAGATAATGAAGTGCATATAAAAGCTTATTAAATATTAATATTAATCAGCGGTCAGCCTTATTTTATCTTCTTCGTTAGTAACAAATACGTTCACACAACACAAACTACTCACTGTCCAAAATGTAGTTGTTAACGACATTTCTTCTAAGGTGAGTGAGTTCATATAATTTGTTTTAATACGATGAGCATTTTTAAGATATAAAAAAAATACATTCAAAATATACTTTTCTAAATAATTTGTCACAATATTCCATATACATATTTGATAATCGTTAGTTTTCTGTTAATCAATATTTATTGATGTTCGAGTATAATCATCATTAATAAAATATTTTTAGTATACACGATACACGCAATTAGTACGAGACTGACTTAATATATTATAAATATGTGGACTTGATTTGATTTAATGAAAGTAATGTCTGCTCTTCCATATTAAAATTCGTACACAGAACAAGTCGTGTACACAGTCCATGTACATATGTGAGTTAGGAAGTAACTCCCTAGAAACCTCAACGCTCTTCTTCATATAAACCGATATTCTCAATATTCACAACAAACCTTCATATCCTTAGATTCTTGTGGTTAAATTGAATACGTCATTCCTGTAATTCAATATGTAATTCCTGTAATCTTCAAATATTTTGATTTAGGGGGGTTAGGTAGAACGGTAAGCACAAATACATATGTGGTTTATCGCCTTGGTCACTGTCACAAGTTTGGAAAAAATATCTATTTTATCACATTTGAGAGATTGTGATAGTTTCTATGGTAAAATGGGAAATGAGTTGAATTAAAATGTTTATAATGTAGGAGAATTAGTTATTAGAACATAGAATGTGATGCGATTTTGTTGTAAAATAACCAGAAAAAAGCTATAAAGTTTGGGCTAGTGTAACAAAGATAGCTGTTTGAAGTCAGTACTTCTAATGATATTTAAGGTTTTCGCATGAACACCTTTAAAATAAATGTTCTTTGGATACTACGTATTTTATATTACATTTTCTATCTTGTTAATTACTTAACAGCAACTGTGATCTTTTGCAGACGGGATCAAAATTATAAAACTATAAATACACCTTTTGAAACATTTTTTTAATCTTTTTTTTTAACGATAGTGAGTCTGATAACCTATAGGTTATATACGTATATATCGTTTTTAATACAAAGCAGTTAAGATTCACAATCACTTCCCTTTTTACCGTCATGACTATTAATATCATGGGAATTAGTGATGACAAAATGTATAGACTATAGTTGGTATAGAAGAATGTCATTAGTGAGACGAGGAGTAATGGGAGGATGTATTTACAGCGCACTGGTGGGTGTTGGATTCTGTAGAAGATTTCCACCCAGGTTTAAATTCGGTGCAGCCACAGCTGCTTACCAGAACGTCTGCGGTACGTTTATGTTCGTGTTTTTAATAATGAATTTATATAACACTAATAATCAATACCTCGACAGACAAGTCTCCAAGTATCTGGGACACGTTCGTTCACACTAGACCAGAGATTATAGTCGATGGCTCCAACGGGGACGTCGCCTGTGACAGCTACAACCAATGGATGAAAGACGTGGAAGTAGCTTCGGAGTTGGGATTAGATTTCTACAGGTGATACATTGACTCTGATGTTACAATACTTATTTATTGGTTGCTATGAAATTGAAATTGGTATTTTTTATTTATTTCACTGTTACTAATTATTGCACTATCACTTTTCTGACCAAGCAACTTGAAAAAAATGTACCAATAGTCACGCGATCCCTCTCAGTCCGATTTAATATTAACTTTTCATATATAATAATAATTATAGTTGGTTAGCAAAGATTTTTTTACGGAATCTATATATATAAAAGAAAGTCGTGTTAGTGATTCCACTTATTACCCAAGAACGGCTGAACCGATTTAGCTGAAAATTGGCAGGGAGGTAGTGTAGAACCAGGAATTTGCAATAGGATACTTTTTATCCCGTTCGGCAGCATTCCCGTGGGACTTGACATGAAACGTCAGTCACTATAAAACGTGGAATAACGAAACACAATTGACAGCTATGCAATTGACGTATAATGACAGATATGTAATGACGTAATGATGACAATTAGATATTTGTAAGAAATCTACTAGGTATATAAAAATAAAAATATTTAGGTAATGTGTTTGTAGTTTGAACTCTTAAAACCATTTAGTATTTGCGGGATAAATTTAGAAAATCATTGTTTATGACATGGGCAGTTATATTTTGCGTGTTCACGAGTTTGGAAACCAGACGCTTTATTTGTGTTAAAGTTAGACCAAAAAACAAAAAATGTGGTTTACAAAGGAGCACTTCAATGAAACGGATAATTTGTGGACACGTATAACGCTTCGATTCGGTATCTACTTTGGATTCACTTTCATTTACTCAGAGAAGTTCAACTAAATAACACTTCATTTTTGTAATCGAAATGAATTCATTACTGTTGTGAAATGAAATAAAAATTTTCCTTTTCAAATATAAAACAAAAAACTCTTCATCTTTTAATCACCAAACGAAATGCTATATAAAAGCCTTCTGGTGGCGAAACGGAGTTCGCCAGGTTTACTAGTATTAGTCTAAATTTTTAATATGATATCTTATTTTTATATGTATTTTTTATAGATTTTCCCTTTCTTGGCCAAGAATTTTGCCTCATGGTTTTGCAAATAAGACGAGTGAAGACGGAGTAAAATTTTACTCCAACTTTATTGGAGAGAGGAATCGAGCCTGTCGTTACAATATATCACTGGGATTGCCACAAAATTTACAAGATCTTGGTGAGTTTCAGAGATTGCTAAAAGTATTTAATACAAATGCATTGCTTCTTCACTATATAAAATAGAATAAATAATTAAACAAAACACTACATAGTTTTCAAAATACTTCATTATAAATTTTTATAAATTTATAAATTTTAATTGTATAAGTTCAAAGAGTTCATCTTTCCTGATAAAACTGAAGAACCCATTTAAATTAATATTTTTCAGTAACAACATGTTCTTTGCAAATGATTTCTTTAAACGAAAACGAACGGCAAATCATATTGATGAATAAATATTAATGAGTTCTAATCTTATAAATCAGGAACTTTAAATAAATCTGGTAAATTAAATATTCATCAATAAGAATCCTCACCGTTCAGTGCATTCTACACAAGCTTGTAGCACTATATGAAATGTTTGTTAGCCCAAGTTATAATTCACAGGCGGCAGGAGCAATCCTTTAATATCAGATTGGTTTGCGAACTAGGCTCGTGTTGTGTTGACTCTATACGCTGACCGAGTCAAAACTTGGATCACTCTCAATGAACCCCTGACGTTTTGTGACATTGCTTACACTTTTGGTCTTCACGCTCCAGGAATAGTTAGCACTGGAGTTGGAAATTACATCTGCAGCAAGAACACAATGTTGGCACACGCTAAAGCATGGCGGATATATGACAAGGAGTTTAGACGAAAATATAAAGGTAAAATATAAAACAATACTTTAGGTACTTGATTTTTGTTAATTAATGTAATCTTTAGGTTCTTCTGAATTAATTCTGCATATACTATTGTGTTATATTACATTTTAAAGGCGAAGTGTCTATCACCAATCAAGTCATGTGGTTTGAGGGAGAACATGAAAATGAAGGGGACGCGGCTGAACTGGCTCTATAGTTAATGGTGAATAAAATTACAAAGAGAGTCTAAAAATAATAGTGTTGCTGCTAAATACTTTTGAAGTTTAATTCAAATGATTGAAAATGTTCATTTACTGTCGTACAATTTCAGGGAGGACTGTACTCACACCCAATCTACTCAAAGGAAGGCGGATGGCCAAAGAAAATAGAAAAACTCATAGCAGAAAAGAGTAAACAACAGGGATTCCCGAAATCCAGATTACCAGAATTCATAAAAGAAGAAAAAAACTAATAAGAGGTGAGAAAAATAATAACAAAACTAGGAATTTCTATTAATAATTATAATGAAAGTTATAAGAAAGCCATATAAATAGCAATAGCAAGCTCATATCTTGGTTGAAGAAACAGTATGGAAACAAGGAGATCTTCATAACAGAGAATGGTTTCGCAACCAGCGGCGAGGATTTAGATGATCAAGATCGTATAGATTACCATAAGAAGCATTTGGAACAGGTGATTAATATTAATAAAGTTACATTCCAGACGGACAAATAAAAAATATGTTATTATTTGAACTAATATCTTCCACCAGGTTCTCCTCGCGGTTGAAGAAGATAAGGCCAATGTCGTGGCGTACACTGCTTGGTCAATGTTGGACAACTTTGAATGGAGCGATGGCTATCGGTAAAGACATATTGACTTCAAAATGTTTTTAGATTTTCTTCTGTTCATAATCTGATAATAATAATAATCTTTTCAGTTCTAAATTCGGTTTATACGAGGTGGACTTCAACGACCCAGCCCGCACCCGCCGCCCGACTGCCTCCGCCAAGTATTATAAAGATATTGTGAAAGCTAAATAATATGATTTATAATAAACAGAACTTTGAACGGAAAGACGTTATTTGTTTGATAAATAATAAAATTAATTTTATTTGTTTGTTTTTTTTTTTCAAATAAGAATTTGGATTAGTTTGGATATTCCGATTTAAATAACTTTCATAAACCGCTGATGAACTGACCGTAATAGTTTCAAGGTACACAATATATTATAGATATTAGTTGTGTTCGGACCGCTGTAACTTAATGTGCTAATATAATCAATGTTTTAGAGGAGGAAATTATGATGAAAATAGTTTTTTTTTAAATGTTAACTTTAATAAAAATATAAGTTAAACTGATTATTTGCATCTTTCGCTGGCACCAAACATCATTTCTGATGATGAAGATACTTCTTTTATCTTCCATAAGCATAACTATTAACTAAAGGCTTTGGCCGCTTCTTAAAGTTGTGAGACGATATACTTAGTAGGCTCCCATGAAGTATCTTCCTTGAATAGCTCTAGATGTGTTGGTGTTTTCGGTATCAGGATATTGCTCATGACTAACGAGTATTGAGGAGCCCGCCTTTAGTGATCGGGGAGGGAAAAGGTGCTCTGCACTTGTTAAAGGGAAGAGATATTAGTTAAGTTGACTCGTATGATGTGAACAGACTGTATATCGAGATTTTGTACAACACTGTAATGTAATGTATGTATGTAATGATTTCTGTAAACTGTTTTTCTAATTTAGGCTAAAGAAGCGTTTTAATAATAGAAATATTTGAATTCCTCTTTGTATTAAGTATTATTAATGTGATTTCTGTTTTAAAAGCTTGAGACTTCCTCGAGATAAAATCAAAAAAAATTCAGGACATTTATTTTAGTAATTCAATTTTTTGTCATTATTAACTGATTTGTTTCAACAAACAATGAAATGTTTTATTTTGTTGTGTTTCTATTTATACACATATTACGACTGAACTCAATTTACCATATACATACCTATATGTAACAGTTCTGTCTGAGAGATAAAAAACGTGGACTATGAAAATTCCTTACAATATTCTATACTCCAAAGTTTAGAATGAAGCGCTACCTATAATAGGTTGATCGTCTAATTAGCGTGGTTGTAACTACTTGCCAATAGATGGCGGTATATAAAATAATTTCAATTTCTCATGGTATTCAACGTGCCAGTGAATTTTGTGAATCTTATAGAATATTTTACTTTATTGTGAGTTTGGTTGTTCATGAGTTCCTTTATATTATCAATTTCTTAGTTTGCTTCAGATTTTTTGGTTACCCGGCTTATTAATTGGATCCAAGACTAATCAATATAATTTTGCTAAACTAATCAATTTGCCGGAATAAATCTTAAATTATATATCATTTTGTTTTTAAGTTATAAGGTAAGGGTTTTATTGTTTACATTCTAATGAGTAATAGCGAATATACAGGGAAACAAGTGAAAGAGACGTAGCGAATTTTTAATAAAAATAATTAAATCCTACCTTTAGTATTATATTAATTAGTACAAATGTGAAGAATAAAAAAATATATTTTCATAACAAATCTCCATCCATATTATTAACAAAATGAAAATATTTAGTTCAACGATTGTAGTAAAAAGGAAACACTAATTATGTAGGGCGGCAACCAGAGGTACTAGGAAAACTACGAAACTTATTTTTATGTATATTATAATGAAAATTACATATTAAAACTTACAACCTATTGCCCCGATGTTAGGATAGCAATCCCATTCCATTGCTTGTGTGTTATCAGGAATCTTCTGGTTCACACGGCTCGGTGTTCGTTCCGTGGAGTCAGCGGCGTCACTCGTTATATATTTAATATATACGACCACTTTGCCCCGGCGACGTTCATTTATTTTATAATATGTTACACGTACATAACAAAGTCATCTTGTGTCTGTACAAATGTTACATAAAAGAATTGATTGACAATGTTAACTCAGAATAATGAAAAAACAGTAAAATATTAGTGTTGTGGTAGGTACAGTCTTTATTGTAGTAATGTGCTACAACATGGGTGGAGACAGTATTTGAAGCTTTCAAATACAAGTTGATACCCAAACGTTGCCATCACAACATTAACAAAGGTTCAATATTAAGTGGTTTATATAAATAATTACAAATATTGGTTGCAACTTAATTAATAGCTATTTTTACTATGTACAAAATTTAGTATCATGTTCCACAAGTACATTAATTTATTATAATCAGTCATATAAATAATTCTGAGGACTATAGTATATAATAATTTTTCGTAATATTTTTGTAATGGAAAATTCTTTTGTTATCTTTATTTTTTTGTAATATTTTTGTAATCTTAAAAGATAAGTATTATTATTAAGCAGCTAGACAGTAATCTTCAGCAGTGCTGTGTACTTACGTCTATAACTGGTACATCCATCAGATAAGTATCTGTTTTAAATGTTTAGTTTAAAGTGTTTAATGTATGTACTGTTGATGTGCCATTCAAATATGTAAATAAATAAAATAAATAACAATTAGTACGGCACAGATTGCGCCACTTGTAAGTTGTAACATTAAACGGCATAACTCCTCACACTTCGGAGTTGGTTCTATGACATACAAACAGCGGAAAAACATTTTACACACAAGTATTTAAAAGAAACTTATAAAAGGAAACTAGCGCCATCTATGTCATGATATAGTAACTCACCCTCACCTATATGTTGTAACATTAATCATTATAAACTAAGTTGTGAGTACTGTACTAGGACATTCAGTTATTAGTTCCAGTACTAAGGATAAAACGCACTAATGAATATAACTGTTATAAATAAAACAAACATATTATATTGTATTATGTTTATTATAAAGTAACAGGTCTCGTCTTCATATGTACATTAAACAATCCCCCAGTTCATTTCTATCATATATTTCATTAAGTTCAAAGTATACAACAATGTCTCTGATACATTTATATCTGAATAGTTTGTGTCTTGTGTATTGCTCACCGGGCCGTGTGTCTCTGTGTGTGTAGTGTTCACAAGTCAGCTCAACGTAAAGCGACATGTCCTTAGGTTCGCTCTCCGTCACTCGTAGGAACTAGTTTCTTATACACTGATCTCGACCTCACCAACAGAATCCACAGCTCCGTGTCCAAGTATTACCTGTACAGAGACATCCGTTTAGTGAAGGACAGTATGTGTGTGTGTCTGTGTGTGTGTGTGTAGTGATAGTGTTAATAAGTGTTCCACCAGCCGTGTGACGTGATTGTAGTACAACCTGCTCACCTATACATACAGTGCTACATGTTTTCGACTCACAATTCCCAGTAAGTTCATTTGAACCACTAAGAAACCGCAGCGCCCCCTGGCGATGTCAAAGATCTGGTGATATACTGTCCAAGTCTCTAAGCTCAGAGCCATAGTCAAGTGGATACATTATGTTTATATATATTATAGATACTGTGAGGGCGCTTTACATATATGTATAATAAAATAATAATATGTAACAACAGTAAGTTAACAATCTAGAAGCTACTGAAACAATGATCCTTAACATGAAGCAAGTCCCGCAGGAGCTACATACAAATGTATGGATAAAGCTTGTATTAAAAGACATTGACTGTTTGAGCCGCTGCAACACTACACCTTCAACACTACACTTGATACTTCAAGTCTTTTACATTCTAATATGTTTAAATCTCAGTCACTTCCCTCTCCATATAATGTGTAGCTCATTGTCTTTAATATATCGTGTCTAGTGTAATCACACCCTCATGTTTCATTAATAGCTACCTGGTTCATTGTTAGTTTTCATCTAACACTTGATGATCAGCCGTCATCTTCTGATGGATGAATCTCAAGTACAGTCCAATAACACCATCTGTAATACATAATACAATATATTAATACTGTTCACAAACAATATTGTTCATATATAAAGACATACGGAGACAGTTACATCAAGGATTGTTTGAAAATAAAAATATAATATTTTATATTAATCTTAGAATATCCACTAATAAATTACACTTCATATCACTAAGAAGGTTTATTATTCAAATAAAACAATTCTTTATATATCAGTCTAGTTAGTACCATCATTAATAACATAATTTTTTAGTTTCCGGACCACTTTTATATTATTCTTGTTAGCAAGGACCACTATGTAAGTATAATAAAAATAAACTGTAATAATCAAACTGAAACTTTAATTAACAAATCAATAGGATATTACAAAACAAGAAATAATAATATATTTAGGATAAACTTCTGCAATTTTGTATTAATGTGATTTCGGAGCTTGCATTTTCTTCACGAGTTCGGCTATCCTAGCACTAATATTATTACTCAAAGCTACACGCAAATGCCTCGCTTTGTTTTTAATTACCAATAAAGCAGAAAATCCTTGTTCACATAAATAAGTTGTTGAAAAAATCATAAAATAGCGCAAGGCCATTTCTCGAAGTTTAACATAAGAAATTGCTTTTTTACATCAAAACGACTCAAGACTCACCGCCCGCTAAATTTAATATCATTCGCGGACCATATTTTGGCTTCTGCGGACCATTGGTGGTCCACGGACCACTGGTTGGGAACCATTGTTCTAGAAAGACGCCATATGGATTTCATCATATATAATATCAACAGCACATGATGAATTATAAAATGAATGTGTCGATAACGGTTTACTCAATATAAAAGATACATTATGGAGAAATTAACACTACTATCGTACATCAGCTACATACACTTCTCTTCATAGAAGGTTTCCTCTCGTCCGCAGACCACGTCCCAACAGACGCTCCACCAACAGCTTCGTCCCTCATCTTGAATTATATATTCTCACGAGTCCTGTAACGTAACGAATGATTCTAGTTTTTAGTATGACAATAGATGTCTTACTTAAATGTTCGACTTACAAGAAGTCGCATTTTAAAAAGTGAAAAACGTAATAAATAATAATAAAGACGGCCATTGAAACGATATAACGTTCAAAAACCCTGCGGGCAATGTTACGCTTAGAAAATAATTCAAAATCTACTATTAAAATAAACTAGTACTGTTATCACTACAAATAATAAACACTAATATTAACCAAAACTAAAAATGTTACTTAATAAACAATTGCATTTGAATGTTATGTCAATAATATAAAAAGTAACATTTATTAGTACCTATGTGCAAAAAAACACTCACCATGAAGATAACCGACGTAAAACACATCCATCATAAGGAAGGCCGCGGCCGACTGCCACCAGAGGCACCAGAGGGAGCCGGATTGGAAGGACTGGAGAGACATGTCACATGAGAAATGAATTTTGAAAGCAATTAAAAGTAAAATCATAAAATATAAATTAATAATATCTAAAAACTAACAATAAACGAGCCGTCAGGTTGGCCACACGAAGAATCATGGGGAATGGGGATGAAACCAGTGTTGCCAACTTTATTTTTTAGAGGATCGTACTATAGACTAAAAAAAATAGTATTTTGTCTTGAAATTCAAGAAAATAAGCGTACGCGATGAAATTTCAATAAAACTGCGTAAGTATATCACATAAAAATGGAATTTAATTCTAATTTTCATTTAACATTAAACATCAATTAATGTGTGGAATTAAAATATTCATTAATTACATATATTTTGAAAACAGAAAAAAAAATTTAATTGCTTTAGTCACTATCTGAATTATTAGGCACAGCAGATGCGGGAAAAGCATTATAATTTTTGTACATATGTACATACATACTTAAATTTAATTTGCTCAGCATATCGTCACATGACTTGAAGTTTATACACGATCCTTTTTCTTTATTATGTTGTGCAGCTAACAAATTCTTATTTACCGTTTCTGGAATACATTTTAGTTTAGCATATTCGTCATAGTTATAGTATAGTACTAAATATAGTTAGTTATAGTACTAAAGTTTAGTTTTACACATTCCTTATAGTTTTATTGGAGATTTATTTTTTCATAAGACTTCATTTAAAAAATGGTATATTTTGCGTACGATTTCGATAACTCGGTCGTACATCGTACTAGAGTCAAAAAGGTCGTATAAATACGATTTAAATCGTACGGTTGGCAACACTGGATGAAACTGTCATATAATTACCGTGTAAGAAAATGATGTATAGAAAACAGTGTTTCCACATTGAGGGGAAATTAGGAAATTTAGGGGAAATTAGGGTCAAGAGGGAAAAGAAAAGGGGAAAGACTATAAAAGGGGAAATTGGGGAAATCAAAGATAAATGAGGGTTTTGAGCAGTGGCGGCTGGTAGGTAATCGAACCGGTGGTGCACTACTAAAATATTAAAATTAGAAAATGCAACAAAACATAACGAGATGTCAATCA
Organism: Danaus chrysippus; assembly: GCA_916720795.1. Classification (NCBI taxonomy): domain Eukaryota; kingdom Metazoa; phylum Arthropoda; class Insecta; order Lepidoptera; family Nymphalidae; genus Danaus; species Danaus chrysippus. The sequence goes on along the minus strand of CAKASE010000080.1, from coordinate 611,486 downwards.
TGTCTCAATTCGTCATACATCGGGTGCTCTCGGTAATCTTCGGTCGCTCGTGCGGCGCTCGAGAACCGACTCATTACTCGGTACATTTCTATGAACTATCTTTTGTTTCACGCGCCAGACGTATTAATGCGTATCTCATACAAGATGTATTAGCAGTCCTCGTGCACTCGCCGAAGCGCACGATATGAGTTTAGTAAAGTGCTCAAACTTTTTGACCATAATTAGGGAATTAAATTTTTTATACGTTTTTATATGTTTAAAAAATAAATACTTAAATGGTAATTTAAAAATAAAGATGAAGTAATTTTTAAATATTTTGAATTGGTGGTTCAGCGCACGAGTGCACTTAAGGTACAGCCGCCACTGGTTTTGAGGAGGAGACGTAAAATATTATTATGTGCAAAATTGTATGCGCTGACAGCGTTAACTAATTTGGAATAAAAAATGAGTATACAACTCCATTTTTTGTTTATATTATATTTCTGGTCAGTCTGTAAATAAAACACAAATACGATAAATAAACGATAAATTTTAGGTGTGTCGTCAAAACTACAGCAAAATAATTTTTGAAGGGAAAAAAGTCCGTAGAAGGGGAAATCTGAATTGAAGTGTGGGAAAAAGAAATCGTTCTAGTGGAAACACTGATAGAAAATGCTGCCATCTAACGAACAAGGTAAAACAACTTCGACACTATTTTCCTTTATAACTTCATAGATAATATATTAATTCTTAAGTAGCTCTCAAATTGATTTGACATTAGGACATATTTTAAATGATTTCAGTTGTTCATTTGCCGTTGTTTACTGTTCTTCTTGTGCTGTACGTTCTTTTTCAAACATTTGACCCGGCTTAATATATCATTGACTCCAATTTCTACGCTTTTGACGATCGACCCCGGCTTGTCTCAATTGGACTTTGTTTTCTGCGCGACTACGATCGACCCCGGCTCTTCTCATTTGGATTTTGATTGCAAACTACGAATTTGGATTATCGATAAGTTGAAAAAATGCCACGAAAATCGGCTATTAAGTGTTATTTTCGGTGTGCGACTAAAGGTACGATACTTTTTAGTAAAATCTATAAAATTATTATTTGTCATATATACAATCAATTACTACTTTTGTTACATCAATTTCAATCGTAACAGTTTATTGACTTCTAATAAAATACATTTCAGGTCCTTTTCATCCATTTCCTAAACCTGAATACCCAAATTTGGAGAAATTCAAACAATGGAAAAATATTTTAAATGAAGACATGAAACAAAAGGAAGATTCTTACATTCATAACAACATAAGAATATGTGATCGTCATTTTGAACAGTTTTACCGTTCTTCAAGTAAATGACTCAAAATGCTGCACCAACTCTATACTTAAGTAAGTATCTAAAGTAAGCTACTTCCCAAGTAGTATAGGCACACAATACATACTACTAATATAAAAAAAGTAAAAATTATCAATTATATTTTATAACTATAGATATTTTACATTATTATTATTTTACTTTAGAAATTGATACTCATAATTAAAAATTAAAAACAAAAAAAATTAGATTTAATTGAATATAATGAAATAGGTATACAAGTCATCTTAACATTTTTATATACTTACATGTGGTTTGATAGAATTATAATGTGCGGTCTTTATTACCTTTTTTATCTAAATAAAGGAAAGTGCCTACAAACAGTAGAGCAAAATAACTACTTGTGTCACTTCTTTACATAGGTAAAACAAAAACAAAGTGTTCTAAATATGCAGAGATTATAATTTCACTGGATAACTACAAACCAAAAAAAGTTGTTTATAGTTTTTTATGTAATATAATAATGGCAGTGTTTAATTCAGTAAAAGTTACAAGTCTATTTACATTCAATAAGAAACTCTAAAAGAAACAAGGAAGGAATATACAATCAAGACAATATGTTATCATTCAATTTTAAGATTTTTCATTTAACTTTTCTCGTAATATATTTATTTGTAGTAAAAAAATTATTTTGTTTAGCAGCTTCGACATTTGAGACTGTACACTCATCACATTCTGTTGAAACTGAAAAATGCATTGATACACAAAAAGAAGACAATGACGCATCTTGTAGTCACAACTTGGGTTTAAATATGAATCAAGTTCAGCTACAAAGGAGTTCTCCTAATTCCTCTCAATTATTTCCTAAAGGAAAGTTACAAGCATATAACTAAGCTTAATATTAACTATGATTGCTATATTAACTTTTAAATTATAAAACAGCATAAAGCATTTTAAATACAGTATAAGTTTAAACCACAGATTCACTGGATTTGCAAGTATCGAGATTTATTTCATATTTTCTTCAAATATGTATATTTTTTGTCTTTTAATAAACATTAATCCTGGTTTAAACCTAAGATGTCCAAAAATGTCTTCTCATCATTTAATTGATTATCTGAAATTCCTTATGACAACTATTAGTCCTGTTGTTAGAGATACTACTGTATACATTATTAAACATAACTAACTATATCAATATTTATAAAACATTCATTTCGCTCCCTCGTCTCCTGCCAGCCGGCTGCGGTCTTCCTAGTTCCTCGTAATGGATGTCTTTTTCTAATGCTGATGCTTCATGGTGTTTTTTTTACATATATCTAATTATTATATTTTATATTATTGGCATTACTTACATTATAAGTTCTTATACTTATTGAGTAACGTTTTTAGTTTTGTTTGATATTAGTGTTTATTTTATTGTGTAGTACGTAGTAGGAATTTTGAATTATTTCCTAAGCGTTACATACATTGGGCGCAGAGTTTTTTAACGTTATCGTTGTGATGGCTTCCTTTTTTTTATTTTAACTATTATCTTTACAATTTTCGACCACGCCCTAAAATGCGACTTCTTAATGTAAGTTGGTAAGTTTGTTAACAATTAATGTATTGTCTTTATAAAAATAGTATTATTTGTAACGTTCCAGGACTCGTAAGAATACATAATTCAAGATGAGGGTCGAATCTGTTGGTGGAGCGTCTGTTAGGACGTGGTCTGCGGACAAGAGGAACCCTTCTATGAAGAGAAGTGTATGTAGCTGATGTACGATAGTAGTTTTACGGTATGTACTGTTGATTATTTAATATTATTCTGTTATTATTTATACTAAGATTGAATCATTGTTTATGTTCGATTATTCAATATTTTTATTTTTATTACATTAACTGAATGCTTCCAACACGTCATAATGATTAAATAAATAAATAAATAAATAAAAGATTGTAATTATAATAGTAACTTTCTCTTGCCCACGTCTCCGTCTGCATGTACATCACAGTTGTTCTCTGTCACTATGACCGCTGAACCTGAACTGCTTCCACTTCATGGTTCCACCCGCGTAGTATTGGGATTGGGGTCGGGATTGTGTCAACGGATAATCGGGATAAAAAGAAGCCCAAGTCCTTTTCCTGGGCTTCATTTATATCCATACTAAAATTCATCACAAACGGTTCAGCGGGTTAGGAATGAAAACTTAACAAACAAACAGACAAATACTTTCGTATTTATAATATTAGTAGGGATTTAATAATAACTGCAATCACTAACAGTCATCATGCTATTAATAATGGTTTACAAAACAAAACCATCTGTAGTTAGCAGAATTAATGAGTTGAAAATAAATAATTGATTAATAAAATAAAAACACTTATATTTTGTTAATCATTCATTTATATTCAACTGAATGCATAATAATTACAAATATTTTTTAGTTTGTTATTTTATAAGAGTGTTTCTGTAATTTTTTTTAGACATTTTATAATTTATTTTAAACCGACAATAATTGAAGTAAGTGTCTTTGTATGTCTTTATATAAGAACAATATTTAATTATGTATTACAGATGGTGTTGTTGGACTGTACTTGAGATTCATCCATCAGGAGATGACGGCTGATCATCAAGTGTTAGATGAAAACTAACAATGAACACAGCCGGCCTAGCAGCACATCTCCAACTTGTCTGCTACTTAGGTATTTTATATTGAATTAACACAATGTCAAACAATATCTTTAACAGTTACTGTACAACTTTTATATTTAATATCTTTTGGATCATAATATTTTATTTAATCCAATCTACTTGATATACTTCTCTGATATGATGCAATTACTTTATTGCTATTTATAATCTGATAAAACATTGCTCATCTTAAATGTTTTATTTCTGTATGTAGTAATTATGCTTATCATACCTTTTTCTCTAGAATAATTAGTTTTTAAAAGAATAGTATCTGTTATGCCACTAGAGGGGGCAAAAAGTTTTTGTTATAATAGACTAGCTTTTGCCGCGACTTCGTCCGCGTGGAATAGTGACTTCCGGCAGATTTTATGTTCTTCCCACATAGTTCCCGTTCTTGCGGGGTTTTCGGAATGGTCGAGTTCCCGTAGAGTTTTCAGGATAAAACCTATGTTTTTTTAATTCACAATGAAGTACTCTTGACCAATAACATATTTATTTGTTTATTTGAATAAAGATTAGTATTATTATGTTGATACAACTTAAACAAATTATTTTACCAAATTAGGTACCATAAAAACGGTTTTTGTGAGTTAATCTTAAAAGATAGACATACTGTCGCGGACTGTTTTTTAGATTATTAAAAGAGCTATTATTCTTTAATTATATTTTTTGTGTATCTTGAACCGTTTTCACGGCGCACGCAATGGAAGGCTTCAAAGATGAAATAATTTCTCCCGTTTTTTACACATTTACCACTATATCTTTGCTCCTTTTGGTCGTAGCGTAATGTTATATAGACCACAGCCTTCCTCGATAACTGGACTATCCAACACAAAAAGAATTATTCAATTCGAACCAGTAGTTTCGGAGATTAGCGCTTTCAAACAAACAAACAAACTCTTTAGCTTTATAATATTAGTAAAGATTTACCTTGAACTGTTTTCATTTATAATATTAATATAAACTTCATTTATCATAAAGACAATTATTATTGTTGAATTGAAACAAATTACAGTTATTGTGGATGTATTATAGTGTCTTTGATTTTGATTAAGCAGTAATACTTGTACTTGTTAAGCTTATATATATGAAGATAATAACACTTTGGGACTCCGTATATACATCCTTCAAATGAGTTTGTTATAAACACAAAACATAATATAACATGAGTAAATATAATCTTCAAATTTAAAGTCTTAAGCTATCAATTAAATACTAATGTGTGTGTACATGACGTGACTCAAGTGATGTATTATACTGTGACTTATCTTTCATACTATTAATATTTGTATACATACAAACGTAGAAAATGTCGGATTGTTTAGAAAATTTATTAAAGGTTTTTTATTTAATACATTATTATGGTTGTAGAACTGAAACATGTAAATAAAAAGAATAGTGTTACAAGTGGCGTCATCTGTGCCATTCTAATTATACATACATATTATAGTATAATTCTTAGAATTAATTGTGTGTTGTGACTGATTATAAATAATAAGAATTAATGTAGATATTGGTGTGATGAAATTGTTCAAACCTGATACTTAATTTATGTTAGGTATATAGCAGTTATATACATAAATATTTGTTATATATTGTAAGCAATATTTGTAATTATTTATTATTAACTATAAAACCCCTTTAATATAATTTGATGATGACAAAGTTTGAGTATCAGCTTGTACATATTTGTGATATAAATACTGGCTTCAGCCATTTTGTACGACATTACTAGAAGTAACAATGAACATTAAGAATCAAGACTGAAACTGTACCTACCTGAAAAGTAGTATTTTATTTTAGTGTTTTCTTATTCTAATTTAAATATTGTATGTTGATACTTTTCTGTAACATTTGTACAGACAGGATCAACTGAGGGACAACAAGCAAATAAGTACAAGATGAGTTTTCTTCATTATTTATACAGTTGTAGGAACAAAATACGTTTCTTTTTGTAAATATTGTTTTGTATGAAGGTTTGATCACTAATTTTTTCTTCATCTCATTATCATTGCATTTGTACTATTTAAAATAATACTTTTTTATGATAATATGTATTTGTAACCGACAGTAGTCACCGTCTCCCATGGACAGTGTTAACGCTCTTGATTGGGGAAGAGGATAGGAAGGGGAGGCAAAAGGGAAAGGACAGCCGGCTCTCTCACTCTTCGGACGAAACGTAGACATTAAAGAGTACTTCACGTTGATCTTGGTACTTCTCCGCTCGAGCCAGCCCATGTTTTAATTAAAAAAAAAATCAGAGACTACTGGATAAATTTAAATTAAATTGTATACAATAAAACACTAAGCCTGTAACTTACAATCAAAATGTTATTTTTTAATTTAAGATCTATTCCTGCAAATTCAGAACAAAGTTTACAATGTTTAGTCTTTTATCCAAGTAAGGAGCCAGGTGAGAAACAAACTCAAAGGCTACTAATAAATCCATAGATATAAAAAATACATGAATAATAATCAATGTGGCAATAAAATAATATTTTCTATTACTCAAAAAGATCACAAGAATTTTTACTGAATCATAACAAGAATTTCAAAATACGGTACCTACTGAGTTGGTTGTTTTATATACCGCCATCTATTAGTAGGTTTAGGTTTAGAGATAATTTATTTCCCATTAAGAACAAAGTTCACTTACATAGGAAACTTAAACTAGTAACATAATAATAAACATTTATGAAGTTAATGGTGACCTTATTTATACAAACATTCAAATATAATTATAAAGTTTGACAGTATGTTTTTAATTTAGCCTTAAATTTCAAAAAAGATTTTTCGTTAAATATTTCTTTCGGTAGATTATTGTACATTAGCGCTCCCTCAAATTGTATAGTTTCGTTACCATAATGTTTAGTTCTAGACTTAGGTATTTGTATTTGATGTATATTTCGTGTATAGTATTTATGTGATTTAGTCTTAAAAGTAGTTTGTGTGTGTATAGATCCTGAGAGAAGTTTTCTTATAAGTATGCATGTTTTGTATTTGTATAATTGTCCAATAGATAGTGTATCAGTTTTCTTGTAAAGTTCTTTGGTTGGAAAGCGGTAGTCCAGTTGGTGTAGTGTTTTTAATAGTTTGTTTTGTGATATTTGTAAATCTTTTAAATTAGTTTTGTGTGCAGATCCCCATACTTCTATTAAATATTCAAGTAAGGGTTTAGCTAATGAGTTATAAATAATAGTTCGAACTTTATATGGAATACATCGAACACACCTGCGTAAAGCTCCAGTCAGTGATGTTATTTTAGTTTGCAAATATGTAATCTAAATGAGGGTTGTCATAATAGTTTGTAATCTAATAGTAAACCAAGTAATCTAATAGTACTTTTCTGTTTCTGATTTTTGGAGTTTAATATTATTTATGGTTAGGGATTCGTAATTACGGTTTTTTTATTTTTAGCAGTAAAAAGCATACAGGAGGTTTTTGTAACATTTATACTCAGCAAATTACAGCTTGTGCGTTCGATGTTATCTCATGTATTGAGTCTCCAAAAAAGAATAGACTTGTGTCATCTGCGTATAATGACACTTCTCTGTGTAATCCCAAATAACCAATATCGTTAATGTAGATTAAGAATAATAGAGGGCCTAGGATTGACTTAAAGAATATATCAAATTAAAACATCTACTAATCTATGCTATCTACTCTTATAATGTAATTTATTGTTAACATTGAAAGTTGGGTTTAAGATTAAACATTATGCATCTTTAAATTTAAATAAAAACATATATTAAAAAAAAGGTATGAAACGGATGGATGTTAGTGAAAAGTTCTGTTTAAATGAAGCTGAACTATTTAAATGAAGTTGTCGTTGTGCAGAAACTGAGGATTAAATGAATTGTTACATTTACTGTTGTTTGTATATTACTTGTTAGGGAGCTATTTCACTATCACTCGCAAAAAAAAACTTTGTATGATATGTTCTGTTACAAATATTACTTTAAAGATCATTCAATAAAGTTGTACCTATAAAGATATTATTATTTCATTTAACTACCGTACCTAAATGTTAAATTATTATTGAGTTATACTTGTTGCATAATATATTTAATATTAAAAAAAGATTAACTTATGGATCAAAATTACTTTTAATATACAGAAATGGATAAATATCATAGAAACGAAATATACTTTACAAAGACATAACAAACTACTTTCAAACAAATTTAACAAAATAATATAAGTACAAAGAATAGTGTAAAAAATTAACATGTACAATTGTAAAATAAAATCACGTACATAAATATATAGCAGTTATTAAATAATATTAACAGTGGAAATACTTAAAGGACTCTGAAAAGTAAATATAATATACGTATTCTCAAAAACAAGAACAGAATTGAATCTAGTAAAAATAATATTCAATACAACTGCCCTATTGGCAGAGAGGACCTGAAATTCTCTTCGTTGGTAGTAGAAGTATTCAGTTCTGTCTGTCTTGTCATCCCAGAAGGGCCTGCTTGTGGCTCATTGTCTTCCATAGGCTGGTCAACACCAGGAGGCAGGATGGAGTCATGAGATAAGTCATCTCCTTCATTGGCTGCGTCTGAAATTGAGAAATATAACGGCAGAAATGTTTTCGATTTTTGCTTTCACTCAGTTAAATAAACATAGCCCTCACAAAGTGGTTGTAAAGCATCCCAATATCCCGAGCCCAGGGTCTCTTCTGGGACAACCGATCCAACGCACTCCAAGACAAAGTTATCCCAGACCCAAAGACCTCAACCTCTAATATAGAGTGTCTGATTCACTCCAAGACAAGTGCTCACATCATAACAAGTAACTCATGTCCCTCCCCTTTAACTGCAATACATTTAGATATTCGTGTCATAACACTAAATTAAAATAAAAAGCACAATAGGATTAAGTCTCAATATGGGTTTTAGTCAAAATTTCAGGTAAAATAAGAGAAATGCCTCACCATCAAAGAAATCAGAGTACACATCGTAAGTCCATTGTCCCTGCCACGGAACCATATATTCTTCAAACGCTTGAGTTGATCTGTCGTATGAGCCAGCTAACAGCTGTACCTGTAGAGTGTGATTATCTTCACTTATTATAATATGGTCAGCTATTCACCAACACTCCGCTGCACACGCACACACAGACAGACACAATGTACTCTACGCCCCGCGCCCCTCTCTCCGAGTGCCGTCCGACAATAATAAATAGTAGGTAAATAATAAGTACACGAAATAACTACATTATGATTCTTCTTTCCATCACACTCTTCAGGGTTTAGACACCACAATACCTACGACAAAGTTAAACACAGTCGGCGTGTTTAAATGGTGTGAATCAAAATATTTACAATAATTTAAAGATCATAAACAAACTTACAGTTTAATTTGCACTCGCACAGCTGTTTAAATTTAACAAACTACCGCTGCTGTAAGTTATCCAGCTTATGAATTTATTGATCTCTATCTTGTCCAAGAAAGTGTCATGTATGTTAATACGTCATAGACGAAGGTAACAAGCTATCACCATATTATAAAAACTATCGTTCTTAACAAAGCATTTTGACATTCTTCAAAAGGAATTCTTCAGAGATACAATAAAGTCATTTCCGAACGAACCCAAGTGTTTGTAGTGCTGCACCACTTCTCTTGTCATGAGAGCTTCAGACTGTGCCAGGTCCCCGCGCTCGACCAACACCTCCTCCGTCTATACACGTCACATAAAACTACACTTACTACACTACTTAAATCATTAGTATAGCCAATGCAAGCAGAACTCAAAAAAAAAATTAACGACAAAAACTCTTCTATTGTCAACTTATTACCAAATCTTATCGTTTAAGAGTTCTATAAAGTAAATCAGAATAAAGTATATGAACATTGAAACTAAAATTACGTCACTTATCAAACAAAATATCTCACCGTATGTGTGGCATGCTGTTCGGCCAAGGCCAAGCTCTTTGGTGATTCCCTTCAGACAGCCACATCCGGATCGCATCCTCAGCCGCCGAAGCTCTAAGGAAAGCCGCCTCAGCCTCCTCCGGGTTCTCTTCAGCCAGAACCGCTGCTTCATGCCTTGCTACTTCTCGCTTCGTATATTTGAATCTGACTGTTATTTTGACATAATAAGTAAGGCCAATATGACATTTAAAAGTACAATTTTGCAATATTACTAAAGGGGTCCTGTATCCGGAGGTAAAACATTAGCATTGATAATCGATTTCTTAACTGAATTTGCTTGAATTGATGGGTTCCTAAGAATTTGATTTCCATAGATAGGAGGCAGTTAGTCGGTGGTAGGTTAATGTTTGTGAACCCCTACCTGTGCGCCTGGAGGGCCCGCCTCGCCCCGAGTGCTGCCAGTCCCCGGGCGGTCAATGACCCCGCCCACTGAACAGCAACCTGCTGCTGTACTGTAACCGGAGCGTGGGCCCGAGCCACCACCCACTGACCACTCGTGTCATACAACTGGATGGCACTTTTCCACTCACCTGGACGATATAAGGTAAACTCACTAGTAGTTGACTATGTACCTGTAGTTGACCGCTAATGCACATAAACCGTTATAATAAGAGTTCGCGGCAATTTTTAAAACTCATTCGTTAATAAGTAGTCAGATCTGCTATCTGGTCAACTAAGCGCGAAAATTGCGCATCCATATCTGTAAAATATAGAAAGTAGCTGCCAGTTGTTTGTTGAGTGACGGACCATAAAATCAATAAATTCGTTTGTTGTTACAATATTCGCAAGGATTGAAAAAGTTTGAAGCTAAATACTAGGAACTTTGTCACCTTGTTGACGGTAAGTGTTTTTCGTTTCTTATTCATTTATGGTTTATTTATATGACAGGCTAATTAAAATTTGAAGATTTGTTGACAAAATTGAGATGCGGGGGTGGTCCAATACTGATTCCGTTTGACTGTGATTTTCTAGTAATTGACCATGGTGGTCCATTACCGAATTACCGATTGACTATGATTTTCTAGTAAATGACCATGGTGGTCAACTTTTGATTAAGTTCTGTATCTTACAAATATGCTGCATATAATAATTAATTAAAATAAACTATATTATTTACTTTAACAATATATTGATTTTCTTTAGTAGTTGACTAACTGTATGGTACGAATTTATGGCTATGGTTTACTTATTACTAAAACCAATTTTTCATCTTGTAGATGCCTGGGTAAAGGGGCGCATTCCTAAATTATACTGAAGCTGCAATGCTTGCAGCAGTGAACGATGTTCGTCTTCATAAAACACCAATACGAACGGCTGCAAAAAAGTTCGGTGTACCAAGAATAACGCTTAAAAATAACGGGAAGTCACTGATGGAACGAAAAATGGGTCCGACATCCATCCTTACACCAGAAGAGGAGCATAAAATATGGGTGCAAAAAAATGGCAAAAGCGGGTTTTCCTGTGACAACCGAATAGTTAATTGTGAGTGTAGAGAAATACTTAAAGGAAATAAAACGTCCATGTGTCTTATTCAAGCATGGAAGACCAGGTAGAACATGGGTAAAGGCCTTTATTCGGAGAAATCCAACAATTTCCAAGAGGATATCACAAAATTTGACAGCATCGAGAGCCAAGGTAACAGGTGATCACCTATCAGAATGGTACAAACGTGTGTATAAGGAGTTGGAAGAAAGTGGCCAGGCCTAATTATTATTATATTTCAAATAAAACGTTTTCTTTTCGTCTTATTTTGCTTTTTATTTAACAAATAACCCAATTAATACGATGCTACAAGCATCTGAGTGGTCAACTACTGATGCAAAATATGGTCATCTTCTAGTTTTTAGATGGTCAACTACTAAATTTCTAACATTAGAATATTTTTAATTTTTTTTAATTTTATTCGTCCATTTTACGTGGTGAAGTACTTGTTCATATGTTAAAACACTTTTCACAGGATTTCCCAAAAAAGAAACTTACTGAATTCATATGATAATTAAAGTCAAACATTTAAAAAGAATATTCTGTCTCCTTAAGTGGTCATCTACTGGTACTTTTACCTTATATACATATAAAATTATTTCTTGAATATAATAATGGAAACAATATACCATACAACATCATGTCTACAATATATTTATTTTCATTCACATGCATAATTTAACGGACCTAGAGGGCTTTTTTCTAAATTTTTTAAAATTTTAAAGTGCGTTGTGCTAATAGAGATCACGGTTCCTTCGGAAACCAAAATTTCGAAAGACCATGTGATCAAGGTCAACAAGTGTTACAAGCTCACTAACGAACTCACTAAGAATAGGTTCGTGGTTAATTTGTACGCTATAGAAGTGGGAGGAGCGGTATGACAGCCAAATCTCTCTACAACCTACTAAAAGACTTGAGCCTGTCCAGAACTAATATCAGGTCATCGGAACGTGCGTCGTAGGCAGCCCTAGTAGGTTCGTTTCAATTTTGGTTAGGTTTTCAGAGGAGCTTAGAGCATTTAACGCGCGTTAGATAGGGGTCTCTTGAAGCTCCTCTCCCTGCAACGCGATAGACCTAATGGCCACACAGCGAATCTATGGAACACTAAGAAGTTTGTTTTCATATCAATAGACGCATCGTTTTCCCTCGTGGGCTCACCGGCTTGTATGTAGTAGGTCTCAGCTCCCCCGCGGCTCGGAGGTCGCTGGCCGCCACCAACCGCAGCATCGACTCATACTGACACGCTTCCTGAACGATGTTTAACAGCGATTTAGGAAAACCATATATTCGTTCTATGCATATAATTAAACAATGTATATTTCAATATTTTAGAGTATTACCTTATACATAGACATAGCTTCACCTGTATCTCCTAGTCCTATATAAATTTGTTCAGCCTTTCTAAAGTGCCCTTCCTGTCGTAATTGTTGAGCGAGTGGTCAGTAAATATCTCTCGTGTCTTCTTCTGCCAGATGTGTAGCGGCAACACGTAGACCTTCCGACACTTTGCCCGCGGCGTTGTACGCTCCTACACATTTCTCCGCCATACCACAGGATATGAGAACTCGTTCCACTGTATCCCATTCCTGTGAATGTTTGCAAAAAAGATATTAATTGACATATGAAACCTACTAGAATAAAATAAAAATCGACCCAAACTTTGAATTCTTAAAACTTAATAAATTGATCGTGACGTTAAATCCGTGTGTAAAAGAAGAAATGAATAATTGAAAACATATTCGTTTACACCCTCATTGGATGTTTACATTTATATTTTTGTAACTATATACAATAACTAATACGGAATGAACAAAATCGAATTACGTTAATAACAATTATAAAAAAATAATAACTTATTCCTTTCGTTCATAATTAATATGAGAAGATATAAAATGATCCCCCAACTGTTCACATTGCTCCCGAATTGATTCTATATCTTCTATAACCTAAAGATATCAATGGATTGATCTACAATATATATATTTATACTAGAAGACCTGGCGAACTTCGTATCGCCCTATCATCAAGAAATCTCTATGTATTACGTTTTTTTATTTATATTTTTGGAGTTTACCTGTAAAACATAAATCTCCGTGTTTTGAAGTGCGACAGAATGATTGACATATTAGTTAGTTGTCAAATCTAATGTCAAAAAAAACGTATGTATGGGAAATAAAAACGGGCTGTTTTTATGGTTTTCCCAGTAATGAATCAATTTTTTTCAGCTTTTATACCTTCCCTGAACCTCCACAAACATTTCAAGACTAAGATAAGATAAATCCGTTCAGCTGTTCTCGAGTTTTAGCGAGACTAAGGAACAGCAATCCATTTTTATATATATAGAAGATATATTTACATATATATGTATATATATATATAAAAACAAGACCTATAGTAATATCTTATATCTTTAAATGAGCAATTCTTGTATATATATTTATATATTATGGGAATCTCGATATCGGCTTAAACGATGGCGATAAATCGATCTAGCTAGGAATCATTATCATCATTAATCATTTAGAAAATGTTATTTTACGTAAAAAAAATAACAAAAATTAATCGTTTAAAATATGACTCTCCCTGACATCTAGTGGCGAATAGTAATACTACTTTTTGCTACTTGCTTTTACTAATTGCTTTAACGACACAACAGCAGATGGCGTTGTGGATTACCAGGAAGTCAAGAATGTTTGTTTAAAGGTTAGATTAAGAGATTAATTGTTGATTTATATTATTTTCTGTTTTCTTAACGTGTTGAATTAAAATTCCTAAACGAAATTAAAAAAAAACACAAAATAAATACTAATGATTTCCTTAATACCCAGCAAAGCTCAGTAACCAGTTATTATTAATAATAGCTGTACAATTTGAAGAGCTTTTTTTTATAATGATGTGCCTTCAGAGCCGCAGTGAGAGCATCAACGGTTCGAGCAGCCTCTATGAGATGAGGTACAGCGGCGCCCGCCTGTCGCGATGATACAAGCCACGCGCCCCACTCTCCTTCCAACCTGGCCTGAAGAACAACAAATGATATAATAAAAATTAAAAACAAAAGTTTCAAAAAGATAGTACTAACTTCTCTTGCTAGTTGAACGGCTCTTGCGTAGTTGCTGCCTCTAGAATAGTAATCAACAGCAGTTCTGATATCACCTTTACGCTCGGATATTTCACCAGCCCTTTCCCACCATTCCTCCTACAAAGGAAACAAATTGTAAAGTTCATAATCTATGTCTCTAATAAGTGAATCTTAACTTTTTAAAATGAACAGTAATATGCAGGAATTACAGTATAAGAATAAATATTATTGTTTGAGACAGTTATATTAAAAAAATATACTTCTACTATTCTTTTTTAGTTAAATGCATAACCCTCGTCTTTAACTTGCATCATTCACACTTACATTATCTCTTCAATAGTATAATCAATAATACTAAATCAAAAACAAACGCTCATTGGTCATTTACGTATGTATTAAGACCTACAACGAATTGAGCAGGATCTTTTCATTACTACAACAAGACTATCCTTAGTGAGACCAACAAGCGGTATTCCCACAAATGGGTCCACACCATACTAACTGGCATTTTTATTTAGCTATCTGATAATGGACCCATTTCCTTCCCTATTTTTTTCCCACACAAATGGGTCCACACTGTATCTGATAATGCACCCTTCACCTATCCTAGTTGATCGTGCACAGCCTGCAGGAGCTCATCATCTGTCATGAGTGTGGGGTCATGTAACAGAGCGCTGGCAGCTCGTCTCGCCGACCACCCTTCACCCACACACGACCCGCGCCTCGCACGTCACCTGAGGACCTGTACCAACAAAATAATACTTTACTAGGGCAAATAGATTATTAGTGTTATTCTAACGAAGATATAAGATTTTATTAATATTTTTTTGCAGCGCGTAAAAATTTTATCAATCTTAAATTATATTCTGAACAGTTATAATTTTTTGCACCTGTTGACGTGAGATAGTCCATGTATTGCTGCCTGAGTGATGTCACCGCTTGTCTATCGACTCTTCCAGCGAGGGCGATGGCATCTGCCCATCTATTGACCTGCTTGTACATATTAATGGCCAATTCTGGCTGAGCGGCTCCACGTACGTAGTATTCTTCGGCGGTGGTTAAGTCCCCCACAAATATTGCTAGACGTGCACGAACCTCGAGACTCTTTAAACCTATGCATTATATTATAATCACGATTAATAAAATAAATACTATTAATACAATAAGTGCGTACTTAAAGAAACAGATATATGAGGTGTACCCGAAACGTTTAAATGCAAAAAATAACTTCATCAATATTCCCGTTCCCTTTGGTTGAAGCCAACTCGACAGTTTTCTCTATATAAAATGTTGTAGCCTCATCACCCACTGCTTTATAGCATTTCGTCGCCAACTGAAAAAAATATATATGTTATGAGGTACTAAAACGTTTAAATGTTATAATATATATTAGTCTTTCTATAATTTGAGCAGTGAGGAATATACCACCACAGCGGAATAGGTAACAATTAACCAAACATAACTGATTTCGGTATCAGGGTTGTCCAATCTACTTGAACCTAACATTAATGTAATTAAACCAATAATAAATTGAAGTAGTTATTCTAAAACCATTGGACAATCTTTATTTCTATCATATATACATGGTGACTCATAGGTAATGTCGATTCAAATGTAAGAATTTCAACGAATCAATTTAAATATGTTGGGACTTCTTAAATTTATCTCTAGCTCTACACACAGTACAGTAATTTTACTTTCTTTGAATAATTTTCTGTTTGTTTGTTGATGAAGGACAAGGTTTTGATAAAATAGTGGACAGGAGATGCGAATGTATGAGGTTTTGTTGAAGAAATATCCATGTTACCAAACCGTTTTTTTTTTTCAAGACAATTCTAAACCATAAATGACGAAAGTAACGCGGAATACGATCAAAGAACTTGGTGATGCTAAACTCCTACCACATGCGAAATTCAGTTCAGACTTTACACTTGAGATCTATGGCGAGATTCTTTTGTACAAAATAATTTGAATCCAACAAATGTTATTAAAGCAGTGAGACATTTTTTTTTGCATTTAATGTCAAAAAACCGTTTAACCTTAGAGCTTACTGCTCTTTGAGATAAAAACCATTAAATACGAGGAGCTATACATCTCATAGTAAGTCTATTTCTTTGCATTATATATTAAAAAGTGAATACTGAAAATCGACATTATTTATGAGACATCCACTGTACTTGAATACAAATTCACATAAAGCAAATATCGTGAAAAACTTACTAAAAATTAGTAGGATGTTTTCAATGTGTTTTTGGCAACGAAGTCTTAACAAACTTCTGTTTATATTTAATCTAACTGTAATGCCATACATATTAACCTCAACATCGTATCCTGTTAGCGCCTGTTCAGCCAGTTGACACCACAACGACCCGACGTCCACAGACCTCGACACAGCGTCCAAGTATTGAGCACAATCCTTTAAGTCCCCGCTACGTGACGCGGAATCTATTCAAAATAAATACTACATACATTCCATTTAATATTCCATATAAATTAACAATATAGTGATCGATGAAAAGAAATTCAAATAGCGCTTAGAACATTAAACCAATCCTGTTATAATAAAATAGTTTATTGATTGTTTTATGCAAAAAAAAACTTAGTACTCTGTATTATTCTATAAGTTAATCTGTCCAAAAAGTTACTATAGCAACATACTGAATCTTGCTGTGTTGATAGTGTGCACCAGATTAACATTATCCTACTATGAACTTTAAATTTAAACGTCGTCTATATAAAAACTTCATAGTAATCATTTCAAACAATATAAAAATAAATGAAAAGAATGTTTCGCTTACTTTACAGCAACCATGATCACGGGCAGACTAGATGTATTTCATTTAAATGAATACTCGAGGAAGTCTTAGATCTCATTAATCCTACTAATATTATAATTGCGAAAGTTTGTGAGTGTGTGTATGTTTGTTACTTCTTCACGCTCAAACGGTTGAACCGATTTTGATAAAATTTTGTATACAGGAAGCTGACATCCAGGAATAACACATAGGCTAATTTAAACCTCGGAAATCCCAAAAATCCGGGCGCAGCTAGAATAAAAATAATGTCAATACTGTAAAGGGTTCATACTGAAAGCCAGTCGATGTTCATCCAATACAATGGCCTGGATCTGACCTCCTTCCAGTAGGACTCGTCGCTCTGATACTGATACAGCCGAGACTGATACACACTCAGACATGACAACACACGGAGGCTCCCACACACTGTACCTATAACACATACAAACAAACATATATATGTAGGAACAACCTTATGACCCATGTATATCTTACTGTATGTAATATAAAGACATCATGAGGAAAAACTGGGGTTAATTTACAGGACTATTGTGACATGTTCTCACCCAAAATAAGAAATCAATATGGATCATTTAGCCCATTGCCAACGAAACATTATTTTTAAATTAGAAGATTTACTATATATATTCAAATAAATTCTGTACACATAATAAGTTACTTTTATCCAGTACTATTAAAAATATATTATTAAATCTTACCAATCAGCAAATGTGTTGGGGTTTGG
Source organism: Danaus chrysippus (assembly GCA_916720795.1). NCBI lineage: Eukaryota > Metazoa > Arthropoda > Insecta > Lepidoptera > Nymphalidae > Danaus > Danaus chrysippus. Next base: position 593,466 of record CAKASE010000080.1, on the reverse strand, counting down.
GCTACAACAGCGTCACTGTTTTCTATCCATTGCACGAAACTAACTCCGCTCGCGAAAATTTCCTAAAAAAATGAAATACCAAACAATAAAATTTCATATTTATTTGACTCAATTTATTTAGCTATGTCGTTTGCGCTATATGTATGAATGTGCTACCTTTTCACCGGTATCAATACGGAGAAGTGCAAGTCGTCGTCTAGTATGACGGAACAGAAGCAGATGTCCGCTCTCAGTCAGCTCCAACCAATCCACCCGAGCTTCGTGCCACCATTGCCCTAACTGAACTCCTACAACATTCACATCATTGATATTAATAAATATAATGCAACGACATCAATCTTTTTTTTTTTCATAACAAAGGAACGCTAACATCTATCCTATGTATGTTCCGTACCTGTAACAAGATCAATAACAGCAATCGTCTGTCTGTCAGCAGATAGGCGAAGTGTTTTCGTTCTTCCTCCGTCTTCCTGCCCTCATTGATACGGACACTGAGCACGTGAGGATTCACACGCTCAGTACGAACCTCCATAAGATACGAAACATTTTAGTATAAATTAAATTACTTGACAATGTGTAGATCTTGATCTATACTTACGGTTTGTAGTACTCTATCGAGGCCGTACTCCACCATACTAAGTTGGCCAGCACGCTGCAACAGACAGGCTCCACCCACAGCTGCATATACAGGGTGACTGGTGAATTACTATCGATACTTGAGGACGTCATATTTGACGATCATATATGACAAAATAAAAATTAATATAACATAAATATTAATAAACTTCTAAGTAAAGTTAACCAAAAGTTATGTAATTAATTACGCATCGTGTGCACACCCTACAGATTAGGGATACACACACACACACATACGCGTGCGGCGGCGTAGTGTTGTAACAGCACGCGGCCGCACGCGTCCACACTTGGAACACTTGGAACGTGTCAACACTTTATTTATTTATATGGAAATTTTGTCAAAAATTAAGTGCCTATTTTTTTTACATAATTCGAATGAGAATCATGTACCGAGTATTCTCCTTAAATACTAGCTGACCCGGCGAACTTCGTACCGCCTTATAATCAAGAAATAAAAATAAAATAAAAAATTGCCTAAAAATTAAGTTTTTAATTAACAAATAAAAAATAAGGGTTGATCTTAGAGGGGTGAAAATTTAGGGTTGTATGTATTTTTGTAGGCTGTGTCATAAAAAAAAAAACAAAAAATTTTGCCTAAAAAAATAAAAACAAAAATTTAGGGGTGGACTACCCTTAACATTTAGGGGGATGAAAAATAGATGTTAGCCGATTCTCCCCCCTGGTTAGTATCCTCGATAAGGATCACGAAAATCGTTCGAGCCGTTTCGGAGGAGTTCAAGTTCGAACACCGTGACACGAGAATTTTATACAACGTGTAACGTAATTAACGCACACCCTCAAATACCACACTTTTCAAGCTTTAGATTGTTGACATTGAATTGTCTTTTTAATGTGAAGCCAATATTTTATAATTACTGATTTGTTAAATTATTAAACAGCTGATAACGCGTGATTTGAATAGACACCACAATACCTACGACAAAGTTAAACACAGTCGGCCTGTTTAAATGGTGTGTATCAAAATATTTACAATAATTTAAAGATCCTAAACAAACTTACAGTTTAATTTGCACTCGCACAGCGTTGTCGTTTTAAAACATTTTCAAAATGTCCACCGCCTTGTTTTATGCACTTTAATGACCGTTTTCGCAATTGTGGTTTTATTTTAGATAATACTGCAATGTCACTTTTCACTTTTACAAAGGCGGTTATTATCTTATTTTTTAGTTCCTCGGCACTTGTTATCTCTGTGTTATAAACGAGCGATTTAATTCGCCCCCACAAAAAAAAGTCGAGTCGCGTCAAATCAGCTGATCTAGGAGGTCAATGGACACGTGCGTAGGTACTTGATGTATTGAATGTTAGTGTACCGAAACGACACAGCGAAATGCGCGACTAAGATTTTATTTGCACTTTACACTTGACCTCTTTTCGATAAGGTGGACGCGGCGTAACTAACCCAAAACATATTTTGTTGACTTCGATGTTTAGTTATTATTACTCTGATTCCCGGAATTATGCCTGCCGTCTCGCTCTATTGTAATGTTATTAAGCCGAAGAAAGAAGGAGAAAGGAATAATTTTTGTATTACGCGGCTTTCTTTTATGCACTGTAGTGACCTTGCTGTGTGCCGGTTGTCGCTATGGTGTTGCGTGCGTAGTTATTATTAAATACTATTTTAGCCTTGAAATAAGTATCAGTTTTCTTTAATTGAATGATGATTACTAATTAAATATTTCATTTTAAAAATCTTAATACCCTGACTTACGATCCATTTTCGTTTCCATTAATTTTCGTTTCTATGAAGTGTTTAGATAACTGTGTGTAGGTGATTATAATTTACTTAGTTCTATCTAAATTTGAGAAAAAAAAAGACCTACATAAAAAACTATCAAAATCGATCCAGTATCCGATTCTGATCAAACTACTTTCAGGGTGTGCGTTAATTATGTTACACGTTGTATATTAGCTTGATTCTATACATATATGTATTTTAATTGGTGTTAGATACAAATTACATATCGACGGAATTAGGGAGCGTTCAAGTATTACGTAACGCAATTTTTGAAGATTTTTGACCCCCCCTTCCCTCCTCGTAACGCACGGTAACGTGTTATTGTAGCCCCCCCCCCCCCTTCTCAAAACGTTACGTAACACTCAAGTGATCAATTTCATCCAAAGTCGTAAAACAATATGTAATAGTTTGGTATAGTTTTAATCTATTAAATGAAAAAAGATCATTGACACAAATCTCCCTCTTCTGAAGAAATTACACTATAAACAATAATATGAACTCACGGATAAACACTAACGAATACTGACCACGGAAGCAACATTAAAAGACTTACAATGCAATCTAGGTATTCCCAGTAAAATATCAATTAAGAGATTTGCAAACTTGGAATAACAAATAAAAATATCGACCAGACTAATACAATCTGGTGAACATAATGTAACGTATATGAAAAGAGTTGCCAGTTTGGGGGTTTTTATTAAAATATTTTTTTTAGAAACAATGCTACGTAACGTTTTGTTAGAGACACCCCCTTCCGCCCCTGTAACGGATAGTAACGTTTTACGAGCCCCCCCCCCCCACCTCCCCCAAAATAGCGTTACGAAAATACTTGAACGCTCCCAAAGCAGACTGAAGGAAGTTATAGAGAAATATCTACGGAATAATGATTATAGTCTTGGTGGAACAGAAATTTATGCATCTGAAGAATTTATTGAGAGCCTTAATGTCAGTTGTAAGTGAACACTCTCAAGTCAGTTAATTGTAAATACAGAAAATTTACAACAAACACTACTTTGGCTGTCTTATTACTCAGTGGCGTGTATTAGGATATATGTTCTATAATTATACAATGTTTATTAGATATACTATTTGTATTTAAATATATATCTTGTCATTTACAGTTTAAATAATCGAATAGTCTGGATTTGACTTACGAAAGTGTTGCGTCGTCAATTATTTGTCAAAAGAATGTCTAATATACTATTATTATATAATTATATTGGAGTCAGCTTTGTTTAAAAACTGTTAAAACTTTAAAAAACATATATTTTATTGTATTTAGATTATTATCTGATTATAACTAAGGAATTATTATTAAAAAGTAAGAATAAGACTTAGGTACAAAAGCGGTAACATGTCAAATATGTGTTTAATATACTGTTAAATTGGAACCCGCTTTCAAAATGTAATTTACTAAAATATTTTCTATAATTTAAGAGTTATGTTTTCAATATGTATAAGACTTTTTTTTGTAATATATATTAATATTTTAATACATTTTCAAACATGTGCATACCATAGATGCAAATAAGCACTGCATATCCTACCCATATAACAACTTAACGGTAAACCTATATTGTTTAATTCTTACTTACATATTTTTCATCATACATTAAGAATTACAAATATTAACAGATATTTAAAACGATATTTGATTTATGATTTGTTAATAAGTGCCATCTATCTCCATTCGTTCGTTAATTGTCAAATGATACGGGACGCTCTGATTGGTCGGTAAACTGTTCATATATTTTTTCGCCATTTTATTATTTTTGAATATTGTTATTTGTCTTTCTAAGCGCATGTGAATAAGTTTTAATTAGTAAACAGTGGATTAATTTATTAACGAATTGTGTCAAATTATAGCTGTGAGCTCTGTGCTGGTGATATGTGTTTATTGAAATTAGTTACGAGTAGATTTTCATTATTATCATTTGGTAATAAAATTAAAATAAGTTTAAAGTCAAGGTGTGTGACCAGTTGAGATTGAACTAGAAGAAAGGTAATGTTATTCGTTGTCTAAGCTTGTCCGAATCTGCTGATAGGTCACTCTTATGTCAGTCTCTATCATACGCCGCACAACACAGATGTTATCTTCAGTCGTCCCCGTAGAAGGCCGTCCCTCACGTAAATCATCATTGAGATTAGTGCGACCACGTTTAAACTCATTAAACCAGTTGTATACAGTCGCACGAGATGGGGCCTCATCGTGAAAGGCCAAACGTAGTCTATCATAACTTTCTTGTTGACTTAAATTACATCTAAAGTCATAAAAAATCATTGCACGAAATATATCTCGTGTTAAATTCATATTGACGTGACACAGACAATTTTCAATTTGCCGCCAAATCGTAAAACAAATGTCAAATATATGAAATACCTATAATATACTCAGTAATATTGGTCAAGAGTTCTATTTTCAAATTTTAGAATTATTTTTTCATTATATTGTTTATAAGTGGCCAGTTCTAAGAGCTTTCAGTTCGACCCTCGTATTATAGTATTTTAGGAATACTAAATATCTGTTGTTGACAATTGGATTCTTTTAAGTAACAGTGAAAATACCATAATTTATATATATTTTTTAACTTTCTACTTCCTTATAAGCTCCTAAAGTACTTTAAAGAAGTCATTAATTCACTTAACAAGGAGTAAAACAGTCCGACACTATATATACTTCACCAAATATAATTAATTAAACGCGTATTGATAAACTAAAGTAACAATAATTTCTATGAATTTATTAATAATAAATACCTATGTCGGTGTCTCAACAATCAACATATTTATATTACATTTTCTATGACTACCCTCCAGAGAATATGTTTATTAATTATTACTTCAATATTCGTTTCAGAGCCCTAACGAGTCTCCTCCAGGACATAGTTTACTTTATAGCTGGTTTTGAAAACGAACCCAACAAGTTGAAAGCTCTAGAACTTGTTGTAGAGAACCCCAACAGAGACAGACAGAAACTGTTGAGGGAGCAGTACATACTGAGACAACTGTTCATGATACTGCAGGTACTCTCAGGTATATTAGAATATATAAACTAAAAGAACAAATTAAAATCTTATTGAGAACCTCTAAGAAAACTTAATAATCATTTACCTTGACACGTAATTTTATCTATAACTAACTCGCCTCAATTGACGATATCTAAGACTCGTGAATATTCATATAAATGAAATTAATATTTTATGAAGTATTAACATATAACAGACATTACTATCACGTCCGTCCGTGATCGCGGTTGCTGCAAAGTAACCGAAACGTCGGGAGTATGTAGTTTTAAAAATAATAAAATACGTGTAGTATAATTCTAAAAATATTAGTTTCGTCTCAATTAATTTCATTTTTACTATAGAGCTCATATCTGTTTGTATTTGTTTCCAGAGTCCGTTTCAAGAATCAGCTAAAGGTGAACCATTCCTTCAGATCGAGGAGCTGTATGATCCACGGTACGCGCCTTACAAATTCATCTTCAGACTCTGCTACCGTATACTGACACTCAGTCAACAAGATTACGGAAAAACCAAGTGAGTGATGATATTAATACGTCTATTATACACTCACTAGCTCTCCGTCTGCAGATTCGCCCGCGTGGAGTTCGGTTATATCGCGTTTCCAAGAGAACCTTTCAAAAGTATAGGATAAAAACTAGTCTATGTTCTTTCTCAGGGTCAACTCTAGCTTTGTACCAAATTCCATTAAAGTCAGTTCAGTGGTTTAGGCGTGAAAGCGTAACAGACAGACAGACAGAGTTACTTTCGCTTTATATAATATTAGTAGGGATTCAACTGAAAATGTAGCTTGGAAGACCAAAAGGTACTCATATTTTAATAAAAGATACTTCTAAATATAATTATTGATGCTTCTGCGAATGAGAGTTAATTATAGTTCTACGGGTTTTTCAATAGGTTCTCGTTTCAGGAATACATCGCGAAGCACTTCAGCTTCATGCAGAAGCAGATCGGCTACGACATACTGGCTGAGGACACGATAACAGCACTGTTACACAACAACAGGGAGCTGTTGGAGATACACATCACGGCCTCCGAGATAGAGACCTTTGTTGGTAAGTATACTTCTTCTTCTTCTAGGCAATTTCTCAGCCAGGGTCCGAAAAAGTATACTTATTGTATATTAAATTATATATTGATTAAATATGAATATTTATATTTATTAAATGAAACTAACAATTTTCAGATAACTACATACTCGTTATTGTACTATTTTTAAAACTACATACTGCCGACGTTTCTCTTACTATACTGAAAACGTGATAACGGGCAGACGAGATGAGAATGATTCTCATAGTTTTCTAACTACTTAAATGAGTTTATTTTCAATAATACTCTCGAAAACCTATATATTTTTCTGTCTAAAATATTCTTTCTTTTTTATTGTAAATGTCTTTTCCTATATCTATACAATGTATTTTTAAGTGCTGATGTATTTTTGATTTTATAAGTGACATATTATATAGTCTATAATCTGTGTTCACATAGTCGTTGGGTCATAACTCAGCTTATGTATAATGTTTACTTATCAATTAATTGTATCTTTAGTTATAATCTGTTTTGTGAACCGTAAATAAATTCAGTACCTGGTCTCTATGAGTATATCAGCATTGTTAACACACAACACACTTGCAGAAAAATATGAACAAGTTACATACAGCAACAAAAAATAAATAAAAAATTAAATTAAATTATAAACTGGTGAAGCGAGGAACTAAATAATGGATAAGAAAATAGATTTAATCATTATTATTGTCTGTTAATTGAAACCACTTGGTTTTTTTTAAAATAGATTTAGGTTATTGTTTAAAATGTCAATACTATCAATCAATTAATAGATATATAACAAGCAACTATTTAATCTTTGTAAATTAAATGTGAGTTAAAAAATGTAACCGCTTTTCACTAATAGAATATAGATGTAGTATTGGGTCATGCACTAAAATAATTATAATATCCATAGAAGTATAATGAAGGAATCATTACACAGGTTAGTGCCAGATGAGTCGAGCGACGGAGACGGTGGGGAGGTGATGCTGTACTGGAACAATAAACAGGTTCGTGTAGACATGGTATTACTGTGAGCGAGGAGAATAAATGTTACCTTGTGTTATTAAAGATAGGACTTAAACGTTAACATCGTCAATTTTTGCCTTTATCATATTAGTTCATGCGGACATATCTGACCTAATACAAAAACAACTCTACACCAGCATACATAATATACTTTTTTATGTTCTATCGTGACAATAAAGTACCTTTCAGTAAGAAAAGATTAAAAGTGTTTTATAGAAGTATATATAATTATATATTTTTGATTCTAACAATATAATTAAAAACTATAGTTGTTTTATGAAGCCAGTACTTCTAAATCACATAACCTTAACTAGAAAAAACTATTATCTTAAACCAAGACACCTTCAATAAGTTAAGTTCAATATATAAATACACAAGTTGCAATGACAAATATTTTCCCGCGTAAAATTGAACAAACCAAATGTCATTGCTTAAGGTCACTTTGGGTGCGTTCGGGAATTTAAAGCTTTGGTTCAAATTAAATGTTTGTTCCCTAAATATATCATGTTTCAGGAGTGTCGGTCACTGAACTCATTGGCTGAACAAGCCTCAGATCCTCGTAGTGATTTTGGATTACTACCGACACCAACTCGACCTGTTCTCGAACATGTGTCTCAACAGACAGTACCTGGCATTGAACAGTCTATCACATTGATCTTATACTCGAGTAAGTTAAATCATTCCTTTAGAAATATGTATGTTCATATGGTTTAGAATTATTGATAGTAATTTTTAGTTTCCTTTGTCAGTACTTTAAAGTAACAATACATTTTATTAAATAATAACGACTTTTTAATCACTCGAAAAGTGTACTTTGATACGATATTTTATTGATTCACGATTCTGATAAAGAGCTGATTTACCCAAACAAAATATAGTTTTTGTCATAAACGTCGTAAGCATAGCGAAAACTACGAAGTATCTCTAAAATGTAGAAATATCTTTCAAATCAATTATCGCATTATGTCCAAATGAAAAAAATAATAAAATTATTACCTATTCAGATTTCAGATAACAAAATGAAGAATAAAAAGTCACACTCGTTGTGATCCATGTGCTAATAGTCCACGAAGCTAACTAATATAACTAATATTTTCAGATTTCTACCGAAACGTCGAGATAACATAAAATACGTTTAGTACATCCGAAAATATTAGTACCATTTAAATGAATACTCTCTAAAGCCTCAGATATCATGAACAACTATAACATGATCTCCAGATGCATGTCCAACCCGGTGTTATCCCACGAGCTCCGCGCGTCCTTCTGCCGCCTCATGCTGCACCTGCACGTGGACCGCGACCCTCAGGAGCCCGTCACACCCGTCAAGTACGTGAGGCTGTGGGCAGAGGTCGCCGCCACCATACGAGTGAACGAGTCGGTACACACACACACACACACACATATCAACATTAACACACACATGCAAACACCCCGCGTGTTATAAGACCAGTGATGTTGTGCTAATTTGTCTTTTACTGGAATGCATATATATAAAAGGGGGAGGAGGAGGATTTCTCCTAATTTCAGTCCGTGGCCAGGATCGGCCCCATATAAAGGAATGGAAACGAAAATCTTTACGAAACCCATTATGTATGTACAAAAACCTGCAATTTTTTTTAATAAGTTAGCTAATTCAACCATCTGAATCGTCAGAATTTAACCATCTTTAATTCCGGAACGCGTTCCTGTCCAAAAAGGAAGTACCGGATTATGTTCTGGAGCGTTCCAGCTCAACAACACCACTGAGAAAGACACTCACACATACACACATACAAGGCACACACAATGACACTACGATAAAATATAAATACATGTATGATATCAATTATTTTCATTACATTAATCATTAATTAATTCTGCCACAGCTATCAATGCGTGAAAGGCGGTCAGGACGCGACCAGGAAAAAAGTGAAGAAGCAGTTCGAGTCCACCATAGACTTCGTTGAGGACTACTTGTGTAAAGACGTGACTAGGACGTGGTACTTGAGCGACCACGACCAGAACAAGTTGACCTTTGAGGTCGTTAAACTGGCTGGAGAATTAATTTACTTTGGGTTTTATAGGTAAGATATTGATTTGTAGTTAAACAAATTCATATAAATATTCTTTTTCAATAAACTGACTTCTACTTCATATACATATATGTTTTAGTCTCCGTGATGATAGTACTGACGCTAAAATACACTAGCGATGTGTTAAAATACGTATTGATATCGAAAAACTATTACTTTGCTTATATAGAGCAAGATAATGTTAGTGAAAACACAATTAAGAGAGGCTATAGTTTATGAGCTGTTAATATTGTGCAGATGATTATATTAAAGAATTATAATACCATGATTTCTCTAGTTCACTTCATTTGTCTATAAATGTATATTTTTCAATAAATAATATAAATTTGTCCATAATTTTCTAATTTAACACAGCTTCAGCGATCTTCTTCGGCTGACAAAACCTTATTGTCTTCTTGACTGTGTGACTGCGATCGATCTACTGAACGAAACGAACGCCCTCGCCGGAGAAGTGGAATGTGAGTTACATTAAATATAAACTAAACAAGATATATAAACATAGGTTATTTATAAACATGTACGTACATCCTAAAAGATATATGTAAAACATTAAAAAAGTTAATTAATATGTTTATTGTATAATATTCAATTTATGTTTATTTTAAAAACTTAATGTTACATGCAGCTGAGGAAAATGAAAAGAAAATATGTGAGTAGTATAGTGCAGAATAACTTTAGAAAATTATTACACATACTTGCCCTGGCCAAAAATATTGTTATATGAATTTTAAATTTGGAGTCTGTCATCTTTTTCCCGCCAATTTATGTAAAATATTTTTTAATATTAAAGTAAGGATATACAGAATACTGAATGACTGTTAGTTTTATATAAAGTAGCCATGTAATCAAATACATTTTGTTAAAATCTAACTTCTAATAAGAAAGAACATATAAATGTATATATTTATGTCTGACCAAGATTTATATATTTGTTGCAGCGGAGGGGGAAGTTCTCCGGAGTATTGGCGATATGGGAGCAGTCATGACCTCCATCACACTCGGACCTGGAGCATTAAATCGCACACCTAGATCTAAACAGGGTTAACTCGAAAAAGCATATTTTTCAGAACAGGCGAAAAACTGATTATGCTATAACTTTGTACTGCAGATGGGTTCTTTATTAGTCTGTGATAATACAAGTGGAACTGGAAGAAACATGATAGAGCAATATTGTGATACAGACTTATATTGGGGGTGAAAATAGGAATTTTTGAGTTATCTCCCTATTACTTAACAAACACGTGTAAATTTTATAATTATTTAGAGTTGAACCTACTTTGATAAATTTGGTTTTGAGTTGACTCCCTTTTGAAAAGTCAACATGCTTAAAAATGTAATAGCATTTGGTAATATTTATAAATGAGTACAACTCATAGCGCAGTCTGCGACCAGCAGTACGGGTTTATTGGGTGATAGATTAGTAAGAAAACACAATTTAGTAGGTACAAATCAAACTAAATTTCTTTATTAATAATTCTTTAACAATCAACAGTCTGTATCTCTTAGTTATAGAAGACTAAGTACAAAAATAAATCACAGAAATAGGAACCTTCTGTTCTTAAAAAAACAATTCTAAACATTTTTCAAAATTAAAAAAACACATTACTCTTAATTATAATCAAAACTAATTAATACTATTTAAATGCAATTATGTAATGGCACTTTGAGATCACCGTTTGTTAAAATCACAGTTAAGTATCTTACTTAAAATCATATTTAACTTCTGAGTAATTAATTCAGCCGTGGGGTGTACGGCAGAGTAGAATATCACTCCCCCGTTTCTTCCTGGGTGTCGTAAAAGGCGACTAAGAGACGGTCATAACAGCATTTACATGTACAGGCGATTAGCTTGCGACTAATCGCTATTCAATATGCTCTAACAACACCATTAATAGGCCCATGGAAGCAAAAAGTGAACTGCACCGCATTAGTGACTTCTTGTTCTTTTGCGGGGCTGTTTCTGGTTACCCCCTTTTAAAGGGGAAATACCGTGAAGAGTGAAGAAGAATAATTAAATAAAAGCAATAAAAAGTTAATTACCCAGATCACCTAGAACCCCTTTATAATAAACTTCATAATAGGATTTTGGAATAACGTTCTTATCTATCAATTCTTTTATGTCTTTCTTTTTTGCATCCGACAATGCAATTTTCTCAGTATATGCCTGTGTTAAACCAATTGAAAAAATCGTTTGATCAGTAGCTGTCCCAGTTCCTCTTGCTCGGAGAACTCTTTTTTTCGAACGCAAGTTTTCCTAAAAGCTTCTTCTGCAAAAGATGTTTTGTAGAAAAACTCTTCTGGGTGTTCTTTTTCGACTCTGAGAATCTTTATCTCATGCCATTTGATTTGATTTTTGTCCTCGTCTATATTGAAATTGGTGCCCCATGATTCTTGCAATACTTTGACGTCATAAAACATATTGTGGGTCATTTCTATGACTGTGTAAGGTTTTCCCGTCTTCTTTGCTGTACCAATCAAAGTTTTGTATTGCTCTGGTATGTAGATTGGACCCGACTGCAAATATCTTTTGATCTGTTTCTCTATCACACTATGAACATTATCGCCTTCGTTTTGGGAGTGTCCGCGTATTAAAAACTTGTGAGTAATAGACTTGACTGGCAACTTGTTCACAGCATAGGCATAGACAGACAACAGATATTTATTTTTTTGTTGTCCGCCACAATTGTCGGAGTAGAAAATTATATCTAATTCTTTGTTAGGATTTTGATCTACCTGAGATTTAATATAGTTAAGTATACAGCTGCCAATTTCAACCGCTCCTCTCTTTGCTTCGGTTTCATCCCAAAAGTAGCAGATGACATCTTTTGCCCTTAGATCGCTGATTGTGAAATTGAGGCAGTTGATCCTAGATTTATAAAAGAATAAGGAAACTTGTCCCTTTGGAATCTGCAAAACTGCTTGCAAGTCGTAAACAGCAGTGATGGTACCATCGGTTCTATTTTTGTCTTTTTCTTTTTCAGTTCTTGCCAAAGTTTTTTCTTCTATATGCTGTTCATATTCTTGGTGCAATTTGCGCTTTTCTTCTTCATCTGAGTTCTTGTACCGTTCACACAGATCACATAAATCTTTTTTAGGTATAAAGAAAGAAATGTTAAATTCAGTGTTGAATATCCTATTGAATGTGGAAGACGTAGCAAAGGGTAAACCATCCTCTTCACGAAGTCGTTTATAATCTCTATATATATCAGCTAATGATTTATCACTTGAAATATATTCTCTTGTGGTTTGCGCCCTTAAGTAGTGAGATTCAACCCTTGGAATAGCATTTATAAAATCTATAACGCTCTGTTTAACTTGAGGATCAATAGTTGGATGATGGTCATGTTTTCCTCTCAAGTCAGCCAGAATAACTCCTGTTTCCGTTTTCTTGGAAAACGCCGTTTTTATGGCTTTATTGCTCAAGTCAAGGGTGGATTTAAAAAACAGCTTGCATACTCTAATTTTAGATCCATCAACCTCAAAATAAAAGGCAGTATTAAGTGCTCTTACGTTTTGTGTACTCGAGTACCGATATTTAGGCTTTATTTCTTGTGAATGTCTTACTATAAATTCTCTCTGCCTTTCAAGATTGCCGAGTCCCCAATATGCACGAAAGAGTTGTTGTCTTGCCATTTCATTGATCTTATCTTTGCATTTGAGCCGACATTTTTCTCCACAGGGGGGGCCTACTTTTCTTTCCGGTACTTCTTTTTTAGATTTCGACGAAGACTGGTAGGCTTTGCCTGAATTTCGCAGCACTTTTGCAACTTTAAACTTCCAATTCGCTGGTTTGCGTACTCTCTTTTTACTTCTTTTTTCTATCACAGGATCTTGGTTAATAATTTCAGCAGCCACAACACGTTGAGGGTCTTCATGCTCTGTACCATTTTCGGTGTCCGACGAATTATCAGAAGATGACGAACTGTCACCAGATGACGAACTCGAGGAGCTAGTGTTGGTGCTGGACGAATTTGAAGATGATGGCACAACTTTAGGCAAGGTCTTACCTTTAGGAACGACTCGGAAAGTGGGATCTGTGTCGGAGTCATCAATAACACTTTCATCGCTGTGTATTGGTGAAATATAATAGAACGGACCATGCTCCTGTTGTTTGGATGTGCTCGGGATAGGCTCGCCTACAACTTCAACGGTTGGTTCAAGTGTCTCATTGTGAGCGTGTACGACAGGAGGAGGGGTCACGTTTTCTTTATCTCTTCCTTCTACCATATTAACTAAAATTCGTCCACGGCTCATCATTTTTCTGAAATATAAAATGCATCTTGTGAGCCAAATCCATTACAAAAGCTATTAATTTAACGTTTCTCCTCCTCTGAACTATGTAAATCAAATTAATTTTGCGGATTCCATCTAAAGAGCTTTAACTTGAAAATGTATCATTAAAACCGGAACCAAAAGTTAAGTGGCCAAGATTAAATTAAAATTATATTGGGCTGAAAATACCTATTACCACAAGCAATAGAATATAATTTTAAACATTTTTTTTAAAGAAATATAAATGTTAAAAAAATAACTCAACAAAACAGGCTCAACTAGAAAGTAAAAAATGTTTTAACAATACGGTAACAATACAAAATAAAAACAAAATATCAACTCACCTTACCAGCAATACAGAATCAATTCAAAATGTTGTTTAAGTTTACGCGATTTCAATCATCAAAATGGCGACAACTCGAAATAATACTCAATCAAATTTCAACAATACGGATACAATTCAAAATAACTCCACTTAGTCAACCAAACGTACGTACGCTCCGCTCTCATTAACGTTGGCAACTCGCAATATCCCCGTGTTGGTGGGGAAAGAGGGGGCACCGCTCGGTCAACAAAAAAGACTTCTAACGGCATCTAGCGTCAAGTAGCAGCAATAATTTTAAAGTTTGTTTTATCGGTCGATAGGTATTACGATAAGGAAATCGATGGTAAGCATAACTCTAAAATGGATTTTTTTGAGTTAGCTCTCTTTAGATCTAGCAGTGCGAAATGTAAATGTAACAGAAAACACATACAAACTATATTAAGGTCAGAACCAATTACTAATATATAACTCCAATAATATTCACTTAGTTTGAAACCACTGTAAGAACAAAAAATATCTGCATTTTTGACCACAATACTCCCTAAAAAACTTGTTTCTTACTGAGATTTACAATTATTTAGTCGATTTATATATAGGAATGTATGTTGTTATTCAGAAAAAATATGTTTTTAAGTGTTGATTATACTATAAAGGATAAATCAAGACTCAGTATTTGCAATCGAAATAACCAAAATGTGTGTTCTATTAGCAGGTGGTGGGCGGAGGGGCCCGTCAGCCTTGGCCCTGGCCCGGAAACATCCACTAGTGATGGAGACCAAGCTGAAGATTATAGAAATACTGCAGGTACGATACTGATAACAGTTCTGGAGATGTTACAACAACCGACACACATACTCAAAGCAAACGCACTCTTAGCTATTTATTTATTTTCTTTGAAAAACAAACTTAACTATGCAATTTACAGTAAACGTTGACGTCCACACTAGGCTAGGCCTGTGTCGTGGAAAGTTATACTCTAATTCTTAATTATATTTATATAGATACTGATCTAAATGTTTGAATGAAACTAACTTTTTTTATGATAAAATCAAGTGTAGTAAAACGAAAATATTGGTTTATTTAAATGAATATTCACGAAAGTCTTAGATCTCAGTATGATTAAAAGGTTCTTCAAAAATTTGTATTGTACTTCTTATTCTTATTATATACTTATATTCGTATACTTATTTGTATTCTAAACTAACAATTCTTGGAAAGTATGTACTGTTTTACAAGTTTAAGAAAAACGTTTCTTCAGCTTGATACTACTATTATACTGACCAAAATAATACATTACTATGAAAGTGGCCCAATATATACAAGAAATATTCTCCACAGTTTATCCTGGACGTTCGTTTGGACTACCGCATCAGCTGCCTGCTGTCGATCTTCAAGAAGGCCTTCGAGACCTCCTCGCCGGACGCTCTCGGTCGAGTGGACGTGGAGGCCATAGGACTACAGGCCGAGGTTATCTTCAGCTGTCGGTATGACACACACACACACACACACATACATACATACCAACACCGACTAGGCGAGATACAAATACAAAGATCATTGTATAAGAAAGTCATTCAACTTAAATTTTAACTCGAACATGTATAAAGGAGATCATTCTTTTTGGGCCTTTTTTAAAAGTGCCGGCCAACAAAAAAAAATGGTACATATTTGTAGAACTAACCATTTGGAACAATAGTTAATATGGCGCAAAAGTTGTAGGATCCAAGATATAGAAGTTATACAAGTTTCAAGATTCATCATTTTGGTACTTTATTTTTTTCTGAAAGTGCCAGGAAACTTGCTCTCGCGTCATATGATCAAATCCGACATGATATGGTACAAAATCAGTTAAAAGTGCTTCTAGGCCCATTTTTTTAATATATAAAAATGGCACCCCGATATACATATTAGGTTAGACAAATAATAAAATCATCAAGAAATGTGTTGCATGCGTTCAGATACTTGGCGGAACAACGTCTGTCGGGTTCGCTAGTATTACATAAAAACGACAGGTTTCTAACAGATTATGGCTATAATGATTTGCTTGAGAAGCTTAACTCTAGCAATATCAATCATTATTTTATGTTTCCTGGCACGTTCAGAAAAAAATAAAGTACCAAAATGATGAATCTTGAAACTTGTATAACTTCTATATCTTGGATCCTACAACTTTTGCGCCATATTAACTATTGTTCCAAATGGTTAGTTCTACAAATATGTACCATTTTTTTTTGTTGGCCGGCACTTTCAAAAAAGGCCCAAAAATGTATGAAGCCTGAATGATCTCCTTTAATCACATACATATGTGATTTTATTCAGTTCAGTATCATGATATTAAAATGTTTAAAAAAATTTATCTCGTTTCGTTGGCAATGTTCACACATGGTGTTATATAATTTCATGTAGATGTCGGTTGTACTATTGTAACTAATCGGTGGCGGGTTGATAGTAACATGAAGTCTATAGAATTTTTTTTCATCTATTTCTTATTAGTACTACTTTTATAAGTATTTATTACGAACACTTCTTGCTTCTATTAAACAATTACATATTAATCAGTAAATTTCATTCTATTAGATTCATTTGAATACATAAAATTTTTACTATTTTTCTTTTTCACATTAGATAAATTACCATTAGCTCTAAATTATCTTTCATCGGTTTATCTATAATTGGGAATTAAAATCGTAGGAAGCACTTTGAGATAAGAAAAACCATTTAATTCTTATTTCGTCATACTGGCGATTGGTAATAATAAATTAACAATTATTTCAGAGCAATTCAGACTGTGCCTGACAACTGTCTTCCAAAAAATGTAGATTTGTTAGTAAGATTGAAATCTATTGCATGATGCATGATGAAAGTACCGCTATTAAGCGCATGTATGATGCTATGATTTCTTTGCTTATATGTGGACATCTGATATTTCTGTATTTCCTTAACTTAATTATTCGAACAAAAAGGTATTGAATAATTTCCATTACAAGGTTCTGAAATACATTTCGAACAATTAAGGAAATGTTAGAATAAAATAGTTTGTATGTTACGCATGTTTTGTCCCAAGAAGCTTTAATATTTTTTGCGAGAAATAAAATCCTCATTACTAGGACTAACTAGTGTTACCTCTCCAACCGCAGCAAGCGATATTACACTTTACAGCTATTACAATAAAATCGACATCCTATTATCGGAAAGATTTAAGTTATTGTGAAGTGTTCTCTGTATAATTCTAACCTTTGTTTATTTTGATTTAAAAAACCCGTTACCCGAAAAGAGATTCTTTTTTAGGCATAACGCTTATAATCCTATTGCGATTTGTGATTTTTTCATATGATATTATATTTTAAACCTTAATATTGATACAATAAGGTTTAAATTTCAGAGACGGTTTAGACCTGGATGCTTGCGGCGGTCGTATGGTGTTGAGAGTTCTGCTGCAGCTGTGTTCCCAGGGTGCTTCGGCCAGTCTCGTTTCAGGAGCCCTAGCGCTGCTATTCCGTCATTTCAGTCAGAGACAAGAAGTTTTGGAGGCTTTTAAGCAGGTCCGCTTTATAAATTAACCTAATTAATAAAAAAATTAAGTATTACCCGCAGATTTCCGGGATGTAAAGTAGCCTATGTGTTATTCTTGGACGTCAGTTTTCTGTATACAAAATTTTATCAAAAAAATCGGTTCAGCTGTTTTAGCGTGAAGAAGTAACAAACATACACACACACACTCACAAACTTTCGCAATTATAATATTAGTAGGATTAGTATTATATCAACATACCTTAGCATATTAAATATTTTACAAGATAACTCATAAATGCAAGTAATGAAGTCAACAAAAAGTGATCCTACGTAGTTTCTCATCATATGTGTGAGATTTTAATGTAATCTTTGTAGACTATAATATATTTATCGTTATATTCCGTTCAGGTCCAACTGTTAGTGTCTGACGCGGACTTGGAGTCCTACAAACAGATCAAGGCCGACCTGGACATACTGAGACAGAGCGTTGAGAAGTCGGAGCTGTGGGTGTTCAATAAGGGACGCGCCGGGATTATAGATGATCACAGCGGTGAGAATTTAATATAGTTATCAAATTAATAAATTCAAAATTTCAACTTTTTCGAATTGTCCTGCATATACCGGCAAAAATTATTCCATATACATATATGATCTGCAGTTCTAAGATATTTTATAAATTTTCTATACCTAAAACATAACATAAAAAACAAACATTCATTCATACATTATGAAATAGTGGTATCTACATACTTAGGACTGTATAACTTGTAGATAATTATTAGTATCATCTGTAGATGATGAAAGAATATTGTTAAAAAATATATAAATACTTTTCTAGATATAAAAGGCGCCGTTGGTCCTGGCGGGGCGGTGTTGGAGCGAAACGCGTCCTTAGACAACGTGCGAGCACCGAGAGGAGATCGACAGGACTACGATAAGATTAAAGAGGTACAAAATAAATATTGCATTTATATCCATCTTCTACCCGGCAATTTCCCAGCTTTTAGCCAGGGTCTGCCTTACATGTGAATAGTTTTGGCTAATTGTTTTTACGACCGGCCGCCTGCCTGACATCAACTCTATTTTGGGAATGCATTAATCAGTGATGTCTAAATACTCTTAGAAAGTATATATGACTCGGAAAAATCACATTGGTACTTGCCAGGATCGAACCCGCGCCCTCGTGCACGAGAGGCGGGCCTTTTAAATTAAAAATTTATTCGTCAACTTTAATAAATACTCAGTAGCACAGTCGACATAGTGACTTGGATACCGTATCGAACAAGTTATAAGTTCAAATTTGATGGATCCCAGTAATTTTATTATAACATAATATTGTTAATTCATAATTGGTAATACAGAACTTCCAAGTTGTTTTTGTTGATAATAATACATAAGATATTAAATAATTTTTTTTAAATTTTTATTTAATTATCACCTAAATTCAACAGGTAGACAATAAGATTAATTTTTTTTTGCTTTGCGTGAATGTTGTGTACATCTGTAATTGTCACTCATATCAGGTCCTAGATTTTTTTTCTATTTTATCTTTGTTTATGTGTGCTGAATATGTGTGATGTTGATGTACCTTTTAAATAAATAAATTTAAACATTGTATAAAACAGATCCTGGAACGTATGATCGAGTACTGTACCCAGGGCAACACGGCGAGGGAGGGGGGCGACTCGAGACCGCGGAGACACGAACAGAGGCTACTGAGGAATATAGGAGTACATAATGTAGTGCTGGACCTGCTGCAGGTGGGTGGAGGAGCAGTTAAAACAATATATCGATACGAGCAGGATTTAAACCCTATATATGTGTATGTATGTATTTATATATATCACAAATGTAAAACAGTATTCTCAAGGGTGGCAGGTTTCATTACTAGTCACGTCAATAATTAATAGTTCTTTCTATTTGGGCTTCAATACAAGTCTTAGCTCCTTGCTGTAATAATAAAACCAATAGTACTAAAATGCTGAAGTGCAGGAAAAGTAAATGTTACTGCTTTTTTAAGTTTTTTCTTTATCTTCTCACTTAAAAGCCATTGTTGCTTTTACAAAACTGTTTCCGGAAATATGCTATACCTACACTCATGATATAGGTGTAAATCATTTAAGATCTACGTTTATTTTCTACAAAGCAAAAAAAGGAAAGAATAATTTTCTGCTGTATGTTATAAATATATTCTGTAATCAATTATTTCCAGGTGCCACACGATGAGGACGACGCTGCTATGGACGAGCTGCTGGGCCTGGCGCACGAGTTCCTCCAGCACTTCTGTCACGGGAACACACAGAACCAGGCCATACTACACAAACACCTGGATCTGTTCTTCAACGCTGGAGTAAGAACAGGCTATTGAATATAAACAATTGTACTGTTATCTTGTTTAATATCGTATTTTATTATAATTATTATTACCATTAGTTGGTATTTTTTACATACATGTCTAAGTTTTCACAGTGTCTCATAAACCAATATTAGTTTTTCCGTACACTGGAATTCATCGTCGTTAACTCACAGTTACTTTGACATCTCAAGACATTTATATTTTACTAGAAGACCCAGCGAACTTCGTATCGCTCTATAATAATCCAGAAATATCTGTTACGTTTTTTAATTTATATTTTTGGAGTTTATCTTTAAGCCATAAATCTCCGTGTTTTGAAGTGCGACAGAATGATTGACATATTACATAGTTAGTTGTAAAATCTAATGTCAAAAAACCGTTTGTATGGGAAATAAAAAAGCACAGTTTTTAGGGTTTTCCCGGAAATTAATATAAAGTGCACAATCTAACAAATAAGTAACATATGCAAGGTAAATGTAACCTGATTATTATTATATATATACCATAGCGCTAAATTTTTGTTTTACAATTATAGTATAGCCAGCGATCAAAGCATCAAAACGATAGTTTTATTCAGACAACTTTTTACATCAGATCCGCGAAGCCCAGACCGTGTGCTCGATATTCGAAGAGAACGCAGTTCTGTGCGCTCACGAAGGGAACGAGAAGGTCGCCGCGCACTTCGTACACTGCATCGAATCCCGCGGACGGAGGCCCGCCTGCCTCAAGTTTCTGAGAACTATAGTACGAGCGGGACCCCACCATATACGGAGGAGCCAGGACCTGGTCATGCAAGAAGTAAGTTCCTCTCCCTTCACCCATCATAGCATGCATGGTTTTAAGAGACGAAACCTCTTAAAATTCCATGATTTCCCGTGGTAGCGAGTCTATCGTTGTAGTGAGAGGAGCTTCAATAGCTCTTAGGACTTGTGACCCAGGTGTAGGTTTAAGAGGTCCCTATCTAACGCGCATTAAATTCTCACCTCCATTTTTAAAGCTCGTCTATCAAATATTACCTAACATAAAATTCTATTTTCAGTAATATAGTTATGTTATATCACATGCTTATGTCGTCAATCTATTATGTAAACACGAATTTTTCTCTGTTGTTCAATAATAAATCTATCTTCGTTAATAAATATCTATTCTATCATTTGAGTTCATGAATGGAAACTCGGAAACGCTCAGTATTTAGTTAAACGACGCATACTTGTACTAAGGTACATATAATACATATATTTAATCGTGCTTCATGTTTCATTATAGATGCTGAATGCCGGCGAGGACGTGCTGGTGTTCTACAATGATAAAGTACTCTTCAACTACTTCATCAAAATGATGAGGGAGTACAAACAGACGGGAGAGATGCCTGAAGCTCTCACGTAATATATATGCCATTATATGATCATTTCAAAATTTATATTCTTGCTCTGGCATTTAATAAGGATTTAAAATAATTATGCATTAATTACGAAAAGTGTGAAAACAAAATTAACCAACCCAATTTTCATTACTTTAATGGTCGAATTTGTATATGTCGGAGTAGCGTGCTTCGGATTGTCATCGGGATCCATTTTCTTTATAGATTGCTTTAGAAATAATACCACAGACTTCACAGTAACAGATTTATATTCAAACTTCGAGAGTTTCAGCTTACAATGTTATCTCACTTGGTGCAACTAATAGAATGAATGCTCACTGACAATGTTCGCCCTTTTAAAGACTGTATTTAATAATTTTAGAAGAGGGTAGCACAAAGTGTTACAAACTCATTTAAAGTTAAACAAATAACAATATACAATTTTATAAATATAATTCGGTATCCATAACCGCGCCCATACGGCCATTCTGATCCAGCGCGCTCCCCGCGCTGTTCCTACGGTACCTGTGAACAAACTAATTAAATGGCTCACCCACTACGGGGGTCTTGCCAACACACGGCTCACCCATTACGGGTTCTTGCCAACACACGGCTCACCCATTACGGGTTCTTGCCAACACACGGCTCACCCATTACGGGTTCTTGCCAACACACGGCTCACCCATTACGGGTTCTTGCCCAGTCACGGCTCACCCATTACGGGTTCTTGCCCAGTCACGGCTCACCCATTACGGGTTCTTGCCCAGTCCTGGCTCATCCACTACGGGGGTCTTGCCAATTCACGGCTCACCCATTACGGGTTCTTGCCCAGTCACGGCTCACCCATTACGGGTTCTTGCCCAGTCCTGGCTCATCCACTACGGGGGTCTTGCCAACTCACGGCTCACCCATTACGGGTGTCTTGCCCAGTCACGGCTCACCCATTACGGGTTCTTGCCCAGTCACGGCTCACCCATTACGGGTTCTTGCCCAGTCACGGCTCACCCATTACGGGTTCTTGCCCAGTCACGGCTCACCCATTACGGGTTCTTGCCCAGTCACGGCTCACCCATTACGGGTTCTTGCCCAGTCACGGCTCACCCATTACGGGTTCTTGCCCAGTCACGGCTCACCCATTACGGGTTCTTGCCCAGTCACGGCTCACCCATTACGGGTTCTTGCCCAGTCACGGCTCACCCATTACGGGTTCTTGCCCAGTCACGGCTCACCCATTACGGGTTCTTGCCCAGTCACGGCTCACCCATTACGGGTTCTTGCCCAGTCACGGCTCACCCATTACGGGTTCTTGCCCAGGTCACGGCTCACCCATTACGGGTTCTTGCCCAGTCACGGCTCACCCATTACGGGGTCTTGCCCATACGGCTCACTCATCATGGGGTCTTGCCCTTATACAAGGTAAACAAGTATACTCTTCACATAATTTCGTTTTGAACAAACAAGTATAGTACAAGTAATCTTTCAATTAATTGTTCTTTCCAATTAATACTAAAACAAGAAAATATGTCACATACAAAGTAGCTTATCACTTATAATTAAAACATATGCTCATCGTCCATACAAGGTAAACAAGGATACTCTTCACATAATTTCGCAAACAAGTATAGTACAGGTAACCTTTCAATAATTGTTCTTTCCAAATACTAAAACAAGAAAATATGTCACATACAAAGTAGCTTATCACTTATAATTAAAACATATGCTCATCGTCCATACAAGGTAAACAAGGATACTCTTCACATAATTTCGCAAACAAGTATAGTACAGGTAACCTTTCAATAATTGTTCTTTCCAAATACTAAAACAAGAAAATATGTCACATACAAAGTAGCTTATCACTTATAATTAAAACATATGCTCATCGTCTTTATAATCTAATCATCATTTAAAAAAGTCATAGCTAGCGATCTTTTCACTACATCCTTTAAGGTTGACGTGTTTCAATTTATAACGATCGTTAAGTAACATTTCTAGAATCTCCATAGCACGTTCAAATTTAGAACCAAGTTTTGTAGTGTTTCTTTCATGACGACTCATGAGAACAAAATCCCCGACTTTAAATGGATTATTTTTTGCTTTACCCTTATCGAACCTTAGTTTGTCCTGATGAGATCGCTCGGCCATCCTTTTTTTTTTTATAAAGAAGCTTTACATAATTTAAATTTTCTATAGGTTCATTATCATCATCAACTTGTAATAGTTTAATAAGCGGTGGCGAGCACTTTTTACTAATTAATATTTCTAAGGGGCTTTTACCGGTACTTTTGATATTGTGGAATTTATTGCCAATTGTAGCTCTTGTATTGCACTAAGCCACGGCTTATTAAGTTCAATTACTGACAAATTATAATCTTTAATGACCTTCACAATTAGTTCTAACTGTCCATCAGCCCTACTGGCGCCCCTGGCGCTATGATGTTCTATAGCGTTCTCATTACAAAATAGTTTAAAATACGCGGAGGTCATGCTGTTGTCTTGGTCGGATATGGGACGACTAGGGTATCGTTACGTAAACTTTTTATCGCGGTTTCTGTCGTGCGGTCATTTGTATATACGAGATTGGCATATTTAGTGAAACTGTCATTAAACACAAACGCATACTCAGCCTGATTACGTTTACCGTTCATACGACCTGTAATGTCGACGTGTATTGTATGAAAAGGGATGCTGATTTTATCGATCGGATGTAATCTTATTTGCTTAGCGCCTGATATTCCTTTTCTAACACGACAACTAACGCAATTTTCTACGAATTTCCTAACCAACTTTGATATATCGGGGAACCAATATTGTTCTCTGATTTTAGCTAAAACTTTTACCAGGCAAAATGTTGTAAAGAATCATGATAATGGGAAATAAGACTCCAACGATGATAACGGGGTACTATAATAATCAGTTTCAATGTTTTATTGTCTATTTGAATTTTTACGCCTTAACAATTTATCTTTTAAAATAACATATGTATCCGCTAATGTTTGGGGAATTGAATCCGATTTTAATTTGACAACAATATTGTTTTAAGAAAGGGTCACGCTTTTGTTCTATGAGAAGCCAATTATGATCAATAATTGAAATATTTATAGATAAATTAAGTGGTAGAAAATCACCGTTTTTATCTGATACAAAAAACGCTTACGCTAGTTTTAAGGAAAGAAAATTTGGAAATATCTATTGAAAAACCCGCATCGGACAATCTGTGTAATACTAAGTTTAAATTTAAGTATAACCTCTTCAATACCCCGTGACGTAATCGTGACGTTATCAACCTAAGCGAGGGTTATTTTATCTTTATAGTCACCTAAAGGTTTATATGATATGTCACGCTGGTATACCGCGGGTGCATTACACAAACCAAAAGTCATACGTTAATACTCAAATTGTCCATCTGGGATAACAAATGCGATTTTCTTAATAAAGTATTCTCTGATTACAATTCCGTGAAAACCGGCCGCCTAACCTGAACACGTAAAGAATCGCTCCTTACCTAATTTATCAATTTGGTTCGCGATTAATGGTAGTGAATAATTATCCCTTACAGACGCGATGGTCAGACCCGTTTTTCTTCTTAACTAAAAGGATCGGGTTACTAAACGGGGTAGAACTATCTCGAATAATACCTATTATTATTAGCTTTTAGGTAATTTATAATATTTTTAACAGTTTCACGTTTTAATGATGACATTCGATACGGTCTACGTTGAACTATTTTATCTGGATTTTTCAGTTTGATGCTTAATTCGCCCGTTTTAATTACAGACTCTAAAACTGTGTTTAAAGGTATCAAGAGTTCTTTTTAATTTCGATAATAATATTGGATCTTGAATATCAGTATTTATATTAAAGTCATCAGAATTAGTAATGGTGACACTTTCATTTATAATAAAACTACGTTTTATCGATATACCCTCTTTACAAAAAGTAACGCTTAGACCTGGGGTTTTAATATCGTCGAAACTTAAATGTTAAAACGTCAAGCTGAGATTGAGTATCGCCGACTACATAAAATTATATTTCAGTGCAAACATCGTTCTACTGTAGTTGTAATACTTTGCGTTGAGATTACTGGATACCCGCCTATACCTATAAATGACACACTAACGATTTCTCACTTGTTTCGAATAGATCCCGCGAGTTTATTTCTAATTAAAGAGCAGTATCGACCAAGGCGCAATAAGTCCGACCACCTATCTTTATATGAGTCATACTACGATCCCTTGAAATACACAAACCAATACTTAGATTATTTCACTTCGAACACTCACTTTGTTTAAAGAAGCAATATTTATTTTTTTTTCTTCAACATAACCTCGCTCAAGACAGTAACTACATTCAGAATATTTTATTATATTACTAGTATTATTTACAGTATTTAAAGCCAATGGACCTCCGGATGTAACAGTTCTTTCATTTTCACAATCGCGAGCAAAAATGACCGGGTTCATTACAATTATAACAATTACCATACTATTTACTAGCTAACTGTCGGCCATGTTCTTTTACATTGGTTACTATTGCTACTTTTGATATTATAATATTTACTCATTCTATAAGTTTATATATATATTTTTTTAAACAGACACTAAGACAGGTAAAGAACTGGATATAGTCCTTAATAATTCACTTCTAATTTATTCACGATAAATACCTGTTAACAAAGCGTCCATAATTTCTCAATCACTCACTTCCGGCCTGACGCGCCCGAACAGCGTCCAGCCCGTCGTTGCGCGATCGGAGCAACCGTCCGCCCGCTCAGACGTGTAACCGCGCCACCTCTGGACGTCGCCAGCGTAGCGGACCTCCTTCCCAAAGGCTCGAATGAGGTCCTCCTTGACTTGCTGCCATGACGCCGACTGCAGTGACCACGCGTCAGCCCAGGTCTCAGCCCTTCCTTCCAGGTGCAGCACAGCTCCCACTCTTGCCTCCCGCTGCGACATACCGCAGGCAGTAATCACCTCATCCACGCCCGCGTACCAGTCTTGAATGTCGTGTGAGCGGACGTCCGGGTCGAAGGGTGGTAGATAGAAATTGCCTCTTAACGTTCCTGAAGATAAGCCGGCTCCTAAAGCAGTAGTCACGGAGCCCGAAGCTGCTTGCTTGCCCATTGTAGAAACTAGACTCATAACCTCTTGTATTGTTAAAGTCTGGTCGTTTTGACTCCGGTTCCGTGAGCCTCTCAAAATTGGCGAATGGGATCCCACCGCTGCTGTCGGAGTAGCGTGCTTCGGATTGTCATCGGGATCCATTTTCTTTATAGATTGCTTTAGAAATAATACCACAGACTTCACAGTAACAGATTTATATTCAAACTTCGAGAGTTTCAGCTTACAATGTTATCTCACTTGGTGCAACTAATAGAATGAATGCTCACTGACAATGTTCGCCCTTTTAAAGACTGTATTTAATAATTTTAGAAGAGGGTAGCACAAAGTGTTACAAACTCATTTAAAGTTAAACAAATAACAATATACAATTTTATAAATATAATTCGGTATCCATAACCGCGCCCATATATACATTATTAAGGTACAACAGCGTAAGATATATATGCAAGAAAGGTTTATCGATAGCTTCTTTGACAATCTAATATAAATATGCACTTAATATTACATATAATTAATAATATTTATGTATATATTTCTTGCAGGTACCACATAGACCTCATAAAGCTGTTAACATGCTGTACCCTCGGGAAGAACGTGTACACGGAGATCAAGTGTCACAGTCTGCTGCCACTAGACGACATAGTGGCCATGATCACACACCCTGACTGTATACCAGAGGTCAATCACACTTATACATATGTAACATACATCCATGTAGCTGAAATCGTGGTAGTAATTAATACTATCGCAACTTAGTCACAAAAATATTAATCAAGACCGAATATTGGATAATTATTTATTGAAATATCAAATTGAATTAATTTTATTATTTAACTCAATGGGCTTGCACAAACTAAGCTTAATATTATAAAATGAATGAGAATGCTAAGAAGTTATTGTAAACAATATGTATATGATATCAATAGGGCCCGGATTAATATTTAAATACATATTTTTAATTTACGCGATTTTTGGTCTAGAATGTGTTTTTTACATGGATTGTCATATTTAGACTGAACAACCAACTTTTATTTTCCATATTTTACCATATTTCAAAGTTAAGTCCATATTTTACAAGAAAATGTCACAATCATCCATATATTCACAAAATACATAAAATTTACGTTCCCGCCACTAATGTTTTGGATAAAAGTAAAGGATTTTAGACGCTAAAAAATTAACAAAATTCTGTGCGAAAGTTCCGAGTTTAATTATGAAAGTATTTAATTTTATACTGTATATTTTTTCCATATTTTTGATTTTTTTCGTCCATATTTTATGTACATATTTTAGATTTTTTAATACATACTTATCCGGGCCCTAGTTATGATACATAGGTAATTGTATTATTCTTAAATTATTTCTGTATTTTTATGACAATTATAATTTATTCTTTTGCTATTTCTAAATAAAAAATATTAAATAAACATATCTTTCTTTATTTTTTTTTACAGATTATAATATGGGTTAAGTAAATGAAACAACCAATTAAATATGAGACATAGCGTTTTTATTCAATAATCAATAATATTTTTGTTTATCGATAGAATATTTAGCATTAATAATATATACAAGGAAAAAATAGCAACTAAATAGATCTTAAAACTTAATACAGCGATGATTCATTTAAAATTATGTAATATTATAATCAAGCACACATATATCTTAATCAATTTTAACTATTTAATTTATCCTAGCGTTCTTCTTGGCTCTGACGCCAGCGAATGTTCAAGCTTGTTATTCTAACAATTCTAGGTCTTACGTGCTTCAGTCTCAAACCTTTTTTATTACATTCCTCATGATACCATTCTTTATACATACATTTATATATATCTGAAAAACGATGTGAGCAAGCGTTGCCGTACATAGTATTTCGACGATCAAATCAACTTAATTTTATCTAAACATAAAACGTATATAAAATTATAATGTGTTAGTTTTTAATGAAGTTTCATTTAAGAATATTTATATTTTAAATGGTATTAATTTAGATTGATTTTATACTGTCCGTCAGTGATACTGAACGTCGTGAAAACCAATATATAATAATACATTTTGTACCTATCTATCTAATTTTATCAGAAGTTGTGCAAATATCGAAACCAATTTTTATTGACCCATAAAAAGACGAGCCAACATATTTCTTCATAGCGAGAATGTTAGTTTCATTAACCGATCATTATGCTTCTAATATAACAATAACAAAACTGTTAGTATCAGAAACTTGTACTTAATTTAAATCTTAATATTATTTGATATTTCTACAGTGTTAACATCATGTAAGCGGTTATTTTCAAGACCATTTTCAAGTATTGTCTTTTCATTTTTATGGTTTACGTAAATATCCTGAATCGTCACATTTCAAGTATTGTATAGATTTTTCTTTAACATTTTGTAATAGCAAATAGTGTGCATTTGCTAAGCCTAAGCCGATAATAGTAAAAATGCATTATTACAAAAATTGTACAGAAGTAAGTGTACAGTGTACTAAGTGGTGCTCTAAATGCTTCAAAAGTCTATCTTTAATTTTTATATATAAAAAAAAAATTATCTCAAATATTTAAAAACAATAATTATGTTAATTAAAAATATATATAACAAATACATGATATACGTCAACATAAAATGAACATTCGCCCAATATTTATAACAATTACAAAAAATATTAAATAACAATTAATTATGTTTCTTGAATAGAATAAACGGCTTTATTTCATTCAACAAACTCTGTGTTTCCTACACCCCGTACTCAAGAATATGACTCATCCAACAAATAAAAACGATGACATTTAGCAAAATATTCCACGATTCCAATGCAAGGGAAGCCATATAGCATAACAAAAATGTATAAAATACTTTAATAAATTGGAAAATCGATCTTGCATAAATATTTTAGTCGATAATTATACAGAACCTCAGTGTACTAATTGATGTTAAAATTACTCCAAAAAGCGTTAAATTTTATACATTTTAAAATAATTATCTCAAAGTTTTTAAAAACAAAACTCCTCCTAGTTTTCTTCACACAATACTCAAGATATATAATTCGTCCAACAATAAAATATTCCACGATTCCAGTGCAAAAGACGCCATAGCATAAAAAATATATATAAAATATTTATCTAGATATAAAATAAGTTCAATATAATCATAATAGAGGTCCAATAGTTATACCAAAGTCGGCGTAGTCCAACATTAGGTTCCATCATCATCTGCGGCCTCCAGCAGCTCCAGACAGTGGTTCAGCGACACGAAGGACTCCCTGCCTCACCGCCCATCACCTGCCACATAAGTATACGCTGCAATGGAAAAGTATACACACAATGGAATTATTATTAGTACTCTTCTAATCACTTCAAAAACATTTACATGAAGATGTAATCAAAGTCATTTCATACACACATTGTAAGCAACTTTTGCATTATTTATATTAATTGGATAAATAACATTTGAAGATCATTTCTTAGCACTTAGCAAATCTATCCTGCTATCATTTGTAAAAAACGTGACACCTGTCATGGCATTATATTAAATCTTTCACGAAAATAACTAAGTTATGAGTAAACAAAATATGGTTTTCATATGCCTCTTCAGATAAAAGCTGCTAAAAGATTCGTGATAAAATTTTAGATACGGTCACGTAAAGAAAAGCTTTAATTAGGCACAATAATTATTGTAATAAGGATAACTTCCAAAACAACTATTAGGTATGTCATAATTACTTATTTATGCTTGTCTGGACTGAAATAAAACTGATATTTTCAGATTTACGACGCATTTTTTAATATTTTGCCTATATACTCCCGACCTTTATTTTACTTTGCAGCAACCGAAAATATTATTTCTAATTCAATGAATATTGCCAAAGTCTTGAACTCATGCTTGTCTGGACCATTCTTGAGACTTTATTGATAAAAACAAAAGAAAATTAATACTTATAATATATAATAGAATATTAATACTTGCCAACGTCAGCAACAATGATGTCAGCGTATCGAGGCAGGGCTCGAGCTGCCTTGGACGCTATCTGTGGCACGTGGAGACCCATCAGTAGTGTGGTAGCCTAAACACATTAACATTCTATTTTAATTTACATACCTTTATATCCGTAACATCAGAATTTTTCTATGTAAATAACAACTAAATGACATTACAATTAATATTATAATTGCGAAAGTTTGTGAGTGTGAGTGTATGTTTGTTACTTCTTCACGCTCAAACGGCTGAACCGATTTTGATAAAATTTTGTATACAGGAAGCTAACGTCCAGGAATAACATATAGGCTACTTTACATCCCGGAAATACCGAAAATCCCAGAAATCCACTGGTAACACCGCGGGGCGCAGCTAGTATTATATATTATTTGAGTTTTCTTTTCAAATCTAATTTGATCATTGTATAAAAACCTGTATGCTCCTTTCATCGGCTCCAGCTGTCACCATAATGGCGGCCGCTTCCTTCATGGCAGGAAGGGCTTTGGGGGCAGCGGACATCCTAACAAGGATCTCACTGCATACAGCCTTGGATAAAGCACTGTCACTAGTAGACACTATCACTACACCGGCGTCATCTGTCAGATATTGTCGAAGTACTTCCAGAACTTGGGAAAGAACTTCTGGTATGTTTTCGCTCATAATATCTACGCCTTCCATACTCTGGAACATAAATTGGTTAGTAAACACATGCACTTATAATGTAATGGAAAAAGGTTTTTTATTATCTCGAATGGATAGCGCTTGACTGTCACTCCACGAGTTGGAAGTTGGAAATTAAATCGTTGATGGTAATGCACTATACCGTTTAAATGTGATAAAAAACTATAATACACTTTTAAGCTAGTTTAAATTTCAGTTAAAAGCGTGATGTTTTAAGTAAATAGACAGTCATTATAAGTTAAAAGCAAATAAATTAATATTGGTATTAAAATTATAATAAAATATAAAAATTGCAATTTCAGCCAATCAAAACTATTAAACAATACAATACGTTGTGTTCATATTATTAATAATGAGTTATGCTTACTGAATTTGTCTTGAACAGGTGAGCAGCGTATCTGAGCCGTAATGTGCTGCCTTGTCCCAGCTCGTGCCACTCAGCGCTGCCACTGGCCAGCCTTCACTAACTTCTCCAGCGCTTCACTTTCTGAATCTGATTCTTTTGTTTGTTGTTGCATCTCTTCCCCCTCCTCTTCATAGTCAGCTCATGTACCTGGAATATTTAGAATAATATGTCACATCAACTAGCCTTCGTACAAACAACTTGATCTGAACTATACCAACTATCTTTGTATATACAAAGCGTATATACAAAATGTATATACATCGTGTTAGTTACACTATTTATATGTCAAGAACGGCTGTACGGTTTGGCTGAAAATTTGTGGAGAGAGACGACGAAACTTCTCAGCAATCCATGGATTCACCGTGCGGGTGCCGGGTCCATCTCGTTGCAGGGAGAGGAGCTTCAACAGTGCCTGGGACTTGCGACCCAAGTGTAGGTTTAAGGGGCCCCTTAACTAACGCGCGTTATACGCTCACCTCCACTGTCCAAGCTCCTCTCCCTACCTAACCAAATTTGAAAAGAACCTACTAGGGCTGCCTTCGATGTACGTTCCAAGAATGCATTAATGTGAGTTCTGGACAAGCCCAAGTCCTTTAGTAGGTTATAGAGAGATTTCGCTGTTATACCTCTCGCTCCCACCTCCACCGCGTACAAATCTACTACGAACCTATTTCGGGTGAGTTCGTTTGTGAGCTCGTAATATTTGTTGACTTGATGGTATGGTCTTTGGGGATGTTGGTTTCCCAAGGGACCGTAAGCTCTATCATCACTACGCGCTTTAAAATTCGCGAAAACAAAAATATATCCGGTCTGGAGGCCGACGCACAAATGTCCTCGGGGATTTTATATTGTTTTTCATACGTGTCCATCATTATAGTTATAGATGCTAGAAAAAGCGAGCGGCAAATTACAGTTTGTTGGATAGACTTAGAGAACGCGTTCGGGTCGATACAACACGAGTTGATGCTATTCGCGCTTAGATGGTATAACTTTCCACCCTTAGTTAGCGATATGATTGCGTCGTATTACTCAAAATTAAAGTTTTCTATTATAACTAAAGAAGGCCCATCAAAAAGTTTGAGTTACAATGTAGGACTATTCCAAGGGTGCTGTTTATCTCCAATAGTATTTAATATTGTAATCAATATCCTAGTAGATAAACTTATCAGCAATGAGAAAAAATGGGGGTATCGGTTTAAGTTCAATAACAAATACACGGAATCCATTTTAGCGTTCGCTGACGATCTCGCAATACTGACACGTGACCCCAAACACTGTCAAGTACTATTAGATGAAGTGGATAAATTCTGTGAGTGGACGGACGGATTGAGGACAAAACCAAATAAATGTCACTGTCTGTGTCTCGGTAGGCGGAATACAAGATACACCTCATACGATCCGGGACTATCGATAGGCGGTCAATGCATTTCTACGGTTACGGAAAATGCACCATTTAAATTTCTCGGTCGTAAGATTGATAATATAGGTCGTACTCCATCTTTAGAAGGGATAGTAGATAGCTTTTTAAATGATCTCAACAGGGTAGATAGCCAGCAGATCAGTAACGTAAAAAAAGCATGGATCTACGATAATTACTTAACTTCACTTTTGAATTGGCCTTTCCTCGTCTATGATTTTAGTAAAACCCTTTTATCTAAATTAGATGCAGGCGTCATAAAGATGTTGAAGTTGTGGCTCGGGCTCGCGCTAACGGCTGACTCATCGGCTTTATTCAGGGATCGTAATAGTTTTGGGATGAATCTAAAAAGACCATCGGAGCTCTACAAACACCTAAGAGTTTCCAAGAGACATATCCTGGGAAAATCCCATGATGACGTCGTTACATCACTCCCAAAAGACAATGATGCCCCAGAGCTAGAGTCACGACTTCAATTCCATAAACAATTTATGATCGGAGCGCAAAATAACAGAGTAGGGTTAGGATCAAGTAGGAAAGTCCAAGATACGGATATATTGAAGTCTTTTATTCGGCAAGACGAGAACGATAAATACAAGATCCATGCAATGAGTTTAGAAATGCAGAACGAGTGGTTAGACATAGGAGATTTTTGCATTCCACTAGCACTAAAATGGCGCACTCTAATTCATGACTGGTCGCCAGCCTTGCTAAAATTTTATCTCAATGCGTTCCAGATGACTCTCCCAGATCAGAGTAATTTAGTAAGATGGGGTAAAGGTACCGAAAAAACTTGCTATATCTGCGGAAAGGCAGTTGGAACTGCTAAGCATTTGCTGGTGGGATGTAAGGTACTCCTGGACAGCGGTCAATACTCGCGTCGTCACGATAGGGTTTTAGAGATCATACGTGAAGCGGTTAGTCTTTCGGTAGCCAGAGCGCAAAGGGAAATAACCACAAACGAGCGATCAATAGGTTTTGTGAGAGAGGGCACCAGGGCTATAAAATCAAACGTCAAGCCTTACTCTATCCTTAAAGCGGCTTCGGATTGGACTATCATGATGGATACGTACGAGAAACAATACAAAATCCCCCAGGATATTTGTGCGTCGGCCTCCAGACCAGACATATTTCTATATTCGCGTATTTTAAAGCGCGTTGTGATGATAGAGCTTACGGTGCCTTGGGAAACCAACATCCCCAAAGACCATGCCATCAAGGTCAATAAGTATTACGAGCTCACTAACGAACTAACTCGAAATAGGTTCGTCGTTGATTTGTACGCGGTAGAGGTGGGAGCGAGAGGTATAACAGCTAAATCTCTCTATAACCTACTAAAAGACTTGGGCCTGTCCAGAACTAACATTAATTCATTCTTGGAACGTACGTCGAAGACAGCCCTAGTAGGTTCTTTTCAAATTTGGTTAGGTAGGGAGAGGAACTTGGACAGTGGAGGTGAGCGTATAACGCGCGTTAGTTAAGGGGCCCCTTAAACCTACACCTGGGTCGCAAGTCCCAGGCACTGTTGAAGCTCCTCTCCCTGCAACGCGATGGACCCGGCACCCGCACGGTGAATCCATTGAATGCTAAGAGGTTTCGTCTCTATACTTATAACAAGGGAAAGGACGTAGGATAATTAAACCTTATTTACTGCCTTTAAGGAGAAACAGCTTTAGTCCGGTCAGCTATACATTTCTAATTCTGACACTAACGCAAACGAAGTC
The DNA here is from genome assembly GCA_916720795.1 of Danaus chrysippus. Lineage (NCBI taxonomy): Eukaryota > Metazoa > Arthropoda > Insecta > Lepidoptera > Nymphalidae > Danaus > Danaus chrysippus. The sequence goes on along the minus strand of CAKASE010000080.1, from coordinate 558,751 downwards.
GCCGACAGGAACTAGTATTTCAATAAACATATAGAGTGTTCTATATTTTACAATATATTACTTATACAAACTATCAATGAATCACCTTCGGCATTATCTTCATCCATTCCATCGACAAGTGTCACCCAAAGCTGTTCACCCACATCGCTCTGACCGATGGAAGCAAAACTGTAACAAACACGATATACATAAGGTTTACAAATTTAATATTTAAAAGGATTTTAAAACTATTTATTGAAAAGAAAATTATTGTATGTTAATAAAGAAAAAATAAGTGTCTATTTGCAAGTTACCAATACTTAAAAACCAGTGTATTTAGATTTTATCTATCTGTCTGTTTATTTGTCAGTTTATGCTGAATCTCCAAGAGGGTATACCTATTTTAATAATATTGAATTACAAGGCAACTTTACAAGGTACAATTAAGATTTTTATGACTCTCATAAACCGTACAATAACACTACTGCACTTGTGTACTGCATGTTTGTCATACTATTCAGTGAGCCAGCAGGTTTTCATTGTGAATCATGAATAAAACAACCAGTCATGTCAGGTAACATAATGTCAGTGTTCATCTCACGTGTCAGCCTCCTCCTCTTGCTGATCAAGTCAGTCAGCTGGTCCCTGGCCAGTCGCGCCGCCCAGCAGCACCTGTACTGCCTCCCACCACTCACCCCTAAAAACAAACATTCCACTTGATATCCAGTCCATACTGATTCATATAAAGATACTAGATACTACATTACTTTTCTACTAGCTGCGCCCCGCGGTGTTACCCGCGGATTTCCGGGATTGGAAGATGTAAAGTAGCCTATGTGTTATTCCTGGACGTCAGCTTCCTGTATACAAAATTTTATCAAAATCGGTTCAGCCGTTTGAGCGTGAAGAAGTAACAAACATACACACACACAAACTTTCGCAATTATGATATTAGTAGGATGTATCTAAGATTATCGCGTGTATTCAGTTAACATCTCGCCTGCCCATGATCACGGTTGCTGTAATGTAACCGAAACGTCGGGAATATGTAGTTTTTAAAATATTATATAATGCGTAATAGTCCGTAAATATTAGCTTCATTTAAATGAATACTCGCGAGGGTCTTAGATCTCATTATAATATTTGTTTATTTAAATTATATTTTTTATTTTGCTCATATCCAGAACATTTGTTAATAATAATAAATTAATAGGATTCTTAGTCAGCATTCTATGAATTTGATATATATTATACAGGGTGTATGAAAAACTGTGTCAACCCTTGAAGGCATGTATACATATAAGTATAAGCTTATTATAAAAAATAGTATAACTTAAAAAATATCAAGCAGAGGTCAGTTACAGTGCATAGGCTAAAAAAGTATTAAATCGACATTATTCGAAAAAATGTTCCAAACATCTGACTCATACAAGGTCAAGACACCATATAGTCGCAACGGCGCATGCGTGACCATTGACCGCAGGCGACGGGCCGCCGGCGTTATTATTACTATTCTGTTAGTTGTTTGAATAGAGACTTGAAAGTGTAAAAATTAGTTATATCGATAAATATTATATCGACATTTTCAATATTGCTATAAATAGTTATGCTTTTCACATTAAAATAATTTCATTTAAAATAACTTTCATTAATAATAAATATTATAATTTGAAACTTGTTCAGGTAAATTAACTACATATGTTGTATTATTAGGATAAATCGTTAATCTATTTCTGTTAAAAATGGTGTTTTACAATCAAAAATAATATTAATGTTTGATATATCAAAATAAGTATCGAAATAATATGAATATTAAATATTTATTTATTGTTATGATTTTTTAAATATCGATATTTTCAATAATCTGAAAGTAACTTCAAGGTCGTCGCTAGTAGCGCAGCAGCTGTGATGACGTCATTGCGTGTCATCGTGTTATACCAGGGCTTACAAACATTTTGTTACTCTACATATAATAATCATTTAATATTTAATTTTATTATTTTTATTGAAGAGTTTGTAAATGTAAGTTGTTTTATTGTGTTACATTATCGATACTGATAACGAAGTTAAGAGGGTTGACACAGTTTTTCATACACCCTGTATACATGAAATAAAATAAAATTCATACAATTGCGCGTAATTTAAGATAGTCCCGTCATTTTTGTGTATATTTTTATTGAATAAGAAATAATAATTTCAGATATGAATATATGTATACCTAGTAGCTTTTGTACACTTCTTTGTCCGCATAAAAATTTGTGCTTTAAACTTATCGCCATTATTGGACACTGAATCTAATTAATACTGCCATCTGTTAGAACGTTGCGGAACCTACAAACAGCTATTACTGTTTAAATGATAGTGACAAAATAATAAACAAACTAGAAAAAAAATAGAAATAAAATAACAGTTCCATTACAAAATTAAGATTCAAAGAAACCTATTTTTATGTATGTTAACTACTTTAGGAGTTCATGGCACACAAACAATATACATATATGTATATATGACGGTTTATCAATATTGGTGAGCGTGTGAGGCGGCTCGTTGTAACAGCGGCGGTACATGAGGCGGGACAGAGTCAAAGCTCTCCGGGAGACACTCGCGAGACACTCGAGACGCCTCCTCGCACAACTCTGAACATGATAAAAATATTATTTAATCACACTAAACTACATTCAAAAATATTAAAAGCAAAATGTGATGATAATACACAGCTTTCTTGAGTATTGTTTAAATTTAACAAACGATATTGCTTCAAGCTGTAAGTTATCCATCTTATAAATTTATTGATCTCTATCTTGTCGAAGAAAGTGTCATGTATATAATACTTAATAGACGAAGGTAACAAGCTACCACCATTTTATAAAAACTATCGTTCTTAACAAAGCATTTTGATATTCTTTAAAAGGAATTCTTCAGAGATACAATAAAGTAATATCCGTACGAACCCAAGTCTTTGTAATGCTGCACCACTTCTCTTATCATGAGAGCTTCAGACTGTGCCAGGTCCCCGCGCTCGACCAACACCTCCTCCGTCTATACACGTCACATAAAACTACACTTACTACACTACTTAAATCATAAGTATAGCCAATGTAAGCAGAGCTATCAATTTTTTTTAACGACAAGAACTCTCCTATTGTCAACTTCTTAGCAAATCTTATCGTTTAAGAGTTATATAAAGTAAATTAGAATAAAGTATACGAACATTGAAACTAAAATTACTTCACTTATCAAACAAAATATCTCACCATATGTGTGGCATGCTGTTCGGCCAAGGCCAAGCTCTTTGGTGATTTCCTTTAGACAGCCACATCCGGATCGCATCCTCAGCCGCCGAAGCTCTAAGGAAAGCCGCCTCAGCCTCCTCCGGGTTCTCTTCAGCCAGAACCGCTGCTTCATGCCTCGCTACTTCTCACTTCGTGATCCCACCACCCATCTCACTCAACTCGATTGCAATATCCCATCTAAATACATATTTGAATCTAACTGTTATTGTGACATAATAAGTAAGGCCAATATGACATGGAAAAGTACAAATTTGCAATATTTCTAAAGGGGTCCAGTATCCGGAGGTAATGCATTAGCATTGATAACACTGGTCAACAAAAAAATAAAAGTTGTTTGTTTCCTTTAATGTTTTTCTTGTTTCTATCTTAAATTGACGTATATTTTTTAAATTTCGAAACAGTTTTCCTCTAACAGCTTTTGTTTTTGAGTTACAGCTAACTACCCTCATTTACTACTTTCATCTACATATGCATTTTTTATTCGACACTGCAACATATTTTGTTGCTGTTTTCGATATGGCTTCGTCAAGAAGATGTTGTGTGCTTAATCCCGACTCTTTTTGCTATATTTGTAGTGAATATGTATTTGCAAAGTATCGAAAACCTATGTCGAACTTGTGAAAAATGTGTATCAACAATACTTTAAAATAAATTTGTTTAATCAGAACAAGCCGTGGATTCCTCATATTGTATGTCAAAAATGTGTTGTAGGGCTACTATTGTGGTCCAATGGAAATAGAGATACAGTAATATTCGAAACACAGGTGGTCAGGTGCGAGAACCTTAAAACGATTATGACGACTGCTACTTTTGCGTTGTGAAAGTAAAAGAAATTAATCCTGGCAATCGAAATAAGTGGCCCCATCCTAACTTATCTTCTGCCCAACGACCCCAATTAAAATTATGAGAGGTCCAACCTGGCAAATCTAAATCTTCTGATGACCCGAATCCCTGTGAACCCCAACGAAATTCATCAAGTGAAGATTCTTATTCAGTCTACAAATCTAGCCAAGAACCTCAAGAACAGATCAGGCAACTCGTGAAAGATTCTGATTTTGTCAAAGCAATGGCTAAAGTGGAATCGAAACCTTAGAATTCATTTTTTTTGGTTATCAGTAATTTCTTAGGCAAAAATAAATCTGACGACTACGTGGAGCTTGTTGAGGCCATGCTATCGAATTTGAAACAACTAGGGTGCAACATTAGCATAAAAATCCACTTCCTGCGCTCGCATTTAGACCGATTTCCAAAAAATCTGGATGATTACTGTAAAGAGCAGGGTGAAAGATTCCTCCAGGGTCCAGGACATTGGAAGAGCGTTATCAGGGGCGGTGGGACTCACATATGATGGCAAACTACTGCTGGAGTTTGCTACGAAATATATCTGAAGTCAGTCAGTCAGTCGAGAAATTCCTATAAAAGATCATTTCATTGTATTTTATAAAACATTTTGTATTAATTTTCTGAATTTTTGGTCAAAATATAAAAAAAATATATTTCAAAAACTAAAGCTGTTAGAATTTTTTTAGTATTTTTTTCATATTCAGGGACATAGAAAAAACTAATAACAGTGAAAAAAATAAAGGAAACAAAATATGTGTTGGGCAGTGTAATCGATTTCTTTACTGAATTCGCTGTAATTTACGAGTTCCGTAAAGTTTGTTTGTTTTCCATAGAATAGAGGCAGTTAGTCGGTGGTAGGTTAATGTTTGGGAACCTACCTGTGCGCCTGAAGGGCCCACCTCGCTCCGAGTGCTGCCAATCCCCGGGCGGTCAGTGACCCCGGCCACTGAACAGCAACCTGCTGCTGTACTGTAACCGGAGCGTGGGCCCGAGCCACCACCCACTGACCACTCGTGTCATACATCTGGATGGCACCTGGACGATATATATACAGATAAAATTATTTCTTGAATATAATAATGGAAACAATATACCATACAACATCATGTCTACAATATAATATATTTATTTTAATTCACATGCATAATTTAACGGACCTAGAGGGTAATGGCTTTTTTTAAAATGCGCTCGCTAATTTTAAAGTGCGTTGTGCTAATAGAGCTCACGGTACCTTCGGAAACCAAAATTTCGAAAGACCATGTGATCAAGGTCAACAAGTGTTACAAGCTCACTAACGAACTCACTAAGAATAGGTTCGTGGTAAATTAATACGCTATAGAAGTGGAGGGACAGGTATAACAGCCAAATCTCTCTACAACCTACTAAAAGACTTGAGCCTGTCCAGAACTAATATCAGGTCATTGGAACATGCGTTGTAGGCAGCCCTAGTAGGTTCGCTTCAATTTTGGTTAGGTTTTGAGAGGAGCTTAGAGCATTTAACGCGCTTTAGGTAGGGGTCTCTTGAAGCTCCTCTCCCTGCAACGCGATAGACCTAATGGCCACACAGCGAATCTATGGAACACTAAGAAGTTTGTTTTCATATCAATAGACGCATCGTTTTCCCTCGTGGGCTCACCGGCTTGTATGTAGTAGGTCTCAGCTCCCCCGCGGCTCGGAGGTCGCTGGCCGCCACCAACCACAGCATCGACTCATACTGACACGCTTCCTGAACGATATTTAACAGCGATTTAGGAAAACCATATATTTGTTATATGCATATAAATAAACAATGTATATTACAATATTTTAGAGTATTACCTTATACATAGACATAGCTTCACCTGTATCTCCTAGTCCTATATAAATTTGTTCAGCCTTTCTAAAGTGCCCTTCCTGTCGTAATTGTTGAGCGAGTGGTCAGTAAATATCTCTCGTGTCTTCTTCTGCCAGATGTGTAGCGGCAACACGTAGACCTTCCGACACTTTGCCCGCGGCGTTGTACGCTCCTACACATTTCTCCGCCATGCCACAGGATATGAGAACTCGTTCCGCTGTATCCCATTCCTGTAAATGTTTGCAAAAAAAGGTATTAATTGACATATGAAACTAGATAGAATAAAAATCGACCCAAACTTTGAATTCTAAAAATTTTAATAAATTGATCGTGACGTTAAATCCGCGTGTAAAAGAAAAAATGAATAATTGAAAACATATTCGTTTACACCCTTATTGGATGTTTACATTTATATTTTTGTAACTATACACAATAACTAATACGGAATGAACAAAATCGAATTACGTTAATAACAATTATAAAAAAATAATAACACCATATTCCTTTTATTCATTATTTAAAATAACTTACTTGAGAAGATATAAAATGATCCCCCAACTGTTCACATTGCTCCCGAATTGATTCTATATCTTTTATAACATAAAGATATCAATGGATTGACTTACAATATATATATATACATACATATATATATATATATACATACATACATATATATATATATATATATATATATATATATATATACATACATATATATATATATATATACATACATATATATATATATATGTATGTTCTAGCTTTTGCCGCGACTTCGTCCGCGTGGAATAGTGACTTCCGGCAGCTTTTTGGTTCTTCCCACATAGTTCCCGTTCTTGCGGGGTTTTCGGAATGGTCGAGTTCCCGTAGAATTTTCAGGATAAAACCTATGTTTTTTTTATTCACAATGAAGTACTCTTAACCAACAACATATTTATTTGTTTATTTGAATAAACGGACTGTTTTTTAGATCATTAAAAGAGCTATTATTCTTTAACACATATTTTTTGTGTATCTTGAACCGTTTTCACGGCGCACGCAACGGAAGGCTTCAAAGATGAAATAATTTCTCCTGTTTTTTACACATTTACCACTATATCTTTGCTCCTATTGGTCGTAGCGTGATGTTATATAGCCCACAGCCTTTCTCGATAACTGGACTATCCAACACAAAAAGAATTATTCAATTCGAACCAGTAGTTTCGGAGATTAGCGCTTTCAAACAAACAAACTCTTCAGCTTTATAATATTAGTATAGATATATATAAAAACAAGACCTATAGTAATATCTTATATCTTTAAACGAGCAATTCTTGTATATATATTTATATATTATGGGAATCTCGGTATCGGCTCAAACGATGGCGATAAATCATTATCATCATTAATCATTTAGAAAATGTTATTTTACGTAAAAAAGAATCAAAAATTAGTCGTTTAAAATATGACGCTCCCTGACCTCTAGCGGCGAATAGGAATACTACTTTTTGCTACTTGCTTTTACTAATTGCTTTAACGACACAACAGCAGATGGCGTTGTTGAGTACCAGGAAGTCAACGAATGTTTGTTTTAAGGTTAGACTAAAGAAATTAATTGTTGATTTATATTGTTTTCTGTCTTCTTAACGTGTTGAATAAAAAATGCCTAAACGAAATTAAAAACAAAAAACCAAAATATACAACGTGTAACGTAATTAACGCACACCCTCAAATACCCCAATGCGTATATAATAATATAAACGCAATGCATACACCAAATATTATTTATATGTGCGTTTGCATTTTTTATTTGTGAAATTAGTTATCCCAATTTCGTGCAAATAATATGGTCCGCTATTCAGCGACACTCTGTACTCGCCGCGCCCGCGCCCCTCTCTCCGAGTGCCGTCCGACAATAATAAGAAGTAGGTAACAATAAGTACACGAAATAACTACATACATTATGATTTTTCTTTCCATCACACTTTTCAAGCTTTAGATTGTTGACATTGAATTTTCTTTTTAATGTGAAGCCAATATTTTATAATTACTGATTTGTTAAATTAAATTTGTAAATAAGAACTGTTAAACAGCTAATAACGCGTGATTTGATTAGACACCACAATACCTAGGACAAAGTTAAACACAGTCGGCCTGTTTAATTGGTGTGTATCAAAATATTTACAATAATTTAAAGATCATAAACAAACCTACAGTTTAATTTGCACTCGCACGGCGTTGTCGTTTTAAAACATTTTCAAAATGTCCACCGCCTTGTTTAATGCACTTTAATGACCGTTTTCGCAACTGTGGTTTTATTTTAGATAATACTGCAATGTCACTTTTCACTTTTACAAAGGCGGTTATTATCTTATTTTTTAGTTCCTCGGCACTTGTTATCTCTGTGTTATAAACTAGCGATTTAATTCGTTATTCGCCCCCACAAAAAAAAGTCGAGTCGCGTCAAATCAGCTGATCTAGGAGGTCAATGGACACGTGCGTAGGTATTTGATGTATTGAATGTTAGTGTACCGAAACGACACAGCGAAATGCGCGACTAAGATTTTATTTGCACTTTACACTTGACCTCTTTTCGATAAGGTGGACGCGGCGTGACTAACTTACCCAAAACACATTTTGTTGACTTCGATGTTTAGTTATTATTACTCTGATTCCGGGAATTAGCCTGCCGTCTCGCTCTATTGTAATGTTATTAAGCCAAAGAAAGAAGGAGAAAGTAATAATTTTTGTATTACGCGGCTTTCTTTTATGCACTGTAGTGACCTTGCTGTGTGCCGGTTGTCGCTATGGTGTTGTGTGCGTAGTTATTTTTAAATACTATTTTAGCCTTGAAATAAGTATCAGTTTTCTTTAATTGATTGATGATTACAAATTAAATATTTCATTTTAAAAATATTAATACCCTGACTTACGATCCATTTTCGTTTCCATTAATTTTCGTTTCTATGAAGTGTTTAGATAACTGTGTGTAGGGTGACTTTAATTTACTTAGTTCTATCTAAATTTGAGAAAAAAAATGAACTACATAAAAAACTATCAAAATCGATCCAGTATCCGTTTCTGATCAAACTACTTTCAGGGTGTGCGTTAATTATGTTACACGTTGTATACTAATAATTCCTTAATACCCAGCAAAGCTCAGTAACCAGTTATTATTAATAATACCTGTACAATTTGAAGAGCTTTTTTATAATGATGTGTCTTCAGAGCCGCAGTGAGAGCATCAACGGTTCGAGCAGCCTCTATGAGATGAGGTACAGCGGCGCCCGCCTGTCGCGATGATACAAGCCACGCGCCCCACTCTCCTTCCAACCTGGTCACTTCACCAGGACAGGCCTGAAGAACAAAAAATGATATAACAAAAATTAAAAACAAAAGTTTCAAATAGATAGTGCTAACTTCTCTTGCTAGTTGAACGGCTCTTGCGTAGTTGTTGCCTCTAGAATAGTAATCAACAGCAGTTCTGATATCACCTTTACACTCGGATATTTCACCAGCCATTTCCCACCATTCCTCCTACAAAGGAAACAAATTGTAAAGTTCATAATCTATGTCTCTAACAAGTGAATCTTAACTTTTTAAAATGTACAGTAATATGCAGGAGTTACAGTATAAGAATAAATATTAATGTATGAGACAGTTATATTAAGAAAATATACTTCTGCTATTCTTTGTTAGTTAAATGCATAACCCTCGTCTTTAACTTGCATCATTCACATTTACATTATCTCTTCAGTAGTATAATCAATAATACTTAATCAAAAACAAACGCTCATTAGTCATTTACGTATGTATTAAGACCTACAACGAAATGAGCAGGATCTTTTCATTGCTACAACAAGACTATCCTTAACGAGACCAACAAGCGATGTTCCCACAAATGGGTTCATACTTCACTGGCATTTTTAGTTAGCTATCTGATAATGGACCTGTACCAACAAAATAATACTTTACTAGGGCAAATGGATAATTACTGTTATTGTAACGAACACAATGTATATATTATTAAATTATAATAAATTAAATCTGATGTATATTATTAAATTATAATAAGTTATAATTTTTACACCTGTTGACGTGAGATAGTCCATGTATTGCTGCCTGAGTGATGTCACCGCTTGTCCATCGACTTTTTCAGCGAGGGCGATGGCATCTGCCCATCTATTGAACTGCTTGTACATATTAATGGCCAATTCTGGCTGAGCGGCTCCACGTACGTAGCATTCTTCGGCGGTGGTTAGGTCCCCCACAAATATTGCTAGACGTGCACGAACCTCGGGACTCTTTAAACCTATGCATTATATTATAATCACGATTAATAAAATAAATACTATTAATACAATAAGTGCGTACTTAAAGAAACAGATATATGAGGTGTACCCGAAACGTTTAAATGCAAAAAATACCTTCATCAATATTCCCGTCTCCTTTGGTTGAAGCCAACTCGAAAGTTTTCTCTAGATAAAATGTTCTAGCTTCATCACCCACTGCTTTATAGCATTTCGTCGCCAACTGAAAAAAATATATCTGTTATGAGATACTAAAACGTTTAAATGTTATAATATATATATATTAGTCTTTCTCTAATTTGAGCAGTGAGGAATATACCACCAAAACTGAATGGCTAACACTTAACCAAACATAACTGTTTTTCGGTATCAGGGTTATCCAATCTAATTGAACCTAACGTTAATGTAATTAAAACAATAATAAATTTAAGTAGTTATTCTAAAACCATTGGACAATCTTTATTTCTATCATATATACATGGTGGCTCATAGGTAATGTCGATTCATATGTAAAAATTTCAACGCATCCATTTAAATATGTTGGAACTTCTTAAATTTATCTCTAGCTCTACAAACAGTACAGTAATTTTACTTTCTTTGAATAATTTTCTGTTTGTTTGTTGATCAACGACTACGTTTTGATAAAATAGTGGACAGGTGATGCAAATGTATGAGGTTTTGTTGAAGGAAAATTAAAATTACTGAAACCGGTTTTTTTTTTTTCAAGACAATTCTAAACCATAAATGACGAAAGTAACGCAGAATACGATCAAAGAACTTAGTGATACTAAATTCCTGCAACATCCGAAATTCAGCTCAGACTTTACACTTGAGATCTATGGCGAGAGTCTTTTGTACAAAATAATTTGAATCCAACAAATGTTATTAAAGCAGTGCGACATTTTTTTTGCATTTAAGGTCAAAAAAACTGTTTAACCTAAGAGCTTACTGCTCTTTGGGATAAAAACCATTAAATACGAGGAGTTATACATCTCATAGTTAGTCTATTTTATTACATTATATATTAAAAAGTGAACACTGAAAATCTACATTATTTATGAGCCATCCACTGTACTTATATCCTCTGTACTTGAATACAAATTCACATAAAGCAAATATCGTGAAAAACTTACTAAAAATTAGTAGAATGTTTTCAATGCGTTTGGTAACGAAGCCTTAACAAACTTCTGTTTATATTTAATCTAACTGTAATGCCATACATATTAACCTCAACATCGTATCCTGTTAGCGCCTGTTCAGCCAGTTGACACCACAACGACCCGACGTCCGCAGACCTCGACACAGCGTCCAAGTATTGAGCACAATCCTTTAAGTCCCCGCTACGTAACGCGGAATCTATTCAAAATAAATACTACATACATTCCATTTAATATTCCATATAAATTAACAATATAGCGATCGATGAAAAGAAATTCAAATAGCGCTTAGAACATTAAACCAATCCTGTTATAATAAAATAGTTTATTTATTGTTTTATGCAAAAAAAAACTTAGTACTCTGTATTATTCTATAAGTTAATCTGTCCAAAAAGTTACTATAGCAACACACTGAATCTTGCTGTGTTGATAGTGTGCACCACATTAACATTATCCTACTATGAACTTTAAATTTAAACGTCGTCTATATAAAAACTTCATAGTAATCATTTCAAACAATATAAAAATAAATGAAAAGAATGTTTCGGTTACTTTACAGCAACCATGATCACGGGCAGACTGGATGTATTTCATTTAAATGAATACTCGAGGAAATCTTAGATCTCATTAATCCTACTAATATCATAATTGCGAAAGTTTGTGAGTGTTTGTGTATGTTTGTTACTTCTTCACGCTCAAACGGTTGAACCGATTTTGATAAAATTTTGTATACAGGAAGCTTACATCCAAGAATAACACATAGGCTACTTTACATCCGGGAAATCCCGAAAATCCCGGAGATCCGCAGGTAAAACCACGGGGCGCAACTAGTATAAAAATAATGTCAATACTGTAAAGGGTTCATACTGAAAGCCAGTCGATGTTCATCCAATACAATGGCCTGGATCAGACCTCCTTCCAGTAGGACTCGTCGCTCTGATACTGATACAGCCGAGACTGATACACACTCAGACATGACAACACACTGAGGCTCCCACACACTGTACCTGTAACACATACAAACACACATATATATGTAGGAACGACCTTATGACCCATGTATATCTTACTGTATGTAAGATACAAACATAATGAGTAAAAACTAGGATTAATTTACAGGAATATTTTGACATGTTCTCACCTTAAATATTAAATTAATATTGACCATTTAAACATTGCCAACGATACATTATTTTAAGTTAGAAGATTTATTATATTCAGATAAATGTTGTACACATAATAAGTTACTTTTATCTACATGGAGTACGTTTTTTCAAAAGTGCTAATACAATCATTAATCTCCACATCACAATCCCACAATTAATAATGAAAAAGATATTTCAACATGACGTTATAATTTGGGTATCTTCAAGAAAAGACGTGAATAGGATGATACTGAGATAGTGCGTTCAGTATCTAACACTTCATTTCCATCTTCCAACAGTCAAGCACTATCCAGTAGAATTAAAAAATATATTATTAAATCTTACCAAATCAGCAAATGTGTTGGGGTTTGGGCTACAACAGCGTCACTGTTTTCTATCCATTACGACGAAACTAACTAACTCCCCTCGCGATAATTTCCTAAAAAAATGAAATACCAGACAATGAAATTTCATATTTATTTGATTCAATTTATTCATCTATGTCGTTTACGCTATATATATGAGTGCTACCTTTTCACCGGTATCAATACGGAGAAGTACAAGTCGTCGTCTAGTATGACGGAACAGAAGCAGATGTCCGCTCTCAGTCAGCTCCAACCAATCCACCCGAGCTTCGTGCCACCATGGCCCTAACTGAACTCCTACAACATTCACATCATTGATATTAATAAATATAATGCAACGACATCAATCTTTTTTTCATAACAAAGGAACTCTAACATCTATCCTACGTATGTTCCGTACCTGTAACAAGATCAATAACAGCAATCGTCTGTCTGTCAGCAGATAGGCGAAGTGTTTTCGTTCTTCCTCCGTCTTCCTGCCCTCATTGATACGGACACTGAGCACGTGAGGATTCACACGCACAGTACGAACCTCCATAAGATACGAATCATTTTAGTATCAATTAAATTACTTGACATTGTGTAGATCTTGATCTATACTCACGGTTTGTAGTACTCTATCGAGGCCGTACTCCACCACACTAAGTTCGCCAGCACGCTGCAACAGACAGGCTCCACCCACAGCTGCATATATACGCTCCCCTCCACCGGACCATGGTATCTGGAGTATTCATGACTATAAACTTTTAACTAACTTTAACTTTTTGTTAAAATATCATCTGGCATTTTATCAGTTTATAAATAATCAATTTTAACAGACTTATCTGCTACTGCCTGTCTCACAAAATAGTATCTAACATCTATATGTATAGATCTCCATTATACAAAATCATTGTTTCTGAATTAACTCCAATTTCAAAAATAAATAGCCTCCTTACTGGCTTCTCACATGGAAATATACTGTGCTTCTGTTGAAAACAAAGCTATATTTCTGTTTTCTACATTCAAAAGAAATTACTAAACCAGACAACTTAAAACAAAATCTAGAAAAAGATTTTTTATCATTTGAACCTGAACCCCAACTTGCATCAACATATCCTTGTCTATAACAATTATCCTTTCGTAAAACAAGGCCAAAGATTTTAGTAACTTTTGAGTACTTTAAAATTCGTTTTAAATGTTTCCAATGAGTTTCATCATATGAGTTCTAAAACTGACTCAAATAACATACACTGTAAGCTAAGTCGGGTCTGGTCAAGACAGATAAATACATAAAATTACCTACCAGTTGTGTACATGGAATTTTCTTATCACAAAAACTGTTCTTAGATTTTTCTATCCTTTCATTAACCTCCATAGGAGTTTCCACAGTTTTACAATGTAAGTTGTAACATATTAAATAATTTCAGAAAGCTTTCTACATATTGTTCTTGATCAACAGTTATAACATTTTCATACATATTTACTCTTAAGCCTAAACAATGCTTTATTTGGTCTAGATATTTTATTTTAAATTTACTGCTTAAATCTTGTATTAACTGATTAGTTGTCATTTTACATTTAGAGAATACAAAAAAGTCATCAACAAACAAATCTATTATCACTTTAACATTTCTTTCAAACTTTATAAATAAACAAGGTTCATACTTAGATTTTAAATGACCTTAAAATTTTAACTGATCATTGCCTCTCTCATAGCATGCATGTGAGGACTGCTCAAGTCCATAGATGGCATGTTTATTATTATCATCCTCATACAATACAGGTTTTTCAATATACCCAGAATCATTCAAAAATATCATAGGTGGTAGAGCCTAGCTGTGGTCAAGTGATTGCAGCTTGAACATGGGCTGGCTCGACCGGGGAAGTACCATCCTCTCACAGAAGATTGGCGTGAAGTAGGCTGAGTTTCGTCCGATGAGTAGGAGTGCCATTTGTCTTTTCCCTTTTTCCCATCCTTTCCTCCCCTACCCATTTTTCCTCGTCCTCTTCCCACATCAAGGCTGGTGACATATCCTCAACATGTCTTATGTCGCAGATGTCCATGGGTGATGGTACTATCTCCATCATGTAGGCCGTCTGCTCAGTTGCCCCCTTTAACATAGAAAAAACCATTCAGGAAAGCTGATGTTGTTGGTGTATATTTAAAACTAATTTTACAGTTAAAGAAAATAACAATCTTAGAGTAGAATAATGTAGCACAGGGGAAGGTCTCATGATAGTCTATGCCAGCTTTCTGTGAAAAACATATTGCTATTAATCTTGAATGATAAACGCACATTACCAACATTATCATACTTTATTTTTAAACACCCATTTGTACTGAGCTACCATAGTATCACAAGAGTTATCCACAAGTTCTCATTCATCTTAAACAATTCTAATTCAAACATTTTATGTATTATTAAATAAATAATGTTACCGAATTCGGTAAGAAAAGAAAACTTGCTAATGGTCAGTGTCCATGAATTCAGGTGTATTTAAATAAAAAAACGGAGTTAAGCTTGAGGTTAGTATATTCACTTGAAGGGCGTAATCTTAAGGGCGAATCACAAAAAAGAAACTGTGTCGGTAGACATAAAATAATACAGAAAGATTAATAATATGACAATGATGTTGCTATTGAATTTTAACAGGAGTTATTAAATTAACAAGTATAATTAGTATGTGATTTTTAGACAGTCAGAAACTATTAAGCCAAAGAGTGAGACTATATTAGTGAACATGAAGTTAACCAGCCCTATATGGTTACGAATTGAATATAGCAAATAAAACTTACCAAATGCGTGTACTATTAATAAAACAAATTCTGTACCTGTTAGACTCATGCCTTAATTTGAATTGCTTGTTTGTTTCAGGTAGCATTAAATTTCTAAGGCATTGATACGTGGTAGGGTGGCCTGAAAAAGAATTTGTCCTACTTCTCGATCGTAATACAAACTTATATTCTTACATCGAGTTCTGTTCCAAAACCAAACGGTCCTTGTCCTGTCGACGCGACTTGTTGCGAGACTAATGTTATTTATCAGTCATCTGCTTACTCAATCAACCTGTCACCTATAACACACGCAAGTAATAGTTAAAATAGATTTTAAAACATAACTGGTGATTTTTTTAAATTTATAACTCTTTATGTAATCAAAAACGTATAACGTAAATGTAACTGTGAACGTGAATAGTATCCCATTTGTGAATTTAGGATTCTAAAAAAATACTCACAAAAGTATAGTTTTCTTATAAAGCCAGTACTTTTAAATAACAAATAAAACCTTAACTAGAACCAACTAATAATATTCCTAACTCAATACACCTTAAATAAGTTAAATACAATTTACAAAAATAAAAGTCGTGTTCACAAAGTACTTTCCCGCGTAAAATTAACAAACAAAGCGACATCAGTGATCAGTGTTACCAGAATATTTTTTTCTCGAATCGCCCCGCCGCACTGGAGCGCGCGTGTAACCCCGAGATAGCTCCGTCATGGGGCACAGGTAGTTAGGCGGGAAAGTTGAAATAAATTCATGAGCTTATTATTGGTTTTATGTTAATTAAATTCGTTCTATTATTTTACAATAATAAATAATATTTTAAATACAAATAAAATTCAATTATTGAAGTACAAATGGTCTAGATTTTTTTATTTTTATTGATTGCACTTTGTTTTTAAAATAATTTACCTGTTTCAGTTAACTTTTTCTGTTTTTTACTAGTTAAATTTGTTGCCTTGTGTTGATGAGTTTTTCTGCTGCAATGAACTTTTAAATCATGCTTATGAGCACGTCAATTCACCCGGCACCATTTACAATATGCCTCTCCTTGACCTGCTAATATCAAATCAAATCGGCTACCTGATTTCAGCGGATAAAATAATATCGCCACTCGGTAAGGGAGATAGCCCCATTGGCGCTATATAGCCTCACCTGGCAACACTGAGCGTCACCGCTTCAATATCACTTCGGATGCGTTGAGAATTTAAAAGTTCGGTTCAATTTAAAAGTGTGTTTCCTAAGTATATTATATAAGTTTTCCATCAACAATATAAAAACAACACATTAGCGTTTAGACAAAACAGCCGATGTCGTCTATACAACACTCATTTGATCTGTCAAATAAATATCAATAATTTTGTAGATTGTCTTTCAATGATCTTACTTTAAATTATTTACTGTTTCGGTTCTATTGGTAGTTATGATAAATTTTTGGATTAGTAAATTTCTTGTTGAAGAAAAACTAGTAAATCTTAATTTGTTCATGTTACACTACTATCATATTCAGTTGGTGTTTTTCTGTGGCTCCTGAGTTGTATCACCACGTCGTCAGTCGTGGTCAAAATGAATGAAATCCATTGCCTAGGTCTCAGATCAACTCATTTATGAATTTCGTCAATTGAAGTTTGCTTTTGATACACAGAACCAGTCTTCTGGACCCCGGAACATAATATGATGTTAGAATTTGTCCTGTAAAGTTACTGTATATTTTAATATTCGCTAAGACAATAGTATATTCAATATTTCATTTTAGTCACGTGCTTTCAGATCTCAGATGATACACTCAAAACCACAGGGATTGCGTTTCTAGCCTCTTTTGGAGAACCCGTCCCAAACCTAACGCTTTTATCTTCAAACTAAATATATAGTTTTTTTCAGATCGAATTCCTTGAAGTAGTTAAACTTCAGTTATGTTCGACTAAAGTCACTCAATTTAACAAAATTTTAAGTTTCATGACGCTGAAGATGACAGATTTATCGAATAATAAATCTAGCACACATAAAAGTTCTTCTATATACATATTTTTCCAATGTATTTATTACTATAGATTCTTGTTCTCGACCTATTTCAATCAAATCTTACAACACCAGGGGTCCTTTAACGCTAATTTTAAACTTAAAATAATACTCGTCTATATTTTAAATAAGCTTTTACCTATTGAACTACAATAAGTACTACTACAATACTACTAAAATAGGTACATATTGAACTATATCTATATTGCTTAGTTCGTCGTTAATTTGAGTAAATTGATTAATGCGGAAATTCTTGGATATTTAGGATAAAAGTAAAAGAATCGTTTAAACTTTTTATTTATATCTGGAGATCATTTTCTCCGAATATATCGACAACACGTCGTTCAGCCTTTTTCTTAAATATTCGTATAATGTACCTATAATGTCATGTTAAACGACATATAACTAGTATATAAACAGCATAAGATGAAACAACTAGCTATGACTAATCACATAAATTAGAAATTTCAATAAAAATAACAGCAAAAAACTGAACGTTATTTAAAATCTCACCAAAAACATGCCTGTTAAAAAGGGGGCCAAGTTCCAATCGGCTAATTGTTTGCCTAAAAAAGGGGTGAAATCCAATCTAATGCCAAGTTTAGATGCACTTTGAAATCGATCATAATCATCTTCATCAACAGCATGATCCACTGGTAAACATTTGCCATTCCCAAGACTCGCCACCACATCCAGTCCTCTGCCTTCCACATCCAGCCACTACCCGCCACCTTATTCACGTCAACGGTCCATCTGGCCGAAATTCACTTTACCATACACCCAACTTAAAATATGGTATAGTTGTGAAAATACGTAGGTGCTTGGTTAAAAATATCTAAAATTATAATACTTCTCAATTTGAACTTGGTAGGTTTTTGTGCTGTACGTAACACTTAATTAATTGTATCATTAATTTATTATTTATATAGTTATTTATATTTATATAATTTAAATATTATATAATTTAAATAATTAAATTAACCTGCCAAGTTCAAATTTAGTTGTATTATAATTTTATATATTTTTAACCAAACACCTACGTATTTTCACAACTATACCATATTTTAAGTTGGGTGTATGGTAAAGTGAATTTCGGCCAGAGGGACCGTTGACGTGAATAAGGTGGCGGGTAGGGGCTGGATGTGGAAGGCAGAGGACTGGGTGTGGTGGCGAGTCTTGGGAATGGCAAATGTTTACCAGTGGATCATGCTGTTGATGAAGATGATTATGATCGATTTCAAAGTGCATCTAAACTTGGCATTAGATTGGATTTCACCCCTTTTTTAGGCAAACAATTAGCCGATTGGAACTTGGCCCCCTTTTTAACAGGCATGTTTTTGGTGAGATTTCAATACTTTTTTTCAGGAAATCGTACATACAATCGTACTATACAGCCGTACAATGCATAGCTTACAGCATGAAACATACAGCTACCATCTGATGGCATAGAAATTACCCTATGTGGTATATCTCCGCCAACCACCAAAAGATGCACAATTTCCATCGTTGGTAAATGAATAGTAGAAAAGAAATAGAGTGAATTTGTGCTTTTAGCACACACAAGTAATCAATCAATAAGCAATATCAAAATTAATCCTTTAGCAAGTCAAATCAGTGATCCATTTAATCGTAATCGTAACCATATATAAGATATCAAGACATAAGTGTAGAAAGAAATAGAAAGAAATGACCATCGATTCCTTATCGACTTTCATTCATATATACTGCAGAAAAAACAATATCGCGATTCAATTATACCGCTAGCGCCATCTATCGAAAGTAATTTATAACAATAGAAACCTGATTTTTTAGGTAAGCAATATTTAATTAAGTTATACAGTGTGCATTTTGTATACATGACAATATTTTATATCCCTTATATATATATCAGTTCTTAAGAAGCGCCCTACACTTTTTTCACAATTATATTAATTTAAAAATAAATTAACAAACAATAAATGGTATTCTTGTGAAAAAAAGCGTGGGGAGCTTCATATATCACTTCTTGAGAAGCGCCCCACGCTTTTTCTCAATAATACCATTTGTTGTTTATTTTAAACAATTAAAATTAAATTGATTTCCAAGGTTGTAAAGGTTAAATTAGTTTCCACGCGGTTTCTTTCATCATTGGAGCGTGTTTTTTAGTTTTTTTAAAACTATATTTATTTTTAATTTTTTAGTTTCTTTTATCACCGATTGATAGATGTACTCATATTATTAATTATTAATATTTCATTATTATGTATTTTATTGTGCGGAGCTGAGCGCCTATATAAAGGTTTTGATTACCTGTCAGTAAGTCAGTGCCAAAATTAGCTATTTTCACAGGGTCATATTTCAGGATCTACTGAAGCTTTATCTATGAAATTTGGCATACTGCTTTAGGACTAGTATATGATTACGTAGGTACAATTTTATCTCTGTACTTGCAATAGACACTGAGCTACAGGGGGTCAAAAGTGGGTCGAATTTATTAAAAATTCGATATTTAGAGTTGAGGCAACTCACGCTTGACCGATTTCTTAAATTTCTTAATTTTTTGTTAATCTACATATAACACACAACCTGTGTACCAAATTTCATAATGCTAAAACAATGGGAAGTGGCCTAGAGGTTTTGATTACCTGTCAGTGAGTCAGTGCCAAAATTAGCTATTTTCACAGGGTCATATTTCAGGATCTACTGAAGCTTTATCTATGAAATTTGGCATACTGCTTTAGTACTACATAGTATATGATTACGTAGGTAAAATTTTATCTCTGTACTTGCAATAGGCACTGAGCTACAGGCGGGTCAAAAGTGGGTCGAAACGGTTCGTGTAAATATAGTGCACGGCATGCGCCGGCCTGTGGAACTTGGCCGGCGCACTACCGTGCGCTTAGATAAAGCAGGATAAAACCTAAAACATAATAAAACACATAGTTACTTCACTGACATAAGTTAACTCCGTCTCTTTGTGCCTTTTATATCATAATATTGTCGCACAAAAACTAAATACAGATAGATTGGGAGCAGATTCTTTTTACTTTTTCCTATATGAACTGTGTCAGCTTCGTCAATAAAGTGTTGATAAATATCGGGACATTGTTTAAAACTCGTTACATTGTTACCCAGCTTTTGAGAGCTTACTTTTTTTTAACTATTACTTTATTGGTTTTAATTTTCTATATACTCGATAAAGTAAGGAACATATGCCGTTTTCGATTAAGTTAAATAAAAGTATGCATCATGGGGATGAAAAACTGTCATATAATAACTTTGACACTATTTTCCTTTATAACTTTATAGATGGCGTAAGTAGCTCTGAAATTGGTTTGACAATTGACATTAGGACAAATTTTAAATTATTTCAGTTGTTCATTTGCCGTTGTTTACTGTTGTTTTTGTGCTGTACGTTCTTTTTCAAACATTTGACCCGGCTTAATATATCATTGTCTCCTATTTCCACGCTTTTGACGATCGAGTATCGACCCCGTTTTTTCTCAATTGGACTTTGTTTTCTGCGAGTACGATCGAACCCAGCTCTTCTCATTTGGATTTTGATTGCAAACCACGAATTTGGATTATCGATAAGTTGAAAAAATGCCACGAAAATCGGCTATTAAGTGTTACTTTCGGTGTGTGACTAAAGGTGCTTATTTAGTAAAATCTAAAAAAATATTATTTGTCGTATATATGTATATACAATCAATTACTACTCTTGTTACATCAATTTCAACCGTAACAGTTTATTGACTTCTAATAAAAACATTTCAGGTCCTTTTCATCAATTTCCTAAACCTGAATACCCAAAATTGGAGAAAATAATTCAATGGAAAAATATTTTAAATGAAGACATGATACAAAAGGAAGATTCTTACATTTATAACAATATAAGAATATGTGATGATTATTTTGAACAGTTTTACCATTCTTCAAGTAAACAACTCACTCAAAATGCTGTACCAACACTATACTTAAGTAAGTATCTAAAGTAAGCAACTTCCCAAGTAGTTATAGGCGCAAAATACATACTATTAATATAAAAAGAAAACTATAAATATTTTATAACTATAGATGACAATATACATTATTATTATTTTACTTTAGAAATTGGTGCTCATAATTAAAAATTATAAACAAAAAATAATGATTTAATTGAATATAATGAAATAGGTATACAAGTCATCTTAACATTTTTATATACTTACATGTGGTTTGATAGATTTATAATGTGCCCTCTTTATTACCTTTTTTATATAAATAAGAGAAAGTTCCTACAAACAGTATTGAAAAATAACTACTTTTGTCACTTCTTTACATAGGTAAAACAAAAACAAAGTGTTCTAAATATGCAGAGATTATAATTTCATTGCATAACTACAAACCAAAAAAAGTTGTTACAGTTTTTTATGTAATATAAGAATGGCAGTGTTTAATTCAGTAAAAATTACAAGTCTATTAACATTCAATCAGAAACTCTAAAAGAAACGAGGAAGAATGGTACTTGATTGTGGGCCGGATTTGTAATAAATTTAGCAAAATAGTCTGCTTGCTCTAGAATAGGACTATTTGCTTGTTTTGAGACAGCAGATGATAAAACTCTCTTATTTTATATATAATATAGTTAGTTTTTGAATTTAATTGTGGATTTTGTTGTGCTGTCAATAAACTTAAACTATCCGTTATTATAATCCACTTTTGATGAGTCTGTGTTTGAATGTGCTCCTTAGCAGTATATACATTATACATACATATGCTGGATTCAGCGGAGTATATGCTTGTGAGTGAATTCAGCCTATGACCAAATCCACCCTTGATCTGACTATCATAGACAGTTATAGAGACTGCTTCATTGTTCCTAGACCCATCTGTATATATCTGATGATATCCCTGCCACCTATCAAGTTCCCTATAAATGTCTTCCTTATACTTTACAAGACTCTTGACTACAATTTTTATCTGAATAAATTTTGATTCTTATAACCCAGAGTAACACGGCTATACCATGCTAGAAAATATATTGTGTTTATTAAAAATTTGTTCTGTTTCAGAAAAACCTTGAAACAAATATGAATTAATATTGGCAGTCCTGTTAATAGTGTCCCGCAGTTTAACAAGAAGTGGATGATTACTGACGGAGAGCAACCTTGCAATAAATTTTGATTGTAAGTATTTAAACCTAAGTGCTAATGGAGGTATATTACATTCCACCTACATTGACACTATGGGAGTAGTAGTTCGCTTGGAACCCATTATAATACGCAAACATTTGTTTTGTATCTTTTCTAATTTATCTACTATAGTTCTTACACCTGCAAAACAAAAAAAAGCATATTCAAAATGACTCTTTACTAATGAATTATACAATGTTATGTAAATAGAATACTTGGTTCAGCACCCCAATATATGCTAGTTAAAGATTTTAAAACATTACAAGCATTTAAAGCTTGAGATTCTAGAGTTTCAGCATACTTATTCATCTTGAATTGTTTGTAAAAATAACACCTAAACACTTTACAGAGCTCTCTACAGACATTACATTATTATTGAACAAAATATTTACATTCCCTATTTCTAATTCCATTTTTTCAAAAGACAAAAACTTTTTTCATTGCTGACCTCCAGCCGAAGGCTATCAAAATAGTTCTTTAGTCTTAGGAGAGCTACATTGAGGACTGATTGTACACTTTGTTCATCTTTGTAAATCATCTGCAAACTGCAGATTAGAAACTTCACACCCCAGAGTTAAATTTAGCTGATGTATGAATAGGATAAAAAGCAATGGGCTCAATACACCACCCCGTGATACACACCTATAAGAATATCTTGGACCAAATAACTGATTGTTGACCTTAACAAACACCTTTCTGTAGTTCAACAAATTAAAAATACAATTTACAACTTTTCCAGGTACCCGCAGTAATAATAATATTGAGGATAATTTGTCCAGATCTACATTATTGAAAGCCCCTACAATGTCAACAAAAACACCAACTAGTACTTTATTCTCGGAACGAGCATCGTGGATATCCAGACAGAGACTCTCACAAGCAGAACGGCCACAATGAAAGCCAAACTGATTGTGAGGTAAAAGATTATTACTTTCTATGTGAAAAATTAGTCTCTGTTTTATTAATTGTTGGAAAGTTTTTCCAACACACTCCTATTACAGGACGATAAGAATCAGCCAAATTAAAGTCTTTGCCAGGTTTTAATATTGGTACCAAACAGTCAGTTTTCCAATCCTCTGGGACAATAGAAGACGTCCATAAACTATTTAATAAACTTAAAAAAATAGATAGAGTTTGAACATTTAAAAGTTTAAACATCCTGTAGGAAAGCCAATCCAGGCCACATGAAGAATCTTTTCTTGAGGCTAAAGCAGATTTTAACTCTTGCATAATAAAACAACCGATCATGTATGAATTATCACTATTTACTCCAAGAACATTATCTATACTTATCTGTTGTGAAACAGTATCCGGTGTGTATTTATATAAAAATGTTTGAACCCAATTGAGGTCAGAAAATAAGTTAGAAGTCGGAAAGCTTTTTTTGAATTTACTTTAGTCCAATTATTTAGATATCAAACGATTTATTGATGAGCAGAATGCAGACCAACTTTTACAACGTTCTTCTTTTAAAGTGCGTTTTTTAAAGGCTTGTGCGCGTTTGAAATTAATGTAATTTTTACTATTAAGACTAGTTTTGAAATTAATGTAGGCGTTCTTGCAGTCTTCTACTACATACTTTTGAACATTTATCATTCCACCAAGGTACTTGGCACCTTTTTCTAGGACGGTTATTATTACTATCAGTTGTGTTATGGTTTAAGCTGGGCCTGGAGAATTTGATTGCCAATAGAATAATTGAACAAAACTTTCTGTATGAGTCATGGAGATCACTATTGTCAATTTTAAAGTTCATTAACATTTTATTAACAATTTGTCATAGCTATCCCAATTTACTAATTTCAGATTGCTGTGAAAAGGAATGTTGTTCAAGGGAATAGAGGGTTCATGTTAAAAAAGTTCTCTAAGACCTATTATCGACAGTTAAAAAATTTTGTAACCGCGACAATACAAAGGGAAAAAACAGCGTATTTCAATCATTTCGTAAATAACAACATCAAACATCCCTCTGTACTGTGGAATAGCATAAAATCAACAGTGCAAATAGCTGGCACCAATAGAAACCCAATTCCTGAACACCTAAATGAACCTGACAAAATAAATGACCACTTTTTGACCTTACCGGTCATCGTTAACACTCAATTGCCCATTAATACCCCAACAATTAAAGACCAATTAAAAAATAATGAATTTACACTGAAGCCGACATCAGAAGACGAAGTCCTAAAAATCATAAGGGGCATTAAAACTAGAGCAGCAGGTTATGATGGAGTTGACATTGAGATGATACGGTTAACTCTTGAAGTAACCCTTCCAATTATAACAGGTATTATTAACAAATCAATTGTTACCAACACCTACCCATCATGTTGGAAAACAGCATTGGTAAAGCCTATCCCTAAAAAGGACACAATTGTACAACTCAATGATCTACGACCAATATCCATATTACCAGTACTATCAAAAATATTAGAAAAAGTTGTACTTAATCAAGTATCGACTTATGCAGAAAATAAACTTATAATCCCAAAATTTCAGTCTGGATTTCGAAAAGGCCATAGCACTGAAACTGCTCTTCTTAACGTCACAGACGATATAACACAAGCTTCTGATGAGGGCATGAGTAGTATCCTTGTACTGTTGGACTACTCTAGAGCTTTCGATTGTCTGCATCCAGAGCTACTCTTGTCAAAATTAAAACAATACGACTTTTCAAACAACACCTGCCAATGGTTCAAAACATTTTTAACAAACAGACATCAAATAGTGACTACGGAGAATGCTGATGGTTCTAAGACGTTCTCTACTAAGAGATTAATCCCGCGTGGTGTGCCCCAGGGCTCCTTGCTAAGTCCAATACTCTTTGCCATCTTTACAGCGGACTTAACTCATCAAATTAAACACTGCAAATATCACCTCTATGCAGATGATACCCAAATATATTACTCTTTCGACTGCAATAACGTTCAAACCATACTGGACGCTGTTTCTAGAATTAACAATGACCTCGACAGTATCAACACCTGGTCTCAAAATAACGCATTGGTCTTGAACCCTCAAAAATCATCAATGTTAATATTGGGTACAAAAAAGCAAATAAAACGCGTGCAGGACGCGGGGATCAAGCTCAAAATAAACAACGTTGAAATCCAACAGAATTCCTCTGCACGTAATCTTGGACTAATTTTGGATACGGAGCAAAAATTTACAGAACACGTAAATAATAAAGTTAGGACGGCATTCATGAAGTTGAAGACTTTGTACAAAATAAGGCCATTCATCAAGGAAGACATTCGGCTGCTACTGTGCGAATCTCTTGTTCTCTCACAACTGAGCTACTGCAGTACAGTGTATGGACCAAGACTAAATACTAAGGCCGAAAGATGCATTCAACGGGTTCAAAATGCCTGTATCCGTTTTTGTTATTGCGTCCCAAAGAGGGAACATTACTCGGTATCTTAATCTTAAGGGAATTCTTAACATGACTTCAAGAAGAGAACTCCATTATGCCTGCACAGTTCACAGAATTGTATGGAACAAAAAACCAGAATACCTGTTCGAAAAATTGACCTGGCTTGACGTGCATTGCTTAAGAACCCGTCGCTTTGGCGTCCAAAACTTACTCAAAATTCAAAATCATAAATCGGCAAGGTATAGAAGCTGTTTTAGGTTTTCTGCAGCAAAAATATGGAATGATCTACCTCCACCACTTAGAACAAAGTGTAATACAGAGTCTTTTAAAGGCAAATATAAAACAACCCTGCTTAAAAAACAACATGCTGCAGAAAATGTTAGACACGCATACTACAAATGCCTGCCGCTAAAAGAATTTTGGCAATATTAGGATTACCCCCTTACTTCTCCAATCACACACAAATACACATGCACACATATACTCAGACACACATTCACACATTTACATACACACACACACACACACACACACACACACTCATGCAAGAGTACTTGTACATATTGCAGTATTTTCTAATGATAAACTTTATTTCTGTTTTGATTAAATTTACTTCTTTTTTTATAAGTTTTGCTATCACCATTTATTTGTAATTGCTTATTTTCCAACGTTTGTAAATTATAATTATAATAATAGTGGCGGGGGTAGGATAATGTTACTCCTATTTGAAAAATTTGTAAAAGGGACTGTCTGAAAACCAGCGTTTCCCAGGGCCACGGTCCAGAGAAACATGCAGCTGAGACAGCTCCCATTGTCTGCATAAGCATATGTATTATGTTTTCTTTATTCTATCCCTATTTGTTTCAATGGTTCTGTGTTTCTGACAATAAACGGATTTATTATTATTATTATTAATCTCTTACGAGAGTAAATTTTGTGATAGTTGGCAAATAATAACTGCCTAAAGGGTCCTGATGAACTTGCCAGTCACAAGGAAGAAATAAAGAAGACACCATAGTTAAATATAGACTGTTTGGTTTCCAAATATGAGAGCCTATAGTTGTTGGTTGACCATTATTTAAAAGTATTAAGTCATATATGACCCATGTAATCCATAATAGCTCTGCCCCGAGAATCTATGCGACTACAACCCCAAAAAGTATGATGGGCGTTAAAATCACCTGCAATTATCAACGGTTTTGGAATACTGTACAATAAACGATCGAACTTCGCCCTTTCAAAAGCAGGAAAACTATTACCAGAATTGTAAACACTAACCAAAGAAATGCATTAATGTTTCACTTTAATAATAATTACTACATTTTGTAACGAATCATCATAAAAAGTATCTTGTTTAGAGAAATGTATAGCGTTTTTAATTAATATTGCTACGCCATTATGATCATTACTGCAGTCATTCTTAATAATGGTATAACAACGTAAATTAAATTGAATGTCAGGCTTGAGCCAAGTTTCTGAAATAAGAGCTACATGTTTATTATTGTTGTATAATTTTTTTTTAAATTCAAGTCTGTTACTTAACAGACTGAGCGTTCCACTGTACAATATTTAATATTTGGTGGTTGAATGTGACGATTTGTTATTTTTATCCTGTATGATTTCTTTAATAGTTGAGCTAATAAATTGTGAACTAATACTTATATTTTGAGTTTTATTTAAAGTTATAACTTTTACTATAGATTCTGTTAATAGTCATAGTTTCAGAATTTGATAGTATTGCTTGTATTACTTCTTGGGTATTTAATTTTTTATAAAGGGAGGGAAAATTTAATGAATCTTTTAACGTGTCAGCATATGACTTGGGTTTACTGTTTGCGATTTTCTTTTGCCTTATAGGGCACTGGCTAGAGATGGCAATGTGATTGCCATTACAATTAATGCACTTAGCTTTTTCAATGTTAACCTTGCATTCTTTGAAAGAATGCCCCTCTGTGCATATGGAGCATCGCGGTGAATTTTTACAAAACTTAGCCAGATGATCATAGCGTAAACATTTAAAACACTGTTTTATAGGTGGGACATATGTGGAGACAGGCAGGCGCCACATCTTAATGTGAACATAGTCCGGCCGTGACGTAGCAGACGCAAAAGTTATTACTACGCTCTGAGTAGGTTGCAGTGTGAAGGTGTTATTTTCTCCTTTTACTTTACGCATTATGCGTCGGAGAGAAATGACTTTTTTTGTTGTTGATATTGCTTTATATACCTGCATATTTTGTGATTGGATAGATGAGTGGGAATCGAAGAGATAACTCCCGATAGTACTAGTACATCATGTCCCTATTTCCGAGTGGGACATCATTAGTACTTTCGACGAATACTAAGAGTTCAGACTTGGTTTCCGCATCTTCAGAGTATCGCCGACAATAATCAGCGACCCTAAAGGGAGCGAAGGCATTTGCATCCTGCAATACTGGCGAATCCTCGCAATCGGAATCGCTGCTTGTGCTGAAGGGCAAGGACTCGCCCGAATCCTTCTTTTTACGTTTTTTCACCATCTCTCCATATAAACACTTACATATTTACATATTAAGTTTTACTTCTTTACAATAAACTAAACAAAAATTTGCAAATTATAGTATAAAACTATTTAAAATAATTAAAATTTTCAAAAAGCCCGCGTCAACGTTTCAATTCCCGCGCTCTTTTCTAACCATCATAAACCATACATAATACACTATATTAGAAAATATATAAACTTAACATCCGTCACTTGTCATCTGTCGAGATGTAGATATCATAATTAATATAATACTTACTCTTGATACTTTAAATGAATTGGAACGTAAAAAAGTGAAAATTTATATTTTTAATATCTACATATTCTTAAGAACATATTTGAGTCTTAACACGAAAAAAAATCTAAAAAATCCTCTGTCACAGAGGCCGCTAACACTTTCGAATAAATAATAGTACTTACTAAAAAAATAAAAGTACTTATACATATAATATAATTATAGCTTTACACTTAATTATTCATTTTGTATACATCCCAGTAGTAACAATTTTATTAGCCAACTCTCTTCTATTACGTTTTGTCGCAGAGTTTATAGTTTCCATTTATAATATTAAATATAGTGTAATAGGTATGAAGCTTCTTCAAACACACCGATAGAGTGTAAGCATGTAGTATGTACCGTACAGAGCGCGTAATATTTACATGCACGTAATGGCCGCACATTAACAGCTCAGCTTCACATGAGCTCTTATCAAAAGTCACCAGATGGTTTATAACTTCCGTTTCCGAACATGGCGGCGGCGCCCGTGGCTACATCGCTAAAATGCACCTGTTGATTAGCACTTTTATATACACTGAGAGAGTAAAACGTTTTACAGTTTAGCTTAAATTTTCATCTCAACAATTCTATGTTCCAAAATTATTAAGATTTTATTGGTTACAATTTTTAAAGCACAATGTCCTACCTATAGTCATATCCTATCTTCCGCTAGCTAAAGTAAAATATAGTATCGATAGATGTGAGAAATTTATTTACTATAATTTAATGTTAGATCTATAGTTAATTAGCTTAGTTATATATTTTTCGGATTCTAACAAAATCATGAAAAAATGTAGTTGTTTTATAAAGTCTATTTTTAAATAACAAATTAAACCTTTACCGCGTAAAAATGAAAAAACCAAACGTCATCGCATTAAGGTCACTTCGGGTGCGTTCGGGAATTTAAAGGTTCGGTTCAAATTAAATGTGTGTTCCCTAAATACATCGTATATTTAGTTTCACGTCAATAAGTGTAGACAAATTAACGTTATGATATAATTGTCAGTTTGTTGTCTTTATTTTATTGCCCAGTAGTTATCTACCACGCTTCAAGACGGCCGCTCCTCTTATAACTTGACTGCATGCCCTTGAACTTTTAATTTTACTATTTTCGTGGATAAGACGTAATTACATTGTGTGAGGTTTTTTTATATCGATATGTAGGTTTATCGATCACTGCCTCATCTTAATATTCATAATTAAAGACTATTTTATATATACTTTCATTTGAGTATAGTGTAGGTATAGAGTAAGTGAATTTCAAAATTATTTGATAATCCACAAGTATTTCTAGAGCAACACACCGCGATACCGGTGTAATTGATACTTTTGAGGATTGGAGTAAGATTGAATAATTAGATTTATGTGAAATGTAATAAAAATATTAATTAAAAATTCATAAAATTATGCTGTTGGTTTCTGAAGTCCGTGTTCTATTGAAGAAGATTTTTTATTTCTCGAAAACAAAAATGGTTAAATATCAAATTAATTAAATAATTATATCCATCGATAAATGTAAATGTTTATTATCAGAATTGAAAATGTGTTCATTATTGCATATAGTTGATGCCTGATACAACATAATACCGTATAATGCATTGGCTACTGTTTGTGGTTACAGATGTATGAGGTACACGCGTGCTATTCTAAGATTTATTTTCATAAAATACTGTACAATACTAGATGCTGTCAACTGTCAGGTCGTAGAACTGTTCAATAATAGTATTTTCTGATATCGTATTCAAACAGAATCTATTTTAATAAAACGTGTATTTATAAGTAGTGATGGTATGTACTAAACGTACTCGTAAGTTCAACGGAACAGGAAGACATAAAGTGGGTGATTTTCTCCTCTCAAGACGGTATTAATCTCATACGACTTTATCGCTTTACCTAACAATTAGCAACCAGAGATGAAACTTCTCAGCATACCATGGATTAAACGTGCGGGTGCCGGGTTCATGGCATGGCTTTATTTATATGTGTAATATGATTTACAATATTTGTTTATTGAATGGTTTTATTTAGCTCACTCTGTTTGTTTTATTATTTATTCTTTTTTCATTTTTCATTTTTCTTGGGTCAAATTTAGTAATTCAAATTTCACCCTCTTCCTGTCAACCGATTAATCTGATTCTAATTTTGTATTTAATCAGATCTAATTTTGTATACACTTTGGATTTTGGTGACAATACAATTATGTTTATTTATTATCATTATAAATTCAAGATGGCCGCCGCTACAAAATGGCAGATAATTTATGTTTTATCAATCCCATCAATATGGGTATCAAATGAAAGGTCTCAACAAGTAGAATACAATTTACTATGCTAAATTGAAATCTAATATGGCCGCCGCTACCAAATGGCTGATAATAATTTTTTAGAGGAGTTGGACTGCAATAAACTAACGGGCAAGAAACCTTGCAATAATGAAGCACAAATGAATTAAACAGAATGCGTAATAAAAACTAAAAACTAGAAAATAAAAATAGATAAAAAAACTTTATAAGTTAAACGGTTTTACGTGAAACATACATTGCAATGTTTAAGATAAATGTACTAAAAACCAAAAAATAATAAAATAGATACAGTCATGGGAATTATAAACATATGCACAGACTAGACTAAAATAAAAGCGTGGGGCATGGGTACTTCCTAGACAAGATATTAGATAGATAGATATTTCCAGTGTAAGTAGAATAAACACTCTCTGTTTAATCCCTATATTATGGCTCAAAATACAGTACAGTGCTAAACGTTAAGAACCTATCAAAAAACAAGAATACTTAGTAAAAGATACTTTGGGCGTTTCTGTGGGTGTGGAACTGAATTCAAGTGAAAAATTCATAGACATTATTTAGGTTAACTATAGAAAAACTGCTAGTCATCTCCCTAGAAATTGACTTACCAGCGACATCTGTTAGCGGATAGCTAAACTCAAAGCGGTAGTTCAATCGACAAAATCGACCAAGTCGTAGTAGTACCACCACTCGCCACAAGAGGGCACTAATATTAAATATTATCAAAATCAAGAAACTACTATTATATCCTATGTAACATTTATTTTCACCGTAAGTGGTTGTATCCACACATATAACGTTTGTTTCGTATAGTTAACACTTCGTTGTCAAATGTTGTATTCAAAAATTTTCGTAAGTTGTATTCAAAAAAAAAGAAAACGATAAATACAATATATTCTATATAAAGATGTGATGTTATGGTTAACAACACTTTTTTTCATTCAAATATTTTAAGCTAGGTAAACGTTTTGTAACAGAACGTCGTCTTTATATGGAGAAAGTCACAGGTAAAGGTAGTGCATATTAAGTTCTACAAAAATATTGTTGGATTCCTTTTTTAATTACATATTTTGCTTTTATGAATTACACTATATAAACTAGGATAAAACATTTTAGTATGTTTAAGTCTTATTATTTTATAAAGTTACATATTTTTTATATCTGCTTTTTAAGATCTCAAATACAGTAGAGATCTTTTTGTGTAAAAGTTTTGTGTTTCAAGTCTGGTTTGGCATAGTGCCATTCATAATCAATTTATTTATAAGGTTTTATTTGAAAAGCTTTACAACACAGACAACAGTTTGTGTACTAATATGATTGAAAAGTTTAGCGACCACTTACAATTTTAATTTTATCATGTATCATCATCTCTGTTCTCGACTTGTTTGTCATTGTAATAAAATGTGGTGGTTTCATGCGTCATTATCGGAGTCTTGATGTTGCAAATCGTGTTTTAAAGAAGACAGGTAGAAACTACTCCGTGAGAAAGGAAACAAGAAATATGCACAAATTTGGTATATGTATCATGAAGAATGTGGACTACGACCATCATTAGAAAAACCCCCTTTATTATTTCGTCTCAAATATAACAACCAATCCACACGTCTAGAAAAAGATATATGCAGAGATTAAACTGCGAGGCTATTAAAATTAGGAAATATTCTAACCGCAATAAATAAAATGGCTGGAAATTATCTAAACTATGTATCCTCCTATAAAACATGGAAAATGTCTTTAATCACGTCCCGAGAACTTAGGATTCAGTCAAAGTATTCTAAGCTAAATCTAGGGAACAAGTAATGATGATAGACTTGGTCAACAAATTAAATTGACTCTTGATATATCCGTATAACAAGCTTGTATCGACACACTACATACAGACCGTTTACAGTTTTGTATTCGTGTACTCTGGTGGTTGTTGTTGTTACTACCATGTGCAATTATTAATTTTTATTGCATTTCATTCGGTTCCGTACCAATAAACAGGGTGACTGGTGAATTACTATCGATACTTGAGGACGTGATATTTGACGATCATATATGACAAAATAAAAATTAATGTAACATAAATATTAATAAACTTCTAAGTAAAGTTAACCAAAAGTTATGTAATTAATTACGCATCGTGTGAACACCCTACAGATTAGGTATACACACACACACACGCGCGTGTCCGGCGGCGTGGTGTTGTATCAGCACGCCGCCGCACGCGTCCACACTTGGAACACTTGGAACGTGTCCACACTTTATTTATTTATACGGAAATTTGGTCTAAAATTAAGTACCTATTTTTTTTTACATAATTCGAATGAGAATCATGTACCGAGTATTCTCCTTAAATATTGATAGTAATTCACCAGTCACCCTGTATATGCGACATCTATCTGGTTGTCTTGGGTTCATGAGTTGTATGTATTTATAGGATTTATGAGTCTGCGGGTACGAAACTTGCGATGGCTGGAGAAGCGGCGGAGCGGGGCGTGCGGCGCGGGGCGAAAAGACAGCGGTGTCTTGAGAGTGTGCGAAACAAACATCCGCTCACGTAGTGTTGTGATTAACATGAATTCACGTCGAAGAGAACTATTGGAGCCCAGTCTAATGACAGAAATTTTATTACCTAGAGATGATATTTAATTTTCTACACTATTACGAGCTACGTTGTCATTCAAGAAAGTTCTACAATTACACAAGAATGAGTATAGAGACATTCGATAATGTTTTACAGAAAATAAGAAGCAATCTGGCATCAAACATTTTCGGAAATCGTTTAAAATAAACGATATTAACTCTTCATTGTCAATTTCTATATTATTTTTTTGGTTTTCATAAGTAGTCTTATAGAATATAATTCACAGATTTCAGATTGGAAGGTAATTGGGAAATTTTTTAACCCAAAAGGTATTGTAATAAATCCGTATTGTCCAAACATGATTGAATTAGAAGCCTGTTATCAGAGCGTTTTGTTTAGGCCCGATTTTTCAGTCCTTTGATAAGTCCCTAGATAACTAACTGACGTGTAAAAATAACTGGCTGTTTAACGAGGGAGTAAATATTTTCAATTTTTCATACCAAAGATGTTAGCTTTAAGGTTCATTTTAGCATACAAATAAGTAGCTTGTCTTTTAAATTGATTTCATGAATTGAATTGAATTCATGCAGACATTATTTAGGTTAACTATAGAAAAACATCATCTTCCAAGAAATTGACCTACTAGCGACATCTGTTAGCGGATAGCTAACAGATGAAACTCAAAGCGTAGTTCAATCGACCAAATCGACCACGTCATAGTAGTACCACAACTCGCCACAAGAGGGCACTAATATTAAATATTATTTAAATGAAAACACTGTTTACTATTATATTTTTAAGCGAAATGGAAGATATAAAAAACTAGTTAAAAGTTATTAAGTACTAATACTAGAATTATTACTAACAGTAATAGAAATATTAACAAATAGCGATAAATAATATACTCGTACTTAGGGAGCGTTCAAGTATTACGTAACGCAATTTTCGAAGATTTCTGACCCCCCTTCACCCCTCGAATAAATAGAGTTATAAAAAGTAACAGGACTTTCTTTTATATACATATATAAATGACTTAGATTAAAACGTAAGAAATAAATTTGGCGTTAATTTCCATTTTCAATAATAAGTTTCATTGTAGAGTTGTTTTTCTCCTTGCGAAGGTCAAAATAAAGATGATTCATATTGAACATAATTTAATTATAATTTATTCAATAATACAAGTTTAGGAATATAGTCTTATGGTACATACATCACAATGATACAGTCAAAAAATATAAAAATGACTATACATAGTACAACCTCAGTGAAGCACCGTTTAAATAAAATATTATAAATTAGGTAAAAATGTTCTCCATTTCTTAAAATAACTTAGAGTACAGTTTTTTTTTTTTTGTAATTTTTTTATACAAATTTTCAGTCCCACGTAGGTCTTGTTTTTTTGCTAAGCATAGTGTCTTCCGGTGATATGTGTATCGGATTTGTAAAATCAATTTCTATATTCTCTGGTATCGTTTGAAAGTATGCGCTCCCTCTTGTGTTATCTGAAAAGTGTTTTTATTTATTAGATATTTATTGACCATTACAGTTCTTATATTTGTTTCTATAGAAAAAAGATAAAATTGACATTTTGAAAAGGCTGAGGGATAAAAATTTTTCAAATTATTGGAGTAAAAAAGGACTGCATGAATTTTATGCAAGCCTTGGAAATACCTCCCTTAATTTCAAAATAACAAAGTTATTCATTTAATAATTATCTATTTTGTTATTAATTTTTGAATTTCCCCCCATTTTTGTCAGCCCGCTATATTTAGTTCACAAGACGTCACTAAAATGTTAAACCAAATCTTTGTAATAGTTACATAAAAGACCAATAAAAGAATCATTTACGAATTTCACAAAAATCTTCTAAATTTTGTATATTTTAATGATCCTATTAAGAAGTGCCCATTCATTTAAAGGTATAGCAAAATGCATAATAAAACCAAATAAATACGTTAGAGTTCCTATTTTGTAATTGATACTGTTCTAAGACTTATTCATATTACTGTAAAAGTTCAAAGTTTGTCGGACGATGTAAACCTGTAATACTCGTATTAATAGTCAATGTTATATAGTTACCAGTTAAGTTGAGCCTAGCTATGATATCCTCCAGGTGTTGTTGTGTAGGGTCGTGCTGACTGTGAGCCGATCACGATAAAGACTGCCACGATGACGGACGGAGCCGCGCTTCAAGAGAGGCAGAGTGAACACCGTCTCGGATGAAGGAGTTAGATCCGAACCGAATTCCTATAGAACATATATTAATATAAATATACAGCTTTTTTAAGATATGGCTGCATTTGCACTGTAGTTGTGGAATATTATGCCAATATCATACGAAGTTATCACACAGTGTGTGTACGATATACAATAATTATATGGATTGAATTTAAAATGTTATTAAAACTCTGAAGTCGTGATCTAGCCGAAGATGGACTGCACTGAGTTAGGATTTACATTGAAAGGATCACTTGGTAGGAAAATATATTTTTTTGCGTATAATTTGTAATGTTTGTAGTTTTCATGTCTCTTTTATAAGAAATGTTAATATTTGAAAGTTTTAGTCGTATATCTCTTTTTAGACAACTTTTTTTTATACATTTTACTATAATGTGCCTTACCGTTCAGAAACACGAATGCTTATAATGAAATGGCTTAGAAGGGAATTTATGATTTTATGATGATTTTGCCTCCATATTTTTTATAACATTGCAAATAAAATTTTCTTTATATCTCTTATAATTTGAACACAATTTATGCCTATAATTTTATAACATAATAATATATAACACAATTTAAGTCAGTGGTGGCTCAGTGGTTAAAGGGCCCGCCTCTCGTTGCCGAGGGCGCGAGTTCGATCCTGGCCCGGGCAAGTACCAATGTGATTTTTCCGAATCATATGTACTTTCTAAGAATATTTAGACATCACTGATTAATGTTGATTCCCAAAAAGAGGGTTGATGTCAGGCAGGCGGCCGGTCGTAAAAACAAATAGCCAAAACCATTCACAACATGTTAGGCAGACCCTGGCTATAGCTGGGAAAAATTGCCAGGTAGAAGAATAATATATAACACAATTTATTGACAACCCCATTTTGACAGGTTACACCTAGTAAATTGAAAAAAAAGCTTTATGTGTGCCAAATGTATGCAACCAAGGATATATAAAATTTGGTCGCCATACCTTACAAGTGACGTATCGAGGGATATATACGATCAAAGTATAAAGTGGTGCATCGTAGCAAACGTGCCGTATTAAACGCTATAGTTTCCATTTGGTCGTCTTATAACAAGAACGAATAATTTGGTAGTCGGTCATTTGACATGACGTTTAATAATGCGTTGTTAATTTGTCATCTTGGGACGTAAACATTTTATCAAACATTTATAATTTTGTAGGTTGGTTAGTAAATGCTGTGTTTAGATTAAACAAACATTGATTGGTGAAACTGGGTCTTAGAGTATTCTTATTATCTTTTGAATTAACAACTTTAATGATTAAATATTTGTCGAACATATCAATAAATATTACCTTTGGTGAAGCTTGTCTCCCAACCCACACATAGATGGAGCCACTGACTGTGTCAAGAGTATAGGTGTCCTGAAAATATTATTAAGTAATTAGACATCAGTCGAGATTTTAAACGTTAAACATTCTACGCTCCTGGAGAGGGAATAGAAATAGACGGATCGAGAGTAAATGAGTGGGTCAATTATTAATCCTAAGCAATGTTTATAAAGTTTTTCTTAAAACAATATAAATTCACTAACAATTTGTTTCTACGCATTCCTGCTTCGAGCTTTGATTCCGACATTACGAAGTTTCACTTTTTCCACTTAGATGGACTCCACGCTCTATTTTTTTCACTTCATTTTTGTATACATCGAGATTGTCGACAAGGGAGCGTTCAAGTATTACGATATTCAATTTTTGCACATTTTTGACCCCTCTTCCCCCCTTCCATCGTTTTTCTGTACCCCCCTCTGCCCTTTTCTAAACGTTACGTAACAGTCAAGTGATCAATGTCATCCTACAGTCGTAAAAAACGATGTTATAGTTTGGTATAGTTTTAATCTACCAAATGAAACAAGATCATTGATATAAATGTCTTTGAAGAAATCACAGTATGAACTCTAGGAATATTGAGCACTGAACCAATATTAAATGACGTACAATGCAATCTAGGTATTCCCCGTAAAATACAAACTAAGAGGTTTGCAAACTTGCGAGAACAAATTAAAAATGTGTACTTAATGTAACGTATATGAAAAGGGTTGGCTGTTTGGGGATTTCAATTAATTATTTTATTTAGAACGAATGCTACGTATAACGTAACCTCTTGTAAGAGAGAGAGACCTCCCGCCCCTGTTTTACGTAATACTTGAACGCTCCCTAATCAACTAAGTTTTAATTTAATACTATATATAACTTACTTGGTGTTTCCACTGGTCCGACAGGTAGGGACCAGTGAGAGGTGTTGTTTTAAATTTGCCAGAACTATCTGACACCTCCGATAAAACAACTGAACGCTCTTCATTTTTCTCGAATGTCTGAAAATATTTTCAAATTTTTTAAAAACCACTACGTAATATACAATCATATACATAATGTAATAGTTATCAGTTTATTATAAAATAATTAAATAAAGCAAACATTTTATTTTAGGAGAAAAGAAAAAACAAACGCCTTATAATTTTTTAAGCGTATAACGACGATAACTGCTATTGCTATTAAAATCTATCAGACACTTCCAAAATAATAATATCCCTACTAATATTAAAAATGCGAAAGTAACTCTGTCTGTCTGTTAGGCTTTCACGCCTTAACCATTGAACTGATTTTAATGAAATTTGGTACAGAGATAGAGTTGACCTTGAGAAAGAACGTAGGACAGTTTTTATCCCAGACTTTTGAAAGGCTCTGTTGGAAACGCAATATAACAGAGTTCCACGCGGGCGAAGCTATAGGCGGAAAGCTAGTTACTTGTATAATGTATAATATACCTTGCTCATATGTATTTGATTTAGTTGTAATATGCAGTTCTATTACCTGATCATCTCCACCCACAGTTTCATCAGGAACCAGATTTTTAGATCCAGAACCCAGTGTGGTAAAGAATTTGTCAACATCTACGTCACTTGAATATTGATCTGAAAGGTAAGAGTAAATTTTATTTAATTTACATAAGTGTTTTTTGTTTATTAGAAGTTATGGGACGGAATCATAGTTTTATGGGAACATTTTTTTATGCTATGTCTTCATTCGCACTGGAATCGTTGAATATTTACCAATGACAACGTTTTTATTTGTTGGACCAATTATAATCTTGATTACTGTGTGGAAACATGACGGAGTTTGTCGAATGGAACAAAGGTGTTTATATTATTACTAGAAGACCTGGCGAACTTCGTATCGCCCTATAATCAAGAAATATCTATTACGTGAAAAATGATTAAATTACTAAAATAGCTATTAAAAAATAAGAGTTGATCGTAGAAGGGTGAAAATTTAGGATTGTATGTATTTTTGTACGTTGTATCATAAAAAAATAGTAATTAAAAATTTTGTTTAAAAAATATAAAAAAAAAATTTAGGGGTGGACTACCCCTAACATTTAGGGGGATGAAAAATAGATGTTGGCCGATTCTCATAGCTACCGAATAAGCACAAAAAATTTCATCAAAATCGGTCAGGTTGTTTCGGAGGAGTATGGGCACGAAAACTGTGACACGAGAATTTTACATATTAGATTATTTTAAAGAAGACTCAAGTCATAATCTTTTCGACACTTTGTATGATATAGTTGAAATAGATCTTGACCTAGGTAACATTTTCAAGCTACATATTAAATTAACAGTGTTTTATTAATAAATCTTGTTTAGAGATTTTTAAACATTGTTATTGATAGTATATTTACGATGTATGTGTGTTTGTCATCATAGCTATGTAACAGATCAACCGATTTCGATGTGGTTTTTGTCATTTTGAAGCCTTTTTTTGGTTAACCTCGGTTTAGTTGTGCAATGTATAATGTAGATTGTAGATGTAGAATAGATTGTAGAATAGTAACATAGAATGTAGATTATCTTTACCAAGTGATGTAAAACATTTTTGACGTATGATTAGTTCATTAAGTCATTCGTGACAGTGTCATTGTGAAATGATAAATTAGGTCTCTATGTTTATTTTTTGTTGTTTTATAATACTTACTCTGACCACTATTTAATATATGGTATATATATATATATATATATATATATACATATATATACCCTATATGTACATACCGATACATATATTAAAGCGATGACGTTTGGTTTGTTCACTTCTACGAGGGAAAGTATTTGTTGACGCGACTTGTGTGTTTGTAAAATGAATTCAACTTATTTAAGGTGTTTTGGTTTAAGATAATTAGGTAGTTTGTTCTAGTTGAAGTTTGATTTATAATTTTATAATACTGGCTTTATAAGACATCTATATCTTTTAATTCTTTTGTACTGCTGCAATAATAACCTTCTTCTCTCACCTGTCTAACTCTTATGTTCTTCTTTCCTTGGACCTGGAACAGTTGTTTCTGGGCTCCAGGGTTAGTGATCACGTGCTTAAACCCAGAGTCGTGACCTCCGTCCAGATAACGAACAGCTGGAAGGTCAAGGGCAAGGTCAGGTTAAAAAACACTAACAATTGGTCATAATTTCGCAAGTATTCAAGCTAGGAATGGTATATAGCTGGTATATATTTTTCGGTGCCATTTTCAGCTTGTAGCCAGAGTTTTTCTTATACATAATGTTCATAATTTCAATAATCGTGAACTTATTGATATTGGGAAGCCGTTTTTTGTATAAATCATGTATTTTGAAATATATATTTATATTATTTTGTATATTGTATTTTGAAATATTTATATATATTTAATCATGTGTAATAGGCAATCTTGGCTTCGATTGAACTTTTCTGACATAAAAATCCGTTTAACATAAACCGTATAAAGATATATATTTTAATTAATTTCATTGTTGTTAGTACTATTTAAACCAAAAACCGTACATTGTTTAGTTGCCTCAATATCTCACTAGATGAAGTTACTGTCTATGCAACTATCTGTCATTACATTTGTCCTCTTCGCTGTGTTTTCATTTTAACTAAATCACATTTTATTTAATAAATCCTATATTATTGCCTAATAAAATTAATAGTTCGCTGTTCTTTCATTTTAAGACATTAATTAACATATAGGTATATAATGTTCAAATAAAACTAATATTTTTGTTATACTTCGCGTATTTTATTATTTTAACTACATACTATAGACGTTTCGGTTACTTTGCAACAACCGTGAACATTAGGACGAGATGAGAATTGAATGAGAATAATAATAATAAAATACGCGTAGTAATCCGAAAATATTAGTTCCATTTAAATGAATACTCAAAAGTCTTAAATCTGAAATATATCATCATCATCAGCCTATCAGAGCCCACTTCTGAGTAAAGGCCTCTTCTCATATGGAGACAGAGTATTAATCACCATTCACCACACTTTCCTCACGATGTTTTCTTTCATCAGTCAGTGATGTCTAAATACTCTTAGAAAGTACATATGACTCGGGACATCACATTGGTAATTGCCAGGTTTCGAACCCGCGCTCTCGTGCATGAGATGAGGGCATTAACCTCTAGGCCACCACGACTTTCATGTTATATAGTAATCATCTCTATAACTAACTGACCTCCATTCTTAAAGTATCCCAGGAACTGTTGGCTCTCATAACCCATGGACTCTCTGTGTTGTATAGCTTTACCGTTGAATTTATCATCAGGACCGACAGAGAGTATAGCGGCTGCACCAGACTCATCTTGAGACGACTGGCTGCCGATCCAGTAATGGATATCAAAGGATAGATTCTTCTTTTTATCTGATGTAGTCTGAAATATATATACATGTATTATATATATAAAAAAAAAAAGTCGTGTTAGTTACACTATTTATAACTCAATAACATATACGTATATGGATGAACATTGGTGGAGAGATAGATTAGAACATAGAAAGGACATAGGATATTTAATATTGTTCGATCGAAAAAAAATACTTAATAAATTCCACTATCTGGTTATTGACGGACTCTAGAGCGGAATAGAGTTCCTCCGGTCAGCTATACATATGTATATTACTAATGAAGACATTAACACGGACGAAGTCCCGGCGAAAACTAGTATATATTATAGAAGATTACTTTAAAGATAATACATGAATCTCCTTTGTAGAATTTTTCATGTTCTGAGTCTGGTACGGCGACTGGGTCGAAGTTCTGAAATCAAAGAATATTATATATTACTAGCTGACCTTGCAAACATTGTTATGCCATATAAAAAAATATAGGTTGGTGATAAAAAAGTAAAAATTTTGGTTGTTTGTACTTTTTATAGCTACATTAAAAAATAAAAATAATAAAATTCGTCGAAAGTAAAAAAAATCAAGGATGAATAACCCTTATGACTTAGAGGTATGAAAAATAGATATTGGCCGATTCTCAGAGCTATTCAATATGCTCTCAAAATTAGTATCTCATATTGGACTTTAAAGAATAAGTAATACAAAATATCCAAACTTTAATTTCTTATATATTATATTGGAATAAAGTATCTTACCTAGTTTTTACATGAGAGGCTACTTAGAACCGAAAGTTCTATGCTTTAGAAAATAAGTTGTGTCTTATCGCTCTGGGATCTTACTCTATTATATAGAAATGAATTTTTAGTTCGAATTATCAAGTGCATAAAAATGTATAGATTTAGTGCAAAATATAAAGAGATTTTGAAAGGAACTCGTGATGACCTTGAATTATAAAGAAGTTCAAATTATCACAGTTTGGAACTGTATATATGTTTGTATTACACATAAACATTCGCTTATATATATTACATATAGATGGAGCAAAACAAGTTTTACTTCAGCCGTGAGGTCTTAAACACATTGTTTTTAATTTGTTTTTAATAAATTAGTATTTGTATTACATGAAAATGCTGGCCGATAATTATAAAAGCTAAATGCTAATACTACATTAAATAGAATTTTTGAGTGTACAAACCATAGAATGATAACTATACAAAGGAGATCATTCTTTTTGG
This sequence comes from Danaus chrysippus, assembly GCA_916720795.1. Classification (NCBI taxonomy): domain Eukaryota; kingdom Metazoa; phylum Arthropoda; class Insecta; order Lepidoptera; family Nymphalidae; genus Danaus; species Danaus chrysippus. The sequence continues at coordinate 515,732 of CAKASE010000080.1, read as the reverse complement.
GCCTTTTTTAAAAGTGCCGGCCAACAAAAAAAAATGGTACATATTTGTAGAACTAACCATTTGGAACAATAGTTAATATGGCGCAAAAGTTGTAGGATCCAAGATATAGAAGTTATACAAGTTTCAAGATTCATCATTTTGGTACTTTATTTTTTTCTGAAAGTGCCAGGAAACATAAAATAATGATTGATATTGCTAGAGTTAAGCTTCTCAAGCAAATCATAGCCATAATCTGTTAGAAACCTGTCGTTTTTATGTAATACTAGCGAACCCGACAGACGTTGTTCCGCCGAGTATCTGAACGCATGCAACACATTTCTTGATGATTTTATTATTTGTCTAACCTAATATGTATATCGGGGTGCCATTTTTATATATTAAAAAAATGGGCCTAGAAGCACTTTTAACTGATTTTGTACCATTTCGGGTCGGATTTGATCATATGACGCGAGAGCAAGTGGCGCAGAGGAACCTCATAGTGCCAGAGCGATAATTTGGTAATCCTAATAGTCCGATTGAAGAAAGAAAGGCCATCTCTATACTTGATGGCACTTACATATATTTACGGCACTAATTTCTTTTTTCAAAGAAAATCTTATAGCAACCATAACTTTCGAAATCTTTTAAAGCCTTTTTTAAATATGTATTTGTTGCAATGGAACCATAATAGCGGTAGATGGCCCATCGTTGCAACAACCTCCGATGCCCAGATTTTAAATGATGCACTGAATAATATATTTCACTGGTTTTACCGGCCTGGTGACATTTTTATATTAGACCGTGGTTTTAGAGATGCTATAGAAAATCTGGAGTCATGCGGTTATGTACATGCTCTGCGCCACTTGCTCTCGCGTCATATGATCAAATCCGACATGAAATGGTACAAAATCAGTTAAAAGTGCTTCTAGGCCCATTTTTTTAATATATAAAAATGGCACCCCGATATACATATTAGGTTAGACAAATAATAAAATCATCAAGAAATGTGTTGCATGCGTTCAGATACTCGGCGGAACAACGTCTGTCGGGTTCGCTAGTATTACATAAAAACGACAGGTTTCTAACAGATTATGGCTATGATTTGCTTGAGAAGCTTAACTCTAGCAATATCAATCATTATTTTATGTTTCCTGGCACTTTCAGAAAAAAATAAAGTACCAAAATGATGAATCTTGAAACTTGTATAACTTCTATATCTTGGATCCTACAACTTTTGCGCCATATTAACTATGGTTCCAAATGGTTAGTTCTACAAATATGTACCATTTTTTTTTTGTTGGCCGGCACTTTCAAAAAAGGCCCAAAAAGAATGATCTCCTTTGCCTTTTTAACATCGATTATGCGAATTTACGAAAAAAAAAATGAGACTAATTTTGAATTCACATAATAATTACCGTATAAAAATCTTAAGACTTTTAAACAATATTCGGGGGCTAATGTACAAATATAAATTACTATAGATACTTCGCAAATTACGTCAATTTATATTTAGAACGTTGTAGTTCCTCTGTAACCAATGTAATTTAAAACAATTATCATGTAAAAAAATGACCAAAAATGCCGTTACAAGAACGACAACAAATTGCTAACGAAATTAGTATATTCATTTTGTCAGTACATAATTTGTTTTCGTTGATGTAGTCACGAAATAATATGTTCAAAACAATAAATACAAACAAGTGGGCTGTATGTAATTTAAATTGAGTAAACAAAAGAATGTATTTGATAACGGCAGACACTTAAAAGAAAACATAAGATTTATAAGATACTTTGTAGGCTTTCTTTTAATAATAAAGATATTCGTATTTGGAAAATACAAAACACTCACTGGGTAGCTCTTCTTTTAGAAAAACTTTCACAAAACGCACAAAAAGATCTAACCGCGGCTAGTTGATACGATCATACGAATTAGTGATGAAATTGTCACTTCGCTAGAACTTCCATACTTTATAATTTATATCTAAAAAACACTGCGCGCTATACCACTATTATTAATTAACTCATTTAACATACATTAACAATTACATACTTAAATAGCGTACACATTTTGAGTTGTTGCGAAAACAAAAGCAAGGTAATTTTGTCAATGCCAGTAAGTAAAGTAGTAAGTAGTAATATAACGACACCTAGTGAGTAATCCTATTTAAATTTGGGTGTACAAAAAAGGTTAGCAATACGTATAAGATGCATGTTGAAAAGAGATGGGTAAAGGAAGTTATCATCAATTTGAAGTCGAATAATATTTTTTATTTTTTTACGTTTAAACTGTAATGCATATTATTTATTTTAAAACCATAATTTTAAGGGATCTTTAAACTGCTTTAATTTTTCACAACTAGTTACAGCGCTTTATGTAGGTAATAATAATATTTGGGTGTTCAACGTAATATTGACAAAGTTATGTCATAAGGTGTCTACTTTGCATTCAATATTTTCATTCTCTATGTTCATACTTTTTAAGAAAAAATAATATAATAGTATTGACAATTATCCTCTACGAATTTAAAGCGTCTAAAAAAATAAAGTTAAATTAATTACTAATTGATAGGAAATTATTATATGTAGTTATAAATCTAAGGTTATCTGTGCAATATATGTTTTTTTTCTTATTTTTAATTTTAGTCTTTCGGTCGGTTTATTTTAATATTTTTTTTGTGGATAAAAATGAATAATGGCTCTTGATAATACCTCAGGACCGCTTCAAAAACTAAAACTGCACCAGTTTGCGATGCTACTGCCAATTTGGTTCCATCTCCACTCCAGGCTAAAGATCGCGCAGCATACAAATTAGATATATTTAACGTGGATAATTCCATACTTCCGGATTCCTTTATTTCACCGATCAAACAACCATCAAATACACCGAATGCTATTGTCTAAAACAAAGGTCTTCGTCACTTGTAGGTCCCAAAAACATTATACTGAATTGTTTTTATTTTGATTAATGATTATGATTATAATAACTGACCTGACCAGAAGGTCTAAGAGCATCTGATATGATATCCCTTCTATCAGGAGGTAATGTTGGTTCTAAACTTCGCACTTGTGCTCCTCTCTGAGCCAAATATCTATATTTTTGAATCTATAGTCAAGTTTGTTTAAGCTCCGAATGTATTACTATTACCTTTGTAACATCTACATTCTTGATTCTATAGTGTCCAAGCTTTGAATGATAAACGACTTCCTATCCAATTTTAAAACTATCTTTTTTTTTTTTAAATTTAAAACTGCAATTTTAAAATTAGGCAAGCGAGGCCTTAGGTCGTACGCTGGTAGTGATGCTGTGGCAGCGATGCGGAGGATTTGAACACAAGCTCGCCCTGGGAGGAGCGTCTATATGTTATGTATGTGTCTATATGTAAAAGGTTGACGTGTACCTATAATGTTTTAAGTCATTTTGTTATAATGATTCACTAATTCTTATGTGTTCTACTTTATATTGTTTCTATTTAAGTAAAGAATGTATTTTATTATAAGGGAGCCGTCGCCGGAGCGCCACGAGTACTAGCACTCCACGCCGGCTCAACACAGCAAGTCCTGATATTACAAGGCCTAGTTATATTATTGACGTTCTGATGATGCATGACCTGTACAAGACCGTCTCCATGCTACGCCCCATAACGATGGTACAAAGACTATTCGTTTCTTATTGTGCTCATCTAATGTGTATTGAATGTCGATACTTTACGTATTATAAATGAAAATTATTTTAGAAATATTATATAATCGATGCAGTTACAATAATTAACCGATTTTATTAAAATGTTATTGCTTAAATATATATTTGCTTTCAACAGAGTTTATAGAATTATATGAGGAACTACTAATTGACGTTCTGCTCGTATATGGCCTATCTATTCGCATTTTCAAAATATTAGAAAAAAAGTAGTTTAACATATCCATATATATGTATAAAATATATTTATATTAACAAATAGTTTAATCAATTCTTTGATGGTGAATAATGTAACTAGATAATTAAGAAATGTATTTGTGGATTTTATGTGTTTTTCTTGTATAGGAATAATTTCTTTTGTTCGATTAATAGGATCGAGTAACAGTCCCCATAAAGCAGATAACATTTTATGTATTTAATGTATTACTTATTTTATCACTTGATTAATTTGTATTATGTTGTCGTTCGCAACGTTATAGAGTTTTCCTATCAAATCTGATTGTGTAAAGAAATACAAAAGAATCAGAATGGAAGGCAACTAAAATATATTCAATATTTTAAAATATTTTATAATATCGATGTTATTTTATCATAATTACTTCATCTGCTTGAAATTAAAGATGTATGTACTTATTGTGAGCCGTTACTGAACTCACAATCTCTTTTATTACTTTAGTTTATTTGTATTAAATGTTTTGCTTATATACTTAGTGATATGTATAACGAGATAAAGCAGAAAAGTTTTTTTCAGAAAGACTCCAAAAGTGCGTACTCAGACGGTAAATAAATATTGTTTCGTAAAAAAAATAATCAACTTGCCATCTGTTCCGTGACAAAATTAAGTAAGTTGAAATGGGCTACGTTTTCTCAATAACTTTACAAACAAAGGAAACGCGATAACAGTGTCATTTTTAAAGAAATGTTTAATCCCAGTAGCCTTTATATCTTAAACAAGTAACATTTTCAATACTAGAAAAATATAATATAACCATTTAATTTATTACTAATAAGTGAAGTAAAATAACATCATATACCTAATATGTGGATAAGCGTTAAATTTTTATTATTTGAAATACCTGTCTTTAATACTGTGGTACTACTTTATATATCCGTCATCTTAAAACCCCAATTTAACACTTTGCCTTATACGATTTGTAGCTTTCTTAAGAAACACTAGTATGTAAGTGCGTCTAGGTACTATTCTTCCAAGGTTGTGCTTTAGTGAATTTTCCCTATAGCTATCTACCGACATTGTTATTTCTTTTTATCGAAATAGTTATATATCTTTACACACTGTAAATACTGTTGTTTTTTCAAAAATTTTCTACGCACAACTGTTTCGTGATAGTATTAAAATCTTTTATAAAGTAGTACATATAATATACGTTTCTAACATATATTTAAATGCTTAATATTCAGAATATAAGTTCATTGTATAGGGCAATACCGATTGCTTTAACCTCTTAAACATTTATGATCCCTGTTAACTCAGACCCTACGAATCACAGTAGGAGAAATATTCATCAAAAAGTTTTATTAGCTAAAATTCAACCCATACTTAATCGTGAATAATGTATTATATTACTTTCTTCGGACAAAAATGTAATATACTGTCCACATACGACGATATACACTTATCTGATCCGATACAGTACGATTTTCCTTTAAAATTGAACAGTGTATTAGAAATAAGCATAAGTACACTGTAATTTGCCTAATTACCAATTTTTAAGATCCTTTGTTTGTACTAAAATAATTTGTACCTAATTTAAATTAACTTCCATATATTGTTTCTTTGTATGTAATTGTAATAAAGACATTCGCAACTTCATTGCTACTTAAAAACAAAATAACATTGCCCTGCATTATCATCGTCGAATACCAATAGTTACAATTATAAGTATAATCGAGTTGATCCCTTCAATATATTTTTACTACATTAATCAGTTTTATTATAGCTTTCTCTTTCTTATTTTAATTCTTGATTAAAGAAAGAAATACTTTATTATGATATACCTCGTGAGTGTTAATAGAATTTTCAGATATATTATTATTGTGAATCATTATGTACGGCTCCTCGTAGCCGTTTTAAATATACATATATTAATATTGATTCTATACATATATTTTAATTGGTGTTAGATACAAATTACATATCGTCGGAATTAGGGAGCGTTCAAGTATTACGTAACGCAATTTTTGAGGATTTTTGACCCCCCTTCACACCCTCGTAACGCACAGTAACGTTTTTCTGAAGCCCCCCCCCCCCACCTCCCCCGAAATAGCGTTACGTAATACTTGAACGCTCCCAAAGCAGACTGAAGGAAGTTATAGAGAAATATCTACGGAATAATGATTATAGTCTTGGTGGAACAGAAATTTATGCATCTGAAGAATTTATTGAGAGCCTTAATGTCAGTTGTAAGTGAACACTCTCAAGTCAGTTAATTGTAAATACAGAAAATTTACAACAAACACTACTTTGGCTGTCTTATTACTCAGTGGCGTGTATTAGGATATATGTTCTATAATTATACAATGTTTATTAAATATATTATTTGTATTTAAATATATATCTTGTCATTTACAGTTTAAATAATCGAATAGTGTGGATTTGACTTACAAAAGTGTTGCGTCGTCAATTATTTGTCAAAAGAATGTCTAATATACTATTATTATATAATTATATTGGAGTCAGCTTTGTTTAAAAACTGTTAAAACTTTAAAAAGATATATTTTTATTGTATTTAGATTATTATCTGATTATAACTAAGGAATTATTATTAAAAAGTAAGAATAAGACTTAGGTACAAAAGCGGTAACATGTCAAATATGTGTTTAATATACTGTTAAATTGTAACCCGCTTTCAAAATATAATTTACTAAAATATTTTCTATAATTTAAGAGTTATGTTTTCAATATGTATAAGACTTTTTTTTGTAATATATACTAATATTTTAATACATTTTGTAACACGTGCATACCATAGATGCAAATAAGCACTGCATATCCTACGCATATAACAACTAAACCTATATTTTTAAATTCTTACATACATATTTTTAATCATACATTACGAATTACAAATATTAACAGATATTTAAAACGATATTTGATTTATGATTTGTTAATAAGTGCCATCTATCTCCATTCGTTCGTTAATTGTCAAATGATACGGGACGCTCTGATTGGTCGGTAAACTGTTCATGTATTTTTTCGCCATTTTGTTGTTTTTGAATATTGTTATTGGTCTTTCTAAGCAGTAAGCGCAAGTGAAGTAAGTTTTAATTAGTAAACAGTGGATTAATTTATTAACGAATTGTGTAAAATTATAGCTGTGAGCTCTGTGCTGGTGATATGTGTTTATTGAAATTAGTTACGAGTAGATTTTCATTATTATCATTTGGTAATAAAATTAAAATAAGTTTAAAGTCAAGGTGTGTGACCAGTTGAGATTGAACTAGAAGAAAGGTACTGTTATTCGTTTTAAAAAAAAGTATTATGATAGTTTTTATTAGTTAGCAGTTTGTGTACACACAAATAAGTTATTTTGTTTGCCTTGTTTTTTATTTTCAAAAGGTAACAATAAGAATATTTGTTATTATTTTTGATATTACTATTTAAATAACTTTTATAAAGCTGTGGTGAACAGATCGTAATCGTTTTAAGGTACTTTCGCGGCTCAGAGGTAGTTGAGAGATTCATAAAGTATAATATAGATGTTCGTTCTGATCGCACTGCTGTACCTAACATTTTGCGCGAAAATTATCAAAGTTTAAATGAAATTAATATTTTTTGATTACTTCTCGTATTTTATCGTGCACGCCACTGTTACTTATATTCTATAAAAATCTAAGAAACATTTGAATTTTTTCAGATTTCGACGAATGCACGAGTAGTCAGTTCAATGACTGATCCGAACACTCACGCTGTTTCAACCTTCGTGGAACTTACACTTGTAGTTGTTTAGAAGGTTTTACAGACCTTAGCGTCAACACTCTATACCCTGGAAGGATATGTTCTTGTAAGTCGATTTCATCTGTTACTCTGTCGCACGAAATATATGAGGTATTTTAGACATCAAAACATAACCCTTATACATGGTGACTGGTGAATTACTATCAATATTTAAGGAGCATACTCGGTACACGATTCTCATTCGAAATATGTAAACAAAATAGGTACTTAATTTTTGACCAAATTTCCGTATAAATAAATAAAGTGTGGATACATTCCAAGTGTTCCAAGTGTGGACGCGTGCGGCGGCGTGCTGATACAACACCACGCCGCCGACGTGTGTGTGTGTGTGTGTGTGTGTCTATATACCTAATCTGTAGGGTGTTCACACGATTGAGGACCCGGGATGGCAGACACGGGGAGTCTGCCATCCCGCTACAACAAGGTCCTCGAGTCGGATGACGTGTCGTACCATCCTGGCACGTCTCTGGATGACTCTGCGAACCCATACTACTTTGGGTTCGTGACCGGTAAGCCATACCGGGAGGCCGCGGGCTGGGCGAAAGCGTTACCGCGGCCTCTTTCCACCTTATGTGGCGAGGAGTAATTCCGCTGGTTTTTTAGTGGGTAAACTGGGTACTTAAACCTAGGAGTCCCACATAACCACATCTGCCGACCCCGGGTAGAGTGGTATGCGTAAAGCATTTTTCCAGCGACAACAAAAAAAAAAAAAAAGGGTGTTCACACGATGCGTAATTAATTACACAACTTTTGGTTAACTTTACTTAGAAGTTTATTAATATTTATGTTATATTAATTTTTATTTTGTCATATATGATCGTCAAATATCACGTCATCAAGTATCGATAGTAATTCACCAGTCAGCCTGTATATACATAGGTTATTTATAAACATGTACGTACATCCTAAAAGATATATGTAAAACATTAAAAAAGTTAATTAATATATGTATTGTATAATATTCAATTTATGTTTATTTTAAAAACTTAATGTTACACGCAGCTGAGGAAAATGAAAAGAAAATATGTGAGTAGTATAGTGCAGAATAACTTTAGAAAATTATTACACATACTTGACCTGGCCAAAAATATTGTTATATTTTAAATTTGGAGTCTGTCATCTTTTTCCCACCAATTTATGTAAAATATTTTTTAATATTAAAATAAGGATATACAGAATACTGAATGACTGTTAGTTTTATATAAAGTAGCCATGTAATCAAATACATTTTGTTAAAATCTAACTTCTAATAAGGAAGAACATATAAATGTATATATTTATGTCTGACCAAGATTTATATATTCGTTGCAGCGGAGGGGGAAGTTCTCCGGAGTATTGGCGATATGGGAGCAGTCATGACCTCCATCACACTCGGACCTGGAGCATTAAATGTAAATGTAAATGTAAAAACTGAGATTTACAATTATTTAGTCGATTTATATATAGGAATGTATGTTGTTATTTAGAAAAAATATGTTTTTAAGTGTTGAGTATACTATAAAGGATAAATCAAGACTCAGTATTTGCAATCGAAATAATCAAAATGTGTGTTCTATTAGCAGGTGGTGGGCGGAGGGGCCCGTCAGCCTTGGCCCTGGCCCGGAAACATCCACTAGTGATGGAGACCAAGCTGAAGATTATAGAAATACTGCAGGTACGATACTGATAACAGTTCTGGAGATGTTACAACAACAGACACACATACTCAAAGCAAACGCACTCTTAGCTATTTATTTATTTTCTTTGAAAAACAAAGTTAACTATGCAATTTACAGTAAACGTTGACGTCCACACTAGGCTAGGCCTGTGTCGTGGAAAGTTATACTCTAATTCTTAATTATATTTATATAGATACTGATCTAAATGTTTGAATGAAACTAACTTTTTTTATGATAAAATCAAAACGAAAATATTGGTTTAATTAAATGAATATTCACGAAAGTCTTAGATCTCAGTATGATTAAAAGGTTCTTCAAAAATTTGTATTGTACTTCTTATTCTTATTATATACTTATATTCGTATACTTATTTGTATTCTAAACTAACAATTCTTGGAAAGTATACAGTACTGTTTTACAAGTTTAAGAAAAACGTTTCTTCAGCTTGATACTACTATTATACTGACCAAAATAATACATTACTATGAAAGTGACTCAATATATACAAGAAATATTCTCCACAGTTTATCCTGGACGTTCGTTTGGACTACCGCATCAGCTGCCTGCTGTCGATCTTCAAGAAGGCCTTCGAGACCTCCTCGCCGGACGCTCTCGGTCGAGTGGACGTGGAGGCCATAGGACTACAGGCCGAGGGGATCTTCAGCTGTCGGTATGACACACACACACACACACATACATACATACATACCAACACCGACTAGGCGAGATACAAATACAAAGTATAAGAAAGTCATTCAACTTAAATTTTTACTCGAACATTTATAAATTTAATCACATACATGTGTGATTTTATTCGGTTCAGTATCATTATATTAAAATGTTTATAAAATTTATCTCGTTTCGTTGGCAATGTTCACACGTGGTGTTATATTGTATTGTATAATTTCATGTAGATGTCGGTTGTACTATTGTAACTAATCGGTGGCGGGTTGATAGTAACATGCGGTCTGTAGAATTTTTTTTTCATCCATTTCTTATTAGTACTACTTTTATGAGTATTTATTACGAACACTTCTTGCTTCTATTAAACAATTACAAATTAATCAGTAAATTTCTTTCTATTAGATTCATTTGAAAACATCAAATTTTTACTATTTTTCTTTTTCACACTAGATAAATTACCATTAGCTCTAAATTATCTTTCATCGGTTTATCTATAATTGGGAATTAAAATCATAGGAAGCACTTTGAGATAAGAAAAACCATTTAATTCTTATTTCGTCATACTGGCGATCGGTATTAATAAATTAACAATTATTTCAGAGCAATTCAGACTGTGCCTGACAACTGTCTTCCAAAAAATGTAGATTTGTTAGTAAGATTGAAATCTATTGCATGATGCATGATGAAAGTACCGCTATTAACCGCATGTATGATGCTATGATTTCTTTGCTTATATGTGGACATCTGATATTTCTGTATTTCCTTAACTTAATTATTCGAATAAAAAGGTATTGAATAATTTCCATTACAAGATTCTGAAATGGACTTCGTACAATTAAGGAAATGTTAGAATAAAATAGTTTGTATGTTACGCATGTTTTGTCCCAAGAAGCTTTAATATTTTTTTGCGAGAAATAAAATCCTCATTACTAGGACTAACTAGTGTTACCTCTCCAACCGCAGCAAGCGATATTATACTTTACAGCTATTACAATAAAATCGACATCCTATTATCGGAAAGATTTAAGTTATTGTGAAGTGTTCTCTGTATAATTCTAACCTTTGTTTATTTAGATTTAAAAAAACCCGTTACCCGAAAAGAGATTCTTTTTTAGGCATAACGCTTATAATCCTATTGCGATTTGTGATTTTCTCATATGATATTATATTTTAAATCTTAATATTGATACAATAAGGTTTAAATTTCAGAGACGGTTTAGACCTGGATGCTTGCGGCGGTCGTATGGTGTTGAGAGTTCTGCTGCAGCTGTGTTCCCAGGGTGCTTCGGCCAGTCTCGTTTCAGGAGCCCTAGCGCTGCTATTCCGTCATTTCAGTCAGAGACAAGAAGTTTTGGAGGCTTTTAAGCAGGTCCGCTTTATAAATTAACTAGCTGCGCTCCGCGGTATTACCCGCAGATTTCCGGGATGTAAAGTAGCCTATGTGTTATTCCTGGACGTCAGTTTTCTGTATACAAAATTTTATCAAAATCGGTTCAGCTGTTTTAGCGTGAAGAAGTAACAAACATACACACACACACTCACAAACTTTCGCAATTATAATATTAGTAGGATTAGTATTATATCAACATACCTTAGCATATTAAATATTTTACAAGATAACTCATAAATGCAAGTAATGAAGTCAACAAAAAGAGATCCTACGTAGTTTCTCATCATATCTGTGAGATTTTAATGTAATCTTTGTAGACTATAATATATTTATCGTTATATTCCGTTCAGGTCCAACTGTTAGTGTCTGACGCGGTCGTGGAGTCCTACAAACAGATCAAGGCCGACCTGGACATACTGAGACAGAGCGTTGAGAAGTCGGAGCTGTGGGTGTTCAATAAGGGACGCGCCGGGATTATAGATGATCACAGCGGTGAGAATTTAATATAGTTATCAAATTAATAAATTCAAAATTTCAACTTTTTCGAATTGTCCTGCATATACCGGCAAAAATTATTCCATATACATATATGATCTGCAGTTCTAATATATTTTATAAATTTTCTATACCTAAAACATAACATAAAAAACAAACATTCATTCATATATCATGAAATAGTGGTATCTACGTACTTAGGACTGTATAACTTGTAGATAATTATTTAGTATCACCTGTAGATGATGAAAGAATATTGTTCAAAAAATATATAAATATTATTAAACATATATAAATCAATACTTTTCTAGATATAAAAGGCGCCGTATGTCCTGGCGGGGCGGTGTTGGAGCGAAACGCGTCCTTAGACAACGTGCGAGCACCGAGAGGAGATCGACAGGACTACGATAAGATTAAAGAGGTACAAAATAAATATTGCATTTATATCAATCTTCTACCCGGCAATTTCCCAGCTTTTAGCCAGGGTCTGCCTTACATGTGAATATTTTTGGCTAATTGTTTTTACGACCGGCCGCCTGCCTGACATCAACTCTATTTTGGGAATGCATTAATCAGTGATGTCTAAATACTCTTAGAAAGTATATATGACTCGGAAAAATCACATTGGTACTTGCCAGGATCGAACCCGCGCCCTTGTGCACGAGAGGCGGGCCTTTTAACCACTAGGCCACTTAAGTCAGTAGTTGACTTAAGTTGTATTTATATTAATGTTTCATCTAAATTGGCGCTTCAATCTCTGATAGTCACTACAAATGATAAGTTGATGTAAAAATTTATTCGTCAACTTTTATAAATACTCAGTAGCACAGTCGACATAGTGACTTGGATACCGTATCGAACAAGTTATAAGTTCAAATTTGATGGATCCCAGTAATTTTATTATAACATAATATCGTTAATTCATAATTGGTAATACAGAACTTCCAGTTGTTTTTGTTGATAATACATAAGATATTAAATATTTTTTTTTTTAATTTTTATTTAATTATCACCTAAATTCAACAGGTAGACAGTAAGATTTATTTTTTTGCTTTTCGTGAATGTTGTGTACATCTGTAATTGTCACTCATATCAGGTCCTAGATTTTTTTTCTATTTTATCTCTGTATATGTGTGATGTTGATGTACCTTTTAAATAAATAAATTTAAACGTTGTATAAAACAGATCCTGGAACGTATGATCAAGTACTGTACCCAGGGCAACACGGCGAGGGAGGGGGGCGACTCGAGACCGCGGAGACACGAACAGAGGCTACTGAGGAATATAGGAGTACATAATGTAGTGTTGGACCTGCTGCAGGTGGGTGGAGGAGCAGTTAAAACAATATATCGATACGAGCAGGATTTAAACCCTATATATGTGTATGTATGTATTTATATATATCACAAATGTAAAACAGTATTCTCAAGGGTGGCAGGTTTCATTACTAGTCACGTCAATAATTAATAGTTCTTTCTATTTGGACTTCAATACAAGTCTTAGCTCCTTGCTGTAATAATAAAACCAATAGTACTAAATACTAAAATGCTGAAGTGCAGGAAAAGTAAATGTTACTGCTTTTTTAAGTTTTTTCTTTATCTTCTCACTTAAAAGCCATTGTTGCTTTTACAAAACTGTTTCCGGAAATATGCTATACCTACACTCATGATATAGGTGTAAATCATTTAAGATCTACGTTTATTTTCTACAAAGCAAAAAAAGGAAAGAATAATTTTCTGCTGTATGTTATAAATATATTCTGTAATCAATTATTTCCAGGTGCCACACGATGAGGACGACGCTGCTATGGACGAGCTGCTGGGCCTGGCGCACGAGTTCCTCCAGCACTTCTGTCACGGGAACACACAGAACCAGGCCATACTACACAAACACCTGGATCTGTTCCTCAACGCTGGAGTAAGAACAGGCTATTGAATATAAACAATTGTACTGTTATTTTGTTTAATATCGTATTTTATTATAATTATTATTACAATTAGTTGATATTTTTTATATATATGTCTAAGTTTTCACAGTGTCTCATAAACCAATATTAGTTTTTCCGTACACTGGAATTCATCGTCGTTAACTCACAGTTACTTTGACATCTCAAGACCAATATTTTACTAGAAGACCCAGCGAACTTCCTATCGCTCTATAATAATCCAGAAATATCTGTTACGTTTTTTAATTTATATTTTTGGAGTTTACCTTTAAGCCATAAATCTCCGTGTTTTGAAGTGCGACAGAATGATTGACATATTACATAGTTAGTTGTAAAATCTAATGTCAAAAAACCGTTTGTATGGGAAATAAAAAAGCACAGTTTTTAGGGTTTTCCCGGAAATTAATAAAAAGTGCACAATCTAACAAATAAGTAACATATGCAAGGTAAATGTAACCTGATTATTATTATTATATATATACCATAGCGCTAAATTATTGTTTTACAATTATAGTATAGCCAGCGATCAAAGCATCAAAACGATAGTTTTATTCAGACAACTTTTTACATCAGATCCGCGAAGCCCAGACCGTGTGCTCGATATTCGAAGAGAACGCAGTTCTGTGCGCTCACGAAGGGAACGAGAAGGTCGCCGCGCACTTCGTACACTGCATCGAATCCCGCGGACGGAGGCCCGCCTGCCTCAAGTTTCTGAGAACTATAGTACGAGCGGGACCCCACCATATACGGAGGAGCCAGGACCTGGTCATGCAAGAAGTAAGTTCCTCTCCCTTCACCCATCATAGCATGCATGGTTTTAAGAGACGAAACCTCTTAAAATTCCATGATTTCCCGTGGTAGCGAGTCTATCGTTGTAGTGAGAGGAGCTTCAATAGCTCTTAGGACTTGTGACCCAGGTGTAGGTTTAAGAGGTCCCTATCTAAGGCGCCTTAAACGCTCACCTCCATTTTTAAAGCTCCTCTATCAAATATTACCTAACATAAAATTCTATTTTCAGTAATATAGTTATGTTATATCACATGCTTATGTCGTCAATGTATTATGTAAACACGATTTTTTCTCTGTTGTTCAATAATAAATCTATCTTCGTTAATAAATATCTATTCTATCATTTGAGTTCATGAATGGAAACTCGGAAACGCTCAGTATTTAGTTAAACGACGCATACTTGTACTAAGGTACATATAATACATATATTTAATCGTACTTCATGTTTCATTATAGATGCTGAATGCCGGCGAGGACGTGCTGGTGTTCTACAATGATAAAGTACTCTTCAACTACTTCATCAAAATGATGAGGGAGTACAAACAGACGGGAGAGATGCCTGAAGCTCTCACGTAATATATATGCCATTATATGATCATTTCAAAATTTATATTCTTGCTCTGGCATTTAATAAGGATTTAAAATAATTATGCATTAATTACGAAAAGTGTGAAAACAAAATTAACCAACCCAATTTTCATTACTTTAATGGTCGAATTTGTATACATTATTAAGGTACAACAGCGTAAGTAGATATATATGCAAGAAAGGGTTATCGATAGCTTCTTTGACAATCTAATATGTATAAATGTGCACTTAATATTACATATAATTAATTAATTAATAATATTTATGTATATATTTCTTGCAGGTACCACATAGACCTCATAAAGCTGTTAACATGCTGTACCCTCGGGAAGAACGTGTACACGGAGATCAAGTGTCACAGTCTGCTGCCACTAGACGACATAGTGGCCATGATCACACACCCTGACTGTATACCAGAGGTCAATCACACTTATACATATATAACATACATCCATGTAGCTGAAATCGTGCTAGTAATTAATACTATCGCAACTTAGTCACAAAAATATTAATCAAGACCGAATATTGGATAATTATTTATTGAAATATCAAATTGAATTAATTTTATTATTTAACTCAATGGGCTTGCACAAACTAAGCTTAATATTATAAAATGAATGAGAATGCTAAGAAGTTATTGTAAACAATATGTATATGATATCAATAGGGCCCGGATTAATATTTAAATACATATTTTTAATTTACGCGATTTTTGGTCTAGAATGTGTTTTTACATGGATTGTCATATTTAGACTGAACAACCAACTTTTATTTTCCATATTTTACCATATTCTCAAAGTTAAGTCCATATTTTACAAGAAAATGTCACAATCATCCATATATTCACAAAATACATAAAATTTACGTTCCCGCCACTAATGTTTTGGATAAAAGTAAAGGATTTTAGACGCTAAAAAATTAACAAAATTCTGTGCGAAAGTTCCGAGTTTAATTATGAAAGTATTTAATTTTATACTGCATATTTTTTCCATATTTTTGATTTTTTTCGTCCATATTTTATGTACATATTTTAGATTTTTTAATACATACTTATCCGGGCCCTAGTTATGATACATATGTAATTGTATTATTCTTAAATTATTTCTGTATTTTTATGACAATTATAATTTATTCTTTTGCTATTTCTAAATAAAAAATATTAAATAAACATATCTTTCTTTATTTTTTTTTTACAGCTCATAATATGGGTTAAGTAAATGAAACAACCAATTAAATATGAGACATAGCGTTTTTATTCAATAATCAATAATATTTTTGTTTATCGATAGAATATTTAGCATTAATAATATATACAAGGAAACAATAGCAACTAAATAGATCTTAAAACTTAATACAGCGATGATTCATTTAAAGTTATGTAATATTATAATCAAGCACACATATATCTTAATCAATTTTAACTATTTAATTTATCCTAGCGTTCTGCTTGGCTCTAACGCCAGCGAATGTTCAAGCTTGTTATTCTAACAATTCTAGGTCTTACGTGCTTCAGTCTCAAACCTTTTTTTATTACATTCCTCATGATACCATTCTTTATACATACATTTATATATATCTGAAAAACGATGTGAGCAAGCGTTGCCGTACATAGTATTTCGACGATCAAATCAACTTAATTTTATCTAAACATAAAACGTATATAAAATTATAATGTGTTAGTTTTTAATGAAGTTTCATTTAAAAATATTTATATTTTAAATGGTATTAATTTAGATTGATTTTATACTGTCCGTCAGTGATACTGAACGTGAAAACCAATATATAATAATACATTTTGTACCTATCTATCTAATTTTATCAGAAGTTGTGCAAATATCGAAACCAATTTTTATTGACCCATAAAAAGACGAGCCAACATATTTCTTCATAGCGAGAATGTTAGTTTCATTAACCGATCATTATGCTTCTAATATAACAATATCAAAACTGTTAGTATCAGAAACTTGTACTTAATTTAAATCTTAATATTATTTGATATTTCTACAGTGTTAACATCATGTAAGCGGTTATTTTCAAGACTATAAAGCTAAGCTATCTATAGAGGTTAACGGGTCAAGTAATATGGACCGATGTGGAATATACGACGGTACAATTATAAGAAAATACATAGAAATTTTTCACCGGATAGATTAATGTTAGATCCGGGAAAGAGAATTGTAAAATCCTTCATATGTACGAGTATTGTCTTTTCATTTTTATGGTTTACGTAAATATCCTGAATCGTCACATTTCAAGTATTGTATAGATTTTTCTTTAACATTTTGTAATAGCAAATAGTGTGCATTTGCTAAGCCTAAGCCGATAATAGTAAAAATGCATTATTATAAAGAGAATATGTATGCATCAGTATTTATTTCTTCGTTTTGCTAGAACTTGACGTCGGTTTTGGAATCATAGAAAGAGATCTGAAAAGAAAAATTCTTTCAGAACTACATCAACACACTATTAAATTATATGCATTTTCTAAGCGCACGGTCGCGCCGGCCAAGTTCCACAGGCCGCGCGCATGCCGTGCACTATTTACACGAACCGTTTCGACCCACTTTTGACCCCCCTGTAGCTCAGTGCCTATTGCAAGAACAGAGATAAAATTGTACCTACGTAATCATATACTAGTACTAAAGCAGTATGCCAAATTTCATAGATAAAGCTTCAATAGATCCTGAAATATGACCCTGTGAAAATAGCTAATTTTGGCACTGACTCACAGGTAATCAAAATCTCTAGGCCACTTCCCATTGTTTTGGCATTATGAAATTTGGTACACAGGTTGTGTGTTATATGTAGATTAACAAAAAATTAAGAAATCGGTCAAGCGTGAGTTGCCTCAATTCTAAATATCGAATTTTTAATAAATTCGACCCACTTTTAAACCCCCTGTAGCTCAGTGCCTATTGCAAGTACAGAAATAAAATTGTACCTACGTAATCATATACTAGTACTAAAGCGGTATGCCAAATTTCATAGATAAAGCTTCAGTAGATCCTGAAATATGACCCTGTGAAAATAGCTAATTTTGGCACTGACTCACTGACAGGTAATCAAAACCTTTATATAGGCGCTCAGCTCAGTACAATAAAATACATAATAATTAAATATTAATAATTAGTATTATTTAAATTATATAAACATAAATAATTATATAATATTTAATTAATTAATATGCAATAATTTTGTGACCATAGTTAATTATTTTTATCATCATCATCATCATCATCAGCCAAAAGACGTCCACTGCAGGACATAGGCCTCCCCCAAGGATCTCCACGACGACCGGTCTTGTGCCACCCGCATCCAGCGGATTCCCGCGACCTTCACCAGGTCGTCGGTCCACCTTGTTGGGGGCCTACCCACACTGCGTCTTCCAGCTCGTGGCCGCCACTCAAGAACTCGTTGGCCCCATCGGGCATCGGTTCTGCGAGCGATGTGCCCTGCCCACTGCCACTTACATGTTGCAATCCTTCGGGCTATGTCGGTGACTCCCGTTCTTCTGCGGATCTCCTCATTCCTGATTTGATCACGCAGTGAAACTCCGAGCATAGCCCTCTCCATTGCCCTTTGAGTGACCTTGAGCTTTCTGATAAGGCCCATCGTGAGCGGCCACGTCTCAGTGCCGTAAGTTAACACTGGCAACACACACTGGTCGAAGACTTTTGTCTTGAGACACTGAGGTATTCTGGACGAGAAGATTCTGCGTAACTTCCCGAAAGCAGCCCAGCCGAGTTGGATTCGACGATTGACCTCTTTCTCGAAGTTGGACTTACCTAACTGGACCGTTTGTCCCAGGTATACGTAACTGTCAACAACTTCGAGTGTAGAGCCTCCGATTGTAATAGGAGTCGGTACAACATGGACATTAGACATGATTTTCGTCTTCTCCATGTTCATCTTAAGACCAACTCGTTCGGAGGCTCTATTGAGATCATCGAGCATTGTACTCAGGTCCTTCACGGTCTCAGCCATGACTACGATATCATCAGCAAACCGAAGGTGTGATAAGTACTCGCCATTTATGTTGATGCCAAGTCCTTTCCAGTCCAGAACCTTGAAGACGTCCTCCAATGCAGCGGTGAACAGTTTTGGGGAGATAACATCCCCTTGTCTGACACCACGCTGCAGAGGTATTGGTTTCGAGGTCTGATCCTGTAATCGGACTGACATGGTGGCGTTTTCGTACAAACCCTTCAGCGCTTCAATATACCGGTAGTCTACTTGGCACCGTTGGAGAGACTGCAGTACAGCCCAGGTCTCGATCGAATCAAAGGCTTTTTCATAGTCCACAAACGCCAAGCAAAGAGGTAGATTATACTCCTCGGTCTTCTGTATAACCTGCCGCAGCGTATGTATGTGGTCTACTACACTAAAGCCTTTTCGGAAACCGGCTTGTTCGGGAGGCTGGAAGTCGTCTAACCTACGTGCAAGGCGATTCGTTAGGACTCTCGAAAACAGCTTGTAGACGTGACTCAGAAGTGAGATGGGTCTGTAGTTTTTCAGCAGGGTGTTATCACCCTTTTTGAAAAATTTTTTCAATTATTTTTAGCTAATACAAAATTAAATTTCTACAAAATAAAGACAATGACACATTCTTTGTAGTGATGAATAAATCACAAAATGGTGGTAAGTCACCCCCTATTAACACTGATATAGAGGCTGGTGCTTATGATGGGGTCACGAGGAAAGAACAAGTGACTAATAATGGAGTATCACAGGTGTTGTTCGGTGAAATATTGCTCGCGGGAACGCCATACCTAGAAACGACTAATGTTGTTCATCCAACAGGCAAGTATTAACTGATCAAATATAAATTGCTTTAGAACTAGTCTACTAGTTGTCGCTTTAATTTTATACTATATTCTATTTAAATTAATAAATTTTCACTGGTATAGGATATGGTAAAGAATGTCAACCAGATTGTAAAGCTTCGAGAAATGAAAGATGCCAGAGGATCGATAGTGTTATGAAGTGCGTGTGTAGACCAGGTTTCGCTAGAATGTTCCCAGATCGACCGTGTAAACGTAAGATATTACTATTTTTTATTATACTAAAAATACAAAATCAGTTAGTATTTTAACTATTTTAACATAATATTTGAAATATGCTCAATTTTAGCAACATACACGTACTCAGTAAGATAAGGACTAGGATCTAGAGACAACAAAGTGATCAAATTCCATAAGAATTTATCGGACAAAAGAATATGAGAGATTGTCATTGGCTACTCATGAAGGAATAAATAGAATGATAATGCAATCAGACTTACGGGATGTTTAATGTTTATCACGGAGTCCACATAACAGGATTCCATCCTAGTGAGATGAGAACAAAAGACGGTGCATATGAGGGAGTTATTAATGATTTCTACGTTCAGGTAAACATTCAGTGAAGACTTGAAATATGTTGTTTGCAGCTTAACTTAAATGAATTTTTCTTTAGCTTTCCGATAACGCTCATGAAATACGTTATATGTAATTATAAACCTAGATTAAAAATTATATATTATTCTGATTTATGACTAAAGATTGACATCGTTCAATCAATTTACGCTTACTATTTCGATATATTAGTATGTATGACAGATAATATTCTACATAACATAAGAGATATATAAATTTATTAACTATCATTATTACGTGTCTAATGAATCCCATTCCCACCGTCTCAGCACCAGCATATATAACCAGACGGCGACTTCGTACTGCATTATCTACACTTACTTCTATTCTACTTTAGTGTTGTCGTTTCTTCATAGATACAATATTTCAATATTCCGTTTTCGCGATGTCCAACCTTCAGAAATGCTCGTCATTGGAGTAGAACATCCGATACTTTGAAACAAGATTTAAAACCATTGCGAAAACGGATGGAAATACAATACTAGTACGTAACAATATGTGTGTCAAAATATATTATTAAAATAAATGTGATCACAAATGAGTTTACTACAGCAGTATAAACACAAGCCTGATGTTTTATTGATACTTAAACATTTCACAGGTTTTGTTCATATAAAATATACTTTACCGCAATTAAAATTTGGACTAAGTATACATAATTGAATGAAAAGCATCAGTGTAAGCCATAAGGTTTACAAATTGATATTGTCAACATATAATTTTGGTAAAAATTACCAGATATCCAAAATCTTGAGCCTTTATGCTTGACGACCATATCTTTTCACAAATACAATCCGATCCTTAAATGTTTTCATCTATATTAATAAAGAGGAAAGATTTGTTTGTTTGTTTATTTGTAATGAATAGGCTCCGAAACTACTGGACTGATTTCAAAAATTCTTTCACCTTTGGAAAGCTACATTATTCCCGAGTAATATAGGCAGTGGCGGCTGTACCTTAAGTGCGCCCGTGCGCTGAACCACCAATTCAAAATATTTAAAAATTACAAAATATTATGTCATCTTAATTTTTAAATTACCATTTTAATATTTATTTTTTAAACATACAAAAAGGTATAAAAAAATTAATTTCCAATTATGGTCAAAAAGTTTGAGCGCTTTACTAAACTCATATCGTGCGCTCCGGCGAGTGCACGAGGACTGCTAATACATCTTGTATGAGACACGCATTAATACGCCTGACGCGTGAGACAAAAGATAGTTCATAGAAATGTACCGAGTAACGAGTCGGTTCTCGAGCGCCGCACGAAGCGGCCGAAGGTTACCGAGAGCACCCGATGTATGACGTATTGAGCCGGCCGGCAAGGGGCCGGCCGAAAGGATGGGTGCTATGATTGACATTTCGTTAATCGTTATTGGTATTGTTTCAACTTTCACTGTATGCGTGACGCGTTAATTCGTTATTGTTTATAATTATTTCCGTAATTCGTTTTAGTTTTTATTTCGTTTCTATAATAGAACTTTTATTCTGTACTGTGTTTTTTATTAGTTGAAAATGAGTATAAATATTGATTATATTAAAGAAAATAACAAAATTTTTCAAAGTAAAGTGAACATAAAATTAGCGGGGCCGCCACGGCCCTTTTTAAATTTAAAACAAGAGTGTAAATCGAAAAATAAAGCATTTATACGAAGTTTTAAAAGTGAAATGTATAATAGAAAGAAATGGTTGTGTGGATGTGAGCGTCTTAATGCATTCTCTTGTTTTCCTTGCATTATTTTTGGCGGAGAATCGATTTGGACAGAAACTGGAATCAAGGATTTGACGCATTTAAGTGAAAAAATAAATAAACACGATTCTTCACAAGTACACCTACAAAATGTAATGAGTTTGTCTGTGTTAGGCACAGTCGATATTCGTAATCAGCTAGATTCTGTGTATAGAAGTAATATCCAAAAGTATAATAAACAAGTTGATAAAAACAGATACATTGTATCACGTCTTATCGATTTTGTCAAGTTTTGTGGTGCATTTGAGTTAGCTTTGCGAGGTCACGATGAAACTATTGAGTCCAGTTATGCTGGAGTGTTTCGTGGATTAATAGACTTTGTATTAGAGTTGGATATAGTTATGAAGGAGCATCTATACTACACCAATGACTTCAGTAGAGAGCGAGCGATGTTTTTCGACACTGAAAAGAATCAAAACTTTTCTCAGAAATACCATGTCTCAGGATCGGCTAAATGC
Organism: Danaus chrysippus; assembly: GCA_916720795.1. Lineage (NCBI taxonomy): Eukaryota > Metazoa > Arthropoda > Insecta > Lepidoptera > Nymphalidae > Danaus > Danaus chrysippus. The sequence goes on along the minus strand of CAKASE010000080.1, from coordinate 492,906 downwards.
ACTTTCTGTGCTTAGTATTGAAATGAAATTTATAGAAAAAATACCAGATTTTAATAAAAAGGTGATAGAACATTTCGCTACAGAAAAATGTCGTCGCATTGATTTAATGTACAAAAAATAAACATATTTTATGTCAATTGTTGTTTTTGTCAATATTTTAGTAAAGTGAACCACCAGTTCGATAACCCACCAGCCGCCATTGAATATAGGCTATATTATATTTTAAAAAAAATTAGGGATTCTTACTAAAACTCCGATAATGTAACCCAAGGTGTAACAAAATGATCTGAAAAATTCATTTACTACAACTTTGCAGAAATCATCATTATCTACAAAAAGTGTCGCGACAGCATATGTCTAAATATTATAGTTATGTTGCAATAAGCGGCTTTTTATTCTAAAAAATTAATTTATATGCCGCCGCTTGAAAAGGCTCTTTATTTGTACCTTGGTATTAAACCTTATCAAAATAAATTACTTTATATTCAAGACGGCTTTAATACCTTTTTATAACATTTTGAATTATTCAATTCGGACATTTCATTTGGAAGATATCAGAAGTTTAAAAATGCAAGTATTAGAAAAAAGTCGCGTGGTTGCCGTTCACCTAGTCAGCATGCGATGTAGACTCCATGTAAGCGTCACTGGGATACGGGGGGGAGGCAATCCCAACTAATATTATAAATGCGAAAGTAACTCTGTCTGTCTGTTATGCTTTCCCTCTTAAACCTATTAAACGATATTGATGAAATTTGACACAGACAAACTTTAGACCCTGAGAAAAATATAGGCTACCTTTTATTGCGAAAAAGGGGATGAAGAGGTTGAAATAGGGGTTGAAAGTTTGTATGGGATTTTTAATTTTAAAAGATAAAATCATGAAACTTTATATTTAAGCACTTCACAGGATATATTTAAACAATTGTTCTAGCGTTTTTGAAATTTCGACCAGAGAGGGGGTGAAATAAGGGTTGAAAGTTTGTATGGGATTTCTTAATTTTTGAAGATAAAACCATCAAACTTTATATTTAAGCACTTGATAGGATATATTTATACATTTGTTTTAGCGTTTTTCAAAATTTCGACCAGTGAGGGGATGAAATAAAAGTTGAAAGTTTGTATGGGATTCTGTCATTTTTGGGGATAAAAACATGAAACTTTATATTTAGTAACTTGATGAGAAAAACAATTTGTTCTAGCGTTTTCAAAATTTAAAATCGTTTGTTATTTTTACCACCGTGGGGGTGAAATTCTACACACGGAATTCCACACACGGAACGGGAACTACAAAGCTAAACTTTTTGTATACAAAATTTTAACCACTCAATCTAGGAACATCATGTTTAGAAGTTTTGGGTGTATCAAGTTAAAAAAAATTGGCTTTTGAAGTTAAAGTTCCTTTTAACGAATAAATATCTAAAATAAATAACGAAGAGTACCTACTCTGCATCGCCGCCGCTGCCGTCGGTCGTCGTCGCCGCATAGTGGGAAAGCCCCATACAAGGCCGTCTCAAAACCCATTCACATGAAAGTCGTTGTTATGCAGTAAAACTAATTAATTAATATAGTCTTATAAACAAGCTCTCTTTTCTTTATTTCTTTTAATTATTTTTTGCAAACCATAATATATATTAAAAGGCATCAAAGTTGACTCATGTCCAATGGTGTTATTTTAGCCCAGTACATTACTACAATTCAACGACACATTAGTTGAAAGTATTACTAATATTATAAATGCGAAAGTAACTCTGTCTGTCTGTTACGCTTTCACGCCTAAACCACTGAACTGATTTAAATGAAATTTAGTACAGAGATAGAGTTAACCTTGAGAATGAACATAGGATAGTTTTTATCTCAGACTTTTGAAAAGTTCTCCAAGCGGGCGAAGCCGCGGGCAGAAAGCTAGTTAGGAAAATGAAAACAATCAATCATAAATACAAATTTTAATATTGATCATATTAATTTAACTAATGTGAAGAAAATTCTGTAGCGCTTACCACTTCATAAACGTATACCGCTCTATAATTTTGAAAATAATGTAAGCTAAAGTTGGTAATGAAGACGTGACGAATTTTTTTTCGCATATAATTTAATAAACACAATATAATTATTAAGCTTCAATGAAAATAGTTCAACACTTAAATATTAAGTATTCTTTACGACACAAAACGAAACTAATAAAGTTATTCCTTGTTTCCAGTTCGGTCAAAAAATATTCGATATTAAAGTTTAATAATGGAATGAAACTCAATAACTTTATGGATCTTTATTGTAACACACATATTACCTACTATAGTTATTATAAACAAATCAATTATGTACTGAATTTTAAAAATAATATTTAAGTTACCTTACCGTAGTAAATAAATAATATAAATAAAAAGTTAAAACATCGCACTTTGTTACAACTATTTAAAAGACATTTCAAGTTATATTTGACAAATAAAAAGAATAATAGTATTGAAGGACTGTTAATAAAACATAAACACACATTCAATAAATTTTAATCAGTAGTATGCCTCTTAATTAATAATACGTAGTGTGTGGCCACTAAACGTGCGAGTAGTCAGCGCGTCACGTCACGTGATGAGCTCGCTCGCCGACACGTCCGGGGACGAGTGACGAGCGGCGGAACACGCGCGACCACCACTCTCTGGTCGCACATCTACCTGCAGGTGATATATACATATATACATATATACGTTGGAAACAGATTGTCAGAAGAAAGTTTAAGCTGAAATATTTTCTAATTAACGACTTTTTCACAATTAGTACCAAATAATTACGTGGATTTGCACTATCCCCGACGATATGTAATCCATTCAATACATTTAAGTACTTACTTAAAACGTTCTGACAGCATACGTTTTATGATTAATAGATTCAATTTAATAATGTGTATATAATTTGTCAGTGATTATATTTTTGTGAAAACATTTTTTTTATTAGACAAATACTAATTAACTCGCCTTAATTTTAACACAAATATCAATTAAATATTCATCTCAATGTTTCATGTATGGGTTACGAAGTTTAAGTAATAATTGATTCGTATAATAATGTGTAAATGTAACCAATCGCGATGACAACGGATATCCGGTGATGACGCAGCACCGCTCGTCTGGTCCCACGTACGAGATGTATTTACCACGGTTGTCCAATGGCAGAGTCTGAAATTAAACAATAATATGTATTACAATAGACAGAAAATTGACATTATTATAATATACATGTATATATTATGAGGCTTATATTGAACGCTTACAATACATGTACTTTCAAATCTTGCTCCAACAGTTAAGTGACGATGGTTTCTTTGCAATGAGCATAAATATAAAACAATTTCTTTTAAGCAGCTAGTTATCGACGAATATATGTATACCTTTGAATTTATTAAATATCGATATTATGTTAATTGACAAAGAATCGAGAAGGCTTTCGATACATGATAAAATAACTACATAACTAGTTATATAACTATAATATTAATGATGTCGACATTTCAAATCCTCGCATCCTTTATACAGATTGGATAACGCTCGACTGAAATGATTCGGCCTCAAATGTCCACCTAGATATTCTAGTTACTCCTTGTACGTATATCAAAGTCATGTTAATAAGTCTGTGTGTACACGCACCTGGCCGCCCAGTCCCTCAACTCAGAGAGAGTGGTCCCTCGGACACACGAGCCCGACAACAATAGCGGACCCTGAGACCAATCAGTGCACTCTGACGATTAGAAATATACATACCTAATGTAATAATAATAATATACATACTTTATTAATATAACAATAAAAATGAAATATATACAAAATAAAAAATGATGCACAATAAGGCGGTCTTATCGCTAGGTCTAACCATCCATTCTCTAATGAACTTACGTAACTAGAGTAGGGAGATAATCGAGTACTTAAATAAGATAAATCGATTTTGCATCGAATATTATATTGGAAAATCGATCTTGCATCAAATTTTGTCCTCAAAAATTGTACAGAAGTAAGTGTACAGTGTACTAAGTGGTGCTCTAAATGCTTCAAAAGTCTAGCTTTAATTTTTACATATTAAAAAATATCATCTCAAATATTTAAAAACAATAATTATGTTAAATAAAAATATATATAACAAATATGTACATGATATATGTCAACATAAAATGAACATTCGCCCAATATTATAACAATTACATAAAATATTAAATAACAATTAATTATGTTTCTTGGATAGAATAAACGGCTTTATTTCATTCAACAAACTCTGTGTTTCCTACACCCCGTACTCAAGAATATGACTCATCCAACAAATAAAAAACGATGACATTAGCAAAATATTCGACGATTCCAGTGCAAAGGACGCCATAGCATAAAAAATATTTATCTAGATATAAAATAAGTTCAATATAATCATAGTAGAGGTCCAATAGTTATACCAAAGTCGGCGTAGTCCAACATTAGGTTCCCATCATCATCAGCGGCCTCCAGCAGCTCCAGACAGTGGTTCAGCACCACGAAGGACTCCCTGCCTCACCGCCCATCACCTCGCCACATAACTAATACGCTGCAATGGAAAAGTATACATACAAACAATGGAATTATTATTAGTACTCTTCTAATAACTTTAAAGACATTTACATGAAAATGTAATCAAAGTCATTTCATACACACATTGTAAACAACTTTTGCATTATTTATATTAATTTGATAAATAACATTTGAAGATCATTTCTTAGCACTTAGCAAATCTATCCTGCTATCATTTGTAAAAAACGTGACACCTGTCATGGCATTATATTATATTAAATCTTTCACGAAAATTACTAAGTTATGAGTAAACAAAATATGGTTTTCATATGCCTCTTCAGATAAAAGCTGTTAAAAGATTCGTGATAAAATTATAGATACGGTCACGTAAACAAAAGCTTTAATTAGGCACAATAATTATTGTAATAAGAATAACTTCCAAAACAACTATTAGGTATGTCATAATTACTTATTTATGCTTGTCTGGACTGAAATAAAACTGATATTTTCAGATTTACGACGCGTTTTTTAATATTTTGCCTATATACTCCCGACCTTTCTTTTACTTTGCAGCAACCGAAAATATTAGTTCTAATTCAATGAATACTGTCAGTCTTGAACTCATGCTTGTCTGGACCATTCTTGAGACTTTATTAATAAAAACAAAAGAAAATTAATACTTATAATATATAATAGAGTATTAATACTTGCCAACATCAGCAACAATGACGTTAGCGTATCGAGGCAGGGCTCGAGCTGCCTTGGACCCATCAGTAGTGTGGTAGCCTAAACACATTAACATTCTATTTTAATTTACATACGAGTACCTTTATATCCATAACATCAGAATTTTTCTTTGTAAATAACAACTAAATGACATTACAATTAATATTATAATTGCGAAAGTTTGTGAGTGTGTGTGTATGCTTGTTACTTCTTCACGCTCAAACGGCTGAACCGATTTTGATAAAATTTTGTATACAGGAAGCTGACGTCCAGGAATAACATATAGGCTACTTTACATCCCGGAAATACCGAAAATCCGCTGGTAACACCGCGGGGCGCAGCTAGTATTATATATTATTTGAGTTTTCTTTTCAAATCTAATTTGATCATTGTATAAAAACCTGTATGCTCCTTTCATCGGCTCCAGCTGTCACCATAATGGCGGCTGCTTCCTTCATGGCAGGAAGGGCTTTGGGGGCAGCGGATATCCTAACAAGGATCTCACTGCATACAGCCTTGGATAAAGCACTGTCACTAGTAGACACTATCACTACACCGGCGTCATCTGTCAGATATTGTCGAAGTACTTCCAGAACTTGGGAAAGAACTTCTGGTATGTCTTCGCTCATAATATCTACGCCTTCCATACTCTGGAACATAAATTGGTTAGTAAACACATGCACCTATAATGTAATGGAAAAAGGTTTTTTATTATCTCGAATGGATAGCGCTTGACTGTCATTCCACGAGTTGGAACGTGGAAATTAAATCGTTGATGGTAATGCACTATACTGTTTAAATGTGATAAAAAATTATAATACACTTTTAAGCTAGCTTAAGTTTCAGTTAAATAAACAGTCGTTATAATTATAAGTTAAAAGATAAATAAATTAATATTGGTATTAAAATTATAATAAAATATAAAAATTGCAATTTCAGCCAATCAAAACTATTAAACAATACAATACGTTGTGTTCATATTATTAATAATGAGTTATGCTTACTGAATTTGTCTTGAACAGGTGAGCAGCGTATCTGAGCCGTAATGTGCTGCCTTGTCCCAGCTCGTGCCACTCAGCGCTGCCACTGGCCAGCCTTCACTAACTTCTCCAGCGCTTCACTTTCTGAATCTGATTCTTTTGTTTCTTGTTGCATCATCATGTACCTGGAATATTTAGAATAATATGTCACATCAACTAGCCTTCGTACAAACAACTTGATCCGAACTATACCAACTATCTTTGTATATACATCGTGTTAGTTACACTATTTATACGTCAAGAACGGCTGTACGGTTTGGCTGAAAATTTGTGGAGAGATAACTTAGAACAAGGGAAAGGACGTAGGATAGTTTTCATCTGATCGAAAAAGAAATAAATTGATAAAATACAAAATGCTCTTATTTACTGTCTTTAAGGTTGAATAGTTTTAGTCCGGTCAGCTATACATTTCTAATTCTGACACAAACGCAAACGAAGTCGCCAACAGGAACTAGTATTTAAATAAACATATAGAGTGTTCTATATTTTACAATATATTACTTATACAAACTATCAATGAATCACTTTCAGCATTATCTTCATCAAAATCAAAATTTTATCAAAATCGGTTCAGCCGTTTGAGCGTGAAGAAGTAACAAACATACACACACACTCCCAAACTTTCGCAATTATAATATTAGTAGGATGTATCTAAGACTATCCTGTGTATTCAGTTAACATCTCGCCTGCCCATGATCACGGTTGCTGTAATGTAACCGAAACGTCGGGAATATGTAGTTTTTAAAATATTATATAATGCGTAATAGTCCGTAAATATTAGCTTCATTTAAATGAATACTCGCGAGAATCTTAGATCTCATTATAATATATCTAATAATTTATTTTTTAATAATTTTTTTAATTTTGCTCATATCCAGAACATTTGTCAATAATAATACTTAACTAATAGGATTCTTAGCCAGCATTCTATGAATTTGATATATATATCGGCGCTACCAGCTTTAATAACGGATGCGACTTGAAAATAATTTGAGGCTGTCATCAATTCTTATTAGTATTTATGATTATTGTTAAAAGTAAAACGAAATCAAAAGAGAATAGAACTATGTTTGAATCTTGTTATAAATATAACGACTGGACGCACGACGGCGGACTCCAGATTTGAGAATTCAGAATTGATACTCGTAATTCAGAGTTCAGTGAGTGTGTATCACATTGAAGTATGTTATTATGAAGAATCTTTGAGAAATACAGGAGCATTAAGATCAATTGAAGTTTCATTTTAAAATATCATGGACCGTACTTGAAGAAGTGACATTTGCAACGTCAGCGAGGCTGGCGTCTCTCTCTCTTTAAAATCAACGAATGATAGCTTCACCTGTATCTCCTAGTCCTATATAAATTTGTTCAGCCTTTCTAAAGTGCCCTTCCTGTCGTAATTGTTGAGCGAGTGGTCAGTAAATATCTCTCGTGTCTTCTTCTGCCAGATGTGTAGCGGCAACACGTAGACCTTCCGACACTTTGCCCGCGGCGTTGTACGCTCCTACACATTGTAACTCATTGATATGAGAACTCGTTCCGCTGTATCCCATTCCTGTAAATGTTTGCAAAAATGATATTAAAGATATTAATTGACATATGAAACCTACTAGAATAGAATAAAAATCGACCCAAACATTGAATTCTAAAAATTTAATAAATTGATCGTGACGTTAAATCCGTGTGTAAAAGAACTTAATAATAATAATAACTTTATTGAAAAAAAAAACACAATGATTACACAATAATACATCAAGGTTGAGGTGCGTTATGTTTTCAGCAGATTTTAAATTTCGATTGTCTTCGGACCCCACACTAGGAGACCTGTATCGTGGGGTCCGAAGGTCGTGTGTAAAAGAAGAAATGAAATTGATTCTATATCTTCTATAACATAAAGATATCAATGGATTGATTTACAATATATGTATATATCTATCAAAACAAGCCCTACAGCAATATCTTACATCTTTAAATGAGCAATTCTTGTATCTATATTTATATATTATGGGAATCTCGGTATCGGCTCAAACGGCGATAAATCGATCTAGCTAGGAATCATTATCATCATTAATCATTTATAAAATGTTATTTTACGTAAAAAAGAATAACAAAAATTAGTCGTTTAAAATATGACGCTCCCTGACATCTAGTGGCGAATAGTAATACTACTTTTTGCTACTTGCTTTTATTAATTGCTTTAACGACACAACAGCAGATGGCGTTGTTGAGTACCAGAAGTTAGATTAAGAAATTAATTGTTGATTTATATTGTTTTCTGTCATCTTAACGTGTTGAATAAAAAATGCCTAAACGAAATTAATAACAAAAAACCAAAATATATACTAATAATTCCTTAATACCCAGCAAAGCTCAGTAACCAGTTATTATTAATAATACCTGTACAATTTGAAGAGCTTTTTTATAATGATGTGCCTTCAGAGCCGCAGTGAGAGCATCAACGGTTCGAGCAGCCTCTCTGAGATGAGGTACAGCGGCGCCCGCCTGTCGCGATGATACAAGCCACGCGCCCCACTCTCCTTCCAACCTGGTCACTTCACCGGGACAGGCCTGAAGAACAACAAACGATATAATAAAAATTAAAAACAAAAGTTTCAAATAGATAGTAAATTCTCTTGCTAGTTGAACGGCTCTTGCGACTACGCAACTATGTTGCCTCTAAAATAGTTATCAACAGCAGTTCTGATATCACTTTTACGCTCGGATATTTCACCAGCCATTTCCCACCATTCCTCCTACAAAGGAAACAAATTGTAAAGTTCATAATCTATGTCTCTAATTAGTGAATCTTAACTTTTTAAAATGTACAGTAATATACAGGAGTTACAGTATAAGAATAAATATTAATGTTTGAGACAGTTATATTAAAAAAATATACTTCTGCTATTCTTTTTTAGTTAAATGCATAACCCTCGTCTTTAACTTGCATCATTCACACTAACATTATCTCTTCAATAGTATAATCAATAATACTAAATCAAAAACAAACGCTCATTGGTCATTTACGTATGTATTAAGACCTACAACGAATTGAGTAGGATCTTTTCATTACTACAACAAGACTATCCTTAGTGAGACCAACAAGCGGTATTCCTACAAATGGGTTCATACTTCAGTAGCATTTTTATTTAGCTATCTGATAATGGATCCATTTCCTTCCCTATTTTTTTTGTCTATCTGATAATGCAACCTTCACCTGTACTAGTTGATCGCTGGCAGCTCGTCTCGCCGACCACCCTTCACCCACACACGAACCGCGCCTCGCACGTCACCGCTTGACACTAAAACCGCCCCCGCCTCGCCGAGACGACCTGTACCAACAAAATAATACTTTACTAGGGCAAATAGATTATTAGTGTTATCCTAACGAAGATGATATATAAGATTTTTCTAATATTTTTATGCAGCGCGTAAAAATTTTATCAATCTTAAATTATATACTGAACAGTTATCATTTTTGCACCTGTTGACGTGAGATAGTCCATGTATTGCTGCCTGAGTGATGTCACCGCTTGTCTATCGACTTGTTCAGCGAGGGCGATGGCATCTGCCCATCTATTGAACTGCTTGTACATATTAATGGCCAATTTTGGCTGAGCGGCTCCACGTACGTAGTATTCTTCGGCGGTGGTTAAGTCCCCCACAAATATTGCTAGACGTGCACGAACCTCGAGACTCTTTAAACCTATGCATTATATTATAATCACAATTAATAAAATAAATACTATTAATACAATAAGCGGGTACAAAAAGAAATGCATGAGGTGTACCCAAAACGTTTAAATGCAAAAAATACCTTCATCAATATTCCCGTCCCCTTTGGCTGAAGCCAACTCGACAGTTTTCTCTAGATAAAATGTTCTAGCCTCATCACCCACTGCTTTATAGCATTTCGTCGCCAACTGAAAAAAATATATATGTTATGAGGTACTAAAACGTTTAAATGTTATAATTATATATATATATATATATATATATATATATATATATATATATATATTATAACAGTTAGTATATATATATTAGTCTTTCTCTAATTTGAGCAGTGAGGAATATACCACCACAACTGAATGGCTAACAATTAACCAAACATAACTGTTTTTCGGTATCAGGGTTGTCCAATCTACTTGAACCTAACATTAATGTAATTAAACCAATAATAAATTTAAGTAGTTATTCCAAAACCATTGGACAATCTTTATTTCTATCATATATACATGGTCGCTCATGGGTAATGTCGATTCATATGTAAAAATTTCAACGCATCGATTTAAATATGTTGGAACTTCTTAAATTTATCTCTAGCTCTACAAACAGTACAGTAATTTTACTTTCTTTGAATAATTTTCTGTTTGTTTGTTGATGAACGACTGCGTTTTGATAAAATAGTGGACAGGTGATGCAAATGTATGAGGTTTTGTTGAAGGAAAATTAAAATTACCGAAACTGGTTTTTTTTTCAAGACAATTCTAAACCATAAATGACGAAAGTAACGCAGAATACGATCAAAGAACTTAGTGATACTAAATTCCTGCAACATCCGAAATTCAGTTCAGACTTTACACTTGAGATCTATGGCGAGAGTCTTTTGTACAAAATAATTTGAATCCAACAAATGTTATTAAAGCAGTGCGACATTTTTTTTGCATTTAAGGTCAAAAAAACTGTTTAACCTAAGAGCTTACTGCTCTTTGGGATAAAAACCATTAAATACGAGGAGCTATACATCTCATAGTTAGTCTATTTTATTACATTATATATTAAAAAGTGAACACTGAAAATCGACATTATTTATGAGACATCCACTGTACTTATATCCTCTGTACTTGAATACAAATTCACATAAAGCAAATATCGTGAAAAACTTACTAAAAATTAGTAGAAGGTTTTCAATGCGTTTGGTAACGAAGCCTTAACAAACTTCTGTTTATATTTAATCTAACTGTAATGCCATACATATTAACCTCAACATCGTATCCTGTTAGCGCCTGTTCAGCCAGTTGACACCACAACGACCCGACGTCCGCAGACCTCGACACAGCGTCCAAGTATTGAGCACAATCCTTTAAGTCCCCGCTACGTAACGCCGAATCTATTCATAATAAATAGTAATTTCCATTTAATATTCCATATAAATCAACAATATAGCGATTGATGAAAATAAATTCAAATAGCGCTTAGAACATTAAATCAATCCTGTTATAATAAAATCGTTCATTTATTGTCTTATACCAAAAAAAAAATGGCTTAAAAGTACTCTGTATTATTCTATAAGTTAATCTGTCCAAAAAGTTACTTCAGCAACATACTGAATCTTGTTGTGTTGATAGTGTGCACCGGATTAACATTACCCTACCATAACCTTTAAATTTAAACGTCGTCTATATAAAAATTATATAGTAATCACTTCAAACAATAAAAAATAAATGAAAAGAAGGTTTTCGGATATTTTTAAATAAACGACATACTGCCTACCTTTCGGTTACTTTACAGCGACCATGATCACGGGCAGACTAGATGTGTTTCATTTAAATGAATACTCGAGGAAGTCTTAGATCTCATTAATCCTACTAATATTATAATTGCGAAAGTTTGTGAGTGTGTGTGTATGTTTGTTACTTCTTCACGCTCAAACGGTTGAACCGATTTTGATAAAATTTTGTATACAGGAAGCTGACGTCCAGGAATAACACATAGGCTACTTTACAACCTGGAAATCCCAAAAATCCCGGAAGTTCGCGGGTAAAACCGCGGGGCGCAGCTAGTATAAAAATAATGTCAATACTGTAAAGGGTTCATACTGAAAGCCAGTCGATGTTCATCCAATACAATGGCCTGGATCTGACCTCCTTCCAGTAGGACTCGTCGCTCTGATACTGATACAGCCGAGACTGATACACACTCAGACATGACAACACACTGAGGCTCCCACACACTGTACCTGTAACACATACAAACACATATATGTATATATATGTATATGTAGGAACAACCTTATGATCCATGTATATCTTACTGTATGTAACATAAAGACATAATGAGTAAAAACTAGGATTAATTTACAGGAATATTTTGATATGTTCTCTCCCAAAACAAGAAATCAATATGGATCATTTAACCCATTGCCAACGATACACTATTTTTAAGTTAGAAGATTTACTATATATATTCAAATAAATTTTGTACACATAATAAGTTACTTTTATCCAGTACAATTAAAAAATATATTATTAAATCTTACCAAATCAGCAAATGTGTTGAGGTTTGGGCTACAACAGCGACACTGTTTTCTATCCATTGCACGAAACTAACTCCGCTCCGGATAATTTCCTAAAAAAATGAAATACCAGACAATAAAACATCGTATTTATTTGACTCAATTTATCCAGCTATGTAGTTTACGCTATATATATGAATGTGCTACCTTTTCACCGGTATCAATACGGAGAAGTGCAAGTCGTCGTCTAGTATGACGGAACAGAAGCAGATGTCCGCTCTCAGTCAGCTCCAACCAATCCACCCGAGCTTCGTGCCACCATGGCCCTAACTGAACTCCTACAACATTCACATCATTGATATTAATAAATATAATGCAACGACATCAATCTTTTTTTTCATAACAAAGGAACTCTAAAATCTATCCTATGTATGTTCCGTACCTGTAACAAGATCAATAACAGCAATCGTCTGTCTGTCCAGCAGATAGGCGAAGTGTTTTCGTTCTTCCTCCGTCTTCCTGCCCTCATTGATACGGACACTGAGCACGTGAGGATTCACACGCTCAGTACGAACCTCCATAAGATACGAATCATTTTAGTATAAATTAAATTACTTGACATTGTGTACATCTTGATCTATACTCACGGTTTGTAGTACTCTATCGAGGCCGTACTCCACCACACTAAGTTCGCCAGCACGCTGCAACAGACAGGCTTCACCCACAGCTGCATATATACGCTTCCCTCCACCGGACCATGGTATCTGGAGTATTCATGACTATAAACTTTTAACTAACCTTAACTTTTTGTTAAAATATCAGCTGGCATTTTAGCAGTTTATAAATAATCAATTTTAACAAACTTATCTGCTACTGCCTGTCTCACAGAATGGTATCTAACATCTATATGTATAGATCTCCTGTGGTATAGTGGATTCAAAACAAGTTTTTATACACTTTGATAATCATTATACAAAATCATTGTTTCTGAATTAACTCCAATTTCAAAAATAAATAGCCTCCTTACTGGCTTCTCACATGGAAATATACTGTGCTTCTGTTGAAAACAAAGCTATATTTCTGTTTTCTACATTCAAAAGAAATTACTAAACCAGACAACTTAAAACAAAATCTAGAAAAAGATTTTTTATCATTTGAACCTGAACCCCAACTTGCATCAACATATCCTTGTCTATAACAATTATCCTTTCGTAAAACAAGGCCAAAGATTTTAGTAACTTTTGAGTACTTTAAAATTCGTTTTAAATGTTTCCAATGAGTTTCATCATATGAGTTCTAAAACTGACTCAAATAACATACACTGTAAGCTAAGTCGGGTCTGGTCAAGACAGATAAATACATAAAATTACCTACCACTTGTCTATATGGAATTTTCTAATCACAAAAACTGTTCTTAGATTTTTCTAGCCTTACATTAACCTCCATAGGAGTTTCCAGTTTTACAATGTAACATATTAAATCATTTCAGAAAGCTTTCTACATATTGTTCTTGATCAACAGTTATAACATTTTCATACATATTTACTCTTAAGCCTAAACAATGCCTTATTTGATCTAGATCTTTTATTTAAAATTTACTGCTTAAATCTTGTATTAACTGATTAGTTGTCATTTTACAATTAGAGAATACAAAAAAGTCATCAACAAACAAATCTATTATCACTTTAACATTTCTTTCAAACTTTATAAATAAACAAGGTTCATACTTAGATTTTAAATGACCTAAAGATTTTAACTGATCATTGCCTCTCTCATACCATGCATGTGAGGACTGCTCAAGTCCATAGATGGCATGTTTATTATTATCATCCTCATACAATACAGGTTTTTCAATATACACAGAATCATTCAAAAATATCATAGGTGGTAGAGCCTAGCTGTGGTCAAGTGAATGCAGCTCGAACATGAGCTGTCTCGACCGGGGAAGTACCACCCTCTCACAGAAGATCAGTGTGAAGTAGTCTTTAATGGCTGCGTTTCTTCCGATGAGTAGGAGTGCCGTTTGTCCTTTTCCTTCTCCCATCCTTTCCTCCCCTTCCCATTTTTCCTCCCCCTCTTCCCTAATCAAGGGTGGTGACACATCCACAACATGTCTTATGTATAGTGTAGGCCGTCCATTCAGGAAAGCTGATGTTGTTGGTGTATATTTAAAACTAATTTTACAGTTAAAGAAAATAACAATCTTAGAATAGAATAATGTAGCACAGGGGAAAGTCTCATGATAGTGTATGCCAGCTTTCTGTGAAAAACATATTGCCATTAATCTTGAATGATAATGCACCTTACCAACACTATCATACTTTGTTTTTAAACACCGATTTGTACTGAGCTACCATAGTATCACAAGAGTTATCCACAAGTTCTCATTCATCATTTATCTTAAACAATTCTTTTTCTTCCTCCATACTTGCTCTCCAAATTACTCTCAGTCCCATTTAAAGCTCCCTCATGTGTAATATTCGTTTTAATCTGATCATCTGATCATTGAAGAAGCTTCTGGAATATATGTGACATAAATTATATCACATTCAGTATGTGTGCTATCTGCATTACCTTTTCTTCTTTTTCACTCTGTTCCTACGCTTAAACCTTACTCACTCAATAGGAATATTAACTGTATTTTAGGTTGGTTACATTATAATGATGTCTCCACTAGTTTTAACTGAGTTATTTTTACAGGATTATAAACCCTATAGCCTTTCAAAATAAGTTCTTTATGTTTCATATCCAATTTCTAACGATTTTCTTTACACCTGACAACTTGCATTATGCATTTTGTGTATTATTAAATAAATAATGTTACCAAATTCGGTAAGTAAAGTAGAAAACTCGAAAAATTCGAAAATTTGCTAACGGTCAGTAACTATTAAGCCAAAGAGTGAGACTATATTAGAAAACATGAAGTTGACCACCCCTATATGGTTACGAATTGAATATAGCAAATAAAACTTACCAAATGCGTGTACTATTAATAAAACAAATTCTGTACCTGTTAGACTCATGCCTTAATTTGAATTGCTTGTTTGTTTTGTTTTAGGTAGCGTTAAATTTCTAATGCATTGATACGTGGTAGGGTGGCCTGAAAAAGAATTTGTCCTACTTCTCGATCGTAATACAAACTTATATTCTTACATCGAGTTCTTTTCCCAAAACAAACGGTCCTTGTCTTGTCGACGCGACTTGTTGCGAGACTAATGTTAATTATCAGTCATCTGCTTACTCAATCAACCAGTCACCTATAACACACGCAAGTAATAGTTAAAATAGATTTTAAAACATAATTGGTGTTTTATTTCATTTATAACTCTTTATGTAATCAAAAACGTATTACATAAATGTAACTGTGAACAGTGAACGTGAATAGTATCCCATTTCTGAATTTAGGATTCTAAAAAAAAATACTCACAAAAATATAGTTTTCTTATAAAGCCAGTACTTTTAAATAACAAATAAAACCTTAACTAGAACAAACTAATAATATTCCTAACTCAATACACCTTAAATAAGTTAAATTCAATTCACAAAAATAAAAGTCGCGTTCACAAAGTACTTTCCCGCGTAAAATTAACAAACAAATCGTCATCAGTGATCAGTGTTACCAGAATATTTTATTCTCGAATCACCCCGCCGCACTGGAGCGCGCGTGTAACCCCGAGATAACCCCATCACGGCACACAGGTAGTTAAGGCGGGAAAGTTGAAATAAATTCATGAGCTTATTATTGGTTTTATATTAATTAAATTCGTTCTATTATTTTACAATAATAAATAAAATTTTAAATACAAATAAAATTCAATTATTGAAGTACAAATGGTCTAGATTTATTTATTTTTATTGATTGCACTTTGTTTTTAAAATAATTTACCTGTTTCAGTTAACTTTTTCTGTTTTTTACTAGTTAAATTTGTTGCCTTGTGTTGATGAGTTTTTTTGCTGCAATGAACTTTTAAATCATGCTTATGAGCACGTAAATTCACCCGGCACCATTTACAATATGCCTCTCCTTGACCTGTTAATATCAAATCAAATCGGCTACCTGATTTCAGCGGATAAAATAATATCACCACTCGGTAAGGGAGATGGCCCCATTGGCGCTATATAGCCTCACCTGGCAACACTGAGCGTCAGCGTTTCAATATCACTTTGGATGCGTTGGGAATTTAAAAGTTCGGTTCAATTTAAAAGTGTGTTTCCTAAGTATATTATATAAGTTTTCCATCAACAATATAAAAGCAAAACATTAGCGTTTAGACAAAACAGCCGATGTCGTCTATACAACACTCATTTGATCTGTCAAATAAATATCAATAATTTTGTCGATTGTCTTTCAATGATCTTACTTTAAATTATTTACTGTTTCGGTTCTATTTGTACTTATGATAAATTTTTGGATTAGTAATTTTTTTGTTGAAGAAAAAAACTAGTAAATCTTAATTGGTTCATGTTACACTACTATCATATTCAGTTGGTGTTTTTCTGTGGCTCCTGAGTTGTGTCACCACGTCGTCAGTCGTGGTCAAAATGAATGAAATCCATTGCCTAGGTCTCAGGTCAACTCATTTATGAATTTCGTCAATTGAAGTTTGCTTTTGATACACAGAACCAGTCTTCTGGACCCAGGAACATATGATGTTAGAACTTGTCCTGTAATGTTACAGTATATTTTAATACTAGCTTTTGCCGCGACTTCGTCGGCGTGGAATAGTGACTTCCGGCAGATTTTTGGTTCTTCCCACATAGTTCCCGTTCTTGCGGGGTTTTCGGAATGGTCGAGTTCCCGTAGAATTTTCAGGATAAAACCTATGTTTTTTTTTCTATTAATAATGAAGTACTCTTCACCAACAACATATTTATTTGTTTATTTGAATAAAGATTAATATTATTATGTTGATACAACTTAAACAAATTATTTCGACCAAATTAGGTACCATAAAAACGGTTTTTGTGAGTTAATCTTAAAAGATAGACATACATTGTCCCGGACTGTTTTTTAGATCAGTAAAAGAGCTATTATTCTTTAATACATATTTTTTGTGTATCTTGAACCGTTTTCACGGCGCACGCAACGGAAGACTTCAAAGATGAAATAATTTCTCCCGTTTTTTACACATTTACCACTATATCTTTGCTCCTATTGGTTGTAGCGTGTTATGTTATATAGCCCACAGCCTTCCTCGATAACTGGACTATCCACCACAAAAAGAATTATTCAAATCGAACTAGTAGTTTCGGAGATTAGCGCTTTCAAACAAAAAAAAAACTCTTCAGCTTTATAATATTAGTATAGATTCGCTAAGACAATAGTACATTTAATATTTCATTTTAGTCACGTGCTTTCAGAGCTCAGATGATACACTCAAAACCACAAGGATTGCGTTTCTAGCCTCTTTTGGAGAACCCGTCCCAAACCTTACGCTTTTATCTTCAATTCCTACTAAATATATATATTTTTAGATCGAATTCCTTGAAGTAGTTAAAGTTCAGTTATGTTCGACTAAATTAACTCAATTTAAGAAAATTTTAAGTTTCATAAATTCAGTTCTTCTATATATTTTTCCAAGGTATTTATTACTATAGATTCTTGTTACTGATCTATTTCTATCAAATCTTACAACACCAGGGGTCCTTTAATGCTAATTTTAAACATAAAATAATACTCATCTATATTTTAAATAAGCTTTTACCTGGTACGTATTGAACTATATATTATTGAAATATATACGTATTGGACTATATATTGTTTAATTCGTCGTTAATTTGAGTAAATTGATTAATGCGGAAATTCTCGGATATTTAGTATAAAAGTAAAAGAATCGTTTAAACTTTTGTTTTTATTTATATCTAGATATAATTTTCTCCGAATATATCGACAAAACGTCGTTTTGCCTTTTTCTTAAATATTCGTATAATGTAGGTATGTACCTATAATGTCATGTTAAACTACATATATCTAGTATATAAACAGCATAAGATGCAACAACTAGCTATGACTAATCACATAAATTAGAAATTTCTAAAAAAATAACAGCAAAAAACTGAACGTTATTTAAAATAACGCAGGATAAAACCTAAAACATAATAAAACACATAGTTACTTCACTGACATAAGTTAACTCCGTCTCTTTGTGCCTTTTATATCATAATATTGTCGCACAAAAACTAAATACAGATAGATTGGGAGCAGATTCTTTTTACTTTTTCCTATATGAACTGTGTCAGCTTCGTCAATAAAGTGTTGATAAATATCGGGACATTGTTTAAAACTCGTTACATTGTTACCCAGCTTTTGAGAGCTTACTTTTTTTTAACTATTACTTTATTGGTTTTAATTTTCTATATACTCGATAAAGTAAGGAACATGTGCCGTTTTCGATTAAGTTAAATAAAAGTATGCATCATGGGGATGAAAAACTGTCATATAATAACTTTGACACTATTTTCCTTTATAACTTTATAGATGGCGTAAGTAGCTCTGAAATTGGTTTGACAATTGACATTAGGACAAATTTTAAATTATTTCAGTTGTTCATTTGCCGTTGTTTACTGTTGTTTTTGTGCTGTACTTTCTTTTTCAAACATTTGACCCGGCTTAATATATCATTGACTCCTATTTCCACGCTTTTGACGATCGAGTATCGACCCCGTTTTTTCTCAATTGGACTTTGTTTTCTGCGAGTACGATCGACCCCAGCTCTTCTCATTTGGATTTTGATTGCAAACCACGAATTTGGATTATCGATAAGTTGAAAAAATGCCACGAAAATCGGCTATTAAGTGTTACTTTCGGTGTGCGACTAAAGGTACTTATTTAGTAAAATCTAAAAAAATATTATTTGTCGTATATATGTATATACAATCAATTACTACTCTTGTTACATCAATTTCAACCGTGACAGTTTATTGACTTCTAATAAAAACATTTCAGGTCCTTTTCATCAATTTCCTAAACCTGAATACCCAAAATTGGAGAAAATAATTCAATGGAAAAATATTTTAAATGAAGACATGATACAAAAGGAAGATTCTTACATTTATAACAATATAAGAATATGTGATGATTATTTTGAACAGTTTTACCATTCTTCAAGTAAACAACTCACTCAAAATGCTGTACCAACACTATACTTAAGTAAGTATCTAAAGTAAGCAACTTCCCAAGTAGTTATAGGCACACAATACATACTATTAATATAAAAAGAAAACTAGAAATATTTTATAACTATAGATGATAATATACATTATTATTATTTTACTTTAGAAATTGGTGCTCATAATTAAAAATTATAAACAAAAAATAATGATTTAATTGAATATAATGAAATAGGTATACAAGTCATCTTAACATTTTTATATACTTACATGTGGTTTGATAGATTTATAATGTGCCCTCTTTATTACCTTTTTTATATAAATAAGAGAAAGTTCCTACAAACAGTATTGAAAAATAACTACTTTTGTCACTTCTTTACATAGGTAAAACAAAAACAAAGTGTTCTAAATATGCAGAGATTATAATTTCATTGCATAACTACAAACCAAAAAAAGTTGTTTATAGTTTTTTATGTAATATAAGAATGGCAGTGTTTAATTCAGTAAAAATTACAATCTATTAACATTCAATCAGAAACTCTAAAAGAAACGAGGAAGAATGGTACTTGATTGTGGGCCGGATTTGTAATAAATTTAGCAAAATAGTCTGCTTGCTCTAGAATAGGACTATTTGCTTGTTTTGAGACAGCAGATGATAAAACTCTCTTATTTTATATATAATATAGTTAGTTTTTGAATTTAATTGTGGATTTTGTTGTGCTGTCAATAAACTTAAACTATCCGTTATTATAATCCACTTTTGATGAGTCTGTGTTTGAATGTGCTCCATAGCAGTATATACATACATATGCTGGATTCCGCGGAGTATATGCTTGTGAGTGAATTCAGCCTATGACCAAATCCACCCTTGATCTGACTATCATAGACAGTTATAGAGACTGCTTCATTGTTCCTAGACCCATCTGTATACAGGGTGACTGGTGAATTACTATCAATATTTAAGGAGCATACTAGGTACATGATTCTCATTCGAATTATGTTAAAAAGAATAGGTACTTAATTTTTGATCAAATTTCCGTATAAATAAATAAAGTGTGGACTCGTTCCAAGTGTTCCAAGTGTGGGCGCGCGCGGCGGCGTGCTGATACAACACTACGCCGAAGCGCGCGAGTGTGTGTGTGTGTGTATACTTAATCTGTAGGGTGTTCATACGATGCGTAATTAATTACACAACTTTTGGTTAACTTTACTTAGAAGTTTATTTATATTTATGCTACATTAATTTTTATTTCGTCATATATGATCGTCAAATATCACGTCCTCAAGTATCGATAGTAATTCACCAGTCACCCTGTATATCTGATGATATCCCTGCCACCTATCAAGTTCCCTATAAATGTCTTCCTTATACTTTACAAGACTCTTGACTACAATTTTTATCTGAATAATTTTTGATTCTTATAACCCAGAGTAACAAGGCTATACCATGCTAGAAAATATATTGTGTTTATTAAAAATTTGTTCTGTTTCAGAAAAACCTTGAAACAAATATGAATTAATATTGGCAGTCCTGTTAATAGTGTCCCGCAGTTTAACAAGAAGTGGATGATTACTGACGGAGAGCAACCTTGCAATAAATTTTGATTGTAAGTATTTAAACCTAAGTGCTAATGGAGGTATATTACATTCCACCTACATTGACACTATGGGAGTAGTTCGCTTGGAACCCATTATAATATGCAAACATTTGTTTTGTATCTTTTCTAATTTATCTACTATAGTTCTTACCCCTGCAAAACAAAAAAAAGCATATTCAAAATGACTCTTTACTAATGAATTATACAATGTTATGTTAATAGAATACTTGGTTCAGCACCCCAATATGTGCTAGTTAAAGATTTTAAAACATTACAAGCATTTAAAGCTTGAGATTCTAGAGTTTCAGCATACTTATTCATCTAGAATTGTTTGTAAAAATAACACCTAAAACACTTTACAGAGCTCTCTACAGACATTACATTAAATTTGAACAAAATATTTACATTCCTATTTCTAATTCCATTTTTTCAAAAGACAAAAACTTTTTTCATTGCTGACCTCCAGCCGAAGGCTATCAAAATAGTTCTTTAGTCTTAGGAGAGCTACATTGAGGACTGATTGTACACTTTGTACATCTTTGTAAATCATCTGCAAACTGCAGATTAGAAACTTCACACCCCAGAGTTAAATTTAGCTGATGTATGAATAGGATAAAAAGCAATGGGCTCAATACACCACCCTGTGATACACACCTACAAGAATATCTTGGACCAAATAACTGATTGTTGACCTTAACAAACACCTTTCTGTAGTTCAACAAATTAAAAATACAATTTACAACTTTTCCAGGTACCCGCAGTAATAATAATATTGAAGATAATTTGTCCAGATCTACATTATTGAAAGCCCCTACAATGTCAACAAAAACACCAACTAGTACTTTATTCTCGGAACGAGCATCGTGGATATCCAGACAGAGACTCTCACAAGCAGAACGGCCACAATGAAAGCCAAACTGATTGTGAGGTAAAAGATTATTACTTTCTATGTGAAAAATTTGTCTCTGTTTTATTAATTGTTGGAAAGTTTTTCCAACACACTCCTATTACAGGACGATAAGAATCAGCCAAATTAAAGTCTTTGCCAGGTTTTAATATTGGTACCAAACAGTCAGTTTTCCAATCCTCTGGGACAATAGAAGACGTCCATAAACTATTTAATAAACTTAAAAAAATAGATAGAGTTTGAACATTTAAAAGTTTAAACATCCTGTAGGAAAGCCAATCCAGGCCACATGAAGAATCTTTTCTTGAGGCTAAAGCAGATTTTAACTCTTGCATAATAAAACAACCGATCATGTATGAATTATCACTATTTACTCCAAGAACATTATCTATACTTATCTGTTGTGGAACAGTATCCGGTGTGTATTTATATAAAAATGTTTGAACCCAATTGAGGTCAGAAAATAAGTTAGAAGTCGGAAAGCTTTTTTTGAATTTACTTTAGTCCAAATGCGATTTATAGATATCAAACGATTTATTGATGAGCAGAATGCAGACCAACTTTTACAACGTTCTTCTTTTAAAGTGCGTTTTTTAAAGGCTTGTGCGCGTTTGAAATTAATGTAATTTTTACTATTAAGACTAGTTTTGAAATTAATGTAGGCGTTCTTGCAGTCTTCTACTACTTTTGAACATTTATCATTCCACCAAGGTACTTGGCACCTTTTTCTAGGACGGTTATTATTACTATCAGTTGTGTTATGGTTTAAGCTGGGCCTGGAGAATTTGATTGCCAATAGAATAATTGAACAAAACTTTCTGTATGAGTCATGGAGATCACTATTGTCAATTTTAAAGTTCATTAATATTTTATTAACAATTTGTCATAACTATCCCAATTTACTAATTTCAGATTGCTGTGAAAAGGAATGTTGTTCAAGGGAATAGAGGGTTCATGTTAATCTCTTACGAGAGTAAATTTTGTGATAGTTGGCAAATAATAACTGCCTAAAGGGTCCTGATGAACTTGCCAGTCACAAGAAAGAAATAAAGAAGAAGACTCCATAGTTAAATCTAGACTGTTAGGTTTCCAAATAAGAGAACCTATAGTTGTTGGTTGACCATTATTTAAAAGTATTAAGTTATTGTCATCCATGGAATCCATAATAGCTCTGCCCCGAGAATCTATGCGACTACAACCCCAAAAAGTATGATGGGCGTTAAAATCACCTGCAATTATCAACGGTTTTGGAATACTGTACAATAAACGATCGAACTTCGCCCTTTCAAAAGCAGGAAAACTATTACCAGAATTGTAAACACTAACCAAAGAAATGCATTAATGTTTCACTTTAATAATAATTACTACATTTTGTAACGAATCATCATAAAAAGTATCTTGTTTAGAGAAATGTATAGCGTTTTTAATTAATATTGCTACGCCATTATGATCATTACTGCAGTCATTCTTAATAATGATATAACAACGTAAATTAAATTGAATGTTAGGCTTGAGCCAAGTTTCTGAAATAAGAGCTACATGTTTATTATTTTTGTATAATTTTTTTTTTAAACTCAAGTCTGTTACTTAACAGACTGAGCGTTCCACTGTACAATATTTAAGATTTGGTGGTTGAATGTGACGATTTGTTATTTTTATCCTGTATGGTTTCTTTAATAGTTGAGCTAATAAATTGTGAACTAATACTTATATTTTGAGTTTTATTTAAAGTTATAACTTTTACTATAAATTCTGTTAATAGTCATAGTTTCAGAATTTGATAGTATTGCTTGTATTACTTCTTGGGTATTTAATTTTTTATAAAGGGAGGGAAAATTTAATGAATCTTTTAACGTGTCAGCATATGACTTGGGTTTACTGTTTGCGATTTTCTTTTGTCTTATAGGGCACTGGCTAGAGATGGCAATGTGATTGCCATTACAATTAATGCACTTAGCTTTTTCAATGTTAACCTTGCATTCTTTGAAAGAATGCCCCTCTGTGCATATGGAGCATCGCGGTGAATTTTTACAAAACTTAGCCAGATGATCATAGCGTAAACATTTAAAACACTGTTTTATAGGTGGGACATATGTGGAGACAGGCAGGCGCCACATCTTAATGTGAACATAGTTATTATTACGCTCTGAGTAGGTTGCAGTGTGAAGGTGTTATTTTCTCCTTTTACTTTACGCATTATGCGTCGGAGAGAAATGACTTTTTTTGTTGTTGATATTGCTTTATATACCTGCATATTTCGTGATTGGATAGATGAGTGGGAACCGAAGAGATAACTCCCGATAGTTCGGTAGCCCCTGCTGGTATTGAAGCTTTAAGTCGTTGTTCCTTTAGATATGTAGTATTTTCTAAAAAGGCATTTGCCAAATTCGAACGCTCGAATACAACACCGACCTTATATTTATTTATTTTTTTAAAATATAGTATACCTTTCACAGAGCGTATAAAACTAGTTCTAGTACATCATGTCCCTATTACCGAGTGGGACATCATTAGTACTTTCGACAAATACTATGAATTCAGACTTGGCTTCCGCATCTTCAGAGTATCGCCGACAATAATCAGCGACCCTAAAGGGAGCGAAGGCATTTGCATCCTGCAATACTGGCGAATCCTCGCAATCGGAATCGCTGCTTGTGCTGAAATTTAAGGACTCACCCGAATCCTTCTTTTTACGTTTTTTCACCATCTCTCCATATAAACACTTACATATATACATATTAAGTTTTACTTCGTTACAATAAACTAAACAAAAATTTGCAAATTATATTATATAACTATTTAAAATAATTAAAATTTTCAAAAAGCCCGCGTCAACGTTTCAATTCCCGCGCTCTTTTCTAACCATCATAAACCATACATAATAGAAAATTAGAAACTATCTTAGAAAATATATAAACTTAACATCCGTCACTTGTCATCTGTCAAGATGTCAGATGTCATATATATAAAACTTACTCTTGATACTTTAAATGAATTGGAACGTAAAAAAGTGAAAGTTTACATTTTTAATATCTACATATTCTTAAGAACAAATAAATAAATAAATAAATAAAAGAACATATTTGAGTCTTAACACGAAAAAAAATCTAAAAAATCCTCTGTCACAGGCCGCTAACACTTTCGAATAAATAATAGTACTTATTAAAAAAATAAAAGTACTTATACATATAATATAATTATAGCTTTACACTTAATTATTCATTTTGTGTACATCCCAGTAGTAACAATTTTATTAGCCAACTCTCTTCTATTACGTTTGGTCGCAGAGTTTATAGTTTCCATTTATAATATTAAATATAGTGTAATAGGTATGAAGCTTCTTCAAACACACTGATAGAGTGTAAGCGTGTAGTATGTACCGTACAGAGCGCGTAATATTTACATGCACGTAATGGCCGCACATTAACAGCTCAGCTTCACATGAGCTCTTATCAAAAGTCACCGGATGGTTTATAACTTCCGTTTCCGAACATGGCGGCGGCGCCCGTGGCTACACCGCTAAAATGCACCTGTTGATTAGCACTTTTATATACACTGAGAGAGTAAAACGTTTTACAGTTTAGCTTAAATTTTCATCTCAACAATTCTATGTTCCAAAATTATTAAGATTTTATTGGTTACAATTTTTAAAGCACAATGTCCTACTTTTAGTCATATCCTATCTTCCGCTAGCTAAAGCAAAATATAGTATCGATAGATGTAAGAAATTTATTTACTATAATTTAGTGTTAGATCTATAGTTAATTAGCTTAAGTAGTTATATATATTTCGGATTCTAACAAAATCATGAAAAAATGTAGTTGTTTTATAAAGCCTCCTTTTAAAGGTTCGGTTCAAATTAAATGTGTGTTCCCTAAATACATCGTATATTTAGTTTCACGTAATAAGTGTAGACACATTAACGTTATGATATAGTTGTCAGTTTGTTGTCTTGTCTTTATTTTATTGCCCAGTAGTTATCTACCACGCTTCAAGACGGCCGCTCCTCTTATAACTTGACTGCATGCCCTTGGACTTTTAATTTTACTATTTTCGTGGATAAGACGTAATTACATTGTGTGAGGTTTTTTTATAGCGATATGTAGGTTTATCGATCACTGCCTCATCTTAATATTCATAATTAAAGACTATTTTATATATACTTTCATTTGAGTATAGTGTAGGTATATCTGAGTAAGTGAATTTCAAAATTATTTGATAATCCATAATCCACCGGTGTAATTGATACTTTTGAGGATTGGAGTAAGATTGAATAATAAGATTTATGTGAAATGTAATAAAAATATTAATTAAAAATTCATAAAATTATGCTGTTGGTTCCTGAAGTCCGTGTTCTATTGAAAAAGATATTTTATTTCTCGAAAACAAAAATAGTTAAATATCAAATTAATTAAATAATTATATCTATCGATAAATGTAAACGTTTATTATCAGAATTGAAAATGTGTTCATTATTACATAATATAGTTGATGCCTGATACAACATAATACCGTATAATGCATTGGCTACTGTTTGTGGTTACAGATGTATGAGGTACACGCGTGCTATTCTAACATTTATTTTCATAAAATACTATACAATACTAGATGTTGTCAACTGTCAGGTCGTAGAACTGTTCAATAATAGTATGTATTTTTTGATATCGTATTCAAACAGGGAATCTATTTTAATAAAACGTGTATTTATAAGTAGTGATGGTATGTACTAAACGTACTCGTAAGTTCAACGGAACAGGAAGACATAAAGTGGGTGATTTTCTCCTCTCAAGACGGTATTAATCTCATAGGACTTTATCGCTTTACCTAACAATTAGCAACCAGAGATGAAACTTCTCAGCATACCATGGATTAAACGTGCGGGTGCCGGGTTCATGGCATGGCTTTATTTATATGTGTAATATGATTTACAATATTTGTTTATTGAATGGTTTTATTTAGCTCACTCTGTTTGTTTTATTATTTATTCTTTTTTCATTTTTCATTTTTCTTGGGTCAAATTTAGTAATTCAAATTTCACCCTCTTCCTGTCAACCGATTAATCTGATTCTAATTTTGTATTTAATCAGATCTAATTTTGTATACACTTTGGATTTTGGTGACAATACAATTATGTTTATTTATTATCATTATAAATTCAAGATGGCCGCCGCTACAAAATGGCGGATAATTTATGTTTTATTAATCCCATCAATATGGGTATCAAATGAAAGGTCTCAACAAGTAGAATACAATTTACTATGCTAAATTGAAATCTAATATGGCCGCCGCTACCAAATGGCTGATAATAATTTTTTAGAGGAGTTGGACTGCAATAAACTAACGGGCAAGAAACCTTGCAATAATGAAGCACAAATGAATTAAACAGAATGCGTAATAAAAACTAAAAACTAGAAAATAAAAATAGATAAAAAAACTTTATAAGTTAAACGGTTTTACGTGAAACATACATTGCAATGTTTAAGATAAATGTACTAAAAACTAAAAAATAATAAAATAGATACAGTCATGGGAATTATAAACATATGCACAGACTAGACTAAAATAAAAGCGTGGGGCATGGGTACTTCCTAGACAAGATATTAGATAGATAGATATTTCCAGTGTAAGTAGAATAAACACTCTCTGTTTAATCCCTATATTATGGCTCAAATACAGTACAGTGCTAAACGTTAAGAACCTATCAAAAAACAAGAACAGTTAGTAAAAGATACTTTGGGCGTTTCTGTGGGTGTGGAACTGAATTCAAGTGAAAAATTCATAGACATTATTTAGGTTAACTATAGAAAAACTGCTAGTCATCTCCCTAGAAATTGACTTACCAGCGACATCTGTTAGCGGATAGCTAAACTCAAAGCGGTAGTTCAATCGACAAAATCGACCAAGTCGTAGTAGTACCACCACTCGCCACAAGAGGGCACTAATATTAAATATTATCAAAATCAAGAAACTACTATTATATCCTATGTAACATTTATTTTCACCGTAAGTGGTTGTATCCACACATATAACGTTTATTTCGTATAGTTAACACTGCGTTGTCAAATGTTGTATTCAAAAATTTTCGTAAGTTGTATTCAAAAAAAAAGAAAACGATAAATACAATATATTCTATATAAAGATGTGATGTTATGGTTAACAACACTTTTTTTCATTCAAATATTTTAAGCTAGGTAAACACGTTTTGTAACAGAACGTCGTCTTTATATGGAGAAAGTCACAGGTAAAGGTAGTGCATATTAAGTCACTATCGGTCACTACCTAATCCGCTATCGGGCCAGTCAATATTATAATTATTTTACAATTAGGTATTTCTATTCCGTTTGTTGCCTTCATCATAATAATACATAACAAACTTGTCTTTTTTTTTTTTAGAAAAGGACTTGAATGAAAGCGCCAGTCAAAATGCAAAACCAACAATTATTGGCACTGAGAATGGTGAAGGTAGGTTTTATAATATTATACAAATTGTGTCGTTAAACCTTTTCATCCCTTCAGCCACATGTTCTATACATCGCAAACATGGACAAAGTTCACAAAATATAAGTACTACATAGTACATATATTAAACCTTTTATTACTTTTTACAGATTCTTATAACAAATGGGGCACATGGAACCCAAAAGCATTGAAAAGTAAAATTAACCCGGTTTTAAAACCAACGAAAGCCAGCGTTACTGCATAAATAGACGAATTAACTGCTGCGAGACTAGAACTTGTGCATCTTCAACAAGAGAAAGCAAAAAAAGAACATTATTTTGTTGAACAAGAGCACGAGTTGAAAATGACACACCTTCGAAATGAAGAAATCAGGAAACAAGAGTTACATAATTTGATGCTTAAGACAATGCAACGGAAAGATTAGTAAATTTTTATATTATTGTTTAGGCCAGTGGCCAATAAAAAAGTGAAATAATCAATAGGTATTTTTATTTATTACTCCAAATTAAAACACAAGTTATACAGCAATCAATAAACAGCCAGGATTTCTTCACATTATTGTGTTATTAGTGATTCAAAATAGTTAATTATGCCATCCCGTGTGCTAGAGGTACTGTTTATTAAAAAACATACACAACCTCAAAATTTCATAGATGGCAGCTAGATAAATCCACAAATAAATCTTAACCATCCCTTGAAGCAGCAGATAACTTTATTCTCCAGTTACCGCCTATATTCGGCAGATAACATCAATCTGACAATCGAAAAATTAAAAATCTTGTTATTCATGGAATGAACGTTATTCGACAGATAAAATTCGCTATCTGAGGATTGAAAAATCGGGCCTTAGACAACAAAAGTTGTTTTAAACCACTGTCAAGATTGGATAGGAGTTCTAAACGTACGAATCGTATAATGTTGTAAAATTTTACAGTAAGCTTTTTCATTGTTACATTCGGAAAAGCGACAAGATTTTAGATTGTAGATAGATATTTCCAGTGTAAGTAGAATGTTCTACGGCATTAGTAAAAGACAGAGTTTAGCCTTGTACCTACATGTAACATGACATACAACCTTATAGTCGATAGCAATCAAGACGCTATTCCTCTTCTGAAAAAATAAGTAGAATGAACTTTGTGACAATATGCAGATATTTTGACTTTCTTATTTAAAAAGTGTAGATTTCTTTGCAATGAAATCTAATTACTAATTATCAAAAAACCAGCTGAATCTCATCCAGATAAACTGAAAAACATCAAATCCACCGGGACAAAGTGAAGTACACAAGTGAAATTGAAAAACTAGTGAAAAACTCATGAAATACTTTGCGACGTGTTAACGGCTCAAAATACATTACAGTGCTAAACGTTAAGAACCGATCAAATACAAACAATGAAAAACAATAACAGTCAGTAAAAGACACTTTGAGCGATTCTGTGTGTGTGGAAATGAATTCAAGTGAAAAATTCACAAAAAAAAATAATTTGTTTATTTCTGTAACTTAAACCTAAAAACAAACAGATACAGCTAGGGAGCTCCTTTTAAGAAATGGAATTATCTTGTGTTAGGAGTCCCCGCTCTTCCACAAAAGGAATCAAGAACATAAAGGTAAAAGGTAACATTATTTTACAAATTAAGAATAGTTTAAATAGGTAATATATAACTTAAATGTAGTTTGGTTCATATAACGCGCATGTGTGTGTGTGTGTGTGAGATAGTCAGTTGTAGTGTTTAAATAATTAGATATAAGTCTTTAAATATTTATGCAATTATCTTCTATATATATAAAAATGAATTGCTGTTCCTTAGTTTCACTAAAACTCGAGAACGGCTAGACGGATTTATCTTATCTTAGTCTTAAAATGTTCGTGGAGGTTCAGGGAAGGTATAAAA
This sequence comes from Danaus chrysippus, assembly GCA_916720795.1. Classification (NCBI taxonomy): domain Eukaryota; kingdom Metazoa; phylum Arthropoda; class Insecta; order Lepidoptera; family Nymphalidae; genus Danaus; species Danaus chrysippus. The sequence continues at coordinate 462,418 of CAKASE010000080.1, read as the reverse complement.
GTTGAAAAAAATTGATTCATTTCTGGGAAAACACTATAAACAGCCCTTTTCTATTTCCCATACAAACGTTTTTTTGACATTAGATTTGACAACTAACTAATATGTCAATCATTCTGTTCGATTGAAACCGGAAAAAATTAATAAATACCTATCAATACCTGGTTATTTAAGATGGAATAGAGTTCGCCCGGTTAGCTATACATATGTATATTACTCATGATGAAATTAACGCGGACGAAGTCGCGGGCAAAAACTAGCTTCCAATAATTTTTCAGTTTCACTGCAATCCAATTCCTTTAAGTAGTCCTTTAACGTTTTTTTACAATTATACGTGTTCATACCAAAGATGTTAGCTTTACGGTTCATTTTAGCATACAAATAAGTAGCTCATCTTTTAAATTGATTTCATGAATTGAATTGAATTCATGCAGACATTATTTAGGTTAACTATAGAAAAACATCATCTTCCTAGAAATTGACCTACTAGCGACATCTGTTAGCGGATAGCTAACAGATGAAACTCAAAGCGTACTTCAATCGACCACGTCATAGTAGTACCACAACTCGCCACAAGAGGGCACTAACATTAAATATTATTTAAATGAAAACACTGTTTACTATTATATTTTTAAGCGAAATGGAAGATATAAAAAACTAGTTAAAAGTTATTAAGTACTAACACTAGAATTATTACTAACAGTAATAGAAATATTAACAAATAGCGATAAATAACATACTCGTACTTAGGGAGCGTTCAAGTATTACGTAACGCAATTTTCGAAGATTTCTGACCCCCCTTCACCCCTCGAATAAATAGAGTTATAAATAGTAACAGGACTTTCTTTTATATACATATATAGATGACTTAGATTAAAACGTAAGAAATAAATTTGGCGTTAATTTCCATTTTCAATCATAAGTTTCATTGTAGAGTTGTTTTTCTCCTTGCGAAGGTCAAAATAAAGATGATTCATATTGAACATAATTTAATTATAATTTATTCAATAATACAAGTTTAGGAATATAGTCTTATGGTACATACATCACAATGATACAGTCAAAAAATATAAAAATGACTATACATTTTTTTTTTTTTTTTTAACGAGGAGAATCTTTCAAAGACTTCCCGCCGCGGGGGAAAACACGGCGGGGGCGTGTGGGATTTCCACCCACTAAACTCCTCGGCGTTCTCTGCGCAGTGCGTAGGCTAGTGAGCGGGAACGGCGAGCCATGCTTCCGCTCACTAAAAAAAAAAAAAAAAAAAATGACTATACATAGTACAACCTCAGTGAAGCACCGTTTAAATAAAATATTATAAATTAGGTAAAAATGTTCTCCATTTCTTAAAATAACTTAGAGTACAGTTTTTTTGTAATTTTTTATACAAATTTTCAGTCCCACGTAGGTCTTGTTTTTTTGCTAAGCATAGTGTCTTCCGGTGATATGTGTATCGGATTTGTAAAATCAATTTCTATATTCTCTGGTATCGTTTGAAAGTATGCGCTCCCTCTTGTGTTATCTGAAAAGTGTTTTTATTTATTAGATATTTATTGACCATTAAAGTTCTTATATTTGTTTCTATAGAAAAAGTAAAATTGACATTTTGAAAAGGCTGAGGGATAAAAATTCTTCAAATTATTGGAGTAAAAAAGGACTACATGAATTTTATGCAAGCCTTGGAAATACCTCCCTTAATTTCAAAATAACAAAGTTATTTATTTAATAATTATGTATTTTGTTATTAATTTTTGAATTTCCCCCCATTTTTGTCAGCCCGCCATATTTAGTTCACAAGATGTCACCAAAATAATGTTAAACCAAATCTTGTTAATAGTTACATAAAAGACCAATAAAAGAATCATTTACGAATTACACAAAAATCTTCTAAATTTTGTATATTTTAATGGTCCTATTAAAAAGTGCCCATTCATGTAAAGGTATAGCAAAATGCATAATAAAACCAAATAAATACGTTAGAGTTCCTATTTTGTAATTGATACTGTTCTAAGACTTATTCATAACTGTAAAAGTTCAAAGTTTGTCGGACGATGTAAACCTGTAATACTCGTATTAATAGTCAATGTTATATAGTTACCAGTTAAGTTGAGCCTAGCTATGATATCCTCCAGGTGTTGTTGTGTAGGGTCGTGCTGACTGTGAGCCGATCACGATAAAGACTGCGACGATGACGGACGGAGCCGCGCTTCAAGAGAGGCAGAGTGAACACCGTCTCGGATGAAGGAGTTAGATCCGAACCGAATTCCTATAGAACATATATTAATATAAATATATACAGAGTTTTTTTAAGCTATGGCTGCATTTGCACTGTAGTTGTGGAATATTATGCCAATGTCATACGAAGTTATTATACAGTGTGTGTACGATATACAATAATTATATGGATTGAATTTAAAATGTTATTAAAACTCTGAAGTCGTGATCTAGCCGAAGATGGATTGCGCTGTTTGGATTTACATTGAAAGGTTCACTTGGTAGGAAAATATAATTTTTTGCGTATAATTTGTAATGTTTGTAGTTTTCATGTCTCTTTTATAAGAAATGTTAATATTTGAAAGTTTTAGTCGTATATCTCTTTTTAGACAACTTTTTTTATAAATTTTACTATAATGTGCCTTACCGTTCAGAAACACGAATGCTTATAATGAAATGGCTTAGAAGGGAATTTAGAAAGAAATGGTCAGAATAGACCGTAATTTATTCCCCATATATATCTTACCAGACACTTCCCCCTGACGCAGTACGAGTTGTTCCCGCCGCACGAGGTGCCAGGTAGAAGCGATGAGACACACGCTCGTCTTGACACGGCACGCGGCACGGACGGTCCGGCTCCTCTGTGAACACATAATATATACAGGGTGACTGGTGAATTACTATCAATACTTGAGGACGTGATATTTGACGATCATATATGACAAAATAAAAATTAATATAACATAAATATTAATAAACTTCTAAGTAAAGTTAACCAAAAGTTATGTAATTAATTACGCATCGTATGAACACCCTACAGATTAGATATACTCTGACACTCACACATACGCATGTCGTGACGTGGTGTTGTATCAACACGTCGCCGCACGCGTCCACACTTGAACACTTGGAACGTGTCAACACTTTACTTATTTATAAGGAAATTTTGTCAAAAATTAAGTTCCTATTTTTTTTACATAATTCGAATGAGAATCATGTACCGAGTATGCTCCTTAAATATTGATAGTAATTCACCAGTCACCTGTATATATAATAGTAGGGGAGACTGATAATCAGTGGTGGCTCAGTGGTTAAAGGGCCCGCCTCTCGTCGCCGAGGGCGCGGGTTCGATCCTGGCCCGGGCAAGTACCAATGTGATTTTTCCGAATTATATGTACTTTCTAAGAGTATTTAGACATCACTGATTAATGTTGATTCCCAAAAGTGGGTTGATGTCAGGCAGGCGGCCGGTCGTAAAAACAAATAGCCAAAAACTATTCACAACATGTAAGGCAGACCCTGGCTATAGCTGGGAAATTGCTAGGTAGAAGAAGAAGGAGAGTAGGGGAGACTGGGTAACAGTGAAAGAAGTGTTACTCCGTAGTTTATGACAAAGTGATACATCTTTGAAATTAAATGATAATGCAAATATCTAATGTCTAAAATACATTTCATTGCCTGTGTTATACATATTTACAAGGTATAGGCATTTAAAAAAAAATTAGACATGATCCACTGTGGCCCGGGCACGGGTGACAGTGAATCGGCGCAGGCACACAGGATCAATTGCAAAGAAATATTGAAAAAACATCAATTTTCATAGTATTATAATATTTCTACTTGTCCTAGCTTCTAGACAGTCTTTTACGTCAAAATAATGACATGATATTTTCTAAATTATCGAAGAACAAACCAACATTATAGCGATTGAAAGACGACCTAGCAACGGCTCTTATTTTTAGCTATCCGGATAAGTTTTAGTGTCAGTGGTGGCCTCGTGGTCAAAAGGCCCGCCTCTCGTGCACGAGGGCGCGGGTTCGATCATGGCAAGTACCAATGTTTTTTTTCGAGTCATATGTACTTTCTAAGAGTATTTAGACATCACTGACAGACGGTGAAGAAAAACATCGTGAGGAAACCTGGACTTATAATTTCACAATTATAAGTTTGAAATCGCCAATCCGTCTTGAGCGAGCGTGGTGAATGGTGGGTAATGCTCAGATCTTCTCCATGTGAGAAGAGAGGCCTTGCTCAGCTGTGGGCTCTGATAGGCTGATGACGATGACGAAATAAATTTTAGAACGTTACTTATCTGTTCTTCAGTATGAAATCCGATAGTAGTCTTTCTTACTACATTACAAGGCATTTTTACCTAAAACATAAAGTAAAATAAATCTTAGCTTGTTGAGTTACAACCATTGTAACTCAACAAGCTAAGATTGACCATTGCGTTTCATCCATTGAACAGTTCATTGTGACCCAATACAGAATGATTCACTGTGACCCATTGACCGTTATAGAAAAAGAATATAAACAAAAAAAAAACTATCTATCTTGAGGACAAATCAATATGTATTACAACGGATGTAAGGTATGACAAGTATACGTCATTGGAAAAACATCTACATTATTTATTCAATTAGGAATTAAATAAATTTAAAAAACTCGTAAAAAAATAGATTAGGTACTTATGTAAGGTCCAGAGTGAGGTAGCGCATGCTCCCGTTTCGGGGGCCGCCGGCGACTAGTGCCTCGCGAACAGGTATAACCGAGCGGCAAATAAAGGTTTTTTTTTGTGTGCGTGAGTGCAACATATACTATGTTATTGTACATTATCCACTGTGACCCGCGATTCACTGTGACCCAGTCTCCCCTAGATCTTTATCAGGTTCAGTCTATTATAAGACAGTGGATAGCTTCTCGACGAGTAAGTGTCAATTCAATGAATTATTTAAATCACTCGTTTTTTAATAGATTTGTATTGTAAATGCTATTCCTATAATGCAATATGAGGTTTTATTGTTTTATATAATAATAATCCTTATATACTGTTGAATTATAATAAATGAAATATGTTTACTCCTAACACATTAGCTGACTTTGTTATAGAAAACAATTTAAATAGAAGGCAGGCAGATTTTCAACCTATAAATGTAAACATGGACAGTTTCATATTTCCAAGAATAGAATATAATGATCTTGTAAAAATTGCATGTGGAATATACCAACTAAAACAAGCTGGTTTGTATTATGGGCAGCACATAAGAGGCGATGGTTCCCATACTATAGAATTATGTAGAAATATAGCGAGCGACCTACTGCTTGACTACGCGAGTCCTTTGGCCAACTGCAGATTATTGCGTGGAAAAATACAAAGCAGGCATGTAAGTCGAAAAAAATATATATATATATATATATATATATATATATTATATGAAAATAATCACAATGGTAAGGAAGCTATAAAAGAATGTTATTGTAATTGCATGGTTGGCCAAAGGACAGTGGGTTGCTGCACTCATATAATGACTATTTTATGGTTTTTAAGTTGGGCAAGGCATCAGAAATACATTTCACCACCTGTCCAATTTCTTGAACACATATTAATAAATAACAACATATGATGTCTCAGAATAAAGATAAATCATAAAAATGTTGTTTTATTTCGCTTTAACCTGTTTTTCCTCACATGACAAAAATCTCTTTTTAAACATTTTGATACAAAATTAAGTTCATATTAATACTAGTTAGTGCTTATAAACCAATTACAAAAAATATGATAAAATGTCTGTTCACGTCACGTATTCTTATTATCTTTTGAATTAACAACTTTAATGATTAAATATTTGTCGAACATATCAATAAATATTACCTTTGGTGAAGCTTGTCTCCCAACCCACACATAGATGGAGCCACTGACTGTGTCAAGAGTATAGGTGTCCTGAAAATATTATTAAGTAATTAGACATCAGTCGAGATTTTAAACGTTAAACATTCTACGCTCCTGGAGAGGGAATAGAAATAGACGGATCGAGAGTAAATGAGTGGGTCAATTATTAATCCTAAGCAATGTTTATAAAGTTTTTCTTAAAACAATATAAATTCACTAACAATTTGTTTCTACGCATTCCTGCTTCGAGCTTTGATTCCGACATTACGAAGTTTCACTTTTTCCACTAAGAGGGACTCCACGCTCTATTTTTTTCACTTCATTTTTGTATACATCGAGATTGTCGACAAGGGAGCGTTCAAGTATTACGATATTCAATTTTTGCATATTTTTGACCCCTCTTCCCCCCTTCCATCGTTTTTCTGTACCCCCCTCTGCCCTTCTCTAAACGTTACGTAACAGTCAAGTGATCAATTTCATCCTACAGTCGTAAAAAACGATGTTATAGTTTGGTATAGTTTTAATCTACCAAATGAAACAAGATCATTGATATAAATGTCTTTGAAGAAATCACGATATGAACTCTAGGAATATTGAGCACTGAACCAATATTAAATGACGTACAATGCAATATAGGTATTCCCCGTAAAATACAAACTAAGAGGTTTGCAAACTTGCGAGAACAAATTAAAAATGTGTACATAATGTAACGTATATGAAAAGGGTTGGCTGTTTGGGGATTTCAATTAATTATTTTATTTAGAACGAATGCTACGTATAACGTAACCTCTTGTAAGAGAGAGAGACCTCCCGCCCCTGTTTTACGTAATACTTGAACGCTCCCTAATCAACTAAGTTTTAATTTAATACTATATATAACTTACTTGGTGTTTCAACTGGTCCGACAGGTAGGGACCAGTGAGAGGTGTTGTTTTTAAATTTGCCAGAACTATCTGACACCTCCGATAAAACAACTGAACGCTCTTCATTTTTCTCGAATGTCTGAAAATATGTTCAAATTTTTTAAAAACCACTACATAATATACAATCATATACATAATGTAATAGTTATCAGTTTATTATAAAATAATTAAACAAAGCAAACATTTTATTTTAGGAGAAAAGAAAAAACAAACGCCTTATAATTTTTTAAGCGTATAACGATGATAACTGCTATTGCTATTAAAATCTATCAGACGCTTCCAAAATAATAATATCCCTACTAATATTATAAATGCGAAAGTAACTCTGTCTGTCTGTTAGGCTTTCACGCCTTAACCATTGAACTGATTTTAATGAAATTTGGTACAGAGATAGAGTTGACCTTGAGAAAGGACGTAGGACAGTTTTTATCCCAGACTTTTGAAAGGCTCTGTTGGAAACGCAATATAACAGAGTTCCACGCGGGCGAAGCTATAGGCGGAAAGCTAGTTACTTGTATAATGTATAATATATCTTGCTCATATGTATTTGATTTAGTTGTAATATGAAGTTCTATTACCTGATCATCTCCACCCACAGTTTCATCAGGAACCAGATTTTTAGATCCAGAACCCAGTGCGGTAAAGAATTTGTCGACATCTACGTCACTTGAATATTGATCTGAAAGGTAAGAGTAAATTTAAACTATTTTATTTAATTTACATAAGTGTTTTTTGTTTATTAGAAGTTATGGGACGGAATCATGGTTTTAAGGGAACATTTTTTTATGCTATGTCTTCATTCGCACTGGAATCGTTGAATATTTACCAATGACAACGGTTTTATTTGTTGGACCAATTATAATCTTGATTACTGTGTGGAAACACGACGGAGTTTGTCGAATGGAACAAAGGTGTTTATATTATTATTATTTTAAAGAAGACTCAAGACATAATCTTTTCGACACTTTGTATGATATAGTTGAAATAGATCTTGACCTAGGTAACATTTTCAGCCTACATATTAAATTAACAGTGTTTTATTATATTTAGTATATTTACGATGTATGTGTGTTTGTCATCATAGCTATGTAACAGATCAACCGATTTCGATGTGGTTTTTGTCATTTTGAAGCCTTTTTTGGTTAACCTCGGTTTAGTTGTGCAATGTATAATGTAGATTGTAGATGTAGAATAGATTGTAGAATAGTAACATAGAATGTAGATTATCTTTACCAAGTGATGTAAAACATTTTTGACGTATGATTAGTTAATTAAGTCATTCGTGACAGTGTCATTGTGAAATGATAAATTAGGTCTCTATGTTTATTTTTTGTTGTTTTATAATACTTACTCTGACCACTATTTAATATATGGTATATATATATGTACATATATATACCCTATATGTACATACCTATACATATATTAAAGCGATGACGTTTGGTTTGTTCACTTCTACGAGGGAAAGTATTTGTTGACGCGACTTTTGTGTTTGTAAAATGAATTCAACTTATTTAAGGTGTTTTGGTTTAAGATAATTAGGTAGTTTGTTCTAGTTGAAGTTTGATTTATTATTTTATAGTACTGGCTTTATAAGACATCTCACTCATCATCTCACTTCTCTCACCTGTCTAACTCTTATGTTCTTCTTTCCTTGGACCTGGAACAGTTGTTTCTGGGCTCCAGGGTTAGTGATCACGTGGTTAAACCCAGAGTCGTGACCTCCGTCCAGATAACGAACAGCTGAAAGGTCAAGGGCAAGGTCAGGTTAAAAAACACTAACAATTGGTCATAATTTCGCAAGTATTCAAGCTAGGAATGGTATATATTTTTCGGTGCCATTTTCAGCTTGTAGCCAGAGTTTTTCTTATACATAATGTTCATAATTTCAATAATCGTGAACTTATTGATATTGGGAAGCCGTTTTTTGTATAAATCATGTATTTTGTATTAACCAATAATCATGTTTTATATAGAAAAAATAGGTAAAATAGGCAATCTTGGCTTCGATTGAACTTTTCTGACATAAAAATTCGTTTAACATAAACCGTATAAAGATATATATTTTAATTAATTTCATTGTTGTTAGTACTATTTAAACCAAAAACCGTACATTGTTTAGTTGCCTCAATATCTCACTAGATGAAGTTACTGTCTATGCAACTATCTGTCATTACATTTGTCCTCTTCGCTGTGTTTTCATTTTAACTAAATCACATTTTATTTAATAAATCATATATTATTGCCTAATAAAATTAATAGTTCGCTGTTCTTTCATTTTAAGACATTAATTAACATATAGGTATATAATGTTCAAATAAAACTAATATTTTGTTATACTTCGCGTATTTTATTATTTTAACTACATACTATAGACGTTTCGGTTACTTTGCAACAACCGTGAACATTAGGACGAGATGAGAATTGAATGAGAATAATAATAATAAAATACGCGTAGTAATCCGAAAATATTAGTTCCATTTAAATGAATACTCAAAAGTCTTAAATCTGAAATATATCATCATCATCAGCCTATCAGAGCCCACTTCTGAGTAAAGGCCTCTTCTCATATGGAGACAGAGTATTAATCACCATTCACCACACTTGCTTCAAACTCATAATTTGATACAAGTCCATGTTTCCTCACGATGTTTTCTTTCATCAGTCAGTGATGTCTAAATACTCTTAGAAAGTACATATGACTCGGGACATCACATTGGTAATTGCCAGGTTTCGAACCCGCGCTCTCGTGCATGAGATGAGGGCATTAACCTCTAGGCCACCACGACTTTCATGTTATATAGTAATCATCTCTATAACTAACTGACCTCCATTCTTAAAGTATCCCAGGAACTGTTGGCTCTCATAACCCATGGACTCTCTGTGTTGTATAGCTTTACCGTTGAATTTATCATCAGGACCGACAGAGAGTATAGCGGCTGCACCAGACTCATCTTGAGACGACTGGCTGCCGATCCAGTAATGGATATCAAAGGATAGATTCTTCTTTTTATCTGATGTAGTCTGAAATATATATACATGTATTATATATATAAGAGAAAAGTCGTGTTAGTTACACTATTTATAACTCAATAACATATACATATATGGATGAACATTGGTGGAGAGATAGATTAGAACATAGAAAGGACATAGGATATTTAATATTGTTCGATCGAAAAAAAATACTTAATAAAATCCATTATCTGGTTATTGACGGACTCTAGAGCGGAATAGAGTTCTCCCGGTCAGCTATACATATGTATATTACTAATGAAGACATTAACACGGACGAAGTCCCGGGCGAAAACTAGTATATATTATAGAAGATTACTTTAAAGATAATACATGAATCTCCTTTGTAGAATTTTTCATGTTCTGAGTCTGGTACGGCGACTGGGTCGAAGTTCTGAAATCAAAGAATATTATATATTACTAGCTGACCTTGCAAACATTGTTATGCCATATAAAAAAATATAGGTTGGTGATAAAAAAGTAAAAATTTTGGGTTGTTTGTACTTTTTATAGCTACATTAAAAAATAAAAATAATAAAATTCGTCGAAAGTAAAAAAAATCAAGGATGAATAACCCTTATGACTTAGAGGTATGAAAAATAGATGTTGGCCGATTCTCAGAGCTATTCAATATGCTCTCAAAATTAGTATCTCATATTGGACTTTAAAGAATAAGTAACACAAAATATCCAAACTTTAATTTCTTATATATTATATTGGAATAAAGTATCTTATCTAGTTTTTATATGAGAGGCTACTTAGAACCGAAAGTTCTATGCTTTAGAAAATAAGTTGTGTCTTATCGCTCTGGGATCTTACTCTATTATATAGAAATGAATTTTTAGTTCGAATTATCAAGTGCATAAAAATGTATTGATTTAGTGCAAAATATAAAGAGATTTTGAAAGGAACTCGTGATGACCTTGAATTATAAAGAAGTTCAAATTATCACAGTTTGGAACTGTATATATGTTTGTATCACACATAAACATTCGCTTATATATATTACATATAGATGGAGCAAAACAAGTTTTACTTCAGCCGTGAGGTCTTAAACACATTGTTTTTAATATTTTTTTAATAAATTAGTATTTGTATTACATGAAAATGCTGGCCGATAATTATAAAAGCTAAATGCTAAAACTACATTTAATAGAATTTTAGAGTGTACAAACCATAGAATGATAACTATACGAATTAGTTACAGAAATGCAACATACCTTATACTGTCTATAAAAATTATGTTCAGTAGCCAACATAGGATTAATAGAAAATTTAATAAAAATATTTTTTTATTGATATTAACTATTATGTTAATAAAAATTTTACTATTTACATATTTTTCAATGCCAAAGCTTAATAGTATGGTCTCAATGATTACGGTTTTATAAATGAGATAAAAGAATATCCAATACAAAAAAATAATAAATTTCATTCATTATTATAAGAACAAATATTTGAAGAAAAAATCATGCATGTTATTCAGACACCTACACTTCAGTGCATATTTCGAAGAGGAATTTTTTCGTAAAATTATCTACTAAAATTAATCTTTAAAACCAATAATATAAATCTGATAACGTAAAAATATTGTTTAAAATGTGATAAAAACTTTTTATTACATATTCCTGCATTGTTTTCTTGTAAAACATACGTCTTTTTCATTTAATATGTTGTAATTTTATTGTAGTAATTTCGTCAAGAATATATAGTTAATGTTTTATATAGATTATTTTACAAATATGGTCAATACTTACCTTGTAATTACGATATTAAACACACAGCACTAAAACCAATCAATACAAAAAGCAGATTCTAACCTATTGGAGCCCGTTCGGTATGTTAAAGTCGGTGAAAAGCTATGAAAACCTATCACCAACAATCTTCTAGATGCTAGCTTGAATAATTTATTTCAATTTTTATTTAAATTTTATTAATTATAACAAATAAAGTGTATTTTGTGTATCTTCACTAAAGAAAGAATCACTGTTATTGTGCAAGTAGACTTTGACAATGACACTGTCAAAGTATGAATCAAGAATAATGGGTTTATTATTTAGTCTTTGAACTTATAAAATTCTGTTATAAATAGTTATTAAAAAGAAATTCATATTAGAAATATGAGATTTTAAGTTATCTGGTAAATTAAAATACCAATTCTTATACTATACTTTTGACTATTTATAAGAAATTAAAATATAAAGTTATATACAGAATTTATAAAATTTACCTACCAGTATTTTTACAATTTTATAAGTAAACTAGTTTTTGCCCGCGACTTCGTCCGCGCTAATTTCGTCATTAGTAATATAGGTATAGCTGACCGGGCGAACTCTATTCCGTCTTCAATAACCCGGTATTGGTATTTATTAAATTTCTACTGTTTCAATCGAACAGAATGATTGATATATTAGTTAGTTGTCAAGTCTAATGTCAAAAAATCGTTTGTATGGGAAATAGAGAAGGGCTGTTTTTAGGGGTTTTTCGGCAATCATTCTAATTTTTCTCACCTTTTAAACCTTCCCTGGACTTCCAGGATTATTTCAAGACTAAAATTAGCCAAATCGGTTCAGCCGTTCTCGAGTTTTAGCGAGACTAAGGAACAGCAATCCATTTTTATATATATAGAAGACTAGTAAACCTGGCGAACTCCGTTTCGCCACCAGAAGGCTTTTATTTCGTTTGGTGATTAAAATATGAAGATTTTTTTTTGTTTTATATTTGAAAAGGAAATTTTTTATTTCATTTCACAATTGTAATAAATTCATTTCGATTACAAAAATGAAGTGTTATTTAGTTGAACTTCTCTAAGTACATGAAAGTGAATCCAAAGTAGATACCGAATCGAAGCGTTATACGTGTCCGCAAATTACCCGTTTCATTGAAGTGGTCCTTTGTAAACCAGATTTTTTGTTTTTTGGTCTAACTTTAACACAAATAAAGCGGATGGTTTCCAAACTCGTGAACACGCAAAATATAACGCCCATGTGAAAAACAATGTTTTCTAAATTTACCCCGCAAATATTAAATGGTTTTAAGAGTTCAAACTACAAACACAATACCGGTTTGTCACATCAAATTAACTGAGCAGAGAACAATGAGTAGCTGTCAACCAATGTATATTATGCACCGGCACCATTTATTTAAAATATTGATTAGTAGTAGGTACATGTTATGTGTGATGGCGCTGTATGTGAAAAAAGATTTTCCCGCTTTTCTATTGAATTTTTTTGTTATATACCTCACGGAATCCGAGACCTTTCCAACGAATGCAAAACCGTGGAAATTAGTTCGTTCCGGACCGGACTTATTTTTATTTTTTAAATAGTAGATCTCTTACAAATATCTAATTGTCATCATTACGTCATTACATATCTGTCATTATACGTCAATTGCATAGCTGTCAATTGTGTTTCGTTATTCCACGTTTTATAGTGACTGACGTTTAATGTCAAGTCCCACGGGAATGCTGTCGAACGGGATAAAAAGTATCCTATTGCAATTTCCTGGTTCTAAACTACCTCCTTGCCAATGCCAATTTTCAGCCAAAATCGGTTCCGCCGTTCTTGGGTTATAAGTGGAATCACTAACACGACTTTCTTTTATATATTTAGATGTATTTCTACTCACAGATACCAGCGATAGCAAACTCTCGAACTGCCTCAAGATCTTGAACCGCGTCAATATATACATACCGGAGCTATTACCCGCCATCCCACATCAACCGTGTTTGGGAATGTTATGTAGAAGCCTATCTATGAACCAATTTTATAAGTACAGAGAAAATTTCTATATATTATGTCACGGTAGCGGCTTATATCCCTACAAATATTATAAATGCGAAAGTAACTCTGTCTGTCTGTTACGCTTTCATGCCTAAACCACTGAATTGATTTTAATGAAATTTGGTACAGACATAGAGTTGACCTTAAGAAAGAACATAGGATAGTTTTTTATCCCAGACTTTTGAAAGGTTCTCTTGGAAACGCGATATAACGGAACTCCACGCGGGCGAAGCTGCGGGCGGAAAGCTAGTTAAATATAAAAGTACGACATATCTTTTTAATATAACGGTACCCTTACAGATATCTAATCATAATATGAGGTGATAGTCCGGTCAAATTAGACCAAATGATAACAGTCAGGTTACATAAATTCCCACCAAGCTGAAAATCGGTAAGATTGTTTGAAATATCATTAAAAACAAAATTTGAAAGTTCCCCATCTTTTCTCTGTAAGGAAAAAAATTTATTCAAGGTCAAAGGTAAACAAAATGAGTTTTTCGCGATATTCAGCAAAACGATAAGTTTATCATAAAAATATCCCAGACAAAAATTTAAGATCATAAAATTATCTACAAAGAATTACTTAATACTTTTGTTCTACGAGCCACCGTTTTTGAGATGTATAACGATTCAAAAAGTTGTAAAAGTTGTAATCGTCATAATATTTCCTCGCCACCTTTGAGGTTGTGTACTTAGCTTTTTTTTTGTATCTTCCCCAGTAGGTCTATTCCACGGGTCAGTTTTGATCTTGTTTAATGTGAAACTATTGATAAATAATGGATATTAGCAGAGATTGAAAAGATAAAAGCAATTGAAGTTTAAAAAAAGTAGTGAAATTTAATCGTCCGATGTCGTAATTTTCAAAAGGCGCATTTCAGGCGCAGGTGGAAGTAAAGTGTAAAAATATTTAAACACTCGCTTCTGCCGCGACTCCGTCCGCGTGGAATAGTGACTTCCGGCAGATTTTTGGTTCTTCCCACATAGTTCGAATCGAATGGTCGAGTTCCTGTAGAATTTTCAGGATAAAACCTATGTTTTTTTTATTCACAATGAAGTACTCTTAACCAACAACATATTTATTTGTTTATTTGAATAAAGATTAATATTATTATTTTGATACAACTTAAACAAATTATTTCGACAAAATTAGGTACCATAAAAACGGTTTTTGTGAGTTAATCTTAAAAGATAGACAAATACTGTCGCGGACTGTTTATTAGATCATCAAAAGATCTATTATTCTTTAATACATATTTTTTGTTAAACGTTTATTTGTATATTTAATTAACTAATATTGTACTGTTTACTGAAATGTACAAGTTTATGCTATTTTTAATATATATAAATGATATTAGTAACCTAGGTTTATTTGGGGAAGTATCGCTGTATGCAGACGACACTTGTTTGTTTTACTTTGAGGATTCTATAGAACGTCTATTAGTAAAAGCACAGAACGATTTAGATAAACTACACGAATGGTTTCAATATAATTTACTCACTATAAATATTGAAAAAACCTCTTTCATGCTTTTTCATGCAAAAAATAAGAAAATTCCAAATTTCACTCCATTAACGATAAATAACCTGACTATCCAACAATCAAATCAAGAAAAGTATCTAGGCCTGATCCTAGACCCGAAACTAACATGGCATGCACATTTAGATTATATACAAAGAAAAATAACCTCATTTACTGGAGCTATACGTAGCTCATCACGTTGTATACCACACAAGATTCGTATTATAATATATAACTCACTTATCAAACCTTTATTGGAATATCTTGTTGAGATTTGGGGAAGTGTGCATCTAAAACTAATATAAAGGATCTTCAAATTTCGCAAAATAAATTAATAAAAACTTTGTTCCATTTAGATTATCACATGTCAACTGAGGAATTATATAAACGTACAAATATATTATAAACTAGTTTTTGCCCGCGACTTCGTCCGCGTTAGTTTGGTCAAGAGTAATATATGTAGGTATAGCTGACCAGTCGAACTCTATTCCGTCTTACAGGCCATAAATAATCAGGTTTTTCCTGTTTCAATCAAACAGAATTGACATATTTGTTAGTTGTCAAATCTAATGTCAAAAAAAAACGTTTGTATGGGAAATAGAAAAGGGCTGTTTTTAGGGTTTTCCCGGCAATTATTCCAATTTTTCTCACCTTTTAAACCTTCCCTGGACTTTCAGGAGTATTTCAAGACTAAAATTAGCCAAATCGGTTCAGCCGTTCTCGAGTTTTAGCGAGACTAAGGAACAGCAATCCATTTTTATATATATAGAAGATTAACCAGTTAATAGTTATACAAATATAAAACATGCATATTAATTAGAAAAATTCTTACGAAATCAATACACACACAAATAACATTTAAAACTAGAACATACAAACATAACACGAGACATAAACACAAACTGGAATTACCCAAGACCAGGACCAAATATGGAATTAAAAGTATACAGTTTGAGGGAGCAGAGAGAGACGACGAAACCTCTTAGCATTCAATGGATTCACCGTGCGGGTGCCGGGTCCATCGCGTTGCAGGGAGAGGAGCTTCAACAGTGCCTGGGACTTGCGACCCAGGTGTAGGTTTAAGGGGCCCCTTAACTAACGCGCGTTACGCTCACCTCCACTGTCCAAGTTCCTCTCCCTACCTAACCAAATTTGAAAAGAACCTACTAGGGCTGCCTTCGACGTACGTTCTAAGAATGAATTAATGTTAGTTCTGGACAGGCCCAAGTCTTTTAGTAGGTTATAGAGAGATTTAGCTGTTATACCTCTCGCTCCCACCTCTACCGCGTACAAATCAACGACGAACCTATTTCGAGTTAGTTCGTTAGTGAGCTCGTAATACTTATTGACCTTGATGGCATGGTCTTTGGGGATGTTGGTTTCCCAAGGCACCGTAAGCTCTATCATCACAACGCGCTTTAAAATACGCGAATATAGAAATATGTCTGGTCTGGAGGCCGACGCACAAATATCCTCGGGGATTTTGTATTGTTTCTCATACGTATCCATCATGATAGTCCAATCCGAAGCCGCTTTAAGGATAGAGTAAGGCTTGACGTTTGATTTTATAGCCCTGGTGCCCTCTCTCACAAAAAACTATTGATCGCTCGTTTGTGGTTATTTCCCTTTGCGCTCTGGCTACCGAAAGACTAACCGCTTCACGTATGATCTCTAAAACCCTATCGTGACGACGCGAGTATTGACCGCTGTCCAGGAGAACCTTACATCCCACCAGCAAATGCTTGGCAGTTCCAACTGCCTTTCCGCAGATATAGCAAGTTTTTTCGGTACCTTTACCCCATCTTACAAAATTACTCTGATCTGGGAGAGTCATCTGGAACGCATTGAGATAAAATTTTAGCAAGGCTGGCGACCAGTCATGAATTAGGGTGCGCCATTTTAGTGCTAGTGGAATGCAAAAATCTCCCATGTCTAACCACTCGTTCTGCATTTCTAAACTCATTGCATGGATCTTGTATTTATCGTTCTCGTCTTGCCGAATAAAAGACTTCAATATATCCGTATCTTGGACTTTCCTACTTGATCCTAACCCTACTCTGTTATTTTGCGCTCCGATCATAAATTGTTTATGGAATTGAAGTCGTGACTCTAGCTCTGGGGCATCATTGTCTTTTGGGAGTGATGTAACGACGTCATCATGGGATTTTCCCAGGATATGTCTCTTGGAAACTCTTAGGTGTTTGTAGAGCTCCGATGGTCTTTTTAGATTCATCCCAAAACTTATTACGATCCCTGAATAAAGCCGATGAATCAGCCGTTAGCGCGAGCCCGAGCCACAACTTCAACATCTTTATGACGCCTGCATCTAATCTAGATAAAAGGGTTTTACTAAAATCATAGACGAGGAAAGGCCAATTCAAACGTGAAGTTAAGTAATTATCGTAGATCCATGCTTTTTTTACGTTACTGATCTGCTGGCTATCTACCTTGTTGAGATCATTTAAAAAGCTATCTACTATTCCTTCTAAAGATGGAGTACGACCTATATTATCAATCTTACGACCGAGAAACTTGAATGGTGCATTTTCCGTAACCGTAGAAACGCATTGACCGCCTATCGATAGTCCCGGATCGTATGAGGTGTATCTTGTATTCCACCTACCAAGACACAGACAGTGACATTTACTTGGTTTTGTCCTCAATCCATCCGTCCACTCACAGAATTTATCCACTTCATCCAATAGTACTTGACAGTGTTTGGGGAGACGTGTCAGTATTGCGAGATCGTCAGCGAAGGCTAAAATGGATTCCGTGTATTTGTTATTGAACTTAAACCGATACCCCCATTTTTTCTCATTGCTGATAAGTTTATCTACTAGGATATTGATTATAATATTAAATACTATTGGAGATAAACAGCACCCTTGAAATAGTCCTACATTGTAACTCAAACTTTTTGAAGGGCCTTCTTTAGTTATAATAGAAAACTTTAATTTTGAGTAATACGACGCAATCATATCGCTAACTAAGGGTGGAAAGTTATACCATCTAAGCGCGAATAGCATCAACTCGTGTTGTATCGACCCGAACGCGTTCTCTAAGTCTATCCAACAAACTGTAATTTGCCGCTCGCTTTTTCTAGCATCTTTCAAACTCTCCGACAGCAAGGTATTGTGTTCTAGGCATCCAGAAATCCCGGGTAGAAACCCTTTCTGGTGATTTGGCCTAAAATACTTGTTGCTGAGCATGAATCGCGTCATTCTCGTTTGTAGGACCGAGAAAAAGATTTTAGATATTGTATTTGTTAAGGCTATCGGTCTAGTATCCTTCGGATCGGTAACTCGATCTTTTTTGGGAATGAGGACAAAAATTGCTTTCCCGAAACACTCCGGGATTTGCTTCCTTGACCAGATTTTGCCGTATATATTTAGGAGGTGTTTACGAACCGATGGACATTTTTTAAAGACTATATATGGGATACCATCGGGGCCCGGTGCAGATTTAGATGATTTCCTCTTTATGTGACTACTTATTTCGTCTAACGTTGGTGGTATGCCGTGAAAATCGATATGAGGAATTTCCGGTTTTTGTTCGTTTGGATCCGTATAGAGCCTTACACTTTTAGGCACTTCGTATGTGCTCTTGAAATGGTCGTAAATTTGATCGTTGGTCAAGAGAAGCTGTCCGCGTTCTTTCTTAAAAATGGTTTTCGAATACTCAAAAGGGTTTTATCAAAATCTACTTCCTGTTTGGCCCGGTCAAAATTACCGCGATATTCTGCAGTTTGTGCCGATATTCCTTGAATTAATTTAAGGATTGATCTTAACGCCCTAGCTAGCTGATGACTAAGGTGGTTGTCGCCTAGAGCTTTGGCTATACGTAGATTTTTTATTAATTCCCGTTTTTTCTTCCTCATTTTTATCTTGAACGAATTTTCTTTATTTTTGCGAGCGTAATGATTACGTGGTGGATATTGCTCGTTGAAGTAGTCATAAACGGTATTTTGGAAAGTTTCTACCTGCGAGTTCAATTCCTGCTTCGAGCCCGGATGCTCTAACAGGACCGCTAAATTGTCGTCGTGAACTTTCCAAGTCGATTGTTTCATGTTAGGAATGCTAAGACGTGTCCGGATGTTAATGGACTCCTGGTGGTTTCCAGTTAATGGTTCACCATGGGATACGTGAGGGTCAACTCTATCCGAAGTGATAATTGAAGAACTTACCAACGATTGTCGTGCTTCAACACCATTATGTGTTTTTAGGTGTTTAATGTACCAGGCTCGTCTCTTGTAATTTTTCCCGCACGTAGGGCATTTCAAGTCCGTATTCGCGCCGTTTTCGCCGTTTAAATCGACCGGTGGACAGATCTTCCGCCCCCCCTCTCGGACTGTCCCAGGGGTATTTTTCTTTTTAGGACTTTTAGCTTAATAAATCCCGGGCTGGGCTTGCTAGGCCGTTGCCCTCGGCTGTCTTTCCAGCAGTCATCCGTCTTTCCGGCAGTCATCCGTCTTTCCGGCAGTCATCTGTCTTTCCAGAGTCAGCCCGACTCTCCGGGCAGTCGTTTTATATGAGACGAAACCTCTTAGCATTCAATGGATTCACCGTGCGGGTGCCGGGTCCATCGCGTTGCAGGGAGAGGAGCTTCAACAGTGCCTGGGACTTGCGACCCAGGTGTAGGTTTAAGGGGCCCCTTAACTAACGCGCGTCACGCAAGCCATTATACTATATAATGGCTTGCGTGACGAAATGTTTGATGAAAAAACGTTTGTGATTTTTAGGAGGAAACTATTGGATTATTGTAGGGAGCACTTGGATTAACCGCTCTTGAGTTCTATGGTTCGTTGCTACTGTACTGAATTGTTGTTTGAATTGAATTGTGTTTTACATCTCATTCAAGTGAACATTGTTCTTTATGAGAGATAAATAAAGTTCTTTAACCACAAATGTACAAGTTTTCTTGACGAAGTTTTCGTTTTAATTGTGACAAAAAATATTTATAAATTTAGAAGTAACTCTCTTCTATTACTGAAAGATATGTTTTATTAATAATAATGAAGTGCATATAAAAGCTTATTAAATATTAATATTAATCAGCGGTCAGCCTTATTTTATCTTCTTTGTTAGTAACAAATACGTTCACACAACACAAACTACTCACTGTCCAAAATGTAGTTGTTAACGACATTTCTTCTAAGGTGAGTGAGTTCATATAATTTGTTTTAATGCGATGAGCATTTTTAAGATATAAAAAAAATACATTCAAAATATACTTTTCTAAATAATTTGTCACAATATTCCATATACATATTTGATAATCGTTAGTTTTCTGTTAATCAATATTTATTGATGTACGAGTATAATCATCATTAAGTCAGTCTCGTACTAATTGCGTGTATCGTGTATACTAAAAATATTTTATTAATATAATATTATAAATATGTGGACTTGATTTGATTTAATGAAAGTAATGTCTGCTCTTCCACATTAAAATTCGTACACAGAACAAGTCGTGTACACAGTCCATGTACATATGTGAGTCAGGAAGTAACTCCCTAGAAACCTCAACGCTCTTCTTCATATAAACCGATATTCACAACAAACCTTCATATCCTTAGATTCTTGTGGTTAAATTGAATACGTCATTTCTGTAATTCAATATGTAATTCCTGTAATCTTCAAATATTTTGATTTAGGGGGGTTAAGTAGAACGGTAAGCACAAATACATATGTGGTTTATCGCCTTGGTCACTGTCACAAGTTTGGAAAAAATATCTATTTTATCACATTTGAGAGATTGTGATAGTTTCTATGGTAAAATGGGAAATGAGTTGAATTAAAATGTTTATAATGTAGGAGAATTAGTTATTAGAATATAGAATGTGATGCGATTTTGTTGTAAAATAACCAGAAAAAAGCTATAAAGTTTGGGCTAGTGTAACAAAGATAGCTGTTTGAAGTCAGTACATCTAATGATATTTCAGGTTTTCGCATGAACACCTTTAAAATAAATGTTCTTTGGATACTACGTATTTTATATTACATTTTCTATCTTGTTAATTACTTAACAGCAACTGTGATCTTTTGCAGACGGGATCAAAATTATAAAACTATAAATACACCTTTTGAAACATTTTTTTAATCTTTTTTTTTTTTTACGATAGTGAGTCTGATAACCTATATTCGTTTTTAATACAAAGCAGTTAAGATTCACAATCACTTCCCTTTTTAACGTCATGACTATTAATATCATGGGAATTAGTGATGACAAAATGTATAGACTATAGTTGGTATAGAAAAATGTCATTAGTGAGACGAGGAGTAATGGGAGGATGTATTTACAGCGCACTAGTGGGTGTTGGATTCTGTAGAAGATTTCCACCCAGGTTTAAATTCGGTGCAGCCACAGCTGCTTACCAGAACGTCTGCGGTACGTTTATGTTCGTGTTTTTAATAATGAATTTATATAACACTAATAATCAATTCCTCGACAGACAAGTCTCCAAGTATCTGGGACACGTTCGTTCACACTAGACCAGAGATTATAGTCGATGGCTCCAACGGGGACGTCGCCTGTGACAGCTACAATACAACCAATGGATGAAAGACGTGGAAGTAGCTTCGGAGTTGGGATTAGATTTCTACAGGTGATACATTGACTCTGATGTTACAATACTTATTTATTGGTTGCTATGAAATTGAAATTGGTATTTTTTATTTATTTCACTGTTACTAATTATTGCACTATCACTTTTCTGACCAAGCAACTTGAAAAAAATGTACCAATAGTCACGCGATCCCTCTCAGTCCGATTTAATATTAACTTTTCATATATAATAATAATTATAGTTGCTTAGTAAATATTTTTTTACGGAATCTATATATATAAAAGAAAGTCGTGTTAGTGATTCCACTTATTACCCAAGAACGGCTGAACCGATTTAGCTGAAAATTGGCAGGGAGGTAGTTTAGAACCAGGAATTTGCAATAGGATACTTTTTATCCCGTTCGACAGCATTCCCGTGGGACTTGACATGAAACGTCAGTCACTATAAAACGTGGAATAACGAAACACAATTGACAGCTATGCAATTGACGTATAATGACAGATATGTAATGACGTAATGATGACAATTAGATATTTGTAAGAAATCTACTATATAAAAATAAAAATATTTAGGTAATGTGTTTGTAGTTTGAACTCTTAAAACCATTTAGTATTTGCGGGATAAATTTAGAAAATCATTGTTTTTGACATGGGCAGTTATATTTTGCGTGTTCACGAGTTTGGAAACCATACGCTTTATTTGTGTTAAAGTTAGACCAAAAAACAAAAAAAATGTGGTTTACAAAGGAGCACTTCAATGAAACGGATAATTTGTGGACACGTATAACGCTTCGATTCGGTATCTACTTTGGATTCACTTTCATTTACTTAGAGAAGTTCAACTAAATAACACTTCATTTTTGTAATCGAAATGAATTCATTACTGTTGTGAAATGAAATAAAAATTTTCCTTTTCAAATATAAAACAAAAAAACTCTTCATCTTTTAATCACCAAACGAAATGCTATATAAAAGCCTTCTGGTGGCGAAACGGAGTTCGCCAGGTTTACTAGTATTAGTCTAAATTTTTAATATGATATCTTATTTTTATATGTATTTTTTATAGATTTTCCCTTTCTTGGCCAAGAATTTTGCCTCATGGTTTTGCAAATAAGACGTGTGAAGACAGAGTAAAATTTTACTCCAACTTTATTGGAGAGAGGAATCGAGCCTGTCGTTACAATATATCACTGGGATTGCCACAAAATTTACAAGATCTTGGTGAGTTTCAGAGATTTCTAAAAGTATTTAATACAAATACATTGCTTCTTCACTATATAAAATAGAATAAATAATTAAACAAAACACTACATGGTTTTCAAAATACTTCATTACAAATTTTTATAAATTTATAAATTTTAATTATATAAGTTCAAAGAGTTCATCTTTGCTGATAAAACTGAAGAACCCATTTAAATTAATATTTTTCAGTAACAACATATTCTTTGCAAATGATTTCTTTAAATGAAAACGAATGGCAAATCATATTGATGAATAAATATTAATGAGTTCAAATCTTTCTAATCAGGCAGGAACTTTAAATAAATCTTGTAAATTAAATATTCATCAATAAGAATCCTCACCGTTCAGTGCATTCTACACAAGCTTGTAGCACTATATGAAATGTTTGTTAGCCCAAGTAATAATTCACAGGCGGCTGGAGCAATCCTTTAATATCAGATTGGTTTGCGAACTAGGCTCGTGTTGAGTTGACTCTATACGCTGACCGAATCAAAACTTGGATCACTCTCAATGAACCGCTGACGTTTTGTGACATTGCTTACACTTTTGGTCTTCACGCTCCAGGAATAGTTAGCACTGGAGTTGGAAATTACATCTGCAGCAAGAACACAATGTTGGCACACGCTAAAGCATGGCGGATATATGACAAGGAGTTTAGACGAAAATATAAAGGTAAAAGAATTATACGAATTTATAAACAATACTTTAGGTACTTGATTTTTGTTAATTAATGTAATCTTAGGTTCTTCTGAATTAATTCTGCATATACTATTGTGTTATATTACATTTTAAAGGCGAAGTGTCTATCACCAATCAAGTCATGTGGTTTGAGGGAGAAGATGAAAATGAAGGGGATGCGGCTGAACTGGCTCTATAGTTAATGGTGAATAAAATTACAAAGAGAGTCTAAAAATAATAGTGTTGCTGCTAAATACTTTTGAAGTTTAATTCAAATGATTGAAAATGTTCATTTACTGTTGTACAATTTCAGGGAGGACTGTACTCACACCCAATCTACTCAAAGGAAGGCGGATGGCCAAAGAAAATAGAAAAACCCATAGCAGAAAAGAGTAAACAACAGGGATTCCCGAAATACAGATTACCAGAATTCACAAAAGAAGAAAAAAACTAATAAGAGGTGAGAAAAATAATAACAAAACTAGGAATTTCTATTAATAATTATAATGAAAGTTATAAGAAAGCCATATAAATAGCAATAGCAAGCTCATATCTTGGTTGAAGAAACAGTATGGAAACATGGAGATCTTCATAACAGAGAATGGTTTCGCAACCAGCGGCGAGGATTTAGATGATCAAGATCGTATAGGTTACCATAAGAAGCATTTGGAACAGGTGATTAATATTAACAAAGTTACATTCCAGACGGACAAATAAAAAAAATATGTTATTATTTGAACTAATATCTTCCACCAGGTTGTCCTCGCGGTTGAAGAAGATAAGGCCAATGTCGTGGCGTACACTGCTTGGTCAATGTTGGACAACTTTGAATGGAGCGATGGCTATCGGTAAAGACATATTGACTTCAAAATGTTTTTAGATTTTCTTCTGTTCATAATCTGATAATAATAATAATAATCTTTTCAGTTCTAAATTCGGTTTATACGAGGTGGACTTCAACGACCCAGCCCGCACCCGCCGCCCGACTGCCTCCGCCAAGTATTATAAAGATATTGTGAAAGCTAAATAATATGATTTATAATAAACAGAACTTTGAACGGAAAGACGTTATTTGTTTGATAAATAATAACATTAATTTTAGATGTCACTTGGACCTATATCTAACAATGATTCCTACTCCTCATGGACTAGTGACTTGACTTTTACTTTACTTTTACAATTTCATACAGAAATACATTACTATTTATTACAAGTTAGTGTTGAAAGACGAAAGGAACTGCTTTTAATTAAAAGTATTATGATAGTTATAATTAGCAGGTTATGTACACACGAATAAGTTATTTTGTTTTTCTGTTTGTTTTTTTTTTTCAAATAAGAATTTGCATTAGTTTGGATATTCCGATTTAAATAACTTTCATAAACCGCTGATGAACTGACCGTAATAGTTTCAAGGTACACAATATATTATAGATATTAGTTGTGTTCGGACCGCTGTAACTTAATGTGCTAATATAATCAATGTTTTAGAGGAGGAAATTATGATGAAAATAGTTTTTTTTTAAATGTTAACTTTAATTAAAAATATAAGTGAAACTGATTATTTGCATCTTTCGCTGACACCAAACATCATTACTGATGATGAAGATACTTCTTTTATCTTCCATAAGCATAACTAGCATAACTATTAACTAAAGGCTTTGGCCGCTTCTTAAAGTTGTGAGTATACTTAGTAGGAGCTCCATGAAGTATCTTCCTTGAATAGCTCTAGATGTGTTGGTGTTTTCGGTATCAGGATATTGCTCATGACTAACGAGTATTAAGGAGCCCGCCTTTAGTGATCGGGGAGGGAAAAGGTGCTCTGCATTTGTTAAAGGGAAGAGATATTAGTTAAGTTGACTCGTATGATGTGAACAGACTGTATATCGAGCTTTTGTACAACACTGTAATGTAATGTATGTATGTAATGATTTCTATAAACTGTTTTTTTCTAATTTAGGTTAAAGTTGTGTTTTAATAATAGAAATATTTGAATTCCTCTTTGTATTAAGTATTATTACTGTGATTTCTGTTTTAAAAGCTTGAGACTTCCTCGAGATAAAATCAAAAAAAAAATCAGGACATTTATATTAGTAATTCCATTTTTTGTCATTATTAACGGATTTGTTTCAACAAACAATGAAATATTTTATTTTGTTGTGTTTCTATTTATACATATACAGGGTGACTGGTGAATTACTATCAATATTTAAGGAGCATACTCGGTACATGATTCTCATTCGAATTATGTAAAAAAATAGGTACTTAATTTTTGACTAAATTTCCGTATAAATAAATAAGGCGTGGACACGTTCCAAGTGTTCCTAGTGTGGACGCGTGCGGCGGCGTGCTGATACAACAACACGCCTCCGCGCGCGTATGTGTGAGTGTGTTGTATACTTAATTTGTAGGGTGTTCATACGATGCGTAATTAATTACATAACTTTTGGTTAACTTTACTTAGAAGTTTATTAATATTTTTGTTATATTAATTTTTATTTTGTCATATATGATCGTCAAATATCACGTCCTCAAATATCGATAGTAATTCACCAGTCACCCTGTATACGACTGAACTCAATTTACAATATACATACAATAAGCCTACCGTCTGTACGTTTACATTTGAAAAAGCATTTAACGAGAAAAATTTGTCCTAAGTAACTAAATTTGTCTTCTAAGTAACTAAATACCTATAAAATGTAAACATGAACATATCTATTCGTAACTTCATCGAGGATATGTTCCTTCCTCTCGCACTTACGGAAGACTTTCAGTGTGCCTGGCCAGGTAAAAGCACCATCGAAACTGCCTGTCTACTGAGTAAATATAATTTAATACTTTCCTCAGTAACATACATAAAAATCAGCTTATACAGGGTGACTGGTGAATTACTATCGATATTTGAGGACGTGATATTTGACGATCATATATGACGAAATAAAAATTAATATAACATAAATATTAATAAACTTCTAAGTAAAGTTAACCAAAAGTTATGTAATTAATTACGCATCGTATGAACACCCTACAGATTACTCTACACTACACACTCACACATACGCGAGCGGGGCGTGGTATTGTATCAGCACGCCGCCGCACGCGTCCACACTAGGAGCACTTGGAACGTGTACACACTTTATTTATTTATACGGAAATTTGGTCAAAAATTAAGTACCTATTTTTTTTTACATAATTCGAATGAGAATCATGTACCGAGTATGCTCCTTAAATATTGATAGTAATTCACCAGTCACCCTGTATATGTACTATAACGAAAGTACAAATAAAATTACTTATAATTTAGGGGTGCCTGGCTGGGATTCCCACCTTACTAAGTGCCGGGCAATTTACAGCGTGATTTCTAATATTATTACGATGAAAATATATCAAAACTGAATTTTGTACTAAGAGGAAAGTGAAAGAAAATTTTATACACCTTTAGAACGTGTTACCTGCCAAAGCCACCGCGACCCAAAGGAGATCATTCAGGCTTCATACATTTTTGGGCCTTTTTTGAAAGTGCCGGCCAACAAAAAAAATGGTACATATTTGTAGAACTAACCATTTGGAACAATAGTTAATATGGCGCAAAAGTTGTAGGATCCAAGATATAGAAGTTATTCAAGTTTCATCATTTTGGTACTTTATTTTTTTTCTGAAAGTGCCAGGAAACATAAAATAATGATTGATATTGCTAGAGTTAAGCTTCTCAAGCAAATCATTATAGCCATAATCTGTTAGAAACCTGTCGTTTTTATGTAATACTAGCGAACCCGACAGACGTTGTTCCGCCAAGTATCTGAACGCTTGCAACACATTTCTTGATCATTTTATTATTTGTCTAACCTAATATGTATATCGGGGTGCCATTTTTATATATTAAAAAAATGGGCCTAGAAGCACTTTTAACTGATTTTGTACCATTTTATGTCGGATTTGATCATATGACGCGAGAGCAAGTAATTCACCAGTCACCCTGTATAAGCTTAACAAGTACAAGTATTACTGCTTAATCAAAATCAAAGACAATACAATACATCCACAATAACTGTAATTCATCTCAATTCAACAATAATAATTTTCTTTATGATAAATGCGGTTTATATAAATATTATAAATGAAAACAGTTCAAGGTAAATCTATTATAACAAAAACTTTTACAGTACATACAGAAATAGAACATTTAAGATGGGCAATGTTTTATCAGATTATAAATAACAATAAAGTAATTGCATCGTATCAGAGAAGTATATCAAGTAGATTGGATTAAATAAAATATTATGATCCAAAAGATATTATATATAAAAGTTGTACAGTAACTGTTAAAGATATTGTTTGACAAGTGTAAATTCAATATAAAATAACTAAGTAGCAGACAAGTTGGAGATGTGCTGCTAGGCCGGCTGTGTTCATTGTTAGTTTTCATCTAACACTTGATGATCAGCCGTCATCTCCTGATGGATGAATCTCAAGTACAGTCCAACAAAACCATCTGTAATACATAATACAATATATTAATACTGTTCACAAACAATATTGTCCATATATAAAGACATACAGAGACAGTTACATCAAGGATTGTTTGAAAATAAAAATATAATATTTTATATTATTTTTTAAAATATCCACAAATAAATTACACTTCATATCACTAAGATGGTTTATTATTCAAATAAATCAATTCTTTATATATCAGTCTAGTTAATATCATCATTAATAACATAATGTAAAATGTATGGAATTATTATTATTATTCTCTTTGATATATTGGATTCATACAAAAATTATAAATGTTTATACTTAAACTAAACACATAAATTGATCTTACTTAAAAAGTATAACACTATTAACACATTTAAATAATAATCGATTATTCTAGAAAGACGGCACATGAGGAATTATAAAATGAATGTTTCGATAACGGTTTACTCAATATATGAGATACATTATGGAGAAATTAACATTAAAATGTACAATATAACTCAAAACAAAGTAACCAACAGACCTTACCGTCACACTACTATCGTACATCAGCTACATACACTTCTCTTCATAGAAGGGTTCCTCTCGTCCGCAGACCACGTCCTAACAGACGCTCCACCAACAGCTTCGACCCTCATCTTGAATTATATATTCTTACGAGTCCTGTAACGTAACGAATGATTCTAGTTTTTATTATGACAATAGATTTCTTACTTAAATATTTGACTTACAAGAAGTCGCATTTTAAAAAGTGAAAAACATAATAAATAATAATAAAGAAGGCCATTGAAACGATATAACGTTGAAAAACCCTGGGGGCAATATTATGCTTAGAGAATAATTCAAAATATACTATGAAAATAAACTAGTACTCTTATCACTACAGGTAATAAACACTAATATTAACCAAAACTAAAAATGTTACTTAATAAACAATTGCATTTGAATGTTATGTCAATAATATAAAAAGTAACATTTATTAGTACCTATGTGCAAAAAAAAAACACTCATCATGAAGATAACCGACGTAAAACACATCCATCACAAGGAAAGCCGCGGCCGACTGTCACCAGAGGCACCAGAGGGAGCCGGATTGGAAGGACTGGAGAGACATGAGAAATGAATTTTGAAAACAATTAATAGTAAAATCATAAGAGGTAATTAATAAAATTTAAAAACTAACAATAAACGAGTCGTCAGGTTGGCCACACAAAGAATCTTGGGGAATGGTGATGAAACCAGTGTTGCCAACTTTATTTTTTAGAGGATCGTACTATAGACTAAAAAAAATTGTATTTTGGTCTTGAAATTCAAGAAAATAAGCGTGCGCGATGAAATTTCAATAAAACTGCGTAAGTATATCAAATATTAATGGAATTTGATTCTAATTTTCAATTAACATTAATCATCAATTAATATGTGGAATTAAGATATTCATTAATTACATATATTTTGAAAACAGAAAAAAAAATTTGCTTTAGTCACTATCTGAATTATTAGGCACAGCAGATGCTTGAAAAGCATTATATTTTTTGTACATACATACATACTTAAATTTAATTTGCTGAGCATATCGTCACATGGCTTGAAGTTTATACACGATATTTTATTATGTTGTGCAGCTAACAAATTCTTATTTACCGTTTCTGGAATACAGTTTAGGTTTACATATTCCTTATAGTTATAGTATAGTACTAAATATAGTTAGTTATAGTTATAGTACTAAAGTTTAGTTTTCTAAGGTGGTAGAGCCTAGCTGTAGTCAATTTACTACAGCTCGAACATGGGCTGGCTCGACCGGGGAAGTACCACCCTCTCACAGAAAATTGGCGTAAAGTAGTCTTCAAAGGCTGCATTTCGTCCGGTGAGTGAGAGAGCCGGTTGCCCTTTCCCTTTTCCCAACCTTTCCTTTCCCTTCCTTTCCCACCTTTTCCTATTCCTTTTCCCCAATCAAGGGCGGCAACACATCCGCAAATCTACGTTGCGGATGTCCATGGGCGACGGTAACTACCTACCATCAAGTAGGCCGTCTGCTCAGTTGCCCCCTTTTCCCATAAAAAAAAAAAACACATTCCTTATAGTTTTATTGGAAATTTATTTTTTCCTAAGACTTCATTTAAAAAATCGTATATTTTGCGTACGATTTCGATAACTCGATCCTACATCGTACAATAGTCAAAAAGGTCGTATAAATACGATTTAAATCGTACGGTTGGCAACACTGGGTGAAACTGTCATATAATTACCGTGTAAGAAAATTATGTTTAGAAAATGCTGCCATCTAACCAACAAGGTAAAACAACTTTGACACTATTTTCCTTTATAACTTCAATCTTCACAGATAATATCTTAATTCTTAAGTAGCTCTCAAATTTTCAATTTCATTTGTTCCTTTGCCGTTGTTTACTGTTCTTCTTGTGCTGTACGTTCTTTTTCAAACATTTGACCCGGCTTAATATATCATTGACTCCTGTTTCTACGCTTTTGACGATCGATCCTGGCTTTTCTCAATTGGATTTTGATTGCAAACTACGAATTTGGATTATCGATAAGTTGAAAAAATGCCACGAAAAGTGTTATTAATAAGTGTTATTTTCGTTGTGCTCCTAAAGGTACGATACTTATTTAGTAAAATCTATAAAATTATTATTTGTCATATATACAATCAATTACTACTCTTGTTACATCAATTTCAATCGTAACAGTTTATTGACTTCTAATAAAAAACATTTCAGGTGCTTTTCATCAATTTCCTAAACCTGAATACCCAAATTTGGAGAAATTCATTCAATGGAAAATATTTTAAATGAAGACATGAAACAAAAGGAAGATTCTTACATTCATAACAACATAAGAATAAGTGATCGTCATTTTGAACAGTTTTACCGTTCTTTAAGTAAATGACTCACTCAAAATGTTGTACCAACGCTATATTTAAGTAAGTATCTAAAGTAAGCAACTTCCCAAGTAGTTATAGGCACACAATACATACTACTAATATAAAATAACTATAAATAATCAATTATATTTTATAACTAAGGATAATATTTTACATTATTATTATTTTACTTTAGAAATTGATACTCATAATTAAAAATCAAAAACAAATATATTAGATTTAATTGAATATAATGAAATAGGTATACAAGTCATCTTAACATTTTTATATACTTACATGGGGTTTGATGGATTTATAATGTGCGGTCTTTATTACCTTTTTTATCTAAATAACGGAAAGTTCCTACAAACAGTATCGCAAAATAACTACTTGTGTCACTTCTTTACATAGGTAAAACAAAAACAAAGTGTTCTTAATATGTAGAGATTATAATTTCACTGGATAACTACAAACCAAAAAAAGTTGTTTATAGTTTTTTATGTAATATAAGTGGAACGTCAATCAAACTCGGAAGCAAGATGGTGACTGATTTATTAAACACCGACATACTGTAATAATATAAGACCGTCCATTTTCCCCCTTTTTAAATTACTTTAAACACTTAAAACATAGCTATAATAGTAAAAGTTATATTCTAATTATTTATAGAAGCTACAAACAGTATTTAAATAGTATTTAACAGTATAAAAGAAACTAAATCTAGGTTCTCGGTACAAATGTATGTATGTCTATCTTATTATATATGTATTACATATAAACTTAAACTAAATAAACAAACAAAGAGTTCTTAAAATTACTTTTAACAATTTTTTTAATTCTGCGGTTATAAGCGCGCAAATCTCTAGCAGTAGCATTCGGAGGGGGAGGTATCGGGGGACGCGGTCCAGGCGACAATGAACGTGTCTCCGGGCCACTGTCCTCGACTTCTGCTGCCGCGTCCTCAAACCTATCCTCCTCACCCTCACTGCCTGCCGACCCCGACCCGCTAACATTTTCTATCTCATTTTTCCCTTTGTGAATTTCCGAGCCGTGCTGGTTAGTCCGCGATAAAGAAAACCGATCTTACTTAATAATGGATCTTTCTTTGTTTCGCGACTAATATCTTTAAAATTAATGGGTAAGTTATCGTCTATTATATTGATATAACTCAATGGCGCAGGCGATAATGATCGGTGTTCGCACGGCAGGGGTAAGCGAGATAACGCATCGGCCGGACTGTTCTCGCACGAGCGCACAAATTCAACTGAAAATTCGTAAGCAGATAACCGCGCCGCCCAGCGCTGCAAGCGACTTGCAGCCGTTTGAAGGATACCGTATTTTGAACTAAAAATGTAACTTAACGGTTGATGATCCGTTCGCAGTACAAATCGTCTACCGAAAAGATATTGATGATGTTTAACAACCCCAAAAAAGATAGCTAACGCTTCTTTATCAAGTTGGCTATAATTAATTTCTGCACTATTAAGCGTGCGCGACACACAGCTAACGGGGCGCTCGCTGCCGTCCGGGTAGCGGTGCGCGAGCACGGCGCCCAGCCCGTACGCGCTGCTGTCCACCGACAACACCAACGGCCGGCCCTCTTCATAGTGTGCCAGCACCTTATCCCCCGTCAATACACTCTTAGCCTTAGAAAAAGCCACTTCGCAATCCGTGTTCCAATTCCATTCTACATTTTTATTTAGTAAACTATGTAAGGGATGTAAAATTATACTAAGATTTTGAATGAATTTACCATAATAGTTTAACATTCCTAAAAAACTTTTTAACTGAGTAACATTTTCAGGTCGCGGCGCATCGCATATAGCTGATATTTTCTTAATATCGGGGTGCAAGCCTAATCTATCTATAATAAAGCCTAAATATTTAACGTTAGATTTCAAGAAACTACATTTGTTTAATTTTATCGTGAAACCCATAGACCGCAACCGTTCCAGCACAGCTCGTAAATTACTCATATGTGACTGTCTATTACAACCTGTCACACATATGTCATCTAAGTAGACCACCGTACCAGGGACCCCTCGGAGCGTTTCTTCCATAATTTTTTGAAATTTCTCCGGTATACATGATAACCCGAAAGGTGTGCGACGATATACGAAGGTGCCGATGTGAGTAGTGATCGCGGTATAGGGTTGTGACTCCTCTAATAACAAGAGTTGTTGGTACGAGTGTTTCAAGTAAATTTTTGAAAACTCCTCACCACCACTCAATGCTGCAAACAATTCCTCTATACGAGGCAAAGGGTAATAATCACGTTTTAATTTCGGGTTTATCGTAATTTTGTAGTCCCCGCAAATACGTATTTCGCCGCATTCCTTCACCACGGGGACGATCGGAGTTCCGTACTCCGAGTGGTCCACGCGGTAGGTATAACCCTCGCGCTCGAGGCGCTCGAGCTCGCTCTCGACGCGGCCGCGCAGCGCGAGCGGAGCGCGAGCGGGGCGCGAGCGGGGCGCGCCCTTACATAAACCGGTTCCTTATCCGTGACATGCAATTGAATTGTTTTCTTACACGTACCTAACTTATCTGTAAACACTTCAGGAAATTCGCTAATTAAACAGTCTACAAAATTATCTTCTACAATTTCATTTAACGTTATTTTTTTTATATTTAAAGCGCGCATCCAATCACGGCCCACTAAAGGACGCGACCCATTTTCTATGACGTATAAAGCTAGATTTTCAGCCTTAATTCCATTAAGAGTAACATTTACATTAATATAACCAAGTGACTTAATTTGAGTCCCGGAGTAACAACGTAGAATGAGATTATCTGTATTAATCTTTTTATTCGGGAATAATTTATTAAAAAGTTGATCACTAATGGCAGAGATACGACTTCCCGTGTCTATTTCACATTGTAACACCTGACTGTCGATTATCACTTTGATAAAATAGGGTCCATTACCTTTAGCCGCCAACTCCATATTGAAGAAGTCCTCGTCCTCGGAGGCACTAGCGTCTACAACATAATTATTGTAACTATTACGCCCAAATGCACGATTCCGCACTTCCTCATTACACATTACTTTCAAATGTCCTTTTTTTTTACACCTGTCGCAACTATACTGCGCATACCGACACTTGTTGGCACCATGAGGCCTCCCACACCTCCAACAGCGCCTCTCGTCCGCATCCCACCGGCCGCGGGCGCGCGCGCCTCCGCCGGCCATAGCCGAGGGCCGCCGCGCCGGGCCGCGCCGGTCGCTCGCCTGATGCAGGGCTTCTGCGCCCTCGCCGCCTGCACACGAGGCCGTAGTCGGGACCGATGTCGCCCCGCTCACCTCCGCGTGCTTCTCTGCAGCCTCCAGCGCCAGAGCCAACTCCACCGCCTCCTTGAATTTGATATTTCTCTCCGCGAATATTCTAGACCGCATCACTTCATTAACCAATCCAGACACAAATTGATCTCGTAGATTTTCTTCCAGCATACTTCCAAAATTACATGTTGTTGCCAGGTGTTTAAGGTTGTGAAGATAATCCATGAGAGGCTCGCCGGTGCGTTGTCTACGTAACCGAAACAAGTGGCGTTCGGCTATTTCTGAGCGTTGTGGTTCTAGGTGATCGGATAACAATTTTACTAATTGATCGAATTTTTTCGTTTCGGGAAGTGCCGGCGAACATAGATCGCACATCAATGCATAGGTAGCCTCTCCTACAACCGTTATTAATAAGGGTACATACAGCTCCTCTTTAATCTCATTTAGCACAATGTATTGTTTTACTCTTCTAATATACGCCGGCCACTGTTTAGAATTCACATCGAATGGTTCTAATTTTCCAATAGGCATTATTGAAACACTAATTTAATAACTTTTTCAATAAACGCGTGGTACGTAACCGACTCGTCGCCAGTGGAACGTCAATCAAACTCGGAAGCAAGATGGTGACTGATTTATTAAACACCGACATACTGTAATAATATAAGACCGTCCAATAAGAATGGCAGTGTTTAATTCAGTAAAAATTACAAGTCTATTTACATTCAATCAGAAACTCTAAAAGAAACGAGGAAGGAAAATACAATAAAGACAATATATTATCATTCTATTTTAAGATTTTTCATTTAACTTTTCTTTTAATATATTTATTTGTATTAAAAAAATATTTTATTTTAGCAGCATCAGCATTTGAGACTGTACACTCATCACATTCTGTTGAAACTGAAAAATGTGTTGATACACAAAAAGAAGACAATGATGCAACTTGTAGTCACAACTTGGGTTTAAATATGAATCAAGTTCAGCTACAAAGGAGTTCTCCTAATTCCTCTCAATTATTTCCTAAAGGTAAGTTACGGGCATAAAACTAAGCTTAATATTAACTATGATTGCTATATTAACTATTATAAAACAGCATAAAGCATTTTAAATACAATATAAATTTAAACCACAGATTCACTGGATTTGCAAGTATCGAGATTTATTTCATATTTTCTTCAAATATGTATATTTTTTGTCTTTTAATAAACAATAATCCTGGTTTAAACCCAAGATGTTCAAAAATGTCTTCTCATCATTTAATTGATTATCTGAAATCCCTTATGACAACTATTAGTCCCGTCGTTAGAGATACTACTGTATACATAACTAGCTTTTGCCGCGACTTCGTCTGCGTGAAATAGTGACTTCCAGCAGATTTTTGGTCCTTCCCACATAGTTCCCGTTCTTGCGGGGTTTTCGGAATGGTCGAGTTCCCGTAGAATTTTCAGAATAAAACCTGTTTTTTTTTATTCACAATGAAGTACTCTTAACCAACAACATGTTTATTTGAATAAAGATTAATATTATTATGTTGATACAACTTAAACAAATATTTCGACCAAATTAGGTACCATAAAAACGGTTTTTGTGAGTTAATCTTAAAAGACAGACATATACTGTCGCGTACTGTTTTTTAGATCATTAAAAGGGCTATTATTCTTTAATACATATTTTTTGTGTATCTTGAACCGTTTTCACGGCGCACGCAACGGAAGGCTTCAAAGATGAAATAATTTCTCCCGTTTTTTACACATTTACCACTATATCTTAGCTCCTATTGATCGTAGCGTGATGTTATATAGCCCAAAGCCTTCCTCGATAACTGGACTATCCAACAGAAAAAGAATTATTCAATTCGAACCAGTAGTTTCGGAGATTAGCGCTTTCAAACAAACAAATAAACAAACAAACTCTTCAGCTTTATAATATTAGAATAGATTATACATAACTAACTATATCAATATTTATAAAACATTCATTTCACTCCCTCGTCTCCTGCCAGCCGGCCGCGGTCTTCCTAGTTCCTCGTAATGGATGTCTTTTTCTAATGCTGATGCTTCATGGTGTTTTTTTTTACATATATCTAATTATTATATTTTATATTATATTGGCATTACTTACATTATAAGTTCTTATACTTATTGAGTAACGTTTTTAGTTTTGTTTGATATAAGTGTTTATTTTATTGTGTAGTACGTAGTAGGAATTTTGAATTATTTCCTAAGCGTTACATATATTGGGCGCAGGCTTTTTTAACGTTATCGTTTTGATGGCTTCCTTTTTTTTATTTTAACTATTATCTTTACAATTTTCGGAACTAAAATGCGTACTAATATTATAAATAATTGCAATCACTAACAGTCATCATGCTATTAATAATGGTTTACAAAACAAAACCATCTGTAGTTAGCAGAATTAATGAGTTGAAAATAAATAAATGATTAATAAAATAAAAACACTTATATTTTGTTAATCATTAATTTATATTCAACTGAATGCATAATAATTACAAATATGCTACTTTTTAGTTTGGTATTTTATAAGCGAGTGTTTTTGTAATTTTTTTTAAACATTTTATAATTTATTTTAAACTGACAATAATTGAAGTAAGTGTCTTTGTATGTCTTTATATAAAAACAATATTGTATTTTGTATTACAGATGGTGTTGTTGGACTGTACTTGAGATTCATCCATCAGGAGATGACGGCTCATCATCAAGTGTTAGATGAAAACTAACAATGAACACAGCCGGCCTAGCAGCACATCTCCAACTTGTCTGCTACTTAGTTATTTTATATTGAATTTACACTTGTCAAACAATATCTTTAACAGTTACTGTACAACTTTGATATATAATTTCTTTTGGATCATAATATTTTATTTAATCCAATCTATTTGATATACTTCTCTGATACGATGAAATTACTTTATTGTTATTTATAATCTGATAAAACATTGCTCATCTTAAATGTTTTATTTCTGTATGTACTGATTATGCTTATCATACCTTTTTCTCTAGAATAATTAGTTTTTAAAAGAATAGTATCTGTTATGCCACTAGAGGGGGCTAAAAGTTTTTGTTATAATAGATTTACCTTGAACTATTTTCATTTATAATATTTATGTAAACCGCATTTATCATAAAGAAAATTATTATTGTTGAATTGAAATGAATTATAGTTATTGTGGATGTATTGTATTGTCTTTGATTTTTATTAAGCAGTAATACTTGTACTTGTTAAGCTTATATATATGAAGATAATAACACTTTGGGACTCCGTATATACATCCTTCAAATGCCCACACAGCGAATCTATGGAACACTAACAAGTTTGTTTTCATATCAATAGACGCATCGTTTTCCCTTGTGGGCTCACCGGCTTGTATGTAGTAGGTCTCAGCTCCCCCGCGGCCCGGAGGTCGCTGGCCGCCACCAACCACAGCATCGACTCATACTGACACGCTTCCTGAACGATGTTTAACAGCGATTTAAAAAAAACATATCTTTGTTCTATGCATATAATTAAACAATGTATATTTCAATATTTTAGAGTATTACCTTATACATAGATATAGCTTCACCTGTATCTCCTAGTCCTATATAAATGAGTTCAGCCTTTCTAAAGTGCCCTTCCTGTCGTAATTGTTGAGCGAGTGGTCAGTAAATATCTCTCGTGTCTTCTTCTGCCAGATGTGTAGCGGCAACACGTAGACCTTCCGACACTTTGCCCGCGGCGTTGTACGCTCTTACACATTTCTCCGCCACACCACAGGATGTGAGAACTCGTTCCGCTGTATCCCATTCCTGTAAATGTTTGCAAGAAAGATATTAATTGATATATGAAACCTACTAGAATAAAATAAAAATCGACCCAAACTTTGAATTCTAAAAAATTAATAAATTGATCGTGACGTTAAATCCGTGTGTAAAAGAGGAAATGAATAATTGAAAACATATTCGTTTACACCCTTATTGGATGTTTACATTTATATTTTTGTAACTATACACAATAACTAATACGGAATGAACAAAATCGAATTACGTTAATAACAATTATAAAAAAATAATAACAACATATTTCTTTTGTTCATTATTTAATATGAGAAGATATAAAATGATCCCCCAACTGTTCACATTGCTCCCGAATAGATTCTTTATCTTCTATAACAAAGATATCAATGGATTGATTTACAATATATATATATATATATATATATATATATATATATATATATAAACAAAATCTATAGCAAATATGTTATCTTATATATTTAAATGAGCAATTCTTGTATATATATTTATATATTATGGGAATCTCGGTATCGGCTCAAACGATGGCGATAAATCGATCTAGCTAGGAATCATTATCATCATTAATCATTTAGAAAATGTTATTTTACGTAAAAAAGAATAACAAAAATTAGTCGTTTTAAATATGACTCTCCCTGACATCTAGTGGCGAATAGTAATACTACTTTTTGATACTTGCTTTTACTAATTGCTTTAACGACACAACAGCAGATGGCGATGTTGATTACCAGGAAGTCAACGAATGTTTGCTTTAAGGTTAAGGTTATTTTCTGTCTTCTTATCGTGTTGAATTAAAAATGCCTAAACGAAATTTAAAAAAAAACACAAAATAAATACTAATAATTCCTTAATACCCAGCAAAGCTCAGTAACCAGTTAT
The DNA here is from genome assembly GCA_916720795.1 of Danaus chrysippus. Lineage (NCBI taxonomy): Eukaryota > Metazoa > Arthropoda > Insecta > Lepidoptera > Nymphalidae > Danaus > Danaus chrysippus. The sequence goes on along the minus strand of CAKASE010000080.1, from coordinate 423,477 downwards.
TATTAATAATAGCTGTACAATTTGAAGAGCTTTTTTATAATGATGTGCCTTCAGAGCCGCAGTGAGAGCATCAACGGTTCGAGCAGCCTCTATGAGATGAGGTACAGCGGCGCCCGCCTGTCGCGATGATACAAGCCACGCGCCCCACTCTCCTTCTAACCTGGTCACTTCACCGGGACAGGCCTGAAGAACAAAAAATGATATAATAAAAATTATAAACAAAATTTCTAATAAACAACACTGACTTCTCTTGCTAGTTGAACGGCTCTTGCGTAGTTGTTGCCTCTAGAATAGTAATCAACAGCAGTTCTGATATCACCTTTACGCTCGGATATTTCACCAGCCATTTCCCACCATTCCTCCTACAAAGGAAACAAATTGTAAAGTTCATAATCTATGTCTCTAATTAGTGAATCTTAACTTTTTAATAATGTATAGTAATATGCAGGAGTTACAGTATAAGAATAAATATTAATTTTTGAGACAGTTATATTAAAAAAATATACTTCTGCTATTCTTTTTTAGTTAAATGCATAACCCTCGTCTTTAACTTGCATCATTCACACTTATATTATCTCTTCAATAGTATAATCAATAATACTAAATCAAAAACAAACGCTAATTGGTCATTTACGTATGTATTAAGACCTACAACGAATTGAGCAGGATCTTTCATTACGACAACAAGACTATCCTTAGTGAGACCAACAAGCGGTATTCCCACAAATGGGTTCACACTTCACTGGCATTTTTATTTAGCTATCTGATAATGGATCCATTTCCTTCCCTATTTTTTTTTGTGTATCTGATAATGCATTCTTCACCTGTACTAGTTGATCGTGCACAGCCTGCAGGAGCTCATCATCTTTCATGAGTGTGGGGTGATGTAACAGAGCGCTGGCAGCTCGTCTCGCCGACCACCCTTCACCCACACACGAACCGCGCCTCGCCGAGACGACCTGTGCCAACAAAATAATACTTTACTAGGGCCAATAGATTATTAGTGTTATTCTAACGAAGATTATATATAAGATTTTATTAATATTTTTTTGCAGCGCGGAAAAATTTTATCAATCTTAAATTATATACTGAACGTACGTAGTATTCTTCGGCGGTTGTTAAGTCCCTCACAAATATTGCTAGACGTGCACGAACCTCGGGACTCTTTAAACCTATGCATTATATTATAATCACGATTAATAAAATAAATACTATTAATACAATAAGTGCGTACAAAAAGAAACAGATACATGAGGTGTTCCCGAAACGTTTAAATGCAAAAAATACCTTCATCAATATTCCCGTCTCCTTTGGTTGAAGCCAACTCGAAAGTTTTCTTTAGATAAAATGTTCTAGCCTCATCACCCACTGCTTTATATAGCATTTCGTCGCAAACTGAAAAAAATATATCTGTTATGAGATACTAAAACGTTTAAATATTATAATATATATATTAGTCTTTCTATAATTTGAGCAGTAAGGAATATACCACCACAACTGAATGGCTAACAATTAACCAAACATAACTGTTTTTCAGTATCAGGGTTGTCCAATCTACTTGAACCTAACATTAATGTAATTAAACCAATAATAAATTAAAGTAGTTATTCTAAAACCATTGGACAATCTTTATTTCTATCATATATACAGGGTGGCTCATAGGTAATGTCGATTCATATGTAAAAATTTCAACGCATCGATTTAAATATGTTGGAACTTCTTAAATTTATCTCTAGCTCGTAGGAACGGTACAGTAATTTTACTTTTTTTGAATAATTTTCTGTTTGTTTGTTGATGAAGGACTAGGTTTTGATAAAATAGTGGACAGGAGATGCGAATGTATGAGGTTTTGTTGAAGAAATATTCATGTTACCGAAACCGGTTTTTTTTTCAAGACAATTCTAAACCATAAATGACGAAAGTAACGCGGAATACGATCAAAGAACTTGGTGATATTAAACTCCTACCACATCCGAAATTCAGTTCAGACTTTACACTTGAGATCTATTGCGGGATTCTTTTGTACAAAATAATTTGAATCTAACAGATGTTATTAAATAAAAATAAAAGCTGTTAGCGCCTGTTCAGCCAGTTGACACCACAACGACCCGACGTCCGCAGACCTCGACACAGCGTCCAAGTATTGAGCACAATCCTTTAAGTCCCCGCTACGTAACGCGGATCTATTCAAAGTAAATAGTACATTCCATTTAATATTCCATATAAATTAACAATATAGCGATCGATGAAAAGACAACCAAATAGCGCTTAGAACATTAAATCAATCCTGTTATAATAAAATCGTTCATTAATTGTCTTATACCAAAAAAAAATGGCTTAAAAGTGCTCTGTATTATTCTATAAGTTAATCTGTCCAAAAAGTTACTTCAGCAACATACTGAATCTTGCTGTGTTGATAGTGTGCACCAGATTAACATTATCCTACTATGAACTTTAAATTTAAACGTCGACTATATAAAAACATCATAGTAATCATTTCAAACAATATAAAAATAAATGAAAAGAATGTTTCGGTTACTTTACAGCAACCATGATCACGGGCAGACTGGATGTGTTTCATTTAAATGAATACTCGAGGAAGTCTTAGATCTCATTAATCCTACTAATATTATAATTGCGAAAATTTGTGAGTGTTTGTGTATGTTTGTTACTTCTTCACGCTCAAACGGTTGAACCGATTTTGATAAAATTGTATACAGGAAGCTGACATCCAGGAAAAACACATAGGCTACTTTATACCTCGGAAATCCCAAAAATCCGGGCGCAGCTAGAATAAAAATAATGTCAATACTGTAAAGGGTTCATACTGAAAGCCAGTCGATGTTCATCCAATACAATGGCCTGGATCTGACCTCCTTCCAGTAGGACTCGTCGCTCTGATACTGATACAGCCGAGACTGATACACACTCAGACATGACAACACACTGAGGCTCCCACACACTGTACCTGTAACACATACAAACACATATATGTATATATATATATGTAGGAACAACCTTATGATCCATGTATATCTTACTGTATGTAACATAAAGACATAATGAGTAAAAACTAGGATTAATTTACAGGACTATTGTGACATGTTCTCACCCAAAATAAGAAATCAATATGGATCATTTAAACATTGAAAACGAGACATTATTTTTAAGTTAGAAGATTTACTATATATATTCAAATAAATTCTGTACACATAATAAGTTACTTTTATCCAGTACAATTTAAAAATATATTATTAAATCTTACCAATCAGCAAATGTGTTGGGGTTTGGGCTACAACAGCGTCACTGTTTTCTATCCATTGCACGAAACTAACTCCGCTCGCGAAAATTTCCTAAAAAAATGAAATACCAAACATTAAAATTTCATATTTATTTGACTCAATTTATTTAGCTATGTCGTTTACGCTATATATATGAATGTGCTACCTTTTCACCGGTATCAATACGGAGAAGTGCAAGTCGTCGTCTAGTATGACGGAACAGAAGCAGATGTCCGCTCTCAGTCAGCTCCAACCAATCCACCCGAGCTTCGTGCCACCATGGCCCTAACTGAACTCCTACAACATTCACATCATTGATATTAATAAATATAATGCAACGACATCAATCTTTTTTTTCATAACAAAGGAACTCTAACATCTATCCTATGTATGTACAAGATCAATAACAGCAATCGTCTGTCTGTCAGCAGATAGGCGAGGTGTTTTCGTTCTTCCTCCGTCTTCCTGCCCTCATTGATACGGACACTGAGCACGTGAGGATTCACACGCTCAGTACGAACCATAAGATACGAATCATTTTATTATAAATCATATTACTTGACATTGTGTAGATCTTGATCTATACTCACAGTTTGTAGTACTCTATCGAGGCCGTACTCCACCACACTAAGTTGGCCAGCACGCTGCAACAGACAGGCTCTACCCACAGCTGCATATATACGCTCCCCTCCACCGGACCATGGTATCTGGAGTATTCATGACTATAAACTTTTAATACTATATACAAGTTCGATAGAAAATATAACTCACTTCGCTAGTTAGACCACGAGCTATGTATATCGCACAGGATCAGACTATTACTGGTACGACAGACAGCGTACCAATCGTTACCTGTAACAGTCGACGTTGGTTAAATTATTTATAAAATAAAAAGTATTCATTGTTTTACTATAACAAAAAAACATCTCAAACCATATCACAAGACAAGAATATGTCAACGACGCGTGCACCGATCACGCCACCGAGAGCGTCATTCGATGCCTCCACTCTCCCCACTAGGTACTAGTTGTGCCAGTATAAAATACGTGCACGATTATTCTACGAATTTATTATAATTCCGGTGTTATAATTCCGTCCCCAGACTAATTATACCCGATTATTACCGATTAAAACTATTATTAAGTTTAAAGGAACTTCATTCCTTTAACTATGGCCCATCCGTTTTCTTCTTCTTCTACAATATATTTTGCTGTAGTAAAATAATACCAAAGGTTAGTAAGCAAAAAATGTTTGTCAACTGAGGTGCTATTAACGTGCTTCAATAGAAAGACAAAACATTATACAGATTTACGAATGTTGAAGGGAGTTTGACTTGAGTTAGACATAAAAATTCTATTTCAAGTAGGACTCGACTAGCACACACATTCCATCTTTTCCGTTTCTTCTGTTTCCATCTTTCATCTTTGGCCATTTACAACCAATTATACCTACTCACCAATAAATCTAACATTGAATATATCGGGTCTAGTTTGGCGGTAACAGTGAGAGGCGTAGTATCAGAACCACGACGTCGAAGCAGCAACTGACGTGTGCTGACGTGTTGCACCTCTATAAGGTCCCGCCACACCCAGCGTCTTGAAACAGAGGTGTAGGAGAAAAACAAGTTACTTTATATAAATAATACTACACAAAGAACCATTTATAATTAAAAATAAGCATCACTTTGTTATGTGACGGTGTCATAAGTGGTCGTTTAATTAAAATATAATTATCTTTATAGGGTGTAATCAGAGGACGCCTCAGCTTGAGGGTAAACTCGTCTATTCTACACGGGTCTGACTCAGCAGTTAAATGTGAAGACAGTTTTTGGTTTTATATTTCTTTTATGTTTTTAGAATTTTCAGATATATTATTATTGTGAATCATTATGTACGGCTCCTCCTAGCCGTTTTAAATATATATTAATATTGATTCTATAATCTATACATATATTTTAATTGGTGTTAGATACAAATTACATATCGACGGAATTAGGGAGCGTTCAAGTATTACGTAACGCAATTTTTGAAGATTTTAAAAATCCGTCTACGCTCATATATCTGTATACCAGTTTAATCAGACCACAACTTGAATATGCATTACAAATCTGGAACCCCATTTACAATAAATATGTTGATCAGATACAAAATGTGCAACGTCGGTATTTGCGCTCATTACATTACAAATTTTTTCATTCTTACCTGTCATACTCTAAGTTGCTCGATAAATATAAATTGGGGAGTCTTGCATCGAGAAGAAAACTTTTAGTGCAATGTCCTTATATAATATTTGTAATTCTAATTTAAATTGTCCTCAATTGTTAGGCTACATATATTTCTTGGTACCCAATCGAGTTTCATTGCGTAATACACGAACACCTAGATTATTGAAATTAAAAAAATGTCGAACTAATGCTGGCAAGCGAGCACCATTGTACCAAATGACCCAAACGTACAATGCTGAATTTTATAATGCTGACATTTTTGGGTTAACAATAGGTGCATATAAAAAAAAAATCCATTACCGAAAAAGCAAATAATAATAATAGTTAACAGTAATAATATAAATCAAATAATATATTTATTATGTGAGTATGTGTGTAATTATGTATGTGTATTTATATTTGTTATGTATATATTTAATATTGTTATGTATATATTTAATATCTCTTTTATTTCTTTTTTTTAATGTAAGTAGTGGATAACGGTGTGGTTTGTATATATATTAAGTTTAAAAAATTGTATAAAATATATTTTCACAGATGTACAAATGTTTGTTGTCCCAAATAAATAAAAAAAAATTAAAAAAATATATATTTTGACCCCCCCTTCCCCCCTCGTAACGCACAATAACGTTTTCTGTAGCTTATCAAAACGTTATGTAACACTCAAGTGATCAATTTCATCCAAAGTCGTAAAACAATATGTAATAATACTGTATAGTTTTAATCTATTAAATGAAAAAAGATCATTGACACAAATCTCTCTCCCCTGAAGAAATTACAGTATAAACAATAATATGAACTCACGGATAAACACCAACGAATACTGACCACGGAAGCAACATTAAAAGACTTACAATGCAATCTAGGTATTCCCAGTAAAATATCAATTAAGAGATTTGCAAACTTGGAATAACAAATAAAAATATCGACCAGACTAATACAATCTGGTGAACATAATGTAACGTATATGAAAAGAGTTGCCAGTTTGGGGGTTTTTATTAAAATATTTTTTTTAGAAACAATGCTACGTAACGTTTTGTTAGAGACACCCCCTCCCGCCCCTGTAACGGATCGTAACGTTTTACGAGCCCCCCCCCCCCCCCCCTCCCCCAAAATAGCTTTACGTAATACTCGAACGCTCCCAAAGCAGACTGAAGGAAATTATAGAGAAATATCTACGGAATAATGATTATAGTCTTGGTGGAACAGAAATTTATGCATCTGAAGAATTTATTGAGAGCCTTAATGTCAGTTGTAAGTGAACACTCTCAAGTCAGTTAATTGTAAATACAGAAAATTTACAACAAACACTACTTTGGCTGTCTTATTACTCAGTGGCGTATATTAGGATATATGTTCTATAATTATACAATGTTTATTAAATATACTATTTGTATTTAAATATATATCTTGTCATTTACAGTTTAAATAATCGAATAGTGTTGATTTGACTTACGAAAGTGTTGCGTTGTCAATTATTTGTCAAAAGAATGTCTAATATACTATTATTATATAATTATATTGGAGTCAGCTTTGTTTAAAAACTGTTAAAACTTTAAAAACATATATTTTATTGTATTTAGATTATTATCTGATTATAACTAAGGAATTATTATTAAAAAGTAAGAATAAGACTTAGGTACAAAAGCGGTAACATGTCAAATATGTGTTTAATATACTGTTAAATTGGAACCCGCTTTCAAAATGTAATTTACTAAAATATTTTCTATAATTTAAGAGTTATGTTTTCAATATGTATAAGACTTTATTTTGTAATATATACTAATATTTTAATACATTTTGTAACACGTGCATACCATAGATGCAAATAAGCATTGCATATCCTACCCATATAACAACTAAACCTATAATTATATATTGTTTAATTCTTACTTACACATTTTTAATCATACATTACGAATAACAAATATTAACAGATATTTAAAACGATATTTGATTTATGATTTGTTAATAAGTGCCATCTATCTCCATTCGTTCGTTAATTGTCAAATGATACGGGACGTTCTGATTGGTCGGTAAACTGTTCATATATTTTTCGCCATTTTGTTGTTTTTGAATATTGTTATTGGTCTTTCTAAGCAGTAAGCGCAAGTGAAGTAAGTTTTAATTAGTAAACAGTGGATTAATTTATTAACGAATTCTGTAAAATTATAGCTGTGAGCTCTGTGCTGGTGATATGTGTTTATTGAAATTAGTTACGAGTACATTTTCATTATTATCATTTGGTAATAAAATTAAAATAAGTTTAAAGTCAAGGTGTGTGACCAGTTGAGATTGAACTAGAAGAAAGGTAATGTTATTCGTTTTAAAAAAAGTATTATGATAGTTTTAATTAGTTAGCAGTTTGTGTACACACAAATAAGTTATTTTGTTTGCCTTGTTTTTTATTTTCAAAAGGTAGTAATAAGAATATTTGTGATTATTTTTGATATTACTATTTAAATAACTTTTATAAAGCTGTGGTGAACAGATCGTAATCGTTTTAAGGTACTTTCGCGGCTCAAAAATAGTTGAGAGATTCATAAAGTATAATATAGATGTTCGTTCTGATCGCACTGCTGTACCTAACATTTTGCGCGAAAATTATCAATATTTAAATGAAATTAATATTTTCTGGTTACTTGTCGTATTTTATCATGCACGCCACTGTTACTTATATACTATAAAAATCTAAGAAGCATTTGAATTTTTTCAGATTTCGACGAATGCACAAGTAGTCAGTTCAATGACTGTTCCGAACACTCACGCTGTTTCAACCTTCGTGGAACTTACACTTGTAGTTGTTTAGAAGGTTTTACAGACCTTAGCGTCAACACTCTATACCCTGGAAGGATATTTTCTTGTAAGTCGATTTCATCTGTTACTCTGTCGCACGAAATATATGAGGTATTTTAGACATCAAAACATAACCCTTATACATATATAATTTGACTTTAAAAGCGTTGTAAGATTTCCAACGATAATAAAACTTGTACAAATATGACATGATTATGTTTTAAATTGTAATTTTCAATAAAAACTTTCAGCTGACGCAATAGGCTGTGCGGGCTCCAACTATCATGGTACCTGCTTCGATCGTGAGAACGTGATGATATGTGAATGTTTCAAGTGGTAAGCGGGCCGAACTTGTCAAGTCAATTTGAAAGGTAAATAGAGACATATGAGACTTGAGTAATCTGGAACGACCAAACTATAAAATGTACTACAGGCTTCCATATCTGAACTACTACTATTCACTATCTCTAAAATATGTTGCTTAATTAAATAAAATATGACGAGATTAACATAAATTGTTCTTGATTTGAATTTAATATTACCTATCCATAAAGGAATAATTTGATCTACGCCAGCATTTAGATCTGAATGGTTTTTTATGTCAAATGTCATGTACGAGGGTCAAACTGAAAGTTCTTAGAAAATCAAAAACTGATTATATTAGCCAGTTATTAGTTTTATTATATCTTTTCAAAATATTGTCCATTAACATCAATACACCGCTGCATGCGATGGGACCACTGGGAAAAGCACTTTGCCCACTCGTCCTTAGGGGTCTCTTCAATGGCATCGCCGTACGCAGCCATCGCTTCTTCAGCATTCATAAACCGCTTTCCTTTAAGTTTTTCTTTAATTTTCGGAAATAAATAAAAATCACAATCATTGCACGAAAATTTTCTCGGGTTAAATTCATGTTGACGTGACAAAGACAATTTTCAATTTGCCGCCAAATCGTAAAACAAATGACAAATATATGAAATACCTATATACTCAGTAATATTGGTAAAGAGTTCTATTTTCAAATTTTAGAATTATTTTTTTATTATATTGTTTATAAGTGGCCAGTTCTAAGAGCTTTCAGTTCGACCCTCGTATTATAGTATTTTAGGAATACTAAATATCTGTTGTTGACTATTGGATTCTTGTAAGTAACAGTGAAAATACCATAAATAGCATTCACATAATTTATATATATTTTTTAACTTTCTACTTCCTTATAAGCTCCTAAAGTACTTTAAAGAAGTCATTAATTCACTTAACAAGGAGTAAAACAGTCCGACGCTATAGATACTTCACCAAATATAATTAATTAAACGCGTATTGATAAACTAAAGTAACAATAATTTCTATGAATTTATTAATAATAAATACCTATGTCGGTGTCTCAACATATTGTTATTACATTTTCTATGACTACCCTCCAGAGAATATGTTTATTAATTATTAATTCAATAATCGTTTCAGAGCCCTAACGAGTCTCCTCCAGGACATAGTTTACTTTATAGCTAGTTTTGAAAACGAACCCAACAAGTTGAAAGCTCTAGAACTTGTTGTAGAGAACCCCAACAGAGACAGACAGAAACTGTTGAGGGAGCAGTACATACTGAGACAACTGTTCATGATACTGCAGGTACTCTCAGGTATATTAGAATATATAAACTAAAAGAACAAATTAAAATCTTATTGAGAACCTCTAAGAAAACTTAATAATCATTTACCTTGACACGTAATTTTATCTATAACTAACTCGCCTCAATTGACGATATCTAAGACTCGTGAATATTCATATAAATGAAATTAATATTTTATGAAGTATTAACATATAACAGACATTACTATCACGTCCGTCCGTAATCGCGGTTGCTGCAAAGTAACCGAAACGTCGGGAGTATGTAGTTTATACAGGGTGACTGGTGAATTACTGTCAATATTTAAGGAGAATACTCGGTACATGATTCTCATTCGAATTATGTAAAAAAAATAGGTAGTTAATTTTTGACCAAATTTCCGTATAAATAAATAAAGTGTGGACACGTTCCAAGTGTTCCAAGTGTGGACGCGTGCGGCGGCGTGCTAATACAACACCACGCCACGAGTATATCAGCATTGTTAACACACAACACACTCTTGCAGAAAAATATGAACAAGTTACAGCAATAAAAAATAAATCTATACTAATATTATAAAGCTGAAGAGTTTGTTTGTTTGAAAGCGCTAATCTCCGAAATTACTGGTTCGAATTGAATATTTCTTTTTGTGTTGGATAGTCCAGTTATCGAGGGAGGCTGTGGGCTATATAACATCACGCTACGACCTATAGGAGCAAAGATATAGTGGTAAATGTGTAAAAAACGGAAGAAATTATTTCATCTTTGAAGCCTTCCGTTCCGTGCGCCGTGAAAACGGTTCAAGATATACAAAAAATATGTATTAAAGAATAATAGCTCTTTTAATGATCTTAAAAACAGTCCGCGACAGTATATCTTTTAAGATTAACTCACAAAAACCGTTTTTTATGGTACCTAATTTGGTCGAAATAATTTTATAAAATCTTTATTCAAATAAACAAATAAATATGTTGTTGGTTAAGAGTACTTCATTGTGAATAAAAAAAACCATAGGTTTTATCCTGAAAACTCTACTACTCTACTCTAACTCTAACTCTACTCTATGTGGGAAGAACCAAAAATCTACCGGAAGTCACTACTCCACGCGGACGGAGTCGCGGCAAAAGCTAGTTAAAAATAAATTTAAATTATAAACTGGTGAAGTGAGGAACTAAATAATGGATAAGAAAATAGATTTAATCACTATTATTGTCTGTTAATTGAAACCACTTGGTTTTTTTTAAATAGATTTAGGTTATTGTTTAAAATTTCAATACTATCAATCAATTAATAGATATATAACAAGCAACTATTTAATCTTTGTAAATTAAATGTGAGCTAAAAAATGTAACCGCTTTTCACTAATAGAATATAGATGTAGTATTGGGTCATGCACTAAAATAATTATAATATCCATAGAAGTATAATGAAGGAATCATTACACAGGTTAGTGCCAGATGAGTCGAGCGACGGAGACGGTGGGGAGGTGATGCTGTACTGGAACAATAAACAGGTTCGTGTAGACATGGTATTACTGTGAGCGAGGAGAATAAATGTTACCTTGTGTTATTAAAGATAGGACTTAAACGTTAACATCGTCAATTTTTGCCTTTATCATATTAGTTCATGCGGACATATCTGACCTAATACAAAAACAACTCTACACCAGCATACATAATATACTTTTTATGTTCTATCTTGACAATAAAGTACCTTTCAGTAAGAAAAGATTAAAAGTGTTTTATAGAAGTATATATAATTATATATTTTTGATTCTAACAATATAATTAAAAACTATAGTTGTTTTGTGAAGCCAGTACTTCTAAATCACATAACCTTAATTAGAAAAAAACCATTATCTTAAACCCAGACACCTTCAATAAGTTAAGTTCAATATATAAATACACAAGTTGCATAGACAAATTTTTCCCACGTAAAATTTAACAAACCAAATGTCATTGCTTAAGGTCACTTTGGGTGCGTTCGGGAATTTAAAGCTTTGGTTCAAATTAAATGTTTGTTCCCTAATATACCATGTTTCAGGAGTGTCGGTCACTGAACTCATTGGCTGAACAAGCTTCAGATCCTCGTAGTGATTTTGGATTACTACCGAGACCAACTCGACCTGTTCTCGAACATGTGTCTCAACAGACAGTACCTGGCATTGAACAGTCTATCACATTGATCTTATACTCAAGTAAGTTAAATCATTCCTTTAGAAATATGTATGTTCATATGGTTTAGAATTATTGATAGTAATTTTTAGTTTCCTTTGTCAGTACTTTAAAGTAACAATACATTTTATTAAATAATAACGACTTTTTAATCACTCGAAAAGTGTACTTTGATACGATATTTTATTGATTCACGATTCTGATAAAGAGCTGATTTACCCAAACAAAATATAGTTTTTGTCATAAACGTCGTAAGCATAGCGAAAACTACGAAGTATCTCTAAAATGTAGAAATATCGTTCAAATCAATTATGTCCAAATGACCAAAATAATAAAATTATTACCTATTCAGATTTCAGATAACAAAATGAAAAATAAAAAGTCACACTCGTTGTGATCCATGTGCTAATAGTCCACGATGCTAACTAATATAACTAATATTTTCGGATTTCTGCCGAAACGTCGAGATAACATAAAATACGTTTAGTACATCCGAAAATATTAGTACCATTTAAATGAATACTCTCTAAAGCCTCAGATATCATGAACAACTATAACATGATCTCCAGATGCATGTCCAACCCGGTGTTATCCCACGAGCTCCGCGCGTCCTTCTGCCGCCTCATGCTGCACCTGCACGTGGACCGCGACCCTCAGGAGCCCGTCACACCCGTCAAGTACGTGAGGCTGTGGGCAGAGGTCGCCGCCACCTTACGAGTGAACGAGTCGGTACACACACACACACACACACACACATCAACATTAACACACACATGCAAACACCCCACATGTAAAAAGACCAGTGATGTTGTGCTAATTTGTCTTTTACTGGAATGCATAAAAGGGGGAGGAGGTGGATTTCTCCTAATTTCAGTCCGTGGCCAGGATCGGCCCTATATAAAGGAAAGGAAACGAAAATCCTTACGAAACCCATTATGTATGTACAAAAACCTGCAATTTTTTTTAATAAGTTAGCTAATTCAACCATCTGAATCGTCAGAATTTAACCATCTTTAATTCCGGAACGCGTTCCTGTCCAAAAAGGAAGTACCGGATTATGTTCTGGAGCGTTCCAGCTCAACAACACCACTGAGAAAGACACTCATACATACACACATACAAGGCACACACAATGACACTACGATAAATATTACGACACTAGCTCTTGCCGCGGCTTCGTCCGCGTGGAATAGTAACTTCCGACAGATTTTTGGTTCTTCCCACATAGTTCCCGTTCTTGCGGGGTTTTCGCAATGGTCGAGTTCCCGTAGAATTTTCAGGATAAAACCTATGTTGTTAAGGTGGTAGAGCCTAGCTGTGGCCAAGTGATTGCAGCTCGAACATGGGCTGGCTCGACCGGGGAAGTACCACCCTCTCACAGAAGATCGGCGTGAAGTAGCCTTAGTGGCTGCGTTTCGTTCGATGAGTGAGAGAGCCGGTTGCCCTTTCCCTTTTCCCATCCTTTCCTACCCCTTCCCTTTTTCCTCCCCTTCCCATTTTTCCTCCCCCTCTTCCCACATCAAGGGTGGTGACACATCTGCAACATATCTTATGTCGCGGATGTGTATGGGTGACGGTACTATCTCCATCAAGTAGGCCGTCTGCTCGGTTGCCCCCTTTAACATAAAAAAAAAAATATTTTTTTATTCACAATGAAGTACTCTTAACCAACAACATATTTATTTGTTTATTTGAATAAAGATTATATTATTATTTTGATACAACTTAAACAAATTATTTCGACAAAATTAGGTACCATAAAAAGGGCTTTTGTGAGTTAATCTTAAAAGATAGATATATACTGTCGCGGACTGTTTTTTAGATCATTAAAAGAGCTATTATTCTTTCATACATATTTTTTGTGTATCTTGAACCGTTTTCACAGCGCACGCAACGGAAGGCTTCAAAGATGAAATAATTTCTCCCGTTTTTTACACATTTACCACTATATCTTTGCTCCTATTGGTTGTAGCGTGATGTTATATAGCCCACAGCCTCCCTCGATAACTGGACTATCCAACACAAAAAGAGTTATTCAATTCGAACCAGTAGTTTCGGAGATTAGCGCTTTCAAACAAACAAACAAACTCTTCAGCTTTATAATATTAGTATAGATGTATGATATCAATTATATTCATTACATTAATCATTCATTAATTCTGCCACAGCTATCAATGCGTGAAAGGCGGTCAGGACGCGACCAGGAAAAAAGTGAAGAAGCAGTTCGAGTCCACCATAGACTTCGTTGAGGACTACTTGTGTAAAGACGTGACTAGGACGTGGTACTTGAGCGACCACGACCAGAACAAGTTGACCTTTGAGGTCGTTAAACTGGCTGGAGAATTAATTTACTTTGGGTTTTATAGGTAAGATATTGATTTGTAGTTAAACAAATCCATATAAATATTCTTTTTCAATAAACTGACTTCTACTTCATATATATGTTTTAGTCTCCGTGATGATAGTACTGACGCTAAAATATACTAGCGATGTGTTAAAATACGTATTGATATCGAAAAACTATTACTTTGCTTATATAGAGCAAGATAATGTTAGTGAAAACACAATTAAGAGAGGCTATAGTTTGTGAGCTGTTAATATTGTGCAGATGATTATATTAAAGAATTATAATACCATGATTTCTCTAGTTCACTTCATTTGTCTATAAATGTATGTTTTTCAATAAATAATATAAATTTGTCCATAATTTTCTAATTTAACACAGCTTCAGCGATCTTCTTCGGCTGACAAAACCTTATTGTCTTCTTGACTGTGTGACTGCGATCGATCTACTGAACGAAACGAACGCCCTCGCCGGAGAAGTGGAATGTGAGTTACATTAAATATAAACTAAACAAGATATACAGGGTGACTGGTGAATTACTATCAATATTTAAGGAGCATACTCGGTACATGATTCTCATTCGAATTATGTAAAAAAAATAGGTACTTAATTTTTGACCAAATTTCCGTATAAATAAATAAAGTGTGGACACGTTCCAAGTGTTCCAAGTGTGGACGCGTGCGGCGGCGTGCTGATACAACACCACGCCGCCGCACGCGTGTGTGTGTGTATACCTAATTTGTAGGGTGTTCACACGATGCGTAATTAATTACATAACTTTTGGTTAACTTTACTAAGAAGTTTATTAATATTTATGTTATATTAATTTTTATTTTGTCATATATGATCGTCAAATATCACGTCCTCAAGTATCGATAGTAATTCACCAGTCACCCTGTATATACATAGGTTATTTATAAACATGTACGTACATCCTAAAAGATATATGTAAGGGAGCGTTCAAGTATTACGTAACGCAATTTTCGAAGATTTTTGACTCCCCCTTCCCCCGTCGTAACGCACAGTAACGTTTTTCTGTAGCTTCCCCCCCCCCCCCCTTCTCAAAACGTTACGTAACACTGAAGTGATCAATTTCATCAAAAGACTTACAATGTAATCTATGAATTCCCCGTAAAATATCAATTAAAAGGTTTGCAAACTTGAAATAAGAAATAAAAATATCGACCAGATTAATACAATCTAGTCAACAATGTAATATATATGAAAAGAGTTGCCAGTTTGGGGGTTTTTATTAATATATTTTTTTTAGAAACAATGCTACGTAACGTTTTACGAGACCCCCCCCCCCCCCTCCCCCAAAATTGCGTTACGTAATACTTGAACGCTCCCTAAAACATAAAAAAGTTAATTAATATATTTATTGTATAATATTCAATTTATGTTTATTTTAAAAACTTAATGTTACACGCAGCTGAGGAAAATGAAAAGAAAATATGTGAGTAGTATAGAGCAGAATAACTTAAGAAAATTATTTCACATACTTGCCCTGGCCAAAAATATTGTTATTTTTTAAATTTGGAGTCTGTCATCTTTTTCCCGCCAATTTATGTAAAATATTTTTTAATATTAAATAAGGATATACAGAATACTGAATGACTGTTAGTTTTATATAAAGTTGCCATGGAATCAAATACATTTTGTTAAAATCTAACTTCTAATAAGGAAGAACATATAAATGTATATATTTATGTCTGACCAAGATTTATATATTTGTTGCAGCGGAGGGGGAAGTTCTCCGGAGTATTGGCGATATGGGAGCAGTCATGACCTCCATCACACTCGGACCTGGAGCATTAAATGTAAATGTAACAGAAAACACATAAAAACTATATTAAGGTCAGAACCAATTACTAATATATAACTCCAATAACATTCACTTAGTTTGAAACCACTGTAAGAACAAAAAATATCTGCATTTTTGACCACAATACTCCCTAAAAAACTTGTTTCTTACTGAGATTTACAATTATTTAGTCGATTTATATATAGGAATGTATGTTGTTATTTAGAAAAAATGTTTTTAAGTGTTGATTATACTATAAAGGATAAATCAAGACTCAGTATTTGCAATCGAAATAACCAAAATGTATGTTCTATTAGCAGGTGGTGGGCGGAGGGCCGGCGAGGAGCCCGTCAGCCTTGGCCCTGGCCCGGAAACATCCACTAGTGATGGAGACCAAGCTGAAGATTATAGAAATACTGCAGGTACGATACTGATAACAGCTCTGGAGATGTTACAACAACCGACACACATACTCAAAGCAAACGCACTTTTAACTATTTATTTATTTTCTTTGAAAAACACTTAACTATGCAATTTACAGTAAACGTTGACGTCCACACTAGGCTAGGCCTGTATCGTGGAAAGTTATACTCTAATTCTTAATTATATTTATATAGATACTGATCTAAATGTTCGAATGAAACTATTTATTTATGATAAAATCAAGTGTAGTAAAACGAAAATATTGGTTTATTTAAATGAATATTCACGAAAGTCTTAGATCTCAGTATGATTAAAAGGTTCTTCAAAAATTTGTATTGTACGGCTAAACTAACAATTCTTGGAAAGTCTTTACTGTTTTACAAGTTTAAGAAAAACGTTTCTTCAGCTTGATACTACTACATATTATACTGACCAAAATAATACATTACTATGAAAGTGACCCAATATATACAAGAAATATTCTCCACAGTTTATCCTGGACGTTCGTTTGGACTACCGCATCAGCTGCCTGCTGTCGATCTTCAAGAAGGCCTTCGAGACCTCCTCGCCGGACGCTCTCGGTCGAGTGGACGTGGAGGCCATAGGACTACAGGCCGAGGGGATCTTCAGCTGTCGGTATGACACACACACACATACATACATACATATCAACACCGACTAGGCGAGATACAAATACAAAAATCATTGTATAAGAAAGTCATTCAACTTAAATTTTAACTCGAACATGTATAAATTTAATCACATACATATGTGATTTTATTCAGTTCAGTATCATTATATTAAAATGTTTATAAAATTTATCTCGTTTCGTTGGCATTGTTCACACGTGGTGTTATATTGTATTGTATAATTTCATGTAGATGTCGGTTGTACTATTGTAACTAATCGGTGGCGGGTTGATAGTAACATGCGGTCTGTAGAACTTTTTTTCAACTATTTCTTATTAGTACTACTTTTATAAGTATTTATTACGAACACTTCTTGCTTCTATTAAACAATTACAAATTAATCAGTAAATTTCTTTCTATTAGATTCATTTGAAAACATCAAATTTTTACTATTTTTCTTTTTCACACTAGATAAATTACCATTAGCTCTAAATTATCTTTCATAGGTTTATCTATAATTGGGAATTAAAATCGTAGGAAGCACTTTGAGATAAGAAAAACCATTTAATTCTTATTTCGTCATACTGGCGATCGGTATTAATAAATTAATAATTATTTCAGAGCAATTCAGACTGTGCCTGACAACTGTCTTCCAAAAAATGTAGATTTGTTAGTAAGATTGAAATCTATTGCATGATGCATGATGAAAGTACCGCTATTAACCGCATGTATGATGCTATGATTTCTTTGCTTATATGTGGACATCTGATATTTCTGTATTTCCTTAACTTAATTATTCGAACAAAAAGGTATTGAATAATTTCCATTACAAGGTTCTGAAATACATTTCGAACAATTAAGGAAATGTTAGAATAAAATAGTTTGTATGTTACGCATGTTTTGTCCCAAGAAGCTTTAATATTTTTTGCGAGAAATAAAATCCTCATTACTAGGACTAACTAGTGTTACCTCTCCAACCGCAGCAAGCGATATTACACTTTACAGCTAATACAATAAAATCGACATCCTATTATCGGAAAGATTTAAGTTATTGTGAAGTGTTCTCTGTATAATTCTAACCTTTGTTTATTTTGATTTAAAAAACCCGTTACCCGAAAAGAGATTCTTTTTTAGGCATAACGCTTATAATCCTATTGTGATTTGTGCGTTTCTCATATGATATTATATTTTAAATCTTAATTTTGATACAATAAGGTTTAAATTTCAGAGACGGTTTAGACCTGGATGCTTGCGGCGGTCGTATGGTGTTGAGAGTTCTGCTGCAGCTGTGTTCCCAGGGTGCTTCGGCCAGTCTCGTTTCAGGAGCCCTAGCGCTGTTATTCCGTCATTTCAGTCAGAGACAAGAAGTTTTGGAGGCTTTTAAGCAGGTCCGCTTTATAAATTAACTAGCTGCGCTCCGCGATATTACCCGCAGATTTCCGGGATGTAAAGTAGCCTATGTGTTATTCCTGGACGTCCGTTTTCTGTATACAAAATTTTATCAAAATCGGTTCAGCTGTTTTAGCGTGAAGAAGTAACAAACATACACACACACACTCACAAACTTTCGCAATTATAATATTAGTAGGATTAGTATTATATCAACATACCTTAGCATGTTAAATATTTTACAAGATAACTCATAAATGCAAGTAATGAAGTCAACAAAAAGAGATCCTACATAGTTTCTCATCATATGTGTGAGATTTTAATGTAATCTTTGTAGACTATAATATATTTATCGTTATATTCCGTTCAGGTCCAACTGTTAGTGTCTGACGCGGACGTGGAGTTCTACAAACAGATCAAGGCCGACCTGGACATACTGAGACAGAGCGTTGAGAAGTCGGAGCTGTGGGTGTTCAATAAGGGACGCGCCGGGATTATAGATGATCACAGCGGTGAGAATTTAATATAGTTATCAAATTAATAAATTCAAAATTTCAACTTTTTCGAACTGTCCTGCATATACCGGCAAAAATTATTCCATATACATATATCATCTGCAGTTCTAAGATATTTTATAAATTTTCTATACCTAAAACATAACATAAAAAACAAACATTCATTCATACATCATGAAATAGTGGTATCTACATACTTAGGACTGTATAACTTGTAGATAAATATTAGGATCACCTGTAGATGATGAAAGAATATTGTTCAAAAAATATATAAATATTATTAAACATATATAAATCAATACTTTTCTAGATATAAAAGGCGCCGTTGGTCCTGGCGGGGCGGTGTTGGAGCGAAACGCGTCCTTAGACAACGTGCGAGCACCGAGAGGAGATCGACAGGACTACGATAAGACTAAAGAGGTACAAAATAAATATTGCATTTATATCAATCTTCTACCCGGCAATTTCCCAGCTTTTAGCCAGGGTCTGCCTTACATGTTGTGAATAGTTTTGGCTAATTGTTCTTACGACCGGCCGCCTGCCTGACATCAACTCTATTTTGGGAATGCATAAATCAGTGATGTCTAAATACTCTTAGAAAGTATATGTGACTCGGAAAAATCACATTTGTACTTGCCAGGATCGAACCCGCGCCCTCGTGCACGAGAGGCGGGCCTTTTAACCACTAGGCCACTTAAGTCAGTAGTTGACTTAAGTTGCATTTATATTAATGTTTCATCTAAATTGGCGCTTCAATCTCTGATAGTCACTACAAATGATAAGTTGATGTAAAAATTTATTCGTCAACTTTAATAAATACTCAGTAGCACAGTCGACATAGTGACTTGGATACCGTATCGAACAAGTTATAAGTTCAAATTTGATGGATCCCAGTAATTTTATTATAACATAATATCGTTAATTCATAATTAGTAATACAGAACTTCCAGTTGTTTTTGTTGATAATACATAAGATATTAAATAATTTTTTTTTTAATTTTTATTTAATTATCACCTAAATTCAACAGGTAGACAATAAGATTTATTTTTTTGCTTTGCGTGAATGTTGTGTACATCTGTAATTGTCACTCATATCAGGTCCTAGATTTTTTTTCTATTTTATCTTTGTTTATGTGTGCTGAATATGTGTGATGTTGATGTACCTTTTAAATAAATAAATTTAAACACTGTATTAAACAGATCCTGGAACGTATGATCAAGCACTGTACCCAGGGCAACACGGCGAGGGAGGGGGGCGACTCGAGACCGCGGAGACACGAACAGAGGCTACTGAGGAATATAGGAGTACATAATGTAGTGTTGGACCTGCTGCAGGTGGGTGGAGGAGCAGTTAAAACAATATATCGATACGAGCAGGATTTAAACCCTATATATGTGTATGTATGTATTTATATATATCACAAATGTAAAACAGTATTCTCAAGGGTGGTAGGTTTCATTACTAGTCACGTCAATAATTAATAGTTCTTTCTATTTGGACTTCAATACAAGTCTTAGCTCCTTGCTGTAATAATAAAACCAATAGTACTAAATACTAAAATGCTGAAGTGCAGGAAAAGTAAATGTTACTGCTTTTTTAAGTTTTTTCTTTATCTTCTCACTTAAAAGCCATTGTTGCTTTTACAAAACTGTTTCCGGAAATATGCTATACCTACACTCATGATATAGGTGTAAATCATTTAAGATCTACGTTTATTTTCTACAAAGCAAAAAAAGGAAAGAATAATTTTCTGCTGTATGTTATAAATATATTCTGTAATCAATTATTTCCAGGTGCCACACGATGAGGACGACGCTGCTATGGACGAGCTGCTGGGCCTGGCGCACGAGTTCCTCCAGCACTTCTGTCACGGGAACACACAGAACCAGGCCATACTACACAAACACCTGGATCTGTTCCTCAACGCTGGAGTAAGAACAGGCTATTGAATATAAACAATTGTACTGTTATTTTGTTTAATATCGTATTTTATTATAATTATTATTACAATTAGTTGGTATTTTTTTACATATATGTCTAAGTTTTCACAGTGTCTCATAAACCAATATTAGTTTTTCCGTACACTGGAATTCATCGTCGTTAACTCACAGTTACTTTGACATCTCAAGACATTTATATTTTACTAGAAGACCCAGCGAACTTCGTATCGCTCTATAATAATCCAGAAATATCTGTTACGTTTTTTAATTTATATTTTTGGAGTTTATCTTTAAGCCATAAATCTCCGTGTTTTGAAGTGCGACAGAATGATTGACATATTACATAGTTAGTTGTAAAATCTTATGTCAAAAAACCGTTTGTATGGGAAATAAAAAAGCACAGTTTTTAGGGTTTTCCCGGAAATTAATAAAAAGTGCACAATCTAACAAATAAGTAACATATGCAAGGTAAATGTAACCTGATTATTATTATTATATATATACCATAGCGCTAAATTATTGTTTTACAATTATAGTATAGCCAGCGATCAAAGCATCAAAACGATAGTTTTATTCAGACAACTTTTTACATCAGATCCGCTAAGCCCAGACCGTGTGCTCGATATTCGAAGAGAACGCAGTTCTGTGCGCTCACGAAGGGAACGAGAAGGTCGCCGCGCACTTCGTACACTGCATCGAATCCCGCGGACGGAGGCCCGCCTGCCTCAAGTTTCTGAGAACTATAGTACGAGCGGGACCTCACCATATACGGAGGAGCCAGGACCTGGTCATGCAAGAAGTAAGTTCCTCTCCCTTCACCCATCATAGCATGCATGGTTTTAAGAGACGAAACCTCTTAAAATTCCATGATTTCCCGTGTGAGCGAGTCTATCGTTGTAGTGAGAAGAGCTTCAATAGCTCTTAGGACTTGTGACCCAGGTGTAGGTTTAAGAGGTCCCTATCTAAGGCGCCTTAAACGCTCACCTCCATTTTTAAAGCTCCTCTATCAAATATTACCTAACATAAAATTCTATTTTCAGTAATATAGTTATGTTATATCACATGCTTATGTCGTCAATGTATTATGTAAACACGATTTTTTCTCTGTTGTTCAATAATAAATCTATCTTCGTTAATAAATATCTATTCTATCATTTGAGTTCATGAATGGAAACTCGGAAACGCTCAGTATTTAGTTAAACGACGCATACTTGTACTAAGGTACATATAATACATATATTTAATCGTACTTCATGTTTCATTATAGATGCTGAATGCCGGCGAGGACGTGCTGGTGTTCTACAATGATAAAGTACTCTTCAACTACTTCATCAAAATGATGAGGGAGTACAAACAGACGGGAGAGATGCCTGAAGCTCTCACGTAATATATATGCCATTATATGATCATTTCAAAATTTATATTCTTGCTCTGGCATTTAATAAGGATTTAAAATAATTATGCATTATTTACGAGAAGTGTGAAAACAAAATTAACCAACCTAATTTTCATTACTTTAATGGTCGAATTTGTATACATTATTAAGGTACAACAGCGTAAGATATATATGCAAGAAAGGTTTATCGATAGCTTCTTTGACAATCTAATATAAATATGCACTTAATATTACATATAATTAATAATATTTATGTATATATTTCTTTCAGGTACCACATAGACCTCATAAAGCTGTTAACATGCTGTACCCTCGGGAAGAACGTGTACACGGAGATGAAGTGTCACAGTCTGCTGCCACTAGACGACATAGTGGCCATGATCACACACCCTGACTGTATACCAGAGGTCAATCACACTTATACATATATAACATACATTCATTTAGCTGAAATCGTGGTAGTAATTAATACTATCGTAACTTAGCCACAAAAATACTAATCAAGACCGAATATTGGATAATTATTATTTATTGAAATATCAAATTGAGTTAATTTTATTATTAACCTCCATTGGGTTGTACAAACTAAGCTAATATTATTAAATGAATTAGAATGCTCCGAAGTTATTGTAAACAATATATGTATGATATCAATTATATATACAGGGTGACTGGTGAATTACTATCGATACTTGAGGACGTGATATTTGACGATCATATATGACAATATAAAAATTAATATAACATAAATATTCATAAATTTCTAAGTAAAGTTAACCAAAAGTTATGTAATTATTTACGCATCGTGTGAACACCCCACAGATTAGGTATAAACACACACGCGTGCGGTGGCGTGGTGTTGTATCAGCACGCCGCCGCACGCGTCCACACTTGGAACACTTGGAACGTGTCAACACTTTATTTATTTATACGGAAATTTTGTCAAAAATTAAGTACCTATTTTTTTTACATAATTCGAATGAGAATCATGTACCGAGTAAATATTGATAGTAATTCACCAGTCACCCTGTATAATACAAGATAATATACTAATAATATATTATACATATTACAGTTACAACAACGAGCCGAGATGTATAAGCGCCACCCACCCTCACCTCAACATGTACTGCTGCTGTAACCAATAGACATTAACAATATATAGTATTAAATGAAATATTATATGTATGGATATGTTTTATATTATATGTGAAAAGAATTATATATATAATGATAAAATACTACATCAATGTGTGGTTCTGTCGGTGAATATAATGTTCTACTGTGATTGTTAATATACATATCTTTCATTATATATAATATATATAATTGGCACAGACTATTGTTTTAGTATCAATGAAGATATGTTTATACTCAGTACGTGTTCAGTTCAAGTTGTTTATAGCGGGGAGATGTGTTAGTGTTCCTGAGTTACCTGTAACGTTAGTATTATCTGTATATTTAACCCTCTCATAATTATTAATATGAATATAATAACTCGGTGATAATAATTAGTTTTTATTTTTATTATGTACAAAAGACATACCAAACATTATAATATTTTTTCTAATCTACTTTGATTTTTAACTTTCTACTATTATATGTCATCTTTTACTTTTGAAATAATTTATTGCTTGATTGTTATAATCTTAAAAAATCGTTTTTCTATAATAACTACGTTTTTTATTTTAAAATACATAAATACTTATGTTACTAATGCAATTTTTACAGTTCCACTTTTTAAATGTATTCTATAGGCATTACTTTGTAAATACAGATGAAAATAGGGTATTTGGATACTATGCGTTCCTCTTTATTTTATTACTACATAATACCCAAATAACGGATCCTTTGCATTACCCGTGATCACGGGCACACGAGATAAGTGTCTGTCAGTTAGTCTTTTTATTTGTCACTGTGTCTCCTAAGGTATTCTGGTATGATTACGGACATAATATTTTATATTTTTTTTTAATTAAGGTGTCCCAGGTGTTAAATAAATTCCAGCCTTCTCTAATGAACTTCAAAAACATCCGCTTTTCAATACAAAAAATGAGTGGACTGGTAAGGGGCTGAAACGTCAGACTTGTCTAGTTGAAAAATAATAAATAGAGAACGGTTGCAGTATCCGAAAACCTTAGTTTCATATAAATG
The DNA here is from genome assembly GCA_916720795.1 of Danaus chrysippus. NCBI lineage: Eukaryota > Metazoa > Arthropoda > Insecta > Lepidoptera > Nymphalidae > Danaus > Danaus chrysippus. The sequence goes on along the minus strand of CAKASE010000080.1, from coordinate 398,800 downwards.
AATACACTCGAAAATCTTACATATTATGTTTAAGTAATATACAAAATGAAACAATGATATGTACTTACATATATTTAATAAGATCTAGATTGTTATGAGTATTTTAAATATTAATATAACAAGTACTGCAAAATAGATTTATTATTAAATGTTAATTTTAATTTAATAAAGAAGTACCTTATAATAAAGTTCCTTAGTAGGGGTTCATCTTTTTCATTTCATTACATCTACTCAAGTAACAGTTCTTAAATATGTTATGATCAGGAATAAACAATGAACTTGATTTACGAAATGAAATTAAATATAAGTTTATAAAGAAACCTTTTTCTGTTATATTTCTGATACTCCGTTGTGATATTGGTTATAAACTTGAAATTATAAAATGGAGAAAAGGGACACGAGTTTTGTTTTAATTTGATTTCTCTACCAGAAACCGATTGTATACAGGAGAATGCTTGTAGGATTCTTACACCGAGACCTAAGTCGTCGTTTCTTTGATTCCCTTTGAACCAATGCCAATAAAATATATGTAGTATACAACCACTCAGAAGGGACTCAGACCAAAACAGGACATTAAATCACTGCACTTTATATAATCTTTAAAAACAATGTTTGGACAAACAAAAAAGGCAATGACTCAAAAAAATTAGTATTGACAATATACTACTACTACAACAAAAAAAAAACTAGGAGATTCTAGAATGTACTTAACGAAAAATTTGTAATTAAAAATGAATTTGTGAATAGGTTTTGAGATATTCACACTGAGATAAACTCAAGATAAATGCTTCTAGACAAAACAGGATTTAATGAACATACAACGTTTCGATTTCCTTAAATGGCTTAAAAACACGAAGAGCTAACTTTTATTTACTTTTGATGTTAATATAATATTTTTTTTATAAATGTCACTTCAATCAAAAGATATACATATTTTTGACAATTTGGTCATGTAAACGACATCACTAGCTTTTAAATTACTATTATATAATACTAGCTGCTCCCCGCGGTGTTACCCGCGGATTTCCGGGATGTAAAGTAGCCTATATGTTATTCCTGGACGTCAGCTTCCTGTATACAAAACTGTATCAAAATCGGTTCAGCCGTTTGATCGTGAAGAAGTAACAAAATTAACCACACACTCACAAACTTTCGCAATTATAATATTAGTAGGATGTTATATAATCGATAAATTACATGAACTGTTAGCGAGCTTATTTTTTAGTTATTTATAATAACTCTTAATTGTTATAACGAAAAAAGTTTGAATTTTTCATACTAATTTATTTACCAAAATACATTACGCAATCCTTAAAAAAAATAAAGACTGTAACATAGAAATATTTTGATATATAACTGGGACTCCTAAAAGTCTTCTAAGAGTTCTTCATGCGGTTATAAGAGTTTTCATTGTAACATTTAAATACAGCCCCACATAAGTAAAATCGATGAGTTATAGGGCTGGTCTACCTTTTAAACCATATATATGTATATTTCATATAATTATCAGAAAAAAAATTGATTTCCTTGTAGTAACTTTATTTACAAAAAACATTACGCAATCTTTAACAATAATAAAGACAGTAACAAAGAACTATTTTGGTATAACTGGACTCCACCAAATCCTTAAAAGTAAGGTACAGATAGAATTAAAGTTAAATATACACACACTCGGTGTCCATTAACACTGCTTGTCGTCATTTAGAATAAGGACTATTTACAGATCAGTTAGAGGAAGGGAAGAAGATCCTTCTCTCTATCAAATAAAGATAAACAATCATCTTGAACAAGCCTTCTTTATATTAAGTCTTCTAATAAGGTCCGTTGTTATAATCGTTGTTGTAATCCGCTTGTCTGTTACTGTCGTAGCCTGATCCGGCGCCGACGTCCTCGTATGAGATTCTGGGCTTGAAACCGTCCTGGTCGGCTTCATATTCAACGGTTTGGTGACAAATAATTCATTTCATAAGTCATCCTCATGGTCTCTATTGTATTTATAACAACTCATCCTCCTACTATATATTACCTGTTTCCTTCCATCAGGTAAGACGACGTAGTAGACTCCCGCAGCGCGGTCCCCTCGTCGTGACTCTCGGTGACCGAAGTCGTTGTCAGAGGGAGCGTCCTGGACCATGTATTCAAAGTCGCAGTTCGCAGGCTCCTGTTAGTGAAGATTGTTATTAAAAGGACTTAAAAATAATACTTGAAAGAAGAGTAATTATGATACTAAGAGATAAAAAGATATGTGGCCATACAAAACAGTAGTATGATACATTTATGAACTTTAGCAGTTATAATGAGTATTCTAGTATTCCAAGTCTTGATTGAATCCATCCCTAATTCTCTAATATTAAACTCACTCCATTGCTTCCATCATCATATCCTCGAGCACTGGGAGGGAGGTACTGTCTGCTTTGTTGGTTTTCATATTTGTTGTCACTACCATCTTGAAGTAATTGACTAATATTAGAATAAAAATGTAGTAGGGAACACAGGCATGCGTTCAAACTGTGAAAAAGTACTGGGATCTAAGATTTTTGCGAGTATTACTACTCATTCTTTTTATTTTTTACTGTCAACTACATACTCCCGACGTTTCGGTTACTTTACAGCAACCGTGATCATGGTAAAAAACGCGTAGTAAATCCGAAAATATAAGTTTTATTTATATGAGTACTGGATTTTTTATTTTTGTTCAGTTAACATTATTATAAATACAACATACTTGGTTCAAATCCAGGAGCTCCATATTCTTGAGAGGGACCATTGGATCCAGCCTGATCTGGTACACCGTATTGAGTGGAAGATGCTTGGTATTGGTTTACAGGTGGCAAGTATTGTGCCTTTGGTGCTTGGTATTGGCTCGGAGCTGAATTTTGGTTCCCAGAAGCTTGATACTGGTTGGTTGCTGGTAAGTATTGGCCGGTGGGTGCTTGCTTTTGTCCTTGATATTGGTTGTTCGGTGCTCCATACTGAGAGGAAGGAGTTTTGGGTAGTCCGTATTGAGAGTTTGGTTTCCGGATACTTGTAGGTAGTCCGTAGGCAGATGAAGGACGTCCTCTGTAATATTTTGTCAAATTCGATCTATGTTTTTATATAATACTTAATAGTTTTTTGCAACTACAAGGAGTTTTTAATATTTAATTCATGTTATGGAAACAATTACAAAAGAAAATTGATGTATTATATTATTATGATTTGTTTATTAACCTGAAGACAGCTTCAGTCTGTCTCTGACTGAATCCGGGAACACCATAACTCTGAGAGGGAGACGTGTTCCTCGCTTGTGGAGGAAGATACCTGGAGATTATACTTTCATTAGTGAAGGGAGTGAGGAAGAGAAATATTCAAATGGAAGAATAATTTGAATTCCTTTATTATTATTATTAGCTGAACGTTTTGTTACCTGTTATTAACTGGTGGCTCAGCCAAACACGACACCACAAGTAACGAACACACTATAAAACACTGAAAACAATATGAAATTAGAAAATATATCCCTACTAATATTATAAATGCGAAAGTAACTCTGTCTGTCTGTCTGTCTGTCTGTCTGTCTGCTACGCTTTCACGCCTAAACCACTGAACTGATTTTAATGAAATTCGGTACAGAGATAGAGTTGACCTTGAGAAAGAACATAGGATAGTTTTTATCCCAGACTTTTGAAAGGTTCTCTTGGAAACGCGATATAACCGAACTCCACGCGGCGAAGCTGCGGGCGGAAAGCTAGTTACAAATAAAATCTTCTATATATATAAAAGAAAGTCGTGTTAGTGACTGCACTTATAACCCAAGAACGGCTGAACCGATTTAGCTGAAAATTGGCAGGGAGGTAGTTTAGAGCCAGGAAATTGCAATAGGATACTTTTTATCCCGTTCGACAGCATTCCTGTGGGACTTGTCATGAAACGTCAGTCATTATAAAACGTGGAATAACACAATTGACAGCTATGCAATTAACGTATAATGACAGATATGTAATGACGTATGGATGACAATTAGATATTTGTAAGAAATCTACTATATAAAAATAAAAATATTTGGGTATTGTGTTTGTAGTTTGTACTCTTAAAACCATTTAGTATTTGCGGGATAAATCTAGAAAACCATTGTTTTTCACATGGCAGTTATATTTTGCGTGTTCACGAGTTTGGAAACCATACGCTTTATTTGTGTTAAAGTTAGACCAAAAAACAAAAAATGTGGTTTACAAAGGAGCACTTCAATGAAAAGGATAATTTGCGGACACGTATTACGCTTCTATTCGGTATCTACTTTGGATTCACTTTCATTTACTTAGAGAAGTTCAACTAAATAACACTTCATTTTTGTATTCGAAATGAATTCATTACTGTTGTGAAATGAAATAAAAAATTTCTTTTTCAAATATAAAACAAAAAATTCTTCATCTTTTAATCACCAAACGAAATCTTCTATATATATAAAAATGGATTGCTGTTCCTTAGTCTCGCTAAAACTCGAGAACGGCTGAACCGATTTGGCTAATTTTAGTCTTGAAATACTCCTGGAAGTCCAGGGAAGGTTTAAAAGGTGAGAAAAATTGGAATGATTGCCGAAAAAACCCTAAAAACAGCCCTTCTCTATTTCCCATACAAACGATTTTTTGACATTAGACTTGACAACTAACTAATATGTCAATCATTCTGTTCGATTGAAACAGTAGAAATTTAATAAATACCAATACCGGGTTATTGAAGACGGAATAGAGTTCGCCCGGTCAGCTATACCTATATTACTAATGACGAAATTAACGCGGACGAAGTCGCGGGCAAAAACTAGTGTTATATAAAAGCCTTCTGGTGGCGAAACGGAGTTCGCCGGGTTTACTAGTATAAAATAAAAATGGTTTTGTAAATACATATTATGATGAAATTGATTTTTTTTTTTGAATTAATTAATTTCAGTCGTAATGGCTTCACTCAAATCATATGTGTTTTATACATGAGAATATATTTTTATTTTTCTATGTGGTATTTATCCATTCGAACATCTCAAATTTGAGGATCGTCTATCCACGACATACCAGAAACTACCTAATAACTGCAATAGACATCTTAAGCATAATCTCCCCTAAAAATTATCCTTCATATATTTGTACATACGACAGTCCTCTATTTAGAGTTTGCTTCTCTTTACATTTTATTTGAGTGCAATAATAATTGTCATAAAAGTTGTCATCACACGAGTAACACTTCAAACGTGATATAAGACCCTGTAAAATATAATATTATCAGCTCGAATCACGCCGAAACGAAAAACTTAATAACTAAAAAGTAAAAGTATAATCATATAAAAATATGAAGAGTCCTTCAATTTTACAAGAAATGTATGCTCTACACACTTTCTACTCTCTACATAGGTCATTTGTAATACGCTCGAGGGGTGTCGCTAGTAATTAATAATATTATTATTGATTAAACGTCACACCTTCATTTTATAAAATGAATCCTTGATTTCGTGAACTTGTACGTTCTTTTAATATATGATTAGTTATTGTTATTGCAGCTGTTACTAGATATGTTGTTGTGTGTTCAATGATGCTGGACGATGTATCGATCGTCTTTTATACTCCTCGATCTGTTAATACTTTTAAGATGCACGTAACAGTAGCCTTGAAAGTTACTCTACTTATTTGATTATAATTTACTTTCATCTAAACGTTATGTGTTTGAATAACACTTTTCACAAATAGTTTGGATTATGATTTTTAATTACAAATATACAAAGAAGTAAGCATGGTAGAATCGTTTGTTAGTATTTTTAATAAGATATTGTTAAACTTTTAAATAAGTCTAATAAAATAATTGTTAAATCCACATATTTCAGTAATTGATAGTAGATTTTAGGCATCCACCTAAGCATGACTAAATTTGAAGATCTATTCCTTATTTAATTTTATATCAATAATCTGTTTGTTGCGACTTTTTCGGTGTTGACTTTAAATTTACAATTGTTATGGGAAGATTTACAATTGTTAGGAGAAATTAGTGATGGGAGAACTTACACAAAGTAATTCAATACATGACGACTATCTTTGTTTTCTTATCATTAAAGAGCATATAGAAAATAATCCTTCCCAAAAGGACACACATTTCCCACTGCGAGTCTTGTTCTTGTTCTTTCAGTCTTGATCTTGCATTTTTCCAAGAGCGCAACACGAAGACTGTTTTTGGAAACATTACTTGTTAGAGAAACGCAAAAGTCATAGCTTCGTATATTCTTATATACATACAATACATGTATCCTTACAGAATTTTTTTGGTAATTATTTTGGTTAGACGTGGTTAAAACGTTTGTATTAATATTTTACTATTTATAAGAAATCAGTATAATGAAACAAATTAATTAAATTTACATAACGACCATATATTATTGATCGTGGTGCTCTGGAGGTTAAAAGCCCGCCTCTCATGCATGAGGGCGCGGGTTCGAAACCTGGCAAGTACCAATGTGATTTTTGCGAGTCATGTGTACTTTATAAGAGTATAGTAAACATCACTGATAGACAGTGACGGAAACCATCGTGAGGAAATCTGGACTTATTATTTCGAATTATAAGTTTTAAATCGCCTAACCGCCTTCAGCAAGCGCGTTGCTTAATGCTCTAACCCTCCCTATGTAAGAAGAGGCCTTTGCTCAGCAGTGGGTACTAATAATATGGTAATAATGATATACCTAATGACTTGTCTTTCAATAAAGAAAATATTAAGAGGACAAAAGCAAACAAGACGTAATAAAAATAGTATAAAACACATCAAAATTATATTTTACAAACCAATTGGTTCATATAGACAACTTTCACGTTCATCAAAAATTATCAACATCGCTCTCAGTTGCCATAGTTTATATTATAAATTAAGAGAGACTATCTTTTTGTTTGTAGTCATGTAACTCCATACCGTGGAAGTACCACCCTCTCACAGACGAGCGGCGTGAAGTAACCTTTAATGAATGGTTTTTGTCTGAAGAGTGAAAGGGCCAATTGCCCTTGCCCTATTTCCACCTTTTCCTGTCATTTCCTTATTCTTACCCCTCCCTACTCCTAAAAACACAAGTTTGGCTACGCATCTGCAACAGAGATGTTGCGGATGTCCATGGGCGACGGTAGCCAACCCAGCAGGCCGTCTGCTCGTTTGCCACCTTCAATATAAAAAATATGTTACGTTATTTGAAAGGATCAGATTAAGATATATGGATTACGTAAAACTATATTTCAGTATGTTTATTCAGTGGTGGCCTAGTGGTTAAAAATCCCGCTTCTCATGCACAAGGTCGCGGGTTCAATCTTGGCCCGGGCAAGAACCAATGTGATTTTTGCGAGTCATATGTACTTTCTAAGAGTATTTAGACATCACTGATTAATTCTGATTCCCAGAAGAGGGTTGATGTCAGCCAGGCGGCCAGTCATAAAAACAATTAGCCAAAACTATTCACAACATATAAGGCAGACCCTGGCCAAAGCTGGGAAATTGACAGGTAGAAGATATTTCAGTATTTTTATTATTCTTTCTAGTCTCTTTAAAAAAACTATGACATAATCTATATTCACGGCGTGAACATTCCAAACATTCAGTTCCATTACAGTAATTGATAGTAACGACAGAGCGAGTTCTCCTAGCAGAATGTTCCCTTCAAAAACTACTAGCTGATAATGTATATAATAGTTCGATAGACTTTATATTAGTTTTTCAATACGAAAAAAGATTGTCAAAGTGTGAAAGGAGTCCTTGAAGCCTGCTGTTACTTTTTTCTTTGACTATAAACAATACAAAAACTTTATTTCTCATTAATAGAAAATTGAAATTATTTTTAAAACAGAAATTCTGGGCTGATATTCATAGAATTCTGACAATATAACTTTAAATGGTAAAAAAGACCGTTTTTAAATAACTATAGTATTGCTATGTATAAATATCAATGTTACTTATATTCTTGTGGACATTTTATTTGATACTAAATTAAGGAAAGGAAAAAATATCTTTTTTATGGTTTATCACGAAAGTCATACTTTAAACGAGGAAAAGGAGTCACAATAAAATTTATTGCATCAAATTTAAATTCATCTTCTAACTGGATGAATATAAACTTAAAATCTTAAAGATGTTTATACTGAGGAGACCATTGAGGCTATCATTCAAAGCATTTCTGTCATGACTTGCAAACAGCGGCGGCTGTACCTTAAGTGCACTCGTGCGCTGAACCACCAATTCAAAAGATTTAAAAATTACAAAATATTACTTCACCTTTATTTTTGAATTAACATTTTAATATTTATTTTTTAAACATACAAAAACGTATAAACAATTAAATTTCCTAATTATGGTCAAAAAGTTTGAGCGCTTTACTAAACTCATATCGTGCGCTTCGGTGACTGCACGAGGACGTCTAATAGATCTTGTATGAGATACGCTTTAATACGCCTGGCGTGTGAAACAAAAGATAGTTCATAGAAATGTACCGAGCAATGAGTCGGTTCTCGAGCGGCCGAAGATTACCGAGAGCACCCGATGTATGACGAATTGAGCCGTTTTTGACATTTCGTTATGTTTTGTTGCATTTTCTAATTTTAATATTTTAGTAAAGTGCACCACCAGTTCTATTACCCACCAGCCGCCACTGCTTGCAAATAGGTACCAGCCAAAGTCTTGTCGATTTCCACCTCTTAACTTCTTGTTAAGTTTAACACGCAGTCATAATGCAAAGACTTTCTTAATAGAATGCGCAACGCACCTGATATAAAAGTAATTTCGAAACTACCACCGTCATTATTTTGAGAAGTACTACCAAAAAGCGGCTCCAGACAAGTATTCTTTTCCACAAATATCCTGAACTCACAGTCCTTTCAGATACGGACCCAACCTTACGTTTCTAAAATTTTTACAATAGCAGAACACATTTATATAAAGCCCAAGTTATAGCAAATTCTACCACCTTCTACGCTATCACAAAAATAGAGAGAAGGGTAGGTACTCTCTTTTGTTCTAGTATGGGTCTCACGTTCAGACTTTTCAAATAATAAGAATACAAATAACGTTTACAGTACATAATATTATTAAGAACTTTTAAATGAAACTAATATTTTTCGGATTTTACTTCGCGTTTTATTTTTGATTAGAAAACTACATACTCCCGACGTTTCGGCTAAAAAGTTGCTGAAAAGTAGTAGAAAAATATTAATTTCATTTAAATGAGTACTTGCCAAAATCTTAGATATTAAAAACTTTTAACTTCCAAAGTATTATATCATTTTGTTCGTTTCTTCTATATTCCATATACATCAATTATAAGTTTATTACTAATTAAATAAGTTTATAGTTAAAATCTGTTCATAAAATGTCAACATTAAAATATTTATCATAAACGATTTATGAGTTATTTCAAACCATATTTTATCTACTACATTATTTTATGTTCCCTATTATAGGTATCGATATTATATTTTAATCAAGTCTTTATTAATTTCTACTTTATTCTTCATACTACCATTTTTTGATTATTTTTGAAGCCTACAAAAATATAAAAACAGTTGTAAAACACAATAGAAATATATCAATCATTTTGTTCATTAACTTAAAATGCTAAATTCTAGGACATAAAAAGTAAGTATTAAATTCGTAAACAATTCTTAGTGCTATATTTTATGTATTTAAGTATTTTCTATAGTATTACTAGTTTATGAGATTCAAGGGAAAAACCTTTGCAACTATTTTACCAAGAAAGTGAAAAGGGCCAAGAGGTGCAACTCCATCAACTTTATATTTAGTTATAGATCATAATACAGGCAGTCCTCGTACTTACGGCATGTTAGGTTCTTGAACTACGCGACGTAAATCGAAACGACGTAAGTCGAGACATATTTTTTCATATGTTTACATGTAAAACTCAAGGGTTAGGTTCCACACGGAATCGAAATAATAAAAAAAAATGCATTTATAACAAAGGACGTAAGTACTTTATTATTAAAAGTAAGTTCTTAAAATAATTATATATTATGCACTTATGAAATTGCTAGTTATTTTTGGTATTTGTGTGTTATTAATTTTAATAATAATTATAAAACTTATACATATGTAATGATAAATAATAAATTAAACTTTTGGCTTAAAGAAACTATCAATTCTAGATTGCTTGGCTTCTTTCTTCTTGCTATCATACAGATCTTGGTAACAGTGATAGGCTGCACAAATTTTGTTATTAACGTTAAAACTTCTCTCAAAATTAGGATCATTTTCTTCAAAAATTTTCATGGCATTCTTCAAATTTGCAAAGGCTACGGAAAGTTTTTTTAGTGTAAGTTCTTTTTCAGAGTCACTAATAGAAGAAGCTATTTCTTGTGACTCGAGTGCTTCCTTTTGTACTTGTGCTTCCAATTCAATAAGATCTTCATCAGTCAGTTCTTGCGAATGTGAGCTTAACAGATCATCAATATCATCAGTAGTAACTGCAATGTCAGGCAAACGGTTAGCGCCCCTCACGGACATTGACCTTGCGACAAGTGAATTCTCCGATATGCCGGAAATCGAAACAAATGACGTATGCTTGAGGAATAGTGTCAAAACATTGTTCGACGTAACTTGAAACGACGTAAGTCGAGGACCGCCTGTATACTGGAATGGAAAATTTCGATCAGTCATCTTTCCATTCTCTCTAATTCTAAATTTAACTTTTAACATACGTAACATTAAACGATGTGATGGTTATGATAATCTTCTCTCTAAGTATAATTATGTAATTCACATATAACTTTATTCAAAAAGAACATAACAAGTGTAAGATAACTCTTCACCAACGTCCTTGCTCTGAGTGATGATCAAAATACTTAGCATAGCACGTGCTCTTGAGTAACACGGAATGTCAGGCGTTTAGTGCTTTTTATTTCAGATAACTGACCTCAATGTAATTACATGATATTGTTAGATGAAGCTCACGACTTTATCTAACGTATGATCGAGATCGCTTACATACATACATTTAATTGGATTTTTCGTAATACAGAAAGACATATTTAGAACATTTAATAAAGTTGCAAAACTCATTAAAAATAATAAGAAATGTGTTAATAGAACAGACTTATAGAAAATGTTTTATATTAATTGAATGATTTAATCATTAATGGATATTCGACTTTATATCTCTGATATGTTATTTGTACTAATAATTTATTTTAATTCCCTATGAAAATTATACTGAAAATAAGAACTTATGAATATCATGATATCTAAGATTTTCACGAGTATTAATTTAAATGAAACTAATACTTTTCGGATATACTACGTGATTTTAATTTCACTTTACAGCAACTGAAACGTAGGGAGCAGATATATTTATTATAATATCGTCTTCAACAACCAAATATTTCATAATCACCTTTTAATAAGTTACATAACCTTGAACAAGTCACTGTTCTGTATCTCATGTGAGTGTTCGTGTGACCTAACAGTGTCGCCCTCTGACGGAAAACACAAGCGTCTGTGAGACGAGAGACCTGGAAGACTTAAAGTGAGTCCTGATTAGTATAACTCTGTAATACCTCATCATATTACTGTTATTACTTTATATGTTCATAGCTGACAGTATCAATTTACCAAGGAATAAATCAACTACTCGTTTGCATTTCTTTACGTAAATTATTGATATTAAATTATAAATAACAACGTATTGATATAAATCAATACAATATATGTATATTGTTTAATATCAATGAAGTAGGATCTAAGGTCACTGAGAACTTACCTAAATCAGATCGCTCGTGAGAGACCTTGTTCAGTAATTACAACGATTCTCAGTGAAAGTGTAAGTATGGATAAACGAGCTGTGTACTAAGATGAGACTGATCTGTAATAGAATTAATTGAAAATATTTTATTACTAACATAATTCAATACTGATAACAGTATTAAAACCAAACATTTAGTAATTATATTGATCGAATTATATCTTAAATCTCTTTTTTGCAAAACATTGAATATTTCGTTTTTTTAAATAAAGAAGATGCTCATATATATAATGGTATAATTTTATAAAGTTAGTTTTATCTCAATTATTATCAAATAATCACAGAAGAATTCAAATGAGTATTAAAAAAATATTATTATACATCTTTAACATCAAAAGGAGGTCAAAATAAACATACGAATTTAATTCACACGCGCTTTTAACAAAAAGCATACAGTCCATTTGATATTGGTTGACAGCATGATGACATTCAGTTTACTATTTTATTGCTGTCAAATATTCTTCACAAAAAATATCTTTGATGTAAATAAATACAGTAAACGTGACAACCACTTAAGTATAAACAGTCCTGGCTTTACAAATGAGGAGCTCTGTCATAAGACAGGTAATCTAAATGGTACCCGATAGTTGAGCTGACAGAAGTTTCGCAAGAATATTTTTGCCAGAAACCTCCATTTCCAAAATTTAGAGCTGTCCCTAGGTTTGATGGATTCGCTTTTGCTGCCTATCCCTCTACTAAATATTTTAACTATCGAACCGAATGAATAAACGTCACGCACTTTAAAGTTTCATATTTCAATATATTTATTTAACGAGTTTTTGGTTTCTAAGTTACAAGTAATATCGTCCCAATTCTTCACTATTTCATGTACAAAAGGAATGATTTTCTTTCAGTCAGTTTCAGATTGATGGCGACGGAATTTCAAGACATTTTAAGGTTTTGTTATCACTGGCGACTATGTGACTTTAGAAATACGCTAAACTAAATCTCAATGTCAGTCTCATATATTGCAGTTTTATGTTATAGTAAATTCAAAACGTATTTTCACATATAGAAGTCACTTTCCTATTGCACTTGCCATTTGTAATTTCGTGAATATTTTGAAGAGGTCGGTGAATAATCTTGATTTAAAATTATGAATCATAAGGTTCAAATATGAAAACGCAATTCAATTTCAAAAACCAAATTTATTTGAAAGTAAACAACAAAACAGACAAAAATCACAAGATGTTTACTTGACTAGATTTAATCAAATAAAACAGGACGAATCACATTAAGAAATGGTATTTATGTTTTAAGGAACTTATACATGAAAATAATTATTAAGTGTCCGCTACTCTTTATACATCAACTCCTTCTAATTTACAATATCATTTACAATATTATTTTATTATTATATACTTTACTCCACCCAACAGTTTTCGAAGTAAAACTTAGTTTTAAACTAGTCCAAAAATTAATAGAACTGTTAAACAATGGATTTTAATTTAGAAATTAAAATGTTAAATTGACATAGAAAAGCATATTATTAAAGACTGAACTAATCAACAAAAAATATATTTCTAAAGTGTTTTACAAATTCACAAAATTACAATTAATACCTAAAAAATATGTGAAAACACATAAGTTCTAAGAGGTAAGCTAGATGTACATATATAATGTGAGAAGACGATCAAATACAACATGTTTACAAATAACTTTTCATTGTTCGTACTTAAATGAAGTTCCAAATATATGATGAAGACGGCGTTAATAATAATTACAGATTAACATCATATACATGAATTAACCATTTTACTAAAATATTAATGATGTTGAAATTACCAATATAAGAGAAAATATACTAGAAAACAAAAAGAGTACTAAGAAACCTTTAGACATCTTAAAACGACACCAAAACTAAAACATTCTAAGTACGAATAAATTAAAAAATATTTGGTTAATTTTTGTACATAATACAATAAAATCTGATTATTACTAAACCGAGTTATTATAATAATATTAATAATTATGAGAGAGTTAAATATACAGATAATACTTACGTTACAGGTAACTCAGGAACACTAACACATCTCCCCGCTATAAACAACTTGAACTGAATACATACCGAGTATAAACATAACTTCATTGATACTAAAACAATAGTTTGTGCCAATTATATAATATTACATATAAAGAAAGACATGTATATTAACAATCACAGTAGAACATTATATTCACCTACAGACTCACGTACATTAATGTAGTATTATATTATTATATATATAATTCTTTTCACATATAATACGAAACATATCCGTATAATATTTCATTTAATACTATATATTGTTAATGTCTATTGGTTACAGTAGCAGTACATGTTGAGGTGAGGGTGGGTGTCGCTTATACAGCTCGGCTCGTTGTTGTAACTGTAATATGTATAATATATTATTAGTATATTATCTTGTATTATTATATATATAATTCTTTTGATATATATTACAAAACATATCCGTATAATGTTTCATTTCAATACTATATGTACATATATTGTTAATGTTTATTGGTTACAGTAGCAGTACATGTTGAGGTGAGGGTGGGTGGCGCTTATACAGCTCGGCTCGTTGTTGTAACTGTAATATGTATAATATATTATTAGTATATTATCTTGTATTATATATACATTTTAAAAATAACTGTGTTCGTTACCTATAATTTATTGCAAGGTAGTATAGACAAAATGATGTAAATAATTCTGCCACTTACGCGTTAGTCCTTGATATGTCTCTTGAATTTATCTCAAATCTGTTCTCGTTGATAACATAAGTCACCAATGCTTCGTATTTACCGACACCAGGTCCTACTGTGATCTGAAATTATATATATTTATATATACATATAAGCTTCAGGTTTTCAGTTACTTAGTCTTCATCTACCAATAACTATCTCTATTTATCACCTAAATTATCTACTATTCTTATATAACTATATATGGGGACAGTAAAATCAATTAAATTTTATTAAAATGATGGAGTAAATTGTTAATAATTTAGCTTTTTTCGTAATCAACAGACACTCGTGTACAGTAGTAAACACAAATAAAACATAACATCTTCACAAATTAATAAAATTATGTATATCATTTAAAACTGTCAATATCTAGAAAAACATATTTTTTTAAACGACACTACGAATAAATTTTTCATGGCGTAAAACTAATTAACGAAAAATCTTCTTTAGGTGTCATATATATGTATGTATATTGATTCAAAAGCAGCGTTTTACTTTGAATCTTTATCATTCTTCTGAGGATTCTTTTACATTAAACTATCCTTTTTTATGACTGAGGGGGCAACCGAGAAGACGGCCTACCCGATGGAGGTAATACCGTCACCTATTGACACCAGAAACACAGTTTTGCGGATGTGTTGCCATCCTTGATTGGGGAAAAAGGGGAGGAAAAGGTGGGAAAGTGTGAGAAAAGGGAAAAAGCAACCGGCTCTCTCGCTCATCAGGCCAATCGCATCCATTAAACACTACTTCACTTCCCCGGTCGAGCCAGCCCACGTTTAAGCTGCAGTCACTTGACCACAGCTAGGCTCTACCACGTCACTAAATTCAGCCATTATCTAAATTAAGACTCATATTTTTTCGTATCGGGTGTCATAATACTGCTAATATTTAAGAAGGGGCTATCTAAAGCATGCAAAAAACTATTTTAATAGTATACCTTAAGCTGGTAGTTCTCCCTGGTCTGTTTCACTCTGTTACCAAACCGTCCAATGAATCCGTCTTGATCGCGAGCCTCCACGAACGTTAATACGCCGCTGTTGGGCCTCGCTCGCATCGCCCACGACACGGACTTGAGGGAGCGGATCGCACACACCGACCTGAGGATAAAGCGACATTATAATATTATTATATTTTCAAATTTGGTTTGGTAGAGTGAGCAGCTTGGACGGTGGAGGTGAGCCTTTAACGCGCGTTAGATAGGGCCCTCTTAAACCTACACCTGGGTCGCAAGTCCCAGACACTGTTAAAGCTCCTCTCCCTGTAACGATGTGGACCCGGCACCTGCACAGTGCATCCATTCAATGCCTAAAGGTTTTGGCTCATAAAACAAAAAACACTCCTTTTCAAATCCTATAGTTTAGAGAGTGCCTTATCAATAATTGTTTTTGTTCTCCTATTATATATACGGACCGCTTCTCCTCAGTAAGATGATTGATAAAGTCCACGAGCGGCGGCCGTCCTCCTGAACATGACGTCATCGTGCGTCACGTTCTGCCACGACAGACACGAACACCAGTGAGCCTCAACAGCCGCCTCGCTACACGATCTGTTCTTTGGAATCTGGAGAGGGACATATTATATAGTAATATATAACTAAATGATCGACATATAATCATAGTTTCGGCATAGTTAGTAGATTGGTAATATGTACATACTTTATCATCACGAAAACTGAATATCTTCTGAAGTTATACAATACTTACTAGTTATTATAAAAAGAATCAGATCAAAAATAATATTAATATTTGTAATTTTGATGTTTTAATAATACGAACTATAGAATAAATCTTCATTGGCATGGACTAAGTAGGACTCGAACCTGCAACCGTAATATCGCTTCCCAATTGTTTTCTAAACTAAACTGTCATGTTAACTCGAGTTGATCAATGATATTGTAATGTACTGACCGGTTCCAACAGACTGAGTCCTCTCGTCAGATCAGCTCCTTTAACTCTATATGTGTTAGTGAACTGCGTCAGGTCCAGTACATCTAACACCGTAGCGTATATGTCGTGAGGTGTCGTCAATACTTCCACGTTCTCCTTCAGATTCTTCTCCGCCTCTGTTCTCCTCTTCTTCAGTTTTTCTGGAAGTCTGATCGCCATGAGAGGTAATCTCTCTTCCAGTTTCCCTTGGAGAGTATCACGAACGTTTGCGTACCTTATGGTAAAAGCATTATGTGGCAAGCTTATTTATTGATAATTCTTGAGGATCTCTTTTACGAGTGAAGTTTTAATTTATTTTTAGGTTTATCAGTTTCGTTGCTAAATCGTATTAAATTATTAGCAAACAAATTAAATTAAAATTATATGTCAAAGAATGAATGGCAATATTAAAACATATGGTACTTTCTTGAATAAATCTCTTAAACATTAACCCATAACGAAAAAATAAAAGGTAGAGGCAATTCGATGATTATTTATATTTTATAAGTACTACAATTAATACAATTGTAAAAAATTAAATATAACAACATTACATATATCATTTGCTTTTTGTTTATTAGATTTAATTATAATATTTACCTCGTTCCATGGTCCCCCATGACAATTATCAAGGTGTCCTCTTTATATCGGTCATGGAATCTTGTAAGATACTCCGCAGTGTCTTCATCAGCTATAGATATCATGTTGAAGTCATCATGGGATATGTCAACTATAAACGTGAACGCAAAACGTTTTCCATCCAGACGGAGAAACTGAAAAGAAGACGAATGAAAAGATAAAACAGGAAAATAATATTTGACTTATAACTAACTGAGTTATTGTATTGTAGTAAGTATTTCAATATTCTATATACTTGATTGAAAAATAATGATTGGTTCAATCAAAAATATGCCTTATTGAATAAAACTTAAAGAATAATTTCCTTGCACCTGATCAGTAATATCCAACATGAGTTTATACTGCGGAGTATCTCCCACGCAGTATTTGTTCAAGTTGCTCGTCCACCATTTCTTGCCACCGTTTGACTCCTCCATATAAAACGATAGCAAGTAATGATCCGCGGGTTGCTTCTTGAAACCATTGAATCTGTACTGGAATGTTCCTATCCAGGGCATGTCTTCGAAGAATGCTGTTCGGTAACTGAAATCATACATATTATGCTTACATCAAACAGATCTTTAAGCATCAGTAAGTTTGTGATGCATTTTGCTCGTTTGTAGCTAAAAATAATTTGCACAAGTCATATGGAATAAAGGCATAGATTAATTAATTGTCAAGAAACGAAATACAAGCTAAAGAAGATTAAATCTATAATAAAGTAAAAAATATAATTTTTAAAATACAAAATTATTTAGAATTCTCTTAATAATATCGGTCTTAATTTTTATTACCATTAATGTTCATTATAATATTTTCAAAATTAAGGATTTCCATGTTCAATGAAAAATTATTGTATATAATATGTACTTGTATGTATAATTTATCGAGTTCATACATCCAATACTCTGTATAACAAATGGTAATAAACGACAAACAAAACAGAGTGAAGTAATTACTTCAAGATAAACATAAAATAGACTGAAGCTCCCTATATATATATATATATATCCCCAAAATTAAGTACACCCTATCCACCAAGTCTCACCCTTCATCCTTCAGCTTATAGAATATGAAGGGCATGTCGTCCAAGGTTCTGTTGTTCTTCATCTTCTTCCTCACGTCAGGCAGTTCCAACTCCGACTTCCCCGTCAGGATCGGGAACAGGGCGGCGGGCGTCCCATCGCCTACTATGTTGTACCTGATATATATGATATTTTTGAAATTTTCTAGTATTACTAAGACTATTGGGGTCGGTATTTACATTAGAATTCCTCAAGAGAAACATAAGGTAACAAAATGGAAAGTTTTTTACCATTTTAGATTTGGTTTTCTTATAAAATTTCTCATTAAAAAGATGCAGGTAAATTCAAGAAAAAAAACAAAGACAATTTGCCCCCTAATATGTCATTCAAAATAACATGTTGTTTGTTACATACCCATTCAAAATCGTAGCGCCCAAAGTTTCCTTTAAAACTTTATAACTCTTTGACATTTTTCGTATGAATCCGTTTTTGGAGGTGGAGTCGAATCCCAGGATGAGCACGTTCAAGGAGTCACCTCTTTTTTTCGGAGAGAGTTTTGCAAGAACAGTGGAACGGAAGCCAAGAGAGTGGCCGATCCATTTGGATGGGAGTATACTGGAAAATCTTGGATACAATGGAAACATTTTGTTCAGATTTCCATTAGTAACAATTATTCAAAATTGTTACGTGACGTCTATACTAGGAAAAATAATCAAGACTGTTAAAAAAGTATGAATAGCAAGTTACATATCTGAAAAATTACTAATAAAACAAAATATATAACTTGACCACAGTGAAAGATCTCAAGAAACAGCAGTGATAGATTATAAAAACTAAGACCAATCGATAGTCTTTCTGTTATTGTGTGATTATTGAGGAGTATTTTTCACTACACTTTCTATTGCCTTTAACACATAATCTCACCTGTCCCTATGTTTCCCTGAACACTTAACCTTTACATGATCGCTCTTAGTGAGGACATACTCGTTATCACCTCTGACCTCTGTGGGAGGACCGATTGTATATTTTTGATCACTCTCATATATTATGCCTTGGTAGGAACATACTATGTTATCGGTGGCATTTAATATTTTAGGAACTACCCTACATTTAGAATGCTGAAAAAAATTATATGAATACATACAATATAATATGTTATCTTTCGTGTTTAATATCAAGGTTTATTACAAAACCAGTATCCAAATCATATTAACTCACATAACATTTAACCCAATCCGTTCCCAAACACATAACCTTGGGTATGTCCTTATCAAACTGCGTGACTTCTTTAGAGAATGGATCCAACCGGGGTATCTCACACCCGGAGCCTTTTTCCTGTTTCAGAGATTGTTCTAATCGTCTTTCCACGGATCTGGATTAAAAATATAAAACGGTTTCTCTTCCTAAGTTAATAATTCAGACTATTTAATAATAAAACTAACTTTAATAATATAATATTTTACCTCATATATATAATTATCAAGGTTAATCAAGAATTAACCGATATTGATAAAATTATGTACAACGCTGTTCTGATATTACAATTTCATTACGAATCCTCATGTATATTAAAAAAATATAATTATACACTATAAATATAAAGTATATTGTAAATTAAAATAGAAATACGTCAGACTAGACAGTTCTACTTTCTCAATAACAGGTTGCCTGAAATATATGTAATTTATCATTCATCAACATTGTAGAAACAACGATTCAAATAATTTGTGGAAACAAAAAATCTAAGCCTTTATATTTGTGATGCTAAAGCTCTTGATGATAGAAAATATAATACGAACAGCATCACTATTAACTTATTTAATAGTATTAAAAATGAATGTTATATAATATTAAATCTAACTACAAATTAGGACGTTTATACAGTTGTTATTACAAATCCATTTGTTGTTTGTGGAATTAAAAAGTGTCTATGACGTAGTGTCAGAATCTTGGTGATTTCCTTTAAATAAGTCGTAGTAAGTAGACAAGGTAACGAAAGATATATTCAGGATAGCTACAATCGAGAAATTCTGTCACAATAATTTTAAGGCTTTAATAACCCTTTAAGTAGTAGATATATCGCTGGCCTCTACTACTACCTCAAAACTTAATGAATGGGTCTTGTTAAAGGGATAATATTTCCCAATAATCTAGCAATGATAAAAATTTAAACAAAATGAAAGCACAAAACAAATTTTAAATCCGAACCTTCTTGTTACGTAAGTGCTACATATTAATATAATAAATAAACGTCGCTGGGGCAACATCGTTAATTAAGAATTTACGATACTATCGGCAAAATTTAACACTATAATTTTATATTTTTATTTTGTACTACTATTTCGATAAATAAAACAAGGACTAAAATTTGGATATTCTCATCTTGTTCGCGGCTTTCACCATATTCGTTTTTGTGCTATAAATTATTGCAAGGGATTTTGTATCTTGGAGAATATAACCACCGCCGGCGGGCAGGTCCTTACGTTACTTATCATAGCTAGAACTACGGTAACTACAGGTCTGCCGTCTGACCCAACCCCCGTGTAGTGATCCTACCGATATAGGATATCTTAAAAGAACTTCTGTCAAGTTCTTTTAAGATATGAAATATTTTAAAGGTGCTTTGAATTATCGTACTCACTAAAATTACTTCAATTAAATCTCGCATTATATATTTATTTTTTCTATCCAATACCAAAGCGGATTTAATGAACATTGGAAAGTTGACTTATATTAAAAATATATATTTATTTCTCCAATTTTTATTTTAATATAGAACAAATTAGTATACAATCTTGTATGTACGAGTATCTACTGCCTACTGGGTTAGTACTGGAAAACATTTATATTATACTTGTGTGAATTAGTGCACCTGTTAAAGATTTTTTGCATTCAAATACACAAAATATAGCAAAATTTATTTAAATTATATCTAATTCTTAAGATTTTTTATCGTTAGTATAATGTATGACATCGTTATAAGATGTTTTATCGTAATAGTTATAATAGACTGTCGAAGCCTCAAACACTAAATGAATTTTGCAACCGAGAGCTGTTTCGAATGATTTTCTTTAACAGAAATATATGTAGTTTTTCTTAGTAAAGTACGATCGATTACGCGATTTGTTATACTAAAATTTACCCTGTTGACTATTTTCTTAAAGAGACTTAAAGACACTTTCATCCGAAAACCAAAGTTTTAATTGTTCTTTGGAGTTGTTAACGGAAAACCCTCATTTAAAAAACAAACTTTACCAATATAATATTCCAACAACTATCCGTTTTAATCGAAACATTTGAGTTCTATGAGTTAATGTTTTAACAACCAACATTTTATACTACTATTCTAGGAAGAAGCGGCAATTCATTTTTATGGCTTTAAAAAATTCACGAAAATACATACGTAAGTACAATTTGAATATTATTCGCAAATTTGGAGTACAAAAATGTCGATCTATTTACAATCATATCTCAATTTTCATATTAACCATGTTTCCTCACTATATGTATGGACGTGACCCGTTTGATATTTAAATTAATTGAATCATATGACATTTTATATTATATCTCATAAGTATTTTAAGTTCCTAGATATTAATATAAATAATTTATATAAATTTGTAAACATAATATACAAATAATAATCTTAATCTATCAAAAGTCATTACTCGTATATTTATCCATATTACAAAGACAATACAAGAATATAAACTATCATATACATATACAGGGTGACTGGTGAATTACTATCGATACTTGAGGACGTGATATTTGACGATCATATATGACAAAATAAAAATTAATATAACATAAATATTAATAAACTTCTAAGTAAAGTTAACCAAAAGTTATGTAATTAATGGTGTGTGAACACCCTACAGATTAGGTATACACACACACACACACACAGACGCGTGCGGCGGCGTGGTGTTGTATCAGCACGCTGCCGCACGCGTCCACACTTGGAACACTTGGAACGTGTACACACTTTATTTATTTTTACAGAAATTTGGTCAAAAATTAAGTACCTATTTTTTTTACATAATTCGAATGAGAATCAACAACAACATATGAAAAATCTACAAGATGTACTGGTATCCCGACAAAAAAATGGAGAAAAAGACCTTATTATAAAATACATAAATGATGTTCCAAAAATTGTAAAGCATAACCCAAAAAACAGTACGCGCCAGGGACCAAAACAGTCAAAATAAATAGTCAATATAACGAAGATCTTAATATTAGCTATCAGAAACTGAATTGCTACGAGGACATCCATGAAACTAAATCATCATTAAAATTTTTATATACAAATATAAGAAGTCTTGTAAAAATTAATAAATTAGATGAAATAAAATGCATACTACACTCAATAAAAAGCATTATACATATAATACTGATTACCGAAACATGGATAAAATCTGATTTAGATGCAGCATTACTTGAGATTCCGAATTATAAGCACATATATAGTTATAGAAAGGGTCGAATTGGGGGTGGAGTATCTATATATATTCATAGTTGTCTCAAGCATGAAAATGTTGAAGTTATTAATAGAGAAGAAAACGAATACATTTGGGTATATATAGAAAAATATGCAATTAATATTGGAGCTATATACAAACCACCTAATACAAAAACAAAAGATTTTCTAGAAAGCTACAGTCAACAGCTAGAAGAAAAACGTAGAAGCTTAATATTTGGAGATTTTAATATTAACCTGCTATGTGATGACCATAATACAAATAACTATAAGAACATGATAAATGAAGCTGGATATACAATACTTAACAAAATCAATGAAGACTTTTGTACAAGAGAAACACACACAACAAAATCTATTATAGACCACGTCCTGACTAATATGGAAGGTGTGAATTTCCACATGGCTCTCCTTGATACCCCCTTGTCTGACCATAAGCAGATTTACCTAGATATCAAACAGATTAAAGTTGATAAGAAAAGAGAGACACATGAATACTTGGCAACGGATTATGCTGCTTTATATAAATCAATGGAAGTAACTGTGATCCATAATAAAGACTACGATTATGAAATATTAGAAAATCTAATTAAGACTAAAATTCAAAAAAATAAATGCACGAAAATAAAAATTTTAAATAAACCCAGAGAAGATTGGATAAACAAAGAGGTGTTGAATAGTTTGCGTGATCGAAATATTGCTTGGAACCAATATATAGCTGATATTAAAAATACCGAAAGAGAAACAACATTCAAAACCAAAAGGTACGAAGCTTTCAAAACTACACGAAATGCTAAAATTAACTTCTATTCCAAAGCCTTTGAAAAATGTAAAAAGCGGCCAAGAAAAATGTGGGGCTTAATTAACAGTCTCGTCAATAACAAGAATAAGATGAATATCATACCTCCTAATCTTGTTCGCGATTCCAATATAGTAGTAAATGATCCCTATGAGATTTGTCAACTTTTTAATGATTTCTTTTCCACTGTTGGTTCGGATTTAGCAAGTAAAATACCCCAATCATATCATCAAAAACTTACTTCCAGTCTTTCACATTCGCAAAATAACACTATTCAGTCATTTGCACCCACCACAAAAAAAGAGGTTAGTGAAATAATTGACAAATTTAAAGTAAACACAAGTAAAGGCATTGATGATATAGGCGTAAAAGATATCAAGTGTATAAAGTACTTTATTCTAGATAATCTTACTGACTGTTTTAATAAATGTTTTATACAAGGAAAATTCCCCGAAAGTTTAAAGATTGCTAAAGTTACGCCAGTTTATAAATCCGGAAGTAAAACAGATCCGGGGAATTATCGACCGATATCTGTTTTACCAGTTTTGTCAAAAATTTTAGAAAAATTAATATATGTTCGTCTTTATAATTACCTCAATAAACAAAACTTCTTTTTTAGTCAACAATATGGCTTTCGTCCGAAATCTAATACACTCTCAGCAGCTGTGGATATTGTCACCAAAATTAAAAACGCGTTGGATAGTAAGCAAATCGTTCTGGGTATCTTTATCGATTTAAAAAAGGCTTTCGACACGGTCAGCCATAATTTATTATTACAAAAACTACAGAAGGAAGGTATAACAGGTTCGGCAATCAAAATTTTAGAGTCATATTTACATCGCCGTAAGCAAATAGTTAAAATCGGAAAATTTCAAAGTAAGCCCGCAACGATAACATATGGAATTCCACAAGGCTCTATCCTGGGTCCGCTATTATTTTTAATTTATATAAATAGCATTAGTACAATTGATTTGTCTGGAGATATAACTCTTTACGCGGATGACACAAGCTTATTTTACTTTGGTGATAACATTAAAAATATATTTGACGCAGCTCAACGTGATTTAAATATTATTAGCGAGTGGTTTCTTTCTAATTTATTAACTATTAATACCAAAAAAACATCATATATGATCTTCGCGCCTAAAAATAAAAATATACCAAATCATTACCAACTAAAAATTTTTAACGAACATATAAATAAAACTGATCATGAAAAATATTTAGGTCTTATAATGGACAGCAAATTAACCTGGCAATATCACATTGATCATCTTAAAAATAAAATATCCCCTTTGATAGGAGCATTACGTAAAATTTCCTTATGTATACCTACTAAAATTCGTCCTATTATTTATAATTCGTTAGTAAAACCTCATATCGAATATCTTATTGAAATATGGGGAACTGCTGCGAAGTCTAACATAAAGACATTACAAACTTTACAAAATAAAATTATTAAAGTTCTTTATAAATATGATTATATGACGCCATCCGTTGAATTATACAGAAAAACAAAATTTCTTAATATAAATCAATTATATACTTTAAAAACATGCATGTTGATTAGAAAAATAATAACAAATAAAACACATTCACAATTACACTTTCATAAAAAAACACATACATACCACACTAGAAAACGTAATAAACTAGAACTCCCAAAAACCAGAACCAACTATGGAAAGAAAAACATCTTATTTGAAGGAGTTCAAATTTATAACAAATTATCAGACTCAATTATTCATAGCAAGAGTTTTCCTATATTCAAAAAACGTGTAATGGAATATGTGCAAAATAATTTATAAGTTAATGTAAACCCTACCTAAACATGTTTGTGTAATATAATTACCCGCCACATTTTATTTCACTGTATATAATTCTTAAGGCAGACTTTTAAATGTACCCTCATGCAAATTATTGTAATTTCTTATTATAAGTGAACTTTTGTGTTCTTTATAAGGAATAAATGTCTTTAAACCGAATCATGTACCGAGTATGCTCCTTAAATATTGATGGTAATTCACCAGTCACCCTGTATAGTATGTACTATTCAATTATATAACATTTTTCCTTATCCCTAGCAAGTGCTATGTAGTATGTTCCTCATGGTACCTGTCATGTAGTGCATGTAATCTCGCTCGAGGTATCATGAGGACTGGCGGCGGGGGAGGGGAGTGTCCGGGAGGCTCCGGGGCCTGCTTACTGTGTGATGTACACCGGGACTACAATAGAATAGAATACAACTAAAACATACATACATATAGAATACACACTTCATGAACAACGAGCATGATTCAACATTGAAGTTACACAAGAAGCTTCACAGGAAACATTAATTAGTTTAAATTGTATTTGTAATAAATATAAGATCGACTCTCTGTCTAAGATATGGAGGATGAAAATGTTGTCTAATAAAGTGACGTCATAAATCATGGGTGTTTTTAAAAACAACTGGGAGCTAAGAAATATTGTGTTAGAATTCTTGTGGTGACTATTGAATATTTAATTCAATTGATTTTTTTCTTACTTTTCATGGTACATCAGGCAGTGAAGCATTCTGTATGCTACAAGTCTCTGCTGCTTCATTTCCTTCAGCAATCAATGCTCGTCTATCAGCTCTTTGCTTTGATGGAACATTACCCTGGAAGAAAAATTTCTATTGAATTTATACTATAACTAACAATCTTCTACCTGGAAACTTTCTCGGCTTTAGCCAGGGTCTGCCTTACATGTTGTGAATAGTTTTGGCTAATTGTTCTTACGACCGGCGGCCTGCCTGACATCAACCCTCTTTGGGAATGCATTAATCAGTGATGTCTTAATACTCTTAGAAAGTACATATGACTCGGAAAAATCACATTGGTACTTGCCAGGGCCAGGATCGAATCCGCGGCCTCGTGCATGAGAGGCGGGCCTTTAACCACTTTTAACTGACGATATTGTTTAGAAATTGAGTACATATAGCTACTATAATTTTTGCAAAATGTTTTGTATTACATTATAGATAAATTACCTGATGTAAACTTGGCATTCCCTGCATGCAACCAATAACAAACATTTGATTCGTAGGATTCTTCTGACTGCAGCATCTTTTCAAGGCCCAGATGGTCACCACTATGATAATCAACGCTCCTACTACGGTGACTGTTATCAATACAGCTGAAAATAAAACACATTCGATATAAGTTTTATGTTAAATTACATGACATTTGGTATAAAAAACCATTCTGATCTAAATGCTGGCGTTGATCAAGTTATTCCTTTATGGATAGGTAATATTAAATTCAAATCAATAACAATTTATGTTAATATCGTCATATTTTTTTAAAATAAGCAACACTTTTAAGAGATAGTGAATAGTAGTAGTTCTGGATATATTGAACCCTGTGGTATACTTTATAGTTTAGTCGTTCCAGATTACTCAAGTCTCATGAGTCTCTATTTACCTTTCAGATTCACTTGACAAGTTCGTCCCGCGTACCATTTGAAACATTCACATATCATCGCGTTCTCACGATCGAAGCAGGTACCATGATAGTTACAGCCCGCACAGCCTATTGCGTCAGCTGAAAGTTTTTATTGAAAATTACAATTTAAAACATAATCGTGTCATTATTTGTACAATTTTTATTATCATTGGATTAATCTTAAAACGCTTTCAAAGTCAAATTATATATAAGAGTTATGTTTTGATGTCTAAAATACCCCATATATTTCGTGCGACAGAGTAGCAAATGAAATCGACTTACAAGAACATATCCTTCCAGGGTATAGAGTGTTGACGCTAAGGTCTGCAAAACTTTCTAAACAACTACAAGTGTAAGTTCCACGAAAGTTGAAACAGCGTGAGTGTTCGGAACAGTCATTGAACTGGCTACTTGTGCATTCGTCGAAATCTGAAAAAATTCAAATGCTTCTTAGATTTTTATAGTATATAAGTAACAGTGGCGTGCACGATAAAATACGAGAAGTAATCAGAAAATATTAATTTAAATTAAATATTGATAAAATTCGCGCAAAATGGTAGGGACAGCAGTCCGATCAGAACGAACATCTATATTATACTTTATGAACCTCTCAACTACCTTTGAGCCACGAAAGTACAATAAAACGATTACGATCTGTTCACCATAGCTTTCTAAAAGTTGTTAAAATAAAGAATATCCAAAACAATAACATATATTCTTAATATTACCTTTGAAAATAAGAAACAGGGCAAACAAAACAACTTATTTGTGTGTTCACAACCTGCCAACTTATTAAAACAATAACATTACCTTTCTTTTAGTTCAAACTCAACTGGTCCAGACCTTGACTTTACTCTTATTTTAATTTTATTACCAAAAGGCCAATATTGAAAATCTACTCGTAACTAATTTCAATAAACACATATCACCAGCACAGAGCTCACAGCTATAATTTTACACAATTCGTTAATGAATTAATCCACTGTTTACTAATTAAAACTTTTTCACTTGCGCTTAGAAAGACAAATAACAATATTCAAAAATAATAAAATGGCGAAAATATATATGAACAGTTTACCGACCAATCAGAGCGTCCCGTTTCATTTGACAATTAACGAACGAACGAAGTTTCGTTTTAACATCGATAGATGGCACTTATTAACAAATCATAAATCAAATATCGTTTTAAATATCTGTTAACATTTGTAATTCGTAATGTACCTATGATTAAAAATATGTAAGTAAGATTTTAAAAATATGGGTTTAGTTGTACGCATATAGCGTAGGATATGCAGTGCTTATTTGCATCTATGTTTGCACGCCACTGAGTAATAAGACAGCCAAAATTGTGTTTGTTGTAAATGTTCTGTATTTATAATTAACTGACTTGAGTGTTCACTTACCACTGACATTAATGATTAAGGCTCTCAATAAATTCTTCATATGCATAAATTTCTGTTCCACCAAGACTATAATTATTATTCCATAGATAAGTATTTCTCTATAACTTCCTTCAGTCTGCTTTCATGAGCGTTATCGAAAAGCTAAAGAAAAATTCATTTAAAATAAGTTTAAAACAACATACCTATTTCAAGTCTTTACTGAATGGTTACCTGAACGTAGAAATCATTGATAACTCCCTCATATGCACCGTCTTTTGTTCTCATCTCAATAGGATGGAATCCTGTTATGTGGACTCCGTGATAAACATCCCGTAAGTCTGATTGCATTATCATTCTATTTATTCCTTCATGAGTAGCCAATGACAAACTCTCATATTCTTTAGTAGAATTGTCCGATAAATTTTATGGAATTTGAGCACCTTGTTGTCTCTAGATCCTAGTCCTAATCTTACTGAGTACGTATATGTTGTTAAAATTGAGCACATTTAAAATATTATGTTGAAATAGTTAAAATATTAACTGGTTGTGTACTTTTAGTATAATAGAAAATAGTAATATCTAACGTTTACACGGTCGATCTGGGAACATTCTAGCGAAACCTGGTCTACACACGCACTCCATAGCACTATCGATCCTCTGGCATCTTTCATTTCTCGAAGCTTTACAATCTGGTTGACATTCTTTAGTCTTTACCATATCCTATATGAGTGAAAATTAATTCATTAAAACATATTATAGCATAATAAGTTCCGCTAAAACTTTATTCGCGATTCATTCTGAAGGAATTTATATTTAATCTATACTAATATTAGAAGCTGAAGAGTTTGTTTGTTTGTTTGTTTGAAAGCGCTAATCTCCGAAACTACTGGTTCGAATTGTATAATTCTTTTTGTGTTGGATAGTTGAGTTATCGAGGAAGGCTGTGGGCTATATAACATCACGATACGACCAATTGGAGCAAAGATATAGTGGTAAATGTGTAAAAAACGGGAGAAATTATTTCATCTTTGAAACCTTCCGTTGCGTGCGCCGTGAAAACGGTTCAAGATACACAAAAAATATGTACTAAAGAATAATGGCTCTTTTAATGACCTAAAAAACCGTCCGCGACAGTACATGTTTATCTTTTAAGATTAACTCACAAAAACCGTTTTTATGGTACCTAATTTGGTCGAAAGAATTTGTTTAAGTTGTATCAACATAATAATATTAATCTTTATTCAAATAAACAAATAAATATGTTGTTGTTTAGAGTACTTAATTGTGAATAAAAAAAAACGTAGGTTTTAAAATGAAAATTCTACGGGAACTCGACCATTCCGAAAACCCCGCAAGAACGGGAACTATGTTGGAAGAACCAAAAATCTGCCGGAAGTCACTATTCCACGCGGACGTAGTCGCGGCAAAAGCTAGTGTTACATAATTTTTAATAAATCATCGCTGTATTAAGTTTTAAGATGTATATAGTTGCTATTGTTTCCTTGTATTATTAATGCTAAATAATCTATCGATAAACAAAAATATTGTTGATTATTGAATAAAACGCTATGTCTCATATTTAATTGGTTGTTTCATTTAATATCCCAATACGTGGTTACCGAGCTGTGCTCGGTATTTAGGAATAATTAGTATTTATTTTGTTTTTTTATTTCGTTTAGGCATTTTTAAGTGAACACGTTAAGAAGACACAAAACAATATAAGGGTGAACATCGACATATACTAATGGACTTTTTTTTTTTTGATGACGTAGTGTAAACTCTTTTTACGAGCCGTCCAACCGGCCTTGGTGGGGCCGGAAGGGATGTGTGAGGCTCGGCCTGGGCAGGCCCCTACTCACTAAAACCACTGCAAAGCCATCGGCCGCTATGTCGGTGTACCCCGGATCTGTCAGCGACAGGGCACACCAGCGACTGGCCGGTCCTGGCAAAGACCGGACTTACTCCCTCGGAGAATGGGGGCGATCCCGGCAATTAGGACCGCCCCGACGACGCCGGGCTTTCAATAGGGCCGGGTTACCACGCCGACCCCAGCCCGGAACACAGGGGTGCTATTGGAGGCGTAGGAATTGCCTCCGTCGCACCCCCGTACGTCGCCTGCGGGGGGAGGGAGCATCAGCCGCCCTCTCCCTTTCCCGCTGAGATGCCTCCTTCGTGGACATGACCGTCTCATACTAATGGACATGCCTTAGAGATGAGAATTGTGGCACTCCGAAAGAAAGAGAGGAAACGAAGTTTCAATGATATAATAAGTTTTACATAAAATTTTCTATAGACCAATGGAATTCAAATATCGTATATTCACCCATAAATAAATAATTAATTTCTTAGTCTAACCTCAAAACAAACACCCGTTGCTTCCTGGTGCTTGACAACACCATCTGCTGTTGTGTCTTTAAAGCAATTAGTAAAAGCAAGTAGCAAAAAGTAGTATTACTATTTGCCAATAGATGTCAGGAAGAGTCATTTTAAAAGACTACTTTTATTTTATATATAAATATAAGAATTGCTCATTTAAATATATAAGATACTGATCTGTAAAAAAAGTTGAAGGATAATATATACAAAAAAAGATATGTTTATTTAATATTTTTATTTAGAAATAGCAAAAGAATAAATTATAATTGTCATAAAATTACAGAAATAATTTAAGAATAACAATTATGTATCATAACACTGATTTCTATTTGTATAAACAGCTTCTTGAAGACCTGAATTCAATCTATAGATTATTGGCACATTTTGTTGCACAATAAAATAACCAAAGAAAATAATACGAAAAATCTTCTAAGGAGAAATCAAATAAATAATTTATTAATAGTTTTGTGTATAAGTAGATTTCCCATTCAAATAATTTTCGTGACTTAAATCTATTTTGAACGCTTACATATATTATGGCATTTTATATTGACAATAATTGTGTTTGTTTATTGTGAAAATTATAAAATTAAAATATAAATTAGGAAATTATTGTGGATGCGACAGTATCAGGGCGCTAATAAATGGGTGTCGGGTAAGGTTATAGAACGATTAGGCGCGACGGATTATAGCATTTTAGATGATGTAGGGAGAGGATCGCACAGACATATTGATCAGTTAAGACGGAGATCTACGCGTAATTCCATAGTTGCTCCTTACACTCCATCCCTTCTACAGAGGGTGCCTTCGAGCCCTCCACCACTGCAGCATCCCGTTCAGCTGCTTCTAGGGCACATGCCAACTTCAACGCGCCGTTATAATTTAAATTATCCTCAGCGAATAACCGTTGCCGTGTGACGTCACTCCGTAATCCACACACTAATTGATCCCGCAAGTTTTCTTCTAGATTGTTCGTAAACTCACAGTATTTCGATAATTTTTTTAATTCGGTTACGTACTGCGCCACAGATTCATCGTTCCGTTGTCTTCTTTGTCGGAAGCGATAACGTTCCGCCATTACGGACGGCCGCGGTTGTAAATGATTACGCAATAATTCAACCGCCGCATCATATGTTAATTGCACTGGTTTAAACGGACTCGCCAAACTGCTAAGCAATTCATACGCTTGGTCTCCGATCGCGGTAATTAAAGTAGGCAGCCATAAGTCTTTTTCCACTTTATTCACTTTTAAGTACATCTCTAACCTTTCCACGTATAATGTCCAGTTCCCGGAATTAATGTCAAATTCGTTTAATTTTCCGCACGCCATTTCACTTTGTTCTTTATATCTATTTATTTTAAATATCCCGAACTCGTACGCCACTGAACTATCGTTAATAGGGAGAAATAAATATACTTGCTGCTTGAGTACCGCTATATTACGAATGAAATGGTATGGCACAAACTGTCTATTAAATACAAATCTTATACACAAGTTATATCAAATTACCCACTTTACTACAATTATTAATATTTTTCTATATACAGGGTGACTGATGAATTACTATCGATACTTGAGGACGTGATATTTGACGATCATATATGACAAAATAAAAATTAATATAACATGAATATTAATAAACTTCTAAGTAAAGTTAACCAAAAGTTATGTAATTAATTACGCATCGTGTGAACACCCTACAGATTAGGTATATACACACACACACACACGCGTCCGCACTTGGAACGTGTTCACACTTAACTTATACGGAAATTTGGTCGAAAATTAAGTAACCTATTTTTATACATAATTCGAATGAGAATCATGTACCGAGTATTCTCCTTAAATATTGATAGTAATTCACCAGTCACCCTGTATATACAAAAATATCTCAATACTGATAGAAAAGAAAATATTCTGCGATTGAAGCCTCTTTAGACTTAATGTGTATAACACATGATATTTTTATAAAAAAATGTCTATTCATTAAATATATTAATATTTTAAAATAAATAACCTATAGATATAAAAGCTACAATGTCACTGGATCCGTTATTAAAAAAAAATTGGTAACTTTCTAATGTTTTTGTCGAATTTTTCTAAATTTTCTGTGACATCTCGCTTTTTATGGACAGTCTTCACAAGGAGTCGAATTCAGATACGTCACTGGTCTGAAAAAATGAAAAAAAATATTTGTATGAATGATTTAAGAAATTAATAAATGTAGCATAAAGAAATATAACATAGGACTGGTCGGAAAAATAGGTAAGTGAGAGAAAAATTAAAACTACAGAGATAAAACTTCTCATCATTCAATGTATTCATATGTGTTTGTCGGGTCCATCGTTGTAGTGAGAGGAGCTTCAACAGTGACTGGGACTTGTGACCCAGGTGTAGGTTTAAGGGGTCCCTGTCTATCACAAGTTAAATGCTCACTACTATCGCGTCCAAGCTCCTCTCTCTACATAACCAAATTTGAAAAGAACCTACTAGGGCTGCCTTGAAGTATGTTCCAAAAACGTTTTAATGTTGTTTATGGACAGGCCCAAGTCTTTTATAACAATAATAATACTAATTTATTTGTCTCAGACATAGTCCATATTTTAATTTTAGTATTACATGGCAACCTTATAACTTATGTTAATAAAAACAAATAAAAATAATAATAATTAAGTGTTTTAGTAGTGAATCAAACCGTTAGTTGTGTAAGATCAATACCCACAAGGTCTGGTTGATAAAGGTGCACGTGTGGCCGAAGAAAAGTGGAGCCTAAGTCTCGTTCAGCCATCGTGCTGGCTTCCTATAAGATAACATTAACATTACATAAATATATGAGACAAGATTAATGCGAGGGAAGTACCAACATATTATACTAATACTAGAAGACCCGGCGAACTTTCGTCGTCGTTTGAGAGAAGTTCAGTGACATACACACTCACAGAAGAATTATATATATAAATATAATATTAATACCTGATGCGTGAGTCTTGTTGATGAAGCAGCTCTGCCAGTGCTCGCTGGAAGAGTTCCTCCGACCGATCCAGCTTCAGATAAAGTCCTGGGAATAATTAATTATTACTTATTGGATAAGGTAACTATTTGGTTTATACATATTTTTTAAGCAAAATAATACAATATTAAGTTTATATTATTCCATTTCTGTTTCAAGAATTATAATTTTTTTAAATAAACATGGAAGATTAATATATTTTAGACAATCCCCATTTTTTCCTACATGTAATGGGATGTGGAATCGATAAATATTTTAGAATGGGAAAAATATTACACATACATACATATATACTAAATACTTACAACTCCCCAATACGAGGTCGGGCATCCGTCCATTCTGACATATCTTCTTGACTAAAAAATCAAAGTTTTGTGAAAACAATTCCATAGGAATCCGATGATTCAATGAAATTATAAGTTAGATATAAATAACATCGCAAATCATCGCGTAACAAAAAAAAGTAAAGCTTTGGTCTTTGAATAATCGAGACAACATTCCACAATTTGTTTTCCTTACTGTATATTTTCCATTGGAAGGCTGTATGAGAATTGAGACTCGACGTTTAACAGGAAGTATTGTAAGAGCATATACGTATACTTTAAAAATGATTATCTCAATTCAATAATAAATATATACACAGCTTCTTATTTGATATCTTATGTTTTAAATGTAAAATCTTATTTTTATTTTATTTTAATTCTAATTTTATTTTTTATGATCAACACTTTTACATTTTGTTTTCACCGTAACAAAATTACTAAAAATCTTTGAAAAACAGTCCCTTGTCACTTTGTAGTATGATTTCTTTACTAAGATAATTATTTAATTATCTATCAAGCTAATTTTCTTGTCTACAAATACATTATATTACCATAAGACTTCCGTAGTGTGTCGAAGCGTGACAGCTCTGCTTCCAAATCGTTTTTGTTGATGGACGAAGCGTCGACTCTATCACATTTAATTGAGTTCTCATCTGGACGAATGGTCGTTGACACTTTATAACCAGCTGACACTAGTGCACCTGGAATTAATACTAATATATATAAATAAAAATATTATAACATTAGTATAAAATAACAGACATCTTTGTATACTTTTCACATTTGGATAATTAATTTATGGGAACGAATTAATTATTATTCCGGTGCTATAATTTGGTCCCTAGACTAATTATACCCGATTAAAACTATTATTAAGTTTAAAGGAACTTATTCCTTCAACAATAGCCTATCCTCTTCCTACAAATATTTAATTTATTTGTTTTGTAACAAAATAGTCAATTTTTTTTAAATACCATACCTTGTTTATTTCCTCTCTCTTTGTTTAAACTGTACGAAGATTCAACGCTGTGTTTTCTTCGCATCTGGATAACAAAATTGTTATAAATTATAATAAAGAAGTGTTAAAGGTTTTCATATTAATTTATATATGATAACATTTGACTGGAGTCTAGTCGTATCAAAAATATTCCTTTTCGTGTTTCATTATAATTGTTTTCAAAATATCCACTTCATCAACGATGTAAATAATCTTAGCAATACATCAGGTGATTACTTTCGTTCAAGTACATACAATTGCAATACAGAATTCACCATATAATAATATAATAATCCATGCATAATCACACTGAATTCGTTTTACATTGCTCTTAGTAGCCACTGTAGTAGACTCTCTTCTATATAATTGTTGACATTCATTGTTAGAATTTGTTAGCAAAGTATAATTTTGAGGAAAGACTATCTTTGCGTCAAATGGAAATCCGTCTATCGTCATAGAAAGCCTTTTAAGGAACTAGGTTCTTGGTCTTATTAATTTTATTTAAGCCCTTTGTATATATATTTCATTATATATTTATCTGTACTCACCTCTTGCGTGTTTGTTGTTCCCGACTCCAAGTAACTGATAAGCTTAGCTTCCTTACATACTTCGCTGCTCTTCCTACGTGACAAATTATCACGACTGTGGAATAATATTAGATCTATTATGAAAAAGTGTACTTTAAATTAAACAAAATCAAATATAATATAATCATCATCATAAATACTTATCACATTAATCGATATTACAAATACAATTACAAGAATATTAAACTATCCTATACTCGTATATACATATTTTATGTTATATCTCATAAGTATTTTAATTTCCTATATATTAATATAAATAATGTTTATAAATTTGTAAACATAATATACAAATAATAATCTTAATCTATCAATATATAAATCTTCAATTCATTGCTTGTATATTCAATTATATAACCTTTTTTCTTATCCCTACCAAGTGTAATGTGTTCCTCATACATGTAGTATGTTCCTCATGGTACCTGTCATGTAGTGCATGTAATCTCGCTCGAGGTATCATGAGGACTGGCGGCGGGGGAGGGGAGTGTCCGGGAGGCTCCGGGGCCTGCTTACTGTGTGATGTACACCGGGACTACAATATAATAGAATACAAGTAAAATATACATACATATAGAATACACACTTCATGAACAACGAGGATAGCATTGATTTTCTGCATCAACAGCGGGAACCACAACCATTTTTGCAATTGCAAAATATTATATTTAGTAGGTCGGATGGTGCTGGAGGTAATAACGTTCTTATGGGCTCCAGGATTCCATTTTCAAGCATCTAGCCCATTTTTTGAGGTTCTAAGTCATTCCCTAACCACGTTTGAATCTGATAGCAAACGCGATTTCTTAGTTGATGAGCTGCTACACTTGTGGGGGGCAGTGTTGACAATTGTACAGGTTTATTTAGTTTCGTTAATTTAATGAATTGCGTGAAGCGAAAATTATCAATGTTGTCCTCAGATTTTTTAGCATCATATAAAGCCAACAAGATGTGCACTTCATTTTCAAATAATGTTTGTACCGAGTAGTTTTCTTGTTTAAGTTACTTATTTTTATAAAATATAAACAATTAACAAATAGTACATAAATAATGGGCATTGTTTTATAATAATTACATATAATATTTTAATAAATAATTGACTTTATACGATGTACTGATAACCGTAACTCACGCTTGACCTTGCATTGGACCATATACATATTACATATGACTGTGCGCACTCTTCGCGCTCTACCTCAAAATCGGTTGATCGTATGAAAATAAAAGTTAAACAAAAATTGTACAGAATTTTATACTCTACAACTTTTGTTCAGGGTAAAAATATCATTTAAGCAATAGAAAGCGAGATATTCGCGAAAAAACAATTTTTATGACCTTTGACCGTCAATATCTTAAGACGCGGACACGATATCATTTGTGACTTTTGAGACAACATTTAGAACGACAAAACAAAGGTTTATACCAATTTACAGCTTATTATCTTTCATTCCGAGGTTGACCCCCTTTTTCACCTAATATGACTGGGCTATCTCTCCGTCTAAGATATGGAAGATGAAAATTTTGTCTAATCAAGTCAGGTTATAAATCATGAGTGTTATGAAAAGCAACTGGAAGTTAAGAAATAATGTGTAAGAATTCTTGCTGTGACTATTGAATATTTAATTCATCATATTTTTCCTTACTTTTAATGGTACATAAGGCAGTGAAGCATTCTGTATGCTACAAGTCTCTGCTTCATTTCTTTCAGCAATCAATGCTCGTCTATCAGCTCTTTACTTTGATGGAATGTTGCCCTGCAATGAAAATTTAATTTCATACCATAACTGAAGCCATACTAAAGAAATTTAATTTGTATAGGGACTAAAGGTTTTGCAAAATGTTTTGTATGAAATTTTATATATATTACCTGATGTAAACTTGGCATTCCCTGCATGCAATCAATAATAAATGTTTGATTCGTAGGATTCTTCTGACTGCAGCATCTTTTCAAGGCCCAGATGGTCACCACTATGATAATCAACGCTCCTACTATGGTGACTGTTATCAATACAGCTGAAAATAAAACACATTCGATATAAGTTTTATGTTAAATTACATGACATTTGGTATAAAAAACCATTCTGATCTAAATGCTGGTGTTGATCAAGTTATTCCTTTATGGATAGGTAATATTAAATTCAAATCAAGAACAATTTATGTTAATCTCGTCATATTTTATTTAATTAAGCAACATATTTTAGAGATAGTGAATAGTAGTAGTTCAGATATGGAAGCCTGTAGTACATTTTATAGTTTGGTCGTTCCAGATTACTCAAGTCTCATATGTCTCTATTTACCTTTCAGATTGACTTGACAAGTTCGTCCCGCGTACCATTTGAAACATTCACATATCATCGCGTTCTCACGATCGAAGCAGGTACCATGATAGTTGCAGCCCGCACAGCCTATTGCGTCAGCTGAAAGTTTTTATTGAAAATTACAATTTAAAACATAATCGTGTCATTATTTGTACAAGTTTTATTATCATTGGATATCTTAAAACGCTTTCAAAGTCAAATTATATATAAGGGTTATGTTTTGATGTCTAAAATACCCCACATATTTCGTGCGACAGAGTAACAGATGAAATCGACTTACAAGAACATATCCTTCCAGGGTATAGAGTGTTGACGCTAAGGTCTGTAAAACCTTCTAAACAACTACAAGTGTAAGTTCCACGAAGGTTGAAACAGCGTGAGTGTTCGGAACAGTCATTGAACTGACTACTTGTGCATTCGTCGAAATCTGAAAAAATTCAAATGCTTCTTAGATTTTTATAGTATATTAGTAACAGTGGCGTGCATGATAAAATACGAGAAGTAATCAGAAAATATTAATTTAAATTAAATATTGATAAAATTCGCGCAAAATGGTAGGGACAGCAGTCCGATCAGAACGAACATCTATATTATACTTTATGAATCTCTCAACTACCTTTGAGCCACGAAAGACGAAAGCCACGAATCCTTAAAACGATTACGATCTGTTCACCACAGCTTAAGTTATAAAAGTTATTTAAATAGGAATATTAAAAATAGTAAGAAATATTCTTATTACCTATTACCTTTTCAAAATAAGAAACAAGGTTATCAAAATAACTGATTTGTGTGTACACAACCTGCTAACTAATTAAAACAATAACATTACCTTTCTTTTAGTTCAAACTCAACTGGTCACACACCTTGACTTTACACTTATTTTAATTTTATTACCAATAGGCCAATATTAAAAATCTAATCGTAACTAATTTCAATAAACACATATCACCAGCACAGAGCTCACAGCAATAATTTTACACAATTCGTTAATAAATTAATCCACTGTTTACTAATTAAAACTTACTTCACTTGCGCTTACTGCTTAGAAAGACCAATAACAATATTCAAAAACAATAAAATGGCGAAAAAATATATGAACAGTTTACCGACCAATCAGAGCGTCCCGTATCATTTGACAATTAACGAACGAACGAAGTTTCGTTTTAACATTGATAGATGGCACTTATTAACAAATCATAAATCAAATATCGTTTTAAATTTTTCAATGTTAACCTTGCATTCGTTCATCGTTGAAAGAATGCCCCTCTGTGCATATGGAGCATCGCGGTGAATTTTTACAAAACTTAGCCAGATGATCATAGCGTAAACATTTAAAACACTGTTTTATAGGTGGGACATATGTGGAGACAGGCAGGCGCCACATCTTAATGTGAACATAGTCCGGCAGTGACGTAGCAGACGCAAAAGTTATTACTACGCTCTGAGTAGGTTGCAGTGTGAAGGTGTTATTTTCTCCTTTTACTTTACGCATTATGCGTCGGACAGAAATGACTTTTTTTGTTGTTGATATTGCTTTATATATTTTGTGATTGGATAGATGAGTGGGAACCGAAGAGATAACTCCCGATAGTTCGGTGACCCCTGCTGGTATTGAAGATTTAAGTCGTTATTCTTTTAGATATGTAGGATTTTCTAAAATGGCATTTGCCAAATTCGCACGCTGGAAAACAACACCGACCGATTTATAAATTTTTTTAAATATTGTATACCTTTCACAGAGCGTATAAAACTAGTACTAAGCGACATCATGTCCCTATTGCCGAGTGGGACATCATTAGTACTTTCGACAAATACTATGAATTCAGACTGGGCTTCCGCATCTTCAGGGTATCGCCAACAATAATCAGCGACCCTAAAGGGAGCGAAGGCATTTTCATCCTGCAATACTGGCGAGTCCTCGCAATCGGAATCGCTGCTTGTGCTGAAAGGCAAGGACTCACCCGAATCCTTCTTTTTACGTTTTTTCTCAATCTCTCCATATAAACACTTACATATATATACAGGGTGACTGGTGAATTACTATCGATATTTGAGGACGTGATATTTGACGATCATATATGATAAAATAAAAATTAATATAACATAAATATTAATAAACTTCTAAGTAAAGTTAACCAAAAGTTATGTAATTAATTACGCATCGTATGAACACCCTACAGATTAGGTATACACACACACTCACACATACGCAGCGGGGGCGTGGTTTTGTATCAGCACGCCGCCGTACGCGTCCACACTAGGAACACTTGCAACGTGTCAACACTTTATTTATTTATACGGAAATTTTGTCAAAAATTAAGTACCTATTTTTTTTACATAATTCGAATGAGAATCATGTACCGAGTATACTCCTTAAATATTGATAGTAATTCACCAGTCACCCTGTATATTAAGTTTTACTTCTTTACAATTAAAGTAAACAAAAATTTGCAAATTATAGTATAAAACTATTTAAAATAATTAAAATTTTCAAAAAGCCCGCGTCAACGTTTCAATTCCCGCGCTCTTTTCTAAACATCATAAACCATACATAATAGAAAATTAGAAACTATATTAGAAAATATATAAACTTAACATCTGTCACTTGTCATCTGTCAAGGTGTCAGATGTCATATATATAATAATTACTCTTGATACTTTAAATGAATTGGAACGTAAAAAAGTGAAAATTTATATTTTTAATATCTACATATTTTTAAGAACATATTTAAGTCCTAACACAAAATGAAAATCTCAAAAATCCTCTGTCACAGAGGCCGCTAACACTTTCGAATAAATAAAAGTACTTATTAAAAAAATAAAAGTACTAATACAAATAATATAATTATAGCTTTACACTTAATTATTCATTTTGTGTACATCCCAGTAGTAACAATTTTATTAGCCAACTCTCTTCTATTACGTTTTGTTTATAGTTACCATTTATAATATTAAATATAGTGTAATAGGTATGAAGCTTCTTCAAACACACTGATAGAGTGTAAGCGTGTAGTATGTACCGTACAGAGCGCGTAATATTTACATGCACGTAATGGCCGCACATTAACAGCTCAGCTTCACATGAGCTCTTATCAAAAGTCACCGGATGGTTTATAACTTCCGTTTCCGAACATGGCGGCGGCGCCCGTGGCTACACCGCTAAAATGCACCTCTTGATTAGCACTTTTATATACACTGAGAGAGTAAAACGTTTTACAGTTTAGCTTAAATTTTCGTCTCAACAATTCTATGTTCCTAAAATTATTAAGATTTTATTGGTTACAATTTTTAAAGCACAATGTCCTCCTTACAGTCATATCCTATCTTTCGCTAGCTAAAGTAAAATATAGTATCGATAGATGTAAGAAATTTATTTACTATAATTTAGTGTTAGATCTATAGTTAATTAGCTTAAGTAGTTATATATATTTCGGATTCTAACAAAATCATGAAAAAATGTAGTTGTTTTATAAAGCCTCCTTTTAAAGGTTCGGTTCAAATTAAATGTGTGTTCCCTAAATACATCGTATATTTAGTTTCACGTAATAAGTGTAGACACATTAACGTTATGATATAGTTGTCAGTTTGTTGTCTTGTCTTTATTTTATTGCCCAGTAGTTATCTACCACGCTTCAAGACGGCCGCTCCTCTTATAACTTGACTGCATGCCCTTGGACTTTTAATTTTACTATTTTCGTGGATAAGACGTAATTACATTGTGTGAGGTTTTTTATATCTATATGTAGGTTTATCGATCACTGCCTCATCTTAATATTCATAATTAAAGACTATTTTATATATACTTTCATTTGAGTATAGTGTAGGTATAGAGTAAGTGAATTTCAAAATTATTTGATAATCCACAAGTATTCCTAGAGCAACACACCGCGATACCGGTGTAATTGATACTTTTGAGGATTGGAGTATGAATAATTAGATTTATGTGAAATGTAATAAAAATATTAATTAAAAATTCATAAAATTATGCTGTTGGTTTCTGAAGTCCGTGTTCTATTGAAGAAGATTTTTTATTTCTCGAAAACAAAAATGGTTAAATATCAAATTAATTAAATAATTATATCCATCGATAAATGTAAATGTTTATTATCAGAATTGAAAATGTGTTCATTATTGCATATAGTTGATACCTGATACAACATAATACCGTATAATGCATTGGCTACTGTTTGTGGTTACAGATGTACGAGGTACACGCGTGCTATTCTAACATTTATTTTCATAAAATACTGTACAATACTAGATGCTGTCAACTGTCAGGTCGTAGAACTGTTCAATAATAGTATTTTTTGATATCGTATTCAAACAGGGAATCTATTTTAATAAAACGTGTATTTATAAGTAGTGATGGTATGTTCTGAACGTACTCATAAGTTCAACGGAACAGGAAGACATAAAGTGGGTGATTTTCTCCTCTCAAGACGGTATTAATCTCATACGACTTTATCACTTTAATAATAATAATAATAATAACTTTATTTCAAGTGACTATGACTCATATTATTGTTAGTAATACATATTTCTTATCTCCTATGTTAGTATAATAAATTAGTTAAACAAAAATAAAAATAAAATAAAAATAAAAAACTATCACTAAACTTGTAATCATGGTAGTAATTGCTGAACTAATCCGCTCGAGATAGCACAGCAATGACTAACATACTTACAGTCTAACCTGCTAGCAATTGCCTTCATGATGCTGTTGGGACTATCCCGCAATCTGTACACCAAGGATCCGCATCTTTTGCGTATAATGGCATAAAAGCAATCGACCCTCGCTGCCGCGAACATTCCTGATGCACTACAATGGCGGGGCAATCCCATCAGCACTCTAAAGGCATTATTATATTGGACCCGGAGTGCGTTATACGACTTTTGAGAGTATTTGGCCCACAGATTGCACGTGTAGAAGGTGGTACAATAGGCTCTAAACAGTGTAAGCTTAACTTCGCTCGAACAACGTACAAATCTGCGGGCCAACATATTCGCCCGTACAGACAACGCCCTCCGTTTCCTCTCGATGTCAGTGTCATCCTTGAGGTCGGGTGTCAAGATGTGTCCTAAGTATTTGAATTTATATACCCTTACCAGACTAGTGCCATTGAGCACAATGGGTGGTGTTGTTCTCTCTATTTTACCTTCGGCCTCAAAGATCATCATCACACTCTTTTTGACATTGTATATCAATCCATGTTTTTCTACATATGCCTCACATATGGCCATCAGCTTCCTAAGACCGCAAATCGATGCGCTCAGCAGTACCATGTCATCAGCGTAACTAATATTATTTACACAAACATTATCCACGTAACAGCCGACCCTGGCACTGCTGAGCTCCCCGATCAAATCGTTCACATACAGGTTGAAGAGCGTTGGTGAGCTTAACCCCCCCTGCCTCACCCCGCACTCCAACCCATATGCACGCGATAGAGTTCCTGCCCATCTGACGTTGTTGACCTGGTTCTTATACCAGTATTTAAATATGTTGATAAGTTCAGGTGGTATATGAACTTTATCCATCTTTTCCCATAGAATATCATAAGAAACCAGGTCAAACGCCCTGGACAAATCCAAGAAACAAGCGTAAATGGGGGTCTTACGTTTAGTGTAGTAGCCGACAGTATGCTTAAGACCGAGTATAGCATTCTCTGTAGACAGTCCCGGTCGAAACCCGAACTGGTTGTCATGAGGTGTTAATAAAGCATTTAATTCTTTATTAAGCATACTGTCAAATACCTTGGACAGAACAGAAGCCAGCGTGATAGGCCTATAGTTATTTACGTCAGATATATTACCTGTTTTGTTTTTTACTATCGGTACAACTATAGATCGTATCATATCACACGGCATAAAACTGTGGCTTACACAAAAATTGAAGAACATAGACAGAACTCTAGAAAGGTGTGGTCCAGCGTATTGAAGATGCTCAATGCTAAGACCATCATGACCCGCGGATTTACCTCTGGTCATGCGTTTAATAGTTTGTGCAATATTTTTGCTTTCGAATTGTATCCTCATTTTCATGTTGGTCTCAACATTCAGCATCGACTTTGAAAGTCCACACGGTGATTTGGTGAAAAAATGGTCCACAAAGAGATTAGAAATTTTGTCAGGCTCAGACATACCATTGATGCTCACAGGAAGAGAAGGCTTTGTATTCAATTTACTTTACCTAACAATTAGCAACCAGAGATGAAACTTCTCAGCATACCATGGATTAAACGTGCGGGTGCCGGGTTCATGGCATGGCTTTATTTGTATGTGTAATATGATTTACAATATTTGTTTATTAAACGGTTTTATTTAGCTCACTCTGTTTGTTTTATTATTTATTCTTTTTTTTATTCTTTTTTCATTTTTCTTGGGTCAAATTTAGTAATTTATATTTCACCCTCTTCCTGTCAACCGATTAATCTGAAATTTTGTATACACTTTTAATTTTGGTGACAATACAATTATGTTTATTCATTATCATTATAAATTCAAGATGGCCGCCGCTACAAAATGGCGGATAATTTATGTTTTATCAATCGAATCAATATGGGTATCAAATGAAAGTGCTCAACAAGTAGAATACAATTTACTATGATAAATTGAAATCTAAGATGGCCGCAGCTACCAAATGGCTGATAACAATTTTTAGAGGGGTTGGACTGAAATAAACTAACGGGCCAGAAACCTTGCAATAATGAAGCACAAATGAATTAAACAGAATGCGTAATAAAAACTAAAAACTAGAAAATAAAAATAGGTAAAAAACCTT
Source organism: Danaus chrysippus (assembly GCA_916720795.1). Taxonomy (NCBI): domain Eukaryota; kingdom Metazoa; phylum Arthropoda; class Insecta; order Lepidoptera; family Nymphalidae; genus Danaus; species Danaus chrysippus. Next base: position 354,181 of record CAKASE010000080.1, on the reverse strand, counting down.
TTTTAAGTTAAACGGTTTTACGTAAAACATACATTGCAATGTTTAAGATAAATGTACTAAAAACCAAAAAATAATAAAATAGATACAGTCGTGGGAATTATATACATATGCACAGACTAGACTAAAATAAAAGCGTGGGGCATGGGTAGCTCCTAGACAAGATTTTAGATAGATAGATATTTCCAGTGTAAGTAGAATAAACACTCTCTGTTTAATCCCTATCAATATACAATTACAGGCTCAAAATACAGTACAGTGCTAAACGTTAAGAACCTATCAAAAAACAATAACAGTTAGTAAAAGATACTTTGGGCGTTTCTGTGGGTGTGGAACTGAATTCAAGTGAAAAATTCATAGACATTATTTAGGTTAACGATAGAAAAACTGCTAGTCATCTCCCTAGAAATTGACTTACCAGCGACATCTGTTAGCGGATAGGTAAACTCAAAGCGGTAGTTCAATCGACCAAGTCGTAGTAGTACCACCACTCGCCTCAAGAGGGCACTAATATTAAATATTATCAAAATCAAGAAACTGTTTACTATTATATTTTTAAGCGAAATGGAAGATATAAAAAACTAGTTAAAAGTTATTAAGTTAAAAGTTATTCGTTGGGGAGCAATTACCAACATTAGTTGCCGTTATTAAAGGTAAAAATTTGAACTAAAATACAAAAATAAATTATTTTTCGAAAGATATTAAAATTTTTGATTCTATTACAAATAACAGCTTATTACAAAATGATAATAATTTTAAGGACGATGATGACAATGGAAATGAGATTAAGATTGCCGTTTGGCACCGTTTAAACAACAATAAAAATATCTGGCAATAATAAATTTATGGTGTGAATAGTTCAATAATAATAATAATAATAAAAACCTTCTTAAAATGATTTGAAATAATAATTCGTTTACCTGCACAGGTACGATGCATACTGATGAACGCAACCACTACCGGCAGCCAGATAGCCCGTATGACGTCCAGGGGAGTGTGAGAGATAGCATATCTAAAAACTAGCCTACCTGAAATTCTTGTTCAAAAACGTTGCTAGCTCTTAGACGACAATGAATATTAAACCTGAGAGGAGAAAACGTTCGAGGAATTTAAACCCACGGTCCTTGTGTATAAGGTGTTATATTGAATGAATTATTATTATGTTCATTCAATAAGGAGATCGTGCCATCTTTTATATATATAAAAATGGATTGCTGTTCCTTAGTCTCGCTAAAACTCGAGAACGACTGAACGGATTTATCTTATCTTAGTCTTGAAATGTTCGTGGAGGTTCAGGGAAGGTATAAAAGCTGAAAAAAATTGATTCATTACCTGGAAAACCATAAAAACAGCCCATCTCTATTTCCCATACAAACGTTTTTTTTTTGACATTAGATTTGACAACTAACTAATATGTCAAACATTCTGTCGCACTTCAAAATACGGAGATTTATGGCATACAGGTAAACTCCAAAAAAATAAATAAAAAACCGTAATAGATATTTCTTGATTATAGGGCGATACGAAGATCGCCAGGTCTTCTAGTTTATTAATATAACTTCACCACAGTAAGTAGTATTATTTTTAAAATGTTTCGTATGTTTTGCAGATTAATGATAATATGGAAAGGACACAACTAAACAAATGTTGAGGCCAGAAAGTCTGTGTCATGATTATGAATAATAGAAAAATATCTCCTGAAAGTTACTTGAGAAATAAACAGAAAATCGGTGTTTCATTAAACCATATACTCACAGTCTTATTTCATACTAGCTTTTGCCCGCGACTCCGGTGTATTGGTAATGTATTGGTAATATTTATTATTATTATTATTTATATTGGTAATATTGTTTAGACCACGTTCACATGAGGCTTAACCCTTTATAAGAAACAGAACTTAAAAATATTTATTGATTTTATACTTAATAATAATGTGTTAAGGTTCAAATTCTGGTGGCAATATAAGTACCACTGCCTTATAAAGGTAATATAAAGGTACCTATACAACGATAATACTTCAGTGCAAAGCTTCTGGGTAAACTATATTAAAAGTTAACCAGTTCGGTACGTGAACATAAAGATTTTTAGAACGTCTAACACGGGAAAGACAAACGTACAAATGACCAAGCGAGAAACAATTGACACTGAAATCTACTCGTTAATTGACATTGCATAACATACCGATACTGGCAATTGCGTCCTTTTAAATGGTAAACCTGACCTTGTATCTTAAAAGTAGACATGATAAGACCTTCTGAGATTTGTTGAGCGCCAAGGGATGTCATTTGAAATGCACTATTATAAGTGCGAATATTATCTAAAAACTGTTTAGATTATACAGGGTGACTGGTGAATTACTATCAATATTTGAGGACGTGATATTTGACGATCATATATGACAAAATAAAAATTAATATAACATAAATATTAATAAACTTCTAAGTAAAGTTAACCAAAAGTTGTGTAATTAATTACGCATCGTATGAACACCCTACAGATTAGGTATTAGGTACACACACACATACGCGCGCGGCGGCGTGTTGTTGTATCAGCACGCCTCCGCACGCGTTCACACTTGGAACACTTGGAACGTGTACACACTTTATTTATTTATACGGAAATTTGGTCAAAAATTAAGTACCTATTTTTTTTACATAATTCGAATGAGAATCATGTACCGAGTATGCTCCTTAAATATTGATAGTAATTCACCAGTCACCCTGTATATGTACCCCTAAAAGTAGTGATTTTAAAGGGTCCCGTGGGTCCTCGAATAAGGGCAAATTTATTTTACCTGCAGAAAAACAGAAACCAGCTGACTCCTTACTCCACTTTGAAGCATTACAAAAACGACATACCACGTTCATATAGCCTATTACAGAAAATGATCCGTAATCAATTGTGAGGTTAGAAGCAAACGCTCTATTATATTTGTCGGATCACGCCACCGAACTTCTAGCTTGATCTTCTATGTGTACATCTAAACTATTAAGGTTAAGTCAAAATCACTCTGCAGTAAGATGGGCCTCTCGCTGTTCGTCCTTTTCAAGAGACCGAATATTTTCGATTCTTAATCTTTCATTGGACAAACTTGCTAATCGTCCTTGTTTCAATTAATTGTAATATTCGCGTACCAACTCTAGTCGTTGTTCATGCCCATGTTCAACTTCGAGAGATCGAATAATATTATGGAGCACTCTATTATTTGTCAAGCGGTCTTCATATTGAGTAAGTTTCAGATACTCGAGATAAAATATGCCGTTCACGGTCAGCAGTGAGACGCGATTCTCTTTGTGACGTAGTTCCATCATCTCGGGATAACACATGTTGTTCTTGGTCAATGATAAGCCTCAGCTCTCGTTGAGAAGAGCTTTGAGACGCCCGTGATGTAGCTCTGTCAGCTGCTAGTCGCCCCTCTCTCACATGAGAGCTTTCATTGGCCCGAGAGGTTGAGGCACTGACTCTCATAGAGTTTAACTGATGTGCTCTCTCCTCTGCCGATTCTTGAGAACGCTCATTTCTCATCCTTTTAGCATCTCTCTAATTTCGAGATAAAGATGGTCGTTTTTTAGGTGGCATTGTGTATTTTTAACCGACGGTAACTGAAGCTACCTTACTAATACAATTATAAATAAAAATAAAAAAATAAATAAGCCTTTTATTTCAGCATAATCAATAATACATCAATAATTCATTGCAATTCATACTTCACTATATACATAATTGTAAATGCTATTTGTGTTCTGTGTTTTTGTATTTTGTTTATAATTTGTTTATTTTTCTATGCGTTATTATTTTTATTTTATTCTAGATTATAAAATTTATTCTGTTGTGTTTGATTGTTAAATTATTAAGCTCTAAATAATTCGAATAATAACCCCATTGCATTACCTATAAACATTACAACCACATACTATATACAATTACAGTTACAATTCATATATTGTTATTTATAAATTTTGTTACATTTTCTAATATAATATTATTCATCATCATCATCATCCTATCAGAGCCCACTGCTGAGCAAGGCCGCTTTCTCACATGGAGAAGGTTTGAGCATTAATCACCACGCTTGCTCAAGACGGGTTGGTGATTTCAAACTTATAATTGCGAAACTATAAGTCCAGGTTTCCTCATAATGTTTTCCTTCACCGTATGTCAGTGATGTCTAAAAACTTTCAGAAAGTACATATGATCCTGAAAAATCACATTGGTACCTGCCAGGTTTGAACCCGCGCCCTCGGGAACGAGAGGCGGACCCCTTAACCACTAGGCCACCACTGACTTCATATAATATTATTATTTTTATTTATTTATTTATTTTTATAATATTTTTAATTATTTATTATTATAAATTATTAATTAGCTAGAGAAGTAATTATACTCTTTATTATTAGTTTTATGTCGTTAATATGCATGAACCCCTATTTTTTTTTTATGTTAAAGGTGGCAAACGAGCAGACGGCCCACTTGATGGAAGGTGGTTACCGTCGCCCATGGACATCCGCAACATCTTTGTTACGGATGCGTTGCCAACTTTGTTTTTTTAGGGATAGGGGGGATGGGAATAAGGAAATGGTAGGAAAAGGTGGGAATAGGAAAAGGGCAACCGGCTCTCTCACTCATCGCACGAAACGCAGAAATTAAAGGCTACTTCACGCCGATCTTCTGTGAGTGAGTGTGAAGGCCTCCTCCATAGATTTCCACTTATCCCTATCTTCGGTTTTTGTTTTCCAGTCTTTTCTTTTTTTAATCTGCTGCTGCTCGGTTCTAGTTGGTGATTTATCAAGGTATTATTAGTATTTGGGATTGTGGTTCTGCATGGTGACCAACCCAAGTGGAGGATTTTTTTGTTTGGAAGATTATGTATGTTTCTTAAATTTCTATTCGTTGTTTTGTAGGAGGAGGAGGCGTTTAGTTGCTATGTTTGTTTATTTTCAATGTTTTTTTTTTTGCAGTATTTATACTACAAAGTTTAATATTCCTTGTTTTATTATTCCCTCTGAAAAACTACTTGTTCTCTTGGGCGGTTCGCTTAATTGCTGTAGCTTATTCTTTTTATTTATGTGTGAATTTGTCTCTATATTCGTTGTTTTTCCTGATTCGCGTGAGGGGGGCAACTTGCGTTTAGTGTTTTTTAATATTATTAGTTTATCGTATTTTATTTTTGCTAAGATTCCTTTTTCTCTTTCCAATTGTAGTTGTTCCTGAAGGTCCCTACTCTTTTCAAGTACATATTTTGGATAGTCTTCTTTAATATTATAGTATTGTGTATCTTTTAGTTCACTTTTCTGTTTCATAATTTTTATTTTTTTGCCTAGGATTTGAAAATGTCACTACTATTGGGCGTAATTTTTCATTTTTTAAATTCCTATTCTTTTGATTTCCTGAATGTCGTTGTAGTTTATTTTTACGTATAAATAATTTTCTATACCATAAAATACCAAATTATATATTTATTTGCCTGCTTTTTCTAAAACTTGTAGTCTTTTTTCTTGACTTTCCTCTTTTTCTTTCAAGTTTTGATGATTATTTTCTATTGTTCAAAACTTCTCTTCAAACATAGTACTTATATTTTGTGTGACCTACTCTGTAACGTTCTTTTCCTGATTCCCGGATTTCCTTGAGGGGACTTATGTTATTGAAACGAGTGTGTTTGTTAGAAGATGATTTATTACTGCATTATTAACGCAACGATCTTAATATTTATACATCTGACTTACATACTACTTATTACACTACACACAATTAATTCTAAGTATTATAGTATAATACAATTAGAATGGCACAGATGACGCCACTTGTTATTTACATGTTTCAGTTCTACAACCATAATAACGTATTAAATAAAATACCTTTAATAAATTTTCTAAACAATCCGACATTTTCTACGTTTGTATGTATACAAATATTAATAGTATGAAAGATAAGTCACAGAATAATACATCATATGAGTCACATCATGTACACACACATTAGTATTTAATTGATAGCTTAAGACTTTGAATTTGAAGATTATATTTACTCATGTTATATTATGTTTTGTGTTTATAACAAACTCATTTGAAGGATGTATATACGGAGTCCCAAAGTGTTATTATCTTCATATATATAAGCTTAACAAGTACAAGTATTACTGCTTAATCAAAATCAAAGACAATACAATACATCCACAATAACTATAATTCATTTCAATTCAACAATAGTAATTTTCTTTATGATAAATGTGCTTTATATTAATATTATAAATGAAAACAGTTCAAGGTAAATCTATTATAACAAAAACTTTTAGCCCCCTCTAGTGGCTTTTAAAAACTAATTATTCTACAGAAAAAGGTATGATAAGCATAATTAGTACATACAGAAGTAAAACATTTAAGATGAGCAATGTTTTATCAGATTATAAATAACAATAAAGTAATTGCATTGTATCAGAGAAGTATATGAAGTAGATTGGATTAAATAAAATATTATGATCCAAAAGATATTAAATATAAAAGTTGTACAGTAACTGTTAAAGATATTGTTTGACAAGTGTTAATTCAATATAAAATAACTAAGTAGCAGACAAGTTGGAGATGTGCTGCTAGGCCGGCTGTGTTCATTGTTAGTTTTCATCTAACACTTGATGATCAGCCGTCATCTCCTGATGGATGAATCTCAAGTACAGTCCAACAACACCATCTGTAATACATAATACAATATTGTTCTTATATAAAGACATACAAAGACACTTACTACAATTATTGTCGGTTTAAAATAAATTATAAAATGTTTAAAAAAAATTACAAAAACACTCTTATAAAATAACAAACTAAAAAGTAGCATATTTGTAATTATTATGCATTCACTTGAATATAAATGAATGATTAACAAAATATAAGTGTTTTTATTTTATTAATCATTTATTTATTTTCAACTCATTAATTCTGCTAACTACAGATGGTTTTGTTTTGTAAACCATTATTAATAGCATGATGACTGTTAGTGATTGCAATTTTTATCAAATCCCAACTAATGTTATAAATATGAAAGTAACTGTCTGTTTGTTTGTTAAGTTTTCATTCCTAACCCGCTGAACCATTTGTGATGAATTTTAGTATGGATATAAATGAAGCCCAGGAAAAGGACTTGGGCTTCTTTTTATCCCGATTATCCGTTGACACAATCCCGACCCCAATCCCAATACTACGCGGGTGGAACCATGAAGTGGAAGTAGTTCAGGTTCAGTGGCCATAGTGACAGAGAACAACTGTGATGTACACGCAGACGGAGCCGCGGGCATGAGATAGTTAATATTATAATTACAATCTTTTATTTATTTATTTAATCATTATGACGTGTCGGAAGCATTCAGTTAATGTAATAAAAATAAAAATATTGAATAAATGAACATAAACAATGATTCAATCTTACTATAAATAATAACAGAATAATATTAAATAATCAACAGTACATACCGTAAAACTACTATCGTACATCAGCTACATACACTTCTCTTCATAGAAGGTTTCCTCTTGTCCGCAGACCACGTCCTAACAGACGCTCCACCAACAGCTTCAACCCTCATCTTGAATTATATATTCTTACGAGTCCTGGAACGTTACAAATAATACTATTTTTATAAAGACAATACATTAATTGTTAACAAACTTACCAACTTACATTAAGAAGTCGCATTTTAGGACGTAGCCGAAAATTGTAAAGATAATAGTTAAAATAAAAAAAAGGAAGCCATCAAAACGATAACGTTAAAAAAGCCTGCGCCCAATATATGTAACGCTTAGGAAATAATTCAAAATTCCTACTACGTACTACACAATAAAATAAACACTTATATCAAACAAAACTAAAAACGTTACTCAATAAGTATAAGAACTTATAATGTAAGTAATGCCAATAATATAAAATATAATAATTAGATATATGTAAAAAAAAATACCATGAAGCATCAGCATTAGAAAAAGACATCCATTACGAGGAACTAGGAAGACCGCGGCCGGCTGGCAGGAGACGAGGGAGCGAAATGAATGTTTTATAAATAGGGCCCAGATTAATACGTAAACGCATATTTTTAATTTACGCGATTTTCGGTCTAGAATGTGTTTTTTACATGGACTGTCATATTTAGACTGAAAAACCAACTTTTATTTTCCATATTTTACTATATTTCAAAGTTAAATGAATATTTTACAAGAAAATGTCACAATCATCCATATATTCACAAAAATACATAAAATTTACGTTCTTGCCACTAATGCTTTGGATTTAAATAAAGGATTAAATACGCTAAAAAAACTATCAAAATTCAAAAATTATCAAAGTTTCGAGGGCTGTAGATATGGCTTACAAAATTACTGAATTAAGTATGTTTAAGTATGCACCCATCACGTCATGTGACTTGAGATGAGACCAATCAGCAGATATAAGGCTGTATTTTGACCAAATCGTCAGTTTTAATTTTGATAATTTAAAGAAGCACGTCATTGTGTATTGCAACCAACTTGATAAGGCTAGTAATGGATGTTGAATAAAACTGTTATTTTTTGTTGAAATAAATATTTCGCTACTTTTTTCATCGGTTTTTAAATGTAACTTAACGACGTACGTCACGACTCACGAGTGACCCTTTTCTCATAGTAAAACAATGTTTAATTATGACAGTATTTTATTTTATACTCCATATTTTTTCCATATTTTTGATTTTTTCGTCCATATATTATGTAAATATTTAAAAATTTTTAATACTTATTTATCCGGGTCCTAGTGATTATGAAGAACTTTCGAGAAATACAGGAGCATTTAGAAGAATTGAAGTTTCATTTTAAAATATCATGGAAGTTGATAGAAGAAGTGACATCAGTAACGACTAACGTCAGCGAGGCTGGCGTCTCCCTCATTGAAATAACTAATTTAATTTATTTTATTTTAAATGTGCATTATACATTATACAGTGTGCATGAAAAATTGTGTCAACCCTCTTAACTGCGTAATCAGTATCGAAACAACTTACATTTACATAATTATCAATAAAAATAATTAAATTAATTATTAAATAATTTACCGCCATCACACCTGCTGCGCTACCAGTGACGAACTCGAACGTACATTCACATTATTTTGATTGTTTAATCACTTTAATACCACTTTTTTTCAAAAATCGATACGTTTCACTATGTTACGAATCAATTTAAAATAACACTTAGTTAACTAAAACGTATACGGCTCGAGAATTCACTGTTTTCATCGTTTTCGTAATGGTACTTTTCTTGAAGAAGCAAACAGTCCGTCATAAAGTCTACGCGATTCCACATAATTACAATCATATTTCCCTAGACACATTACCATATTGAAATATTCCTGGTTGAAGTACATTTTATGAAACAACACAATTTTATAAAACCGTAACCAAAAAGTAATCCACTCGGAAGAAATTTCCACGAGGAACTAATAATTTTTTCTTATAAAATGGCGGCATAGGCTTGACTAAAAAATATCGATAAATCAAATATCGATAATCATAACAATAAATAAGTATGTAATATTCATATTATTTCGATATTTATTTTTATATATCATACATTAATACATATTATTTTTGATCGTAAAACACCATTTTTAACAGAAGTAGATTAACGAGATTAATTAAATTAGAATGAGAGAGTAGAATAACAACATAGTTAATTTACGTGCAGGAGTTTCAAATTATAATTTTGATTAATAATATTTATTATTAATAAAAGTTGTATTAAATGAAATGATTTTAATGTGAAAAGTATAACTATTTATAGCAATATTGAAAATATCGATACAATATTTATCGATATATGTACCTAATTTTTAAACTTGCAAATTTCTATTCGAAACACTAACAAAGACGAGTGGCGCCCCGCCGGCAGCCGAGCGCCTGCGATCTTAACATAAAACTATTAAATTATCTAAATTACTTTAACTTGTTACAACACGTAAGCAAACTTAGTAATTCATTTTAAAGTATAAACCATTGTTTAGTTTAATTAAATAAAATTAAATATTCACATTTGAATTATTTTTATTTCATCAAAATACGAAAATTTCTTTTATTTATATTACGATGACAAAGCAGAATGCGAACTGTTTGATGTTTCTCACAAAAGAATTGATTTTCGATGGATGAGAATTGGATAAACTAATAATAATAGTCAATCATAGTAACCGAAAAGAATTAATAGAAATAGACTTTCCTGTTCAGTTGATTAAAATCTCATTAATATTATAACGAAATTGTTTGGAATTTAATCTCTTTGAACCTTTGGAACAATTAATATGTACCTACATACTTTCAGCAAGGTTTAGCAATTTAAACTACTTAAAAGCTATTAATACAGCAGGGGATTATTTTTCGTAAGCGACAACCGTTACACAACTAAAGTCTATGTGGACTGACGAGCCCGGCGCAGTGCCCGCTCAGCTGGCCAGCGGCCGCTAGCGGGGCCAGCGGGGCTACGACGACGCGAACTATAGACGCAGCGCTCATCCTCGATATATACAATTTAATAAGATGTTTGTCCGTCGCAAAAAACAAAAATATTAAATAAATCTTAAACAATTAATTAACAAATACATATAGAAATGAATATAAATTTAAATTTACAATATACAAGATTGAAATCATAATCTTAAAATTAAGTAGCTCCGCAAATGCGTATTGTGCTTTTATAATATAAATATGACACATTGTTGATTAAAGAATTGATTCCAAAGCAATATCAGACATCTGATATTTATCATAATCATGTACATATTTTACCCTTCAGGTAAATTTGTCTGTTTAAACTGGCATACTCAATGTTTTTATGAAGTAAATTGTTAACGATACGAATTTAGCAGAAGATAAATTAATGTATACATTAAAACATCAGTCTCTATGTACTTTTGAAAAGACACACTTAAGTTATTTGATTTTATTTTATTTGTTTTTATTTGTGTGTGTTGTATTTTTAAGGTATGTTTTTCATGTGAGTGTTTTTATTGTGTGCTATTTTTATATTAACTGCAAGATAATATCAGCAATTTATCATCAATCCAAAATCCCAACACGTACGTTATAACTTTTAACATTTTTTTAACATACAATGCAATTAATGAAAAAAACGAAAGCCAAAGACTTTTTAATTTATTTTCAATGTGAATAGAACATAATATGTATATTAATTTTATTGATAAGTAATACAGATAGAAATTATAAATTTAACAAAATTATACTAAAACAGTAGTTATATTGAATTAATATGCAGTGTTTAGTTTAGTTACCGTCAAATGCTTTTTGACGCACTTTACTGAGGAACGAAAACCGTTGTCTGAGTTTAACAAAGTTATTTTATGAGCACAATTAGAAACAGACGTTGAACTTTAAGTGGATTCAAATAATGTATAAATAATGGAAAGCCTCGTAAATATAGAAGTTGTACTGTAGTTAAAATGAATGATCTAAGTTTATACATTATTGTTATTAAAATGTTACATAAATTCATTATGTTACTATCAGTGGCGGCTGGTGGGTTATCGAACTGGTGGTGCACTTTACTAAAATATTAAAATTAGAAAATGCAACAAAAAATAAATTGAGATAAAATATGTTTATTTTGTATACATTAATAAATGCAACGACATTTTTCCGAAGCGAAATGTTCGATCACCTATTTATTAAAATCGGGTATTGTTTGTATATATTTTTTTATTCAATACTAAGCACAGAAAGTGCATTTAGCAAGTGCATGGTATTTCGGAGAAAAGTTTTGATTCTTTTCAATTCCAGTTCGTCATACATCGGGTGATCTCGGTAATCTTCGGCCGCTCGTGCGGCGCTCGAGAACCGACTCATTACTCGGTACATTTCTATGAACTATCTTTTGTTTCACGCGCCAGGCGTATTAATGCGTATGTCATACAAAATGTATTAGCAGTCCTCGTGCACTCGCCGAAGCGCACGAGATATTAGTTTAGTAAAGCGCTCAAGCTTTTTGACCATAATTAGAAATTTAATTTTTTATACGTTTTTGTATGTTAAGAAAATAAATATTAAAATGGTATATTTTAAAAATAAAGATGAAGTAATATTTTGTAATTTTTAAATCTTTTGAATTGGTGGTTCAGCGCACGAGTGCACTTAAGGTACAGCCGCCACTGAATATAAGTAAATATCAATAGCAATAGAAACATTCAAAAGCATAAAATATAAGATACTTTTTGGTATTTCTTTTTTCATGGAGAATTAATATTAAATTTGAGAATAGTCTGCGCCTATTAATAGCATTTGAAAATTTTAGGAATCGTTATGCTCATTATCAAGTTGAGTTTGATTCCCTGATAATAATTCTGTTGTATTACTTTGTTTAGTGTTGGGACAGAAGGTTTTGTATCTTCTATAATATTTTATTTTAATAATTAATTTTCTTGTTCTCTACATACATTATCGAATATCCCAGAATGATTTCGCAATCATGGTTCTACACTATTAAAACCTTTAATTCTGAATAATGTATCTGTATTATATCCATATATTAGACTTACGCTATTCTTTTTTCTTATTCTTTATAGTTATACTTTGTATGTTGCAGAGTCAAGTCAATCGTATTGACGCTCGTACAATAAATACTGTCATTATCCAGTATCAATTAATTATTTTAGAATTAATTTTAGAAATTGTTTTCATTTGGAATGACAATTTAATATGGTATATAATGAAATAAGGACTAAAAATCAATATTAAAGAGACTGCATGTATTTTTGATATTTTCTGTTCTTCGATGATTTGTAAGATTCCCATTATCTAAAACAATTTTTTGAAGTTACATTTGTCACATAATTTAAATATAAAACAAAAGGAAATAACATACCTCATATATTTTTTATCATACATCATATATTTTTTTATCCTTCTTACACTTGAAAAAGCCCCATACATAAATATAATCGTATGCAATTGTACTTCAACAGTTTTATATAAGAAATGTTTACTTAAATTTTCTTCTTCCAAAATCAATATGTATTTATAAACCTTATGTGAACAAAGAATTTCTAAAAAGTTGTAAATAGCCAAATCATACTGGAATTTTTAATATATTTTTTTATATTATTTTACTTTCCTAGACATACTTATGTAATAAAAAGGTTTTTATTTATTTAACTAGAGTCTGACCTTAACTTTTTGTAAAATTCACACATATCAAGGAGCTGTATAAACCATTTTAATCTGCAACTTGATTTTACCAAACAAACAAGCACTCAAATTCTTTTGATTTGTAATAATAACTGAAATTATTAGTCATTGTAGAAGTCTTATTATCAGTAAGCTAAATATTGATTTACTATAGAATTCGTTTTGCTATTTAATATATTGTTGTTAAAATAATTGCCCTTTGTGACATATCATGAAATTTATGTAAATGTGTACATGCGTAATGCGTATATATACGCTACATGCGTTTACATAAATTTGTACATTTACATGAATGTAATATTCTATTGAAAAAAAATTACATATTTTTATATACCACTTAACTAACAATTATAAACTGTTACTCAAGTATTTCTTAGCATTATACGAGATAAATTGTGATTTTTTTTATTATAAACAAATTATATAAACAAACAATATGAAACTAACGGGTTACGATAACAGCGATTAAATTCGTAAACCTCAATAAACGTGGAAAATAGACATCAGTTCGGTTAGGAGAAATGCAAATTGGAGCTACGAAGCTGATTCTTGAAATCAGAAATATAAATCGCCATGAATCACTTAGTACCCAGTATTTTTTTAATGGCATTTTCTGTAATGAGAGAAAATAACATTAGATAAAATATTAGAATTGATCAGAAGTCTAGTAATATTCTTATTTTAAAAATGAACGATTTAAAAAAATCTTGACTAACAATTAAGATATTTACAGGTTAATATGAATTCATAAGTGGTGAAGGCACTATCTTAGTAACGACCGCTTTAAATAGAGCTTAATTTTAAGTTGAATATAATATAAAACCCGTTATATTGTTTTCTTTTGCGCTCGAGGAAAAAGGAAGGGTATCGTTTTCCGAAAAGTGATGCAGGCATCTTACTTTTTTTAATCTATCCAATAACTATATGCCTAAAATCTTGTACTATTTAGTTTAAACGCATTCGGCCTTAAACCGAGGGCGATATTATAAGCACCTATTGTCAAATTCCATAACACTATACACATAAATAAACATCACAACGAAAATCTTGGCGAAATCTATTAGGCTCCAGTATCAAGACAACTATTGCGACTCATTATCCATACTGCTTCAAAAGACAATGTAACCCAAAAGAATCGTAAGGTGGAATGATACCTATTATCGGACTGGTGACTAACTATGTCAATAGCCACCAGATGATGTTATCAGCAGCCGAAGACACATGGAGACCTTTTAGTTTAATGGAGAGCACAAAGAATTTATAGATAGCAATCAAGTAAGATAAAAAATAAAAGTTAAATCTATAAATATCAATATGTGAGCTCACAAAAGCTTTGCCTTTATTAAAATACATTAAAATCACATGCACGATAACATCAACAATTCTATTTTTCAAATAATTGCTAGTAAAAGATACTTTACATCTGAATAAATATATTTTGTAAAGCATTTTTTACAAAATAAAAAAGTTCAAAAACCAAAATATTTTAGTCATTCATCAAGGTTACTAAGTTTCATAATCAGCCAGTCTAGGTATTAGTATGTCTTAAAAACATAAGTTATTATTTTTCAGACAAAATAAGTTAAATTTCTCTAAGGCTCTGCTTTAAGTGCGATAAGCTTCCACAATAAAAATGATTCTGATGAAGTAGTCTCCAGCACTGATTACGTATAAATAAGACACAATTATTATTAATGGTCAAAATTGTAAATTTTGTCAATAAACAAGCAATAGGACTTGAAATTGGTTTTACAGCATTACCATTGAAATTATTACAATTCGTTATTTGCACACAATACGAGTTTGTTAGGGAATGAACTATGAGCATTATAATTTTTACAGTTTTATACTTACTCTTGTAACCAACAATATTTTCAACTATATTAATTTAGATAATCTCTGTATGTTTAAACTTATGATTATTCTCTAAACCTACATTTAATCTCTGTCAATTAAAGTATATTAGTAACATTATCAAAAGCAATGATCAATCAGATTAAAACTTAAAAACAGATGTTGCACGAAATAACCTTAAATTATTTTAAATCTGACAATGTTGATACCAAATAAAACTAGAAAAAATAATATTTTTATACGTAAAGTGCTTTATCTATGATATATAATTGCATATGAAGGTTTTCTAAACTTACTTGCACGGATTAAAATCTTATATTTTTTTCCAAATTAATTATATTTCTACAAATAATATTTTAGAAAAAATATTATATCTATAACCTAGGTAACCCCCGCATCGGCTTTGTACGGGTACTTTACCGAAAATATAAAATAGCCCATGAAGCGTAAAATGCTTTGAGTAATTACTTTTTGAGTGAAATCAAGACAAACAAATATTTCATCATCATTTGTCTTTAAACATATTTTAAGTTTGAACTAAGAAAAACTGTATTTTTTATGTTAATAATAGTTTTTTTAATATAATAAAATTACAATATCATTTGTATACAACGTTATGACGTGATCATGTGAAAAATTGAGTGAGTTATCTCGCGGATTTAATTTTGAGAATTATTAAACTTATCTAATTTTCAAGTGGTACGTCCGATTCAAATAATTCAAAAAGTAATTTACAAATACTGATGTTGGCTTGAACAAGAAGTACGTTGTTTCGATAATACTTAATACCGCGTTTATGTAAATAGCTTACCAATAAAAACTTTATGGAAACCAAATTTTAAAAGTAATAAAATAGATATAGTATGTTATCCTTAAGAGATAGACATATGCGATTGGCGTTTTTTCTGTAGACTTATATTAATTAATAAGATACATAATTCCACCATATATTATTTAACTATATCTCAAAGTCTTTAGGCAGCATTTTTGTTAAAAGCTCCCAGACGGGTAATATAATTTTTACCGACATTTTCTACAAATATCATTAATGCAATACAAATAAATACAAAACTTAACAAAACCTTTCTCGAGAATTACGCTATTAACTGGTGGAAACCGCTTGATAATAATAATCTAATCTAATAAATAATCTAATAAATAATAAGTAGTTTTTCTGTTTATAGAAAAGAGATAGCTGCGGCGGGTGAATTCATTTAATTATATGTATTGATGATTGATGATTGATTATACAACTTAAGAGTAATAGAACAGTAAACGTTGAATTAATAACAAATATGTAGCCTAGTCAGGGGGCTGTAAGAAGAGAAATACCTATTTATGATGTTTTATTTTTTTTATTTCTATGTGTGTCGGGCTATTATTAGAGTTTAAAGTGTAATGAGACTGACTCGTTTTAAATTAAATTTTCTACGTCTCAGATACCGTTAATGAAAGAAATTGTCGATAGAGGTCCGAGTTGGATGCGGTTTTCACGAATATATTGTGGTATGCTTCAGTTATGCTTAAGTGTTTGTTTCATGTCAATCGGTTCATAAATAAAAAAGTTATGTCAAATTAAAGAATCACGTCGAACACTATTCTATGCTTATACATACATAACTAAATGAACTACCCAAAATGACTGTGATTATGATCCAAAATAAAAATAAGTATATTTTTTAAAAAACGCTGCTCATAGTCACTATTCCACGCGAACGAAGTCGCGGGCAGAACTAGTTATTAATATATGAGCTATGACAAAGAGAGAGAGTAAATGAAATAAGACAGCAAGAAACCAAATAACAACACAACAACTAAGCAAATTACGATGGGAGGATCCAAGAAAATGCAAACTTTTCTTACAATTACTTTATAAAATTATTATAAAAAAATTAGATTTAACTTAAAAATTTGTTGAGTGATAATCGGACAGAGTTGGTACCGAGAATGAACAATCGATATACATAATTTTAAACGAAGACTTTGATTGACGTCAATGGCTGCTTGCAACACTGCTGATTTTGATGAATTTTCAGGCCATCGCTGACGCGACGGTTTACCCGCGTAGGCTATGTGTAACACGCATGTGTGAAGTCTGATCTATGTTAGATACTTTGACAATCATATGTCAGCTTCATTTAAATATTCAAATGCTTAACATTTGAAACGATATAAATTGAAAACAAAAAAATTCTATTTATTTATATATTCAACTACAATTTTTAATGAATTATTTTCATTTGAAGATGGAAAGATATTCAATTATACTTTTTTCGAAACTCTGAAATGCTAAAAAGTATGCAGTGAAATAAGTTGTGAGATTGGAAATGTTCACGTCTCTTTATTTCATGATACCCTGGATTTTTGGGGAGTTCTGTTGGATGAATATCATCTACATTCAAAACATTTCTCTTAAAACATTCGATCTTTAATTTATAGTATTCTAATGGATATATAATGAACAATAGATTATAAGGTTTGTGAAGTGAACACTTACCACGATGAGAAACGTTTTGCTGGCATAATGAAAATATGATTTTGTATAGAATTACTACCCCTTGTACTTAATACTTGCTAATGACAAGAATAATAGGTATTTACATAAAATAGAGTGATTAATGATGTTTGCTCAGATATTTGTCGATAATTGTTTGCTAGAAAAGTTTATTCTGTTTAGATCATTTTGACGTCTCAAAAATTGATGAACGCCTGCTACAATCACGAAAATTGTCACATTCATCTAAGCAAAAGTGAACAAGAAATAAAGATTCTTGTCTAATCAATTATATCAAAATGCAATTATTTAGATCAATTCAATTACCTAATAAAAATATGAAATTATTCAATAGTTTCTTCCGATAAAATAATAAGGTATAATCATCTGTAAGCCGAATTTAAAACATTCAACTTGTTGTCAATAGGTAATACTTATGTTAATGTTTACTTTTCATTAATCAAATACAAACTTTGTTAGATTTTCAATTAAATTATCAGTACATTCAGTTAATTATATTGACAAGTATATAACATAAAATATATCTACAAAATGATGCAACAACCGTTATTGATATAACTGCTGTAGGAAAAGAAGATATCTTTTCAATTAACTGAAGTGATACAAATATTTAAAAATAAACTACCTATTACGAATATACTTTCTAAATAATTTTTCTCTAATCCGTACTAGTTCATATACCTACTGAGATTTGAGGCTTTCATGAGTATTGGTTTAAATAAAATTCATAGTTTTCTGAATATACTACTTGTATTTTATTATAGTGAAAACTACATACTCCCGAAGTTTCGGTTACTTTTCAACAACCGTGATTCTAGTCAACTACGAGCTGTGAATATTCACATTTCGTAATTGATTAGAATATCATGATTTGTAAATATTCAATCTGAATGGAATATTTTAACCCTATATATTACACACTTGTATGATATAATAGTTGTATTGTTTATATATAATTTTCTCGGCAGAAGAATTTGTATGTGCTTGTACACAAATAGGTAAAGTATACTTGTCATTCGTATCTGTATATTTTCATATATATTACAAATGTAAAAAAATTATTACTTAACAAATTTATAATGTTAGTCGATATAAATTTGTAGTCGAGACTTCATTCATGCTTATTATGATTGAGTTCGATTCTTTGCTTTGTAATTGAACATGTTAACAATAAAACAATCCTGTATTTAATATACAGAGTTTAATACGGAAATACTTTTTAAAAAGAAAAGGCATAAGTAAATATACTTAAGACAGCTCTTGAATAACATAATGTTTTTATTTTTTGTATTAATTGACTGATTCATAGATTTCAATGATTATGAATTACATAATTCAAATAAGACAGTCATCATTGACTATTTATCATTCCCAGGCCTATATTCTAAAGAATAACACGACACTCGGTGGTTGTCTCTCCAATAATTAAAACAATTAAGCATTGTTATAAATCAGTATAAAGATTTAATATATTGTATTAATATTAAGTGAAATCTGTAAAAGGTTACCTAAAGTTTGGTTCTCAAATAAAAAATCCTTTATATTTAAGTAATATCTATTTTTAAATCCTTTCCCATGCATAGAACTTGACTAATTCTTACATAATTTAATATAATTTGAATGAACCGTATGATCTATCATATTATCAAATCAAACATGTACTGAAAGATTAAACACGAAATTCATGATAAAATACAATGTTGTAGTTTAATTTATTCTACAATTATGTTTTAAAATGGTTTTTATTAAGTTACCAAAATTAAATATTTGAAAAAAATATGTATTATAAAAAAATCAATAGAAGTAATTAACTTTTCTTATCAAAACGGTACATGTTATATTAATATTTTATTTTTCAAATTTATAATTATGCTTATATATTTATGATAATCATTTCACAATAGTTAAAACATTAATGAGCATACTAAGATTGAAATCAACTTTACAAATATGCCTAAAGTATTGTAAAATATTTGTCGCTTTAAATGTAATTTAGTATGTAAAAATAGTGTAAAAGTAACCAACAAATATGGGAAATTGGCAATTATTTAACAGGAGAGAAGTGAACGGGAACGGAAGGAAGGTGGAGAAGTAACAGACTCTTCTAACTATAGATAGAATTATAACACTGTTTTCAAATAAACATTGTCTACTATAATTGCAAATATATCTTTTCAATCAGTATTGAAAATAATTGGAAATTGAATTGAGGTATAATTATTTCAATGCTCGATACAATGGACGGACTAATAATTGGTAACGAAATTTTTGGTATTTTTTTTTGTAATCATTATGAGCAAACTAAGGGGCATATTCCGAATTTTAAGATTTTGAGTCCTAGTTTTCTAGTTGCATTTGATCCTATATATTTAGCTAACCTTTAAACAAACATCAGCTCAAAAATTCTTAAGAGTTAAACAATATTGTAGCTATAAGTATAAGCTGAGGTATAAGAAAAGTATGATTTCCACAGTATATAACACACATTACAAGATATCACATCCGATTCAGTTCCACCTAGATAAAGTTTAAATATATTTAAACTCTTAAATCATGGGCAAACGAGATGTGATCACGGTTACTGAAAAGTAGCCAAAACTTCAGGAATATGTAGTTTTTTTACAAAAGTAAAGTCGCGTAGTATCATACGAAAAACATTAGTTTCATTTAAATGAATAAAACTTCCTAAAATCTTAAATTTCATGAGCCTTATTACCTTTTAATTTCAATCAGTTTAATTAAGCTTAAAATAATATTACTCCGCTTACTATTAGATCAACGAGCCGTGTGACTAGTCAAATGTCTTTGTTCTCGATTGTTAAAACGACATGTCCATGTTAATACACAGGATAGGTAAATCAGAATAGAGTCATGCTGTACGGACCGAAAATTTCACAGTACAGATTGTAAGAGGGGATGGGAAAGGGTCCAACAAAGTATAAGAATAAGGACGCTTACAATTATCAAACGGATCCCAAGTACGCTTACCTGGGGAACGTATTATGGTAAGAATATTATATTAAAACGACAATTATTTTATTTTAAATAAGATGCACACATTATTTTGATTCTTTTAGATAGCTCCAAAATGTTCATGATTATTTTAATATATGTTATTACTACGTCTATGCATTCAATTATCTGAAAGAAAATAATGT
Organism: Danaus chrysippus; assembly: GCA_916720795.1. NCBI lineage: Eukaryota > Metazoa > Arthropoda > Insecta > Lepidoptera > Nymphalidae > Danaus > Danaus chrysippus. Next base: position 333,456 of record CAKASE010000080.1, on the reverse strand, counting down.
AACTGTTAAAAACATTCAATTCTTACGATTCGACAATTTATTCCATGAAAAATATATTTCTTAGTCTTCTTTACTTACCGTACAAAGGAACTTTTATAAATTCAGAACCTTACTTTAAAACTGGGTTCTTACAACGACAGTTGTTGTAACAGTTTCAAAAATCTGTAATATTACAAAAAATATTAAGGTATATTGTATCGTTATTCAAAACACCTACATATAAAAACTTAAGCTAAAAATATGTAGATATTTAAATTTCTCTCTATTTGTACTCTTAGTAAATTTATTATGTCTTGAATTCGCAGTTTCTCAATAATATTTCTCAGTGATAAAAAAACATTTTAATACAAACCGTCGGTATGAGATGTCTTCCCAAGTTACATACTTCTAGTGCTGAATAACGTACATCCTTTAATATAAGCTGTTTAAACAACGTATCTAATTCATGTAGAATTGGATCATTTTCTGACGTCACAAAACACAACATCATCCTCGCTAGCGATCGCATTTCTCGAATCTAAATATGAATTAACATAAATATTATGCGCTTTTTGTATACGTGATATTTGTGTAATTTATAAATATATGCCTGTATTACTAGTACTAATTCTGAGTTTTCCTCGTTCATTCTATCGATATACAGTTAACAGATTTTATTCATATTATTAATAGTAGGGGAGGTCAAGATAGGATTACATTTATATTAAATTTGAATGTCACAAAGAAAAATAAATCTTTAGTTTGAAAAACTCGGTCGTTTGACAATTTTTTTTCATTGAGAAGGAAATTTGCTTACATATTATTATTTTTTATTTTTAATATTCATACTCGCTTCCTACCATACTAAAATAGTTAATTTTTCATGTTAACTTCAGGTTTACAGAATTCAAGAATCCTTTTTAAAACGCAGGAGTAGAAACACTTAAAGATTTCTGGCCTCCCCTGCTTTAAAATAGATTATTAAATAAATAATTATTAATAATTAAAAGAGGAACCGAAAATGATTCGTATGAAGTGTGATGAAGCAAGCAAGCAAGGCTATGTATATACATAGATAACTGACAGATCTTGTCCAAACTAATTATTTTATTTTAAACTAGTTTTTGCCCGCGACTTCGTCCGCGTTAGTTTGGTCAAGAGTAATATATGTAGGTGTAGCTGACCAGTCGAACTCTATTCCGTCTTACAGGCCATAAATAATCAGGTTTTTCCTGTTTCAATCAAACAGAATTGACATATTTGTTAGTTGTCAAATCTAATGTCAAAAAAAAAAACTTTTGTATGGGAAATAGAAAAGGGCTGTTTTTATGGTTTTCCCAGTAATGAATCAATTTTTCTCACCTTTTAAACCTTCTCTGGACTTCCAGGAGTATTTCAAGACTAAAATTAGCCAAATCGGTTCAGCCGTTCTCGAGTTTTAGCGAGACTAAGGAACAGCAATCCATTTTTATATATATAGAAGATGTATTCAAAAATATATATAAGAATAAAAAATATATGTAATTTGAAGTGTTATTAAAGAATGGTGATGTTTCAAATGAATGGATTGTACATTTTAAAACAAAAAGCAAAAAAATGTTTGATATTATTAAGTTAAATTAAACAAAACCATTTTTCGGGTGAATCAATAATAACAGTTCGTTGAGAGAAACAATATCTACAATTAGATTAATTGGTGTTAAATGTGATGGTCAAAAAATTATTAATGAATACGTTATCTGTAAAGAAAAATAAAGAAATTGTAATATTGAAGAATGCTCTTGTGAATATTATATATTAATGATATGTATCATTAACCGCATCAGACACAAATTATTTTATCAATACCCTATTATAATTGTAAAGAGAAAGCTTGCTTTGCGACTTCCGAACCAGTGAGTGTATTAAAAAAGTGCAATATATTTACTTATTAAACACTCCACATACCTTAAAAGATTTCAAATTGAATAAAGAATAATAATTAGTCTTTAAGCCATTTTTCTTCCTGTTTTGTCATAATTTTAATGTCATTCTAATAAAGAATTTACAGAATAAAGAAATAGTATACCTTTTTTATCACCAACCCGTCTTGAGCAAGCGTGGTGAATAATGCTCAAACCTTCTCCAAGTGAGAAAGAGGCCTTTGCTCAGCAGTGGGCTCTGATAGGCTGATGACGATACCTTTTTTTCCGTTACATGGCAAGGCTCAATTATCAACATCATTTTAGGCTTATTGTTCACAAGCCATAAGCATTGAAATGCGAATTGCACGTACAATTCTGATTTATCAACTAAAAATTAAAAATTTATCTATATTAATAAAGAGGAAAGATTTGTTTGTTTATTTGTTATGAATAGGCTCCGAAACTACTGATCCGATTTCAAAAATTCTTTCACCTTTGGACAGCTACATTATTCCCGAGTAATATAAGCTATATAATATTTAAACAAAAATTAGGGATCCTTACTAAAACTCCAATAATGTAACCCAAGGTGTAAAAAAATGATCTGAAAAATTCCTTACGTCGCGTGCTCTGCGAAAACTATTGATGATAGAACCAAATCATTTACTACGACTTTGCAGAACTCATTATCATCTTCAAAAAGTGTCGCGTCAGCATATGTCTAAATATTATAGTTATGTCACAGTAAGCGGTTTTTTATTCTAAAAATTTAATTTATATGCCGCCGCTTGAAAAGGCTCTTTATTTGTAACTTGGTATTAATCCTTATCAAAATAAATTACTTTATATTCAAGACGGCTTCAATACCTTTACATAACTCTTTGAATTATTCAATTCGGACATTCCATTCGGAAAATACCACGAGTTTAAAAATGCAAGTATTAGAAAAAAGTCGCGTGGTTGACGCTCATCGCGCTCAGCTAGCCAGCATGCGATGTAGGCTCCATGTAAGCGTCACTGGGGTACGAGGGGGGAGCAATCAAAACTAATATTATAAATGCGAAAGTAACTCTGTCTGTCTGTTACGCTCTCCCGCTTTAACCTCTCAACCGATTTTGATGAAATTTGGCACAGACAATCTTTAGACCCTGAGAAAGAACATAGGCTACCCTTTATTGCGAAAAATGGGATGAAGAGGTTGAAAGTTTGTATGGGATTTCTTAATTTTAAAAGATATAACCGTGAAACTTTATATTAAGGCATTAGATAAGATATATTTAAACATTTGTTCTAGCGTTTTTGAAATTTCGACCAGTGAGGAGGTGAAATAAGGGTTGAAAGATTGTATGGGATTTCTTAATTTTAAGAGATAAAACCATGAAACTTTATATTTAAGCACTTGATAAGACATATTTAAATATTTGTTCTAGCGTTTTGAAATTTAAAATCGTTTGTTATTTTTACCACCGTGGGGGTGAAATTCTACACACGGAATTCCCGAAATTCGAACAGAACGGAACAGGAACTACGAAGCTAAACTTTTGCTATACAAAATTAATCACTGAACCTAGGAACATCATATTTAGAAGTTTTGGGTGTATCAAGTTAAAAAAAAAGGCTTTTGAAGTTAAAGTTCCTTAATGAATAGGTACTCTACATCGCCACCGTACAGTGGGAAAGCCCCATACAAGACCGTCTCCAAACCCCAAAACATGAAAGTCGTTGTTATGGAGTAAAACTAATTAATTAATATAGTCCTATAAATAAGATTTCTTTTCTATATTTTTTTAATTATTTTTTGCAAACCATAATGTATATTAAAAGGCATCAAAGTTAACTCACGTTCAATGTTGTGATTTTTTCCTACTACATTACTACAATTTAACGCCACATTACTCGAAAGTTTTTTATATAAATGTATAAGTAATATATATTTTTTTAATGCTTATAATATCCTTATAACGTTTCTTAAATAATATTTTGTATATTAAATAAATAAATTACAATTAACCACCATAGTTTAAGATGGTATAATTTTCGGGTAACTTTTTTTTAACGACACCTAACTCTACAAAATTATAGATCATTTAGTTTTGCAATAACTGAGATACGGAGTTTTGACAGAACATACGCGATTTTCTCATAGTGTACTTGGGAAAGCCCCATACAAGGCCGTCTCAAAACCCCTTCATATGAAAGTCGTTGTTATGGAGTAAAACTAATTAATTAATTTAGTCTTATAAATAAGCTTTCTTTTCTATATTTTTTAAATATTTTTTTGCAAACCATAATATGTATTAAAACGCATCAAAGTTGACTTAAGTTCAATGGTGTTATTTTGGCCCAGTACATTACTACAATTCAACGCCACATCACTTGAAAGTGTTACTAATATTATAAATGCGAAAGTAACTCTGTCTGTCTGTCTGTGACGCTTTCAAGCCTTAACCACTGAACTGATTTTAATGAAATTTGGTACAGAGATAAAGTTCACCTTGAGAAAGACCATAGAATAGTTTTTATCCCAGACTTTTGAAAAGTACTTTTGGAAACGCGATATAACAAAACACCAAGCGGGCGAAGCCGCGGGCGGAAAGCTAGTTTATTATACAACTTAAATAAGATGGTCTTCACTTAGTGTCTTTGAGAATGGATTGTTCCACATTTATTACTGAATTTTAGTTAAAATAACTGCTATCTATATTTATTAGTAATATGACATTTTCCAACTTAGTCGAACGCTTAATCCATGGCGTGTTTTTTGAGAGTAATTAACGCTAAGCGTAAACTCAGAGAACACAGCTGTGCTTGTCCATTTTCTTCTGAGGTTGAGAGGATTCTAGCCTCTATACAAGCTATTAACTACAACTGGACCACGAAATAATATAATAAAAGTACTCGTCTATCCGTGATCACGGTTGCTAAAATGTAACCGAAACGTCTGGAGTATGTTCTTTTTTTAATAATAAAGTACGCGTGGTGTATCCGAATAATAATGGTTTCATTTATACGTATGTTTGGCAATCATTTGATATTTTAATCCCTCTTACAATTAAAGATTTCTTTACTTCCAGTCGAGTTATCAAGAAATAATTTCCTGTTCATTAATTAGTATTGATTGAATATAATAAATTGTATGGAGTATAATAAAACCTTAATTTAAGATCGTTTATAAACATTAAACAACTTCAGAGAAATGAAACATGATACAAACTGCCCACTCAGTTTTAATCATTTACTTAACACAGACTCTACTTAAAGTTGAATTATGTTTTTATAACGATGTTACTGTAATTTTTATAGTTAATGAACTTCGTTTATGTTTTCTTAAGTCGTAATACATTTCCGAAACACTTATCATGAGTTTTCATGAGTCAACTAAATTGTGACAATTAAAAATCAGATACATACGTTTAAATGAATACTTACTCGCAAAAGTCTTACATCTCATTATAAAACTACTGTTATATACTCATATACAACAAAATCAAATTGTACAAAATCGATATTATTCTACTTAAATTGTTTGCTTCAGGGATTGTCCCAGTTATAATAAAGGGTTCATATTTACATATCCCTTCATCAGAAAAAACCAATTCCAGTAACTTCTTATTAAACGCGTCAGTGATTATTTTTATATGGAGTTGGAAAATATTGTCAGACGTCTCTCGTGAATATTCATCATATTAAGTTGTATCATGTAGTATCTGTTCTATAAACTGATTCAGATAGTAACGTTTATTTGACAAACACTCAATAACAGATAATATTGAAATAAACACGAAGATGTCTACTGTGTTACGCAAATGATTTTAGGACAGGATCCAAGAGATGCTATTAATAAATAGTGATGCGAGAATATGCTTTGAGATTTAATATTTATTATAAGATATTCATTAATGATTAAATTTACATATTTACATAATACATACACGTACATAATACGTACAATCTTTAAATGATAATATATTCTAATTAACTTCACATAATTGTCATTTAATATTTTATTTTATAATATTATTGTTTTATCTTTGAAATTCTATTTATCTTTTTTATTTATTAATATCATTTTAATTTTTTAATTACTGCATAAAATGATACCCATACGTATATTATTAAAGTACTAGCAGGGTTGGGTTGATACATATTGTACATATATTTAATTTGACATTACTAGTTATAGTTGAGATGAAAAATAACATGTTATTTCTTTTTTAAAGAATTTATTAAAATTGAAAACAACATCTTTTACGTCTTTGATTGTGATCAAATATTATTTGTAAGCATTTAACGATTCTTTGAACATAAAGAGATTATTATATTATTATAAAAATTTTATTATAACAAAATAACATGAGAAGTTGTATTTTAATTATAATAACAAAACTTTTATTTAAGACTAGTAAACCTGGCGAACTCCGTTGCGCCTCCAGAATGCTTTGTTTTATGTAACATTTCGTTTGGTGATTAAAAGATGAAGAATTTTCTTTTGTTTTATAATTGAAGAGGAAAATTTTTATTTCATTTCACAACAGTAATGAATTCATCTCGATTACAAAAATGAAGTGTTATTTAGTTGAACTTCTCTAAGTAAATAAAAGTTAATCCAAAGTATAATTATCCGTTTCATTGAAGTGCTCCTTTGTAAACCACATTTTTTGTTTTTTGGTCTAACGTTAACACAAATAAAGCGGATGGTTTCCCAACTCGTGAACACATAAACTATAACTGCCCATGTGAAAAACAATGATTTTCTAAATTTATCCCGTAAATACTAAATTACATATCTGTCATTATACGTCAATTGCATAGCTGTCAATTGTATTTCGTTATTCCACGTTTTATAGTGACTGACGTTTCATGTCAAGTCCCACGGGAATGCTGTTGAACGGGATAAAAAGTATCCTATTGCAATTTCCTAGCTCTAAACTACCTCCCTGCCAATTTTCAGCGAAATCGGTTCAGCCGTTCTTGAGTTATAAGTGAAGTCACTAACACGACTTTCTTTTATATATATAGATAAGGACATGTTAAATATTTAAGTAAGCGTGATTATTACAAGAAAGCTTAGTTTTAATAACGCCAGACTGGAAATAAAAATGAAAATCCAAGACACTCTATTTCCCGAGTGGCGATGAAGACGTTGAGGCTAAGAGAATTATACTTTAAAAATGAAATAGCTGTTTATATCGTGTATTAAAGGATAATGTCTTGTGACGATTAATATAATTAAAAAAGATAACTTTATTACTTCAAAAAGTGCACATAACTATGTATCTTTTTTATATGACAAACTCTATTCTGTCTTCATTAAAGTTTATATTAAGCAAATTCTACTATAACAAAACTTGATAAATTTAAAATTAAAATAAAAGTTATCTAATTTATTTTTTATTACCTCAGCTCTATGGAGGAAAAAATCCCTTCAAAAAAAATGCCAGCCGATTTAGTTTTAGACAAAACAGACGGAGAAATAGACCAACAAGGTTTCTAAACATATATTGATACATATATATGAATATAGTGTATACATGCGTAAAAAATTAAATACATTGTAAGATGAGGTTACTTAAATATTCCAAATATTTAAAAGACTTTCCAAATTAATACACTTCGTATGTGTAAAAAATGTGATAAGAAAAATGAATTAACTTTATTTTAACGTAATCTTTTCAGTTTATCATATTAAATATGGTAAAGGCAATATATTAAATATTGAGATATATAATCAAATTTGAAACATTTACATCACCGACTCAATACTTCAGTGGAACCCTCACAATCACACCACGTCGTTCTTAACATGATTTAAGAGTTAATTTAATATTTGAATCTTCAAGTAATGAGATATTGCTGTTATTTAATTAGGTTTATTTATTTATATGTGATTTTCTCGATCTTTCTGTCACTTCCTTTACAAATATTATTAAACTGAAAGGAATGTTTGTGATCTGCGAGAGAATGTTTATTTTTTTAAACAAGGTTTTAAGAAATCTCAACGCTTATTTTCGTTAAACCTTATGGTTCTGATAAATTACCAAAGAACTTAAGTTCTGCCGGCGGCAATTAACTTGGTTCAGTTAAGCACTTCATTATGGTAAGGTTATAAATTAGGCAGTCAATTATCAAAGCAATAATTAAAAATTAACATGACTGCTTTTTTATTTTAGTGAAATATATTAGTAAAATCATTTATAAGTTAAAATTATTAATTTAATACATAAGTTAAAATCATTTATTGTGATAAAACACACATTTTTTTTATTAAATTTATTAAATCATCATCATCATCATCAGAGCCCACACAAAGCCCCAGATTTTTCATTAAATAAAAGTCTTAAAATCATCTATTTCTAATTCGACTAAAATGTCTTCAAAATTATGCAAGTTTTTATGTTTATGTTTAGAGTTTAAAATGGACTTTTTAAAATTTCTAACAGTATTTAAATTTATTGAGATTTTAATATCAAGAAACTCAGTTATTAGTTGAGAGGCCAACTGTTACTGCTTTTTTTTACTACAACTTCATATTCAAATAAATGTATGTTATGTGATTTATATACTATACTTATCTTCTACACCTCATAAGTTAAGATTATACAAAACAAGTTAAATGTGACTATTATATTAAAGTACGTACATGTGTTAGTCAATTAGAAGAATTAATAAATTTAATGTGTATTATAACGTTGGTGCATAAACGAATTTATGATTAAACTACAATTAATTTTCGTATCAACTAAATTAAAATAAAAGCTATGCATTACAAACCCTTTGAAATTTGTCGTAATTCGTAACGATTCTAATTTATTCACATTCATTGAAACAGAAAATTAAATCTCCAACACAGATTATTGGGACTTTTTTATGTATACGAAATTATTTTTTTAACTCTCTTTCTAAAAGCGACATTCTTATTTTAATTACTTTTCTTGTTTAGTTTAATTATTTTGATAGTGTCGTGTTTTGAGTTATTGCTAAACTTTCATAGTTATTTTATTTATGATGTGTTCAAATCAGTTAAGTGTTGGTCAACAATTTTCCAAGCTTGTACACTCGTTTTAGAAATAAAAATTATTGCAGCGTTTCAAATACTGGGAAAACTTCACACATACCTTATATACGAGTAATGTATAAGTAATTTATAGCGCACAAGAAAGATTCTGTTACGTGAATTATTGTATGTATGTGGTACAAGATTACTTGTTAAATGAAATTCTTTAGAAGCAAATAGCATCGAAAAATACGTTAATAAAGTTGATGTAGTCTTTTGGAAATGTTTGTTTCTGTTATTTCGGTTTAAAGATCTTCATTTCTCATAAAAACAATAGTTCATTTAAAATGAGACACATAGTGCTATTTTTTATTATAATTCTATCAGACGAGACTTCATATCAACAATATTTCTTGTACATGCATATATGTATGTATGTACAAAGTAAACCTAAAGTATATGTAAGTACGCTTCAATATTGCCTTTGAATGTATTAATAATTTCTCAATTTTAACCTTATGATGCCTGCCTGGAATTACTAGAAGTATTGTAATAAGCAAAATATAAGACAGGCTCTTCAACTTTAAAAAGGAAAGAATAAATTATGCAGCATCTAAATTGGTTTTATTTGAATTTTAGCGTCAATCAGTTGTATAAATTTAGACCAATACACTCGTTTCCATATTAATTTACTCAGTAACAAATGGTAACTAAGAAATATCTTCCAGAAAATATTTGTTCTTTTATTTATTTATTTATTTATTTGATCCACCAACATTTATTCACATCATCACATACGTAAGAAATATATACAATGCACATAACTTAAAACTAGGTGTGACAAACATTTATAGGTAGATACATCATGCTTAATGCTTAGATACATCATGCTTTTAGTATTTGTTTTTCAATTAACGCCGCGTGGTTATATTATTATATTTCAGTTATTCATTTTTTAAAAGTAATATTTGTTTTCTGATACTAAGAAAAATGTACGATTTTTTTAAAATCATGTTTAATATGTTTTTCATTTCATACATACACGGATACACCAATACAAAAGGTCTACTAATTGTTGGCTTTGCCGTAGCGAGAGATCAGTGAGGAACACAGTTTGTCCAAAACGGTAAGGCAGATGAATGCGACATGCTATGATACTCAGATAGAATTTATTGTTGGTCCTGTAAACCTTAACTTGCATTAAGTATTGCAGCTGCATCACATCATCTCTCTATAGATTAGATGTCACTTGTTCTTTTCTTAGATTAGACGTCCCTTTTTTCTTGTGTTACTGCACTCAAAGTTATTCATTCGACTAATAGTCTTTCTTATTCAATATAATCTTTCCAGTATAATAGTAGTAATTAAAGAACAGTAAAACAAATTTGGCAAGAGGTTACTTGGTTTTTACTAGGAAATACTTTTTTAGTTTCTTTTAAAGGTCACTCCTATCACACTTAACTGACTAAGTGAATATTAAACGAGAAGGTAACTGGAAACTGAAGTTAGCTTAGTAAATATCTATCGAGAAAGTCTAGAAAAGAGTTAACCGAAAATTGTATCTGAAATCAATTACTTTTATTTTGTAATGAATAGGTGAAACGCCATATGACTAATTCTCTAACGAAAGTTTACTCCGGATAATGTCACAATTAAAAATTAAATATTGATTTTTCTCCTACAATTAATTTCTTTTAAGAGCTAAAACTTAGGATCTTTAAAGTCAATTTTAAAGAGTAGGCTATAAAGTGGTATATTTTTATTGTGAGAAGTGAAAGTTATAACAATAACTTTAATGAAAAACTGAACTACAAAACAAAAAAACATAACGATTAAATGTAAGACCCTCTCCAGACATAATATCTAAATCAGTGACGCGTTATTGAGATAAGAAAAGTTATATTGTTAAAGTAACTTTCAGGTTGTCCATGAAAAAAGTATCCGGGAAACAAGAAAAATTTCGTGTTCAAAGAAAACTTTATATAAAAATGTATACCATATATATTTATAGTTTTATTATATTGAAAAATATTTTTAGTAGCCCCAGAAGAATTGTATTTTTAGAAATAATTACGAAATTTAACGTTTACTGACATAACATTTGTAGTGTATTGTTTCATTTCTTTGAACTAACTGCCAGCATTTTTTTGAAAATATTAGCTTGCAATATTAAGTTATCGATAAAATATTGCTTTTTTAACAACTTCTTAAAGCAATAAAATGTATCAAGGAGCCCTTCTAACTTGTTTTTACCTTAATCAATACGTACATTTTTAAACAATTATTTGGTTATTTTCGATGTAGGCGAAGCTTGACTCGTCTCAATTATTTTGATACTTAGTTTCTTATTATTTTATCAGTAAACTCTTGATAGTTATTGTATTTCGTTTATAAAGTGGGCGACCTTATCTTAGACAACTATGAGATAGTTATTACAAAGACTTTCTCATAAAAGTAAATAAGAAAGAGCTTTTAAATTAAATCAAACTAATATTTTTCGGATCAAACTACGTCTCTCTCCTCTGCCCGTGATCATGGTTGCTGACTGCTGCAAAGTAGCCGAAACGTCGGGAGTATGTGGTTTTTACGGTATTAAAATACGCATAGTATAATTCGAAAAATATTAGGTTCATTGAAATGATTCCTTGAGAAAGTCTTAGAAGAAAAAGGTTTTTAACTAATTCATGACCTAACTATGTACTTGAAACTCTTTATACTTATAGTAATATTACATTAGAATGATGGGATAAAAGTGTTTTAAAATGAAGTCAAAATACTTCGGGCGAACTTGGAATGTTACTTCGATATCCAGTTACTCTGATTGTCTGGTTCTTAAGTTCTTAATTAATTATTCTAAGCTCATTATATTTTTTGGGGTCGGACTTTCAGTCTTACACCGGATTCACTATTACAAATAAAGTAAACTTGTAACTTACGACAAAATAAGTTTCTCTTTTTGTAGAAAAATAACACAAAAAGAAATGTCTGTTAACAATCGTATAATTTGATTTTAATTAAATTTAGTGTTACAAAGAATAAGTAATCATTCCTTAAGTATACTTATTATTCAAGGATGTGTTTAATTCGGAATTATCAACAAACTTGTTTAGTAGTATTCAGATGTTTTTTGACTGAAAAATTATTTTACTAAAATCATAAACAATTTTTTTACAATATTATTTGTACATCAAAAACTTAGAATTCGTAATGAAAGATAGTTTTGATGGGCTTGTTATTATTGGTACATAATTATTATTATTGGTTCACAATTCGTCAGCTTCTAATCACGGTTGCTAAACACTGAAAAGTAACTGAAACTTCTGGAGTATGTAGTTTTAATAAAATAAGAGTAGTAATCCGAAAAATATTAGTCACAGTTACTTAATAACTTTTTTAACATCAAAACAGTAAGTGTTGAAACAACTCAACAAAAACATTTTCATTATTAAATCAAAATTTTCACTAACGAACTCTTAACATATAAGCAGTGAGGCAATTTGTCCGTCTATTTTACATTTCATTATAAATTCAACTTCATCAGTCTGCGCACAATGTCGAGAACAGTCTTTTCACATCTCATTTATTAAACGAACAAAGAGTAAAGAATAACTGGCTTTTTTGTTTGTTAAGCGGTTTTATTGTATTATATTTTAGTTGTTTTATTATCTTTTAAATTCAAATCGCTTTAGTTTTTCCACATATAATAATAAATGTATAAAATAGAAATAAAATGGTTTACTTAGCATATTTAAAAATAATACGAACGATTGGCTTTTCTTTGATTTTCGTATACGTGAATTCACAATTTCTTTTGTAACGGTTGAAATAAAATTATCTTATCACATAAAAAAATCTGCAACAATTATGTACTTATTTTTAGACCATATTAAGCTGAACTCTTGGACTAAATCTTGTTATTCGGGTAATACATTTTCTATATAGCTTTTATACAAATATAGGTAAAGAGATAAGAGCTTAATTTCTATCGCGGTTAGGATTTGCTGATACCAAAGAATGGAATGCTTTCAAAGAAGGCTTACTACAAATTTATTTTGTATTTTATTCAACATTCAAAAGGACATGCATATATATTGCTAGATAAATTAAATAAAAATGAGTGTTAGAAACTTCTTGTTATCTATCAAACATTTATATATATTCTTTTTCTATTAGTATATCCACAAAAATCTCTTGAAAGAGCATAATACTACTCAATTTAGTCCATTCTATACAGGACTCAATGTAACTTACCCAACCTTCAGTGCTTGTAAAATAACTTAGTTCTAGCAAGAGATGAAAGATATTCAAAAATGTCGAAGTTCCTTTTCAATATGAAATATATTTCAGTCTTTTTTAATACATAACTCTCAAATGTTATCACACGTTCCACCCTGAATGGTCTCTTGGTCACACAATGGGTTCTTTGTAATGGCCAGGTGCACTGTGCTGTCAGAGTTTCCGAATGATAAACCAAGCCTTGTATATTGTATATATTTCATAAAATATTTTCGTCAAAATAGAAGAGTGGTTAATAAACTATACTGAAAAGTAATATTATCAACCACTGCCTGGCGGCTGGCCTGGTGGCTTAGTTGTTAAAAGTCCGCCTCTCATGCATGAGGACGCGGGTTCGAAACCTGGCAAGTACCAATGTGATTTTTTCGAGGGATATGTGTTTTCTAACAGTTGTGTGTGTTCTACTGATAGACGGTGAAGGAAAAAAGCGTAAGTTAACCTGGACTTATAATTTCCAATTATAAGTTTGAAATCGCCCACCCTCTCATGAGTGGTAATTAACTCTCAAATCTTCTCCATGTGAGAAGAGGCTTTTGATCAGCAGTGGGCTCCGATAGGCTGATGATGATAATATTTTCAAATTATTACCTCAGTTATATTCTCGATTTTCTACGTATTTCAGACACATTCATCTGAATAATGTAAAAGATAATGTAACTCAAGTAAATAAATAAATGTTTTTATTTGATACGTCGAGTTTCGTCTTGAAAAACTCTACGTTAAAGATTTACACCTTTGTAAGATATTCTGTTCAGTGAGCAGCAAATTGAAATCGTTTTCTATTCAGAGGTATTTCAATGGATATAATATCTTGATAGCATTTATAATGGTATTTATAAGAGGATATAATTATTAAATATCACAAAAAATTTACTCATTATAACTATCAAGTTATATTTAAACTAAAGTTATATAGTAATGAAACTGAAATCATATCTCTATTCAATACAAAAATGATATTTATTAAATTATAAATATAAATGGTTATACATAATTTAACGCTTTGTAGTTTAAATAACATAATATTTTCGTATTTAATTTGTGTTTAATTGAACTATATCAAATATAATCTTCAAAGTAAACGAAATCTAGAATAAAAGTTATTAATTTAATATAATAGTTATATTTGATTGTTATGATCACATAAACTTTGTATTCCTCGACATCGATCTATTTCAGTGGTTTTTATATCACGTAGCGTTAAACTTTTATAATGTCCAAATGGCTGAATCGATTCTCTATTCTGTAAATAAAGTATCAAGATTATATGATTATTAAATATAATTCCTGCATACATTTTAATAAATCCTTATTCCACACAGTTATAGAGAGTGAATAAAATAAACTGTTTGTTAAATAATTCTCTAAAAAAACACAAGAGAAATGTCTGGATGGAATGATAATATACGTTTAAAATATAATTTACTTTTTACTACATCAAAACATTACCCAAAACCCTATCGTAATATAAATTACGGATATAAATTTTTCACTCTAACAGTTCCTAAGACGTGGTGAAAGGCAATTTTCTCATCGCTTGCCATTTCAGTATCAAGCGATTTATTATCTTTGTATCACCTGTAAAGTATTTAAACTTTACAAAGTATTTAACCTGTACAAAGCCGTCTCAATTAATCTCACAGTTTTAAGCGCTATGAAAAAAGTATCTCAAGATCGATGTTGCAAACGGTTTTCCTTCTATCAGGATAGACGGCAAGCGAAAAATATTTTGGTAAGAAGTTATGTATAGGAGTCGTTTGACTAAAAATGACTATTTTGTTTTGAACTGTTTGGAAAACTGTTATTTACATTGTTTAGTAACTTTCTTTCTTTTATTTCTTTTTAATTAATACAAGCCACCACTTTTCTACTGAAACTAATTAATGATAACACTTCACTTAAAGTGAAAAAACACACATTTTTTTCATTCATCAAATGCAAGCTAATTATTTCTACAAATTTTATGTGAGTTTACATAATTTATTTTGTATGTTTATTATTTACAATAGAATTAACTTTTTTTTTTCACAATTGTGTCAGTTTTTATAGATAAGTTATGATCCAAACATATAAGGAAATGTTATGAAAATTATAACAAAAAGATCTGAAATTTATATGAAAATAATAACTGCTTTTATAATTTCCTTTTACGTGATTAGTAAGTAATTCTTGTATTATTTTTGTGGAAGTATTAGTACCTATTGATAAAAAAATTAAAAATATGATTAAAATAAATGACGAAATTGGAAAAAAAACCGATTGGTTTATAGTTCAGTTTATGTTGAACCAACAAACAGTTGCGGAGATCTTTAGCTGGTAAGTTAATTTGTAGTTTTTGCTATATGAAAATAAAAACGTGAATTCTCTTAGGCACATTTATCTCGATTCTTTGACAACCTTGCAATAGCTTTTAAACAGATAAAATAACTCGAAAAATAAAATCTTTTTAACGCTAACCACTATTTGAGAGATAAAGTTTTGACAAAACCAGACAGCAACAAACAGAAAAAAAATTCATATTTCATTTAAATCTCAAGTGCACTTTCGTATATATTTTTATTTCTTGTCATTAACCGTAAGGATGTAGAAATTTGGAGTTATCTTTCGAAGAGCAGATACGAAAATTACATTAAATAAATTGGTTCAACGCGTGACTCCTATTTAAACTTTATAGTAACAAAATCCGAACTGGTACATGTGAAGATATTATTGGATCATTAATTACGGTTAGTAACTCATTGCATGTGTGGTTCCTTGACATTTTGTAATAAGAATGTACTGGTAGGACTTTAAATATTTGTGGCTACGAGTAGCTGAGAGTAACTAACATAATTGTATTTACAAAATGGTGCTTGTTTACGTGAACAGGATGTTTTACCAAATGTATGAGGGTCCAATATAGAGGGATACCCTACACAATACTTATAACAAAAACACTTACACCGAGAGGAAAGAAACATCAATGTCAAACTTGTAAATGTAAATTTTTGCGTAGAGGAAAGTAATAGTCCAAGAGCCAGGGCCAGCCAGGCATTCGTTAATTTACAAAAGCTGAAAGTTTTTCTATAGATGTACCCAATACAGGTAGTCACGATCCCCACCTATGAAATTTGGGTCGAGGTGGCTTTGGCAGGTAACACGTTCTAAAGGTGTATAAAATTTTCCTTCACTTTCCTCTTAGTACAAAATTCAGTTATGATATATTTTCATCGTAATAATATTAGAAATCACGCTGTAAATTGCCGGGCACTTAGTAAGGTGGGAAACCCAGCCAGGCACCCCTAAATAATAAGTAATTTTATTTGTACTTTCGTTATAGTACATATATAAGCTGATTTTTATGTATGTTACTGAGGAAAGTATTAAATTATATTTACTCAGTAGCCAGGCAGTTTCGATGGTGCTTTTACCTGGCCAGGCACACTGAAAGTCTTCCGTAAGTGCGAGAGAAAGGAACATATATCTGAGCGAGTGTGAGTGAGTTAGTGCTCTCGGTCTATTGCGAGCTTCTACTGCGCATCAGCTGTCATTAAGCAATGTATTTTGTGTGAACTATTTTATAATTTAACAAATTAACCGTTACATAAAATTATTGCAGAAAGAAGTATTAATTTTAGACAAATTACGCAGAAAACTTTTCTTTTCAATAAGTTATTACATCAAAAATCTAACAGTTTAATTAAAACTGTTTTGAAAAATTCTACATTTCAATGTTTATTCAAATTAGAACCACAATATAAAAAAAAATAATTATACAGGGTGACTGGTGAATTACAATCGATATTTGAGGACGTGATATTTGACGATCATATATGACGAAATAAAAATTAATATAACATAAATATTAATAAACTTCTAAGTAAAGTTAACCAAAAGTTATGTAATTAATTACGCATCGTGTGCACACCCTACAGATTAGGTATACACTCACACTCACACATACGCGTGTCGTGACGTAGTGTTGTATCAGCACGCCGCCGCACGCGTCCACACTTGAACACTTGGAACGTGTCAACACTTTACTTATTTATACGGAAATTTTGTCAAAAATTAAGTGCCTATTTTTTTTACATAATTCGAATGAGAATCATGTACCGAGTATTCTCCTTAAATATTGATAGTAATTCACCAGTCACCCTGTATATTATGGGAGGGCATAAGTAATTTGTCAATAAGAAATTTAACGAAAAAGATATTTTTATTATGCTTATTATTACTTTTACTTTTTGTCTAATATCTAGTATATAATATTGGGTACATCTATAGAAAAACTTTCAGCTTTTGTAAATCAACGAATGCCTGGCTGGCCCTGGCTCTAGCTCTATAACAATAGTCATTAAAACTGATTACTAAGTTGATTACTTCTCTAAATAATAAACTTATTAACTTATATTACAAATAATAAAATATTTTTATTACAACAATTGCATGTGATATTTTTTTCTAGTGAGCTTTCATTAAGACGTTTACACTATGTGAACAGTCACTAGGCATGTACAGTATTTAAACTGCTTACAGGGGTAAGTAATAGTTATAAGACAATTGATGGCAAACAAAAATATTTATATCATATATATATATATATATATATTTGGATAGAATATTCTTTTTGAATGAAAAATTTCACACAAAGATATATAGAAAACATATTTTAATATAATATGTACAATGCTGGATGTATATTATATGTACATACATGTTTGTATGGTAACTATTATTTAAATGGTTGTATTTTTAATAATTACTTGTATTTCTAGTTTAATGTTTGATTAGGGCTAAGGTTTTGATGTTTTAAATTTTCAAAAACAGAATTTTTTAATAAATTAGTTTTAATTTAACATATTCGCTTCTAGTTGTCCACACATTACTTAAAGTCAAATAATTAGGGATCAAATAGAAAATGGCTTTAATAGAAAATATTCTCACAATATGTTGCAACAACATACCTATAATAATATGTAACACTGACAATGTTTTCGTGCTAAATGTTACTTACATGTTTATGTTTAATGTAAAAGGAAAAAAAATCATTAATTAGTTAAATGTCTTATAAACTAATAAATCCTCCCTATTTAAGATTACAATCCGAATGTTCATACTACTCCATAAGTATTGAAACTCCTTTAGTTTTACTTACATGTTAATGTTTATCACATCGGCATTTTACTCAGTATAAAGGATGCCACGTATTAGTTCCAATATGATCATAAAAAAGACGTCAAAATATTGTACTATGTTGTTCTTTAAGATGTAACAATGTTATTTTTATTCACTAAAAATACAAAAGTCAAAGGAAGACTGTATACAAATATTGTTAGCTGTTGTTGTGTATAAGGAAGTGTGATGGTTTGTTCCTTAAATAATAATTATTCTTATCTATATTCCCATTAACAAACTGTTTTGTTTGAGTCTTGTTTGTTTGAGAAATTATTTGAGTCTTCGTTGGCTTAAACTATTTTTAATAGATACTATGACTTTTTATCATTTTCTAACAAAAAGCAAAAATGCAGAAGCCTTCTATAGTTCCATCACTGATATTGATAAATGGAAACATATTTTCTATAGTTTCTTAATTATTTGTTTGTTACAGTGGTTAGTTAAAGAAGCGTTAATCCAGTGATTGCTATAAAGTAAGTATCTATAGTACATTGGTTTCAAGACAAAGACACATATTACTTAAATCATCTCTAGCTTATTGCCGGTTTTAAGTGCTCTTCTACAACATACATTCAAAACCAAATTGAATAATAATAAAATATACATAAAGCAGCTAAGAAAACTCATTTTGTGTCCATAAAAACATAAAATGTTCTGAACAGAATGGAACTGTCCTTAACATAACTTTAAGTTGACCAAACGAATGTATGATTCAAACATTACATAAAAAAGGTTAATTCACTTTTTTTAAGCATACTTCATAATGTTGGAATATATGTATGCCATGAGTTATAAATAATCAAATATTATTTGCATTTAGCGAACTAAACTTACTATTAAATTCATTTATTACAAACGGTTACCAGTAAATATGTTTGAAACATGTTAATAACTGATAATTTTATTTTTACTATAAGACTTTTTTAAATTAAAAGTTTTTTTTTTACTCAGAAAATGATAAAATAACATCTATTTATCGTTAATATTTATTTGTTAATTATTATATTTAGATTAATGTTTGTACTTAGTATGTAATCTCTTTTAAATAAAGCCACTTATAACAAATAGTATTTAATACATACTACATATTATAACACCGGTAACACATCATGTCTCAGTGTCCATCAGAGCTGACAGCATCACGCGCCGTCGCTACATTCACATTCACTAGTTCGCTGACACAATATACAAATTGTCGCGGGAATAAGATGAAACTAAATATTACATTCCTAGGACTTATATAAAGAATAAATTTTTGAATCCTACCTTGGTGTGTACACTAAACTTACTTACTTGGCGTGTACATATTATATGCTAGCTTATACCCTTGACCAATTTTCAGGTACTAGGTGCCTTATGTAAGTAAAAGTTCTCCTCACTTTATTCTAAGGTCTGATTACACGTATGTTCTAGGGAACATTGTAAACAATTTCTAATGAATACTGTCATACATAAGATGTTATTAGATTATCTAATAATTGTTATGGTATTACATACATCTCACAACTTTTACCGGTAGAAGAACTGTGTAGCGAGACTCGGTTTTTATACACAACTTTTGTTTTTGATGGCATTTCTTTTACCGTAAGTAGACATAAAGTCACTAAAATTAGCTATACTCCTGTTGTTATTTGTTGTTACAATATTTTTTATTACAATTTCAATGTGAATATTGTTTAAAATTACTTTAGAGATAGTAAAAAGATCCTAAGTTGTTTTATTTTTATTATTGAAGTTAAACTAACTTACAAGATTTTACACAATTTATAAATTAAAAGATTTAACAACAGAATTTTTGTTCCTATTTAAATAAAGAAAAACACGAAATAAAATAATTTGTTACTATAAAAATTTATGTAAAAGTAATATTTCATTCAATAAGAAACACGTCACAAGAACTCAAAGAGAATATCTGTCCTTAGACGTCATTCGTCTTTTATATTATAATAATTGAAACTTTTCTCTTGTCAGCGTCAGTGTGCAGGGAACGTGACCAAGAAGTAAGTAGGAATTCGGAGGATATGGACTACAGCTTAATACATAGATATAATTATAATTTATATACTAGCACATATAAAATATTATTTTACTTATTAATTGATATTATAAACACTTATTAACTTGAAAAATATGACAATTGACAGCAATAATGAGCAAAGCAACCATAAATACCTATTTCAAAATATTTCATGATTACCAAAGCATCCGACGTTTACGTGTGTAGCAAATATTATTGTACAAGTATGACCCACGCTACAATGTTATTGTTTCTGTCCTTTTGTACTTTGAATGCCAAAAAAGACGCAATGTACGTAAAGGTATATTTTTAACAGTGATTTTCAATGTCAGTCTTTACAAATAGGACATGAAACCTATCAAACTATTTTTATTGGTTCATTTTATTGTTTTTACGTGTCAGATAATATCTATTCTGATAATCGGTTACTGTTTCATTATGTGTATCAAGTTGTCTGCATTACATACTTAGCAAAAAAAATATGTTTACAAAAATATGAGTAACATAGTTCTCGAATTGTTAGGAAAAATGTTCAATAATTTATATTTAGCTAAG
This sequence comes from Danaus chrysippus, assembly GCA_916720795.1. Taxonomy (NCBI): domain Eukaryota; kingdom Metazoa; phylum Arthropoda; class Insecta; order Lepidoptera; family Nymphalidae; genus Danaus; species Danaus chrysippus. Next base: position 312,554 of record CAKASE010000080.1, on the reverse strand, counting down.
CTAAAATTACAATCAGTCGCAATTTCTGTTTCAAACCAGAACGACTCATAAACATGTTGTAACTGATATCCATATAAAAAACATAAATGTTGTTTTGTTTTACACAGATATTTGTTCGTTACTTTTTTAAAACAGAATGTTGTTGAAAACTTTTTTATTATTCATATTTCAATAAAAGTTTTGCTCCAGTAAACAAAAAAATAGCACGCGTTTTAATATAACTAATTCTAAAATGTGATTCTAAACGAAATTTTTATAATTTGATTTAAAAAAATTTTTTTCGTGATATTGTTCTATCCTATGATCCTAGTCAGATACGATTTTGGTTGACCATCACTAAGTAAACTTCATTGTACAATTACATACATAACAATTTCAATACATATATGACAATCTATACCATACATAAAACAAATATTACATATCACACTGAAAGGACTAACTTAGAATAAAATTTAAACACATACACGGTAAAAATAAACAAAACGATTAAAAGAAAAACGTAGAGCTAATTCATATATTTTGACTAAAAGTGATCACTCACTATGATTCTAAAGTTATAAGACACTCACTTATTAATTTCTTAGGATATTGAGACTCATAATATAAAATGGTAACATTATCTCTATTCTTAATATAATAATACATATTTAAAAATGATGGACTTTGTTAACAAAAGTTAAATGTTTGAATAAATTGTTTAACACTAGAAAGACCAGAGTGGTCAAATGACCCCAATGAAGTTATTGATCAATCATATTATCAAAACCATAGCATTGAAGTCATTGTTGTTTTATGACTTTTAATATTTCGTCATTGTTTATATTATTCTGATATGTGTATACCGATAGCAAGATAAATACTAATTAAAAATTATCACCTACCTAGAAAGACCACAGTGGTCATTTGACACCACTGCGTGCATGCTTTGTAAATATTTACATTTTGTTGAATATACTCGTGTTGTGGGCAGTTGAAATAAAATATTTCGTTTCTTTCTTGTTTTGTGCTTGTCAAAGCTAAGACGTATCACGGCTCGCCATAATAATATAATGCCTCATTATCGTTCCCTTCGCCCTTCTCAAATATTGGAAGTGTTGCAAAATTTACCGGACGACCAATCAGATTGTGAACCGACTGAAGAAGAGAGGCACATTTTGCATTTAAACTCAGAAAGTGAAGAAAGTGATTACAATATTACACAAAATAGTGATTCTTCTAGTGATGATAGTCACACTCATAGCGATTCTGATGGTAGGTGTATATTATTTTATATATTGATGTAAATAAAATAAGAATTTTGATATTGAGAGAAAAGAAAACATTTTATTATATTAGCGTTTACTCCACTGTTTCAGATTCAGTACCCCTCTCGACATTACGTAGCGCAAACCTGAGAAGAGGAAGAGGTCGAGGTCGGGGTCGAGGGCATCGTGGCTGAGGTTCCAGAGCACAAACTGAAATTATTCACCACAACACTGATGTCGAGGTATCTTCTAACGGTGTAAGTTGGACTCCTGGAAACTTATCAGGTTTGAATCAACCTGGTCGTCGTCCACGACATAATATTCTAACAGAGGAAGCTGGACCAACTTCTTTTGCAAAGAGGTGTTACAAAGGAAGTATTTTATCTGCATGGAAACTTATCATTGATGACTCCATGCTAGTGGAAAGAGAAAACGGTGTTACGTGCAAAAATGCAGGAACAAAACCAATAAATCTTGTATTAGTTGTAAAAAGCTTTTGTGTGGCTCTTGTAATGTAAATAAGGAGCTAAAATGTCAAAAATGTGCCTAATATATTCATTTTTTTATCACATAATAGATGTTTTAATTAGTATTAAGTTCTTTTATTTACTATTATATGTTAATCAATAAAACTTAAAACCATTTTACACGAATAAAACATTACAACCCATGAATGAGTCATTTGACCCCACTTGGTCTTTATAGGTAGTTCAAAATTTCGGTCTTTCTAGTGTTAAAAAATAATGTATTTTTGTGTTATATTAAATTCTTATCTATATAATTCTTATTTATAATTCTTATGTTATAGATAACTTTGATTATTATTATTGTAACAAGTACGGTCATAAATTACATTTTATAAATTGGTCAAGATCTTTTTATACATGAAATTTAGGAAGAATTGTAACCTTATACATGAACAAAGCGTGAAGAAATTAAAATAATTTGTTGAAATAGAAAAAACACAAAAATTGCTTTTATATTCATGTCTTAAAATATCGGATAAACAATATAACAAAAATATATTTTAAAGACTTGCGAGTCTTTGTACTCCACACCTTCTAAATATTATTGGTTAACAGTGTCCCGTGTAACAAAATAGTGTAGTAATTATTTGATCATTACGTCATCCTTTCAGCTACTAAGATCATTCAAACATTTTTCCAGTAGTGGGTTTCCTCCTAAACGGGCGACCTGTAAGAAACCTAGGTTGTATACTTCAATTTAAAACAATCACACTTCAATGAATACTATGTTAAAATAGTTGATTCACCTCAGCCCGAGCTTCTCGATCAAGTTCACTGAGTCTGTTTCTCCAACAAAGACACACAGTATTTCTTCAGGTTAATATAACGGGTACGCTGTCGTAAGATACCTGACAGTAATAAAAATATGATCACGAAAAACTTTACTATTACTGAATTACCATCTAGTTATGTTTATACTTATTTCCTAAACACCAAAAATGATGACAAAAATTAACATCAATAAAGTATTAGAAACAGAGCATCAAGGAAGAAACTTCGTAGGCGGACCTGATCTCATGAAACGAGTAAAAAAATCACACGAAGTTCTCAAAACTCTTAATTTTAAATTGATATGTAACTCATCAAGTTTATGAAATGACATGATGCAATTATGAAGAATAATGATTGCATATTTATCGAAGGGTTACATAAAACTGCTATGTTTGACCCACACAAATACGTTCTCGTATGTATACAATAAGTAACTGAGTTTTAGTGTACTCACGTAAAACTTCGCTTCCCACTGATGTTTTGGATGCATGTATGATGGGTAACGTGATCTTTCCTTCTGATAAATCTTCACAGAAACTGCCATTGCTGTTTAACTGGAATAGTAATACACATAATGAATCCCTGCTAATATAATAAATGCGAAAGTAACTCTCTCTGTCTGTCGGTCTGTTACGCTTTCACGCCTTAACCACTGAACTGATTTTCATGAAATTTGTTACAGATACAGAGTTGTCCTTGAGAAAGAACATAGGATACTTTTTATCCTAGACTTTTGAAAGGTTCTCTTATAAACGTGATTTAACCGAACTCCACGCGAGCGAAGCTGCAGGGGAAATGCTAGTATGATATAATTTTTTTTCGAAAATGATATATATAAATCAATTATATTAGGAACCCAAAAACACGAAGATTACAAAAGTCATCTCGAAGCTGAATAAAAAATATAATGATCATCGTTAATTGGAAAAACATTCACATTTCAATTAAATTTCTCTAAAACTGTTATGATAAATTTAAATTTGTTGGAATTATAAAGTCTGTTTAATGTAAAATATTATCAGTGAGATATTTGTTCATTTGATAGTAACGATATTTATTTATATAGGACAGATTTGTTAAAACGTAGACGTTAGAAAAATGTATAAGTTATATATTACTCATGTGTGTCATCTTTTTGTATTGATCCTCAGTGGGGCAAATGAAGTTTTGCTCCCAATAAATCTCAGTGCCTTGTTCCTGCCACATGTCGTATAATTGATCCGCGAATCCCTTGACTTTCTGTAAAAATATATATTATTCACATAATTATTATACGTAGTCTACATTATTGTATCATAAAAATTTCCTACAGTTTTCAACAACTCTTTATGAAAGGATTTCGTTCTACAATTTATATTTTAAGTTACTTCTGTTAATTATTAATTACATTAATAAATAGTTATAACCAGACCGATGCATCTGGTACTAACTCGAGGTCTATTTTCATTGACTCCGCCATTACTTGAACAGCACAGTTTACGGTCAAGGGAACACCGTAGACCAAATGTGCTGTTGGTTTTCCTCGACGAACTAAAGAGTTGTCCTGGATATCATAGATCCTTTAAATGAATAAAAATGGTATTATAACTTATATCCAATTAACAATCGCTAATTATTAAACTGAAAAGAAATAGGTATAAGATCTTTCTCCGCGATTTCCATTTCATAGATTAGTCTAAAGACAATTTATTATATTATAGAAGATAACAAATGTAATGCAATAAAATTAGAAAGGGACACAACCATTATATGACTACAAAAGCGTATCCTTGCAAGTTGCAAAAAAATCTTTAGAATTCATTATTTTAAGTAATTATTATTATTATCTTCTTTTCTTATTAAGAATGTATACTAACTAAGAAATATTATAACTATACCTCATTTTAGCAACGAATCATTATTTTATTGTATTATATGTTTAGCGAATTAAGCAAGATTTAACAATTTAAACTACTTACAAGCTATTAATACAGAAGGAGATTAATTTTCGTAAGCGAGAGTGCGCGTGCGAGTGTCGCCGTAGCGATAAAGGACAAACGTCACACAACTACAGTCTAAGCGGACTGACCGTCAGTCACTGACGAGTGACGAGTGACGTGCCCGGCGTAGCAGTGTTACCAGAATATTTTTTTTTCGAATCAAGATTTTTTCTTTTTATTGATTGCATTTTGTTTTAAAAAGTATTATTAAATAATTAAGTATTATAAAATATTATCTTAATAAGTACTATAGAATAAAAATTTAAATATTTTTTTAAATATGTATTTCTAAAAATATTTTGAGCATCTGCCTGACGTTGGTTGCTAAGCAACGCTTTGTTATTAAACATTCCACATCGAATTTAGCTGTAGTATAATTATATACATATTGTATATATTGCGAGACAGTTTACGTTTTAAAATCCATGCTATACCATATACATAAAACTTATTGAAATTGAGTGTTGAATGTTGATAATCTTTTTTTTTCTGCATAAAAATGATTTGTTAATTAAATATTTCAAAAAAATATATACAGCCAATTCGGCTACCTTTAGCCAGCGAATAAAATAATATCGCAGCTCGGTAAGGGAGATAGCCCCGTCTAGCAAAATTGAGGCTCAGTGGCCGCTCAGCTGGCTAGCGGCGACATTGCACATCCTCGATATATACAATTTAATAAGAAGTTTGTCCGTCGTAAGAAAGAAAAATATTAAATAAGTTTTAAACAATAATTAAACAAATATAATTAAAGGAGATGGAAACTGGTTTGCCCAAAATGTTATGAGTTCAAATTTGGTTTAATTTTTTTTATTTTTTTGTATGAAATACCAAAAATCTGCATAAATTCTCAATCTACAAGCGGAGAAATATGCAAATAACTGTTTTTATGAAGCAATCGATTAACGATTAATTAAATAAAAATGATTATTCGATTATTTACTTAAAATAAAAACTTCACTCCTAGTTTTCAACTTATAGTAACTTCATTTAAACTACACCATATATGTCTACAGTTCAATAAAAATAATTTTCAATAAGGTGGTGTATTAATATAAAAATAGTATTAAATATTATTTTAAAACATCCTTTTCGATTATAGATTCCATATCGATCGAAATCATTCAGTATATAGTCTATGGCAACATAACATTGACACTTAACAATTACCATGCCAGATGCATTGTTATGAGTCTCACTTGTTTCGTGTTTTTTGATAAGTTTCGAGTGTTTTCCCGATCGTTTTACGTTTTCAACGACCAATGCTTTGTTTTTTACGGACTCCGAACTCGCCTAACGTTTTACGACCCTTGCTTTCACATTGGACACCGACGATCGCCTGCACGTTTGACTTGGAATTGTTAATTTGTATTATTTCGCCGGCTTATGGATTGGATATTACTGAAACGATTGATCGCTGTGTGAATTGTTTGATAGCAACTAGTAACATTGTACCCCCTGCATAGTTCCTTGACGATATTTTAATTATTACTGAAGAGGAATAAAATACATATTCCATTAAAATTATTTGTTTTATTTTATGACTTTTATCACATAGTTCACTACCCCTGTTCCTCGTAATATTCCATACTTGTTACCGATATCTGTATGTCTTTGAGTCTTTCTTGCCTTTTTATAACTTATCAGATATTCTTTTCTAAATAAAATTATTATTTTTCACATACTTTTAAGTATGTATATTCATCTAACTCTTAAAGATAATGCGATATAACCTCACTTTTACTGAACCTTCAATAACTCAGATATCTGATTGCCAATTTCTATAGAATTTTCAATGAAGAAACTCTTAATTTTGAACCTTTTAATTAATACTATTTTCATGTTTTTACATTGTGGGCCCAGAATTGTATGCAATACTTTCGATCTCCTTTAAATTTGCAATACATACAAAAGTTTAAAATGTTTTATTCAAAACCTCAGTAGCTCCGCTACAGTTACAAAATTTTTGGATTAAAATTTATTATATAGCCATATCGTTTAGTCTAAGAACAAAAAATTAAACAAATAAATAATGTTGAATGTCTAAACGGTATATAAACAAATTTTCATTACATTATTGCACAATTGGATATCGTTTACTATAAGTATGGCATGAAGAGACAAAACAACACTCCAGGGGAAAAATCTTCAAAAAAGAAGTTGGTAATATGCTTCTTCTAGCATATTACCAACTTCTTATTTAAATTTCTTTATTACAAAACACATAGCTCTATGGACCTTGCAATCAATTCAACTTTTGATTAACTTAACAACGGAGTAGGTTATAAATTTTGCTGTACCTACTTTCTTCAGAGTAGTAGATGTTTTCTATAAATATTGTATATATCTATGTGTAAGAAATTGTAAGTTAAGTTTAAAAAGATGTCTGATTCCTTCAGTGAAATTACGTCACATCACAATGAACTTTATATTTAGACATAATAAAAGATGTCAAATATCAAAACAATGTTATTAAATAAGTAATTTTTAATCTCTTCATATGAAATGATTATTTAGTTACTTGACAGAAATCAGTTGATTATCAGAATATCAAACATTTTTTACCAAAAGTTATTAATTGTGCAGATTACAATCGCTTTTCAGACCAAAATAATATTTTATCCTTGCTAAAATTTTATCTCAATGCGTTCCAGATGACTCTCCCAGATCAGAGTAATTTAGTAAGATGGGGTAAAGGTACCGAAAAAACTTGCTATATCTGCGGAAAAGCAGTTGGAACTGCCAAGCATTTGCTGGTGGGATGTAAGGTTCTCCTGGACAGCGGTCAATACTCGCGTCGTCAAGATAGGGTTTTAGAGATCATACGTGAAGCGGTTAGTCTTTCGGTAGCCAGAGCGCAAAGGGAAATAACCACAAACGAGCGATCAATAGGTTTTGTGAGAGAGGGCACCAGGGCTATAAAATCAAGCGTCAAGCCTTACTCTATCCTTAAAGCGGCTTCGGATTGGACTATCATGATGGATACGTATGAGAAACAATACAAAATCCCCGAGGATATTTGTGCGTCGGCCTCCAGACCAGACATATTTCTATATTCGCGTATTTTAAAGCGCGTTGTGATGATAGAGCTTACGGTGCCTTGGGAAACCAACATCCCCAAAGACCATGCCATCAAGGTCAATAAGTATTACGAGCTCACTAACGAACTAACTCGAAATAGGTTCGTCGTTGATTTGTACGCGGTAGAGGTGGGAGCGAGAGGTATAACAGCTAAATCTCTCTATAACCTACTAAAAGACTTGGGCCTGTCCAGAACTAACATTAATTCATTCTTAGAACGTACGTCGAAGGCAGCCCTAGTAGGTTCTTTTCAAATTTGGTTAGGTAGGGAGAGGAACTTGGACAGTGGAGGTGAGCGTATAACGCGCGTTAGTTAAGGGGCCCCTTAAACCTACACCTGGGTCGCAAGTCCCAGGCACTGTTGAAGCTCCTCTCCCTGCAACGCGATGGACCCGGCACCCGCACGGTGAATCCATTGAATGCTAAGAGGTTTCGTCTCATATAAAACGACTGCCCGGAGAGTCGGGCTGACTCTGGAAAGACAGATGACTGCCGGAAAGACGGATGACTGCCGGAAAGACGGATGACTGCTGGAAAGACAGCCGAGGGCAACGGCCTAGCAAGCCCAGCCCGGGATTTATTAAGCTAAAAGTCCTAAAAAGAAAAATACCCCTGGGACAGTCCGAGAGGGGGGGCGGAAGATCTGTCCACCGGTCGATTTAAACGGCGAAAACGGCGCGAATACGGACTTGAAATGCCCTACGTGCGGGAAAAATTACAAGAGACGAGCCTGGTACATTAAACACCTAAAAACACATAATGGTGTTGAAGCACGACAATCGTTGGTAAGTTCTTCAATTATCACTTCGGATAGAGTTGACCCTCACGTATCCCATGGTGAACCATTAACTGGAAACCACCAGGAGTCCATTAACATCCGGACACGTCTTAGCATTCCTAACATGAAACAATCGACTTGGAAAGTTCACGACGACAATTTAGCGGTCCTGTTAGAGCATCCGGGCTCGAAGCAGGAATTGAACTCGCAGGTAGAAACTTTCCAAAATACCGTTTATGACTACTTCAACGAGCAATATCCACCACGTAATCATTACGCTCGCAAAAATAAAGAAAATTCGTTCAAGATAAAAATGAGGAAGAAAAAACGGGAATTAATAAAAAATCTACGTATAGCCAAAGCTCTAGGCGACAACCACCTTAGTCATCAGCTAGCTAGGGCGTTAAGATCAATCCTTAAATTAATTCAAGGAATATCGGCACAAACTGCAGAATATCGCGGTAATTTTGACCGGGCCAAACAGGAAGTAGATTTTGATAAAAACCCTTTTGAGTATTCGAAAACCATTTTTAAGAAAGAACGCGGACAGCTTCTCTTGACCAACGATCAAATTTACGACCATTTCAAGAGTACATACGAAGTGCCTAAAAGTGTAAGGCTCTATACGGATCCAAACGAACAAAAACCGGAAATTCCTCATATCGATTTTCACGGCATACCACCAACGTTAGACGAAATAAGTAGTCACATAAAGAGGAAATCATCTAAATCTGCACCGGGCCCCGATGGTATCCCATATATAGTCTTTAAAAAATGTCCATCGGTTCGTAAACACCTCCTAAATATATACGGCAAAATCTGGTCAAGGAAGCAAATCCCGGAGTGTTTCGGGAAAGCAATTTTTGTCCTCATTCCCAAAAAAGATCGAGTTACCGATCCGAAGGATACTAGACCGATAGCCTTAACAAATACAATATCTAAAATCTTTTTCTCGGTCCTACAAACGAGAATGACGCGATTCATGCTCAGCAACAAGTATTTTAGGCCAAATCACCAGAAAGGGTTTCTACCCGGGATTTCTGGATGCCTAGAACACAACACCTTGCTGTCGGAGAGTTTGAAAGATGCTAGAAAAAGCGAGCGGCAAATTACAGTTTGTTGGATAGACTTAGAGAACGCGTTCGGGTCGATACAACACGAGTTGATGCTATTCGCGCTTAGATGGTATAACTTTCCACCCTTAGTTAGCGATATGATTGCGTCGTATTACTCAAAATTAAAGTTTTCTATTATAACTAAAGAAGGCCCTTCAAAAAGTTTGAGTTACAATGTAGGACTATTTCAAGGGTGCTGTTTATCTCCAATAATATTTAATATTATAATCAATATCCTAGTAGATAAACTTATCAGCAATGAGAAAAAATGGGGGTATCGGTTTAAGTTCAATAACAAATACACGGAATCCATTTTAGCCTTCGCTGACGATCTCGCAATACTGACACGTCTCCCCAAACACTGTCAAGTACTATTGGATGAAGTGGATAAATTCTGTGAGTGGACGGATGGATTGAGGACAAAACCAAGTAAATGTCACTGTCTGTGTCTTGGTAGGCGGAATACAAGATACACCTCATACGATCCGGGACTATCGATAGGCGGTCAATGCGTTTCTACGGTTACGGAAAATGCACCATTCAAGTTTCTCGGTCGTAAGATTGATAATATAGGTCGTACTCCATCTTTAGAAGGAATAGTAGATAGCTTTTTAAATGATCTCAACAAGGTAGATAGCCAACAGATCAGTAACGTAAAAAAAGCATGGATCTACGATAATTACTTAACTTCACGTTTGAATTGGCCTTTCCTCGTCTATGATTTTAGTAAAACCCTTTTATCTAAATTAGATGCAGGCGTCATAAAGATGTTGAAGTTGTGGCTCGGGCTCGCGCTAACGGCTGATTCATCGGCTTTATTCAGGGATCGTAATAGTTTTGGGATGAATCTAAAAAGACCATCGGAGCTCTACAAACACCTAAGAGTTTCCAAGAGACATATCCTGGGAAAATCCCATGATGACGTCGTTACATCACTCCCAAAAGACAATGATGCCCCAGAGCTAGAGTCACGACTTCAATTCCATAAACAATTTATGATCGGAGCGCAAAATAACAGAGTAGGGTTAGGATCAAGTAGGAAAGTCCAAGATACGGATATATTAAAGTCTTTTATTCGGCAAGACGAGAACGATAAATACAAGATCCATGCAATGAGTTTAGAAATGCAGAACGAGTGGTTAGACATGGGAGATTTTTGCATTCCACTAGCACTAAAATGGCGCACCCTAATTCATGACTGGTCGCCAGCCTTGCTAAAATTTTATCTCAATGCGTTCCAGATGACTCTCCCAGATCAGAGTAATTTAGTAAGATGGGGTAAAGGTACCGAAAAAACTTGCTATATCTGCGGAAAAGCAGTTGGAACTGCCAAGCATTTGCTGGTGGGATGTAAGGTTCTCCTGGACAGCGGTCAATACTCGCGTCGTCACGATAGGGTTTTAGAGATCATACGTGAAGCGGTTAGTCTTTCGGTAGCCAGAGCGCAAAGGGAAATAACCACAAACGAGCGATCAATAGGTTTTGTGAGAGAGGGCACCAGGGCTATAAAATCAAGCGTCAAGCCTTACTCTATCCTTAAAGCGGCTTCGGATTGGACTATCATGATGGATACGTATGAGAAACAATACAAAATCCCCGAGGATATTTGTGCGTCGGCCTCCAGACCAGACATATTTCTATATTCGCGTATTTTAAAGCGCGTTGTGATGATAGAGCTTACGGTGCCTTGGGAAACCAACATCCCCAAAGACCATGCCATCAAGGTCAATAAGTATTACGAGCTCACTAACGAACTAACTCGAAATAGGTTCGTCGTTGATTTGTACGCGGTAGAGGTGGGAGCGAGAGGTATAACAGCTAAATCTCTCTATAACCTACTAAAAGACTTGGGCCTGTCCAGAACTAACATTAATTCATTCTTAGAACGTACGTCGAAGGCAGCCCTAGTAGGTTCTTTTCAAATTTGGTTAGGTAGGGAGAGGAACTTGGACAGTGGAGGTGAGCGTATAACGCGCGTTAGTTAAGGGGCCCCTTAAACCTACACCTGGGTCGCAAGTCCCAGGCACTGTTGAAGCTCCTCTCCCTGCAACGCGATGGACCCGGCACCCGCACGGTGAATCCATTGAATGCTAAGAGGTTTCGTCTCTAAGAAAATAATACCATGTTCAATAACTGGGGTCTAAATGTTCTTTAATTTAACCCTTAATCAAATGGATTTTTTTTAAAAATAAAATTATGAATTAAACATGGTTCCTAGGTAAAAGGGCTTTGTAGATTTCGAAAAAAACATCATTTTTTTTATAAAAAGAGGGGAAAGGGGGGTTTTACGGTGGGAAATTATTTCCCATTATCCAGTATGGAAAAGCAAAATATAAGTAAGTGGGAAATTATTTCCCATCATCCGGAATGGTTACATTTTTTTGGGACATTTTTACTACAAATTCTATACATATTACTTACTCCTACTTTACTTGTTTATTTTTTTTATATAAAAATTCAATATAACATGATTGAGTGATTGAATAAAAATAAAATGAAACTAGAATGTTACAAATAATATTTTATTAAGAACTTTTCAAATACTATATGAAAATAACATTACTGAGTAAGAACTGTGTGAAAGGTTTTGAAACAGTTTTTGGCACAAAGAGCTACTCCACAGGAGGAACATACTATTTTTGTCCTCTGTTCTTTGTTCTTTGTGCTGCAAAAGCGACATTTTTTCTTGGCGAGCACTTTACGTTCCTTTCTTGCGTCCATATTTGAATAGCTGAAAGTAAATTATAAAAAGTTGGCAATTATGTAGTTTTATCAGCATATTGCACAAATAGTTACAAAAGTCCTAAAACTTATAAGTGGCTTCGTTTGGAATAAAGCATAGAAATCACATAAACGCAGTCACAATTTTGCAAAAAGCCACTAATTTGACTTACTCGCTATCGTATTACAAGTTCCTATACCGTTATTATTACAGCTGACAAACAATTATATATATATATATAAAGACACTGATGTTTATCAAAGCAGGAACGAACATTGGGAAATTATTTCCCACCTAATTAAACCTAATAAAATCCAAGAAATATCAGTGCAAAAAGCACAGAAACCGTAAAAAGCATTCAGAAAATAAGTCTAGTTTACATCAATATATTGTTTATGTACTTATCAGATTTTTTTTCTACAAAAATTTTCGAAAGTCCTGCGAGAACCGGTTTTGTGCACCAAAAAATTCAAATTGTGACTTTGACATTGACATACGATGACATTACGCAATTATGCCCAAAATGTTGCCAAGTAAAATATTTAAAAAGTGTGTAAAATTATTTTGTTTCTGGATTGGTACTGATTAGAGTTACCAGTAAAGAAATAGTAAAGAAATATTACGGTACTGTCAAGTGGGAAATTATTTCCCAATATTCGAATAAGGGTTAAAAGAAATAAAGCAATGCAAAATTATTTTTTATAACTGTACCTATTTGATGTGAAATTAATTTCTTTAACATATTTATTTATGAATTCTTTCATAAAATTTTATTTTGTAAATAATATTTCTATGATAATTAATTTTCAATTACTTTGTATAAGTTTTGATTGAGGTTAAATATTTCTACTATTAACAAAATTCTTGGAAATGTAAAGCTTGAAATTGGTAAAAATATAAATGTTATTTTATAATGTTTTGTTTCCTATGGAAGTTTCACTTTTTACATGTGTTTTGGGTAAAGAGACACTTCATTCATTTTTTGTTATCTAAAGTCTTTCACAGTTTCTTTCTAACTATATGATCCGACACATTATTTAACTTGTTACTATAGTTTAATGTAGGGACCTTTTATGATATCAAAGTTTTCTTTTAAATTTACATGTTTAAATATATTTTTATTAACAACATAACTTTCTTTAAGTTAGGTAGCCAAAGCTTTGTAAATATGAATTACTGTTTCAGTAACGTGCATAATTGTATAATATGCTTGTGCCAGACTGTGAGTATGCGTGTTCATCTGAACGTAAAACCGAAATCTCTATATAAGTGAATCGAATTTTGTTACGTCGCGTATTTTCTATTGTATATTTTACCCAACGTTTTTAATGTATTCGGGAAAGTATCTGGATATAATCCATTTGTTGTCCATCTATCTGCTTGTCAAAACTCGATTTAAAAAATTTAACTGGCCTTCAAGGATTTTTTTATGAACTTTTTTAGTAAAAATTTCGGTTACCAGCTTCATATTTGTAAAATCCGAATAAGATATTTGAAATTGTAAAAAAAATTTGTTAGTTGTTAATATTATTAGTTAGTTATGGAAGCAATAATACGTAACTTTTACAAACGTTCAATTTTCAAACATTATTCGACTTCACCATTCAATTTTACCAGAAGTTTAGACTTAACATTCAATTGTTAAGGAATATTCTTAGTAAAGTACATTATTCATTTCGGTTCATCGGCTTTATAATATCGTAAACTTTTAATTAAGAGGTCTTAATTGTATGACCATATATGATAATTGCCCGCAGGTGCTATCTATTACAATTAGTTTGATATTATATTTAAATTATATATTCCCTTGAAATGACCTCTGTGGTTAATAAATCTTTCCAGCTGGTGATCTCTAGCATTTCAAAACAATAAAATGAAAATATAAATTTTCATACATAATATGTAATTTTTAAGTGAATATAAATTAGGTTTCAAGAATATAAATTACGTTAGAATATCAATTAGGTGTCGCTACCGGTAGCGTAAACATTGGCTCCGTACATAAAAATCAATAAAATTGTAAATATTTGTTTTCTTGCCACTATCAAGTGATTATCGGTCAAATTATTGTACAATTATTCGCTATTACCGTTTGTAGGCGGTTAACTTGGTGATTTTTGGTGTTTGACGTCAAATTGTTATCTTCATAATATTAACCTAATAGTGTATATAGGAATAGTATTTTCTGTTTAAACTTTAGAATAATAAGTGTTTTTTTTAGTTTTATTGCTGTTAATAGTGCTTAAAACATTCAGTGCATTAACTTTGAGAAGGTGATTAACTGTTTTTTAAAATTTTAAGGTAAAAACCAGTATTTTTATTCAAACATTTAAGAGGATCGCGTCCTTACTCCTGATTGGTCAAGAACCAAATGATAAAACCCAGCTGTTTTAACTAAATCATCTTTTTCACAAATGATTCCTGAAACAAATTGGCCGAAAGGTGTTTACTAAGCATTCTACGCGTGAAGCGAGAGTTCGATCCCGGGCATCGCCTGTGTGAAAGTTGGGTTTTATTTTATTTTATTTTTATTTTTTTTCCTCATTTTGAGATTACACATAATTAATTTGTAAAAAGACCATGCATGATAATATTAAAAATCGTAGAGGTGTCCGAGCCCACATTGCTTCATCCAAAGTGGATACAAATGTAATACCAGTCTCTGGTGAGGAAATTCAAAATATTGTATCCAAAGAGTTCGACAAATTGTGGCTTAAATTGGAAATACTATAACCGATATAATTTCTGCGCAACTCAAACGGTTAAAGGACGAAATTGCAAACTTTAAACAAAGTGTATCTTTCATTAATTAAAATAATTAACTTAGATTCAACTTTCCTATTGTCTAATATTGAATTTAATTGTCAACGAATAAATTCTAGATATAAACCATTATTTAATGTGCCGATTTGTAAAACGAAAAGTACTAATAATATCTTCTTATATCGTAGTTGCCAAAATTATAATAAAGTTTATTAAGATATTGATATATTATTTGAAAAATGTATTCTTTTAAAAATAAAGTTAATGAGATTAATTTATGTATAAATTCATAGTTTGTTTTGACGTGTATAAATGTTTTGCCTTTAATTTAACTAACCGATGTAGCCATTAATGCCTTCAATTTTATGTGTTTTGTTGCTTCCTTTTTTTTAATTTCTTTCGTTTAATTATATTTATGTTAGATTTTATTCATAACTGCCGAAGAAATTCGTCAGTATACGTCTTTAATGTTTATTAGTCTTTTTTTAATTTTAATAATATGTGTCTAATTACCAGTGGAAACTTAGCTGATATATGTAATTTTGTATAATTATATCCCATAAGTTTATTTTATTGTTTGTTTCCCTAAAATAAAATAACATACATACATTGCAAGTGAAATAATAACTTGTAAAAGTTTTTGCATTCATTGTATATATCGGATTAATTACAGATTCGTTGTTTTAAAAGAGAGGGACGCCAGCCTCGCTGACGTAACAAATGTCACTTCTTCTAGAGCATTCGATGATATTTTAAAATGAAACTGCAATTGTTCTTAATGCTCCTGTATTTCTCAAAGATTCTTCATATTAACCTACTTCAATGATACACACTCACTGAACTCTGAATTATCAATCCTGAATTCTCAATTCTGGAGTCCGCCGTCGTGAGTCCAGACGTCATATTTTTGATTCAAACATAGTTCTATTCTCCTTTGATTTCGTTTTACTTTTAACAATTATCATAAATACTAATGAGGTTTAATAAGAATTGATGACAGCCTCAAATTATTTTCAATTCGCATCCGTTATTAAAGCTGGTAGCGCCGATATATATATAAGAAACAGTCATGACGGGCAGACGAGAAGTGTATGATATAAAATATATTTAGGCACATATTGATAATAAATTTTTGAATTTAATTTCGTAGCAACCCAAGTGCGAACTTGCACTAAATACTTTATGATCTCTCAGTAAAACATAAAATCTGGACCGCGTTATGTACAGATTGTAAGTTCTAATCTTATTAAATGTATGTGATACATCTATCACCCTTAGCGTGGTTATACATTCAATAATATCATATAATAAATTTTGACAACACCCACCCGTCTTGAGCGAGCGTGGTGATTAATGTTCTAACCTTCTCCATGTGAGAAGAGGCTCAGCAGTGGGCTCTGATAGGATGATGATGATGGAAACATCTCATATAATCTCCTATATTATGAATATGCATTGAATATATTCATATAATTATGATTTCCCAGGTCGGTGGAAGACACCAAAGCGAGGTTGTCGGAGATGGAGCGAGCTCTGAACAGCACCGAGCTGGGTTCAGACTTGAGATCCTGCAAGAGACTGCTGCTACTACACCAGGTGGGTACATCACATACTAGCTGTTTACTGCGACTTCATGCGTGTATTAGGTATTACTCAGATGGTGATTAATGTGTATCTAATATAATGGATGTCATTGTGAGGTCTAAATTGCTTTATAGAAGAGTTTTATTAAAATCAGTTAGGATAATTTACTTGTAAGACCAACATATATCCATACATACCTACTAGATATACTATATAAGTACATGTATATACAGGGTGGGCCATGAATTAGTTAACATTTGAAATAATCATTTAAAAAAAACTATTTGACATATTTTAAAAATTGCTTTATTAAAAGAAAGCTTATTAGTTGGAAATTATTTTTAAAAAATCATATCATCTAAATGACCACCATTTCGATTTTTACACTCTTCTAAGCGAGTAACGAAATTTTCGAATACTCGTCCGCACAGAGACCGTGAGATCGTCGATATCTTTTCGCTGATTTTTTCTTTTAGTTGACGTAGTGTATTTGGTTTATCGATGTAGACACGACTCTTTAAATAACCCCATAAAAAGAAGTCAGCTGGGGATAGATCTGGACTTCTCGGTGGCCATGGAATGTCACCTCGTCTGGAAATCAGCCTTTTCGGAAACATTTCTTTAACCACCGGCAGGGACTCGTTGGATGTGTGACAAGTGGCTCCATCTTGTTGAAACCATGTGTTACGATTATAGTCAGAAAATTCCAGTAGCATCGGTGCCAAAAACTCCCGTAACATTTTCACATACCGAGTAGAATTAACAGTAACTGAACGGCCGTGAGAATCTTCAAAAAAGTAGGTTCAATTATTCCTTTTGCTGAAATTGCAGCCCATACAGTTATCTTTGGAGAATGAAGTGGCCTTTCGTGTTTAGCTTTAGGATTGTCACTGCTCCAATATCTGCAATTCTGTTTGTTTACATGTCCGTTAAGATGAAAATGGGCTTCGTCAGAAAATAAGAGGTTCTCAAAATTACTGAATCGATCTAGCAGTTTCAGCATAGGACTTGCGTAAATTTAAATCATTAGGTTTTAGTTCCTGCACCAATTGGATCTTATACGGATGCAATTTCAAATCTAACTTCAAAATACGGCGTTACGATGTGCGGGATAATCCTAATTTAGCCGAACGTTAGCGCGTCGATAAACCTGGATCACGTCGAACAGAAGCAGAAACTTGCTGTACGTTCTCTTCGCTCCGAGAAGTCCGTAGGCCGCCGGTTTGCTTTGCATTTAGTGTAGATCCCGTCTCTTCGAACTTCTTCACCCATTTCTTTATTAAAGGACCACTCGGACACTGACTTAAGTCATGTAAATCATATTCACCACGAAATAAGCGTCTCACAGTAATAAGCGAATTGTTGTTTAAATAAAATTGTTTCACACAGTAAGCGAGCTGCGGCCCCGTGAAGCGATCCATTGCTACAAAATTTCCGAGAAACGAGCTAGTGACAAGACCCCTCCCCGCGCCCCGCGCGGCATTTATTTGCGTAGGGTATTAGATTCAAATGTTAACGAATTCTTGGCCCACCCTGTAGTATTGCTTTTCAAATTATTATCTGTCGTAGTTATGCCAGCTAACTGATATAATTTGAGGTAACTGTCAGTGTGGGAGTGATGATGTGGTTTTAAAGATTTCTTTTTTTGCTAAGATTATTTTTATAAAATCAAAGTGTAAAGAGCTACTTGCTGGTGCTTTAATAACTAGATTTAAACTAAGGGCTTCTCAGGCGAGAAAACAATTTGTTTTAAAGTAAAACAAGTAGAATTATATTGTTTAGAAATGTGTATTGATAAAAACAATTATTGTTTACAGAAAAATGCGATTCCGTCCTTGTTGTATTTACTAGAACATAATATATGTGTATTTATATAATATTCAATAGTAACATAAATGTCTACAGGCTCTGCAACAAGAATTGAGTCAATGCGAACAACGAGCGGAGTCCCTCGCAGTCCAGGGCTCCGACCTGGTCTCCAGTGGTCATCGAGAGAGACTCCGCTGCGCTGCTGCAGACCGTCCGGGCGCTCCGCCCTCGAGCGGCCGAGAGGAGACAGGCGCTGGAAACTAGTCTACAGTCAGTATACGATATAACTAAAATATGATTCAATACAATATTATACAGGGTGACTGGTGAATTACTATCGATATTTGAGGACGTGATTTGTGACGATCATATATGACAAAATAAAAATTAATATAACATAAATATTAATAAACTTCTAAGTAAAGTTAACCAAAAGTTATGTAATTAATTACGCATCGTGTGCACACCCTACAGATTAGGTATACACACACACTCACACACGCGTGCTGATACAACACTACGCCGCCGCACGCGTCCACGCTTGGAACACTTGGAACGTGTCAACACTTTATTTATTTATACGGAAATTTGGTCAAAAATAAAGTACCTATTTTATTTACATAATTCGAATGAGAATCATGTACCGAGTATTCTCCTTAAATATTGATAGTAATTCACCAGTCACCCTGTATAAGAAATGATTAACGGTTGACGGAACAATATATATGTATGTAATACATATATACAATTGAGCCGGGACGCAGATCTATTTTAAATCAAAAATGTATTAAAGTTATTTAACTGGATAAGGGTTCTCCACTTATTTATGGATATCATTATACATACAAACCTTCCTTTTCAAACAATCTATCTTTCAAAAAAAACTGCACCAAAATCCACTGCGTAGTTTTAAGTTATTAAGAATGCATACGGATATAGGGACAAGAAAAGCAACTGTTTTATAATTTATACCATATTAGCTGCGCCCCGAGATTTTACCCGCGGATTTCCGAGATTTCCGGGATGTAAAGTAGCCTATGTGTTATTCCTGGACGTCAGCTTCCTGTACACAAAATTTTATCAAAATCGGTTCAGCCGTTTGAGCGTAAAGAAGTAACAAACGTACATTTTCCTGTTTATTCGTTAGTCTTAAATTGTACCTAAATAATGTAGCACCTGACAAAAATATTGTTTTTGTAATGATTATGCCGTGTACACATACTTAAGAATACCTATAATCAAACTAAAAATAATTTTAGACTGTAACTCATATGTAATCCGGATTATATTCTGTTGTGTGCCTAAATAAATAAAAAAAACATACACACTCACAAACTTTCGCAATTATAATATTAGTAGGATAGTAATAGTACATAATCAATTTGAGGACTAATTTTATTCATCCAAATCCTCCACAGACTACACAAGTTCGCTGCCGAGGTTTCAGGAGAGCTAGCTTGGGTGTCGGAGCGCCACGCCCCCGCTTCATCTGCCACGCGCAGAAGAAACACGCCAAGCTGAGGGCGGAGCTTGAGGGGCGGAGGCCTGTCGTGGAGGGGGTGCTCCAGCGGGGCAAGGAGCTGGACACGCATCCACAGGCTGGGAAGGTGGACTATATATATATATATATATATATATATATATATATATATATATATTTATAACTCACATTCTCATTATATGTTCCATTGTATTTGTAGTGATTATATGTAGGAATTTATTTCTAAGAGAGAAACACGCGTCCGTTCGATAGTGCAGAACTGTCGCATAGTAAAAAATGTCCATCCTACCAACGTCATAGTATTATACTTAAATTCATTCTGGATCTCCACACCATACCTTGGTTCATCTGAAATATTATATACAGCATGCATAATTAAATTATTCTTGGACAAAGTTCGGCTGATAATTTAATTTTTTTAATATTTTTTGAGTGAATTCTTGAAGTAAAACTTCTCATGCGACTACCAACAAGGTTGCGTTAAACGTTCAACGAAGGGAAAGAAAGATACGCAAATGTAGAAAGTAGGAGAGACATTGAGAGTAGATTCCAAGCACATGTGCATAGTACTGTTGCTTACAGCGAAGTAAACTGAAACACAAATTTGTATTATATTAATTTATGTATATACATATAATCCATTTCCTCAGTCAGTTGTGGCCTAGTGGTTAAAAGTCCCGCCTCTCATGCATGAGGGCGCGGGTTCGGTCCTGGCAAATACCAATGTGATTTTTCCGAGTCATATGTACTTTATAAGAGTATTTAGACATCACTGATTAATGCATTCCAAAAGAGAGTTGATGTCAGGCAGGCGTCCGGTCGTAAAAACAATTAGGCAAAACTATTCACACATTTTAGGCAGACCCTAGCTAAAGCTGGGAAATTGCCAGGAAGAAGAAGATTAATTTATGCATATACATATAATTTATTTCCCTACTCCACTCACTAACTATAACGATCACATTCCAGATCAAGCAGCTGTGCCAGGAGCTTGAAGAGGCGTACTCCTCTGTGTCATCAGCGGCGGAGGAGCGCGTGGCCCGCGGCTGGAGGTGGCGCTCCTCAAGGCCCAGTAGTTCCTGCATGACGCAGCGGAAGTCGACTCCTGTCTGGCTGACAAGGCCGCCGCACTGGCTTCCGGTGACGTCGGCAATGATAGGCATAGAGCGATTCAACTACTCACGCGGCATAAGGCATATATATATATATATATACATATACATAGCTAGGAATTAGATTTTCGTCATATCACACAATTTTTGAGCTATTTGAAATGTATGATAAATCACTATATACATATATGTAAGTCATCAAGTGACTTATGAAGTGAAAATTTATCAGTTATTGAGTAGGATCAAATATTTATAAAACATATATTAAAAATAGGGGTTGGTGATAGAAGAGTGATAATTAAGGGTTGTATGTATTTTATAATGCCACATTATGAAAGGTTGTCAAAAAAAAAATTAAATAAGGTGTTAAAAGTGGGCCGCCCTTATACTTAGGGGTATGAAATATAGATAGTAGCCAATTGTTAAAATTATTGAATATGCATATAAAGTTTCATAAAAATCGGTTAAGCCGTTTGGCAGGAGTATGACATCTAACATATATATATGGAATTAAATCAGAAGTTGTCATTATTTAAATTTCTAACACTTTCAATTAACAGAAATATAATAATACAGAGTATATTCAGCATTATCTTACAATTCCTCTTTAACCTACCAACACTCCGTAGAACTCGAGCTGGACACATACGCGGCGATCATAGCGGAAATGAGTCACGTGGCGCAATCCATGGCTTCCGGTGGTCATCCTGAGGGTGGCGCGCTGGTCACCAGACATGACCAGCTGGCTGGCAGTCTGGCTAGGCTGCAGAGACTGGCAGCGAACAGGCAGGCCGCGCTCATGGAGAGTGTGTGCAGGTGAGAGATACTATATATATATACATATCATATTCGTCGCACTAGTTATAATCAAGAAGGGCTATAAGAATTTGTAAATTTGTTTCGAGGTAGTTTAGAAACAGGAGACTGACGTAGCATACTTTTCACTAAGCGAGGTCGAAATTTAAATAAATAACTACTTAACAAAGACTTGTTATTTACTGCTTCTTAAGCGTTACACAGTAACGCCTTTCTATTCCTGAAGTTGGTTATGAAGAAGTTGCTGACAAAGACTAGTATATGTGTGTTATAGGAATATATAAATAGGATATCCTCTAAAAATATGTGTCTCTATCCTTAGACATGAAAATGAGAGCACTGAAAGCACTGAGTTGGAGGAATGGGTTGCGGAGCAGCAAGCAGCCGCCTCCAGTGAAGACTACGGACAGGACTATGAACACTTACTGGTGAGTAACGATATGTAGATTATGATGATGATGATGATGAGAGGGTGCTCCAGCCATCACACTTGGTGATGGAGACATTATTCAGTTATATCTTCAAATACTAAGCTTTGAAACTTCACGGAAATCCATTCAGCAATACTATTTTTAGAAACTAACGAATGAATGCTAAATTTCGTTGAAATTTAAGTCAATTTGAGCATTTAGTACGTAATTTAGTGTTTTTTTTTATTTCTTGTATCTCAGAAGGATGTGCAAAGATTAGCATGTCATAATATTAAGTATACCTAAAGTTTTACAGCTTAATTAAAATATCCTCCAAAACCATTTAATTATATCTATAATCTAAGACATCATATTTCCCCAACCACAGATTCTAAGGTCCAAGTTTGAAGAGCTCTGTCACCGTGTAGAGAGTGGGGCGGAGAGGTTCAACCAGTGTGAGGAGCTGGCCAAGAAGCTGGTCGCCTCAGACAGCCCCTACATCGCTGACATTGAAAAGAGACAGGAAGTACTCGGGTGAGGGGAACTTGGAAAATGACCCTTAATTACATAACATATATGTAGGATCTAATTCAGATATCCAATATGTCCACATAAACTTATACCAAACAAAATTAGCTTTAACCATACATACAGATATAGAATCTAAATAAGACATTCCACAAATGCAAATTAATTTGTACAAGTTGAAATGAGACTTAATGACTAGATATAGAATTTAATTTAGACAAAGAAAAATGAGACTTAATTACATACACATAGAATCTAATTAAAAAATTCCACATGTCATTTAAAACAAGGCAAAATTAATTTTTATAAAATATTTATAAGATCTAATTTACATAATCATCAACTCAAATACAATTCATACATTCCAGCGAGTCCTGGCAGCATCTGGTCAGCGTAGAACAGATCCAGTCCCGCAGCCAGCGCCTGGCTGCTGCTGGCGAGATCCACCGCTCCCACCGCGACGCCGGGGATGTAATAATAAGTGTATCACTAGGTAGTTTAACATATTCTTACAATAAATTTTGCTTTAAACATGAAATTTAAAATATACAACACCCTCAAAGCACCAATAATTGTGTACAAAACAGTGATAAGAAATGCAAACCCATAGACACAGTATAACTATTACGATTGGCTTATAATGAAATCTAAGATTTTAAACTGAAACTAATATTTTTTGGATGAACGTTTTGATAAAAAACTACATATTTCCGACGTTTCGTTTACTTTACAGTATCATGATCACGGGCAGACGATATGATAAATATTAGTTTCATTTAAATGAATACTTGTCAAAATCTATTTCATAATATCATAGCTCCTCATTTAATGTTGCCTAATTCTGCCTAAATAAGATTTTAACTGATTTTTTGCAGTATTTTATACTTGTAGTAATATTCTTCCTGGCCCGGGCAAGTACCAATATGATTTTTCCGAGTCATATGTACTTTCTAAGAATATTTAGACATCACTGATTAATGCATTCCTAAAGAGGGTTGATGTCAGGCAGGCGGCCTGTCGTAAAAACAATTAGCCAAAACTATTCACAACATGTAAGGTAGACCCTGGCTAAAGCTGGGAAGTTGCCAGGTAGAAGAGATAGTTGTAGTGATATTAAATCTATTTCCAGGTTCTCCAGGAGGAAGGATCTCGCCTCCAGCGGTTATGCCCCGGCGGTAACTCCCAGCAGATAGCGCTGAGCTGCAGATCTTAGGAGGAAACTGCTGCACCAACACCTGGAATTACAGACCTTCCTATCCGAGGTATTACTGTGGGATTTCACTATTATACAAAACCTTTATGATCTGATAGTGTTTTAATATATTGCTACATTTGATTAATCTATCTAATTTACATATTTTTTCTTTATATACTAATTAATTATTAACGATTTTACGCCTATAAATAATGTATCCTTTATGATATTTTATTTCCATTAAGACATTGTTATCACTTATATGAGAATTACACTTATAACAAAAACATTTATGAATATACAGTTCGACATCGCACTTATAACAAAAATTAAATGAAAGAACGTTTAATTAAGAGATATTTTTCTATATTAAGCACTAATTTAATGGTTGTCTTGGTTTTGATTATTTATTATTTAAAATATACTATCTGCCCCGCAAACGTTGTTTTGTCATATCAAAAGTAGGGGTTGGTGATAAAAAAAATTAATATTTAGTATTTTATGTATTTTCTTATGCCACTTGATAAAAAAATAAAAACAAAACCTTTCGTCCAAATCAAAACAAAAATTAGGGATGAACAGCCCCTATCACTTAGGGGAAGGAAAAATAGATGTTGGCCGATTTTCAGACCTACTCAATATGCTTACAAAATTTTACGAGAATCGGTCAAGCCGTTTCGGAGGAGTATGGGAACGAACATTGTGACACGAGAATGTTATATATATACTAGAAGACCCGGCGAACTTCGTATCGGCCTATAATCAACAAATATCTGTTACGTTTTTTTATTTATATTTTTGGAGTTTCCCTATTAAAGCCATAAATCTCCGTGTTTTGAAGTGCGACAGAATGATTGACATATTAGTTAGTTGTCAAATCTAATGTCAAAAAAAATAAAATAATAATTAAAAAACATTGTCCAGCGGACAAAATTGTGAATCTAAACCATTCCCAGATCCCCTTGAACTTACACAAAAAATTTCATCATAATCGGTTCAGTCTTTTGAGAGAAGTTCAGTGACATACACACTCACAGAAGAATTTATATTTTTTATATATATATATCATAAATATCGTTCCCCAGCTCCGTGACGTCATCTCGTGGTCGTCATCCCCAGCTGCCGCACGCTCAGAGGGCGCCCCACGACGCGCTGAGGGCGGAGATAGCGGTTAGTACACACTGGAACAATATTATACTATGAAAAACATGTTAGCAATGGTATATTCGATTAAAAGTAATATTTTTTGTATTTAATAAGTGTTTATACCTAGTAATTTTTTATAACTTAAATTTTTCAGTGAAAGTTTGACATTTTCTTTCAATACTAATGTATATTCGTTTTTTTGAATCATTCGAATATAACTTATAGCATGGCTTAAGTGTTTTTCATAATGAATCTAAAACAATTTTAAGAAAATGCTATATCACAATTCAAAGAAATTAATTTAAGATTAACTCTTAAATTAATCTTAAATATGTATGATATATCCGTTTTATGTACATATATTAATAAAAATGTGATATATAACTTTGTCTAGGCTAATTGGCTGTATTTTTATTCAGTAGACAGCAAAATCTATTTTAATGAAATTTATTGCGTTAGATGTTAACTCGAACCTACGTATGTGTAGATACCTTTTTAGTGTGACTTCTGACCTCACGATATATATATTTTTAAATGTTAATTTCAGAATTGTCATTTGTCTCCATCGTGGATGCCAGTCTTGGAGTGAAATGTGGAGCAAATACTTCCAAAAGTGGTTCATAAGGCTAAATTATTAACAATTTACTCCATCATTTTAATAAAATTTAATTGATTTTACTGTCCCCATATATGTATATGTAGTTATATAAGAATAGTAGATAATTTAGGTGATAACTAGAGATAGTTATTGGTAGATGAAGACTAAGTAACTGAAAACGTGAAGCTTATATGTATATATAAATATATATAATTTCAGATCGCAGTAGGACCTGTTGTCGGTAAATACGAAGCATTAGTGACTTATGTTATCAACGAAAACAGATTTGAGATAAATTCAAGAGATATATCAAGGACTAACGCGTAAGTAACAGTATTATTAACACGAAAACGGTTATCTTTTTAAACATATATATAAGATAATATACTAATAATATATTATACATACTACATATAATATACAGTTACAACAAAGAACCGAGCTATATAAGCCACCCACCCTCACTTCAACATGTACTGCTACTGTAACCAATAGACATTAACAATATATAGTATTAAATGAAACATTATACGGATATGTTTTATATTATATATCAAAACAATTATATATATAATAATAAAATACTACATCAATGTATGTGAGTCTGTAGGTGAATATAATATTCTACTGTGATTGTTAATACACATGTCTTTCTTTATATATTATATTATATAATTGGCACAAACTATTGTTTTAGTATCAATGAAGATATGTTTATACTCGGTATGTATTCAGTTCAAGTTGTTTATAGCGGGTGATGTGTTAGTGTTCCTGAGTTACCTGTAACGTTAGTATTATCTATATATTTAACTCTCTCATAATTATTAATATTATTATAATAACTCGGTTTAGTAATAATCAGATTTTATTGTATTATGTACAAAAATTAACCAAATATTTTTTAATTTATTCGTACTTAGAATGTTTTAGTTTTGGTGTCGTTTTAAGATGTCTAAATGTTTCTTAGTACTCTTTTTGTTTTCTAGTATATTTTCTCTTATATTGGTAATTTCAACATTTTTAATATTATAGTAATCTTTAATTCATGTATATGATGTTAATCTGTAATTATTATTAACGCCGTCTACATCATATATTTGGAACTTCATTGCATAATGTTTAAAGTATGAACAATGAAAAGTGATTTGTAAACATGTTGTATTTGATCGTCTTCTCACATTATATACATCTAGCTTACCTCTTAAAACTAGTGTTTTCACATATTTTTTTAGGTATTAATTGTAATTCTGTGAATTTGTAAAACACTTTAGAAATATGTTTTTTGTTGATTAGTTCAGTCTTTAATAATATGCCTTTCTATGTCAATTTAACACTTTGATTTCTAAATTAAAATCTATTGTTGAACAGTTCTATTTATTTATGTAAAAATCTCAGTTACCAATATAATTCTCTGATTGTTTTTAAATTTTTGGAAGTAAAGTACATAATAATAAAATAATGTTGTAAATGATATTGTAAATTATAAGGAGTTGATGTATAGAGTCGCGGATACTAAATAATTATTTTATTGTATAAGTTCCTTAAAACATAAATTCCGTTTCTTAATGTGATTCGTCTAGTTTTATTTGATTAAATCTAGTCAAGTAAAAATCTTGAGATTTTTGTCTGTTTGTTGTTTGCTTTCAAATAAATTTGGTTTTTGAAATTGAATTGCGTTTTCATATTTGAACCTTATGTTCATAATTTTAAATCAAGATTATTCACCGATCTCTTCAAAATATTCACGAAATTACAAATGGCAAGTGCGATAGGAAAGTGACTTCTATGTGTGAAAATACGTTTTGAATTTACTATAACATAAAATTGCAATATATGAGACTGACATTGAGATTTAGTTTAGCGTATTTCTAAAGTCACATAGTCGCCAGTGATAACAAAACCTTAAAATGTCTTGAAATTCCGTCGCCATCAATATAAAACTGACTGAAAGAAAATCATTAGTTTTGTACATGAAATAGTGAAGAATTGAGACGATGTTACTTGTAACTTAGAAACCAAAAACTCGTTAAATAAATATATTGAAATATGAAACTTTAAAATGCGTGAAGTTTATTCATTCGGTTCGGTAGTTAAAATATTTAGTAGAGGGAAAGGCAGCAAAAGCGAATCCATCAAACCTAGGGACAGCTCTAAATTTTGGAAATGGAGCTTTCTGGTCCCTAGCAAAAATATTCTTGCGAAACTTCTGTCAGCTCAACTATCGGGTACCATTTAGATTACCTGACTTAAGACAGAGCTCCTCATTTGTAAAGCCAGGACTGTTTATACTTAAGTGGTTATCACGTTTAATGTATTTATTTATATCAAAGATATTTTTTAAAAAGAATATTTGACAGCAATAAAAAAGTAAACTGAATGTCATCAGTGTCAACCAATATTAAATGGCTGTAAGCTTTTTGTTAAAAGCGCTTGTGAATTAAATTCGTATCTTTATTTTGATCTCCTTTTGATGTTAAAGAATGTATAATAATAATTTTTTAATACTCATTTGAATTCTTCTGTGATTATTTGATAATAATTGAGATAAAACCAACTTTATAAAATTATACCCTAATTTATATAAGCATCTTCTTTATTTGAAAAAACCGAAATATTCAATGTTTTACAAAAAAGGAGATTTTGAGATATAATTCGAACAATATAATTACTAAATGATTGGTTTTAATATTGTTATTAGTATTGAATTATGTTAGTAATAAAATATTTTCACTTAATTCTATTATAGATCAGTCTCATCTTAGTTCATAGTACGTTTATCCATACTTATACTTTCACTGAGAATCGTTGTAATTACTGAACAAGGTCTCTAACGAGCGATCTGCTTTAGGAAAGCTCTCAGTGACCTTAGATCCTACTTCATTGATATTAAACAATATACACATATATTGTATTGATTGATATCAATACGTTGTTATTTATAATTTAATATCAATAATTTACGTAAAGAAATGCAAACGAGTGGTCGATTTATTCCTTGGTAAATTGATACTGTCAGCTATGAACATATAAAGTAATAACAGTAATATGTTGAGGTATTACAGAGTATTACTAATCAGGACTCACTTTAAGTCTTCCAGGTCATTCGTCTCACAGACGCTTGTGTTTTCCGTCAGAGGGCGACACTGTTAGGACACACGAACACGCACATGAGATACAGAACAGTGACTAGAACAAGGTTATGTAACTTATTAAAAGGTGATTATGAAATATTTGGTTGTTGAAGACGATATTATAATAAATATACCTGCTCCCTTCGTTTCAGTTGCTGTAAAGTAAAATTAAAATCACGCAGTATATCCGAAAAGTATTAGTTTCATTTAAATTAATACTCGTGAAAATCTTAGATATCATTATATTCATAAGTTCTTATTTTCAGTATAATTTTCATAGGGAATTAAAATAAATTATTAGTACAAATAACATATCAGAGGTATAAAATCGAATATCTATTAATGATTAAATCATTCAATTAATATAAAACATTTTCCCTAAGTCTGTTCTATTAATACATTTCTTATTATTTTTAATGAGTTTTGCAACTTTATTAAATGTTCTAAATATATCTTTCTGTATTACGAAAAATCCAATTAAATGTATGTCGGTAAGCGATCTCGATCATACGTTAGATAAAGTCGTGAGCTTCATCTAACAATATCATGTAATTACATTGAGGTCAGTTATCTGAAATAAAAAGCACTAAACGCCTGACATTCCGTGTTACTCAAGAGCACGTGCTATGCTAAGTATTTTGATCATCACTCAGAGCAAGGACGTTGGTGAAGAGTTGTCTTACACTTGTTATGTTCTTTTTGTACTTTGAATAAAGTTGTATGTGAATTACATAATTATATTTAGAGAGAAGATTCTCATAATCAGCATGTTATGTGTGTTATATATATACAGGGTGACTGGTGAATTACTATCGATACTTAAGGACGTGATATTTGACGATCATATATGACAAAATAAAAATTAATATAACATAAATATTAATAAACTTCTAAGTAAAGTTAACCAAAAGTTATGTAATTAATTACGCATCGTCTGGACACCCTAGCTGCCTAATTTAATACTTACTTTTTATGTCCTAGAATTTAACATTTTAAGTTTATGACCAAAATGATTGATATATTTCTGTTGTGCTTTACAACTGTTTTTATATTTTTGTAGGCTTCAAAAATAATCAAAAAATGGTAGTATGAAGAATAAAGTAGAAATTAATAAAGACTTGATTAAAATATAATATCGATACCTATAAAAGGGAACATAAAATAATGTAGTAGATAAAATATGGTTTGAAATAACTCATAAATCGTTTATGATAAATATTTTAATGTTGACATTTTATGAACAGATTTTAACTATAGACTTATTTAATTAGTAATAAACTTAAAACTGATGTATATGGAATATAGAAGAAACGAACAAAATGATATAATATTTTGGAAGTTAAAAGTTTTTTATATCTAAGATTTTCGCGAGTACTCATTTAAATGAAACTAATATTTTTCTACTACTTTTCAACAACTTTTTAGCCGAAACGTCGGGAGTTTTCTAATCAAAAATAAAACGCGAAGTAAAATCCGAAAAATATAGTTTCATTTAAAAGTCCTTAATAATACTATGTACTGTAAACGTTATTTGTATTCTTATTATTTGAAAAGTCTGAACGTGAGACCCATACTAGAACAAAAGAGAGTACCTACCCTTCTCTCTATTTTTGTGATAGCGTAGAAGGTGGTAGAATTTGCTATAACTTGGGCATTATATAAATGTGTTCTGCTATTGTAAACGTTTTTGAAACGTAAGGTTGGATCCGTATCTGAAAGGACTGTGAGTTCAGGATGTTTGTGGAGAAGAATACTTCTCTGGAGCCGCTTTTTGGTAGTACTTCTCAAATTAATGATGGTGGTAGTTTCAAAATTACTTTCACATCAGGTGCGTTGCGCATTCTATTAAGAAAGTCTTTGCATTATGACTGCGTGTTAAACTTAACAAGAAGTTAAGAGGTTAAAATCGACAAGACTTTGGCTGGTACCTATTTGCAGGTCACGACAGAAATGCTTTGAATGATAGCCTCAATGGTCTCCTCAGTATAATCATCTTTAAGATTTTAAGTTTATATTCATCCAGTTAGAAGATGAATTTAAATTTGATGCAATAAATTTTATTGTGACTCCCTTTCCTCGTTTAAAGTATGACTTTCGTGATAAACCATAAAAAAGATATTTTTTCCTTTCCTTAATTTAGTATCAAATAAAATGTCCATAAGAATATAAGTAACATTGATATTTATACATAGCAATACTATAGTTATTTAAAAACGGTCTTTTTTACCGTTTAAAGTTATATTGTCAGAATTCTATGAATATCAGCCCAGAATTTCTGTTTTAAAAATAATTTCAATTTTCTATTAATGAAAAATAAAGTTTTTGTATTGTTTATAGTCAAAGAAAAAAGAAACAGCGGGCTTCAAGGACTCCTTTCACACTTTGACAAACTTTTTTTCGTATTGAAAAACTAATATAAAGTCTATCGAACTATTATATACATTATCAGCTAGTAGTTTTTGAAGGGAACATTCTGCTAAGAGAACTTGCTCTGTCGTTACTATCAATTACTGTAATGGAACTGAAAGTTTGGAATGTTCACGCCGTGAATATAGATTATGTCATAGTTATTTTAAAGAGACTATAAAGAATAATAAACATACTGAAATATCTTCTACCTGCCAATTTCCCAGCTTTGGCCAGGGTCTGCCTTATATGTTGTGAATAGTTTTGGCTAATTGTTTTTACGACTGGCCGCCTGCCTGACATCAACCCTCTTTAGGGAATCAGAATTAATCAGTGATGTCTAAATACTCTCAGAAAGTACATAAGACTCGCAAAAATCACATTGGTTCTTGCCCGGGCCAAGAACGAACCCGCGACCTTGTGCATGAGAGGCGGGCTTTTTAACCACTAGGCCACCACTGAATAAACATACTGAAATATAGTTTTACGTAATCTTATATATCCATATATCTTATATATCTTATCCTTTCAAATAACGTAACATATTTTTTATATTAAAAGTGGCAAACGAGCAGACGGCTTGCTGGGTTAGCTACCGTCGCCCATGGACATCCGCAACATCTCTGTTGCAGATGCGTAGTCAAACTTGTGTTTTTAGGAATAGGGAGGGGTAAGAATAAGGAAATGACAGGAAAAGGTGGGAATAACTCAAGGGCAATTGGCCCTCTCACTCTTCAGACAAAAACCACTCATTAAAGGTTACTTCACGCCGCTCGTCTGTGAGAGGGTGGTACTTCCACGGTATGGAGTTACATGACTACAAACAAAAAGATAGTCTCTCTTAATTTATAATATAAACTATGGCAACTGAGAGCGATGTTGATAATTTTTGATGATCGTGAAAGTTGTCTATATGAACCAATTGGTTTGTAAAATATAATTTTGATGTGTTTATACTATTTTTATTACTTCTTGTTTGCTTTTGTCCTCTTAATATTTCCTTTATTTAAAGACAATCATTATATCATTATTACCATATTATTAGTACCCACTGCTGAGCAAAGGCCTCTTCTTACATAGAGAGGGTTAGAGCATTAAGCAACGCGCTTGCTGAAGGCGGTGAGGCGATTTAAAACTTATAATTCGAAATAATAAGTCCAGATTTCCTCACGATGGCTTCCGTCACTGTCTATCAGTGATGTTTACTATACTCTTATAAAGTACACATCACTCGCAAAAATCACATTGGTTGCCAGGTTTCGAACCCGCGCCCTCATGCATGAGAGGCGGGCTTTTAACCTCCAGAGCACCACGATCAATAATATATGGTCGTTATGTAAATTTAATTAATTTGTTTCATTATACTGATTTCTTATAATCCACGTCTAACCAAAATAATTACCAAAAAAATTCTGTAAGGATATATGTATTGTATGTATATAAGAATATACGAAGCTATGACTTTTGCGTTTCTCTTACAAGAAATGTTTCCGAAAACAGTCTTCGTGTTGCGCTCTTGGAAAAATGCAAGATCAAGACTGAAAGAACAAGAACAAGAACAAGACTCGCAGTGGGAAATGTGTTTCCTTTTGGGAAAAATTATTTTCTATATGCTCTTTAATGATAAGAAAACAAAGATAGTCGTCATGTATTGAATTACTTTGTGTAAGTTCTCCCATCACTAATTTCCCCTAACAATTGTAAATCTTCCCATAACAATTGTAAATTTAAAGTCAACACCGAAAAAGTCGCAATAAACAGATTATTGATATAAAATTAAATAAGGAATAGATCTTCAAATTTAGTCATGATTAGGTGGAATATATTATACACAAACACAGTACACATTTAGGTGTAACCTAAAATCTACTATAAATTACTGAAATATGTGGATTTAACAATTATTTTATTAGACTAATTTAAAAGTTTAACAATATCTTATTAAAAATACTAACAAACGATTCTACCGTGCTTACCTCTTTGTATGTATATTTGTAATTTAAAATCATATTCCAAACTATTTGTGAAAAGTGTTATTCATACACATAACGTTTACATGAAAGTAAATTATAATCAAATAAGTAGAGTAACTTTCAAGGCTAGTGTTACGTTCATCTTAAAAGTATGAACAGATCGAGGAGTATATAAGACGATCGATACATCGTCCAGCATCATTGAACACACAACAACATATCTAGTAACAGCTGCACTAACAATAACTAATCATATATTAAAAGAACGTACAAGTTCACGAAATCAAGGATTCATTTTACAAAATGAAGGTGTGTGGTTTAATCAACAATAATATTATTAATTATTTTATTTGTCATATATTTTCTAATGCCATATTGTTTTCAGTGTTTCATAGTGTGTTCGTTACTTGTGGTGTCGTGTTTGTGCGGAGCCACCAGTTAATAACAGGTAACAAAACGTTCAGCTAATAATAATAATAAAGGAATTCAAATTGTTCTTTCATATGCATTTTACTATTTCTCACTCCCTTCACTAAAGAAAGTATAATCTCCAGGTATCTTCCTCCCCAAGCGAGGAACACGTCTCCCTCTCAGAGTTATGGTGTTCCCGGATTCAGTCAGAGACAGACTGAAGCTGTCTTCAGGTTAATAAACAAATCATAATAATATAATATATCAATTTTCTTTTCTAATTGTTACCATAACATGAATTAAATATTAAAAATTCCTTGTGGTTGCAAAAAACTATTAAGTATTATATAAAAACATAGATCGAATTTGACAAAATATTACAGAGGACGTCCTTCATCTGCCTACGGACCACCTACAAGTATCCGGAAACCAAACTCTCAATACGGACTACCCAAAACTCCTTCCTCTCAGTATGGAGCACCGAACAACCAATATCAAGGACAAAAGCAAGCACCCACCAGCCAACACTTACCACCTACCAACCAGTATCAAGCTTCTGGGAATCAACTCTCTGCTCCGAGCCAATACCAAGCACCAAAGGCACAATACTTGCCACCTGTAAACCAATACCAAGCACCTTCCCCTCAATACGGTGCACCAGATCAGGCTGGATCCAATGGTCCCTCTCAAGAATATGGAGCTCCTGGATTTGAACGAAGTATGTTGTATTTATAATAATATTTACTGAACAAAAATTAAGAATCCAGTAAGTACTCATATAAATAAAACTTATATTTTCGGATTTACTACGCGTTTTTTACCATGATCACGGTTGCTGTAAAGTAACCGAAACGTCGGGAGTATGTAGTTGACAGTAAAAAATAAAAAGAATGCGTAGTAATACTTGCAAAAACCTTAGATCCCAGTACTTATATCTTTTTCACAATTTGGAACGCATGCCTGTGTTCGATACTACATTTCTATTCTAATATTATTCAATTACTTCAAGGTGGTAGTGACAACAAATATGCCAACCAACAAAGCAGACAGTACCTCCCTCCCAGTGCTCGAGGATATGATGATGGAAGCAATGGAGTGAGTTTAATATTAGAGAATTAGGGATGGATTCAATCAAGACTTGGAATACTAGAATACTCATTATAACTGCTAAAGTTCATAAATGTCCCATACTACTGTTTTGTATGGCCACATATCTTTTTATCTCTTAGTATCATGTTTACTCTTCTTTCAAGTATTATTTTTAAGTCCTTTTAATAACAATCTTCACTAATAGGAGCCTGCGAACTACGACTTTGAATACATGGTCCGACAACGACTTCGGTCACCGAGAGTCACGACGAGGGGACCGCGCTGAGGGAGTCTACTACGTCGTCTTACCTGATGGAAGGAAACAGGTAATATATAGTAGGAGGATGGGTTGTTATTATTAACATGAGAATGACTTATGAAATGAATTATTTGTCACCAGACCGTTGAATATGAAGCCGACCAGGACGGTTTCAAGCCCAGAATCTCATACAAGCGGATTACAACAACGATTATAACAACGGACCTTATTAGAAGACTTAATATAAAGAAGGCTTGTTTAAGATGATTGTGTTTCTTTATTTGATAGAGCAAGCAGTGTTAATGGACACCGCGTGTGTGTATATTTAACTTTAATTCTATCTGTGCCTTACTTTTAAGGATTTGGTGGAGTCCAGTTATACCAAAATAGTTCTTTGTTACTGTCTTTATTATTGTTAAAGATTGCGTAATGTTTTTTGTAAATAAATGTTACTACAAGGAAATCAATTTTTTTTCTGATCTCAAATATTTTTCATATATAAGTATGTGTATAACTTATCGATTTTATTTTATTTTTACAAAATATACAGTATTATGTGGGGCTGTATTTAAATGTTACAATGAAACCTCGTATAACCGGATGTGAATACATTAATTTATATTTAGAAGAGTTTTAGGAGTCCCAGTTATACGAGTATATCAAAATATTTGTATGTTACAGTCTTTATTTTTTTTTTAAAGATTGCGTAATGTATTTTCGTAAATAAATTAGTATGAAAAAATTCAAACTTTTTTCGTTATAACAATTAAGAGTTATTATAAATAACTTTTTTCAATAATAAATAAGCTCGCTAACAGTTCATGTAATTTATCGATTATATAACATCCTACTAATATTATAATTGCGAAAGTTTGTGAGTGTGTGGTTAATTTTGTTACTTCTTCACGCTCAAACGGCTGAACCGATTTTGATACAGTTTTGTATACGGGAAGCTGACGTCCAGGAATAACATATAGGCTACTTTACATCCCGGAAATCCGCGTTTAACACCGCGGGGAGCAGCTAGTATTATATAATAGTAATTTAAAAGCTAGTGATGTCGTTTACATGACCAATTTGTCAAAAATATGTATATCTTTTGATTGAAGTGACATTTATTATTTTTTTTTATTATATTAACATCAAAAGTAAATAAAAGTTAGCTCTTCGTGTTTTTAAGCCATT
Source organism: Danaus chrysippus (assembly GCA_916720795.1). Lineage (NCBI taxonomy): Eukaryota > Metazoa > Arthropoda > Insecta > Lepidoptera > Nymphalidae > Danaus > Danaus chrysippus. Next base: position 276,418 of record CAKASE010000080.1, on the reverse strand, counting down.
TAAGGAAATCAAAACGTTGTATGTTCATTAAATCCTGTTTTGTCTAGAAGCATTTATTTTTAGTTTATCTCAGTGTGAATATCTCAAAACCTATTCACAAATTCATTTTTAATTACAAATTTTTCGTTTTCGTACATTTTTGAAATCTCCTAGTTTTTTTATTTGTTGTAGTAGTAGTATATTTTCAACGCTAATTTTTTTAAGTCATTGCCTTTTTTGTTTGTCCAAACATTGTTTTAAAAGATTATATAAAGTGCAGTTATTTAATGTCCTGTTTTGGTCTGAGTCCCTTCTGAGTGGTTGTATACTACATATATTTCATTGGCATTGGTTCAAAGGGAATCAAAGAAACGACGACGTCTCGGTGTCTTGTCGGTGTAAGAATCCTACAAGCATTCTCCTGTATAAGTTTGTTATACCGAAATACAATCGGTTTCTGGTAGAGAAATAAAATTAAAACAAAACTCGTGTCCCTTTTCTCCATTTTATAATTTCAAGTTTATAACCAATATCACAACGGAGTATCAGAAATATAACAGAAAAAGGTTTCTTTATAAACTTATTTTCATTTCGTAAATCAAGTTCATTGTTTATTTCTGGTCATAATATATTTAAGAACTCTTACTTGACTAGATGTAATGAAATGAAAAAGATGAACCCCTACTAAGGAACTTTATTATAAGGTACTTCTTTATTAAATTAAAATTAATATTTAATAATAAATCTATTTTTCTGTACTTGTTATTATAATATTTAAAATAGTCATAGCAATCTAGATCTTATTAAAAATATGTACATATCACTGTTCCATTTTGTATATTACTTAAACATAATATGTAAGATTTTCGAGTGTATTCATTTATATGAAACTAAGGTTTTCGGATACTGCAACGTTCTTTTTTTTATTATTTTTCAACTAAACAATTCTGACGTTTCAGCCCCTTACCAGTCCAGTCATTTTCTGTATTGAAAAGCGGATGTTTTTGAATTTCATTAGAGAAGGCTGGAATTTATTTAACACCTGGGACCCCTTAATTAAAAAAATATAAAATATTATGTCCGTAATCATACCAGAATACCTTAGGAGACACAGTGACAAATAAAAAGACTAACTGACAGACACTTTTATCTCGTGTGCCCGTGATCACGGTTAATGCAAAGGATCCGTAACTTGGGTATTATGTAGTAATAAAATAAAGATGAATTCATAGTATTCAAATACCCTATTTTCATCTGTATTTACAAAGTAATGCCTATAGAATACATTTAAAAAGTGGAACTGTAAAAATTGCATTGGTAACATAAGTATTTATGTATTTTAAAATAAAAAACGTGGTTATTATAGAAAAACGATTTTTTAAGATTATAACAATCAAGCAATAAATTATTTCAAAAGTAAAAGATAACATATAATAATAGAAAGTTAAAAATCAAAGTAGATTAGAAAAAATATTATAATGTTTGGTATGTCTTTTGTACATAATAAAAATAAAAACAAATTATTATCACCGAGTTATTATATTCATATTAATAATTATTATGAGAGGGTTAAATATACAGATAATATGTATGTACTAACGTTACAGGTAACTCAGGAACACTAACACATCTCCCCGCTATAAACAACTTGAACTGAATACATACCCAGTATAAACATATCTTCATTTATACTAAAACAATAGTTTGTGCCAATTATATAATATAATATATGACGAAAGACATGTGTATTAACAATCACAGTAGAACATTATATTCACCTACAGAATAACATATATTGATGTTGTATTATATTATTGTATATATAATTCTTTTCATATATAATATAAAACATATCCGTATAATGTTTCATTTCCATACTATATATTGTTAATGTCTATTGGGTACAGTAGCAGTACATGTTGAGGTGAGGGTGAGTGGCGCTTATACAGCCCGGCTCGTTGTTGTAACTGTAATATGTATAATATATTATTAGTATATTATCTTGTATTATATATACAGGGTGACTGGTGAATTACTATCGATATTTGAGGACGTGATATTTGACGATCATATATGACAAAATAAAAATTAATATAACATATATATTAATAAACTTCTAAGTAAAGTTAACCAAAAGTTATGTAATTAATTACGCATCGTGTGAACACCCTACAGATTAGGTATACACACACACACACACTCACGTGCGGCGGCGTGTTGTTGTATCAGCACGCCGCCGCACGCCGCGCACACTTGGTACAGTTGGAACGTGTCAACACTTTATTTATTTATACGGAAATTTGGTCAAAATTTAAGTACCTATTTTTTTTACATAATTCGAATGAGAATCATGTACCGAGTATGCTCCTTAAATATTGATAGTAATTCACCAGTCACCCTGTATATATCGGCGCTATCAGCTTTAATGACGGATGCGTTGTGAAAATAATTTGAGGCTGTCATCAATTCTTATTAAAACTCATTAGTATTCATGATTATTGTAAAAAGTAAAACGAAATCAACGATTGTTTAAAAGGAGAATAGAACTATGTTTGAATCTTGTTAAAAATATGACGTCTGGACGCACGACGGCAGAATTCAGAGTTCAGTGAGTGCGTATCGTTGAAGTATGTGATTAAGAAGAACCTTCGAGAAACAATGGAGCATTAAGAACAATTGAAGTTTCATTTTAAAATATTATGGAACGCTCTAGAAGAAGTGACATGAGTAACGTCAGCGAGGCTGGCGTCTCTCTAAAAACTCTCTCTAAAATCTCTTTAAAAACAACGAATTTGTAATAAATCCGATATATACATTTTAAAAATAACTGTGTTCGTTACATATAATGTATTGCTCCCAGTATAGACTAATAGATTTTAATAATTCTGTTACTTACGCGTTAGTCCTTGATATGTCTCTTGAATTTATCTCAAATCTGTTTTCGTTGATAACATAAGTCACTAATGCTTCGTATTTACCGACACCAGGTCCTACTGCGATCTGAAATTATAAACATAGATCTTTCAGCCTTTCAGTCATTTAGTGTTCAACCACCAATGACTACCACTAGTTATCACTTAAATCATCTAATAAACTGTATATGAATATATGGACAGTAGATTCAATTAAACTTTATTGAAACTATTTTTACGTTTTTTCATTTATGTCGATGATTGAGATAATTGATAACAGTATAGTCTTCTTCACAATGACCAGTACATTCGCAACAAATAAAACTAAGAACCTTAATAAATTTCTAAAATTATATCCAGATTTTTTTTAAACGGCACTCGGAATCAACCATCACTAAACTACACCTAAGGTATAAATGATCGAAATTTTATTTAAGTTTTAATTAAGAAAAGATAAATAATAAGCTTCTTTAATTGATGCAATAAGTTTTTATTACTGTAATGCTTTTTTCTTAATTATTACAAGTGATCACAAAAAACATTAAAATTTTTGGCATTTTCTTTTTCTTACATAATATTAACTTAAAAAAAAATAATAATTTTCAAAATCTTAGGCTGTATTATACATGTATATTTTTTCTTATTCTTTATACAAGAAACTCTGGAAATATAAAGAAATAAATCACTGATTAGCGTTTTCTAAAAGAAATCAACACAAATATAATACTAAGGGCTCAGGAAAATTACAAGTAAACTAAGATCAGTCTTGACAACTAGTACATAGTATTTTTGTGCTACTGTACTGTTCTGTGTGCTACAAATCTTCTATATCTTCAAGTCCAGATTTGAAAACAAAACAAAAGACCAATAAATGCGACCGTAGAATTCTTTTCTAAGCTTTTTGTAATTTTTTCGTTGGTATATTTTTTTTTAATATTCTTATAACATTATCGTCTATGAGCAGCTCAAATGTTTCTTTGGTAGACATCTGATTTTTAGTCGTTTCTGTTCCAATCAATCGAGGTATTTATTTTATTATATTATGTTGACGAGTACGTGAAGGTGCTGGTGGGTTTTTAGACCGTTTGTATTTGTTTTTTCCATAATAACTCTTTTGACTCGGTCCTGCAGTAGGCTCACCTTCACTCTCTGAAAAACATTCTTCAATATCGGGACTTAGATCTTCCGGCTTTCTGAATCGTGTGTTGATGACTGCTCCAGATCGCTTAATTCATCGTTGTCACTGACATGTTCTTCTAGATAGTCACTTAACGTTAATTCGGAGTCGGAATCCGAAGCCAATATGTCTTCTATCGTTTTTACACTTAACAGTTTTTCCATCTTAACGAAATAACTCTAAAACATACGAACAAATGAAATAAAATATTAACTAAAAATTGACGTAAATGGTATAGTGGGGGCCGAGTGATCCCCATAACGCACGTACCTCCACTCAGGTAAATAATAAAACGCCGAAAGTCCGTCACCCGTCGCAAGACAGGACGTAATGAGATTACTCAAAATAGCTTCAACGCAAGTTAAATAGTTTTAAAGAAATGAAAAAAATAAGACGCTTGGAGGCCGCGCCAACCCCACGAAACCAGCTAAGGGATATAGATTAAGAAGTAGCTTTTACATTAAATTATCCACCCGCAATCCAAAGTAAGTATAATAATATTTTTTACAATTCGATCTATGGGATATAACAACGCTGCTAATAGTTGGAAAGGGGTTATTAAAAGCGTGCAAAAAAACTATTTTAATAGTAAAGAACTTCAGGTTTTTTACTTCTTCCTACCTTAAGCTGTTAGTTCTCCCTGGTCTGTTTCACTCTGTTACCAAACCGTCCAATGAATCCGTCTTGATCGCGAGCCTCCACGAACGTTAATACGCCGCTGTTGGGCCTCGCTCGCATCACCCACGACACGGACTTGAGCGAGCGGACCGCACACACCGACCTGGAGATAAACGGACATTATAACATTAATAAATTTACAAATTTGGTTTAGTAGAGTGAGCAGCTTGGACGGTGGATGTGAGCGATTAACCCCCGTTAGACAGGGCCCCCTTAAACAAGGGTCGCAAGTCATAGACACTGTTGAAGATCCTCTCCCTGTAACGCCATGGACCCGGCATCTGCACAGTGCATTCATTGAATGCTAAGAGGTTTTGTCTCATAATACACGGAACCACTTCCCTTCAAACCCTATAGTTAGGTAAGTGCTATATCAATAAGTTATTTGTTCTCCTATTATATATACGGGCCGTTTCTCCTCAGTGAGATCATTAATAAAGTCCACGAGCGGCGGCCGTCCTCCTGAACATGACGTCATCGTGCGTCACGTTCTGCCACGACAGACACGAACACCAGTGAGCCTCCACACCCGCCTCGCTACACGATCTGTTCTTTGGTATCTGGAGAAGGACATGTGCTCAAGTACAATATCAAGTTCTGATTAATAATATCTCTAAGCTAAACATCAAACTTATTAAGATTATGTTGAAGGTGGATAATTATCGTATGTAAAGTTTTAGTTTCTGTCAAAAATTTGGATGTACCAGCTCAAAAAACATATGTATTGCGATCTCCTAGTTTCTGGTAAAGAGGTCTTAAAATAGTACAAACTGTAATTAAAACTTCTAGACCGAAATTTAACACAATGTTACACTCGCTGCTACCATAAAAGACATATTGTTTCTATGGTTGATATTATTATTACAAGATCAGGGTATTTAGGCTATATATGCTTTACTTTTAAAACGTAAAACATTAGTTTGGATAATTTTAGCTCAACAATTGATTTTAACATATAATAAGACATCCACAAGAGCTGTGAGCGGGTCTAAAATATTATCATAATATAAATTAAAAGCAGTTTATAACAAAATACGTCAAATAAAAATCCTACTGGCCTAAAACTTCATTAGCACGGACTAAGTAGGATTTGAACCTGAATCCAAAATATCACATTCCAACTGTTTCTCAAACTGAACTATCACGTTAACTCGAGTTGATCAATGATATTATAATGTTACTGACCGGTTCCAACACTGATCGGCTCCTTTAACTCTATATGTGTTAGTGAACTGCGTCAGGTCCAGTACATCTAACACCGTAGCGTATATGTCGTGAGGTGTCGTCAATACTTCCACGTTCTCCTTCAGATTCTTCTCCGCCTCTGTTCTCCTCTTCTTCAGTTTGTCTGGAAGTCTGATCGCCATGAGAGCTAATCTCTCTTCCAGTTTCCCTTGGAGAGTATCTCGAACGTTTGCGTACCTCATTTTATGGTAAAAACATTATTTGACAAGCTTATTTATTGATAATTCTTGAGGATCTCTTTTACGAGTCAAGTTTTAATTTATTTTTAGGTTTATCAGTTTAGTTGCTAAATCGTATTATATTATTAGCAAACAAATTAAATCAAAATTATATATCAAAGAATGAATGGCAATATTAAAACATATGATACTTTCTTGAATAAATCTCTTAAACATTAACCCATAACGAAAAAATAAAAGGTAGAGGCAATTCGATGATTATTATTTATGAGTACTACAATTAATACAATTGTAAAAAATTAAATATAATAACATTACATATATCATTTGCTTTTTGTTTTTTGATTTAATTATAATATTTACCTCGTTCCGTGGTCCCCTATGACAATTATCAAGGTGTCCTCTTTATATCGGTCATGGAATCTTGTAAGATACTCCGCAGTGTCTTCATCAGCTATAGATATCATGTTGAAGTCATCATGGGATATGTCAACTATAAACGTGAAAGCAAAACGTTTTCCGTCCAGGCGAAGAAACTGAAAAGAAGACGAATGAAAAGATAAAACAGGAAAATAATATTTGACTTGTAGAACTAAGCACTCATACATAAAATCTAAAACGTATAATTGTAGTAAGTATTTCAATATTCTATATACTTAATTGAAAAATTATGATGAACCAATCAAAAATATACCTTATTAAATAAAACTTAAAGAATAATTTCCTTGCACCTGATCAGTAATATCCAACATGAGTTTATACTGCGGAGTATCTCCCACGCAGTATTTGTTCAAGCTGCTCGTCCACCATTTCTTACCACCGTTTGACTCCTCCATATAAAACGATAGCAAGTAATGATCCGCGGGTTGCTTCTTGAAACCATTGAATCTGTACTGGAATGTTCCTATCCAGGGCGTGTCTTCAGGATTAGAAATATCAAACGGTTTCTTCGAATTAAATCATAAATTCAAAATATTTACGAATAAAATATAGGATTTTACACTAGAAAATAATCAAGATTTATTTATATATTTAGTGTATATTATAATAAAATAAAACAGAGATATCTGTTATAGGTATAGGTGATAACCTAACCGATATTGATAAAATTATGTTCATCGCTGCATGAAATTCCAATTTTATTAACACCTCCCCATGTAAGTAAAAAGTTTTATAACTATACAATACAAATAAAAAGTATATTGAACGCTACAGAAATACGTCAAAATAAATAGGTCTACTTACTCAATAACAGGCTGCCTGAAATATATATGATTTATCAATCACCAACATAATAAAAACAAAGATTCAAATAATAGAAAATATAATACGAACAGCATCATTATTACCTTATTTAATAGAATAAAATATGAATGGTAGATTATTAAAACTATATATATGGTAGGTAGATTATTTATACGGCTGTTATTACAAATCCATTTGTTGTTTGTAAAATTAAAGTAACCCATTTTTTTGTTCTAACATAAACTATCTATGACGTAGCATCAGAATCTTTTTCGTTTCTTTAATTACAAGGTGATTAAATATATATTCAGGATAGCTACAGTCGAGAAATTCTGTCACAATTGCTTGAATAACCCTTTAATATTCCAAGAAGCTTCTAAAACTATGTACATACCTCCTGGTAATATCGAGTTTGTGCTCCCTTTGTAAGCTAACAGAGAGACTGATGTAGTATATTATAGAGGCGGCTAAGAAAACTATAATAACGATTTGGTTCCTTCTCGACCGATACCATCGTTTAGGCATTGTGACAGACATCTGGAACAAATATACATATATACATACATTAGGCTACAGTTACACATACTTTAAACAAGCATACCTGGCAGCCGTTTATATTTGCGGGCAATAAGCAATCTTAAAACCAACTTTCCAGATACATATGATTTTTTAAAGCATACTTTTCTCGCTCTCTGTCCGTTCAAACAAAGATAAGACCATCCATTTGCTGGCTATGCAATGCGGTCAGAAGCTTAAATTAAATTAAATATCGAGAAGACAGGACTTGGGATCAAGTGCTAATTTACTTACAGAAATACGAGGAGACGACGTTTCATCTGTTGTAATTAACTGATCGGTACTAGTATGCTTAATAAGCAAACGTGTTTAGACGTGCTTAAAGCATCCACCCTTGGACCCGCGCCGCTAGTAGCATGCTTATTTTAAGCAACAATGAATACACGTTTTAGCTACTTTTCAGCAACCGTGATCACGGGCAGACGAGATGTGAGTGTCTGTCAGTCGGTCTTTTTATTTTATTACAATAATAGTAAAGTAATAAAATAGTAGTAGAAAATATATATATATATAGGTGGTAGAGCCTAGCTGTGGTGAGTTACTACAGCTCGAACACAGGCTGGCTCGACCGGGGAAGTACCACCCTCTCACAGAAGATCGGCGTGAAGTAGTCAGTAATGACTGCGTTTCGTCCGATGAGTGAGAGAGCCGGTTGCCCTTTCCCTTTTCCAAACCTTTCCTTGTATTTCCTTATTCCCACCCTTCCCTATCCCTAAAAAGAAAAGGTTGGCAACGCATCCACAACATATTTGTTGCGGATGTCCATGGGCGGCGGTAACCACCTTCCATCAAGTGGGCCGTCTGTTCGTTTGCCACCTATAACATAAAAGAAAAAAAAAAAAAGAAAATCCGTAAATATTAGTTTCATTTAAACGAGTACTCGCAATAATTTTAGATCTCAGCAAATGCTCAATTAAAGCATGCTTTCGTGATTGAAATAAGCATGTGTAACAGTAGCCTCACAATGCTCACTAATTCGGACATACGATTATACTAAGTTGTTAAAGGCCTAGTGGTTAAAGGGTCCGCCTCTCGTTGTCGAGGGCGTGGGTTCAAACCTGGCTAGTTACCAATGTGATTTTTCGGAGTCATATGTACTTTCTAAGAGTATTTAGACACCACTGACATACGGTGCACGAAAACATGTTGTGGAAACCTGGACTTATAGTTTCACAATTATAAGTTTGAAATCACCAACCCGTCTTGAGCAAGCGTGGTGATTAATGCTCAAACCTTCTCCATGTGAGAAAGAGGCCTTTTGCTCAGCTGTGGGCTCTGATAGGCTGATATTTCGATATATGAGCCGCACATATTATGCTAAAATAGCATTTTTTCTAAAACCTACCTGTTTGTTTCGCTTATTCTCAGTAACGGCTTGATTTATTTTGAAGTGACTGAAGTAATTTGTAATTTATAATATCTGTTAACAAAAACTGCACCATCATATTTAAATTATCCTAAAAGTAACTTACTTAAGTTACCTAGAGAGAATAAATATATTTTTCAATTATTTTGTTTTACAACGAGCTAACAGAATATTTTACAAATGTAGTACATAGATTCTTGTTTTAGATATTTTTTATTGTTATTGCAAATTAATATTCCTTCAAGCACAAATAACAACATGTTTTAACATTTTACATAGAACCGATATGTAATGGTCTTAGTGATATTTTTAGTTGACTACTCTATTGAACTGTATTTATAAACTACTTACAGACTTGGGCCTGTCCAGAACTCACATTAATTCATTCTTGAAACGTACTTCGACTTCAGCCCTAGTAGGAACTTTTCCAATTTGGTTAGGTATAGAGAGGAGCTTGGATAGTGGAGGTGAACGTTTAATGCGTTAAGAGTGTTCTGTAGAAAACACATTTTTGTGCTTCTTAAGAACTAATACTCGAAAATCTGATTAATTATTTAAGTTACATTAGATGTAACCTGTGACAATATTTATTGTAATGGATATATAATAATAATAAAACAAGAATTATATGAAAATATTATGAACACTACTAAAAATAAATAAAGGGAAAGCGACCGTAATAATTGTTAATATTGAGTATGATAAAAAAATAACTGAAATTCTTGCAGATAATTCCATTTATAAAAAAGTTAATAAAGAGCCGACTAGTAAAGTACTTATAGAAACCAATATCTTAATAAATAAAGATGTTAAAAATATATATTTAGATATCAAATCATTCATACTATCGTGTATAAAACCATGAAAATTGTTTTAGTTACCCAAAGTCCATAAAAAAGAATTAACTATTGCCCTATTGATTTACTAACTCTTAATCTGGCTAAATTTCTTTCAAATATATTATCACCAGTCGGCACTCCGTGGTCACTAACAATCATTTGTTAGGGATTCCTATCACTTTGTCAATGATATAAAACATGTAAAATTTAGAAACAATAACATAATGGTAAGTTTTGATTTAAAGTCATTATTTCCTTGTTTCTCTGTTCTTGACTGCATTGAGATTGTAGGAGGTGAGTTAAAGGATAACAATATGACTGTAAAATATATTGAGCTCATTAAAAATATAAAATCTCATGTCCGTGAAGACCTTGAGAAACAGTTTGCGCGCTCTGCAGGCATTCAGACACAGTTGTATGCATCTCGTCTGCTTGGGATCATGGTTGCTGCAAAGTAACCAAAAGTCGGGATTAAGTATGTCGTTAAAAATATGTAATTATAAACGCCTAGTAAATCCGAAAAATATTTGTTTATTTCAATAAATACTCGCGAAAGTCCTAGACTTCATTATAACATATAAGTTGACAACGTTTGGACTAGTTAAAAATATTTACTGTCGACTTTTAACGGAAAAGAAAAAAGAATTTTGACGTCACAATTTTTATTATTTTTGATCATATATATTTCTGAATATTCAAACATATTTGCGCAAGAATATTGTTTATTTTACAGTATCCGTTGTTAGTATGTAATATGATCCGTGACCAATAATTTATAGTAAATGGTTTCCAGCGAGATATTTCCGTCTTAAATATAATTTACATCGAACATTTCCTTGTACTTAACTATATTTTAATTCAATAATACCTATTTATTCAGTATTAATGAGTCCGTCTCGAACATTATGTTTGGAGTGAAGTTGTTATTATATCATATTATTTCAGATTAAAGACATTTGGAGCTAAATTGAAATGCTTGAATATAATATGTTCTATTAATAATAAAAATACTTTTTTTTTAATTTATTTATATACGGTCGCTTTTTAACAACAAGGTCATTAACGATCACAGTTATACAATTTAAATTAATTTATACAATTTTATCATTTTAAGAAACTTTAAAGTACATTTACATCCATGTATACTATTAAGACAATCTTTTAAATTAGTGGGTCCATCACAAATTTGTTTTTCATTATTATAAGCGGTACAACTTTCGGAAAGATGAAGCACTGTTAAGTTTAAGCCACATTTACATTTTAGTCCAGTCATTTAAGCTTAAATTAGGTAAGAATCTCGGAATTCGAGATACCCAGCTGTAAGTCTGTAAATAGTTGTATATTGACACCCTAAAAGTTGTCTCAAAACCTACATATGGTAGGTATGCTACTTTCTGAAGTGATGCGGTGACCGAGCGCTCTCCGCCCTCTATCTCGAAAACGGTACACCGTATAAAAAATTTTTTGAAACAAAATTTGTAGAGAATTTAGTATTCTACAATATTGATAATAAATACAAATAGCAAAAACCCATAGGAAATGAGATATTTCCAAAAAAAGCGCAAAAAACCGATTTTTGTGACCTTTGACATTGAAATTTTATAGTTGCTTACACCCTACCATATGTAGGTTTTGAGACAACTTTTAGGCTGTCAATATACAACTATTTACAGACTTACAGCTGGGTATCTCGAATTCCGAGGTGAACTTACTTTAATGACTGGACTATTTAGTTCTATTATTTTTTGTAATTAAATGAATATGAGTCACATTTGTATGACCAATACGTAATCTTGTGATAACAACTTGATCTTTTCTACAAGTGAATGAAGCAGGGGATTTATCAAAGATACTATTTCGCATACCGAAGAGTTTCGATGTGTTATCTGTTTTCCAGCTTATATTCCAGCTTTGTTTTATTTTGAACTTGAAAAATTTTCGTAAATCTGTTGGATTTGCTTTAGATCCATCGAATTCGTTATCAGATATAGCTAATAAGAATACTCTTTGTTTACTTAAATAGGAAAGAGATATTTTCATATAAAATTTTGCTAATAGGCACTAAGTGAACATATTGTGTACTTCCTTTACTGTCTTAAAGCGTTCACGTTTCTTAACTTACTTGGGGAAAATTTATACTTTTAAGTCATCTTCATACAAGTTTTCAGTTCGCTACATTTGTGCCATTAAATTATTTTAACCTATATGGCAGCTGTTTAAAGCTCTTTTAAGTATTTAGATTGCATTATTTTTAATTAATGTTAGAAAACTGAATAACAGAGACAAATTAATAGGAATATATTTGGACACCTTATTGATTAAGGGCAGTATTGTATTCATAAGTCTTCCATAATTATTTGTAATGACTAAGTTTATTAAAAAAAGTACAAGGAAACTCTTCGTATATTACATGATGATGGAAAATTGAAATACGATGTATGAATATTGATGAGGTGAATGTATATAAGTCGATGGTGGCCTAGTGGTTAAAGGGCCCGCCTCTCATTGCCGAGGGCGCGGGTTCGATACTGGCCCGGGCAAGTACCAGTGTGATTTTTCCGAGTTATATGTACTTTCTAAGAGTATTTAGACACCACTGACATAAGGTGAAGGAAAACATCGTAAGGAAACCTGGACTTATAATTTTACAATTATAAGTTTGAATTCGCCAACCCGTCTTGAGCAAGCGTGGTGATTAATGCTCAAACCTTCTTTACGTGAGACAAACGCCTTTGCTCAGCAGTGGGCTCTGATAGGCTGATGATGATGATGATGATGATGATTATGAATGTGAATTTGAAGCGTCAACGTATTTTTGCGGCATTTATAACGGACGAAAAATAGGCAGGGGCTCCTCCCCTGCCTATTTTACTTAATACATATATGAGGGACAAAAACTGATATTTTTTTTAAATAGAAAATTAAAGTAATTTGAGAGTTTTTTTACATATTCATTATTGTTAATTATACTGTTTTTTGTAATAAATAACGCTTAGATTTTAAATGAATTAGTAATATGTTAAATTTGGAAGAGTTTGTTACAGAATAGTAAAGAGACAGGCCAGGGTAGATACTTTTTTCTAGGTCAACATGAAATTATAGCTAAACTTAGTTAGTTCAGATACTGTAATTCATTGGTGAAAAAGTATGCTTTATTTATTATTAAATATGACTGAGGATTTCCGCGAATTTTCAAATTATGTATGATTTTTTCATGTAGCCGTCGATAGTACCTCTTAACGTAGAACTATCCGTATATAAAACGCTCAGTGAATCCGGAAACTGTCGTTTAAAAAAATACCAATCTATACATATAATAAGATTGTAGAAAAGTGCTGTCTGTACATTGAAAATAAAAATAAAAAAAACAGCAAGGGGTTATTGATATGTATTTTTTTTGTCTGTTTGTCTGTTCGCGCTAATCTCAGAAACGGCTGATCCGTGTTGGATGCGTTTTTCACGAATATATTGTGGTATGCTTCAGTTATGCTTTAGTGTCTGTTTCATGTCAATCGGTTCATAAATAAAAAAGTTATGTCAAATTAAAGAATCACGTAATTTAATATGTATTACGTTTAATATTGTATATAGAGAAGCATTACAGTAAAGTAGGTTTTTTATCTACCCAAAATGACTGTGATTATGATCCAAAATAAAAATAAGTATATATTTAAAAAAAAAACGCTGCTCATAGAATGAAAAAATATTAGTTTCATTTAAATGAAGACTCGCGAAAATCTTTGATCTCATTAATACTAATATTACCTGCACGGATTTTATTTTATATGTGAATTAAATATATTTTGCAATCGATAATAGTAAATGTATCATTGAATGGAGACTAAATTATAATCACATTATTTTATCGTAATACAAATAATACTGTGCAATACTATATAAAAAAATGCATTTTGTCGCAAAGTCCATTCGTTAATTTTATTACTCTTCAAACTGTACAATTTATGTATATCAAATTAGTTATTTTGAAGAATATTGAATTATAGGTTGAATAATTTATTCCCAGTGACAGTTATATCCCATTGGTTACTAAAAATACGGCCAAAAATATATACCCGGCATGAAATTACTTTGATCTCATTGATTGCATTGGTTCATATCTTCAATCTTTTAATCAATATTTTATGTCCCTTCCTTTACTTCCAAATAATTTATTATTATTTAGAGTAAACCTCCAGACGAAAATCTTTTCTCTACATTAACTGCGTGTCTCATTTATTCGCATCCAATATTACTAAGAGATTTTAAAAATACTATAAAAACGAATAGTTTACAGTGATTCTTATTAATGAATTTACATTTGTAAATAGTAGTTGTAGGTACAACTGTGTTTATATATACAGTATGTTATGTAACACAGGTTCCGTTGAACTCGTTAATATATCACTAATAGATTAAAATAAATATATCAGCATAGAAAAATAAGCATAAAATAATATGAATTAAAAATATAATTAATTCACAATAAATTTTAAAGCTGTGCAAAATCAAAATAATGGCGTGGAATAGTAGGTAGGAATCTAGCGTAGTAACATTGCCCAAACTGGCAACTTCTCAATACGCACGACTTTTATAATGGCGGCATATTGAATTATAAAGACACGTAGTCGGACTGTTATCAGTAAAAATAAACATTTTAAATGTACCTATGTTTAGTTTTGTTTTTTAATTGATTAATTATTATATTTTAACAATTTATGTATTATTAATTTTTTATTAACAATCTTTGTATTATTTTTTAAATCAGTCATTGTTACTAAATAATAATAATAATAATATTTATTTGCTCCGAATGCAGGTACAGAATATAGGTGTATATAATAGAATCTAGTATAAGTTCCAGTACATTCTACCTTAAGGCATGCAAATGTTAGGCTTAAATTATAAATTAAAATTAACCATTAAATTAAAATTAGAAATTAAAATTAAACAATGCAATTAATTATAAATTCATATTAATCAAAATTAACAATGGTAGATAGATACATGATTAAGTTGTATATTTTATTTATTTTTTATTCATCAATTTATTACAATATTATGTTTCGTCCATTAGGTTATCATTAATTGAGTAATAACGTTTAACATTAACTTGAAAATAGAAATAAATAAATAAGTTAGCAATAACACTTAACCCGTCTCAAATGTATCGCTTACAAAGAAACGTGTCCCTGAGGTACCTATTCGCAAACAGTAATTTAAAAAAAAACTAAATTCATGTAACTACATATCTATGCCACGTTTCAATAAAATAATTTCAATTAAAATACAGAGAATTTGATAGGGGCCAAGTATTGAATGCGTATTGGTGGGGCGGCAGCGCCTTTGAGTTCTGCCGACATGTCGCGACACTATGGCGACGCATCGCCGTTTTCGCGCGCTCGTGGTCACAAAATAAACAAATACTAGTTAATACAGAAGTTCTACTCACGGAAACCTGGGCTCCTCCTCAAAATGCCTTAGCACATTCTCTTCCTGCCGCACTGAAATCACGGGTCGCGGGCTCATTGTTACGCATACGCACCAGGGCCCTCACAATTACATTAGAATTCCGCGGTTGGTGTGCATCTGAGAAGTATCTCAGCATACATCCTCAGAGCACGTGCGCCGTCATAATTACACTCAGCAGAAATAAACATTTACATACTCCTGCGCGCTAAACTGATAACGCGGCATCTTTCACACGAGGAGGACGTAATATGTAGTAATGCGAAAATAATGGACGTCAAATCCCGGTCAGCGCGTGAGATTACTACCGAATATAATTACCTATGCGGACGTTCGGGGGAAGGGGGCGGGGGGCGGGGCGACACTTTAATATTGTAGATCAATCGATCAATCGTCATCTTCTATATATATAAAAATGGATTGCTGTTCCTTAGTCTCGCTAAAACTCGAGAACGGCTGAACCGATTTGGCTAATTTTAGTCCTGAAATACTCCTGGAAGTCCAGGAAAGGTTTAAAAGGTGAGAAAAATTGATATAATTGTCGGGAAAACCCTAAAAACAGCCCTTTTCTATTTCCCATACAAACGTTTTTTTTGACATTAGATTTGACAACTAACTAATATGTCAATCATTCTGTTTGATTGAAACAGGAAAAACCTGATTATTTATGGCCTCTAAGACGGAATAGAGTTTGCCTGGTCAGCTTCTTCTTCTACCTGGCAATTTCCCAGCTA
The DNA here is from genome assembly GCA_916720795.1 of Danaus chrysippus. Classification (NCBI taxonomy): domain Eukaryota; kingdom Metazoa; phylum Arthropoda; class Insecta; order Lepidoptera; family Nymphalidae; genus Danaus; species Danaus chrysippus. The sequence continues at coordinate 260,022 of CAKASE010000080.1, read as the reverse complement.
TAGCCAGGGTCTGCCTTAAATGTTTGTGAATAGTTTTGGCTATTTGTTTTTACTACTGGCCGCCTGCCTGACCTCAACCCTTTCTTTGGGAATCAACATAAATCAGTGATTTCTAAATACTCTTAGAAAGTACATATGACTTGGAAAAATCACATTGGTACTTGCCCGGGCCAGGATCGAACCCGCGCCCTCGGCAACGAAAGGCGGGCCCTTTAACCACTAGGCCACCACTGCCTGGTCAGCTATACCTACATATATTACTCCTGACCAAACTAACGAGGACGAAGTCGCGGGCAAAAACTAGTTCATAAATAAATTGCGACGATGCTGTTCGTCAACTATGCGTGTACGGGTGTTCCTTTTACGTGTCAATTTTACATTTATATTGTTTTCTTTTAATTAAAAAAATAAAAGACATTTTGTTTTCGATTGGAAAAATATTTTTTAGCATGTATGGATGTTATATTATTGCGGATTAACGAAAACGCACTCTGTTAGTTAACATACTGTGTATATATTATGTATATATTAAAGTGTATTAATTTCATGCGTATTGATATTATGAATAGTATTATATAAATGTATTTCTATTCTGATGAAGTAAGTATATCCCAAAAGAGAATAGATGTATATTTCTTAAAAGTATATACTACAAGGTCAGAAATCAGTGTGAACCTTTATATTACAATGATACAGATGAAAATATATGTTTTAATATTATTAACAACTAAACCTTTTTATTTTTTGAACAACTTAAAGCATTACCTTAAGATACGACCTCAAGAATAACTTCGTAAAAGCAAAAAAAGTTGTCTTTCAAATATAATTTTATCATGCAACTTAAATAAATGCATGTTCTTATAATAGTTATAATTTAATAAATTCTGTCACAAAAACAAAGTAATATAGGGGAGAGTCGGATATATCGTACCACTTTTCACTTTAACTCAAATATTTCGACTATAACACGTCTTATAATAATTAATACATAAGTAAAATAAAGTTTCATATTTTAGCTTCTTAAGAAGAAAAGAACAGATCCTTGCGATTATTCTAACATTGTTAAAAATGCTTTTTTATAGAGGCTTGCCATCGGTACGATTTAGCCGACTAGTCGTTTTAATCGTACCACTAAGTCTTTAAATCGTACCATGGGTGTTTAAGTCGTACCACTGAATGAAAGACATTAAAATTATCAATCAAATTATTTATTTTTAACTGTTAGGTAAGTAATAAAACAATATTATTCATATCTTTTAGGTAATAGAAACATAATTTTTAACTCTTAGGTTATATAAAGAAACTATAAGCTTTGTCAGTAAAATAACATGATTGTACTATGATAATGAGATCTATCAACATAACTGATAAAAATGAGACAAAAAACAAACAGTAAACTATAATAATAAAGTAACAGTTAACAAGAATGTTATTTGTAATATAATTATTGTGCATATTTCTTAATGGAAACAATCATGACAAATGTCTGGATTCGAAGTAGGTACATGTCCCATGTAGCCACCGTTTACAGCGAACGCATTGAATCCAATCAACTTTTGGACTTTCGACATATATTTTCAAGATAATCATCGCTGTCATCATCATCATCTAGTTCTACAACAAGTGTCTCTCCTGAATCATCGCTACTGGTGATGGAATGAGATAGTTTCCTCTTATAACTTTTGTTTTTGGCCTTGGGTAGTACTTACTTTTGGTACTTGCGGTACTACTATAGGTACTTGCAGTTAGTAGTCGGGTAAATCGTACCAGTACAATTTAACCAACTGCAAGTGGTACGATTAAACCAACTAAGGCATTTCTAAAACAAAAGCAAATATCCGGTATAAACTCAAAACTTAGACACGCAACAAAAACACCCAATAATCTAGTATACAATTGTGGAATAATAAAAAAAAAACTGAATAACTATAGCTTACCTTGATAACGAGTTATCTCCTTACGAATGTACGACAATATTTATAATATTTATATTAATTCCTACAAAAAAAGTTTTTCTTTTATTACGAGCACAGTTGTTAACTCACGTCGATTTAAACTAGTGGGTGAAGAGGGATGGTACAGGGCCACGATTTGGCGTTGTCAGTGTAGAAAAAAATATTCATTAAATGGGAAATTTAGAAGTGGTACGATTTAAATGCTAGTACGATATAACCAACTCTCCCCTAAATAAAAATAACTAAAAAATATTCTAATTTAGAAGGAAAGGAGATCAAAAGTATTTCATACAATTCTGGTCCCTAAATGTAGACATGGAAAAAGTATCAATTAAAGGTTTAAAATTAAGAGTTACTTCATTGAAAATTCTATAGAAATTGACAATCAGACAGCTGAGTTATTGGAGGTTTAGTAAAAGTGAGGTTATATTGCATTATCTTTAAGAGTTAGATGAATACACGTAAAAGTATGTGAAAAATAATAATTTTATTTAGAAGAGAATATCTGATAAGTCATAACAAGGCAATAAAGACTCAAAGACATACAGATAAAGGTAACAAGTAAGGAATTCTACGAGGACCAGGAGGAGTAAACTATGTGATAAAAGTCATAAAATAAAAGAAATTATTTTAATGGAATATTTTATTCCTCTTCAATAATAATTAAAATATCGTCTAGGAACTATGCAGGGGGTACAATGTTACTAGTTGCTATCCCACAATTCACACAGCGACCAATCGTTTCAATAATATCCAATCCATAAGCCGGCGAAATAATCCAAATTAACAATTCCAAGTTAAACGTGCAGGAGATCGTCGGTGTCCAATGTGAAAGCAAGGGTCGTAAAACGTTAGGCGGGTTCGGAGTCTGTAAAAAACAAAGCAGTGGTCGTTGAAAACGTAAAATGATCGGGAAAGCACTCGAAACTTATCAAAAAACACGAAACAAGTGAGACTCATAACAATGCATCTGGCATGGTAATTGTTAAGTGTCAATGTTATGTTGCCATAGACTATATACTGAATGATTTCGATCGAATCAAATCGAATGGAATCGATAATCGAAATTCGAAAAGAATGTTTTAAAATAATATTTAATATTATTATTATATTAATACACGGTATTAAAAGTTATTTTTAATGATGTGTAGACATATATGGTGTAGTTTTAATGAAGTTACTATAAGTTTAAAACTAGGAGTGAATTTTTTATACTGTAGTTAATCGAATAATCATTTTTTTTATTGAATTAATCGTTAATCGATTACTTCATAAAAACAGTTATTTGCATATTTCTTCGCTTGTAAATTGAGAATTTAAGTAGATTTTTGGTATTTCATAAAAAAAAATTAAACCAATTTTTTTAAACAAATTTGAACTCATTACATTTTGGGCCCACCATTTGCCAACTCCTTTTTTGCAAAACTATATCTATAAACATTATTTATATGTTACTTATACCTCTGACAGCACTTGCATTGATCTATGTTCTTTAAAATTTTATAATGAATGTCGAGCTAATTTATAGTGATTATGGACTTTATAACAGAATTTACCTAAGCTTTTTTATTCTTCTTTTATACTATAGATAGTTAAATTAAACCAAAACATTTATATCATTTTTAATTTTAAATGTAAAAATATTCTTGGAAAGACCAGTTAGTTTTAAGGTTATATAAGTACCTACCTACCTGTATACCTTATTTTTCTCTAAACGTAGACAAGCTGGATAAACCTTTATGAATAGATGTTTAAAATTAAAATGAAATTCCTTAAATCCTAAAATCCTAAAATCTTCCCAATTCTAAACCATAAAAAAATACTATAAATATTAAAGGAATTTTAAAACACGAATTCCCTAATAGAACTCAGAATCTGGAAGAACCTTTACAAACCATACATCAAATTAAAGAGACTGCAAGAACTTAGTAAGTATGACATATTGAAATCAAATAATGTGAAATGATTTAAGCATTATTGTAGCGGAGCTACTTAGATTATGTTTTGTATTGTAACTTTAAGTTTTTATTCATTTCTATATTTGTTTATAAATTGTATAAAATTTATGTAATATTTTTTATTTCTTGCGACGGACAAACTTCTTATTAAATTGTATATAGCGAGGATGCACGATGCGTCTATTGTTCGCGCGCCCCCCCCCGCGCTCCTGTAGCCCCGCTGGCCCCCGCTAGCGGTCCGCTGGCCAGCTGAGCGGGCACTTCGCCGGGCCCAACAGTCCACATAGACTTTATCTGTGTGATGCTTGTCCGTCATCGCTACGGCGACACTCGCACGCGCATCCTCGCTTACGAAAAATAATCTCCTTCTGTATTCATAGCTTTTAAGCAGTTTAAATTGCTAAACCTTGTTTAATCCGCTAAATTATTTTATTTTAAGATTAATTTTTGGGACATAATGAGTGTGATCCTAAATTATGCCAGAAAATAGATTGGTTCGTTAAAAATTATGTTAGCAATAAAAAATTATGAATTACAGATTAAAGGGTTAACATTACTTTATATTACGTAAAGAGGATTGATTTAAAATTTAACTTTATTAATATATATGTATATATACATATATAGGTTAATGGTAAAATGATAAGGTGAACCGAGAACTTAAAAAAATATTATTATCGTATCAAACTCTCCTATTAAATACAACGTTGTACGTACACCAACGAGATGGACGAACGACTCAGTTAAACAAATAGGAGCAGATGAATGAGGCTTGTGTCTAGCAGCAGACTCACAGGGCTCAAATGATGATGATGAAACCTCACATGAATAGAATTGTTTTCTTTTTCAAAATGATTTGCACACACATAACTCAATATCTTACTATAAGTACAAATTTATTAACATTTATTTCCATCGGATCCAAAGTTACTCCAAAAGTAAATCTTTTAAGTCTGTTATATACTAAATCTCCAAACAAATAGGTTATCCCGGGAGTCACTCGGATTCTCATAATCCTATTTACTGAGGGTCCTCATATAGATTGTCGGGATTTTGTACATACTTAGTTGTCCTTTTGTTTTCACATTTAATCTTAATTCCTAATGATTTCGGTTAAAGTTTATTTTAATTCGAGGTTTCCTAGTTGACGTTCAGTATTTCACTCTACAAATATAAATATGATAATTAGTAGACTATTTCTCGAAAATAATTTACGCATTGAATAAGGATAATTTTTTTTTTAAAGAGAGTTTAATACTCGAGAAAAATTTTAATCTTTTCATGTGCTTATTACAACAAAACAAGTTTGTATGTTTATTACTTTTCATCAATTATTTTACTTTAAACCTGACCGTTCTTTAAAAAAAATAACTTAGAAAATTTACTTCGACGAGGTATATATTGTACGTATGAATTCCTTTCTTTAAACCAAAGTTACATCAAAGACAACAATACAGCATCTTTTGTCAGATTAATAAAACTGTTAAAAGGTATGATCGCATATTCGTCGTCATTAAAGTCTTTCATAAAAAAGTATTAAATAAATTAAACAAAAAAATATCGCATTAAAATATCAAGAACTTTATTTAAATAATGTCATTGCAATAATTTATACACACTTTTTAATACCTAAAACGTTTTATGAAAATTAATATTAATTTTCATCAGTCGTTTAATTATTATCATCTTCATCTACCTATCTATATATATAAAAATGGATTGCTGTTCCTTAGTCTCACTAAAACTCGCGAACGGCTGAACGGATTTATTTTATCTTAGTCTTGAAATGTTCGTGGAGGTTCAGGGAAGGTATAAAAGCTGAAAAAAATTGATTCATTACTGGGAAAAATTTTTTTTTGACATTAGATTTGACAACTAACTAATATGTCAATCATTCTGTCGCACTTCAGAACACGGAGATTTATGGCTTACAGGTAAAGTCCAAAAATATAAATAAAAAACGTAACAGATATTTCTTGATTATAGGGCGATACGAAGTTCGCCGGGTCTTCTAGTTAGTAGATAAAGTTAGAGCAATCATAAGCGAGCTGTTTAATGAGATTAGGGTACATTGGGTGCTGATAAAGCAATAGTAAATTCATCTAACCAGTGGTGGGGCAAGACCTAAATTTGATGTAGGCAAGACAGATTTCGCGAGGACCTATTCTATGGCAACTTGAAGCTCTTACAACCTGCTAGTTTTAAAAACTTAAACGGAGATACGTTTTTTACCCTTAAAGCTTTGGTTTCCTTCAAAAGATATTATAAAGCGTATTTTGTATACAAGTAATTACTGCGTTACATACTTATTATCAATTAAATTTTTCTTACTTTATGTAAAATAGACGAGTACAGGTACCGGTGTAATTATAAATGACAAAGAAAACAAAAACAAAAACGTCACTGTTTTCGAGGGCAACCAATATACTTAAACACTCTATTTATTCACTAAATATTATTAAAACATTGAACACACTCTTATTAAAATAGGTTTAATTAATTCTGATTCCCAAAGAGGTTTGATGTCAGGTAGGCGACCAGTCGTAAAAACAAATAGCCAAAACTAATCACAACATGTAAGGCAGACCCTGGCTATAGCTGGGCAATTGCCAGGAAGAAGAAGAAGAACAAGATTTTTTTTTAATTCTCGCTTTAAAATTTTTTGAGGCGCGAGCCCCCTTGTACCGCGAGGCCGTAGGCGGTTGCCCACGTCGCCCACGCCTTACGCCGCCACTGCATCTAACTTCTTGTATAAGAAAGTCTAATTAAGTTTTCGATATCCTAGTTTACTTTTTTTACTTAAACATAAATTAAAATATATAATTTTGTTTTTGAGACTATTTTAAACTTTTTTCGTTGTTGCTAAAAATTTCAAAATAAAAATGTGATTTTCTGATAGCCTAGAATAAAAGAGCTATTTTATCATCTGTGAATTTTACTTGTAATAAAACATAAAATCTAAGATTATTTGGTTACCGCAGATAAAAAAATCATGAATCTATCTTCTATCCTATATATTATACATACGAAAGTCGTGTTTGTCACAACACTTATAACTCGAGATAGACCAATTTTCATGGTCTTTGTTTCGTTGGATTTGTCTCCGCCCCGAAAAAATAAAGAAAACTCGACGAAAACATAATTATAAACGATGAATCATTTTTCCTTTGTGCCTGTCATTTGTCAAACATTTGTAGTTCATGCTGTCAAATACTATAAGTAATGGTTGACATGAGTTCAGAAATAATTTATTGTGTGTAAATTAAAGATTATATTCTATAAAACAATTTCTAAGATATTTAATACATAAACGAAAACGTAAAAGTCTCGTTATGTTCTCTATAATTTTTAAAGATTTATTATAATGCTTTAAGCCGAGCTTGGCATTTGTGTGACTATATTAGTCTATGATAAACTGTTGTCTCTGTCTTAAAAGTTCAGTTAACTATTGTTTCAAAATTCAAATTGTTTGCAAAGAGTATATTTTTTGTTTTGTCTGGTTATATACGAGTACATATTCAGTTTTACTGTTTCTAGCCGGAGTTATAATAAAATAATACCTACATAATTCATTTACCATTTCTTAGTAGGATAATTTGTACTATGTTCTTTTCTGAAGTTTTTGTTCTACAAGGTAAATCAAATTATTATAGTGTTAGAAAGTTTTGATAGAATATTTTGATACTATTACAAAATAGCAATAGAATAAGAAAAGTATTTTTTATTTTCAGTTGCATTTTTGTTTCAAAAAATGCCGCCAATGCCGGCTTACGTCGCAGAACCCGTAATGCCTCAGGTCAAAGATATAGAACAGCAAGTCTAACTGATGAGCAACGTGAAACGCGAAATGAAGTTGAACGGAATCGATGGAACCGGAACCAACAATATAGAAGTGTTGTTTTTAAACCCTAGAGAACAACAAAGAAATGGACTATAGTACAATAAATTATAGGCCAACTTTTAAGGTAAGTGTATGGAAAAACATTTACCACTATTGTTGACAGTTTTCAATTGTAGTGGTGTATCATTTGAAATGGCTTAAAGTACATTTGTACTGTATATGTATCCTGGGAGTCTATTTGTACAACAATTCATTTGATAAAAAAGATATACCTCTAGAACGCATTGCTATTGCAATAGTACGCTGAAGCTGCTTTAGTTCGATGAAACATACATAGAAATATGGGATTAAAAAATTAAATTCTTTTTTAAAAGGAATTTATCAAGTCAATATTATAATGACTAAGTCAATATTATATTATAATTATATAAAAGGAAAAAATATGGTAAATGCCATCTTATCAAGGTTATATAATAATTAAGACTATTATAGCTTAAATAAATTAATTGATACTATTCTGGGTTTATCAATTTGCATTGCAATCATAGCTTTGTTGTTGACTAAGTCTACAACGAAAGTCTTTATAAATCTGTTACCGAGAATTATTTTTCAGTAAGGTTCAACAAGAGTTTTAGATTTCTCGCCAATCCACAAAAACATAGGACATATGAATGTACTTATTATACAATATACTTTTTGTTACTAAAGACTTCTAAACCTGAAATAAAAAAAAATTACATTAGCAATGTCTCTAACTGGCCAATTCGTAACATCTTTAGTGTAACCCATTTATTAATAAATCTTTATACTTATTTTCCAGAGTACTAAATCGTTGTGTAAACCGGACAAGTCGACTCAACAATGACAGCATAGCAAAATGCTTGAAACGATATGACACTGCATAATTAAAGACGAGAAAGACTAGATGTTGCACTATTAAAATTTTTAAAAATAAGTAATGTTTTGAGTACCATTCTTAAATGCTAGCAAGAAATGGAAATACCATGTATTGTATATATACAAATTTTAAATTCTAATTTCAAAAACTCGGGTATGAATAGATTAAATTAGTGTTTTGTTAAAAAAACTTTAAATTATATTACAAACATCACTCACACTTTTATATTATTTGACAAATATACATACATATATATATATACATGTAATGTAATATTTCAAATATTTTGTTTAATGTATCTATGTTTGTGGTTTTGCAACATTAATATAGAATATAATATTCAATTTTGCATTACCTATTAAGTTAAAACATAAATCATAATTTATTTCAAATTAGATATAATTTTATGAACTCGTATAGGACTTATTATGTTACATGTAAAAAAAACTGCTATTGTTGTAAAGGTTTGTTTAAATATGTTTTACATAGTAATTATAAGATATTTTTATGAATATTCGTGTAGATTGTAGCTGAAAAGTAAATAAATTAAAACATGTATAATATGCATTCATTAACATCATTGTCTATCTACTATTTAAAATTAAAGGAAAAAAGGACAGTAGTTACAATTAAAAAAGATTTATTTTATAAAAAGAAAATATTATAAAGTTAATGAAATAAGTCTAGTAAGAGTTTATATAATGAACTACATATTTACTAGCTTTTATTTTTGGCATGCATATACAATTCAGGAAGTTTTATAATAAGGAATATTAAAAGAAATTGACATAAGTGCAGAAAAAGTCCTTTAAATTATGAAAATATTAAAAATGTATTAAATAATAGAACCTCAATCTAATTCTATCTTGTAAAGCAAATAAATGTATCTTTAGATGAATTAAGTGCTCAGAATCTTGATTGAATGTAACTTCATTAAGTTTTGATATATTCACATAGAAGGGAAGAAAGTGTGAATTAAAATATATATCTTTTTTAAATTCTTTTCATATTGAATATTATATAGCTTATTTAAAATTAAGATAAGTATACTATGGTAAATGACAAACCACTTGTGTATAATGATGAGGACAAATAATGATTTAAGATTTATCAACAGAAGGTACAATTTTCATACATTCGTGTTCACAAGATCTGCAAAGTTTTAATTAGTCATTAATATGAAAGTTTTTAATGAACTCTTCTTAAAACTTTAAATTACTTGCAAGAATTTTTTTAAAGTTTAAAGACTACGTATTCTCCTTTCTTCGCATGAATTAAACTGTGTATAGGTCAACTCAATATAGATAATCGCTATATGTAAATTTTTCATATTTTCCCTTGTATGTAACAGACGAACATCGCTAATGGATCACATCAAAGTGACTTCAAGTATGTATTTAGAACGAGTGACATAGTGAAATTAAATTGAGGAAAATGATTTAGGAATTGCCGTTTCATATTGCGAGGACATTGAATATAATTATAAATTATATCTAAAACGACAAATTCAAAAGAAATTATGTTTATTTCTTTTAAGTACTTACATGGTCGTTCAAAAGGATAAATGTTGTTATATTAACAAAATATTAAATAATATTTATATAATATGATTATATTAATGCTGGTCGTAGTAACACATTTGATTTATAGAAAAGATCTAGGTATCCACATCTATAAAAAAATACTTATTTTATTTAAATTAAAAAATATATGGTTATTCAAATAATATTTTCATAGTTTTAGTCTTCGACTGTGCTGGTCTAAGGTTTTTTCAATGACTACGATATCATCAGTGAGTGAGAGGTCCCTGAGTAATATAATGAGTAATTTTTTATATTAAGTACGTTCCATTTCAAGACCTCTTTCTGTAGGGTAGTAAATAGTTTCAGTGTAACAACTGCGCCCTCTCTCATGCCGCGTTTCAAACATGTAGGTTTTTTTCTCTGGTTCTAGAATCGGACTGATATTGTAGATTTGCTATATGAGGCGTTTTTTTTAAGTTCTCTAAACCACGGTTTTACAGATCCCAATGTTGTTGGCAACTGAACTATTGATCCCTATTGTAATTGGATCTTTAATTTCTTATCGTGTTTTGGCGGAAAGACTTGATTTAGTTGACCTTACGGTAAGGATAGTATCAACAAACTTATCATGCTCTTATGAAAATATTTCACGCCATCGATGTTGAGGCATTGGAAGTAATTGTAAATTCTAACTTAATAGTTTTTTTGATTGGACCTTGGTCGGCGATAGTCAGAGCATAGAATTCATCTGACGCATTAGACCTTTCAAATTAGACATTGATATTCAATGCATTGGTTAATGCATGCATGCATGCTGGATTTGAACCTTTTAATCATGAAGACATGTGGTTTCTTAGTCGACATGTTGAGACTGATCTCATTGTTAGCACCATTATCAGGATTATTTTTTATAATGATCGAGTTTGGGGTCAAGGGGTCAAAATGTAGGGTAAATCCAAAGTGAAGGTAATTAAAAGCAAGGTATTCATTAAAACAGCAATACAAGTTCGTCTAACTTCTTGTTTACGACAGTTGACTTCAAATTTTGGTTATTTATTTCGGTAACTCTTGAAACTTCAATGTCGGTTATGCTTAGAATAGCAAACCTTTTTATTTTAATATTTAGAGTTAGCAAACATATTTTCGAAACTGATGAATTTCTGTTTACATATAATAAAAATAAAAACTAAAATTATTTGGATTCTAGCTCGCCCGCTTCGTGTTTCATAAAATACAAAAAAGAAATATTAAATTGTGTTCTCTAGCTACCTAATTATTTATTGTGAACAGACAAATTAACCCCTAACTACTTAGGGTCTCTTCGATTTATATGATTTCATACAAAATATAACACAGCTTTCCTAATCACCGTATCGTTACTGTGTTGCACAATACGTTCCCATTTTTTTACACGGCGGGAACCCCAATTTGCCTGCACCATGGATAAATATGAGTATCGATGCCATTAGGTTTAGAATTACACATAATAAATAAATAAATAAACTAAAAATAAACTTTATTGACTCAAGGATTACATAACAATCAAGTTGCAAGGACCCCTGTACTACTACTACTACTAGGTACTACTACTACTGTAATTTTTTTTTGAAAAGTGCTATGTTATTACATTTGGTAGAAAAATAAATCCAATAATATTTGACTATATGATTTATGATAAAGTAGTGAAAAGAGTGACCGAGGTGAGGGACCTGGGAGTTCTTCTTGATGCTGATTTAATATTTGATCACCATATAAATAAAATAACAGCCAAAGCTTACATACAGTATGCTGGGATTCATATTTCGTCAAGGAAGCGATTTCAAGAATATACATACTTACAATATCTTATATAACTCTTATGTTAGATCTCATTTGGAATATGCTTCTACTGTTTGGAATCCGCAATATTCCAAGTATATTTTGGCAATAGAAAGCGTACAAAACAAGTTTCTTAAAAGAATGACTTACAAATTTGGTGAAAACTCTGTCAAAAGTTTAAACATTATGTCACTTGAGAACCGTAGGGTATATAGAGATCAACTTTTCCTATATAAAATCATAAATAATCTTATAGACTCAACATATTTATTAAATAACATATTTTTTAAGTGTTCTAATTCTTCCATACGATGTAAACATATCTTCTCTGTCCCATTGTGTAAAAGAAATTATGCAAAAAATCGTTTTCTCGTAAGAGCGTGTACTAACTATAACGCATTGTTTAACTCTGTTGATATTTTTAATGACAATCTTTTAAAGTATTCTCGTGTTTTGAAAAAGCTCATTTAGTTATTATATTTAAGATGTTTGTTTTTCTTTTTTATATTGAAATTCACTTTGGTTTGTAAAATGTTTTAATTCTTATAATTATAAGTATTTCTATTTTTATGTTCACTCCATGAAACTGTGCAAAAGTGGAAACTTTGTTGGCTTATATAATTATTTTAATATGTGAAAACTATAATGATATTGTATATGCTGTTTGTTTCCCTATAAATAAATAAATAAATAAATAAATTTTTCAGTTTCATCATAATTACCTATACGTGAGTAATGTTTCAGTTAGAACATGCTTTACTTTGGTTTTTATCAGTCTGTAAAAGTCAAGTCTACGGTTTAGTTTATTATAAAGATAGGACGATTGATAATAATTGTATTGTATTTTCTTAAATTTGGTTTTACTAGTTGGGATAGGACAAACAGATTTACGCCTACGGTTTTGGATTTGAGAGGGAGCAAAAGGTAAATGATGATGAATTATAAGTATACAATTTAATATATATATTTGACGAGTAGTCAGTAATTTGTACTGATTGTGTAAAAAAAAAATTGGAAAAAAAGTACGGTTTGAAAAACATTACTTCTATGAGAGACCTCTGCGCTCTTTCTACACACACATAGTAAATCCATATAAATATACATCGTATATAAAAAATTTAAACCTAGGCATCAATACTTTGTCGTGCTAAAAAAAAGACAGTAATGTTAATTAAAAGGACAGTAATTAATAAATGTTTAAAAGGCAGTAAATCTAATATCTCACCAAAAACATGCCTGTTAAAAAGGGGGCCAAGTTCCAATCGGCTAATTGTTTGTCTAAAAAAGGGTTGAAATCCAATCTAATGCCAAGTTTAGATGCACTTTGAAATCGATCATAATCATCTTCATCAACAGCATGATCCACTGGTAAACATTTGCCATTCCCAAGACTCGCCACCACACCCAGTCCTCTGCCTTCCACATCCAGCCCCTACCCGCCACCTTATTCACGTCAACGGTCCCTCTGGCCGAAATTCACTTTACCATACACCCAACTTAAAATATGGTATAGTTGTGAAAATACGTAGGTGCTTGGTTAAAAATATCTAAAATTATAATACTTCTAAATTTGAACTTGGCAGGTTTTCGTGCTGTACGTAACACTTAATTAATTGTATCATTAATTTATTATTTATATAATTAAATTAACCTTTTTTTTTATTAAAATTTATATATTTAAATTTTTTCTCTGTACTTGCAATAGGCACTGAGCTACAGGGGGGTCAAAAGTGGGTCGAAACGGTTCGTGTAAATAGTGCACGGCATGCGCGCGGCCTGTGGAACTTGGCCGGCGCACTACCGTGCACTTAGATATTTCTGCTGCATACTATTTTATTGTATGTGTTTAGAGTTCATCGTGGTCAGTTCCAAGGGTTTCTTCACCACTACTCTGTAACCTGGCGCTTGTTTGTCAGTTATGGATCTCAGGTATAGTGAAGCGTACCTATTTGTGTGAACAGTGCCTGAGGGTATAACTATATGTTTTCTAGGTAACGTACAGTTTACAGTTAGTAACGTAGAGTTTAACGTGAGAAAGGTACAGTTTAGCTTTGTGAAACGTACATTTTAGCATTGGTAACGTACATTTTATCGCGTGAAACTTACAGGATAAAGGAAATAACATAAGTCATGGATTACCTTCTGACCAAACAGCATTTAAAGAGATAGTTCAAACCAATACCATAATTTACGATTTTAAATTTTACATTTTAATACCCCCACCCCATTGTCACAAAATCCGCTCTAAAATCATTTCTATCGATAAGAGTTATCGCTCTTTAATAGATTCAAAATAGATTTTTTTAATTGTTCTCGCCCCCGTAGCCCCTCTAGTGGGTGAAATTTCGTAAAATCCATTCTTGGCTGACCTCTCCTTGGCCAAATGACTATTCCAACTACATTTGAAACCGCTGCGCCTTTTAGTTTCAGAGATATCGTGATGAGTTAATATAGAGGGGGAAATCTCTTATACATATGTATATATATGTATACAGATATATAGATTACATTAGAAAAGTACTTGATTATAAAGTTTACCAAAGAGAGGTCATTATTTAAAATTATCCCTTAGTGATGAGTATGAAAATAAAATAAATACTTTTCCTTCGCCGAATCACACATAAATTTTATGTTGACTGAGCTGTATTGTTTTAATGAAATCAATATTTTCATAAAAACGAACAGTTTGAGCCATAATATGTGAGAAAATGAATAAAAGGATAATAATTTTATAAAATATTATAAGATGGCTTCGATATTAAAATCAGCACCCCGGAATAAAATAGTTACATTTCTGTAACAAAGGCTAAAAATCTTGTAATTTTATCTTAGTGTCAATATTTTAAAAACGTATTAGGTCTTTGTTCATAAGAATATTTTTAGAACAAAAGGTTTAATTTCAGTAGGTAAGTGTCTAAGCGGTCGCGTTAGAAACTCAAGTTATTTGCACTTTCTGCGCTGTAGAAAATCACTTAAGGAGTTTTAAACCTTTGCATAAATGTATTTTAAAGGGATAGGTACTGTACAGACATTTCTAGATTTCTATTTCCTATTTTTCTGTAAAATATTATTCACACTTACTTTGTCGGTTTTTGCGTTTTTATAGTTACGGTATAAAGTCTTATGAAAATAAATTACTTTGTGTTCAAGCCTACATCAGTATTAAATGACTTTTTGAATTACATATTTAATTCGGACGTACCATTTAAAAATTTAATAATTTGAAGGTTTAAGCATTCTCAAAATTAAATCCACGCGATAGCTCAATTTTTCACATGATGTTGTATACAATTTTATTTTTAATGTTATTATATTAAAAAACAATTATTAACAAAAAAAATAGACCGTTTTCTAAATCCAAACTTAAAATATGTTTAATGGAAAAGATGATGAAATTTTAGTTTGTCTTGATTTAACTCAAAAAGTAAGTACTCAATTTAATGCTTCATGTCAAATAATGGGTGTTGAATTTTAAATCTCAAACACTTATTCATTACACGTGATTGGGAATATATTTTAGGAACATGAATTAAGTTAAATGAGTGAGATGATTAAAAGTTTCAGGTCTATTTTATTCCTCCTATTTAAATTGGCTGAATGATCTATCTTTTTTCTAGTCTTAATTATAAATAGGATTGAAAGATTTTCATTTATATATATTTTTGATAAAAAACATAAATATTTAGATAGGAATTTTCCATGAAAACCAAAGTCTTTGGGCTTGTGTTTCTGCCTTTGTTTTGGTTATCAATATATATTTTTTATTAAAATGCATACATACATTACATATTTAAAATGTTAAAAACTAAATTAACATCGATATTCCATATGCTTACATTCTTCAGGACCTATTTAATGTTACATATTATCGATGTCAAAGTGTGTCGATGTCAAATATAATCCCTAATATGTTTTTTCTTGTTTAACTTGTAAAACTGTTACAAAGGTAATTTAGTGAAAACTACATCGACGAAACTGTTTTAACATTTGATCTCTTGGCGTCATGAAAACATCATTTCATACATAGGTGTTCCAATTGTTTATATATTGGATAAAAAGAAAGATCTGACAAAGTCGTCGCTTTTGCCACAATTCTAATAGGGCTTATTAAAATTTTGTATGAATTCGTCTTAGGTAAATCTTTGTGAAGTTTATTCCCTTCCAGCTTTAACTTAATAAAAAACACTCGCAAGTTATTTGAAGTTATTAATTTTTTTTTTTTTATGGGAAAAGGGGGCAACTGAGCAGACGGCCTACTTGATGGTAGGTAGTTACCGTCGCCCATGGACATCCGCAACGTAGATTTGCGGATGTGTTGCCGCCCTTCATTGGGACAAAGGAGGAGGAAAAGGTGGGAAAGGAAAGGGTGGGAAAAGGGAAAGGGCAACCGGCACTCTCACTCACCAGACGAAACGCAGTCATTAAAGGCTACTTCACGCCGATCTTCTGTGAGAGGGTGGTACTTCCCCGGTCGAGCCAGCCAATGTTCGAGCTGTAGTAAATTGACTACAGCTAGGCTCTGCCACCATTAATTTTGCTTATTCCTTTCAAACTACTTTTTATTTTGAATGATTTATATTATAAACCGTTATTTTTAAACTTCCACAACAAAGAAATTTAAAGAAGTAATTTCTCTCTATACTTATGTTTTAAATTGTGTTAACTAATTTAACCAATATTTTTATTATTTAACTAGCTTTTGCCGGCGACTACGTCCGCGTGAAATAGTGACTTCCGGCAGAAAAGTAGGTATAGATAGCTGTGCCCGCGACTCCGTCAGCCTATACCTCCTTTTAAAGGTAAGGTAAAGGTACCTATAGAACGAAAATACTTCAGTGCAAATCTTCGTTCGCGGTCAGCTGTGAGACGTAATTCCCTGTCAGTATAGGTTTCTGACTGACAGAAACAGTGCATGCCGTTCACAGTCAACAGTGAGACGCATGTAAAAAAAATAATTACTGATTGCATTTTTGGCATCAGTAGTGATCCCTAACCATCCCTTGATAGTTATTTTTTAAATATATTTTATGTTCAGAATTGATCGCTCTACAGATTTATTATAAGTATAGATTGTATATATCGGATTTATTACACATTTCGTTGATTTTAAAGAGAGGGACGCCAGCCTCGCTGACGTTACAAATGTTACTTCTTCTAGAGCATTCGATGATATTTTAAAATGAAACTGCAATTGTTCTTAATGTTCCTGTATTTCTAGAAGTTTCTTTATAATCACATACTTCAATGATACGCACTCACTGAACTCTGAATTATCAATGCTGGAGTCCGCCGTCGTGAGTCCAGACGTCATATTTTTCACAAGATTCAAACATTGTTCTATTCTCCTTTGATTTCGTTTTACTTTTAACAATAATCATAAATACTAATGAGGTTTAATAAGAATTGATGACAGCCTTAAATTATTTTCAAGTCGCATCCGTTATTAAAGCTGATAGCGCCGATACGGCCATTCTGACAGGCGGTGCGTGCTCTGCACCTGCCTGGTTATGTGTTCTTTCTTGGTTGGTTTTCGTTATGTGCTTGGACCAGTCGCGCGTCTCGTAAAGTAAATGGGACAGGATCAAGAATTGATGCTTCATCTTCCGAAGTCATGCCGATATATATTATCTGACCATTTTCATTATCTCATTTAACGTATTAGTATAAAACGTATTCATTGAAAGTAATTACAACATTTAGAAGTATAGAATTTATAAGTACTTTTATGTTAAAGATTTTAACCAAATCAATAAGAAATGAAGCTGATAAATCAAAATTTTTTTATATTTTCTGAATAAAAGCTAGATATTTTAAGCCATAATTTATGGCTAATGTCAAACATATCATATCGAAGTTTTAGTTTGATAGTTATTATTTATCTTATAAAATCGGTTGTCTGATTTTTGTGTCGAAAATTTATATGGATAAGTTTTGATTCGGACTAAGTATGATATTATATTCACTAAAAAAGTAAATTTATTTTAGTAATGGAAATTCTTATATGGGAATAAAAGTGAGAGATCGATAATAATTATGATGAGTTTTAAGATGTATTATGTAATATAATTACTACTACTATATTAAATTAATTTACAATCATAGAAGTTATTTACAATAAATGTAACAAATACAATCTTAGCTTACAAACATTGTAAATCATAAAAAGTAGTGCTCTTGACAACAAAATTATTCTACATTTATAAAAAAATATGTTAATTGAGTTACAGTAGCTATTATGGGACGGTCTGATATAAGGACATCCCAAATACCGTTATAAAAAGAAATAACCCTCTTTGCCTGGAATGAGATTTTACTTTTTTATATGTACTTTAAGCATCTTATTGAATAGAAATATGAAAGTAAATAGCTTTCAGCTGATGGATTAGTAACTGAAAAGCCTTCATAACCATTATCACCATTCTTATTACTTCATACTGTCAGATTAGGTCGACTGTTTGTAATTAATAAGTTTGTATCACAAAAACATTTTCCTAAGTCCAAATAATCTAAATCCTAATATTTATCAAATAACTAAATATCATTCATATAAATTACTTATTTCTTTAAAAATAGTTATATACTTTGAAGAGAAGTTTTATACGTTTTACGTCACTACATGATTGTGTGTGTGTGATTAAGCATGAACATGTTCGTCTGTGTATGCCTGCTTCAAAGCAGCTCTCAAACGAATCGACATAATATATGAGTGCAGTTATTTTAATTTAAAAGGTAGTTCCGTTCTTGCGGTAGTTCTTGACTGAAAGAATATGAGGTTTTTTCAAAAGCATTTTCTGGCTAATACATACCAGCATAATCATTGAAGGTAAAATTAATCAGTAGTAGGGTTTTTAAAATATCATAGAATTTTATTCAATGTGATTTAAGGCTTTCGTGAGTATTCATTTAAATAAAACGAATCCTTTGTGGATTATACTACTTAGGATACTACGAAAAGTATTAATTTTATAAAATTTTGTTATTCGTTATATCGTTTTTTGATATTTATTTTATGTCAATATAAACTAATCAAGTTAAAAAGAATAAATAATAAAGAAGATAGATTAAACTCCTTTCAAAACTATTTCTCAGATACCTCTTTCGTGACGGTTCCAATAAGACCTGAATGAGGCTTTATTAGATTGATTGATATCTTTAGTCAATTCAGAATCTTTAGTGAACTTTATATCAAACATTATAAAATATTATTTTTAATATCCATTATGATCTGCTTTTAAAACGGTAGGAGTTGAATCATATAAATAGAATTTAAGTAGCTCGGGAATTAGGAATTGAATACAATTGTCTAGATACAATTAGCATGTACTGAGAGCATTATACATAGGTACATATATGTTGACTCAATTACTATCATTAAAACTTGAATAATCTGTTTATCGCTTTAATAGAACTTTAATTTTAATTTCTAGAAAGAAAAAATATATACACATATATTGCAATTAAAATTGTTTAAAATTTTTGAACTAAATCACACAATACATAATTTTAATATCATCAAAACGTTTTATCAGACACTTGAATAAAAGAGGCCTTCAATAAACTTTGTAAACTCGTAATTATTTTAAGTTTCAAAATTGACTATTTAAAAATTATTATCTCGGATTTATTATCAAATATAAAACTATTTTTTTGGAGAAGAAATTATTATGAAGTCAGTTGACAACAATACGCATATATGTATATTACAAATCGGCTTCTCGTTTTATATGATTTTAATTTCTTTTACACTTCCTATGTTTATCTTCCATTCATACGTGTCGTGTAACGTGTGTCTATCTGCTTAAATGAAAATAATAGCTTAATTTATGTAATACAAATAAAAATGTAAAAATAGTTAAAAAATTATAATACTATCCTTTTAGGTGAAATAATTTACTATGATTTATAAACATTTGAAAATCATGTAATTTTATTGTCATATAAGTATGTAACTACATTTAATGTTATAATAAATCTATCTAAGGTTCCCAAATATATACATGCATGATGCACACAGAAAGGAAATAAATCTAAGGAAAGCCGACCATCAAGCGTCGATATATCTCGTGTAACTTGGAAATAATTCATGACTAGAGTTATTATACTTCTTGCTTACAAACAAGTTCAGTATTTTATCGGATGTAAGTAAGAAATAATGGCTTTGATCATGAATTATTTCTTCGACTACAGTAAATAATATGTTAATAGTTGTGCTTTTACAAGCTTCATTGTACAGTATCTAGGCGAATAAATATATCTTTTAACGTAGTTAAGAAGACTATTATGTTAAATTTAAATACGAAATTTTAAAAGATGCATCAATAAATGCAGATTTTGGTTTAATTTGAATCTTTGAAACGCTCTACTGTAAAATTACAGTTTTGGAGATACAACAAATTACGTGGGAGGAATCGATTTATGTTAGTTTTGTTACATTTCGTAATATTTTAAATCATATCATATTTTCAACAGAGCCCAAAAAAAAATCAATGAACCTGTTATAATAAATATTTCATGCAGGTGTTGTCAGGGGTGTAGGTAAGTTACATGTAAACGTTATTTATTATAAAAACCTTTTAATTATTAAAAGTTGACTTCATAACTTTTCGTGGTGAATTTCACTTTTGTCTGTGGACCTAATTTTGAAGACTTCTTTTATTATAACTTAAAGTATCATACTGTCATAATGTCTGTCTTTTGACATCTGCTATTTATTATAAACATTTTTTTACTATCAATAACAAAAGAATGGAATTTTATATCGTCTACTTTCTATTCGATGAGGAATTTGTAGGTTAGCTTGGGAACTTCGTTTGTATAAAACAGCCAACCTATGTACAATTAGAAAAATAAAGTAAGTAGCTTTACTTTTGGTAGAAGCTAAGGCGATTAGCCTAATTGCTCTCTTCATCATTGAGAGCCTGAACCGATCCATCTTAGATCTAATTAAAATAAAAAAGACCTAATAGCGTTTGAAAATAAATGTTTTAAAAGTATATTTATATTACTTACCTTTATATATAATTTGAATGTTGTTTTGTCCTTATGATCCAGAAGTCTATTCGCACAGGTGAAGGTAAAATGCAAAAGCATTTTTGTGGGCATTATAAAGAAGTTTTGATTTTAATCATTGTAAAATTGTAGTATTTTTTTTTAAATTAACTTAACTTTATATTATTGGTAAAAAAAATAATACCTACTACTGCAGATAATTTTCAAGTACCACTAGAAAAAAATTGTCTTGTGTACCCAAAATTTATTGATCTTTTTAATTCTGTTCCCTAACAATCAAGGGATATATGTATGTATTTTCATGGCGACCTTAATTACCAGAAACTTAAAACAAGCAGTTTTATATTTTACATAAACTCGTAATATAAAAAAGATATTACGATTGCTTAAGACTCTCCTTTGTTACCGATCTTGAATTGGTAGTAGATAGAAACACTGTATGTTGAAAAATATTTCTGTTATTATGTAAATAAAATAATATTTATCTTATGTTAAAGATATTATGTTGAAATATTTCAGAATATTATTATTGATTTTAAAAATAATTTGCAAGGCTCAATTAACTTGCAATGTCTAGGATATGTCAGGAACTTAAGGACCAATACAAAAATAACTATTAAAAACAATTTGAAAGTGAATAGTTGACGAAATTTTAACATTTTGCATCAAAATTTGGTTTAATGTTTTTTTTATACCAGAAAGAATATTTGATAATATTTACCATATTTACATACTTTTTTACGACAACAAACACAAAACTAGTAGAAAATGTATTTTTTTATTAAACTTCAGTAAGCAATTCTACGACTGCAATAAAACAGAATTAAGAATTATAGTCGTAATCTACTAAGATTTAACTTTACATAGTTCACATACTTGTTGGGTATATTTTCGTTTCACGTGCCAAGTACTGTGAATAACAGGTAGTGTTATTATTTGATGTCCAAAAAATTTCCTTTTTTTTCTCTCATTATGAAATCAGTGTGGGAATATCAACTTTCATTTAAAACAATAAAAAATCAAAATAATATAAGAGCGGAGTTATTTATAAAAAAATATGTACAGTCGGATAATGGAACTTATATTTTCTATTATGTGACTTAAACTCTTTTTCCTGTTTGTAAATAAGAGAAAATTATTTGATGAAAACTCGTGACAAAAAATGTCCAAGATAACGTTTGTTATTTTAAATATAGAACTTAAAACATTTTAGCTCTAAGACTTTTTAAATTAAAATTAACTTAACCTCATGCAATATTTTAGTTTCAAACTAAAGATGACATTAAGTAAATTTTTTGCCGATTTTATATCTATCAGATTCTTTAAATTTCCCAATAAAAATAGTTACAGATAAAAATATTTTAATACACAATTATAGTACATACTTTTATCAATCATATACACATGTATCTTGTCAAGGTACACTAACAAATTATTAAAATGCAAGCCATTTCTTTTTTACAATATATGAGAAAATATTTTTATTTTCTTATCTAATTATAACAAATATTTCATCGACAATAAATTTTTTGCATCATTGTTATCGTTATCAAATTATTACCTTGAAGAAATAACTTTAAAACAATATCTCCTTTTTACCTTGCTCTCTCATAAAAAACTTATTTAAATTTTACTGATTTATAAAAGCTGCAAGTGTTATTTCTATTTTTTCTGTATTTCCGGGAAATAATGTTGGGCTGAACATTGGCTACGTTGTTTTCGTTGAAACGAGCTGTCTTGCTCACACTACTTTTTATTCATACATTTTTTCTATTTATATTTTTTAGTTATTTCGTTTCAATAATAAATTTCAGTTGTAATATCTGAAATTTATTACCTTGTGTTTATATAGTTGACATTAGTTTCAGTAGGGATAATTATTATTTAATATTTTTAATAATATATATTGTATATAATTAAAAATATATTTGATTTTGTCAGTAATTTTTATAACAAATAATGAGATTTTATTATAATAAACAGGTTTATTCACGTAAAATTAGAAAATTTTTAATTATAATTTCTACAAACATAGATGGCTTATTACCGAACAATAGTATGTAAAATATTTAGTGTTAGAAAAAATCAAATTAACACCAATGGGAAATATATTTTTAAATTGTTGGCATTATAACTAAGCTAATGTTAGCAATTCCACTTCTTGGAGCAATTTAAATTGTAATTCAGAGAATTTTTTTGATGTTTATCCCAGAGCATTTTGCTTTAAGTAATCATTTTCTACTACAGTTAATTTTAAAAATGTTGTATGTAAGTGATTAATATTGTATTTATCTATGAAATAAGTTTTACTTTGATCTAAGTATTATAAAAATTTGGATAAAATTCCTTTCCATCTATTTTTTTCTTTTGAAACTAAAAATTTATTACATCATTTATTTAATCGATACATTTATATATGCGAAGTTTTATTTTTAATTTTAATTCAGATAATTTCGTTCTTTTTCCATCTATTTATGACAACTTGTATGGTCCTTTATTTGTTCATGTTATTAACGCTCTACACCTTACTAACTAAAGAAAGTCACTGCATTAGTTATACCAAAATAATTTTAAATTTTATTCGATTTTTTCATCCCTTATATATTAATATTTGACACAAAATTAAATATTTGTATAAAATCGTTATTTTTTTTGTTTCTTTATAGAATTCATAATATGAAAGTAAAATAAATGTGCCAACACTTTCGATAAATACGGATTTGTTAAAAATAACAACAGACTTTTGATTTTGTTAGATACGCGGATAGGGTCGGACAAATGAAAGGATCGCTGGCTAATCACGCACTGCTTTATTGAACGATTATTACAATATATATATGGGTGGTCGCAGCCACGCCCGAACTAATTATTTATACATACCTACATATGTAACATTCCTCCCCCTTTATACAACATCAGCTGATTTATATGTTTTTTATAACATGATAAAGTTTCTATATCCTTAACTAAGTATACAACTTTGCCTAAGCGTTTTATCACTACACCTTTACACCAAGTAAAATTCTTATCATTAATTTTTTTTTGTATAGCACAATATCCTTTATTTTAACGTTATTTGTTTTTAATTTGTACTGAGCATCACTTTGCGAACACTGTCGATTTTTTAAAAGGTCGGATATGAGCGGTGACGAAGATGTGGACCACTTCGGATTTAATAAATCCAAACGCGATCTTATTTTGTGACCGAAAACCATTTCCGCAGGAGATAAGCCCGTGGTAGTGTGAACGGAATTTCGATAGTTCATTAAATATTTTTGTTGTAAATCTGTAATAAATGATTCATTCTCCACACTATGATAATTAACGGGAATTAATTGCAATTTGAATTTTGATATAAAATTTCTACCGAGTAGGGGCGGGCCTCCGCTCCGAACCACGTATATTGCTATGGTGTGCGTTTGACTCGCATAAGTAACGGGCACATGTATAATCCCTATACAAAATATATTTAAACCGTTATACATCCTTAGTTGTTTCCGTGTTGGTGATAACAGCACGTCTTTAAAATTACTTTTATAATACGACTCCGATATAACTGTTACCGCCGAACCACTATCAATTTCAAATTTATATGGGACATTAAATATTTTAATGGTTTCTACCATGGGCTCACCCCTAACAGAACGGATGAAATATACGTTACCGTCGTCATCGTCGTCCTTACCCTGGTCACCGCTTTCCACCTCTACGTAGTTTACTTTAGAACACATTCTACGTAAGTGGCCTTTCATGTGACACCTTTTACACCGGTAATTCGCGTATTTACACTCGGACGACTTATGATTCGTATAGCCGCACACCTTGCACTTATCTTTCGCGACGCCACGCTTTTTTTCACTTTGAGACATTTTGTACAGCTGCGTATGGGGCCCTGGAAGGCCCGCCATCGCCACGACGCCGGTGCTAGTCGCGCTGGCCGCAGCGGCCGCCTGTGCGTAGCTTAAATTCTCTGCCAACTCGACAGCCCTTGCTAGTGTGAGGTTTGCTAAATCTTACGAGTAAAGCTTCTCCTTTTCGATTCCTGACCGCATGCCTATTACGAACCTGTCTCGAAGCGCTTCCTCGACATAAAAGAAGTCACAATGTGCCGTCAGCCCTCTCAGTCTCGCAGCCCATTGAGAATGTGTTTCGCCAGGTAGCTGAGAGGCTGTATAGAAAGCATGCCTTTCCCCAAACCCCACTCGCTTAGGAATGAAGTGACCGTCCAATGCCTTAATGACGTCCTCGTATGGTACATTCTCGATGTCCTTGGGTAACACCAGATCCGACGCCAGCTTATATGTACCCTCGCTGAGTGCGCTGAGAAGGATCGCCTTCCTCTTCCTGCCCGTTGCATCTGTTTGTTCGTTGATGTCATTAGCAACGAAATACTGTAGAATACGCCCTTTACATGTTTTCCACGTATTTACATTGTGGTCAAAACCACTTAATATGCCGAAATGTGCACCAGACATTTTTTACTTTTAAAATGTGGGTAATTTCGTCGCCACTGTTAGATACGCGGATAGGGTCGGACAATGAAAGGATCGCTGGCTAATCACGCACTGCTTTATTGAACGATTATTACAATATATATGTATATGGGTGGTCGCAGCCACGCCCGAACTAATTATTTATACATACCTACATATGTAACAAGAAGCCAATACAAATACATTCTTATTTAACAACAAGTTTTATAATGAAATTATTAAGGGACGTATGTATTACAGTGGTTGTTTAAGGGGTTTGTTCCTTTTATAAAATTATACCGATTTTCATATGAGTATATATTGTTCTTCTCTTGTTGTACTGCTGATTCATGATATTTAATTTGGAAGTCAATACATAATGAACAAATTTCTCAGGTTTATAAACTTACATCCAATGTACTGTCGTTTTGTATTTTTTAAGTTTCCTTTTTAAATATGTATATGTATTTCTCAAATTTCATACACGATTCAGTTTACGCGGACCGTATCTGAAACTAATAAATAATATCTGAATAAAGTTTAATTGGTCAAGCAGATTTCAACGTCCAATATCTGCATTGTAAGTCAAATGTAACAATTATGTAGCATATTTTTGGTTTACTAATCTTTTATAACGTTTAAATGAAACTAATATTTTCGGATTTACTACGCGTTTTTTTTTTGACTATTAACTACAAACTCCCGATGTTTCGGCTACTTTACAGCAACCGTGATAACGGGCAGACGAGATGTGTGTATGTGTTATTAGTTTAATTTAAATGAGTACTCGCGACAATCTTAGATCTCATTATACAGGGTGACTGGTGAATTACTATCGATACTTGAGGACGTGATATTTGACGATCATATATGACAAAATAAAAATTAATATAACATAAATATTAATAAACTTCTAAGTAAAGTTAACCAAAAGTTATGTAATTAATTACCCATCGTGTGCACACCCTACAGATTAGGTATACACTCACACACACATACGCATGCGGCGGCGTAGTGTTGTATCAGCACGCCGCCGCACGCGTCCACACTTGGAACACTTGGAACGTGTCAACACTTTATTTATTTATACGGAAATTTTGTCAAAAATTAAGTACCTATTTTTTTTACATAATTCGAATGAGAATCATGTACCGAGTATTCTCCTTAAATATTGGTAGTAATTCACCAGTCACCCTGTATAACGTATACAATAAGCCAAACATTGGTAATAAAAAATTTCATAAATTACTTTTCTTCTTTTCACTTTAATTTTTAATGTGAAACAAAAACGACAAAGGGTCACGTTCGTTATTTCTAGCAAAGCCTTGTGAAAGATAAAAATCGTAAGTATTTATTATTTTATCAAAAATATTCAAAAAGAAAAATTACATTACATATAGAAAGAAGTCTTTCTTTATTTTAATAAATACTGTAAATAACGTTGTAAAAATTGTAAAACATTAAAATAATATATATCAACTGTGGCCATTCGTAGGTGTAAGTTGTGGTCAAAGTAATTCCCGGTTTTACGAGTACAGAGGGTCGTATAATGAATCTGAAACCTTTAATTAAGTCGTGTAATTTAAAAACAGTCGCGTGAGCTTGGAGATACGTTAATAAAAGAATTTCCTGGTCCGGTGAAAACTTGTAATTTTGGGTCAAATTGAAATTACATTAGAATTTGCCAGTCCAGGACAAAAGTAAATTTAAAGAGACGATGATAATTAATTTTTATAGCTTAAAGTACGGACTAGAGACGTGTGTAGTGAAGTAATACTATGTTCTATATAATTTTGTATGTATGTTCGTGATATATACAAAATCGATAATACAATATTCTATATCAACGAACGTAAATACATAAAAATAGCGACGTACCATTTGATGAAATTTCTTGACATGAAACCTGCGAGTGAGGATGATAATATGTAGTTATGAAAATATATTTATGTTTCTTTATTAACATTAGTGAAGTAAAATTAAAACTTTACTGAATTAAAATAATGTTGTACACGTTGATACTACATACCGATACTCTTATTTAATTTTAACCTGTAATAGATTCAAACCATTTTTTAAAAAAGCTTACTGTTTTAATATACGACATTATATTTCATATATAATATAATAAAAGCAATATTAAAAAAAATATAATATTCAACTCTGCACCTTTTGTTTTGTGTTCAGCTTTCCTTTTTGTGATCTTATTCAACTATTCGAGTTGTAGCATAAACATTGAAATTCGAGATTCGTAATTATTCTTCAAAATAACAATGCTTCACACATACATAATATTGTCGAGCCTTTTTTTAGCGCTTTCATATTTCCTGAATATGTGAATGAATGAACTGTATTAAAACTTATACCCAGTTTATAGTTTTTGATTAACTTAAGATAATTCTGCTATTCAAAAAATTATATTAATACAAATTTTACGAATTGACGAGGGAAATAAATAGGTTAGATTATTAATTTTAAACAAAAATAGTTTTTTATTTATTAGAATTACAAACAGTGTACAACGATGTTTTCATTAACTACTAAAAAAATGCTAATTATTTATTTTACTAAAATTATATATCCAAATTTATGGTAATAATTTTTAATAAACCAAATAAAAAATATTTTAATTTATGTTCACAAAAATTAAATCAAATTTTTCATCTTGATTATTATTTAAAGTTTAACTTATTCTTATAACTGCAGCTATCTGACAATATGATATATACTTAAGTAAAATATGAACAAGAACTATATGTATATGTACTTCTAGAAAACTATTTGTATGAAAATAAAATACAAAAATTGTACCAACAACAGTTAAATACAGTGAGTAAATCACTGTACAATAATAATATATTGTACATAGTTATCGTTGCTGTAAATGTAACACAGAACACTACAAGGAGGTTTAAATGACAATATATGAAATGAAAGTGGAATAAGTGTAATAAATGTTTAATATTAAAATGTATTTTAACAATAAGTTTGTTTTTAACAATGTCGCAACAAAAAACATAGCTTCACTAATATGTTATAGTGAACTCACATATAATAAGGCTTTCATGAATTTATAATATTATGAATATTTTATTAATTGTTAGTTAAACATTATTTGATAGTGACATTACAATAAAATGTTATATCATTTGTTCATGGTTCATAAAATAAAAATTTAACTAAAATGAAATTTATCAATCCAATGAAACACTTATGTATCTCATTGATACTTTTTTTTAAATAAACATGTGACAATGACATAATTGATTCTAGTAATTACTCTCGTATATTTTTTCTAAACAAATAGTTATAGAACTATATACTAAACTATAAAATAAAATCACATTATTTTATGTAATAATCAAATAATTAACTAGTCAGTAATTACACAAGTACTGTTATTATTAACTAAGCAAGGTATATATGTATATGTATATATGTATATGTATAGGTATATATATGTATATGTATATGTTTTTAAAGCATGCTAGGTTTACATCCAGAACACTGCAACTTAATGACACTCTGTTTAGTTTAGATTTTATTTTGTATGCATTAGTTGTAAGTCAGTTTTGTAAACTTAAATATAAAAAAAACTTTAACATATTCAAAGAATGCCTTTTATTAAAGCCTTTTCCCAGTAATTTTAATAAGTTCAGAAGTTCTAAAGCATATTTGCTTAACAAATTATTTTATTAAATCAAAAGATATACATATCAATGACTTTTTTTGTATACAGCCAATTTTGTATATAAAGAAAAATATGAACTGCAGAATGTTTTTAAGAATCTACTTTGTAGCTAAGCAAGTACGACAAGTATTTGACACTATAAGATATAAGAAATATTATTATAGATTGTATTGGTGGCATGGGGCTATGACTAAAATAAGATACGTACACATTTTTTATAAACTTACTGTAGTAATACTAGTTTATAAACAAAACAACTTCTGTGTAGTTTACGTATATAATACTGCGGATGAGAAAATGTTTTAATCACTTCGGAAAGTTCAGAAAGTTTTTAGAAACTTCTCCTAATATAACTTTTATATGCAATTTCTCCTGGCTGCTATAACCTGTTATGTTTGTAAAGAGTGAATATTTCAGTAAATTTTATAAAACAACGAGCTGGAAATTATACGATTATGTTTTGTAACGTCTTTCTAGGACGATAACATTAACAAAGTGAGATAAGTTTTAAATAATAATATTATTAAATCACCTCTTATTTTTTGCCTATAATATATCACATATCATATGAGTGAGGCTCAGGTGGTGTAAGTCAGAAGCGGCTTTTCAAAACCTGGCTCGTCTCGCATTACGTATTCCTAACGGTTTTATATTCTTTCTCATTCATAAAGTGGTAATAATGTTATTATATATATTTACTTTGATACGCCCCAATGGCTTACCGTATTTAAGTGGAGTGGTATCAATAGATCCATCTTTGTCAAGAGAGGGACAATGGGTAGGTACATCAATATTAAAATAAGCAAAAGTAAGAATATTTGTCGCTAAAAATTTACAATTTTCATAGTACTTGTTGTTCTAAATACATCATTTGGTAATTCTAATAAAAAAAATAATTTTAACATACAAAGCAATAAGATATCATTATCCTTTACTTGCCATTGCAAATCATTACTAACACAGAAAAATCTAAGCAGACCTTATATCATTAATATAATTGTTGGAAGACTTATAAAACTCTGCGATACAAAACGATTTAGATAATTGAAGTAAAGCTGTGTGAAACAAGTTCTAAAGTAACTTTTAATGTGAGTGAGAGAGGTTTTATATGTTTCAGCCACACAACATATTGTTTATGTTTATGTATGAAGTTTGTGACATCATTGGAGCTTCCTTTTTCCGATTTGTAATGTAACAAATTTCATAATATAAAATTACATATATCGAAACGAAACGAAATAATTAGGTAATGTAATGATGTAGTAAGTTTAATGTAACAATTATTTGTTTATTTTTGATAAATCTACTTTAAATATTAAAAAAAAGGAATTTGAAGAAAAGACTAAACAACTATTGTTGATTTCATTTACTTTTGTATTCGTATAGACTAACTGCTAACCGTTCACAGATCATAGCTGATTCTTTTTGTTTAAGACACAATGCTAGATGAGACAGCGTGCTCATTGGCGTTAACGAGTGAAATCGAGTCCACAACTAAGTAAACATTTAAGTGCTTGCATATGGTGGTAAAATTAAAACTTGCTAAAATTACCGCAAAAATAATTATAACTTATTATGTTCTGGTATTAATTATGTTAATTAATTATGTTCGGTCTAATTTTAATTTGCTTCACTATATCATATAGATAGACAAAATTGTTTTAGATTGAGATTTTAATTTATGGGTAATTTAAAACTTCTACATTATCATTTGGTTTTAAATCTATTGTTAAGAAATTCATATTTGTCATTTCAAGCGACTTCCTCTAGTTAATTTTTTTAACAAACAAGAATATTATTATATATTAAGTAAATTCATGAACCTACACTTCACATGAACATTTATTATTAATTTTGATTATTTTTAGATTTAATGAAAACCGAAGAATAAAATATTATATATGTATAAAGTGTAAGTATATTATGTGGATGGATAATCTAGAACTCTATAGTTCATATACCATTACATACCTATATTTTATTCAATTACCGACCAATAGTAAATATCATTGACATTTCTAGTTTGCAGTAATTTCAATAGTTTTCATTAAACCGTTGCTAAATGCTAACAACACGTAAAGTAAGCTGTACTGACACACTTGAATTATTAATGACACTAACAAACCATAAATTAACTTATGTACTCTATTAGTGTACAGTTTAGATTCAAATGTCCGGTTGAATACAAACACGGTATGACTATAATGCTCGCAACAGGATAAAATTAAATAATATCGTTTAATGAAAGTATTGTAATAAATGAAGGGATATTGTGACCTAAAATACGAAATGAAATACAGTGATGGTATTGACATAGTTTCCTCAGTGTCAAATGAGTCCTATTTACTACTTTGGATGATTATCATCACTTGTGTTTTCAGTGTCTAACATCTACTAAGAAAAGTTAAGAGAAGCGATGGTAATTTATGCTACACATAATGAGAGTGGAGGAATATATTTTAATTCCAGTCATCCCACAACAATAACAAGCAATAACTAGCAATAAGTATATGCAATTTTGTTAACCCTCTTTTTTTTTTGCTGTCGCAGGGAAACTCTTATTAAGAGCCGTCCAACCGGCCTTGGTGGGGCCGGAAGGGATGTGTGAGTCTCGACCTGGGCAGGCCCCTACTCACTAAAACCACTGCGAAAGCCAGCGGCCGCTATGTCGGTATACCCTGGATCTATCAGCGACAGGGCACACCAGCGACTGGCCGGTCCTGGCAAAGACCGGACTTACTCCCTTGGAGAATGGGGGCGATTCCGGCAATTAGGACCGCCCCGATGACGCCGGGCTTTCACTGGAGCAGGGTTACCACGCCGACCCCGGCCCGGAGACCAGGGGTGCTATAGGAGGCGTTAGTATTGCTTCCGTCGCACC
Organism: Danaus chrysippus; assembly: GCA_916720795.1. Lineage (NCBI taxonomy): Eukaryota > Metazoa > Arthropoda > Insecta > Lepidoptera > Nymphalidae > Danaus > Danaus chrysippus. The sequence goes on along the minus strand of CAKASE010000080.1, from coordinate 227,976 downwards.
CCCGTACGTCCTCTGCGGAGGGAGGGTGCATCAGCCGCACTCTCCCTTACCCGCTTAGATGCCTCCTTCGTGGACATGACTGGAAATATCCTCGTCTATGTCTTAGAGGAACAATTTATCTCGACTTTCAACGTTGGCGTTTTTGTTTCATTTTCAGAGAGATCCTTGGTTGAAAAGAAATACTTTTTAAACTAAAATAGTTGGAAGTAATAAATATAGTAATTAATGATGATATTACTTTAAAATTACTATAACATTTATATCATACATATAATTCTCTTTTTCCAGTATGATTTATTGTATTCATATATTTGTAACAAAAATTTATTCCAGAACTGTCTTTAGCTGTATCAAAATCAACATATTAAAGTTTTACGACTCATTATTTTTTTAATATTACATTGTTTAACTTTGAATAAAAGTTCACTTTTCCGCAGACATATTACTTCTATATTATACTTGGTAACGACTTTATGAATTTCTATGACTTTATATGAGTCCCTTTTTATATATTTGTTATAAAACTTCGGACACGATTTTAGTTTAAAAAATAATATAGGAAAAAATTGCAGATATGTGTAAAACTTAGTACTGCCTTTATTATAAAACCTTTTTAATATAACCTTTGCTACAACATTCTTCTACTAAGTAAGTTCGATATAACTACAAGTATTTTAGATATTATCCGACAGTTTTTCACAGAGATCACACTCCGATATTATCGATTACTTAGATAATTTTACTAGACGGTTATTTAGTTCAGACGACGGGGAAAGTACTATTTTGCAGTTCTAGGTATCAGTTGTTATCGAAAACCTCATTATATTAATCAACTAGTTGCATTGAGAACGAATTGTTACCCATATAAAGGTAACCAATCGAAAAATTATCATTGATGAGAGAAAATTGACAAATTTTGTGAAGTAATTCTGAATTAGGAATTTTATATCTTAATCAAAACCGAACACCCGAATTAATCGCAAAAAATTATATAATTTAGATAGCTTCAATGTTAAGACCGAAGAGAAATTATTATTTATGTTTAGAATATTTATTATTTATAGTATTTTTATATTTGTCATATCTTCAAGAGTTTTAAAGAAATATTTCCGACTGAACGATCTTTTATATGATTAAGACGTTATTGAAAGATCTTATAGGTGTTAAAAATGATGGAAATTTTTAAGAACTGAACCAGAACAGATCATTTACGCATAGTATTATAGAACTTGTTTAAAATTTGATAGATAACAAGATAAATTAATCTAAAACCTTTAAATAGAGTTAATACAAATAATAAATTAAATCTCGTACAGTACAGGAGCTTATTTCATAAATTTTTAATATTGTCACTCACCGCTATCATCCGCGCTGGGTTTTAAATGAATTATGAATATAACGTTCGGTTATTTAATATTTAGTTGCTAACTGTTTATTTATTAAATCTAGACAAAAATTAAAACTTCACATTTATAATAAACATTAAACGCCTAAATCACAATATATAATTCTAAGATACATAGAAAAATATATTATTTTTTATATTACTAATTCTAAGATACTTATAAAAATATATTATTAACACAACAAGTTACATTTGGATTATTTTTACTACTATTAAATAACCGTACTTAATGCAAGAAATAAAGTTGTTTATACTTCAATTAAAACATCTTTACATTATATATAATACTAATCTTTATGTATCTGTGTCGGGTGAAACGACATGCAACTTAAACTCTACCTGGCCACTTTGTAAGTAGCATAACCCTTCCTTTCCGTTGTTATGAGAGGGGGCGATTGCTACACAAGAATGAATTTACTACTTCTGGATTCCGATTTGAAGTGGACGTTGTAGAAGAAGAAACCTGACGATACTTCAACATGTATATGACGTCTTTACCTTCTCATATACATACATCATTTCACTATATTGTGACCATTATTCATTGTCATAAAATATATTATAAAAATATTACAGCATCTGTGGTATTAGAAGGAAAATAAAGTTTTATTTAAGAAATATTATTAATGTAAAAGCAGACTGTATGTTTTTAAATATTATTTACACATTTAAACTGCAGCCTTTTATACTGCTATGTACATATATGTAATACAAAATTGAAAGTTAGGAGAAAATATATTTATGGTACATATGATGTATAATAACTATAAAAGATATATAAAGGTATAACGATTTTGCCATTTAATAATTTAACTATATCATGTAGTAAGTTTTATAATACGTTTTCAACTATACTAGTCATAATTGTATAGTAAAGGATAAACAGTGTTGTAGTTTTCAACAAGTTCGTTCACCCAAGTTTAGATTACATTCAGTTGTCTGTCTGTTCATCGAGAACAGTTTACTACCTACTGTTAAAATACAATATAAACATATACATAGCTGTCTAAACGGCAGCAGTATAGTTTAAATTTGTGGATTAATAATTTTGTTTTCAGTGTTTAGTAGCTGAGTTCGTCCGGTAGCTATATATATTTCTAATTCTGAAAGTAACGTAGACGAAGTCACGGGCAATAACTAGTTTTTTAATCAAAAGTTAACTATCACATACAATTTCAATGATACTTAATTTTTATATAGAATATATTTCTATTTAAATGAAATCACTGGATTGATAACGTTTAAAATAAAAGTAGGCAACGATTGAATTATTGAATTATTGAATTATTATTATTTTATTCTTAATATGTTTAATATATGTAATGTATGAATATTAAATTTGTTAAGTCTGTACATTGAATTTAAATATCGAAAGAATTGTTTTAAGCATTAAGTCTTTGGATGTGAACTTCACATGCTATGTAATAAATAACATTAAACCAAGCCACGTATCTACTGACCTTTAATTTTTTATCGTCTTCAATGCCCTAATAACCTGAACAAAGTCTGATCCGGTTTAAGTTTCAAAACTTATTTAAAACTATAATTGCAGCTCGTTTTAATTTGTAAGTTTCTGTGTACATATGTGTTTTTTTTATAAAAATCTTAATTCGTTTAACCAAAATTAAATGTTTCATATTCCTATTGAGAAAACTTTTCTTTGACATGTTTTAGATCATTTGGTCTGTCGAAAGTCATCGCCGGCCTTCAGACCCTAATCAAGAGAAAATAAAAGTTGTTCAAAGTTATTTGTTAAAGAAATCTCATAAAATATAAGAACAATAATAATGATGAGTTGACAACTAGAAAATATTTAAAGTAACAAAGAATTAATAAACAATATTAACACGTCAAAAATCATTCAAATATAAAATGATACTAGTGTTATATTAAATAAAGGTTTGATGCAAAACTATATCCATACAATTTAAATATGAGCATGAATACTTTATAATAACAATTATAGTTAAGTCTTGAAGATTATTTTGATGAAATAAACTGTAAAACTTTATCATATATCAATGGCCGGTACTGAAATATTTTATATCTTTTCCGACATATTTATATTTATTGCAGCCAATTATTATTCATAATTCAGTTATAAATAAGCCTTGGAGCTGTGTATAAATCGGTCAGCCTCCTACAGCCTGCACAAAAAAATATTTTAATAAATTTGTGTGATACACAAAAAAATGGGAGAGTGTAAGTAAGTGAGATGTAAGGTAGAACATTGAACAAAACAGATGGTGAGTTATCTTGCACTTGGTGGCTTGATACGTTTTTAAATATTCACTGAGTTGAAAAATCCTAGCTCAATGTATTAATACCTCTTATAAAATTACAAAGTTTCCTTACTTTAAAGTAACGAGTCTCGCTTCCTCTCGATTAATATAACGAAGAATTTATTGAATTCATCAAAACGGTTAACAATGTCTTAACTTTTATGAAAGTATTTTCTTGATTGTTCAGGGGACAGTGTTTATATTTCCCTTAAGAAATAACGCAAATAGTTTTTGATTTCAGAGATCTGAGATTTTATAAATTTACTAGGTTAAATGTTAAATTTTTGAATTTAAAGTTACTAAGTAATATTTAAAACAACAAAAAAAAATCTTATTGACTTACCCATGTATTTATTCTCTTTATCGTATTTACTAAGAGTTAAATAGAAACATACATTTTAGATTTTGCGTTTACGTGTAAACAAACAATTTCTTTACTTCTTATACGTATGATAAACAATACAAAACCCCGAGGATATTTGTGCGTCGGCCTCCAGACCAAACATATTTTTATATTCGCGAACATTAAAGCGCGTTGTCATGATAGAGCTTACGGTGCCTTGAGAAACCAACATACCCAAAGAGCATGCCATCAAGGTCAATAAGTATTACGAGCTCACTAACGAACTAACTCGAAATATGTTCGTCGTTGATTTGATGATTATGATTTGTTAGAGGTGGGAGCGAGAGGTATAACAGCTAAATCTCTCTTTAACCTACTAAAAGACTTGGGCTTGTCCAGAACTCACATTAATTCATTCTTAAAGCGTACGTCGAAGGCAGCCCTAGTGGGTTCTTTTCAAATTTGGTTAGGTAGAGAGAGGAGCTTGGACAGTGGAGGTGAGCGTTTAACATGCGTTGGATAGGGGCCCCTTAAACCTAAACCCCTGGGTCGCAAGTCCCAGGTACTATTAAAGCTCCTCTCCCTGCAATGCGATGGACCCGGCACCCGCACGGTGAATCCATTGAATGCTTAGAGGTTTCGTCTTTCGTATCTCTCTCTTTTACTTAAAGAAAATTATGAGACAAGGCTTCCGTCACTCTCATCCCCTGTAGAAAACTTAGCTGTAGCCCTATTTCAAATGACGATATATGAACATAATAATTATTAATTATAATCAATAAAATATCAATACCTAGGTGTTTTATAAGTGTTCATTAAGATACTTTTAAAATGATAAAATGTTTCGATGTCAACTTTTGAATCTGGTTTAAGTATCAAGAGGGAAAATTAAATTATAAATATTGTATTTAAATCAGTTCTTTGTGTATTATTGTCTTAATAAACATGTTTAAAATTGGGTAGAAATTAAAATTCAGATTGCATTGCAATTATAATCTTGCACTTGTACCGAGAATTTTTTTTTATTACTTTCGAATACGAATTCCAAACGTGTAAACATGAAAAAGTACGTGCCAAAGTACGTGCAAAAATGTCGTTTGTGGGATCTACAAGAAATATTCTTTTGCTTCGATACTTAACACGTTAAATTTAAACTATTAAAAGAAGTATTATTATATATTCACATTAAATTCAAAGAACTGGTATGTAGTACTAATCGCAAACGTCAGTGATCATGAGTCAAAGATATTCAAAGTTGATAAGTCAATCAGAGCAATTTAATATTTCATTCAAACAATGTTATTAGTCAGTTGTGAAGTTGAAACTACGTAACTTTAATGAAAGGTAGTTCTTGAATCAAGTTTCTGAAAGTGAACGGACAGATAAAAGAACTCCTTTTAAAAGTTGAATCACAGTTTGACCCTTAAAGAGAAATGTATGTATTAACGACTTGTAACGAAAAGTTTTAAAATAATATTTAAAATTTAAAATATTTGATAGAGAAGATACTTAAAAAACTGTTTTATGATTTTAAATCACAATCGAAATGAAACTTTTCATTACATCACAGACGTTTAACAAAATATGTTTCTGAAAATTATTCGTATGAGAGAGTCAAAATCCGAGCCGTTCTAATTAGAAGTCCTGCGACGAGCTATCAATGAATAAATAAAGAAAAACATTGAAAACATCATGTACATATGTGGTTAAATATTATTTGTTCTGTATATTGACACACTGATTTTTCAATGTTTTGTTTTGTAAATATGTATATCACAATCGAAACTCTTAACGAAACAGTAAACAATAGGCAGTATATATAATATAGTCCGAAATAAGCCAGGAAATAGTGATATGTTATGATATCAAGGTAGCCTAGTCTTAATTTGTTGAGCTGTTTAAATTAAATTCTGATATTCTGAGAGAAAGCTAGAAAGGTTATTTGCATTATTAAGTTTGACGTTTCCGTAGAAATTGTAAATCAATAATTTTTATGTCTTCTAAGCTTTGAAAGTCAATTTAATAGTTATTTAAATTTAGTTTAATTCTTACCTCCTAAAGCATTGAAAAATTTATAGTAAGTTACCCTGATATAATTGATATTATGATTTGGTACTTTCTTCTTTGTAGGCATTAAATTAATAGACAATAAATTAAGAAAAGTCTATTAATTACATTCATTTTCATACGGATATTTGGAAATTGCAACTATTTTATTACACTTCATATTCGTTTTGAAACCTACTATCAACATTCATATTATGCATTATCTTAAATTACAATTCATAAAATGAAATGATAATGATAGTGATGGGTCTAACATCGGGCTGAATTTGTGAGAGAGAATAAATGACTGTTTAAAATTTCGTGTTAATTACATTTTATACAATTTTTCAGTTCCTCTTATTTTCAAACAGTAATAAATAGAGGTATATTTTGTTGTGTTGTATACATATTACATGATTACTGATGTACCGTTTTAAAGTACTTGTCATTATAATCAGTACCAAAGGTAAGAATTATTCCAAATGCTAAAGAATAGTTTTATGGCTTAGATATTTTCTATTTATGTTAATATAACTGAAGGATGTCATGTTTTAAAATATATTCAGATCTGACATGTTGTTATATCAAATAAATTCTCTAATTTCGATAATTAATAATTATTCATTATTAATTACACCGTATATTATGTTATATTGAAAATCATGATTTGTTACACGAGGAATTAATCACTGAGAAAAGTTATCTACATTGTGGGACAGAATATATCTGTTTAGACACACCACGTCCAAACGAGCGGAATGTACGTACTAAGCAGAGAAAAGATAATATAAATTCATATATACATATGTATATTGCAACTCGGCAAGTGGCCAAGTATTTGAGAAGATCTTGGACATTGGGTCTTAGACACTTAATATATGTTATAGAAGTAGATTTTAGTTAGATGTGTTATTAAAGTAGCATATTTTCAACATTTTATTAAAAACCATACCTTTGTTATAATTTGTGAACGCTTTGCCGTTCAACACCTTAGTTTTAGTGTTTGTTGATTTATATTCTTAGCATTCAGAAAAGGTAAGTAGCAGGCAAATAATACGAAGGCAGAATTCTGATTCTATTTCAATTTAATTAATAGCGATGCGTCGAGGATTGCAGCTTTCACAGTAAGGGCTTTGATATACTTACCATGGGGCATACATTTCATGCAACAGACTAACTATAAGTATTAGTATAATTAATTATTAGCACTATTCGTTTTACAAACACCTTTTTAGAAATTTGTAACTAAAGAAACACAAACGTAACAAACAGACAAATTGTTGAGAGTGAAGTTGGAATTCATACGAAATTGTAAACTCTTGAAAATAGAAAATTAATCATCACCATTCTAAATATTCAATTTGTATAAAATGCATCAAAAAATTTTACAAATTTAAAAAAAATATATATTTATAAAAGAACTTCAAACAAACGACGGAAATTATGAGCTTCGAAACGTTAAAGCCGTTACAAGACACTCAACAAAGAACATTTAATATTTACTGAATCCTTCACCGAGGTCCTACAGTCTTCAGTTAAGATTGACTTGAATATTAATCTATATTAATAAAGAGGAAAGATTTGTTTGTTTATTTGTTATGAATAGGCTCCGAAACTACTGAAACGATTTCAAAAATTCTTTCACCTTTGAAAAGCTATATTATTCCCGAGTAATATAAGCTATATTATATTTTTAAAAAAAATTAGGGATCCTTACTAAAACTCCAATAATGTAACCCAAGGTGTAAAAAATGATCTGAAAAATTCCTTACGTCGCGTGCGCTGCGAAAACTATTGACGATAGAACCAAATCATTTACTACGACTTTGCAGAACTCATCATCATCTACAAAAAGTGTCGCAACAGCATATGTCTAAATATTATAGTTATGTCACAGTAAGCGGTTTTTTATTCTAAATAATTAATTTATATTCCGCCGCTTGAAAAGACCCTTTATTTGTGCCTTGGTATTAATCCTTATCAAATTAAATTACTTTATATTCTAGACGGCTTCAATACCTTTTTATAACTCTTTGAATTATTCAGTTCGGACATTTCATTCGGAAGATATCACGAGTTTAAAAATGCAAGTATTAGAGAAAAGTCGCGTGGTTGCCGCTCACCGCGCTCAGCTAGCCAGCATGCGCTGTAGGCTCCATGCAAGCGTTACTGGGGTACGAGGGGGGAGTCAATCACAACTAATATTATAGATGCGAAAGTAAGTCTGTCTGTCTGTTACGCTTTCCCGCTTTAACCTCTCAACCAATTTTAATAAAATTTGGCACAGACAATCTTTAGACCCTGAGAAAAACCCTTTATTGCGAAAAAGGGGATGAAGAGGTTAAAATAGAGGTTGAAAGTTTGTATGGGATTTCTTAATTTTAGAAGATAAAACCATGAAACTTTACATTTAAGCACTTGATAGGATATATTTAAAGATTTGTTGCAGCGTGTTTGAAATTTCTAAATCATTTGTTATTTTTACCATCGTGGGGGTGAAATTCAACACACGGAATTCCCGAAATTCGAACGGAACGGAACGGGAACTACGAAGCTAAACTTTTTGTATACAAAATTTTAACCACTGAACAAGGGAACATTAATTTAGAAGTTTTGGGTGTATCAAGTTAAAAAAAATTGGCTTTTGAAGTTAAAGTTCCTTTTAACGAATAGGTACTCTGCATCGCCGCCACTGCCGTCGGTCGTCGGTCGCCGCACAGTGGGAAAGCCCCATACAAGGCCGTCTCAAAACCCCTTCACATGAAAGTCGTTGTTATGCAGTAAAACTAATTAATTAATATACTCTTATAAATAAGCTTTCTTTTCTATATTTTTTAAATATTTTTTTGCAAACCATAATACAATATTAAAAGGCATCAGAGTTGACTCCCGTGCAATGATGTGATTTTGTATTAATACAATTCAACGCCACATTACTTGAACGTATTACTAATATTATAAATGCGAAAGTAACTATGTCTATCTGTCTGTCTGTTACGCTTTCACGCCGAAACCACTGAATTGATTTTAATGAAATTTGGTACAGAGATAGAGTTGACCTTGAGAAAGAAAATAGAATAGTATGTATTTATCCCAGACTTTTGAAAGGTTCTTTTGGAACCGAGATATAACCGAACTCCACGCGGGCGAAGCCGCGGGCGGAAAGCTAGTTATAATATAATATAATATAAACATTTTTGTTTTACACGTTACAATAATAAACAGTTCATAAGTTGTCAGCCGGGGTTTCACCCCCGTGGGTAGAACAACAACTGTGGGTACAACTCTAGATACAAAAGTTTCATTCTTCTACAACTTAAAAACACTCATACATTCACTATTAATATTATTAATGACTAGCTTTCCGCCCGCAGCTTCGCCGCGTGGAGTTCGGTTATATCGCGTTTCCAAGAGAACCTTTCAAAAGTCTGGGATAAAAACTATCCTATGTTCTTTCTCAAGGTCAACTCTATCTCTGTACCGAATTTCATTAAAATCAGTTCAGTGGTTTAGGCGTGAAAGCGTAGCAGACAGACAGACAGACAGACAGACAGAGTTACTTTCGCATTTATAATATTAGTAGGGATTTAATGTAACGTGTAGTAGTAACATTGTGCAGTCATTACTCACACGGTTCTGTTTCAGTGCAGGCTGGTTTTACTTGATCAGAAAAGAACCTTCTCTAGGATTTTAATTTTATTAGAAACTAGCTTTCCGCCCGCAGCTTCGCCGCGTGGAGTTCGGTTATATCGCGTTTCCAAGAGAACCTTTCAAAAGTCTGGGATAAAAACTATCCTATGTTCTTTCTCAAGGTCAACTCTATCTCTGTACCGAATTTCATTAAAATCAGTTCAGTGGTTTAGGCGTGAAAGCGTAGCAGACAGACAGACAGACAGACAGACAGAGTTACTTTCGCATTTATAATATTAGTAGGGATTTAATGTAACGTGTAGTAGTAACATTGTGCAGTCATTACTCACACGGTTCTGTTTCAGTGCAGGCTGGTTTTACTTGATCAGAAAAGAACCTTCTCTAGGATTTTAATTTTATTAGAAACTAGCTTTCCGCCCGCAGCTTCGCCGCGTGGAGTTCGGTTATATCGCGTTTCCAAGAGAACCTTTCAAAAGTCTGGGATAAAAACTATCCTATGTTCTTTCTCAAGGTCAACTCTATCTCTGTACCGAATTTCATTAAAATCAGTTCAGTGGTTTAGGCGTGAAAGCGTAGCAGACAGACAGACAGACAGACAGACAGACAGAGTTACTTTCGCATTTATAATATTAGTAGGGATTATTTTCTTTTGTACATTCTTCTCATATTATTTCGTTGATGGATGCGATGGATAAATTTGAATGTTATATTTGTATTAACCTTTAATGAGTCCTGATACTCAGTCTCATTCAAACGATTAAAAGCTTCTTTTGTTAAAAAATGTATTATCTATGTAAATTTTATTTTATAGTAATGATGCTATTAGCATCAAACCGTCTTAGACCGTATAGTTAGCATTTTTATAGTAAATCTGTAATACTAAAATACTATTATTTTTTAGTTACATGAAAAAATCCTGACGTAAGATTTTTGTGAATGACTTATTGTTTTTAACTTTTCCTTTTCTTTAATTCAATAAGTATTTGGAATAGTCTACAATCTCGTATGGCTTTCTATTTCATTCTCAAAGATTGATCTTTTTTGTTACATTTGAACTACTTCATTTACAAAGTTTATCAAAAGAAGTTTTAATAGAGTGAAGATTGAGAAAAGAGAGAGAAAATATTCTTTGAAAAACGAGAAGTATTATTATGTATCAGTTATAGTTGGTATGCTTTTGCAAATAGTTAATAATCTTTCAGATGTACATATGTGCCCCAAGTACATATTAAATCCCCTACTATATAAAAGATACCACCCCCGATAAATTGATATTAATTTAATTGAAAGATATCAATAATAATGCCTTCGTACACATTTGGATCCTAAGTACCTATTGTAATGATTTTTGTCACTGTTATGGTACTTAACACTTTATTATTATTTGTTAAGCCGTAGCTAATGAAAAAACAAAAACTTCCTTCTCGTTGCGATATCAAACATTTTTCAAAGGGAAAATAAATAAATACAATTCTTTATTCTAAACTTTATGTTACACTGATAGGTTATAGATAAGAGATTGAAATTAAGGGGATTTTATCATTTCGTATGACTACCACATATGTACTTACGACTCATATTTTTTTAAAAGAATTTAAAAATCTCGAAGACCAGTTAAATCTATAATATTATGCAAAAATAACGGTGATATCTCAGAATCACTCGTGTATTCATTGAAATGAAACTATAGATTTCGGAAATTACTACGCTTTTTAAATATTTTACAGCTCCTATGAAAGGTTCATTTCATACGTCTGTGGTCACGGTTGCTGCAAAGGAATCGAAACTATACCGAACTAAACAAGTAATCAAAGAAAGAAGTAATAAAATAATATTTAAGGAATTAGTCGTTAGTTAGGTTGGTTATATTAATTTCCTCGTCGACTCTCAGACGCGACAGATCGGCTAATGTTCACCGAGTATTAATTAATATGAAGCTTATTCAAAATAATAATAGATGTATTTGATTATGTCTTGAAACGAGGCTGAAAAAAGTTTAAATGTTATTGTAAAAGTTGACTGTGAAAGAAATTCATGGTTAAATAAACTATTATTATTGGTTTCAGTCAAAAAAATATTCTTTTTTAACACAAAATATGTTTGAATAATAATGACCTCAATAAAAAAAACTCATTTTCATATTCTTACCAATAATTCACTATATAGTTTTTCATGTGACTTATATTGTATATTATGTTAATTAATTTCTTTTTCAAATATTTTATATATAATAGATAATAGAGTTTTTTTTAATCAAAATTATATTATTGTATTTTATACAAATGGTGTTTAATATATACTTCATATAATACCGGTAACACATCATGTCTCAGTGTTCATCACAGCTGACAGCATCACGCGCCGTCGACCAACTTTAAATTACATTCTCTAGTTCGCTGATCACAATTTACAAAGTGTCGCGGGAACAGGATCAAACTAGACATTGGATTCCTGACTTATATAAAGAAATGACTTACTGAGACCTATCATTATTTATATATACATAATTAAGCACATTAAAAATTCTAGTTTGATTTTTATCTTTCATTTCGAGCGAGAACAATACTATTGAGAACCGATATGGCCTCCTCTTTATTAATATGTTATCTATGTTATAAAATATTTCTTTGTATTTTCATAAAAGTCAAGTTTTGTATTTAATTAAAAATAATTAACTTTGCATTTTACTTATAAACCGTCGTTGAAATAAATGTCTCGTAACAACTTTCTTGAAGCAACGTGTTTTAAAAATTAAATACATGTAATTAGTATTGTTGTGGCTCTCGTTATTAAAGTAAATATATATTGTTCTTATATAGAACCACAACTGGCAATAATTGAATGAAGGCATTACATACATACATAAATTATTATTAATCATCAAATATTGATACTATGTCATGAACAAAATATGTTTACTTCAAGTATTACAAAGAATTTTTAAAATTTTAATTCATCTTGTTCAAAATATATTTTTTTAGCTTGGAATATTTTAGCACTTAATAATTTATTACTTCTGTTATTATCATTCACAGTTTTTCCAAAGGTTCGTATTTAAGTTTAATATTTAAATCAGTGAAGTCATATGTTTCATCTACCGAAATCACTGACAAATATAACTTAGTGTTATTAATTGTTGTTGAAAGATCGGTTTTGTATACCATCGATCGCAATTTAATTATTGCATAGAAATAAATCTAAGAAAACCTTCTAATTTTACTACTAGTACTTAAAAAATACATTTTATCTTTATACATAACAGAAGTTATGAAAACAAACGCCGAACTTTTACACCATTAATAATAACGTGATGTTTTGAGTCTTTTGTCTGGTTTTTGTTATTTTTTAGAATTACACCTTAAAGTTTAGTTATTCTTGAAGTAAAATAATATTGGTCCATTAAAAAAGTGTGAATAAAGGAAAAGTAGCACAAAAAATAAATTTTAATGAAAAAAATGTCATAGGAGCTCAAAGAGAATATCTGTCTGTCCTTCGAGGTCAGAGTTTTTTATGAAAAAATAGGACTTTTTTCTTTGTCTACATTGTTATTGAGGCGACATGACCCCGTCTATAAAAATACTAAATGTAAAAAGTCCCATGTCGTCCTATATATAAAAAAAGAAAAACAAAGTATACGCCAACATATGTATATTGAATCTTTTAACATTAAATGATCGTTATATATGTACATTTTTCAATGTTATGTGGAATTGCAGTATAACAAAATACTTTATGAAAGTATTTCCTCACCTATGGCAAATATTAACGGTCATCGGTGACTATACATACCAATAGACAGATACTTGTTCAAATGTACATATTTTACAAGACAACAAAACATGTAATTTAATGTACTTAGTGACGGTACATACAACTGATAGAAATCTCAAATATCTAAGAACTTATATCTCTTTAAATCATGATCCTAATCAACCAAAACTGTCTTAATAATTGTTTTGGTTGTCTTTAAATGTTACTCTGATATCTTGCCTAAAAACCAGTTACAGCAAATGATTCAAAGTGAGCCGAAAAATAAATTAGGCTAACATGAATTTAGATATTATTTGAGGAATAGTATTCTTATCACTGTCTTAGTAAATATATATGATTCATAGGCTAAGAAAACCTCAACATTGCTTAAGATTAGTAACTGAGTAACAGAGTTCCCTTTTTCAAATCTTGAAGTGAATAAAATTTGTATAAATGTTCGTTCGTTTTTTTTTTAAGGAGAAAAATATTTATGGTACATATTATGATGTGTAATAACTACAAAAGATATATAAAGTTACAATAATTTTGTAATTTAATAATTTAAATATTTCATGTCGTAAGTTTTATACTATGTTTTAAACAATACTAGTAATACTGGTATAGTAAATGATAAACAGTGTTGTAGTCTCTAACAGGTTCGTTCAATAAAGTTCAGATTACATTCAGTAGTCTGTCTGTTCATCTTTATAAAATGTTAAAAATAATAAAAAAAATAATAAATAATACAAACGTGTGAAAACTTTTTGAACGTCCTTCGAAGGCAACCATTGCAGCTTCTTTTCAAATTTGGTTAGGTGGAGAGAGGAGCTTGAACAGTGGAGGTGAGCGTTTAACGCGCATTAGGTAGAGGCCCCTTAAACCTATAGGTTTAAGGGGCCTCTACCTAAGGTCCCAAGTCCCAGGCACTGTTGAAGCTCCTTTCCCTGAAATGCGAATGACCCGGCACCCGCACGGTGAATGCATTGAATACTAAGAAGTTTAGTCATTTATTGAAATAAGGGTTTGATGCAAACCTTTATTCCATACAATTTAAAGATTTGTACATGAATACTTTCTAACAACCACTATAGTAAAGTCTAATATATTATTTTAGTTAAATAAACTGTATAATTTTATCATACATTTATGGCAGGTACAGAAATATTTTATATCTTTTCCGACATATTTATATTTGCTGCAGCCAAATTCAGTTATAAATAATCCTTGAAGCTGTACATAGATTGATCAGCCTCCTACAATCTGAACAAGAATTTAGTTTAAGTAATGAGAGAGTGTAAGTGGTGTAAGGAAGATTGAACAAAACAGATGATAAGTTATCTTGCACTTTGTGGCTTGATACGTTTTTAAATATTCACTGAGATGAAAAATCTCAAATAATCTTTGATTTCAGATATAATTTTTTGTGTGCCCATTTAAGTTATTAAGTAATATTTAAAACAACAAACGAAAATTATTATTTACCTACCTAAATATCAATTTTCTGTATTTTATTTACTAAGAGTTAAATAGAAATTTTCATTTTAGATTTTGCATGTACTTTTATCAATTTCTTATTATCTTTATTAAAAGAAAATTAAGAGACAAGGCTTCCATCACTCTCATCCCCTGTAGAAAACTTTATTGTACATTATTATACAATGAATAAATATTCAATATTTATAATAATAATCAATGATATATCAACATCTAGGTGTTACATATTGATTAATAGACTTTTGAAATGATAAAAACATTTCGGATGTGTTATTAAAATAGCATATTTTCAACATTTTATTAAAAACCATACCTTTGTTATAATTTGTGAACGCTTTGCCGTTCAACACCTTAGTTTTAGTGTTTGTTGATTTATATTCTTAGTATTAAGAAAAGGTAAGTAGCAGGCAAATAATACGAAGGCAGAATTCTGATTCTATTCAATTTAATTAATAGCGATGCGTCGAGGATTGCAACTTTCACAGTAAGGGCTTTGATATATGTACTATGGGGCATACATTTCATGCTACAGACTAACTATAAGTATTAGTATAATTAATTCTTAGTACTTTGCGTTTTACAAATGATATTTTAAAACACCTTTTTAGAAATTTGTAACAAAAGAAACTCAAACGTAAGAAACAGACAAATTGTTGAGAGTGAAGTTGGAATTCATACGAAATTGTAAACTATTGAAAATAGAAAATTAATCAACACCATTCTAAATATGTATTCAATTTGTATAAACTGCATCATAAAAAAAATATAAATTAAAGAGAAATGTATATTTATAAAAGAACTTCAAACAAACGTCGTAAATTATGAGCTTCGCAACGTTAAAGCCTTTGCAAGACACTCAACAAAGAACATTTAATATTTAGTATCTCCTTCACCGAGGTCCTACAGTATTAGTGACGATACAATATTATATAATTTATTTAGATGAGTTCTCTGTTAATATTCACTTGAATATTAATTATAATATAAAATAAACAGTTTTGTTTCAACCATTACGATAATAAACAGTTAATAAGTTGTTAGCCGGGGTTTCACCCTCGTGGACTGCATTATATTAAAAATTTACATTTTCATTAATATTGTTAACGATTTAAAGTAACGTGTAGTATGTAGTAACATTGTGCAGTCATTACTCACACGGTTCTGTTTCAGTGTAGGCTGGCTTTACTTGATCAGAAAAGAACCTTCTCTAGGATTTTAATTTTATCAGAAATTATTTTCTTTTGTACATTCTTCTCATAATATTTCGTTGATGCATGCGATGAATAAATTTGAATGTAAAATTTTTATTAAACTTTAATGACTCCTGATACTCAGTGTCATTCAAACGAATAATAGCTTCTTTTGTTAGAAAATGTCTTATCTATGTAAATTTTATTTTATAATAACGGTGCTATTAGCAGCCGACCGTCTCAGAACATATAGTTAGCGTTTTTTATAGTAAATCTGTAATACTAAAATACTCTTCTTTTTTCGTTACATGAAAAAATCCTGACGTAAGATTTTTGTGAATGATTGATTGTTTTTAATTTTTCCTTTTCTTTAATTCTTTTTTAACAGAAAATATATTTGAAAAACAATGACCTCAACAAAAAACTCATTTTCGTATTTAGACCATTTTGATGTGACTTGTATTGTATATGTTATTAAATTTCTATTAAAAATATTTTTAATATATTAGACAATAGAGTTGTTTTATAAAAATACACTTTTATATTTTTGTATTTTATACAGATAGTATTTAATATATACTACACATAAGGCCGGTAACACATCATGTCTCAGTGTCCATCACAGCTGACAGCATCACGCGCCGTCGACCAACTTTAAATTACATTCTCTAGTTCGATGATCACAATATACAAACTGACGCGGGAACAGGATCAAACTAGATATTTGATGCCTGAGACTTATAGAAAGAAATGACTTACTGAGACCTATTATTATTTATATACATAATGAAGGACATTAAAAAGTCTAGGCTGATTTTTATCTTTCAGTTCGAGCGGTAACTAAACTGTTAAGAATCGATATCACATTGTCTTTATTAATATTATGTATCTATGTTACAAAATATTTCTTTGTATTTTCATAAAAGTCAAGTTTTGTATTTAAATAAAAATAATTAAAGTTGCATTTTACTTATAAACCGCTTTTTTTTAAAAAAGTCTCGTAACAACTTTCTCTAGGCTCGTGTTTTAAAAATAAAATTCATGTAATTGGTATTGTTCTGGCTCTTTTTATTAAACAAAATATATATTGTTCTTTTATAAAACTACAATCGACAATAATTTATACCATAAATGAAAGCATCACATACACCGATAAATAATTAATATTTGATGATTTATAATATGTCATAAAGAAATGTTTATATCACGTTTTATTAAGAATTTTTGAATTTGAATAATTTATCCTGTTCATAGTATTTTCTGTGTTTTGGTATATTCTAGCACTTAATAGATATTGTTACGTGCATTGATATTTTTTCCAAAGGTATATATTCAAGTTAAAAAAAAGTATATCAATGTAGTCATATGAGTCAGTAAAATGTCAGTGATGGCCTAGTGGTTAAAGGCCCGCCTCTCATGCAGTTCGATACTGTCAAGTACCAATGTGATTTTTCCGAGTCATATGTAATTTCTAAGAGTATTTAGACATCACACACTGGTGAAGGAAAACATCGTGAGGAAACCTGGACTTATAACTTCACAATTATAAGTTTTAAATCACCAACCCGTTTTGAGCAAGCAATATCGAAGTCACTAACAAGTATAAATTCATGGAAACAAAATGTACCTTCTTAGTATTATTAATAATTGTTGTTAAAAGTATCCGTTTTGTATGTCACCGATTTCTATTTAATTATTGCATAGAAATAAATCTAAGAAAACCTTATCATATTTTATAGTACTTAAAAATATACATTGTATCATTATACATTACAGATATAATAAAAGAAACGCCGAAATTTTACACCATTGATAGTGAAGAATGTTTTGACTCGTTAATCTGGTTTTTGATATTTTTTAGAAAGATACCATAAAATTTACTTCTTCTTGAAGTAAAATAATGTTGGTTCATAAAAAAGTGTGAAAAAAGGAAAAGTAATACAAAAATATAAATTTTAATAAAAAACATGTCAAAGAAGCCTAAAAAGAATATCTGTCTGTCCTTCGATATCAGTGTTATTTATGAAAAAATGTGTTTTTCTCTTTGTCTACGTTGTTACTGAGGCGACATGACCCGATGTATATAAAAATACTAAATGTAAAAAGTCACATGTCTACCTTTATATAGAATAAAAATAAATGATTGTTATAAATATATGTACAGTTCTCAATATTATGTGGGATTTCAGTATAACAAAATACTTTATGAAAGTAATAGAAACAAAAAATAAATTAAGTTAACATTAATTTAGGTATTAGATCTGGAATAGTTTTCTTATAATTGTCATTGTATAAATAGATTTGAGTATTAAGCTGGGGAAACCGCAAAATAGCTCAAGATAAGTAACTGAGTAACAGAGTTCCCTTTTTCAGATATTGAAGTAAAATTGGTATTACACTGTATTTACTGCTCATTTAATATTAAGAAAAGTTCGGGTCCCCAGAAAGAAAGAAAGATAACATTCATTTACAGAAGCTAGCAATATTTTTTGATCTTTTTACTATGTTTTAATTATTTTTTGTGTTTGAATTTAGAAGAATTGAGTTAGGCTGAAAAATATATATCCAACTAGTTTTTGCCCGCGACTTCGTCCGCGTTAGTTTGGTCAAGAGTAATATATGTAGGTATAGCTGACCAGGCGAACTCTATTCCGTCTTAGAGGCCATAAATAATCCGGTTTTTCCTGTTTCAATCAAACAGAATGATTGACATATTAGCTAGTTGTCAAATCTAATGTCAAAAAAAACGTTTGTATGGGAAATAGAAAAGGGCTGTTTTTAGGGTTTTCCCGTCAACTATTCCAATTTTTCTCACCTTTTAAACCTTTCCTGGACTTCCAGGAGTATTTCAAGAGTAAAATTAGCCAAATCGGTTCAGCCATTCTCGAGTTTTAGCGAGACTAAGGAACAGCAATCAATTTTTATATATATAGAAGATTATGTTTTTACAATGATTAATTTTATTTCATTCTGTTACAATGTTAAAAATGACACAAATTTTATGAACTTGGGCGTAAATAAAAGAGATATGTAAAATAAGGAACAATGAAAATAATAAATCAGAAAGTTGTAAACTTATAATGGCGGTCAGCTTGATATCATTAGCAAATTAATTAAGGGTGGCAACCAGAGGCTCAAGGAAAGCTACAAAACCATACTTATATATATATATATATATTAAAATACTAAGTACGCTCGACTATGACTCCAAGGGTCACAAAAACTTGGTTTACAACTCCATTAACAAAGAACCTTATAAATTATTTTATGCATTACGGGTATATATTATACTTAAAAAAGTTGTATAATGAAGCGTTCACGATATATCTCAATTTTTATAGGCATAAAGAATTTATCATTTTTAGTTTGAATTTTAAAATGAGAAGTAAAAATCAGACGAAATGAGAGGTAAAAATCAAACTAGAATTTTTAATGTGCTTAATTACATATGTATATATATAAAATGATAGGTCTCAGTAAGTCATTTCCTTATATATAAGTCTCAGGAATGCAATATCTAGTCGACTGAGACATGATGTGTTACTGGTATTATATGTAGTACTAGCTTTCCGCCCGCGGCTTCGCCCGCGTGGAGTTCGGTTATATCGCGTTTCCAAGAGAACCTTTTCAAAAGTCTGCTATAAAAACTATTCTATGTTCTTTCTCAAGATCAACTCTATCTTTGTACCAAGTTTCATTAAAATCAGTTCAGTGGCTTAGGCGTGAAAGCGTAACAGACAGACAGATAGAGTTACTTTCGCATTTATAATATTAGTAATACTTTCAAGTAATATGGCGTTGAATAATGAATTGTACTGGGCCAAAATAACACCATTGAACATGAGTTAACTTTGATGCCTTTTAATATATATTGTGGTTTGCAAAAAATAATTTAAAAAATATAGAAAAGAAAGCTTATTTATAAGAGTATATTAATTAATTAGTTTTACTCCATAACAACGACTTTCATGTGAAGGGGTTTTGAGACGGCCTTGTATGGGGCTTTCCCACTGTGCGGCGACCGACGACCGACGGCAGCAGCGGCGATGCAGATTAGGTACCTATTCGTTTAAAGGAACTTTAACTTCAAAAGCCAATTTTTTTTTAACTTGATACACCTAAAACTTCTAAATATTATGATGTTTCTAGGTTCAGTGGTTAAAATTTTGTATACAAAAACTTTAGCTTCGTAGTACCTGTTCCGTTCTGATCGAATTTCGGGAATTCCGTGTGTAGAATTTAACCCCCACGGTGGTAAAAATAACAAACGATTTAAATTTCAAAAACGCTAGAACAAATGTTTAAATATGTCTTATCAAGTGCTTAAATATAAAGTTTCATGGTTTTATCTTTTAAAATTAAGAAATCCCATACAATCTTTCAACCCTTATTTCACCTCCTCACTGGTCGAAATTTCAAAAACGCTTGAACAAATGTTTAAATATATCTTATTAAGTGCTTAAATAAAAATTTTCATGGTTATATCTTTTAAAATTAAGAAATTCCATACAAACTTTCAACCTCTTAATCCCCTTTTTCGCAATAAAGAGTAGCCTATGTTTTTTCTCAGGGTCTAAAGATTGTCTGTGCCAAATTTCATCAAAAACAGTTGAGAGGTTAAAGTGGGAAAGCGTAACAGATAGACAGACTAACTTTCGCATCTATAATATTAGTTGTGATTGACTCCCCTCTCGTACCCCAGTGACGCTTATAGAGTAAGAGCCCGGGGCCCCCAGACGTTACTTATTTTCTGAGTAACGAAAAGTATCGTACAGAGTAGTGTTAGGGTATACGTTGAAGGTATGCATACCTGCTAACTTGGGCCGACGGCCAATTCACAGGTACCAGGTGCTAGAGGTACATAAAAATATTGGTCACTTTTCTTAAATTCTGAGAGCTGATTTTTATATATATTTTAAAAAATTGAATTAAAATTTAAAATTAATAGTGCCAGAACGTTTTCGTGGGCGGTAATTTACGCCAGAAGCTTTAAAGTTTGGAAAAAAATAACGTAAGTTTACTCAAAGTCTGAGTCTTGATTTTTATATATGATATTTTAGAAAAACTATTTTAACACTATTTCTATGCAGCCATGAGTATGCATAAGATCATTATTTACGAGGAATAAGAACCGTCTTTATCTCAAAGTTTACCAGGCTTTCATGCGATCACTGGCTGTGATTACAATCCTGCTTTTTTTTAAGAAAGGTAAACAAAGGCCATTCAGTATTCTTAGAAAAAACGAAGAGTACCAAAAAGCACTTTGCAGATTTAGCGAACTGGAGTTATTCAGTAGTAATAGTGAACTTGAGGAAGAAACCTTCAATACCATCCAAAACTTTATTTGCAATGTTTATAACGTGGCCGGAGTCATTGATGTAGATGCTGCAAGACTTTAATAGCTTATCAACACCTATACTGCTTCTGATGTAAATGAAGAGTTTATCCTGAAAAATATTAAAAACTTTGATGCGAGCAACTTACCACCGCGTAAGACTGAACTTCCGAAGCAGTTCCGGAGAGCAAATTACATCGCTAGTCTCTTGGAATAATGCTCATATGAAGATGCTTGGTATTTTCAGACCAGAGAATAACGGATGGAAGCTAGAAGACAAGCGATATCAATTTAATTGGTTCGATGGAGACCAGTTACCGTCAGTGAATCGCTTGACAAAAACTTAGATTTTTTTTTTAATTTCTTTTATAAATATGTAGCTATTTTACTCATAATTTTGATATTTTATTTGATTTTACAGAGACAGAAACAAGTAATACTGATATTAATGATGATGATGATGACTTAGAGACTCAATACAATAATTGGCTGGATGACGAGTTCTCAAATACCAATGATGACGATGACGAATATTAAAAACTAAAATTTAATTATTATTAATAAAGAAAGTAATTCATCTTAAATATTTTTTTTATAATATTTGCTCTACATATTTCTCTATGTTTTGTAGAAAAATACAAATAAATATTTTTTACAGGATAAAATGCTAGTAACAAAATTTTTTTTTTTTGTTACTTTTCGTACGAACCTTCCCACTCATAACTTAATAATTTTTATCATACTGAAATTTATAATTTGTAATTGGGCACTAAAATATGGTTTGATTATTATTTAAAAAATTACAAGACTGAACTAAAACATAAATTCAACAGGCCTGTGATATAAAACCGCGAAAACATTTTAAATATGTCTGCGAGATATTTGGCCCCTAGAATTTTTCTGGCCGCATAGAAATAGTTTTAAAATATGTAGTTTCTAAAATATCATATATAAAAATCAAGACTCAGACTTTGAGTAAACTTACGTTATTTTTTTCCAAACTTTAAAGCTTCTGGCGTAAATTACCGCCCACGAAAACGTTCTGGCACTATTAATTTTAAATTTTTAATTCAATTTTTTAAAATATATATAAAAATCAGCTCTCAGAATTTAAGAAAAGTGACCAATATTTTTATGTACCTCTAGCACCTGGTACCTGTGAATTGGCCGTCGGCCCAAGTTAGCAGGTATGCATACCTTCAACGTATACCCTAACACTACTCTGTACGATACTTTTCGTTACTCAGAAAATAAGTAACGTCTGGGGGCCCCGGGCTCTTGGACTATTACATAGAGCCTACATCGCATGCTGGCTAGCTGAGCGCGATGAGCTTCAACCACGCGACTTTTTTCTAATACTTGCAATTTTAAACTCGTGATATCTTCCGAATGAAATGTCCGTACTGAATAATTCAAAGAGTTATAAAAAGGTATTGAAGCCGTCTAGAATATAAAGTAATTTTATTTGATAAGGATTAATACCAAGGTACAAATAGAGAGCCTTTTCAAGCGGCGGCATATAAATAAAATTTTTACAATAAAACACCGCTTACTGTGACATAACTGTAATATTTAGACATATGCTGTCCCGACACTTTTTGTAGATGATAATGAGTTCTGCAAAGTCGTAGTAAATGATTTGGTTCTATCGTCAATAGTTTTCGCAGCGCACGTGACGTAAGGAATTTTTCAGATCATTTTTTACAACTTGGGTTACATTATTGGAGTTTTAGTAAGGATCTCTAATTTTTTTTAAAAATAAAATATAGCTTATATTACTCGGGAATAATGTAGCTTTCCAAAGGTGAAAGAATTTTTGAAATCGGTTCAGTAGTTTCGGAGCCTATTCATAACAAATAATCAAACAAATCTTTCCTCTTTATTAATACATATATAGAAGATGATATATCGGATTTATTACAAATTCGTTGTATTAAAACAGAGAGACGCCAGCCTCGGTGACGTCACAAATGTCACTTCCTCTAGAGCGTGCCATGATATTTTAAAATGAAACTTCAATTATTATTAATGTTCCTGTATTTCTCAATGGTTCTTCATAATCACATACTTCAATGAAAAGCATTCACTGAACTACATATGAATTATCAATTCTGGAGTCTGCCGTCGTGCGTCCAGACGTCATATTTATAACAAGATTCAAACATAGTTCTATTCTCCTTTGATTTCGTTTTACTTTTAACAATAATCATAAATACTAATGAGGTTTAATAAGAATTGATGGCAGCCTCAAATTATTTTCATGTCGCATCCGTTATTAAAGCTGATAGCGCCGATATACTCGTATATATTAAACATCATCTGTATAAAATACAATAATATGCATAATAGTATTTTTCTTAAAACAACTCTATTGTCTATTATATTAAAAATATTTGAAATAGGAATTTATTAACATATACAATACAAGTAACATCAAAATGGTCTAAATACGAAAATTGTTTTTTGAGGTCATTGTTTTTCAAATATATTTTCTTTTAAATAAGAATATTTTTTGACTGAAACCAATAATAATAGTTTATTTAAGCATGAATTTCTTTCACAGTTAGCTTTATAATTACATTTAAACTTATTTTCAGCCTTGTTTCAAAACATAATCATATAAATCTATGATAATTTTGAATACTGCATCTATTAAGGTCCAAATGAATTATTGTTACACCAATAGACAGTTAGTTCTGCTTCAAGCGACGCCTTCGGTAGTTCATTAAACAAGCTTCATATTAATTAATACTCGGTGAACATTAGACGATCTCTCGCATCTGAGAGACGACGAGGAAATTAATATAACCTACCAAAGTAACGACTAATTCATACAAATATTATTTTATTAGTTCTTTCTTTGATTACTTGTTTAGTTCGGTATAGTTTCGGTTCCTTTGCAGCAACCGTGATCACGGACGTACGAGATGAACCTTTCATAGTAGCTGTAAAATATTTAAAAAGCGTAGTAATTTCCGAAATCTATAGTTTCATTTCAATTAATACACGAGCGATTCTGAGATATCACCGTTATTTTTGCATAATATTATAGATTTAATTGGTCTTCGAGATTTTTAAATTCTTTTTAAAAAATATGAGTCCTAAGTACATATGTGGTAGTCATAGGAAATGATAAAATCCCTTTAATTTCAATCCCTTATCTATAACCTGCCAGTGTAACATAAAGTTTAGAATAAAGAATTGTATTTATTGATTTTCTCTTTGAAAAATGTTTGATATCGTAACGAGAAGGAAGTTTTTGTTTTTTCATTAGCTACTGTTTAACAAATAATAATAAAGTATGAAGTAACGTAACAGTGACAGAAGTCGTTACAATAGGTTCTTCGGATCCAAATGTGTACGAAGGCATTATTATTAAAATCTTTCAATTAAATTAATATCAATTTATGGGGATGGTATCTTTTATATAGTAAGGGATTTAATATGTACTTGGGGCACATATGTACATCTGAAAGATTATTAACTATTTGAAAAAGCATACCAACTGCTACATAATACGAGTAATACTTCTCGTATATAATATATGTATAAATAAGTTCTGACTGGGTATCTTCAAAATTTTACTAAGTATAGAATTAAAAAATTAAACTAATAATTTTGCTTATTATTTTTTTTTACAAAATTCTCTAGTTTTTAGATCATTAATTTCATCGAAAAAGTTGCGTAGAAAAAATTAAATTGTAAATAATTTAATACTTTCATGCTTTCCATATTTTAATTTTATAAATATAAACAAAAAAATCATTTTGTTTAAATATATGTAAAATATTTATAATAAATTCTTAACTAATACCTTATATAGTTATTTTTTATGTTTTAAAAAATGTAAGTCTTCCAAATATTAACTTTTAAGTGTAGGTAAAATTATTGTTAGATTTAATACTGTAAATATAGAGTTGTCGTTCTAGAAAACCTTCAATTAATCTAGTTAAAGATATTATGAAGTCAGGAACTGTTAAAATTACACTGATTACTTATCCTTAAGCTTATTAATTTTTTAAATTCAAACTAACGATTTCTCATGTCCTATTATCTACTTGCTTCCTAACTAGACTTCAATCATTGGTTTTAAGACTTGTTCTGCTTTCATTACGAGTCTGAACCACTAGATCGACGTAAGCTATGTTTTACCTTTTCAGTTTTGTTTTTCTTATTTAACTCAGCTGGTTTAAAATTAATTAAAAGTGGTAGGTATCAAAGAAAGCTTTACTTCACTAGTTTTTGCTCTACTAAATTAAAAGTTTAGTTATAATGACGTCTGATATTTAGATAAATCTCATTTCAAGAAATTAATCATAGAAAATAACAAGGAAAACATACATTACATTTAAAGAGGATGTATTATCGTAAAAGACAGGCTACAAATCTGACACAAGTCTACTGTTAGATCATAAGTATGTGTCCCGTATTTCGTGTCTAGCGTGTCATAAGGCCGTATTAGTCATTCTTTATATCAATGGTCTCTTATAATAAAAGGATTTTAACGACTAGGTTATTGATTTTTACAATTGACGTGACCTTGACTCTTCTAGATATAAACGAGCGTATTCTACAGTTATTCATCAAACAAAAAAAGATTATAAAACTCATGATATTTAATGTCCTAAAGTATGTTAAATAACATATTATTTTAAGACTTTATTATTTTTGGGCCGTTAGAGAGAATCAAATAAGAGGCGAAGGATAAGACACTCTCTGCATTTAGTCACGGTATTCCTAATCACAAATTTTTCTCTTAATATCACTAAGTTAAGATTGCAGCACAACAAAACCTAGCAGTCTGATCAGTGGTTATAGTTTTACTAACTGTCACTGATCTTTAAGATTCTTAAATACTCATAAGACAAAAAACTCCTGGAGGGTAGGTTTTCAGGTGAGAGGAGAAAAATATTATCTTCAATATGTATAGTAACCATGTGTTTTATGTATGTAATAATGAGAACTTTTGCGTCGTTCCTATTTATACACTCAACCCTGTATAATTTTTTTTAATCTACATAATGAACCAGCTTCGCGAAGCGTTTAATTTTTGCTCACCAAATAAAAAAGATAATGCTATACACACTCTGAAGTCATTATTTTCGCTGCGCGACCATAAATTAAAATGCATGAAATAACATAGCATCAACCCAAATTTATTGCCATTTATTTCTCGCAAGATCTTAGTTATACTGTTTTTAATGTAAAAAATAATAAGTGCAAGTTTATCTAACATTAAGACATAAATTAACTTCAGAGTATTTTTTATTAATAAATACATACTTTTTATTGCTTACATTTTACCTGACATTTGGATTACTTTTTAGTTAACGTGATCACGGGAAGAAAAGAAATAAGTGTCAGCCAGTTAGTCTCGTTTTATATCACCGGCTACGATTCACGCAGAATGCACTAACTCAATCTTGAGGATTCGTAGTGTAGTCAGGGACATGTAACTTTATATTCTCCTAGTAAAAGATTATTTTATTAAAATGTTTACTCCCGAAAGTCTACACTATCATTTAAAAATAAACTATTATTTTATTTATTTAGTTGTGTTTGAGTATAAGATTGTTATGTTAATAGAC
This sequence comes from Danaus chrysippus, assembly GCA_916720795.1. Taxonomy (NCBI): domain Eukaryota; kingdom Metazoa; phylum Arthropoda; class Insecta; order Lepidoptera; family Nymphalidae; genus Danaus; species Danaus chrysippus. Next base: position 200,892 of record CAKASE010000080.1, on the reverse strand, counting down.
GGCAGCCTGGGAGCTTAAGGAGAACACTTTAATAAGACGATCCATGGGAAATTTAAACAGGCTCCCGCGACCCTCGATCATTATAAAACCTTTGATGGAATGGTTTACTTTGAAAATATAAAGAATAAAATGTGATTGTATTATCATAATAGCATCTTTGTATTGGTGTTTTGAAAGAATATGGCATATCAGATAAATACTGGTTAGTAATGATTGCACCTTAATTAATGCTTTTTACTAATATATTTTTACTTTTATAATTTCGTATGTATAATATTAAAATTTAGCACTAATACATAAAAAGATTTGTATTAAAAAACGATCTGCAAAATGAGAATTAGAATAATGTCGTCATGTTTATTTTTTGTTTTATATCAAAGGCCCTAAACGGGAAGACGGCCTACTAGATGGAAGGTAGTGCAACATAAGGGATGCTGTAGATGCGTTGTTGACCTTGATTGTGTGAGAGAGAAAAGAAAGGGTGGGAATAGGGAAAGAGTAACCGGCCCTCTTACTCATCAGACAAAACGCAGACATTAAAAAGCTAGGCTCTACCACTTTGAAATTAATGGATTAAGAATAATTCAACAAATTAAATCAATTCATCTAGAGTTACGAATACATATATAGAAAACTTTACCTCGATCTGTTAAAAAAAAATCAACTTGAAAATTGTTCTGCAATATTTCACACTAACGAACTACGTACATAGAGTAAAAGACACTCTTCTTCTAAATATCATTAAGATGACTGTTCTGAAATTATTCTGGTCTGTGGCTTTAAAACTTATCAAATAAATACCATAAGCTATTATATTGAAGCTCGTCGTGTGACCGGTCACCGGTGAACGCTAATGGACTCTGCCATAATAACATCAGTATGATGCAAGCCTGATCTATAACATAAACATACAATTCATTAATGGGCAACTAAACCTTAACCGATACACAGTATGTGGTCAGTTGATAAAGAACATGAAAATCAATTAAATTATTATAAATAAAAAACAACAATTTTGTATAACGATGATATTTCAATTTAAATAAGATTTGACATAAGTTTCAAATGTATTGTAGTACAATGAAAGATGTTAAAATGTCAACTAATTTTAAAGTAATCTTTTTATAGTATTTATTATATAAAACCGGAATGAGAAACTTATCTTTACGTGCAATTGATCCATTTATTTAATCGATTTTAATAAAATATACGAAATTATGTCAGAATTATATCGCACACGAGGTAAAAAAGGATTAATTTATGAATATTATGTTTAAAGTATAAAATTCACTATCAAGAGAGAGAGAAAAATGCTTATCGACTGATGGGGACCTATGTGGTTGCAAACTGCTTCATATTAAAAACTAATACCCCCTAAAGTAAACTATCTTAGAGACGTAGTTGGTCAAAATCATAAACTAATATCATACATATATATGTATGTGTATATAAGTAGAGGTTGTAATGTTGGCGGATTCATTTCTATGATACTACATTACGGCGTAGGCTGTTAAAACCTTACAAATGATGCTCATGTGAGTTATAAAAGGCTGAGAGGGAACAATACGTAACTATGTAGATCACTGATAAAGAGCTTCAAAGGGATCTCATACATTAACTTTAACTTCAACAGCTTTGCTCATTAAAGCACTCCATCTTCCATATGAATATGCTAAAATCCATTGCTTAATATGTATGGGAATGCTTCAGGCTACCACAATAACTCCATGACAAAGTTGGAAGCACTAAAGTTACTCATGCTTCAAACTAAAACAAGAATTAGTCTCTCAGTTACTCCGTACACAAACTATAAACTACATCAGTGTCACCGCTACAATGCTTCTGTTCAACTTTACTTTTGTTAAACTATCAATCAATAGCTAAAGGATGTACATTTATTGAAAGTTTTCAGGCAGTCTTCTAAAAAGTCATAATAAAAATATTGATAAAATTTTCTTGCTTATTATAATTTTATTACTAATGTTACAATTTTTTAGGTATTGACTTGGGTTTATCAAGTTAATATCTATGACATATAACTAATGACTGGTTATTGTATCTATGACATATAACTAATGACTGGTTATTCTAATGACTGGTTGTGTGATTTTATTGCTTACATTTTACCTGACATTTGGATTACTTTTTAGTTAACGTGATCACGGGAAGAAAAGAAATAAGTGTCAGCCAGTTAGTCTCGTTTTATATCACCGGCTACGATTCACGCAGAATGCACTAACTCAATCTTGAGGATTCGTAGTGTAGTCAGGGACATGTAACTTTATATTCTCCTAGTAAAAGATTATTTTATTAAAATGTTTACTCCCGAAAGTCTACACTATCATTTAAAAATAAACTATTATTTTATTTATTTAGTTGTGTTTGAGTATAAGATTGTTATGTTAATAGACGGCAGCCTGGGAGCTTAAGGAGAACACTTTAATAAGACGATCCATGGGAAATTTAAACAGGCTCCCGCGACCCTCGATCATTATAAAACCTTTGATGGAATGGTTTACTTTGAAAATATAAAGAATAAAATGTGATTGTATTATCATAATAGCATCTTTGTATTGGTGTTTTGAAAGAATATGGCATATCAGATAAATACTGGTTAGTAATGATTGCACCTTAATTAATGCTTTTTACTAATATATTTTTACTTTTATAATTTCGTATGTATAATATTAAAATTTAGCACTAATACATAAAAAGATTTGTATTAAAAAACGATCTGCAAAATGAGAATTAGAATAATGTCGTCATGTTTATTTTTTTGTTTTATATCAAAGGCCCTAAACGGGAAGACGGCCTACTAGATGGAAGGTAGTGCAACATAAGGGATGCTGTAGATGCGTTGTTGACCTTGATTGTGTGAGAGAGAAAAGAAAGGGTGGGAATAGGGAAAGAGTAACCGGCCCTCTTACTCATCAGACAAAACGCAGACATTAAAAAGCTAGGCTCTACCACTTTGAAATTAATGGATTAAGAATAATTCAACAAATTAAATCAATTCATCTAGAGTTACGAATACATATATAGAAAACTTTACCTCGATCTGTTAAAAAAAAAATCAACTTGAAAATTGTTCTGCAATATTTCACACTAACGAACTACGTACATAGAGTAAAAGACACTCTTCTTCTAAATATCATTAAGATGACTGTTCTGAAATTATTCTGGTCTGTGGCTTTAAAACTTATCAAATAAATACCATAAGCTATTATATTGAAGCTCGTCGTGTGACCGGTCACCGGTGAACGCTAATGGACTCTGCCATAATAACATCAGTATGATGCAAGCCTGATCTATAACATAAACATACAATTCATTAATGGGCAACTAAACCTTAACCGATACACAGTATGTGGTCAGTTGATAAAGAACATGAAAATCAATTAAATTATTATAAATAAAAAAACAACAATTTTGTATAACGATGATATTTCAATTTAAATAAGATTTGACATAAGTTTCAAATGTATTGTAGTACAATGAAAGATGTTAAAATGTCAACTAATTTTAAAGTAATCTTTTTATAGTATTTATTATATAAAACCGGAATGAGAAACTTATCTTTACGTGCAATTGATCCATTTATTTAATCGATTTTAATAAAATATACGAAATTATGTCAGAATTATATCGCACACGAGGTAAAAAAGGGATTAATTTATGAATATTATGTTTAAAGTATAAAATTCACTATCAAGAGAGAGAGAAAAATGCTTATCGACTGATGGGGACCTATGTGGTTGCAAACTGCTTCATATTAAAAACTAATACCCCCTAAAGTAAACTATCTTAGAGACGTAGTTGGTCAAAATCATAAACTAATATCATACATATATATGTATGTGTATATAAGTAGAGGTTGTAATGTTGGCGGATTCATTTCTATGATACTACATTACGGCGTAGGCTGTTAAAACCTTACAAATGATGCTCATGTGAGTTATAAAAGGCTGAGAGGGAACAATACGTAACTATGTAGATCACTGATAAAGAGCTTCAAAGGGATCTCATACATTAACTTTAACTTCAACAGCTTTGCTCATTAAAGCACTCCATCTTCCATATGAATATGCTAAAATCCATTGCTTAATATGTATGGGAATGCTTCAGGCTACCACAATAACTCCATGACAAAGTTGGAAGCACTAAAGTTACTCATGCTTCAAACTAAAACAAGAATTAGTCTCTCAGTTACTCCGTACACAAACTATAAACTACATCAGTGTCACCGCTACAATGCTTCTGTTCAACTTTACTTTTGTTAAACTATCAATCAATAGCTAAAGGATGTACATTTATTGAAAGTTTTCAGGCAGTCTTCTAAAAAGTCATAATAAAAATATTGATAAAATTTTCTTGCTTATTATAATTTTATTACTAATGTTACAATTTTTTAGGTATTGACTTGGGTTTATCAAGTTAATATCTATGACATATAACTAATGACTGGTTATTGTGACATTAATTGTTTAAAAAATGGACTTAAAGCTTCTGTCTAAACGTTAGTTAGTATAAAAATATTAATGACGTATGAAGTAGATTATTAGATAACGTTGATTTAAGTGTTATTTTATACATAAAGAATAAAAGTATATAATCAGATCCAGTATTGTTGACATTGATAGTAAAAAAAAATCTATTAAAAGTTGACGGTATACGTAGCTTGCAGTCATAGATTATTATGAATATATTTCTCCATTGTCGGTTATGGTATTTATATCACGGAAACAATGATATGAATTGTTTAAGCATATTATAATATTTCAGGTAGTTAAATTATAATAGTATGTCATCACATCGTCTTAAAATCACAACAAATCATATCACAAAAGCAGATGAAATAACAGATGTATTCTTATTTGTGAATAAATCTGTGTCAACTGTTTGGTTCAACACCCGAGGGACGACCTTCGTCCTCTGTTACTCATTTAAAGGGAACTATAAATTATATTATAATTAACTTAAAGTTAACGGACTATTAAAATATATTTATTTAAACCTCCATTAACTTGTAAAAGCATTGCCTTTTAAGTTTATGACTTGTACTAACAGAAATTGCTTCACAATTATAAAAAAGAAGTATCGCGATAGTTAAAAATTACAAAAGTTTCATTGAATGACACAAAATATTTCCTGACGCCTACTAGATGCCTACGAGTGAGGGAAGACGACCCCTCCTCGGCGCCGCTGCGCCGACGAAGGCTGGGTCGAAGGCAGCGGGCTTATGCTCGCGACCTGCCTCCCCAGTGAGGAAGCCTCCGGGCGTCGGTGGGGAACCGGCGTCCGGGTAACATAGGCTAGAGGAAGAGCGGCGTGTTTGGCGTTCCCGGCACGCTGCTCTTGAGTCGGAGGGGTGGTGTGGTCAGCCACTGATACCCCTGCCGATGGCGGAGTCCCTTTCGGGACTCGTGCGTAGTGAGCGGAAGTATGGCTTGCCATTCCCGCTCACTAGTCTACGCACAGCGCAGAGAACGTCGAGGAGTTTAGTGGGTGGAAATCCCACACGCCCCTGTCGCGTTTCCCCCGCGGCAGGAAGTCTTTAAAAGATTCTCCTCGTTAAAAAGAAAAAAAAAATGAGAAAAATGTAAATGACGTCTTTTGTATTACAGAATTGAGTTTCTACGAATGACGAATACAAGATTGTATGAAAAGAATGTTTTTGATGAATGAAATCTATTGAAATATAATATTAAATTTCAAACTTTCAATTTCATTATTTGTTTCAAAAACCTTTTAATAAAAAATCATACCACTACATTATAACTGCATTGCTTCAAGTATATTTTTGTATTAATACAATAATATAAAAAAATTAGGTTTCTCCAAGACTTGGCTGTATAGAGTATTACTGAGATAATGCGTACTTCACCTACGACCTCACATCCCCCTAACAGAACGTAATAAAAAGAAAGTAAATTACTATAAAATCGAAAAAAATATAGTAAACTTTACATACAAAATTTTAAACAATCTGTTACATCTTACACACTGCTAATATAATTATACAAACAAAACAATATAAATTACTGCACAAGCTACTTGGGTCTAAGTAATTGTTGTACAATTACGTCACAACCTGTTCACTTGAACATTACAAAAATTTTAACTTTGATTGTTAACCTGGTTGTTGAGTATATTTATTTATAAGACTATTATACTTATTTGTTATTCTGTTACTAAATGTTTTGAAAGAATATCCTTCATTTACAAATAGCATTAGTAATAAAATAACAACAAGTGAACTTATTATTACATATTAAAGGTCTTTTCACCAAAATGTAAATAAATTTCGACGTTGAACTCATGCTACACTAACAACAATTAAGTAATGACTAATCTATAGACTTAATTTAACAACAATATACTAATGAGATCTAAGGTCTGGCTGTGATAACGATTGCTGAAAACTAACCGAAACGTAGTATGTATGTAGTTTATTACAATAAGAAAATACGCGTTGTATAATCCGATAATATTAGTTTCATTTAAACAATATACTAGGTATATGTATCTAAATTTTGGTACTTTGTTAATATACATATTAATCCACACACACCATGTAAATAAATCAATTAATTCCAACAGTTCCTCAAACTATCTCTCAATTGAGTTTCAGACTCCGGTGCAACTCAAGCTCAACCATTTCACTCATGATTGATGTCAAATTGCTCTTTCAAAGACAACTCGAGTTTCCACATCGTCAATACTTTTAATACTCAAGATTTAATTATTGTTTTATTTAAAAGAAAATGCGAATATAATTGAATTAAGATTCTGTGATTATTAAATGTTATACCATATCTATGTCTAAAGTATCTATATATTAAAATACATTTTCTAAGAGAAACGAAACGACACGAAACCTCTCATTATTCCACCGTATTCACCGTGCGGGTGCTGGGAGAGGAGCTTCAACAGTGCCTGGGACTTGCGATCCAGTTGTAGGTTTAATATCACAGTTGACATGCGTATACATTAATTAATTTTCTATCGTATTGTAATACGTTATCAAAACTAAAACATACTCTCTATCTAACCTTATAATCTTATTTGACAACGATAAAACATAATTTGTGATTAAAAGACGTTTTTTTGCGAAACGCTAATAATAATTTGAAAAAAAGTATCTATGACCTCTATATTCTCAATGTAAAAAGAAAAATTATATATATTTAATCTTGAAGTTTCTATTGCATAAGCTCAACAGGTTACAGTTCGTGAATTCGTTTGACATTCAGGAACAGTTAAAGTAAGTCGTATTGTAAATTCCGAGCAACAGATTTCCAAAAAATATCTTAACATAGAAACATGATAAGACTGACATACAGTTAGATTTTTTAAATTACATTTATTTATATTATCGTATATATAAGGTTTTATTCCTTAACTTAACATGATAGTTATTTATTTATAACATCCAAAAACAACTTAGTTATATGTTTCAAATCTCTCATGATCTTCATTTGCCCCAACAAATGTGTAACATTTCATAAAACATATATGACTATGTTAAAGTTGTTCCACTACGGTAGGATTTAGAAAAAATAACTGCCATAAAACAAAGTATAAGCTTTTTAAATTTCTGAAATGTAAACCTTGTTTGGAATTGAAATATTCTCTCAGCGGTACGTTCCTTTTACTTCGCATAAAATTTGATTATCAAGATCTGAGCATAAAAGTCCTATTGTAATGTAGAAGTATGCTTTTATACATATATACCTAATAAACATTTTTATTTCTTGAATAAGTCAACTTTGTTCAATTATGTTTTTCATTGTTTTATTTGAGACACACAGTTAAAATTATCACTATTTAACTTATCTCAAGTTCATGCTATATAATTAGTCAGAAATAAAAAAGTTAAATATAATATTTACAATTAACTATGTACTGTTAGGATAAATAGAAGCATCTTTATTATAAAATATTTTCAATGGAAACTAAAGTTGTATGGTTTCGTACTCGCCTCCCGTTTAATTGTCGGTCATTAAATGTGCTCAAGATAACATCAAATAAAATATCCTGTTCGGGATGTTATTAAAGAATTAAAGGTGAAAGTAATTCGAAGAACATAATTACTTGTTCTGTGTTATTTGGTAAGGACAGCCCTCTCTCACTCATGAAGTCTCAGTTATGTCACGAGTTTTGTAAGAAATTGGTAGCTAGAACTCCGAGCGATAAAGTTCACACTCGAATCAATGGGCTACAAGCCCTCGATCGTATATAAAGCTCAACTAAGTCACTACAATGTAATAATACATTGGAACATGTAAATGACTTATGTATATTATTGGGATTACTACGCGTGTTTTATTATTTTAAAAAAATACCTACTCTCGACGTTTCGGTTACTTTTCAGCAACCGTGAACCTTGATTACGATCATCTTGTCTGTACGTGATCACGGTTGCTGCAAAGTAACCGAAACATAAGGAGTATGTAGTTTTTATATTAATAAAAAATAATATAAGTTTCATTTAAATGAATACTCGTGATGGTCTTAGACCTAATTAAATTTATGTATATTGGTTTGATCCTAGTGTCTTTTTATTTAAAGATATTTAAATTAGATACAGAGGCTGTAAACACATTTTTATATACAAGTTTTACTGTATTATATCTTAATAGGTAAAATATACATTAAAGCCATATTGTAACTTAAAGTTTATCTCTAGCAAAGTAAAAGTTACTAAAAGGAAAATCTTGTTGAAGTAACTTAAACAGTCGTATAACATCTAAGGCTGTTGAAATTTTATAACAGAAATCTCAAGAACATGAATTACGTCATGTTAATTATGTTAAATTTAAAGTTTTGACAGTCCAAGTTACAGTAATTCAAAACTGCTGTACATTTTCATCTCGTTTTTTTCTCTTATTGTCATCTGAAGCGCATGTCTTAAACATTGTTTGTGTCAGTATGAAATAAACCTCTGATAGTATAACACTTCATTTATGAAAGTTAAAAAACACTAACGTGTGTAATATATAATATAAGTTATGTTATGGTTTAATTCTGGTGTTTAAATATTAATTGAAGACTACTATTTCTAAGTGTTGTGTGTTGTTAACGAAATGTGGTGGGTTCTTCAACGTGCTGGACTCTCTGGGAGTTTATTTTTTAATAATGCGTCTGCTACGACCAACCAACAAAAATACAAAAACAGGCAAGTTATTTCAATATAAGAATCAGGATATAAATAAAATTGTTAAACATAAATAGAATTATAAAAGTTACACAAAAAAATTAATTGCCTTAAAAAGATGGCTAACGTATAATTAATACACAAAAAAAACAATGGGCGTTTTAATAGGATATTTATTTCATGGGAATAGTTTTTATTGCTTTAGAGAAATGATAAAAAATTCAATGTTAAGAACTGTAATGAAAACTTACAACTTTTCATATAAAAACCTTATGGTAGGAATGAAATGTCCAACTAGTTTATTCTAAAAGTTTTTATAAACCGTAAATACTGGGTGGCGCAAAAGTAAAGACCCTATTTGGTTCAGCTATAACATTTTTTCTAAATGAGAAAACTAGGTTTAGGTTTTTTTAAATGTATATTTGTGCCATTAACTTTCGTACCATTAGGATTTAAAGATGATGTCTTTTAAATGGTGACCTCCAGAGTTGATACACATTTGAGCCCTATTTATGACATTTTGCATAACTTGCCGTAACACTTCCTGCGATATGTTCGTTATTTCTTGACGAATGTTTTCTTTTAGAGCTGCGAGAGTCTGTGGCTTGTTCACATACACCTGAGATTTCAAAAAACCCCAAAGAAAGAAGTCTGGACTGGTCAAATCGGGTGATCTTGCAGGCCAAGGCAAATCGCCAAAACGAGAGATAACTCGGCCTGGAAAAGCGTCCCTCACTAAGTCCATAGTGTCGCGCGCTGTGTGTGCCGTAGCGCCGTCTTGTTGAAACCAGATGTAACTTTTAGTGGGTGTAGAGGTGTTTCTTGAATAATGCGCGGATTATGAGTGCCCCAGAACCCAGTATTCTGCTTATTGACATGCCCTGAGAGATGGAAATGCGCTTCGTCACTCATAACCAATTTTGTGTATCAACTCTGGAGGTCACCATTTAAAAGACATCATCTTTAAATCCTAATGGTACGAAATTTAATGGCACAAATATACATTTAAAAAAACCTAAATCTAGTTTTCTCATTTAGAAAAAATGTTATAGCTGAACCAAATAGGGTCTTTACTTTTGCGCCACCCTATATATTAGTTGTCACGTTTGGGATCAGAGTTATTATCTTACTTTTATATAGTTATTTCTTTCAATTAGTAAATAAATTAATCAGTATAGCAGTACAGCGATTTCTTCCAGGCAACCTTTGGGAGAGGATAATAATGTGGAAGGGTAAATACAAATTAAATACAAATAACAATAAATATATATATAGCACAAATATACATGTATATTAAATACATACATACATAAATATATACATAAAATACATATAATAAAATAGGAAATATTAAGTAGACAAGATATTAACAATAACAACTGACTGCTTAGAACTGTTGAGAAAAGTAAAAGTCTTTAACCATTTTTTTAAAAATGGCTAAAGACTGTGCCCGCCTTACAGCTAAGGGTAAAGTATTCCAAAGTCGAGAAGCTTCTACAGTGAAGGACTTAGAATAGTAAGAAGAAGAATGGGAAGGAATGGAGATTATTAAATTTTCACGCGAGCGAAGAGCACGCTCATGAGTCTTCCTAAGGAGAGTGAAACGCTCTTTAAGATAGAAGGGTGTCGCTGGATTAAAAAGAATAGAATAAAGAAGAGATAAAATGTGAGTATTCCTGCGAAGGCGAATAGGGAGCCACTTGAGTTTTTGGCAAAATTCAGAAACATGATCATATTTGCGTAAACCAAATATGAACCGAATACAGAGGTTTTGTAATCGCTCAAGCTTATTTAATTGCTCCTCACTTAAGTTTGTATAACAGGTGTCGGCGTAGTCAAGAAACGGTAGAAGGAGAGATTGTGCAAGCGTAACTTTAGTTGGTATAGGTAAAAAGTTTTTCAATCCTATCAGGGAGCCAATGGATGAAAACAATTTTTTACTAACCTCATTTATTTGAGGTGCCCAAGAAAGTTGCCTATCAAAGATAACGCCGAGATTTTTTGCTGTTTCACAGATTGGTATGAATAATGAAAAAAATATTCAATTTGTTTCAAAGAATACGAGTATTCCAAGGTAATGATTGTAGTTAATTACTATTTTATTTGGCAGCGTTTAATAATCAAAAAAATATTTTACTTTTGAAATAATGTATCAGTACCTACCTATGGATTTAATTATTCTAAAATAATTTCTGAATTCTTATCTGAAAAGGAATAATATCTCATCGTATATAGCATGAATTGTAAAATTGTAAACAGAAAATAAAACAACACTTTTATTTGTTATAATTAATTAAAATTATTTTCCGAGTTTTGTCTTTAATTTAAAAATATATTTACGTTTAGCTTTAAAATTAAATGACAGAAGTATATGTATAGGTATTCACAAATATTACCTCACAATTAAGGTATATGCTTAACAATTTCTATAAATACTAGTTCAAAGTAATAGCCTCAGACTTTGACTTTACTTACTTAACTTTGATTACTTAACTTTGACTTACTTAACTTTGACTTTATATACTATACAGATATTTCTCATCACCTCTACATTTGTATTTAAACAACCAGTTATTTAAAATACTTTATCTTTAAAATATTACAATGAAATGATGAATATAGTTTAAAAAAAAAATTCACTCTATTATTTTGGTATAGGTTTTTATAAGTTTGTGTTATCTTTTTTATGACTGAAATGATAATTTAATTTCTTTCAGTAAGGCGATATTTGCTCAAATTTTAATGTTATCGTTAATTTCATTTAACTGGTGCTGATAAAATATTGCGAATTAAAATACTAATAGTACTGACTTTTTATTACATTCACGTCAAAAATAACTTTAATATTTCAAATATTATTATTTCTATTATAATGAAATCATGTTTTATAATTTGTGTGCTACCTCTTGTACTTGAGAATGTCTTTATTAGATTAAAATATTATAGCAACATAATTTTTTTTTTGTGATATATACAAAAAATATTTTCCGTTTTGTTTGACTGGCATAGTAAAAGTCTTCGTAATAATATTTACGAAATAAATATTATGACGAAGACTTTAAAATACCATTTTCTTGGAAATTCATGGAAATCATATTAATTTTTGATACTTAGGTAAGTGAAAAAAATCTTGAAATAATATTTATATTTCTTTTCTTTATTTTCAAATTATTTGAATTTATTTACTAAGTTTTCAAAGAAAAACGAAAACATAATCAATTTATATCAGAAAGCTAAAGTAAAAGAATAATAAATGTATTTTAAATTGATAAGTAAGATTTGTCTGCTTTCTGAAGGTATCAAATTTGTTGCGGCTCTCTAGAAAACTGTTTGAACAAAAATAAATCTTATTACCAACAGTTTAAATTATAATTTTACATTTACTTCCTTCAGGTGCAGAATTGGACGTTGTATTAAATTGGCTGGAATTTAAGATAAATAATAGGTTTTCGTGCTGTACGTAACACTTAGTTAATTGTATCATTAATTTATTATTTATATAATTAAACTAACCTGTCAAGTTCAAATTTAGAAGTATTATAATTTTAGATATTTTTAACCAAGCACCTACGTATTTTCACAACTATACCATATTTTAAGTTGGGTGTATGGTAAAGTGAATTTCGGTCAGATGGACCGTTGACGTGAATAAGGTGGCGGGTAGTGGCTGGATGTGGAAGGCAGAGGACTGGGTGTGGTGGAGAGTCTTGGGAATGGCAAATGTTTACCAGTGGATCATTCTGTTGATGAAGATGATTATGATCGATTACAAAGTACATCTAAACTTGGCATTAGATTGGATTTCAACCCTTTTTTAGGCAAACAATTAGCCGATTGGAACTTGGCCCCCTTTTTAACATACATGTTTTTGGTGAGATAGCGTTTTCTTGATCATACTTCTCATTCAAACTTCATTCATTATTTTTATTGAAAAATTATAGTAGTTCACAAAGAAATAATCAAATTGCATGTTCGTTATTGAACAATAAACAATTTATATACAGTTTTTGATTAGCAACATCAGTTATTGTAAGAACCGTCTTCCTGTATTTTATAAAACATAATAGGTCTGTAAAATAAAATAAGTCTTTGAGTTTAGTCTTTGTATTATTCATAATCATGACACAGACTTTCTGGCCTCAACATTTGTTTAGTTGTGTCCTTTCCATATTATCATTAATCTGCAAAACATACGAAACATTTAAATAATAATACTACTTACTGTGGTAAAGTTATATAAATGGCACGATCTCCTTGTTGAATGAACATAATAATAATTCATTCAATATAACACCTTATACACAAGGACCGTGGGTTTAAATTCCTCGAACGTTTTCTCCTCTCAGGTTACATATTCATTGTTTGGGATCTTTCAAACACAGTTTGATGGTATCCAATTTCGATAAACATACATGTTAAGAAAATATAATGGGTATTGGATTTGCTTTGTGTTTTTGAGAATAATAAACTTTCTTTTATGTCCCTTATTTCTACATACTTACTTGATCATTTCCATTCCTAAGTACTTTCGTTTAAGTTCCAAAGTTACACTTCATCGTTTGTAATGTTTTTAGTAAATAAATTAAAAAAAAATGAAAAAGCCTGTACTTCTCACAAATTTTGAGTATTACATAAATGATGGCTAGCAGTAAGTATGAGGACATTATTTATCGCTATTTGTTAATATTTCTATTACTGTTAGTAATAATTCTAGTGTTAGTACTTAATAACTTTTAACTAGTTTTTTATATCTTCCATTTCGCTTAAAAATATAATAGTAAACAGTTTCTTCATTTTGATAATATTTAATATTAGTACCCTCTTGTGGCGAGTGGTGGTACTACTACGACTTGGTCGATTGAACTACCGCTTTGAGTTTAGCTATCCGCTAACAGATGTCGCTGGTAAGTCAATTTCTTGGGAGATGACTAGCAGTTTTTCTATTGTTAACCTAAATAATGTCTATGAATTTTTCACTTGAATTCAGTTCCACACCCACAGAAACGCCCAAAGTGTCTTTTACTGACTGTTATTGTTTTTTGATAGGTTCTTAACGTTTAGCACTGTACTGTATTTTGAGCCATAATATAGGGCTTAAACAGAGAGTGTTTATTCTACTTACACTGGAAATATCTATCTATCTATTCCACGCTTTTATTTTAGTCTAGTCTGTGCATATGTTTATAATTCCCACGATTGTATCTATTTTATTATTTTTTGGATTTTAGTACATTTACTTTAAACATTGCAATGTATGTTTTACGTGAAACCGTTTAAATTAAAAAGTTTTTTACCTATTTTTATTTTCTAGTTTCTAGTTTTTATTACGCATTCTGTTTAAATCATTTGTGCTTCATTATTGCAAGGTTTCTGGCCCGTTAGTTTATTGCAGCCCAACTCCTCTAAAAAATTGTTATCAGCCATTTGGTAGCGGCGGCCATCTTAGATTTCAATTTATCATAGTAAATTGTATTCTACTTGTTGAGACCTTTCATTTGATACCCATATTGATGGGATTGATAAAACCTACGTTAACCGCCATTTTGTAGCGGCCGCCATCTTGGATTTCAATTTTTTATAGTACATTGTATTCTACTGGTTGAGCACTTTTAATTGATACCCATATTGATGGGATTGAAAAAACAAATTATCCGCCATTTTGTAGCGGCGGCCATCTTGAATTTATAATAGTAATGAATAAACATAATTGTATTGTCACCAAATTTCAAAGTGTATCCAAAATTAGATCAGATTAATCGGTTGACAGGAAGAGGGTGAAATTTGAATTAATAAATTTGACCCAAGAAAAATGAAAAATGAAAAAAGAATAAATAATAAAACAAACAGAGTGAGCTGAATAAAACCATTCAATAAACAAATATTGTAAATCATATTACACATACAAATAAAGCCATGCCATGAACCCGGCACCCGCACGTTTAATCCATGGTATGCTGAGAAGTTTCATCTCTGGTTGCTAATTGTTAGGTAAAGCGATAAAGTCGTATGAGATTAATACCGTCTTGAGAGGAGAAAATCACCCACTTTATGTCTTCCTGTTCCGTTGAACTTACGAGTACGTTCAGAACATACCATCACTACTTATAAATACACGTTTTATTAAAATAGATTCCCTGTTTGAATACGATATCAAAAAATACTATTATTGAACAGTTCTGACAGTTGACAGCATCTAGTATTGTATAGTATTTTATGAAAATAAATGTTAGAATAGCACGCGTGTACCTCATACATCTGTAACCACAAACAGTAGCCAATGCATTATACGGTATTATGTTGTATCAGGCATCAACTATATGTAATAATGAACACATTTTCAATTCTGATAATAAACATTTACATTTATCGATAGATATAATTATTTAATTAATTTGATATTTAACCATTTTTGTTTTCGAGAAATAAAATATCTTTTTCAATAGAACACGGACTTCAGGAACCAACAGCATAATTTATGAATTTTTAATTAATATTTTTATTACATTTCACATAAATCTAATTATTCAATCTTACTCCAATCCTCAAAAGTATCAATTACACCGGTGCCGCGGTGTGCTGCTCTAGGAATACTTGTGGATTATCAAGTAATTTTGAAATTCACTTACTCAGATATACCTACACTATACTCAAATGAAAGTCCATAGTATATATAAAATAGTCTTTAATTATGAATATTAAGATGAGGCAGTGATCGATAAACCTACATATCGATATAAAAAAACCTCACACAATGTAATTACGTCTTATCCACGAAAATAGTAAAATTAAAAGTCCAAGGGCATGCAGTCAAGTTATAAGAGGAGCGGCCGTCTTGAAACGTGGTAGATAACTACTGGGCAATAAAATAAAGACAAGACAACAAACTGACAATTATATCATAACGTTAATGTGTCTACACTTATTACGTGAAACTAAATATACAATGTATTTAGGGAACACACATTTAATTTGAACCGAACCTTTAAAAGGAGGCTTTATAAAACAACTACATTTTTTCATGATTTTGTTAGAATCCGAAATATATATAACTAAGCTAATTAACTATACATCTAACATTAAATTGTAGTAAATAAATTTCTTACATCTATCGATTCTATATTTTACTTGAGCTAGCGGAAGATAGGATATGACTATAAGTAGGACTTTGTGCTTTAAAAATTGTAACCAATAAAAGCTTAAGAATTTTGGAACATAGAATTGTTGAGATGAAAATTTAAGCTAAACTGTAAAACGTTTTACTCTCTCAGTGTATATAAAAGTGCTAATCAACAGGTGCATTTTAGCGGTGTAGCCACGGGCGCCGCCGCCATGTTCGGAAACGGAAGTTATAAACCATCCGGTGACTTTTGATAAGAGCTCATGTGAAGCTGAGCTGTTAATGTGCGGCCATTACGTGCATGTAAATATTACGTGCTCTGTACGGTACATACTACATGCTTACACTCTATCGGTGTGTTTGAAGAAGCTTCATACCTATTACACTATATTTAATATTATAAATGGAAACTATAAACTCTGCGACCAAACGTAATAGAAGAGAGTTGGCTAATAAAATTGTTACTACTGGGATGTACACAACATTAATAATTAAGTGTAAAGCTATAATTATATTATATGTATAAGTATTTTTATTTTTTTAATAAGTACTATTATTTATTCGAAAGTGTTAGCGGCCTGTGACAGAGGATTTTTTAGATTTATTTTCGTGTTAAAACTCAAATATGTTCTTAAGAATATGTAGATATTAAAAATATAAATTTTCACTTTTTTACGTTCCAATTCATTTAAAGTATCAAGAGTAAGTATTATATACAGGGTGACTGGTGAATTACTATCGATATTTGAGGACGTGATATTTGACGATCATATATGACAAAATAAAAATTAATATAACATAAATATTAATAAACTTCTAAGTAAAGTTAACCAAAAGTTGTGTAATTAATTACGCATCGTGTGAACACCCTACAGATTAGGTATACACACACACTCACACACACGCGGCGGGGGCGTGGTTTTGTATCAGCACGCCGCCGCACGCGTCCACACATGGAACACTTGGAACGTATCAACACTTTATTTATTTATACGGAAATTTGGTCAAAAATTAAGTACCTATTTTTTTTACATAATTCGAATGAGAAGCATGTACCGAGTATGCTCCTCAAATATTGATAGTAATTCACCAGTCACCCTGTATATGACATCTGACATCTTGACAGATGACAAGTGACAGATGTTAAGTTTATATATTTTCTAAGATAGTGTATTATCTATGGTTTATGATGGTTAGAAAAGAGCGCGGGAATTGAAACGTTGACGCGGGCTTTTTGAAAATTTTAATTATTTTAAATAGTTTTATACTATAATTTGCAAATTTTTGTTTAGTTTATTGTAAAGAAGTAAAACTTAATATGTAAATATGTAAGTGTTTATGTGGAGAGATGGTGAAAAATCGTAAAAAGAAGGATTCGGGTGAGTCCTTGAATTTCAGCACAAGCAGCGATTCCGATTGCGAGGATTCGCCAGTATTGCAGGATGCAAATGCCTTCGCTCCCTTTAGGGTCGCTGATTATTGTCGGCGATACTCTGAAGATGCGGAAGCCAAGTCTGAATTCATAGTATTTGTCGAAAGTACTAATGATGTCCCACTCGGTAATAGGGACATGATGTACTAGAACTAGTTTTATACGCTCTGTGAATGGTATACTATATTTAAAAAAAATAAATAAATATAAGGTCGGTGTTGTTTTCCAACGTGCGAATTTGGCAAATGCCTTTTTAGAAAATACTACATATCTAAAGGAACAACGACTTAAACGGCCACCGAACTATCGGGAGTTATCTCTTCGGTTCCCACTCATCTATCCAATCACAAAATATATAAAGCAATATCAACAACAAAAAAAGTCATTTCTGTCCGACGCATAATGCGTAAAGTAAAAGGAGAAAATAACACCTTCACACTGCAACCTACTCAGAGCGTAGTAACAACTTTTGCGTCTGCAACGTCACTGCCGGACTATGTTCACATTAAGATGTGGCGCCTGCCTGTCTCCACATATGTCCCACCTATAAAACAGTGTTTTAAATGTTTACGCTATGATCATCTGGCTAAGTTTTGTAAAAATTCACCGCGATGCTCCATACGCACAGAGGGGTATTCTTTCAAAGAATGCAAGGTTAACATTGAAAAAGCTAAGTGCATTAATTGTAATGGCAATCACATTGCCATCTCTAGCCAGTGCCCTATAAGGCAAAAGAAAATCGCAAACAGTAAACCCAAGTCATACGCTGGCACGTTAAAAGATTCATTAAATTTTCCCTCCCTTTATAAAATTAAATACCCAAGAAGTAATACAAGCAATACTATCAAATTCTGAAACTATGACTATTAACAGAATCTATAGTAAAAGTTATAACTTTAAATAAAACTCAAAATATAAGAATTAGTTCACAATTTATTAGCTCAACTATTAAAGAAACCATACAGGATAAAAATAACAAATCGTCACATTCAACCACCAAATCTTAAATATTGTACAGTGGAACGCTCAGTCTGTTAAGTAACAGACTTGAGTTTAAAAAAAATTTATACAAAAATAATAAACATGTAGCTCTTATTTCAGAAACTTGGCTCAAGCCTAACATTCAATTTAATTTACGTTGTTATACCATTATTAGGAATGACTGCGGTAATGATCATAATGGCGTAGCATTATTAATTAAAAACGCTATACATTTCTCTAAACAAGATACTTTTTATGATGATTCGTTACAAAATGTAGTAATTATTATTAAAGTGAAACATTAATGCATTTCTTTGGTTAGTGTTTACAATTCTGGTAATAGTTTTCCTGCTTTTGAAAGGGCGATGTTCGATCGTTTATTGTACAGTATTCCAAAACCGTTGATAATTGCAGGTGATTTTAACGCCCATCATACTTTTTGGGGTTGTAGTCGCATAGATTCTCGGGGCAGAGCTATTATGGATTACATGGGTCATATATGACTTAATACTTTTAAATAATGGTCAACCAACAACTATAGGCTCTCATATTTGGAAACCAAACAGTCTATATTTAACTATGGAGTCTTCTTCTTTATTTCTTTCTTGTGACTGGCAAGTTCATCAGGACCCTTTAGGCAGTTATCATCTGCCAACTATCACAAAATTTACTCTCGTAAGAGATTAACATGAACCCTCTATTTCCTTGAACAACATTCCTTTTCACAGCAATCTGAAATTAGTAAATTGGGATAGTTATGACAAATTGTTAATAAAATGTTAATGAACTTTAAAGTTGACAATAGTGATCTCCATGACTCATACAGAAAGTTTTGTTCAATTATTCTATTGGCAATCAAATTCTCCAGGCCCAGCTTAAACCATAACACAACTGATAGTAATAATAACCGTCCTAGAAAAAGGTGCCAAGTACCTTGGTGGAATGATAAATGTTCAAAAGTAGTAGAAGAATGCAAGAACGCCTACATTAATTTCAAAACTAGTCTTAATAGTAAAAATTACATTAATTTCAAACGCGCACAAGCCGTTAAAAAGCTTTCCGAGTTCTAACTTATTTTCTGACCTCAATTGGGTTCAAACATTTTTATATAAATACACACCGGATACTGTTTCACAACAGATAAGTATAGATAATGTTCTTGGAGTAAATAGTGATAATTCATACATGATCGGTTGTTTTATTATGCAAGAGTTAAAATCTGCTTTAGCCTCAAGAAAAGATTCTTCATGTGGCCTGGATTGGCTTTCCTACAGGATGTTTAAACTTTTAAATGTTCAAACTCTATCTATTTTTTTAAGTCTATTAAATAGTTTATGGTCGTCTTCTATTATCCCAGAGGATTGGAAAACTGACTGTTTGGTACCAATATTAAAACCTGGCAAAGACTTTAATTTGGCTGATTCTTATCGTCCTATTACACTGAGTTCATGTGTTGGAAAAATTTTTGAACAATTAATAAAACAGAGATTAATTTTTCACATAGAAAGTAATAATCTTTTACCTTACTATCAGTTTGGCTTTCATTGTGGCCGTTCTGCTTGTGAGAGTCTACATCATTTCTGACTGGATATCCACGATACTCGTTCCGAGAATAAAGTACTAGTTGGTGTTTTTGTTGACATTGTAAGGGCTTTTAATAATGTAGATCTGAACGAATTATCCTCAATATTATTATTACTGCGGGTACCTGGAAAAGTTGTAAATTGAATTTTTAATTTGTTGAACTACAGAAAGGTGTTTGTTAAGGTCAACAATCAGTTATTTGGTCCAAGATATTCTTGTAGGTGTGTATCACAGGGTGGTGTATTGACCCCATTGCTTTTTATCCTATTCATACATCAGCTAAATTTAACTCTGGGGTGTGAAGTTTCTAATCTGCAGTTTGCAGATGATTTACAAAGATGTACAAAGTGTACAATCAGTCCTCAATGTAGCTCTCCTAAGACTAAAGAACTATTTTGATAGCCTTCGGCTGGAGGTCAGCAATGAAAAAAGTTTTTGTCTTTTGAAAAAATGGAATTAGAAATAGGAATGTAAATATTTTGTTCAATAATAATGTAATGTCTGTAGAGAGCTCTGTAAAGTGTTTAGGTGTTATTTTTACAAACAATTCTAGATGAATAAGTATGCTGAAACTCTAGAATCTCAAGCTTTAAATGCTTGTAATGTTTTAAAATCTTTAACTAGCACATATTGGGGTGCTGAACCAAGTATTCTATTAACATAACATTGTATAATTCATTAGTAAAGAGTCATTTTGAATATGCTTTTTTTTGTTTTGCAGGGGTAAGAACTATAGTAGATAAATTAGAAAAGATACAAAACAAATGTTTGCATATTATAATGGGTTCCAAGCAAACTACTCCCATAGTGTCAATGCAGGTGGAATGTAATATACCTCCATTAGCACTTAGGTTTAAATACTTACAATCAAAATTTATTGCAAGGTTGCTCTCCGTCAGTAATCATCCACTTCTTGTTAAACTGAGGGACACTATTAACAGGACTGCCAATATTAATTCATATTTGTTTCAAGGTTTTTCTGAAACAGAACAAATTTTTAATAAACACAATATATTTTCTAGCATGGTATAGCCTTGTTACTCTGGGTTACAAGAATCAAAATTTATTCAGATAAAAATTGTAGTCAAGAGTCTTGTAAAGTATAAGGAAGACATTTATAGGGAACTTGATAGGTGGCAGGGATATCATCAGATATATACAGATGGGTCTAGGAACAATGAAGCAGTCTCTATAACTGTCTATGATAGTCAGATCAAGGGTGGATTTGGTCATAGGCTGAATTCACTCACAAGCATATACTCCGCTGAATCCAGCATATGTATGTATATACTGCTATGGAGCACATTCAAACAAAATCCACAATTAAATTCAAAAACTAACTATATTATATATAAAATAAGAGAGTTTTATCATCTGCTGTCTCAAAACAAGCAAATAGTTCTATTCTAGAGCAAGCAGACTATTTTGCTAAATTTATTACAAATCCGGCCCACAATCAAGTACCATTCTTCCTCGTTTCTTTTAGAGTTTCTGATTGAATGTTAATAGACTTGTAATTTTTACTGAATTAAACACTGCCATTTTTATATTACATAAAAAACTATAAACAACTTTTTTTGGTTTGTAGTTATGCAATGAAATTATAATCTCTGCATATTTAGAACACTTTGTTTTTGTTTTACCTATGTAAAGAAGTGACAAAAGTAGTTATTTTTCAATACTGTTTGTAGGAACTTTCTCTTATTTATATAAAAAAGGTAATAAAGAGGGCACATTATAAATCTATCAAAACACATGTAAGTATATAAAAATGTTAAGATGACTTGTATACCTATTTCATTATATTCAATTAAATCATTATTTTTTGTTTATAATTTTTAATTATGAGCACCAATTTCTAAAGTAAAATAATAATAATGTATATTATCATCTACAGTTATAAAATATTTATAGTTTTCTTTTTATATTAATAGCATGTATTGTGTGCCTATAACTACTTGGGAAGTTGCTTACTTTAGATACTTACTTAAGTATAGTGTTGGTACAGCATTTTGAGTGAGTTGTTTACTTGAAGAATGGTAAAACTGTTCAAAATAATCATCACATATTCTTATATTGTTATAAATGTAAGAATCTTCCTTTTGTATCATGTCTTCATTTAAAATATTTTTCCATTGAATTATTTTCTCCAATTTTGGGTATTCAGGTTTAGGAAATTGATGAAAAGGACCTGAAATGTTTTTATTAGAAGTCAATAAACTGTTACGGTTGAAATTGATGTAACAAGAGTAGTAATTGATTGTATATACATAGTGCCTATTTTTTTACATAATTCGAATGAGAATCATGTACCGAGTATTCTCCTTAAATATTGATAGTAATTCACCAGTCACCCTGTATACATATATACGACAAATAATATTTTTTTTAGATTTTACTAAATAAGTACCTTTAGTCGCACACCGAAAGTAACACTTAATAGCCGATTTTCGTGGCATTTTTTCAACTTATCGATAATCCAAATTCGTGGTTTGCAATCAAAATCCAAATCAGAAGAGCTGGGGTCGATCGTACTCGCAGAAAACAAAGTCCAATTGAGAAAAAACGGGGTCGATACTCGATCGTCAAAAGCGTGGAAATAGGAGTCAATGATATATTCAGCCGGGTCAAATGTTTGAAAAAGAACGTACAGCACAAAAACAACAGTAAACAACGGCAAATGAACAACTGAAATAATTTAAAATTTGTCCTAATGTCAATTGTCAAACCAATTTCAGAGCTACTTACGCCATCTATAAAGTTATAAAGGAAAATAGTGTCAAAGTTATTATATGACAGTTTTTCATCCCCATGATGCATACTTTTATTTAACTTAATCGAAAACGGCACATGTTCCTTACTTTATCGAGTATATAGAAAATTAAAACCAATAAAGTAATAGTTAAAAAAAAGTAAGCTCTCAAAAGCTGGGTAACAATGTAACGAGTTTTAAACAATGTCCCGATATTTATCAACACTTTATTGACGAAGCTGACACAGTTCATATAGGAAAAAGTAAAAAGAATCTGCTCCCAATCTATCTGTATTTAGTTTTTGTACGACAATATTATGATATAAAAGGCACAAAGAGACGGAGTTAACTTATGTCAGTGAAGTAACTATGTGTTTTATTATGTTTTAGGTTTTATCCTGCGTTATTTTAAATAACGTTCAGTTTTTTGCTGTTATTTTTTTAGAAATTTCTAATTTATGTGATTAGTCATAGCTAGTTGTTGCATCTTATGCTGTTTATATACTAGATATATGTAGTTTAACATGACATTATAGGTACATACATTATACGAATATTTAAGAAAAAGGCAAAACGACGTGTTGTCGATATATTCGGAGAAAATTATATCTAGATATAAATAAAAACAAAAGTTTAAACGATTCTTTTACTTTTATACTAAATATCCGAGAATTTCCGCATTAATCAATTTACTCAAATTAACGACGAATTAAACAATATATAGTCCAATACGTATATATTTCAATAATATATCGTTCAATACGTACCAGGTAAAAGCTTATTTAAAATATAGATGAGTATTATTTTAAGTTTAAAATTAGCGTTAAAGGACCCCTGGTGTTGTAAGATTTGATTGAAATAGATCAGTTACAAGAATCTATAGTAATAAATACCTTGGAAAAATATATAGAAGAACTGTATTTATGAAACTTAAAATTTTCTTAAATTGAGTTAATTTAGTCGAACATAACTGAACTTTAACTACTTCAAGGAATTCGATCTAAAAAATATATATGTTTAGTAGGAATTGAAGATAAAAGCGTAAGGTTTGGGAGGGGTTCTCCAAAAGAGGCTAGAAACGCAATCCCTGTGGTTTTGAGTGTATCATCTGAGATCTGAAAGCACGTGACTAAAATGAAATATTAAATGTACTATTGTCTTAGCGAATCTATACTAATATTATAAAGCTGAAGAGTTTGTTTGTTTAAAAGCGCTAATCTCCGAAACTACTAGTTCGATTTGAATAATTCTTTTTGTGGTGGATAGTCCAGTTATCGAGGAAGGCTGTGGGCTATATAACATAACACGCTACAACCAATAGGAGCAAAGATATAGTGGTAAATGTGTAAAAAACGGGAGAAATTATTTCATCTTTGAAGTCTTCCGTTGCGTGCGCCGTGAAAACGGTTCAAGATACACAAAAAATATGTATTAAAGAATAATAGCTCTTTTACTGATCTAAAAAACAGTCCGGGACAATGTATGTCTATCTTTTAAGATTAACTCACAAAAACCGTTCTTATGGTACCTAATTTGGTCGAAATAATTTGTTTAAGTTGTATCAACATAATAATATTAATCTTTATTCAAATAAACAAATAAATATGTTGTTGGTTAAGAGTACTTCATTGTGAATAAAAAAAAAAACATAGGTTTTATCCTGAAAATTCTACGGGAACTCGACCATTCCGAAAACCCCGCAAGAACGGGAACTATGTGGGAAGAACCAAAAATCTGCCGGAAGTCACTATTCCACGCCGACGAAGTCGCGGCAAAAGCTAGTATTAAAATATACTGTAACATTACAGGACAAGTTCTAACATCATATGTTCCTGGGTCCAGAAGACTGGTTCTGTGTATCAAAAGCAAAACTTCAATTGACGAAATTCATAAATGAGTGGACCTGAGACCTAGGCAATGGATTTCATTCATTTTGACCACGACTGACGACGTGGTGACACAACTCAGGAGCCACAGAAAAACACCAACTGAATATGATAGTAGTGTAACATGAACAAATTAAGATTTACTAGTTTTTCTTCAACAAAAAAATTACTAATCCAAAAATTTATCATAAGTACAAATAGAACCGAAACAGTAAATAATTTAAAGTAAGATCATTGAAAGACAATCGACAAAATTATTGATATTTATTTGACAGATCAAATGAGTGTTGTATAGACGACATCGGCTGTTTTGTCTAAACGCTAATGTTTTGCTTTTATATTGTTGATGGAAAACTTATATAATATACTTAGGAAACACACTTTTAAATTGAACCGAACTTTTAAATTCCCAACGCATCCAAAGTGATATTGAAACGCTGACGCTCAGTGTTGCCAGGTGAGGCTATATAGCGCCAATGGGGCCATCTCCCTTACCGAGTGGCGATATTATTTTATCCGCTGAAATCAGGTAGCCGATTTGATTTGATATTAACAGGTCAAGGAGAGGCATATTGTAAATGGTGCCGGGTGAATTTACGTGCTCATAAGCATGATTTAAAAGTTCATTGCAGCAAAAAAACTCATCAACACAAGGCAACAAATTTAACTAGTAAAAAACAGAAAATGTTAACTGAAACAGGTAAATTATTTTAAAAACAAAGTGCAATCAATAAAAATAAAAAAATCTAGACCATTTGTACTTCAATAATTGAATTTTATTTGTATTTAAAATATTATTTATTATTATAAAATAATAGAACGAATTTAATTAATATAAAACCAATAATAAGCTCATGAATTTATTTCAACTTTCCCGTGTGCACCATGATGGGGCTACCTCGGGGGTACAAGCGAGCTCCAGCGGGGCGATTCGAGAAAAAAATATTCTGGTAACACTGATCACTGATGACGATTTGTTTGTTAATTTTACGCGGGAAAGTACTTTGTGAACACGACTTTTATTTTTGTAAATTGAATTTAACTTATTTAAGGTGTATTGAGTTAGGAATATTATTAGTTTGTTCTAGTTAAGGTTTTATTTGTTATTTAAAAGTACTGGCTTTATAAGAAAACTATATTTTTGTGAGTATTTTTTTTAGAATACTAAAATCAGAAATGGGATACTATTGACGTTCACAGTTACATTTATGTAATACGTTTTTGATTACATAAAGAGTTATAAATGAAATAAAACACCAATTATGTTTTAAAATCTATTTTAACTATTACTTGCGTGTGTTATAGGTGACTGGTTGATTGAGTAAGCAGATGACTGATAATTAACATTAGTCTCGCAACAAGTCGCGTCGACAAGACGAGGACCGTTTGTTTTTGGAACAGAACTCGATATAAGAATATAAGTTTGTATTACGATCGAGAAGTAGGACAAATTCTTTTTCAGGCCACCCTACCACGTATCAATGCATTAGAAATTTAACGCTACCTAAAACAAAACAAACAAGCAATTCAAATTAAGGCATGAGTCTAACAGGTACAGAATTTGTTTTATTAATATTTAATAGTACACGCATTTGGTAAGTTTTATTTGCTATATTCAATTCGTAACCATATAGGGGTGGTCAACTTCATGTTTTCTAATATAGTCTCACTCTTTGGCTTAATAGTTACTGACCGTTAGCAAATTTTCGAATTTTTCGAGTTTTCTACTTTACTTACCGAATTTGGTAACATTATTTATTTAATAATACACAAAATGCATAATGCAAGTTGTCAGGTGTAAAGAAAATCGTTAGAAATTGGATATGAAACATAAAGAACTTATTTTGAAAGGCTATAGGGTTTATAATCCTGTAAAAATAACTCAGTTAAAACTAGTGGAGACATCATTATAATGTAACCAACCTAAAATACAGTTAATATTCCTATTGAGTGAGTAAGGTTTAAGCGTAGGAACAGAGTGATAAAGAAGAAAAGGTAATGCAGATAGCACACATACTGAATGTGATATAATTTATGTCACATATATTCCAGAAGCTTCTTCAATGATCAGATGATCAGATTAAAACGAATATTACACATGAGGGAGCTTTAAATGGAACTGAGAGTAAATCGGAGAGCAAGTATGGAGGAAGAATTAGAATTGTTTAAGATAAATGATGGATGAGAACTTGTGGATAACTCTTGTGATACTATGGTAGCTCAGTACAAATGGGTGTTTAAAAACAAAGTATGATAGTGTTGGTAAGGTGCATTATCATTCAAGATTAATGGCAATATGTTTTTCACAGAAAGCTGGCATACACTATCATGAGACTTTCCCCTGTGCTACATTATTCTACTCTAAGATTGTTATTTTCTTTAACTGTAAAATTAGTTTTAAATATACACCAACAACATCAGCTTTCCTGAATGTTTTTTTTTATGTTCAAGGGGGCAACCGAGCAGACGGCCTACATGATGGAGGTAGTACCGTCACCCGTGGACATCCGCTACATAAGACATGTTGAGGATGTGTCAAGAACCTTGATTTAGGAAGAGGGGGAGGAAAAATGGGTAGGGGAGGAAAGGATGGGGAAAGGGAAAGGACAAATGGCATTCCTACTCATCGGACGAAACTCAGCCATTAAGACTACTTCACGCCGATCTTCTGTGAGAGGATGGTACTTCCCCGGTCGAGCCGGCACATGTTCGAGCTGCAATCACTTGACCACAGCTAGGCTCTACCACCTGTGATATTTTTGAATGATTCTGTGTATATTGAAAAACCTGTATGGTATGAGGATGATAATAATAAACATGCCATCTATGGACTTGAGCAGTCCTCACATGCATGGTATGAGAGAGGCAATGAACACTTAGTCTTTAGGTCATTTAAAATCTAAGTATGATCCTTGTTTATTTATAAAGTTTGAAAGAAATGTTAAAGTGATAATAGATTTGTTTGTTAATGGCCTTTTTGTATTCTCTAAATGTAAAATGACAACTAATCAGTTAATACAAGATTTAAGAAGTAAATATAAAATAAAAGATCTAGACCAAATAAAGCATTGTTTAGGCTTAAGAGTAAATATGTATGAAAATGTTATAACTGTTGATCAAGAACAATATGTAGAAGGCTTTCTGAAATGATTTAATATGTTACATTGTATAATCGGAAACTCCTATGGAGATTAATGTAAGCCTAGAAAAATCTAAGAACAGTTTTTGTGATAAGAAAATTCCATGTAGACAACTGGTAGGGAATTTTATGTATTTATCTGTCTTGACCAGACCAGACTTAGCTTACAGTGTATGTTATTTGAGTCAGTTTAAGAACTCATATTATGAAACACATTGGAAACATTAAAAAAAATTTTTAAATAACTTAAAAGGCACTAAAAATGTAAGCTTTGTTTTTACAATAGGATAATTCTTATCTAGACAAGGATATGTTGATGCAGGTTGGGGTTCAGATTCAAATGATAGAAAATCTTTTTCTAGATTTTGTTTTAAGTTGTCTGATTTAGTCATTTCTTTTGAATGTAGAAAACAGAAATATAGCTTTGTCTTCAAAAGAAGCACAGTATATTTCCATGTGAGAAGCCAGTGAGGAGGCTATGTATTAAAAAAACTATTTAATTTTGAAATTGGAGGTAATTCAGAAACAATGACTTTAAACTTGTTATGAATCCAGTATACCACAGGAGATCTATACATATAGATGTTAGATACCATTTTGTGAGACAGGCAGTAGCAGATAAGTTTGTTAAAATTGATTATTTATAAACTGCTAAAATGCCAGATGATATTTTAACAAACAGTTAAAGTTCTTTAAAGAATAAATATTTTACTAAAAAACTTGGTATACTAGCTATTTCAAACTTTTTATCATTTTGTTAAGCGTAGGTGTTAGTATTATAATGACAAACCATAAATATATATGTGACTAGCGCCATCTGTAGTATCTAATGTGTTTGTGTCACCTTGTTTCCCTTGTCTATTGAATCCTCACTGTGTGTACTATAATCAGGGAGCTCACCGGTTGCTGATATATTTTATATTTGTTTATATGATTATATATTTTATACATATATATGGATATGTTAAACTACATTTTTTTTAATATTTTGAAAATGCGAATAGATATACGAACAGAACGTCAATGAGTAGTTCCTCATATAATTCTATAAACTCTGTTGAAAGCAAATATATATTTAAGCAATAACATTTTAATAAAATCGGTTAATTATTGTAACTGCATCGATATTATAATATTTCTAAAATAATTTTCATTTATAATACGTAAAGTAACGACATTCAATACACATTAGATGAGCTCAATAAGAAACGAATAGTCTTTGTACCATCGTTATGGGGCATAGCATGGAGACGGTCTTGTATAGGCCATGCATCATCAGAATAGTAATATCAGGACTTGCTGTGTTGAGCCGGCATGGAGTGCTAGTTCTCGTGGCGCTCCGGCGACGGCTCCCTTATAATAAAATACATTATTTACTTAAATAGAAACAATATAAAGTATAACTCATAAGAATTAGTGAATCATTATAACAAAATGACTTAAAACATTGAATTTAATTAAACTCAAACGATCTTATAAACATAATAGGTAGGATTAAACACGTCAACCTTTTGAATTAAACGTTTTGTGTATTGTGTCAGTACCTGGATCAATCGGGCGACTCTATAGCGGCGAGCGAGGTGGCTGGGAACAGAGGATACCATCCATACCTGCGCTGCGGCAGGGACAGTTTGTCGAGACATATAGACGCTCCTCCCAGGGCGAGCTTGTGTTCAAATCCTCCGCATCGCTGCCACAGCATCACTACCAGCGTACGACCTAAGGTCTCGCTTGCCTAATTTTAAAATTGCAGTTTTAATTTTTTAAAAAAAAAGATAGTTTTAAAATTGGATAGGAAGTCGTTTATCATTCAAAGCTTGGGCACTATAGAATCAAGAATGTAGATGTTACAAAGGTAATACATTCGGAGCTTAAACAAACTTGACTATAGATTCAAAAATATAGATATTTGGCTCAGAGAGGAGCACAAGTGCGAAGTTTAGAACCAACATTACCTCCTGATAGAAGGGATATCATATCAGATGCTCTTAGCCCTTCTGGTCAGGTCAGTTATTATAATCATAATCATTAATCAAAATAAAAACAATTCAGTATAATGTTTTTGGGACCTACAAGTGACGAAGACCTTTGTTTTAGACAATAGCATTCGGTGTATTTGATGGTTGTTTGATCGGTGAAATAAAGGAATCCGGAAGTATGGAATCATCCACGTTAAATATATCTAATTTGTATGCCGCGCGATCTTTAGCCTGGAGTGGAGATGGAACCAAATTGGCAGTAGCATCGCAAACTGGTGCAGTTTTAGTTTTTGAAGCGGTCCTGAGGTATTATCAAGAGCCATTATTCATTTTTATCCACAAAAAAAATATTAAGATAAACCGACCGAAAGACTAAAATTAAAAATAAGAAAAAAAAACATATATTGCACAGATAACCTTAGATTTATAACTACATATGTATAATAATTTCCTATCAATTAGTAATTAATTTAACTTTATTTTTTTAGACGCTTTAAATTCGTAGAGGATAATTGTCAAATATATTATATTATTTTTTCTTAAAAAGTATGAACATAGAGGATGAAAATATTGAATGCAAAGTAGACACCTTATGACATAACTTTGTCAATATTACGTTGAACACCCAAATATTATTATTACCTACATAAAGCGCTGTAACTAGTTGTGAAAAATTAAAGCAGTTTAAAGATCCCTTAAAATTATGGTTTTAAAATAAATAATATGCATTACAGTTTAAACGTAATAAAATAAAAAATATTATTCGACTTCAAATTGATGATAACTTCCTTTACCCATCTCTTTCCAACATGCATCTTATACGTATTGCTAACCTTTTTTGTACACCCAAATTTAAATAGGATTACTCACTAGGTGTCGTTATATTACTACTTACTACTTTACTTACTGGCATTGACAAAATTACCTTGCTTTTGTTTTCGCAACAACTCAAAATGTGTACGCTATTTAAGTATGTAATTGTTAATGTATGTTAAATGAGTTAATTAATAATAGTGTTATAGCGCGCAGTGTTTTTTAGATATAAATTATAAAGTATGGAAGTTCTAGCGAAGTGACAATTTCATCACTAATTCGTATGATCGTATCAACTAGCCGCGGTTAGATCTTTTTGTGCGTTTTGTGAAAGTTTTTCTAAAAGAAGAGCTACCCAGTGAGTGTTTTGTATTTTCCAAATACGAATATCTTTATTATTAAAAGAAAGCCTACAAAGTATCTTATAAATCTTATGTTTTCTTTTAAGTGTCTGCCGTTATCAAATACATTCTTTTGTTTACTCAATTTAAATTACATACAGCCCACTTGTTTGTATTTATTGTTTTGAACATATTATTTCGTGACTACATCAACGAAAACAAATTATGTACTGACAAAATGAATATACTAATTTCGTTAGCAATTTGTTGTCGTTCTCGTAACGGCATTTTTGGTCATTTTTTTACATGATAATTGTTTAAATTACATTGGTTACAGAGGAACTACAAAGTTCTAAATATAAATTGACGTAATTTGCGAAGTTTCTATAGTAATTTATATTTGTACATTAGCCCCCGAATATTGTTTAAAAGTCTTAAGATTTTTATACGGTAATTATTATGTGAATTCAAAATTAGTCTCATTTTTTTTTTCGTAAATTCGCATAATCGATGTTAAAAAGGCAAAAGAGATAATTCTTTTTGGGCCTTTTTTGAAAGTGCCGGCCAACAAAAAAATGGTACATATTTGTAGATCTAACCATTTGGAACAATAGTTAATATGGCGCAAAAGTTGTAGGATCCAAGATATAGAAGTTATACAAGTTTCAAGATTCATCATTTTGGTACTTTATTTTTTTCTGAAAGTGCCAGGAAACATAAAAACATATTTCATGTCGGATTTGATCATATGACTCGAGAGCAAGTGGCGCAGAACATGTACATAACCGCATGACTCCAGATTTTCTATAGCATCTCTAAAACCACGGTCTAATATAAAAAAGTCACCAGGCCGGTAAAACCAGTGAAATATATTATTCAGTGCATCATTTAAAATCTGGGCATCGGAGGTTGTTGCAGCGATGGGCCATCTACCGCTATTATGGTTCCATTGCAACAAATATTTTAAAAAGGCTTTAAAAGATTTCGAAAGTTATGGTTGCTATAAGATTTTCTTTGAAAAAAGAAATTAGTGCTCTTCTGTAAATATATGTAAGTGCCATCAAGTATAGAGATGGCCTTTCTTTCTTCAATCGGACTATTAGGATTACCAAATTATCGCTCTGGCACTATGAGGTTCCTCTGCGCCACTTGCTCTCGCGTCATATGATCAAATCCGACATGAAATGGTACAAAATCAGTTAAAAGTGCTTCTAGGCCCATTTTTTTTGATATATAAAAATGGCACCCCGATATACATATTAGGTTAGACAAATAATAAAATCATCAAGAAATGTGTTGCATGCGTTCAGATACTCGGCGGAACAACGTGTGTCGGGTTCGCTAGTATTACATAAAAACGACAGGTTTCTAACAGATTATGGCTATGATTTGCTTGAGAAACTTAACTCTAGCAATATCAATCATTATTTTATATTTCCTGGCACTTTCAGAAAAAACTAAAGTACCAGAATGATGAATCTTGAAACTTGTATAACTTCTATATCTTGGATCCTACAATTTTTGCGCCATATTAACTATTGTTCCTAATGGTTAGTTCTACAAATATGTACCATTTTTTTTTGTTGGCCGGCACTTTTAAAAAAGGCCCAAAAAGAATGATCTCCTTTGTATAGTTATCATTCTATGGTTTGTACACTCAAAAATTCTATTAAATGTAGTTTTAGCATTTAGCTTTTATAATTATCGGCCAGCATTTTCATGTAATACAAATACTTATTTATTAAAAAACAAATTAAAAACAATGTGTTTAAGACCTCACGGCTGAAGTAAAACTTGTTTTGCTCCATCTATATGTAATATATATAAGCGAATGTTTATGTGTGATACAAACATATATACAGTTCCAAACTGTGATAATTTGAACTTCTTTATAATTCAAGGTCATCACGAGTTCCTTTCAAAATCTCTTTATATTTTGCACTAAATCAATACATTTTTATGCACTTGATAATTCGAACTAAAAATTCATTTCTATATAATAGAGTAAGATCCCAGAGCGATAAGACACAACTTATTTTCTAAAGTATAGAACTTTCGGTTCTAAGTAGTCTCTCATGTAAAAACTAGATAAGATACTTTATTCCAATATAATATACCTATAAGAAATTAAAGTTTGGATATTTTGTATTACTTATTCTTTAAAGTCCAATATGAGATACTAATTTTGAGAGCATATTGAATAGCTCTGAGAATCGGCCAACATCTATTTTTCATACCTCTAAGTCATAAGGGTTATTCATCCTTGATTTTTTTTACTTTCGACGAATTTTATTGTTTTTATTTTTTAATGTAGCTATAAAAAGTACAAACAACCCAAAATTTTTACTTTTTTATCACCAACCTATATTTTTTTATATGGCATAACAATGTTTACAAGGTCAGCTAGTAATATATAATATTCTTTGATTTCAGAAGTTCGACCCAGTCGCCGTACCAGACTCAGAACATGAAAAATTCTACAAAGGAGATTCATGTATTATCTTTAAAGTAATCTTCTATAATATATACTAGTTTTCGCCCGGGACTTCGTCCGTGTTAATGTCTTCATTAGTAATATACATATGTATAGCTGACCGGGAGAACTCTATTCCGCTCTAGAGTCCGTCAATAACCAGATAGTGGAATTTATTAAGTATTTTTTTTCGATCGAACAATATTAAATATCCTATGTCCTTTCTATGTTCTAATCTATCTCTCCACCAATGTTCATCCATATACGTATATGTTATTGGGTTATAAATAGTGTAACTAACACTACTTTTCTTTTATATATATACTATATAATACATGTATATATATTTCAGACTACATCAGATAAAAAGAAGAATCTATCCTTTGATATCCATTACTGGATCGGCAGCCAGTCGTCTCAAGATGAGTCTGGTGCGGCCGCTATACTCTCTGTCGGTCCAAATTCAACGGTAAAGCTATACAACACAGAGAGTCCATGGGTTATGAGAGCCAACAGTTCCTGGGATACTTTAAGAATGGAGGTCAGTTAGTTATAGAGATGATTACTATATAACATGAAAGTCGTGGTGGCCTAGAGGTTAATGGCCTCATCTCATGCACGAGAGCGCGGGTTCGAAACCTGGCAATTACCAATGTGATGTCCCGAGTCATATGTACTTTCTAAGAGTATTTAGACATCACTGACTGATGAAAGAAAACATCGTGAGGAAACATGGACTTGTATCAAATTATGAGTTTGAAGCAAGTGTGGTGAATGGTGATTAAT
This sequence comes from Danaus chrysippus, assembly GCA_916720795.1. Classification (NCBI taxonomy): domain Eukaryota; kingdom Metazoa; phylum Arthropoda; class Insecta; order Lepidoptera; family Nymphalidae; genus Danaus; species Danaus chrysippus. The sequence goes on along the minus strand of CAKASE010000080.1, from coordinate 166,452 downwards.
ACTCTGTCTCCATATGAGAAGAGGCCTTTACTCAGAAGTGGGCTCTGATAGGCTGATGATGATGATATATTTCAGATTTAAGACTTTTGAGTATTCATTTAAATGGAACTAATATTTTCGGATTACTACGCGTATTTTATTATTATTATTCTCATTCAATTCTCATCTCGTCCTAATGTTCACGGTTGTTGCAAAGTAACCGAAACGTCTATAGTATGTAGTTAAAATAATAAAATACGCGAAGTATAACAAAATATTAGTTTTATTTGAACATTATATACCTATATGTTAATTAATGTCTTAAAATGAAAGAACAGCGAACTATTAATTTTATTAGGCAATAATATAGGATTTATTAAATAAAATGTGATTTAGTTAAAATGAAAACACAGCGAAGAGGACAAATGTAATGACAGATAGTTGCATAGACAGTAACTTCATCTAGTGAGATATTGAGGCAACTAAACAATGTACGGTTTTTGGTTTAAATAGTACTAACAACAATGAAATTAATTAAAATATATATTTTTATACGGTTTATGTTAAACGAATTTTTATGTCAGAAAAGTTCAATCGAAGCCAAGATTGCCTATTTTACCTATTTTTTCTATATAAAACATGATTATTGGTTAATACAAAATACATGATTTATACAAAAAACGGCTTCCCAATATCAATAAGTTCACGATTATTGAAATTATGAACATTATGTATAAGAAAAACTCTGGCTACAAGCTGAAAATGGCACCGAAATATATATACCAGCTATATACCATTCCTAGCTTGAATACTTGCGAAATTATGACCAATTGTTAGTGTTTTTTAAGCTGACCTTGCCCGTGACCTTCCAGCTGTTCGTTATCTGGACGGAGGTCACGACTCTGGGTTTAACCACGTGATCACTAACCCTGGAGCCCAGAAACAACTGTTCCAGGTCCAAGGAAAGAAGAACATAAGAGTTAGACAGGTGAGAGAAGAAGGTTATTATTGCAGCAGTACAAAAGAATTAAAAGATATAGATGTCTTATAAAGCAAGTACTATAAAATAACAAATCAAACTTCAACTAGAACAAACTACCTAATTATCTTAAACCAAAACACCTTAAATAAGTTGAATTCATTTTACAAACACACAAGTCGCGTCAACAAATACTTTCCCTCGTAGAAGTGAACAAACCAAACGTCATCGCTTTAATATATGTATAGGTATGTACATATAGGGTATATATATGTATATATATATATATATATATATATATATATATATATATACCATATATTAAATAGTGGTCAGAGTAAGTATTATAAAACAACAAAAAATAAACATAGAGACCTAATTTATCATTTCACAATGACACTGTCACGAATGACTTAATGAACTAATCATACGTCAAAAATGTTTTACATCACTTGGTAAAGATAATCTACATTCTATGTTACTATTCTACAATCTATTCTACATCTACAATCAACATTATATACATTGCACAACTAAACCGAGGTTAACCAAAAAAAAAAAGCTTCAAAATGACAAAAACCACATCGAAATCGGTTGATCTGTTACATAGCTATGATGACAAACACACATACATCGTAAATATACTATCAATAACAATCTTTAAAAATCTCTAAACAAGATTTATTAATAAAACACTGTTAATTTAATATGTAGCTTGAAAATGTTACCTAGGTCAAGATCTATTTCAACTATATCATACAAAGTGTCGAAAAGATTATGACTTGAGTCTTCTTTAAAATAATAATAATATAAACACCTTTGTTCCATTCGACAAACTCCGTCATGTTTCCACACAGTAATCAAGATTATAATTGGTCCAACAAATAAAACCGTTGTCATTGGTAAATATTCAACGATTCCAGTGCGAATGAAGACATAGCATAAAAAAATGTTCCCATAAAACTATGATTCCGTCCCATAACTTCTAATAAACAAAAAACACTTATGTAAATTAAATAAAATAGTTTAAATTTACTCTTACCTTTCAGATCAATATTCAAGTGACGTAGATGTCGACAAATTCTTTACCACACTGGGTTCTGGATCTAAAAATCTGGTTCCTGATGAAACTGTGGGTGGAGATGATCAGGTAATAGAACTGCATATTACAACTAAATCAAATACATATGAGCAAGGTATATTATACATTATACAAGTAACTAGCTTTCCGCCTATAGCTTCGCCCGCGTGGAACTCTGTTATATTGCGTTTCCAACAGAGCCTTTCAAAAGTCTGGGATAAAAACTGTCCTACGTTCTTTCTCAAAGTCAACTCTATCTCTGTACCAAATTTCATTAAAATCAGTTCAATGGTTAAGGCGTGAAAGCCTAACAGACAGACAGAGTTACTTTCGCATTTATAATATTAGTAGGGATATTATTATTTTGGAAGCGTCTGATAGATTTTAATAGCAATAGCAGTTATCGTCGTTATACGCTTAAAAAATTATAAGGCGTTTGTTTTTTCTTTTCTCCTAAAATAAAATATTTGCTTTGTTTAATTATTTTATAATAAACTGATAACTATTACATTATGTATATGATTGTATATTACGTAGTGGTTTTTAAAAAATTTGAAAATATTTTCAGACATTCGAGAAAAATGAAGAGCGTTCAGTTGTTTTATCGGAGGTGTCAGATAGTTCTGGCAAATTTAAAACAACACCTCTCACTGGTCCCTACCTGTCGGACCAGTTGAAACACCAAGTAAGTTATATATAGTATTAAATTAAAACTTAGTTGATTAGGGAGCGTTCAAGTATTACGTAAAACAGGGGCGGGAGGTCTCTCTCTTACAAGAGGTTACGTTATACGTAGCATTCGTTCTAAATAAAATAATTAATTGAAATCAACAAACAGCCAACCCTTTTCATATACGTTACATTATGTACACATTTTTAATTTGTTCTCGCAAGTTTGCAAACCTCTTAGTTTGTATTTTACGGGGAATACCTAGATTGCATTGTACGTCATTTAATATTGGTTCAGTGCTCAATATTCCTAGAGTTCATACTGTGATTTCTTCAAAGACATTTATATCAATGATCTTGTTTCATTTGGTAGATTAAAACTATACCAAACTATTACATCGTTTTTTACGACTGTAGGATGACATTGATCACTTGACTGTTACGTAACGTTTAGAGAAGGGCAGAGGGGGGTACAGACAAACGATGGAAGGGGGGAAGAGGGGTCAAAAATGTGCAAAAATTGAATATCGTAATACTTGAACGCTCCCTTGTCGACAATCTCGATGTATACAAAAATGAAGTGAAAAAAATAGAGCGTGGAGTCCCTCTAAGTGGAAAAAGTGAAACTTCGTAATGTCGGAATCAAAGCTCGAAGCAGGAATGCCTAGAAACAAATTGTTAGTGAATTTATATTGATTTAAGAAAAACTTTATAAACATTGCTTAGGATTAATAATTGACCCACTCATTTACTCTCGATCCGTCTATTTCTATTCCCTCTCCAGGAGCGTAGAATGTTTAACGTTTAAAATCTCGACTGATGTCTAATTACTTAATAATATTTTCAGGACACCTATACTCTTGACACAGTCAGTGGCTCCATCTATGTGTGGGTTGGGAGACAAGCTTCACCAAAGGTAATATTTATTGATATGTTCGACAAATATTTAATCATTAAAGTTGTTAATTCAAAAGATAATAAGAATACTCTAAGACCCAGTTTCACCAATCAATGTTTGTTTAATCTAAACACAGCATTTAGTAACCAACCTACAAAATTATAAATGTTTGATAAAATGTTTACGTCCCAAGATGACAAATTAACAACGCATTATTAACCTTTAACTAGGGACGTGATAAATTGAGAACACTATAAGGGACATGTAGTCTCACAGGCTACTACTTTTAAATTTAAATTTTGTCATAAAATTGCGTTATAATGATTTTAAATGAGTTGATATTTATTTATTAGAATGTAACAAAACAAATATAAATTAATTCAATCAGTTTTTATAATCACTTTAAATACAAATGATAATTAACACTTAATTGTACTTTTCAGCCTTAATTGACATAAGATCCTTATTTTAATATTTTAATAGACCTTACATAAATGATATGATAAATGTAACTCTTTTTATGAAAACTTAAACAATACTAAGATAAAAAAAACATAAAAGCTTCTTCTGAAAATAAAACATAAAAATTCTGACACATACTCTTTTTGGCATAAATCATTGGCAATTTTTACACAAGGATCGAGAACATTGCAAACATACGGGATTGCAACAGAAGACACATGTGTACAGTCATTCTGTGAAGTTTAGGCGGACAAATACTGCATGCCTTTCGCTTGCCTTTACTAGTTTCAGGACTTTGGACATCTTCTTCAACCACATCATCAGCCAGAACTCGTTTTATCACTAGGCGTAACTCCCTTGGTAATTGCCTGCACCCAACACGTCTTTGCAAGTGGGGTCGCACTAGTGAACGGGCTAATGACTTTAGAAAATCTCCTCTATCTATATTTTTAGGCTGATGCATATTATATAATATATAAGCATTCATGCCGCTCAAGTCCACTATGCGGTAGAATACCACCATTGGCCACCTTCTCGTTTGGCGGCTGCTGGAATAAATGGAGCATTTTTTATCTGCTTCATCTACTTCATCATCAAGTCGACGGCTGAAGTCCACGTTTCCTAGCGTTTTCTACCATTTTGCACTAAAAACAAGAAAATTGTTCGAAAAAATATGTATTAGACAACTAGGGACATGTAGCCTCACAGGCTACAATCGAATTTCAAATTACAATTACGAACCTGTTACGTATCTGACGGCACGTCTGATCTCTTCTATGGTCGTTTAGGAACTTAAACAAAAGCTACTGAAACGCCGGGTCGCGGCAAGCGGGGGGAAATCATCAATTCTAAGAATGTACCAAACACACGACGCCTGTGAGACTACACGTCACTAGTTAAAGGTTAAACGTCATGTCAAATGACCGACTACCAAATTATTCGTTCTTGTTATAAGATGACCAAATGGAAACTATAGCGTTTTATACGGCACGTTTGCCACGATGCACCACTTTATACTTTGATCGTATATATCCCTCGATACGTCACTTGTAAGGTAATGCGACCAAATTTTATATATCCTTGGTTGCATACATTTGGCACACATAAAGCTTTTTTTTCAATTTACTAGATGTAACCTGTCAAAATGGGGTTGTCAATAAATTGTGTTATATATTATTATGTTATAAATATAGGCATAAATTGTGTTCAAATTATAAGAGATATAAAGAAAATTTTATTTGCAATGTTATAAAAAATATGGAGGCAAATTCATCATAGGAAATTGAATTTTAATTCACTTTATCAATAAATATACCTTGTAAATATGTATAACACAGGCAATGAAATGTATTTTAGACATTAGATTTGCATTATCATTTAATTTCAAAGATGTATCACTTTGTCATAAACTACGGAGTAACACTTCTTTCACTGTTACCCAGTCTCCCCTACTCTCCTTCTTCTTCTACCTAGCAATTTCCCAGCTATAGCCAGGGTACCTATATGCCTTACATGTTGTGAATAGTTTCTGGCTATTTGTTTTTACGACCGGCCGCCTGCCTGACATCAACCCACTTTTGGGAATCAACATTAATCAGTGATGGGAAATGGGGGGAAATTCAAAAATTAATAACAAAATACATAATTATTAAATAAATAACTTTGTTATTTTGAAATTAAGGGAGGTATTTCCAAGGCTTGCATAAAATTCATGTAGTCCTTTTTTACTCCAATAATTTGAAGAATTTTTATCCCTCAGCCTTTTCAAAATGTCAATTTTATTTTTTCTATAGAAACAAATATAAGAACTTTAATGGTCAATAAATATCTAATAAATAAAAACACTTTTCAGATAACACAAGAGGGAGCGCATACTTTCAAACGATACCAGAGAATATAGAAATTGATTTTACAAATCCGATACACATATCACCGGAAGACACTATGCTTAGCAAAAAAAACAAGACCTACGTGGGACTGAAAATTTGTATAAAAAATTACAAAAAAAAACTGTACTCTAAGTTATTTTAAGAAATGGAGAACATTTTTACCTAATTTATAATATTTTATTTAAACGGTGCTTCACTGAGGTTGTACTATGTATAGTAATTTTTATATTTTTTGACTGTATCATTGTGATGTATGTACCATAAGACTATATTCCTAAACTTATATTATTGAATAAATTATAATTAAATTATGTTCAATATGAATCATCTTTATTTTGACCTTCGCAAGGAGAAAAACAACTCTACAATGAAACTTATTATTGAGAATGGAAATTAACGCCAATTTTATTTCTTACGTTTTAATCTAAGTCATCTATATATGTATATAAAAGAAAGTCCTGTTACTATTTATAACTCTATTTATTCGAGGGGGGAAGGGGGGTCAGAAATCTTCGAAAATTGCGTTACGTAATACTTTAACGCTCCCTAAGTACGAGTATGTTATTTATCGCTATTTGTTAATATTTCTATTACTGTTAGTAATAATTCGAGTGTTAGTACTTAATAACTTTTAACTAGTTTTTTATATCTTCCATTTCGCTTAAAAATATAATAGTAAACAGTGTTTTCATTTAAATAATATTTAATGTTAGTGCCCTCTTGTGGCGAGTTGTGGTACTACTATGAGGTAGTCGATTTGGTCGATTGAACTACGCTTTGAGTTTCATCTGTTAGCTATCCGCTAACAGATGTCGCTAGTAGGTCAATTTCTTGGAAGATGATGTTTTTCTATAGTTAACCTAAATAATGTCTGCATGAATTCAATTCAATTCATGAAATCAATTTAAAAGACAAGCTACTTATTTGTATGCTAAAATGAACCTTAAAGCTAACATCTTTGGTATGAACACGTATAATTGTAAAAAAAACGTTAAAGGACTACTTAAAGGAATTGGATTGCAGTGAAACTGAAAAATTATTGGAAACTAGTTTTTGCCCGCGACTTCGTCCGCGTTAATTTCGTCATGAGTAATATACATATGTATAGCTAACCGGGCGAACTCTATTCCATCTTAAATAACCAGGTATTGATAGGTATTTATTAATTTTTTCCGGTTTCAATCGAACAGAATGATTGACATATTAGTTAGTTGTCAAATCTAATGTCAAAAAAACGTTTGTATGGGAAAAAAGGGCTGTTTATAGTGTTTTCCCAGAAATGAATCAATTTTTTTCAACTTTTATACCTTCCCTGAACCTCCACGAACATTTTAAGACTAAGATAAGATAAATCCGTTCAGCCGTTCTCGAGTTTTAGTGAGACTAAGGAACAGCAATTCATTTTTATATATATAGAAGATAATTGCATAAATATTTAAAGACTTATATCTAATTATTTAAACACTACAACTGACTATCACACACACACGCACACACGCGCACACGCACACGCACACGTACACGCAAGCTCACGAGCACGCACACACACACGCACGCTCACGTGCACGCACACACACACACACATGCGCGTTATATGAACCAAACTACATTTAAGTTATATATTACCTATTTAAACTATTCTTAATTTGTAAAATAATGTTACCTTTTACCTTTATGTTCTTGATTCCTTTTGGGAAGAGCGGGGACTCCTAACACAAGATAATTCCATTTCTTAAAAAGAGCTCCCTAGCTGTATCTGTTTGTTTTTAGGTTTAAGTTACAGAAATAAACAATTTTTTTTTTGTGAATTTTTCACTTGAATTCAGTTCCACACACACAGAATCGCTCAAAGTGTCTTTTACTGACTGTTATTGTTTTTCATTGTTTGTATTTGATCGGTTCTTAACGTTTAGCACTATAATGTATTTTGAGCCGTTACCACGTCGCAAAGTATTTCATGAGTTTTTCACTAGTTTTTCAATTTCACTTGTGTACTTCACTTTGTCCCGGTGGATTTGATGTTTTTCAGTTTATCTGGATGAGATTCAGCTGGTTTTTTGATAATTAGTAATTAGATTTCATTGCAAAGAAATATACACTTTTTAAATAAGAAAGGCAAAATATCTGCATATTGTCACAAAGTTCATTCTACTTATTTTTTCAGAAGAGGAATAGCGTCTTGATTGCTATCGACTATAAGGTTGTATGTCATGTTACATGTAGGTACAAGGCTAAACTCTGTCTTTTACTAATGCCGTAGAACATTCTACTTACACTGGAAATATCTATCTACAATCTTAAATCTTGTCGCTTTTCCGAATGTAACAATGAAAAAGCTTACTGTAAAATTTTACAACATTATACGATTCGTACGTTTAGAACTCCTATCCAATCTTGACAGTGGTTTAAAAACAACTTTTGTTGTCTAAGGCCCGATTTTTCAATCCTCAGATAGCGAATTTTATCTGTCGAATAACGTTTATTCCATGAATAACAAGATTTTTAATTTTTCGATTGTCAGATTGATGTTATCTGCCGAATATAGGTGGTAACTGGAGAATAAAGTTATCTGCTGCTCCAAGGGATGGTTAAGATTTATCTGTGGATTTATCTAGCTGCCATCTATGAAATTTTGAGGTTGTGTATGTTTTTTAATAAACAGTACCTCTAGCACACGGGATGGCATAATTAACTATTTTGAATCACTAATAACACAATAATGTTAAGAAATCCTGGCTGCTTATTGATTGCTGTATAACTTGTGTTTTAATTTGGAGTAATAAATAAAAATACCTATTGATTATTTCACTTTTTTATTGGCTACTGGCCTAAACAATAATATAAAAATTTACTAATCTTTCCGTTGCATTGTCTTAAGCATCAAATTATGTAACTCTTGTTTCCTGATTTCTTCATTTCGAAGGTGTGTCATTTTCAACTCGTGCTCTTGTTCAACAAAATAATGTTCTTTTTTTGCTTTCTCTTGTTGAAGACGCACAAGTTCTAGTCTCGCAGCAGTTAATTCGTCTATTTATGCAGTAACGCTGGCTTTCGTTGGTTTTAAAACCGAGTTAATTTTACTTTTCAATGCTTTTGGGTTCCATGTGCCCCATTTGTTATAAGGATCTGTAAAAAGTAATAAAAGGTTTAATATATGTACTATGTAGTACTTATATTTTGTGAACTTTGTCCATATTTGCGATGTATAGAACATGTGGCTGAAGGGATGAAAAGGTTTAACGACACAATTTGTATAATATTATAAAACCTACCTTCACCATTCTCAGTGCCAATAATTGTTCGTTTTGCATTTTGACTGGCGCTTTCATTCAAGTCCTTTTCTAAAAAAAAAAAAAGACAAGTTTGTTATGTATTATTATGATGAAGGAAACAAACGGAATAGAAATACCTAATTGTAAAATAATTATAATATTGACTGGCCCGATAGCGGATTAGGTAGTGACCGATGACCCCGTCCTGTGCGCCAGTTATAATAATAATATCACAAATATTAAAAAAACTTGTGTACTTGACAACATAAATGCATACCATCAGTTTCTTGATTCAACATCACAATCTGTATGTCACTATCTTGAATTGTTTCTTCATATGTATTAAAATTTAAATTAAGGTCATGCTGAGACAAATCAATTTTCAGAGGGACAGATGCAGGTTGGATTACATCTGAAAAATAAGGATAGCTTCAATCTTTATGTATTTGTGACATGAAAAGAAACAATAAGTAGGAATATTTAATCGGTTTAAATTGCTTTAAATACCTGAAATGTTATCACTATCATTGCGTGCTTCCAATCCTGTAATATTGGAACATATAGCCAGCACTTTCTCCTCCACGTCATCGAAATCAGGAGCATTAGATGGCCAGCCACCCGTGCGATAAAGTTCCTGCCTGTGACAGGACATCTTCTTCTTCGTGGCCTTTTTGATACTTTCATAATTTAATTTTAATGTTTTAGAGCTACGTGTCGCGGTACCACTAGAAGTTGCATTAAAAGAAGAAGCTATTCTGCTCCAGGCAGTCTCCTTATTTTTATTGGTCACGGCGTCCGTTTTTTTGTTTTCAATTACATATATGCTTATATTTGGTAACCAATTCCGTCAATAATCGCGTTTCAGCTTTATCGAAATCGCTTGCACGCTCACGCTTTTTATCCATTTTTATTTATAATAGAACCAAATTAATTAAATGAAACCAAACCAAATGTCAATCATAACTTGTTTCAGTCTAACATCACGATGACTGCATACGTGCATCTCGCTCGTACGTAGTTAGTGTAAAATTTGCGACAGATATTAATAGACAACAGATAGATAGCTATTCTTTATTTAAAAAACGATTGAAAAATTGAAAATATTTACTCCCTTGTTAAACAGCCAGTTATTTTTACACGTCAGTTAGTTATCTAAGGACTTATCAAAGGATTGAAAAATCGGTCCTAAACAAAACGCTCTGATAACAGGCTTCTAATTCAATCATGTTTGGACAATACGGATTCATTACAATACCTTTTGGGTTAAAAAATTTCCCAATTACCTTCCAATCTGAAATCTGTGAATTATATTCTATAAGACTACTTATGAAAACCAAAAAAATAATATAGAAATTGACAATGAAGAGTTAATATCGTTTATTTTAAACGATTTCCGAAAATGTTTGATGCCAGATTGCTTCTTATTTTCTGTAAAACATTATCGAATGTCTCTATACTCATTCTTGTGTAATTGTAGAACTTTCTTGAATGACAACGTAGCTCGTAATAGTGTAGAAAATTAAATATCATCTCTAGGTAATAAAATTTCTGTCATTAGACTGGGCTCCAATAGTTCTCTTCGACGTGAATTCATGTTTATCACAACACTACGTGAGCGGTTGTTTATTTCGTACACACGCAAGACACCGCTGTCTTTTCGCCCCGCGCCGCACGCCCCGCTCCGCCGCTTCTCCGGCCATCGCAAGTTTCGTACCCGCAGACTCATAAATCCTATAAATACATACAACTCATGAACCCAAGACAACCAGATAGATGTGGCATATACAGGGTGACTGGTGAATTACTATCAATATTTAAGGAGAATACTCGGTACATGATTCTCATTCGAATTATGTAAAAAAAATAGGTACTTAATTTTAGACCAAATTTCCGTATAAATAAATAAAGTGTGGACACGTTCCAAGTGTTCCAAGTGTGGACGCGTGCGGCGGCGTGCTGATACAACACCACGCCGCCGGACACGCGCGTGTGTGTGTGTGTATACCTAATCTGTAGGGTGTTCACACGATGCGTAATTAATTACATAACTTTTGGTTAACTTTACTTAGAAGTTTATTAATATTTATGTTACATTAATTTTTATTTTGTCATATATGATCGTCAAATATCACGTCCTCAAGTATCGATAGTAATTCACCAGTCACCCTGTATATTGGTACGGAACCGAATGAAATGCAATAAAAATTAATAATTGCACATGGTAGTAACAACAACAACCACCAGAGTACACGAATACAAAACTGTAAACGGTCTGTATGTAGTGTGTCGATACAAGCTTGTTATACGGATATATCAAGAGTCAATTTAATTTGTTGACCAAGTCTATCATCATTACTTGTTCCCTAGATTTAGCTTAGAATACTTTGACTGAATCCTAAGTTCTCGCGACGTGATTAAAGACATTTTCCATGTTTTATAGGAGGATACATAGTTTAGATAATTTCCAGCCATTTTATTTATTGCGTTTAGAATATTTCCTAATTTTAATAGCCTCGCAGTTTAATCTCTGCATATATCTTTTTCTAGACGTGTGGATTGGTTGTTATATTTGAGACGAAATAATAAAGGGGGTTTTTCTAATGATGGTCGTAGTCCACATTCTTCATGATACATATACCAAATTTGTGCATATTTCTTGTTTCCTTTCTCACGGAGTAGTTTCTACCTGTGTTCTTTAAAACACGATTTGCAACATCAAGACTCCGATAATGACGCATGAAACCACCACATTTTATTACAATGACAAACAAGTCGAGAACAGAGATATAATATTCTACTGATTACATGATAAAATTAAAATTGTAAGTGGTCGCTAAACTTTTCAATCATATTAGTACACAAACTGTTGTCTGTGTTGTAAAGCTTGTCAAATAAAACCTTATAAATAAATTGATTATGAATGGCACTATGCCAAACCAGACTTGAAACACAAAACTTTTACACAAAAAAATCTCTACTGTATTTGAGATCTTAAAAAGCAGATATAAAAAAATATGTAACTTTATAAAATAATAAGACTTTAACATACTAAAATGTTTTATCCTAGTTTATATAGTGTAATTCATAAAAGCAAAATATGTAATTAAAAAAGGAATCCAACAATATTTTTGTAGAACTTAATATGCACTACCTTTACCTGTGACTTTCTCCATATAAAGACGACGTTCTGTTACAAAACGTGTTTACCTAGCTTAAAATATTTGAATGAAAAAAAGTGTTGTTAACCATAACATCACATCTTTATATAGAATATATTGTATTTATCGTTTTCTTTTTTTTTTGAATACAACTTACGAAAATTTTTGAATACAACATTTGACAACGCAGTGTTAACTATACGAAACAAACGTTATATATGTGGATACAACCACTTACGGTGAAAATAAATGTTACATAGGATATAATAGTAGTTTCTTGATTTTGATAATATTTAATATTAGTGCCCTCTTGTGGCGAGTGGTGGTACTACTACGACTTGGTCGATTTTGTCGATTGTACTACCGCTTTGAGTTTAGCTATCCGCTAACAGATGTCGCTGGTAAGTCAATTTCTAGGGAGATGACTAGCAGTTTTTCTATAGTTAACCTAAATAATGTCTATGAATTTTTCACTTGAATTCAGTTCCACACCCACAGAAACGCCCAAAGTATCTTTTACTAACTGTTCTTGTTTTTTGATAGGTTCTTAACGTTTAGCACTGTACTGTATTTTGAGCCATAATATAGGGATTAAACAGAGAGTGTTTATTCTACTTACACTGGAAATATCTATCTATCTAATATCTTGTCTAGGAAGTACCCATGCCCCACGCTTTTATTTTAGTCTAGTCTGTGCATATGTTTATAATTCCCATGACTGTATCTATTTTATTATTTTTTGGTTTTTAGTACATTTATCTTAAACATTGCAATGTATGTTTCACGTAAAACCGTTTAACTTATAAAGTTTTTTTATCTATTTTTATTTTCTAGTTTTTAGTTTTTATTACGCATTCTGTTTAATTCATTTGTGCTTCATTATTGCAAGGTTTCTGGCCCGTTAGTTTATTGCAGTCCAACTCCTCTAAAAAATTATTATCAGCCATTTGGTAGCGGCGGCCATATTAGATTTCAATTTAGCATAGTAAATTGTATTCTACTTGTTGAGACCTTTCATTTGATACCCATATTGATGGGATTGATAAAACATAAATTATCCGCCATTTTGTAGCGGCGGCCATCTTGAATTTATAATGATAATAAATAAACATAATTGTATTGTCACCAAAATCCAAATTGTATACAAAATTAGATCTGATTAAATACAAAATTAGAATGAGATTAGTCGGTTGACAGGAAGAGGGTGAAATTTGAATTACTAAATTTGACCCAAGAAAAATGAAAAATGAAAAAAGAATAAAAAAAAGAATAAATAATAAAACAGAGTGAGCTAAATAAAACCATTCAATAAACAAATATTGTAAATCATATTACACATACAAATAAAGCCATGCCATGAACCCGGCACCCGCACGTTTAATCCATGGTATGCTGAGAAGTTTCATCTCTGGTTGCTAATTGTTAGGTAAAGCGATAAAGTCGTATGAGATTAATACCGTCTTGAGAGGAGAAAATCACCCACTTTATGTCTTCCTGTTCCGTTGAACTTACGAGTACGTTCAGAACATACCATCACTACTTATAAATACACGTTTTATTAAAAAAGATTCCCTGTTTGAATACGATATCAAAAAATACTATTATTGAACAGTTCTACGACCTGACAGTTGACAGCATCTAGTATTGTATAGTATTTTATGAAAATAAATGTTAGAATAGCACGCGTGTACCTCATACATCTGTAACCACAAACAGTAGCCAATGCATTATACGGTATTATGTTGTATCAGGCATCAACTATATGTAATAATGAACACATTTTCAATTCTGATAATAAACGTTTACATTTATCGATAGATATAATTATTTAATTAATTTGATATTTAACTATTTTTGTTTTCGAGAAATAAAATATCTTTTTCAATAGAACACGGACTTCAGGAACCAACAGCATAATTTTATGAATTTTAATTAATATTTTTATTACATTTCACATAAATCTTATTATTCAATCTTACACCAATCCTCAAAAGTATCAATTACACCGGTGGATTGTGGATTATCAAATAATTTTGAAATTCACTTACTCAGATATACCTACACTATACTCAAATGAAAGTCCATAGTATATATAAAATAGTCTTTAATTATGAATATTAAGATAAGGCAGTGATCGATAAACCTACGTATAGATATAAAAAAACCTCACACAATGTAATTACGTCTTATCCACGAAAATAGTAAAATTAAAAGTCCAAGGGCATGCAGTCAAGTTATAAGAGAGCGGCCCGTCTTGAAACGTGGTAGATAACTACTGGGCAATAAAATAAAGACAAGACAACAAACTGACAACTATATCATAACGTTAATGTGTCTACACTTATTACGTGAAACTAAATATACAATGTATTTAGGGAACACACATTTAATTTGAACCGAACCTTTAAAAGGAGGCTTTATAAAACAACTACATTTTTTCATGATTTTGTTAGAATCCGAAATATATATAACTACTTAAGCTAATTAACTATAGATCTAACATTAAATTATAGTAAATAAATTTCTTACATCTATCGATACTATATTTTACTTTAGCTAGCGGAAGATAGGATATGACTAAAAGTAGGACATTGTGCTTTAAAAATTGTAACCAATAAAATCTTAATAATTTTGGAACATAGAATTGTTGAGATGAAAATTTAAGCTAAACTGTAAAACGTTTTACTCTCTCAGTGTATATAAAAGTGCTAATCAACAGGTGCATTTTAGCGGTGTAGCCACGGGCGCCGCCGCCATGTTCGGAAACGGAAGTTATAAACCATCCGGTGACTTTTGCGGCCATTACGTGCAAGTAAATATTACGTGCTCTGTACGGTACATACTACATGCTTACACTCTATCGGTGTGTTTGAAGAAGCTTCATACCTATTACACTATATTTAATATTATAAATGGAAACTATAAACTCTGCGACCAAACGTAATAGAAGAGAGTTGGCTAATAAAATTGTTACTACTGGGATGTACACAAAATGAATAATTAAGTGTAAAGCTATAATTATATTATATGTATAAGTACTATTATTTATTCGAAAGTGTTAGCGGCCTGTGACAGAGGATTTTTTAGATTTTTTTTCGTGTTAAGACTCAAATATGTTCTTTTATTTTTTTATTTATTTATTTGTTCTTAAGAATATGTAGATATTAAAAATATAAACTTTCACTTTTTTACGTTCCAATTCATTTAAAGTATCAAGAGTAAGTATTATATATATGACATCTGACATCTTGACAGATGACAAGTGACGGATGTTAAGTTTATATATTTTCTAATATAGTTTCTAATTTTCTATTATCTATGGTTTGTGATGGTTAGAAAAGAGCGCGGGAATTGAAACGCTGACGCGGGCTTTTTGAAAATTTTAATTATTTTAAATAGTTATATAATATAATTTGCAAATTTTTGTTTAGTTTATTGTAACGAAGTAAAACTTAATATGTATATATGTAAGTGTTTATATGGAGAGATGGTGAAAAAACATAAAAAGAAGGATTCGGGTGAGTCCTTGAATTTCAGCACAAGCAGCGATTCCGATTGCGAGGATTCGCCAGTATTGCAGGATGCAAATGCCTTCGCTCCCTTTAGGGTCGCTGATTATTGTCGGCGATACTCTGAAGATGCGGAAGCCAAGTCTGAATTCATAGTATTTGTCGAAAGTACTAATGATGTCCCACTCGGTAATAGGGACATGATGTACTAGAACTAGTTTTATACGCTCTGTGAATGGTATACTATATTTAAAAAAAATAAATAAATATAAGGTCGGTGTTGTATTCGAACGTTCGAATTTGGCAAATGCCTTTTTAGAAAATACTACATATCTAAAGGAACAACGACTTAAAGCTTCAATACCAGCAGGGGCCACCGAACTATCGGGAGTTATCTCTTCGATTCCCACTCATCTATCCAATCACAAAATATGCAGGTATATAAAGCAATATCAACAACAAAAAAAGTCATTTCTCTCCGACGCATAATGCGTAAAGTAAAAGGAGAAAATAACACTTTCACACTGCAACCTACTCAGAGCGTAATAATAACTATGTTCACATTAAGATGTGGCGCCTGCCTGTCTCCACATATGTCCCACCTATAAAACAGTGTTTTAAATGTTTACGCTATGATCATCTGGCTAAGTTTTGTAAAAATTCACCGCGATGCTCCATATGCACAGAGGGGCATTCTTTCAAAGAATGCAAGGTTAACATTGAAAAAGCTAAGTGCATTAATTGTAATGGCAATCACATTGCCATCTCTAGCCAGTGCCCTATAAGGCAAAAGAAAATCGCAAACAGTAAACCCAAGTCATATGCTGACACGTTAAAAGATTCATTAAATTTTCCCTCCCTTTATAAAAAATTAAATACCCAAGAAGTAATACAATACTATAATACAAGCAATACTATCAAATTCTGAAACTATGACTATTAACAGAATCTATAGTAAAAGTTATAACTTTAAATAAAACTCAAAATATAAGTATTAGTTCACAATTTATTAGCTCAACTATTAAAGAAACCATACAGGATAAAAATAACAAATCGTCACATTCAACCACCAAATCTTAAATATTGTACAGTGGAACGCTCAGTCTGTTAAGTAACAGACTTGAGTTTAAAAAATTTTTATACAAAAATAATATACATGTAGCTCTTATTTCAGAAACTTGGCTCAAACCTAACATTCAATTTAATTTACGTTGTTATACCATTATTAAGAATGACTGCAGTAATGATCATAATGGCGTAGCAATATTAATTAAAAACGCTATACATTTCTCTAAACAAGATACTTTTTATGATGATTCGTTACAAAATGTAGTAATTATTATTAAAGTGAAACATTAATGCATTTCTTTGGTTAGTGTTTACAATTCTGGTAATAGTTTTCCTGCTTTTGAAAGGGCGATGTTCGATCGTTTATTGTACAGTATTCCAAAACCGTTGATAATTGCAGGTGATTTTAACGCCCATCATACTTTTTGGGGTTGTAGTCGCATAGATTCTCGGGGCAGAGCTATTATGGATTACATGGATGACCATGACTTAATACTTTTAAATAATGGTCAACCAACAACTATAGGCTCTCATATTTGGAAACCGAACAGTCTAGATTTAACTATGGTGTCTTCTTCTTTATTTCTTCCTTGTGACTGGCAAGTTCATCAGGACCCTTTAGGCAGTTATTATTTGCCAACTATCACAAAAATTACTCTCGTAAAAGATTAACATGAACCCTCTATTCCCTTGAACAACATTCCTTTTCACAGCAATCTGAAATTAGTAAATTGGGATAGTTATGACAAATTGTTAATAAAATGTTAATGAACTTTAAAATTGACAATAGTGATCTCCATGACTCATACAGAAAGTTTTGTTCAATTATTCTATTGGCAATCAAATTCTCCAGGCCCAGCTTAAACCATAACACAACTGATAGTAATAATAACCGTCCTAGAAAAAGGTGCCAAGTACCTTGGTGGAATGATAAATGTTCAAAAGTAGTAGAAGACTGCAAGAACGCCTACATTAATTTCAAAACTAGTCTTAATAGTAAAAATTACATTAATTTCAAACGCGCACAAGCCTTTAAAAAACGCACTTTAAAAGAAGAACTTTGTAAAAGTTGGTCTGCATTCTGCTCATCAATAAATCGTTTGATATCTATAAATCGCATTTGGACTAAAGTAAATTCAAAAAAAGCTTTCCGACTTCTAACTTATTTTCTGACCTCAATTGGGTTCAAACATTTTTATATAAATACACACCGGATACTGTTTCACAACAGATAAGTATAGATAATGTTCTTGGAGTAAATAGTGATAATTCATACATGATCGGTTGTTTTATTATGCAAGAGTTAAAATCTGCTTTAGCCTCAAGAAAAGATTCTTCATGTGGCCTGGATTGGCTTTCCTACAGGATGTTTAAACTTTTAAATGTTCAAACTCTATCTATTTTTTTTAAGTTTATTAAATAGTTTATGGACATCTTCTATTGTCCCAGAGGATTGGAAAACTGACTGTTTGGTACCAATATTAAAACCTGGCAAAGACTTTAATTTGGCTGATTCTTATCGTCCTGTAATAGGAGTGTGTTGGAAAAACTTTCCAACAATTAATAAAACAGAGACTAATTTTTCACATAGAAAGTAATAATCTTTTACCTCACAATCAGTTTGGCTTTCATTGTGGCCGTTCTGCTTGTGAGAGTCTCTGTCTGGATATCCACGATGCTCGTTCCGAGAATAAAGTACTAGTTGGTGTTTTTGTTGACATTGTAGGGGCTTTCAATAATGTAGATCTGGACAAATTATCCTCAATATTATTATTACTGCGGGTACCTGGAAAAGTTGTAAATTGTATTTTTAATTTGTCGAACTACAGAAAGGTGTTTGTTAAGGTCAACAATCAGTTATTTGGGCCAAGATATTCTTGTAGGTGTGTATCACAGGGTGGTGTATTGAGCCCATTGCTTTTTATCCTATTCATACATCAGCTAAATTTAACTCTGGGGTGTGAAGTTTCTAATCTGCAGTTTGCAGATGATTTACAAAGATGTACAAAGTGTACAATCAGTCCTCAATGTAGCTCTCCTAAGACTAAAGAACTATTTTGATAGCCTTCGGCTGGAGGTCAGCAATGAAAAAAGTTTTTGTCTTTTGAAAAAATGGAATTAGAAATAGGAATGTAAATATTTTGTTCAATAATAATGTAATGTCTGTAGAGAGCTCTGCAAAGTGTTTAGGTGTTATTTTTACAAACAATTCTAGATGAATAAGTATGCTGAAACTCTAGAATCTCAAGCTTTAAATGCTTGTAATGTTTTAAAATCTTTAACTAGCACATATTGAGGTGCTGAACCAAGTATTCTATTAACATAACATTGTATAATTCATTAGTAAAGAGTCATTTTGAATATGCTTTTTTTTGTTTTGCAGGGGTAAGAACTATAGTAGATAAATTAGAAAAGATACAAAACAAATGTTTGCATATTATAATGGGTTCCAAGCAAACTACTCCCATAGTGTCAATGTAGGTGGAATGTAATATACCTCCATTAGCACTTAGGTTTAAATACTTACAATCAAAATTTATTGCAAGGTTGCTCTCCGTCAGTAATCATCCACTTCTTGTTAAACTGCGGGACACTATTAACAGGACTGCCAATATTAATTCATATTTGTTTCAAGGTTTTTCTGAAACAGAACAAATTTTTAATAAACACAATATATTTTCTAGCATGGTATAGCCTTGTTACTCTGGGTTATAAGAATCAAAATTTATTCAGATAAAAATTGTAGTCAAGAGTCTTGTAAAGTATAAGGAAGACATTTATAGGGAACTTGATAGGTGGCAGGGATATCATCAGATATATACAGATGGGTCTAGGAACAATGAAGCAGTCTCTATAACTGTCTATGATAGTCAGATCAAGGGTGGATTTGGTCATAGGCTGAATTCACTCACAAGCATATACTCCGCTGAATCCAGCATATGTATGTATATACTGCTATGGAGCACATTCAAACACAGACTCATCAAAAGTGGATTATAATAACGGATAGTTTAAGTTTATTGACAGCACAACAAAATCCACAATTACATTCAAAAACTAACTATATTATATATAAAATAAGAGAGTTTTATCATCTGCTGTCTCAAAACTAGCGAATAGTCCTATTCTAGAGCAAGCAGACCATTTTGCTAAATTTATTACAAATCCGGCCCACAGTCAAGTACCATTCTTCCTCGTTTCTTTTAGAGTTTCTGATTGAATGTTAATAGACTTGTAATTTTTACTGAATTAAACACTGCCATTCTTATATTACATAAAAAACTATAAACAACTTTTTTTGGTTTGTAGTTATGCAATGAAATTATAATCTCTGCATATTTAGAACACTTTGTTTTTGTTTTACTTATGTAAAGAAGTGACAAAAGTAGTTATTTTTCAATACTGTTTGTAGGAACTTTCTCTTATTTATATAAAAAAGGTAATAAAGAGGGCACATTATAAATCTATCAAACCACATGTAAGTATATAAAAATGTTAAGATGACTTGTATACCTATTTCATTATATTCAATTAAATCATTATTTTTTGTTTATAATTTTTAATTATGAGCACCAATTTCTAAAGTAAAATAATAATAATGTATATTATCATCTATAGTTATAAAATATTTATAGTTTTCTTTTTATATTAATAGTATGTATTGTGTGCCTATAACTACTTGGGAAGTTGCTTACTTTAGATACTTACTTAAGTATAGTGTTGGTACAGCATTTTGAGTGAGTTGTTTACTTGAAGAATGGTAAAACTGTTCAAAATAATCATCACATATTCTTATATTGTTATAAATTTAAGAATCTTCCTTTTGTATCATGTCTTCATTTAAAATATTTTTCCATTGAATTATTTTCTCCAATTTTGGGTATTCAGGTTTAGGAAATTGATGAAAAGGACCTGAAATGTTTTTATTAGAAGTCAATAAACTGTTACGGTTGAAATCGATGTAACAAGAGTAGTAATTGATTGTATATACATAGTGCCTATTTTTTTACATAATTCGAATGAGAATCATGTACCGAGTATTCTCCTTAAATATTGATAGTAATTCACCAGTCACCCTGTATACATATATACGACAAATAATATTTTTTTAGATTTTACTAAATAAGTACCTTTAGTCGCACACCGAAAGTAACACTTAATAGCCGATTTTCGTGGCATTTTTTCAACTTATCGATAATCCAAATTCGTGGTTTGCAATCAAAATCCAAATGAGAAGAGCTGGGGTCGATCGTACTCGCAGAAAACAAAGTCCAATTGAGAAAAAACGGGGTCGATACTCGATCGTCAAAAGCGTGGAAATAGGAGTCAATGATATACTAAGCCGGGTCAAATGTTTGAAAAAGAACGTACAGCACAAAAACAACAGTAAACAACGGCAAATGAACAACTGAAATAATTTAAAATTTGTCCTAATGTCAATTGTCAAACCAATTTCAGAGCTACTTACGCCATCTATAAAGTTATACAGGAAAATAGTGTCAAAGTTATTATATGACAGTTTTTCATCCCCATGATGCATACTTTTATTTAACTTAATCGAAAACGGCACATGTTCCTTACTTTATCGAGTATATAGAAAATTAAAACCAATAAAGTAATAGTTAAAAAAAAGTAAGCTCTCAAAAGCTGGGTAACAATGTAACGAGTTTTAAACAATGTCCCGATATTTATCAACACTTTATTGACGAAGCTGACACAGTTCATATAGGAAAAAGTAAAAAGAATCTGCTCCCAATCTATCTGTATTTAGTTTTTGTGCGACAATATTATGATATAAAAGGCACAAAGAGACGGAGTTAACTTATGTCAGTGAAGTAACTATGTGTTTTATTATGTTTTAGGTTTTATCCTGCGTTATTTTAAATAACGTTCAGTTTTTTGCTGTTATTTTTTTAGAAATTTCTAATTTATGTGATTAGTTATAGCTAGTTGTTGCATCTTATGCTGTTTATATACTAGATATATGTAGTTTAACATGACATTATAGGTACATAGGGGAGAGTTGGTTATATCGTACTAGCATTTAAATCGTACCACTTCTAAATTTCCCATTTAATGAATATTTTTTTCTACACTGACAACAACAAATCGTGGCCCTGTACCATCCCTCTTCACCCACTAGTTTAAATCGACGTGAGTTAACAACTGTGCAAGTAATAAAAGAAAAACATTTTTTGTAGGAATTAATATAAATATTGTCGTACATTCGTAAGGAGATAACTCGTAATCAAGGTAAGTTATAGTTATTCAGTTTTTTTTTATTATTCCACAATTGTATACTAGATTATTGGGGGTTTTTGTTGCGTGTCTAAGTTTTGAGTTTATGCCGGATATTTGCTTATGTTTTAGAAATGCCTTAGTTGGTTTAATCGAACCACTTGCAGTTGGTTAAATTGTACTGGTACGATTTACCCGACTACCAACCGCAAGTATCTATAGTAAGTACTACCTAAGGCCAAAAACAAAAGTTATAAGAGGAAACGATCTCATTCCATCACCAGTAACGATGATTCAGGAGAGACACTTGTTGTAGAACTAGATGATGATGATGACAGCGATGATTATCTTGAAAATATATGTCGAAAGTGCAATTGCTCTTACTACGATAAGAAGGGTCCAAAAGTTGATTGGATTCAATGCATTCGCTGTAAACGGTGGCTACATGAGATATGTACTTCGAATCCAGACATTTGTCATGGTTGTTTCCATTAAGAAATATGCACAATAATTATATTACAAATAACATTCTTGTTAACTATTACTTTATTATTATAGTTTACTGTTTTTTTTTTTGTCTCATTTTTATTAGTTATGTTGATTGATCTCATTATCAGAGTATAATCATGTTATTTTACTGAGAAAGCTTATACCTAGTTCCTTTATATAACCTAAGAATTAAAAATTAAGTTTCTATTACCTAAAAGATATTAATAATGTTGTTTTATTACTTACCTAACA
This sequence comes from Danaus chrysippus, assembly GCA_916720795.1. Taxonomy (NCBI): domain Eukaryota; kingdom Metazoa; phylum Arthropoda; class Insecta; order Lepidoptera; family Nymphalidae; genus Danaus; species Danaus chrysippus. The sequence goes on along the minus strand of CAKASE010000080.1, from coordinate 143,509 downwards.
GTTAAAAATAAATAATTTGATTGAGAATTTTAATGTCTTTCATTCAGTGGTACGACTTAAACACCCATGGTACGATTTAAAGACTTAGTGGTACGATTAAAACGACTAGTCGGCTAAATCGTACCGATGGCAAGCCTCTATAAAAAAGTATTTTTAACAATGTTAGAATAATCGCAAGGATCTGTTCTCTTCTTCTTAGGAAACTAAAATATGAAACTTTATTTTACCTATGTATTAAATATTAATTATTATAAGACGTGTTATAGTCGAAATATTTGAGTTAAAGTGAAAAGTGGTACGATATATCCGACTCTCCCCTATATTATACGAATATTTAAGAAAAAGGCAAAACGACGTGTTGTCGATATATTCGGAGAAAATTATATCTAGATATAAATAAAAACAAAAGTTTAAACGATTCTTTTACTTTTTTATACTAAATATAAGAGAATTTCCGCATTAATCAATTTACTCAAATTAACGACGAATTAAACAATATATAGTCCAATACGTATATATTTTATATTATTGAAAGTATAGTTCAATACGTACCAGGTAAAGGCTTATTTAAAATATAGATGAGTATTATTTTATGTTTAAAATTAGCATTAAAGGACCCCTGGTGTTGTAAGATTTGATAGAAATAGATCAGTAACAAGAATCTATAGTAATAAATACCTTGGAAAAATATATAGAAGAACTGAATTTATGAAACTTAAAATTTTCTTAAATTGAGTTAATTTAGTCGAACATAACTAAACTTTAACTACTTCAAGGAATTCGATCTAAAAAATATATATGTTTAGTAGGAATTGAAGATAAAAGCGTAAGGTTTGGGAGGGGTTCTCCAAAAGAGGCTAGAAACGCAATCCCTGTGGTTTTGAGTGTATCATCTGAGATCTGAAAGCACGTGACTAAAATGAAATATTAAATGTACTATTGTCTTAGCGAATCTATACTAATATTATAAAGCTGAAGAGTTTGTTTGTTTGAAAGCGCTAATCTCCGAAACTACTAGTTCGATTTGAATAATTCTTTTTGTGGTGGATAGTCCAGTTATCGGGGAAGGCTGTAGGCTATATAACATAACACGCTACAACCAATAGGAGCAAAGATATAGTGGTAAATGTGTAAAAAACGGGAGAAATTATTTCATCTTTGAAGTCTTCCGTTGCGTGCGCCGTGAAAACGGTTCAAGATACACAAAAAATATGTATTAAAGAATAATAGCTCTTTTACTGATCTAAAAAACAGTCCGGGACAATGTATGTCTATCTTTTAAGATTAACTCACAAAAACCGTTTTTATGGTACCTAATTTGGTCGAAATAATTTGTTATAGTTGTATCAACATAATAATATTAATCTTTATTCAAATAAACAAATAAATATGTTGTTGGTTAAGAGTACTTCATTGTGAATAAAAAAAAAACATAGGTTTTATCCTGAAAATTCTACGGGAACTCGACCATTCCGAAAACCCCGCAAGAACGGGAACTATGTGGGAAGAACCAAAAATCTGCCGGAAGTCACTATTCCACGCCGACGAAGTCGCGGCAAAAGCTAGTATTAAAATATACCGTAACATTACAGGACAAGTTCTAACATCATATGTTCCTGGGTCCAGAAGACTGGTTCTGTGTATCAAGAGCAAACTTCAATTGACGAAATTCATAAATGAGTGGACCTGAGACCTAGGCAATGGATTTCATTCATTTTGACCACGACTGACGACGTGGTGATACAACTCAGGAGCCACAGAAAAACACAAACTGAATATGATAGTAGTGTAACATGAACAAATTAAGATTTTCTAGTTTTTCTTCAACAAAAAAATTACTAATCCAAGAATTTATCATAACTACCAATAGAACCGAAACAGTAAATAATTTAAAGTAAGGTCATTGAAAGACAATCGACAAAATTATTGATATTTATTTGACAGATCAAATGAGTGTTGTATAGACGACATCGGCTGTTTTGTCTAAACGCTAATGTTTTGCTTTTATATTGTTGATGGAAAACTTATATAATATACTTAGGAAACACACTTTTAAATTGAACCGAACTTTTAAATTCCCAACGCATCCAAAATGATATTGAAACGCTGACGCTCAGTGTTGCCAGGTGAGGCTATATAGCGCCAATGGGGCCATCTCCCTTACCGAGTGGCGATATTATTTTATCCGCTGAAATCAGGTAGCCGATTTGATTTGATATTAACAGGTCAAGGAGAGGCATATTGTAAATGGTGCCGGGTGAATTTACGTGCTCATAAGCATGATTTAAAAGTTCATTGCAGCAAAAAAACTCATCAACACAAGGCAACAAATTTAACTAGTAAAAAACAGAAAAAGTTAACTGAAACAGGTAAATTATTAAAAAAATCTAGACCATTTGTACATCAATAATTGAATTTTATTTGTATTTAAAATTTTATTTATTATTGTAAAATAATAGAACGAATTTAATTAATATAAAACCAATAATAAGCTCATGAATTTATTTCAACTTTCCCGCCTTAACTACCTGTGTGCCATGATGGGGTTATCTCGGGGTTACACGCGCGCTCCAGTGCGGCGGGGCGATTCGAGAAAAAAATATTCTGGTAACACTGATCACTGATGACGATTTGTTTGTTAATTTTACGCGGGAAAGTACTTTGTGAACACGACTTTTATTTTTGTAAATTGAATTTAACTTATTTAAGGTGTATTGAGTTAGGAATATTATTAGTTTGTTCTAGTTAAGGTTTTATTTGTTATTTAAAAGTACTGGCTTTATAAGAAAACTATATTTTTGTGAGTATTTTTTTTAGAATACTAAAATCAGAAATGGGATACTATTCACGTTCACAGTTACATTTATGTAATACGTTTTTGATTACATAAAGAGTTATAAATGAAATAAAACACCAATTATGTTTTAAAATCTATTTTAACTATTACTTGCGTGTGTTATAGGTGACTGGTTGATTGAGTAAGCAGATGCTGATAAATAACATTAGTCTCGCAACAAGTCGCGTCGACAAGACAAGGACCGTTTGTTTTTGGAACAGAACTCGATGTAAGAATATAAGTTTGGATTACGATCGAGAAGGACAAATTCTTTTTCAGGCCACCCTACCACGTATCAATGCATTAGAAATTTAACGCTACCTAAAACAAACAAGCAATTCAAATTAAGGCATGAGTCTAACAGGTACAGAATTTGTTTTATAAATAGTACACGCATTTGGTAAGTTTTATTTGCTATATTCTATAGTCATTTAAAATCTAAGTATGAACCATGTTTATTTATAAAGTTTGAAAGAAATGTTAAAGTGATAATAGATTTGTTTGTTGATGACTTTTTTGTATTCTCTAATTGTAAAATGACAACTAATCAGTTAATACAAGATTTAAGCAGTAAATTTTAAATAAAAGATCTAGATCAAATAAAGCATTGTTTAGGCTTAAGAGTAAATATGTATGAAAATGTTATAACTGTTGATCAAGAACAATAGGTAGAAAGCTTTCTGAAATGATTTAATATGTTACATTGTAAAACTGGAAACTCCTATTGAGGTTAATGTAAGGCTAGAAAAATCTAAGAACAGTTTTTGTGATTAGAAAATTCCATATAGACAAGTGGTAGGTAATTTTATGTATTTATCTGTCTTGACCAGACCAGACTTAGCTTACAGTGTATGTTATTTGAGTCAGTTTAAGAACTCATATGATGAAACTCATTGGAAACATTTAAAACGAATTTTAAAGTACTCAAAAGTTACTAAAATCTTTGGCCTTGTTTTACGAAAGGATAATTGTTATAGACAAGGATATGTTGTTGCAAGTTGGGGTTCAGGTTCAAATGATAAAAAATCTTTTTCTAGATTTTGTTTTAAGTTGTCTGGTTTAGTAATTTCTTTTGAATGTAGAAAACAGAAATATAGCTTTGTTTTCAACAGAAGCACAGTATATTTCCATGTGAGAAGCCAGTAAGGAGGCTATTTATTTTTGAAATTGGAGTTAATTCAGAAACAATGATTTTGTATAATGATTATCAAAGTGTATAAAAACTTGTTTTGAATCCAGTATATCACAGGAGATCTATACATATAGATGTTAGATACCATTCTGTGAGACAGGCAGTAGCAGATAAGTTTGTTAAAATTGATTATTTATAAACTGCTAAAATGCCAGCTGATATTTTAACAAAAAGTTAAGGTTAGTTAAAAGTTTATAGTCATGAATACTCCAGATACCATGCTCCGGTGGAGGGGAGCGTATATATGCAGCTGTGGGTGGAGCCTGTCTGTTGCAGCGTGCTGGCCAACTTAGTGTGGTGGAGTACGGCCTCGATAGAGTACTACAAACCGTGAGTATAGATCAAGATGTACACAATGTCGAGTAATTTAATTTATACTAAAATGATTCGTATCTTATCGAGGTTCGTACTGAGCGTGTGAATCCTCACGTGCTCAGTGTCCGTATCAATGAAGGCAGGAAGACGGAGGAAGAACGAAAACACTTCGCCTATCTGCTGACAGACAGACGATGCTGTTATTGATCTTGTTACAGGTACGGAACATACATAGGATAGATGTTAGAGTTCCTTTGTTATGAAAAAAAAGATTGATGTCGTTGCATTATATTTATTAATATCAATGATGTGAATGTTGTAGGAGTTCAGTTAGGGCCATGGTGGCACGAAGCTCGGGTGGATTGGTTGGAGCTGACTGAGAGCGGACATCTGCTTCTGTTCCGTCATACTAGACGACGACTTGCACTTCTCCGTATTGATACGGGTGAAAAGGTAGCACTCATATACATATATAGCGTAAACGACATAGATGAATAAATTGAGTCAAATAAATATGATATTTCATTGTCTGGTATTTCATTTTTTTAGGAAATTATCGCGAGCGGAGTTAGTTTCGTGCAATGGATAGAAAACAGTGACGCTGTTGTAGCCCAAACCCCAACACATTTGCTGATTTGGTAAGATTTAATAATATATTTTTTAATTCAACTGGAAAGTGCTTGACTGTTGGAAGATGGAAATGAAGTGTTATATACTGAACGCACTATCTCAGTATCATCCTATTCACGCCTTTTCTTGAAGATACCCAAATTATAACGTCATGTTGAAATATTTTTTTCATTATTAATTGTGGGATTGTGATGTGGAGATTAATGATTGTATTAGCACTTTTGAAAAAACGTACTCCATGTAGATAAAAGTAACTTATTATGTGTACAACATTTATTTGAAAATAATAAATCTTCTAATTTAAAATAATGTATCGTTTTCAATGTTTAAATGATCCATATTGATTTCTTATTTTGGGTGAGAACATGTCAAAATAGTCCTGTAAATTAATCCTAGTTTTTCTCATTATGTTTATATCTTACATACAGTAAGATATACATGGATCATAAGGTTGTTCCTACATATATATGTGTGTTTGTATGTGTTACAGGTGCAGTGTGTGGGAGCCTCAGTGTGTTGACATGTCTGAGTGTGTATCAGTCTCGGCTGTATCAGTATCAGAGCGACGAGTCCTACTGGAAGGAGGTCAGATCCAGGCCATTGTATTGGATGAACATCGACGGGCTTTCAGTATGAACCCTTTACAGTATTTACATTATTTTTCTACTAGCTGCGACCCGCGGTTTTACACGCGGATTTCCGGGATTTTCGGGATTTCCGAGATGTAAAGTAGCCTGTGCGTTATTCCTGGACGTCAGCTTCTTGTATACAAAATTTTATCAAAATCAGTTCAACCGTTTGAGCGTGAAGAAGTAACAAACATACACACACACTCACAAACTTTCGCAATTATGATATTAGTAGGATTAATGAGATCTAATACTTCCTCGAGTATTCATTTAAATGAAACACATCTAGTCTGCCCGTGATCATGGTTGCTGTAAAGTGTAAAGTAACCGAAACATTCTTTTCATTGATTTTTATATTGTTTGAAATGATTACTATGATGTTTTTATATAGACGACGTTTAAATTTAAAGTTCATAGTAGGATAATATTAATGTGGTGCACACTACCAACACAGCAAGATTCAGTATGTTGCTATAGTAACTTTTTGGAAAGATTAAGTTATAGAATAATACAGAGTACTTTAAAGCCATTTTTTTTTGTATAAGTCAATAAATGAACGATTTTATAATAACAGGATTGATTTTTTTTCATCGATCGCTATATTGTTAATTTATATGGAATATTAAATGGAATGTACTATTTACTCTGAATAGATTCCGCGTTACGTAGCGGGGACTTAAAGGATTGTGCTCCATACTTGGACGCTGTGTCGAGGTCTGCGGACGTCGGGTCGTTGTGGTGTCAACTGGCTTAACAGGCGCTAACAGGATACGATGTTGAGGTTAATATGTATGGCATTACAGTTAGATTAAATATAAACAGAAGTTTGTAAAGGCTTTGCCAAACACATTGAAAACATTCTACTAATTTTTAGTAAGTTTTTCACGATATTTGCTTTATGTGAATTTGTATTCAAGTACAGAGGATATAAGTACAGTGGATGTCTCATAAATAATGTCGATTTTCAGTGTTCACTTTTTAATATATAATGCAATGAAATAGACTAACTATGAGAGGTATAGCTCCTCGTTTTTAATGGTTTTAATCCCAAAGAGCAGTAAGCTCTTAGGTTTAGCCATTTTTTGGCCTTAAATGCAAAAAAAAAAATTCGCACTGCATTAATAACATCTGTTGGATACAAATTATTTTGTACAAAAGAATTACGCCATAGATCTCAAGTGTAAAGTCTGAACTGAATTTCGGATGTGGTAGGAGTTTAATATCACCAAGTTCTTTGATCGTATTCCGCGTTACTTTCGACACTTATGGTTTAGAATTGTCTTGAAAAAAAAACCGGTTTCGGTAACATGAATATTTCTTCAACAAAACCTCATACATTCGCATCACCTGTCCACTATTTTATAAAGACGTAGTCCTTCATCAACAAACAAACAGAAAATTATTCACAGAAAATAAAATTACTGTACCGTTCCTACGAGCTAGAGATAAATTTAAGAAGTTCCAACATATTTAAATCGATGCGTTGAAATTTTTACATATGAATCGACATTACCTATGAGCCACCATGTATATATGATAGAAATAAAGATTGTCCAATGGTTTTAGAGTAACTACTTCCATTTATTATTGGTTTAATTACATTAATGTTAGGTTCGAGTAGATTGGACCACCCTGATACCGAAAAACAGTTATGTTTGGTTAATAGTTAGCCATTCAGTTGTGGTGGTATATTCCTCACTGCTCAAATTAGAGAAAGACTAATATATATATATATATATATATATATATATATATATATATATATATCTTCTATATATATAAAAATGGATTGCTGTTATAATATATATATATATATATATATATTGCTGTTATAATATATATAATATATATATATATAATATATATATATCTTCTATATATATAAAAATGGATTGCTGTTCCTTAGTCTCGCTAAAACTCGAGAACGGCTGAATTGATTTGGTTAATTTTAGTCTTGAAATACTCCTGGAAGTCCAGGGAAGGTTTAAAAGGTGAGAAAAATTGGAATAATTGCCGGGAAAACCATAAAAACAGCCCTTTCCTATTTCCCATACAAACGTTTTTTTGACATTAGATTTGACAACTAACTAATATGTCAATCATTTTGTTTGATTGAAACAGGAAAAACCTGATTATTTATGGCCTCTAATACGGAATAGAGTTCGCCTGGTCAGCTATACCTACATACATATATTACTCTTGACCAAACTAACGCGGACGAAGTCGCGGGCAAAAACTAGTATATATATATATATATATATACAGGGTGACTGGTGAATTACTATCGATATTTGAGGACGTGATATTTGACGAGATCATATATGACAAAATAAAAATTAATATAACATAAATATTAATAAACTTCTAAGTAAAGTTAACCAAAAGTTATGTAATTAATTACGCATCGTATGAACACCCTACAGATTAGGTATACACACACACTCACACAGACGCGGCGGCGGCGTAGTGTTGTATCAGCACGCCGCCGCACGCGTCCACACTTGCAACACTTGGAACGTGTCAACGCTTTATTTATTTATACGGAAATTTTGTCAAAAATTAAGTACCTATTTTTTTTACATAATTCGAATGAGAATCATGTACCGAGTATGCTCCTTAAATATTGATAGTAATTCACCAGTCACCCTGTATATATATATATATTATAACATTTGAACGTTTTAGTACCTCATAACATATATATTTTTTTCAGTTGGCGACGAAATGCTATAAAGCAGTGGGTGATGAGGCTAGAAAATTTTATCTAGAGAAAACTGTCGAGTTGGCTTCAGCCAAAGGGGACGGGAATATTGATGAAGGTATTTTTTGCATTTACACGTTTTGGGTACACCTCATGCATTTCTTTTTGTACCCGCTTATTGTATTAATAGTATTTATTTTATTAATTGTGATTATAATATAATGCATAGGTTTAAAGAGTCCCGAGGTTCGTGCACGTCTAGCAATATTTGTGGGGGACTTAACCACCGCCGAAGAATACTACGTACGTGGAGCCGCTCAGCCAGAATTGGCCATTAATATGTACAAGCAGTTCTATAGATGGGCAGATGCCATCGCCCTCGCTGAAAAAGTCGATAGACAAGCGGTGACATCACTCAGGCAGCAATACATGGACTATCTCACGTCAACAGGTGCAAAAATTATAACTGTTCAGAATATAATTTAAGATTGACAAAAATTTTCCGCGCTGCGAAAAAATATTAATAAAATCTTATATATAATCTTCGTTAGAATAACACTGAGCTCCTGCAGGCTGTACACGGTCAACTAGTACAGGTGAAGGATGCATTATCAGATACACAAAAAAAATAGGGAAGGAAATGGATCCATTATCAGATAGCTAAATAAAAATGCTACTGAAGTATGAACCCATTTGTGGGAATACCGCTTGTTGGTCTCACTAAGGATAGTCTTGTTGTAGTAATGAAAGATCCTGCTCAATTCGTTGTAGGTCTTAATACTTACGTAAATGACCAATTAGAATTTGTTTTTGATTTAGTATTATTGATTATACTATTGAAGAGATAATGTAAGTGTGAATGATGCAAGTTAAAGACGAGGGTTATGCATTTAACTAAAAAAGAATAGCAGAAGTATATTTTTTTAATATAACTGTCTCAAACATTAATATTTATTCTTATACTGTAACTCCTGCATATTACTATACATTTTAAAAAGTTAAGATTCACTTATTAGAGACATAGATCATGAACTTTACAATTTGTTTCCTTTGTTGGAGGAATGGTGGGAAATGGCTGGTGAAATATCCGAGCGTAAAGGTGATATCAGAACTATTCTAGAGGCAACAACTACGCAAGAGCCGTTCAACTAGCAAGAGAAGTTAGCACTATCTATTTGAAACTTTTGTTTTTAATTTTTATTATATCATTTTTTGTTCTTCAGGCCTGTCCCGGTGAAGTGACCAGGTTGGAAGGGGAGTGGGGCGCGTGGCTTGTATCATCGCGACAGGCGGGCGCCGCTGTACCTCATCTCAGAGAGGCTGCTCGAACCGTTGATGCTCTCACTGCGGCTCTGAAGGCACATCATTATAAAAAAGCTCTTCAAATTGTACAGGTATTATTAATAATAACTGGTTACTGAGCTTTGCTGGGTATTTAGGAATTATTAGTACATATTTTGGTTTTTTTGTTTTTAATTTCGTTTAGGCATTTTTTATTCAACACGTTAAGAAGACAGAAAACAATATAAATCAACAATTAATTTCTTAGTCTAACCTTAAAACAAACATTCGTTGACTTCCTGGTACTCAACAACGCCATCTGCTGTTGTGTCGTTAAAGCCATTAGTAAAAGCAAGTAGCAAAAAGTAGTATTACTATTCGCCACTAGATGTCAGGAAGAGTCATATTTTAAACGACAAATTTTTTTCAGTTAAAATTAGCGAGCGCATTTTAAAAATTACCGTCTAGGTCCTTTAAATTATGCATCTGAATGAAAATAAATATATATTGTAGACATGATGTCTTATGGTATATTGTTTCCATTATTAAAAGTGCCATCCAGATGTATGACACGAGTGGTCAGTGGGTGGTGGCTCGGGCCCACGCTCCGGTTACAGTACAGCAGCAGGTTGCTGTTCAGTGGGCGGGGTCATTGACCGCCCGGGGACTGGCAGCACTCGAACATTAACCTAACACCAACTAACTGACAGCTATTCTATGGAAAACAGTTAAGAAATCGATTATCAATGCTAATACATTACCTCCGGATACACGATCCCTTTAGAAATATTGCAAAATTGTACTTTTCAATGTCATATTGGCCTTAGTTATTATGTCACAATAACAGTCAGATTCAAATATACGAAGCGAGAAGTAGCAAGGCATGAAGCAGCGGTTCTGGCTGAAGAGAACCCGGAGGAGGCTGAGGCGGCTTTCCTTAGAGCTTCGGCGGCTGAGGATGCGATCCGGATGTGGCTGTCTAAAGGAATCACCAAAGAGCTTTGGCCTTGGCCGAACAGCATGCCACACATATGGTAATTTTAGTTTCAATGTTCATATACTTTATTCTACATATAATTTACTTTATATAACTCTTAAACGATAAGATTTGCTAATAAGTTGACAATAGGAGAGTTTTTGTTGTTGAAAAATTTGATAGCTCTGCTTACATTGGCTATACTAATGATTTAAGTAGTGTAGTAAGTGTAGTTTTATGTGACGTGTATAGACGGAGGAGGTGTTGGTCGAGCGCGGGGACCTGGCACAGTCTGAAGCTCTCATGACAAGAGAAGTGGTGCAGCATTACAAAGACTTGGGTTCGTTCGGAAATAACTTTATTGTATCTCTGAAGAATTCCTTTTAAAGAATGACAAAATGCTTTGTTAAGAACGATAGTTTTTATAAAATAGTGATAGCTTGTTACCTTCGTCTATGACGTACTAACATACATGACACTTTCTTCGACAAGATAGAGATCAATAAATTCATAAGCTGGATAACTTACAGCAGCGATAGTTTGTTAAATTTAAACATCTGTGCGAGTGCAAATTAAACTGTAAGTTTGTTTATGATCTTTAAATTATTGTAAATATTTTGATTCACACCATTTAAACACGCCGACTGTGTTTAACTTTGTCGTAGGTATTGTGGTGTCTAAAGCCTGAAAAGTGTGATGGAAAGAAGAATCATAATGTAGTTATTTCGTGTACTTATTATTACCTACTTCTTATTATTGTCGGACGGCACTCGGAGAGAGGGGCGCGGGCGCGGCGAGTATGTACATTGTGTCTGTCTGTGTGTGCGTGTGCAGCGGAGTGTTGTTGGTGAATAGCTGACCATATTATAATAAGTGAAGATAATCACACTCTACAGGTACAGCTGTTAGCTGGCTCATACGACAGATCAACTCGAGCGTTTGAAGAATATATGGTTCCGTGGCAGGGACAATGGACGAACGATGTGTACTCTGATTTCTTTGATGGTGAGGTATTTTTCTTATTTTATCTGAAATTTTGACTAAAACCCATATTGAGACTTAATCCTATTGTGCTTTTTATTTTAATTTAGTGTTATGACACGAATATCTAAATGTATTGCAGTTAAAGGGGAGGGACGTGTGTTACTTGTTATGATGTGAGTGTTTGTCTTGGAGTGAATCAGACACTTTATATTAGAGGTTGAGGTCTCTGGGTCTGGGATAACTTTGTCTTGGAGTGCGTTGGATCGGTTGTCCCAGAAGAGACCCTGGGATCGGGATATTGGGATGCTTTACAACCACTCTGTGAGAGCTATGTTTATTTAACTGAGTGAAAACAAAAATCGAAAACATTTCTGCCGTTATATTTCTCAATTTCAGACGCAGCCAATGAAGGAGATGACTTATCTCATGACTCCAACCTGCCTCCTGGTGTTGACCAGCCTATGGAAGACAATGAGCCACAAGCAGGCCGTTCTGGGATGACAAGACATACAGAACTGAATACTTCTACTACCAACGAAGAGAATTTCATGTCCTCTCTGCCAATAGGGCAGTTGTATTGAATATTATTTTTACTAGATTCAATTCTGTTCTTGTTTTTGAGAATATGTATATTATATTTACTTTTCAGAGTCCTTTAAGTATTTCCAGTGTTAATATTATTTAATAACTGTTATATATTTATGTACGTGATTTTATTTTACAATTGTACATGTTAATTTTTTACACTATTCTTTGTACTTATATTATTTTGTTAAATTTGTTTGAAAGTAGTTTGTAATGTCTTTGTGAAGTATATTTCGTTTCTATGATATTTATCAATTTCTGTATATTAAAAGTAATTTTGATCCATAAGTTAATCTTTTTTTTTCTAATATTAAATATATTATGCAACAAGTCTATCTCAATAATAATTTAACATTTAGGTACGGTAGTTAAATGAAATAATTATATCTTTATAGGTACAACTTTATTGAATGATCTTTAAAGTAATATTTGTAACAGAACATATCATACAAAATTTTTGGGAGTGATAGTAAAATAGCTCCCTAACAAGTAATATACAAACAACAGTAAATGTAACATTTCATTTAATCCTCAGTTTCTGCACAAGGACAACTTCACTTAAACAGTTCAGCTTCATTTAAACAGAACTTTTCACTAACATCCATCCGTTTCATACCTTTTTTTAAAATATATTTTTTTATTTAAATTTAAAGATGCATAATGTTTAATCTTAAACCTAACTTTCAATGTTAACAATAAATTACATTATAAGAGTAGATAGCATAGATTAGTAGATGTTTTAATTTAATATATTCTTTAAGTCAATCCTAGGCCCTCTATTATTCTTAATCTACATTAACGATATTGTTGTTATTTACATGTTTCAGTTCATTTAAATAGTACAAATGCAATGATACTGGGATGAAGAAAAAAATTACTGATCAAACCTTCATACAAAACCATATTGACAAAAAGAAAAATATTTTGTTCCTACAACTGTATAAATAATGAAGAAAACTCATCTTGTACTTATTTGCTTATTGTCCCTCAGTTGATCCTGTCTGTACAAATGTTACAGAAAAGTATCAACATACAATATTCAAATTAGAATAAGAAAACAGTAAAATACTACTTAATTTAGGTAGGTACAGTTTCAGTCTTGATATTTAATGTTCATTGTTACTTCTAGTAGTTGTACAAAATGGCTGAAGCCAGTATTTATATCACAAATATGTACAAGCTGATACTCAAACCTTGTCATCATCAAATTATATTAAGGGGGTTTTATAGTTAATAATAAATAATTACAAATAATGCTTACAATATATAACAAATATTTATGTATATAACTGCTATATACCTAACATAAATTAAGTATCAGGTTTGAACAATTTCATCACGCCAATATCTACATTCATCTATTATTATTTATAATCAGTCACAATTAATTCTAAGAATTATAGTATAATACAATTAGAATGGCACAGATGACGCCACTTGTAACACTATTCTTGTTATTTACATGTTTCAGTTCTACAACCATAATAATGTATTAAATAAAATACCTTTAATAAATTTTCTAAACAATCCAACATTTTCTACGTTTGTATGTATACAAATATTAATAGTATGAAAGATAAGTCACAGTATAATACATCATATGAGTCACATCATGTACACACACATTAGTATTTAATTGATAGCTTAAGACTTTGAATTTGAAGATTATATTTACTCATGTTATATTATGTTTTGTGTTTATAACAAACTCATTTGAAGGATGCATATACGGAGTCCCAAAGTGTTATTATCTTCATATATATAAGCTCAACAAGTAAAAGTATTACTGCTTCATAAAAATCAAAGACAATACAATACATCCACAATAAGTGTAATTCATTTCAATTCAACAATAATAATTTTCTTTATGATAAATGCGGTTTACATAAATATTATAAATGAAAACAGTTCAAGGTAAATCTATTATAACAAAAACTTTTAGCCCCCTCTAGTGGCATAACAGATACTATTCTTTTAAAAACTAATTATTCTACAGAAAAAGGTATGTATGATAAGCATAATTATTACATACAGAAATAAAACATTTAAGATGAGCAATGTTTTATCAGATTATAAATAACAATAAAGTAATTGCATCGTATCAGAGAAGTATATCAAATAGATTGGATTAAATAAAATATTATGATCCAAAAGAAATTATATATCAAAGTTGTACAGTAACTGTTAAAGATATTGTTTGACAAGTGTTAATTCAATATAAAATAACTAAGTAGCAGACAAGTTGGAGATGTGCTGCTAGGCCGGCTGTGTTCATTGTTAGTTTTCATCTAACACTTGATGATCAGCCGTCATCTCCTGATGGATGAATCTCAAGTACAGTCCAACAACACCATCTGTAATACATAATACAATATTGTTATACTTATATAAAGACATACAAAGACACTTACTTCAATTATTGTCGGTTTAAAATAAATTATAAAATGTTTAAAAAAAATTACAAAAACACACTTATGAAATACCAAACTAAAAAGTAGCATATTTGTCATTATTATGCATTCACTTGAATATAAATGAATGATTAACAAAATATAAGTGTTTTTATTTTATTAATCATTTATTTATTTTCAACTCATTAATTCTGCTAACTACAGATGGTTTTGTTTTGTAAACCATTATTAATAGCATGATGACTGTTAGTGATTGCAATTATTATGAAATCCCTACTAATATTATAAATACGAAAGTAACTGTCTGTCTGTTTGTTAAGTTTTCATTCCTAACCCGCTGAACCGTTTGTGATGAATTTTAGTATGGATATAAATGAAGGCCAGGAAAAGGACTTGGGCTTCTTTTTATCCCGATTATCCGTTGACACAATGCCGACCCCAATCCCAATACTACGCGGGTGGAACCATGAAGTGGAAGCAGTTCAGGTTCAGTGGCCCTAGTGACAGAGAACAACTGTGATGTACACGCAGACGGAGCCGTGGGCAAGAGAAAGTTACTATTATAATTACAATCTTTTATTTAATTATTTAATCATTATGACGTGTCGGAAGCATTCAGTTAATGTAATAAAAATGAAAATATTGAATAAATGCACATAAACAATGATTCAATCTTACTATAAATAATAACAGAATAATATTCAATAATCAACAGTACATACCGTAAAACTATGTACTATCGTACATCAGCTACATACACTTCTCTTCATAGAAGGTTTCCTCTTGTCCGCAGACCACGTCCTAAGGCCTCGGCCTCGAATTTTGCGGGCAGCGGAGCGGCGGCGGCGGCGGCACGGAAACGCATACTGTTCTCCAAACTAGCGGGCAGCGGGCACCGCTGTATTCGAGGGTCGGTCCATTTGATTATACGCGTAAGACCCTGCCGCTCCCGCTGCCGCTCCGCTGCCCGTAAAATTCGAGGCCGACGCCTAACAGACGCTCCACCAACAGCTTCTACCCTCATCTTGAATTATATATTCTTACGAGTCCTGGAATGTTACAAATAATACTATTTTTATAAAGACAATAACATTAATTGTTAACAAACTTACCAACTTACATTAAGAAGTCGCATTTTAGGGAGCCGTAAATTGTAAAGATAATAGTTAAAATAAAAAAAAGGAAGCCATCAAAACGATAACGTTAAAAAACCCTGCGCCCAATGTATGTAACGCTTAGGAAATAATTCAAAATTCCTACCACGTACTACACAATAAAATAAACACTAATATCAAACAAAACTAAAAATGTTACTCAATAAGTATAAGAACTTATAATGTAAGTAATGCCAATAATATAAAATATAATAATTAGATATATGTAAAAAAAACACCATGAAGCATCAGCATTAGAAAAATACATCCATTACGAGGAACTAGGAAGACCGCGGCCGGCTGGCAGGACACGAGGGGGCGAAATGAATGTTTTATAAATATTGATATAGTTAGTTATTGGGGATTTCAGATAATCAATTATTAAATGATGAGATGACATTTTTGAACATCTTAGGTTTAAAACCAGGATTAATGTTTATTAAAAGACAAAAAATATACATATTTGAAGAAAATATGAAATAAATCTCGATGAATCTGTGGTTTAAATTTATATTGTATTTAAAATGCTTTATGCTGTTTTATAATTTAAAAGTTAATATAGCAATCATAGTTAATATTAAGCTTAGTTATATGCTTGTAACTTAGCTTTACGAAATAATTGAGAGGAATTAGGAGAACTCCTTTGCAGCTGAACTTGATTCATATTTAAACCCAAGTTGTGACTACAAGATGCGTCATTGTCTTCTTTTTGTGTATCAATACATTTTTCAGTTTCAATGTGATGAGTGTACAGTCTCAAATGCTGATGCTGCTAAATAAAATATTTTTCTTACTACAAATAAATATATTAAAAGTAAAGTTAAATGAAAAATCTTAAAATTGAATGATAACATATTGTCTTTATTGTATTTTCCTTCCTTGTTTCTTTAAGAGTTTCTGATTGAATGTAAATAGACTTGTAATTTTTACTGAATTAAACACTGCCATTCTTGTATTACATAAAAAACTATAAAACAACTTTTTTTGGTTTGTAGTTATCCAGTGAAATTATAATCTCTGCATATTTAGAACACTTTGTTTTCGTTTTACCTATGTAAAGAAGTGACACAATTATTTCGCGATACTGTTTGTAGGCACTTTCCTCTATTTAGATAAAAAAGGTAATAAAGACCTCACATTATAAATCTATCAAACCACATATAAAAATGTTAAGATGACTTGTATACCTATTTCATTATATTCAATTAAATCAAATTTTTTTGTTTCTAATTTTTAATTATGAGTATCAATTTCTAAAGTAAAATAATAATAATGTAAAATATCTATAGTTATAATAATATAATAATTGATTATTTATAGTTATTTTATATTAGTAGTATGTATTGTGTGCCTATACTACTTGGGAAGTAGCTTACTTTAGATACTTACTTAAATATAGAGTTGGTACAGCATTTTGAGTCATTTACTTGAAGAACGGTAAAACTGTTCAAAATGACGATCACATATTCTTATGTTGTTATGAATGTAAGAATCTTCCTTTTGTTTCATGTCTTCATTTAAAATATTTTTCCATTGTTTGAATTTCTCCAAATTTGGGTATTCAGGTTTAGGAAATGGATGAAAAGGACCTGAAATGTATTTTATTAGAAGTCAATAAACTGTTACGATTGAAATTGATGTAACAAGAGTAGTAATTGATTGTATATATATGACAAATAATAATTTTATAGATTTTACTAAAAAGTATCGTACCTTTAGTCGCACACCGAAAATAACACTTAAAAGCCGATTTCCATGGCATTTTTTCATCTTATCGATAATCCAAATTCGTAGTTTGCAATCAAAATCCAAATGAGAAGAGCCGGGGTCGATCGTAGTCGAAGAAAACAAAGTCCAATTGAGGCAAGCCGGGGTCGATCGTCAAAAGCGTAGAAATTGGAGTCAATGATATATTAAGCCGGGTCAAATGTTTGAAAAAGAACGTACAGCACAAGAAGAACAGTAAACAACGGCAAATGAACAACTGAAATCATTTAAATTATGTCCTAATGTCAAATCAATTAGACAGTTACTTAAGAATTAAGATATTATCTATGAAGTTATAAAGGAAAATAGTGTCGAAGTTGTTTTACCTTGTTCGCTAGATGGCAGCATTTTCTATCAGTGTTTCCACTAGAACGATATCTTTTTCCCACACTTCAATTCAGATTTCCCCTTCTACGGACTTTTTTCCCCTCAAAAATTATTTTGCTGTAGTTTTGACGCCACACCTAAAATTTATCGTTTATTTATCGTATTTGTGTTTTATTTACAGACTGACCAGAAATATAATAATAAATAAAAACAAAAAATGGAGTTGTATACTCATTTTTTATTCCAAATTAGTTAACGCTGTCAGCGCATACATTTTTGCACATAATAATATTTTACGTCTCCTCCTCAAAACCAGTGGCGGCTGTACCTTAAGTGCACTCGTGCGCTGAACCACCAATTCAAAATATTTAAAAATTACAAAATATTACTTCATCTTTATTTTTAAATTACCATTTAAGTATTTATTTTTTAAACATATAAAAACGAATAAAAAATTTAATTCCCTAATTATGGTCAAAAAGTTTGATCACTTTACTAAACTCATATCGTGCGCTTCGGCGAGTGCACGAGGACTGCTAATACATGTTGTATGAGACACGCATTAATACGCCTGGCGCGTGAAACAAAAGATAGTTCATAGAAATGTACCGAGTAATGAGTCGGTCCTCGAGCGCCGCACGAGCGGCCGAAGATTACCGAGAGCACCCGATGTATGACGAATTGAGCCATGGCCCATGATTGACATCTCGTTATGTTTTGTTGCATTTTCTAATTTTAATATTTTAGTAGTGCACCACCGGTTCGATTACCTACCAGCCGCCACTGCTCAAAACCCTCATTTATCTTTGATTTCCCCAATTTCCCCTTTTATAGTCTTTCCCCTTTTCTTTTCCCTCTTGACCCTAATTTCCCCTAAATTTCCTAATTTCCCCTCAATGTGGAAACACTGTTTTCTATACATTATTTTCTTACACGGTAATTATATGACAGTTTCATCCAGTGTTGCCAACCGTACGATTTAAATCGTATTTAAACGACCTTTTTGACTCTAGTACGATGTACGACCGAGTTATCGAAATCGTACGCAAAATATACGATTTTTTAAATGAAGTCTTACGAAAAAATAAATCTCCAATAAAACTATAAGGAATGTGTAAAACTAAACTTTAGTACTATAACTAACTATATTTAGTACTATAATATAACTATAAGGAATATTTAAAACTAAACTGTATTCCAGAAAAGGTAAATAAGAATTTGTTAGCTGCACAACATAATAAAGAAAAAGGATCGTGTATAAACTTCAAGTCATGTGACGATATGCTGAGCAAATTAAATATAAGTATGTATGTACATATGTACAAAAAATATAATGCTTTTCCCGCATCTGCTGTGCCTAATAATTCAGATAGTGACTAAAGCAATTATTTTTTTTTTCTGTTTTCAAAATATATGTAATTAATGAATATTTTAATTCCACATATTAATTGATGTTTAATGTTAATTGAAAATTAGAATTAAATTCCATTTTTAAGTGATATACTTACGCAGTTTTATTGAAATTTCATCGCGTACGCTTATTTTCTTGAATTTCAAGACAAAATACGATTTTTTTTAGTCTATAGTACGATCCTCTAAAAAATAAAGTTGGCAACACTGGTTTCATCCCCATTCCCCATGATCCTTAGTGTGGCCAACCTGACGGCTCGTTTATTGTTTTTTAAATTTTATTAATTTCCTCTTATGATTTATGTAATTGTTATCAAAATTCATTTCTCATGTCTCTCCAGTCCTTCCAATCCGGCTCCCTCTGGTGCCTCTGGTGACAGTCGGCCGCGGCCTTCCTTATGATGGATGTGTTACGTCGGTTATCTTCATAGTGAGTGTTTTTTTGCACATAGGTACTAATAAATGTTACTTTTTATATTATTGACATAACATTCAAATGCAATTGTTTATTAAGTAACATTTTTAGTTTTGGTTAATATTAGTGTTTATTATCTGTAGTGATAAGAGTACTAGTTTATTTTAATAGTAGATTTTGAATTATTCTCTAAGCGTAACATTGCCCGCAGGGTTTTTGAACGTTATATCGTTTCAATGGCCTTCTTTATTATTAATTATTACGTTTTTCACTTTTTAAAATGCGACTTCTTGTAAGTCGAATATTTAAGTAAGACATCTATTGTCATACTAAAAACTAGAATCATTCGTTACGTTACAGGACTCGTAAGAATATATAATTCAAGATGAGGGTCGAAGCTGTTGGTGGAGCGTCTGTTGGGACGTGGTCTGCGGACGAGAGGAAATCTTCTATGAAGAGAAGTGTATGTAGCTGATGTACGATAGTAGTGTGACGGTATGTACTGTTAATTTCTCCATAATGTATCTTTTATATTGAGTAAACCGTTATCGACACATTCATTTTATAATTCATCATGTGCTGTTGATATTATATATGATGAAATCCATATGGCGTCTTTCTAGAACAATGGTTCCCAACCAGTGGTCCGTGGACCACCAATGGTCCGCAGAAGCCAAAATATGGTCCGCGAATGATATTAAATTTAGCGGGCGGTGAGTCTTGAGTCGTTTTGATGTAAAAAAGCAATTTCTTATGTTAAACTTCGAGAAATGGCCTTGCGCTATTTTATGATTTTTTCAACAACTTATTTATGTGAACAAGGATTTTCTGCTTCATTGGTAATTAAAAACAAAGCGAGGCATCGTTTGAAAGTAAGTGATGATTTGCGTGTAGCTTTGAGTAATAATATTAGTGCTAGGATAGCCGAACTCGTGAAGAAAATGCAAGCTCCGAAATCACATTAATACAAAATTGCAGAAGTTTATCCTAAATATATTATTATTTCTTGTTTTGTAATATCCTATTGATTTGTTAATTAAAGTTTCAGTTTGATTATTACAGTTTATTTTTATTATACTTACATAGTGGTCCTTGCTAACAAGAATAATATAAAAGTGGTCCGGAACTAAAAAAAGGTTGGGAACCCCTGTTCTAGAATAATCGATTATTATAAAAGGGTTTTAATAGTGTTATACTTTTTAAGTAAAATCAATTATGTGTTTAGTTTATAAACATTTATAATTTTTGTATGAATCCAATATTTCAAACAGAATATTAATAATAATTCCATACATTATATAGTATGTTATTAATGATGGTACTAACTAGACTGATATATAAAGAATTGTTTTATTTGAATAATAAACCTTCTTAGTGATATGAAGTGTAATTTATTAGTGGATATTCTAAGATTAATATAAAATATTATATTTTTATTTTCAAACAATCCTTGATGTAACTGTCTCCGTATGTCTTTATATATGAACAATATTGTTTGTGAACAGTATTAATATATTGTATTATGTATTACAGATGGTGTTGTTGGACTGTACTTGAGATTCATCCATCAGGAGATGACGGCTGATCATCAAGTGTTAGATGTAAACTAACAATGAACCAGGTAGCTATTAATGAAACATGAGGGTGTGATTACACTAGACACAATATATTAAAGACAATGAGCTACACATTATATGGAGAGGGAAGTGACTGAGATTTAAACATATTAGAATGTAAAAGACTTGAAGTATCAAGTGTAGTGTTGAAGGTGTAGTGTTGCAGCGGCTCCAACAGTCAATGTCTTTTAATACAAGCTTTATCCATACATTTGTATGTAGCTCCTGCGGGACTTGCTTCATGTTAAGAATCATTGTTTCAGTAGCTTCTAGATTGTTAACTTACTGTTGTTACATATTATTATTTTATTATACATATATGTAAAGCGCCCTCACAGTATCTATAATATATATAAACATAATGTATCCACTTGACTATGGCTCTGAGCTTAGAGACTTGGACAGTATCACCAGATCTTTGACATCGCCAGGGGGCGCTGCGGTTTCTTAGTAGTTCAAATGAACTTACTGGGAATTGTGAGTCGAAAACATGTAGCACTGTATGTATAGGTGAGCAGGTTGTACTACAATCACCTCACACGGCTGGTGGAACACTTATTAACACTATCACTACACACACACAGACACACACACAGACACACACACATACACACACACAGACACACACACACACACACACACACACACACACACACTGTCCTTCACTAAACGGATGTCTCTGTACAGGTAATACTTGGACACGGAGCTGTGGATTCTGTTGGTGAGGTCGAGATCAGTGTATAAGAAACTAGTTCCTACGAGTGACGGAGAGCGAACCTAAGGACGTGTCGCTTTACGTGGAGCTGACTTGTGAACACTACACACACAGAGACACACGGCCCGGTGAGCAATACACAAAACACAAACTATTCAGATATAAATGTATCGGAGACATTGTTGTATTGTTGTATACTTTGAACTTGATGAAATATATGATAGAAATGAACTGGGGGATTGTTTAATGTACATATGAAGACGAGACTTGTTACTTTATAATAAACATAATACAATATAATATGTTTGTTTTATTTATAACAGTTATATTCATTAGTGCGTTTTATTCTTAGTACTGGAACTAATAACTGAATGTCCTAGTACAGTACTCACAACTTAGTTTATAATGATTAATGTTACAACATATAGGTGAGGGTGAGTTACTATATCATGACATAGATGGCGCTAGTTTCCTTTTATAAGTTTCTTTTAAATACTTGTGTGTAAAATGTTATTCCGCTGTTTGTATGTCATAGAACCAACTCCGAAGTGTGAGGAGTTATGCCGTTTAATGTTACAACTTACAAGTGGCGCAATCTGTGCCGTACTAGTGGTTATTATTTTTATTTATTTACATATTTGAACGGCACATCAACAGTACATACATTAAACACTTTAAACTAAACATTTAATACAGATACTTATCTGAGGTATGTACCAGTTATAGACGTAAGTACACAGCACTGCTGAAGATTACTGTCTAGCTGCTTAATAATAATACTTATCTTTTAAGATTACAAAAATATTACAAAAAAATAAAGATAACAAAAGGATTTTCCATTACAAAAATATTACGAAAAATTATTATATACTATAGTCCTCAGAATTATTTATATGACTGATTATAATAAATTAATGTACTTGTGGAACATGATACTAAATTTTGTACATAGTAAAAATAGGTATTAATTAAGTTGCAACCAATATTTGTAATTATTTATATAAACCACTTAATATTGAACCTTTGTTAATGTTGTGATGGCAACGTTTGGGTATCAACTTGTATTTGAAAGCT
The DNA here is from genome assembly GCA_916720795.1 of Danaus chrysippus. NCBI lineage: Eukaryota > Metazoa > Arthropoda > Insecta > Lepidoptera > Nymphalidae > Danaus > Danaus chrysippus. The sequence goes on along the minus strand of CAKASE010000080.1, from coordinate 120,491 downwards.
TTTAAATACTGTCTCCACCCATGTTGTAGCACATTACTACAATAAAGGCTGTACCTACCACAACACTAGTATTTTACTGTTTTTTCATTATTCTGAGTTAACATTGTCAATCAATTCTTTTATGTAACATCTGTACAGACACAAGATGACTTTGTTGTGTACGTGTAACATATTATAAAATAAATGAACGTCGCCAGGGCAAAGTGGTTGTATAGATAAAATATATAACGAGTGACGCCGCTGAATCCACGGAACGAACACCAAGCCGTGTGAACCAGAAGATTCCTTATAACACACAAGCAATGGAATGGGATTGCTATCCTAACATCGGGGCAATAGGTTGTAAGTTTTAATATGTAATTTTCATTATAATATACATAAAAATAAGTTTTGTAGTTTTCCTAGTACCTCTGGTTGCCGCCCTACATAATTAGTGTTTCCTTTTTGCTACAATCGTTGAACTAAATATTTTCATTTCGTTAATAATATGGATGGAGATTTGTTATGACAATATATTTTTTATTCTTCACATTTATACTAATTAATATAATACTAAAGGTAGGATTTAATTATTTTTATTAAAAATTCGCTACGTCTCTTTCACTTGTTTCCCTGTATATTCGCTATTACTCATTAGAATGTAAACAATAAAACCCTTACCTTATAACTTAAAAACAAAATGATATATAATTTACGATTTATTTATTTCATTGTTTGTTGGAACAAATCAGTTAATAATGACAAAAAATGGAATTACTAATATAAATGTCCTGAATTTTTTTTGATTTTATCTCGAGGAAGTCTCAAGCTTTTAAAACAGAAATCACATTAATAATACTTAATACAAAGAGGAATTCAAATATTTCTATTATTAAAACGCTACTTTAGCCTTAATTAGAAAAACAGTTTACAGTAATCATTACATACATTACATTACAGTGTTGTACAAAAGCTCGATATACAGTCTGTTCACATCATACGAGTCAACTTAACTAATATCTCTTCCCTTTAACAAATGCAGAGCACCTTTTCCCTCCCCGATCACTAAAGGCGGGCTCCTTAATACTCGTTAGTCATGAGCAATATCCTGATACCGAAAACACCAACACATCTAGAGCTAATCAAGGAAGATACTTCATGGGAGCCTACTAAGTATATCGTCTCACAACTTTAAGAAGCGGCCAAAGCCTTTAGTTAATAGTTATGCTTATGGAAGATAAAAGAAGTATCTTCATCATCAGAAATGATGTTTGGTGTCAGCGAAAGATGCAAATAATCAGTTTAACTTATATTTTTTATTAAAGTTAATATTTAAAAAAAAAAACTATTTTCATCATAATTTCCTACTCTAAAACATTGATTATATTCGCACATTAAGTTACAGCGGTCCGAACACAACTAATATTTATAATATATTGTGTACCTTGAAACTATTACGATCGGTTCATCAGCGGTTTATGAAAGTTATTTAAATCGGAATATCCAAACTAATCCAAATTCTTATTTGAAAAAAAAAAAAAAAAAAAACAGAAAAACAAAATAACTTATTCGTGTGTACATAACCTGCTAATTATAACTATCATAATACTTTTAATTAAAAGCAGTTCCTTTCGTCTTTCAACACTAACTTGTAATAAATATGTAGTAATGTATTTCTGTATGAAATTGTAAAAGTAAAGTAAAAGTCAAGTCACTAGTCCATGAGGAGTAGGAATCATTGTTAGATATAGGTCCAAGTGACATCCCAAGTCACATCTAAAATTAATTTTATTATTTATCAAACAAATAACGTCTTTCCGTTCAAAGTTCTGTTTATTACATATAAATCATATTATTTAGCTTTCACAATATCTTTATAATACTTGGCGGAGGCAGTCGGGCGGCGGGTGCGGGCTGGGTCGTTGAAGTCCACCTCGTATAAACCGAATTTAGAACTGAAAAGATTATTATTATTATCAGATTATGAACAGAAGAAAATCTAAAAACATTTTGAAGTCAATATGTCTTTACCGATAGCCATCGCTCCATTCAAAGTTGTCCAACATTGACCAAGCAGTGTACGCCACGACATTGGCCATATCTTCTTCAACCGCGAGGAGAACCTGGTGGAAGATATTAGTTCAAATAATAACATATATTTTTTTTATTTTTCCATCTGGAATGTAACTTTGTTAATATTAATCACCTGTTCCAAATGCTTCTTATGGTAACCTATACGATCTTGATCATCTAAATCCTCGCCGCTGGTTGCGAAACCATTCTCTGTTATGAAGATCTCCATGTTTCCATACTGTTTCTTCAACCAAGATATGAGCTTGCTATTGCTATTTATATGGCTTTCTTATAACTTTAATTATAATTATTAATAGAAATTCCTAGTTTTGTTATTATTTTTCTCACCTCTTATTAGTTTTTTTCTTCTTTTGTGAATTCTGGTAATCTGGATTTCCTGAATCCCTGTTGTTTACTCTTTTCTGCTATGAGTTTTTCTATTTTCTTCGGCCAACCGCCTTCCTTTGAGTAGATTGGGTGTGAGTACAGTCCTCCCTGAAATTGTATGACATTAAATGAACATTTTCAATCATTTGAATTAAACCTCAAAAGTATTTAGCAGCAACACTATTATTTTTAGACTCTCTTTGTAATTTTATTCACCATTAACTATAGAGCCAGTTCAGCCGCGTCCCCTTCATTTTCATCTTCTCCCTCAAACCACATGACTTGATTGGTGATAGACACTTCGCCTTTAAAATGTAATATAACACAATAGTATATGCAGAATTAATTCAGAAGAACCTAAAGATTACATTAATTAACAAAAATCAAGTACCTAAAGTATTGTTTATAAATTCGTATAATTCTTTTACCTTTATATTTTCGTCTAAACTCCTTGTCACATATCCGCCATGCTTTAGCGTGTGCCAACATTGTGTTCTTGCTGCAGATGTAATTTCCAACTCCAGTGCTAACTATTCCTGGAGCGTGAAGACCAAAAGTGTATTGAGAGTGATCCAAGTTTTGACTTGGTCAGCGTATAGAGTCAACACAACACGAGCCTAGTCCGCAAACCAATCTGATATTAAAGGATTGCTCCAGCCGCCTGTGAATTATAACTTGGGCTAACAAACATTTCATATAGTGCTACAAGCTTGTGTAGAATGCACTGAACGGTGAGGATTCTTATTGATGAATATTTAATTTACAAGATTTATTTAAAGTTCCTGCCTGATTAGAAAGATTTGAACTCATTAATATTTATTCATCAATATGATTTGCCGTTCGTTTTCGTTTAAAGAAATCATTTGCAAAGAACATGTTGTTACTGAAAAATATTAATTTAAATGGGTTCTTCAGTTTTATCAGCAAAGATGAACTCTTTGAACTTATATAATTAAAATTTATAAATTTATAAAAATTTATAATGAAGTATTTTGAAAACTATGTAGTGTTTTGTTTAATTATTTATTCTATTTTATATAGTGAAGAAGCAATGTATTTGTATTAAATATTTTTAGCAATCTCTGAAACTCACCAAGATCTTGTAAATTTTGTGGCAATCCCAGTGATATATTGTAACGACAGGCTCGATTCCTCTCTCCAATAAAGTTGGAGTAAAATTTTACTCCGTCTTCACTCGTCTTATTTGCAAAACCATGAGGCAAAATTCTTGGCCAAGAAAGGGAAAATCTATAAAAAATACATATAAAAATAAGATATCATATTAAAAATTTAGACTAATACTAGTAAACCTGGCGAACGCCGTTTCGCCACCAGAAGGCTTTTATATAGCATTTCGTTTGGTGATTAAAAGATGAAGAGTTTTTTGTTTATATTTGAAAAGGAAAATTTTTATTTCATTTCACAACAGTAATGAATTCATTTCGATTACAAAAATGAAGTGTTATTTAGTTGAACTTCTCTGAGTAAATGAAAGTGAATCCAAAGTAGATACCGAATCGAAGCGTTATACGTGTCCACAAATTATCAGTTTCATTGAAGTGCTCCTTTGTAAACCACATTTTTTGTTTTTTGGTCTAACTTTAACACAAATAAAGCGTTGTTGTCATCAGCCTATCAGAGCCCACTGCTGAGCAAGGCCTCTTTCTCACGTGGAGAAGGTTTGAGCATTAAAGCGTATGGTTTCCAAACTCGTGAACACGCAAAATATAACTGCCCATGTCAAAAACAATGATTTTCTAAATTTATCCCGCAAATACTAAATGGTTTTAAGAGTTCAAACTACAAACACATTACCTAAATATTTTTATTTTTATATAGTAGATTTCTTACAAATATCTAATTGTCATCATTACGTCATTACATATCTGTCATTATACGTCAATTGCATAGCTGTCAATTGTGTTTCGTTATTCCACGTTTTATAGTGACTGACGTTTCATGTCAAGTCCTACGGGAATGCTGCCGAACGGGATAAAAAGTATCCTATTGCAAATTCCTGGTTCTAAACTACCTCCCTGCCAATTTTCAGCTAAATCGGTTCAGCCGTTCTTGGGTTATAAGTGGAATCACTAACACGACTTTCTTTTATATATATAGATTCCGTAAAAAAATATTTACTAACCAACTATAATTATTATTATATATGAAAAGTTAATATTAAATCGGACTGAGAGGGATCGCGTGACTATTGGTACATTTTTTTCAAGTTGCTTGGTCAGAAAAGTGATAGTGCAATAATTAGTAACAGTGAAATAAATAAAAAATACCAATTTCAATGTCATAGCAACCAATAAATAAGTATTGTAACATCAGAGTCAATGTATCACCTGTAGAAATCTAATCCCAACTCCGAAGCTACTTCCACGTCTTTCATCCATTGGTTGTATTGTAGCTGTCACAGGCGACGTCCCCGTTGGAGCCATCGACTATAATCTCTGGTTTAGTGTGAACGAACGTGTCCCAGATACTTGGAGACTTGTCTGTCGATGAAATGATTATTAGTGTTATATAAATTCATTATTAAAAACACGAACATAAACGTACCGCTGACGTTCTGGTAAGCAGCTGTGGCTGCACCGAATTTAAACCTGGGTGGAAATCTTCTGCAGAATCCAACACCCACCAGTGCGCTGTAAATACATCCTCCCATTACTCCTCGTCTCACTAATAACATTCTTCTATACCAACTATAGTCTATACATTTTGTCATCACTAATTCCCATGATATTAATAGTCATGACGTTAAAAAGGGAAGTGATTGTGAATCTTAACTGCTTTGTATTAAAAACGATTAAAAACAAATTATATGAACTCACTCACCTTAGAAGAAGTGTCGTTAACAACTACATTTTGGACGGTGGATAGTTTGTGTTGTGTGAACGTATTTATTACTAACGAAGAACATAAAATAAGGCTGACTGCTGATTAATATTAATAAGCTTGTATATGCACTTCATTATTATTAATAAAACATATCTTTCAGTAATAGAAGAGAGTTACTTTTAAATTTATAAATATTTTTGTCACAATTAAAACGAAAACTTCGTCAAGAAAACTTGTACATTTCAGTAAACAGTACAATATTAGTTAATTAAATATACAAATAAACGTTTAAGTGTACGTTGGTTTTTAAGCGTCGGTGGTTGCTACCCTTTTCCGAGTTCTATTAACAACTTCTTTACACTTATATCACTTGTCACGTACCATCGGAACACTTATCCATATCATCTCATTCTATCATATTATTTAACTATAAGTCATCCCGCACAGTTACACTAACCGAGTCATTCTCCTCTTCAAATAATTCTATGTTTCATCAATACTTGGTTCATTGTTAGTTTTCATCTAACACTTGATGATCAGCTGTCATCTCCTGATGGATGAATCTCAAGTACAGTCCAACAACACCATCTGTAATACATAATACAATATTGTTCTTATATAAAGACATACAAAGACACTTACTTCAATTATTGTCGATTTAAAATAAATTATATTATTATATGTTTTAAAAAATTGCAAAAACACTCGCTTATAAAATGACAGACTAAAAATAGCATATTTTTAATAATTCAAAATAAAACTAGAATGAAAAAAAAAGAGATTCATTCAGTGTTTTATTTGTGTTTTAAGTTCGTGGAGTGCTAGATATTTCTATTCTATTGATTATGTCATATGTACAAGGCGAGTGTGTACTACAGGTACATGTGAGCAATTCCAGTCACTTTAGTCTAAAACACATGGACGTACTCTTTTCCCATCGTGTACACTACACTCGTAGTCCGGTCAAATTAGACATTCGAGGTTACATAAATTCCCACCAAGCTGATAATCGGTATGATTGTTTGAAATATTATTAAAAACAAAATTTGAAAGTTCCCCATCTTTCCTCAGTAAGGAAAAAGTTTTATTCAAGGTCAAAGGTAAAAAAATGTGTTTTTTCGCGATATTCAGCAAAACGGTAAGCAAAAATCATAAAAATATCTCAGTCAAAAATTGTAGATCATAAAATTATCTACAAAGAATTAATTAATACTTTTTGTTCTACGAGCCACAGTTTTTGAGATATAACGATTCAAAAAGTTGTAATCGTCATAATATGCATGAGTATGCCACGTATATGTATACTCGTACATCTCTATAGTTGTAATATATCTATACTAATATTATAAAGCTGAAGAGTTTGTTTGTTTGTTTGAAAGCGCTAATCTCCGAAACTACTCGTTCGAATTGAATAATTCTTTTTGTGTTGGATAGTCCAGTTATCGAGGAAGGCTGTGGGCTATATAACATCAGGCTACGACCAATAGGAGCAAAGATATTTTAGTAAATGTGTAAAATAAAAAAAACATAGGTTTTATCCTGAAAATTCTACAGGAACTCGACCATTCGATTCGAACTATGTGGGAAGAACCAAAAATCTGCCGGAAGTCACTATTCCACGCGGACGGAGTCGCGGCAGAAGCTAGTGTTTAAATATTTTTACACTTTACTTCCACCTGCGCCTGAAATGCGCCTTTTAAAAATTACGACATCGGACGATTAAATTTCACTACTTTTTCTAAACTTCAATTGCTTTTGTCTTTTCAATCTCTGCTAATATCCATTATTTATCAATAGTTTCACATTAAACAATAAAAAAAAAGCTAAGTACACTACCTCAAAGGTGGCGAGGAAACGTGTGGATATTATGACGATTACAACTTTTACAACTTTTTGAATCGTTATATCTCAAAAACGGTGGCTCGTAGAAAAAAAGTAGTAAGTAATTCTTTGTAGATAATTTTATGATCTTAAATTTTTGTCTGGGATATTTTTATGATAAACTTATCGTTTTGCTGAATATCGCGAAAAATTCATTTTGTTTACCTTTGACCTTGAATAAATTTTTTCCTTACAGAGAAAAGATGGGGAACTTTCAAATTTTGTTTTTAATGATATTTCAAACAATCTTACCGATTTTCAGCTTGGTGGGAATTTATGTAACCTGACTGTTATCATTTGGTCTAATTTGACCGGACTATCACCTCATATTATGATTAGATATCTGTAAGGGTACCGTTATATTAAAAAGATATGTCGTACTTTTATATTTAACTAGCTTTCCGCCCGCAGCTTCGCCCGCGTGGAGTTCTGTTATATCGCGTTTCCAAGAGAACCTTTCAAAAGTCTGGGATAAAAACTATCCTATGTTCTTTCTCAAGGTCAACTCTATGTCTGTACCAAATTTCATTAAAATCAATTCAGTGGTTTAGGCATGAAAGCGTAACAGACAGACAGAGTTACTTTCGCATTTATAATATTTGTAGGGATATAAGCCGCTACCGTGACATAATATATAGAAATTTTCTTTGTACTTATAAAATTGGTTCATAGATAGGCTTCTACATAACATTCCCAAACACGGTTGATGTGGGATGGCGGTTATGGAGCTATTACCCGCCATATATAATTATATATATTGACGCGGTTCAAGATCTTGAGGCAGTTCGAGAGTTTGCTATCGCTGGGATCTGTGAGTAGAAATACATCTAAATATATAAAAGAAAGTCGTGTTAGTGATTCCACTTATAACCCAAGAACGGCGTAACCGATTTAGCTGAAAATTGGCAAGGAGGTAGTTTAGAACCAGGAAATTGCAATAGGATACTTTTATCCCGTTCGACAGCATTCCCGTGGGACTTGACATTAAACGTCAGTCACTATAAAACGTGGAATAACGAAACACAATTGACAGCTATGCAATTGACGTATAATGACAGATATGTAATGACGTAATGATGACAATTAGATATTTGTAAGAGATCTACTATATAAAAAATAAAAAATAAGTCCGGTCCGGAACGAACTAATTTCCACGGTTTTGCATTCGTTGGAAAGGTCTCGGATTCCGTGAGGTATATAACAAAAAATTTCAACAGAAAAGCGGGAAAATCTTTTTTCACATACAGCGCCATCACACATAACATGTACTACTAATCAATATTTTAAATAAATGGTGCCGGTGCATAATATACATTGGTTGACAGCTACTCATTGTTCTCTGCTTAGTTAATTTGATGTGACAAACCGGTATTGTGTTTGTAGTTTGAACTCTTAAAACCATTTAATATTTGCGGGGTAATTTAGAAAACATTGTTTTTCACATGGGCGTTATATTTTGCGTGTTCACGAGTTTGGAAACCATCCGCTTTATTTGTGTTAAAGTTAGACCAAAAAACAAAAAATCTGGTTCACAAAGGACCACTTCAATGAAACGGGTAATTTGCGGACACGTATAACGCTTCGATTCGGTATCTACTTTGGATTGCCCCGAGGACACGGCGCAGCATACCTTGGAGGTGTGCCCAGCATGGGCGGAGCAGCGCCGTGACCTAGTTGGGGCAATGGAGGCGGGGGCCTTATCGCTGCACCACATGGTGTGGTGCATGGTGCGGCGTGAGTCGGCCTGGGACGCCGCGGTCGCCTTCTGCGAGGCGGTAATGTCCGCGAAGGAGGAGGCCGGTAGGGTGAGGGAAGCCTCATCTTCCCTCCCCTCTCGCAGACACCGTGCTGGGCGCCGCCGCAGAGACGCCCGCGACGATTTGAGGCCGCCATGAAAATGGCCCGTGGCGCGGACCCCAACCCGCGCTAAACGGTAAAGGGAGTTGCATGGTTGTGTTCCCCATGCAACTCCCGAGGTCACGTGCGTGGAAAAGAGCACCACATGAGGGGGGGGGGGGCGGTACCAGTGCCCCCCAAAAGAAGAAGGGCCCCCAGAATGCGGGCCAGCCTGTCGGGGAAGCTGGTGGGAGTGCGAAAGCGATCCCCCGCCCCGACACAAGGGCCGTCGTGGAACACCCTTGGGTTTTTAGTGGGTAGTGGCAACGAGTCCCACATACCCCGCTGTTTTCTAAAAACGGCGGGTATGCGTAAATGCATTTTCCCAAGGATAACAAAAAAAAAAAAAAAAAAAAAAAAAAAAAAAAAAAAAAAAAAAAAATCTACTTTGAATTCACTTTCATGTACTTAGAGAAGTTCAACTAAATAACACTTCATTTTTGTAATCGAAATGAATTTATTACAATTGTGAAATGAAATAAAAATTTTCCTTTTCAAATATAAAACACAAAAAAATCTTCATATTTTAATCACCAAACGAAATAAAAGCCTTCTGGTGGCGAAACGGAGTTCGCCAGGTTTTAGTAGTCTTCTTCTTCTATACAGGGTGACTGGTGAATTACTATCGATATTTGAGGACGTGATATTTGACGATCATATATGATAAAATAATAATTAATATAACATAAATATTAATAAACTTCTAAGTAAAGTTAACCAAAAGTTATGTAATTAATTACGCATCGTATGAACACCATACAGATTAGGTATACACACACACACACACACACACACATAAGAGTGCGGCGGCGTGATGTTGTATCAGCACGCCGCCGCACGCGTCCACACTTGGAACACTTGAAACGTGTACACACTTTATTTATTTATAAGGAAATTTGGTAAAAAATTAAGTACCTATTTTTTTTACATAATTCGAATGAGAATCATGTACCGAGTATGCTCCTTAAATATTGATAGTAATTCACCAGTCAACCTGTATATATAAAAATGGATTGCTGTTCCTTAGTCTCGCTAAAACTCGAGAACGGCTGAACGGATTTATCTTATCTTAGTCTTGAAATGTTCGTGGAGGTTCAGGGAAGGTATAAAAGGTGAGAAAAATTTATTCATTTCCGGGAAAACCCTAAAAACAGCCCTTCTCTAATGTCAAAAAATCGTTTGTATGGGAAATATCCCATACAAACGATTTTTTGACATTAGACTTGACAACTAACTAATATGTCAATCATTCTGTTCGATTGAAACAGTAGAAATTTAATAAATACCAATACCGGGTTATTGAAAACGGAATAGAGTTCGCCCGGTCAGTTATACCTATATTACTAATGACGAAATTAACGCGGACGAAGTCGCGGGCAAAAACTAGTTTACTTATAAAATTGTAAAAATACTGGTAGGTAAATTTTATAAATTCTGTATATAACTTTATATTTTAATTTCTTATAAATAGTCAAAAGTATAGTATAAGAATTGGTATTTTAATTTACCAGATAACTTAAAATCTCATATTTCTTTTATGAATTTCTTTTTAATAACTATTTATAACAGAATTTTATAAGTTCAAAGACTAAATAATAAACCCATTATTCTTGATTCATACTTTGACAGTGTCATTGTCAAAGTCTACTTGCACAATAACAGTGATTCTTTCTTTAGTGACGATACACAAAATACACTTTATTTGTTATAATTAATAAAATTTAAATAAAAATTGAAATAAATTATTCAAGCTAGCATCTAGAAGATTGTTGCTGATAGGTTTTCATAGCTTTTCACCGACTTTAACATACCGAACGGGCTCCAATAGGTTAGAATCTGCTTTTTGTATTGATTGGTTTTAGTGCTGTGTGTTTAATATCGTAATTACAAGGTAAGTATTGACCATATTTGTAAAATAATCTATATAAACCATTAACTATATATTCTTGACGAAATTACTACAATAAAATTACAACATATTAAATGAAAAAGACGTATGTTTTACAAGAAAACAATGCAGGAATATGTAATAAAAAGTTTTTATCACATTTTAAACAATATTTTAACGTTATCAGATTTATATTATTGGTTTTTAAAGATTAATTTTAGTAGATAATTTTACGTAAAAATTCCTCTTCGAAATATGCACTGAAGTGTAGGTGTCTGAATAACATGCATGATTTTTTCTTCAAATATTTGTTCTTATAATAATGAATGATATTAATTTTTTTTTTGTATTGGATATTCTTTTGTCTCATTTATAAAACCGTAATCATTGCAACCATACTATTAAGCTTTGGCATTGAAAAATATGTAAATAGTAAAATTTTTATTAACATAATAGTTAATGTCAATAAAAAAATATTTTTATTAAATTTTCTATTAATCCTATGTTGGCTACTGAACATAATTTTTATAGACAGTATAAGGTATGTTGTAACTAATTTGTATAGTTATCATTCTATGGTTTGTACACTCTAAAATTCTATTAAATGTAGTTTTAGCATTTAGCTTTTATAATTATCGGCCAGCATTTTCATGTAATACAAATACTAATTTATTAAAAAACAAATTAAAAACAATGTGTTTAAGACCTCACGGCTGAAGTAAAACTTGTTTTGCTCCATCTATATGTAATATATATAAGCGAATGTTTATGTGTAATACAAACATATATACAGTTCCAAACTGTGATAATTTGAACTTCTTTATAATTCAAGGTCATCACGAGTTCCTTTCAAAATCTCTTTATATTTTGCACTAAATCAATACATTTATATGCACTTGATAATTCGAACTAAAAATTCATTTCTATATAATAGAGTAAGATCCCAGAGCGATAAGACACAACTTATTTTCTAAAGCATAGAACTTTCGGTTCTAAGTAGTCTCTCATGTAAAAACTAGATAAGATACTTTATTCCAATATAATATATAAGAAATTAAAGTTTGGATATTTTGTATTACTTATTCTTTAAAGTCCAATATGAGATACTAATTTTGAGAGCATATTGAATAGCTCTGAGAATCGGCCAACATCTATTTTTCATACCTCTAAGTCATAAGGGTTATTCATCCTTGATTTTTTTTACTTTCGACGAATTTTATTATTTTTATTTTTTAATGTAGCTATAAAAAGTACAAACAACCCAAAATTTTTACTTTTTTAACACCAACCTATATTTTTTTATATGGCATAACAATGTTTGCAAGGTCAGCTAGTAATATATAATATTCTTTGATTTCAGAACTTCGACCCAGTCGCCGTACCAGACTCAGAACATGAAAAATTCTACAAAGGAGATTCATGTATTATCTTTAAAGTAATCTTCTATAATATATACTAGTTTTCGGCCGGGACTTCGTCCGTGTTAATGTCTTCGTTAGTAATATACATATGTATAGCTGACCGGGAGAACTCTATTCCGCTCTAGAGTCCGTCAATAACCAGATAGTGGAATTTATTAAGTATTTTTTTTCGATCAAACAATATTAAATATCCTATGTCCTTTCTATGTTCTAATCTATCTCTCCACCAATGTTCATCCATATATGTATATGTTATTGAGTTATAGTGTAACTAACACGACTTATCTTTTATATATATACTATATAATACACGTATATATATTTCAGACTACATCAGATAAAAAGAAGAATCTATCCTTTGATATCCATTACTGGATCGGCAGCCAGTCGTCTCAAGATGAGTCTGGTGCGGCCGCTATACTCTCTGTCGGTCCAAATTCAACGGTAAAGCTATACAACACAGAGAGTCCATGGGTTATGAGAGCCAACAGTTCCTGGGATACTTTAAGAATGGAGGTCAGTTAGTTATAGAGATGATTACTATATAACATGAAAGTCGTGGTGGCCTAGAGGTTAATGGCCTCATCTCATGCACGAGAGCGCGGGTTCGAAACCTGGCAATTACCAATGTGATGTCCCGAGTCATATGTACTTTCTAAGAGTATTTAGACATCACTGACTGATGAAAGAAAACATCGTGAGGAAACATGGACTTGTATCAAATTATGAGTTTGAAGCAAGTGTGGTGAATGGTGATTAATACTCTGTCTCCATATGAGAAGAGGCCTTTACTCAGAAGTGGGCTCTGATAGGCTGATGATGATGATATATTTCAGATTTAAGACTTTTGAGTATTCATTTAAATGGAACTAATATTTTCGGATTACTACGCGTATTTTATTATTATTATTCTCATTCAATTCTCATCTCGTCCTAATGTTCACGGTTGTTGCAAAGTAACCGAAACGTCTATAGTATGTAGTTAAAATAATAAAATACGCGAAGTATAACAAAATATTAGTTTTATTTGAACATTATACAGGGTGTATGAAAAACTGTGTCAACCCTTGAAGGCACGTATACATATAAGTATAAGCTTATTATAAAAAATAGTATAACTTAAAAAAAATCAAGCAGAAGTCAGTTACAGTGCATAGGCTAAGTAAGGGGCCATCCATAAAGTACGTCACACTAATTTCATGAGTTTTTGAGCCCTCCCCCGTCCTTGTCACAGGTGGTCACATTTCTGAGACCCCCCCCCTCCCTAGTGTGACGTCACATGTTTTGCAATTTAACATCGAAAAATTATTAAATTAAAACAGCAGTTCGGAAATTAGTTTTATTTCCGTTTAAATTAAGTACTTTTTTATGAAATCAACATAGTATCAAATATTTGAAACAATAACAAAAAAATAAACTAATTAATATAAATACGATCGGCACGTGTCAGAAGCGGCTATGAACTTGTCAACAAAACAATTTAAACCGTATTGCCCTAAAGATAGAGTTGGACATATTTTTTAGTTTAATTAATATTTCAAATTAGGCGATTAGTACCTCTAGATTTTGAAATGTGATGTCACGAAACTTAGGACCCCTCCCACCCCTTGTCACACCATGTCACACTTTGTCGACCCCCTCCCACCCCCTTTACGTGTGACGTACTTTATGGATAGCCCCTAAGTTTTAAATCGACATTTTTCGAAAGAATGTTTCAAACATCAGACTCATACAAGGTCAAGACACCGTGTAGTCGCTACGACGCATGCGTGACCATTGACCGCAGGCGACGGGCCGCCGGCGTTATTATTACTATTCTGTTAGTTGTTCGAATAGAGATTTGAAAGTGTAAAAATTTGTTATATCGATAAATATTCTATCGACATTTTCAATATTGCTATAAATAGTTATGCTTTTCACATTAAAATAATTTCATTTTAAATAGCTTTTAGTAACTAATAGGTAAATTAACTACATATGTAGTATTATTAGGATAAATCGTTAATCTATTTCTGTTAAAAATGGTGTTTTACAATCAAAAATAATATTAATGTTTGATATATCAAAATAAGTATCGAAATAATATGAATATTAAATATTTATTTATTGCTATGATTTTTTAAATATCGATATTTTCAATAGTGTGAAAGTAACTTCAAGGCCGTCACTAGTAGCACAGCAGCTGTGATGACGTCATTGCGTGTCATCGTGTTATACAAGGGTTTACAAACATTTTGTTACTCTACATATAATAATCATTTAATATTTAATTTTATTATTTTTATTGAAGAGTTTGTAAATGTAAGTTGTTTTATTGTGTTACATTATCGATACTGATAACGTAGTTAAGAGGGTTGACACAGTTTTTCATACACCCTGTATACCTATATGTTAATTAATGTCTTAAAATGAAAGAACAGCGAACTATTAATTTTATTAGGCAATAATATAGGATTTATTAAATAAAATGTGATTTAGTTAAAATGAAAACACAGCAAAGAGGACAAATGTAATGACAGATAGTTGCATAGACAGTAACTTCATCTAGTGAGATATTGAGGCAACTAAACAATGTACGGTTTTTGGTTTAAATAGTACTAACAACAATGAAATTAATTAAAATATATATCTTTATAACGTTTATGTTAAACGAATTTTTATGTCAGAAAAGTTCAATCGAAGCCAAGATTGCTTATTTTACCTACTTTTTCTATATAAAACATGATTATTGGTTAATACAAAATACATGATTTATACAAAAAACGGCTTCCCAATATCAATAAGTTCACGATTATTGAAATTATGAACATTATGTATAAGAAAAACTCTGGCTACAAGCTGAAAATGGCACCGAAATATATATACCAGCTATATACCATTCCTAGCTTGAATACTTGCGAAATTATGACCAATTGTTAGTGTTTTTTAACCTTAACTTGCCCGTGACCTTCCAGCTGTTCGTTATCTGGACGGAGGTCACGACTCTGGGTCTAACCACGTGATCACTAACCCTGGAGCCCAGAAACAACTGTTCCAGGTCCAAGGAAAGAAGAACATAAGAGTTAGACAGGTGAGAGAAGAAGGTTATTATTGCAGAAGTACAAAAGAATTAAAAGATATAGATGTCTTATAAAGCCAGTACTATAAAATAACAAATCAAACTTCAACTAGAACAAACTACCTAATTATCTTAAACCAAAACACCTTAAATAAGTTGAATTCATTTTACAAACACACAAGTCGCGTCAACAAATACTTTCCCTCGTAGAAGTGAACAAACCAAACGTCATCGCTTTAATATATGTATAGGTATGTACATATAGGGTATATATATGTATATATATATATATATATATATATATATATATATATATATATATATATATATATATATATACCATATATTAAATAGTGGTCAGAGTAAGTATTATAAAACAACAAAAAAAAATAAACATAGAGACCTAATTTATCATTTCACAATGACACTGTCACGAATGACTTAATGAACTAATCATACGTCAAAAATGTTTTACATCACTTGGTAAAGATAATCTACATTCTATGTTACTATTCTACAATCTATTCTACATCTACAATCAACATTATATACATTGCACAACTAAACCGAGGTTAACCAAAAAAAAGGCTTCAAAATGACAAAAACCACATCGAAATCGGTTGATCTGTTACATAGCTATGATGACAAACACACATACATCGTAAATATACTATCAATAACAATCTTTAAAAATCTCTAAACAAGATTTATTAATAAAACACTGTTAATTTAATATGTAGCTTGAAAATGTTACCTAGGTCAAGATCTATTTCAACTATATCATACAAAGTGTCGAAAAGATTATGACTTGAGTCTTCTTTAAAATAATAATAATATAAACACCTTTGTTCCATTCGACAAACTCCGTCATGTTTCCACACAGTAATCAAGATTATAATTGGTCCAACAAATAAAACCGTTGTCATTGGTAAATATTCAACGATTCCAGTGCGAATGAAGACATAGCATAAAAAAATGTTCCCATAAAACTATGATTCCGTCCCATAACTTCTAATAAACAAAAAACACTTATGTAAATTAAATAAAATAGTTTAAATTTACTCTTACCTTTCAGATCAATATTCAAGTGACGTAGATGTCGACAAATTCTTTACCACACTGGGTTCTGGATCTAAAAATCTGGTTCCTGATGAAACTGTGGGTGGAGATGATCAGGTAATAGAACTGCATATTACAACTAAATCAAATACATATGAGCAAGGTATATTATACATTATACAAGTAACTAGCTTTCCGCCTATAGCTTCGCCCGCGTGGAACTCTGTTATATTGCGTTTCCAACAGAGCCTTTCAAAAGTCTGGGATAAAAACTGTCCTACGTTCTTTCTCAAGGTCAACTCTATCTCTGTACCAAATTTCATTAAAAACAGTTCAATGTTTAAGGCGTGAAAGCCTAACAGACAGACAGAGTTACTTTCGCATTTATAATATTAGTAGGAATATTATTATTTTGGAAGCGTCTGATAGATTTTAATAGCAATAGCAGTTATCGTCGTTATACGCTTAAAAAATTATAAGGCGTTTGTTTTTTCTTTTCTCCTAAAATAAAATGTTTGCTTTGTTTAATTATTTTATAATAAACTGATAACTATTACATTATGTATATGATTGTATATTATGTAGTGGTTTTTAAAAAATTTGAACATATTTTCAGACATTCGAGAAAAATGAAGAGCGTTCAGTTGTTTTATCGGAGGTGTCAGATAGTTCTGGCAAATTTAAAACAACACCTCTCACTGGTCCCTACCTGTCGGACCAGTTGAAACACCAAGTAAGTTATATATAGTATTAAATTAAAACTTAGTTGATTAGGGAGCGTTCAAGTATTACGTAAAACAGGGGCGGGAGGTCTCTCTCTTACAAGAGGTTACGTTATACGTAGCATTCGTTCTAAATAAAATAATTAATTGAAATCAACAAACAGCCAACCCTTTTCATATACGTTACATTATGTACACATTTTTAATTTGTTCTCGCAAGTTTGCAAACCTCTTAGTTTGTATTTTACGGGGAATACCTAGATTGCATTGTACGTCATTTAATATTGGTTCAGTGCTCAATATTCCTAGAGTTCATACTGTGATTTCTTCAAAGACATTTATATCAATGATCTTGTTTCATTTGGTAGATTAAAACTATACCAAACTATAACATCGTTTTTTACGACTGTAGGATGAAATTGATCACTTGACTGTTACGTAACGTTTAGCGAAGGGCAGAGGGGGGTACAGAAAAACGATGGAAGGGGGGAAGAGGGGTCAAAAATGTGCAAAAATTGAATATCGTAATACTTGAACGCTCCCTTGTCGACAATCTCGATATATACAAAAATGAAGTGAAAAAAATAGAGCGTGGAGTCCCTCTAAGTGGAAAAAGTGAAACTTCGTAATGTCGGAATCAAAGCTCGAAGCAGGAATGCGTAGAAACAAATTGTTACTGAATTTTATTGTTTTAAGAAAAACTTTATAAACATTGCTTAGGATTAATAATTGACCCACTCATTTACTCTCGATCCGTCTATTTCTATTCCCTCTCCAGGAGCGTAGAATGTTTAACGTTTAAAATCTCGACTGATGTCTAATTACTTAATAATATTTTCAGGACACCTATACTCTTGACACAGTCAGTGGCTCCATCTATGTGTGGGTTGGGAGACAAGCTTCACCAAAGGTAATATTTATTGATATGTTCGACAAATATTTAATCATTAAAGTTGTTAATTCAAAAGATAATAAGAATACTCTAAGACCCAGTTTCACCAATCAATGTTTGTTTAATCTAAACACAGCATTTACTAACCAACCTACAAAATTATAAATGTTTGATAAAATGTTTACGTCCCAAGATGACAAATTAACAACGCATTATTAAACGTCATGTCAAATGACCGACCACTAAATTATTCGTTCTTGTTATAAGACGACCAAATGGAAACTATAGCGTTTAACACGACACGTTTGTAACGATGCACTACTTTATACTTTGATCGTATATATCTTGTAAGGTAATGCGACCAAATTTTATATATCCTTGGTTGCATACATTTGGCACACATAAAGCTTTTTTTTCAATTTACTAGGTGTAACCTGTCAAAATGGGGTTGTCAATAAATTGTGTTATATATTATTATGTTATAAATATAGGCATAAATTGTGTTCAAATTATAAGAGATATAAAGAAAATTTTATTTGCAATGTTATAAAAAATATGGAGGCAAAATCATCATAGGAAATTGAATTTTAATTCACTTTATCAATAAATATACCTTGTAAATATGTATAACACAGGCAATGAAATGTATTTTAGACATTAGATTTGCATTATCATTTAATTTCAAAGATGTATCACTTTGTCATAAACTACGGAGTAACACTTCTTTCACTGTTACCCAGTCTCCCCTACTCTCCTTCTTCTTCTACCTAGCAATTTCCCAGCTATAGCCAGGGTCTGCCTTACATGTTGTGAATAGTTTTTGGCTATTTGTTTTTACGACCGGCCGCCTGCCTGACATCAACCCACTTTTGGGAATCAACATTAATCAGTGATGTCTAAATATTCTTAGAAAGTACATATAATTCGGAAAAATCACATTGGTACTTGCCCGGGCCAGGATCGAACTCGCGCCCTCGGCAACGAGAGGCGGGCCCTTTAACCACTGAGCCACCACTGACTTAAATTGTGTTATATATTATTATGTTATAAATATAGGCATAAATTGTGTTCAAATTATAAGAGATATAAAGAAAATTTTATTTGCAATGTTATAAAAAATATGGAGGCAAAATCATCATAAAATCATAAATTCCCTTCTAAGCCATTTCATTATAAGCATTCGTGTTTCTGAACGGTAGGGCACATTATAGTAAAATGTATAAAAAAAGTTGTCTAAAAAGAGATATACGACTAAAACTTTCAAATATTAACATTTCTTATAAAAGAGACATGAAAACTACAAACATTACAAATTATACGCAAAAAAATATATTTTCCTACCAAGTGAACCTTTCAATGTAAATCCAAACAGCGCAATCCATCTTCGGCTAGATCACGACTTCAGAGTTTTAATAACATTTTAAATTCAATCCCTATAATTACTGTATATCGTCCACACACTGTAACTTCGTATGACATTGGCATAATATTCCACAACTACAGTGCAAATGCAGCCATAGCTTAAAAAAACTCTGTATATATTTATATTAATATATGTTCTATAGGAATTCGGTTCGGATCTAACTCCTTCATCCGAGACGGTGTTCACTCTGCCTCTCTTGAAGCGCGGCTCCGTCCGTCATCGTCGCAGTCTTTATCGTGATCGGCTCACAGTCAGCACGACCCTACACAACAACACCTGGAGGATATCATAGCTAGGCTCAACTTAACTGGTAACTATATAACATTGACTATTAATACGAGTATTACAGGTTTACATCGTCCGACAAACTTTGAACTTTTACAGTTATGAATAAGTCTTAGAACAGTTTCAATTACAAAATAGGAACTCTAACGTATTTATTTGGTTTTATTATGCATTTTGCTATACCTTTAAATGAATGGGCACTTCTTAATAGGATCATTAAAATATACAAAATTTAGAAGATTTTTGTGTAATTCGTAAATGATTCTTTTATTGGTCTTTTATGTAACTATTAACAAGATTTGGTTTAACGTTATTTTGGTGACATCTTGTGAACTAAATATGGCGGGCTGACAAAAATGGGGGGAAATTCAAAAATTAATAACAAAATAGATAATTATTAAATAAATAACTTTGTTATTTTGAAATTAAGGGAGGTATTTCCAAGGCTTGCATAAAATTCATGTAGTTCTTTTTTACTCCAATAATTTGAAGAATTTTTATCCCTCAGCCTTTTCAAAATGTCAATTTTACTTTTTCTATAGACACAAATATAAGAACTGTAATGGTCAATAAATATCTAATAGATAAAAACACTTTTCAGATAACACAAGAGGGAGCGCATACTTTCAAACGATACCAGAGAATATAGAAATTGATTTTACAAATCCGATACACATATCACCGGAAGACACTATGCTTAGCAAAAAAAACAAGACCTACGTGGGACTGAAAATTTGTATAAAAAATTACAAAAAACTGTACTCTAAGTTATTTTAAGAAATGGAGAACATTTTTACCTAATTTATAATATTTTATTTAAACGGTGCTTCACTGAGGTTGTACTATGTATAGTCATTTTTATATTTTTTGACTGTATCATTGTGATGTATGTACCATAAGACTATATTCCTAAACTTATATTATTGAATAAATTATAATTAAATTATGTTCAATATGAATCATCTTTATTTTGACCTTCGCAAGGAGAAAAACAACTCTACAATGAAACTTATTATTGAAAATGGAAATTAACGCCAAATTTATTTCTTACGTTTTAATCTAAGTCATCTATATATGTATATAAAAGAAAGTCCTGTTACTATTTATAACTCTATTTATTCGAGGGGGGTAGGGGGGTCAGAAATCTTCGAAAATTGCCTTACGTAATACTTGAACGCTCCCTAAGTACGAGTATGTTATTTATGGCTATTTGTTAATATTTCTATTACTGTTAGTAATAATTCTAGTGTTAGTATTTAATAACTTTTAACTAGTTTTTTATATCTTCCATTTCGCTTAAAAATATAATAGTAAAGTGTTTTCAAAATAAATATTATTTAAAATATTTAATATTAGTGCCCTCTTGTGGCGAGTTGTGGTACTACTATGACGTGGTCGATTGAACTACGCTTTGAGTTTCATCTGTTAGCTATCCGCTAACAGATGTCGCTAGTAGGTCAATTTCTTGGAAGATGATGTTTTTCTATAGTTAACCTAAATAATGTCTGCATGAATTCAATTCAATTCATGAAATCAATTTAGAAGACAAGCTACTTATTTGTATGCTAAAATGAACCTTAAAGCTAACATCTTTGGTATGAACACGTATAATTGTAAAAAAAAACGTTAAAGGATTACTTAAAGGAATTGAATTGCAGTGAAACTGAAAAATTATTGGAAACTAGTTTTTGCCCGCGACTTCGTCCGCGTTAATTTCGTCATGAGTAATATACATATGTATAGCTAACCGGGCGAACTCTATTCCATCTTAAATAACCAGGTATTGATAGCTATTTATTAAATTTTTCTGGTTTCAATCGAACATAATGATTGACATATTAGTTAGTTGTCAAATCTAATGTCAAAAAAACGTTAGTATGGGAAATCGAAAAGGGCTCTTTATAGTGTTTTCCCAGAAGTGAATCAATTTTTTTCAACTTTTATACCTTCCCTGAACCTCCACGAACATTTTAAGACTAAGATAAGATAAATCCGTTCAGCCGTTCTCGAGTTTTAGTGAGACTAAGGAACAGCAATTCATTTTTATACAACGTGTAACATAATTAACGCACACCCTGAAAGTAGTTTGATCAGAATCGGATACTGGATCGATTTTGATAGTTTTTTATGTAGGTAATTTTTTTTCTCAAATTTAGATAGAACTAAGTAAATTATAGTCACCCTACACACAGTTATCTAAACACTTCATAGAAACGAAAATTAATGGAAACGAAAATGGATCGTAAGTCAGGATATTAAGATTTTTAAAATGAAATATTTAATTAGTAATCATCATTCAATTAAAGAAAACTGATACTTATTTCAAGGCTAAAATAGTATTTAATAGTAACTACGCACGCAACACCATAGCGACAACCGGCACACAGCAAGGTCACTACAGTGCATAAAAGAAAGCCGCGTAATACAAAAATTATTACTTTCTCCTTCCTTCTTCGGCTTAATAACATTACAATAGAGCGAGACGGCAGGCTAATTCCTGGAATCAGAGTAATAATAACTAAACATCGAAGTCAACAATATGTGTTTTGGGTAAGTTAGTCACGCCGCGTCCACCTTATCGAAAAGAGGTCAAGTGTAAAGTGCAAATAAAATCTTAGTCGCGCATTTCGCTGTGTCGTTTCGGTACACTAACATTCAATACATCAAATACCTACGCACGTGTCCATTGACCTCCTAAATCAGCTGATTTGACGCGACTCGACTTTTTTTTGTGGGGGCGAATTAAATCGCTAGTTTATAACACAGAGATAACAAGTGCCGAGGAACTAAAAAATAAGATAATAACCGCCTTTGTAAAAGTGAAAAGTGACATTGCAGTATTATCTAAAATAAAACCACAATTGCGAAAACGGTCATTAAAGTGCATTAAACAAGGCGGTGGACATTTTGAAAATGTTTTAAAACGACAACGCTGTGCGAGTGCAAATTAAACTGTAAGTTTGTTTATGATCTTTAAATTATTGTAAATATTTTGATACACACCATTTAAACAGGCCGACTGCGTTTAACTTTGTCGTAGGTATTGTGGTGTCTAATCAAATCACGCGTTATCAGCTGTTTAATAATTCTTATTTACAAATTTAATTTAACAAATCAGTAATTATAAAATATTGGCTTCACATTAAAAAGAAAATTCAATGTCAACAATCTAAAGCTTGAAAAGTGTGATGGAAAGAAAAATCATAATGTATGTAGTTATTTCGTGTACTTATTATTACCTACTTCTTATTATTGTCGGACGGCACTCGGAGAGAGGGGCGCGGGCGCGGCGAGTACAGAGTGTCGCTGAATAGCGGACCATATTATTTGCACGAAATTGGGATAACTAATTTCACAAATAAAAAATTCAAACGCACATATAAATAATATATTTTGGTGTATGCATTGCGTTTATATCATTATATACGCATTGGGGTATTTGAGGGTGTGCGTTAATTACGTTACACGTTGTATATATAGAAGATATAGAAGATAATTGCATAAATATTTAAAGACTTATATCTAATTATTTAAACACTACAACTGACTATCACACACACACGCACACACGCGCACGCACACGCACACGCACGCTCACGCGCACACGCACACACACACACACACATGCGCGTTATATGAACCAAACTACATTTAAGTTATATATTACCTATTTAAACTATTCTTAATTTGTAAAATAATGTTACCTTTTACCTTTATGTTCTTGATTCCTTTTGTGGAAGAGCGGGGACTCCTAACACAAGATAATTTCATTTCTTAAAAGGAGCTCCCTAGCTGTATCTGTTTGTTTTTAGGTTTAAGTTACAGAAATAAACAAATTTTTATTTTATTTATTTTTATGAATTTTTCACTTGAATTCAGTTCCACACACACAGAATCGCCCAAAGTGTCTTTTACTGACTGTTATTGTTTTTCATTGTTTGTATTTGATCGGTTCTTAACGTACTGTAATGTATTTTGAGCCGTTAACACGTCGCAAAGTATTTTATGAGTTTTTCACTAGTTTTTCAATTTCACTTGTGTACTTCACTTTGTCCCGGTGGATTTGATGTTTTTCAGTTTATCTGGATGAGATTCAGCTGGTTTTTGATAATTAGTAATTAGATTTCATTGCAAAGAAATATACACTTTTTAAATAAGAAAGGTAAAATATCTGAATATTGTCACAAAGTTCATTCTACTTATTTTTTCAGAAGACCAGAAGGAATAGCGTCTTGATTGCTATCGACTATAAGGTTGTAAGTCATGTTACATGTAGGTACAAGGCTAAACTCTATCTTTTACTAATGCCGTAGAACATTCTACTTACACTGGAAATATCTATCTACAATCTTAAATCTTGTCGCTTTTCCGAATGTAACAATGAAAAAGCTTACTGTAAAATTTTACAACATTATACGATTCGTACGTTTAGAACTCCTATCCAATCTTGGTGTGGTGGACAGTGGTTTAAAACAACTTTTGTTGTCTAAGGCCCGATTTTTCAATCCTCAGATAGCGAATTTTATCTGTCGAATAACGTTTATTCGATGAATAACAAGATTTTTAATTTTTCGATTGTCAGATAGATGTTATCTGCCGAATATAGGCGGTGACTGGAGAATAAAGTTATCTGCTGCTTCAAGGGATGGTTAAGATTTATCTGCGGATTTATCTAGCTGCCATCTATGAAATTTTGAGGTTGTGTATGTTTTTTAATAAATAGTACCTCTAGCACACGGGATGGCATAATTAACTATTTTGAATCACTAATAACACAATAATGTGAAGAAATCCTGGCTGCTTATTGATTGCTGTATAACTAGTGTTTTAATTTGGAGTAATAAATAAAAATACCTATTGATTATTTCACTTTTTTATTGGCCACTGGCCTAAACAATAATATAAAAATTTACACTAATCTTTCCGTTGCATTGTCTTAAGCATCAAATTATGTAACTCTTGTTTCCTGATTTCTTCATTTCGAAGGTGTGTCATTTTCAACTCGTGCTCTTGTTCAACAAAATAATGTTCTTTTTTTGCTTTCTCTTGTTGAAGACGCACAAGTTCTAGTCTCGCAGCAGTTAATTCGTCTATTTATGCAGTAACGCTGGCTTTCGTTGGTTTTAAAACCGAGTTAATTTTACTTTTCAATGCTTTTGGGTTCCATGTGCCCCATTTGTTATAAGGATCTGTAAAAAGTAATAAAAGGTTTAATATATGTACTATGTAGTACTTATATTTTGTGAACTTTGTCCATATTTGCGATGTATAGAACATGTGGCTGAAGGGATGAAAAGGTTTAACGACACAATTTGTATAATATTATAAAACCTACCTTCACCATTCTCAGTGCCAATAATTGTTCGTTTTGCATTTTGACTGGCGCTTTCATTCAAGTCCTTTTCTAAAAAAAAAAAGACAAGTTTGTTATGTATTATTATGATGAAGGCAACAAACGGAATAGAAATACCTAATTGTAAAATAATTATAATATTGACTGGCCCGATAGCGGATTAGGTAGTGACCGATGACCCCGTCCTGTGCGCCAGTTATAATAATAATATCACAAATATTAAAAAAACTTGTGTACTTGACAACATAAATGCATACCATCAGTTTCTTGATTCAACATCACAATCTGTATGTCACTATCTTGAATTGTTTCTTCATATGTATTAAAATTTAAATTAAGGTCATGCTGAGACAAATCAATTTTCAGAGGGACAGATGCAGGTTGGATTACATCTGAAAAATAAGGATAGCTTCAATCTTTATGTATTTGTGACATGAAAAGAAACAATAAGTAGGAATATTTAATCGGTTTAAATTGCTTTAAATACCTGAAATGTTATCACTATCATTGCGTGCTTCCAATCCTGTAATATTGGAACATATAGCCAGCACTTTCTCCTCCACGTCATCGAAATCAGGAGCATTAGATGGCCAGCCACCCGTGCGATAAAGTTCCTGCCTGTGACGGGACATCTTCTTCTTCGTGGCCTTTTTGATACTTTCATAATTTAATTTTAATGTTTTAGAGCTACGTGTCGCGGTACCACTAGAAGTTGCCTTAAAAGAAGAAGCTATTCTGCTCCAGGCAGTCTCCTTATTTTTATTGGTCACGGCGTCCGTTTTTTTGTTTTCAATTACATATATGCTTATATTTGGTAACCAATTCCGTCAATAATCGCGTTTCAGCTTTATCGAAATCGCTTGCACGCTCACGCTTTTTATCCATTTTTATTTATAATAGAACCAAATTAATTAAATGAAACCAAACCAAATGTCAATCATAACTTGTTTCAGTCTAACATCACGATGACTGCATACGTGCATCTCGCTCGTACGTAGTTAGTGTAAAATTTGCGACAGATATTAATAGACAACAGATAGATAGCTATTCTTTATTTAAAGAACGATTGAAAAATTGAAAATATTTACTCCCTTGTTAAACAGCCAGTTATTTTTACACGTCAGTTAGTTATCTAGGGACTTATCAAAGGATTGAAAAATCGGGTCTAAACAAAACGCTCTGATAACAGGCTTCTAATTCAATCATGTTTGGACAATACGGATTCATTACAATACCTTTTGGGTTAAAAAATTTCCCAATTACCTTCCAATCTGAAATCTGTGAATTATATTCTATAAGACTACTTATGAAAACCAAAAAAATAATATAGAAATTGACAATGAAGAGTTAATATCGTTTATTTTAAACGATTTCCGAAAATGTTTGATGCCAGATTGCTTCTTATTTTCTGTAAAACATTATCGAATGTCTCTATACTCATTCTTGTGTAATTGTAGAACTTTCTTGAATGACAACGTAGCTCGTAATAGTGTAGAAAATTAAATATCATCTCTAGGTAATAAAATTTCTGTCATTAGACTGGGCTCCAATAGTTCTCTTCGACGTGAATTCATGTTTATCACAACACTACGTGAGCGGTTGTTTATTTCGTACACACGCAAGACACCGCTGTCTTTTCGCCCCGCGCCGCACGCCCCGCTCCGCCGCTTCTCCGGCCATCGCAAGTTTCGTACCCGCAGACTCATAAATCCTATAAATACATACAACTCATGAACCCAAGACAACCAGATAGATGTCGCATATACAGGGTGACTGGTGAATTACTATCAATATTTAAGGAGAATACTCGGTACATGATTCTCATTCGAATTATGTAAAAAAAAATAGGTACTTAATTTTAGACCAAATTTCCGTATAAATAAATAAAGTGTGGACACGTTCCAAGTGTTCCAAGTGTGGACGTGTGCGGCGGCGTGCTGATACAACACCACGCCGCCGGACACGCGCGTGTGTGTGTGTGTATACCTAATCTGTAGGGTGTTCACACGATGCGTAATGAATTACATAACTTTTGGTTAACTTTACTTAGAAGTTTATTAATATTTATGTTACATTAATTTTTATTTTGTCATATACTCGTATGATCGTCAAATATCACGTCCTCAAGTATCGATAGTAATTCACCAGTCACCCTGTATATTGGTACGGAACCGAATGAAATGCAATAAAAATTAATAATTGCACATGGTAGTAACAACAACAACCACCAGAGTACACGAATACAAAACTGTAAACGGTCTGTATGTAGTGTGTCGATACAAGCTTGTTATACGGATATATCAAGAGTCAATTTAATTTGTTGACCAAGTCTATCATCATTACTTGTTCCCTAGATTTAGCTTAGAATACTTTGACTGAATCCTAAGTTCTCGCGACGTGATTAAAGACATTTTCCATGTTTTATAGGAGGATACATAGTTTAGATAATTTCCAGCCATTTTATTTATTGCGGTTAGAATATTTCCTAATTTTAATAGCCTCGCAGTTTAATCTCTGCATATATCTTTTTCTAGACGTGTGGATTGGTTGTTATATTTGAGACGAAATAATAAAGGGGGTTTTTCTAATGATGGTCGTAGTCCACATTCTTCATGATACATATACCAAATTTGTGCATATTTCTTGTTTCCTTTCTCACGGAGTAGTTTCTACCTGTCTTCTTTAAAACACGATTTGCAACATCAAGACTCCGATAATGACGCATGAAACCACCACATTTTATTACAATGACAAACAAGTCGAGAACAGAGATATAATATTCTACTGATTACATGATTATTACATGATAAAATTAAAATTGTAAGTGGTCGCTAAACTTTTCAATCATATTAGTACACAAACTGTTGTCTGTGTTGTAAAGCTTTTCAAATAAAACCTTATAAATAAATTGATTATGAATGGCACTATGCCAAACCAGACTTGAAACACAAAACTTTTACACAAAAAGATCTCTACTGTATTTGAGATCTTAAAAAGCAGATATAAAAAAATATGTAACTTTATAAAATAATAAGACTTAAACATACTAAAATGTTTTATCCTAGTTTCTTCTCTTCTTCTTCTACCTGGCAATTTCCTAGCCATAGCCAGGGTCTGCTATGTTTTATCCTAGTTTATATAGTGTAATTCATAAAAGCAAAATATGTAATTAAAAAAGGAATCCAACAATATTTTTGTAGAACTTAATATGCACTACCTTTACCTGTGACTTTCTCCATATAAAGACGACGTTCTGTTACAAAACGTGTTTACCTAGCTTAAAATATTTGAATGAAAAAAAGTGTTGTTAACCATAACATCACATCTTTATATAGAATATATTGTATTTATCGTTTTCTTTTTTTTTTGAATACAACTTACGAAAATTTTTGAATACAACATTTGACAACGCAGTGTTAACTATACGAAACAAACGTTATATGTGTGGATACAACCACTTACGGTGAAAATAAATGTTACATAGGATATAATAGTAGTTTCTTGATTTTGATAATATTTAATATTAGTGCCCTCTTGTGGCGAGTGGTGGTACTACTACGACTTGGTCGATTTTGTCGATTGAACTACCGCTTTGAGTTTAGCTATCCGCTAACAGATGTCGCTGGTAAGTCAATTTCTAGGGAGATGACTAACAGTTTTTCTATAGTTAACCTAAATAATGTCTATGAATTTTTCACTTGAATTCAGTTCCACACCCACAGAAACGCCCAAAGTATCTTTTACTAACTGTTCTTGTTTTTTGATAGGTTCTTAACGTTTAAACAGAGATTAAACAGAGAGTGTTTATTCTACTTACACTGGAAATATCTATCTATCTAATATCTTGTCTAGGAAGTACCCATGCCCCACGCTTTTATTTTAGTCTAGTCTGTGCATACGTTTATAATTCCCATGACTGTATCTATTTTATTATTTTTTGGTTTTTAGTACATTTATCTTAAACATTGCAATGTATGTTTCACGTAAAACCGTTTAACTTATAAAGTTTTTTTATCTATTTTTATTTTCTAGTTTTTAGTTTTTATTACGCATTCTGTTTAATTCATTTGTGCTTCATTATTGCAAGGTTTCTTGCCCGTTAGTTTATTGCAGTCCAACTCCTCTAAAAAATTATTATCAGCCATTTGGTAGCGGCGGCCATATTAGATTTCAATTTAGCATAGTAAATTGTATTCTACTTGTTGAGACCTTTCATTTGATACCCATATTGATGGGATTGATAAAACATAAATTATCCGCCATTTTGTAGCGGCGGCCATCTTGAATTTATAATGATAATAAATAAACATAATTGTATTGTCACCAAAATCCAAATTGTATATGACGGCGCATCCGTCAAAAATCATACGTCAGGTTGACTTTTAGCTGTCTGAGGTTAGCCTAGTGAAGCGTCATTGTGATGGTAGCGAGGGCGGCCATCTTTATGATGGAGTATCGTGCGAGATGACGCCCGCGCACCGCGCTCGTGACGAATCGCTGTGTATCGAAGTGATAGTGATATCTAGTGTTTCGATTGAGTTGGTGTCGTATTGAATAGACTGTACTTTATCCCTTTCAAAGTATGAGTTCCCATGAAGGCCCTCCTGTTCTTATAACGCCCTCCTACATCAGAAGTGGGATCGAAAGGGCTTTAAAATGAGGAGAGTAGTGATCATCCATCTATGTTAAACTTTGTAAAAAATAATGAGAAACTTGTCGATGAAAATAATGTCAACTTCTCAACTAACTTCGACGACGTAGTTGATCCGGTTCAATCTGGATCGTACGGAAGCAGATATAAGGGTTAGGACGTCTCGTCGTGTCTTGATCGTAAAAGGTAC
The DNA here is from genome assembly GCA_916720795.1 of Danaus chrysippus. NCBI lineage: Eukaryota > Metazoa > Arthropoda > Insecta > Lepidoptera > Nymphalidae > Danaus > Danaus chrysippus. The sequence continues at coordinate 90,489 of CAKASE010000080.1, read as the reverse complement.
CGGTAATTGAGGCTCGCCGGTGAAGGAGATATCTGTGTGACCATGGGCCGAGCCGAGGGGAGTTGACGACGTCATCTGGTGAGACTGTTCCTTTTCTTTTTAGTAGTGGGTGTACTTGTTCATGTAGTACTAATGTGTGTCTGTATCTGAAAATTTTTCAAATAAATTTCTGTGTACTTTGAGCAATGAAGTAGTTCCCCTGAAAGGCATCTGAACGCGTAGTATACGGTCGAAGCGAACGGGCGACGATATGAGTTTCACGCTTACCCACCACTTCGTAAGATTTTAATATTAGATCGTATTAGCGAATAAAGGTCATTCAACCTTGCGCTTCGGTACTGAATACTCTAGTCATACTTCGTGTACATTAACAGTCAATTATTATTAGTGTTTCTACGTCTATAGACTTATTGTAATACACAAATTTTAAGCCCGGTCATAATTCAAAATGTTTCAGTGTCTCTTTTGTTTCATATTATTAAAGAGAATATTATTTTTGAATCCGTGGTTGTTGGACGGGACCTTGCAGAGTAGGGAATTAAAGGAGAAATAAACAGTGACTACATTATTTTCTCAAAACCTGAAACGACAAAAACAGATAAGTGCTCAACCTCAGACAATCTTAACTTTTCTCGTATCAAAACTTATTTGGAAGGCGACGATAATAAAGCCCTTATCGATGTTTTTAAGAAGTATAACTCATTTTGTTATTAAGGGCACCTCTTAACTCTTTAGACCCTAATTCTTTAGACCCTAACATAGTCTAAGAGAGACCTTACAAATTATAAGAGGTTGTTCGATATAAAAAAAAAATAAAAATGGATGCCCTCTTTGAAACAATCATTTTACACTTTATCAAGCCCCATTCTAATTGTAAAAAAAAAACGAATGACAACTCTGACATAATGTATGTTGACTCTAGGGAGATTAACACCAATTCTTATAGTAAGCCTTTTGTTTTAGAAATTTTATACCGAACTATTTCCGCCTAGTACGATCCTTATGTCTACTCACTAAGTTAAAGGGTTTAATTAAACGGTCAGAAGTCCACGGTAATATCCGTAAATGGATAGTTCAAATACTTACCACGGAGTCTATTCTAACTATATTTGATCGCGAGCCTCCTATAGAATTACACACGAATGCCAGCGCCAACGGATACGGTACCATTTTAATTAAATGAAAGAACGGAGTTCCTCACGTTATTTCATATTTCAGTCGCCGGAAAACTGACACGGAATAAAAGTATCATTCTTATGAACTTGAGACCTCGGCAGTCGTTCGAGCGGAAGAATATTTGAAGCAAAAGCTATATGGTCATCATTTTATCGTTTTCACGGGTGGCAATCCTTTCAAAGCTTCTTAGTTAAAAAAAAAAAAAAAATTAACACCGAGAGTACATAGATGACCCTGAGCAGGGCACTTCCAAGAGCGACAAAAGCAAGGCTCAAGTAGTTAATAAGTCTGTGCAGTTTGTAGAGGTAAATCAAGGGTGGTTAGCGGTAGAACAAAAACGTGATGCATATGTTCAAGATATTGTTGCTCAGCCCTTAAATAATAAGTTTCCCGATTCAATTAGTCACATCTACGATGTTAGAAACAATATGCTATATCGAAAAAAAATTGAGCGAAACAAAGTTAGTCGTTGGTAACCTATCGTCCATCAGTCCCTTGTATGGACTTAAATCAACCATATCCATACTGAGATAGACACGTTTAGTTTCTTGATGGAGTGCAACGCAGGCAGATATTTTTAGGTGTTCTGGGATTTGGTCCAGTCACCTTTTGGGATTTAGTCCTCTAGTTCGGTTACCGTCCACTTTTTCAATCACTAGCGGACGTTTAAAGCTGTCCGTAGTTCTGTCAGGGAACTGACCAATCAACGCCAGTATGTGCTGCAAATAGATATTAGATAAGCGCTGACCATATTTTGAGGTATGCGTAACATACTTCGCCATCACCACATTCCTAAGGCATCAATTCTTTGCCTGTCAACGACTTTCATAGTCCACGTCTTTGCACTATACAGAATCGGATAGCTAGATAGATAGAAATATAGAGAAGGCAAGCGTTCGTATCAGATGCATTTTTGTTCCATTAATAATTTTCCTATCTCTCCAAATTTTATTCAGTGGGGTTATTGCTATTTTGGCCATGTAAATTCTCCTACGGATTTGCATACATTTTATTGGCATACTATTCACATACATAGATATGACTGGGACATTAAGTGGCAAAAGCGACAGAAAAGAAATACGCGTCAGTAATGATTGATTATGTTATCAAGTATGTCCTTTAAGAGCATACTCTATCCCTCGATGCCAGTTGTACTATTAAAGCGTTGAGAAAAGCTGTTTCTCTTTTCGGTGTTCTCAAGCGAATTGTTATATCGGGGAAGGGGCTTTGTAAGCGCGGACTTTAGAGAATTGAGTAAAACACCTCGTATAGAACTTTACTATATAACAACAGGGGCAAATAAAGCCAACGGTCAAGTAGAAAGGGTCATGCAGATTTTAAAATGTCTGCTAACTATTATAGAAAACGATACCCATAAAACGTGGCGTGACAAACTTCCTGAGGTACAAGGGACGAAACCGCTTAGCATTCAATGGATTCACCGTGCGGGTGCCGGGTCCATCGCGTTGCAGGGAGGGGAGCTTCAGCAGTGCCTGGGACTTGCGACCCAGGTGTGGGTTTAGGGGCCCCTTAACTAACGCGCGTTGTACGCTCACCTCCACTGTCCAAGTTCCTCTCCCTACCTGGCCAAATTTGGAAGGAACCTGCTAGGGCTGCTTTCGACGTACGTTCCGAGAATGAATTAATGTTGGTTCTGGGCGGGCCCAAGTCTTTTAGTAGGTTGTAGAGAGATTTGGCTGTTATGCCTCTCGCTCCCACCTCTACCGCGGACGAACCTATTTCGAGTTAGTTCGTTGGTGAGCTCGTAATACTTAGTGACCTTGATGGCATGGTCTTTGGGGATGTTGGTTTCCCAAGGCACCGTAGGCTCTATCATCACAACGCGCTTTAAAATACGCGAGTATAGAAATGTGTCTGGTCTGGAGGCTGACGCACAAATATCCTCGGGGATTTTGTGTTGTTTCTCATACGTATCCATCATGATAGTCCAATCCGAAGCCGCTTTAAGGATAGAGTAAGGCTTGACGTTTGATTTTATAGCCCTGGTGCTCTCTCTCACAAAACCTATTGATCGCTCGTTTGTGGTTATTTCCCTTTGCGCTCTGGCTACCGAAAGACTAACCGCTTCAAGTATGATCTCTAAAACCCTATAGTGACGACGCGAGAATTGACCGCTGTCCAGGAGAACCTTACATCTCACTAGCAAATGCTTGGCAGTTCCAACTGCCTTTCCGCAGATATAGCAGGTGTTTTCGGTACCTTTACCCCATCTTACTAAATTACTCTGATCTGGGAGAGTCATCTAGCACTTAATAACACAAGCCGTAGTGTTACAGGATATACTCCAACAGAACTAATGTTTGGCATTCGCGCGCAATCTTTAGGGAATATCATTAATAGCCCAAAATTCAAACGAGCCGAGATTAGATTTAGACAATATCCGGAATAAAACTTCCCTCAACACTGAAAACGCAGATCAAAAGGAAGTAGTTAAATTTAGTAAAGGCAAAGCCCAAGTAAAACCTTTTTTTTTTTTCTTTTTCGGGGAGATTACGTTTTGTGTTAAGTGTAGCGAATGTTACCAAACTAAACTGCAAAGAAAGTTTAGGGGACCTTTTATCATAACTAAAATTCTAGACAACGATAGGTACGAACTGAAACATACCGATGAATCTAATTGCACTTTAAAATACTCTCATGAAAACTTGGGCGCAGTACCCAGAGGCTTTGAAGGGTTAGTTGACATATCCACTGAACTAAGTAATGAGGAGGCCGAGACGGCGGGTCATGGAGTGGAGAGAATGGAAACGAAGCTATGTCATATGATGAAAGTGAGTAGCTGAGTAGCTCTGATGGCCTCCAACATTGATAAACCATAAATGAGTTGTGTAAGTTTGAGTTGGTGTGTTTGAGGTGGCGATGGAACTGGCTGATGCGGCCGATGTTTCTAGTAGTGATGGATCAAAGCGTGCAGGGGCTGGCTCGATGGAGTCCACGTCCGGTCGACGCTTGATCAGGTTGTGAAGATGGACGGGCTAGCTCTGTGGAGTCTATGTCCGGGTCATCGTTCACTCACATGAGTATAAGTAGTGGAGATGATGGGGCTAGCTCATTGGAGTCTCGATCATCGTTCATTCGTTTGGCTGAGTTGTTCTGGATGCTCTGCAGATTGTGGTCAGACGAATATTGTCGTCCAGGTCAGAGCCATTTAAGTTGGCTGACTTGTTCTGGTGAGACGAATATTGTCGTCCGAGTCAGAGCCATTTAAGTTGGCTGACTTGTTCTGGTAAGACGAATATTGTCGTCCGAGTCAGAGCCATTTAAGTTGGCTGACTTGTTCTGGTAAGACGAATGAAGTCGTCCGAGTCAGAGCCATTTAAGTTGGCTGACTTGTTCTGGTAAGACGAATATTGTCGTCCGAGTCAGGAGCCATTTAAGTTGGCTGACTTGTTCTGGTAAGACGAATGTAGTCGTCCGAGTCAGGAGCCATTTAAGTTGGCTGACTTGTTCTGGTAAGACGAATGTAGTCGTCCGAGTCAGGAGCCATTTAAGTTGGCTGACTTGTTCTGGTAAGACGAACGTAGTCGTCCGAGTCAGGAGCCATTTAAGTTGGCTGACTTGTTCTGGTAAGACGAATGTAGTCGTCCGAGTCAGGAGCCATTTAAGTTGGCTGACTTGTTCTGGTAAGACGAACGTAGTCGTCCGAGTCAGGAGCCATTTAAGTTGGCTGACTTGTTCTGGTAAGACGAATGTAGTCGTCCGAGTTAGAGCCATTTAAGTTGGCTGACTTGTTCTGGTAAGACGAACGTAGTCGTCCGAGTCAGAGCCCTTTAAGTTGGTTGACTTGTTCTGGATGCTTTGAACATTGTGGCAAGACGAATGTAGTCGTCCGGGTCAGAGCCCTTTAAGTTGGTTGACTTGTTCTGGATGCTTTGAACATTGTGGTGAGATGAATGTTGTCGTCTGGCTTAATTGCTACGAGATGCTCGCCTTAAGTCTTAAGTACCATAGCACATTTTGATGATTGTAACTAGTCGTTTGTCAGGATGCCGAACGGAATAGACACAACTGTAGTTCATTGATCCGAGAACCGCCCGAGGACGGTCGAATGTCAGTCCGGCCGTGACGGCGCATCCGTCAAAAATCATACGTCAGGTTGACTTTTAGCTGTCTGAGGTTAGCCTAGTGAAGCGTCATTGTGATGGTAGCGAGGGCGGCCATCTTTATGATGGAGTATCGTGCGAGATGACGCCCGCGCACCGCGCTCGTGACGAATCGCTGTGTATCGAAGTGATAGTGATATCTAGTGTTTCGATTGAGTTGGTGTCGTATTGAATAGACTGTACTTTATCCCTTTCAAAGTATGAGTTCCCATGAAGGCCCTCCTGTTCTTATAACGCCCTCCTACATATACAAAATTAGATCTGATTAAATACAAAATTAGAATGAGATTAGTCGGTTGACAGGAAGAGGGTGAAATTTGAATTACTAAATTTGACCCAAGAAAAATGAAAAATGAAAAAAGAATAAAAAAAAGAATAAATAATAAAACAAACAGAGTGAGCTAAATAAAACCATTCAATAAACAAATATTGTAAATCATATTACACATACAAATAAAGCCATGCCATGAACCCGGCACCCGCACGTTTAATCCATGGTATGCTGAGAAGTTTCATCTCTGGTTGCTAATTGTTAGGTAAAGCGATAAAGTCGTATGAGATTAATACCGTCTTGAGAGGAGAAAATCACCCACTTTATGTCTTCCTGTTCCGTTGAACTTACGAGTACGTTCAGAACATACCATCACTACTTATAAATACACGTTTTATTAAAATAGATTCCCTGTTTGAATACGATATCAAAAAATACTATTATTGAACAGTTCTACGACCTGACAGTTGACAGCATCTAGTATTGTATAGTATTTTATGAAAATAAATGTTAGAATAGCACGCGTGTACCTCATACATCTGTAACCACAAACAGTAGCCAATGCATTATACGGTATTATGTTGTATCAGGCATCAACTATATGTAATAATGAACACATTTTCAATTCTGATAATAAACGTTTACATTTATCGATAGATATAATTATTTAATTAATTTGATATTTAACTATTTTTGTTTTCGAGAAATAAAATATCTTTTTCAATAGAACACGGACTTCAGGAACCAACAGCATAATTTTATGAATTTTAATTAATATTTTTATTACATTTCACATAAATCTTATTATTCAATCTTACACCAATCCTCAAAAGTATCAATTACACCGGTGGATTGTGGATTATCAAATAATTTTGAAATTCACTTACTCAGATATACCTACACTATACTCAAATGAAAGTCCATAGTATATATAAAATAGTCTTTAATTATGAATATTAAGATAAGGCAGTGATCGATAAACCTACGTATAGATATAAAAAAACCTCACACAATGTAATTACGTCTTATCCACGAAAATAGTAAAATTAAAAGTCCAAGGGCATGCAGTCAAGTTATAAGAGGAGCGGCCGTCTTGAAACGTGGTAGATAACTACTGGCCAATAAAATAAAGACAAGACAACAAACTGACAATTATATCATAACGTTAATGTGTCTACACTTATTACGTGAAACTAAATATACAATGTATTTAGGGAACACACATTTAATTTGAACCGAACCTTTAAAAGGAGGCTTTATAAAACAACTACATTTTTTCATGATTTTGTTAGAATCCGAAATATATATAACTACTTAAGCTAATTAACTATAGATCTAACATTAAATTATAGTAAATAAATTTCTTACATCTATCGATACTATATTTTACTTTAGCTAGCGGAAGATAGGATATGACTAAAAGTAGGACATTGTGCTTTAAAAATTGTAACCAATAAAATCTTAATAATTTTGGAACATAGAATTGTTGAGATGAAAATTTAAGCTAAACTGTAAAACGTTTTACTCTCTCAGTGTATATAAAAGTGCTAATCAACAGGTGCATTTTAGCGGTGTAGCCACGGGCGCCGCCGCCATGTTCGGAAACGGAAGTTATAAACCATCCGGTGACTTTTGCGGCCATTACGTGCAAGTAAATATTACGTGCTCTGTACGGTACATACTACATGCTTACACTCTATCGGTGTGTTTGAAGAAGCTTCATACCTATTACACTATATTTAATATTATAAATGGAAACTATAAACTCTGCGACCAAACGTAATAGAAGAGAGTTGGCTAATAAAATTGTTACTACTGGGATGTACACAAAATGAATAATTAAGTGTAAAGCTATAATTATATTATATGTATAAGTACTTTTATTTTTTTAATAAGTACTATTATTTATTCGAAAGTGTTAGCGGCCTGTGACAGAGGATTTTTTAGATTTTTTTTCGTGTTAAGACTCAAATATGTTCTTTTATTTTTTTATTTATTTATTTGTTCTTAAGAATATGTAGATATTAAAAATATAAACTTTCACTTTTTTACGTTCCAATTCATTTAAAGTATCAAGAGTAAGTATTATATATATGACATCTGACATCTTGACAGATGACAAGTGACGGATGTTAAGTTTATATATTTTCTAATATAGTTTCTAATTTTCTATTATCTATGGTTTGTGATGGTTAGAAAAGAGCGCGGGAATTGAAACGCTGACGCGGGCTTTTTGAAAATTTTAATTATTTTAAATAGTTATATAATATAATTTGCAAATTTTTGTTTAGTTTATTGTAACGAAGTAAAACTTAATATGTATATATGTAAGTGTTTATATGGAGAGATGGTGAAAAAACATAAAAAGAAGGATTCGGGTGAGTCCTTGAATTTCAGCACAAGCAGCGATTCCGATTGCGAGGATTCGCCAGTATTGCAGGATGCAAATGCCTTCGCTCCCTTTAGGGTCGCTGATTATTGTCGGCGATACTCTGAAGATGCGGAAGCCAAGTCTGAATTCATAGTATTTGTCGAAAGTACTAATGATGTCCCACTCGGTAATAGGGACATGATGTACTAGAACTAGTTTTATACGCTCTGTGAATGGTATACTATATTTAAAAAAAATAAATAAATATAAGGTCGGTGTTGTATTCGAACGTTCGAATTTGGCAAATGCCTTTTTAGAAAATACTACATATCTAAAGGAACAACGACTTAAAGCTTCAATACCAGCAGGGGCTACCGAACTATCGGGAGTTATCTCTTCGATTCCCACTCATCTATCCAATCACAAAATATGCAGGTATATAAAGCAATATCAACAACAAAAAAAGTCATTTCTCTCCGACGCATAATGCGTAAAGTAAAAGGAGAAAATAACACCTTCACACTGCAACCTACTCAGAGCGTAGTAATAACTATGTTCACATTAAGATGTGGCGCCTGCCTGTCTCCACATATGTCCCACCTATAAAACAGTGTTTTAAATGTTTACGCTATGATCAACTGGCTAAGTTTTGTAAAAATTCACCGCGATGCTCCATATGCACAGAGGGGCATTCTTTCAAAGAATGCAAGGTTAACATTGAAAAAGCTTAACATTAATTGTAATGGCAATCACATTGCCATCTCTAGCCAGTGCCCTATAAGACAAAAGAAAATCGCAAACAGTAAACCCAAGTCATATGCTGACACGTTAAAAGATTCATTAAATTTTCCCTCCCTTTATAAAAAATTAAATACCCAAGAAGTAATACAAGCAATAATATCAAATTCTGAAACTATGACTATTAACAGAATCTATAGTAAAAGTTATAACTTTAAATAAAACTCAAAATATAAGTAGTAGTTCACAATTTATTAGCTCAACTATTAAAGAAACCATACAGGATAAAAATAACAAATCGTCACATTCAACCACCAAATCTTAAATAGTGTACAGTGGAACGCTCAGTCTGTTAAGTTGTAAGACTTGAGTTTAAAATTTTTTTATACCAAAATAATATACATGTAGCTCTTATTTCAGAATCTTGGTTCAAGCCTAACATTCAATTTAATTTACGTTGTTATACCATTATTAAGAATGACTGCGGTAATGATCATAATGGCGTAGCAATATTAATTAAAAACGGTATACATTTCTCTAAACTAGATACTTTTTATGATGATTCGTTACAAAATGTAGTAATTATTATTAAAGTGAAACATAAATGCATTTTTTTGGTTAGTTTTTACAGTCCTGGTAATAGTTTTCCTGCTTTTGAAAGGGCGATGTTCGATCGTTTATTGTACAGTATTCCAAAACCGATGATAATTGCAGGTGATTTTAACGCCCATCATACTTTTTGGGGTTGTAGTCGCATAGATTCTCGGGGCAGAGCTATTATGGATTACATGGGTCATATATGACTTAATACTTTTAAATAATGGTCAACCAACAACTATAGGCTCTCATATTTGGAAACCAAACAGTCTATATTTAACTATGGTGTCTTCTTCTTTATTTCTTCCTTGTGACTGTCAAGTTCATCAGGACCCTTTAGGCAGTTCTCATCTGCCAACTATCACAAAATTCAGTCTCGTAAGAGATCAACGTGAGCCCTCTATTTCCTTGAACAACATTCCTTTTCACAGCAATCTGAAATTAGTAAATTGGGATGGTTATGACAAGTTGTTAATAAAATGTTAATGAACTTTAAAGTTGACAATAGTGATCTCCTTGACTCATACAGAAAGTTTTGTTCAATTATTCTATTGGCAATCAAATTCTCCGGGCCCAGCTTAAACCATAACATAACTGATAGTAATAATAACCGTCCTATAAAAAGGTGTCAAGTACCTTGGTGGAATGATAAATGTTCAAAAGTAGTAGAAGACTGTAAGAACGCCTACATTAATTTCAAAACTAGTCTTAATAGTAAAAATTACATTAATTTCAAACGCGCACAAGCCTTTAAAAAAACGCACTTTAAAAGAAGAATGTTGTAAAAGTTGGTCTGCATTCTGCTCATCAATAAATCGTTTGATATCTATAAATCGCATTTGGACTAAAGTAAATTCAAAAAAAAGCTTTCCGACTTCTAACTTATTTTCTGACCTCAATTGGGTTCAAACATTTTTATATAAATACACACCGGATACTGTTACACAACAGATAAGTATAGATAATGTTCTCGGAGTAAATAGTGATAAATCATACATGATCGGTTGTTTTATTATGCAAGAGTTAGAATCTGCTTTAGCCTCAAGAAAAGATTCTTCATGTGGCCTGGATTGGCTTTCCTACAGAATGTTTAAACTTTTAAATGTTCAAACTCTATCTATTTTTTTAAGTTTATTAAATAGTTTATGGACGTCTTCTATTGTCCCAGAGGATTGGAAAACTGACTGTTTGGTACCAATATTAAAACCTGGCAAAGACTTTAATTTGGCTGATTCTTATCGTCCTGTAATAGGAGTGTGTTGGAAAAACTTTCCAACAATTAATAAAACAGAGACTAATTTTTCACATAGAAAGTAATAATCTTTTACCTCACAATCAGTTTGGCTTTCATTGTGGCCGTTCTGCTTGTGAGAGTCTCTGTCTGGATATCCATGATGCTCGTTCCGAGAATAAAGTACTAGTTGGTGTTTTTTGTTGACATTGTAGGGGCTTTCAATAATGTAGATCTGGACAAATTATCCTCAATATTATTATTACTGCGGGTACCTGGAAAAGTTGTAAATTGGATTTTTAATTTGTTGAACTACAGAAAGGTGTTTGTTAAGGTCAACAATCAGTTATTTGGTCCAAGATATTCTTGTAGGTGTGTATCACAGGGTGGTGTATTGACCCCATTGCTTTTTATCCTATTCATACATCAGCTAAATTTAACTCTGGGGTGTGAAGTTTCTAATCTGCAGTTTGCAGATGATTTACAAAGATGTACAAAGTGTACAATCAGTCCTCAATGTAGCTCTCCTAAGACTAAAGAACTATTTTGATAGCCTTCGGCTGGAGGTCAGCAATGAAAAAAGTTTTTGTCTTTTGAAAAAATGGAATTAGAAATAGGAATGTAAATATTTTATTCAATAATCATGTAATGTCTGTAGAGAGCTCTGTAAAGTGTTTAGGTGTTATTTTTACAAACAATTCTATGTAGATGAATAAGTATGCTGAAACTCTAGAATCTCAAGCTTTAAATGCTTGTAATGTTTTAAAATCTTTAACTAGCACATATTGGGGTGCTGAACCAAGTATTCTATTAACATAACATTGTATAATTCATTAGTAAAGAGTCATTTTGAATATGCTTTTTTTTGTTTTGCACTGTCTATGATAGTCAGATCAAGGGTGGATTTGGTCATAGGCTGAATTCACTCACAAGCATATACTCCGCTGAATCCAGCATATGTATGTATATACTGCTATGGAGCACATTCAAACACAGACTCATCAAAAGTGGATTATAATAACGGATAGTTTAAGTTTATTGACAGCACAACAAAATCCACAATTACATTCAAAAACTAACTATATTATATATAAAATAAGAGAGTTTTATCATCTGCTGTCTCAAAACTAGCGAATAGTCCTATTCTAGAGCAAGCAGACCATTTTGCTAAATTTATTACAAATCCGGCCCACAGTCAAGTACCATTCTTCCTCGTTTCTTTTAGAGTTTCTGATTGAATGTTAATAGACTTGTAATTTTTACTGAATTAAACACTGCCATTCTTATATTACATAAAAAAAAACTATAAACAACTTTTTTTGGTTTGTAGTTATGCAATGAAATTATAATCTCTGCATATTTAGAACACTTTGTTTTTGTTTTACTTATGTAAAGAAGTGACAAAAGTAGTTATTTTTCAATACTGTTTGTAGGAACTTTCTCTTATTTATATAAAAAAGGTAATAAAGAGGGCACATTATAAATCTATCAAACCACATGTAAGTATATAAAAATGTTAAGATGACTTGTATACCTATTTCATTATATTCAATTAAATCATTATTTTTTGTTTATAATTTTTAATTATGAGCACCAATTTCTAAAGTAAAATAATAATAATGTATATTATCATCTATAGTTATAAAATATTTATAGTTTTCTTTTTATATTAATAGTATGTATTGTGTGCCTATAACTACTTGGGAAGTTGCTTACTTTAGATACTTACTTAAGTATAGCGTTGGTACAGCATTTTGAGTGAGTTGTTTACTTGAAGAATGGTAAAACTGTTCAAAATAATCATCACATATTCTTATATTGTTATAAATGTAAGAATCTTCCTTTTGTATCATGTCTTCATTTAAAATATTTTTCCATTGAATTATTTTCTCCAATTTTGGGTATTCAGGTTTAGGAAATTGATGAAAAGGACCTGAAATGTTTTTATTAGAAGTCAATAAACTGTTACGGTTGAAATTGATGTAACAAGAGTAGTAATTGATTGTATATACATATATACGACAAATAATATTTTTTTAGATTTTACTAAATAAGTACCTTTAGTCGCACACCGAAAGTAACACTTAATAGCCGATTTTCGTGGCATTTTTTCAACTTATCGATAATCCAAATTCGTGGTTTGCAATCAAAATCCAAATCAGAAGAGCTGGGGTCGATCGTACTCGCAGAAAACAAAGTCCAATTGAGAAAAAACGGGGTCGACACTCGATCGTCAAAAGCGTGGAAATAGGAGTCAATGATATATTAAGCCGGGTCAAATGTTTGAAAAAGAACGTACAGCACAAAAACAACAGTAAACAACGGCAAATGAACAACTGAAATAATTTAAAATGTGTCCTAATGTCAATTGTCAAACCAATTTCAGAGCTACTTACGCCATCTATAAAGTTATGTATAAAGGAAAATAGTGTCAAAGTTATTATATGACAGTTTTTTTCATCCCCATGATGCATACTTTTATTTAACTTAATCGAAAACGGCACATGTTCCTTACTTTATCGAGTATATAGAAAATTAAAACCAATAAAGTAATAGTTTAAAAAAAGTAAGCTCTCAAAAGCTGGGTAACAATGTAACGAGTTTTAAACAATGTCCCGATATTTATCAACACTTTATTGACGAAGCTGACACAGTTCATATAGGAAAAAGTAAAAATAATCTGCTCCCAATCTATCTGTATTTAGTTTTTGTGCGACAATATTATGATATAAAAGGCACAAAGAGACGGAGTTAACTTATGTCAGTGAAGTAACTATGTGTTTTATTATGTTTTAGGTTTTATCCTGCGTTATTTTAAATAACGTTCAGTTTTTTGCTGTTATTTTTTTAGAAATTTCTAATTTATGTGATTAGTCATAGCTAGTTGTTGCATCTCATGCTGTTTATATACTAGATATATGTAGTTTAACATGACATTATAGGTACATACATTATACGAATATTTAAAAAAAAAGGCAAAACGACGTGTTGTCGATATATTCGGAGAAAATTATATCTAGATTTAAATAAAAACAAAAGTTTTATCCTAAATATCCGAGAATTTCCGCATTAATCAATCTACTCAAATTAACGACGAATTAAGCAATATATAGTCCAATACGTACCAGGTAAAAGCTTATTTAAAATATAGATGAGTATTATTTTAAGTTTAAAATTAGCATTAAAGGACCCCTGGTGTTGTAAGATTTGATAGAAATAGATCAGTTACAAGAATCTATAGTAATAAATACCTTGGAAAAATATATAGAAGAACTGTATTTATGAAACTTAAAATTTTCTTAAATTGAGTTAATTTAGTCGAACATAACTGAACTTTAACTACTTCAAGGAATTCGATCTAAAAAATATATATATTTAGTAGGAATTGAAGATAAAAGCGTAAGGTTTGGGACGGGTTCTCCAAAAGAGGCTAGAAACGCAATCCCTGACATCACGCTACAACCAATAGGAGCAAAGATATATGTAGTGGTAAATGTGTAAAAAACGGGAGAAATTATTTCATCTTTGAAGTCTTCCGTTGCGTGCGCCGTGAAAACGGTTCAAGATACACAAAAAATATGTATTAAAGAATAATAGCTCTTTTACTGATCTAAAAAACAGTCCGGGACAATGTATGTCTATCTTTTAAGATTAACTCACAAAAACCGTTTTTATGGTACCTAATTTGGTCGAAACAATTTGTTTAAGTTGTATCAACATAATAATATTAATCTTTATTCAAATAAACAAATAAATATGTTGTTGGTTAAGAGTACTTCATTGTGAATTAAATAAAAAAACATAGGTTTTATCCTGAAAATTCTACGGGAACTCGACCATTCCGAAAACCCCGCAAGAACGGGAACTATGTGGTAAGAACCAAAAATCTGCCGGAAGTCACTATTCCACACCGACGAAGTCGCGGCAAAAGCTAGTATTAAAATATACTGTAACATTACAGGACAAGTTCTAACATCATATGTTCCTGGGTCCAGAAGACTGGTTCTGTGTATCAAGAGCAAACTTCAATTGACGAAATTCATAAATGAGTTGACCTGAGACCTAGGCAATGGATTTCATTCATTTTGACCACGACTGACGACGTGGTGATACAACTCAGGAGCCACAGAAAAACACAAACTGAATATGATAGTAGTGTAACATGAACAAATTAAGATTTTCTAGTTTTTCTTCAACAAAAACATTAACTAATCCAAAAATTTATCATAACTATAAATAGAACCGAAACAGTAAATAATTTAAAGATCATTGAAAAACGATCGACAAATTTATTGATATTTATTTGACAGATCAAATGAGTGTTGTATAGACGACATCGGCTGTTTTGTCTAAACGCTAATGTTTTGTTTTTATTTTGTTGATGGAAAACTTATATAATATATTTAGGAAACACACTTATAAATTGAACCGAACCTTTAAATTCCCAACGCATCCAAAGTGATGTTGAAGCGGTGACGCTCAGTGTTGCCAGGTGAGGCTATATAGCGCCAATGGGGCCATCTCCCTTACCGAGTGGCGATATTATTTTATCCGCTGAAATCAGGTAGCCGATTTGATTTGATATTAGCAGGTCAAGGAGAGGCATATTGTAAATGGTGCCGGGTGAATTTACGTGCTCATAAGCATGATTTAAAAGTTCATTGCAGCAGAAAAACTCATCAACACAAGGCAACAAGTTTAACTAGTAAAAAACAGAAAAAGTTAATCGAAACAGGTAAATTATTTTAAAAACAAAGTGGAATCAATAAAAATAAAAAAATCTTGACCATTTGTATTATAATTGACTTTTATTTGTATTTAAAATATTATTTATTATTGTAAAATAATAGAACGAATTTAATTAACATAAAACCAATAATAAGCTCATGAATTTATTTCAACTTTCCCGCCTAACTACCTGTGCACCATGATGGGGCTACCTCGGGGTTACACGCGCGCTCCAGTGCGGCGGGGCGATTCGAGAAAAAAATATTCTGGTAACACTGATCACTAATATCGCTTTGCTTGTGAATTTTACGCGGGAAAGTACTTTGTGAACACGACTTTTATTTTTGTAAATTGAATTTAACTTATTTAAGGTGTATTGAGTTAGGATTATTATTAGTTGGTTCTAGTTAAGGTTTTATTTGTTATTTAAAAGTACTGGCTTTATAAGAAAACTATACTTTTGTGAGTATTTTTTAGAATCCTAAATTCAGAAATGGGATACTATTCACGTTCACAGTTACATTTATGTAATACGTTTTTGATTACATAAAGAGTTATAAATAAAATAAAACAATAATTATGTTTTAAAATCTATTTTAACTATTACTTGCGTGTGTTTTAGGTGACTGGTTGATTGAGTAAGCAGATGATGAGATGACTGATAAATAACATTAGTCTCGCAACAAATCGCGTCGACAAGACAAGGACTGTTTGGTTTTGGAACAGAACTCGATGTAAGAATATAAGTTTGGATTACGATCGAGAAGTAGGACAAATTCTTTTTCAGGCCACCCTACTACGAATCAATGCATTAGAAATTTAATGCTACCTAAAACAAACAAGCAATTCAAATTAAGGCATGAGTCTAACAGGTACAGAATTTGTTTTATTAATAGTACACGCATTTGGTAAGTTTTATTTGCTATATTCAATTCGTAACCATATAGGGGTGGTTAACTTCATGTTTTCTAATATAGTCTCACTCTTTGGCTTAGTAGTTTCCTTCGGTTAGCAAATTTTCGAATTTTTCGAGTTTTCTACTTTACTTACCGAATTTGGTAACATTATTTATTTAATAATACACAAAATGCATAATGCAAGTTGTCAGGTGTAAAGAAAATCGTTAGAAATTGGATATGAAACATAAAGAACTTATTTTGAAAGGCTATAGGGTTTACAATCCTGTAAAGAAAACTCAGTTAAAACTAGTGGAGACATCATTATAATGTAACCAACCTAAAATACAGTTAATATTCCAATTGAGTGAGTAAGGTTTAAGCGTAGGAACAGAGTGAAAAAGAAGAAAAGGTAATGTAGATAGCACACATATTGAATGTGATATAATTTATGTCACATATATTCCAGAAGCTTCTTCAAATCATATGATCAGATTAAAATGAATATTACACATGAAAAAGAGAGTAAATTGGAGAGCAAGTATGGAGGAAGAATAAGAATTGTTTAAGATAAATGATGAATGAGAACTTGTGGATAACTCTTGTGATTCTATGGTGGCTCAGTACAAATGGGTGTTTAAAAACAAAGTATGATAATGTTGGTAAGGTGCATTATCATTCAAGATTAATGGCAATATGTTTTTCACAGAAAGCTGGCATACACTATCATGAGACCTTCCCCTGTGCTACATTATTCTACTCTAAGATTGTTATTTTCTTTAACTGTAAAATTAGGTTTAAATATACACCATCTTGATGTACTATAGCTTTAACTATAGCTTTCCTGAATGGTTTTTTTTTATGTTAAAGGGGGCAACCGAGCAGATGGCCTACATGATACATAAGACATGTTGTGGATGTGTCACCACCCTTGATTAGGGAAGAGGGGGAGGAAAAATGGGAAGGGGAGGAAAGGATGGGAGAAGGAAAAGGACAAACGGCACTCCTACTCATCGGACGAAACGCAGCCATTAAAGACTACTTCACACCAATCTTCTGTGAGAGGGTGGTACTTCCCCGGTCGAGACAGCTCATGTTTGAGCTGCAATCACTTGAACACAGCTAGGCTCTACCACCTATGATATTTTTGAATGATTCTGTGTATATATATTGAAAAACCTGTATTGTATAAAGATGATAATAATAAACATGCCATCTATGGACTTGAGCAGTCCTCACATGCATGGTTTGAGAAAGACAATGATCACTTAAATCTTTAGGTCATTTAAAATCTAAGTATGAACCTTGTTTATTTATAAAGTTTGAAAGAAATGTTAAAGTGATAATAGATTTGTTTGTTGATGACTTTTTTGTATTCTCTAATTGTGAAATGGCAACTAATCAGTTAATACAAGATTTAAGCAGTAAATTTTAAATAAAATAGACCAAATAAAGCATTGTTTAGGCTTAAGAGTAAATATGTATGAAAATGTTATAACTGTTGATCAAGAACAATATGTAGAAAGCTTTCTGAAATGATTTAATATGTTACATTGTAAAACTGTGGAAACTCCTACGGAGGTTAATGTAAGGATAGAAAAATCTAAGAACAGTTTTTGTGATAAGAAAATTCCATGTAGACAACTGGTAGGTAATTTTATGTATTTATCTGTCTTGACCAGACCAGACTTAGCTTACAGTGTATGTTATTTGAGTCAGTTTAAGAACTCATATGATGAAACTCATTGGAAACATTTAAAACGAATTTTAAAGTACTCAAAAGTTACTAAAATCTTTGGCCTTGTTTTACGAAAGGATAATTGTTATAGACAAGGATATGTTGATGCAGGTTGGGGTTCAGGTTCAAATGATAAAAAATCTTTTTCTAGATTTTGTTTTAAGTTGTCTGGTTTAGTAATTTCTTTTGAATGTAGAAAACAGAAATATAGCTTTGTTTTCAACAGAAGCACAGTATATTTCCATGTGAGAAGCCAGTAAGGAGGCTATTTATTTTTGAAATTGGAGTTAATTCAGAAACAATGATTTTGTATAATGATTAACAAAGTGTATAAAAACTTGTTTTGAATCCAGTATACCACAGGAGATCTATACATATAGATGTTAGATACTATTTTGTGAGACAGGCAGTAGCAGATAAGTCTGTTAAAATTGATTATTTATAAACTGCTAAAATGCCAGATGATATTTTAACAAAAAGTTAAAGTTAGTTAAAAGTTTATAGTCATGAATACTCCAGATACCATGGTCCAGTGGAGGGGAGCGTATATATGCAGCTGTGGGTGGAGCCTGTCTGTTGCAGCGTGCTGGCCAACTTAGTGTGGTAGAGTACGGCCTCGATAGAGTACTACAAACCGTGAGTATAGATCAAGATCTACACAATGTCGAGTAATTTAATTTATACTAAAATGATTCGTATCTTATCGAGGTTCGTACTGAGCGTGTGAATCCTCACGTGCTCAGTGTCCGTATCAATGAGGGCAGGAAGACGGAGGAAGAACGAAAACACTTCGCCTATCTGCTGGACAGACAGACGATTGCTGTTATTGATCTTGTTACAGGTACGGAACATACGTAGGATAGATGTTAGAGTTCCTTTGTTATGAAAAAAAAGATTGATGTCGTTGCATTATATTTATTAATATCAATGATGTGAATGTTGTAGGAGTTCAGTTAGGGCCATGGTGGCACGAAGCTCGGGTGGATTGGTTGGAGCTGACTGAGAGCGGACATCTGCTTCTGTTCCGTCATACTAGACGACGACTTGCACTTCTCCGTATTGATACCGGTGAAAAGGTAGCACATTCATACGAGTATATATAGCGTAAACGACATAGCTGGATAAATTGAGTCAAATAAATAAATGTTTTATTGTCTGGTATTTCATTTTTTTAGGAAATTATCGGGAGCGGAGTTAGTTTCGTGCAATGGATAGAAAACAGTGTCGCTGTTGTAGCCCAAACCTCAACACATTTGCTGATTTGGTAAGATTTAATAATATATTTTTTAATTGTACTGGATAAAAGTAACTTATTATGTGTACAAAATTTATTTGAATATATATAGTAAATCTTCTAACTTAAAAATAGTGTATCGTTGGCAATGGGTTAAATGATCCATATTGATTTCTTGTTTTGGGAGAGAACATATCAAAATATTCCTGTAAATTAATCCTAGTTTTTACTCATTATGTCTTTATGTTACATACAGTAAGATATACATAGATCATAAGGTCGTTCCTACATATATATGTGTGTTTGTATGTGTTATAGGTACAGTGTATGGGAGCCTCAGTGTGTTGTCATGTATGAGTGTGTATCAGTCTCGGCTGTATCAGTATCAGAGCGACGAGTCCTACTGGAAGGAGGTCAGATTCAGGCCATTGTATTGGATGAACATCGACTGGCTTTCAGTATGAACCCTTTACAGTATTGACATTATTTTTATACTAGCTGCGCCCCGCGGTTTTACCCGCGGACTTCCGGGATTTTTGGGATTTCCGGGATGTAAAGTAGCCTATGTGTTATTCCTGGACGTCAGCTTCCTGTATACAAAATTTTATCAAAATCGGTTCAACCGTTTGAGCTTGAAGAATTAACAAACATACACACACACTCACAAACTTTCGCAATTATAATATTAGTAGGATTAATGAGATCTAAGACTTCCTCGAGTATTCATTTAAATGAAACACATCTAGTCTGCCCGTGATCATGGTCGCTGTAAAGTAACCGAAACGTAGGCAGTATGTCGTTTATTTAAAAATATCCGAAAACCTACTTTTCATTTATTTTTTATTGTTTGAAGTGATTACTATATAATTTTTATATAGACGACGTTTAAATTTAAAGGTTATTGTAGGGTAATGTTAATCCGGTGCACACTATCCACACAGCAAGATTCAGTGTGTTGCTATAGTAACTTTTTGGACAGATTAACTTATAGAATAATACAGAGTACTTTTAAGCCATTTTTTTTTTGGTATAAGACAACAAATGAACGATTTTATTATAACAGGATTGATTTAATGTTCTAAGCGCTATTTGAATTTATTTTCATCAATCGCTATATTGTTAATTTATATGGAATATTAAATGGAAATTACTATTTATTTTGAATAGATTCGGCGTTACGTAGCGGGGACTTAAAGGATTGTGCTCAATACTTGGACGCTGTGTTGAGGTCTGCGGACGTCGGGTCGTTGTGGTGTCAACTGGCTGAACAGGCGCTAACAGGATACGATGTTGAGGTTAATATGTATGGCATTACAGTTAGATTAAATATAAACAGAAGTTTGTTAAGGCCTCGTTGCCAAACACATTGAAAACATCCTACTAATTTTTAGTAAGTTTTTCACGATATTTGCTTTATGTGAATTTGTATTCAAGTACAGAGGATATAAGTACAGTGGATGTCTCATAAATAATGTCGATTTTCAGTGTTCACTTTTTAATATATAATGTAATAAAATAGACTAACTATGAGAGGTATAGAGGTTTTTTTTCCCAAAGAGCAGTAAGCTCTTAGGTTAAACGGTTTTTTTTTTTTTACCTTAAATGCAAAAAAAATGTCGCACTGCTTTAATAACATTTGTTGGATTCAAATTATTTTGTACAATAGAATTTCGCCATAGATCTCAAGTGTAAAGTCTGAACTGAATTTCGGATGTGGTAGGAATTTAGTATCACTAAGTTCTTTGATCATATTCCGCGTTACTTTCGTCATTTATGGTTTAGAATTGTCTTGAAAAGAAAAACCGGTTTCGGTAACATTAATATTTCTTCAACAAAACCTCTTACATTCGCATCTCCTGTCCACTATTTTATCAAAACGTAGTCCTTCATCAACAAACAAACAGAAAATTATTCAAAGAAAATAAAATTACTGTACCGTTCCTACGAGCTAGAGATAAATTTAAGAAGTTCCAACAAATTTAAATCGATGCGTTGAAATTTTTACATTTGAATCGACATTACCTATGAGCGACCATGTATATATGATAGAAATAAAGATTGTCTAATGGTTTTAGAATAACTACTTCAATTTATTATTGGTTTAATTACATTAACGTTAGGTTCAAGTAGATTGGACCACCCTGATACCGAAAAACAGTAATGTTTGGTTAATTGTTAGCTATTCAGTTGTGGTGGTATATTCCTCACTGCTCAAATTAGAGAAAGACTAATATATATATTATAACATTTAAACGTTTTAGTATCTCATAACATATATTTTTTCAGTTGGCGACGAAATGCTATAAAGCAGTGGGTGATGAGGCTAGAACATTTTATCTAGAGAAAACTTTCGAGTTGGCTTCAACCGAAGGAGACGGGAATATTGATGAAGGAATTTTTTGCATTTAAACGTTTCGGGTACATCTCATATATGTTTCTTTAAGTACGCACTTATTGTATTAATAGTATTTATTTTATTAATCGTGATTATAATATAATGCATAGGTTTAAAGAGTCCCGAGGTTCGTGCACGTCTAGCAATATTTGTGGGACACTTAACCACCGCCGAAGAATACTACGTACGTGGAGCCGCTCAGCCAGAATTGGCCATTAATATGTACAAGCAGTTCTATAGATGGGCAGATGCCATCGCCCTCGCTGGAAGAGTCGATAGACAAGCGGTGACATCACTCAGGCAGCAATATATGGACTATCTCACGTCAACAGGTGCAAAAATTATAACTGTTAGAATATAATTTAAGATTGATAAAAATTTTTACGCGCTGCAAAAAATATTAATAAAATCTTATATATAATCTTCGTTAGAATAACACCATTAATCTATTTGCCCTAGTAAATTATTATTTTGTTGGTACAGGTCGTCTCGGCGAGGGGGGGGGGGGGGGGGGGTTTAAGGTCAAGTGATGACGTGCGAGGCGTGTCGCGTCTGTTACATCACCCCACACTCATGAAAGATGATGAGCTCCTGCAGGCTGTGCACGATCAACTAGTACAGGTGAAGGATGCATTATCAGATACACAAAAAAATAGGGAAGGAAATGGATCCATTATAAGATAGCTAAATAAAAATGCCAGTGAAGTATGGACCTATTTGTAGGAATACCGCTTGTTGGTTTCACTAAGGATAGTCTTGTTGTAGTAATGAAAAGATCCTGCTCAATTCGTTGTAGGTCTTAATACTTACGTAAATGACCAATTAGAATTTGTTTTTGATTTAGTATTATTGATTATACTATTGAAGAGATAATGTAAGTGTGAATGATGCAAGTTAAAGACGAGGGTTATGCATTTAACTAAAAATGAATAGCAGAAGTATATTTTTTTAATATAACTGTCTCAAACATAAATATTTATTCTTATACTGTAACTCCTGCATATGACTGTACATTTTAAAAAGTTAAGATTCACTAATTAGAGACATAGAATATGAACTTTACAATTTGTTTCCTTTGTAGGAGGAATGGTGGGAAATGGATGGTGAAATATCCGAGTGTAAAGGTGATATCAGAACTGCTGTTGATTACTATTCTAGAGGCAACATAGCTGCGTAGTCGCAAGAGCCGTTCAACTAGCAAGAGAATTTACTATCTATTTGAAACTTTTGTTTTTAATTTTTATTATATCATTTTTTGTTCTTCAGGCCTGTCCCGGTGAAGTGACCAGGTTGGAAGGGGAGTGGGGCGCGTGGCTTGTATCATCGCGACAGGCGGGCGCCGCTGTACCTCATCTCATAGAGGCTGCTCGAACCGTTGATGCTCTCACTGCGGCTCTGAAGACACATCATTATAAAAAAGCTCTTCAAATTGTACAGGTATTATTAATAATAACTGGTTACTGAGCT
The DNA here is from genome assembly GCA_916720795.1 of Danaus chrysippus. Classification (NCBI taxonomy): domain Eukaryota; kingdom Metazoa; phylum Arthropoda; class Insecta; order Lepidoptera; family Nymphalidae; genus Danaus; species Danaus chrysippus. The sequence goes on along the minus strand of CAKASE010000080.1, from coordinate 67,523 downwards.
TTGCTGGGTATTTAGGAATTATTAGTACATATTTTGGTTTTTTGTTATTAATTTCGTTTAGGCATTTTTTATTCAACACGTTAAGAAGACAGAAAACAATATAAATCAACAATTAATTTCTTAGTCTAACCTTAAAACAAACATTCGTTGACTTCCTGGTACTCAACAACGCCATCTGCTGTTGTGTCGTTAAAGCAATTTATAAAAGCAAGTAGCAAAAAGTAGTATTACTATTCGCCACTAGATGTCAGGGAGCGTCATATTTTAAACGACTCCGAACGAATAATTTTTGTTATTCTTTTTTACGTAAAATAACATTTTATAAATGACTAGCTTTCCGCCCGCGGCTTCGCCCGCGTGGAGTTCGGTTATATCGCTTTTCCAAGAGAATCTTTTCAAGTCTGCGATAAAAACTATTCTATGTTCTTTCTCAAGGTCAACTCTATCTTTGTACCAAATTTCATTAAAATCAGTTCAGTGGTTTAACTTCAAAAGCCAATTTTTTTAACTTGATACACCTAAAACTTCTAAATATGATGTTCCTAGGTTCAGTGGTTAAAATTTTGTATACAAAAAGTTTAGCTTCGTAGTTCCTGTTCCGTTCTGTTCGAATTTCGGGAATTCCGTGTGTAGAATTTCACCCCCACGGTGATAGAAATAACAAACGATTTTAAATTTCAAAAATGCTAGAACAAATGTTTAAATATGTCTTATCAAGTGCTTAAATATAAAGTTTCATGGTTTTATCTTTTAAAATTAAGAAATTCCATACAAACTTTCAACCCTTATTTCACCTCCTCACTGGTCGAAATTTCAAAAACGCTTGAACAAATGTTTAAATGTATCTTATCAAGTGCTTAAATAAAAATTTTCATGGTTATATATTTTAAAATTAAGAAATTCCATACAAACTTTCAACCCTTATTTCACCCCCTCACTGGTCGAAATTTCAAAAAACGCTAGAACAAATGTTTAAATATATATTATACAATGCCTTAATATAAAGTTTCATCGTTTTATCTTTTAAAATTAAGAAATCCCATACAAACTTTTAACCTCATCATCCCCTTTTCGCAATAAAGGGTAGCCTATGTTATTTCTCAGGGTCTAAAGATTGTCTGTGCCAAATTTCATCAAAATCGGTTGAGAGGTTAAAGCGGGAAAGCGTAACAGACAGACAGAGAGACAGACTTACTTTCGCATTTATAATATTAGTTGGGATTGACTCCCCCCTCGTACCCCAGTGACGCTTACATCGAGTCTGTAGGCGATGTATCGCATGCTGGCTAGCTGAGAACGATGAGCGGCAACCACGCGACTTTTTTCTAATACTTCCATTTTTAAACTCGTAATATCTTCCGAATGAAATGTCCGAATTGAATAATTCAAAGAGTTATAAAAAGGTATTGAAGCCGTCTTGAATATAAAGTAATTTATTTTAATAACGATTAATACCAAGGTACAAATAAAGAGCCTTTTCAAGCGGCGGCATATAAATTAAATTTTTAGAATAAAAAACCGCTTACTGTGACATAACTATAATATTTAGACATATGCTGTCGCAACACTTTTTGTAGATGATGATGAGTTCTGCAAAGTCGTAGTAAATGATTTGGTTCTATCATCAATAGTTTTCGCAGAGCACGCGACGTAAGGAATTTTTCAGATCATTTTTTTACACCTTGGGTTATATTATTGGAGTTTTAGTAAGGATCCCTAATTTTTATTTAAATATAATATAGTTTACATTACTTGGGAATAATGTAGCTTTCCAAAGGTGAAAGAATTTTTGAAATCGGTTTAGTAGTTTCGGAGCCTATTCATAACAAATAAACAAACAAATCTTTCCCCTTTATTAATATAGATATAGCTTATATTACTCGGGAATAATGTAGCTTTCCAAAGGTGAAAGACTTTTTGAAATCGGTTTAGTAGTTTCGGAGCCTATTCATAACAAATAAACAAACAAATCTTTCCCCTTTATTAATATAGATATAGCTTATATTACTCGGGAATAATGTAGCTTTCCAAAGGTGAAAGACTTTTTGAAATCGGTTTAGTAGTTTCGGAGCCTATTCATAACAAATAAACAAATCTTTCCTCTTTATTAATATAGATATAGCTTATATTACTCGGGAATAATGTAGCTTTCCAAAGGTGAAAGACTTTTTGAAATCGGTTTAGTAGTTTCGGAGCCTATTCATAACAAATAAACAAATCTTTCCTCTTTATTTATATAGATAGAAGATATAGCTTATATTACTCGGGAATAATGTAGCTTTCCAAAGGTGAAAGACTTTTTGAAATCGGTTTAGTAGTTTCGGAGCCTATTCATAACAAATAAACAAATCTTTCCTCTTTATTAATATAGATTAATAATGATAATGATTCCTAGCTAGATCGATTTATCTCCATCGTTTGAGCCGATACCGAGATTCCCATAATATATAAATATAGATACAAGAATTGCTCATTTAAAGATATAAGATATTGCTATAGGTCTTGTTTTGATATATTTTGATATATATATATATATATATATATATATATATATATATATATATATATATATATATATATATATATATATATATATATGTAAATCAATCCATTGATATCTTTATGTTATAGAAGATATAGAATCAATTCGGGAGCAATGTGAACAGTTGGGGGATCATTTTATATCTTCTCAAGTAAGTTATTTTAAATAATGAACAAAAGAAATATGTTGTTATTATTTTTTATAATTGTTATTAACGTAATTCGATTTTGTTCATTCCGTATTAGTTATTGTGTCTAGGTACAAAAATATAAATGTAAACATCCAATACGGGTGTAAACGAATATGTTTTCAATTATTCATTTCTTCTTTTACACACGACCTTCGGACCCCACGATACAGGTCTCCTAGTGTGGGGTCCAAAGACAATCGAAATTTAAAATCTGCTGAAAACATAACGCACCTCAACCTTGATGTATTATTGTGTAATCATTGTGTTTTTTTTTCAATAAAGTTATTATTATTATTAAGTTCTTTTACACACGGATTTAACGTCACGATCAATTTATAAAATTTTTAGAATTCAATGTTTGGGTCGATTTTTATTCTATTCTAGTAGGTTTCATATGTCAATTAATATCTTTAATATCTTTTTTGCAAACATTTACAGGAATGGGATACAGCGGAACGAGTTCTCATATCCTGTGGTATGGCGGAGAAATGTGTAGGAGCGTACAACGCCGCGGGCAAAGTGTCGGAAGGTCTACGTGTTGCCGCTACACATCTGGCAGAAGAAGACACGAGAGATATTTACTGACCACTCGCTCAACAATTACGACAGGAAGGGCACTTTAGAAAGGCTGAACAAATTGATATAGGACTAGGAGATACAGGGTAAGCTATCATTCGATGATTTTAAAGAGAGAGAGACGCCAGCCTCGCTGACGTTGCAAATGTCACTTCTTCAATTACGGTCCATGATATTTTAAAATGAAACTTCAATTGATCTTAATGCTCCTGTATTTCTCAAAGATTCTTCATAATAACATACTTCAATGATACACACTCACTGAACTCTGAATTACGAGTATCAATTCTGAATTCTCAATTCTGGAGTCCGCCGTCGTGCGTCCAGTCGTCATATTTATAACAAGATTCAAACATAGTTCTATTCTCTTTTGATTTCGTTTTACTTTTAACAATAATCATAAATACTAATAAGAATTGATGACAGCCTCAAATTATTTTCAAGTCGCATCCGTTATTAAAGCTGGTAGCGCCGATATATATATCAAATTCATAGAATGCTGGCTAAGAATCCTATTAGTTAAGTATTATTATTGACAAATGTTCTGGATATGAGCAAAATTAAAAAGATAATTAAAAAATAAATTATTAGATATATTATATGTAATGAGATCTAAGATTCTTGCGAGTATTCATTTAAATGAATCTAATATTTACGGACTATTACGCATTATATGTATAATATTTTTAAAACTACATATTCCCGACGTTTCGGTTACATTACAGGAACCGTGATCATGGGCAGGCGAGATGTTAACTGAATACACGGGATAGTCTTAGATACATCCTACTAATATTATAATTGCGAAAGTTGGGAGTTTGAAGTTTGGGAGTGTGTGTGTATGTTTGTTACTTCTTCACGCTCAAACGGCTGAACCGATTTTGATAAAATTTTGTATACAGGAAGCTGACATCCAGGAATAACACATAGGTTACTTTACATCTTCCAATCCCGGAAATCCGCGGGTAACACCGCGGGGCGCAGCTAGTATCTTTATATGAATCAGTATGGACTGGATATCAAGTGGAATGTTTGTTTTTAGGGGTGAGTGGTGGGAGGCAGTACAGATGCTGCTGCAGGCGAGTGCGGCGGGCGGTGCTGCTGGGCTGGCGGAGCGAGCGGCACTCAGGGCGGCGCGACTGGCCCGGGACCAGCTGACGGGCGGCAAGAGGAGGAGGGCCGCCGACCTACTGGCTGACACGTGAGATGAACACTGACATTATGTAACTAGACATGACTGGTTGTTTTATTCATGATTCACAATGAAAACCTGCTGGCTCACTGAATAGTGTGACACACATGCAGTACACAAGTGCAGTAGGGTTATTGAAAGGTTTATGAGAGTCATAAAAATCTTAATTGTACCTTGTATCAAAGTTGCCTGGTAATTCAATATTATTAAAATAGGTATACCCTCTTGGAATTTTCAGCATAAACTGACAGATAAACAGACAGATAGGTTACATTTACGAATGGTAAACTATTATAAGCACACATTATTATACGAATCAATTATTACTTAAACTTCGTAACCCAGACATGAAACATTGAGATGAACATTTAATTGAGAATATTTGTGTTAAAAAGTTAAGGCGAGTAAATTAGTATTTGTCTAATAAAAAAAATGTTTTCACAAAAAAAAAAAAATCACTGAAAAATTACATGTTAAAGCTCAATAGGATGAAATAGAATCTATTAATCATAAAACGTATGCTGTCAGAACGTTTTAAGCAAGTACTTAAATGTATTGAATGGATTACATATCGTCGGGGAAAGTGCAAATCTACGAATTATTTGGTACTAATTGTGAAAACATCGTTAATTAGAAAATATTTCAGCTTAAACTTTGTTCTGACAATCTGTTTCCAACGTATATATGTATATATTTATATATCACCTGCAGGTAGATGTGCGACCAGAGAGTGGTGGTCGCGCGTGTTCCGCCGCTCGTCACTCGTCCCCGGACGTGTCGGCGAGCGAGCTCATCACGTGACGTGACGCGCTGACTACTCGCACGTTTAGTGGCCACACACTACGTATTATTAATTAAGAGGCATACTACTGATTAAAATTTATTGAATGTGTGTTTATGTTTTATTAACAGTCCTTCAATACTATTTTTTTTATTTGACAAATATAACTTGAAATGTCTTTTAAATAGTTGTAACAAAGTGCGATGTTTTAACTTTTTATTTATATTATTTATTTACTACGGTAAGGTAACTTAAATATTATTTTTAAAATTCAGTAATTGATTTGTTTATAATAACTATAGTAGGTAATATGTGTGTTACAATAAAGATCCATAAAGTTATTGAGTTTCATTCCATTATTAAACTTTCGAATCGAATATTTTTTTTGACCGAACTGGATACAAGGAATAACTTTATTAGTTTCGTTTTGTGTTGTAAAGAATACTTAATATTTAAGTGTTGAACTATTTTCATCGGATTTTCAGCATCGGCAGCGATGCAGAGTAGGTAGTCTTCGTTATTTATTTTAAATAAAAAGTATCCTATTGCAATTTCCGGGCTCTAAACTACCTCCCTGCCAATTTTCACCTAAATCGGTTCAGCCGTTCTTGAGTTATAAGTGAAGTCACTAACACGACTTTCTTTTATATATATAGATATTTATTCGTTAAAAGGAACTTTAACTTCAAAAGCCAATTTTAATTAACTTGATACACCCAAAACATCTAAACATGATGTTCCTAGGTTCAGTGGTTAAAATTTTGTATACAAAAAATTTAGATTCGTAGTTCCCGTTCCGTTCTGTTCGAATTTCGGGAATTCCGTGTGTAGAATTTCACCCCCACGGTGGTAAAAATAATAAACGATTTTAAATTTTGAAAACGCTAGAACAAATTGTTTTTTCTCATCAAGTTCCTAAATATAAAGTTTGATGGTTTTATCTTTTAAAATTAAGAAATTCCATACAAACTTTCAACCTCTTCATCCCCTTTTTCGCAATAAAAGGTAGCCTATGTTTTTTCTCAGGGTCTAAAGTTTGTCTGTGCCAAATTTCATTAATATCGGTTGAAAGGTTTAAGAGGGAAAGCATAACAGACAGACAGAGTTACTTTTGCATTTATAATATTAGTTGGGATTGACTCCCCCCGTACCCCAGTGACGCTTACATGGAGCCTACATCGCATGCTGGCCAGCTGAGCGCGGTGAGCGGCAACCACGCGACTTTTTTCTAATACTTGCATTTTTAAACTTGTGATATCTTCCGAATGAAATGTCCGAATTGAATAATTCAAAGAGTTATAAAAAGGTATTGAAGCCGTCTTGAATATAAAGTAATTTATACGCACGCGACGTAAGGAATTTTTCAGATCATTTTGTTACACCTTGGGTTACATTATCGGAGTTTTAGTAAGGATCCCTAATTTTTTTTAAATATAATATAGCCTATATTACTCGGGAATAATGTAGCTTTCCAAAGGTGAAAGAATTTTTGAAATCGGTCCAGTAGTTTCGGAGCCTATTCATTACAAATAAACAAACAAACAAATCTTTCCTCTTTATTAATATATAGATGAAAACATTTAAGGATCGGATTGTATTTGTGAAAAGATATGGTCGTCAAGCATAAAGGCTCAAGATTTTGGATATCTGGAAATTTTTACAAAAATTATATGTTTACAATATCAATTTGTAAACCTTATGGCTTACACTGATGCTTTTCATTCAATTATGTATAGGAACTTAGTCCAAATTTTAATTGCGGTAAAGTATATTTTATATTAACAAAACCTGTGAAATGTTTAAAGGGGATATCTTATTATCTAGGGGATATTTTAATAATATATTTTGACACACATATTGTTATAAAGTAGAATAGAAGTAAGTGTAGATAATGCAGTACGAAGTCACCTTCTGGTTATATATGCTGGTGCTGAGACGGTAGGAATGGGATTCAGTAGGCACGTAATAATGATAGTTAATAAATTTATATATCTCTTATGTTATGTAGAATATTACTAATATATCGAAATAGTAAGCGTAAATTGATTGAACGATGTCAATCTTTTGTCAGAATAATATATTTTTTTTTAATCTAGATTTATAATTACATATAAAGTATTATGTGTTTTACTAAATTTGTTGTAAAAATATCCTCCTATGTTACAAATGCTCAAAAAATATGGAGTTTTTCTTATGTTTAATATATATACTTAGGAAACACACTTATAATTTGAACCAAAACTTTAAATTCAAGAACGTTTCCGAAGTAGTTTTAAAGCGATAACGCTTGGCTTGTTCGACTTTTACGCGGGAAAGTATTTTGTGAACAAGACTCGTACATATTGTTGTAAATTGAATTTAACTTATTTAAGCTGTATTCGGTTAGGATAATAACTAGTTTGTTCTAGACTCTAGTTAAGGTTTTATTTTTTATTCAAAAGTATTGGCTTTATAAGAAAACTATATTTTTTTAAGGACTTTGTTAGAATCCTAAATAATATATATACTTTTTTTGAAACCAATAAATCATTACTATTTAAAAAAAAAAAACCATTTTTTAATTCTCACATTTATGTATTTACTTTTTTGTAACACTAATAGTATTGCCGAAACAAGAGACATATTTTTCCTTTACGACTAATAAATTTTGTTGACAGTAATGTAAAATAAGATTTTTTTTTAAATTAAAATACCATATTTCATCATAAAATTACCCAAACCAGAAAGAAAAAACAATTAAATAAATTATTTAGTCAATGCAAAATTTCAGCCGGATTCATCGCTTGGGCTTGTTCCGGGTCCGTTGTCAGTTCTAAAAAAATTACACATTACAATAATAAAAAAAATCATTATCAAAAAAAATATATATATATATATTTTTAAAGTTACAATATCTATGAATATTATTTTAAATAACAGACCCTCAGACAGTGAGTTTATAAAATATAAGAAACGAAAATGTTATAACATAGGTAACGGTTAGGGTATTCAGTAAATAACTTTATCATAAGAGCTGGTTGTACTCGCACGGTACGCCCCAGGGTCCACAGGTCCTGTTGAACAAACAGTTAATGTACTCGTATCCATTCCTTGTGCTGTTGATCCAGTCGTATTGACCCTGAGCTGACGTCGCCACCAGCAACACACACACACACACTAACACCACCCTCATCCTGTACATATATTAAAACATTCTTTACAGCGATCTACTTTGTTATAAAATAGCAGCAGGAACACCGTTATAATAGTATGTAACGGTTATTGAACTCACAAACAGTCTCCTGTGCGATCAACAGTTAACTGTGTAGGTCTGAACAAAAAAAGCTTTTAAACAGTATCCAAAGATACTCAAAGGAAGTTACATTTAAAAAATATCCAACTTTTTCATTCTATTAATATCGTTTTTGGTATTTTTTTAGTCACGTTGTGAATATTAAATATAAATTCATTTCTAATTTTTATATGAAAATAATCTTCGGTGCTAGGACCACAATCATCTACGGAAAACAAAAATTCTATGCCGTCTTGTGCTGCCAATAAAATAAAATATTTGGAATAAAAAACATAAGAAATCGGAAGGATACCTAGTAATTTATACCTATATATACTATAATATATCTGAAACTTCGTTTAAATAAAAATCATTTGTGAGGTTAAACTACAATAAAGTAATAGATATTACTAAAGAATAATCAAATTTTGGGGTAAAATTGAAGAAAATAACTTTTCCTTTATTTTTCAAAACTTACCTTGTTTACCGGAATAACTATTTATGTACAATAAAAAACACTTCAACAGTATTTAGAAATTATTTGTTTTAATATAACGAGACACTCTGCCACAAGACAAATGATGGAACAACATTCAATATATATGATGAGTATTATTCAAATTTACAATATAAATAAAACAAATGATAATTATTTAATTTGTCTTTATGCATTTGTGAACGAAGATAAGCTAATTACATTATACTATATTGCTTAGTAATGAGAAATTTATAATTAATCAACAATTATTCTTAATTATATTTTGCATATATTTGTGTTAAAACTTTTGCTTGCAAGATAGCGATAAAAACCAAACATGTTTATAATCGAAAAGTCTAAAAAACTAGTAATATGTATGATGTATACAGACAAAAAAAAATACACAAAGCAAATAGTTTTTTTTAAATTAAAGTCAATAATCAAGACTTATAAATCACAACTTATTTTACTGATCACTGAAATGTTATGACCTTAACGCCTTTGGCCCTTAATACAAAAAATATATATTAATACAGGGTGGGCCATGAATTAGTTAACATTTGAAATAATCATTTAAGAAAAAAGTATTTGACATATTTTAAAAATTGTTTTATTAAAAGAAAGCTAATTAGTTGGAAATTATTTTTAAAAAATCATATAATCTAAATGACCACCATTTCGATTTTTACACTCTTCTAAGCGAGTAACGAAATTTTCGAATACTCTTCCGCACAGAGACCGTGAGATCGTCGATATCTCTTCGCTAATTTTTTCTTTTAGTTGATGTAGTGTATTTGGTTTATTGATGTAGACACGACTCTTTAAATAACCCCATAAAAAGAAGTCAGCTGGGGATAGATCTGGACTTCTGGGTGGCCTATGTCGCCTTCTCTCTATCAAATCAGTTCCACAGTTTATGCATCTCAGAGATACGGATTGGTAAGAAGTCACTTCTTCTGTGTGCAGACTATCATGAGACACGCTTTGGTTTTGTTCAATGTCCATATTCAAGCCGAGGTTAGCGATGGAGTTAGTTTCGGGGTCCACATTACGTGAGTGTTGTTCATCGTTTATGCTATGTTCGGAGTCCATAACACAAAAGCCAGGGTCATCGTTTGAGCGAAATTCGGGGTCCGTAGAAGTGCCGGAGTCATTGGTTAATGATAGGTCGGAGTCCATAATGAATAAACAATCGTTGAAAGAAAATCCACAATAAATCAACACTCTCAATGTAGGTAAACAAAGCGAATGTAAACAATCAGTCTGTGACATATCAATGTCAATTTGTATTAATTGTTTTATTAGTGTTGCAATAGAAAAAAATCATTAAAAAATCGATCGAAAACAGATATGATTATGTTTGACATTCTTCATATTTCAGTTCATAAAACGTTTTAAATGACGAAACTAATTACAACAAATATTTTTAATATTTTTTTTGTATTAATTACTTATAGTTGTATTAAGTTCTGCGAGATGATTCGATTTGACGCAATCGTTAATTGATCTTGCTGGTAACACAAAACGTGGATCAATAAAGCAAATATATGAAGATACTTTAAAAATATTTTTTCAATAAAACACAATTTTACACTCGAAGAACAACAGAATAGCTAGCTAAAAATATTTTTTTTTTTCATAAACTAATTTTTTTTACCAGCTTTTTCATACTAGGCCAAAAATGAACATTGCTCTTTTTACTCTATAAAGGAAAATATTCATCTATGTTATAATGCTGACCTGGATAAAAAAGATAAAATTGCTAAATTACCACTCATTTTTAAAATAATGAAACATTAAAAATGCCAGCAGACCATCTAAAATGCATTACCTTCATTGAAAGGTTCGAATATTGATTTGCTTCGATAATATTGGTCCTGTCATAGAGGAGCACGTAAATAATTTTACAGCCTTGTCTTTTGTATTTTGTATCTTTAATTACATTTTTAATTTTCTTCTTGAATCATTTTTTAATTATAAGGCCTAAGCCATGTCTTTATTTAAAATATTTTTTTATGCCTGTTTTCTTTTTGTCAAGTCCTTGTAATGTCATTTTTAGTACAATTCATTTGTCACAATCGATGAAACGGTCAAATTCTGAAAATAGCTGAAAAACAAATATCTTAAACAAAACGAAAAAGTTATTAGTATATACATATGTACATATAACAATTAGATTTCATTTATAGTAGATACAATAAAGCCATAAACTGGCAAGAAGCATTCTTGAATGCTTAGTAATTGCTGAAGGGAGCGCGGGATATCTTCAGCAGTTTTAAAAATACTTAAAAGTTGATCTACAAGGACCATCCTTTGAATACTAAACTGTGGACAATCAAAAAATATATGTTCGAGGGTTTCATCAGCATTATTGCAATATCTACAAGTTGAAGAGTCAAAAACACCAACCCTAAAAAGGTGAGCACCAAAACTACAATGTCCCAGACGCAAACGACAGATTGTGGTATAATACTTTCTATGGCTATAGTCACTACCCCAGGTAAACCTGGGAAGAGACCTTTTTCTTTATTGTAGCGAACCATTTTCCTTTTACCTTTACCACCTGATGCCACAAGTTGTAAAATTCTTTCTGCAACGTGAGTTTGAAAAGGGATAGAGCGTCTGAATAAGGACTTGGGAAATTTAAAAAGCTATGACTTAATTGATTGTGGGCCGGATTTGTAATAAATTTAGCTAAATAATCTGCGTGCTCATTACCATGCATACAAATGTGGGCTGGTGTCCAGAATAGGACTATTTGCTTGTTTTGAGACAGCAGGTGATACAACTCTCTTATTTTATATACAATATAGTTAGTTTTTGAATTTAATTGTGGATTTTGTAGTGCCGTTAATAAACTTAAACTATCCGTTTTTATAATCCACTTAGGATGAGTCTGTGTTTGAATGTGCTCCATAGCTGTATATACATCTATGGATTCAGCGGAGTATATGCTTGTTAGTGAATTCAGCCTATGACCGAGTCCACTTTTGATCAGACTATCATAGACAGCTATAGAGACTGCTTCATTGTTCCTAGACCCATCTGTATATATCAAGTTCCCTATAAATGTCTTCCTTATACTTTACAAGACTTTTGACTACAATTTTAATCTGAATACATTTTGATTCATATAACCCAAAGTAACAAGGCCATACCATGCTAGAAAAAATATTGTGTTTATTAACAATTTGTTCTGTTTCAGAAAAACCGTGAAACACATGAATTAATATTGGCAGTCCTGTTAATAGTGTCCCGCAGTTTAACAAGAAGTGGATGATTACTGACGGAGAGCAACCTCGCAAAAAATGTTGATTGTAAGTATTTAAACCTAAGTGCTAATGGAGGTATATTACATTCCACCTGCATTGACACTATGGGAGTAGTTCCCATGGCACCCAATATAATATGCAAACATTTGTTTTGTATCTTTTCTAATTTGTTTACTATAGTTCTTACCCCTGCAAAACAAAAAAGCATATTCAAAATGACTCCTTAGGGGTTGTCCATTAATCACGTGATCTTTTTTTAGCATTTTTTAACCCCCCCCCCCCCCCATTGGTGATACATAGTGAGGTTTAAGACCACCCCCCCTCCACCTTCTCAACATCACGTGTATTTTTAGTACCTACAACGAATCTTAAATTTTTCTGAATATTATCTTAATTTAAATACAGGTATAAACTATAATCTTATTTTATTCTGAAATTAAGGACCATAATAATTATTAAGGACCATAATATTTGTTTAAAATACCGCGCGTTAGACGAAAAAATAAATACACGAGATATCTTACTACACCCCCCCTCCCCCTTGTGTTATTTTCGTGATTTTTATCAAACCCCTCCCCCCCCCCTTTCAAGCCTCACGTGATTAATGGACAGCCCCTTACTAATGATTTATACAATGTTAATAGAATCCTTGGATCAGCATCCCAATATGTGCTTGTTAAAGATTTTAAAATGTTACAAGCATTTAAAGCTCGAGATTCTAGAGTTTCAGCATACTTATTCCATCTAAAATTGTTTGTAAAAATAACACCTAAAAACTTACAGAGCTTTCTACAGACATTACATTATTATTGAACAAAATATTTACATTCCTATTTCTAATTCCATTTTTTCAAAAGACAACAACTTTTTTCATTGCTGACCTCCAGCCGAAGGCTATCAAAATAGTTCTTTAGTCTTAGGAGAGCTACATTGAGGACTGATTGTACACTTTGTACATCTTTGTAAATCATCTGCAAACTGCAGATTAGAAACTTCACACCCCAGAGTTAAATTTAGCTGATGTATGAATAGGATAAAAAGCAATAGGCTCAATACACCACCCTGTGATACACACCTACAAGAATATCTTGGACCAAATAACTGATTGTTGACCTTAACAAACACCTTTCTGTAGTTCAACAAATTAAAAATACAATTTACAACTTTTCCAGGTACCCGCAGTAATAATAATATTGAGGATAATTTGTTCAGATCTACATTATTGAAAGCCCCTACAATGTCAACAAAAACACTAACTAGTACTTTATTCTCGGAACGAGCATCGTGGATATCCAGACAGAAATGATGTAGACTCTCACAAGCAGAACGGCCACAATGAAAGCCAAACTGATTGTAAGGTAAAAGATTATTACTTTCTATGTGAAAAATTAATCTTTGTTTTATTAATTGTTGGAAAGTTTTTCCAACGCATGAACTCCTATTACAGGACGATAAGAATCAGCCAAATTAAAGTCTTTGCCAGGTTTTAATATTGGTACCAAACAGTCAGTTTTCCAATCCTCTGGGATAATAGAAGACGTCCATAAACTATTTAATAAACTTAAAAAAATAGATAGAGATTGAACATTTAAAAGTTTAAACATTCTGTAGGAAAGCCAATCCAATTGAGGTCAGAAAATAAGTTAGAACTCGGAAAGCTTTTTAACGGCTTGTGCGCGTTTGAAATTAATGTAATTTTTACTATTAAGACTAGTTTTGAAATTAATGTAGGCGTTCTTGCAGTCTTCGCCTACTTTTGAACATTTATCATTCCACCAAGGTACTTGACACCTTTTTATAGGACGGTTATTATTACTATCAGTTATGTTATGGTTTAAGCTGGGCCCGGAGAATTTGATTGCCAATAGAATAATTGAACAAAACTTTCTATATGAGTCATGGAAATCACTATTGTCAACTTTAAAGTTCATTAACATTTTATTAACAATTTGTCATAACTATCCCAATTTACTAATTTCAGATTGCTGTGAAAAGGAATGTTGTTCAAGGAAATAGAGGGTTCATGTTGATCTCTTACGAGAGTAAATTTTGTGATAGTTGGCAGATGATAACTGCCTAAAGGGTCCTGATGAACTTGCCAGTCACAAGAAAGAAATAAAGAAGAAGACTCCATAGTTAAATCTAGACTGTTAGGTTTCCAAATAAGAGAACCTATAGTTGTTGGTTGACCATTATTTAAAAGTATTAAGTTATTTTCATCCATGGAATCCATAATAGCTCTGCCCCGAGAATCTATGCGACTGCAACCCGAAAAAGTGTGATGGGCGTTAAAATCACCTGCAATTATCAAGGGTTTTGGAATACTGTACAATAAACTATCGAACTTCGCCTTGTCACAAGCAGGAAAACTGTTACCAGGACTGTAAAAACTAACCAAATAAATGTATTTATGTTTCAGTTTAATAACAATTACTACATTTTGTAACGAATCATCATAAAAAGTATCTAGTTTAGAGAAATGTATACCATTTTTAATTAATATTGCTACGCCATTATGATCATTACCGCAGTCATTACTAATCATGGTATAACCACATAAATTAAATTGAATGCTAGGCTTGATCCAAGTTTCTGAAATAAGAGCTACATGTATATTATTTTGGTTTACAAAATTTTGAAACTCAAGTCTGTTACTTAACAGACTTTGAGCATTCCACTGTACAATATTTAAGATTTAGTGGTAGAATGTGACGATTTGCTATTTTTGTCTTGGACGGTTTCTTTAATAGCTGAGCTAATAAAATGTGAACTAATACTTATATTTTGAGTTTTATTTAAAGTTATAACTTTTACTATAGATTCTGTTAATAGTCATAGTTTCAGAATTTGATTAGATATATTCTTCTTGGGTATTTAATTTTTTATTAAGGGAGGGAAAATTTAATGAATCTTTTAACGTGTCAGCATATGATTTGGGTTTACTGTTTGCGATTTTCTTTTGCATTATAGGGCACTGGCTAGAGACGGCAATGTGATTGCCATTACAATTAATGTTAAGCTTTTTCAATGTTAACCTTGCATTCTTTGAAAGAATACCCCTCTGTGCATATGGAGCATCGCGGTGAATTTTTACAAAACTTTGCAAATTATAGTATAAAACTATTTAAAATAATTAAAAGAAGATTGTCCACTTAGTATGGGGACTTTGGCCTGACGTGAACAGCCATTTTATCATATTTTTTGTAATTAGTTTAAAAGCACTAACTAGTAATAACGAGAATATGAACTTAATTTTGTATCAAAATGTTTAAAAAGAGATTTTTGTCATGTGAGGAAAAACAGGTTAAAGCAAAATAAAACAACATTTTTTATGATTTATTTTTATTCTGAGACATCATATGTTATTATTATGTGTTCAAGAAATTGGACAGGTGGTGAAATGTGTTCCTGATACCTTGCCCAACTTAAAAACCATAAAATAGTAATTATATGAGCACAGCAACCCACTGTCCTTCGACCAACCATACAATTACAATTATATTCTTTTATAGCTTCCTTACCATTGTGATTATTTTCATATAATATATACAGGGTGACTGGTGAATTACTATCAATATTTAAGGAGCATACTCGGTACATGATTCTCATTCGAATTATGTAAAAAAAATAGGTACTTAATTTTTGACCAAATTTCCGTATAAATAAATAAAGTGTGTACACGTTCCAAGTGTTCCAAGTGTGGACGCGTGCGGCGGCGTGCTGATACAACAACACGCCGCCGCACGTGTGTGTGTGTGTGTGTGTGGGTATACCTAATCTGTAGGGTGTTCATACGATGCGTAATTATTTACATAACTTTTGGTTGACTTTACTTAGAAGTTTATTAATATTTATGTTATATTAATTTTTATTTTGTCATATATGATCGTCAACTATCACATCCTCAAATATCGATAGTAATTCACCAGTCACCCTGTATATATAAAATATATTTTTTGACTTACATGCCTGCTTTGTATTTTTCCGTGCAATAATCTGCAGTTGGCCAAAGGAATCAGATAGTCAACCAATAGGTCGCTGGCTATATTTCTACATTTTTCTAAAGTATAGGAACCTTCGCCTCTTATGTGCTGCCCGTAATACAAACAAGCTTGTTTTAGTTGGTATGTTCCACATGCAATTAATATAAGATCATTATATTCTATTCTTGGAAATATGAAACTATACATGTTTACATTTATAGGTTGAAAATCTGCGCGCCTTCTATTTAAATTATTTTCGATAACAAAGTCAGCTAATGTGTTAGGAGTAAACATCTTTTCATTTATTATAATACAACAGTATTTATATACTTAATCCTTATGGATTATGATTATATAAAACAATAAAACCTCATTTTGCATTATAGGAATAGCATATACAATACATATCTATTAAAAAACGAGTAATTTAAATAATTAATTAAATTGACACTTACTCGTCGAGGAGCTATCCACTGTCTTATAATAGACTGAACCTAATTAAGATCTAGACTATGTCGCCTTCTCTCTATCAAATCACTTCCACAGTTTATGCATCTCAGAGATACGGATTGGTAAGAAGTCACTTCTTCTGTGTGCAGACTATCGTGAGACACGCTTTGGTTTTGTTCAATGTCCATATTAAAGCCGTGGTTAGCGATGGAGCTAGTTTCGGGGTCCACATTACGTGAGTGTTGTTCATCGTTTATGCCTTGATCAGAGTCCATAATACAAAAGCCAGGGTCATCGTTTGAGCGAAATTCGGGGTCCGTAGATGTGCAGGGGTCATTGGAAAAGATAGGTCGGAGCCCATAATGAATAAACAATCGTTGAAAGAAAATCCATAATAAATCAACACTCTCAATGTATATAGGTAAACAAAGCGAATGTAAACAATCAGTCTGTGACATATCAATGTCAATATGTATTTTTTCGTTTTATTAGTGTTGCAATAGAAAAACATCATTAAAAAATCGATCGAAAACAAATATGATTATGTTTAACATTCTTCATATTTCAGTTTATAAAACGTTTTAAATGACGAAACTAATTAAAAACAAATATTATATTTTTTTATTAAAAACTTATAGTTGTATTAAGTACTGCGAGATCTTGCAGGTAACACAAAACGTGGATCAATAAAGCAAATCAATGAAGATACTTTAAAAATATTTTTTCAATAAAATACAAATGTACACTCCAACAACAATAGAATGGCTAGCTAAAAAAATATTTTTTTTTTCATAAACTTGTTTTTTGATAGCAGCTTGTTCACGCTAGGCCAAAAATGGACATTGCCCTTTCAAAAAGCCCGCGTCAACGTTTCAATTCCCACGCTCTTTTTTTCAGCATGTAAATAAACGTCGACAATATAGAAGTAGTACAAAAATTTATATGAGTAAAAAATTTTAAGTTCATCTTCATGTTGACTGTTTTAAAATACATAACTCACAGTAATACATAATACTATTACGATAAAAGAGTTGCTAGTGAAATTCAAGTTCAGTAATTCCAACGTTCCTTAAACGCAACATTTCGCGGAATGTAAACTAATTAATCAATATTTATTAAATACTAGAAGACCTGGCGAACTTCGTATCGCCCTATAATCAAGAAATATCTATTACGTTTTTTTTATTTTATTTTTGGAGTTTACTTGTAAGCCATAAATCACCGTGTTATGAAGTTCGACAGAATGATTGTCATATTAGTTATCAAATCTAATGTAAAAAAAAAAACGTTTGTATGGGAAATAGAAAAGGGCTGTTTTTATGGTTTTCCCAGTAATGAATCAATTTTTTTCAGCTTTTATACCTTCAGCTTTTATGACTCTGGATTTACAAGAAAAATTAGTCTTCTGAGAAATCTAATATTTCTTAAAAGATAGAATTTTACTATTTTAATATGCTCACACTAAAATAAAGACATATGTGAATTGAACTTTATGCATGGCACAAAATAATTCATTCTAGAATCGACCTATCTGCCTTATTATCACTCATTCATTTTAACATCAAATTTAGATCTCAACATCCACATTTGAATACCTTCGTCCTCAGCGTTCACATTAGTAATACATCATATTATAACCCTATCATTAGACTCTGCCGTACATACAATGATTTACTTTCAAAACACAGTGACATGTTAGATATATTTGATCCCAATTTTACAAGGCTTAAAAATAGGGTAAGGCTTATTATATTGACGATTCAATGATTTACTCTCCAATGACTTTTTTTTTTCTTATGTTTATTGCCATGTAGTTGTTATTGAATTATATTTTAATTTTGACAATTTATTTATTATTATAATTTTTTAATTTAATTCTTTAATTTAATTTTATTTTTTAATTATACTTGTTACACAAACTTAATTGACTGTATCTGTCTCATTTGCTCCTATTTATATTATTGTTGACTCAGTGAATGTAATTTAAACTAATTTGTAATGTCCGTTAATGTTTTTTTTTGTATCAACAACTAAGTAATTGAATTTAAGTTATATGTTCCTATTTATTCATTAGTCTTAAATTGTACCTAAATAATGTAGCTCCTGACAAAAATATTGGTTTTGTAATGATTATGAAGTGTACACATGCTTGGGAATATAATCAAGCTAAATATAATTTTAGACTGTAACTCAAATGTAATCCGGATTATATTCTGTTTGTGTGCCTAAATAAATAAATAATCAGAATCCTTATCAACAACTTATAGGCAGTTTGAAGATCCTACCTAATACCTAATCCAATTCAATAACTGTATTAGTGAAGAGCTTTGGGTTTATGCTAAAAGAATATTATATATACTTAAAGAAAACATAAAATTTGGTTTGAAATGTAGTAAGAATAAAAATGATAATATTGAAGGATATGTTATAAGGAAAGATATGTTATAATGATATAGGCAGACCCTGGCTATAGCTGGGAAATTGCCAGGTAGAAGATATGTTATAATGATATAAGGACTGGAGCAGTGATGTTAATGACAGTAAATCATATTCAGGGTTTTGTTATATTTTGTCAGGATCAGTTATATCCTGGAATTGTAGCAAACAAAAATGTATTTCACTTTCTAGTACTGTAGCTGAAAATGTGTCAAAATCAGAAGCCTGCAAAGAAGCAGTGTATTTGAGAAACTTACAAAATGAAGTGACTTGTAGAATGTATACTATTATTTTGTACTCGTATAATGACAGTATGAGTGCTCAGAAATTATAACTGAATCCAGTATTCCATAATAAAACTAAACATATGGATGTCAGGTATCACTATTGCTGAGATATTATAAATAAAAACATTGTTAGTATTAATTATTTGTGTATATCTGATATGCCTGCAGATTTATTTACCAAAAGCTTAAGTGTTGTAAAACATTATAAACATGTAAATGCTTTAGGAATTGTTAGAGTGTAATATATTTTAACTTTAAGTTCATGTTAAGTATTTATATAGTTTAAAATAGATCATATTTTAATGGGAAGTGTTGTGGATATCAAAATATGGATACAACTAGCCATCTTGTGGCAATCATGTCAATAAGCGTTATTGTATTTGTCTATGTTCAATAAATCATTCTTCTGTCGATCTTCAGTTGACACACGTTGTTTTATTATATATTAATTATCGTAATCTAATTCCTATTAAACAGTTTATTTATTCATAATGGTGGTGAGGGAGCAGGATGTCTTTGTCTCTACTAACGTTTACATTGAGATCGGGTGTTGTCATATTTTCACAATAAAACTGTTAAGGTTATATTCTTACTTTCTGTTGCCTTCACACACTCATAAAAATATTTCCATCTGACTCAAACGAATATTGTAGCACACATAATTTGAACAAATGTGTAAAGTTGATATTTTTTATGATTTTTATGAAAATCTTGAAACGTTCCTTAAGCCGTATATCTTTTCAAACATGTAATAAGGGGAGAGGCACAGAACTATGAACAAGACATTCACTCTTAAAATAATCTAAAAAAAAAACGAAGACATTTCTCTTTTTTTTGACAGATGGGGTTGATGGGGATGATGGGGATGATAGGGGTGATGGGGATGAAGGGAGTGATGGAGATGATGGAGGTGATGGGGATGACGTGGATGAAGGGGGTGATGGGGATGATGGGGATGATGGGGATGATGGAGATGATGGGGGTGATGGGGATTAAGAGAATGATGGAGATGATGGAGATGATGGGGATGATGGGGATGATGGGGGTGATGGGGATGAAAGGGTGTGATGGGGATAATGTGGATGATGGGGATGTAGGGATGATGGAGGTGATGGGTGTGATTAGGATGATGGAGATGATGGGGACGATGGAGATGATGGAGATGATGGGGGCGATGGGGATGAAGGGGATGATGGAGATGATGGGGGTGATGGGGATGAAGGGGCTGATGGAGATGATGGGGCTGATGGGGATGAAGGGGCTGATGGAGATGATGGATATGACGGGAATGATGGGGGTGAGGGGGATGATGGGGGTGATGGAGATGATGGAGATAATGGGGATGAAGGGGGTAATGGGGATGATGGCGATGATGGGTGTGATGGGGATGATGGAGATGATGGGGATGATGTGGGGATGATGTGGATGATGGAGATGATGGAATGATAAAGATGATGGGGATGATGGGTGTGATGGAGATGATGGGGATGAGGGGGATGATGTGGATGTTGGAGAAGATGTGGATGATTGGGGTGATGGGGTTGATTTGGATGATGGGGGTGATGGAGATGATGATGATGGGGATGAGGGGAATGATGTGGATGATGAGGATGATGGATGTGATGAGATGATGGAGATTATGGGGATGAGTGGTGTGATGGGGATGATGGAGATGATGGTGATGATGGAGATGATGGGGATGATGGAGATGATGGAGATGATTGGGATGATGGGGGTGTAGGGAAGATGGGGGTGATGTGGATGATGGGGATGATGGAGGAGATGTGGATGATTGGGGTGATGGGGATGATGGGGTTGATGATGAGGGGAATGATGTGTCTGATGAGGATGATGGGTGTGATGAGGATGATGGAGACGATGGAGATGATGGGGTGATGGGGATGATGGGGGTGATGTGGATGATGGAGATGATGGAGATGATTGGGATGATGGGGGTGATGGGGGTGATGGGGATGATGGAGATGATGGAGATGGTGACGGTAATGGCATATTTGTTATATTTGGATGGCACATTTGGCATATAAAAACATGGTATATAGGGAAAATTGGTATATAAGGAAAATTGGTATATAAAGACCTTTGATTTATAAGGAAAATTGGTATATAAGGACATTTGGTATACCTCCGTCATTTCAGTTTACTTTGAAGGTTTATTAGGTTTTTTTTTTTTCAACAAATAAAAATGAAAAAAAAAACAATTAATTCCTTAATTAAAATATATTCTAATTCTTAATACATTTCACAATATATAAGAAATTAAAGTTATAACTCCTACGTTATATTAAGAGCAATGATTTAAAATTACATAAAATTTTTACAATTTAATGATTTTTACCGTTCTTCTAGTACACGAATTGCTCAAAATGCTGTACCAACTCTATACTTAAGTATCTAAAGTAAGCAACTTCCCAAGTAGTTATAGGCACACAATACATACTACTAATATAAAAAAAATATAAATAATCAATTATATTTTATATATATAGATAATATTTTACATTATTATTATTTTACTTTAGAAATTGGTGCTCATAATTAAAAATAAAAAAAAAATGATTAAATTGAATATAATGAAATAGGTATACAAGTCATCTTAACATTTTTATATACTTACATGGTATATAGATTTGATCGATTTATAATGTGCGGTCTTTATTACCTTTTTTATCTAAATAAAGAAAAGTGCCTACAAACAGTATCGCAATATAACTACTTGTGTCACTTCTTGACATAGGTAAAACAAACACAAAGTGTTCTAAATATGCAGAGATTATAATTTCACTGGATAACTACAAACCAAAAAAAAGTCGTTTATTGTTTTTTATGTAATATAAGAATGACAGTGTTTAAATCAGTAAAAATTACTTTTCTGCCGGAAGTCACTATTAAGTATTAATAACCCGAAAAAAACTGATAAGGGATGATAGGGGTGATGGGGATGAAGAGGGTGATGGGGATGAAGGGGGTGATGGAGATGATGGAAATGATTGGTGTGATGGGGATGATGGAGATGATGGGGATGAAGGGGGTGATGGGGATGATGGGGATGATGGGTGTAATGGGGATGATGGGGATGATGGATATGATGGGTGTGATGGAGATGATGGGGATGAGGGGGGTGATGTGGATGATGGAGACGATGGGGATAATGTGGATGATGGAGATGATGAAGATGATGGGGGTGATGGGGATGATGGAGATGATGGGGGTGATGAGGATTGAGAGGGTGATGGAGATAATGGAGATCATGGGGATGATGGATATGATGGGGATGATGGGGGTGATGGGGATGAAGGGGGTGATGGAGGTGATGGAGGTGATGGGGATGACGTGGATGAAGGGGGTGATGGGGATGATGGAGATGATGGGAATGAAGGGGGTGAAAGGGCTTATGGGGATGATGGAGATGATGGTGATGAAGGGGGTGATGGGGATGATGGTTGTAATGGGGAATATGGAGATGATGGAGATGATGGGTGTGATGGAGATGATGGGGATGAGGGGGATGATGTGGATGTTGGAGAAGATATGGATGATTGGGGTGATGGGGTTGATTTGGATGATGGGGGTGATGGAGATGATGGGGATGAGGGGGATGATGTGGATGTTGGAGAAGATGTGGATGATTGGGGTGATGGGGTTGATTTGGATGATGGGGGTGATGGAGATGATGATGATGGGGATGAGGGGAATGATGTGGATGATGAGGATGATGGATGTGATGAGATGATGGAGATTATGGGGATGAGTGGTGTGATGGGGATGATGGAGATGATGGTGATGATGGGCATGAATGGGGAGATGGGGATAATGTGGATGATGGAGATTATGGAGATGATGGGGATGATGGAGATGATGGAGATGATTGGGATGATGGGGGTGTAGGGAAGATGGGGGTGATGTGGATGATGGGGATGATGGAGGAAATGTGGATGATTGGGGTGATGGGGATGATGGGGTTGATGATGAGGGGAATGATGTGTCTGATGAGGATGATGGGTGTGATGAGGATGATGGAGACGATGGAGATGATGGGGTGATGGGGATGATGGGGGTGATGTGGATGATGGAGATGATGGAGATGATTGGGATGATGGGGATGATGGGGGTGATGGGGATGATGGAGATGATGGAGATGGTGACGGTAATGGCATATTTGTTATATTTGGATGGCACATTTGGCATATAAAAACATGGTATATAGGGAAAATTGGTATATAAGGAAAATTGGTATATAAAGACTTTTGATTTATAAGGAAAATTGGTATATAAGGACATTTGGTACACCTCCGTCATTTCAGTTTACTTTGAAGGTTTATTAGGTTTTTTTTTTAAACAAATAAAAATGAAAATAACAATTAATTCCTTAATTAAAATATATTCTAATTCTTAATACATTTCACAATATATAAGAAAGTAAAGTTATAACTCCTACATTATATTAAGAGCAATGATTTAAAATTACATAAAATTTTTACTTTAATGATTTTTACCGTTCTTCTAGTACACGAATTGCTCAAAATGCTGTACCAATTCTATACTTAAGTATCTAAAGTAAGCAACTTCCCAAGTAGTTATAGGCACACAATACATACTACTTATATAAAAAAAAATATAAATAATCAATTATATTTTATATATATAGATAATATTTTACATTATTATTATTTTACTTTAGAAATTGGTGCTCATAATTAAAAATTAAAAAAAAATGATTAAATTGAATATAATGAAATAGGTATACAAGTCATCTTAACATTTTTATATACTTACATGGTATATAGATTTGATCGATTTATAATGTGCGGTCTTTATTACCTTTTTTATCTAAATAAAGAAAAGTGCCTACAAACAGTATCGCAATATAACTACTTGTGTAACTTCTTGACATAGGTAAAACAAACACAAAGTGTTCTAAATATGCAGAGATTATAATTTCACTGGATAACTACAAACCAAAAAAATACTAGGATATTACGTCAAGACCAAATGTCAAAAAATTGAGTTTTTCGCGATTTTCAGCAAAACCGTAAGTTTTATCAGAAAAGTACTTCAGACAAAAATTATAGATCATAAAATTATCTACAACAAATGTGTCTAACTTTTCTTCTTACGAGCCACCGTTTCTGAGATATAACGATTCAAAAAGTTATTAAAGTTGTTATCGTCATAATATGCATGAATACGACACGTACCTATATATTTCTCGAGTTGTTATATCTTTATATATAGTCCTTTCAAATAAGACCAAAAAATCAGTTTGAAATTCATGCATATTATGACGATAACAACTGTTATAAATTTTTGAATCGTTATATCTCAGAAACGGTGGCTCGTAAGGAAAAAAGTATTAAAACGTTTGTTGTAGATAATTTCATGATCTATAATTTTTGTCTGAGGTACTTTTCTGATAAAACTTACCGTTTTGCTGAAAATCGCGAAAAACGTCAAGACCAAATGTCAAAAAATTGAGTTTTTCGCGATTTTCAGCAAAACCGTAATTTTTATCAGAAAAGTACTTCAGACAAAAATTATAGATCATAAAATTATCTACAACAAATGCATCTAACTTTTCTTCTTACGAGCCACCGTTTCTGAGATATAACGATTCAAAAAAGTTATTAAAGTTGTTATCGTCATAATATGCATGAATACGACACGTACCTATATATTTCTCGAGTTGTTATATCTCTTTATTTATAGTCCTTTCAAATAAGACCAACAAAATTAGGGTGAAATTCATGCATATTATGACGATAAAAACTGTTATAACTTTTTGAATCGTTATATCTCAGAAACGGTGGCTCGTAAGAAAAAAAGTATTAAAACGTTTGTTGTAGATAATTTCATGATCTATAATTTTTGTCTGAGGTACTTTTCTGATAAAACTTACCGTTTTGCTGAAAATCGCGAAAAACGTCAAGACCAAATGTCAAAAAATTGAGTTTTTCGCGATTTTCAGCAAAACCGTAAGTTTTATCAGCAAAGTACCTCAGACAAAAATTATAGATCATGAAATTATCTACAACAAACGTTTTAATACTTTTTTTCTTACGAGCCACCGTTTCTGAGATATAACGATTCAAAAATTTATAACAGTTGTTATCGTCATAATATGCATGAATTTCAAACTGATTTTTTGGTCTTATTTGAAAGGACTATATATAAAGATATAACAACTAGAGAAATATATAGGTACGTGTCGTATTCATGCATATTATGACGATAACAACTTTAATAACTTTTTTGAATCGTTATATCTCAGAAACGGTGGCTCGTAAGAAGAAAAGTTAGATGCATTTGTTGTAGATAATTTTATGATCTATAATTTTTGTCTGAAGTACTTTTCTGATAATACTTACGGTTTTGCTGAAAATCGCGAAAAACTCAATTTTTTGACTTTTGATCTTGACGTTTTTCGCGATTTTCAGCAAAACGGTAAGTTTTATCAGCAAAGTACCTCAGACAAAAATTATAGATCATAAAATTATCTACAACAAACGTTTTAATACTTTTTTTCTTACGAGCCACCGTTTCTGAGATATAACGATTCAAAAATTTATAACAGTTGTTATCGTCATAATATGCATGAATTTCAAACTGATTTTTTGGTCTTATTTGAAAGGACTATATATAAAGATATAACAACTCGAGAAATATATAGGTACGTGTCGTATTCATGCATATTATGACGATAACAACTTTAATAACTTTTTTGAATCGTTATATCTCAGAAACGGTGGCTCGTAAGAAGAAAAGTTACATGCATTTGTTGTAGATAATTTTATGATCTATAATTTTTGTCTGAAGTACTTTTCTGATAAAACTTACGGTTTTGCTGAAAATCGCGAAAAACTCAATTTTTTGACATTTGATCTTGACGTTTTTCGCGATTTTCAGCAAAACGGTAAGTTTTATCAGCAAAGTACCTCAGACAAAAATTATAGACCATGAAATTATCTACAACAAACGTTTTAATACTTTTTTTCTTACGAGCCACCGTTTCTGAGATATAACGATTCAAAAATTTATAACAGTTGTTATCGTCATAATATGCATGAATTTCAAACTGATTTTTTGGTCTTATTTGAAAGGACTATATATAAAGATATAAAACAACTCGAGAAATATATAGGTATGTGTCGTATTCATGCATATTATGACGATAACAACTTTAATAACTTTTTGAATCGTTATATCTCAGAAACGGTGGCTCGTAAGAAGAAAAGTTAGATACATTTGTTGTAGATAATTTTATGATCTATAATTTTTGTCTGAAGTACTTTTCTGATAAAACTTACGGTTTTGCTGAAAATCGCGAAAAACTCAATTTTTTGACATTTGATCTTGACGTTTTTCGCGATTTTCAGCAAAACGGTAAGTTTTATCAGAAAAGTACCTCAGACAAAAATTATAGATCATGAAATTATCTACAACAAACGTTTTAATACTTTTTTTCTTACGAGCCACCGTTTCTGAGATATAACGATTCAAAAAGTTATAACAGTTTTTATCGTCATAATATGCATGAATTTCACCCTAATTTTTTGGTCTTATTTGAAAGGACTATAAATAAAGAGATATAACAACTCGAGAAATATATACGTGTCGTATTCATGCATATTATGACGATAACAACTTTAATAACTTTTTGAATCGTTATATCTCAGAAACGGTGGCTCGTAAGAAGAAAAGTTAGATGCATTTGTTGTAGATAATTTTATGATCTATAATTTTTGTCTGAAGTACTTTTCTGATAAAACTTACGGTTTTGCTGAAAATCGCGAAAAAAAAAAACTCAATTTTTTGACATTTGATCTTGACGTTTTTCGCGATTTTCAGCAAAACGGTAAGTTTTATCAGAAAAGTACCTCAGACAAAAATTATAGATCATGAAATTATCTACAACAAACGTTTTAATACTTTTTTTCCTACGAGCCACCGTTTCTGAGATATAACGATTCAAAAATTTATAACAGTTGTTATCGTCATAATATGCATGAATTTCAAACTGATTTTTTGGTCTTATTTGAAAGGACTATATATAAAGATATAACAACTCGAGAAATATATAGGTATGTGTCGTATTCATGCATATTATGACGATAACAACTTTAATAACTTTTTGAATCGTTATATCTCAGAAACGGTGGCTCGTAAGAAGAAAAGTTAGATACATTTGTTGTAGATAATTTTATGATCTATAATTTTTGTCTGAAGTACTTTTCTGATAAAACTTACGGTTTTGCTGAAAATCGCGAAAAACTCAATTTTTTGACATTTGATCTTGACGTTTTTCGCGATTTTCAGCAAAACGGTAAGTTTTATCAGAAAAGTACCTTAGACAAAAATTATAGATCATGAAGTTATCTACAACAAACGTTTTAATACTTTTTTTCTTACGAGCCACCGTTTCTGAGATATAACGATTCAAAAAGTTATAACAGTTTTTATCGTCATAATATGCATGAATTTCAAACTGATTTTTTGGTCTTATTTGAAAGGACTATATATAAAGATATAACAACTCGAGAAATATATAGGTACGTGTCGTATTCATGCATATTATGACGATAACAACTTTAATAACTTTTTTGAATCGTTATATCTCAGAAACGGTGGCTCGTAAGAAGAAAAGTTAGATGCATTTGTTGTAGATAATTTTATGATCTATAATTTTTGTCTGAAGTACTTTTCTGATAAAACTTACGGTTTTGCTGAAAATCGCGAAAAACTCAATTTTTTGACATTTGATCTTGACGTTTTTCGTGATTTTCAGCAAAACGGTAAGTTTTATCAGCAAAGTACCTCAGACAAAAATTATAGATCATGAAATTATCTACAACAAACGTTTTAATACTTTTTTTCTTACGAGCCACCGTTTCTGAGATATAACGATTCAAAAATTTATAACAGTTGTTATCGTCATAATATGCATGAATTTCAAACTGATTTTTTTGGTCTTATTTGAAAGGACTATATATAAAGATATAACAACTCGAGAAATATATAGGTACGTGTCGTATTCATGCATATTATGACGATAACAACTTTAATAACTTTTTTGAATCGTTATATCTCAGAAACGGTGGCTCGTAAGAAGAAAAGTTACATGCATTTGTTGTAGATAATTTTATGATCTATAATTTTTGTCTGAAGTACTTTTCTGATAAAACTTACGGTTTTGCTGAAAATCGCGAAAAACTCAATTTTTTGACATTTGATCTTGATTTTGACGTTTTCGCGATTTTCAGCAAAACGGTAAGTTTCATCAGCAAAGTACCTCAGACAAAAATTATAGACCATGAAATTATCTACAACAAACGTTTTAATACTTTTTTTCTTACGAGCCACCGTTTCTGAGATATAACGATTCAAAATTTTTATAACAGTTGTTATCGTCATAATATGCATGAATTTCACCCTAATTTTTTGGTCTTATTTGAAAGGACTATAAATAAAGAGATATAACAACTCGAGAAATATATACGTGTCGTATTCATGCATATTATGACGATAACAACTTTAAAAACTTTTTTGAATCGTTATATCTCAGAAACGGTGGCTCGTAAGAAGAAAAGTTAGATGCATTTGTTGTAGATAATTTTATGATCTATAATTTTTGTCTGAAGTACTTTTCTGATAAAACTTACGGTTTTGCTGAAAATCGCGAAAAACTCAATTTTTTGACATTTGATCTTGACGTTTTTCGTGATTTTCAGCCAAACGGTAAGTTTTATCAGCAAAGTACCTCAGACAAAAATTATAGATCATAAAATTATCTACAACAAACGTTTTAATACTTTTTTTCTTACGAGCCACCGTTTCTGAGATATAACGATTCAAAAATTTATAACAGTTGTTATCGTCATAATATGCATGAATTTCAAACTGATTTTTTGGTCTTATTTGAAAGGACTATATATAAAGATATAACAACTCGAGAAATATATAGGTACGTGTCGTATTCATGCATATTATGACGATAACAACTTTAATAACTTTTTTGAATCGTTATATCTCAGAAACGGTGGCTCGTAAGAAGAAAAGTTAGATGCATTTGTTGTAGATAATTTTATGATCTATAATTTTTCTCTGAAGTACTTTTCTGATAAAACTTACGGTTTTGCTGAAAATCGCGAAAAACTCAATTTTTTGACATTTGATCTTGACGTTTTTCGCGATTTTCAGCAAAACGGTAAGTTTTATCAGAAAAGTACCTCAAACAAAAATTATAGATCATAAAATTATCTACAACAAACGTTTTAATACTTTTTTTCTTACGAGCCACCGTTTCTGAGATATAACGATTCAAAAATTTATAACAGTTGTTATCGTCATAATATGCATGAATTTCACCCTAATTTTTTGGTCTTATTTGAAAGGACTATAAATAAAGAGATATAACAACTCGAGAAATATATACGTGTCGTATTCATGCATATTATGACGATAACAACTTTAATAACTTTTTTGAATCGTTATATCTCAGAAACGGTGGCTCGTAAGAAGAAAAGTTAGATGCATTTGTTGTAGATAATTTTATGATCTATAATTTTTGTCTGAAGTACTTTTCTGATAAAACTTACGGTTTTGCTGAAAATCGCGAAAAACTCAATTTTTTGACATTTGATCTTGACGTTTTTCGCGATTTTCAGCAAAACGGTAAGTTTTATCAGAAAAGTACCTTAGACAAAAATTATAGATCATGAAGTTATCTACAACAAACGTTTTAATACTTTTTTTCTTACGAGCCACCGTTTCTGAGATATAACGATTCAAAAAGTTATAACAGTTTTTATCGTCATAATATGCATGAATTTCAAACTGATTTTTTGGTCTTATTTGAAAGGACTATATATAAAGATATAACAACTCGAGAAATATATAGGTACGTGTCGTATTCATGCATATTATGACGATAACAACTTTAATAACTTTTTTGAATCGTTATATCTCAGAAACGGTGGCTCGTAAGAAGAAAAGTTAGATGCATTTGTTGTAGATAATTTTATGATCTATAATTTTTGTCTGAAGTACTTTTCTGATAAAACTTACGGTTTTGCTGAAAATCGCGAAAAACTCAATTTTTTGACATTTGATCTTGACGTTTTTTCGCGATTTTCAGCAAAACGGTAAGTTTTATCAGCAAAGTACCTCAGACAAAAATTATAGATCATGAAATTATCTACAACAAACGTTTTAATACTTTTTTTCTTACGAGCCACCGTTTCTGAGATATAACGATTCAAAAATTTATAACAGTTGTTATCGTCATAATATGCATGAATTTCAAACTGATTTTTTGGTCTTATTTGAAAGGACTATATATAAAGATATAACAACTCGAGAAATATATAGGTACGTGTCGTATTCATGCATATTATGACGATAACAACTTTAATAACTTTTTGAATCGTTATATCTCAGAAACGGTGGCTCGTAAGAAGAAAAGTTAGATACATTTGTTGTAGATAATTTTATGATCTATAATTTTTGTCTGAAGTACTTTTCTGATAAAACTTACGGTTTTGCTGAAAATCGCGAAAAACTCAATTTTTTGACATTTGGTCTTGACGTTTTTCGCGATTTTCAGCCAAACGGTAAGTTTTATCAGAAAAATACCTCAGACAAAAATTATAGATCATGAAATTATCTACAACAAACGTTTTAATACTTTTTTTCCTACGAGCCACCGTTTCTGAGATATAACGATTCAAAAATTTATAACAGTTGTTATCGTCATAATATGCATGAATTTCACCCTAATTTTTTGGTCTTATTTGAAAGGACTATAAATAAAGAGATATAACAACTCGAGAAATATATACGTGTCGTATTCATGCATATTATGACGATAACAACTTTAATAACTTTTTGAATCGTTATATCTCAGAAACGGTGGCTCGTAAGAAGAAAAGTTAGATACATTTGTTGTAGATAATTTTATGATCTATAATTTTTGTCTGAAGTACTTTTCTGATAAAACTTACGGTTTTGCTGAAAATCGCGAAAAAACTCAATTTTTTGACATTTGGTCTTGACGTTTTTTTTTTCGCGATTTTCAGCCAAACGGTAAGTTTTATCAGAAAAATACCTCAGACAAAAATTATAGATCATGAAATTATCTACAACAAACGTTTTAATACTTTTTTTCCTACGAGCCACCGTTTCTGAGATATAACGATTCAAAAATTTATAACAGTTGTTATCGTCATAATATGCATGAATTTCACCCTAATTTTTTGGTCTTATTTGAAAGGACTATAAATAAAGAGATATAACAACTCGAGAAATATATACGTGTCGTATTCATGCATATTATGACGATAACAACTTTAATAACTTTTTTGAATCGTTATATCTCAGAAACGGTGGCTCGTAAGAAGAAAAGTTAGATGCATTTGTTGTAGATAATTTTATGATCTATAATTTTTGTCTGAAGTACTTTTCTGATAAAACTTACGGTTTTGCTGAAAATCGCGAAAAACTCAATTTTTTGACATTTGATCTTGACGTTTTTCGCGATTTTCAGCAAAACGGTAAGTTTTATCAGAAAAGTACCTCAGACAAAAATTATAGATCATGAAATTATCTACAACAAACGTTTTAATACTTTTTTTCTTACGAGCCACCGTTTCTGAGATATAACGATTCAAAAATTTTATAACAGTTTTTATCGTCATAATATGCATGAATTTCACCCTAATTTTTTGGTCTTATTTGAAAGGACTATAAATAAAGAGATATAACAACTCGAGAAATATATACGTGTCGTATTCATGCATATTATGACGATAACAACTTTAATAACTTTTTGAATCGTTATATCTCAGAAACGGTGGCTCGTAAGAAGAAAAGTTAGATGCATTTGTTGTAGATAATTTTATGATCTATAATTTTTGTCTGAAGTACTTTTCTGATAAAACTTACGGTTTTGCTGAAAATCGCGAAAAACTCAATTTTTTGACATTTGATCTTGACGTTTTTTCGCGATTTTCAGCAAAACGGTAAGTTTTATCAGAAAAGTACCTCAGACAAAAATTATAGATCATGAAATTATCTACAACAAACGTTTTAATACTTTTTTTTCCTACGAGCCACCGTTTCTGAGATATAACGATTCAAAAATTTATAACAGTTGTTATCGTCATAATATGCATGAATTTCAAACTGATTTTTTGGTCTTATTTGAAAGGACTATATATAAAGATATAACAACTCGAGAAATATATAGGTATGTGTCGTATTCATGCATATTATGACGATAACAACTTTAATAACTTTTTGAATCGTTATATCTCAGAAACGGTGGCTCGTAAGAAGAAAAGTTAGATACATTTGTTGTAGATAATTTTATGATCTATAATTTTTGTCTGAAGTACTTTTCTGATAAAACTTACGGTTTTGCTGAAAATCGCGAAAAACTCAATTTTTTGACATTTGATCTTGACGTTTTTCGCGATTTTCAGCAAAACGGTAAGTTTTATCAGCAAAGTACCTCAGACAAAAATTATAGATCATGAAATTATCTACAACAAACGTTTTAATACTTTTTTTCTTACGAGCCACCGTTTCTGAGATATAACGATTCAAAAATTTATAACAGTTGTTATCGTCATAATATGCATGAATTTCAAACTGATTTTTTGGTCTTATTTGAAAGGACTATATATAAAGATATAACAACTCGAGAAATATATAGGTACGTGTCGTATTCATGCATATTATGACGATAACAACTTTAATAACTTTTTTGAATCGTTATATCTCAGAAACGGTGGCTCGTAAGAAGAAAAGTTAAATGCATTTGTTGTAGATAATTTTATGATCTATAATTTTTATCTGAAGTACTTTTCTGATAAAACTTACGGTTTTGCTGAAAATCGCGAAAAACTCAATTTTTTGACATTTGATCTTGACGTTTTTCGCGATTTTCAGCAAAACGGTAAGTTTTATCAGCAAAGTACCTCAGACAAAAATTATAGATCATGAAATTATCTACAACAAACGTTTTAATACTTTTTTTCTTACGAGCCACCGTTTCTGAGATATAACGATTCAAAAATTTATAACAGTTGTTATCGTCATAATATGCATGAATTTCAAACTGATTTTTTGGTCTTATTTAAAAGGACTATATATAAAGATATAACAACTCGAGAAATATATAGGTACGTGTCGTATTCATGCATATTATGACGATAACAACTTTAATAACTTTTTGAATCGTTATATCTCAGAAACGGTGGCTCGTAAGAAGAAAAGTTAGATGCATTTGTTGTAGATAATTTTATGATCTATAATTTTTGTCTGAAGTACTTTTTTGATAAAACTTACGGTTTTGCTGAAAATCGCGAAAAACTCAATTTTTTGACATTTGGTCTTGACGTTTTTCGCGATTTTCAGCCAAACGGTAAGTTTTATCAGAAAAATACCTCAGACAAAAATTATAGATCATGAAATTATCTACAACAAACGTTTTAATACTTTTTTTCTTACGAGCCACCGTTTCTGAGATATAACGATTCAAAAATTTATAACAGTTGTTATCGTCATAATATGCATGAATTTCAAACTGATTTTTTGGTCTTATTTGAAAGGACTATATATAAAGATATAACAACTCGAGAAATATATAGGTATGTGTCGTATTCATGCATATTATGACGATAACAACTTTAATAACTTTTTGAATCGTTATATCTCAGAAACTGTGGCTCGTAAGAAGAAAAGTTAGATACATTTGTTGTAGATAATTTTATGATCTATAATTTTTGTCTGAAGTACTTTTCTGATAAAACTTACGGTTTTGCTGAAAATCGCGAAAAAACTCAATTTTTTGACATTTGATCTTGACGTTTTTCGCGATTTTCAGCAAAACGGTAAGTTTTATCAGAAAAGTACCTCAGACAAAAATTATAGATCATGAAATTATCTACAACAAACGTTTTAATACTTTTTTTCTTACGAGCCACCGTTTCTGAGATATAACGATTCAAAAAGTTATAACAGTTTTTATCGTCATAATATGCATGAATTTCACCCTAATTTTTTGGTCTTATTTGAAAGGACTATAAATAAAGAGATATAACAACTCGAGAAATATATACGTGTCGTATTCATGCATATTATGACGATAACAACTTTAATAACTTTTTTGACTCGTTATATCTCAGAAACGGTGGCTCGTAAGAAGAAAAGTTAGATGAATTTGTTGTAGATAATTTTATGATCTATAATTTTTGTCTGAAGTACTTTTCTGATAAAACTTACGGTTTTGCTGAAAATCGCGAAAAAACTCAATTTTTTGACATTTGATCTTGACGTTTTTCGCGATTTTCAGCAAAACGGTAAGTTTTATCAGAAAAGTACCTCAGACAAAAATTATAGATCATGAAATTATCTACAACAAACGTTTTAATACTTTTTTTCTTACGAGCCACCGTTTCTGAGATATAACGATTCAAAAATTTATAACAGTTGTTATCGTCATAATATGCATGAATTTCAAACTGATTTTTTGGTCTTATTTGAAAGGACTATATATAAAGATATAACAACTCGAGAAATATATAGGTACGTGTCGTATTCATGCATATTATGACGATAACAACTTTAATAACTTTTTGAATCGTTATATCTCAGAAACGGTGGCTCGTAAGAAGAAAAGTTAGATGCATTTGTTGTAGATAATTTTATGATCTATAATTTTTGTCTGAAGTACTTTTCTGATAAAACTTACGGTTTTGCTGAAAATCGCGAAAAACTCAATTTTTTGACATTTGGTCTTGACGTTTTTCGCGATTTTCAGCCAAACGGTAAGTTTTATCAGAAAAATACCTCAGACAAAAATTATAGATCATGAAATTATCTACAACAAACGTTTTAATACTTTTTTTCTTACGAGCCACCGTTTCTGAGATATAACGATTCAAAAATTTATAACAGTTGTTATCGTCATAATATGCATGAATTTCAAACTGATTTTTTGGTCTTATTTGAAAGGACTATATATAAAGATATAACAACTCGAGAAATATATAGGTACGTGTCGTATTCATGCATATTATGACGATAACAACTTTAATAACTTTTTTGAATCGTTATATCTCAGAAACGGTGGCTCGTAAGAAGAAAAGTTAAATGCATTTGTTGTAGATAATTTTATGATCTATAATTTTTATCTGAAGTACTTTTCTGATAAAACTTACGGTTTTGCTGAAAATCGCGAAAAACTCAATTTTTTGACATTTGATCTTGACGTTTTTCGCGATTTTCAGCAAAACGGTAAGTTTTATCAGCAAAGTACCTCAGACAAAAATTATAGATCATGAAATTATCTACAACAAACGTTTTAATACTTTTTTTCTTACGAGCCACCGTTTCTGAGATATAACGATTCAAAAATTTATAACAGTTGTTATCGTCATAATATGCATGAATTTCACCCTAATTTTTTGGTCTTATTTGAAAGGACTATAAATAAAGAGATATAACAACTCGAGAAATATATACGTGTCGTATTCATGCATATTATGACGATAACAACTTTAATAACTTTTTTGACTCGTTATATCTCAGAAACGGTGGCTCGTAAGAAGAAAAGTTAGATGAATTTGTTGTAGATAATTTTATGATCTATAATTTTTGTCTGAAGTACTTTTCTGATAAAACTTACGGTTTTGCTGAAAATCGCGAAAAACTCAATTTTTTGACATTTGATCTTGACGTTTTTCGCGATTTTCAGCAAAACGGTAAGTTTTATCAGAAAAGTACCTCAGACAAAAATTATAGATCATGAAATTATCTACAACAAACGTTTTAATACTTTTTTTCTTACGAGCCACCGTTTCTGAGATATAACGATTCAAAAATTTATAACAGTTGTTATCGTCATAATATGCATGAATTTCAAACTGATTTTTTGGTCTTATTTGAAAGGACTATATATAAAGATATAACAACTCGAGAAATATATAGGTACGTGTCGTATTCATGCATATTATGACGATAACAACTTTAATAACTTTTTGAATCGTTATATCTCAGAAACGGTGGCTCGTAAGAAGAAAAGTTAGATGCATTTGTTGTAGATAATTTTATGATCTATAATTTTTGTCTGAAGTACTTTTCTGATAAAACTTACGGTTTTGCTGAAAATCGCGAAAAAACTCAATTTTTTGACATTTGGTCTTGACGTTTTTCGCGATTTTCAGCCAAACGGTAAGTTTTATCAGAAAAATACCTCAGACAAAAATTATAGATCATGAAATTATCTACAACAAACGTTTTAATACTTTTTTTCTTACGAGCCACCGTTTCTGAGATATAACGATTCAAAAATTTATAACAGTTGTTATCGTCATAATATGCATGAATTTCAAACTGATTTTTTGGTCTTATTTGAAAGGACTATATATAAAGATATAACAACTCGAGAAATATATAGGTACGTGTCGTATTCATGCATATTATGACGATAACAACTTTAATAACTTTTTTGAATCGTTATATCTCAGAAACGGTGGCTCGTAAGAAGAAAAGTTAAATGCATTTGTTGTAGATAATTTTATGATCTATAATTTTTATCTGAAGTACTTTTCTGATAAAACTTACGGTTTTGCTGAAAATCGCGAAAAACTCAATTTTTTTTGACATTTGATCTTGACGTT
Source organism: Danaus chrysippus (assembly GCA_916720795.1). Lineage (NCBI taxonomy): Eukaryota > Metazoa > Arthropoda > Insecta > Lepidoptera > Nymphalidae > Danaus > Danaus chrysippus. The sequence continues at coordinate 30,369 of CAKASE010000080.1, read as the reverse complement.
TTTCGCGATTTTCAGCAAAACGGTAAGTTTTATCAGCAAAGTACCTCAGACAAAAATTATAGATCATGAAATTATCTACAACAAACGTTTTAATACTTTTTTTCTTACGAGCCACCGTTTCTGAGATATAACGATTCAAAAATTTATAACAGTTGTTATCGTCATAATATGCATGAATTTCAAACTGATTTTTTGGTCTTATTTAAAAGGACTATATATAAAGATATAACAACTCGAGAAATATATAGGTACGTGTCGTATTCATGCATATTATGACGATAACAACTTTAATAACTTTTTGAATCGTTATATCTCAGAAACGGTGGCTCGTAAGAAGAAAAGTTAGATGCATTTGTTGTAGATAATTTTATGATCTATAATTTTTGTCTGAAGTACTTTTTTGATAAAACTTACGGTTTTGCTGAAAATCGCGAAAAACTCAATTTTTTGACATTTGGTCTTGACGTTTTTCGCGATTTTCAGCCAAACGGTAAGTTTTATCAGAAAAATAGTTCAGACAAAAATTATAGATCATGAAATTATCTACAACAAACGTTTTAATACTTTTTTTCTTACGAGCCACCGTTTCTGAGATATAACGATTCAAAAATTTATAACAGTTGTTATCGTCATAATATGCATGAATTTCAAACTGATTTTTTGGTCTTATTTGAAAGGACTATATATAAAGATATAACAACTCGAGAAATATATAGGTATGTGTCGTATTCATGCATATTATGACGATAACAACTTTAATAACTTTTTGAATCGTTATATCTCAGAAACTGTGGCTCGTAAGAAGAAAAGTTAGATACATTTGTTGTAGATAATTTTATGATCTATAATTTTTGTCTGAAGTACTTTTCTGATAAAACTTACGGTTTTGCTGAAAATCGCGAAAAACTCAATTTTTTGACATTTGATCTTGACGTTTTTCGCGATTTTCAGCAAAACGGTAAGTTTTATCAGAAAAGTACCTCAGACAAAAATTATAGATCATGAAATTATCTACAACAAACGTTTTAATACTTTTTTTTCTTACGAGCCACCGTTTCTGAGATATAACGATTCAAAAAGTTATAACAGTTTTTATCGTCATAATATGCATGAATTTCACCCTAATTTTTTGGTCTTATTTGAAAGGACTATAAATAAAGAGATATAACAACTCGAGAAATATATACGTGTCGTATTCATGCATATTATGACGATAACAACTTTAATAACTTTTTTGACTCGTTATATCTCAGAAACGGTGGCTCGTAAGAAGAAAAGTTAGATGCATTTGTTGTAGATAATTTTATGATCTATAATTTTTGTCTGAAGTACTTTTCTGATAAAACTTACGGTTTTGCTGAAAATCGCGAAAAACTCAATTTTTTGACATTTGATCTTGACGTTTTTCGCGATTTTCAGCAAAACGGTAAGTTTTATCAGAAAAGTACCTCAGACAAAAATTATAGATCATGAAATTATCTACAACAAACGTTTTAATACTTTTTTTCTTACGAGCCACCGTTTCTGAGATATAACGATTCAAAAATTTATAACAGTTGTTATCGTCATAATATGCATGAATTTCAAACTGATTTTTTGGTCTTATTTGAAAGGACTATATATAAAGATATAACAACTCGAGAAATATATAGGTACGTGTCGTATTCATGCATATTATGACGATAACAACTTTAATAACTTTTTGAATCGTTATATCTCAGAAACGGTGGCTCGTAAGAAGAAAAGTTAGATGCATTTGTTGTAGATAATTTTATGATCTATAATTTTTGTCTGAAGTACTTTTCTGATAAAACTTACGGTTTTGCTGAAAATCGCGAAAAAACTCAATTTTTTGACATTTGGTCTTGACGTTTTTTCGCGATTTTCAGCCAAACGGTAAGTTTTATCAGAAAAATACCTCAGACAAAAATTATAGATCATGAAATTATCTACAACAAACGTTTTAATACTTTTTTTCTTACGAGCCACCGTTTCTGAGATATAACGATTCAAAAATTTATAACAGTTGTTATCGTCATAATATGCATGAATTTCACCCTAATTTTTTGGTCTTATTTGAAAGGACTATAAATAAAGAGATATAACAACTCGAGAAATATATACGTGTCGTATTCATGCATATTATGACGATAACAACTTTAATAACTTTTTGAATCGTTATATCTCAGAAACGGTGGCTCGTAAGAAGAAAAGTTAGATGCATTTGTTGTAGATAATTTTATGATCTATAATTTTTGTCTGAAGTACTTTTCTGATAAAACTTACGGTTTTGCTGAAAATCGCGAAAAACTCAATTTTTTGACATTTGATCTTGACGTTTTTCGCGATTTTCAGCAAAACGGTAAGTTTTATCAGAAAAGTACCTCAGACAAAAATTATAGATCATGAAATTATCTACAACAAACGTTTTAATACTTTTTTTCCTACGAGCCACCGTTTCTGAGATATAACGATTCAAAAATTTATAACAGTTGTTATCGTCATAATATGCATGAATTTCAAACTGATTTTTTGGTCTTATTTGAAAGGACTATATATAAAGATATAACAACTCGAGAAATATATAGGTACGTGTCGTATTCATGCATATTATGACGATAACAACTTTAATAACTTTTTGAATCGTTATATCTCAGAAACGGTGGCTCGTAAGAAGAAAAGTTAGATACATTTGTTGTAGATAATTTTATGATCTATAATTTTTGTCTGAAGTACTTTTCTGATAAAACTTACGGTTTTGCTGAAAATCGCGAAAAACTCAATTTTTTGACATTTGATCTTGACGTTTTTCGCGATTTTCAGCAAAACGGTAAGTTTTATCAGAAAAGTACCTCAAACAAAAATTATAGATCATAAAATTATCTACAACAAACGTTTTAATACTTTTTTTCTTACGAGCCACCGTTTCTGAGATATAACGATTCAAAAATTTATAACAGTTGTTATCGTCATAATATGCATGAATTTCACCCTAATTTTTTGGTCTTATTTGAAAGGACTATAAATAAAGAGATATAACAACTCGAGAAATATATACGTGTCGTATTCATGCATATTATGACGATAACAACTTTAATAACTTTTTTGACTCGTTATATCTCAGAAACGGTGGCTCGTAAGAAGAAAAGTTAGATGCATTTGTTGTAGATAATTTTATGATCTATAATTTTTGTCTGAAGTACTTTTCTGATAAAACTTACGGTTTTGCTGAAAATCGCGAAAAACTCAATTTTTTGACATTTGATCTTGACGTTTTTCGCGATTTTCAGCAAAACGGTAAGTTTTATCAGAAAAGTACCTCAGACAAAAATTATAGATCATGAAATTATCTACAACAAACGTTTTAATACTTTTTTTCTTACGAGCCACCGTTTCTGAGATATAACGATTCAAAAATTTATAACAGTTGTTATCGTCATAATATGCATGAATTTCAAACTGATTTTTTGGTCTTATTTGAAAGGACTATATATAAAGATATAACAACTCGAGAAATATATAGGTACGTGTCGTATTCATGCATATTATGACGATAACAACTTTAATAACTTTTTTGAATCGTTATATCTCAGAAACGGTGGCTCGTAAGAAGAAAAGTTAGATGCATTTGTTGTAGATAATTTTATGATCTATAATTTTTATCTGAAGTACTTTTCTGATAAAACTTACGGTTTTGCTGAAAATCGCGAAAAACTCAATTTTTTGACATTTGATCTTGACGTTTTTCGCGATTTTCAGCAAAACGGTAAGTTTTATCAGCAAAGTACCTCAGACAAAAATTATAGATCATGAAATTATCTACAACAAACGTTTTAATACTTTTTTTCTTACGAGCCACCGTTTCTGAGATATAACGATTCAAAAATTTATAACAGTTGTTATCGTCATAATATGCATGAATTTCAAACTGATTTTTTGGTCTTATTTAAAAGGACTATATATAAAGATATAACAACTCGAGAAATATATAGGTACGTGTCGTATTCATGCATATTATGACGATAACAACTTTAATAACTTTTTGAATCGTTATATCTCAGAAACGGTGGCTCGTAAGAAGAAAAGTTAGATGCATTTGTTGTAGATAATTTTATGATCTATAATTTTTGTCTGAAGTACTTTTTTGATAAAACTTACGGTTTTGCTGAAAATCGCGAAAAACTCAATTTTTTGACATTTGGTCTTGACGTTTTTCGCGATTTTCAGCCAAACGGTAAGTTTTATCAGAAAAATACCTCAGACAAAAATTATAGATCATGAAATTATCTACAACAAACGTTTTAATACTTTTTTTCTTACGAGCCACCGTTTCTAAGATATAACGATTCAAAAATTTATAACAGTTGTTATCGTCATAATATGCATGAATTTCAAACTGATTTTTTGGTCTTATTTGAAAGGACTATATATAAAGATATAACAACTCGAGAAATATATAGGTATGTGTCGTATTCATGCATATTATGACGATAACAACTTTAATAACTTTTTGAATCGTTATATCTCAGAAACGGTGGCTCGTAAGAAGAAAAGTTAGATACATTTGTTGTAGATAATTTTATGATCTATAATTTTTGTCTGAAGTACTTTTCTGATAATACTTACGGTTTTGCTGAAAATCGCGAAAAACTCAATTTTTTGACATTTGATCTTGACGTTTTTCGCGATTTTCAGCAAAACGGTAAGTTTTATCAGCAAAGTACCTCAGACAAAAATTATAGATCATAAAATTATCTACAACAAACGTTTTAATACTTTTTTTCTTACGAGCCACCGTTTCTGAGATATAACGATTCAAAAAGTTATAACAGTTTTTATCGTCATAATATGCATGAATTTCACCCTAATTTTTTGGTCTTATTTGAAAGGACTATAAATAAAGAGATATAACAACTCGAGAAATATATACGTGTCGTATTCATGCATATTATGACGATAACAACTTTAATAACTTTTTTGACTCGTTATATCTCAGAAACGGTGGCTCGTAAGAAGAAAAGTTAGATGCATTTGTTGTAGATAATTTTATGATCTATAATTTTTGTCTGAAGTACTTTTCTGATAAAACTTACGGTTTTGCTGAAAATCGCGAAAAAACTCAATTTTTTGACATTTGATCTTGACGTTTTTCGCGATTTTCAGCAAAACGGTAAGTTTTATCAGCAAAGTACCTCAGACAAAAATTATAGATCATGAAATTATCTACAACAAACGTTTTAATACTTTTTTTCTTACGAGCCACCGTTTCTGAGATATAACGATTCAAAAATTTATAACAGTTGTTATCGTCATAATATGCATGAATTTCAAACTGATTTTTTGGTCTTATTTGAAAGGACTATATATAAAGGTATAACAACTCGAGAAATATATAGGTACGTGTCGTATTCATGCATATTATGACGATAACAACTTTAATAACTTTTTGAATCGTTATATCTCAGAAACGGTGGCTCGTAAGAAGAAAAGTTAGATGCATTTGTTGTAGATAATTTTATGATCTATAATTTTTGTCTGAAGTACTTTTCTGATAAAACTTACGGTTTTGCTGAAAATCGCGAAAAACTCAATTTTTTGACATTTGGTCTTGACGTTTTTCGCGATTTTCAGCCAAACGGTAAGTTTTATCAGAAAAATACCTCAGACAAAAATTATAGATCATGAAATTATCTACAACAAACGTTTTAATACTTTTTTTCTTACGAGCCACCGTTTCTGAGATATAACGATTCAAAAATTTATAACAGTTGTTATCGTCATAATATGCATGAATTTCAAACTGATTTTTTGGTCTTATTTGAAAGGACTATATATAAAGATATAACAACTCGAGAAATATATAGGTATGTGTCGTATTCATGCATATTATGACGATAACAACTTTAATAACTTTTTTGAATCGTTATATCTCAGAAACGGTGGCTCGTAAGAAGAAAAGTTAGATGCATTTGTTGTAGATAATTTTATGATCTATAATTTTTGTCTGAAGTACTTTTCTGATAAAACTTACGGTTTTGCTGAAAATCGCGAAAAACTCAATTTTTTTGACATTTGATCTTGACGTTTTTCGCGATTTTCAGCAAAACGGTAAGTTTTATCAGAAAAGTACCTCAGACAAAAATTATAGATCATGAAATTATCTACAACAAACGTTTTAATACTTTTTTTCTTACGAGCCACCGTTTCTGAGATATAACGATTCAAAAATTTATAACAGTTGTTATCGTCATAATATGCATGAATTTCAAACTGATTTTTTGGTCTTATTTGAAAGGACTATATATAAAGATATAACAACTCGAGAAATATATAGGTACGTGTCGTATTCATGCATATTATGACGATAACAACTTTAATAACTTTTTTGAATCGTTATATCTCAGAAACGGTGGCTCGTAAGAAGAAAAGTTAGATGCATTTGTTGTAGATAATTTTATGATCTATAATTTTTGTCTGAAGTACTTTTCTGATAAAACTTACGGTTTTGCTGAAAATCGCGAAAAACTCAATTTATTGACATTTGGTCTTGACGTTTTTCGCGATTTTCAGCAAAACGGTAAGTTTTATCAGCAAAGTACCTCAGACAAAAATTATAGATCATAAAATTATCTACAACAAACGTTTTAATACTTTTTTTTCTTACGAGCCACCGTTTCTGAGATATAACGATTCAAAAATTTATAACAGTTGTTATCGTCATAATATGCATGAATTTCAAACTGATTTTTTGGTCTTATTTGAAAGGACTATATATAAAGATATAACAACTCGAGAAATATATAGGTACGTGTCGTATTCATGCATATTATGACGATAACAACTTTAATAACTTTTTGAATCGTTATATCTCAGAAACGGTGGCTCGTAAAAAAAAAGTATTAAAACGTTTGTTTTTTAGGTGGTAGAGCCTAGCTGTGGTTAGTTACTACAGCTCGAACATGGGCTGGCTCGACCGGGGAAGTACCACCCTCTCACAGAAGATCGGCGTGAAGTAGCCTTTAATGGCTGCGTTTCGTCCGATGAGTGAGAGAGCCGGTTGCCCTTTCCCTATTCCCACCCTTTCCTTCAATATCCTTATTCCCACCCCTCCCTATCCCTATAAAACAAGGTTGGCAACGCATCCACAACATCTTTGTTGCGGATGTCAATGGGCGACGGTAACCACCTTCCATCAAGTGGGCCGTCTGCTCGTTTGCCACCTTTAACATAAAAAAAAAAAAAAAAAAAAAATATCATATCATTAATTGATAATAGGTTTGTAAACAATAGATGAGTTTGTCAAACCATATGGCATCTTTCAGTATTCGTAGTTCCCTCCTGACGCGGACGTAACGAAGCCTGTGTAGTGAATACAGTCGTCCCTGATTCTTATTTCATGAAGTCGCCATATCAGGGCCGGTGACGAAGTTATGTCATCCTAAAAAATCAATTTAATGGTCAATAAATGAAAACGGATATCTTTTCTTCTCTGTATTGCGAATAAGTGCTCGAAAATCTTTTTCGTCACTGAAATTATTGAGCTGGCATATTGAGATCGAGATTCCCTAATGATGCCTTTATCTAAGAGATCTTTCATTATTTCGCTAACTTGTACTATTATTGGAATTGAACTAGTAAGTTTGATGTTCATCTCACCTATACTGTACTGTAGTGGCAGCGGTACACGAGGAAATCCGAGAAAAGTGACAATACAAACATTGGTGATTGCAGATTACTACCTGGCAGAGGGATTTCAATAAAGAGTTTTCGATGGCTGGTACTTGATTAATCTGACTGATCCCCGTGAGTGATATACTGTTGTTGTTACTCTTACATACATTACGCCAACACGATTCAAAACATCTGTCGTTATTCATGCAGGCTGACGGTACTACTACTAGATCTTAAAATGAAATATTGCTGATTTCAATAGTTACTGTATTGTGAGGAAAGGCAAAGGTTTCGTATTCATTAACGTCTCGTAATGTACGTCATGTACTTGGATTGGCAATAAAGTAATTTAAAAAGGTCAGAAGAAATCAGTGATATGTTGTGATCACCAATATTGATAAATATGTTAATCGGTATGCACTATCAACTGCAGGAACCACATCGATATTTCTCACCAGCTTCGGTTAACATATACTTACATTTTGGTAGTTAGTTAATCTTGACCTATTCTTGACAAAACATGCGTCTTCACAGTGTCCTGTACTTTTAATAAATGCGCGTATTAAGACGACTTAGCAGCGGGAGTATAATTTTATTCTGAAAGTTGTTAATGTTGGTTTGTTTATTATTACAATTCGAAGTTCTGCAGATAAATCTTTAACCAATCGTAAACGTTATAATGTACGTCTCACATTCCCTCGTTCATACATGCAAACGAAATGTTAACGGAGTCCAACTTCTGAGGACAGAGAGGTCTTAAATGAGTTTTTTACTAAACTGATCGACAGCTTTGAGTCACTAAAATGTTATTCAAATTATCATTCAATGAATCACTTCCAAGTAAGTGTGATGCAGGTGAGTGTCGAGAAGCTTTACTGCAGCTTGACTCGTGTCTCGATCTACGACAACGTACTCGCGCTATGGAACCTAGGGTATCTATGTGGGCTAGATATCAATCTATTTTTCTCATGGCGTCATCTTTTTCTAATTTAGATCGATTACGATTCATTTTCTTAGACATAATTGTCAAAAAGAAAACAAAATACGGTCGACCAAAGAATTTATAAAAAAGAGATCTTTATCCCACTTCTGAATTAAGGAACTTCGTTCGGATTTTTAAAAATAAAATAACAGTAAGACATTTGACAATATGACTATGCGATATTAATTAAAATGAACAAATATAAAAGGTAAATAAAGGAATGAAATGATAACCTGCTAACTCCAGTTAAACAACAATTAAAGTACTTACAGAGTAATATCCTTAAAATAGCCTTAGACTAATTGCTAAACCAATATTAATAGTCGAAAACCCATGAGCGATGTTGCCTCGACGACGGACCACCAGAAAGTGCAGATGTTTCTTTTTGCGCACTGCTTCTATTTTGTTTCTTTTCCAAGGAGTTCCTAACTCGGCTTCTATTTTGTTTCTTAACCAAGGAGTTTCCTAACTCGGCCTCTCCTGACTCCTGGTCGTCCTCGGCCACATTCTCTCTGTTTTTCAGTAGTAGCCTCGCCTACTGCGCCACCTTCCCGATCTTCGTCTTCAAGGTTTGGCATAGACGATCCGGCCGAAGCACCTTTAACATTGTCATCCTGAATTTTGAAATAACATCACCATTACTATCGGAAACATTATTGTTTGCATGAGTGTAGTGTCCAAATGTTTTTCAAATAAACAAAGTAATGTAAGCTAAACGGCATCCAAGACAGATAAAGTGAAAATAAAGAAAAAGGTGTGAAATCGACGGTATCCCAACAATTTCACATCCCCACAGTACATTACCATTGTCGGGTGACTCACGCCTTTGAAGGGCTACCAACACCATATAGAAGTGCAGCTCATGCCAATGCGACTCACGCAATCGGCAACTTCCACCACTGGGGGCTCCCGTCGGTGGTGACTCCCGTCAGTGGCGACTCCCGTCAGTGCCGACCAACGCTGATGGCGGCTGATGCAACTGAGGACAAACGTTAAGGGCGACTAACGCCCGTGCGACTAACGCACCTGACGACACACGTCAAAGGCGACTAACGCCAAGGCGACAAACGCCTATGCGACTAACGCAAATGACGACACACGTCAAAGGCGACTAACGCCAAGGCGACAAACGCCCATGCGACTAACGCAACTGACGACACACGTCAAAGGCGACTAACGCCAAGGCGACAAACGCCTATGCGACTAACGCAACTGACGACACACGTCAAAGGCGACTAACGCCAAGGCGACAAACGCAACTGACGACACACGTCAAAGGCGACAAACGCCGGTGGTGATGAGTAGACTTGCGTCTTGAACTCCCACCCGGCAGCTGGTCAATGAGACGCCTGCGGTGTCTCGAACCTCCACCAGCTGCAGGCCAGCGGGATGTCCCCTGCGTCTCGACAAGTGACGTCTCGCGAAACTTGTCACCACTGCTTCTGAGAACAGTCGTTAAAAAGAAAATGACCAAAGTGACAAAACAGTTCAAAAATCTCACCATCGAATACTATAGCACCAGTATCTGGGCACCATTCTAAATTCCATGGCATCACACGTTGAGTGGTTGGTTGAGCTGATTTAAGAGCATTACATTACATTGGATTACAATTTTAAACTGGATGCCAACTAGATTGTGGTGAAAATATTTTAAGGCCCTGACCTTATTTCACTATTGTAATTAATCTCTATTTCATGTACCGCGATCATACACGAATGCGGGATTACGCGCCCCAATACGAAAAATATGTCGTACTCATAATAACGAATTTTCTCAGGTTGATATTCTACGTCATAACTCTGCCGCGTTTCACAGCAAGTTGCGGGACATATTATTGAAAAAAGAATAAACCACCAAGCAGTCCTGTTTTTCATTTACATTGACTGGGAATTTAGTTTAGTTTGTTTTAAGTATTGGATATTCTCTGCACATTCGCCATCGCTCCCTTCACATACTAGATTAGGTTTACACATCGCCTTTCAAATTTATTTATTAGTGAGGTACGTGCCCAAGCATCCTCTCATTTTTACTTAGTTATATTTCTTGGTGAGAAATGTTTGAGGACACAGGTATTTTGTCTTTAATATGCTTGACGGCGCATCCGTCAAAAATCATACGTCAGGTTGACTTTTAGCTGTCTGAGGTTAGCCTAGTGAAGCGTCATTGTCGATGGTAGCGAGGGCGGCCATCTTGATTATACAGTGTCGTTCGGGATGACGCCCGCGCACCGCGCTCGTGACGAATCGCTGTGTATCGAAGTGATAGTTATATCTAGTGTTTCGATTGAGTTGGTGTCGTATTGAATAGACTGTACTTTATCCCTTTCAAAGTATGAGTTCCCATGAAGGCCCTCCTGTTCTTACAACGCCCTCCTACATCAGAAGTGGGATCGAAAGGGCTTTAAAATGAGGAGAGTAGTGATCATCCATCTATGTTAAACTTTGTAAAAAATAATGAGAAACTTGTCGATGAAAATAATGTCAACTTCTCAACTAACTTCGACGACGTAGTTGATCCGGTTCAATCTGGATCGTACGGAAGCAGATATAAAAGTTAGGACATCTCGTCGTGTCTTGATCGTAAAAAAATACCGGTAATTGAAGCTCGCCGGTGAAGGAGATATCTGTGTGACCATAAGCCGAACCGAGGGGAGTTGACGACGTCATCTGGTGAGACTGTTCCTTTTCTTTTTAGTAGTGGGTGTACTTGTTCATGTAGTACTAATGTGTGTCTGTATCTGAAAATTTTTCAAATAAATTTCTGTGTACTTTGAGCAATGAAGTAGTTCCCCTGAAAGGCATCGGAGACTTATTGTAATACACAAATTTTAAGCCCGGTCATAATTCAAAATGTTTCAGTGTCTCTTTTGTTTCATATTGTGGCGAACGCGACACTTACATATATAATTAAACATTATATATATATATATATTAATATAATATCTCATATGTATTTTGTTACATTAAATAATACTTTGTATTTGTACTTTAAACCATATAATTAATTAAATAAAAATGTATATTAACTAAATGACGGAAGGCGGTCGCCGAGTGGTCGTAAGATAAAAATGTCTTGTCTCAATAATCTTTAAACAAAGAAACGCAAGTGCATCGGCTCGGTCGCCCCCCGCCAGTCAGTTAAAACTTGGATCTCAAACCAAACGCACGTCTTTTATTTCTTCAACTTTGCTACACTATATTAAACCCTATTGCTAATACGAATAAGGTTAATCACGAATAAGGTTAAAACATCATCCATCATTCGGCTACATTGGTGACCCCGCTGAAAACTAAGAAGCTGCAAACGAACAGGATTACTTACCCAGCACAAGTAAGGAACATTAAATTATTTGGTGGAATAATATGGAGGCACAAAATGGAGGTAACTCGAACACAAATGCCGAGTCACGACGACCACTTACACCTCACGACACGACCGACATTTTTCGAGTCGGAGTGCGACCACCACCGTTCTGGGCAGAAGAACCTGCAGTTTGGTTCTCACAGTTGGAAGGCAATTTTGTATTGTCAAGAATAACGGATGACGATACAAAATTTTATTATGTGACTTCAACTTTAGAACACCGCTACGCAGCAGAGGTGAAAGATATTATTATTTCTCCCCCAAAGACAGGCAAGTACGAGAAACTTAAGTCAGAGTTGATCAAACGTCTATCAGCCTCGCGCGAAAAGGAGGTTAAACAATTGCTCGTTCATGAGGAGTTAGGAGACCGGAGGCCATCACAATTTCTCCGACACCTGCAAAGATTGGCAGGTCCATCAGTACCAGACGATTTTATTAAAACTATTTGGATAAGTCGTCTGCCCCCTGCTCTTCAACCAATTATTGTAGCTCAGAAGACGTATGACCTGCAAGCTCTGGCTGACTTAGCTGACAGCTTACATGAACTGGTCCCGAGCACACCTCAAGTGGCGTCAGCATCTACTCCTCAGTCAACTATTGAGTCAATGGCTAAGCAAATAGATGAGCTTACACAGCAGGTAAAAGCTCTCTCAGCTAGGAGTCACAGGTCAAGATCAAGAGGACGACGTAGCCCAACGCCACGTACGAGATCTCAATCGAACTATAGAAAATTTCCCGTATGTTGGTATCACAACAAATTCGGAAAGAACGCCAACAAGTGTATGAAGCCTTGCAACTTCAAATCGGAAAACTACCAAGGCAGTCGGTAATGGCGACAGCCGATAGCCACAACACATCTGGTCGCCTTTTCGTTACGGACCGAAGGTCGAAGATGCAGTTTCTCGTCGATACAGGGAGCGATCTCTGCGTCTTCCCTCGCACAGCACTTCGCGAAAGAAGATCTCCGACCAATTATCAACTCTATGCCGCGAATGGGACTTCTATTCCCACATACGGTTTTGCTCACCTTGAGCTGAATCTTGGCCTTTTTTTTTTTTTTTTTTTTTTTTTGTTGTCGCTGGAAAAATGCTTTACGCATACCACTCTACCCGGGGTCGGCAGATGTGGTTATGTGGGACTCCTAGGTTTAAGTACCCAGTTTACCCACTAAAAAACCAGCGGAATTACTCCTCGCCACTAAAGGTGGAAAGAGGCCGCGGTAACGCTCTCGCCCAGCCCGCGGCCTCCCGGTATGGCTTACCGGTCACGAACCCAAAGTAGTATGGGTTCGCGGAGTCATCCAGAGACGTGCCAGGATGGTACGACACGTCATCCGACTCGAGGACCTTGTTGTAGCGGGATGGCAGACTCCCCGTGTCTGCCATCCCGGGTCCTCCTTAAGGGGGAAGGCGACGGTCGTGAGCGAGCCGCCTACGCCCAACTCTCCTGCGGCGTTCTTGGCTCGACATTGGGTCGTTTTCCCTCTGCCGTTCCGCAGATTCCTTTTGCACCATGACCGTTTCGCAAAAGGAGAGGACCGCCTGCCACGACCTAGAACTATCGACCATAGATTTAACTACGGTCGATAGAGATAGGTCGTCCCCTATTTTAGCGACGAGGTTCGCTCGTTCGCAGGCCCAGGATGGACACTCTTCAAGGGTGTGTTGTGCTGTGTCTTCAGTACAACCACACCCATGGCATACTGGAGTTGGCTCCCTTCGAGCCACACGCCAAAGGTACCTTCCAAAACATCCATGCCCGGAGAGGACCTGGGTCAGTCGGAAAGTAAGTGTTCCGTGTTCGCGATTTAGCCACTGAAGCAGAATCGGACGGATCGCCTCAACTGTACGGATGCCTGCTTTCGGCTGAGCTAGCCTCGACATCCACTCCACCCTCATTGCGCCACGCAACTCCTTCCTTTCCGCCTCTACCTCGTTTGGGGTTGGCATTTCTCCACGAGCTTTCCGATCTTCACGCCACCGATATAGGAAAGCGAGGGACCTCGCCTCCAGATCCCATGGCAAAGATCCAGCCAACACGAAAGCAGCTTCCGCGGAGATAGTTTTATAGCCCCGTATCATACGGATAGCTAACACTCTTTGCGCAGCACGTAAATGAGCGATACTCTGGTTTTTTAGCGAATTTGCCCACACCGGTGCTCCGTACATGGCTATAGATTTAACAACACCTATGTAAAGGCGTCGACATGACGATGTGGGCCCTCTCAGGTTCGGGAGTATACGCCCAAGTGCTGTGGCTGCACCCAGCAATCTCGACCTCAGGAGCTTGAAGTGGGTCTTGAAGGACCAGCGGGAGTCGAGGACAATGCCTAAGTACCGCAATGTCGACTCGATTTTTATTTGGACTCCTCCAATCACTAGCTGAGCCTCTGCCGGAGGTGCCATTCGAGGGCCATGGAAACAGATGGCCTCGGACTTGTGCAATGCAACCTCCAGACCTAGCCTCCTAATTCGTCCCACTACCTGAGCCACTGCTGCTGTGGCTAAGAGTGCTGCTCGCCGATATGTAGTTTCACGGGCCATTACCAGAGTATCGTCAGCGTAGCAAATTACGCAAACCCCCCGCAGGTTTGTTCCTCGCAGCACCCAGTCGTACCCGATATCCCAGAGAAGGGGTCCCAAAACCGAACCCTGTGGAACACCGTTTACCACCAATCTCTCTTGCCATCCGTCACAAACCGGATACTTGACGGCTCTATCGATCAGATAGTGCTCGATCGTCTTCCGCAAGTATTTGGGAACGCCATGGAATCTTAAGGCTTCCCGTATTGTGGCAAAGGGTAAGGTGTTAAAGGCATTGGCGATGTCTAAAGACACCGCCAAAACCACCTCGCCACGTGACACGGCCTCATTCGTTACGGTCCTCACTTGTTCAATAGCATCAATAGTGGACCTGCCCCGGCGGAATCCGAACTGATTATCGCTGATATTCGGCCCGACTTGTTCCAAATGGTCCGCAAGACGAGCTGCTATCACGGACTCGAACAGCTTACTAATCTCGTCCAGCAAGACAATTGGCCTGTACGCGGACGGTGAGTCAGAAGGACGGCCTTCCTTCTTTAGCAAGACCAGCTTTCCCGTTTTCCAAGCCTTGGGAACCCGCGATTGCCGTAGACAGGCCGTGAAGAGGCCTCTCAGTCGTGGCTTTAGGGGACCCAAAGCCAAGACCCAAGCTCGTCCGGGTATGCCATCTAGACCCGGGGCACATTTTTTTCCTAAGAAGGCGTTGACGAGCTGCTTCCAGCTCAGCCTCGGCAACTTCTGGTATTTGTGCGTTCTCTACTTCCTCGTCTTCTTGAGTCTCTCCTGGAGGTATCATCCTCGGTGGGATGTGTTCCCTGGTAAGCGGGAAGAGAGCGTCGGTGACTCTATCCAGCAGCTCCGGCCGGAGACTCTGCGTCAGTGGGGGGGCCCAGGGACGTAGTTTGGCCCTGACCAGTCTATACGGTCTCCCCCACGGATCACTGTTCAAGGTCTCTAGGAACTCTTCCCTGGACCTTTCTATGGCCTGTGCAATCCCAGTGGATAGTGCCGCCTTTCTTTCTTTATAAGCAGCGTACAACCGCTCCTCGACTTCCATGTCACGTCGTCGAAACCGTCTGTGCCTAGTGTATTGGTGTGTCGCGCTGACCTGCACTCATCGCGTAAACGCGCAAGGTCATCAGACCACCAATACACTCTATTTTTTACATGCACTGCTGAAGCCCGCGGCATCGACGCGTCGCACACATGCGTCATCGATTCTTGGAACCAAAGAGCTTCTGTGTCTACATCCACATCTTCCGGAGCCGATAACCACGATTGAACAAGGGCGGCTTCCAGGAGCAACTCTCGGTCGAGTTTCTTCAACCGAGCTGAATCTTGGCCTGCGTCGAGACTACACATGGCGATTTATAGTGGCAGATGTCACTAAGGCCATAATTGGCGTCGACTTCTTATCATATTATGGTCTTATAGTTGACTGTCGTAACCAGCGTCTCATCGACAGCACCACAACCCTGACGACTTCAGCAGAATCAGTATCATCATCCAGCACGATTTCTTCAGTGAAGACATTGCTTGGTGATTCAAACTACCACACATTGCTGCGTCAATTTCCGGAGATCACACGTCCTGCTGGAAACGAGAAGGCTATTAATCACAACACAGTCCATCATATCAGGACTACACCTGGACCCCCAGTGTCTTGCTTACCACGTCGTCTGGCCCCAGATAGATTGCTCATAGCCAAGGAAGAGTTCGCAGCTATGATTAAGAATGGAACAGCTCGACCATCAGAGAGTCCATGGGCATCACCTTTGCATCTAGCCCCGAAAAAGGAAAGTGGATGGCGTCCATGCGGTGATTACAGAATGCTAAATGCAAGAACAATCCCTGACCGCTATCCGATTCGGAATATTCATGATTTCACGCATAATATAGCAGGCTGTTGTGTTTTCTCCAAAATTGATCTCGTAAAAGCATTCAACCAGATTCCAGTATTCTCTGAGGACATTGAAAAGACGGCCATCACGACACCATTTGGTCTGTATGAATTCCCATATATGACCTTTGGACTCAGAAACGCCGGCCAGACCTTCCAGCGTTTTGTTGACGAAATGACCAGAGGCTTTGACTTCGTCTACGCTTATCTAGACGATTTTCTCATATTTTCCCCTGATGAAGAAACACATCAACATCACTTACGAAGTCTGTTTCAAAAGCTCCGGGAGTATGGGATGGTGATAAACGCGTCGAAATGTGTCTTTGGAGTTTCGGAAGTATCTTTCTTGGGATATACCGTTTCATCAAATGGCATCAAACCATTGGAATCCAAGGTCGAGGCAATTAAAGAATTTCCTGTGCCCAAAACTGTAAGAGAATTAAGGAGATTCTTAGGCATGATAAATTTTTACCGCAAATTCATCCCAGGTGCCGCGGAAATTCAAGCACCTCTACACTCTCTTCTCACTGATAAGGTCTACTAGCTCATTGGAGTCTACGTCTCGATCATCGTTCACTGATATGTGTGTGATGATGCTCTGCAGATTGTGGTCAGACGAAAGTTGTCGTCCGGGTCAGATCCATTTACGTTGGCTGACTTGTCCTGGAACCTCTGCAGATTGTGGTAAGACGAAAATTGTCGTCCGAGTCAGAGCCATTTTACGTTGGCTGGCTTGTCCTGGTTGCTCTGCAGATTGTGGTACGACGAATAGTGTCGTCTGGGTCAGATCCATTTACGTGGTGACTTGTCTTGGAACCCCTGCAGAAGACGAATAGTGTCGTCCGGGTCAGAACGAACGTTGTGTCTTGGAACCCCTGCAGATTGTGGTAAGACGAATATTGTCCCGAGTCAGAGCCATTTACGTTGGCTGACTTGTCCTTGGATGCTCTGCAGACTGTAGTAAGACGAATGGTGTCGTCTGGTTCAGATCCATTTACGTTGGCTGACTTGTTCTGGATGCTCTGCAGACGGTAGTAAGACCAATGTTGTCGTCCGGTTCAGATCCATTTACGTTGGCTGACTTGTTCTGAATATTTTGAGTATCGTGGTAAGACGAATGTTGTCGTCCGGGTCACATCCACCAAAGGACCGACCTGTCCAATAGTACCTACTAATTGTGAACAGTTAACCTACATGCTGTTAAGTGACAAGGCGTTGTCGTCCGGCTTAATTGTTACGTGATGTTCGCCTTAAGTCTTAAGTATCATAGCACATTTTGATGATTGTAACTAGTCGTTTGTCAGGATGCCGAACGGAAGAGACACAACTGTAGTTCATTGATCCGAGAACCGCCCGAGGACGGTCGGATGTCAGTCCGGCCGTGACGGCGCATCCGTCAAAAAATCATACGTCAGGTTGACTTTTAGCTGTCTGAGGTTAGCCTAGTGAAGCGTCATTGTCGATGGTAGCGAGGGCGGCCATCTTGATTATACAGTGTCGTTCGGGATGACGCCCGCGCACCGCGCTCGTGACGAATCGCTGTGTATCGAAGTGATAGTTATATCTAGTGTTTCGATTGAGTTGGTGTCGTATTGAATAGACTGTACTTTATCCCTTTCAAAGTATGAGTTCCCATGAAGGCCCTCCTGTTCTTACAACGCCCTCCTACATGCTGTATTGTTGTTTATATTTTTTTTTGTTATACTCCTGTGATCTGTTTTTTTCTCCAATAAACAAAATAAAATAAAAAATAAAATTGCCGATGAGTTCATGTAATGATGTAATTGCAGAGCCTCCTCCTTTCTAGCGCTCGGGCTAACCTGACCACCACTTATATGTCTGTCTAAGTTCTTAAATTCGGTATTCAGAAACGAGTATTTTATTTTATTATTGATCGAAAAAAATAGAATTCTACCTTTACCTTTTTTTAGCATTAAAATTCAGAAGAAGTACTTTGTTGATATAAACGAGCAAGTCATCAGAATCAATGAATTCCCGAAGCATATCATTAATTGATAATAGGTTTGTAAACAATAGATGAGTTTGTCAAACCATATGGCATCTTTCAGTATTCGTAGTTCCCTCCTGACGCGGATGTAACGAAGCCTGTGTAGTGAATACAGTCGTCCCTGATTCTCATTTCATGAAGTCGCCATATCAGGGCCGGTGACGAAGTTATGTCATCCTTAAAAATCAATTTAATGGTCAATAAATGAAAACGGATATCTTTCCTTCTCTGTATGGCGAATAAGTGCTCGAAAATCTTTTTCGTCACTGAAATTATTGAGCTGGCATATTGGGATCGAGATTCCCTAATGATGCCTTTATCTAAGAGATCCTTCATTATTTCGCTAACTTGTACCATCTTCCTGTAAAATAAATTGTATGGGCGACAAGTTATTGGAATTGAACTAGTAAGTTTGATATTCATCTCACCTATACTGTACTGTAGTGGCAGCGGTACACAAGAAAATCCGAGAAAGGCGACAATACAAACATTCAATATCACCAATATTGATAAATATGTTAATCGGTATGCACTATCAACTGCACGAACCACATCGATATTTCTCACCAGCTTCGGTTAACATATGTTTACATTTTGGTAGTTAGTATAATCCTTACCTATTCTTGACAAAACATGCGTCTTCACAGTTTCCTGTAGTTTTAATAAATGCGCGTATTAAGACGACTTAGCAGCGGGATTATCATTTTATTCTGAAAGTTGTTAATGTTGGTTTGTTTATTATTACAATTCCAAGTTCTGCAGATAAATCCTTAACCAATCGTAAACGTTATAATGTACGTCTCACATTACCAGCGTATGTCGTATATTAGTTGTATGTCGTGTTCATACATGCAAAGGAAATGTTAGCGGAGTCCAACTTCTGAGGACAGAGAGAGGTCTTAAATGAGTTTTAAAAATATCCATGAACGACCATTTGTGACCTATGAATTTAGTTATGTTTTGGCGTCGGCTTTTAAATAAGATGCTTCCCGGGAAAAACACTCATGATCTTCCACTGTCCACTATCATTGCGCGATCTACCTCTAGACACAATAAATCAATCAGAAGAATCAAAAATTGACACGTAATAATGAAGCGATTTTATGAGTGCGAGATTCTTAAGGGCTTCTGTCATAATGGTAAAATACGAAACTGACATAGTATCGGGACAGAGAACAGCGAACAGCATCTTGATCGTGAGTCGTAGTCTGGGGGACACCGCTCAAGTTAACTAAACTATTTACGTTTGGTGATTCGTTGCCACTATTAACTATGTGATTGTGACCTATAGACACATTTCTTACGACCGATTCAGCAACATTTCCTGATAATTATGTTGTAACTCTACGACACTATTATTAAACTGATCGACAGCTTTGAGTCTTACTAAAATGTTATTCAAATTATCATTCAATGAATCACTTCCAAGTAAGTGTGATGCGGGTGCGTGTTGAGAAAATTTACTGCTGCTCGACTCGTTTCTCGATCTACGACAACGTACTCGTGCTATGGACACCCTAGGGTATCTATGTGGGCTAGATATCAATCTATTTTTCACATGGCGTAATCTTTTTCTAATTTAGATCGATTACGATTCATTTTATTAGACATAATTGTCAAAAAGAAAACAAAATACGGTCGACCAAAGAATTTATAAAAAAGAGATCTTTATCCCACTTCTGAATTAAGAAACTTCGTTCGGATTTTTAAAAAATAAAATAACAGTAAGACATTTGACAATTTGACTATGCGATATTAATTAAAATGAACAAATATAAAAGGTAAATAAAGGAATGAAATGATAACCTGCTAACTCCAGTTAAACAACAATTAAAGTACTTACAGAGTAATATCCTTAAAATAGCCTTAGACTAATTGCTAAACCAATATTAATAGTCGAAAACCCATGAGCGATGTTGCCTCGACGACGGACCACCAGAAAGTGCAGATGTTTTCTTTTTGCGCACTGCTTCTATTTTGTTTCTTTTCCAAGGAGTTCCTAACTCGGCTTCTATTTTGTTTCTTAACCAAGGAGTTTCCTAACTCGGCCTCTCCTGACTCCTGGTCGTCCTCGGCCACATTCTCTCTGTTTTTTCAGTAGTAGCCTCGCCTACTGCGCCACCTTCCCGATCTTCGTCTTCAAGGTTTTGGCATAGACGATCCGGCCGAAGCACCTTTAACATTGTCATCCTGAATTTTGAAATAACATCACCATTACTATCGGAAACATTATTGTTTGCATGAGTGTAGTGTCCAAATGTTTTTCAAATAAACAAAGTAATGTAAGCTAAACGGCATCCAAGACAGATAAAGTGAAAATAAAGAAAAAGGTGTGAAATCGACGGTATCCCAACAATTTCACATCCCCACAGTACATTACCATTGTCGGGTGACTCACGCCTTTGAAGGGCTACCAACACCATAGAAGTGCAGCTCATGCCAATGCGACTCACGCAATCGGCAACTTCCACCACTGGGGGCTCCCGTCGGTGGTGACTCCCGTCAGTGGCGACTCCCGTCAGTGCCGACCAACGCTGATGGCGGCTGATGCAACTGAGGACAAACGTTAAGGGCGACTAACGCCCGTGCGACTAACGCCTACCTGACGACACACGTCAAAGGCGACTAACGCCAAGGCGACAAACGCCTATGCGACTAACGCAAATGACGACACACGTCAAAGGCGACTAACGCCAAGGCGACAAACGCCCATGCGACTAACGCAACTGACGACACACGTCAAAGGCGACTAACGCCAAGGCGACAAACGCCTATGCGACTAACGCAACTGACGACACACGTCAAAGGCGACTAACGCCAAGGCGACAAACGCAACTGACGACACACGTCAAAGGCGACAAACGCCGGTGGTGATGAGTAGACTTGCGTCTTGAACTCCCACCCGGCAGCTGGTCAATGAGACGCCTGCGGTGTCTCGAACCTCCACCAGCTGCAGGCCAGCGGGATGTCCCCTGCGTCTCGACAAGTGACGTCTCGCGAAACTTGTCACCACTGCTTCTGAGAACAGTCGTTAAAAAGAAAATGACCAAAGTGACAAAACAGTTCAAAAATCTCACCATCGAATACTATAGCACCAGTATCTGGGCACCATTCTAAATTCCATGGCATCACACGTTGAGTGGTTGGTTGAGCTGATTTAAGAGCATTACATTACATTGGATTACAATTTTAAACTGGATGCCAACTAGATTGTGGTGAAAATATTTTAAGGCCCTGACCTTATTTCACTATTGTAATTAATCTCTATTTCATGTACCGCGATCATACACGAATGCGGGATTACGCGCCCCAATACGAAAAATATGTCGTACTCATAATAACGAATTTTCTCAGGTTGATATTCTACGTCATAACTCTGCCGCGTTTCACAGCAAGTTGCGGGACATATTATTGAAAAAAGAATAAACCACCAAGCAGTCCTGTTTTTCATTTACATTGACTGGGAATTTAGTTTAGTTTGTTTTTAAGTATTGGATATTCTCTGCACATTCGCCATCGCTCCCTTCACATACTAGATTAGGTTTACACATCGCCTTTCAAATTTATTTATTAGTGAGGTACGTGCCCAAGCATCCTCTCATTTTTACTTAGTTATATTTCTTGGTGAGAAATGTTTGAGGACACAGGTATTTTGTCTTTAATATGCTTGACGGCGCATCCGTCAAAAATCATACGTCAGGTTGACTTTTAGCTGTCTGAGGTTAGCCTAGTGAAGCGTCATTGTCGATGGTAGCGAGGGCGGCCATCTTGATTATACAGTGTCGTTCGGGATGACGCCCGCGCACCGCGCTCGTGACGAATCGCTGTGTATCGAAGTGATAGTTATATCTAGTGTTTCGATTGAGTTGGTGTCGTATTGAATAGACTGTACTTTATCCCTTTCAAAGTATGAGTTCCCATGAAGGCCCTCCTGTTCTTACAACGCCCTCCTACATCAGAAGTGGGATCGAAAGGGCTTTAAAATGAGGAGAGTAGTGATCATCCATCTATGTTAAACTTTGTAAAAAATAATGAGAAACTTGTCGATGAAAATAATGTCAACTTCTCAACTAACTTCGACGACGTAGTTGATCCGGTTCAATCTGGATCGTACGGAAGCAGATATAAAAGTTAGGACATCTCGTCGTGTCTTGATCGTAAAAAAATACCGGTAATTGAAGCTCGCCGGTGAAGGAGATATCTGTGTGACCATAAGCCGAACCGAGGGGAGTTGACGACGTCATCTGGTGAGACTGTTCCTTTTTTTTAGTAGTGGGTGTACTTGTTCATGTAGTACTAATGTGTGTCTGTATCTGAAAATTTTTCAAATAAATTTCTGTGTACTTTGAGCAATGAAGTAGTTCCCCTGAAAGGCATCGGAGACTTATTGTAATACACAAATTTTAAGCCCGGTCATAATTCAAAATGTTTCAGTGTCTCTTTTGTTTCATATTGTGGCGAACGCGACACTTACATATATAATTAAACATTATATATATTATATATATATATATAATTATAATATAATATCTCATATGTATTTTGTTACATTAAATAATACTTTGTATTTGTACTTTAAACCATATAATTAATTAAATAAAAATGTATATTAACTAAATGACGGAAGGCGGTCGCCGAGTGGTCGTAAGATAAAAATGTCTTGTCTCAATAATCTTTAAACAAAGAAACGCAAGCGCATCGGCTCGGTCGCCCCCCGCCAGTCAGTTAAAACTTGGATCTCAAACCAAACGCACGTCTTTTATTTCTTCAACTTTGCTACACTATATTAAACCCTATTGCTAATACGAATAAGGTTAATCACGAATAAGGTTAAAACATCATCCATCATTCGGCTACATTGGTGACCCCGCTGAAAACTAAGAAGCTGCAAACGAACAGGATTACTTACCCAGCACAAGTAAGGAACATTAAATTATTTGGTGGAATAATATGGAGGCACAAAATGGAGGTAACTCGAACACAAATGCCGAGTCACGACGACCACTTACACCTCACGACACGACCGACATTTTTCGAGTCGGAGTGCGACCACCACCGTTCTGGGCAGAAGAACCTGCAGTTTGGTTCTCACAGTTGGAAGGCAATTTTGTATTGTCAAGAATAACGGATGACGATACAAAATTTTATTATGTGACTTCAACTTTAGAACACCGCTACGCAGCAGAGGTGAAAGATATTATTATTTCTCCCCCAAAGACAGGCAAGTACGAGAAACTTAAGTCAGAGTTGATCAAACGTCTATCAGCCTCGCGCGAAAAGGAGGTTAAACAATTGCTCGTTCATGAGGAGTTAGGAGACCGGAGGCCATCACAATTTCTCCGACACCTGCAAAGATTGGCAGGTCCATCAGTACCAGACGATTTTATTAAAACTATTTGGATAAGTCGTCTGCCCTCTGCTCTTCAACCAATTATTGTAGCTCAGAAGACGTATGACCTGCAAGCTCTGGCTGACTTAGCTGACAGCTTACATGAACTGGTCCCGAGCACACCTCAAGTGGCGTCAGCATCTACTCCTCAGTCAACTATTGAGTCAATGGCTAAGCAAATAGATGAGCTTACACAGCAGGTAAAAGCTCTCTCAGCTAGGAGTCACAGGTCAAGATCAAGAGGACGACGTAGCCCAACGCCACGTACGAGATCTCAATCGAACTATAGAAAATTTCCCGTATGTTGGTATCACAACAAATTCGGAAAGAACGCCAACAAGTGTATGAAGCCTTGCAACTTCAAATCGGAAAACTACCAAGGCAGTCGGTAATGGCGACAGCCGATAGCCACAACACATCTGGTCGCCTTTTCGTTACGGACCGAAGGTCGAAGATGCAGTTTCTCGTCGATACAGGGAGCGATCTCTGCGTCTTCCCTCGCACAGCACTTCGCGAAAGAAGATCTCCGACCAATTATCAACTCTATGCCGCGAATGGGACTTCTATTCCCACATACGGTTTTGCTCACCTTGAGCTGAATCTTGGCCTGCGTCGAGACTACACATGGCGATTTATAGTGGCAGATGTCACTAAGGCCATAATTGGCGTCGACTTCTTATCATATTATGGTCTTATAGTTGACTGTCGTAACCAGCGTCTCATCGACAGCACCACAACCCTGACGACTTCAGCAGAATCAGTATCATCATCCAGCACGATTTCTTCAGTGAAGACATTGCTTGGTGATTCAAACTACCACACATTGCTGCGTCAATTTCCGGAGATCACACGTCCTGCTGGAAACGAGAAGGCTATTAATCACAACACAGTCCATCATATCAGGACTACACCTGGACCCCCAGTGTCTTGCTTACCACGTCGTCTGGCCCCAGATAGATTGCTCATAGCCAAGGAAGAGTTCGCAGCTATGATTAAGAATGGAACAGCTCGACCATCAGAGAGTCCATGGGCATCACCTTTGCATCTAGCCCCGAAAAAGGAAAGTGGATGGCGTCCATGCGGTGATTACAGAATGCTAAATGCAAGAACAATCCCTGACCGCTATCCGATTCGGAATATTCATGATTTCACGCATAATATAGCAGGCTGTTGTGTTTTCTCCAAAATTGATCTCGTAAAAGCATTCAACCAGATTCCAGTATTCTCTGAGGACATTGAAAAGACGGCCATCACGACACCATTTGGTCTGTATGAATTCCCATATATGACCTTTGGACTCAGAAACGCCGGCCAGACCTTCCAGCGTTTTGTTGACGAAATGACCAGAGGCTTTGACTTCGTCTACGCTTATCTAGATGATTTTCTCATATTTTCCCCTGATGAAGAAACACATCAACATCACTTACGAAGTCTGTTTCAAAAGCTCCGGGAGTATGGGATGGTGATAAACGCGTCGAAATGTGTCTTTGGAGTTTCGGAAGTATCTTTCTTGGGATATACCGTTTCATCAAATGGCATCAAACCATTGGAATCCAAGGTCGAGGCAATTAAAGAATTTCCTGTGCCCAAAACTGTAAGAGAATTAAGGAGATTCTTAGGCATGATAAATTTTTACCGCAAATTCATCCCAGGTGCCGCGGAAATTCAAGCACCTCTACACTCTCTTCTCACTGATAAGGTCTACTAGCTCATTGGAGTCTACGTCTCGATCATCGTTCACTGATATGTGTGTGATGATGCTCTGCAGATTGTGGTCAGACGAAAGTTGTCGTCCGGGTCAGATCCATTTACGTTGGCTGACTTGTCCTGGAACCTCTGCAGATTGTGGTAAGACGAAAATTGTCGTCCGAGTCAGAGCCATTTACGTTGGCTGGCTTGTCCTGGTTGCTCTGCAGATTGTGGTAAGACGAATAGTGTCGTCCGGGTCAGATCCATTTACGTTGGCTGACTTGTCTTGGAACCCCTGCAGATTGTGGTAAGACGAATAGTGTCGTCCGGGTCAGAACCATTTACGTTGGCTGACTTGTCTTGGAACCCCTGCAGATTGTGGTAAGACGAATATTGTCGTCCGAGTCAGAGCCATTTACGTTGGCTGACTTGTCCTGGATGCTCTGCAGACTGTAGTAAGACGAATGGTGTCGTCTGGTTCAGATCCATTTACGTTGGCTGACTTGTTCTGGATGCTCTGCAGACGGTAGTAAGACCAATGTTGTCGTCCGGTTCAGATCCATTTACGTTGGCTGACTTGTTCTGAATATTTTGAGTATCGTGGTAAGACGAATGTTGTCGTCCGGGTCACATCCACCAAAGGACCGACCTGTCCAATAGTACCTACTAATTGTGAACAGTTAACCTACATGCTGTTAAGTGACAAGGCGTTGTCGTCCGGCTTAATTGTTACGTGATGTTCGCCTTAAGTCTTAAGTATCATAGCACATTTTGATGATTGTAACTAGTCGTTTGTCAGGATGCCGAACGGAAGAGACACAACTGTAGTTCATTGATCCGAGAACCGCCCGAGGACGGTCGGATGTCAGTCCGGCCGTGACGGCGCATCCGTCAAAAATCATACGTCAGGTTGACTTTTAGCTGTCTGAGGTTAGCCTAGTGAAGCGTCATTGTCGATGGTAGCGAGGGCGGCCATCTTGATTATACAGTGTCGTTCGGGATGACGCCCGCGCACACCGCGCTCGTGACGAATCGCTGTGTATCGAAGTGATAGTTATATCTAGTGTTTCGATTGAGTTGGTGTCGTATTGAATAGACTGTACTTTATCCCTTTCAAAGTATGAGTTCCCATGAAGGCCCTCCTGTTCTTACAACGCCCTCCTACATGCTGTATTGTTGTTTATATTTTTTTTGTTATACTCCTGTGATCTGTTTTTTTCTCCAATAAACAAAATAAAATAAAAATAAAATTGCCGATGAGTTCATGTAATGATGTAATTGCAGAGCCTCCTCCTTTCTAGCGCTCGGGCTAACCTGACCACCACTTATATGTCTGTCTAAGTTCTTAAATTCGGTATTCAGAAACGAGTATTTTATTTTAATATTGATCGAAAAAAATAGAATTCTACCTTTACCTTTTTTTAGCATTAAAATTCAGAAGAAGTACTTTGTTGATATAAACGAGCAAGTCATCAGAATCAATGAATTCCCGAAGCATATCATTAATTGATAATAGGTTTGTAAACAATAGATGAGTTTGTCAAACCATATGGCATCTTTCAGTATTCGTAGTTCCCTCCTGACGCGGACGTAACGAAGCCTGTGTAGTGAATACAGTCGTCCCTGATTCTCATTTCATGAAGTCGCCATATCAGGGCCGGTGACGAAGTTATGTCATCCTTAAAAATCAATTTAATGGTCAATAAATGAAAACGGATATCTTTCCTTCTCTGTATTGCGAATAAGTGCTCGAAAATCTTTTTCGTCACTGAAATTATTGAGCTGGCATATTGGGATCGAGATTCCCTAATGATGCCTTTATCTAAGAGATCCTTCATTATTTCGCTAACTTGTACCATCTTCCTGTAAAATAAATTGTATGGGCGACAAGTTATTGGAATTGAACTAGTAAGTTTGATATTCATCTCACCTATACTGTACTGTAGTGGCAGCGGTACACAAGAAAATCCGAGAAAGGCGACAATACAAACATTGGTAATTCCAGATTACTACCTGGCAGATGAATTTTATATAAAGAGTTTTCGGTGGCTAGTACTTGATTAACCTGACTGATCCCAGCGAGTGATATACTGTTGTTGTTACTCTTACATACATTACTCCAACACGATTCAAAACATCTGTCGCTATTCATGCAGGCTGACGGTACTACTACTAGATCTTAAAATGAAATATTGCTGAATTCAATAGTTACTGTGTTGTGAGGAGTGGCAAAGGTTTCGTATTCATTAACGTCTCGTAATGTACGTCGTATACTTGGATTGGCAAGAAAGTAATTTAATAAGGTCAGAAGAAATCAGTGATATGATGTGATCACCAATATTGATAAATATGTTAATCGGTATGCACTATCAACTGCACGAACCACATCGATATTTCTCACCAGCTTCGGTTAACATATGTTTACATTTTGGTAGTTAGTATAATCCTTACCTATTCTTGACAAAACATGCGTCTTCACAGTTTCCTGTAGTTTTAATAAATGCGCGTATTAAGACGACTTAGCAGCGGGATTATCATTTTATTCTGAAAGTTGTTAATGTTGGTTTGTTTATTATTACAATTCCAAGTTCTGCAGATAAATCCTTAACCAATCGTAAACGTTATAATGTACGTCTCACATTCCCAGCGTATGTCGTATATTAGTTGTATGTCGTGTTCATACATGCAAAGGAAATGTTAGCGGAGTCCAACTTCTGAGGACAGAGAGGTCTTAAATGAGTTTTAAAAATATCCATGAACGACCATTTGTGACCTATGAATTTAGTTATGTTTTGGCGTCGGCTTTTAAATAAGATGCTTCCCGGGAAAAACACTCATGATCTTCCACTGTCCACTATCATTGCGCGATCTACCTCTAGACACAATAAATCAATCAGAAGAATCAAAAATTGACACGTAATAATGAAGCGATTTTATGAGTGCGAGATTCTTAAGGGCTTCTGTCATAATGGTAAAATACGAAACTGACATAGTATCGGGACAGAGAACAGCGAACAGCATCTTGATCGTGAGTCGTAGTCTGGGGGACACCGCTCAAGTTAACTAAACTATTTACGTTTGGTGATTCGTTGCCACTATTAACTATGTGATTGTGACCTATAGACACATTTCTTACGACCGATTCAGCAACATTTCCTGATAATTATGTTGTAACTCTACGACACTATTATTAAACTGATCGACAGCTTTGAGTCTTACTAAAATGTTATTCAAATTATCATTCAATGAATCACTTCCAAGTAAGTGTGATGCGGGTGCGTGTTGAGAAAATTTACTGCTGCTCGACTCGTTTCTCGATCTACGACAACGTACTCGTGCTATGGACACCCTAGGGTATCTATGTGGGCTAGATATCAATCTATTTTTCACATGGCGTAATCTTTTTCTAATTTAGATCGATTACGATTCATTTTATTAGACATAATTGTCAAAAAGAAAACAAAATACGGTCGACTAAAGAATTTATAAAAAAGAGATCTTTATCCCACTTCTGAATTAAGAAACTTCGTTCGGATTTTTAAAAATAAAATAACAGTAAGACATTTGACAATTTGACTATGCGATATTAATTAAAATGAACAAATATAAAAGGTAAATAAAGGAATGAAATGATAACCTGCTAACTCCAGTTAAACAACAATTAAAGTACTTACAGAGTAATATCCTTAAAATAGCCTTAGACTAATTGCTAAACCAATATTAATAGTCGAAAACCCATGAGCGATGTTGCCTCGACGACGGACCACCAGAAAGTGCAGATGTTTCTTTTTGCGCACTGCTTCTATTTTGTTTCTTTTCCAAGGAGTTCCTAACTCGGCTTCTATTTTGTTTCTTAACCAAGGAGTTTCCTAACTATATATATTTGTATTAAAAAAAATATTTTATTTAGCAGCATAAACATTTGAGACTGAACACTCATCACATTCTGTTGAAACTGAAAAATGCGTTGATACACAAAAAGAAGACAATGATGCATCTTGTAGTCACCACTTGGATTTAAATATGAATCAAGTTCAGCTACAAAGGAGTTCTATTAATTCCTCTCAATTATTTCCTAAAGGTAAGTTATGGGCATATAACTAAGATTAAAATTAACTATGAATGCTATATTTACTTTTAAATTTTAAAAAAGCATAGAGCATTTTAAATACAATATAAATTTATACCACAGATTTAGAAATTTAGAAAGAAGTTTATCTATCTATTTATGTAATGATAATGCCTATGTCTAAAAATAATTTTAATATATTTTTTATTTCCAGATCATAATATTTTGCCAAAAGAGTGTGTCGCCACAGCTGACCTACTGCCTTCTTGTAGATAAACTCTTTGAGTCGTTCAGTGGTCATAGTTATCACGAAAATGCTAAATTATATAGGATTGAATTGAAAACATATTCTCCACATTTCAAACTGTGGGATGAAACATCACAAAAATGTCATATAGTATAAACACTTCTGACAAGGCAGACAATCTGTCTGTTTCCATGATGGGGGTTGTATGTAAGGGCTAAAAACGGGGAAAAAATTTTTTTTTTTTTTTTTTTTTTTTTTTTCAAAAGGGGTGTTAAGTGAACCAAGAAAAGGTTCTGTCTTTTACTGGTCCATGTAGGCACGATCGACAACCAGTAAGCACTCCTTGCGTTAAAAAATTTACTAGGATCTCTTGTAATTATCCTTTTCAATTTATTATGGCATTGACCTCGTTTCTTATCATGTGAGTCCAACTTTCGAATGGTCTATTTATGATTTTCTTGGTTGGTTGGTTGGTTGGTTGGTTTGGTTGGTTGGTTGGTTGGTTGG